>LR994551.1:2967500-5935000 GCA_905187585.1 Cyaniris semiargus
CGTTATGTCAAACCCAGCCGTCACATCACAACTAACATTGAACTGACATAATCCGACCAAAGGACGTAGGTCTGCCAACTGCCTATGATTCAATTTCTTCGATGATACCTATATAACAATAAAATGTAAACTCAGACGTATAAACGCATAAGAATGTACCATCGAGGAAATTGATTCCTAGGCAGTTGACAGACCTACGTCATTTGGTCAGATCATGTCAATTCAATGTTAGCTGTGATCGGTCGGATGAGTTTGACTTAACGCGACCAAATTACTTAGGTCCGCCATCTGCCTAGGAATCAACTTCTCTGATAGTACATGACAATAATTGACATATTACTATTTAAGGGATGTAATGGAAAATTTTTATTCTTCTAAAGAAAGAAACCTTTTTATGGTGGCTACAGTGATTAGTATGGCATGCTAATTAAAGAATAGAATTATTAACTTTTAAGAATCATTGAAGTGACCTCCTTTTGTTTTTATTTAAATGTTTAGATGACAATTAGTAAAAATGTTTAAATTAAGTAGAAGTTTAAATGTTCAGATAATAAAGTGATTATTATACTAATGATTAGTATTTAAAAGAGAAGATAAATCTTTCACGTTATATCATAACAACAAAGATGAACAGTGAAGATATTAATACAACCCTAAAAGGGAACCTAATCATATTTGAAAAATGTGTATAGATTAAAGGCCTTTTATAACAATAATATTAACAACTTTTGTTTTGTTTTGTAAAGAATTCGCTGCGAAGAATTTATCTTTGGAGAATTCAATTTATTATTACTATATCTCGACTTTACAAATTTAAATTGAGGAAATCCCCTGACCCTTGGGCTGGAAAGGCTTAATAAAAGTAACAAAACCGTTGAATATTTCTTAAGCGATTTCCGATTAAGGGATGAAGAATATAAATCCTTTTTTATGTTCCCAAACTAGGGATTATTTATTGATAACGTTAAATCGACGGCTTTAAAGGTTACCGGAATTAAGTGGTCTGCAGGATTAAGAATTTAAATATTTTATTATTTTCAAGTTGCTTATTGTAGTCATCAGGGCGAGCGAAGCGAGGAGTACAGGTTGTGGGATATACTAGGGCAGCCTTTCCCAAAGTGGGCGATAACGCCCCCTTGTGGGCGCTGAAGGTCTGAAGGGGGGCGGTGTGGGACCCAGAAAAAAATGGGGGCGTTGTGTAGAGGCTTGAGGGGTGATTTATTTCATCAGGATGCATTTTAACCCGTCGTATTGTTATCGTGGGAAAACGAGACACAATAGATATTCTATTGTGTCTCGGTCACTAGTGACCGTATGGGGCTTGATGAATTAAATTGAAACAATGGGGGCGCTAAAATATAATTTGTTCTTAAAATGGGCGGTAGACAAAATATGTTTGGGAACCTCTGTACTAGGGTATATCCCACATCCTGTACATTTTGTAATACACTTTACGGAAAAAACTATCACGCCTATTGATTTGTGCTTTAACATAGTAATTTTTATTTATATGTAGACGTATTATCATCAGTCAGTCAAGGTTTTTTATAAGTAGATGCGTTATCATTAGACTAGTCAAGGTGTGACGACGCGAGCCCTCACAAAGCTCGGCTTTTAGCTAGATAACTAGCTAAAAGCCGAGCTTTGTGAGGGCTGTAATTGTAATATTAGAGAAATCGATTCATGAATTATTTGTTCCGGTTATTATGATAATGGTTAATTAGTCAATTTTACGCAAAAAGTATCGTCAGGGCCTTGATGTGACCTGGCCAAATAAATTTCTCTTTTAATACCTAATTACTACCTAATTACTTTATAAGACAAGAATCAAAGAAAAAGTAAAATCATTATAACATAATTGTAAAGAATAGCTTAGGTTTTATTCCCTTTAGATTAAGTTACGCTATTGTTTCGATTTATTTTATTGTTGTCTCTTTCACGCAAGTGTTATTGTTGTCTCTTTTCAAATGTTATTGTTGTCTCTTTTACGCAAATGTTATTGTTGTCTCTTTTCATGTAGAATTTAATAATTTTGAAATATATGTTTTTTATCTTATAAGAATACTTGTTTACTGTTTTATCTTATAAGAACGTCATGTAATGTAAAAATTGTAAGTGTAAAGATATTTTTCAATAAACGGACTGCGCATGCGCGACAACACCCGATAGACCCCCATAGGCTCTATCGGTACAGATTTCACACATAAAACGCACCAATCTGGTGTCAGCACGCATTCACTACAACAACCGAGCAGATGCCTGACTAAACTCTGCTCCACCAACACTCCGCACCTAAGCAGTACCAAGTTTCTCCTGGCGTTATCATTTCACCGACCCGCACCTCTACTTCTCCGGGGAAAATCCTTCATCCTCAAAATACAGTCCACTCCTGCTGATACTCCTCCACCACCGAGGACCACGACCCCGCCGAGTTGCCGTGTCCTCAACAACTGGTCCTTCAGAAGCCGGATCACTGCGCCAGCTCGTGAAGAAGCTCGCCACTGAAGACGGCAGCCAGTCCTGGAGAAGAGAAAAGAAGAGAAGACAGAAGATCGCAACTGAAGACTGCAGCCTGTCTACGGGTCAAGAAAGAAGTATTGAAGAAAGAAACCCAGGAGAAGCCAAGACGAAGCCCCTGCAGCCACGGCCAGCGTCTGAAAACAGAAACAAGTACGCGCGAGTGTTGGTGGTTGGCTTTGCTTACCTCCACCAATTACTTGGAAGCAACCAGCGGTAACGTGCGTGGCCACCTAGCGGTGTTAAACGGCCCCTGCAGAACGCACGGAAGCATTGTGGAGTTACCTGACGCCTCCACACACCTACCCAGGTGAATAGTCAGACCCCGCCGGCACGGTACGGTAACGCTCTGGCACGCAACGACGGGTGCGGACATTCCTCCCGCACTCTGATGCACCCGTGAGCGCCCGCGCCCTCTACCGGGAGGTTCCTACCTTCCTATTCCCCAGCATTCCTATTCCCGGTTCGGCGTCACCGCGGTAGTAAGCTGACCGGGCTGATAGTAGTAGGCTTGGTAGGTCGCATAAAGACATTAAGTGAAAAGTGAAAGTGAAAAGTGTTAGTTTTAAGTAAAATTAGGTTAAAGTTAGGGCCCCTCGTGCGCAATGGAAAACGCGCGTGTGTTGCGCTCGGGCAAGACCACGCCCTCGCGGGAAGAGACGCCATCATCAGGGCAGACCACATCCCACGAGACCAATACGTGGAGCAAAGGCACCGGCGCAGAAGACACGACGGAGAGCAGCACGCGTACCGAAGCTAGGGCCAATAATAAACCTACACAAAATCTAGAACCCGCGCAAACCGACAACAACGTCGAGAATATAGGAAGTGCGCCGGGCACTGTAGTTAACGTACCCGGGGATAGAGCGAGCAGCAAAATATCCATGTTGCAGGCCGAATTAGAATATCATAACTCTGAGCTAGCACGGGCTAGGGCGGCATCCGCAGCTGCCATGAGTCGATTGGAAATAGCTAGGATAGAGCTAGGAGAGTCCACCGACGCGGACCAGCCACCCAGAATAGATAAAACCCGAGTAGAAGGCTGGATCTCAGAGCAATATGTTAGGCCGTCGACAAGCGCTCAAAACCAGGGACGAAACACGCGTCCAACCGAAAGAGACGAACCGCGCGTCGGTAACACGTCGCTTAACGACATGACGATGCTAGCCAACGCGATAGTTCAGGCGGTCAACTCCAGTAGGTCGGAAGCGACACCTAAATTCATTCATGAGCTGCCCCACTTCGACGGAACCATTACAGAGTGGATGGCATTTAAATCCGTATTTAATGACACCGCGGAAATGTTTTCTGACATTCAAAATGTAGCTCGGCTAAGGAAGGCTTTAAAAGGCACGGCCCGCGAAACAGTTAGGACCTTGCTATTTACGGTATCGGATCCGTACGAAATAATCGATACGTTAGAACGACGATACGGCAGGCCTGAACTACTTATTCTCTCGGAAATTGAAAATATAAAACGTTTGCCCCGCATGACGGAAGACGGACGCAACGTAAGTAGTTTCGCGAGTAAAATATCGAACACGGTAGCGGCCATAAAATCGCTTAATCAGCCGCAATATCTTTACTCTCCCGAGTTAGTAGGTCGAATAGTCGACAAATTAAACATTATTCTGAAATATAAATGGTACGAGTTCAAGTCGGAGCGCTCCGGAGCGCCAGAACTCGAATTACTAGCTAGATTTTTAAATATTATGGCGGATCAGTGCGGCGCGATGTTCGCATATGAAACGGCTAGGGAAGAAAAGAGAGGCAAGATAAGACCACGCGCGGTAAACGCGACTTGCGCGCGAACTCCGAAATCGACGCGTTACGATAGCGATAGTTCATGCGATAGATCGGACTGCGAAATCACGCACGAGCCGCGTAAAACCGTGGCAACCGCTAATAGACCCCCAGCCAAAAAAGAACCGTTCGGGCCGAAACATCGCACGCCCGCTCCGCGCCCCGCGACAGTAGCGCCACGTTCCGTGACGGAGGCGCCGTCAAATTCTAATAAGAAATGTCCCGTGTGTTCAGGCTCCCATACGACCGCTAACTGTGCAGATTTTAATAAACTTAGCGTGTCAGAAAGGTGGGACGCGGCTAAGAACAGTAGACTTTGCTTTAGATGCCTAAATAGCTCGCACGGGCGAACTTTCAGATGTAAATATATTCCGTGCGGCGTAAACGGTTGCGAAGCGTCTCATAATAAGCTATTACACGGCAGCGGCAGTGCAGCGCCGCCAGCTAGCGGAAATATTAGCTCGATAAATCACGTTCGCGCGTCTAACACCTACCTCAAAGTTGTGCCGGTCGAGATAAGCGGCCCAGTGGGCACCACCGCTACGTACGCCTTGCTGGACGAAGGCTCTACATTGACCCTCGTTGAGCGTACAGTAGCGGACAGTATAGCACCCAGGGGTCGCAGCCAGCTGCTAAAGCTGGAAGGGGTAGGGGGTAACAAAATTGACGACCCTGAATCGTGCAACATATCGCTTTCAATCCGCGGCGCGTGTAGTAGAAATTTAGAAAAAATGAGCGCTAGCACAATTAGTAATTTAAATCTTTCGCCGCAGTCAATAAGTAAAGAGTTAGTGCGACAGTGCAGCCACCTCGCGGATTTAGAGGACGAACTCTGTTACGAGCAAGCTAAACCAACTATACTTATCGGCCAAGACAACTGGCACTTAATTACGTCCCGACAATTGCGTGTCGGAAATAAGGGACAGCCAGTAGCGTCGCTAACCAAGTTAGGATGGGTTCTGCACGGGCAGGACGCAAACTCGCGTAGTAATACTCCGATTGTTAATCATATCAGAAACTATTTTATCTTAGAGCCCTCAGAGCCGCGTAAGCCCAAATCGGACCCGGACGTGCGCGCGCTAGCTATTCCAGATAAAGCTTGCGAAAAAATGTACGGTTGCGATCGGCATGAGTCCGGCTTACTGATGCCGCGTGATGAAAAACAGGCCCTCAGCCGTTCGGAAAACAAGCCGGACAAAAGTAGCAATTTAAAAATGGAGTACTCTAAACCAATTAAAGATCTATTACAATCACACTTCGGCGTGCTGATCGAATCTCGCGAAAGAAAGGTCGCTATAGTCGCAGATGTTAAGAAATTGTTTCTGCAAATTAGAGTCACGACTTCGAATCTTAATAGCCTAAGTTTTTATACTAACAATTGTCTGAAGTCGTTCAACGACATAGTTAAGGCTAAGCGAACGTTCGACGCCGCGCATAAGCTTAATTTAGGCGCATCGATAAATTTATGCAGCTGGGTGTCAAACGTACCGAAAATTATCGACAACGCCGGTAAAAGCACACTAGTCAATTTTAAACGTAAAAATAAATGGTTACCGGAACCAGATTTTGTAAAAGACGTTCCCGCGACGAGATCATGCGAGAAACGAGTCGCCACTTTCCTACCCCCTTCAGGGGTCCGTACTGGCTCCGAAGCCAGCAACTGCCTTCTGATGCGCGTTGCTGCCACCGATCGGTCCTCAGCTGAGGAATTCCAAGCCACGATGCTCAGAGAGAAATTGAACACAGAGCCCGCTTCATACCAAGAGGAGATAGCTGCAGCCGCTCGAGAAGACGAGAACTCGCGGAAAACCTTCTCTCCTAAAAGACGATCAACGATCTGGAGAAAAACGCTCCCCAGAACTCCGAGCATGTCAGTTGCTACGTTCACGCGCCGACCAAAGTCACCTCCCGACAAGCGTTGTGAACGTTGTCACCAGAGGCAGTACACGTGGCTCCTACGAGACATAAGAATCACTCGCCGAGAAAAGAAGCCCCCCGATGAGGTGCTACATAAACTGCTGGAAGCCGAGAACATAGAAAATACGAGACCGTTGACACCAGTAATTCCCGATCTAAAAGAGAAATCACTGACCCCCAATCACTTTCTCATAGGGAGGTCAAGCGGGATATCTTTCGGCTCGTATAAAAAACCTTTCCAGGCCCAGATGGACGAGTCAGAGTTGCAGAAGTCCGTACAACCGCCGGACTAATTTGTTATCCAGCCTCTCGTCTAATCCTCGTTAGCCAGGAATAAAACATTTTGGTGCTTGCGCACGAGGGGGAGACTGTAAAGAATAGCTTAGGTTTTATTCCCTTTAGATTAAGTTACGCTATTGTTTCGATTTATTTTATTGTTGTCTCTTTCACGCAAGTGTTATTGTTGTCTCTTTTCAAATGTTATTGTTGTCTCTTTTACGCAAATGTTATTGTTGTCTCTTTTCATGTAGAATTTAATAATTTTGAAATATATGTTTTTTATCTTATAAGAATACTTGTTTACTGTTTTATCTTATAAGAACGTCATGTAATGTAAAAATTGTAAGTGTAAAGATATTTTTCAATAAACGGACTGCGCATGCGCGACAACACCCGATAGACCCCCATAGGCTCTATCGGTACAGATTTCACACATAAAACGCACCAATCTGGTGTCAGCACGCATTCACTACAACAACCGAGCAGATGCCTGACTAAACTCTGCTCCACCAACACTCCGCACCTAAGCAGTACCAAGTTTCTCCTGGCGTTATCATTTCACCGACCCGCACCTCTACTTCTCCGGGGAAAATCCTTCATCCTCAAAATACAGTCCACTCCTGCTGATACTCCTCCACCACCGAGGACCACGACCCCGCCGAGTTGCCGTGTCCTCAACAATAATATTTTTGTCAACTTTTCCATTCTGTAAGACATTTTTCTTTTATTTAATAAAGCAAATTTTTACTTCTTAATTGTACTATAATTATTTCAAATCTTACTCATTAAAATTCTCTACTTGCAAAAAGTTAAAAATATTTAGTTTAAACCGAAAGCTTCGAAACAGATGCAAATAACTTCGGCCGAAGCGAGACTAAGCTTAAGAAAATCGTTGTATAATTTTTATTTTCTTCGATAAATTTTTTTAAACTTATCTATTAAAAGTTTGCACCAAACGGGCATACCTAATTATTTTAGACGCAGGAAATCTGGAGGGATGAGAATTTTAAAGATCTAATAAGATCTACTGCGGTTGATCTATATAATATTATTATGATCTTAAAAAATATTTAAAGATATTAGATAATTGATTTAATTTACTGTCTATGTCAATAAAAAGAGACTCCTTGACCTTATCAGTCTCTAGAATTTTGCAAACCATACTTTCAAGTCAAGTTAAATTGAATCCCGAGAAAACCAGCTATAATACTTTGTTTGTGTCGTTGCAGTTACGTTTTTATGTAACTAAATAATAATAAAGATTATTAAAATATAATAAGGTGAAAATTAACGATTAAGGTATAAAAATAAAGTTAAAAATACTAAATTCCGACTACAAATAAAAAACCCGCTCTAAAGAGTACGAATTTCGTCATGTAGCCTCTAACCAGCGGACGATCAAGAGGCTTCCAACGATATTATACATCATTTAATTTTGTCTAAATAAGATAAGTAATTTTAAAATTACAAATGAACATACATACTTACAGGTTAGAATGCTCTAATATAATATATAATATAATCCCTAATATAATATAATAACAATCCTCCTTTTTTCTTCGCTGTAATTGAGTAAAAATAATAACGGTTGAATAAAAATATATATTTTGAGGCGTTTTACTCGTAATGCAAACACAATTTTTGGAAAATGTCGAACTTCTTCACTGCGAGTAGGTACAACTTGAAAAATTACGAGTTAATAATATCGTATTGTAATTTTGGTACAAGAAAATGGTACAACATAATACATTGTAACACATTTATAAACAAGTGAGGGAACTTTGCGAACAAATAAGAAGGTCGTAAGAAGTAACGAGCACAGTAGGAGTTTTCCGCACAATTTACACACAATAAACATTATCATTGTATTGTTTTTATTTGTCATTTATATAAATTTAGTAATAAGCCTGTTTATTGTCTCAAGTTAAAAAAATAAACTTTTAACACGTTAAGTTCCGTGCGAACAACCGTTGGGCCTAGCCCACTGCCACTTATGTTACCCCGGGTTTCTAAAAACATTCGTGTTAATTTATAATGTTTTTAAAATTTATAATATGACGTTATAGTTATAACTTTAAAGTCTTTTTACATTCTTAGAACTTTAAAATAAGTCATACATTTTCTGTAAAAAAACTAATTCTTTCATTTTGAATTCAGTCAAGACTCAAGACCCTTACAAAAGGTGTCGCAATTAATAAAACAAACATAGCCATTGTTGACAAAACAGCTAATAAAGGAAAAAGGCTGATTGAAATTTAGAGTTTGGTGGGAATTTACGAGTAATTGGCGCAGTTTGTTCCCGTCAGGCACACTCAGCCGATATTAATGGCAAAAACAAACGCGCGTTAGGTGTGTTGTTCCGATCTATATCAACTGCGCACCATCAGCAGCATTATCGAATGTTTGGTACAATTTTACAAACTTTTACATAATGTTATGGTGCCGTTGTATTGTGTTAAGTAGTCTGAAAGTAAAGAAGAGGATAGAAAGAAAAGCCTTTACATTGTGACAGTCAAAGGGCGATAGGCAATTTCCTAACGTAATGCAACTCAAAAGTGGCCAGTTTAAATCCATAACTATGAGATTTTAGCGTTTTAAGTAATGTCATCATCGGGGAAATAGTCGGCTATTTTGGACTAGAGACTAGACAGATAGTTAACACACACCTTTGAAAATTACAATTTATCTTTTGTACCACTTTATACATTTATACTCCGAGTATATCAGCCTCTAATAAAATTGAATTATATCCGTGCTTTGACATAATATAATGAATGCAGTCGAGAAAACGTGAACTTTATACGACGTTCTTTACAGACCATGCGACACAATTGAAACAAGCACCTGAACCGGCAAATTCATACTAATAATTTTAAATGCAAAAGTGTGTCTGTGTGTTACCTCTTCACTCCCAAACCTCTGAAATCAATTTTGCTGAAATTTGGTATGGAGATACTTTGAGACCGGGAAAAGGACACATAGACCATTACATTTATATCATAGAAAATCTCATTATTTCCATATGACTTTTAGTTTTGCCGGAAATGACTGACACCTAATTATCGACTGGGTCGATAATTTAAAAAAAAACCAAAAAAATTACTATTAGGATGAAAACCATTAGAAAAGGAGGAAAATAATTTACGGGCGATCTGAAATCAGGAAGGGGATGGGGGTGAGTTGTTAAGGGTAAAAAACGGTTTATCTCGATTTCCGGCAAAACTAAAAGTCCTATGGAAATAATGTGATTTTCTATGATATAAATGTAATTAGAATTAAATAAATCAACTTTTTAATTGCAAAACAAATTGCAGCAATCACGTTTTTAGATGAAATTATTTTTTCGATTTTTTTGCATTTTCTCAGAAGATTTACTGTAGTACAATATATATATTTTTTTCACCATCGTAAAGTAGATAGTTCAACGAACAGAAATCATACCAACTTTTTGAAAAAAGCTGATACTCGTATTTTGACGGGTGAATTTTCGATTGAAAATTAGGGTGCTTTTTCGATATTAATTCAAAATAAGATAAAAAAATAAATAGTTCTAATCAAATAAATTACAGCGTATATTTTGGGACATAAAAAAGTAAGTTTTCATTAAATTTCGTGAAATAAAAAACTTTTTGGTTTCTTATTTTTATCTTTTACAAAAATAATTTTTTGAATAAGATATAAATAGCTTTTTTGAATTTTTCACATAAATATTGAGGTTATGTGAAAAAAGTGTAAATATAAAAGTTATAGATCTTTTTATTACTTGCCTACAACTTTTCCATTTGACTTTTTTCCATAAGACTTTTAGTTTTGCCGGAAATCGAGATAAATCGTTTTTTACCCTTAAAAACTCACCCCCATCCCCTTCCCGACCTCAGATCGCCCGTAAATTATTTTTCCTTTCATTTTTATAATATTTTCCTCCTTTTCTAATGGGTTTCATCCTACTATATTTTTTTTTTCACTTTTTATTATTTTTATAGGCTTCTACCCTGGTCTAATAGGAGACATTTTATTCTGAAAAAATGTTATAGTTCGCGCGCGATAAAATATTTTTGGCGTAACGGAGTTGCGGGCGTCATTTAGTTGATAATATAGATGAGTTATTAGCAGAGAAAACCTTTAAAACAAAAAAAATATGTGTGGCACTCGGGGACTGCCGCGGTAAAGCTGTTGCATAGCATTTTTTATCAACTTATATAATTATAATTCGCATACGGGTGGTGTATCGCGTTCACATGAGGGGTGTAAGGTTTTATTCGTTACGGAACTTCTTGATTCGGTCGCCGCGCTCAAAGCCCGCAAATCACGATGAAAGCGATGTAATAGCTTATAGACGGGTTGTACTACAACAATGCCGACAAAAGTTTTTGACTTTTGTCGGCATTGTTGGAGTACAACATTCTTATGAATTTCGATGACGTCAGTTGTCAGAACATATTGTTAGAAGTGATGACATGACATACTTATTGTGACAAAAAAAATATTAGTCTTGTATCAGTATGCGAGACTAATATTTTTTTCTCTCCAAAAAAAAGTTTGCAGCGCGGCTAAAGAAGATTAAAATAATATACGACGGAGACTTCGTCACGCGTAGATATGCAACACTCGAGTCATCGCAAGTGCGTTATCGCCAAATGTGTACGCACATTTATATATTAAATCAGTAAAGGAGTAGATTTATGGACATATTAAATTAAGACAGTTTAATTTTCAGTGTTTTACGATCCATAAAACTAAACTCATACCCGGATATGAAGAAAATTGTACTTAGCTAATTACTTTTTGAGGCGAGTGAATCCAAAATGTAGAAAATATTTAGTCTAATTTATTTAACTCATCAAGCCCCATACGGCCACCGGTGATTGCGACAATAATAGAATACAATAGCATTTCCAAGAATCCGCGATCGAAGGGTTAAGGATACGAATAATATCGATGTACGTTTTACACCACGTCAGTCTGATTTCTACTCTGTGTTATGTTTCTAAGGAACTGAAAAGTATCCTATGTCCTTTCCCGGGACTCAAAGTATCTCCATGCCAAATTTCAGCAAAATCTATTCAGCTGTTTGAGCATGAAGAGTTAACATACAGACAGATAGACAGACAGACACACTTTCGCATTTATAATATTAGTATGGAAGTATGGATTGTATACATTTTAAAACTTTTTCCGCGGGACTTTTCAAGGAGATCTCAAGCAATTTTGTAAGAAAACTTCGTGACTTTTCGTATCAATTAAAAGATCTTATACGGTTTAATAGTGCCTCTCCTAATAAGAAAAAAGTTATTTACAGCAGCCCAGTGTTTCGAATATTAACTGCTTGATTTTATATAAGTAGCTTACACGGCCTCACAGAAAGTTAGCATTGGAAAACGCTTTGTAATGGTAAATTAGTGTCATTGTGAAATGTTTGTGATCGTTCCCGTCCTACCATGCGAAACGTCATTTTGTTCCCAAATACAAATTATTATTTTTAACAAAAAATTAAAACCGACTTCCAAGGTAAAAACAATAATAACATATATAATATAAACAAAAAAGTATTAAATAATTTTTCGTATCTAGTAGTGCCTTTTTCCGAATTCGGCTAAACCTCAACTATTTCTGTATTCAATCTCACTTTGAAGTCGGTACCAGATAGCTGAATCTTCAGTTCTCTGACAGAATATTTGAAACTTTTGGAACTGGCACCGACTTCAAAATTATGAAGATTGAAAACAGAAATAGTTGAGGTTTAGCCGAATTCGGAAAAAGGCACTACTAGATACGAAAAATTATTTAATACTTTTTAGTTTATATTATAAGGATGTTATTATTGTTTTTACCTTGGAAGTCGGTTTTAATTTTTTGTTAAAAATAATAATTTCACTCTTTTTAGTTACCTAGTAAACCATCGCGTATATTCTACGTATCTTATTATAATTTGTATCCATATACAACCATGTGACATTGGTGACCCTGCCGTGGTAATGATGATGACGATGATGATGAATGTAATTTGCATAGTAGCATATGCTATCAGTTCTTAAAACAGCGCCTTAACCCCCAAACTTGTATCTATAAGGAATCCGGAGTTCTCTTAGTATCTTCGGAACCATAGTATACCTTGGTGCAAAATCTTGCGTTTTGGTAGCATATGCTTAGGATACTTCTTATAAAACTAAAATCACCATATGTTTTCATATAAATTTTGAGGAGTTCCCTCGATTACTCATGGATCCCATCATCAGATCACCACTTTTGTGAAAATGGGACCAAGTTGGAGGAAAACCTAATAGAACAAAACAAAAATTTTGAAAATCGGTTTACAAATGGCGGAGTAATCGTTGAACATACAAAAAAAAAATATCCACAGCCGAACATATAACCTCCTCCTTTTTGGAAGTCGGTTAAAAAGGCAAATACATGCTTACGATTGATTGCAAGATAACTTTGGATGAAAAACAGAAGAAGCAAGGCCAGAAACACAGAAATAAAAACAAGAGGAGGTATTATTTGTTAGCTGAAGCAAGGTCTCCCCGCTATTAAAAAAAGTTTGTAAAAGAACTTTGTAATCCCTCAAGTAGACAATATTGTTATTATTACACTATGTAACATTATTGTACCATTTACTGAGCTCAGAAATAAATAAAGTTCTAACCATTATTGTCTTTCCTGCTTGTACGTTTTTAGGGTCAATTCAGACTGCAACGTGACGCGTAAATGCATTTCTAAATTTGTATGGATTTGACAGATTTCTACTGCGTGAGACATCTTGGAAATCTGTCAATCAATACAAATTTAGAAATGCATCTACGCGTCACGTTGCGGTCTGAATTAACTCTTAGCCTGATAGATCCTGAACTGCACGATTTGTTGCAGTACAATCAACGTGTGAATGGTTCCATATTATACATTGTATGCGCCAGCGCCACTATATTTTATTCGTTAAGACGTATACTGCAAAAAACGTGCAGGATTGTGCCATGTGAGCCAAGCCTTAGGGTAAACGCAGATTAGCCAGTGTCGTACAGATTATGTTTGACTTTCTTTTGCTACTACTGGAACTGGAACTACAGGGAACTGCGTATAATTGCAGATAAAAGAGAAATAGTACTTACTTAACTTATCTGTTAATAAGTGCAATAATAAGACTGACAATTACAAAAAATGTATATTATTTCCTTATTATAGATCACATTAAGTCACCACTTGAATTGACCATTAAACATTACAAAAATCACAAAAACTAACATCCACTTGAATAATAATATATGCTGTTTTACAATCAATAAAATAATAGGATCAGTCATCAGGAAAATGCTACTTAGGGGCTATTTTATAATAACAGTACTTTTTCAGTCTCTCAGTCAATCCCTTAGTAATTATTATTAAACTATTGCAAAGCTTTTAGTGCTGTGACCGAATCAAGAGTTTGGTTAGAAACTAACAACCCAAGTTGCCAGACACGTTGTTTGTGTGTGTGCGACTAGACGTATGTAAATTATAATTGCTTATAAGTTGATAAAAATGCTATGCAATAGCTTTACTGCGGCAGTCCCCGAGTGCCACATGTATTTTTTAATAATAATAATATTATGCTTCATGTTTTACATTATCAGGTAAACTAATTATTGTGTATTCCTCTTGATTAATTTTCTCCCTCACCACTTCTTCTTGTTTCTGGGCTTCCGTGATACATTTCAGTATATTCATCTTCACTTGCGACTTTAATCTCGGAGGTACCATTTTTAAATCTTCTACTAACGACAACATAAACTGACGGTCAGGGTCATTCTCCCCATACTTTTGTGCTAGTGTACATTTCAGAACATTTGCAAGTTCACTTTCAATTTTGTCAGCATTTTTAATCTTTTTTGCTGGAGGTGACGCGGGGGATTGGACCCTGTTGCTGCTATGTGGCACATCTTCTGCGTTTATGTCTATATGAATTACGTTTTCTTGAACTGATTCAGTAGTCGATGTACTAGTATTACATCCCACCACAGGTAGAAGAAACATAAGTTGTTTGTAGTATCTGTAAAATTTTTTGTCAGGTATAGTTTTGCCGGCCTCAGCAGCTTGAGCTAGCTCCCTTCTCTGTTTAACAAAAGCGTCACGAATCGTCCTCCATCTTTTTTGTACAATATGACCTGCAACAACATTATCCATACTTATTATACTAATATACTAATTACTTATTTACTAATATTTACTAATATACTAATTACTAATATTATTAATTTTCTAATAATATTATAAATGCGAAAGTGTGTCTATCTGTCTGTTTGTTACCTCTTCACGCCATACTGCTGAACCGATTTTGCTGAAATTTGGCATGGAGTTACTATGAGTCCCGGGAAAGGACATAGGATACTTTTTGTCCCGCAAAGAGGTACGGTTCCAGAGCGATAAACGTGTTTTGGCGCAACGGAGTTGCGGGCGTCATCTAAATAAATTATACAATGTGTCCCGACACCGGTGTCCGATCCTTTAATGTGGTGATGTATGCCATATTTCATCGACAAATTGGCTCTCAAATTTGTCCTCTCTCTCACGGTTGCACAATGGCAGCCATTTTAGTTCTTCTCGGGCTTTCACACTAATCTGACCAATACTTCTCATGTAAATATCCTATGAAGATAAAAAAGGTTTCATTTGATAGCTAAACTTGTGGACTATGCTTACACAGACAATATGTTATGAATTTCATGTAATAAAATATAGAAAAACCAAAATTTAAGGAAAAAAAATTGTGTGTATTAAACTGGTTCTTTTTTATTTTAAAAATATAGAATAGGGTATCATCGTAAATAAACTCCTTTACTTCTATGCGTTAAGTCAGATAGTTTAGAAGTTATAACGATTTTATTATGAAGTATTGGTCAGATTTGTCTGAGAGCCAGAGATTTTTCTTTCAAATTTAGAGAAAAAAAAATTAGAGCCAATTTGTCAATAAAATATGCCATACATTAAGATAATAAAGGATCGGACACCGGTGCTGGGACACATTGTATAGGGCTAAAAATCGCCTATGGTGGAATTCTTTAGTTTCTTATTATGAGTTTTGAATGACTTTGCCGCCGATTTTGGCGTTGCGGTGCCGCAAAGCAGTTATGTACTTTGGCCCTTAAGGGTTAATTCAGACCGCAACGCTACGCGTAGATGCATTTCTAAATATGTATGGATTTGGCAGATTTGAAAGACGCCTCACGCAATTGAAATCTGTCAAATCCATACAAATTTATGCCGCACCGCGCCTCGCCTCGGCTCGTCACGTTGCGGTCTGATTTGACCCTAAGGGTCAATTCAGACCGCAAAGCGACGCGTAGATGCATTTCTAAATTTGTACTGAATTGACAGATTTCGTGAGCGTGAGACGTCTTGCGTATCTGTCAAATCCATACAAATTTAGAAATGCATCTACGCGTCGCGTTTCGGTCTGAATCAACCCTAATGTGACAAAAGATATAGAAACCATTATATTGTTTTCTGTAGGACCACAATGATGAAAACTACAATTATTTTGTCACGAAAGTTTCTTTCCGATTTTCGACTTAAGGGTAATCAAAATAAAGTTTTTCTAAAACTTTTAGACGTTTAACAGAAGTTATTTACTTCGCGTGGCATACAATTTTTAAATAATTTCTGAATAATGGGTAACGGAGAATTTTTTGTTGCTCATGTGCGTTATACTTTAAAATTACTTACCTAATACTTTCTTTTCTTCGATCGATAGGTACGGATCTATCAATGAGTTCACTACTGCCTCCCATTGTTTTATTTTCTCAAATCTGTCGTTATATTCAGCGGATTTCGAGTTCCATATAGCTGGGTGTTTTTGAACTTGCACTATTAATTTATCAATATCGATATCTACCTCCATTTTGTATAAAACACGTGCGCGAAAGCGTGACGCGCCCCTCCGGAATCACGCGCGGTACTGCGGAGTACGGCGAGGTGCGCGGTGTGGGCGCGTGACATGATTGCCAATGCTATTTTATCCAATTTCCCAAAAATTTACATCGAATTACCTAATTTTGGGACGAAAACTATACCCAATGATATAATAAGTATTTAATTAATTCACAATTATTATATTCTTAATTTTTTTTATTTTGTGATTTAATATAACAATTTATTCATAGTTGAATTTCAAATATCTATTATTCTAATTGTTATAAGCGCATATATAATATCTTTTATATATTCGCGCTTATAACAAAATCGATTCCTTATTGATCTTAACTGACAATTAACTAGGAAATAATATAATGATTCTTATGTCGATAAAATAAGAAAATGTTAAAATCTCCGCATTTTCCTTAAAACACTACCCTAATTCATTTTCCATCAACTTAAGAATCCCCGCGGCTTGGGCAATTCTCAACAACCTGGCAACCACGCGCGCGGGACTGCGGATCTTGGTATGCGGGGCGCGGCGCGGGGCGCGTCCTCCCCGCGCCACCCACCACGCATAGCTAGCCCCGCACGCCGCAACAACGCGCGTGATCACCTTGAGAGTTGAGACGCGTGCAGTGTGACGTCACTACGCGTAAATGATTTGTGTGTGTGCGTTGTTGTGGCAGATCATATTTAATATATTATTGTGTATGGTAACGGTAAACAAGTTGACCTCAGCGGTTAGAGCGTCGCGTCGGCTCGTGATTTGGCGTGCATTATTATTATTATTTGTTGTAACTTATGTTAAATTCACCAATTTCCTTATAATAATAATTAAATTGAGATGACTTTTCTTTTGATTTTACTGATTTTCAATTGATCAAATATTTTAGTAAAAGAATACTTAATCCATAAGGATTGGATGGATATCCAATATCCATACTTCCATACTAATGTTATAAATGCGAGTGTTTCTATCTGTCTGTCTATCTGACTGTCTGTCTGTCTGTCTGTTAGTCTGTTTGTCTGTTACCTCTTCACGCCTAAACCGCTGAACCGATTTTGTTGAAATTTGGCATGGAGATACTTTGAGTCCCGGGAAAGGACATGATGCTTTTTATCCCGGAAAACGTACGGTTTTGTCGCGATAAACGAGTTTTGCGCAACGGAGTTGCGGGCGTCATCTAGTTGAAGATATATTTTTACTAAACAATTCTGATAAATAATTGGGGTCCTCATATTGCCAAACTAGCCGATAAGCTCAGTTCCGCAGCATATGCAGTCAGAAAAATTAGAGAAATTTGTGATGAAGATACGGCAAAATTAGTTTATTATAGTTATTTTCATAGTAGAATGTCTTACGGCATTCTATTATGGGGAAGTGCTGCTGATATTAACACAATATTTGTGCTGCAGAAGCGAGCTATACGATCTATTTATAAAATGTCATCCTTTGAATCTCTCAGGGAAAAGTTTAAAGAAATAAGAATTCTGACCGTAATCTCTCAATACATTTTGGACAATGTGTTATACGTGAGAAAAAATGTAAATAATTTTAAAACGAAAAGTGACGTTCACTGCAGGAACACTAGAAATAAGCACAAGTTAGATATACCAATTACCAGGCTTAGCAAAGTGAGCAAATCTTTCAAAGGTCAATGTATACGTCTATATAATAAAATCCCAGAAAACATCAAAAATCTTTCAGTTAATAAATTTAAAAAAGTTGTTAAAGAACGTTTGTGTGCTAGGGCTTATTATAAGATAACTGATTTTCTCAATGATAGCACACCCTGGGAAAAATGAGCTGACTGACTGTAAGCTGCTTCTATATAAATATAACATATTTTTACATACTTTTTGTAAATTAGTATAAGTTACTTTTGTAATTTTCCATCTTTTTAGTAAAAGATGGCCCCGAGCGAGTTTCTTACGCCGGTTCTTCTCGCCGGGTTAGTTCCCGAACCGGTGGTAGGCCTCATGTAGACACGACGTTCTAAAAGTGTTAACTTTGTTAACCTATTTAGAAATAAATATTTTTGATTTGATTTGAAATAATTATGGTCGGTAAATCGGCAACGCGTACGGCTGCAAGTATTTCCATGATGTAAAGCAGGGGTTCCCAAACTTTTTTTGTCTGCTGCCCACTTTGAGAACAAATTATGTTTTAGCGCCCCCCATTGTTTCAATTTAAAATGAATCCAGATGAAATGAAATTACAAATCACCCCCTAAGCCTCTAAACAACGTCCCCATTTTTTTTCCGGGTCACACACCGCCCCCCTTTAGACTTTCAGCGCCCACAAGGGGGTGTTATCGCCCACTTTGGGAAAGGCTGAAATAAAGCATAGTATTATTTTTATAGTTAGTATTGGGGGAAACAATCTAGCTAGGTTTCATCCCTGGGAAACTGTGCATTTTTAGTTATTTATGTGTTTTCATTCTACTATTTGTTGTTTAGTATGTACCACAGTAATATTGGACATAATATATATCGTTTGATGTCACGACGCGCCATGAAGCGCACGCCGACCGTGTAAATTGGATTCTGGTTAAAAAACGGTCCGTTTTTGTAACCTTTGAGTTATTAGCTTAACTGGATAGAACTAATTTTAAAATATATTTACAATGTATTAACGCTATACATAATTTAGTAGCCTCATGAATGGCCGTCTCGCCACCATGGTAGCATCTGGAGCAAGTCCTCAAAGACGTTTTATAAGAATTTTATGAAAAAAATAAAAAATTGAAAGCGGTAATTTCACGTTCACACACAATTCGCGTTTTCATAATATCGGACATCTGGATTCTGAGGATCTATTCTTATACCTCGATCGTCGTTTCGATCGCTTTTATACTTAAGTAAAAAGCGATCAAAACGAGATCGCAAGTGTAATAGGGAACTAACCCGGCCGAAAGAACCGGCGTAAAAACACGGGGCTACTCTTTGGCAAAGAAGCGTTAAAGTGTTCCTTTAAAAAATCTATATCAATAGAAGAACATTCGAGACGCGAGAATCGGGAACCAGTAAACCTTTTGATGATTGGGTCGGATATTGTGTGGTCGTTTTGGAGTGTGGCCAAAAACTTAACGAATGCGACTCGTCTGGTGTGTAAGCTCTTTTATCATTTACTCGCAATATCTGAGCGGTATTTTAAGACCCATACATTGGACAATCCTTTCTTTGATTTAAAATCATGTGTATTGTGTACACTATAAATAAAATTAGTGTGGTAGAAAAAATACATGTGACACTCGGGGACTGCCACGGTAAAGATATTGCATAGCATTTTTTATCAACTTATGCAATTATAATTCGCATACGTCTAGTCGCACGCACACAAACACCGTGCCGGTCGGAAATTCAGTAATGAAAATAACCTTACACCCCCCAGTGTTAGGTTATTTTCATTACTGAATTTCTTGATTCGTTCGCCGCGTTCAAAGCTCGCGATAAAAGCTATGCAACGCTTAAAAACATTTTAAGCAAAATTTTCTAATTAAGTAATAATAATTTAAAAATAAGATTGAATAATTCAATTAAAAGCCACAGACTAATAAACAGTCCCTAATTGTAAATGTTATTTATATTTTTTAAAAAAGCTAAATAAGAAATTCTTGCCTAAAACAGTTGAAAAATAAACTCTTGCCTAAAAATGTAATCTCAGTGAATTCATAGCAGAAATTGTGCTAGGAAGGCGTATTCAAGATAAGCGACTTATCGTACCACTAAAAGAATTACGTGTAGATAGCAGTATCATCTTTAAAATATTTTAAACTTTAATGTACTACATTAGATATAGATCATAGAAAATCTATACTAATACTAATATACTAATACTAATTACTAATAATATTATAAAGCAGAACAGTTTGTTTGTTTGCACACGCTAATCTCAGGAACTACTGGTCCGATTTGAAAAATTCTTTCAAATCGGACCAGTAGTTAGCCCATTTGTCGAGGAAGGCTATAGGCTATATTTTATCACGCTAAGACTAATAGGAGCGAAGAAATAGAGGAAAATGCGGAAAAAACGGGGGAAATTATTTGAAAGGGCTTATCTCACGAACTACTGGAACAATTTTTCTGTTATTTGACACAGATAAGAAGTAGACCACGTGAAGGATCATAGGCTATTTTTTGTGGACTAATTTGTCTGTGAAATGTCTAATTTACGCGGGCGAAGCCGCGCGGAACGTCTATATTTTATAAATCGGCTTATTGACATGAACCGAGTCCTAATAAAGTAACTTAGGTTCGATAAGCTTACAAAATTACACATCCAAACAAATTGTTTTATAGGCAGATAGTGGACCTACGTAATTTGGCCGGAGTATATGAAGCCTAATCGACAGATCACGACTAACTGAATTGAATTAACTAGAACAAATGAGGTACGTTTGCCGTTTGCCTATGAATCAATGTTTCGATCGTACATTAACAAACACCAAAAAACGTAAGCAGTAGGTAAAAAGCTTTTAGAACTCTGATCTTTAAAAGATAATTGATAAAGAACTATAAAATATGTAGGTATCGTGTTTGTTTGCGACGCTTGTTCTATTTTAAAAATGTACGAAATCCACAAACACATTTTAGGCTTCGCCTGCGCGAGCCTGAATTTCGGATAGCGGTAAAGATCTAAGAGGAATAGACATGTCAGGTACTACAATATTATTTTAATTTACAAAAGACAATTTCATAGTGTAAAAAATAAATAAATTATAACAATTTCGAACGGTTTTTAACCTAAAGTTTAGGAAAATAGTTTTTATTTTCTTGATTTACCCAATAAGAAGAAAAAGAGTTTATTAACACCTTCACTGCGGCAAGTAAAATCTTAAACCCTCGTCTGGTGCAGCGGCGGGCTAAAGTGTGCCCCTAATGATTTTTCCGCCAGTGCGTGGTAGAGCTTTCTCGACCCACCAGCACAAGGTTATATTAATAAATTACTATAACTTTGCGAAAACATAATGTAGGTGTACAGTTTTTGGACTGTTAGAATAACCTTCAACCCAACTTCTTTAGATTTGATTCGCCCCGGGATCTGTCAAACAGGAAATGAGAAATAAACCAGGAAAAGTAGCGGGTCGATATCGACGTGAACCGTACTAGAAAGTATTTTTAGTAGTGATGGGAAAGACAAAAATAAGGGGATATCGAAAATATATTTTACATTTATATTATATTTAAATGCCTGTATATAAAACACAAAGCACAAAGATTTTGTTTGCACATTCTGCAGTATATTTTGATTTTTTTAATCTCTTTTTGCTTGGACACTCGTCATGGTTTCCCGCAGTTTTTCATCGCACCCTGCACAATTTCGCCGTTTAACGTTCATCTCAAGGACATGATCTTTTCTTTCCTGCTATCGTGCGTTGTTAATTTTATGAAATGAATAAAAACCGACTTTAAAATTGTACGTAATTGAGAATCAAAATTCCCTATCTTAAACACTACTGAACCGATTTTGATGAAACTTCCAGTATTCCCTAAGTTAAACAATATTCAGTACAAAAAGAAAATACTTTAATCGGACTAGTTCCGGAGATATGCGAACACAAACATTAAAAAATACATACATACACTTTAGAAATTTGACACATTTGTTCAGATGCTGATATAGACTAAAACATACCAAAACTGTGCAGTTTTGGAAATAATACATATATACAGGTCGAATTAATAACCTCATTTTTTTGAAGTCGGTTAAAAAACGAGACGTACGTCAGTTACGATAGATTGCACAACACTAACTGGCGAGGTGGGCGCAATAGGCCCACTGCCGCACCGAGTTGATTTTTGACCGATTTAGGCCGATAAAGATCTGCCGTGATGTTTTTATAGGGAAGACCTATAATTTTGAACACAATCTCAAATATATATATTTGTCTCTGTCGTACCTTTACAAACACCTAAGATAATCGATCCGCACGGAATGAGAGAACATAGTTTTCTTCGTCCGCGCCAGCTGAAATTCTGCAGCAGGCCGATTTGGGCCTGATCCGCAGTGAACGTGTTAAAAGCATGATTGTTTAAGTTTATGCCTGTTAAAGTTATGTGTTTGGATTTTTTTATTAGGAAGTCAGTAACTATCAGTTGGGTCTGACTGCTGACATTGCCAAACATCGTAGATCCGCCATCTGCATAAGAATAAATTTCTACAATAGTACATTTTACGTAATACGTGCTAGCTTTACAACGAACCCTGTAACAGAAAATACAATACAATTGACAATAGTGCATCCTGGGGAATGAAATAACGTTGTTAGAGTAGGACGCGGCATTCTGATTCGATCGGTTGAGTCTCAAAACGGTTTCGT
Organism: Cyaniris semiargus; assembly: GCA_905187585.1. Classification (NCBI taxonomy): domain Eukaryota; kingdom Metazoa; phylum Arthropoda; class Insecta; order Lepidoptera; family Lycaenidae; genus Cyaniris; species Cyaniris semiargus. Next base: position 2,990,228 of record LR994551.1, read on the forward strand.
AGTACGGTCCCTGGATGCACTATTGTCAAATGAATTGTAAAGGCTTGTATATTTTCTGTTACAGCGTTCGATGTAAAGCTAGCACGTTTTACGTAAAGTGTTGAATGTAATATCGGAGAAATTGATTCTTAGGCAGATGGCGGATCTAGGATGTTTCATGTTTGGTAATGTCAGGATTCAGGCAGATTCCTGTCTATCGTATCGCTAGATCTATGCACGAATGTCGTTCGGCAGAATGAGTCGTACGCGTTCACACTTACGTGACCGGCCTCGGAATCGCAGGTAAGCGACCTTTCACTAAAATTGAGCCCCTGTTTAGGAAACACACTTTCCACTACAAGATGGGATTACATGTTATTCCGAAGTATACAAGCCCGTCAAGTTTTTAGAAACAAATATCATAAAATATTAAAAAATATTTGATGATACGCGCAACTTCGTTACACAATATAAATTTGTTTTTTGAGAGAAATTTGTGCGGGATCAGTGCATTTTGCCGCAATAAAATCTTTCCTCTTTTCTTTACTTCCCAGGCTTTAAAGTATTAAAGCCTAGGAAGTTCTTCATAGCAAATTCCATCTAAACCGATTCAGCGGTTAAATCGTAAGTAGATAGCAGACAGAAAAACACACAGTTTCACACACAGGATTTACGGTACTAGAATTTTGTAAGTGTTGTTTTAATTTGTTTTGAAATAATTTTAAGTTACTTTACATTTTTTTCATTAGATTAAATAAAGATTACATTATATTTACCGTTAACAATGTTAATTCAATCCAATACAGATATTTAGTTGCAATCTAATTTGAATAGCAATGTTTTGAAACAAACAAACAGGAGGCAGAAAATTAGGTCTATTGTTACAATCGGGACTGGTGTTTACTAATAAACAAACGATGGCTAACGATCCAATCAATTATCGTCTAATTTTAGTAGCTACCTTTTTTTTTTGTTACAATTGATCCACTGTTATCGCAAAAGATTGTTGAAAATATTCAGCCATCGCCACTAGTTTCCTTTATTCGCGCACGATATATCTGGTTGAATCTGCTATTTGATTAAATGACTAGCGAATTCATTGAATGAAACAATTTAATTTAATAACTTAAGGCCAATTCTTTAAGTCGTTGTCTGTAACGTTTAACGTCTAAACTAAAGGCCAAATGGTCAAGTTTATAACTGTTTCATTCAATTAATTCAAAAGACATTCAATCAAATTACTATCTCTTTTATTCATTTTAACACATTGACATACCTGTGGCAACGAGATAGATATGTCATGACATCTGGTCGAATCAGCAGATTCGACCAGATGACTGCGACATAGGTAGCATAGATCAACGTCGGGAACGATACTCAGTGATCGAGTTGAAGATTTTCACAATCAGTCTAACGATATCAAGCTCAAATATGACGAGCTCTTTAGGCTTTCGACCAGCTATTCTCAAAGTGTACTCCGCGTTACCCTTGGGCTTCGCAAAGGCCTTGTAGAGGCTCCGCGAGCGATACATAAATGTTATTTTAGAAATATCATAAGACGCATAGAGACAATTTATTCAAATGCAAAACAATATATTTTTGGGGTCCGTCAAAATAGTCACTTCTTAAAAGAGTTCCGGCACCAAAAAAGACCATAAAGCCTTCTAAAAAATACACATACTCGCAATTGAACCCCCTTGAAATTGCATGATTCATTTTAATTTGCTTTGAACCAGAATGAAAAAAATAGTAACCAAAAACTGAAACGTATTATAGTGAATAACATACGTAAGTACCTTGCAATCAATTTCTATTATCCCTAACGCAGTATTGTTGTTTAACCTACTGACCCGACCCTAATTTTAGCATAAACCTAATGATTACAGCCAGCCAAATAGTCATGAATACCAATCACGAAAGAGCATAACCTTACTACGAATTCAATAAAAGGTATCAGAGAACTTAAATCGAAGGCCCTACATTATTCAATCGGGTTATATCGCTCATCAGGCAGGTCAAGATATATCACAATATACCCTGACTAAGTAATGTAGGTAAGTCTGGTGCGCTATGCTCTAAACCAATAATTGGTGCATTAAAATAAAAAGAATTATTCTTTTTATTTTAAAGCAACATCAAAGCAACTTCATTCCTTGATCAATCCAGCCCGTTTACTATCAAAATATAAAATAGTATTCTAATGAAATGTCAAAACAAAGACCTTGAGATCATGAACACTTTTATTTAAAAACAAGGTATAAGCTAATTTATATATTATAATTCCATCCAACTCCATTTAAATTGCATTTTGATAAGAATATTGCTCTTTGCAATAATTCAAACGAAATAATTCTTAATTAAGCAGAGTGCAGTACACAATAAATGGCCAGCGTTTTGATATCGCAACACAATTAAACTTTTCGTGACACTCAACTTGCCATGAAATCCAGCTGCTTCCGACTGTCTTGTCAATGCAAATATAAAATTTAAAGTGTTACTTGCATTTAATTAAGGAAGTGTTTTTATTTATCTTACTATGGTTTTTATGAAAATTTTGGCAGATAATAATTATGATAATAATTACTATCCTACCCTATGATATTATATTATAAAAAGAAGGATCCTACCCGAAAAAGTTTGTAAAAATTTTCTGTGCGTAGTTTCTAAGGTTTTTTGACAGGAGTTTATCTATTAACTAGCACTTTTAACCATTAAAGCCCAAAAAAAGAGAATGACGCCGCTAAATAAATTTTCACTTCTTAAAGTTATGACTCATCAGTCATGGGCTAAAGCTCACCCTGCCTACTTGTTGTTTATTAAAGTCTTAAAGGTTTACCAGGTAAAAGTTTGATGAGTTGTCCATCCATAGGAAAGACGCAGCGTAGTTTCATAATTCTTTGAAATTTCGTTCCGCGTCTCCCATCTTTTAACGATTTTTCGCGAAGCATGATTTGCGAAGTTTTAACCGCCGCCGACGTTAACGTAAACGCTGGGCCTATTCATAACACTTTTCTTTATTAAACCAGTTTTTATTTTAACCAACCGACTTTCAAAGAAGAAGGGTACCTAATTAATAAATATCATGAACATGTCAAGAAGCTATTGGTGATAGTTTCACCAATTTGACACGTTGTTAATTTTGTTAAATTACATTGGTAGAATACTGACTAAGTAAATACCTACACTCACTCACTATAGTATTTTAGTCCAAACCATGAAGCCATAGTCACAAAACAAAATAGTTATTTCATTAAACATTTTGTCTCGTCAGTCGCCTCGTAAAAAGTCGTTAGTTATAATAATAAGTTTTTTTTTAATTCGATTGTTATTTCTCTACTACTCTATATTTGCTGCTAGTCCAAATGTGATTAAAAAGTAAAATAAACCACATAAACTACGGACATTCGGCTCATCTGGCGCCATTGTAATGTGACGTCATATGTCACATTTACAACTGTGAAATTAACGCTGAGTTATAATATTGGTTCTGTTGTTTAGTGATAACTATTCTGGTAATGAGGATTGTATGGCGCTATGTAGCCGTCAGGTCTATCGTGTCAATTGTCGTGTCAAACAGCTGTCATATATCACGAAATAGCCTCCACATGTCACGATATAACTGTCTTATGTCTGTCTGACATGACATTTGACACGATAGACCTGATGGCTACATAGCGCCATACAACCCTCATTGGGTATTATACATTGGCCATTATTAGGTATATTTACGTTTGTTAATTTGTCCAAGGAAAAAAAACTTCATTTTCTAGAATTTCATATTTTATAACATAGAAACAGATATTTTAACTATTATTTTATTTCATATTTACTTATTTCAAGCTTTTTTTCGCAGCTTCGCACGCTTGAAATAGTGTGGGTGGAATTTTCTTTGTTGACCATATCTTAAGAAGAACCCTTGTGAGTATGCTTTTACCTAGGGTTTAGTCCAGTGGGTCAATGCATTATGGCCGGTTTATATTATTCCAATCCATTAATCTAATCCAGCGCTGGATTGCTACTGGAATAATGTAAACGACCACTGGAATGAACTGAATTCCAGTGCCTGATTACGTTATTCTAATAGGCATCAAGCGCTGGATTCGATCACTAGATTGGAATAATGTAAATCGGCCATTAGTAAATTAGTTTTGTATATTTTATAGGTAGATACTGTTTGGCATTTTCAAGTATTATCATCGTTAAAAGTAGTTCTTTCTTCATATTTTCTAAAGGTTTCTCAAATTTCTTCCACCACAATCACATGATTTCGTCTGTATTATGTTCAAATAGCTGTAATAATAAAACGTTTTAAGAAAAAATAATCATACGTATAGACCCTTATTCAAATATGAACAAAATGCCACAGATTGAAAAAAAAAATGTAGACTTCCCAAAAATACATGAATTGTAATACAATAAAATACTTTCCACGGGCCTAAAGAAGTTTCACCTAAAGAACTAACATAAATGAAATCCATACTAATATCTATATATTAATACGCGAGCGAAAAACTTTGTATCTCTTTTGACGAAAAATGGAGAAACGTAGGTGAATGGAATTTCGCACAGTTTAGTTTATATGGTGAAGGAGTGCATCGAGCTAATATTATTTTGAAATTATGCTTTTATGATACAATTTTTTTAACAAATAAAACATTACACACACTACAACACACACACTAGGAAAGATGACAGATTTTTGAGTAACAAGCCTATACATACGAATTATATACTCTTTTATTTATGGTTGAAGTCTGTTGACAACAAGTCGACAAATTGAAAATGGATTATAGTTTTTTTATTGAATCTTAGATACTATTAGACAATGCTTACACGGCCAGTCTGAGATCAGCTGAGTCCCAGAGACAAAAGTTGAAAAAAACATATTTTTTTTCAACTTGTCTCTGGGACTCAGCTGATCTCAGACTGGACTTTATTATTTATCATAATAATGTCAATATTTTTTTTACAAAATATAGGTAGGTAGTAGTCCTAATGTCGTTGAAGCTAAGGTCGAATTTCGACCATTGGGCGATCTCTAGTTATAATAAATGCGAAAGTGTGTCTGTCTGTTACCTCTTGACGCCAAAACCACAGAACCAAATGTTAGATTTATGGAATTTATTTATTTTATTAACTGACATTTTATAACGTTTTATAACTTCAAGTAAGTAACATGAGTTTTAATTTTAATTAATATTTTCATAATAACATTGTAAAATAAATGTTTAATTTTATTATTACAAATAAATTGCATTAATTATTTTATTGATTTTAGTATAATTATCTATAAAGATTTGTTGGTTGTTGTTTAAATAATTTAACAGGAAGTTATGCTTATTAAAATTGAAATTAACTAAGAATGTATAATTGTTTCATGCGTGTATATTATAAATCATAATTTATTCTGTAAAGTTATTTTTACATGAGTAATGATTTTTGTAACAAGTGTTGGGAAATATTGAATTTAAATGATATTGGAATGTCATATCCGGTAACAGATCTTTGGTGGGAAAAGTGAGGGGGAAATACTATAAAAGTTCCTGCTTCACCACAAACTAGGATTGTTTCATCCTGAAATTTATGGAAGTCGTGTCTCCAGTGTACTAGTGCTTAACAATAAAATTTTAACAGTGTAAAATTGTGTATACAAGTGATAATAACTAATTGTGACAAAGTGAATTATAAAGTGTGAATCAGTGAATAAATAAATAAAGTGTGCAGTGAGTTTGGATGTTTTATTTCAATTCAGAAGCGGTACGCCACAAAGGAAAAGCAATCCTTCGTGGTATCTCACGCCCAAAAATGTCGGAAGAACGAACATCACGAAGCCCCAGCGTTATATTAGGGCGATCAGGACAGAGGATTTCCAGCGCTGTGTTGGCGGTATCTGCTTCAAAGAACCCTGGTGTTTCGGAAGAATTCACCAGACGCAGCCGACCCAGAACACGTGAGAGGATGAATCGTTCGGTGGTAAACTCGCATCACCGAAACAGAAGATCACCGTCTGCAAATTCACAAGTTGGCAGTAGAAGTTTCCGGTCCAGGTCTCGAAATAGGTCAGTCACTAATCATAATGTACATCGTGAGCATAGATCTATATACCGTAATTATAGAAGACGTGAATATCGTCGCTTAGAAACTCCATCTAGAAGTAACGATAGATTACGTAGCCCAATTAGTCATCGGTCTCGGAGTACAAAATATAATGAGTATCGTGATGAGTATAGTGGTAGGCGTAGCAGATACGAGTATCGTCGATTAGAAACTCCAATTAGAAATGATAAAAGTAGATCACGCAGTCCAGTTTATAATAAAAGGCACTATAATGATACTAATGCAGAGTTACTTAAGTGTATTAAAAATTCATTAGAAACTATTTCGGCTACAAATCCACATGTTAAAGAAAGATTTACTAATATAAACGTAGTTCCAGAATTTGATCCGAAAGTCAAAAATCAATCCATATCCACTTGGCTAAATAAAGTAAAAGAATGCTCGGAGATTTATGGTTGGGATAGTAAGCAGATAGCTCATTATGCTCTTCCCAAACTAGCGGGTACAGCAAAGAGATGGTATGAAGGGCAACCATCTTTACTACTTACATGGGAAGAATGGTCTGTGAAGCTTAAATCAGCTTTTCCGTCTTACGAAAACTATGGTCATTTACTTTCTGAAATGTTATCAAAGAAGGCCAAATTTGGTGATGATCTTGAAGAATATTATTATGAAAAGTTGAATTATTTAAATCGCTGTGGCATTACTGGAAGGAATGCTATCGATTGCATTGTTTATGGGATTGAGGATAGGTCAATACGGTACGGTGCAGAAGCAGTAGGATTTGAAGATGCTGATAAGTTGTTAGGTTATTTAAGAGGAGTTAAGCATGAACGAGTAGATAATAAAAAACCAATTCGCTTTACAAATGAAAATTCTCGTAAGATAATAAAAAATGTAAATAGAGAGGTAAAATGTTTTAACTGTCATGAAGTTGGTCATGTAGTATCAACGTGTAAAAAGCCAATTGTTAGATGTCAAAAATGTAACCGTGTTGGTCATGATAATCCACAATGTAATAAGCCTTTTTGGGCAATGAATTCTGAAGTTAAGACAATATGACTAGATGAAAGTGATAAAATAGATAAGGACAAAAAGTTTATTAAATCTGTTGAAGTTAATAATACATTGACGTTAACAGGATACGTAGATTTTGGAAGTCAGTGTACATTAATTAAAGAGTCTATTATAAATAAATTAACTTCACCTAAAACATGGAAACTAGACAATTTACCATCGCTTAAGGGTTTCGGAAATACTTACGTTAGGGCTTTAGGTAGAAGTAATATTATTTTAATGATTGATAATGCTAAAATTGAAGTAGAGGCAATAATTGTTCCTGATCATTATTTAAACTATGATTTACTGATCGGTCAAACTGCTACAGAGCAACCACACGTGTTTGTTTTTAAATCTAGCACTAAGTTATTCATAACGGATAGTCAAAATTCGAACGGTCAACGATTTATTTTGAAGTCTCTTCAATCGATTATTATATATGGCTGTGTCTCAGTCAAGGTGTTTAGTGATGAAGCTAATTTTTCTGGTACCGTTTTTGTAGAAAATGGTTATCGATTTAATTTTTCTGTTGAGGTTGGTGCTTATGAAATTAAAAATGGTTATGGTTATTTAACTATTAACAATTATGAAAACAACGAAATTAAATTAGTTAAAGGTCAGATTTTAGCTCGAGCTTTTGTTAATAACATTAAATTTATTAATAAAATACAACAGGTATTCAATAAAGCTCCTTTGGTATTAGATGACCTTAATATTGATGATAGCTTAAATAATCACCAAAAATTGCAGTTACTAAACACTTTGAATGAATATCGTGATTGTTTTGCTCTGGATTTGACAGAATTAGGACAATCAACAATATCTGAAATGGATATTCAACTATCGGATAATGAACCAGTTGTTTATCGCCCATATAGACTTAGTCATTCAGAAAGAGAAGAAGTTAGACTATTAGTTGAGGATTTATTAAGAAATGATATAATTAGGGAATCTCAGTCCCCATACGCAAGTCCAGTGTTGCTGGTAAAGAAAAAAACCGGTGATAAGCGTTTATGTATAGATTATCGAGCTCTAAATAAAAAGACCATCAAACAACACTATCCCTTACCGCGTATAGATGATCAGATTGATCGTTTAGCTGGAAATAATTATTTTTGTGCTTTAGATTTGGCATCAGGTTATTATCAGATTCCTTTAACGGAAAACAGTAAAAATAAAACTTCATTTGTTACACCTGATGGGCAGTTTGAGTTCAATAGAATGCCTTTTGGACTAGCAAACGCGCCTGCAGTTTTCCAGCGAACTATCAATTTGGTCTTGGGAAACTTGCGGTATAACATTGCATTGGCCTATATGGATGATATATTAGTACCAAGTAAAACATTTGAGGAAGGCATCGAAAGATTAAAAATTGTTTTACAAAAATTTAGAGAGGCCGGGTTAACATTGAAGCCACAAAAGTGTTATTTCTTTCAAAACAAGGTTGAATATTTAGGATTTGAGGTTTCTAGTGAAGGTATTAGGCCAGGTAGTAAAAAAATTGAAGCAGTTAAAAGTTTCCCTAAGCCTAAAGATGTTCATAACGTGAGACAATTTATAGGACTCGCTAGTTTCTTTAGGAGATTTATTAAAAATTTTGGTGAATTAGCGCGACCGCTCACGTTTTTATTAAAGAAAAATTCTTCTTGGGTGTGGTCACAAGCTCAAGAAGAATCGTTTGAAAAATTAAAACATGCACTTGTATCAAGACCAGTACTGGCACTATATAATCCTAAATACGAAACTCAAATACATACAGACGCAAGTAAGCATGGTATAGGAAGCATTTTATTACAGAAACAAATCGATGGACTTTTTAAACCGGTAGCTTTTTATAGCAGACAAACATCTCCAGAAGAATCTCATTTTTCGTCGTATGAATTAGAAACTCTTGCTGTCATATCGGCATTATGCAAATTTAGGACATACATCTTAGGGTTAAGTTTCACTATCGTTACTGATTGTAATTCATTAAGAGCCACTTTTCTTAAACGTGACATGATACCACGTGTTGCACGATGGTGGAGCTTGATTCAAGAGTATGATTGCAATATAGTCTATAAGTCTGGGAAAGGTATGATACATGTAGATGCATTAAGCCGAAATCCCATGACAGAAGATCCTGGAATAATTAATAATATCGATTCTCGTAATATTATGACTATAACAGATGATTGGTTAGCGACTGTGCAATCGGAAGATAGTGAAATTTTACGTATTAAAAATATTTTGTCTAGTAACGACTCTAAGAATATTGTAGAGATATGTAAAAATTTTGCGTTAAAGCGTGACAGAGTTTATAAAATAACTGATGACGGATTAAGATGGGTGGTACCGAAGGGCTGCAGATGGCAAATACTAAAGAAAAATCATGATGAGATCGGACATTTTGCATTAGAAAAGACATTGGATAAAATAAAGCAAAATTATTGGTTCCCACGAATGCGTAAATTTGTAAAAAAGTATATTAATTCTTGTTTAGAGTGTGCTCACAATAAATTACCAGCAGGTAAAAAACGGGGTTTCTTACACCCTATACCAAAAGAGCCTGTGCCCTTCCACACCATCCATATTGATCATGTCGGTCCATTTGTAAGGTCAAAAAAAAGAAATTGTTATATACTTGTAATAATTGAATCATTCACTAAATTTATTGTACTAAGAGCTGTTAAAAATACTAAAACCAATTCAAGTATTGTCGTTTTAAGAGATTATTTTGGAACATTTGGCGTACCAAAAAGATTAATAAGCGATAGGGGAACATCATTTACTAGTACTAAATTTAAAGATTTCATTAATGAGTTAGGTATAATTCATATTAAAAATGCCGTCGCTACACCTAGAGCCAACGGACAAGTAGAAAGATATAATAGAACCATTTTAGATTCAATAGCTTCTCAAAACCATGGTAAAGACGAAAGACTTTGGGATGAATGTCTTTTAAAAGTACAGTGGGGGTTGAATAACACAATCAATAAGGGTACAGGTAAAACTCCAACAGAGGTACTATTTGGATTAAGATTAGAAGGTGTTAGTGATAGTAAAATAGTTACAGAAATTAATGATGACATAAATGATACAAATGATAAAAATATTAATAGTGATACATTGACTAAAATAAGGGAGCAAGTAGATAATCACATAAAAGACTCGCAAGAAAAGCAAAAGAAACAGTTTGATAACAAAAGAATAAACCCTCAAAAATTTAAAGTTGGAGATTTGGTTAGGGTAGAAAGAATGACACATACTACAGGGAAAAGTAGAAAACTTTTACCTAAGTGTTTGGGGCCGTATAGAGTTACAAAGGTTCTAGACCATGATAGGTATGAGGTAGAGGATACTCCTATTACAAAAAAAGGTTCATCGAAATATACGGGTATATTTTCTATTGACAAAATTTATCCTTGGCTTTGTTTTAATAAAGATTGTGATTCGTCAATTGACAGTGATGATGATTAAAACATTTTACTTTTTGTCTTAAAGTGTCAAGATACAAGGTAAATAATAGGTTGAGATAAGAAATTAATGTTTGTATTTATTGTTGATTAGAAGAAAAATTGTATAATTAATTACTAAGTAATGGTATTTGAAGATGTAGATTAAAATTGTATTTATAATCAAAAGTTAAGAAATGATTTATTATTGTTAATAATATTCTAATATTATTGAATTATACATTAATATTATGCTTTTTGTTTATTAAAAAATATTTTTATGTTTGATAAATTATTGTACCTAAATGTGAAAATTAGATTAAATACATATAAATAAATGAATAAAATTTATATTTCTTACTACACATACATATTAATTAAGAACAAAAATCGAAGTCGCCTAGTAGGCGGTATTAAATATTATAATAAATTAAAAAATACATAAATGATAACTTTATTCGCAGTAATGCTATTTTGTATTTTGTATCAATTAAATTATAAATGTAAATAAATATATTAATTTAATTGTGCTTATGAAGTTTATTATCATACAACAAATATTTTAATCTAAACTTGGCATTAGATTAAACAATAAATTAATAGATTTACTAGTCAGTTTATTTTTTATGAAAGTAATAATTGTTGATTAATGTTAATGAACTGCTTTTAAGTATATTATATGCAAGGTGCATAATTGGTGCAAGGTGCACATATAATATGGTTACAACTTAGTTTGTAAAGCAAAGTGTACAATGTATATAGTTATTGATAAAACAAAGTATGTGCAAGGTGTACATAATATTATGACTATGAACGTGCAAGGTGCACATAATGATTTTAGTAAAATACGTACAATGTGTACTCATAAACCAATAAAATTATGTTCGCGAGGTCGCGAAATTTGTCAGGATGGACGAATGTTAGATTTATGGAATTTATTTATTTTATTAACTGACATTTTATAACGTTTTATAACTTCAAGTAAGTAACATGAGTTTTAATTTTAATTAATATTTTCATAATAACATTGTAAAATAAATGTTTAATTTTATTATTACAAATAAATTGCATTAATTATTTTATTGATTTTAGTATAATTATCTATAAAGATTTGTTGGTTGTTGTTTAAATAATTTAACAGGAAGTTATGCTTATTAAAATTGAAATTAACTAAGAATGTATAATTGTTTCATGCGTGTATATTATAAATCATAATTTATTCTGTAAAGTTATTTTTACATGAGTAATGATTTTTGTAACAAGTGTTGGGAAATATTGAATTTAAATGATATTGGAATGTCATATCCGGTAACAGATCTTTGGTGGGAAAAGTGAGGGGGAAATACTATAAAAGTTCCTGCTTCACCACAAACTAGGATTGTTTCATCCTGAAATTTATGGAAGTCGTGTCTCCAGTGTACTAGTGCTTAACAATAAAATTTTAACAGTGTAAAATTGTGTATACAAGTGATAATAACTAATTGTGACAAAGTGAATTATAAAGTGTGAATCAGTGAATAAATAAATAAAGTGTGCAGTGAGTTTGGATGTTTTATTTCACAATTTTACTAAAATTTGGTATAGAGATACTTTGAGTCTCTGAAAAAGAAAAAGGATACTTTTAATCCTGGAAAAAAGTACGGTTCCCGCGTAATAAACGAATTAAGTCATAACGGAGAGAACGGAGCCGTCATCTAGTACCTAATAATGCTTTTTTTGTTTGTCACTAAATTCATCTTTCATATTGATTAGCTAATGCCAGGTCTACGGATTCATTAGAGTGTAGCCTAAATAAACATTTTTCAAGAAGTCTGGTTTTAATATTTGAAGTGGTATTATTTTCGTGGAATCGTTTTTATGATTACACATACATTTTGTACTCATCGTATTATTATTTATTTAAGGCAAGATTTTCCCCTAGAGATTTATTTACAGGAAAATCTTTACTTCTATCGTATACCTACACATACCTGCAGCATTTTGTAACAATAAATAAAAAATATTAGTAACTAGATGACGCCCGCAACTCCGTTGCGCCAAAACTCGTTTATCGCGCGGGAACCTTACATTTTTCCGGGATAAAAACTATCCTATGTACTTTCCCGGGACTCAAAGTATCTCCAGGCCAAATTACAGCAAAATCTGTTCAGCGGTTTAAACGGTATGCGTATCCTAAGTGTGGACGCCTATTTTGACCATAGCGTATCTTTTATCGATTTTTATACGAAACGTATCAGATACGCGGTTTATAGCGATCGGGGTGTATCATGATACGAAGTGTATCATGATCGCGATCATTTTGCGTCCACAAGCGAACATGATACGCTTCGGTGCTCCGCAACGGAGATCTGATACGCGAAAATGATACAAATGTGGACAAAGCCTTACACTGTTTTGCCCAAAGCATGTTTCGTAGCAACTAGCAAGTCTACAGATAAGCTGTTTTTCGTTATTGCTCGCAGCTTGGTGTTACATCGCACGTATGTCGTGTTACTATGCGTCGCAGATCGGTAGCTGCTGTACCTACACACTACAATGTAGACATGTCATATCTATTACAGCTAAACCACGATAGACAGAACGAACCAGTAGGCTGACTTATAAGAGTTCTCGAAAATACGTTTGACTAGGTCATAATAACGGCCAGCGCGCCTTCACAATGCGTTGCTCAACCGTTCGTAGCATGCTCGCAGCCGTCCACTACCCACGCCGATTCGTCAGTTTGTTTGAGTCGTCCTACTTAGTTCTGTCTCTTGTAGCTAAAGTGTCATCGTTATTTTGCTACGATATCGCTCGTAGCTTGCTACGAAACTTATCATACTGCGTAAGTCTACAGACTTCGTTGTTTTTGTCAACATTATATTTTCAATCCGCGATCACAATTTTCGTGTTTTTCGGCTGGGCTGGTTAGCCAGTGTATTAACTGGAAACCATTCCCAATAAATAATATTTTGTGACCACAAACGACATCTGCGTGCGGTTCACAACTTATTGCGAATTCCATTTCATATCGCGTTCAATCGGTATTGAATTTTATTCTTATAATTTATTTTATTATTATAATTAATTGAACATTATGCAATTATTTTAAACAAACGTTAATAGAGCGGTAACGCACTTGTAGCTACTCTTATGCTGTATTTTTACTCCGCGACGCTGTGCGAGTTGTTTGCTTCTTGACTTCTATTTTATTTTTTCTCGGTTTGTATTTCTAAATTGTTAAGGTTTTTGAATATTTATACTATTTTTAAATCTTCAGTTACGAGTGGCGGAAAGTAAGTATCTTTGAGGTAAACGAGCTAACCATGCATACCCAAAATTCCGAAATAGTCACTATAGCGTTGTAAAATTATAAAACTATAGAAAAACACGAACATAAATCCTATTTGAGGCCCAGATATTCACGGACAGTATACAAGATATTATATTATGTATGAGATAGTCCAGTGTTCCGCAAAAAGTGTGCCGCGGCACACTGGTGTACCGTGGCCTGTAGTAGGTGTGCCTCAAAAAATGTCATCGTACGTCTACATATTCCTAGTTTATAAGAACCGAAATAGGTCTAACCTCAGGACGGTCGACGAAAAGAATGGAAACTTAGGGCTTGGCAACTTAGTACACCCTGATTAATTTGTGGTGTACTTACAAAAATTTTCATTTTTAGCCCCCGACCAAAAAGAGGGGTGTTATAAGTTTGACGTGTCTGTCTGTCTGTCTGTCTGTCTGTGGCATCGTAGCATCCAAACGGGTGGACCGATTTTGATCTAGTTTTTTTTGTTTGAAAGCTGACATGCTCGAGAGTGTTCTTAGCTATAGTTTATCATCATCAGCCTGCTCATTGCTGAAATATCACAGTTTATCTGGTTCGTGATAGGCCGATTAGCAACTTGCAGTCGTTTGACGGGTTTTATATTTTGCATTCTGGTTCGTGACACTTATGTATATATACATATTAATAGAAAGTTGACTCTGGTGCTGCAGCATCACCTAGTAATCAATAGGATACCCAACTCCTCGCCAACTTAGAGCAGAGGTTTCGTGTTTGGGCTCATTTTAATTGCGACAACCAATAAGACGTAGATAAGCAGTAAATATTTGCATGCTGCTGCTGCAGCATCACCTGGATTGTATAGGAGCCGAGCTCCGTATGAACCCAGGGTGGAGGTTTCATGTTTGGGCTCATATTGACGGCCTCATCCAAAAGGATATTTATAGATCGTATTCATTGGGATATAATCCTGTTGATAGGAACAATTCTGCACTATAACCAACACAAGTTTAAAAAGCATAAAATTAAATTTAATTAAGAAATTTTAAAAAACCCCCGCCAAACAATTTTAAAAAGTAATGAAATAATATTTACTGACTTTAAGTTTAAATAATTCCTAAGTGTAAAGTAATATTTTAGTCCATAATTGTTGTCAAGGTGTGTCGGGGACCGCTAATGTAGATGTTTGATTTGACATAACATTATAGTTTAAAGGACAGTTCACAGCGAACTGAATCGAGACAATCAGCGATACAAAATGCAAAAGTCGCTGTTGTCGTAGTTAACTTGGCGGTCCCCCGACACACCGTGACAACAATTATGGACTAAAATATTACTTTACACTTAGGAATTATTTAAACTTAAAGTCAGTAAATATTATTTCATTACTTTTTAAAGTTGTTTGGCGGGGGTTTTTTTAAATTTCTTAATTTATTCTAGATGTACCTTGAACACAAAAAGTTTTCGGAACACTGAGATACACGATACCTCCCGCGAACAACACACCAACCGATTGTCAAAATAATGAACAAAATATAACCTTTAATCCGCGTTAATTAAGCGGACATTTTCACAGAGACCGCGAGCGAATCGCTACATAACCGATTTAAATGTTAAGGTTAATGCGATTTTATTGTCGTTATTGTTTTATTAATTATTGGCGACAATAAAAGTTACTGTTTGTTTTTATTGCCGTTTTAACGATGCTGTTGTCGATGGCCGATTATGATATCCCCAATAGGCCCCATACATGAAGAGACCGATCGTTCAGGTCGGACTGATCGCAGGCCGACCATACTATACTCGTTTTGTGCATTCCCGTGTGCAGTGTGTATACACGCATCTGTTTAGGCTGTTAAGCAAGCCGGCTTGGTTATTAATACAAAATATATGCTTATATAAATTATTTTAATCAAGCATCGGCCTATTACCTCGCGTATTTACGCTTGAACCTCTGAAACGATTTAGATAAATTTTATGTGGAGATACTTTGAGTACCTACCGTGCCGCGTGCGGATAGTTTTTATTATGGAAAATGAACCATCGAGGAAATTAATTCCTAGGCAGTTGACAGACCAACGTCATTAACGGCCGTTCCCAATATTCAATCTATCTCTGGTTTGACATACGACCGATCGCAGCTAACATTGAATTGACATAAAATATATGTCTCTAATGTCTAATGAGAGCTATTCCTATCTCTAGTAGGGCAAAACCAGAGATAGATCAAATATTGGGAACGGCCGTTAGTCGGATCATGTCAATTTAATGTTAATTGTGATCTGTCGGCTGGGTTTGACGTAAAGCGACCAAACAACGTAGGTCCCCCATCTGCCTAGGAATCAACTTTTCTGATAGTACCATCGAAGAAATTGATTCATAGGCAATTGGCGGACCATAAAGTTAATATACCTAGCGGAATTGAGCAACAATCTCGAGCTGTCAAACGAAACCGAAATTGGTTTACATCTGTGTGTAAAAATATGTGTACTTATACACTTACACAAGCATGATTGAACATGAATTCTTTGAGATTAAATTGTCAACGTGCCGATAAGTGCCGACTGGACGTCAAAAAAAGAGTTCTGCTCTCATGTATGACACGTCTCTTTTTACCACGCAGTGTTACTGATAGTGACATCTCGCTTGCTCAGGCCTTTGTTTCTCTATTCCGCTAGGTATATTAACTTTATGTGGCGGACCCACGTCATTTGGTCGAGCTATATCAATCAATCAAGGCAACACGCATTAAAAATAAATTACATTATTCTACCTTTACTAATACAATAATTATTTTCTACGTGGTAAGTACTTGGAGCAGTTTCTAAAACTCAAGTCAGTAAATATAAAGTTCAATCACTCACGAAAACTACAATTGAAAAAAGTAGCACACCTTCGAAGTAGTTGTACAAAAGCAATAAAAAGTTCACGCCTCCTTGCGTAACTTTTTAAATTAGGAGTTTGATAATAAAATAAAGAAATAAAATACTAAAGACACGGTGTAACATTTGTCGGAGGTGCGAAACTGCTAATAAAAGCCCCCAGCGTACTAGCCACTCTTATTATACTCGTTTCGCTGCCTTTTTTATATCGGAAATTTATTTTACGTTAGAACCATAAAAGATAATTCAATTGTGGAGACTTTAACAGAAAAACTTCGGCACGAAAAGTTTTAATTCGTTCTCTTAGCTTTCAAAACTAAATTTCAGGTGAAGAAGAATGACTTTGAAAGATTTAGTTTGGTACATAACACAGTGTCTTGAATAATAAAACATTAGCTGGTATCTGAATAAAACAAGTCAGTTTTCTCAGAAGTTTAACAGTTTTAAGGTCTAATAAGGTATCTCAAAGTTGCTTAATCTGTTAAACAAACGTTAAAATATTATTAAAAACAATTGAAGACGTGAGTGGAAGAACCAGGTAAGTAACAGTTTAAAAAATGCCGTTTTGTTGCATAAATTGAGACTTTAGGGCCGGAAAAACGATTTGAAACAAAAAACTATGGATTTATGTGTAGCCAGATATATTTTCCAGATGATGAAGTAGGTAAGTAACAAGGTTTGTTCAAATTATAAGGTAAAAAATGAGTAATTGTCCTTATGTTATCAAATGTTAGTTATCTGGTTCTCCCACTCACGTCTTTAATTCTAAACAAGTAGAAAACAATTCTTGGCATAAGTCGGCCGCTCATGGCGGTCTCACAAAGATGACTTACAAACTTTTAACAATGTCGTTTCCGCGTAATGTATTCTGGGGACGTATTTTTGTTTGGGCCACAAATTATTCAGGTAATTTGAACCAACTGGCGCGCGGTGGCCTTATTGGTCAATTAAATATGCTTTTGTTCTGTAATCGCGTTGTCGAATGTTCTTTTACTGAAGCAGTTTTGCATAATTCGTTCTCGTAGAAATTCTTTAATTGTAAATTTTTGACAAAAAGTATGTTTTATCCTTACTTGTGAGATATTGTTTTAAATGAGCAGAGGTAATAGACAGACAGACAGACTAAGAGTCTTTATTACATTACATTGCAAGACGTAAAAACTTTAGAATTTCATTCTACCAAGCAAGCTATTATGTAAGAAATCAATACATTATTCTAACGGCCGCACTTAAAGACATACATAATATGTAAACTATAATTTTAATTATTACTAAATTTAACGAAGATTTTGACAGAAAACATATGGAGTTATGTATGATATACATATTTATTATCAAATTAATGCAAAAAAATCATTACTTAATCTCTCTGAGTGTATGTGACCGCAAGAAAGGCATTGGACTGCAAGAAGGCTAGAAGCTTTTTGAAAAGAGTTAACAAAACCAAAAAGACCAGCAATTAAAACATTATTTCAATTCAAAGCAATACCGTTTGAATTTCGATTTATTTTAGCAGCTTTAGAATTAACTGAAAATAAAAATAAATTAAAGGATTTCCTTTAATTTTTTCGAGTAAACTCGATATAAAAACATTCGAGTTCGTTCAAAAAAGCTTCCGAATTTAAGCTTTAACGAAATCTTTTGACTTTTAATTAATAGACGCTTCCCGAGTGCACTTAAATCGCGATATTCACTTATCTCCTAATCACTGAGAATTTTACCTTTTATGAATACTGAGTTACGTGAATTACCAACACCAAATGGGGTTCTTGTACTAGGGTTTATATCACAAGAACGCTTTTTAAACTATTCCAAAAGACCATCCATACTAATATTATAAAGACGAAAGAGTGTCTATCTGGCTTTCTGTCAGTCTGTCTGGTACCTCTTCACGCTCAAACCACTAAACCGATTTGGCAGAAATGTTGGTATGGGAGATACTTTGAGTCCCAGGAAAGGACATCGGATATTATGATATAAGGGAAAAAAAACGGATCCCGAGCAATAAACCAATTTTGGCACAACTGAGTTGCGGACGTCATCCAGTATTATAAAGTGCTGAACGCTTGCCAATTTTTTTTTTATTATAGTAACACATATTTTACTCAAAAAGTTAGCAATTAAAGCAATGGCTTTTAGCATTTATCAAGCTAATACATCTGTATAATAAACTGTATTAGATAGAAGCGTATACTACATTAGACGTTCCGCGCGGCTTCGCTCGCGTAAATTAGATATTTCACAGATAAATTAGTCCACAAAAAATAGCCTATGATCTTTCACTGGTCTACTTCTTATCTGTGCCAAATAACAGAAAAATTGCTCCAGTAGTTCGTGAGATAAGCCCTTTCAAATAATTTCCCTCGTTTTTTCCACATTTTCCTCTATTTCTTCGCTCCTATTAGTCTTAGCGTAATAAAATATAGCCTATAGCCTTCCTTAATAAATGGGCTATCTTACACTGAAAGAATTTTTCAAATCGGACTACTGATCCGATTTGAAAAATTCTTTCAGTGTTAGAGATAAGCGCGTTCAAATGAGCCCTTTCAAATAATTTCCCCCCGTTTTTTCCACATTTTCCTCTATTTCTTCGCTCCTATTAGTCTTAGCATGATAAAATATAGCCTATAGTCTTTCTCGATAAATGGGCTATCTAACACTGAAAGAATTTTTTAAATCGGACCTGTAGTTCCTGAGATTAGCGCGTTCAAACAAACAAACAAACAAACAAACAAACTCTTCCGCTTTATAATATTAAGTTTATAGATTACGTATACTACTACTACTTTCTCTTTAGATAAGTCAAGTCTGTTTGTACTTTGTCATATGTTATGTCCTTACATAGGCTACATTTTGACAATGTATAGTTTCTGTGAACTCGTACAAGTGCGACGTAGCGTGTTACATGTTTATTCCACTATTACATCATGTACACCCAAACACTTGCCATATTAATCAGTCTGCCTACTCTTCCACTAACAGGATTTGGAATTACGCGATAATTTCGTTAATTAGAGACTTGTTCCCGCCCTTACAGCCCGGCGTCAAAGGGGACCGTAATTCACGTACTTGTTCGCCGATTCAATTTACCGGCTTTCGGTATATTTTAATCGGGATTGACGAAACACGCATTAGAAGCTTGTAGCTTGTACCTAAGGATGTAGAATTCAGATGGAGAAAATATACATAAATGTTTATTAATAGAGTAAGAGCCAGCGCGAGCCAGACTTTCGTTATTCTATAAAAGCTGAAAGTTTTTCTGTATGTGCCCCTTAAACACCTTAAAACGATCAGCGACTATGGAGTTTCGTTTAAAGTTACTTAAGGAGGTATCAAGTTGCAAAGATGTTCAAAATAGTACCTTCAGCTTTTAAAAAATAATGAACGTCTGTCTTTCGCTGGCTCTTTGGTCATAATAATATTGCATACTCTAGGTTCGATAGCCAAGTTATATGGACGTCACAAATTTATAGGATTTGACTCGCATCATTGCGCTTGAGATGTGTTATTTCAAAACTCAAATGACAAAACTATATAATATAAAAATTTTTTATATCTATCTTGAATTTTTTTATATTATGTAACTTCGCTGTGCAAACAATTGCACTCGCTTTAACTTTCTACTATTTTTCTTGCCCCATAATACCTACGCATATTTTGCTGTCCATAAAAACTAAAAGTCAATAACGAAAAAACTCGAAAGTCATAAGAGACGTATCCGTAACACATAAATACGGTTTATGTATCCTCTGAGGACTGAGGGTGGCCTAACGAGATCTCAGCTTGCCCCTTAACATTGATACCGATACCTCGTTACATTTGAATGATAACTGACCGTATTTTGATGACGGTGAAGTAAGAGTTTTTAGCCGGCCCCTAGACGAGCAATTTTATTGTCAATATCACGTATTGCGTAACATTATTGACCGTCTAGGGTTGATATAGAACATCGCGCGCCTTTAAGCTGCGCGTCCACTGGATCGGAATCGGAGCGTACGGACGGACGGAGTCGTCATTTACGAAATGCCGAAGTGGTGCGTCCACTGCATTCGGATTCATCATCGGCAATTTTGTTATTTTTAGCCCGTCATAGGCTGTTAACGTGCATTTGCATTATGGAGGATAGTGACGAGGATATTGTTGTAATTAGCTGTATTTTATCAGAAGAGGAAAAGAGAAACACGAAATTCATTATTTGCCCAATTTCATCCCAAATATTGTCTCTCCTCAGTTGGTTATAATAATGTTGATGTTTTAGATTCTAAAGTTCTTCATATTATTTCTCCACTAAAATTATTAAAATATCATAATTAATCGTGAATAAGTATTTATGTATAGCCGTTGCGTCGTCGCAAACACGTCAGAACTTGAAACCTTCGGAATCCGAATGACGAGTTCACTGCGGATGGCGTCATCGGTATAAATACCGGTCTCAGGCGCAGAAATGCCGATCCAGTGGACGCCCGACGCAGTACCATAGAAATCAATACAAAGCAACAAATCCGTACGCTGCGTACGCTCCGATTCCGATCCAGTGGATGCGCAGCTTTAATCTAATTATTGTCAAATAAATTGTTCAATAAAATTGAAGCGTGATATTGACAATAAAATTGCTCGTTTAAGGGCTGGCTTAGGCTTAATTTACACCGGCGCGGAATTAGATGGAAGCGACTTTTTGCAACGAAACTGTACATAGCACAATGAACTTTATGTCAACAGCATAAAACTCAAATTAAATACGAGCCAAAAAATTGGACGCGCGGCTTTCGCGGAATTCTCGAGAATTCTCCGGTGTCAATCATCCGTATTTTGATGACGGTGAAGTAAGAGTTCTTAGCCGGCCCCTAGACGAGCAATTTTATTGTCAATATCACGTATTGCGTAATATTATTGACCGTCTAGGGTTGACATTGAACATCGCGCGCCTTTAATCTAATTATTGTCAAATAAACTGTTCAATAAAATTGAAGCGTCATTCATGATACACCCCGATCGCTACAAACCGCGTATCTGATACGTTTCGTATAAAAATCGATAAAAGATACGCTATGGTCAAAATAGGCGTCCACACTTAGGATACGCATACTCGATACGATACGCCTGATACGGATGCGACTACTTGATACAAATGTGGACAAAGCCTTATTACGCTCAATTTACACCGGCGCGGAATTAGATGGAAGCGATTTTTTGCAACGAAACTGTACATAGCACAATGAACTTTATGTCAACAGCATAACACTCAAATTAAATACGAGCCAAAAAATTGGACGCGCGTCTTTCGCGGAATTCTCGAGAATTCTCCGGTGTCAATTTCCTCGCATGAGGCGAAATTGACGCTTTCATTGCGTTCCATACCGCGGCATAGTAAATTTAGCCTTGCGGCCGAACCCGATTATTTCACTTTAACTTTTGAGATTTTTACATACTCCATACATTTTCTGTCAATATTTTTATTGAATTAAAGGTAAGTATTAACTAAATAATTCTACTGTCTTTCAGTGCGTCCATTAATGTGTTATGACCTAGTATAAGGTGCAGGTTTTTATGTGAGGAAGTACCTATAACTGTAGTCTCTCCCCACGCCGGTTTCGGTGACGGTGGCCGGTTTCATTGAAATCAGGCCGGTTACGCAGGAGTGATTTCATAGTGCCCAAGTGTGTGTGCATCACAAGAGCAGTATTCCTTTACTCTCATAACCCAGTGGGACGGACGACCGACACGACTGGCGAGAGATCAGGCGCAGGACCGACTTTTTACATGCCCATCCGACGCATGGATCATCTTGCTTGTCAGACAATCAGGCGATCATCCTGCATTGTCCTAACAAAACTTGGAAATAATATTATGTTTCCAACGCGGGAATCGAACCCACGACCTCCGAGTCAAGATCCACGCTCTTAACCACTGGACCACGGAGGCGTTCAAGTCAGTATCATGCAGTTAAGTAATGAAGCTTAATTAAGCTTCATTCTAAGGCTTTCTTTAGTTTCACCTGTCCCGTTGTTACATGGAATCCTGTAAGTTTTGTACTTTCCGGTTTGCAATTTAGCAGAAAATCCATGATCTTAATCCAGATTTAAGGCAGTGTCATTCTAAACTTCATGCAAATATTAAAGAATTCATCAATCTTTATACTCAGCAGTCAGCACTCACAATCGCACACAAATCCTGTGTTTTGTTATCTTTTCCCGTGGGGAACAAAATTTATTTGTGAACTTTCAAAGTGCTTATTTATATAAATCACTCCATTTAATTTTGAGTGCAATTTAATTTTGTTCTAGGAACTCGGTTTGTTACTTCAGTTTGAATATTCCCTTTAGAAGTGCTTTTCTGCTAATTGGCAAAAAACAATGACTCCGTTCGCGCGAAATCTTCTTTTTAATACTTTTGAATTTCAGATTCTAGGAAATGAATTGCGTATTCAAACGAATGGACACGCTTAAATAAATAAAACAACGAAATTGCTACTTTTATTGCTTTACTCTCTCGTTTGGAACACCAATATTTACTCATAAATTTAATGAAAGTTTATTAAGAATAAAGTAACTCTTATTACTAGTAGATGAAAAATGCTGAAATTAATAATTCGTCAAACACATTTCAGAGAAACATAATAATTAATTTTATCCCATTACCCATGCTTCTTTGAAATATATTTTATGAAATGAAAAAAGGAAAATTGTACATACAAGGCACGCCCAATTAGGGAAATAAAAGAATTAATTAATAAAAGAATTAAAAAGTGCCGCTCGAAGTTTGCCCGTTATTGTATTGATAAATGTCAAAGAATTTAAAAGCAGTTAAGGTAAGTGGTACAGTCGCAATTAAAAACTCTATATGAAAAATTACCTACATTAAAAATAATGCTTATCTCCTCAGGCATAAATTATATTGTACGTTCTAATAAATATCATAGAGGCGAAACTTTTGTTTATTACTGTATATGTTAGTGTAAGTTCGTTACGTAACGTTCACGGATAAACTACTAAACCAATTTTGAAGAAATTTTGTATAGCAATAAATAGAAGTGTAGGCTCTGGAACTTATTAGCTACTTTCCCGCAGGACATGTGCGGGCGGAGCCGCGAGTAAAAGTTCTGTTTAGTAGTTAAGTTAATCTGTGTACCTAATCAGGGCGAGCGAAGCGGGCCCTAGTATATCCCACAAACTGAGCACTTTTGTGGTACACTTTACGGAAAAGCTATCACGCCTATTGATTTGTGCTTTAACATACTAATTTTAATCCTACTAATATTATAAAGGCGAAAGTTTGGATGTATGTATGTATGTACGTATGTATGTATGGATATATGGATGTTTGTTACTCTTTCACACAAAAACTACTGAAGGGATTTTAATGAAACTTTACAATAATATAGCTTATACATCAGAATAACACAAAGGCTACAATTTTAACCGACTTTAAAAATGGAGGAGGTGTTATGTTCGTTTTTCTATGTTCAACGATTACTCCGCCGTTTGTGAACCGATTTTCAATATTTTTCTTTTAGTGTATAGGTTATCATCCCAATTTGGTACCATATTCATGAAAGTGGTGACCTGATGTAGGGATCCATAAGAAATCGAGGGAACTCTTCAAAATTTATATGGGAACATGTGGTGACTTCGGTTTCGTGAGCAGTATTCTAAGCATATGCTGCGAACAAGCAAGATTTTGCACCAAGGTATACCATGGTTCGAAAGGTGCTGAGAGAACTCCTGACTCTTTATAGATACAAGTTTGGGAGTTTCGACGTTGTTTTAGGAACGGAAAGCATATGCTACTATGCAAATTACATTAATCATCATCATCATCACTACCATAAACCATTATAGAACCATGTATCGTCCCGTTTTGACTCATTATTGGTACTTTTCATAGTATTTTATTATATATCACTTAAACCGCGGGGCACAGCTCGTTTATAATAATATGTAGATGTGTTATCATCGGTCAGTCAAGGTTTGGTTACAATTAAAATATTTAAAAATAACTGCCTTAAAGATTATCACCAAGCAGAAAAACGACGCAAGCCCTCACAAAGCTTGGCTTTTAGCTAGTTCTATAACCACGAGTCATTCTGTCAAATTGTTAACAAAATGGCGTTAACAAGATGGCGGCCACGTGACAGCGAGCCGGCTGGGGAAATCAGGAACTAAGAACAAGTGAGCCCCCAACATTAATCACGGAGTTTTTCGCATCACTTATTTATAGCGCACTGTACGTGTCGTACAGAATATATTTAAATATAATATTTTGTTCAGGGAGATATACCCATTACACATATTTTAAGTAAATAAATAAATAAAATATCTTTTTATCCAAAATAGATATCATAAATACTCTTTTTGAACGTCGTAGAAAGAACGAAGAAACTAAGATGCCTACCACCGGTTCTGGAACTAACCCGGCGAGAAGAACCGGCGTAAGAAACTCGCACGGGGCCATCTTTTACTAAAAAGATGGAAAATTACAATTTTAAAATAAAATAATATAACAATGTTATGGCTTACAGCTATGTAACAAAAATAAATGTAAAGTAACCTGCATGGAGCCACCCTATTCCCAAGGTGTGCTGTCTTCAATGAAATCATTGACTTTATAATACGCTTTAGCACACAAACGTTCTTTGACTGCTGTTTTAAATAATTTAATTTTTTAAATAACCTACAGGGTGCAACATAAAGTGGCATGTCAAACCAATGGACAAACAGCCAGCGACAGCCAGACTTTCGTCATTTTATAAAAGCTATAAGTTTACCTGTTTATGACCCCAATAGTGGTAAGAAAGACCAGCAACTGTGGAGTTTCGGTCGCGGTTACATTATTATCTAGGTCTAAAGGTCTACCTGACCTTTGATAAAGAGTAAAGGCTCTTACTCTGTAAGGTTATTTTGATTTTAATTAAATAAAAAGCTAAACTAACACTTAAAGTTTCATGTTGGTTTTGGATGTCTATTTCACCGGAGTTGCTATATATACAAAGATTTCCCGATATATAATTATTATTCACAACAAGGATCAAACACACGACCTCACTGTAACTACAAAGCCTCACGTTTAAACTACAATATAAAACGTTTTTTGCAAGCTTCTATTTCACTAGTGTCGCACGCTTCGGGCATACTAATTTTACGCATTTAGTTATTGGTTTGTTAGGAAGTTTGAATCCATATTTTATTTAGTTTTTTGCCTTAAAATTGGATGAAAAAAATATTTAATAGGCTACGTATATTTTATTGAAAATTGGTTATAATATTATATTCTAACAGTTTTTGTTAATAAACCCATTTTATATTTATCGAAAAACCTTATTTTTTTTTCAATCACAAAAGAAATTTATTTCACCAACCTAGGTCACATCTTAGGCATTCAACAATTTACAGCTGGTATTGTCGAAATTTCAAGAATCTAGATAATAAAGACTTAAGTGCGTGCTCATCTGAATTCGCTGTGCGCTTCAGGCTGGAAAACCAAAACAGGGCCTGTCGCCTTTGAACAAAAGGACTTTAATGGCTACATACCTTCCAGTAGTTGCTTTTCAACAGAACCAGATCATAATAGTGCCAAAGGATTTAGTACTCTTGTTGACCTGGTAAAATGTTAAATCCAAAGATATGTCCGAAACTACTGGGACGATTTTGATGAAATTTCTTATACACATAAAGTAGACCACGGAGAAGAAGATAGGATACGTTTTATCGCAGGAAAATGTATGGTTCACACGATATAATATTAATTATTATGCATTGTTTTTAAAAGACGCGCGCAGCTTTTAGTACTTAGATACTAAAAGAAAATCTGAAAGTAATATAGCAAAACAAGGCCTCTAAAATAATTTATCCCCGGAGAATTTCTGTGGAGACTTATACCTAATGTATTTCCAAAGGAACGCGAATAAATCTC
Source organism: Cyaniris semiargus (assembly GCA_905187585.1). Classification (NCBI taxonomy): domain Eukaryota; kingdom Metazoa; phylum Arthropoda; class Insecta; order Lepidoptera; family Lycaenidae; genus Cyaniris; species Cyaniris semiargus. The sequence continues at coordinate 3,016,816 of LR994551.1, forward strand.
TGGAATTTCTTTAACTTGGTTATTGTCTTTTGGTCGGTTATTGTCTTTATAACAATGTTACAAAGCGCGTCATTACTGTAGTATAAAGAATGGCCTGCCCGGTGCCCCTAATGACTGGATATCCCTTAAAAAATATTATGTTCTTTCCTTCGTTGACTGTTCGTAATATCGCGTACGTACTATCAGAGAAGTTGATTCCTATGCAGATGGCGGACCTAAGTAATTTGGTCGCGTTAAGTCAAACCCATCCGACCGATCACAGCTAACATTGAATTGACATAAGCCGACCACATGACGTAGGTCCGTCAACTGCCTAGGAATCAATTTCCTCGATGGTACATATACAGAATGTAACAAAACTAAGTTGAAACTTTTTATTTAGTTTTGTATGGGAAAATTCATGACGATAAGGCGCTTGCCCACACAAATGACAAAAAAATTTGCTCTTTCGGCGTTGCTTCTTTTACAGTGAACTGTATATTATATGGAACATACAATATACATCGGTTTCCTACAAACGATATCGCTTTTTTTAATATAGGTACTTATTAAAATTTATGAAGATTGAAGATATTTGGCCTCGTCTACTACATGTAAATTTTTAAAGTTCTTTCTTGGAATTTTCCAAATTTTTCGAGTTTTTACGCTAAGTAAGATTAAAAGTATTCGAATAAACCTATAAAAATATTATTTAATAGTAGCTTAAGTTATTATTACAATTTTTTCTTTTGAAAAAGAACAATTTTCCCATCTTTTTGGTAACAGGTGGCCCCGTGCGAGTTTCTTACGCTGGTTTCTCTCGCCGGGTTAGTTCCCGAATCGGTGGTAGGCCTCATGTAGACATTGTAAAAAGTGTTAAATTTTAACCGATTTAGAAATAAAATATTTATCATTTTCATTAATTGGTACTACGTCCTATGATAGACATAACATTATATTGTCTTTCCTCTAGAAATATCTATTTTTTTAGATATTTTCTCCTGGGCCGCAGTTGGCCAGCCTGGCTATAGCCATCAGATCATCACGCCGTCTTTTCCTAGGCCGACTATGACGGCGGCATCCGTCTTTCGATGCCCACTATGTTAAAGTCCTTGACAGATTGTTAAAATTATCATATTAGTCAATATAGTTACAAAATATTATTATTGTAATAATAAGTCTTAATTTAAAGATAAAAAAGTTCAAAACACTTTTATTTTAACGTATTATATACCTTTTTTCAACTTTTGTTTCTTTTCATTCACATTTAAGCTTATTTTATTTCGAATATCTTTTGTATTTTATGTTATCATAGTTTATTATAGACTTTTATAGACGCACTATTGCGAACTCACATGACGGGATTCCATCCATCCGTCCACAGTGCGCAAAAACCCGCAGAGTGCAATTTAATTTTCATTTCACAGAAATTTAATCAAGGCGTAGTAGAAGAGCCCACGTCAGGTTTTAATCGCGTGGTTCGTAGTGCAGGAGCCCCACAGTGTAATGATTTTACAGTAATACCACAAACTCCAAAATGGACGCTGTTAAGCACTCGTATACTAACCCACAATAAATTATAGGCAAAAAACTTTTTGAAAAAAAGCTTTTATTTAAATACTCCAAAAATAAGAAAATAAATTTCTCCTAAAAAATTTTAACTATTAAGTTATAACCTCAATATAAATTATACAATTTGCATGATAATAAAAGCTTGTCGCGAGAATTAACAATCTGTCAATATTTAATAAATTTATTAAAATGTAAAATATAATATCAATTTATTCAGTTAAATTGGTACTAGTTTATTTACAAATCGCGCGACAAGCTTTTATTATCATGCAAATTGTATAATTTATATTGAGGTTATAACTTAATAGTTAAAATTTTTAAGGAGAAATTAATTTTCTTATTTTTGGAGTATTTAAATAAAAGCTTTTTTTCAAAAAGTTTTTTGCCTATTATTTATTTTTTGTTTTTTAGTTATCTCTGGCTAGATTTATTAGTATATTTGATTGTAGTTTGTTTTGTTTCAAGAATTTGTAAATATCTGATTAACATAAGTCCTTAAGAAATCGTACTTGATTTTGATCAGTGAAAAAACCGTGTCTATATTTAGCGAGTTGTTATATTCCATTTATTTCTGCATGACTAAAAAGTTTAATTTCACTTAACAAAAGTGACCGGATTCAACCGGGCATTTTCTAAAACCCGGCTGGATTTGACTTGACATAACATGACACGACATGACACGACACGCCACGACATGCCACGATACACCACGCCACGACACGACACGACACGATTCGACACGACACGACACGACATGCCACGACACGACACGACACGACACGACACGACACGACACGACACGACACGACACGACACGACACGACACGACACGACACGAAACGACACGACAAGACAATACACGACACGACACGACACGCCACGACACGATTCGACACGACACAACACGACACGACACGACACGACAAGACACGACATGTCACGACACGACACGACACGACAAGACACGACATGACACGACACGCTACGACACGCCATGACATGACACACGACACGATTCGACACGACATGACACACGACACAATACGACAAGACACGACAAGACACGACAAGACACGACAAGACACGACCCGACACGACACGATACGACACGACACGACACGCCACGACATGGCACACGACACGATTCGACACGACATGACACATGACACGACACGATTCGTCACGACACGACACGACACGACTCTCAATGAGCCCTTTCATTTGATACCCATATTACTGAAGTTCATTAAAAATAGTTATTCCCCTATCTTGGATGAGCCGCCATATTGGATGTAGAATGACATTAAATTAGTATTCGAGGTACTCTCAATGAGTTCTTTCATTTGATACCCATATTGCAGAAGTGCATTAAAAATAACTATTCTCCTATCTTGGATGAGCCGCCATGTTGGATGTAGAATGAAATTACATTCGTTTTCGAGTTACTCTCAAAAAGCCTTTTCATTTAATATCCATATTGTAGGTCTGCATAGAAAATAATTATTTCGCCATCTTGGATGGTCGGCCATATTGGATTTAGAGTGATGTCACATACTATATCGTGCATTGTCATCCAAACTAAACGCGTATGCTTTCAGCTCAATCGGTTAATTATATCTACTTCAAAATTGAGTTCCAAAATTCCACCGTAACACACATACTTACATACATACAGAGCAAGTCAAATAAAAGCTTTTAAAAAAAATACATATTGGGTTATGAATGCAGTTATGTTCTTACTAGCTGTGCACCGCGGTGTTACCCGCGGTTTAAGTGATATATAATAAAAGACTATGAAAAATACCAATAATAGGGTCAAAACGGGACGATACATAGTTTTGATGATGATGGATGTAATTTGCATAGTAGCATATGCTTTCCGTTCTTAAAACAACGTCGAAACTCCCAAACTTGTATCTATAAAGAGTCAGGAGTTATCTCAGCACCTTCCGAACCATGGACCATGGTATACCTTGGTGCAAAATCTTGCTTGTTGGTAGCATATAATTAGAATACTGCTCACGAAACTGAAGTCACCACATGTTTCCATATAAATTTTGAGGAGTTCCCTCGATTTCTTATGGATCCCTTCATCAGGTCACCACTTTTATGAATATGGTACCAAATTGGGATGATAACCTATGATATAACCCCCTAAAAGAAAAATTTTGAAAATCGGTTCACAAACGGCGGAGTAATCGTTGAACATAAAAAAACGAACATAACACCTCCTCCATTTTGAAAGTCGGTTAAAATTGTAGCCTATGTGTTATTCTGATGTATAAGCTATATTATTGTAAAGTTTCATTAAAATCCGTTCAGTAGTTTTTGCGTGAAAGAGTAACAAACATCCATACATCCATACATACATACATCCAAACTTTCGCCTTTATAATATTAGTAGGATGATTCAAAATAAAAATAAAATGTGGGTTAGTACACAAATGCTCAAATATAGTACTTAGCTAGCTGTAAGCGGTATCGTAGAATTTTATTATATACGATCACGGGATCGTATACAAAATGTTCGCGGCCATGCAAAACGCTAGTAAGACAGTGATTACAGTCAGACCAGTTTAAGCGCGATCCTCGTAGCATGCTTTTAGTATGATACAAGGGTCGCGCTTAAGCTGGTCAGACTACGGATCAAGAGCGATGTGTTGATACAGAAAACCTAATAAAGCATTGTATGAATATAGTTAAGGCCATCCTCTGAGCAAACGACCTTGACCATACATTTGCCGCGTTGCCGAGATCGCGCCAAAATCCTATTTTTTTTACTTATTGTAGTTCAAAATTGACCTAAACAAAATTCAAACGTCCAATATGTAGTTAATAAAACTGTCGATCTTGTGGCGTGTGTTTCAAATAACTGTAATTTGTAAATACTAGGGAGATGCTGAATGTATGCTTGAATTTAAATAAATTGGTATTACTTTGAAAGCTGATATCATGAGTATAAAAAACAAAAATAGAAAATTAATAAATATGAAAGGGACGTTCATATTATACTGAAGATTATTGCTGTATTTTTATTATAATTTTGTAGCTTTCAAATTATGAGTTAATAAGGCTCTAAAAACGGTAAATTACGTCATCTCCGTAGGGGGAGCGTCTTAAATCAATAAAACATTTTTCCTTCTTTTAAAAATCTGCGATCGACTTGGTCCTAATAATATGGTTTGGCATAATATTATCAATAAAACATACTGAATTTATGTGAGTTGTACTACGAATGATTAAAACTATGGAAACGTAACTCCCATACTATTATAACCGTTTTAAATTTTGTTCCTTTCGAACTGTCATGTAACGTCAGCCTGATACCGCTGAAGGCCACCTAAATATTGCAAATGTATTGAAAATGTGTACCTAAGTAACTTAACATTGTGTGCACCCCGATTCTGCTGGTCTAGAACATACGTCACATACGTCTATACTCTACTGTACGTATTTATACTGCGGCGGCCTTAGTCGGGTTTTCCGCTCACGTACCGTATCTACTATTTTCGCCCTCTATTCAATTCCATCACACGTTTTGTTCACTTGTTTTCTTAATTCAATCGGAAAGCTTTAACTATGAAGGAATGTCTTCTTTTCATAGTTAAACGTTAAACGTTAACGTGTTGTAGTAAGAATCTATTAGGTCAGCAGTAGTTCTAAACACCAGCAAACTACCCGCAACTAATGATGTTGCCAGTGTCCATGGGCGACGATAGTTAATATCCATCAGGTGACCCATTTGCTCGTTTGTCCCCTAGTTTTATAATGAACTAAACGTTCCGCGTGGCTTCGCCCGCGTAAATTAGATATTTCACAGACAAATCAGTCTACAAAAAAAGCCTATGATCCTTCACGTGATCTACTTCTTATCTGACCCAAATAACAGAAAAATTGCTCTAGTAGTTCGTGAGATAAGCCCTTTCAAATAATTTCCCCCGTTTTTTTTCCACATTTTCTTCTATTTCTTCGCTCCTATTAGTCTTAGCGTGATAAAATATAGCCTATAGCCTTCCTCGATAAATGGGCTATCTAACACTGAAATAATTTTTCAAATCGGACCAGTAGTTCCTGAGATTAGCGCGTTCAAATAAGCCCTTTCAAATAATTTCCCCCCGTATTTTCCACATTTTCCTCTATTTCCTCGCTCCTATTAGTCTTAGCGTGATAAAATATAGCCTATAGCCTTCCTCGATAAATGGACTAAACTGACTACTAACACTGAAGTAAATTTTCAAATTGGACCAGTAGTTCCTGAGATTAGCGCGTTAAAACAAACAAACAAACTAACTAACTAACTAACTAACTAACAAACTCTTCCGCTTTATAATATTAGTATAGAATTATAGATAATTATTTTCACTCCATAATTATCAGTCAAAGGTCATTCGAACCTTTTACTAATAATCACAATTGATTTAAAACGCAGGTACTATGAAATTCTACAGATACACAATTTGTCAAAATGTCAATTTTTTTCCTGAGTTCGCATGATGTTGAAAATAACAATTTTAATAGTGCTCTTAAATAAATGATTATTATCTACTAATTAATGACTTATTAAGGGATCTAATAACAACGCCAAGTTACAATAAACACGGTGATTAATTAATATGCAAAACTAATTTATTACACTTTGGTTTCAGGAAGCCGTAAATCTCGTTATATTACGCCAACTCCTAGAACATAAAAACTACAATTCCAAATACAGTTTGTAGCTGATCAATAATTTTAGTTGGTTTTATTGTATTGCTTTTAGTACGGGAGCCCTAGAACATTTTTTTTTTATTACTATCAAGCAATTTTTTTGTGAGTAGCTTCATGTTGATAAGACGAACAACATTTTTATTTGCGAAAAATCTCGAAAGTGGTAGTTAACAGAGATAGAAAGGATTTCATACTTTGAATGGATGGTCCTAAAATATGGACTGTTTTATTTGTAGGGCAATGTTACTCTTAAATTATAATATGACTATTAATATATCAATATACAAAAAATCTGCTGGTTAGGGTTCTGTTATAGGGTTCTGTAATCAACAAAACTTGGTTGACTACTGAACCCTAAAACGGAACCCTAACAAGCAGATTTTTTTGTATATTGATAGGTTAATAGTTACATAATTTAAGAGTAACATTGTCCTACAAATAGAACAATCCATATTTTAGGACCATCAAGTCAAAGTATGAAATGTTTTTTTTTCGGTATTCTTTGTTTATTTTAGTTAAGCACTTTCCTTTTTTTTTGGGTTATTGTTTGGTTGTATGTTTTTAGTGTGTGCTGTGCATTGGATTAATGTTTGAATAAAACATTTATTATTATTATTATTATTAAATCCTTTCTATTTCTGTTAGCTACCACTTTCAAGATTTTTCGCAAATAAAAATGTTGTTCATCTTATCAAAATGAAGCTACTCACAAAAAATTTGCTTGATAGTAATCAAAAAAAATGTTCTAGGGCTCCCGTACTATTTATTATGAAACTAGATGACGTCCGTAATTCCGAACCGTACATTTTTCCCTGGATAAAAACTATCCTATGTCCTTTCCCGGATCTCAGAGAATCTGCATACCAAATGTCATCATATCTGTTTAGTGGTTTAAGCGTGAGGAAGTAGCAGACAGATACACTTTCACATTTGTAATATTAGTATGGATACTGCAATTTAGTTTGCGAGCTATCGTTAGAAATGTCATAGATAAGTAAAAACTAGTGCTTTGTTAATGTTGTGTTGGATTATACTATCCAAATTACGCGAGTTGTTTGAAACCTCTTGATTTCCCATACATCGCAATTTTGCGATAAAATAATCGCCATAACAGCCGGTTATTAGTCATTAACCACCAATAACTGTAATACGGACTAAAAATTAGCGGTAGAGCACGCTATAACTCTCTTATAGTCCGAATTTATGATATTAGGTGGGATTTGGCTGTAAATTCTAGACATCCTCTAAGCTGAATCAACAACAAAGAAACTCAATTACTTGATGTAATTTTATACAAATTCTAACAATGAATGAGCTAGCTCAGACATAAGCTCCATTTGTTCTAGAAACCCGTTTGTCTCAGTTAGTACTGTCAATGTAATCCTTCAAACAATTTAATGTACAATTGAAAACACTTTTACATCTGTAATTAGTTCAGTTTGTTAATTGTTTTCTTTTGTTATTTACTAGGAAAACTTACGGTAGAATTGTAATTAGAAATGAAGTCTATAACTAATTGGAATTTTATCGTTTAGTCGGCCAAGTACAATGCTTTTGATATTTAGCAATATAATGTTTCCAGTCAGACAAACAATAAAGTTTTCTCGAATTCCGGAAATTTAGTTTATTAGTTCACTGCAGTTTATGTAGGTTTTAGTGAAGGTTTGAAAAATGTAAGTATACTAGCCGCTTAGCCGCTTTATACGCGCAAAATAAAGCTGGAAAGATGCATCTTGCTCATGGTCAACTTTATCTACGCATAGTTTTATCAAAACCGATCCAGTCATTCACTTGTGACTCGTGAGCAATAGAAATAGAGATTGATATTTGTTAAGAAAAATGACACGACAACGTCTGTCGGGACAGCTAATAATATTAACTTAGCTCAGTTAACACCGTCTGTATGCTGTCTGTGTTTGTTGTTATTGATGCATTAAATTAACATCATATTGACGTTTGACAAATAGCATTATTCTGATTTATGGTTTACATTATCTGCGCCCTTGGCCAACATGACTTCGCTAATTACACTGACGAAGTTCCCAATCTATGGGAACATGGGCGTACCCAGGATTTTAGCTGGGGGGGGCAGCATACCTGTTTCGAGAATATGGTCGGTCTGTTATATTGAAATAAAAAATCATGAAAATTGACTTTTAATAATTCAAAATATCTAATAATAATTAGATATTTTGTTTCCAACACTTCATTTTGCGCACCCCCCCCCCCCTGCCCCTACCTGGGTACGCCCATGGGTATATTATGTTTAGCACGTGATCAGCTGACCAGCAACACACACATATACGAAAAACCAGCCACACTTATATTTCAACTGTATCTACCTCATACTTTTGATTAAGTCTGAGGCGAGTATTAAAAATCTATTTGTATAAATCGTTTAATATTCCAAAGCTATTACAATTTTATATCGAAAATTGCATTTTGCAATTGAATGCCTTTCGTTTCCGAACAGTAATATTCTTTCAATTACAAAATAACTACTTCCGTCGAGGACTTTTTTACTTTGACTTGTTTTTACCGTGGAGGTTTTCTTTCTTATTCGTTTAGAGTTAATTTACCTCAAATATAACCTTTATGCTGACAACATAAAGTATATTTTCATAAGGGTTCTGAAAAGTAACTTTGAACAGTTACTTTGTGTTCGCTCGAGATCTTGAGTACTTTTTTCTTAGCTAGCTCGAGTATTCTTTGTCTTAACCAAGCGCATAGGCTTAAATATATTGAAAAATTCTAAGAGCAAGCGCGGTGCAGCCTTTGGAGTGTGTCTCTAATAGTAAAAGATTAGGGAATATCCCCTATGAACTGATAATATTGAATTTAATATAAAATTCGATCTGTCTGTTACTTCTTTACACTCTTTGAAGAAAAATTCTGTGCGACAATGTCGCCGGAAACATCTAGAAATAACTAATTTTCCTTCCAACATTACACTCCTAAACAAGAACATAGTTATATAATATACGGGGTTAAATTGAGAAACACCCTCCTTTTTGTAAGTCGGTTAAAAATACAATTCAATCGATATATCGTTCAATTAGGACCGCCCAAATCCAAGTAATTTTCACCAGCAAGGTACAACAATGAGACAATTTAAAGCGCGATCCGGTATCAGATACGGAACCTTCGTCAACGTGAGAGCCCCAGATCGGACCCTCCTTGTTAACACTTAAGCATCTGTCCTTTCTCAGTACGTGCCAATAATTACGGGATTTGTTTTGCGATGCAGAAGGCACACTTGAAAGGTAAATTGAACTACATAGTACGTAAGCTATAATTGTCTATGACAATAAATCAAATACTGAATTTGTTTGTTTAAATGTTTCCACTCGATCGATATTTTGAATAACTACTACATAAATTCAAAAGAGTTCGTTTGTTGCGTTTTCATGTGAAAGCTACTCAACCGATCAACATAAAATTTTGGTAAATACATAATATTTTTTTACCAAAAATAAGAAAAGCCCTTCGAAATAAACCCCGGTAGGAATAAAAATAGCTAATTATTTTTGCTTTTCAGGAATCCTTAGGCCCGTATTTTTGGTCAGTACTCAAGATGCATCTCGGTCTCAAGACACGGTTCAGGCTCTGTGATTGGTTGGCTGTCAAAATTTGGACCAATCACAGAGCCGAACCGCGTCTTGAGACCGGGTCGCATCTTAAGAACTGACCAAAAATACGGGCCTTAGTCACGCAAGTGAAGCCGCGTATACAAGTAATAATAATAGTTAAGAAAAGTACAAAACTGTAAAGGTAACATTGTTCGCAACAAAAGGAAAAACATTTGAATACCCATTGAAACTTCCGATTGTAGACCACAAACGAAATATTATCTGGACTCTGGAGTTGAAAATATTCATTTCTAAAACAAAATTCCTAACTCCATTGTTTATATAAAACAATGTTGTGCTGCAAAGGGGAATCCTGGGATAACCGTATATTTCGCAGATAATTAAATAAGCTTTTCATATGACTACTGACTTCTGTGTAATATTATAGCTGTGGCAAACTCTATCAAAATCGATAAAGTAGGTTTGGCATCTGCGTAATGCAAGCAAATAATAACGTCTGTCGTCTACTTCCATACTCTACCTCTAGATTCAAGATCAGCACGCACCGCCGCTACAATTTCGATGTTTGTATGAACATAAGTACTTTGGACTTTGGAGTTCCGGGATAGGATTTTATATCATGGAAAAATGTGTAGTTCCAATTAATTCTAATACTATGATAATCTACGCAAATTACAGGCAACGTCTAGTCTACGAATATTCATACCAAATTGTGTAATATAAATATTACAAAGAATAAATATACAAAATGTGTAATTTAATATTCGTGTATTTTTCTCAATCGCCGTTTGAATAGAAAATTAGACCAATTTAGAATGTTCACTATTCATTGTGTATTTACAATTGAACCAATTTGGAATTTTAGTTTTTACCAAAAATTGATGTTATTTTAGGCATAGCGAAATTGAGTGTTGAAAAAACTAAATCCTGCAGAACCGCATAAAAATTGCAATGAACGGTTACATTACGCATAGTCCAAGTTTTTTTTTTTTAATGAAATAAGGGGGCAAACGAGCAAACGGGTGGAAAGCAACTTCTGTCGCCCATCGACACTCGCAGCATCAGAAGAGCTGCAGGTGCGTTGCCGGCCTTTTAAGAGGGATAGGAAAAGGGATGGGAAGAGAAGGGAATAGGGGAGGGGAAGGAAGGGAATGGGGTAGGGGATTGGGCCTCCGGTAAACTCACTCACTCGGCGAAACACAGCGCAAGCACTGTTTCACGCCGGTTTTCTGTGAGAACGTGGTATTTCTCCGGTCGAGCCGGCCCATTCGTGCTGAAGCATGGCTCTCCCACGTATAAAAAAGTTGTTAATAGGGAATATTACGCGCTACTAACACATACAGTAAATAGTCCGACCACAATCCGACATGTGCTACGTCATATCATATTGACAGAAACTTAGTCAAACTTTGCAAGAACAAAAATGTTTCGTTTACTCGACGGTGCTTGCGCTAGTCTAGGCTTTAATATATTATTATGTTAATTTTCTCTTTTCTTGTATTTATGAAAGGTAAATATTTTAACTTTAACTCAGATTGGTGTAAGTGGACCGAAGTACGATAAATTGAAAAACCCATAAAATCAGTGTTTGAGACTCGAGTTGAAACAAGCCTCTTAAATCAACTTTAAGGGTGGGTTGCACCAGAGGCGTTGTTATAGATACAGTTATGGTCAAAGTTAAGGTTAACTTTAACTTTAACCACAGGGCACAGAATTTGACAGATGTCTGTTGCTAAAGATATTGGGGTCGAGAGTATAAAAAATCGACCAAGTGCGAGTCGGACTCGCGCACGAAGGGTTCCGTATCGTTATAAAGCGAAAGTTAAATATTTATTTTATTTTTAAATTATTTATTAAAGTACAAATGTAATTAAGGATTTTGTAAAAATTTCAAGCGCCTAGCTGTTGTCATTTTTGAATACGAGCAAAAAAGGCCAAAAAAATCCCGTTTCTTGTATGCGAGCCCCCCTTAAATATTAACTTTATTTTATTTTTAGTATTTGTTGTTATAGCGGCAACAGATATACACAAACTGTGAAAATTTCAGACGTCTAGCTATAGTGGTTCTTGAGTTACAGCCTGGAGACAGACAGACAGACAGACAGACATACAGACAGACGACAGACAGACAGACAGACATACGGACAGACGGACAGAGAACGGAACCCTAAAAATGAATTATCCATACAAATTGACAGGAAAAAATAATTTGTTACAACAACACTGTGATCCTTATGTCAAATAAAACTTTAACTCCGAGCGAAATTGCGCGGTAAGGTTATCATCAAATATGGCGTCCATTATTGACTTTAACAAGAGTTTTGACAGTTCACTTGACAATTTGTTATAGTTAAAGTAAGTTGGTGCAACCCACCCTAACATAAGAGTTTTTGTTATGAAGAAAGCCGCAGTGTACAAGCCATTCGGAGTTACCTTACCTCTTACAGGACTTTAACACCTATGATGTAAGGCCCACTTTCGTTTGTTATATGAAGTAAACTCTAGACTAAAGCTCGTTTGCAACGCTTCACACAAGTTTGTTAATAAATAAAACAAAGTAGGCGATAAAATCGCATCTAAGGCAATAGAATAAAATTTCCGCTGAAGTCGCAAGACGCGTAACATTGTCTTAATTATTCTTTACTACGCACATTTCATTCATACTATAATATTATAAACGCGAAAGTGAGTCTGTCTGTCTGTATGTCGGTTATCTCTTTACGCCCAAGCCGCTGAACCGATTTTGTTGAAACTTTGTATAGAGATACTTTGAGTCCTAGGAAAGGACATAGGATACTTTTTACCCCGGAGAAATGTACGATAAACTAATTTTAGCGCAACGGAGTTGCGGGCGTCATGTAGTGAAGTACGTTATGAATGAACAAGACGTGCATTTTCAAGCTTGTATCGGTAATTTTTTAACAAGTCTTTCAGACTAGTTAAAAAATAATCGATAGCAAACTAAAGAGGTTTCTTAGCATACCTAAATAGAATGTCGAATCCACATAACACTATTATTTACACCGCCACGGAATGGAACGGAATGGAAGCGTCAATTTCGCCTCATGCGAGGGAATTTCTCACCGGAGAATTCTCGAGAATTATGAGACGCACGTCCAATTTTTGACTCGTATTTAATTTGTAGGTATGTTATTACTGTTGACATAAAGTTTATTGTGATGTGTACAGCTTAGTTGCAAAAAGTCGTTCCATTCCGCGGCGGTGTAAATTGAGCCTTACTCCTACCGGAGGTCGAATCTAACTACAATTTTTATAATTCTATGTTTTATACAGGGTGAAACAAAACTAAGTGATAATACTAATAGAGTTGGTATGTGTCCCTTTTATTGAGTTCTCTGTGAAAGTAGCAGCGATGAAAGAGCAATTATTTTTTCGTGATTTGTATGGGCAAGCTTCCGAGCATCAGGAATTTTCCCATATAAAAGTTTTAAAAAAATTACTCTTAGTCAGCGCTGCTACTTTCACAGTGAACTCAATACAGGGGACTTAAACACACCCTAAAGTATTATGACTTAGTTTTGTTTCACCACAATATAATATTGGTTTTAAATACACAAAATTACACGACCCCAACCTTTCTCATGTCACGTAGCAGTTTTATTAAACTAAAGAATTTGGATTCAGTTAGGTATAGTAGGTTCAGGGGTTGAAGAATTCGGGTGTTTACTTAGGTTAGGATTTTTATTGCTCAGACAGCAGTAATGCGACCTCACATAGTCAAAAAACGCTCTTAAGTATGGTGGTCACTCGTACGATTCTTACAATCGATCTTAGAAAAATAATAATTAAAAAAAAAAAGATTGTGTAAGTACAGAATATAATATTGTTTAATGTTCCGGACATTATCAAATATACATATTTTGTATTCAAAGTATGAATCCTGCCATGCTACGCACGCCAACGAGAAAATTTTGTCTACACGTTTTCTTAACTGGTTTATCTCTTCATCTCTATTGACCCTAACATGACATACATTTTTTCTCGTACGTCTGTCGTCAAAATTAGAGATGATTTTGTTTTTTTTTATATGTGCTATTTTTGTCTATATACTAACGAACTATATACGAACGAGAAATTTATCTCTCGAGTCTCGACGTACGCATGTTAGCGAAAAAGAGATATATATCGATATCGACAATATCACTACCCTCGAGAGTGAGATATCCACGAATCACGATATATCTCGTTGGCGTATGCTAGGGGGACAGATAACCATTTCGGCTATGTAAGGTCCGGTGATCGGTGCTACCTATCACAGATAATAATAATTAAGCATGGTATGATATCCGTACCAATATTATAAATGGGAAAGGGTGTCTGTCGGACTGTCTGTGTGTTTCCTCTTTACACACAACCGCTAAACCGATTTAGCTCAGATTTGGTATGGAAACAATATAAGTAATACAATTGTATTATCAGAGAAATTAATTCAAAGTTAGCATACATGTTTATGGTACAGAAATATTTTTTACAACATTTTGTATTACTTTTTGAGAAAAGTGTGTAGTCAGATAAAATACTTTATTCGAAAGTTATTAAGTTTATTCAAAACTCCGGAAAATATTGACAAACTTGTAATTAATTTTAAAACATACATGTGAAAGGAAGTTTTTATCTCGGTTCGAGGAGATTTATGAGGAATACCAGCTGGCCAGCTTGTGGCGTTTCAACTTTGTCAAAGCATGAGACTTTAAGACCAATTACTCAATTTTCCTTCGAGGCTTGTACGTTACTAACTTACTAGTGATTACAGGGTAAATTTTTTGTAATGTTTCGACTTCCAAACGAGGATTAAGTTTCATCAAATATTAATGCCATGATTATTCCAAGTATTATTCAGCATGAACAAATTAAATTAACCACCTTTAAATGGTTTTACAATTTATACCTGTGTAATTAATCCAATAAACTAATTATCATAATGGACATTGGAAATATTATAAATAAAATGATTATTATTTTTTTGTTAATTCGTCCCGGTCGGGACAGGCAAAGGGAGCGTTGCCCATACAGCCATTTCTATGTTTTCTCTATTTAATGAATGATAGTGAAGGCCGAAGCCAATTCTTTTATATTAACCATCTGAAATAAAGTTTTCATCAGGCCGAAGCCAATTCTTTGATATCAATAATATGAAATAAGTTTTTTCATCAGGCCGAAGCCATTTCTCATGTTTTGATAGTATTTTACTGTCCCTTCTTCAATTTGACATATTGTCGTCATTGGTCTTTGTCTTCATTGTCTTGACGTGGTCTTGACAGATGCCTAAAAAGTCTGCTAATAAACAGTTCAAAGTTATGTACATTAATTAAATCATATTTTATTACTAAAACTAAGAAAAACGAGATGAAAAGCAAATATAAAAGAGAATTATTTACAACCACAAAGTAATTATATATAATTATTATTAGAAAATTTACAACACAACCGTTACAGAGAACTATCTCTGTGTTACTATATACAATCTCAAGGTATATAGGTAATGACTGGTGAGTATTTATTTAGATATCACCAATGGTAGAAAGGACGTACTCATATATTGGCTTATAACAATCGGGCAATGATATTCTACTTTGAGTTTTTCATCTGCAATGATGATCGGGTGTTTTCAGAAGCTGCTGAAGGGAGTGCGGGATGGCTTCAGCAGTTTTAAAGATATCCATCAAGTGATTAATAAAAATAAATCTTTGAAGAGTAAAACTGTTACAAGTAAAGAAAATGTGATCCAGGGTTTGTTCAGAATGATTACAGTAATTACAAACGGGTGAAGACAATATATTCAATCTGAGAAGATGAGCATTAAATCGACAGTGACCAAGTCTAAGACGGCAAATGGTAGAATAAAATTTCCTGTCATGAAATGAAACACCTTTAGTAAACCATGGGACTGACAACTCCTGTTTAATCTTAGAATACCATTTTCCTTTGGTTTCCATGGTCTGTTTCCAAAAATTTGTAATTTCGATTTTAAAGGTTTCTTTTATTTTGACTAAAACATCAGATTCTGGAAGGCATATGTTTTTAATACAATGCTCCTGAGAACAAGTGGTTATAGCTCTTGCTAGAAAATCAGCCTGTTCATTTCCCCTAACACCAATATGTGACGGTGACCAGACTAAAACTATATATTTTTTGTTTAATGTTGTTAATTTTGTATATTTTTCTCTAATATCATGGATAATATAGTTAGTTGTAGCACAAAATTTGGGGTTATTTAAGTTTTGAAGAACGCTAAGACTATCAGACACTATAATCCATTTATCATAAACTTGAGTTTCAATATAGTCTAATGCAGACAGAACTGCTAAACACTCAGCAGTAAAAATACTTGTTAAATTTGGAAGCCTAATACCATATCCTTTCTTATCCTGTTTAATATATATGGCTGCTGATACCGCCTCAGAAGTCTTTGAACCATCAGTATAGACTTGTTGATAACCAACTAGGTTACTTAGTAAAAGGTAGACATCTTCTTTGCACTTCAAAGAATTATCAATTAAAATTTTTAGTGGAAAATATTTAGAGCTAAATGTGCTCATATAGCAAGGCCATAAGTCACTTTCATATAAGTTATAGTCTTGCTTTATTTTTACAATTTCAGGTAGGTAATGTAATAAAATAGAGGAAGAAGAACCACTCTGCAATTTTACAAGAAGAGGATGATTTTTAATGGATGAAATTCTCAACAAAAACCTGTATATTAAATATTTAAAGCGAATTTTCAAAGGAGGGATGTTACATTCAACCTGCATTGATATTATGGGTGTGGAACACATCGCACCAAGCACAATCCGTAAGCACCTATTTTGAACTTTATCTAGTCTATCAACAAAATGTGGAATAGAAGCAAAGCATACATAACCATATTCAAAATGGCTTCTTACAATAGCCTTGTAAAGAATTAATAAAATTTTTGGATCAGCTCCCCAATATGTACCTGCTAAAGACTTTAATATATTGCAAGCCTTTAAAGCCCTGTTTGCTAAGTAATCAATATATTTATTAAATTTGAAGGAGTTCTGAAAAATCACACCTAAGAATCTAACAGTTTTGTCAACTGCTAACTTACTATCTCCATATTGTAGGACAATGTTTGTTGTTTTGCTAGGTTTCTTTGAAAAAACTAAAACTTTGCTTTTTTCAGAACTGATGTCCAAGCCCAGATCATCATAATAGGCCTTAAGGCCGAGGAGAGCAATTCTGAGATTTTCAATAGCTGCAGGCAACTTGTCTGCAGTACAATATATAGTTAAGTCATCTACAAACTGTAGGTTAGTATGTTTTGACCTAAGACAATATTTAACTTATGTATATACAAAATAAATAGTAAAGGACTGAGAATTCCACCTTGACTTATCCCTTTATAGGAGTACCTTGGACCAATCAGTTTATTTTCAAATTTCACAAATAATTTACGACCACTAAGAAAATGATACACCCAATTTACCAATTTTTCAGGTAAAGAAGTTAAAATAGTTGAAAGTTTTTCCAAATTGACATTATTATATGCACCAACAACATCAAAGAAAATACCAACCAATATTGAATTACAAGACAGAGCATTGTGAATGTCCAAACAAAAATGACTCAAGCCCTCTCTAGCCGAACGGCCACGCCGAAAACCGAACTGATTTAGTAATCAGTATTTTTTATAGAAAGAAATCATATTTTACCTAGTGGTAAAATATGATTTCTTTCTATAAAAAATTCCAATCGCTGTTTAATAAGCTGTTCAAATATTTTGCCAACACAAGAACTTAAAGTTATAGGTCTATATGAATCAGCAACATTTATATCCTTTCCGGGTTTTAATATTGGAACGAGACAATCTGTTTTCCACTGTTCAGGAATCATGGAATGGCACCAATGAATTTAATAGATTAAGGAACAACTTCATATTGTTGGTGTCTAACAATTTAAACATTTTGTAAGATAAACAATCTAGACCACAAGCAGAATCTTTACGAGATTTTATGGCTGCTTTCAGCTCTTCAAATGTAAAACTCTCTACTAAAAAAGAATTTGGAGATGTTGTCACATTGGAATTACTGTTCTTATAATTATTTGGTACTGTATCTGGAGTATATTTATTAAAAAACTGTAATATCCATTCACTATCAATTAAACTACTTCTAGGTGTATAACTTCGGTTGAATTTTTTAATTTTCATCCAAATTTGGCTCCTAGGAGTTAATCTACTAACAGACTTACAAAAGTTTTCCCAAGAAAGTCTTCGCTCTTGTTTCAATACGCGTTTTTTATGCGCCTGAAGACGCTTAAATTCAACAAAAGTTTCAATACAAGAATTCGCTTTAAACCGCGCATAGGCTTGACAACAATCATGTACAGCCTTGGAACATTTTTCATTCCACCATACTAATGGAATTTTAACTTTTTTTTTTACTGTTACTACAGGCAGAACTTTGAGAAACAGGATTAGCAGTTGGGGTGCAGAACTTAGGCTTATTCAAACCGTTGATAAATGTGCCACATTTATCAACAGTTTGAATTACAAGCGCACAGAATCTATTATAACTGTCGATTAAATCGCATGTTTCAATTTGAATTTTTTTTAATTTCTGATTCTGTTAATCATACAAATCCCAATTTACTGTTTTCAGATTCGTGTGAAGAGGAAAACATTCAAATGTCTGTGACAAGTTACTATGGGAAGAGAATGATGGAGAAAGATTCAATGTTGTCAGAGTTGGTAAATGATAACTACCTAATGAGTCTGAAGAAACTTGCCATTCACAAAATAATGCTAACGACGCCGAAACAAAAGTCAAATCTAGTGCATTTGGCTTCCATCTATGCGACCCTACAGTGGTTGGACGTCCATCATTCAAGAGAACCAAATCATTCTCATCAGCGACATCAACAATATCTCTCCCTCGCGCGTCAACTTTGCCGCAACCCCATAAAGTATGATGCGCGTTAAAGTCTCCAGCAAAAATTATCGGTTTCGGAATAGTCTGTATTAAATCATTAAATTTTTTTTTATTAAATTCAGGAGTACAGCTTCCTGGGCTGTAAAAACTTACAATCGAAATTTGTTTCTGAAAAATTTGAATCTGAACAACAATATTTTGTAAAGAATCATCATAAAATGTATTAATTTTGTTATAGACTATAGTGTTATGAATTAATATGGCTACTCCATTGTGATTATTACCACAGTCATTTCTCACAATAGAGTATCCTTTCATGTTAAATGTGATATGTGGTTTGAGCCACGTTTCACTAATTATACAAATGTGGATGGAATTATCTAATAGGAATTTTTGTAGTTCATATTTATTACTTGGCAAGCTTTGACTGTTCCATTGCATAATATTTACTTGGGCAGAGAATGTGAAAGATTGTTATTTTTTTCTTTTATAGTTTCTTTTATTGCTTCTGAAAGAAGCTGTGAGTTTATGCTTGCATTTGAGTCTTGTTCAGAGTAATAGCTTTAATTAAACATTCTGTGAGTAACGTAAGTGCGTTTTTATTTGAGAGAAGTACATTTAATAAGTCTTTACTATTTGTGTTTTCATTTAATGAAGGGAAATTTTGTAATTTATTATTAAAAAGGTCTGCATATGATGTAGTTGTATACTTTTTTTTATTTTCTTCTATTTTCATTTTTTTAACTCTACATTCTCCAGATATAGATAAATGGCTACCTTTGCATTGTACGCAAACAGCTTTATCTGGGCTTTGGGTACAGTTTTTATAATTGTGAGCCTCGGCACAGATCGAGCAACGCTCTGCATTCTTACAAAACTTTGCCAAATGTCCGTATCTTAAACATTTATAACACTGTTTCACTGGTGGAATATATGTCATAACAGGAAATCGCCACATATTTATTAAAATATATTCAGGCAATGATGTAGAACACGAAAATGTAATTGCCACTGATTGCGTTGGTTGCAGCACAAAGCTGTTGTTAACCTTAGCTTTTCTCATTATTCTACGTACACATATTACCCTTTTTGTACTACTCGAAATTGCTTTATAAATTTTTTGATTGGACATTTCGGTCGGTACGGAGTTAATGACATCAGTCAACTCCGTGCTACCAGCTGGAATGCTTGCTTTTAAATTTTGATCTGGTAAAAAAGCAGTATTTTCAAGAAATGCGTTAGCTAAGTTCGGCCGATTAAAATAGACTCCAACTTTGAATTTATTAATTTTTCTCAAGAAAGATATTCCCTTAATCGATTGTTGGAAAATACGACCTAAACCGACGTCGCGAGTACCTATAGGAGTTTCACCTGTGCTTTCCACAAAAACTACAAATTCAAATCCAGCTGCGCTGTCCTCTGGATAGCGACGGCTGTAATCATTGACTCTATAAGGAGCATATTTATTACATTCCTCTGTGGGCTCAGACTGTTCAGAGCTACTCGACTCAGCCTGATCATCCACCGGACTAGACGATATTTGTCTCTTCTTCTTCCGTTTGGACGGCCGCTGAGACATCGCGGCGCGCCTGGTCCCGTGAAGGGACTTTTATATAATTAAAAAACTTACCAACAGAACGAAGAAATAATTATATACAATTAAAAATATATACAATACGACAAATATTCTACAATTATACAACTTTTTACAATAAAAATCAAATTAAATTTTCAGTGCTGAAAAATGTTCAACTTTTCCCGCCAGTCCCCTAAATAAAATGAATATTTTTTTTTGTTTTTAATTTTTTTTTTTTTTATGAAATAAGGGGACAAACGAGCAAACGGGTCACCTGGTGGAAAGCAACTTCCGTCGCCCATGGACACTCGCAGCATCAGAAGAGCTGCAGGTGCGTTGCCGGCCTTTTAAGAGGGAATAGGGTAATAGGGAAGGGTAGGGATGGGAAGAGAAGGGAATAGGAGAGGGAAAGGAAGGGAATAGGGTAGGGGATTGGGCCTCCGGTAAACTCACTCACTCGGCGAAACACAGCGCAAGCGCTGTTTCACGCCGGTTTTCTGTGAGAACGTGGTATTTCTCCGGTCGAGCCGGCCCATTCGTGCCGAAGCATGGCTCTCCCACGTATGAGTGATATGAGTTGAAATGAAGCTGTAAGGTAAGAACTAAGGGCTCTTAAAATATTATGGTTTTATTCTTTCGGCTATGCACCTTTGTCCTTGTAGGATTGTAAGTTGTAACTTGCTTAAAAACAGACTTGCTGAAAACAGACTTTTTAATTCTTTCTGGTACTTACGTTACTCTAAAAAAATGTATCTTTGAAAGTTTTTCTACGGTTATTCTAAGAGCTAAATTATTTTTTGTACGAATTTCGACTTAAATACTAGAAATTATGCATTAAGGTCGCCATTTGCCAGTATTGTTCTAGTTAGCGGAGTTTTGTACAAGTACTGAATTCGTTTAGTTAATAGTTAATTTACTTCACTGCAAATTGCAATCAACAAATCTTATTACCCGCGTACCTTGTTTTATGCAGATTTTGTTTTCTTTGCCTATTATTTTCTCTAACTCTAAAGATAGTAAGTCAGTGCAAGCAAAGTTACGGTCAACATCTAGTATTACATAAAGTCCGTTCGAAGTTTATTTGCCTCTGACAGGACTTTTGATCCAACAACAAAAGAATTACGCACATAAATATTCGAACTAAAAATACACCGAATGGATATAGACAGAACTTTTGAGCCAAGCGATGAATATGTATGAATTTTTGTAACAGTGTTTGGCTGCAGCACAATATTTGTGAACTATACAATGTTTAGCATACCAAACAGACACGCAAAAAAACTAGACGTGGTTTAAAACAGAATCAAAGTTTATTATTTTTTTGCTTCTGCCAATCAGTACCTAGTGTTAGAACGTAAAGCTTGTAAAAAAAAGGTCATTATCATACAACGAGTAACTTTTTTCAAGGGCTTCACCCGCGTAATCCTGGAGGCTGGAATACAAATTTTAGTTCTCTATTTAATACCTTTAAATATGAAGTTTTGAAAAATGCATCCAACCTACGTACTTGCTTGAAATTTCGTCGCCATGGCTTGTAGATTTCATTATTTTTGAGATTTTCTGATTAATCAGGGAGTGGTTTAAATTACATAAAGTCTATTTTAGGCTTTTTTAACATCTGTCAGGATTACTGACACAGAAACTACATTGTAAAATAACTCAGAATAAAAAACCGCGAAGTTAATTCGTTGCACAGTCGATATCGTCTGCCAATAACGCGCACAGATGTTTTGCGGTTTAATATTCGTAACGATTTTGTTGCCAACGCTGCCTTTATTATTTATATACTAGGCTTTTCATCTACATTATAGTCCATTCACGTTAGCACTTAGGACTTAGGAGGCGTTAGGTTTAGGATGACGTCATCTTTCTCCCACCACACATTCTCATCAACGCAAGTATCCTATAAGAAAGGTACCAGTGGTAATCAACTACGAGAAACCCGAGGGTCAATATGCTAAGCTGTCTTAACTCTTGGCTCTCACAAGTCACAACCTACGAAAAATAAATACACAATATATAGAGCAGTAGCTGAGTCAAAAAATGGTTCTACGAAATGTACACGTGTAGTTCCACGAAATGTATTTTTCATGATTGTAATATTATTAGTGCTTATATAATTAAAGCCATTGGCCATGGGTCGTGACTCGTGGTGGCAAATTCTTCAGGTACCATCGAGGAAATTGATTCCTAGGCAGTTGACGGACCTACGTCGTTTGGTCGGCTTATGTCAATTCAATGTTAGCTGTGATCGGTCGGATGGGTTTGACTTAACGCGACCAAATTACTTAGGTCCGCCATCTGCATAGGAATCAACTTCTCTGATAGCACCAACGAAGAAATTGATTCATAGGCAGTTGACGGGCCTACGTCATTTGGTCAGATTATTTCAACTTAATGTAATAGTTGGCAGGATTTGACAAAACACGATCAAAATACGTAGGTCTGACATGGCACAATCTTGGCGCAATCAATCGGAAAACAATTTTTATAGTCATAGATAATATTATGTGTTTTGACATTAGGTATGAGAGTTATCGTTCTATAGGTCTACCAGAATCTGATGGCAAAAAGTGAGAAAATAAATTGACTCTAGCAATACCGGGGTAATTGGAATAAAACATTTTGATACTTTTTTTTTCTTATAGCGGCTGATTCTGTGTGTTAAACATGCAAATATAAAAATTTATCCAATGATCAAGAATATTTTTTTTAAAATCTGCTGTCAAAAATTGCCATCAGATTCTGGTAGACCTATATAATATTTTATTGTATTTGGATGTCCACAACCATCTAGTACAGTGGTTCCTATGAGCTGTTACCTCTCTGGCCTGTTAAACTGATTAAAAAAAAATTAAGAATACAATACAGCAATTTAAATTACTTTATTTATTAACAGTATTAGTGTGAAGGTTGATTATTGTTTTAAAATAGCAAGTTTTTTAATATTGTTTTTCTCCAAAATGTACAGAGTTCATAATTTTTTCTGCCTATTCATCTATTTTAGGTATAGGTCTACCAGAATCTGATGGCAATTTCTGACAGCAGATTTACATAAAATATCCTTGATCATTGGATACATTTTTATATTTGCATGTTTTACACACAGAATCAGCCGCTATAAGAAAAAAAAGGATCAAAATGTTTTATTCCAATTACCCCGGTATTGCTAGAGTCAATTTATTTTCTCACTTTTTGCCATCAGATTCTGGTAGACCTATAGAACGATAACTCTCATACCTAATGTCAAAACACATAATATTATCTATGACTATGAAAATTGTTTTCCGATTGATTGCGCCAAGATTGTGCCATGTCAGACCTACGTATTTTGATCGTGTTTTGTCAAATCCTGCCAACTATTACATTAAGTTGAAATAATCTGACCAAATGACGTAGGCCCGTCAACTGGCACTTTACACACAGAATCAGCCGCTATAAGAAAAAAAAGGACCAAAATGTTTTATTCCAATTACCCCGGTATTGCTAGAGTCAATTTATTTTCTCACTTTTTGCCATCAGATTCTGGTAGACCTATAGAACGATAACTATCATACCTAATGTCAAAACACATAATATTATCTATGACTATGAAAATTGTTTTCCGATTGATTGCGCCAAGATTGTGCCATGTCAGACCTACGTATTTTGATCGTGTTTTGTCAAATCCTGCCAACTATTACATTAAGTTGAAATAATCTGACCAAATGACGTAGGCCCGTCAACTGGCACTTTACACACAGAATCAGCCGCTATAAGAAAAAAAAGGACCAAAATGTTTTATTCCAATTACCCCGGTATTGCTAGTCAATTTATTTTCTCACTTTTTGCCATCAGATTCTGGTAGACCTATACCACCTCTGTTACCCCTATAGAATAGCTGTTTTACCCCCGCAGGGGTAATTACCCCCAGGTTCGGAACCACTGATCAAGTATAATAATTTTTTATTTTTGATCCGTTGAAAAATACATATGTCTGAATCGCCACTGTGGAATTTTTAATTTAACTGTATCGAACTTTCGTCGGTTACTAGTGATAAATCGATTTACAAAAACCGACGCCGATGCAAATATTAAAATCGTTTTATATAGTGCCATGTCAGACCTACGTATTTTGATCGTGTTTTGTCAAATCCTGCCAACTATTACATTAAGTTGAAATAATCTGACCAAATGACGTAGGTCCGTCAACTGGCACTTTACACACAGAATCAGCCGCTATAAGAAAAAAAAGGACCAAAATGTTTTATTCCAATTACCCCGGTATTGCTAGAGTCAATTTATTTTCTCACTTTTTGCCATCAGATTCTGGTAGACCTATACCACCTCTGTTACCCCTATAGAATAGCTGTTTTACCCCCGCGGGGGTAATTACCCCCAGGTTCGGAACCACTGATCAAGTATAATAATTTTTTATTTTTGATCCGTTGAAAAATACATATGTCTGAATCGCCACTGTGGAATTTTTAATTTAACTGTATCGAACTTTCGTCGGTTACTAGTGATAAATCGATTTACAAAAACCGACGCCGATGCAAATATTAAAATCGTTTTATATAACTCTTTTAATAATTGTATGACGTTTTCCCAATATTTCCCAATTCCGCAATAAAAAGTATTTTATGTCATTCCCTTAGAGTCTGTTTGAAACAAGCAAACAAACGTTTCCTCCTTATTATTACTTATTAGTGTAGATTAATACCTATTACAATTTAGCACATAGGACGATCCCACCTTTATATGCCCAACGGCAAAACCCGTAGCAAAACCTTGTCGATCAGTGGCACTACATACAATGTAACAAATTAGAAGGTAAGTGGTAATAGGATCTAAGTTAAACGTGTAACAGCTTTCACAGAGCACACGCTGCACAGAGCGTTTGTAGAGAAGTTAATTAAACAGAGTCCAAACTACGATCAAATCGCTGCGAAGTGATTCAAGTATATCGTACTGGCGTAGTATAAATGAAGGTAATATGTACCATCGAGGAAATTGATTCCTAGGCATTTGACAGACCAACGTCATTTGGTCGGATTATGTCAATCCAATGTTAATTGTGATCTGTCGGCTGGGTTTGACGTAACGCGTCCAAACTACTTAGATCCCCCATCTGCCTAGGAATCAACTTCTCTGATAGTACATAGTACATTTATTTAGGTAACACCGTCCGTATGTTATTCTCCTTTTTAATTTATACACAAGAGTAGTAATAAAAGATTGATATCCCAGTGCCCAAATGGGCAAGGCCTACCTTACCTAAGAATTACTGACTTCAAAAACTCGGCTTTTCAGCAAGGCGCTGTATACAAGGTGTAAAAAATTTAATTGATATTAAGTAATTTTTAGGTTATGTCACAACCCTCCCTTATATCTCTTATATACTTTCACTGTGAAAGAAGCAGCAGAAGCAGTTGCTACTGCAGCTTATGTAATTAATCGCTCACCAACTAAATTATTAAATTTTGGAACTCCGGAGGAAATGTGGACAGGTGTGAAGCCTAACCTACAACACATGAAAATCTTTGGTTGTCCGGCGATGATGCATATACCCAAGGAAAAGAGACAAAAATGGGATTGTAAGTCAAAGGAATTGATATTTGTAGGTTATTGTCCAGAATCTAAAGGCTACAGACTATATGATAAAGAGCAAGGAAAAATAATCAGAAGTAGAGATGTAGTATTCTTAGAGGAAGTTATTAAGAAGGATTTTGCACTTGTGCCACTTGAAAGTATACCTAGTAAAGAACAAAAGACTGATAGCATAGATGAAACCATAGATAGTGATGGAAGTTCATATGAAAGTACTAGTACAGTCGTAGATAATGATAGTTTATATTGTGAAGATGATAAAGATGAAGATTACTTACCTGAACATGATGTCAACCTGAGCTCCACCACCTCCATCAGCCACAACCTGAGACCGAGAAAGAATAAGACAACATCTACTTACCTGTGTCACAATATATTGAAGAATAGTGCTCTGACGCCCGACCCTCAGACTGTAAAGCAAGCTATGGAGAGTAAAGATGCACTAGAATGGAAAAATGCAATGGATTCTGAATATAATTCGTTAATAGAAAACATCACCTGGACGCTCTGTAAGTTGCCGCCTGAAAAGAAAGCAAGTAATGCTTCCATTTGCATCTGACTTAGTTTTAAAAACCCACTTACATGGTAATGTAAGTGGGTTTTTAAAACTAAGTTAGATGCAAATGGAAGCATTACTAAATATAAGGCGAGATTGGTAATAAAAGGATATGAACAGGTATATGGAATTGACTATAATGATGTTTATGCACCTGTAGTACGCCTAACATCTATCAGATATCTTCTTGCAATGGCAGCTAAATATCGCCTACAGATTAAACAGCTGGATGCCATCACAGCCTTCTTGCAAGGTGAAATTAATGTAGAGTTGTACATGACACCACCACCTAATTATGAAAAAGGAGATCAAGTTTGTAAACTGAACAAAAGTATTTATGGCTTGAAACAGGCAAGTAGAACATGGAATCAAAAATTAGATAAGTACTTATACAAATTGGGTTTAAAAAGTCACAGTTGGATCCATGTGTTTACTATATTCATACTGAAGAAAATATACTGTTATTAACTGTATATGTTGATGACCTGTTACTGTTTTATAACAATGCAGAATTTGCAAATGGTATCAAAAGTAATTTATTAAGAAATTTTAATATGAAGGACTTGGGAAAAGCTACTTACTACATTGGTCTGCGAATTCAATATGATGAAAATGGAATTTACATAGATCAAACTAAAAACATAGAAAATGTACTGGAACGATTTGGAATGGAGGCATGCAAACCTGTGGGAACACCGATGGAGTGTGACCTAAAATTTTCAGATAATGTTCCAGTGGATGTACCCTATCAAGTTGCTTATTGTATATTTCTCAGGGAACACGCCCAGACATTTGCTATGCTGTAAATACACTTAGCCGTTATAGTAAAAATCCTACATCAGAACACTGGATAGCAGTTAAAAGAATATCTAAAGATATTATACAAAAGTACTGTTAATCAGGAAATTATAGGATACTGTGACTCTGATTGGGCATCCTGTACAGAAGAAAGAAGATCCTGTACTGGGTATGTTTTTATGTGTCAAGATGCTGATGATCTTGGAAATCAAAGAGGCAGCAAACTATTGCTCTGTCAACTACCGAGGCAGAATACATGTCTATCTCAGCTGCGACTCAGGAGGCTCTGTGGCTGAGACAATTAAACTGTGAATTGTGGCCTTCCACTAAGGCTACTAGTATAACCTTATTATGTGATAATCAAAGTGCAATTAAACTTACAGGTAATTCTGCTTATCATACTAGGAGCAAGCATATTGATGTACGTCACCACTTCATACGAGACAAGGTCAAGTCCGGTGACATCCATGTTGAATATATACCTACAAACATGATGCTTGCTGACTGCCTGACCAAAGCCTTGGCAAAACCGAAGCATCATCAGTTCCTGATCGGCATGGGTCTGCGTTCAAGGGAGCATGATGAAATATGAACGCATCCTAATATTATTTTATATTTTATAATGAACGCATCTCTAGATGTTGTGTGACGTGTTACATGTATCTGTAGTCTATGTCCTCTCTCGCGAATACATGATCAGTAAAAACGCTCTGTCCTGTTATTTTATTTTAATCCTTAATTTTAACTTTCATATCAGTTTTCTTCACAAGGTCTTGTCAAACTTGTTTAGTCGTTGAGAAAATGGAATTGACTCGAGAAAATTCTAGAGCGATGATTTATCATGACTTTCGAAGTGGTTTAACACAAAATCAGTGTATTGACCGGATGATTTCTGCATTTGGTGATGAAGCCCCATCCAAAACCACAATTTATCGCTGGTTTGCTGAATTTCAACGTGGACGTGTCAAGCTCAGTGACGATCCCCGTCAAGGTCGTCCAAAAACTGCAGTCACCCAAGAAAACGTTGATGCTGTGCGTAAGCTGATTGAGGAAGATCTACATGTGACATACCGCGAAATTCAGGCAACTTTAGACATTGGCATGAGTCAAATTCAAATAATCATGCATGAACAATTAGGTTTAAAAAAGTTGTTTTCCCGATGGATACTGCATTTGCTCTGTGAAGACCGAAAAGCGGCTCGCGTTACTTGGTGCGTCAGAACTCTCTAAAGATTCCACGCAGGATCCTCAAATGCTGTATACAACATCGTATCAGATGACGAATCCTGGATATACGCGTACGAACCCGAAACAAAAAACTAGTCACGAGTTTGGGTGTTCGAAAATGAGTTAAAGCCAACAAAAATTGTTCGTTCACGGAGTATTGCAAAAAAAATGGTGGCCACTTTTGTCTCCAAAACCGGCCATGTTGCGACTATTCCTCGTTAGAGACAAAGAACGGTTAATGCAGAATGGTATGCTAGCATTTGTTTGCCACAGGTCGTTTCTGAACTCCGTAAAGAGAACTGCAACCGCCGCGTCATCTTCCATCACGACAATGCGAGTTCCACACCGCGCACAGAACAAAAGAGTTTTTAGAGCAAGAAAACATAGAATTATTAGACCATCCGCCGTACAGCCCCGACCTAAGCCCTAATGATATCTATACTTTCCCTAAAATAAATGGTCAGAGATTTTCATCACCTGAAGAAGCTGTGGACGCCTACAAAACGGCCATTTTGGAGACCCCAACTTCCGAATGGAATGGTTGCTTCAATGATTGGTTCCATCGTATGGAAAAATGTGTCAAATTTCGCGGAAAATACTTCGAAAAGCAATAAATACATTTTTAACCCGTCGATCGTGGGAAAACGAGACACAATAGATATTCTATTGTGTCTCGGTCACCGGTGACCGTATGGGGCTTGATTAGTTAAATAGTAATGTTGTGTCACTTCCTTGATTCCCGAAATTTTCAGTGCCACCCTTGTATAAACCTTCCCTGGACTTTCACGATTAATTTAAGACTAAAATCAGCAAAATCGTTTTAGCCATTCTCGAGTTATATCGAGACTAACACAATTAAGAATTAATTTGTATGAGCCAGAGCCAGAGCGTCATAATTCTCACATACAAAACTTAAAAAAAAAAATCTTTCACCGCTGCAGCTACTTTCAAAGCGTACTCTATATTATGTTATAAGGGCCCCATACATAATAATATACCTAGTTTTGTTGCACCCTGTAAATTATGGACCTATATACTTAGATTAATAATTTAATAATTGTTATGAATTATGATATTATTGTTCTGTAATTATCGTCTTTATTCGTGACCAATTGGCAAAGCTAAGATTTGTATTTTGCGACAAGTTGTGGACAAAAAATAATCGTTGGGAGTTGGGAAGCTTCTGTAGTTCGAGAGCTCTGAGTGTCAAAGTTTTGTGATGTATGATATCACTGGGCGTTTGTGACTATTTCAATTACAGAACTTTATGACAGGTGTCAGGTATACCTAACTCGTATGGGCCTGATTACTGAGCAGAGTGGTGAGACAGTGCCCTCGGCCGAGCACATCCATAATAAACATACCGAGTGCTTGGCGTCATCTAGACTCTAGTTACAAAATACCTACATACTAGATGACGTCCGCAACTCCGTTGCGCCTAAATTAGTTTATCGCGCGGGAACCGTGCATTTTTTCGGAATAAAAAGTATCGTATGTCCTTTCCCGGGACTCAAAGTATCCCCATACCAAATTGCGGTTCGGGCATGAAGAGGTAACAGACAGACACACTTTCGCTTTTATAATATATTAAGTTATGTAATATAATATAATAATATACCTATGGATACGGACCTGAGAGCCTCAAAATTGGTGCGCTTACGAGAATCGGACCCCAAAATCTCCACAACTCAACCCCCGACAAACGAGTAACAACATAATTCGGAATAGTTCCATTATAAATTACGGAGACGATCCGTACGGACACATCTGCAACTCGGAATGAAGTACGACCTGATTTATTCGGGACCCTTTTCAGGGGACAAGGACATTTAAAAGAAATGAACTGGTTTTTTGATCTATCTGCGTCTGGAAGGGGACCCTAAATAAGTATCGCATCTTATTTCTCTGCCCTTTCTTATCTTATAATAATACTTTGGGTGGGTTAGAAGGGTTTTTGTTTTCATGTTCTCCGTTAAAGTTTTCCTGCAAACGTTCGACAGGCAAATGTGGTCCAAAAAAACCAGTAGTCGCTAAGTGTGGAAAATACCACAAGAGCAAGTATTTAAAGAAGTCATTTTAGGATTCCGTATTAGTAGATTTGCGGATTGGTAGGCACGTAACGACGCGACGTGCAGAAAATGTGCCCGTCTGTTCTCCCTTGATCTGGGGGCACGGTAGTGCCCCCGCCAAGACGAGCCAAGCGAAGCGCAAGGGCACAACCTACCTTTTCGCGAGATGTTTCGTCGTTTTTTTTTTTGAATCCTCATAGAGTTGGTTTGCGATGTACCAGATATTATGTCATATTCTCAGGATATGATGTCAATAATAGACTAATTAAACATAATAATATACAGTCCCAATTAAATAGCTCTAATAGGTACTTTAGATTTTAATGATATCTAAAATACACTGATTTCGTCACTGACACACTGATGATCATCAAAATGTTCAATGGCTGCTTCATGAAGTGCTAGAAAGCTGAAATTTGGTATGTAATCTAAGTTAGTATATAACCAACAAAAAAATTCATAAACTTATAATTTTTACCCACCCCCTAAAAGGGGGAGGGGGGGTGGAATTTTATATGAGACTTTCACCAATTATATGAAGTAGGACATAAAAGTTTACACAGATAGTAGACAGTAATTAAAAAACCCTATTAACCCATCAACTCCGAAGCGGCACCCGGGTGCCGCATAACAATTGAAAATCTGTTGTGTCTGGAATTCCCACGATCGAGGTATTAATAAGTACTTAGAAGAACCAACATAAAAAAAAGAACTGAATTCGCAACGCAAAACATTTCGTGTAAAATGTTGCCAAGATGACCACATAAGGTTTGACCTGCGAAAAAGATGTCAGATCTTATGTAGAGCCAAGCTTCTGTTGACTGTTACTTACTTCAGATCAGAAACAAAATATTCGCATCACCTCCCTGAATATAGAATTTGTTGAAGATAGGATCGGTAGGTTAGGCCGTGTATATTCAGAAGCTTGGCTCTACATCTGATATTATATTTTTCACATGGCAAACCTTATGACGTGGTCGTCTTGGAAACATTTTACATGATATTATGTTTTGTTGGGATAGGTACATTTTCATTTTCATCATATCGCACCTTTAAAGTAAAACCGTGACAAAACGAAATTATGAAATTTTATAGGGGAGCAAATATTAGAAAATAGTCACTGTTTTCTCTAAATAAAATCTGAGTTCAGGGTTTTTTAAGGTATTTAATGAAATCTCTGTTTATATTATTATGACATGCCATTTAAAAAAGTTATTTATAATATTTACAGCTTAATTTATTTTGATTTATATTTTTATAGTAACACTTTACCACAAATTTTTTAGTTCATTATTGTAACTGCAACTAATGTTACTAAATAAAAAAAAAACTATTAAAACTTCATAATTTACGTAATTAAAAGTTAAGACAGTATCTTACTGTCTTAACTTTTAACTATCTTATCCTTTAATATTTTAAAACACTTTGACTGAAAGCAGATCAACTGGAAATATCAATAAAAAAAAATAAACATAGTAACAATCACAGCCTCATTTCTCTATCCACGAGAGGTAGGTACCTACTTTGAGCTAACAAAAGTTGGTACTACTAATATATATTCTGTGACAAAAGTAATGTTCACTTCTAATAGCCCAGCAGAGTTAGTTCAGCCTTGTTTGGGAATCTGAAACTAATTATAGTCAGAAAATTTTTTGCACCTATATTTAGAGAGGGTCATGAATAGCTTAAATTCATAAACTCGACCAAATCCGACTGGTGCGTTAGCCGCCATATTGGTTTGAAGATCAAATTTTTTTTTAGACATATCTCCATTATTTTTTATTTTTTTACAAAAATGATACGGACAAAAATATTTTTTTTTACATTTTGAGTTCTTATTACTTTCATTGTAAAATCAATATTTACGGAGATATATGCAAAAAACAAGTCAAAGTATAATTTCGCTTGTATGTCAATTTAAAAAATCTAAAATAAAGCAGATATAGCTAAAAAGATTGGTCCTTCAAACCAAGATGGCGGCTAACGCACACGTCGGATTTGGTCGAATTTTTGAATTTAAGCCATTTGTGACGTGAGTTTTCATTACATCAGTCATTTCATAAAGTTATTGAATACTTTAATTCTGATGAAAACTTGCCAAGTCAAATCTAATCTACTTTAAGATCTCACATTATTTAAATAACATCAATTGTTATAGATCCATACTAATATTATAAATGCGAAAGCGTGTCTGTCTGTCTGTCTGTCTGTTACCTCTTCACGCCTAAACCGCTGAACCGATTTTGCTTAAATTTGGTATGAGGATACTTTGAGTCCCGGGAAAGGACATAGGATACTTTTTATCCCGGAAAAATGTACGGTTCCCGTGCGATAAACGAATTTTGGCGCAACGAAGTTGTGGGCGTCATCTAGTATTCAATAAAGCAAAAAATAGACTCCATTATTTGTTCATAATGTTATTTGTTTTCTATACATACATATTTCGATTTTCCATAGAACTTGGCACTCATTTAGATCTCCATCCTTTTTACGGCGAAGTCCATAGACAAGAATAATGTTTGTATTGAACTTGGCTCTCCATTTTTACATTTATGTTTTTGGTGAGACATCATTACTTTTTGTAAAAAAAACTTTCCGAGCAAGGGTAGACACCATTTTTTTTATGCGCAGGGGAAACCCTTTATGGGTGCCCCGGGTTGGGAGTATGCCTCAGTTAAGCTGAAGCACCCCGGGGGTATGTGGGACTCCCGGCGAGAAGCGCCGGGCTTACCCACTAAAACCATCTGCGGTTTGCCTTCAGCCGTATACGGAGGGATGCCCTGGATCTGTCTAACACTCCCTCCCTCTAGGGCTTCCTCAACGATCGGCCGGTCTACCTCAAAAGGGACCGGACTTCCTCCAAAATAAGGGAACGCTTCGGCAAACTGAAGCGTTCCCCTCGGCGCCGGGACTAGCTAAGCCGGGCAGGTTCCCATCCTTGCCCGGAGCCCCGGATTAGACGCATGTTTGGAGGTTCGTATAACGACGCCTCCGCACTCCCGTCCTACGCCGGCGGAGCGGACCGGAGGATGGATCATCCTCTCTCTTCCGCTCCGCGGCCTCTTTCTGCGAAAGGACGATTTCGCAGAAAGAGACCGCGCCGCCTGCCAGGCCAAGTCCCGCCAAGCACCACCATGAGACCATGGCGCTGCACGGCCCAACGATCGCACACCTCGAGGGTATGCTGGGTCGTATCCTCCGCGGCGCCACACTCATGGCAGGCTGGCGTAAGCTCCCTCCTGGCGACCTTATACAAGTACGCACCAAAACATCCGTGCCCGGTGAGTACCTGTGTAAGGCGGAAGTTGAGGGGTTTTCTCTGGACGCAGAGCCTGAGCAGTACGTTGACCGTACTGGGCCTGCGACGGGTCCTCACCCCAAAGGGTAGACACCTAAATCTTCCCAGTTCAAACATACATAATATTCGACTATATTCAATCGCAACCTTAAGGGGCTGTTTCACCACTTCCCGACAAGTGTCGGATATGCTATCCGCAACTTATCTGGCAGATACTTCATCTGTCAGATAAGTTGTGGATATCCTATCCGAAACTTATCTGACAGATCCTTCATCTGTCAGATAAGTTGTGGATAGCCTATCCGAAACTTACCAGGAATTGGAAACAGCCCTGGCCTACTACTAAGGCTTGTTGAGTATTAGTCGAATAAAACAAAGAAAATCCAAGCGAATGGAAAAAGCAGCTACCATCAGGAGGCATTGGAATAATACGGTATAACACAAGTGTATTTCCAACCATTAACTATAGGGTACAACTTATTGTGCGGAAGTTAAGTACCTATTATTATAGCTGTCTAACAGACAGACAGACAGACGGACGGACGGACGGACAGACGGACAAACAGATGGACAGACGGACAGACGGACAGATGGACAGATGGACAGACGGACAGACGGACAGACGGACAGACGGACAGACGGACAGACGGACAGACGGACAGACAGACAGACAGGGATTAACATAATTCTATGTCTATTCCCGGGACTCAAACTATATCTCCATACCAAATTTAAGAACAATCGGTACAATCAGTTTGGGCGTGAAGAGGTTACAGACAGACAGACCCACTTCATAAAGTCACCTTCTATTCATTTCATAACTAAATTACTCAGTCTAGCCGGGGAGAGCGGTGTGCGGGGGCGTTCCCGCCTCCCGCGTCTTCTTCACCCCCGCAAATGATCGTGATCCGTAATTTATTTTTATTAATAAGTGTAAAAATCGACTTACCGATGAAAAGTAATATTTGATTTCACTTTCGTTTGCTTCCTAGTATCGTTTTTACAAGATCGAACTGCACAATATTTGACCCTTTTAACTTGTAAATATGAAAAAAACTTTGGAGAAACGGTCATCGCAAGCACTCAACGACGACTACAAGCGCTCGCGGCGGGAACGCCGTGTTGTTCTTACTTGTGAGTTGTGCATACTGTTTCCACTTCGTTATGCGCGCTCTATACTACTGTTATTAATACTCTAAGGTACGAGGAGTCATAGTGGTATTGACATCGTTGATAGTGGCGTCTTAACGACAATTCCAGGAATAAAGCATTCGAAAACGCAGCAGCGCCGAAACTTTTCGCATAGAAAAGTTTGTCGAACTCATCGCAAAAAAGCACTCACAAAGTGTTAGGTACATATTTTGTATACATAAAAAAAAAATTAGTAAGTACCTACCTTGTACTGGGGTCTGGGGAGTGGGGACTGGGGACTATGTATTTATCGACCCGATCATAACTCGGCTTAGT
Source organism: Cyaniris semiargus (assembly GCA_905187585.1). NCBI lineage: Eukaryota > Metazoa > Arthropoda > Insecta > Lepidoptera > Lycaenidae > Cyaniris > Cyaniris semiargus. The sequence continues at coordinate 3,052,156 of LR994551.1, forward strand.
AAGGCTTTGATTTAACGCTAGATGGCGCAAAACACAAAATTTTGAAAAAAAAAAACAAGTTTATCTTGTAGTTTACGTTTATTTTAGATAGATGGCATTGATACCTCAATTTATGAACATTTTCGTTTAGTAACGGTTTTACTTGAAAGGTATACTACGAATAATAAAAACTAAGGAAAAGTAACTCCGTCAAAAACATGTTCTACAATACTTGTCAAAAATGTGTACATAGGTCTACCAGAATCTGGTGGCAAATTTTGACAGCAGATTTTCAAAAAATATCCTTAATCATTGGAAAATTTATATATTTGCATGTTTCACACACATGACACATAATAATTAGCCGCTATAAGGAAAAAAAAAGGATCAAAAATATGTTTTATTCCAATGGGTTGTTTTCTTTTTTAAATCTCCACCTATCTCCACCAGACGGCGCGACGGTAGACACTTCTAGATTTTCTATTGGTTCCCCACTGATCTGAAATTATTTGCAGGTTGGCATCACTGACTACATATTGGTTATGTTTCTAAAAATTTCAGTGTACTGTCAAGTGTGACATAAATCTATATATATAAAACTCAAAGGTGACTGACTGGCATGTTGATCTATCAACGCACAGCCCAAACCACTGGACCGATCGGGCTGAAATTTGGCATGCAGGTAGATGTTATGACGTACGCATCCGCTAAGAAAGGATTTTGATCAATTCTACCCCCAAGGGGGTAAAATAGGGGATGAAAGTTTGTGAGAAACTTTGTCAATTTTCAACCTATCGGAGACTTTGCATGCATAAAGCTACTACGACGTAAGCATCTCCTGAGAAAGGATTTAAATAAATTCAACCCCTAAAGGGGGTAAAATAGGGGATGAAATTTTGTATGAAACTTTCTCAATTTTAAACCGATCGGGCTGAGACTTTGCAAGCATAAAGCTACTATGACGTAAGCATCCTCTAAGAAAGAATTTAAAAAAAAATTACGGGGGTAAAATAGGGGATGAAATTTTATATGAAATTCTCAATTTTAAACCGATCGGGCTGAGACTTTGCATGCATAAAGCTACTATGACGTAAACATCCCCTAAGAAAGGATTTTAAAAAATTCTATCCCTAAGGGGGTTAAATAGGGGATGAAAGTTTGTATGAAACTTTGTCAATTTTAAACCGATCGGGCTGAGATTTTGTATGCATAAAGCGACTATGACGTAGGCATCCCCTAAGAAAGGATTTTAATAAATTATACCCCTAAGGGGATGAAATAGGGGATGTAAGTTTTCATGAATTTTCTTAGACTTTCGACTGATTGAACTGAAATTATTAAAGATTTGAGCCTCTATGATGAAAACGTTCGCTTAGATAGGATTTTGATAAATTCAACCCCCATGGGGATAAAATAAGGGATGATGGAGGATGTAAATATATTATTTTGAACCTATCAGTATCTTATCTATCTATACATATAATAAAACTGTAGAAATGAAAATTCTGTACGTTAAAGATATTCAAAAAATAATAAGCGGGGGGTGTTACTATATCGCTATGGAAGCCAAAAATGTGGTTACATTTTTGTGTCTGTCTGTCTGTCTGTATGTTTGTTCCCGCATCACACGAAAACTACTGATCCGATTTGAATGCGGTTTTCGCAGATATATTTGTCTTCTTCCAACTTAACATCTGGTGTATAAATTTTTTCCCCCCACCCCTCTAAGGGGACAAAAGAGGGGGTCAGATTTTGTATCAAACTTTTTTCTTTAACACGTTAACTACTGATCCGATTTGCATACGGTTTTCGCAGATAAATTTATCTTTTCCTAACGTAACATCTGGTGCATAAAAAAATTCCCCCCACCCCTCTAAGGGGACAAAAGAGGGGCTCAGATTTTGTATCAAACTTTTTTCTTTAACACGTTAACTACTGATCCGATTTGCATACGCTTTTCGCAGATAAATTTGTCTTTTTCTAACGTAACATCTGGTGCATAAAAAAATTTCCCCCACCCCTCTAAGGGGACCAAAGAGGGGGTCAGATTTTGTATTAAACTTTTTTCTTTAATGGACTTACTTCATGTTATTTACTGTGTTTTCCAACTTACAAACCACCCCCCCCCCCCCGCCCCCCCCCCCCTCCCTCCCCTTCCACCTGGAAATGTTGCTTATAACAAAGTGGTGTCGCGTAGTTAGTATTGCGTTTTATTCTCCTTTTTTTGAACAAACTAAGGTATTAATTAAAAGTGAATATCATAAGGAAATTATTCTAACCTAAATAAAACATACAGTTTTTGAGTGTCATTTGATTAATATGGGGGGAGGGGGGGGTTTTGGCTCAGGACAATACCTTGCCCCCGCACACTACTTGCCCCCCCCCCCCCCCCCCCCTCCTGGAAAAGTAGCTTTTATCAAAATGCCTCCTCTTTAGGAACAACTAAGTTAATAATTAAAACTTCATTTATTCTAACCTAAACTTAACATACACTTTTTCATCGTTTGATTAGTATACTGTATTACTATACTTCCTGTATATCTACCGTCCACTGCTGGTTATAAGCTTTTCATGACTATCCATACTAATATTATAAATGCGAAAGTGTGTTTGTTTGTTTGTCCTTCCTTCACGGCCTAACGAAGCAACAAATCGACTTGATTTTTGGCATATACTTAGTTGAAAGGATGTAGAATAACATAGTCTACTTTTGGTCCTGGAAAAACATAATGTTTCCAAAGGAGGTTTACAAGAATATTCGTATTTTACGCGATTTTTGAATTCCACGCGAGCGAAGCCGCGGGCAAAAACTAGTAAAAAATATATCTTAAACTGGCTTAATCGCTTAGGCCAATCATCGCTTAGTGATTGGCCTAAGCGATTAAGCCAGTATACTGATAATAGTTTAGGAACACGCTGACATAATAAAAACTTTTTTTTTCTCATAATGGCACTTCGGCTATTTAACCATGGCCAGTGTCGAGTATAAATATGGCGGGAAAACAATATGCAATATTACACATTAAAAACTCAATTAACACAATTTTAGGAAAATAATACAAAAACACAACATCACTCTTTCACATTCCCGGCAAAACCCCCTAATAAAAACTTGTCAAACTGAAAACTGACAACTGAAAAAGTTTTGGCGGCCATGTTACTTTGAAACTTCTTCTACTTTTTATTGTTGGTGTGGTTTTTATTATTTTTTCCCAAATTGTGTTATTTGGGTTTTTGATGTTCATTATTGGTAAAATATTGGCCATTAAATATCCGCTATCGTGCACAAGTGCAGGTAAGATGTTGTCAAAACCAAAATTTATAATTCCTGTGACATTTGGTGTGAATAACGATAAATATGGCTATTCCTTCCGTGAGTTTTAACTAAAACATCGTTATAATAACTTTATTATTCTATTCGTTGGAATATCATTGTGTCTTTTTCAAATTGAAATGTATCAAGTTTTACATTCTTTTGCCCAGTTCTGTAGCAATTATTGATGGTATTACCTGGTATTACCGATAGTTGTCTACCCATACGCCATCTATTTACTAAAATGGAAACTGTTTGACAATCAAATTAAAAAAATAAGAAAATGCCCCATGACCCCGGTATTGCTAGAATCAATTTATAGGTCTACCAGAATCTGATGGTCTGGTAGGTCTACCAAATTTGGACAGCAGATTTTCAAAAAATATCCTTGATCATTGGATAAATTTATATATTTGCATGTTTCACATACAGAATCAGCCGCTATAAGGAAAAAAAAGGATCAAAATGTTTTATTCCAATTACCCCGGTATTGCTAGAGTCAATTTACTTTCGTACTTTTTGCCATTAGATTCTGGTAGACCTATACTTTCTTACTTTTTGCCATCAGATTCTGGTAGACCTATACCTAGGTATACATTTGCAATATTTAGGTGGCCTTCCCTTCAGCGGTATCAGGCTGACGTTACATGACAGTTCGAAAGGAACCAAATTTAAAACGGTACCTAATTATAGTTACATCATACATGGGAGTTACGTTTCCTTAGTTTTTATTATTCGTAGGTGAGCTGATATTAATATTTATTTTTATAAAAATAATTATGGATGATCCCATACAAAAATGCCTGTTTTTCTGTTATATCTAATATAATATAAAGTTCTCGTGTCACAGTGTACTTTGTGCGCGAACTCCTCCAAAACGGCTCAACCGATTTTAATGTGTATGCACATTACGTCTTAGGCTTGAGAATAGGTTATTATCTACTTTTTATAATATTGATACTAGTAAAATATATAATTTATATGGCAAAACAACATTTGCCGGGTCAGCTAGTCAATAAATAATGGGACGCGTCCGAATTTTTTTTAGCTTTTGTTATGCCGCTTCGAAATATAAAAAAAGAAAAATTTGATAAGAAGATGAAGAAGTTATGAACAGGGAGTTTTGCTGGGAATACGAAAAAGTGACGTTGTGTTTTTGTATTATTTTCCTAAAATTGTGTTATTTCGGTTTTTAATGTGTAATGTTGGTAGAATATTAACCATTAAAAATTCGATGTCGTGCACAAGTGTGGGCAAGTGATACAACTTCAAGAAACGTGCCATTTTGTGTTCCCTCCAAAACTCCGTCGAAAGTTTTAGTAAAGGGTCTACCAATTTACTAAAACAACTGACTTGTATCGTTGACTTTACTGACTACTTTTTTAGACTTTTACTAGACTTTTGACTTGACGATCATCTGGAAAAACGACTTTAAATTTTGTAAACTTTTCACGAAAAAAATTTTATCCCGCCATATTTTACTTGACACTGGCCATGGTTAAAAAGCCGAGCGCCATATTATGAAAAAAAAAAGTTATGAACAGAGTTGGTACTTGGCTTAGAGTATATTACATTAGCAAGCTAATGTATACTCTATGGTACTTGGTAGCATCAAGATGAACACCAATGACGACAATATGTCAAATTGAAGAAGGGACAGTAAAATACTATCAAAACATGAGAAATGGCTTCGGCCTGATGAATAAATTACTTATTTCATATTATTGATATCAAAGAATTGGCTTCGGCCTGATGAAAACTCCATTTCAGATGGTTAATATAAAAGAATTGGCTTCGGCCTTCACTATCATTCATTAAATAGAGAAAACATAGAAATGGCTGTATGGGCAACGCTCCCTTTGCCTGTCCCGACCGGGACGAATTAACAAAAAAAAAAAGTTGGTAGCATTGAGTTAGGGTTTAGGTTATGTTTACATTTTTCGTCTCTACCTTCGGTCTCTACGATAAAAGTATTTAATAAATCATCAAAATAACCATAGGTTCGTAAATAAAATTATATTAATTCCAGTCTTCTCATAAATTCCATACATCTAATGTAAAGCTACTATTTTAAATATTCCAATAAAGCAAAAAATTTGTGTATTTAAATAATATTTAAAACAATGTGGAAGAAGATCAAAAGCGAACCATATTACATGCATGTAACGATTGATACCAAATACGAAGTGTTTGTTACAGACTTTGTAAAAATATGGTCATGTTGCTTTCCCAAAGAAAATTACGTGCAATATCTCATGGTATGTATTCGTTTCTTAGCAATGAAAAGATTACCTCGCTCACAGGTATTTTACCTTGGAGTTTTTATGACAATGCCCCTTTTATAATTGGGCATAAAAGTCCTCAGGGGAAAATAACTTTGAATGGACTCCAATAATATCTAATAGGTTTTTGCATTATACAGTACTCCCCAAGTGAATTAAACATTAATAAACACTATGTGTTTACAACCAAGTTACAACCAAGAATCTGTGATTAGTGCCTAAAACAGGTTACATTCTCACATAATTGGCCTAGTATAACCGAGGCAGTTGACAGACCTGTGTTGTTTGGTCGGCTTATGTCAATTAAATGTTGAGAGTGATGAGTTTCACTTAATGCAACCAAATTACTCAGGTCCACCATCTTAGGAATCAACTTCTCTGATAGTACAAAAGAATGAAATAGTGAACATTTTTCTGGAGACACACTACTGTCCCGGGTGCTAACTACAAACTTGACAACACTTAACGCTTCACCTCCCAAGCGCCCACAGGCCACATGTGGCCGCGAGAACAATAGATTTCCAAGAATCTGCGATCGAAGGATTAATAGTCTTTGGACATTAAATATAACTTATTATTTTGTTACAATTACAGAAATGTGAATATAACTATGGTCTAGAAATTGAAAGTGAGGAACTACTGGATAAGGGCACCAAGATATTATTAAGCCCAGAGCAACTATGCTATGCATCTTTTTATGAACGAGAACTACCATATGGAGATTTTTTAATTACTTGTTTAACTATGGATTTTGGATTTGAATTAAGTATTGAACTTAATCTTGAACGAGGATCTCCGGAATTGGTATGTATTCTAAGTCCGTTACATGATCTCCGGAATTGGTATGTATTCTAAGTCCTTTACATAAATCAAACTAAAGCCAAATAAGTTAACGTGGCATCAGCACTTGTTGACCTTTTAATTCATCAAGCCCCATACGGTCACCGGTGACCGAGACACAATAGAATATCTATTGTGTCTCGTTTTCCCACGATCGACGGGTTAAGTCTAGGAGCTTTGTGAAAAATGCTCCCACTGTACTCTGTTAAATTAAGAAAAAATTTAACTTTTAAAAAGACACAGACTATTATAGATTCATCGGGAAACCTCTTGGCAAGTATTAAAATGATAATCTCCAACTATTAACAAGTTCTAAGTGATATACTTCATACTCAGTTCACATTGAGTATAGAAAATATTATATCACCCTTATCTTTCTTTTGTTTGTTAACCGACTTCCAAAAAGGAGGAGGTTATATGTTCGGCTGTGGATATTTTTTTTTTTTTTTTTATTTTTTTTTTTGTATGTTCAACGATTACTCCGACGTTTGTGAACCGATTTTCAAAATTTTTGTTTTGTTCTATTAGGTTTTCCTCCAATTTGGTCCCATTTTCACAAAAGTGGTGATCTGATGATGGGATCCATGAGTAATCGAGGGAACTCCTCAAAATTTATATGGAAACATATGGTGATTTTGGTTTTATGAGAAGTATCCTAAGCATATGCTACCAAAACGCAAGATTTTGCACCAAGGTATACTATGGTTCCGAAGATACTAAGAGAACTCCGGATTCCTTATAGATACAAGTTTGGGGGCTTAGGCGCTGTTTTAAGAACTGAAAGCATATGCTACTATGCAAATTACATTCATCATCATTATCATCATCATCATTACCACGTCAGGGTCACCAGTGTCACATGGTTGTATATGGATACAATATGCCCCCACGACACCATAATTATATCATCACGTTATGTCCTTATAATAATTGGTACTTTTCATAGCGATTTCATAAAAATATAATGTTGTTTCAAAATAAATGATTTAAGTTCTAAGCGACTTATGTACCACAAAATTGAATATAACAAAGTCAACCTTAACTCCAGAGCGTAAGGCACACATTTGACATTACTTTTGAGATTCGAAGGAAAAAAGAGAAGTAAGTTGCTTCGATAGGTACTACACTAGTTTAACTATTAACCCATCAATCCCCAAGCGGCACCCAGCTGCCGCATAACAATTAAAAATTTATTGTGTCTGCGATTCCCACGATCGAGGTAATAAATTGAACCCTTAGTATGAAAATACTTACATAGGAAAATAATCTACATCGTAATAGGAATAAGAAACACAATCGCATTGAGTGTGACTCTTAACAAATTGTAATAAGATACGTAGAATATACGCAATGGTTTACTAGGTATTTCTGTACTCAATCTTCATAATTTTGAAGTCGGTGCCAGTTCCAAAAGTTTCAAATAGGTACCTATTCTGTCAGAGAACTGAAGATTCAGCTATATCTGGTACCGACTTCAAAATGATGAAGATTGAGTACAGAAATAGTTGAGGTTTAGCCGAATTCGGAAAAAGGCACTATTAGATAGGAAACATTATTTAATACTTTTTAGTTCATATTATAAAGATTTTATTATTGTTTTTACCTTGGAAGTCGGTTTTATTTTTTGTTAAAAATAATTGGATTGACTAAATGATATTTAATTATAGTATGTGACACATTTGCAAAAAAGTCTTCAAATACTTAACGATTTTCGTTTAACTCATCTCCGCTATACGAATTACAAATACAAATACAAATCTTTAATTGTCATAAATGAATTTACAATATTTTAAAAAGTGGCAGTCCCCCAAACTAGGCGCAGCCTGTGCTATGGGGGAATTTTTACCGAATTACAATAAAATGAGTACGGCTATATAAACATAAATAACAACAATAATAATTATTGGTATGTACTTATAAGGCATATTTTCCTGAACACGAAAAGTGCGGTAGTCACTTCTTAACAATGATATTCTACGTTACTAACGTAACTAGATTGGCAGTTTACGGCAGCAACGCGTTGCCACTTCGAAGATGCCTGCAGGCCTATCTGACTTACATAATGACATAATGATAATATAGTGACCTTGACCTTGTGACCGCCTTTTGAACTATCAAGTGGTTACGCATTTCTGAGAATCGTTTGTGTATTTTAGAAACTCATTGCTTCCTGTGTATGGAGGGGGTAGCTATGACGTCACAAAAATGGCCGCCGGGTCTATTCTATTATGCGAATTATTTAATATCTACTGAACCGATTTACTTAAATAGGATGTCAAACGAAAGGTTATTAAATAAGCATAATTTTATTCATAAGAACTATCAATGTAAATTAAGTACCAAGGAAAATATTTCGGAAAAACAATTTAACACCTTCGCTGCGAAACCAAAACTGTAGTTTTTTTATATGGTGCGTTAGAAGGCCAATATGCCCGATACGTAAACTCTATACTTATGCGTTATAAGGCTCATAGACCCAGTAAGGTATTGATGAAATAATAACCTATTATCTTCGTGAAAACGCCGAAGTTTGTATACTTGCCTATAACTATACATAGTAGAAGAGTTAAGTATTATAGTACTAGCCCCGCCCCGGGTTCCGATAATATACTGAGAAGATATATGTAAAAATAAATAAGAGGTCTATTGACCTGGTACCGCACTGAATCATTGGTTAAATCAGAGCCATTTTAGTGATGGGAAACAAAAGATCGATGCACTGTGTATTATAAATTTACTTTCCTTTATTTTTTATATTACATATGGGCATGCAGATTTTCTGTAACTATGTGTTGGAGTAGGTGGAATAGTGAATATTAGGTTTTCATCTACTTTATTGGATTTCTGCACTTTACGTCTCTTAGGAGTGGTTTCCAAATTACCGAGGAGAGAATCAGGATTAATTTTAGTTCTACCACCAATAATAATCGAACTTGTTCTGTTCCTCAACTTACTTGGTACTTTTCCTGTAGGTACTCGAACGGATTCCAAATGGGGACTGACGCCATCACTTGGTCCAGGTTGTTGAGTATCACAAAAGTCAATATTTTTTTCACTGGAATTTCCAGTTGAATTGTATTTTAGTATTGATAAGTCCAACATTTTTCGACATCTCCTATTTGTTTTAGGCATAATTATTATTTTATGACTTTAAATGTGGGTAAGTACTATCTATGACATGTAAATACAAGCACTAACACACGTAAATGCACTATCGTAACGCTCGTTCGTCGCCGCTAATTGACGTCACATCACTAATCGGAAGTAAATAAAACAATAATCTAAATCAGTGCGAAAAGGGGTAGAATGACCTTATCTCCTACGATAGGCTTTTAGACCCGATTCCCGCAAGGAATCGAAATTATAATCAATCAGTGGGATATCGGGCCGAAAGGCCTGATACAATTTTTCAGGCCTGAATCAGTCTCCCATAATGACGTAAAATGAAACCTATATTTGTCTTTGTCATACAAATAGAAATACTCAAATTACAGCCTCCGCACCAGAGTGAGTGCACCGTATTGCGACCCCGCACGGAGGGAGAGCACATGCATCGGGTGTATAAACCTTTTAACGCAGCGAAGGTGTTAAAAAAATAAAAATCTTCTTATGTATGTTACGCTCAAAGACCGAAAACGCTCAGTGAGCGAAAAAATGGCTCACAACGCGTTGTGGTCATAGTCGAATTCGTGTTGTGGCCCTAATGAAAACGGCCACGACGCGTTCTGAAACCAGGCCAGTTACGCATGAGTAATTTTATAGCGCCCAAGTGTGTGCGCAATACACAAGAGCACTCTGGTTTCAATGAAACCAGGCCAGTTACGCAGGAGTTATTTTTATAGTGCCCAAGTGTGTGCGCAATACACAAGAGCACTCTGGTTTCAATGAAACCAGGCCAGTTACGCAGGAGTAATTTTATAGTGCCCAAGTGTGTGCACAATACACAAGAGAACTCTCTTTTTTTTAATGACACGACAAGCCTTTCGACAGCATGCGCTAAGATCGAACTACCAGATGTTATGTTGGCAGAACGCCCAAGTAGCAAAGCCCTCGCTTCCTGAACCCATAGGCTGTGGCTGAAATGTCGGTTACAAATGTATTAATCGGTATAATTATTCAGAAGATCAGCCATCTTTGTGACGTCATAGCTACCCCCTCCATACACTTAGAAAGTGACTACCGCACTTTTCGTGTTCAAGAAAATATGCCAAATATTTTCAAATACATACCAATAATTCGTATGGCGGAGATGAGTTGAACGGAAGTTTACTTTTTTGGTATTGGGGACCGTACTATTAGACTGCCTTCACATTATGTCGCGGGTACCGCCGCAGCCGCGCGGCAGCCGCGTGACTTCCGTACTAAAGCGAGTCGCGCGGCTAATATAAACTTTTATTTTCAGTATTTTCTAAAAGTAACACAGCCTTTACTAAAAATAGTCAGAGATTTGAAAGAAAGTGAAAATGAGTTGCGAAAACTGGTAGCCACAAAGGATGAAGAAATAACAGAATATAAAACACAAGGAGGAAAAATAAAGTACAGTAAGATTATTATATTTTATTATTCCTTTATTTTATAATTGAAGAAGTAAGTGGATGAAATAGACAACTAACATTTAATAACATTTGGGAAACTTGGAACTTACCTACTGCATCATCAAAATCCACATTTTTGGATTGCAAATAATTTTCCTGATCCTCCATTTATGAAAAAAAACAAAAATTTTCAAAAATGTATAGTTAGTTGGCCACTTCATATCTACAGTGTTCAATTCATATTTTTAATTATATTTGGTTCATATGTGTACTACATAAATAAGTAGTAAAAGAAAAAATCTTACAGCCTAAAGGCCACTTACCCAACTTCATTTATAATATTAAAATTAGTTTGGATCATAAACTAAATAACACAAAGTATGCAACACTAATAGAAACTAAAGCAAAAAATTGATTTTGTATTTTTTTGCGATAAACTACTCAAAGATAATTAATGTCTCATTTTTAACACGCTTTTATTAGCTTGGGCTGTATGTATGTAATGGAATCTTTGAGCGCGATTTTTACCTAGCTCTAGTAGTCTAATTAACTCAAAACTTTGCATACCTATTAAGAGCCAAAGACAATGCAGTATGTTGTTAAAATGTTTGAAAAAACTAATAAAAAAACGTGTTTTTTTTAGTTTTTTTAAACTATAATTTATTTATTATTACAGCTGCATTGCGACCATACAATGATACGGAGCATATGAGCAAACATCCATGCTATAGGAAATTCTTTGAATCAATCAGTGATCCTCAAAATGTGTTGAGCAAAACAATTGACAAGTGTCCCCGACGGCCTGGAAGGTATGTCTAAGCTCTTATATTTACAAGGATTGATTATGGTTTGGGTAGCATAAGCATAGAATGGAATCCTCATATAAACTATGTCCTGGCTCACTCCTGGTTATGTTATTTAAGTAATTTGAATAACAATTTAAGTTTATTGATAACGATGGAAGAGGTGGACTGTAATATGAAGATGAAGAATGGCACTATTGCTACTAAATGATACACTCGATGAACTGCAACGACAACTGTATTCTCCAGAGTCTTAGTGAATTGTGATACAAAAATATAAATGTCAATAAGCAAAAATCTGATATGGAAAACTAAAGATTTCAAAATAGTCAATAAGTATAAAACATCTATCCAGCCAATCTATTTCAGCCAGTCGCCAACATTTATGTTTACTATTAATTCATCCAAAATAACAGCGCATTATGTCAAAATGTAGTATGTTGGCTTGTTTGTTTGCAGAGAAGACGAGGAACCTGCGGAGAATGTGTCAATAAAATTAGAACCATCTTCTGTACCAGGTTCTAGTCAGGCAAACAATGTAACCATCAAAGAAGAACCTACAGATAATACGACTATAAAAAAAGAACCATCTGCAGCCGGTTGTAGTCAAGCAAATAATGTACCCACTAAAGAAGAACCTGCACATAATATGACCATAAAAGAAGAACCTTCTTCAGAAATTGCTCCAGTTCAGGCAAATTCAGTCACCAATGTGGAACCTATAGATAGGATACCAGTTAAAGTCGAACAGCCTTCAGCAAATATTGATTCTAGGCAAGAAAATAATGTAACTACAGAAGTTGAGGTCAAGAAAGAATATAAACCATTTATGCCAAAGAAGAAAAGACTCAATATATAGCTATGGACTAGTTTTTAGATTCGCCCTGATGATTAAGCGTTTCTGGGATTACAAACTTTGATCTGAATTGGACCAATACAACCGGCATATCTTCAAGGAGAGAGTGTATTCCCTCTTCAAAGGCTGGCAATACACCTGCAGTTCTTCTGATGTTGCAAGTATATGGTTACCGCCCATGGGGGCGGCGATGTTGCAAGTATCTATACTCATAGTAGGTATTCGTTGATTTTGATGAACATGAACTTCATTGCTTATCGTCACAAATCACAATTATTGTGACTTTTGAACTTTTTAAAACCTAAAGTTTTGATGTCAACATTTTGACCTTTGCATTTTTTTTAAATAAGGACTTTTAAGGGTGAAGCCAAACGAGCGTAATATTTTGTGAGTTGTGAGTCGCAGAATTTCGGACGCGTAAATATCTTTTCATACAAATCATGACTCACAAAATTACGCTCGTGTGAATTAAACAGGGCTTTTGTATGAAACTGAATGCAGCAGAATTTCTGCCAGCCGGAATTCTGCGACTCACAACTCACAAATTACGCTCGTTTGGCTTCACCCTCACTAGCTCAATATGAGCTGTAGCTCATGAACATAATAATAATTATTGTTATCACCTCGCATTGTAAAGCTGTACATGAGCTTGTATATTTGAAATGGCTGTAAACCACGCAATCAAAGTAACCATTCATGGAATAGCTTTGGACTGTAAACATTTGGTTTCATAGGAGACTCATGCAAATACTTATGTCCAGCTTAAGACCTGAGTTTTAACTGTAGACATAATAACAGATAGTGATAATGATTGTTGTAATATTTTTTAATAAGCGTTTTAAATAAAAACTGGAATACCTTGTATTAAAACTTTATTTGACTTACAGTTTCAACTATCGACAGTTGTTACAGCAAATGTGTTAATAAATGTGTTATTTTATTTTTTTACAGACGAGATGTCTGTACATAGTTTAAACAATATTTAATTTTTGTATTGTATTATGACAGATTTTAGCTTAAAATATGTGATAAATATTTACTTCAGACCAAAGTTTTTACCAGAATAGACGACAAGCAACGCCATCTATTGACACTTTATGTAACCTTAATTTTATAGTAACATTTGACCAACTCATGAACATTTAAAGTAATTATATTTAAATTCGTAGTGTGCTTATGAAATACTAATATTGTGAGCAACATGCATCGAATATAGGCATAACAGTTAAGCCACACTTAAGGCCTTAAAACAACTAAATATATACTTGAGAGACAATTTTGGTCGATATAAGTCTTTTCCTTTACTCTCATTGTCTTGTTACTTGTTACATTTTATTATTAAGCGCCTAAAATTGTTGACGATCAAGACGCATACGGTTTTTAATAAATAATTTAAACAGGCATCTATACAAATTAATTACAAATAGTATACCCCTTCAAATACAAAAATAATAATATAATGGAAATCGTCTGAAAAATAACTTTATATCCAAAAAAAGCAATTTTGTATTGTTGTAATCCATTGTATAATTATTTTTAGTTGTTAAAGGGTTAACATAATATTATCATGGGCGCCGGCAGGGAGGGATCAACAGGAATTATTGAAATAAAAAGCATTTTGTAACCCTATTACCATATGCCGTACAAACATAGTTCGTAATGTTCGGCACTAAATGTATTCTGTTGACGTAAATAGACAGTCACTGTTCGTAAAAAGTAAAAAGAAAAGAAAGAAAACTAAAATCTGCACCAATTGTAAATTATTTCTGCCGGCGCCCATGAATATTATTTTATTATTATAAATTCATTGTTTAGATAGAATCTAAGTATTTACTTTAAGTTGATTTAATTATTTGAATTTTGAATATGGGTAAAATCATTTTAAAATATTTTTTTCATTTGCTAAAATAATTTAATTATTTTTATACAAAAAGCGTCTAAAACTTAATACTAATTAACTGAACATGATTTTAAAACAAACGTTGAAGAGATTTTTAATTCAAACGTGATATTCGCTTAGTCTTTAAATATTATCTAGTATAAAGTATTTTGTCTAAATTTGAAATGCTATTACAAATTTCTTAAAACTAGGTTACTATTTCATCACACATTAATAACAGACATTCTTTATTTTAATATTAAGAAAATAGTAGGTACAGCTTGGTTTGAGTTGACAGTATAAAAAATTATAAAAATGATAATATTGTCTTAATAAAAACGCCTGATTTTTTGTGCATGCAATAAATTCCCAAAGATCTTGCATTTCCGAAATTTTATTTTTATTTTATTCATATCGTTTTATTCCTCGACGAAAACAGAGTGTTCAGCTAAAAGTTTGACGTGTCTTTCTGTGTGTGTCTCTGTCCGTGGCATCGTAGCATCCAAACAGGTGGGCCGATTTTGATATTTTTTTTCTTATTTAAAAGCTGCCATGGTCGAGAGTGCTCTAAGCCATTATTCATCTCATAAAGACTAGATATTAATTAAAGTGAAATTTGTTAAGCTATTAAATATTATGTTAAGTGTTTAGGCTGGATTTATATGCGTCGCCAGTACGCGCGGCTTGGCGGCTGCACCGCGAGATTACAAGCGAAGGACCGAAACACATAACGCTGGATTTTGAGCCGCGTTGCGGCACGATGCCGCAACGCGGCTCAAAATCCAGCGTTATGACGTCACACTTGTTGACAATGATTCAGTTTGTTTCTGAGATTCCTAGTGTAGTAAATATCAATAAAATATTTGTTTTACTTTACCTTATTAGTCAAGCCCAGCATTTCCAAAGCAGTTACGGGTTTCCTTCCTTTTACATTATTTTCCTGTATATATTTTGATAACCCGCTTAATAGCTCTTCAAGAGATGATAATATTATACTCATTCTAAAGTAGGTGAAAATTTTTTTTTCGACTACCTTTAATGCTCTGTATTTTCTTATTAAATGGATGTATCCAGTATCTTCTGTGTCGAATATTTAAAACCGAGTATTGTCTTCTTAATAACAAATAAGCAATTAGGTTTTTTTCGACGATCCATGCCAGAGACACGTCCATTCACAAAAAATCACGAGAAACTGGTTACCCTGCCAAAACGCTGTTTATCGCGCCGCCGCGACGCCGCAACGCAAACTGCCGATTTCAGCGGCGCGGCGCCGCAACGCGGTTATGTGTTTCGGCCCTAATGTATGTATGTGACAGCGCGACCGCGCCGTTACTTAAATAAATCGTTACATACATATTTTGTTTAAAACCGCGCTTGCGCCGCCGCATATATGTAAATCCAACCTTACGATGTCTGTTGTTAACGCGTGTAGTTCTAGAATCCAGACTAACAACTACATTTAGAGACATCCGTTTCGGAATCCGATGGTTTTATCACGTTGTCCCGTTCTTTCAGTTCAAAAGCGTCCGCCTGAAAACCAGCAATACATATGTATGAGTTTTTATCACCAGTAAACTTATATTAATCTGTCTCTAAAGGCCCTTCTCCACAAAATGGCTAACTAAAGGTTGGATATCTAATCAAAGCGCACGGAAGTGCGCAGGCCAAGTTCCAGCAGGCCGCGCGCATGCCGTGCACTATTCACACGAACCGTTTCGATGAACTTTTGACCCCCTGTAGCTCAGTGTCTATTGCGAGTGCAAACATAAAATTAAACCTACGTAATTATATACTAGTACTTAAGCAGGATACCCAATTTCATTAGTATAGCTTCGGTAGATCCTGAAATATGTCCCTGTAAATATAGCTAATTTTGGCACTGACTCACTCACTCTCACTCACTGACCGGTAATCAAAACCTCTAGGCCACTTCCAAAATGTCCTAGTTTGGTAAGTTCAAATTAGAAGCATTATGGATCAGGCTGTTGATGAAGATGATTACGATCGATGAAGTGCATCTAAACTTGGCATTGGATTGGATTTCAACTCTTTTTTTACCTAGGCCAAAAATTAGCCGATAGGAACTTGTCCCATGTAGTGGAGCAGTCAATAACAAGCAAAATTGAGGTCGATCATACATTCATACATAATCGTAGGCAAATATCGACTTGTTTGTATTGTGTTTACAATCGCTTGGTCCATAATTGACCAACTTGGGGAGGATGATAGAATGTAACACAATAACAGCATCACGTTAAAAAATAAAAACAAGCTGTCTTGTTAAATGCATCGTAATTTCGTTGACAAGCAACTTCAACAATCAATTTTACGCACAATAAGCGTTTAAAATTATCTTGAATTTTAAATTAAGAACAGCAATTGATCCCAATAATATTTATGGCAACACTGATTCTTTATCTGTCCAAATAAGGCGACATATTAAGATAATTTCCATTTAAGATTGAGCTCCGTTTGTATGAACATTTTATACTTCGTCGGATCTCTTCAAATTGGAATATTATTATTGGGTACAAAGGATTCTGTCTCATTATTTTTAATGACAGGTAGTTTTTCTGGCTACTTTTTTCCTTATAACTTTTCAGATTAATGCCCAAGTTTTTTAGATTTTATAGATTTTTTGTTGTAATTGGGATAATTGTTTCTCTTACCTTAGTTTCTCTGTACTCTCTTATTTTTCTCGCTAATGTGATAAACGCTTCTTCTATATTTATATTACTCTTGCAAGATACTTCGAAAAATGGCATATCAAAGTCGTCTGCAATCTGAAATCAATATAATACCAAGTTATAATTTTACTCTTTAATTTGGCAACATTTTTATGCAGGAAGTTAAATTAACCTTCAAATAGAGGTAGGGTAATGGATTCATACAAAAATTGATTTCTTGTTTTAAGAAATAAATAATAAATTTTATTAGATAAATACTATACTATTACAGCAAGTATGTCACTGATTATATTTAAAAGTTTGTGAGGATGTAGGTACTAATGGATGTCTGTTCAATTTAAAAGTTTCTGAGAATGTTAGCTGCTCTATCAGCCTAAAACAGGAATACGTAGGTAGATACGCTACGTTCTGGCTCTAAGCATTTAGCTTTTTATAAACTGGGTGTAACAAAAGTGAGTGATAATACTTGGGGTATTTATGGGTCCCCTATATAATATAGAGTTCGCTGTGAAAGTAGCAGCGCTGAAAGAGCACCTTTTTAATCTTTATTAAAGTAAAAAATCATGACGCGCGGGCGCTTGCCCATACAAATCACAAAAAAAATTAGCTTTCAGCGCTACTACTTTTACAGCGAACTCTATATATGGAACACATACACACCCTAAAATATCACTTAGTTTGTTACACCTTGCAGATAAATAGAACTTTGATAGGAATACCTTTTGTCCTCTCTCCTTGGGCACGGCACGCTGGTTCTCGTGAACATCGCATTTGTTACCCACCAACACTTTTATAACGTCCGGGGAAGCATACTGAAAAATACAAACATAATTTTATTGTAATAATACATTATCCCTCTTACTAATAAAAAGTTACACAGCGTGTATAGAGGGTACATAAGATTTTTTCTACTAATAACCTTTTTAGGGTTCCGTACCTCAAAAGGAAAAAACGGAACCCTTATAGGATCACTTTGTTGTCCGTCTGTCCGTCCGTCCGTCTGTCAAGACCCTTTTTCTCAGGAACGCGTGGAGGTATGAAGCTGAAATTTATATCAATTACTCAGGTCTACTGTCCCTTGAAGCTGTGAAAAAATCAAACTTCTAAGCCAACGCAATCAAAAGATACAGCCGTTTATGCCGCAAATTTTCGACACTTGCAAGGGAATCAAAACCTACAGGGTGCTTCCCGTGAACTCAGAATCTTGAAATTTGGTACGAAGCAACGTCTTATAGCATAGATAAAGGAAAAATTACGAAAACCATAAATTTTTAGTTACATCACATAATATATTTTTTTTAATAATTTTAAACTTACTACCCATTTCCTCATAAACGCGTAGAGGTATTAAATTGAAATTCATACCAAATACTCAGGTCTATAATACCTTTAAGCTGTAACAAAATCAAACTTTGTAAACCTTGCAGGTTTGTACGGAACCCTCGGTGCGCGAGTCCGACTCGCACTTGGCCGGTTTTTTGACATAAGGCCTGTATAACGATGCTGTCATTTCCATACTAATTTCTCTGTATAGACTCTGTGTAACGTGTGTGTAGTTTAAAAAGTCCTGTTTAACTATTCACACGTTGAACGCATGTTTAAGAAGTTTTTATTAGTAAGAGGGTCTTCAAAGAATATGACATTTTGTGGAAAACTGCTCTGGTCCTATGCTGATCTAAAGATATTATCTGGACTATTACAGTACATTTTTCCACAATAAAATGTACCTCATCAAATGTTTGGGTACATGTTATTGAGGAAAAATGTTCTGTAACCATGTTCCTTAGGCTGAAAGTATCTCTATACTGAAGAAAGGTAACAGACATACACACTTTTGCATTACGCTACTAAGTAATAAGATCTAGCTTTTATGAGTCATCCTACCTATTCCAAAAAGCGTCACACACTTTTGGGATGCCTGCTGTATAGAGCAATAGCCCTAACCAACCAAACAACAAGAGCTTTAATTATGCTCTACCCCAGTGATTCCCAACCTGTGGTCCGCGGACCCCTGGGGGTCCGCGGTGTCATCTCTGGACCATACATTATCCGAATTTTTAGCTGTTTATTTTATTAAGGGGGTCCGTGAAAACTGTGCCTGATTTCCAAGGGGTCCGTGGCGAAAAAAGTTTGAGAAACACTGCTCTACCCCATACTTACTTCCTGTATATTACGTAGCCAGTAGGACAGATGGTTAAAAGACTCTAGGTTCGTAATATCATACATGAGTATGATACCCATAGCTCCCCTGTAGTACGCCGTGGTGAGAGTCCGGAACCGTTCCTGTCCAGCTGTGTCCCATATCTGTAGCTTTATCGGCACTCCATCCAGGTTTATGATCTTCTGTTTGAAGTCTATGCCTAGAAAATTTCGGAAGTTTGTTAGTGGAAGAGTAACGTAGTAGAATTAGGAATTCTTTTTAGTTGACAAGGGGAGCACAGTAACGTAGTTGCAGAATTGGATTTTTTTTAAGTTGTCCTACTAATTCTACAACTATGTTACTATACTCCCCTTGTCTACAAGGGGAGAACATAGTTCTAGAACTTGTAGAATTGGGAATTATTTAAGTTGCAGTCTGTATACAAGGGGATCAGAGTAACATAGTTGTAGAATTTGGAATTTTTTAATTTGTAGACAAGGGGAGCAGAGTAACATAGTTTTAGAACGAAGAATAATAATAATTATTGTAGTTTGTATTCGCGGAGAGTTAGGGCATACTGCTGTGGGGATGTGCGTGGCGACGTGCGTAGATCGGAACACAAATAATGATTGACGAATTTGCGGGTAATTGAACAACTTAAGGCCATCCCCCGAGCAAACGACCTTGACCATACATTTGACGCGTTGCCGAGATCGCACAAAAATCCTATTTTTTTACTTATCTTGGTTCAAAATTGATCTAAAAAAAAATTTAAACGGGGAATATGTAGTTAATGAAATTGTTATTGTCGTGTGTTTCAAATAAACGTAATTTGTAAATACTAGGGAGATGCTGAAAGTATGCTTCAATTTTAATAAATTGGTATTACTTTGGAAGCTAATATCATGAGTATAATAAACAAAAATAGAAAATTTAAAACGGGGAAAGGAATGTTGATATACTGAAGATTATTGCTGTATTTTTATTATAACTTAGTAGCTTTCAAATTATGAGTTTATAAGGCTCTAAATACGATAAATTACGGAATCTCCGTAGGGGAAGGCCCTTAAGCGAGTTTGACGTCTGTCATTTCAGTTCAACCGTGACCACGGCCGCTGGAAAGCAGTAAGCCGAAACATCGAGAATAAGAAAAGTGCTCCGAGGCAAAATCTAAAAGCGGTAAGTGATTAAACAGTAAAAATAAGTGTAATACTCGCTTAAACCTAAGAACGCATTTCTTTTTACTCGACTATTCGTAGAATGGCGCTGGAGCGAGATAAGTGAAAGACTCTGGGAGAGGCCTTTGCCCAGTACCTAGTGGGATAGTATAGGCTAACAAAAAAAGAAAAAAAATCGTAGAATTAATTTTCAAACGTCAAGCGATTACGCTTTCACCCCATTGCGCCGTATGCTGTGATGAGTCAAATCAAACAGAGGGTTGAATTACCCTGACCGTCTAGAGTCTAGACGAGTGATCAATAAACTCCAACTGTCACTGTATCGTAAATCAAGGGTAGATGAAGCTGATAAGATAAGATGAAGGTTACTTTATAAGATACCACCTTGCCAGCTAGTCTTTTTGCATTCATTATACATATTTTTAGGGTTCCGTAGTCAACCAACAAGGTACCCTTATAATTTCGGTCTGTCCGTCCGTGTGTCTGTCCGCGGTTTTGCTCGGAGACTATAAGATCTACAAAGCTGTAATTCGGCATAAATGCACATCTTAATGAAGCCGACAAAATGGTATATAAAATCTTTGAAAAAAAAATTTTTTTACGGTACCTCCCCTACACGTCAATGCGGGGGTGATTTTTTTTTTGCGTCCACCCTACCGTGTGGGGTGTCGTTGGATAGGTTGTTAAAAAATATTACGAGTATTCAAAGATCATTTTCCGATTTAGGGATCCATTTGTGAAATATGAAGTTTTAAAGCGGAAAAAATCGTTAGAGTCCAGAAGGGGGGGACCCTTCTACCAGCTAAACGGTTGCTTCTGGAAATGTGAAAAAATTCAAGGGAGTAGGAAATATGCTGAATTTAAAAGAAAAACTATTACGGCTAAAAAGACTTCATAAGTTATTGAGTAATAGTCGATCAACTAAAAAAAATATTCGGCGAAATATAAAGGAACTTTTCGTTCAAAATCGTTTGAACGTAACTGAGATGATGTTGTTAGTAGTGTAAAACACGTTATAAATGTGCATTCATTGACCACACAAAAATTATTAAAAACTAGCGGTACTACGGGACCCTATATTGCGCGTGGCACGACACGCATTTGGCCGGTTTTATAAGTATCTGCAGTTTGGTCTCGTTTTAGGATACATTAAAATCAATGTTCCGAAAATAAGTTGTTCCGAAGTTTTACAACACAAAGATACACAAAGGAAGATTAATTAAATCGCTTGGTAGCAATTGCTGGTTTTTGAAATAAGGGAATGAAAATTCCTTGGTGTCTTGGCAGCTAATAGACCAGAACTAAACAAAGGAAGAAAATATATTATGACTGGTCTTATGTACAAAATACGGTAACAGTTGGGACTATTTTAAAAGTACTTTGATAACTGACTTGCCAGTAGTCAAGTCGTTAATTAAAGCTATACAAGTGCAGTTCTAGTAATTAAGGGTGGGTTGCACCAACTTACTTTAACTATAACTGTAACTTTAACTATAACTACAGTGCCAAATGTAAAATCTTTGGTTAAGGACGCCATAATATTTGACGATAACCATAACCGCTCATACTTAAATCTAAATTTTTTCGTGAAAATTTACTATGGCTCAAAGTGTTGTTATAACAAATATTTTTCCTGTCGATTTTTACGGATAATTCAATTTTTTATACTCTCAATCCCATTAACTGTAGCTTTAATAAAAAATTAAACGCAATAGACATCTGTCAAATTCTGTGGTCAAAGTTAAGGTTAAAGTTAAGTTAGCCTTAACTATAACCATAACTTTGACCATAACTGTAACTATAACCACGCCTCTGGTGCAACCCATGTGTTCGAACCATCTACTTAATGATATTTTCAAAGCAATTAAGGGAACTTTTCATACAGTAGAAGTGTATAAAATATTAAACTTAATTAAATTAGACAAATATGTAGAAAACTACGAAATTACGAACTTTATGTTGTCTAGTGTCTAGTTTCTAATTATTTCTAAAATGACGAGATTGCAAACTTTTTTGTTGTATAATATGTATATTAAAATTATGCATAAATGTACTAATGGTTGGTTAATATAGCTTATCCAACAATTATGATTTATAACTCATACTACTGACACAATATTATAAAGTTACATTTGTAAATTGTAGTAGCCAAACTCCCATTGTTCCAAACACCTGCATCACATCAGCAAAGCAAACAAACTTACCTATGGTCGATATGTACACGTCGTAGTACCTTTCATCGCAGTATCTGTGCACTATACACGTTTTGCCCACATTAGAATCGCCTAGCACCAATAATTTGTACGTCGCAGAGAAATCCAGAGCCATGTTTACGTTCCCAAACGGGTGATCGCCCAAAACATACAGCTGTCAAAGTGAGAAAAATCGATGGTACGGCGCATGCGCTGGCAACAAGTAAGACCCTGTCACCTGGAAGTTGGAACTATATTAGGTTCGGTAATTCAATTCTGTCCCGATATTGGTTTGTTATTACTTTGTTTAGGTTTGTCTGGGTTATTTTCTCGAAATAAAGCGAGCAGCGAGAAAATTATGTGGGGCTGGGTAGATTGTAATTGAAAGCTTAGGTATGTTATGAAGATGCCTGCAAACGACGGTATTTAAAATTGATGATTCTAAGAAATAAACTCGATTTGAAAATTGATGTTACTAAATAACACTGTAAATTGAGTATTTGCCACGTATTATCCCACATATGAAGCAAAGCTTACTAAGTAAAGAATATTTTTTTTAAATAGTGGAAGTTTAAGTAACCGTCTTTTGATATATAGGGTCTATTTGCTAGATATATCTAGAAAAATGCTGATGTTCTGTTTGTTTCTAAGCTTAAAACTAAAAAGCTAATAATTGAGTTACATAGGTAATAAATATTTATGCGGGGCTAAAACGGCCACTTTGGAGAATCATATTATGAATCATAATATGATTTATTTTTTAAAATCGCAAAATGGTCGCTCTGCTTGTCTAGTAATTTGCAAAATTCGTACTAATTTGACATTCGTCAGTTTGACAGTTTTTCAAATTTTCAATATTTTGTTCGGTTATTTTGTTACTTTGTTCCTTTTTGAGTCTACATCAATTTTGGTGTAAGAGAATTCCACATAATTTCTTCAGACTGGAAGCTTAAAAATCAGCCTTTTCGAACTGGCCTCATCTTAATCACATCAAAACAAAATAAGAATTTTACCTCAAAAATCGACTTACTACCTTTTGCACGTTGACTCTGAGCTGAGCATGTCGTGTGCAGTGTGGGTGTTATATTAACTCCCATTTATTCCCCTATCGATGCATATCAGATAGATTCATCTTGGGTGCCCCTGTTCTATGTAAATAGCCTATGTCAGGTATTAATGTGCTAGTCTAGTATATCCTGAGAAATTACCTGGCATTGTTGAAAAAAGGATAGATAACGAATAACCGATAAGGACGTGGTTCACGAACTAAGAACCATTGTTTTACGTTCTTAAAATATGGTAGTTATAACTAACGCCATTGTGCATTGTGTCAAATTTTATGGTAACATATCAAAGGATATTATAGTAAGGGGCTGTTTCACTACTTCCTGATAAGTGCCGGATAGGCTATCCACCACTTAACTTGACAGATAGAGTATGGAGAATCTGTCAAATAAGTTGTGGATAGCCTATCCGGCACTTTATCAGGAAGTGGTGAAACAGGCCCTTAGCAACGATGTTAATACTGCCCTTAGTATATTTAACACTTGAATATTATACGTACTTACTTAAATGAAGTAAATCTTCGGGTTTGAGACTTTTTGCGGAGCGGTCGAACCTAGTAGGTATGTCTACTTTTGGATTTTCGTTAAATAAATAAGCTAATCAAATATTTAAAAAAATTATATTCTTTAATTTAAAGATAAGAGAACACAAAACGCATACACTTTAAATGTCAAAATCTTAATTCAATTAAAGTTTAATACCTCGATCGTGAGAATCCCAGACTTGACAATAGATATGCAATTGTTATGCGGCACCCGGGTGCCGCTTGGGAGTTGGGTTAATATCATAAAGTTAATATACCTAGTATATTAACTTTATGGTTAACTAGATGACGCCCGCAACTTCGTTGCGCCAAAATTCGTTTATCGCGCGTTTAACCGTACATTTTCCGGGATAAAAAGTATCCTATATCCTTTCCCGGGACTCAAAGTATACCCATACCAAATTTCAGCAAAATCGGTTCAGCGGCTTAGGCGTGAAGAGGAAACAGACAGACAGACAGACAGACACACTTTCGCATTTATAATATTAGTATGGATATATCTACCTAATCATTAAATATATCTGAATGCTGCCGTAAGATGTTAATAACTTGTGCAATACATATCGCAAAATTTGAGATTATTAAGAAAACAAACAGTAACCTTTTAATAATAATCACGAGTGACAATTAGTGTATTGAGATTGAGATTTAAAATTCAAGGGCCCACAAAGTTTTACAAGCGGATCTTATTTCTGCTATCAAAATAAAGTATAAATTCCTGATGCATATAAAATTCTGATTTTATTCAAATGTGGTTCTGTATACATAATTCATATAGATCGACTTGCATTGCCATGGCGCGGAATAGTACATTTTTCCGCCAAAAGTATTGAAGTAGTTACTATGTATAACATTGTGTCCTTTTCCCGGACTCACTCTAAATCAAATTTCATCTTATTCAGTTCAGTGGCTAAGATAATGAACAGATAAACTGTAACACTTATAAAATAATTGTAGATAAACAAAAAACTGGACATCGGAAAATTGGATAACTGCTGGATACCGGATAGAAGCAGTCACGGATATTTAAATCATGGATATTATAATATTATACTTGGTAGACATACTAGGGATAGGTAGTATCTAAAAACAAAACTATTTGATTACTGTCTATGCTGGTGCTGCCTCTAGCGTGAAAACATTGCAGTAATACCTATATCCTGTTAGGTTAAGCATTTCTTGTAAACCGATATTTCAGAAATGGTTCTTTAAATTACTATACAGGACTCCATCAGATGCGGATTTTTTTATTATTTAATTAGAATCAGTCCGGCAAAACTGGCAATAAATCACAAAACACGTTATTTCCAGTTCAGAGGACTGTTAGGTCATAAGCGGAGCCAATTAGGCGATTTTTATTGCTGCAAGTGTACTTCAATATAAACTCGCAAAGAAATACGAGTAATCTATCAATTTTATGCTTATCCTTAGCTAAGCAATTATAGGAAGGTGGTTTTTCTAATTAAATGCAATAATAAAAGAATTCCATGCAGCGTCATGGTTTTTTGGTCTTACAAGTCAATGAGGTTTAACTATTTTAATTTAAATAACATTTTGTACATAATATTATATCCTTTATTATTTTTTTGTTACCAAGCAAAACTACTAATGTCAGTTTTTACAAATAAAAATATCGTGCAAGCGCAGAATCTAGGATCCCAACACCTTACGGCCGTTCCCAATATTTGATCTATCTCTGGTTTTGCCCTACTAGAGATAGGAATAGTTCTCATTAGACATTAGAGACATATATTTTATGTCAATTCAATGTTAACTGCGATCGGTCGTATGTCAAACCAGAGATAGATTGAATATTAGGAACGGCCGTTAGTGTGTCCCGAATCCTAATTTTTTGGGTTCCGTACCCAAAGGGTAAAAACGGGAGCCTATTACTGAGACTTCGATGTCTGTCCGTCTGTCCGTCCGTCTGTCCGTCTGTCCGTCTGTCTCCAGGCTGTAACTCAAGACCCGCTATAGCTAGACTTCTGAAATTTTCACAGATTGTGTATTTCTGTTGCCGCTATAACAACAAATACTAAAAACGCAATAAAATTAATATTTAAGGGGGGCTCCCATACAACAAACGTGAATTTTTAGGTTTTTTCGCTCGTAATCAAAAAAAAATTTAATTAAGTAAATATTTAAGGGGGGCTCCCATACAAGAAACACAATTTTTTGCCTACTTTCGCTCTATACCGGTACGGAACCCTTCGTGCGCGATTCCAACTCGCACTTGGCCGATTATCCGTTATGTCGATGGATTTTTGTATCCCATACAATTTATTCTTTTATCTATATTATTTAATCTTATATCTATATTATTTTTATTATTTATTATTAACGAAGCAATACAAATAAGTATCTCCTGAAACGGACGGACAGACGGACGGACGGACAGATGGACAGACGGACTGACGGACTGACGGACAGACGGACAGACAACGCTCAGACATCGAAGTCTTAGTAATAGTGTCCCGTTTTTACCCTTTGGAAACGGAACCCTAAAATACACCAATCTCCTATTCTGTTACGAATTAAGCTTCTAAAGCCAGTTAATTTTGAAAGAACCGGTGTTATCGCTCGAAGAAATTTAATGACAACGCAACTTGCACTATCACTTTCGGCGAAGCATATTGTGCGATAAGATCGTTCCTAATGACTCGATAGCGGCTGATATCCGGCTAGGGTTGCCAGCGTCCGGATAAAGACTCAGGCTTTTTGATTGCGTTTCCGGCCAAAATTGAAGACATGAGTGTATGAACCGGATTACTAATATTTTACAACAAAACAGCAATTACTCATTACTAGAGGTCGCCCTGTGCTCGAAATTCGACCTTATATAATAATTTAAATTATAAGTTTGAAACCTATTAAGGTGACGCCGCGTTAAAGTAAAAAATCGTTTTGGATATTTTTTAGATTGAAGTTTTTCGCTCGCGTATTAATTCTATATGATGATGATAATATTATGATGATAATTTGGACAAACCTTGTAACTTACCTAGTTCAACATCTGGCTAATATAATATACTTAGCTGGTTACACATAGAATCCACATTTTTTTACGACCTTTGTGGCTCAGTTGGTGGGCTGTTGGTAGCTCAAGCCGGGGGTCGCGGGTTTGAATCCCGCCGATGGAACAAAAAGTTTTCAAAGTTCCTGGGTCATGGAATTGTATTAAATATGTGTATAATATAATAAAAATCTTAAATATATGTATAGTATAAAACTATTAAATATATTTCCGTTGTCTGGTACCTGTAACACAAGTCCATCAGGTACTTACCACGGGGCCAGACTGACGTGGTGTGAAGCGTCCATAGATATTATATTATTATATTATATTTTATTTCAAATCATTTTCCCGGTCCTAAAACCTCAATTTATGCAAAAAACTTCAGTTTTCAAATTGTTTACCCGCTTCATCCACTCATGTCTTCAATTAACGGAAGTCCGGCTTTTCTTACTTATCCTACTGAATTTAGACCGTTTTACACCTAACAAGAAGTAAAATGTTATCAATTAAATGTTTAAATAAAACAGAAAATTTGTACACACTACACGCGCTACCAAAATTCTAAGTACTCGATAGCAGGGCTTCCGACTTTTACAAATGTCCGGCTAAGCTTACTGCTTTGTCCGGCTTTTCGGTTTAGCTTACTGGCAACCCTATATGTAGTTACCGCATGCATCTATGGGATCTCCATTTCTTCCGAGTGGGCAGTTACTTTCTTTTAGTCTATTAATCATTGTGACATTATGTAAGTAGTGACGTCGGTGTAATTCACGTGTTGTATTATCTCTATGGAGCTATAACTTGTGAAGATATAATAATGTCTATGGATGCTTCACCACGTCCGTCTAGCCCTGTGGTAAGTTCTCGAAGATGTTGCTGGTGGCGTGGCAGACTACCGTTATAGCCCCGAATACTCTTATAATAATGATTTAATATGACTAACTGCTGCACTCGGAGACGAATATTAATTACTCTACTGTAATTAAATGAAGATTTTGACATAAGCCCCATACATTATTATCTGTCAAACTCTTCATTACATTGAAGTTTAATTATCGTTAATTTTTTTTGAGTGCGGCCGTAAGAGCTGTGTACAACCAAATATACAAACTATGTTCAACTAAGTAGCTTGATCTTAAATTTGACTTAAAAGATGGCAAAGAATCACCAGGAGCTTCTTTCGGTATTATGTGTCTTTTCAACCCTTAGATTTTAACCAATGCATGTGATAAAAAATATCCACAGCCGACCATAGAACCTCTTCCTTTTTGGAAGCCGGTTAAAAAAGCCAGGTGATCTTACTACTCAAAACATAAAACTCTGCAAGCAAAAGTTGTCGTGCCACAATATCGTTATTTGCGTCACATGCGCTGGTAGGAATTTGCATACGGCGCCTGTAACTTTTTGCATACTTGAGGTCGACGAGGAGGGGTCGCCGGTTCAATTCCGGGAGTGGCGCGCAATTGTTGCAAGCGCAAGGTCCAATTTAAATGCCAAAGGTTTGGCGCCAGCGAGTCGTCCGCTTTTTGTAATCCAGTTCTGTTCACGCTTTTAAATATTTCACGCCGCCATATATGGTTTAATTTGAGATATTATATGCCAGTTTATGGAAAGAAGAAAGCGTCCGTGGCCCAGTGGCAGATGTGTTGTAAGGGTGCGAGTGCGAATCTGAGAAGACTGACAAAGAGCTGCTGGCAAGTCTTTTTTAACGGGCAACTGGACCAGCACATATGACATGACTGATCTCAGGGGTGCCCGAGGGACACGTTAAATCTTGGGAACCGCAACGAAAATAATCAGAAGAAAGGTAGGAAAATTAGGAGAAGTCCAATTTTCCCCCTCAAGCAGAGCGGGAGTCAATTTTAATGACACGAATGTCCGAATAAGAGGGGGAGCACTACGGGAAAAAAATATAGAGCCTGCTAACAAGTCCACAATTATTATTATTTATAGAAAGCTAACAATATGAGCATAGTATAGCGGCTTTTGTTAACTTACCAATTGCCATGATTGGAGTTCCAAACACTATATTTTTAGCGACTTTCAGAGTTTTCTTAGATTTCTTTGTGCAGATATAAAACTCACTCCTGGCTTTACTACCTAGATAAAACTGTTACCATTTATTACGGTAACATTCTATAAATAGAGACTATAAATAACTACGGAACTTAACAAGATAATTATGTCAGGAAAAGTAATTGTGGGTAGTGGTTACGCAAATCTTAATATATTATAACCGCTTGCGATCTGATAACAGGGGACATTAATATAACGAGGTCCATGGCTTAATAGCCATTGTGGTATATGCTTAATCGATTAATGGCGATCAGATCTCGAGATAGCTGAAGACACCTCGAAAGTAGGATAGATCGTGAGTTTACTAATTATTGGTGCGACCAGTGGCTCCAAACATTTGTGTAGGATATTCTAACCAGGGGCACAATTGTCATGGTGCGAATTTAGGATCGACACTGTCCCGCCATCTTGACTAAATTGTCGTTAAAAGATCGTAGGTTTAAGGAACAAGGGTACTGCTGGCTTTCCATAACCTCTTTTAATGTCCTCTTGATCCTATGCCATTGTTGCACAAAATGTCTAGGTTGTTTTTACTATTTTCATATTATTTACACACTAAAGTATTTAAAATAATATGAAATCACTTTTAGTTAGTTTCTATCATAAGCTTGTTTTTTACAACTTTAGTTTTTACAAAACGATGTGGCTCCTGTTTGTAAATGCCGGTAATTTTTATGAGTATTGGGGACCTGCACATTTTCCTAACCTTTTGGGCGCACGAAGTCACGGGCATTATCATCTAATGTAATTGTTATTTTTCTGAAGATAGTCAGTTCTAATTCATAAATACCAATATCTCAATATAGTTTGAGAGCCAACGGCTATAGTTGACTTGCGAGTTGCGACAAGCGTTTGTCTTCGCGAATCCGCGACTTACGATTAATCAGCCTGTTGGGACTACTGTCTGTCTATTTGTTATGTAACTATGAGGAATGGTTGTGTAATGATCTTATAAGTGTTTCGAATTAGTCAACGATATATCAATTTGTACCTGAATTTTTATGGTTCATTAGCATAAATAAGTTATAATTAATGCTCGCGAATTTTGCACTTTGCAGGTTATGATCATCAATTATTATTATGACCTCTTCCTCCTTGGTGAAGTCTTTATTAGGTAATGTTTTTGATAAATGCTAAAACTATTACGAGATTGATTTTGGTAATTAATAGGACTCGAAAGAAGACGTGTTACATTAAGCTGTGTTATGTAAATACTTTTAGGAAAAGGTGAATGAAAAATATGTTATTGATAAAAATATCCCGTATTTGCTTGTAAGCAATTCCTTATAAGTATAATTGAAGCAAAATAACTAGTTGTTAATGTGGCCAAAACGAATAAAAACTTAAATTGATAACATCACAAGCAATAAGAACTGAGTTTATTTTAGTAACATTACAAGTTACAACAGCTCTACATATCAGGCGAATGAAAATAAACAAGATGCTTGTTATTTTTCACGGCTACAATGGCTGAGATGATACAATTCCCGCGCGGACTGAAAATGTACCGGCTGGCAGCGGGCGACATAACGCAACCGCAGACACAGAATATATATTAGTAGCACCAACCGCAGACGACGTGTCGCAGCGACACACACAGCGGTTTCTATGTATTTCTATGAATAAGTGTCGCTAGCTCAGTGTCGCTAGCTGCGCAGGGTATTTCATAGAAATACATAAAAACCAGTAGTGTCGCTGCGACACGTCGTCTGCGGTTGCTTCATGTCGCCCGCTGCCAACCGGCACCTTTACGCGCCAATCTAACTCATCCTGATTATGCTCGTAGCCTATATCTATCTCTGTTATAAAGATTTTACTGTTAAGGATACAAGGACAAGGATACTTTTTATCCCGGAAAAATGTGCGCGATAAACTGATTTTGGCGCAACGGGGTTGCGGGAATCATTTAATAATCTAGTGTTACATAAATCCTCCTATATTTTCAGAAGCAAAAATTTGCTCTTTCAGTGCTGCTACATGTAGCAGCACTGAAAGAGTAAAGTATTATCACTTTCTTTTATATTATACTATATTATATTTATACACCTTGTATAGTTATCGGAAGTCGGTTAAAAATCGCGCGTTTCCAGCCGCGCGCAAACCACATCATCTGGAATCTGTCAGGTTCGCGATTTATGTTTAGTCGCGTCGCCCGGACAGCGTTATAGATGGTTTAATAAACGGTAAGAACTCGTTCCGAGTTTATTGCCTGTGTGATCGATAAGGATAGGACTCGTGTAAATAGTGCTAGGGCATGTCAGGTATGCCCAGGTTAAAGGTTCACGAGGACTGAGGGATATATTTCATTGGGACACCATGGCAGCGCAACCAGTTTCCACTAGGATTTAAATGTACGCAACGCTATAGAGATTACTTGACTTTCCATTGGTAATGGCGGCCATGGTCACCGTAGGATGAGAAAAAAAATAGGATAATTATAAGGTAATATTTTAAAAGATAAGATAATAATTAGGAAAATAGGAAGCAGATTAGAACGAGAAAACAGAGAAAATCGTAAGCAATAAGGCCGAGACTAAGATAGTAGAACCAGTACGCGTTATCGGAAGACACCGAAGCCGTATATCCGTGATGTCCGGCCTACAAAGGGTAGTAGGACTTAGGGCCAAATAGAAAGAGATTAAATAATTTGTAAGGAATCATGAAGTGTGCACCTGAAGGGAAGGACCCAGGACAGTATTACCATGAACGGTGGATAGGGTTGGTTGGTGGAGGGATTTGGTAGACACGTTACGGTAAAATACAGCCCTAGCAGAATGTGATTATTGTAGAATTTCCTTGATTTCTTAGACTTATTTGAGAGGTCTTATTGGACCTAAAAGATTGCCTTTATACCTTTCGGGAAAGGGGGTGAGGCGATCGAAACATAGCAGCAGATTTTCAATACGGAACTGAAATTTTTCATTGCACGTCAATAGGAAATACATTGAAAGTGTTCTCTCTCTTGATAGAGCGAAGGGTCGATAGGTGTAAAACCTAACATTTCCGTAACAAACGATGCGTGTACAATCTGCTCTATTCACCAGTATCAATAGAACCATGATTATATTGTGGTTCTAGAAGAGAGCGTAGAATAATCTTTACTTTTTGCCGGCAAGTATATTTTTGCAGGTCCGAAATGGTCACTATATGGATGAATTGCCTTTCTTCTTCAAACAAGTTGCTTTAATAGTAATTTCTTGGACAATTCTTTTAATGAATATCAAAGGATTTTCAGTATGTGTATTGTGTATTCTGAAAACTGTTTTGTTCTCTCTTTGTAAAGTTCAATTCTTTCTCTTTGTTCTTCAATTAAACATACCTAAGTAATTAAGTATATATTATATAATATTAAAATCATCGATGTCTCATTTAGTTTGATTTATAGGCAGTAATATATTGTCATTAAATTGGTTTTATTCATTGTTAGTTTAACACCCAAATGTTGATATACTAATTAAAATTATCCTATTTCGAATAGCTAGAATTTTCTATAAATAGGTAAACACCGCTACGCAATGTATGTTCTAAATAAACTATCAATTCTAATTTATGATTGCGATAACAAAAAACAGGATGCTGATAGCACCTGATAGGAGGCCCGCAATATATTACTGCCGACGTTTCCAGTGATAGCGATCCGTGGACTCTTCTTATGCATTCGCTTCCTATTCACACTTTGACTTTGACGTATTGCGTCTGCAAAAATTACAAGATATTGTATAGGAAACCTTTTCTTTGGTAAGAAGATCAGATTTTGTTGACCTACGAACTGACATAATAATATTTTAACAACATGTTTTATTTTAAAAATATGAAACCACTATTTTCAAAATAATGATCAATCAATCCAGTTTGAAACACATTTGGTAATTAGGTACCATACCATCCAGTGGAAAACTTAATTTACCATCCGTGCACCACGTGTGGTTTCACAAACCCCAGACATACAAAAATCCTCATAACTTTTTATATAAGTATTCGTGTGGTTTTTTAGACGCTTTAAGTAGCTGGAGTTACAACGTTCCCTTTATGTTCGGCGACAATAGTTTAGCATTTACGTCAACGATGCAACGAATATGATCTATATCTGAATAAATACAAATTATGTACGGTATTCCTTGCCCAGATAAGTCTTGGGGTTTGAGAAAACTCCACGTGGTTACTCCACGGTATAATTTTTATCCACGTGGTGCACGGAGGGTTAAGTACTTGCATTTCCCCAACGAAAAAAAGGTACTTGACTCCTGCTTGCCTCCATGGCCCAGAGGCTCAAAGATTGACTTATTACGTCTGAAGGTCCTGTGTTCGATTCCCGCGTTAGAAGAACAAAAAAAATAAAGTTTTGTGTCTATCGTTAGATTGCCTTACAAGATTGGTGATCTCCGTCTATTTATATAAGGTATCTCATAGGTACTTTAGGTAAATATGATTATTTTTTCGACTACAGTATCAATGAAATCATACCATAGGTATGGTATGATTTCATTTTCACATTTCACAGTTCTGATAACATTTGTTTTGCTATGCATGCATAGCAAAACAAATGTTATCAGGAAGGTTGTTATATCATGTTGACGTCATTTAGATCCGCATGTACACCGAATTCCGTTTCACTCAATGATCTACGCACCGTATTAAGAATGTGTATTTAGTGACTAATAATTACATAAAAATTAATTCGAAGGTTTACATTATTTCACCGGGATACCATGACGGCGCAACCGCCAACCAGTCGCTGCTACTATCAAAATGTATTTTGTTATTGTTATCTTCATACGTTAGTTGTTATCTTTAAGGTAGAATAGACAAAGTGATCGATTGATAAAGGAATCTGTTGGTTTGTCCTTTAAATTTATCACTGTGTTTTTGTGTTTCTACTGAGCCCAATATGCGAAGTCTGCTGGTGCATATCTCTTATAATCATCTGATTAAATACATTGATCATATTATGATCAATCTCATTTTCTGGTTCATTTAAGAAACAGAAACATGCTCCTTTTGGTGCTTCTGGTATTATACTTATCAGTGATTTTGTCTTTATATCCTCTTAAGAAAGAGATTTCTTAATTTTACGTCCGCTTTCGTAATAGAGACATTTTAGATAAAAGCGTACTAATTAATATCGTTTCCAAAATTATTGGCTATTAAATTTTGTATGAGATGGGCAAATGGACTATTGATTAGCTACCTAATGATGTAAACATGGGCGTACCCGGGGGCGTGGGGGTTGGTGGGGGCAGCTGCTCCCCCCTGGAAGATAAAATAAATGTCAATTTTCCTGGCAAGTGGGAATTAAAAAGCAAAAACGTATTACCTACTCTGCGCAAAATGAAGTTGTTGGAAACAAAATATCTTTTCAGTCAGATTAATTAAATTCAATTTTCATTATATTTGTTTCAATATACCATACCGACCATATTATCTTCTCGAAAGGTATGCTGGCCCCCACTACCCCCCCCCCCCCCCTTTCTGAAATCCTGGGTACGCCCATGGATGTAAATATAACATTACTATTAATTTACCTTATAATATGGTCAAACGTTATCTACATCAATACTTCCAACAGAAAAGGTTTATTTTGCAGCGAAAAGGCTCTGGAATTAATGGACTGATTTGGATGAAATTTTCAGATACTTATATAGAGTTGATAACGGGAATAAGTATTTTTGGTTGCGGAAAAATGAATTATCTGTATGTTTTTAATTTTTAGGGTTCCGTACCCAAAGGGTAAAAACGGGACCCTATTATTGAGACTTCGATGTCTGTCCGTCTGTCAGTCTGTCTGTCTGTCTGTCTCCAGGCTGTATAACTCAATAACCGCTATAGATAGACTTCTGAAATTTTCACAGATTGTGTATTTTTGTTGCCGCTATAACAACAAATACTAAAAACAAAATAAAAATAATATCTAAGGGGGGCTCCCATACAACAAACGTAATTTTTTTGGCCTTTTTTGCTCGTAATCAATAATGGCAACTGCTAGGCACTTGAAATTTTTATGAAGTCCTTAGTTATATATCTACTTTAATAATTAATAATAATATTTAAATAAAAAAAAATATGGGGGGCTCCCATACAAAAACACAATTTTTGGCCTATTTTTCCTCTATAACGGTACGGAACCCTACGTGCGCGAGTCCGACTCGCACTTGGCTGATTTTTTATTTCACACGCACGGAGATAAGAAATACTAACCTCCTTACCATCAGATTACTAAAATTATAGTTACCTACTACTTAACCCTTACTAGTAAAAATATTAACAATGTGTATACAAATATTAACTACTCATAGAAAGATAGGTTATTTTATTAGTAAGGGGAATATTTTATAAAATTGTTTACCTTTCATATGAGGCCAAATGTGTGACTTGGTATGAGATTGTATAATTAAAGATGTTTAGCAAAATCTGGGTTACTCTGGTAAAATGACGACGTGTTTAGATAATCTAATTAAGAACTAATAAATGTTTCGTTATAATGTAATTTATAATTTATTTGCATATTTTAGTGCTCTATCTTGTTGCATAATATTATTGCGATCGGCAAAAATTAACAGCATCAAAGATAATTATCATCGAAATTAGGCAATCCTATATTGATGATAATAATTATATTATTATCAAAAAGGCTGCGTTAAGGTTATAAACCACTTTGGATGTCGATAACTCTAAAACGGATAGTATTATAATAATCGGCCAAGTGCGAGTCGGACTCGCGCACGAAGGGTTCCGTACCGGTATAGAGCGAAAGTAGACAAACAATTGTTTTTTTTTTGTATGGGAGCCCCCCTTAAATATTTACTTTATTTTAATTTTATTATTAATTACTAAAGTACAAATATAACTAAGGATTTTGTGAAAATTTCAAGTGCCTAGCTGTTACCATTATTGATTACGAGCAAAAAAGGCCAAAAAATCACGTTTCTTGTATGGAAGCCCCCCTTCAATATTAACTTTATTTTATTTTCAGTATTTGTTATTATAGCGGCAACAGATATACACAATCTGTGAAAGTTTCAGAAGTCTAGCTATAGCGGTTCTTGAGTTACAGCCTGGAGACAGACAGACAGACGGACGGACAGACGGACAGACAACAAAGTCTTAGTAATAGGGTCCCGTTTTTACCCTATGGGTACGGAACCCTAAAAATCACGTATGAAGCTTTTATACAAGAAATTTTATTTATATTATAATATTTAACAACTCAATACCCAACAATGAGGTAGAACGAAATTATACCCTTTTCTTATAATATAACCCTAAAAATTCAAATTTATAATAATTTTAGACTGCTTAATGCAGAATAAGTATGTCTAGTCACTGGTGTAGGCGCGAAGCCAGGACTCATTGAAACAAGTTCAACGTGGGCGGACTCCTTTAAATACGAGAAGAAATTGTTTGAATAGGATGTCTCATCCTTTAGTATTCAAAAGCTCTTATTGGCTTAAATGCGAATACTAAACCTTCTATTTGTTCAACAGAAGCATGCTCTTATATCTAAGAGGGTATTAAAATAACTGGCTCCAAATGAAAAGATACGTAATAAATATTATAACGTATTGAGACTGAAAAGTTTTGGAGTAATCATTAATTTGAATTTACTATACTATATATTATATTTATATGTATAATAAAGGTTTTTACTTATTAGTAAGTGTAAGGTATTATCATTTATAACCCTTACATCGAAAGAGCTATTGAGTATCAACTTCCCAAGTGAAAACACACAAAACGAAAAAACATAAAAATTGTCGTAGGCAGGACATAAATAACTTTAATTCACATTCAAAAATCAAATACAAGATAGATAAGGAAGCTTGTGAATAGAGCCAGTTAGAAAATTATTTAGCATCAATAAACACTATCCATGTCACATAATTTATGATTTAGAAAGGATAAAACTCATTCACCACATTAATATGAAATCAAAATCGATTTGGTATCGATTTCAAAATCGATAAATTTGTTATACGACAGTCATAAATAATGTTAAGGCATAATTCCTTCTACAATCAAACTCGATTTGCGTCGAATCATCGCAACAAAAATTGTGTGTCATAACGGAGACCGATTTCAGTTCGGTAGCCGGTTACGATGGAACCAGTCTACTCAGGAATTGCTCAAGACAAAATATTGTTTTCTACGCCGGAGTGCAAGTCCAGTGCAAGTATTTCAATGCATAAACTAGAGCAGCGGTTCTCAAACTTATTTGGTGGCGGAATCCTTTTCAGAAGTGACCAATTTTTGACGGACCTCCAATAACAAGGATGCTTTGAATGAATTATATCCATGCTGATGTGTGATGACATTTCTAAAAGCAATTTATGTATCACTCGCGGAGCCCCTACCAGGCCTTTGCGGACTCCCAGAGCTCCGCGGAGCACACTTCGATAATGGCTGAACTGGAGTATGCTGCTAGTTATCCCTTGTGGATCTCCAATGGATTTCAAATCAACGAAGAAATGAACAAACCATAATATTATGTAAATGTATCAGGTAAAAGAAGGTAAATACTAAGTAAACACACAGTCAAACAAAGATAAAATATTTTACTGTTTACATATTAATAAAACAATACATAAAATATTTCAACGTGTATTCGAACCCACGACCTCTATCCACTTGACCGAGGCGTTTAAATCGTATTAGTCGATGTGATGATTGTGCGCGTATTCCGAACAAAGCCTTGTGCAATTATGTTATCGCTAGCATTTCATCTCAACGAGACAATATCTTCCGCCACATACATTTCCTCGAACATTTTCAATGCTTACGCATACAACGGTGGATCTTTTGAGGAGAAAGTTCGAGGCTGCTTTGAATAACAGCAATGCTTGTGGTACAGAATAGAAATATCGGGGTGAATGTGTTATGTCAGTGTGCATCGATTAAGAGCGTACTGTCAAGGTGCTTGTTAGTTGTTGCGTAAACGCATCGGTGCGGTGTCATTGACATTACAGACTGATATGTT
Source organism: Cyaniris semiargus (assembly GCA_905187585.1). Classification (NCBI taxonomy): domain Eukaryota; kingdom Metazoa; phylum Arthropoda; class Insecta; order Lepidoptera; family Lycaenidae; genus Cyaniris; species Cyaniris semiargus. The sequence goes on from LR994551.1 coordinate 3,090,512, forward strand.
GTGAATTTTGAACTAGGAACTTGCTACAATAGCCGTCTGAGGTGAAGACGTCTGAGGTGAAGGCTGTGAGCTATCTGATGGATTTGACATAACGCGACCAAATTACATAAGTTCCACATCTGCCTAGGAATTAATTTCTCAGGTAGTAGTTGGTATCTAGTATATCGAAATAACAAAACTCCACCACAATAATAGAAGATTGTTGAAGTCTAAATAAAAGCTATTTGATTATATCGATAAAGATAAAGTAGATCTAAACACAGGTGACCAAAGACAATAAATCACAAAAGTTACAAATTCTCATGAGACTATTAATAAGCGGTTAGCACCTTACGCAAGCATTATGATAGATGACTAATGCGCTAAGTTAAATAGCTAATGGTCAGCAATGGAAATAATCTTCTAAGGGCATCGCACTGTCAAAGAGAAAATAATGCGTGCGCCATCCGAATAAATTTTGTAATTTTCATTCTTATTGTGAATCCAGGAATGAAAGTTATTGATCAGAAAATCAGAAACAGGCTTTGTCATAAGACATTGATACCATATTATGTAGCTATAAAATGGTTTAGATTATTTAAATTAGAACCTTTAGCAAACGGTATTCGGAGCGTGCGATGTGGGTGGAGGGGGTAAAGAAAGCGATCGCGGCAAAAATATGCAACAAAAGGGGATCAGTTAGTAGTCAAACAAACTTGTCAACATTTTTTCGAAATTTTTAGAAATTGGTCTTAATTGTTTTTGTATCGTAGACTGCAAAAATAATAACAGAAATTATAGGTAGTCAGTATACATTTTATTTCTTTCCTAAATCCACCTGGAAATTAGATCAGATATAAATGGATAGCTGCTGTAAAAAGGAAAAAGTAAGTGATTCGATATAACCTAAAATTGCATTATCAATCAAATCAATTTTACGTGAGTTGCATTTTATAGGTTATTAATTGAGTACCTAACTATTGTTTTAGTGTTGATGGATCACCATGGTCTCCAAAACCCGACGACAAAACTTGCAGTGATAGTTTCATAGAATATTTCATTTAAATCCAAAGTATCAGGTGGAAGAAACAGTGACTCACAAATGACTATATAAGCTGAAGATAAAGTTTTGAATGAAAAAGGTTTTTCAATTAAGCAAGTTTTAGACGAAAGGGGTAAAAAGTTAAAATTATTATGCCCCCATTTTGAGCCAAACATAACGAATACCTACTCTCAAAAAGAAACCGAAAGGACTTATGATATTGCTCGAGTAAGAATACATATTTAAAGTGTAATGCAGACTCAGAAACATGAAGAATGTTTGCTGAGTTTTAGTACATTTATAGACTCCAATCTTCTTCAAGAGTATTAATGTTCTAAAAAATAAATAAAAACAAGATCTTTAAAACATTACTTTTTATTTAATTCAAGTAAAAAAGTATTGCACATATTTTTGTTATTGAAATATTTTGTTAATGAAACATAATAATATTAAAGCAGAAATATGTTTATTGTTTGCACTTGCCGCTCTTATAAACGCAGGTGCATTTTACTCCAGCGACAACCCGACCATTATCTATCTGTAAGAATGAATAAAAATACAAATATAGTAAGTTATACAGAATTAGAAATTCAGTTTTTGATAAACCTCCAACATTATTTCATACTCGAAGAGATCAGTATCTAGACTGCGTATTGGTCACACAAATATGACTCATGTACACTTAATTACAAAGATTGATAAACCAAAATGTGAATGCAAAATGGATCTAACTGTACTACATCTTTTAGAAGAATGTCAATCTCACGTTGATCTTAAATTAGCTTGAAATTTACCAAATAACATAAAGGATTGTTTATGTGACAAAGGATACATACAGACCATTAATTTTGTTAAGTGTTTAAATATGTATGATAGTTACATATAAATATTATAATCATTATTGTAGTCGCTAATGACCTTGGCTGTTGAAAAGCGACTTAAAATAATAAATAAATAAAAAATGTTTAGGGTTCTATAGGGTACTGAGGTCACCGATGTTTGACGAATGCTAGTGGCTCGTATTAAATAACTATTACCATTAGTTCTCAGTTCTTCTACATTCCTCACATGTTCTGCTAACACCAATTTATTTCTTTTCAGCATAGATTGGGGCTGGAAACTTGTTGAGTATTTCACACTCTCAAAACCATTTTTTTTAATGAAATTCATTTTCCATAAATAGTTTTTAACAAATTCATCTAAAAAAGACCATTTATTGTCTCCTGAAATATATTTTATTTACTATATTATATAAAATAAACAAGCTCTTGCTGTTTACTTTTTGACATGCGCCCCTAAAACTGCGTTTGTAATATGGCGCTACTGTCGCACAATATACATAACTAGACGTTCCGCGCGGCTTCGCCCGCGTAAATTAGATATTTCACAGACAAATCAGTCTACAAAAAATAGCCTATGATCCTTCACGTGGTCTACTTCTTATCTGACCCAATAAAACAGAAAAATTGCTCTAGTAGTTCGTGAGATTAGCCCTTTCAAATAATTTCCCCCGTTTTTTCCACATTTTCTTCTATTTCTTCGCTCCTATTAGTCTTAGCGTGATAAAATATAGCCTATAGCCTTCCTCGATAAATGTGCTATCTAACACTGAAATAATTTTTCAAATCAGACCAGTAGTTCCTGAGATTAGCGCGTTCAAATAAGCCCTTTCAAATAATTTCCCCCGTTTTTTCCACATTTTCCCCTATTTCTTCGCTCCTATTTGTCTTAGCGTGATAAAATATAGCCTATAGCCTCACTCGATAAATGGACTATCTAACACTAAAATAATTTTTCAAATCGGACCAGTAGTTCCTGAGATTAGCGCGTTCAAACAAAGAAACAAACAAACTAACAAACTCTTCCGCTTTATAATATTAGTATAGATAGAGGACTGATGCGGTATCGAACTAAATGACTAATGGGCAGTAATGGAGACAATCTTAAAAGAGCATCGCATCAAGAGAAAGTGACTGTCGCAGTTCCAACTAATTTTGTCATTTTTGTGCCACTGCGAAAATAAAACCTAGAGACACTAATTAAAGAAGTTTTAAATGAGGAAGGTATAAGTAAGACCTATTCATGAGAACTTTAAAGTATCCAAAGTGGCCTCGCGGTCTATAAACCTTGCGCCCCTTGGACCACAAATACTTTTTAGGATTCACGAGCACTCAAATTTAAAAAAATAAAAACACATTCTTTCTCACAACAAAATCCGTCCTCTTGCATCAACCATCAGAGTCCAAAGAAATATTTTTTGATAGGTACTGTAATTTTAGGGTTCCGTAGCCAAATGACAAAAAACGGAACCCTTATAGATTCGTCATGTCTGTCTGTCTGTCTGTCCGTCCGTATGTCACAGCCACTTTTCTCCGAAACTATAAGAGTTATACTATTGAAACTTGGTAAGTAGATGTAGTCTGTGAACCGCATTAAGATTTTGATATAAAAATGGAAAAAATATTAAAAATTTTAGGGGTCCCCCATAGGTACAACTGAAACAAAAAAAAAATTTTTTTTATCTAACCTATGCGTGTGGGGTATCTATGGATACCTACGTCTTCAAAAATCATATTGAGGTTTCCAATATCATTTTTTTCTAACCTGAATAGTTTGCGAGAGAGACTCTTCGAAAGTGGTAAAATGCGTCGCCCCCCCTCTAACTTCTAAAGTAGGGGCACGATAAGTCTAAAAAAATATATGATATTGTACATTACTATAAAAACTACCAACTAAAATTGGTTTGAACGAGATCTAGCAAGTAGTTTTTTTATACGTCATAAATGGTAAACCTTAATTTAACTTTCATTAAATCAACTGAAATATAAAAATAAATCAAAAACCTTTTAATTTCATAAAAATAAACCTTATTACTGCTGCGGAACCCTTCATGGGCGAGTCCAACTCGCATTTGGCCGATTTTTTTGTATAATAATTTGAGTATAATTTTTTTTTATAAATAAGAGTATCAACAAATTCTTTCTTTAAAAAAAATCCGTCCTCTTGTGTTATCCATCAGTGATCAGGGGGCCTCGCAAAATATATTACAAATTTAGGTCTTGCCCCGCCACTGGTCCTAATAGGTATTAGGTACTATCAGAAACTTGATGTTCTGCAAAGCTAAAAAATGATTCAGAATTAGCTTCCATTTAGATCTAGATTCGCGATATTATGATAGATGACTATGCGGTATCGAGTTAAATGGCTAATGGGCAGTAATGGAAATAATCTCCGAAGAGCATCGCACTGTCCGAGAGAAAGTGACGCCATTGTCGCAATTCAAAGGCTCAACTAATTGTATATTTATCTAACATAATTTATTGGATCGAGCAATGAATTTTTAAAAGGCTACTTCAAATTGTTACAGTGGGTTCCGTTGAGTATAATATGTTCAGCTGGTTTTTCTATAAAAGATGATCTATCAGAAAAAGAAAACGGTTGAACAATAATCGAGAATTTTTTACAAAAACAGCAAAATTATTTCATTATTTTGTTACAATCTAACTTTTTCATCTACCATTATTTTTATTGACACAATCATTATTATATTGGTTAGCATTTATTTGTTATGACATTATTATAGCTTACTGGGTCATTGTTATAAGTAATGTGAGGTCACAATATAAGTAGATACCGATCTACACCTACACAAGTTTACTGAACCGAATAGGCGTTATTTCTACAAGATAGTTTATCTTATATAATCTTTAAAACTAACATTATTATCTATTTTATCTAAATTATGTAGACTAATCTAGTCACATGTCGCAGACACCAAAAGCTAGAGTAGACCTAAAACTACATTAGCAAATTCTCATGCAAAATAAATTGAAGGCTCCACTGCAATAATTATGAATGTCCTAAGTTGTTAGTTTTAAGATAATTGGATTTTTAAATTTAGAACGATATAACAAAACTTGGAATTAAAGATTATTTTGAAGTAACGCCTGCGACGTTGAGCGTTTTAGCCGTGTAGCCGAAATATAAAAATCATATTTATCACGGAACTACAAGCGATATTGCTAATTTTGTAAATACATTTTAAAAATATTATTTCAAGTGACCGAATGGCATTACTCGTTAAGATTTTAATTTTTTTGGACGTTCATCATTATTGCAGTGCCCTTCAATTATTAACTGATTCTTCTTGATTTGTCTGCGTGTGTTAAAAGATTTAGGATCTTCTTTGTTGAAAATATTTCAACAAAAGAGATCCTAATTATTTTTCACACTGTTTGGCGCATGTAATAGATTTATGGCGTTATCTTATATTGTGAATTTTTTTTCTCTTACTAATTTTTTCTGAATTATTAAACTAAGGAACCCTGAACATTTTGGCTTTACACAATTTCTTTATCCTCATGTTCTCCTTATATTAATATGTGTTCGGAGTCTACTATAATTACGATATTCTAATAATATAATTTTTATGCAAATCTCAGCATAGTAAACCATTATTTATGGCTTATTTTATTATCAAAGAACTCGTAAATAACGTAAAGGATGTAAAATTAAGTTATCTTTATCGTCCATTTTATTAATAACGCAGGTTATGTAAACGTTTTATAGGCAAAAGGTTTTGAGGAATCTTTGGAACGTAAAAAATATTACTCACGTAAAGACTTAACGAAAGCTCATAATTTGCAAACAATAATAATATTATGAATGATATTTTTACTACCAATATTGAGACATTTTGCGAAATAAAAATGAAGAATAACCCTTTATTTACAAAGTACCCATTTATTTCAGGTTACTTACCTGTAAATACCTAAAATACCTTCCACCATCCACTGTCTAAAAGGTCTGTGTAAGGTCTATCATATTAATCTTATTTGTATTGTCTGCTTTAGAACAAATTATATAATTTGATTCCTATGATTAAAACAACATCAACAGTAGATCAAAAGCTCTGACACATTCATCAAAATGAACGTTGCTCAATTTGATTTAGCTATTTGACCTATTTCTAATATTGTACTTCAATTAGTCCGCTCTGTTACAATAATCAGAGTTATATTAATTAAACTATTAAATTATTGTCATCATTCTTTGCTAAATGTTAGTAGAATTATGTATATTTCAAGCATATTTTCAATATGTTACTCATATTGAAAATCTGATGCGGAAAGGTTAGTTAGTATAGTAAAATCTTTTCAATTTACAGATTGCAAAGATCTTAGAACTCGAAAATAAATTGACTGGTTTTTAAGAATAACAAGAAAGAAGCTTGAGAAAATTGTGTTCCTTTATCGTTACTCTAACCTAATTTTGATCAATAAGTAGAGAAATGGAATCGTTGTAACATAACATCCTCACATCTTCTTAGAAAAGTATAACGCAACTCAGTTGATGATAATATACATGCAAAACATTGAAGTGATATTATGTAGCATATTAGACAGGCAAGGTTGTACGGTATGCATTATACACTATCCCTCTTACTAATAAAAACTTCTTAAACATGTGTTCAACGTGTGAATAGTTAAACAGGAGTTTTTAAGTTACACACACGTTACACAGAGTCTATACAGAGAAATTAGTATGCATGACAGCATCGTTATACAGGCCTTATGTCAAAAAATGATTATTAGTGGAAAAATTCTTATGCTTACACTATACACGCTGTGTAACTTTTTATTAGTAAGAGGGTATGAATACACGTATATGCGTAATATATCAACGCAACGTTACTAATTCGTTATTCATTCAACGCAATACTTGTAAGAAAATAGCTTATGTAACGGTGGGGTCACACTCGCACATTATAGGGTTCTAATTAGACAATATTAATGTGGTAATAGCCGTTGAATGAGTTGCAACACCGTTAAAAAATCGTTTACCTGACAACTTTTCAAACTTTATGCAACTTTTAATTGACTATTGTAATTTTTTTTGGCGCCAATATCTTTTGAAATCTATGTTAGAATTTACAAATACTATCCCACACAGAAATAATTTGCAAAGAAATGCACACAAAGAGTAAAAATAATAAAATTATCTGAGCAGAAAACTTAGCAAGCTTTCTCATTGTCTAGTAAAGTAGAATAATAAATACGCATACAATTAGAGAAACAACATGATAATTCACGATTACGTTTTATACAGGGTGTAACAAAACAAAGTTAAAATACTTTAGGATTTGTATTTATCCCCTGTATAGATTTAACTAGCTTACACAGAGCAATTTTTTGTTTTTTGTATCCAGAGCTGCCCTTACAAAAGTTTAAAAAAGGTTACGTTTTCAGCACTGATACTTTCACAGTGAACTCTATACAGGAAACTCATACACACCCAAAAGTATTATCACTTTGTTTTGTTACATCCTGTATAGACTGGCATAAAGGGCCTTAGGAACTCCAGATTTACTGATTCTGAGCCTGAAAGTGGTTTCTGATTGAGCGATTAGGAAGATTGCGACTGCAATGAGTTCGAGGCCTAGATTGCTAGTTCTGAGGGTTATTTGCAAATTGTTTTCTAATCATGAACGTGACCCTTAAAATGTAGAAGATATTCCAACTATAAGTTTTGTTTTGTGTCTTAACCACATTTTTAGATTCGTTATGTTAAAACTGAGCATTTTTTAAAAGAATATTAGAATGGATCATGGATAGTTAACGCCTCCATGTTCCAGTGCCTCAGAGCGTCGCTCTTGACTCGTGGGTTCATTGGATACGTCATGTTATTTCCAAGTTTGGTTAGGACATTGCTGGCTGATCACCTGATTGTCTGACAAGTAAAATGATGGACTTGTAAAAAGTCGGCCCTGCGCCTGATCTCTCGCCAGTCGGGTCGGTCGTCCATCCCACTGAATTACGAGAGTAAAGGAATAGAGAGTGCACTTGTGTATTTCGCACACACTCGAGCACTATTAAAAATTCAATGAAACCAGCCACCGTCACCGAGACCTAAATATATTATATATATATATATATATATGTACGGTATAATATATGTACGGTATTATTATTAGTATGGAGTTTAACCAAAGCACTTAGTGGACTAAGTGGACCAAAGAAGACGTATTAATTACTGCGCTTACATAACTAATTAAGTTAATCTACTATCACCGATAGCGCAGATAGCTCGCTTGTTAAAAATATACCGAGTTTATCGATGTTTGTATCTCAAGTGATCTCAGTATTGATCACTAATTGCCTTTAATTCATAACCATTAGAGTTTCGTAACTTTGAAACTTAGTGGTTGGATTAGCTGGTTGCTACGTAATGGTGGTTTTGAAGGTTTAATAATAATAATTTGCAGCTTTACTAACTTGAACACTACGGATTCAAAAGCCATTTTGGATTGTTGTTAATAGATTTTACTCATTCCAGGAATTTGGACGTCTTAGCCTGCGGAATCAACTTAAGTAAAGTATGTTACTAAGATTTTTAGTCCTGTAAATTCTAGACATAAGTGGGAGACCTAAGGCCTAACGGGCATAAGTCAAAGCGTGCTAGATATCCGGAGTACATGATAGCGCTTATCGCAGCGATGAATTCGCAACAGCTGGGCCTACATCTGTCAAAACGTTTTGACAGTTTCCGCTCGCTGTCAGCGGCGTGAGTGGCGAAATGCCGCTCATTATTCCGGCAGTGTGCGCTCGCCTTAATCTTGTTCGCAGTTTGAACTAACAGTGTTCTGTTTTTCTAATTTTAAACATTTACACACTAGCGGACTCCGTGAAAAATATTCAATTTGCAACTTATATTTAAGAAGTGATAACGACACGACAACTCGATCGAGTTTGTGCAGGATAATGTATCAATTTTGTTTCGGAATTGTAAAAGAACGGATTACAATCGAAGCTTTTCAAAAACGATCACTCGAAAATCTAAACCGTTTACAGGTGAGTAGGAGCCTAGGACGTATAACCTAAAGACATTTGAGGACGACAGTCATTTATCAACATCGCCCGACATTTAAATGCAGCTATAATTCATAATCATTGTTTACTTAAACAGCGCAAAGCATGCACAATAATATGTTGAAAACAGAAGGGACTCATAATTCAACAGACCTCAAGACAATCATTTATATTTTACGATTTATTAGATATTGCTACGTGAGGTTATTTCCAACTATTGTCTTTATTGGTTAAACGATAATATGAAGATAATATTACAGATTTATCTTCCATAATCCTTTGTTTTTATTCATTGCACGCGTATGACCACTGCAGATTTTTTTTTCTACACAAAATATAAAATGACTGACAGATTCTATGAATTTTTGATTAACCTGTTATTTTATATCCACTACTGTGAAAAGAAATCTTTAATATCTTTGCCCACCAAAATGAAATTCTGAAATGGTACAATTTCCCGGAAAATGGAAATAATATTATTATCTGCGAAATTTTTACAAACTTTACTATATTGTACCACATTTCATTCACACTAGTAGTTTTGGGAGTGTAAAGTATGAAACAAAATATTTTAGAACCATGTTTATTACATAGTTACATAATGTGGTAAACATTCCTCGGTTTTAGGCCTTTAAAATTTCATTCTCAATTTCTCATGGGCTTTATCAGATGTTCGAGCTAAAAATAAATCCGTGCATAACTGAAAAACATGTCTGGCATTTTAGACCCGTACAATAAGACTTTATGAATTAACTAATGCTTGGCATCCTTTTAATTCTCTCAATTCAACGTGCGCGAGTATTCTCTATACTTAATAAGAAAAATGGAAACCGGTCCAGCGCCTGAACATAGGCGTGACAAGATAGCATCAGAGAATTCTGTATGGCTTGATTTAAATAAATATCACATTGAAAACGCACTGAATAGGCTTAAAGAGGACGTTAAATACAATTACAAAAAGATAGTACGGAGAAAAAAAACAAAAATTGACACTTGAATACGCTCAACTTAGTTCCGTTGATAAATTACTAGCTGGGTGTATAATTTTACACCTATTTGCGATTGTAATGCTTATCGCACATAAAGCCTATCGAGTATCGTAGGGTTGATAGGTTTTGAATAGAAAATGCTGTCGTCATTCTAGAAACTAGATTATCAAAAGAGGTATGCATATGTTTTTTTTTTTCATATACATAACACTAACCCCCCGTATTATTAGTCGTTTCCTCGAAATTTCCTCCACTCGACCCCAATCCTCAAAAATTAACAAATTGTTCAACAAAATGTCATAACGACTGATGATAAGCAATTCCCTATAAATGAAACAAAAACGAAAAGTAAAAACTGAAATAGTTTAGAAAGATCTCAACCCTGGTTTCGAAGCAATTTCAAAGGCATTTTGTACAAAATTACGCGCCGTTTTACTATTTCTGGCTCGGATTCGTCTGCTGCGTCTTATTCAACTCAATTATGGATTGTTATTTAATTATCTCACTTCATGCCTTTTGGCTACGATAAGACATGTAAATTGTTTTGCGTAGAGCTATTTATAACAATTTTACTATTTATAGCAAATCTTTATTTGGTTCGATCACAACTTTGAAAACGTTAAATATCTTATCAAGCACAACATTATGGATTTTTGGAAGCCAGTCTACAGTCTTTAGGATAGGTTTTGTAGTTTCTTACGTTGTTATTCGTACAGCGGAATCGTATGGTAATACCATACGATTCCGGAATGATACCGATATATTTTTCTTAATGCGTTCCTACGTTAATAAATTAAAAGTTTACTCTTGCCAATTGAGTGTAACAAAATTTATGCGGTATTATATTGGTCAATCGGTTATGGAAAGTGATGTTATTTATGTCGCATTAATCTCAGTTTAATATATCATCGCTTCGGGATTCGCAAAGGTTGAGAGGTTATTAAAACGCAATATTATTACGTGATTGTTTTGGTCCACTTATGAAATTATTTGACGAGTGATGTTTGCTAATTTCCATTCTAAAGTCTCTAGAAGAACGACTAATTTATTTAAATTAGGAAGAGATTGCGAACTTAAATACATTTTTTTGATTAACTGAAGAGTTCATATAGCTTTTATAGAAATGGTAACAGCATGCAATGCATTACAATCGCAAATACAATCGCAATGTACTAGCAAGCACACAAAACAATTTATAAGTAACTTAATGAATTTCTTATTGTTAAATGAGTTTTCGTTGTCTGATTGCCACAGTACAAGATGACTTAATTTAGCATAGAATTAGATTAAATTGATGAATTAAGCACCGTGCGCACAGGCTATCTCATACTTTACTTCACAGATACAATGCAATATGTTTGTAATTTCATCTCACATAAGCAAAAACTACATTGTCGAAAGCTCTAATCAATATTCAACGATGACAGTCGATGAAGTAAGAAGCAGTAAAACAAATAACTGAAAAGCCGATGTTATCTCTGTAACAATTACTACAAGCAATTACACAACCGATAGTCCTTATTACGACAACACATTTAATACAAATATTTATATAATTCGTGACGAAATGCTTGAACTTTATAGTATTTTGGGTGCTAAAATTACATAAACTTCCACCCATTCAAATACTTAACGAGGAAATAATATTAAAAACATACAATTTGATTCTTATCGAAATCAGAACTACAAATAAGATGTATTGGATTAACGATTATGTAACTGTTTGTGTACTCATTTAGTCTGACATCATTATAAGTATAGCAATTATTATTACAAGTACCTAGAACAAGCTACGAAGAATATGTCTTACAAGTTCGTCGAATAGAATTGCTTGATGATTCAGTGTAAGATATTGTTCCACCACACATCGCCACCGCAACACCCCTCTAAGGGTCAATTCAGACCGCAACGCGACTCGTAAATGCATTTCTAAATTTGTATGGATTTGACAGACTTCAATTGCGTAAGACGTCAAGCAAGTCTGTCAATTCAATACTTTAGAAAACATCTACGCGTCGCGTTGCGGTCTGAATTGACCCTAAAGCAGTAGTCACTGAAATTCAGTTGTCATAGGAGTCTAACGGCCACATGTAGAGACATTTAATGAAAACTTAACTCTAATTAAATGAAGTGTTTCATAGACAATATATGGAATCTACTTTAAATGTCTTTCTCGTAAAAGCAAATGATACTTGTGTTATAATTTCGGATGATTTCAAAATCAGTTCATGAGAATTTGTAACATAAGTAGGTACTACTTACCTTCCAATCTTTTTATTTCCTTTTATCCGATTCGGTCGACAAAAAATATTTCAATGTGAACCTATATATTAATTATATCGTCTGGAAGCTGACAGCAGATCCTATCTTCTGTTCATCTTAATTGCGTAACCGATCATGACATCAGAAGCATTCGAACCCAGATGTACGATTTCATACCAAGAGTTCTGGCCGTGTCTTTTGTAATAAGGTATTCGGACGTTTCGAAATACTGACATTGTTAAATATATTTCTCAGCCTGATAAGATTCTGAAGATACACGACTTAACTTTCGTTAAATTATGCTCAGGATAACGCCAGATTTATTGCTAGTGAGCGCATTCTTGCTGAAATTGAAAGCGACGAACAATGTCGAATTTTCTGATAATACTTATGTATTGCTGGCTGCTGCAACTTCATACCATTTCACTTTTATTTATGTTGTGATTGCGGAGGATAATAAGGGGTCGTATTTTTATATTTTTAACAATGACATCTTATGCGGCCTTTAATGTTGGTATGTGATAGACCAATACATTCGAGATAGAACGAACATAATATTATATTCGTCTTTTATTATTGATTGCAAATGATCGAAATCCAATCAGAATCAAAACAAAATTTGATGAAAATAGTACTTTTAGTTCCTGGAAAGACACATCTTAGACAGTTTTTAATACAGAAAAAAAATACGCTCGAAAAACGGACGATCAGAATCAGAACAAACATTTTAATTAAAACAGGTAGTTCTGGGAAAGGACATTGTTCATATCACGAAAATATACGGTTTCAGCTCGAAAAACAATTTTCAACACAACCGAGCAATGGACAATTAACTTACAAAGCCTAGTACTTGAACGTGTGTGGCGCAATACTTTGAAAAGTTTGTTTGTTGCGAGTCCTACGCACACTTCCGTCATTTTCCCCGTTTCCACATGAAATACGAGCCGTCAAAAATTACGTGCTACCTCCAGCAGCCGGCAGTTTACCACTACATTGTAAACATTCCTATTTTGACAAATCTTCACAACTGCTTTCACTCGCATTGTCGTCGCACTTTCGCCATATCATATTTACGGAACTTTTTACTCTTATGAAATATAAAGGAAGAAAAGTTTGAGTATACGAAACGTCCACTTAGTTTCCTTTTATTTGTTTTGCTTTGTTAAGCTTATCTTAAGTTTATTTTAAGATCTTTGAGGACCTACTATTGTATACATAGCGAGAAACGCTGAAAAAAATACACACTGACGCCTTATAAATTTTGTGTTATAATGTTTCCCTTAATAATACTGTTTATTTTAAGGTTTCAGCCAATGAAATTTCAAAAGGTTCATAATGCCCATCCGTTCCTAAAAGTCTTTTTGACTGTTACCTCTTTTCGTTTAAATCAATGAACGGATTAAAGGAAATTAAGGGGAAGTTAGGGTGAAATTAGGTGTTAAGATATTAAGAGTCCCGAGATATCAGATATGACACAGGATATTTTTATGTATCTCTTTTTTGTTCCCGCGCGATAAAGGAATTTTAGCGCAACGAAGTAGCGTTTACCATTTAGTGGGCTCTATATATTATCATTTGAATAAACAGAATTTTTTTGTATTAATTTCTTACTATAATAGCTCTTCATATCCCAAAGATTTTTCCTAGCAACAATGTGGTACACGGATGCAGCGAGTCCGGTCTGGCTAATTGGCACTAGCGCGGTATCTCCGGCATGCGCGGTATTTCGTGCCCACATCATTTACATATTTATACCTATTTAAAAGCTTTTTAATAAGCAAAGCTAATAGAGTCGTATTTAATATATTTTTGCTAGACACCGCTAGGCCGCTACCAAAGGTTTTTTGGTCATTCTACGTCGGAAGATAATTGTTTTAAATTTTGTTTATAACTGCAGTTACATCGAATTACAGTGACTTTAAAGCTTCATAGCTCAACAAATACAAATCACTTTCTTCCTTTACTTTTATAACCCAGTGTGATAAAATCGACACGACTAGCAGTGTAGGACCGACTTTTACATGGCAATTCATGCATGGGCATGGGCATGGGCATTCAATGCGTAGGTCTGCGTGCATATTCGATAGGTGGTCACTGTTCAGTGTACGTTGCTCCAACATTTGTAATCAAACTTTAAACATATTCTTAATTTCATAAAATTCCACGAGACCCTGGACAACTGAAGTTAGGATTCAAATGTTTCGATAAAGACATGAATAAAACATATCCCACATTGAGAATTAGTCTATTATTGACATCATATCCTGAAAATATGAACTATCTGGTACATCGGAAACTAACTCTATGAGGGTTCAAAAAAACGACGAAACACTTAGAGAAAAGGTAGGTAGTGCTCTTGCTCTTCGCTTGGATCATCTTGGCGGGGGCACTACCGTGGCCCCAGATTCAGATAGTTTAGCAAGTTGGAGTTTTCATCTTCGATCTGATCTGATTGAAGCTTTTATGCAACGCTAAGTCTCGTCTTTTTTTTTTTTTTTGATGCGAAGTGACCAAAGAACTCGTAGTAAGGCCCAGTTGCCGGTTAATGATGGCGCTCGCATAGAAACGCGACTAAATCCCAACGGTGCAGAATCGGGAGTATTCATTTACATTATTAAGTCGTCTCGGCTATTCCTGGCCCGCCAGGCACGGACTCGCATTTGCACACGACTCTAAATGGCAGAGATGACCGAGATGGCAGAGATGCATCCAAACAACATTGGAGTCGAATAACTTTATACGTAAAATAAAATTTCGGTGGTACTAGATGTCAATTGAAGAAGGTGAATGTGTGTTAAATTGAATTTAATTAAGGAATATTGTTGAAATAGCGAGAAAAAAATCAATTAATTGATTCAAAGAATTTAAAATATTTTAAAATCATCACCCTTAGTGCTAGTATTTACGTTTCCACTATTAATGTGGCATAGAGTCGATATAAGATAGGCACACAAATTATCTATACATATAATAAAACTGTAGAAATAAAAATTCTGTAGATTAAAGATATTCAAAAAATAATAAGCGGGGGGTGTCACTACATCGCTATAGAAGCCAAAAATGTGGTTAGTTTTTTGTCTGTCTGTCTGACTGTCTGTCTGTCTGTATGTTTGTTCCAGCATCACACGAAAACTACTGATCCGATTTGCATACGGTTTTCGCAGATATATTTGTCTTCTTCCAAATTAACATCTGTAGCCCTAGCACGGCGACCAGTAGAAATGCGAAAGTATAGACAAACTGTGGACATAAACTTAAGGTGCCGTTCCGATCTTTACCGCGGCTAATCGCGACCGACAAAAATTCAATTAAAATGCCATATGATATGCCAAACAGACTATAGTATATGTCATAAAGTAGTATATTATTTGAATTTTTAGGACTATAGTCTGTCATAAAGTGGCATTTTAATTGAATTTTTCGGAACGCAAAAAGATCGGAACGGCACCTTAAGTTTATCTCCACAGTTTGTCTATACTTTCGCATTTCCACTGGTCGCCGTGCTAGGGCTACGAATTCCTCTACCTACTGCTAAAGAATCCCATGGACCTATCCTAGCCGTTTTCGTAATTTTAAACGCAATACATTTTGAAATAAATTTTACAATAAATAAGTTTAACAAACGACTCCTGACACTCACTCCTACAATGTAACCAATTAAATAGTTACGTAACGTTATTCCCCTGCAAATCCGGCCCTGGATGAAGCCGTTCATTATTTCACCACGTATATGTGGTAACGACATTCGTTTATTAGCATACGGAAGAAAATTGAATACCCATTCAATTATTATAATTGCAAACTGAACAAAATTTACAAATAATATTAAATTACATAATTCAGGAAGTGCATTTCGCCACATCACTTACAAATTTTAATTTGGTCCCGCGTTTATGCTTATCTAAATCTCGGCTCACGAAATTTATAAGACAGAAGTTGGACGAAATCGTTATGACCACACCTTAACATTAAAATAATATCGAGACAGACGTCACGAAGTGCCCCTAGGTTCGAACAAAAACTCGATAATCCAGAAAAGTGAAGGAGGCCTAATTTATGAACACAATAATATTTCACTCGATGCCATTAAAATTGATATCCTTATGTACTTGGTCCAGAAATATCGCAGTGTCGTTGTTCGATCTACATTTCCTTGTATTTTAAATGTATTTTGTCTAGAAAATTCTCTTCCTTTGTTCATATTTTCCAACAAAGATTTTTCTGTAATTTCATTTCATATTCATTATTTATTCACTAAGTAAATAACAAGTCACTAAAATATGACTTACTTAATTATCCTACTTTTCATATTATTTCGGTTGCTTAACTATTTTTGGCATGAAAATTAGATCTTAAAAACTCGTTATGTTATGACTTGACAAAAAAACTACTTCCAAATATGGTACTTAATTTGAACGGCACGAAAATTAATTAAGTTGTCAAAATTAGATTAAATCTGGGAACATAAAAAATAACTGTCCCACGTATGATAAATCGAGCTCTTATTTTTTGTAAAAAAACGCTGATCTGATTAGCAGCTGTGTCCGAGGTAATTTATGGCCAAATTTTGACGCTAAGCAAGTGACTGAATTAAGAAAGTTGATCATTTAAAATAAAATCAAAAAAGTAAAATAAAAATTACAAAAAAAGGGTTGCATTCCCGGGAGTGCCGGCAGATATGAAAACGAATCAGCAAAAGCATGGTATTCTACCACAAGTATCACTTCCTCTCCTACGCCGCGCCGGTGCTCTACCTCCCTCCGTCTTACGAATTTTCGACCAGGTCACGTGTCTTGACTCGAATTTGACATTTTAACAAATTAAAAAAAAGTCACAACACACAATATCATGATAAAAATATCTCACGAAAGCAAATTAACCATCCTAGTGGAATAACCCGCTGTTAAAATATTTATGTACTCTTTTTAAACAATAAAAACTTCAATTAAAATTTGTAGCGAGTAATATAGACAATTGGAATTGTTAACTGAACAACGTTTTTAATTTCGCCTCGCAAGTTTCAATTACCTTATGGCGGACTTGCAATTATTTTAATTATATTCTTAATTGTTAGTGCAATAGAGTTTTTATTTAAACTGAAAACGTTTTTATTTTAACTGCTAAGATGAATTTGCACAAGTACAAATGAACACAAGCTCGTGAGTTATTACTTTCTGTTAAAAAAGTAGTTTTAATCTTTTAAACCAAATAACTTTAAACACTCGAACGAAAAATCTAGCAGATTTAATATTATTTGTATAATAGGTTCCAAGTGGAACAAACCCTTAGCCCTTCGACCATCCTTTCATAAAAAGATAAAATTTTATTATTGTATGTGTGTCCAGATCGATAATGTGTCATTTATTATTTAGTGAGTCAGAAGATGCTGATAATTTTATTAAAGGATCGGGGCAGGAGCTTTTTTCATTTTTTTGTTTGTTTGTTTTCAATTGTTGATTGATACTAAAGCTCAAGAGCTTTAGTATCGAAGATAAAGAGCATTTTTTGTGGAAATATTTTAAAATATTATATTCCTTACTTAATTCTTAACGTACTTAATTTTGCGCTCGTGGTGTACTCCTTTTTAGGGTTCCGTACCCAAAGGGTAAAAACGGACCCTATTACTAAGACTTTGATGTCTGTCTGTCCGTCTGTCTGTCAGCAGGCTGTATCTCAAGAACGGTGATAGCTAGAGAGTTGAAATTTTCACAGATTATGTATTCCTTTTGCCGCTATAATAACAAATACTAAAAGTAAAATAAAATTGATATTTAAGGGGGGCTCCCATACAAATAACGTGATTTTTTTGGCCTTTTTTGCTCTATATCAATAATGGCAAAAGGTAGGTACTTGAATTTTTCTCAAAGTACTTAGTTATATGTGTACTTTAATATTTAATAATATTAAATTAAAATAAAAAATTAAGGGGGGCTCCCATACAAAAAACACAATTTTTGGCCTAATTTTGCTCTATAATGGTACGGAACCCTTCGTGCACGATTCCGACTCGCACTTAGCCGATTATTTTAACCCGACTACAGCGAAGGATTAATCAAACTTTTGCATATATTTTTTAAATTTTAAACTGCTTTTTGACTCTGTAGACCCATTTTTTCAAAATAGTTTTCAAATTTGTAGCCTAATAAAGAGTCTAAAGGATGTCGTGTCATGAAAAATTGCAGAAGAAGATTATGTAATTTTGTGAAAACAAAGAGTTTGTATGGCAGTCTAAAAATTGTCCTCTACATATATTATCTTTTCGTGATACTCCCATACTTTTATAATGAGAAACTCTGTAGTTTCTACAATAAGAGAACCAATTAATCATCAATATTATCAGCCGCGATAAAGTTTCTTAACGCACGGACGAATTCTTTATCGCGCGCGACTTATCATCGTGTAAGTTATGATATGAATGACTTGTAATTACGGCTCGTTTAAAAATGACGCGTCAGGTGAGCGATGTGTGAAGTGACGGGCTACTGTACACTTTCACTGACTTACGCGATGCAGACGAGCGACTTGAAACGGTATAATAGTGGAAACGCGCGGTAAAGCAGTAAAAATGTGTGGTAGAGCAGTTGATATGCATGGTAGAGCGGCGAGAATGGTAAGGAGGTGAGAATGAATGATAGAGCGGTGGGAATGCACGGTAGAGAGGTGGAATCGTATGATAGAGCGGTGGAAATGCACAACAGAGCAGTGGCAATGTATGGTAGAGCTATGATAATGCATAGTACTTAGAAACGCACAGCACAGCGATGGAAATGGACGGTAGAGCGGTGGTTTTGCGTGTATTTTAAAACAAGGGGTTCGCTTATTGGCAATTAAAAAAAAAATGTTATAAATCAGATACAAAATGCGTTTCATGATCAAACCAAACTTGACTAGATTAAACATGACTTATTATTTACAATCTTAATAAAAAACTCTCGTCTGCACTGCACACGTAGAGGTCAAGTTTACGTGACTTTTGATAATTCCAACCTGCAGCGTATCATTTATTACATTGACATGTATTATACAATTTTAGATGGACAATTCACTGGGTTTTATGAAGGAAGTTAAAATTTTCATTCTTTTCAAAATTAACACTTTCATCTGACACACTTGTAACAATAATCTTAATTAGGTTTATATAAGCATTTTATACTCCTTGATTACTAAATTGTGCATTTCAAAACATCTGTATGGTATTGTGAAATCGAAGATTTCTTGGTCTCGTAAATTTTACTACTTATTTCTCATTGTTAGGAACACATTGCTTCCGCTTCGAGACCCTGCGGCGACCAGTCAAACACCTTTGCCTTTAATACCTTTTATAAAATTGTACGTATTATATTACATTTGTTTGGACTCGGTAGCTTATGTTACGGCAGACATAAGATTTAGGACCGTAATAACTAGTGCTGCTACTAACTAAAATACTTAAGTTCTTGTATCTTATAAACATTTTCTTGATAATCCCAACCACGTCGTTCAGTCTTTATGAACAGCATAGGGACAATATTCTCATACGAAGAAGTCACAATTTAGACCCATTTGGATCGTAGTCACTTAAAATTGATGAAATGTCTTCTGAATAAAAAACATTACGTGATATTTACATGATTTTGTGAAAACCAGGGAATTATAAAGAGGTTCTTCAATTTGTGATGCATTTTATCAATTCTGCTACTAAAAAGCTTTCTAGTTTTTTATGAATAAATACAGGAACAGTACTGTGTTCTAAATACGTAACTATAAAAGGCAACACTAATTTCATTACTGGTATGTCTTGCTGTCGCTTCCTCATCCCTGATCTATTTTTGGCAGATTTAGACAAAAAGCCATTGAACTTAACATTTGCTCATTTTAGAGTCCTCTCGTATTTTGTCGACGTGTTTGTTTTAGACAACGCTTGAGTTATTTTAATTTATAATCTACTCAAAAGAATTAAGTGTACATCTTTCTTGTACTTAAAAATAAATTAACATCTATTTCGAGGTTTCAATTATCGATAGTTGAGTTAAAAAATCACATTTTGAAACAACAGTTTTATAGGTTTTGACTCTTTTGCTAAATACATAATATTATTATGCTTTACAGATAAGTTTGTAAGCATAACTCTATTTAAGTAATAACTTTATTTTTTGTTAGGATGGATGGTCTCGACCAGCTTTCGGTCAATAACCCTAATGGTATGCAGATCTTAGGATCTAGACCTAGGTCTGCCTAGGTCTTATCCTATTAACCCTCACCGTCTGATCTGTTGCCTGTTAACAACTTGATAGACAACTGAGTAATGTGTGCATCATTAGTGTCTTAGGCTATTTCAATAGCATTCTAGAATCTAGATAGTAAAATAGAGATTATCCATTATACATATCTGCGATAACATATTATGCAGAGATGTATATTAAGAAATCTAAAGACTTATATGCTACTGTGAGAATTATAAAAGTCGAAACAAAAATACTGTTCACTTGAACCCTTAACCACCTACCATACGTCTCACAGACCCTGCGGATATTATTATTGTTAATATTTTTGCGCTGGAGTGTTGTATCGACTCGTTCGCTTTTGTACCTTTTCCCCGCGCCCCTTATAGCTATCATCCAACGACTCGGCAAGGTTAGGCGTGCGCGCGTTTGGCTTAGGTAAGTAAATAAAGATTTGCTGGGGTCTGAGAGACCCCTGTCAGGAGGTTACGTAAGTTTTTTAAATTGTTATTTTTTATTGTTTTGGAAATAATAGCTCTCTGTTAAGTTCTTATTGAGCGATGGTTGAGCAACGAATGTAGCGATATGGAGCCGGTCAAAATTAATCGTGTGTTGGAAGATAGTGGAGCATCTGATTCCGAATACGAAGAGCCAACTGTACATAAGCTCTCCATCACAAAGTGATATTCCTTCAGAAATTGACCAAGAGTTTTCATTTGAGGATGATGTGCCTTTACCGGAAATTCGATCTAGATATGGGTAGAAGAATTATTTTGGCAAGAATGACTTTCGTCTGCCATCTGCCCTGCCTGAAATTGCACTCTAGTGAACCAGTATGTGCAGCTACATAGACAAAAGGTTGAAAGCAGTTAAATGTTTATGAAGAATTTGGCTGAACAGTTACTCGTAACGAGTTCGCTTATGGCACGTTGTGAAAGCAATGTAAAACTGCAACGTTCTATAAATAATTTTGATAAAAATAATCTTTCAGATTAACTTGACCTTCCAGCAGATATCCCACTGATGAAGAGTGATTGGCAGTTCGTAAAAACTGTTCCACTGAACAGTTTTTACGACAATATTAAAAAAAACACACAACACATGTGTTTTGAAATCAAAGCGCCTATTTGCCTCGAATGATCAAACAAAATGTGTCTTCAGGGCCTTAAAAGTTGCTGCAATTATTATTATTTTTTTTAAGTTCCTTGTTAATTTAATCATATAAAACGTGAGTATAATTTTTTATTACTTTCATTATTATTTATTTTTTTTGAAATTATTCTATGTAAGTATTAGTGGGTAATCCAAAAACACGCGATTCTACTAAATATGCTGTATTATTCGAAAAATATTGCTGATATTCATGTTTTTATTTTTAAAATAAAGAATACAGTACGTTAGTACGTTTTCTCCTTTTTTTATTTATACATAGTTATCGTATGTTTTTAGCAGGGGTCCCACAGACGTATGGTAGGTGGTTGTGTGACAATTATGTGTGGTAGGTGGTTATGGGTTAAGGCGAGGCCAGTTCGAAAAGACTGATTTTTAAGCTTCCAGTCTGAAGAAATTATGTGGAATTCTCTTACACCAAAATTTATGTAGACTCAAAAAGGAACAAAGTAACAAAATAACCGAACAGAATATTGAAAAATGGCATGGTAATTCTGTAAAAAAATCTTGAATATCACCATAAAAATACACTTCAAATTCGAACATCTCGTAATTTTCAATGACAATGATATGATTTTTTTTTACAAAAAGGATAGCTTTTAATAGTTCTAACGAAATAACCAAATAGTTTTTTTAATAAATGATTCGGTCATTAAAAAAATAAAATAAAATGTATAATTTTCTCCTATTTCGCCCTATCAAGAACGCGGCGAGCGTCGTAACCGCCACTGTACAAGGCGCGCAGACCTGCGGGGGTAAAATGGTCGCTTTGGATAATCATATTATGAATCATAATAAGAATTCGTTTTTTAAAAATCTCAAAATTGACACGTGTTGGCAATTCAGATGTCTAAATTCGTACTAATTTGACATTCGTGAGTTTGACAGTTTTGACAATTCATTTTATGAATTTATTGAGAGGAATTGCTAAATGTGACCATTTTAGCCCCGCTGATATGTTATTTTAATGTCCTTTGCGTCGATATTCGTACGGATAGACATCAACCTGCTAATTTTAGGGACATCCTTGCCTTAACTTAAAATTTGATTAAAATATTATTTGAACTAAACTTATAATATTTATAGTTATGAAAAACTTAGTTATTTGCTATTAATAAAATTGCTTGAGGAAATAAAATGATTTTGCATCACTCGTGTTTTTTTGGAAATCCAAAAGTAAACAATAACTTGAAGTATGAAGCCGCTCAAAATTAATTAAACGACAACCATTGTTTACAGAGGTGTATCATGAATATGATTTAACGGAGGCGTTCGTACATCAAAAAAATAAACGTCTGTCATCTGTCTGTCACATAAATAAAATCGTGATGTAAATATGAAATATCAATCACACACATCACATTAAGTTAATTTCGAAAAAGGGTAAACTTTCTCGTGTTTTGAAAGTTAACAAGTAACAACCGAAAAGGAAAGATTTTGATAGGTTCTTTCCTCATCATCATGACTTTAAACATTGTACTGTGTTTTACAAGATGCGTATTGCATATATGCAATTAGGTGATATAAAAAATGCAACATTTTCAATATTTATGTACGATTTGAGTGTCTTTTATTCGGATACTGAGCCCGCTTTTCGTCTCATAAATTTTGTAAATTCTTCGATATCAACTTTTGAATTTTTTTTATCCCTTTGGTGGGTTTAGTGATATAATATTGTCTTTTACGCTACAACTCGTCAGTTAAATATAGATAACGCAAATATTAGTAATATCTTAGCCTTGACGAAAATGACCAAAAAGTGATTGCCCATTTGGCTTCGTATTTTGTCAAAATCGCGAATTGTAAACCGCAAGCCGCAGAGAAGATCGATTACTTAGTGAAGGGACATTCAAATGATACTTTCAGCAATGAACTTGTTTATATTCGTATATTTGGAGTAGAAATACGCCTTTCAGTCTGCGTGATCAGCGAAGTACATAGTTCTAGAAACTATGGCCGAAAAGCGGAGTGGAAACCATGATGTGGACGTTGGAACTATCCAAATTACTTTTTTTGTGATTGAGAAGAGAAATCGTAAATAAATCCAAGTACACCCGTATATTGTATGTAAGTCTGTCTACCTGTCTATTTGTATGAAATTTGATAAGGAGATACTTGGAATTCCCGGGACAGGATATTTTTATAACGGAAAAAGTCCAGCTTGATAAATGAACTTCTGCGCAACTAAGTCGTCAATAGTGTTCAAAATAGCAACTTGTTACGACTTGTTAAATAACAACTAATTTTGAACAAGTACCAACTTACTTAGCTTATGATTGACAAACAGAAAAATTACTTGTTTTACTACGAAACGGGACCAAGTCATATTAGCTTTGAATGCAAAATGTGATGGATGAGGAACGGTAGCTAGTGGCGAAATGTTTATATTTCATCGGCTCCTGTTACTTCCAGGGAACACGTGGGATGTGCGGTGATGTTAGCATATTAACACGTTGACTGGTTTATGCTTTAACCGTTTAGCAAAATGTTTGTAGAAATGTAGATTATAGAAACTTAAAATTCTGTAAGCAAAACTAACCAATGCATCGACGTTTTCTTTCAAATGTAAGGTTTTTGGTGAATTCGAGTGTAACTCAAATTATTATTATTATGCCTTCTCTATTCACCAGGAACCTAAAAGATATAACAATCAACGCTGGGTATTAACAATCAATAGCACTTACAATATTGGAACAAATGCAACGTTATTACCTTTATTTTCTACAAGCTTAAAATGGGTATCGTACAAATGCAAAATAATATAAATACTAACAGATTCTAGAGACAAAATTACAGATTTCCTTTATAATCTTCCGTGGAAAGAAAGGCTTACTATGTTGGCTATGCTAAGCATACAGGTCAGTGGACAATAGTCATGCTTAAGCGTCTATAAATCGCTCCGCTCATGAGCATGTCCTCTGCGTAAGCTCGGACATTCCAGGAAGCCCACATGATAAATAGCATACACTATTAATTACTTCCTACTACATATTACATTATTATTACTACTGGTCTCAGGTCTCAGATAACGCTTATCTCGTGAAGTCAGCGCGAAAAGTACCAAGTGCGAACTTGTATTTGCATTTTGCGGTCCCGTATTAAAGCTTTGTATGATTGTTCGTAAAGTTTTCGGTTAGGTTTTGAAATCTGACAAGAAGAGAAAGATTAGAGGTACCTACTTAGAGGTAGAAAAACGATAATAATAATAATATTATATTATTATCGTTTTTCTACCTCTAAGAACATAATATAAGCTGTATCATAGACCAACGTGCTCTCTATCGATAAAAGAGATCACGAACGTATAAACACACATATTTTTGCCTATGGTATGCACAATCTTCACCAATTGACCCTATTTATGCAAAATGAGTCCAATCCACACCATTGCCAAAATTGAGTTAATAATGCAGAAGTATTCCAAAATGGACCTTTTATCGACCCTATGAAGATCGTATAGTAATCTAACAATTTTCGCAGAACAAAACATTTTCACAACAAAGTTACCAACCAACAAATTAATGAGTATTGTTTTTTTTAAAAGATCCAAGCTGCATGGTCTCTTGAATTTTTTTTTTAATTAGGCAAGTAGAATCATGCGGCTTGGTTCTTGTTTGCATATTAAAAAAGGCTTAGTTCTTAATATTTTACAAAGACTCACGTCGCTGGTTTTTTGTTTATATACAGGGTGTAACAAAAATAAGTGATAATACTTTAGTGTGTGTACGTGTTCCTTGTAGAGAGTTCACTGTGAAAGTAGCAGCACTGAAAGACGATTTTTTTTTTCACTTTTCCATGGGGAAACTCGTGACGCTCGGGCCCTTGCCCATACAAAAGTGAAAAAAAAATTTCGTCTTTCAGCGCTGCTACTTTCACAGTGAACTCTCTACAAGGAACACGTACACACCCTAAAGTATTATCACTTATTTTTGTTACACACTGTATATTAATTATAAAAAAAAAAACAGAATGGTAATTCTGTTTTTTTTTAATTTAGAAAAGAAGGGACTTTATCGTAAAACGATAAAGCCATCCCTATAAATACTAATTATTTCTTAATTAAAATTAACAAATAAATCAACCCCCATATAAACATAATGTCTTAAACATCCCAGATATTATGTTTAAGAGATCTAGAATATATTTTTTTATGAAATAAGGGGGCAAACGAGCAGACGGGTCACCTGATGGAAAGCAACTTCCGTCGCCCATGGACACTCGCAGCATCAGGAGAGCTGCAGGTGCATCGCCGGCCTTTTTAGAGGGAATAGGGTAATAGGGGAGGGTAGGGAAGGGTAGGAAAGGAAATAGGGGAGGGTAGGGAAGGGAAAAGGGTAGGGGATTGGGCCTCCAGTAAACTCACTCACTCGACGAAACACAGTTGATATAAAAAAAAATATATCGCTGAAGACAATTCTATTTAACAAAAGCGATTATGGAACCACTTTGGCCAACAGGAAAACCTGTCCCCGACGCTAAGTTAAAATATTTAAAAAGTATGTGACACCTGATTCCACAAGACGCACATGATTTTTATGTCAAACTTGACGGAAATAATGCTATAGAAGACGTTGAAGGGTTTTCAGGCCTACCGGATTTTGATTTAGATATTAGATAATACAATTTAGATTAATAGTTTTTAGCATTAAATTTATCTTAAAATAGTTTAGATTTTTTTTAGATTTATATAGTTATAGATTTTTATTTAAATAATAAACAAATACGTTAAGAAATCTGAGGTTTTTCATTCAGCCATACTAATTACTTATACAGTGTGTTAGTGTAAACACCGTTATCCTTAAAACCATCACTACTAATGCGAAAGTGTGTCTGTCTGTCTGTCCGTCTGTCTGTCTGTCTGTCTATCTGTCTGTCTGTTTGTTACCTCTTCACTCCCAAACCACTAAACCGATTTTGCTGAAATTTGGTATGCAGATACTTGGAGTCCCGGGAAAGGGCAATAGGCTACTTTTCATCCCGGAAAAATGTACGGTTCCCGCACGATAAACGAGTTTTGGCGAAACGGAGTTGCAGGCATCTTCTAGTTTTAAAAATCCTTGTAAAACCAGAAAAAAGTAGGGGCGCCACATTATATCAGGTGCGGCTGCCGAAGCATACAACAAGATATATTTAGGATATGCTCACCTAGATACAAAAAATATTAAGTTTTAAATCTAAATTATATATTTTTTTCATTTCAATCTTTTTTTTGGGAATATAAGCAACAATATAAACTAAAAAATAATGAATATATATTTCATTCTTTTACTACATAACCGAAAGAAAAAAATGCCGGTTTTCTTCAAAATTTGAAAGTTCATGAGGTCTCAGTTTATATAAAAGTAAATTTTATAAGTTAAAATCATTGTTTCTATAACTAATTAGGTGTGTCAAACAAATCCGGTACACAGAACTCATGCACAAAAATCCTGTTGACTTGTGTAATAAATCTAAAGAAATGGTTCTCTTTGGATTATATGTATCCCACACTAAGATAGTTTTGCTAAAAGGAACCATCCTGTTTTTGTTTTATTTTTGTTAGAAATAGTAGTAATTTTTAACATATTTATGTTTGTACGCATTGAATAAATTACAAAATATACTATTGTAAATTAAATTAACTTAAAATAACAATCAGTTTTAAAGAGTACACAATTTTAATAAAAACGGCTTTTTCTCAGAACTGTCATCGTGTGGGTTGGATCTCTTATGCATAAATAGGTCCAATTATAGGCAATCATAGAACAAATACGGTAACGTTAGTAGTCACTTGTATATTGCCATCATGGCCCATTAGCCTTTACAATTTGTATATTGTTTTGTTCTAATATTTTCTCTATTGGAGTTTAGTTGACGGATTTTCTAGAGAGTTATAAATATTAATACTGTCAGTTTGTATCAGTCGGCATGTAGGTGGAGTCAAGCCTGGCCTAGTCTAGAAATAAATGACTGGATTTCGCCACGGGCGTCTATGTGACTCAGCCGCTTAATAAAATGCTGCTTAATACCTTACGGTGATGGTTCAATAAAATAATGTTTCATGTCTTTAGTTTTCTAAAACGAGTTAGAGCCAGGGCTGTCAGCGGCTATTTTTTATTTTGGTAAAGTTTCTTTAATCAATACTGTGTAATTGGTAACAAAATGAACCTATTCTTGATATCCTGTAAAATATTAAAATTTTGTTTAGGTTAGATCGAGTTACATTTTGGTTGAATTGAAAGAAAATATTTTCTTTGTTTTTTTTTTTTTTTAATTAGTGTTAGGAAAACTAACACCAACCAAAAGCTTAAATTTTTATTTAAGTTACCAAATAAAAAGAATAAAACAAAATCCATTTTTAAGGGAAATTTTTGTATAAAAGTATACCAACCTCAATTGTGACAAAAACTAATGCAGAAGAATAAAGATATAATAAACAACGAATAAATTGCAATTTCGAATTTTAAATAGTTTAATTAATTGTAAATATATGAGTAGCTTCTCTTCAAAAGCAAACTTCTTGCAGCTTCAAAATTCATTCAATATTATTATGGTTACATATTTTATTCTGAAGTGCTAATCCTAATTGAATCTTCCAGTTAAAAATGATAGCTATTTTAATTAATTCGAGTTTTCATTGGGTGTTACTTTATGTATATGGCTAATAGTTTTAAACGCTTATGATGATCATTATTTCCTGAGTTTCTAAACGTTGAGAATTCTTGTACTTATATCCTATTGCTAACAAGATGCAGACGTAGAAGCAATAAATTTTATACAAACCATAAAACTCTTTTGGAGATTCGAAACAGGAAATCGGTTTTTCAAATTAAAATAAAAGTTTAAAAGTGCATAACGTCTGCATAAATTTGGCGAGTTTATTTTAGTTTCCAAAGATAGCTCTCGAGATACTCAATTATGATAATTTCGTTAAGTATTAAAACAAATAAAACTAAAAACACACATCTTAGATTTTTACATCTTTAAAATCTTTGTGTGTTTTAGTTTTTAGTTTACAAGCGATGATAATGATATAAAATTTAATAACTATAGTATAAAATAAAACCAATAGTAGACGGCTACTTGTAATCATGGCGGTAGCGGTCATTGACTCCCTGTCAAAAATTTGTCATTTTCTATATAAACCACGATTGACAATGAAGTGTCGAAAATGACAAGTTTTTGACAGGGAGTCAATGACCGCTACCGCCATGTTTCGCCGAGTACAGTATAGATATTATTTTCTCAGGATTCTGCTGCAGTTACGTTGCAAATAATTTTGATCTTAACCTTATTCTAACGTAAAAAAAAATATTTTAAAAATTAATGCGCCAATATTGCTTTATTGCACGGTGTAATAAATATGTGTTAGCCTAATTATATCAATCCGTTCTCAGTTTTATTGAAATTTAGATCAAAATATACTGAAACGTAAAAATACCTGCTGTTTTCTGTAAGTACCTACTGAAAACAATATAGTTTCGTTCACACAACAATCGACAGAGTATTTGTTGTTGTAACCTTCTCGTGTTCTACTTCTGGTGATAAATGAAGAAAATTATACCCGACGGTGATGGAAACTGATGGGAGTCAAATGTTGCCTCCAAATGTATCTTGCTATACATTTGCTAATGTACTTTTAACATTAGCAAAACAATGTTAGTAGGATGAAGTACGAGGTAGTAGAAACTTTTTTTAAGGATTTTGCACTTAACTTTTAAAGTCCTCAACAATAACATTATCTACAAGGTGTAATACTAAGTGGTAAAATTTTAGGGTTTGTATTTGTCCCTTCTATACAGTTCACTGTAAAAGAAACAGCGCTATAAGGATATTTTTTTAAATTATTTTATGGGCCAATTCATGACATTGGTTGGGCCTTTTCTCATAGAAACATAGAAATAAAAATTAATGATGCTTAAAATAATGTTTTTATGTGATGATGATTCAGGGACCAAAGGTTAAAAAAACAAAGTAATCCGGACACGAAAGTCTTTTGAATTTGGTTTGCCTAAGTAAATATAGAGGTTACTCCATCTCACAATATATTATTTATTTATGTAAGAGTTCGATACTTACTTAAAACGAATTAATATAAACTGCTGACATTTTACTATACCCTCGCCATTTCCGGCAAGCAAAATAACGAGAAATTTGTAGAAACGAGAATAATATCGCAGCCATTACGTTTGTCGTAAAATGTTGGAAATCGTGCTCATCATTAGCGTACTTATGTAATCTTCAGCTTTATGTTCAGTAACACTTTGCTCTATGGTAAAGTAAAAAAAAAAAAAAAAAAGATTATACACTGCCTGCCTTATGTTCAACAAAAAAAACCGCCTGTCCGAATCTTCCCAGTAGATCTAATAATATCTTCCACAGCGATTTCGGAGGCTGGTTTCATTGAAACTAGGCTAGCTACGCCGGAGTGTAGTGCCCAAGTATGTACGCAGTGAAAGTAATTACTGATACCATGAGAGGCCAGAGTCCAGACGTCCAGAGACGCATTGATCATAATATTTCTTAACAGAGAATCCGGTGATCATCTTGGAGTTACCCACAAGCAAAAGTTAAATTAAGATAAACTTTACATTACTATATAACTATATATTTTGTATCTGCATCGGCTCTTCAAACAAAGGATCATTGATGCTTTAGGGCTCTGTCTCGCTAAAAATATCTTGAATCCGTTACCAGACGATGAGTATTCATCCTCTCGCTATGTCCCTGTTTCCTGTGACGTGGCTTTCGCGACGCCTTTTACCATGCATCTAATCAAGCTGACTCATGTTCTGAGGAATTTTGATGGGAGATCATCAGGTAGACCTCCTGTTTGAAGCAAAAAGGCGGTGATTAAAGGCCTAACCCCTATTATCCTCCCAATTTAAAGCAGCTGTTGTACAAATTCTGCTACCTGAAATTTTGTAAATTATTTCTGATGCACACGTTACATCTACATAATTGTGATTGAATGTTTGAGAAAGAAATTGAATAATTAGTCCCTAGAGCTAAGTAGTTTTTAGTTTGTGCTTAAATAAGTACATTTCTCACTCTGATGGCAAGTTCACGTAGGTAAATGGTATGTAGTAAGCAACTACTAAAAGTAAAAATAAAAATGCACCTTTAAAAATGTGTTTAATAGCGATAAAATACTATATAAAGTCGATAAATTCCTAGTACATATTGCTTTTCAGTTTTCTTTAATTAGCTTCTCTTATGACACTCGCAAAACTTTTTCTAAAAAAAAACTATTTTATCATTTCCGACTCGAGTCAGACTGTGAGAGACTTTTTTTTTATGAAATAAGGGGGCAAACAAGCAAACGGGTCACCTGATGGAAAGCAACTTCCGTCGCCCATGGACACTCGCAGCATCAGAAGAGCTGCAGGTGCGTTGCCGGCCT
Source organism: Cyaniris semiargus (assembly GCA_905187585.1). Classification (NCBI taxonomy): domain Eukaryota; kingdom Metazoa; phylum Arthropoda; class Insecta; order Lepidoptera; family Lycaenidae; genus Cyaniris; species Cyaniris semiargus. The sequence goes on from LR994551.1 coordinate 3,121,405, forward strand.
TTTAAGAGGGAATAGGGTAATAGGGGAGGGTAGGCATGGAGAGAAGGGAATAGGGGAGGGAAAGGAAGGGAATAGGGTAGGGGATTGGGCCTCCGGTAATCTCACTCACTCGGCGAAACACAGCGCAAACCTGTTTCACGCCGGTTTTCTGTGAGAACGTGGTATTTCTCCGGTCGAGCCGGCCCATTCGTGCCGAAGCATGGCTCTCCCACGTAGAGACTTGAAAATATATAAAGTAAAAATTTACGTCTCTCAAGAGTCATACCTCGTTATACATGATGTGATATATTTCATTATAGGCTATGACCACAGGCGTTTATTTACGGAAATTTATTTTCATAGAGCAATTACTTAACCATAACAATAATTGTGTAATGAGTGATATTTTAACTACTACGCCTGAGGTATTGAAATGTTTAGTATATCTTCATTATCAACAGGAACTAATGTACAGTCTTAATTATGTTTTAAATTAGCTCTCTTCTTCTGTCAAGTATTTACAAGTAATTAGGGTTTTTCATTGTATAAAATAGCTGTCATATCAAACGTAGTTGTATCTAAACCTATAAATGTAAATTAAGGCCTTCCCCCGAGCAAACGACCTTGAAATACATTTGACGCGTTGCCGATATCGCACAAAAATCCTATTTTTAGGGTTCCGTAGCCAAATGGCAAAAAACGGAACCCTTATAGATTCGTCATGTCTGTCTGTCTGTCTGTCTGTCTGTCGTAACGGACGTATGTCACAGCCACTTTTATCCGAAACTATAAGAGCTATTGTTACTTATATTAGTTCAAAATTGATCTAAAAAAATAAATTAAAACGGGGAATATGTAGTTAATGAAATTGTCTATCGATTGTCGTGTGTTTCAAATAAACGTAATTTGTAAATACTTGGGAGATGCTGAAAGTATGCTTCAATTTTAATAAATTGGTATTACTTTGGAAGCTAATATCATGAGTAAAATAAACAAAAATAGAAAATTTAAAACGGGGAAAGGAATTTTGATATACTGAAGATTATTGCTGTATTTTTATTATAACTTTGTAGCTTTCAAATTATGAGTTTATAAGGCTCTAAATACGGTAAATTACGGAATCTCCGTAGGGGAAAGCCCTTAATCAATTATGTTATCAACGTACACACCAAATTTTTTAATGAATTAAAAAATAAGGAACTTCATTGTATTTTTTTGCTCAGGAGGCCCTGATTCTCATAATTCTATTACAGTAACCTCCGCGGTATTATATTCGAGCTCCTGGCGCCTGGCCATAACATGAATCATAATGTATAGTTTCTGATGGTGATAATAAAGAAATTTGCATGACAAGAACATCCGAAGTGGCTTATTTTAAAATAATGAGTTCCATTCCCGCCTATCCTGTCCGTCGTTAGACTCACAATATACAAAGGATGACACAAGTTTCCGTGCAAAATAAATTACTCATGAAGAATATAAATTTTAATATCATCATACAAAGAAATTCTTGAGCTAGATGAGTTAGATCATAGTCTATAGATATAATATTTCATCTGATGTTGATAAGTTTTAGGCTCTTAATTTCCATAATATAATCTTAAATTAAGATTAAATGTTGTCGGAAAGCTTTACTGTAGTTCTTAACAAAACATTAAACCTCCTAGTGAAGCAAAAAAGATTTAAGTACATTTTCTTATATTCTACAATGTTTTTAAAAAATAGGCAAAATTTTCAATGACACAGAGCAACAGCAACATGTTTTCAACAAATACGAGTAAGCGCCAATGGACGAAAATTTAAACGGAATATTGAAACAAACCCGTCAACAGTCAACACTTGCGACCCAAATTCTATTGTTTTTCCGTCCCTTCCAGTGTTTCCCACATCGGGACACATGTGGGCCGCTGTAATTACCTCGTTCTTTCACTCCCTGACAGGTAGTGAAAAGGGTCGCATTTGTAACGCAACCTACATTGATGCGAGAACGCTGGATAATTTAAAGCCATTCCAGTGGGTGGTACCACATCAATGCAGATAGATCACGACAAAACTCTAATGACTTCAGAAGTTCAGATACTGCAAACTCGATTAACCGGACCAATGTCTTTAGGCATTCGGATAATCGAAAATTCGGAATTGTATACAGTATTAATAATATTAAAAAAAATTAGTGTGGCACTCGGGGACTACCGCGGTTAAGCTATTGCATAGCATTTTTTATCAACTTATGCAATTATAAATCACATACGTCTAGTCGCACGCACACAAACACCGTGCCGAATTTTGACAACGTCGCACCGACCGGCAAAGCAGTGCGGCAACGCTTTGACGGTCAGTACGGCAAGCACCACAATCCGAGCCACTGTACCGAGCCGAAGTCTGCCGAACTGAAATGACGTAAGACGAATGTGAGGTGCTTTTCGTTACGGAATTACTTGATTCGGTCGCCGCGCTCAAATCCTGCGATAAAAGTTATGCAATAGCTTAAAAACGACTACACGCCATTCGTTGGTAAACGGAAATAAAAATTGAGATTTAAAGTTCCCTATCTCAAAAACTACTGAACCGATTTTGATTAAACTCGCAGTATACCCTAAGTTGAACAATACCAAGTACAACAAAAGAAGAATTACTTAAATCGGACCTATAGTTCCGGAGATATGCGAACATAAAAACGTACATACGTACATACAAAGGGCATTTGTAATTTGGCATATTTATTCAGACGTTGATATAGATATAGTCTAACCGCTAACGTATACAAAGAAGGACAGTAATGGAATTAATATTACATACACACGGGTCGAAGCAATAACCTCTTTTTTTGAAGTCGGTAAAAAAAGGCGGGTTAGGTGTACAGTACAAAATATAGTTTTTTTTTGTCAAAAACATTGAAAATCGATGTTCATCAAGTTATTATTAACAAGAGAGTTTATTAAAAGGAGATATATTTTCCGAGGGCAGTCCAGATCCGAACTGAGGGCCGGAAAATCGAGTGTCTACTGTATATTAAATTTTGTAATAATCACGGTTTAGCCCAGTTAGCGACACAATTAGGTAAGTGAATACGTGATCAGTAGATCGTGTCAATATATCATATAAATCGGTGGTGTTAACTAGTCGGTTGTGTAAGTTGTCAGTCGGTAGTAAGCCTATTATAAAGACATGAGTGAATGAAGTGGGTAACTAACAATTTGGAAATCTTCCATAATCCACTCATGTTCATTACAGACTTACTACTATTTTTGCATAAATGGAGGCTTTACGATCGGGGAAATGATATGAAATCGAAAAATGTGGATTCTATGCACAGGTAGATAATGAAGTACAGTTACAAGGTTTGTTCAAATTATATTATGCTCCCGTCCGCACTGCGAATTTTTACCGTGCGATTTTTGTTCTCGCGAATTTGTTGATACAATTTTTTTTCGGCAGTGGGGATAGTATTAAAAAAATCAACATGTTACAGAATCGCGAGAAAAATCCGGGCGTTTAAAATTCGCAGTGCGGACAGGTCCTAAAGGCAAAAAATGAGTTGCTTATCTCATGTTATAAAATGTCAGTTACCCACTTCATCCACTCATGCAGTTATTATGACAATAATCGGAGCGAAGGCCGCTGTAATCCGATCAGCCCCCGTTTCAATTACATCGGAAATCAGGTTACTTGTCTATGATTTAGTAATATTAGGTGCATCGTTACTGACTTTAGTATATCAAAGCTATCAAATGTAGGTTATTATTGTCAGAAAGATTTCTTGTGTGGTAAATATAGTGTCTAGCAATAGGGTTTGACAATATCCTCTAAGGCTCAATTTACACCGCTGCGGAATAGAACGGAATGGAAGCGTCAATTTCGCCTCATGACGTGGGAATTGGATCCGGAGAAGTCTCGAGAATTCAGCGGAAGACGCGCGACCAATTTTTTTGGCTCGTATTTAATTTGTGTGTTATATTATACTGTTGATATAAAGTTAATTGTGCTTTGTACAGTTTTTTTGCAAAAAGTCGCTTCCATTCCATTCCGCGGCAGTGTAAATTGAGCCTATTTCATTTTTAATTATGTAGCAAAATAGTAACCAGAGCAAAAGATGCTTATAATTATTGTAAGTAAAATTGTTTGCGTCATACAGCTTTACTTACAATTATTATACCTAATATAGGGTAAAACAATAATATAATTATTATTATTGTCACTTTAAGAGTTTACAATATAGAAAATCTTATTATTGGAATTACTAGATAGTATTTTCAACAAAATTGTAAGGTGCTAATAACTAGGTAGTTTGCCCTATATCTCTGGTAAAAATAAAATGCTGCAAATGTTACTATAATCACGATCATGAATGAAATTTTGCATAGCCGTAAATTGAGAATTTATGGTGATTACCAGATCATAGTTTAGCACCTCTGAAGGTCAGAGGTTCGTGATTTATTCGGTCAGGAGTTGCCAACCTTTGGTATTCACGAGCTTGATCGTTTATCAATTTTAATGGTGTATTAATTATGAGAACGTTTCACTTATCCATGCTCTAAATGAAGAGGTACGTACGGCATTTTCAAACGCTTCCTATAGCATGGAATGAAAACCAAAAAGATGTAAACTAACTATATCAGATACTAGAATCTAGAATCTAGATGATGACCGCAACTCCGCTGCGGCAACATTCGTTTATCGCGTGGGAACCGTACATTTTGCCGGGATAAAAAGTATGATATGTCCTTACCCAGAACTCAAAGATCTCCACAACAAATTTCAGCTCAATCGGTTCAGTGGTTTGGGCGGGAAAAGGTAACAGACAGACTGGCAGACAGACACACTTTCACATTTATTACTTACTAGTATGTAGGTAAGTATGTTTTGGATTATTAACATCATAGAAGTAATAGATAATATTATAAGGCTATAAAATAAAATCACAAGGTATTATAAAATTCATTTATTTCTCATGATCGACTTACATTTTTATATTTACAAATTCATTTGCTAACTTAAACAGTCTTAATCTATAAGGTGGGTTAAACTTAAAAATAACGTAGACAACAGGAATAATGCTTAGGGCTTAGGTATAATTTACTACTTTTACAAAATGCAGTTTTAAAATTATAATAGTTAAAAAAAAATATATATTAACAAATTATTGCATTGTCATTGGCTCTTAATACGTATGCAAAGAAATTATTTGAATTAATAAGACTACTGGAGATAGGTAAAAATCGTGCTCAAAGATTAGTTAAGTTACATACATATACAGCCCAAGTTAAAAGCGTGTAAAAAAAAACGGAAATTAAAAAAAAATTAAACTACTTGAAATGGTATAAACTTAAATCATCAACATTTCAAAAAACATATATTATGTTGTATGATATAATATTTGTAAATGTATTACTGAATAGGAAATTTGGGAAGTTTTCGGAAAATCATAGGACTTTATAATTATTACATGGTACATTACAAAGATAACAATGTTCGCTGTATGTACTGCTAAGTTAAAACCAGACAATACAAAAAGTTATGTATCTGGCTCTACCGAAATTTAATTAGTTAGCTTAATAAAAACTATAATATTATTGAAAATAAGTTACGCCAAAATAAAATATTTCTAATTTTTATCTATTTCTTCAAAAATTATATAATTACTAACATTTCAACAATGTTCCAATTAATCCGTTTTATTGCAATAATAATACATTTAATATCCAAGAAATATAATCATCAAATATAATAATTAAAGTAACACAGAAAAGTATTTGTTACAAGATAAATTCTTATAATAGTTATGTCAAACAACTAGTCATTAACAAGCAGCAACTGTTTTTTAATATTTTCATTCTCCATTTTTCTTTTTTAGGGTTCCGTACCTAAAGGGTAAAAACGGGACTCTATTACTAAGACTTCGTTGTCTGTCCGTCTGTCTGTCCGTTTGTCTGTCCGTCTGTCTGTCTCCAGGCTCTCCAGGCTGTATCTCAAGAACCGCTATAGCTAGACATCTGAAATTTTTACAGATTGTGTATATCTGTTGCCGCTATAACAACAAATACTGAAAACAAAATAAAATTAATATTTAAGGGGGGTCCCATACAACAAACGTGTATTTTTCAGCCTTTTTCGCTCTATATCAGTAATGGCAAGAGGGTAGGCACTTGAATTTTTCACACATTCTTTTGTTATATGTGTATTTTAATATTTAATAATTATATTAAAATAAAATAAAAATGTAAGGGAGCCCCCATACAAAAAACACAATTTTTAGCCTATTTTTGCTCTGTATCGGTACGGAACCCTTCGTGCGCGAGTCCGACTCGCACTTGGCCGATTTTTTTTGATTTTTTTTCTTTTGTTCCTGTAAAAACACGTTTTGTTCTTTAACTATTAAATTCACTCTTTTGTAACGTGTGTAAAGGATATATGCTTACAAAGTAATATTCTGTCGCTTTTACAATCACTATCACTAAGACTTCTGTGTGAAACTCTACAATCATCCAATGAGGTTCGTCCTCCCCAAATCGTCTCATTAATATTTTAAAATTATTAATACATATTTAGGCATTTATTTAAAAGTAGTAAATAGTAAGTATAGTAAGCTCACTTCCAAGATCACAAATATACAAGGCACATTTTCTGGATCAAAAATACTGTAAAAATTATCTATAAATAAGAGCAGCCGCGCTCCATCAACAAAGGATCTCTGGGATCCGAAACAAGAAACTTACTTTCCAAATCCTCCATCTCAGACCTACAAGCCTCTAATACAGGCTTACAAGCCTCCAACACAGGCCTACAAGCCTCCAACCCGCGTTCGCGGTAACAAACTCCAAAGAGTAAAAGCCAGAAGGATTCCGAAGCAGATCATATGCTCAGCGATGGTCGTTTCTTCCGGACAGTCTTGTTGCTCAAACCGAGGATCGTACCGATTACCTGGAAAAGAAATATAATTTCAGACACCACACAAGATACTTTACTGGTAATGTTAAATTAAGTTTATAAACAATCCCCGATTCAAAATTGTAATAAGGGTCAGGAATCAGAATGAAAAATATTGAAGCTATCATTTCATAAAATAGATAGGTCTCTTTTTTGTCGGGGCTTTAGAATACCTTTAACGGCTTATTAAAAGGCTTATCATGAAAAATATCTCGTGATTTATCAGCCTGCGTGGATGTTGAGATCGCGATCAACCTTTACCCCACTTTGACTTAGATGATCTTTATTGTAGCTTCTAGTTGATTTTAATGGCAATAAGAAACTATGGTTTAAGAATAGAACCAATTTCCTGGATATAGTTCGTTCTGATTTCAAACTCAATCATCGCATTCCTAATTTTTCTTGTAGGACGATAGGTCCTTTTGTAAAGTTATTGAGTCAATTACCGTCATTGGTGTTGATAGTGATTAAATCTATCATTGTCATCATTTTAAATCCCATAAACTTTATCAATGTTTTTGAATGTCAAGAAATGAGAAAGTCTATACAGAAATACATAATACTTCATCAGTTTACTGTATAATACTTTAGATAATGATGGCAGTCTGATTGCAGAAATAATGGCATATCTAAATACCTTAGATACGGAATACGCCGCCAACTTGCGTCTCGGTGTCGGCAACAACATGGCGGTGGAGCGCGCCTCCCGCAGCAGCGCGTGGAAGGCGAGCGCGGCGCCCGCGCACGACTCGGCCGCCGACACCTCGTAGAACTGGCACCCGAAGCGGAGCGACAGCTCCTGACCTTCCTCGGTTTTCACGACTCTGTAAACAAATGCCTAGTTAGTCAATTCCTAGTAAGAAGGGATGGATCATGGAACGGTATGAAGGAGTACTAGACGGTTCTAGTAACGATAGTTGGATCTGGTTTTATTTTTCCCTGTTTTCCAATTGCAAAGCATAATGCGACATCAATCGTGCCCAATTTCTCAGTTTTTTGACAAGAGGTTATATTTGCACTATGCATATATTATACCTAATCTCCTGTCAAAAATTGATTGGCTAGCGTCAAAAAGTTAACCAACCGACGCTAGTGAAAATACATCAGAAACTGGCTATCAATGGCATACAATGCCAAAGTGTGCTAATGCTTGAGAGTGCTTGATTTTGCGATGTATTGCTGTAGTTGAAACATTTAAATTTGAGCATTTTGCCGCATATTGTGCTCTAGTGCTGCAATTGTAAAACAAGGTTTGTTTGTGGAAAATCTACTTCGGCTCAGACGAGGACTTCTATAGAGATCTTCGGTGGCCCAACTGGACAGATTAGTAACTCAACGGACATTGTGTATTTCTCATGAACGTTCCATGGGAAATATTTACCAAAATCACTGTTTTGCCTAAAGGTCCAAAAATCCAAAACGCAAACAAAGCTGCTCACTAAAGCTAGTTCAAAGATAAATGTCATTGACACTGATGTTACCACACTCGTTATGTCTTATCATCTTTGTCTTGACATCTCTATATTACAAACCTAGATACTGTTGGCACTGGTTTATTTATTTGTCCCTCTGTTTATTGTTTATATAGCTGCCATGAAGCTTTTGGATTTATAGGAGTATAGTTGACTAAATTATATTTAATAGAAATAATTTCATTGGGAATCTTTAAAAGTTAATTTCAACCAAATTTCATAATAGTGAGAGTATACAAGATCTAGACCTAGAAAAAGTTTCACTTTTCGATGTAATCGTCTTACATATTTCATGGAAGCGGTGCAGAGATAAGATCTATCACGATGCCGGTATCAGTTTATCTGATCCCACCGCGAATATCTCAACGTCGGATTCGCAAACATATTGGTTCAGGTCAAGAAATTATACTCGAAAACTTTCCACGTGCCGGAAATGGATATTAGAATTCTAAATCATTCTAATTTGTTAATTCAAGCTTAGATTTCCTGTTGCTATTTTTATAGAAGCCTTACACTGAGGACATTTGGAGTAAGGTTACAATAGAATTAGTCGACTTAGTTGATATTTTTAACTTTCATAATATTCAACCTTCTTCGGTAATTATAATAATTGCTAATGACCTTACCTTCTACCTATCCTTCAGTCGTATTTTTGGTTATGGACATTAATTCTTAAAGGTACTAAATGAAAAAAATTTGGTTGTAGTATGTTTTTAACTTACCTCGCATGCTCCAAATCCCGTTTGTTTCCAAGCAACGTAACAGCGGAACAGCCCGGTAGCCTGGTCCTCTCCAGCAGAGCCAGTAACTCAGCAGCAGCCATAAAGGAGCGGCGATCACACACAGAATACACCACCGCGAACGCGTCACCCCAACGGAGGTGCTCGGCTAGACAACCACGTTTCTAAAACAAGAAGGTATATTAGGTTGGAATTGCTACTGGTTAAGATGCTTCTAGTATTCCAAACACTGGAAAAAATCTAGACGTTATTTTGTTTCTGGCACTAAATTGTCTGAGCTTAAGGTTTATTGAAAGACAAGAAAATAAAGAATGTCTAAAAAAGAAAGATTGTAAGTGCCAAAAGTCTATTAAAAGACTGGACAGAAGTCTAAAATTCAATGGACTTGCCAAAGTTTCTGATGCAAAAAAGATACACAAATACATCGGGCAAAAAGTTGAAAGAGGAATGTGACGTTTCGTTTTTTGCGTTCTAAATAATTGTAATAGAAGGCCCATGTTATTGGAGTATTTATATGTTAAAGTAATTATCTCTTCACAAAGATATAATGATTAATGGCAAATAATATAAAAATATTTACCGCACATCCACACGTGTCTAAAACTTCAACCTCAGACGATGCTCCGTCAAAAGTTGCTCGATGCTGGTAAAGAAAATCTGAAACAAGAAAAAAAAATTTAAATACCTAGTATGGGCAAACTGTGTTTTCAATAAAATTAAATCACGAACAAGAAATAATAAAATTAAAAAAAAAGGACGAATGAAGGACAAATTAAAAATTCTCCAAAGACAAACGGAGAGGTTAACGACATTTTGACCAAACACCAAAAATTTGACTCAACTATTGGTCTACCAGAATCTGATGGCAAAAAGGGAGAAAATAAATTGACTCTAGCAATACCGGGGTAGTTGGGATAAAACATTTTGATCCTTTTTTTTTCTTATAGCGGCTGATTCTGTGTGTTAAACAAGCAAATATAAAAATTGATCCAATGATCAAGGATATTTTTTGAAAATCTGCTGTCAAAAATTGCCATGAGATTCTGGTAGACCTATATCAGTCAAATTGCTATCACTCCGTCAACGGGAGCCGCGCTCTTAAATTTGTGAATGAATGCTGGTTTAACCTACTTTAGTTAGTAGGTTAAACCACTATTGTTTTATTTAGAAATGAATGAATCATTGACGGCAATATGTTTGTAAAAAATTATATGCTATCCATTAGGATGACACAAATCTATGGTTTAGAAATCTCTATTTGCATACCGACGTTACAAAAGTTATAAAATTTTCGGCGACTGTTACAGATTAGTTTTTCGCAAGCGTCCTTGATACTATATTATGAGAGGCGTTGCGAAAAGACAATATGATGTAACGATCAGAATTCGTATGTTTTACCAATTTAAAGATGTCAATGGCCGTGCCAGGCGCCGGTTGGCCTTGGCAACATGAGACCACTTGCCAATTTGCAAATAAAACATTGGCACTCACCGCTTGGCAATTGATAAGGGACAGTGATAAAACCTAGACTAGAGCTAATATCTTCACCTTGGTTTAACGAATGGATATGCCAAACAAAGCTTGATGATTTGATGAATCATTTATTGTGATTTATTTTGACTGTAAAATTGTTGTCAAATTGCTTTGCCAAGATTCTCCTGGTAGGTAATTCCTAAAATTCTGTAAGAACCATCTCAATGGTAAGAACCTAAATATTACTACTATCTTTTATCAATCGTACAAAATATATCTCTCTATAAAAATATGTTTTATTTTTATATAAGCATATAGGACATCGATCGATAAAAAGTCAGCGTAGATATAAAGCATAATATTACAAACAATTTTACAAACGTCGTAGACAGGAGCGTATAGTGCCGGAAATATGGCCGTTCAGAATAGATTTCTATTTAAATAAGTTTGAATTCTTGTCTAGAAATTGATGTTTTATTTTGATATATTATCAATTTTGTAATATTATTAAATTTAAAGAATAAATAATATCGACGATTCGCGATGACGACCACAAAAATTACTACCATAGCAAAAAATGGCTATAGTACGTTCAAATACATAGTGTACCTTCAAATATACATAGTTTTTAAATAGTATAGAAGCCGTATAATATAATATTTATCATGCATAATTAATTATATGATAAAAATAACAGAAATGAAGCAATTGAATACTGACCTCCAGTAGAACTGTATTCGCCGATGTACCTCTTCGTTAAGTAACGCACCACCACGGCTGAAACAAAAACTAGGAATTAGTTTCAATTACTCGAACATGCAATAATTAAATATGTTGATTATACCGTGTTTACATTTTATCTGCATTTGTAAGAGAAAGCACCAATTAGTCGTCTAGTAAGTGCTAAAAGTAACCCTGAATATAAACTACAGACCTTAATTAACGCGAAACCAAATGAATTATTGATTAGTACAATTCGAATTATGATTGAGTACGTCCTCCTTCTTCTTATATTAATAAAGTGCCTGAGGATTGGCCACTCTTATAATTTTAAGATTCACGTATTTTATATACCACGTAGCTCGTACGTATCTTCCCAAATTTACATACAATCAATGCGATCACACGTTGTTTGTATAACTAGAAGGTAATCCCTTGATAGCCTGAAAAGTTGCCAGAAATTCCTAGTCACTAGTTGTAAATCACTGATAATAAAATAACTGATTTTATCTTAATTTTATGATATTATGTGTTGTGTTTCCTAGGATGATAATAATATTATTAGTCCGGGTTCCCTAGAACAATTTTTTTGATTACTATCAAGCAAATTTTTTCGTGAGTAGCTTCATTTTGATAAGACGAACAACAATTTCCGCTGCGAAAATTTTCGAAAGTGGTAGCTAACAGAGATAGAAAGGATTTAATATTTCGATTTGATGGTCCTAAAATATGGATTGTTCTATTTGTAGGACAATGTTAACCCTGACTATATGTTTATTCATCTAGAAAATATTACCGATGTCACCTACTGACCGATGTCAATTTAACAGCAATTGGCATTGCGTTTGAATTTAATGAAATATATAAGAATGTTTTATGAGATCAACATCAGTAACCTATATAAAATACATCTGTAATCTTGTTTTTTTTAAATAATAATTATGATGTAGTTTACCTTTGTAGATTGATTTTATAGTATTCCAGTGTGGAAGACGCTGGGAGCTGTGTTAGAATTTTAACTAGTACAGCTCCCAACGCTAAAATTACTTATTTTGTATTGAAATTATATTAAATATGCCTTATTTATAAGCTTTTGAATGTATATGATTTGAAAATAAATAAATTATTATTATTATTAACAGTAACCCAGACAATATTTAAAATGTAAAAAGTCCATTTTGAATTTACATGCCTGAGATACATGGTAGTATTTTTCTCGTTTCCTCTGTGTTGTAAAACTGTAGTTAAATTTACGATAGTGTTATTGTAACATGTGTAGTTTAGACAGGTTGTTAAAGTGTTTATTAAAATAGAGAGATCATTATCACAGAAAAATACTACTGCTCTCGCTACACCGTTTGGGAGTTGACACAGCATCACAAAAACGGAAGAAGAAATAATGTTTGTAAAGCATAATATTTAAAGGCTGAATATGATAACAATATGAATATGATGAAATTGTAGATATGAATAAAAAAATCATGGATCTAAAGTTAAACTAGAAACTAATCGCCTTAGTATTAAAATAAAACATTGCAATGATAACATGTTTGTTCTCACAATATCAGTTGAAGCAATTAATGGAAGGCAGAATAAATTCAGCACCTAATCTTTTCACTAATGCGCTTACTGCCCTCGTTCCGTTACAGGAGATTAGCTTAAACCTATTAAGAATTGCTGTAACTAAGGATTCTATCATATAGTACAAAGAATCCAAAAAAATTGCGCAGGGAAGTATTCTAGATTTGAGAAATTAGAGGCATGAAAAATGCTAAAAATATTATAATTATAAAATCTACATATTCGTCAAGAGTGTCTATAATCATAACCAATTAAAAAATCCTAAAGATGGAATATATTCCGACTAATGTTTTTGATTAGAAGAATTTTTTTATTAGACAATGCATTTAAAAAACGATTTTCACTGTATGTTTTGGTACCTTTATTTCATCAATCGCATCGTTTTTTTTAACCCCTGACAAAAAAGATGGGTGTTATAAGTTTGACGTGTCTGTCTGTGTGTGTGTCTGTCCGTGGCATCGTAGCATCCAAACGGGTGGACCGATTTTGATCTAGATTTTTTTTGTTTGAAAGCTGACATGATCGAGAGTGTTCTTAGCTATAATTCATCATCATCAACCTGCTCAGTGCTGGAAAATCTGGGTTTATCTGCTTTATGATAGGCCGTTAGCAACTTACAGTCGTTTGATAGGTTTAATATTTAATTCTAGTTCGTGACATTTGTGAATATACTACACATTACACAATTATGGAAAGTTGATACTTGATCTGGTGCTGCAGCATCACCTGCAGCCTTAGCACGGCGACCAGTGGAAATGCGAAAGTATAGACAAACTGTGGAGATAAACTTAAGGTGCCGTTCCGATCTTTTTTCGTTCCGAAAAATTCAATTAAAATGCTACTTTATGACAGACCATAGTCACAAACTGTGAAGATAAACTTAAGGTGCCGTTCCGGTCTTTGTCCGTTCCGAAAAATTCAATTAAAATGCTACTTTATGACAGACTATAGTCCTAAAAATTCAAATAATATCCTACTTTATGACATACACTATAGTCTGTCGTAAAGTAGCATTTTAATTGAATTTTTGTCGGTCACGATTAGCCCTTATGAACCCTAAGTGGAGGTTTCATGTTTGGGCTCATATTAACGGCCTCATCTAAAAGGACATTCATAGATGGTAGTCATGGGGATATGGGGGTGTGTCGGAGGACCGCCAATGTAGATGTTGTGTTTACATTACATCACATTATTATTCATAGCGAACCGAATCGAGATAATCAGCGACTTGGCGATACAAAATGCAAAAGTCGCTGTTGTCGCAGTTTACTTGGCGGTCCGTCGACACACCGGGACAACAATTATGGACTAAAATATTACTTTACACTTAGGAATTATTTAAACTTAAAGTCAGTATATATTATTTCATTACTTTTTAAAGTTGTTTGTTTATCTTGATTAAAGAAGCATTTAGATTTGGAGTATAAGATAGGGATAAACTATCGATAGGCGAAGTCGCAAGCGAACGATCCGTTCATACACGACCATAAATCTTTACCACTTTACACAAATCTTTAGCAATTTATCTGGTATCTAAATGTTAATCGTAATATATAATCTCATTAGGTTGTAGCGCCATTGTGAAATAGACCGGTCCTACCACTTCCACAGAATCACAAGAGATAGAAGAAAATCGTACGTTTAAAACTTAAATTAAATAAAGCATAGGAATAGTCGGGCATTGAACATGATTTTCAGAAACACTATGAAAGGCTGTTGAATTTGAAATAGTCCAACGTCTTCTCCGAGAAAACACACAAAGTCATTGCTATATTGACGAACTTCTGTCTATCTGTATTCTGTGTACTGGCTTTATTGGTCATAAGCAAACGTCTTTATGATTTGAGATCTTTGACGGAGCAGTTGAAATGGGTCCAATTTAAATTATTAATGTCTTGTAAAGTATAGGATATAATTTGTTGTTTTGATTTCTGATTTACGCGATTTTAATGGCTGTTTCGCCATCTCAGAAATTTGATGTTAAAATACAAACGTAGTATCTATATTCTTAAATTTCGTATTGTGAGATATAGAATTTAAAGTTTTTTTGATGCGAAGAGACATATGGTAGATAATATTTTGATGATGTTTTAAAAAACTGTGCTTAAAGAACTTTAGGGTTATTTTAGTGTATTTACACTCATTAAGTAATATTAAAATATAGATGTTCCGCGCGGCTTCGCCCGCGTAATTTAGGAATTTCACGGAAACCGTACATTTTTCCGCAAAAATTAGCCTATGTCCCTTCACGTGGTCTATTCTTCATATGTGCCAAATAACATAAAAATTGCTCCAGTAGTTCTTAAGATAATAAGCAATTTCATATAATTTTCCCCGTTTTTTTCACATTTTCCTTTGTTTTCGCTCCAATTGATCTTAGCTTAATATGATCATACGCCTATAGCCTTTCTCGGTAAATGGGCTATCTAAAACTGAAATAATTTTTCAAATCGGACCAGTAGTTCCTGAGATTAGCGCGTTCAAACAAATAAACAAACAATTACTCTTCAGCTTTATAATATTAGTATAGATTGACAAATATTAACATCTTGAAACAATAAAGCTTTTTACCGCCCAAGCTACCAAACCAGATATTGCGAAACCAAAAACAAGAACCCACCAAAATCCTGCTCCAGTTACCCGATACTTAAGATAATTTAACGCTCCTTTAATTTGAATAACACCATTAGCGGTGTAATATGTTATCGATTGATTCAGAACATCAAGTTTGAACAATGATAACACTTTCACTGATGGTTGTGTACTGCGTGTGATATTTTCAACGAATTTGCTTAACAAATTAGATGACAATTATCGTAAATCTTGTTTTAATGTCAATATTAAGATTGCCTTTATTGTTTGTCACTATTTTTCAATGCATTGATTTATTTTCTGAACTATTATGTTTAAACATATTAGAATTTATGTGAAGAAATTTTTTTTTTTTAATTCTACCACACGTGGAAAACCTGGAGTCAAAAACAATCCTTAAACCTAATTCTGGTACGAGACAGGACCTTAATCTTTAAAGTTAAACCGCGCTCACTTTTCAATCTTTTTGAGATATGAAAATGTTAGAAAAATTATGTTATGAAAAAAAAAGTACTAAGTACCTCCTCCTTTTTGGAAGTCGGTCAAAAATATAATAAACATAGCTGGAAGAAAAGTAAAATTTTAATTCAACATTAAGAATACAAATATTGAATTACTAATCATGGAGAAACTTTAAAAATTTAATGTCTCATATTTTATTGATTTAATTTCTAAATCAAAAATTTATTCCATTATAAAATTAATTCTTCGTAAAATAAATAATAAACTACATAAAACGTCTTCGATAACAAGATCTAAAATGTTGACGGAAAGTCAAGCACGTAATTGTTTGACCTTCTTTTGAGGCTGTTTCATATGTATACGATAGCAATGAATCGGTTAGATCGAATAAGGGAGGATACGAAGATCGCCGGTTCAATTCCGAGAACACAGAGTATGATAGCGGTAACGAGGTCTATAACGGGACGAGAAACAAGGCGAATTTAACTGACTATGTCCGTTGAATACGGGAGCCGAGTAAATGGTAATTAATTCAAATTCATTTATTCGCAATAGGTACAAAACGTGCAGCAGATAATATTGACCGTCCCACATAATATCTAGCTGTACCGTACGATAAAGTGTTTGTTTTGATGTGTGTAGGTATATTTTTAAAGGAATACTTTTATTACCTATTTGAGTGGCATGTTCATAATTTTTTAAGCAATAGTGCTTACTTTTGCCATTTAACATTTCTTACATCCCACAAACTCTAGATTCAAAACTAAAAGTATACTAATCATGGAAAACTGCGAAATGTAGAGCTATAGACATATTTTATGTTTTCCTCTGTATCGTATTAAACACGTCTATGTAAGACTCGATAATTGTAGAAATTGATATCCTTTAGGCTTATGGTTTAATTAATGCGATGGAATCTGACCGCAAGGTATAGATCTTTCGAGAGAGAACTCGGTACTTGTACGATTGCCAATGCGATTGTCCACTTCTAGAACACTGTTTTGTTGATCGTAAGCAATCATTCTGCAATTCCTTCTTAAAATTTTCACGATTTACTTTCTTTACGGACTTTACAGTATCATATTTCTATCTCAATCGTTCAATTAATTTAAGTTTCAGAAACTTTAAAATGACACTTACAAATAAATTTAGCATTTATAATTCTAATTTGGAAAGCCTTATGGTTATTGTGCAATATAACTTGGTTTTCATGTATATTCGTTACTTCCTTTATTATTTTTTTAATTTGCTTTCTTAGCATCGAGTACCTACCTATACTGCCAGTTGTAAAATTAAGCAGGATTCTGCTTTCACTTGGGCAACGATTACGCACTTTAATTTCTCCGTTTATGACGGTGATGTATGGTGTATTTACACTATCTTATGTTTATGATCTAGAGATCTAATTATAGTTGTAACACCTGTCTAAATAAATGCGGCTTGGTCTGTAGATCGTCAGCGCCTACAATAGAATGTGGAGTAGTTAAATCTAGTTAAACGATCTTGAAAATTATAGTGCAATAAAATGATCTACATAACTCTCGCGAAACTATCAACAGTGCATAATATCGAAGTGTGAAAATATTCGTATTCAATCGATTTTGCTTCACAAATTTCTAAAAAATTACAAACACGTACATCTCGCTTATTTCTAGGCAGATGAAACCGCAGCAAAAGAAATGTCCTTATTTTCTTAGATCATCTAAATTCTATCCAATCTTAGCCACAATTTTATATTGGATTTTTTTACTCTGCCGATGATGATGATCCCCAAAAGACTGCAGACAAATCAAATAAAGCGTTAAAAATTTTACGCACGAGTGACGGAGACGGCTCTCCCAGCGATCTGAGTCCCGACAGACGCGCGAGTGAGTCACGCGGCATGCGGCTGCCTATAAATATAACTGCAACTGGCATTTAAACGCTCTCGATCCCGAAATGCATTCTACGAGTTTTATGTCATGTATATTACGTGGCCTGATTTGCGGCACCGCTGGAGCTACCAGTCGTACATAATTGTGTCACCGGTAATAGATATGTCTGACCTTACGAATCTTTACTGTTGCGTTTACGCATTTCGAGAAATCGCAGTTGTGCAGTTACGATTATTGTTTTATGATCGTAAATTTTGTTTGTTTCGAAAACTATTTGAAATGTGCTTCATACAATTTGAGATTTGTTTGGCTAGGTTTTTTTTATATGAAATAATGGGCAAACGAGCAAACGGGTCACCTGATAGAAAGCAACTCCCGTCGCCCATGGACACTCGCAACATCAGAAGAGCTGCAGGTTGCCGGCCTTTTAAGAGGGAATACGCTCTCTTCTTGAAGGTTTGCAGGTCGTATAGGTCCGGAAATACTGCTGGTGTCAGTTCGTTCCAGAGTTTTACCGTGCGCGGCAGAAAGTTACGTAAAATGCGCGGCAGAAAGTTACGCGAAAATCGTACCTAAATTTAAAATTTAACTTTAGGTACGATAACCTATGTAAAACTTGACAAAATATTATTATTTCCGAATTTGAATAAAGTTTTATCGCTATAACTACATATGTCTTAGAGACAAAACTTTATTTGTTCAGCATAAGTTTCAAAATAATAAGGAAGGGGAAGTGCCCAAAAGTTAAACAAAATAACATTAAATTGTGCCATTTCGTTCCATAATACCCTCAGCGTAAACTAGTATAACTTAAATAATCAGCACTTGAAAGCATTTAACTGAGATAAACTGCTCAAAATAAAAGCAATCTGCAAACGCATTAAATAACGCGTATAAATTAGAGGCCATTACGTTTCCAAACGTTTGTCTTGCAATATTTCAGGCTGCAATTCCTGAATGCTTGTGTGATTTTGTAATTTTGCCTGAATGTAATTTTGTTATTTTTGTTCTATTTTGTTAGCTGTCGTTGTTTTGTGTTTGCAGATAAAATATGTTTTAAATCACTCATACGATTCTTAAGATTCCCAATTAGACAAAGTTCATAAGTTTTTTGTTCCTCATCATTTATTTTTTGTACTTGACCTCTTAAAGGGTTTATTAGTTGTTGCTTTTCCAGAGCTGTTTAGATTTTAGCGCTTTGCTACATGAGTCACACTCCAGCAATTACAGTTTCTTGGCGCGAGTGAGTTGCTCTCGTGGAAATATTAGTGTTCAGAAATTTCTTATTGCATGCAAATTAACACGTTATATGGTTCTATTTTTAGTTAAAATTGCACGACAGGTGTAAAGTTATCAAATCGATCTTTCGCACGTTCTCCGGGTTTCTCTCTCATCTTAGATCTTTCTGTAAATCATCTTTTAGCATATTCACGTATAAAGCAAAAAATAGAAGTAATATCTGTAAACGTAAAAACATAACGTAAATAACTAAATGTAAGATACTTAGCAATAGAAATGTATTCACTGGTAGCGAAATAATAAGCACGAGGACAAGACTAATAAATAACCGCTATCCAAACATTGCGTAACACCTGACGGCATCTAATCACGACATAATTATTATGTTAATGCATTAAGTGTTTCTGTAATCGACACCCAAATGCCAGTGCGATAAATCAATTTCACCGATGCTTTCGCTTACTGTTTTTACTTTCTATTACACAGCAATAAGCTACATAACAATAGGTAATGTAGTCTTATCGCGATCCGCTACCAGATACCGATTACGTATTGCTACTTATAATTACGTAGGAGAGGAAGAGTAGACTGACGTCAAGTACCTTTCTAGAAAGAAATTCTTTGTAGATACAGATTGGAATTCATTTTCTAGTCTGTTACTGTATCTTTTATTTCAGTAGCATTTGTTGTTTCTTCCCCGCCGTTAATTTGTATAAGATGGGTATTTGTTTTGATGCAAGCTGTTTAAATGGCTTTAATGTATTTCCATAAATTTTTCCAGCATCCAGCCAGGTCAGGTTTATTTCACACGTCTATTTTATTTCATTTCTCTTTGCAGACGTTAAAGCAAACATGCTGAAATTTACAGATATTGATTGCACGATACATCAACCTATAATCGTTATCAGTGTCGATGACCCCTTCGCTTGCAATATTTTTTTAGAATTTGCGAATTTTGTTTACTTAGCCTGCACCTAATACGGTCAGTGTGACACGACACGAAAACACGAATTGCTATCATTTTCACACATTTGTATTTACAAAGTATCGATACTTATCGATTTAACACTTTGTTTTCCTTTTGATTTATTTGCTGATAGAAATCTTTTTCGTGAAATGATTACACCTACTGGTCCAAATTTTTTTGTGCTAAACTCACTTAAAGGTGACTTATGAGGTTGAGTTCTTTCTGAGACAGCCTACAAAAAAATGTCCATAGTTCGTTGTTTGATTGTCAATTTTTATCACAATTTTACGGCATGGTTTACTGTACTATTTTTGTTGCTTAAGTATGTAAAACTAAAACCTTTTAAATTTTGCACTGTCCATCTTTATTTAAATAACTGGTAACCCTAGTTCGACTGACCTCGAGTAACAACTTTTTGAGAGGTATTTGCACTTCTTAGTCATGAACTTGTAAAGAGACAAGGATATTCACTTAGCGTTAGATAATCACAGTAAAACAATGGACTCGTGGGTTTTGTTTGCCAATTGCGTAACAATAGCTAACCAAATTTCGATGCCGGTTTCACTATTATTTAAAATATTTAAGACACATACTGTTTTGGCAAACATTGTAGCGAAATGATAGAAGACAGAGAAAATATATTTGATGAAATAAATAAGTAATGTTAGAAAAATTATAATTGCAAACAAGTACTACCTTAGTACTTGTTTTAATTGTAATTTGTTTTTAATTTTTACAATTATAGAAATGTTTTATTGTTGATTTCAATAACGATGTCAATGATGCTGGTGATGAAAATGACACAATATATTATACGAAAGTTTTCTACGCTCCTTTTATGACTGTTGCCACTTCATACATCTATTTTCTACTTTTTAAAAACTTTTACCTAACATCACCATATTTGCCGAATCCAATCTTTCTAAACAAACTTTCGACCACTCGTCTTCTCTTATAAGTAAAATAGTTTTACCCGCTTATAGGTATCATAAATCTAGTGTAAATTACCTATAATATTTTGCTTTTCATCATTAATATTTTTAACATGTCAAGTTTTTTTATCCTAATTATTATTATTTACTTGTAATTAATTGGGTTCTCATTAAAATTGTATTAACGTTCCTAAACACATGGATATTAATTTAACTATAATAGGACCCAAAAGAAAAGTAACTTCACTGGTAATGAGATTTCCAAGCTACATAAATCATCCAACATAACAATTTTAGGCTTCCTAGACATGATTAACGACTTGTTATTGTGGCCTTACGGTCCCAAAACTTTCTGTTTATCCCTTAGAAAGATTGAGGCAATCTTCAACGAGTTATAATGCGTAATCTCCCGCATGCGTATTACTATCATTATGTCATGATTAATACGATGAAATACCCATTTTGGGTCGTTAAGCCATAAAACCCATGTCAGAGGTCTGTGCTCTACTTTGTTGGACTTTTTTGGTTAGGTGTTGTGGGTGTTCCTTATTAGCTTAGTTGAATTATCTAGTCTAGACATACGTTGTACCTTTTAGCTTAATACTAAGTGCATTTTTTATAGCTATTAACGTTTTATCTCTTCCATATTCAAAAAATATTTTAATATTTTAATGACTAAGTTTTCTGTTTGTTTCATCTAAAACGTTCTTGTGACAAATTGCGTACCTACTCGACACATTTCCTTAATAGATGTTTGCCAAAACTCACGCTTGATACGATCTGAGTCGGCGTTCTATCTTCGGCGGTAAACAACGCCCCCTATCGTGATGTAGCAAAGATAGAGAATGACTAACGATCCCGCATTCCTGGGTGAAAAAACTAGTGACGAATATAGAGGTGATAGAGACGTGCGTTTACCGCAACCATATTATTATTAACTAATGCAATAGGTAGGAAGGGTATGATTAATTTGCTCGTGATGAATAATAATTATAGAAGTGTTAGTAAGAAGAATTTAGTATTAGAAGTATTAGGATTGTTTATTAGGAATTATAGCGAAGTGTCAAAGCTGTTACATTGATTATTTATTATATAACTAGCTGGTGCCCGCGACTTCGTCCGCGTTAACATAGTATAATAACAAAGATGGATAGTTTTCCCCTTTTTGTGGTTCCTTACACAAAGGGTAAAAACGGGAATGACTTCGCTGTTTGTCTGTCTCCAGGCTGTATCTCAACAACTTCGCTAGCTAAATAGTTGAAATTTTTACAAATTATTTATCTAAGATCATTATCAAAAATAATGACGCTACTTCAAAACACCGCAGTGTTCTCAAATTTCTCATAAGCAAAATCTGATTTGCGCTATACTCCAATTAGTATAAGCTTCGTTGGAGCCAAAAATATTTTTCCTCTTTTCTTAGCGCCTCAATTCAGGTTTTATTTTGGTCCACAATTAAAAAGAGGTTTATTTTCGGCCCGAAACCCACAGCCGGCTCGGCGCTTTCTTTTATTTTGCTCTGCAAATTTTAACTCTTAATTTAGGTGTCTCGGTCTGGTTTATATGTAGAACTTGTGAGGTTATAATTATGACGTTAATATGGATTTAGGTTCAAAAATGTTGGACTGACGTTTATCTTTTTCTGACTTTCGATCCACAATTCATCTATTTCATCGTAATTCTCAGGAAACTGACCACAAGGCTTATTATTATCTACGATCAGTAGGTTTTTGCATTTTTGCTCAAAAAAAATACTGGAATACAGTTTTGGTAAGTGTACAATTTCTGTCGCTATTTTTAACAGTTACCGGCGTAGTTGACTTTTTTAAGTGTAAATCTTTTGCCAATCTTTGTTGGCTTATGTGCTCATGATTGACGTCTTTTCTCACCGAACTTACACGCGTCAATCCAACGTAAATAGCAATTCGGGGGTTATCAACATATCAACCTGTACTAAAGTGTGTCGTCCACATAATAATAATATTATATAAAATACTTTTACCTTATTGCGTTAACTTTTTATTGGTTCGTAGCAGATCTGGCAAACCTTTTTTAATAAGCTAAATTTTATGAATATTTTATTGTTGCCATAAACAAATATATTATGCTCCAGATGTCCAAAAGAGCACAATAAATATAATAATGACGTATATTTTGGAGTTTATTGCAGGAAACTTTAAATTGGATGTAACAAAAAGTAAACATTATAAAATTTTTGATTATTTATACTTAATTGTAATAAAACTATTAATTGTAAAACAAATTGATTTTGAACTTTGTGTAAAGTAAAATAATAATAACTCCTTATACAACATGTTAACAATTGCTTGTTGCTTTAACAAACAAACACACAATCACCTTTACAAAATCAGCTCAGCTTTAACCTTTGCAGGTGATTGATAAAGTTTTATCGCAAACGGGCCATCTGCGTTGCAGCACCTAAACTCGAACAATCATTGATTTGTGCACAGTTAAAGACGAGTGTTTAGCAATTTGACATACTTCCTAAATTGGTCGTGTTGCTATTTCCCAAAGACCCACTTCGCTTGACTTAAAGTAAATATTGGATTGAATAATGTAGTACTATTCTTGGATTTTATAAATGATATAAATGAAATTAGCATTTCATTTTAAAAAACAATGAGAGCTTTTTTTTCCTCCTATTTATTTATATCTACAGGTGTAAGTGGGCCTAAACATAATGGTAAATTAAACACGGTGTATAAAGCGTCTCCCAGACAGACGCGGCCTGCGGTGGCGGTCAGTTGAATGGCTTGGCCGCGTGTATCTGTGTCGTTCCTAGAACTCTCAAGTCATCGAACTGACCACCACCGCTACCGCCACCGCAGGCCGCGTCTGTCTGGGACACGCTTTATTTATATTACTTTGATCTAAGTCGATTCACTTATCGGACAAAAGCCGTATATTCTTGAATCCTGGGTCCCTTTCCAGGACTCAAAAGATCTACTAAGTCTCAAAGACGGGAGAGATGTGGACTGTATTATATACGAAGACGAGGATAACTGTAGCTACTAAATGATACACCATGTGAAGCGACAACTTTAATGTTCTGAGATAGACTGAAAAATATACATAAAAAAATATAAATTGTCAATAGGAAAAAAATGTGACAGAAAAGTAAATATTTAAAAACAGTAAAAAAGAGTATAAACATTAAACACTAAGGTCTGTCCAGCCAGTCGCCAACATCTACATTTACCAAAATCGATCTCAATTGGATCAGCAGGTTCATTATAAAAAAGATGACAAACAGAGAGACTTTCGCATGAATAATATTATTGATAACACGCTAATTGTGAGGACTATAAAATTTCTAAGAGAATTTCCATTGCTATTTCGTATTGGCAAAGTATTTCATAAGAGTAGGTGTGCCATTTGTTTACCAACTCTGCTGTTATGTGATATAATATTATTGTATAGCCCTTAATCGGTAGAAGTGTCGCATTGAACTGGTTACTCAATAGATAACCTAAATTAAGGTCTTAACGCAGATTATGTAAATTAAACGAATAATTTTATATGGGTAATGCAAAACGGATTTGTATCTTTAATATATTTTACTAATAAGGAAAAATAAATTATTATTAGAAATATAATTCAATCGTCAAATCATTAAAAAAAGGATGATCAAACAATTAAATAATCGGCCAAGTGCGAGTCTGACTCGCGCACGAAGGGTTCCGTACCATTATAGAGCAAAATTAGTGTTTAAAAAATGGTGTTTTTTGTATGGGAGCCCCCCTTAAATTTTAAATTTATTTTGTTTTTAGTATTTGTTGTTATAGCGGCAACAGATATACACATTATATGAAAATTTCAGAAGTCTAGCTATAGCCATTCTTGAGTTACAGCCTGGCGACAGACGGACAGACGGACAGACATCGAAGTCTCAGTAATAGGGTCCCGTTTTTACCCTTTGGGTACGGAACCCTAAAAAAGAAAACATGTACCTATCTGATTCTACATAAATTCTAATTATTTTAAGTACTGAAACTAAAACAACTAATAGCAAAAGCAGGATTTAAATAGCCATTAAAAGTCGAAATCTTATCCGATCTAATTTTTTGTTTCCTCCGGTAGATAAAAGAGTATCCATACTTATATTATAAATAAAAGTGTGCCTGTCTGTCTGGTACCTCTTCATCGATTTTGATTTGGTATGGAGATGCTTTGAGTCCCGGAAAAGGACAAATTCCGCGCGTTAAACGAATTACGAATATCTGCGTGGCGTGACATCATCATCATGACGATGACGATGGATGGTGATGATGATGATGAAACAGCATGTGCTAAAACAAATGCACATGTGGGGGAAATTTATCATGTTTACCGCACCATTGTGACTAGCTTGTTGACTCGGCGCTATCGGTGATAAGGTACTTTACCTTTCAGACAATGGCGGGCATTAAGCAATCTAGTTTCGAAATTCTAGAAAATTAACGCTTTGTTTACAAATACATGTAATTCATGTAATGCAGGTGTTACAGATAATTATTAAAATGTATATCAAAATATTGTGAACAGTAAAAGACTTATATAATATAAATTGTACAAGCATAGGACATAGTCGCTACTCGCTAGTCGCTACCCATGAGCACTCATAGCACCATATAAGATTAACATTGAGATCTCGACCTTATTGTATAAAAAATGTAGAAAAAAATGATTTGTTAGTTATTATATATATTTATTTTATATTTTCATAGTAGAATGTCGTATGGCATCCTCTTATGGGGAAACGCTGCCGACATTAATACGATTTTTGTGCTGCAGAAGCGAGCTATACGTTCAATTTATAAAATGTCAGCTTTTGAATCTCTGAGAGAAAAGTTTAAAGAAATTGGTATTCTAACTGTTGCTTCTCAATACATTTTGGATAATGTATTATATGTTAGAAAGAATCTTAGTAAATTTACAACCAAAAGTGACAGTCACGGAAGAAACACTAGAAATATGTACAAACTAGAAATACCGGTGATCAGACTTAGTAAAGTTAGTAAATCTTTTAAAGGTCAATGTATACGCCTTTACAATAAAATCCCAGAAAACGTTCAAAATCTCTCCATTAATAAATTTAAAAAAGTAGTCAAAGAGCGTTTGTCTGCCAAAGCCTATTATTATAAGGTCAATGATTTCATAAACGATGGCACATCTTGGGAGTAGGATGGCTGCTTGCAAGGCTGCTTCTAGATTATTTTATGACTTACAATAATTATGTATGTATGTTGACATTGTATAATTTTAAGTTACAGCATTGTAAACTTTATTTTAAAAGATAAATTTTTTTCTCACTTTTTTTGGTAAATAAAGTGGGCCCCGTGCGAGTTTCTTACGCCGGTTCTTCTCGCCGGGTTAGTTCCCGAACCGGTGGTAGGCATCATGTAGACTTTCAGAAAATATTTGCAAAAATTTATTCTGAATAAAAAAATTTGAGTTTGAGTTTGAGTTTGAATTAATTGATTCGGCTCTTTTAATTACTGGGACCGATTTTGTTTAAATTTCATTTTATTTATAGTAGACCCCGCGAAACACGACTTCTTTATTGTACAGTACCTGCAGGGCCTTTTGCATGCTCTCATGGGATATGTAGTAGAGTAATAATTGTTGTGAAATAGATAGTAACTCAGGTATGTTCCAACTTAGATGCTGACCGATTGCTTAATTATTTAGATATCCGCTATATAGAATAATTATTCTAGTATATCAATATTATCAACTCAATTATCACTACTAACAACAAGGTCAGTTCACAACAAAATGAGACAAATATCAAGAAGCGTCATGCGATATTTTGATATTGTTGTTTCGTATTGATTTATTAATTATTATATTACTAAGTGTTGCCTTGTTTCGTTCGTTTAGGTGCGAACTGACCATAATAGAGCGAATAGTATATTAGATATTACTATTGTCATCTTACAAGTAGTGGCAGCGTTGCCGGCTTTTTAAAAAGGTGTAATGCCTTTTATTCCGACATTAATAAATCAATAAAAATATTTAATATGCCGAGATGAATGCTCCAAGTGCTACGGGACTATTTTTGAAAGTCATTAAGCAATTTTAATTAAGAATCTCTTTGAAGTTGTCGGTGCAATAGCCGTAAAAGTTTAATTAAAAAACAATATTAATTAGGAATACGAAGCAATTTTCATCACTAAAACAAGTAAAAGGCTACTTTATGAGTCATTAAAGATAATTGATTTCGGTCAAGCTTTGTTTAAAGCGATCCTTGCGGTGTTGGTCAAATATTTCTTCCATTACAGTGCGGTATCATTATAGTGTCATTATGTACTATTTCAATTGGTTCATCCTTTAAAATTGAATTGAAAAGTTTTTGTCTATGTTTTTTCCCACGCGTATACGTACAAGCCGGTAATTAGTAGACTTAGTGTGTTTCAAAAATGTTACTGTTGTTGTTTCAATAGTAAGTATGTTTAAAGTTATAGAAAAATATAAATAAAAGTAAAAAAAATGTAAGTAATCAATAAAAAAGTTAAGTAAAAGTTTAAAACTATGTGTAACATATTAATTTTCTAAATGTTATTTCTAATATACCTATTATATTATTACAATAACATAACAGCTGATCGCCTACCTGATTTGCCGGACCTTGCGCTGCCGAGTACGACTACTCTTATTCGATTTACCGTCATTTTCATCACAACACACAAAGTTCTAAATTCAAATGTCAAATGGCGCGAAATCAGCTGTTTCAAGATGGCGGCACGCGCGCGCGAGGCACCTGCTAGAGAGCGACTGCAGCAAATTGGCAACGCACGATCACGAATGCATGCGATATGGTTTCGTTGCGAAATATATTCG
The DNA here is from genome assembly GCA_905187585.1 of Cyaniris semiargus. Lineage (NCBI taxonomy): Eukaryota > Metazoa > Arthropoda > Insecta > Lepidoptera > Lycaenidae > Cyaniris > Cyaniris semiargus. The sequence goes on from LR994551.1 coordinate 3,149,206, forward strand.
CTCGTGAAAACGTCACTTTCAGGGTTTATCGGATTCTCCAGCGTTTGCGAAAACAGTGACTAAGTGCAATCGAATTTGGTATCGATAATCTACAGTTTTGTTTTTATGAGTGATCCTTATGTCCTTGGTGTAAAGATCCTATTGCACGCAAAATAATTATTGTGAACGCTGAATAATAATATTGTGTTTTCATTTTCATATACATAGTTACATACTTGCTTAATAATATTTAGCTAAGTACGTTAGTACTTTCATAATATTTTATTGGGCTCTCCATTTTGAAACTTTAGGTACTGTTTGCGATTCTTTATTTTTTCCTTTTCAGTTTCTTAGTAATTTCTATTTTATAGAGATTTGCCTAACAAGAATTAATATTGAATATTAATTTGTTATATTTTGATAAAATTTTATAAAATTATACTGACGTACATCCGCAGAAATTAACTTGACACTTTCTTCTATAGTGTTTCCTTAGAACGAGGTGCTCATTTAAATTTTGTGTCGCATAGTAACTATTTAGTACTGTCAACTGTGTACTATAATAATATTATTAAGATTCATTGAAAAAGCAGGAAAATATGAATGGAGTTGTTATCGTGCCAAAACGATAATGATACAGGGTTACTAGGGCGCTTATGTAACGATATAAAATTTTAACAAGCACCTTGTTAACATTCTCTCTCCACCCTTTTGCGTGGCATTTAATTGGATATAAAAAAAACAAAATACGTGACCAAATCTCCGATATAAAGGGACACGTCACAAGTAAATGTTTTTATTATCTACTTCTTCTTCTTTTGGTTTATACCTCCTAGTTTTTTGCCAACGTCATGTCATAGTGAAGATGTGTATATTTTATTTCCTACTTTTGAAAATATCTATTTTTTTACTAAAGATTGATTGGTTACAATACACAATGGATGAATTTTGTTCTTTTTAAGCGTTCAAATATTCTAACACACTATTAACCGACTCTATCTAAAAATCCTAAATTTAGTCAAAGCGTAAACGATCTTACCTAGTCAAACTTAATTTAAAATATGGCGATTGGTGATGCTGATGATAATAATTGTTGTTAGATCTCTGATAATAATGTTAGCTTTTAAAACAAAAGCAGGCACATGTCTAGTGTAGAGTAAATAGAGAGCACATGGACAAACAAAACATACAATAATATTACATTCTAAACTTATTAATTTACTGCAGTTAAACTGTTTAATCTCGTCTACTAGTAAAAAGTACTAAAAGTGATTGCAATATATTATATTATGTAATAGACAAACTACCCAAATCGCATCTTAAATTTTTGTTTGAAAGTAGTTATCTACTGCTACCTTTGAGTTTTTCATATTATATCATTGACTGCTACTGTAATACACTGTACTGTAGCATAAACTCTTAATATTATACCAATAATTGGGTATTTTGCCTTATATTTGAGATATTATTGTATATTGAACTCAGCTCTATAAGTTCTTAAAATGGCGATTTTTTACACACAATATAATCTCGCCAAACCAAGTTTATCGGCGAGTTTTCATAGCCATTTACGTCTAGTAATGCCTATACCTACAATAATGTAGACAATATTATGTAGAATAGCGGGCAGACGACACCTGTGTATTGTAGCCTGTAGGTCTTCCTTGCGGTTTGGACCCACCGGATGCCCCCACGCCGCGTACTGCTCATGTCACATATTGGTCACTAAAGTGATCCTTACTTTTAATTAAGCATACATAAATAATCATACAACCTCAGGGTTATGTTGCTAGATATCTTGAAAAAAGAAATCAACTGGTTGCACTCCGGAGTCCCGGGACTGCCGACAGAAGTGAAAAGGAAACCTGCTTTTTTTACACCTGCGGAAGGCATACATTGTATACGTGCGGTAGAAAGAGCCGATAATCTCATCCTCCGTGTTACGAAATTTCGATCAGGTTATCTAACGCAAGTTTAACATTTAACTCATCCCAAAAAACTGCACAAAACGCCGCTAAAGAAGTTTGCACTTTAAAAAAGTTCTGAAAATATAAATAAGTAGCTATTATTTTGTTCCAAAGACACTTACGTAAACGGTAAAACTGAAAATAGATAAATATGAATTCGCAGGGTCGCACATAGACGTAAATGCTATTGTTTGTAACATACAAGTTGCTATATTTGTTTGCAAGATATAAATCTTTTTTATATTAATAGCTGAATGCTGCCGTCATAGTATCATGTTTTATTGTATTTTTATTGCAGTAGATAACATAACATAACAAGTAAGTCATAACGAAAATTAGAATAAGATTTTGTTATTGTAAACAAAATACGATTTTTATTGACTATTTTAAAGTAACTTTATGTTAATTACCTTCGCCAACAAACAAACGAACTTGACGTACACAAAAAATCTTGCATTTTTTATGGATTCACTTTTAGTTGTGTTTTATAATAGAGGGTGCAATTAAACCTCCCGGCTGAATTTTGATATATTGATCCTTGTTAAAAATAAAAATACACGTATTTTTTCTTTTATAATCACTCAGTACTTAAATGTTGAGTAAAAGCTTCCGAAAGTTTTCCTAAAAAACACCACAATTATGGACACTACGCGCCATGCGCCGCTATCTCGCTTACGCATTCATTGATAACAGCGCCTCCCTGGCCCCACCCCTCGCGTCACCCTTTCCCTACCTACGTGCGTGAATGGCGAGAGGCGCCGGCCGCGCCATAATAGGCAGGATGAAATTTTTTTTTCTTATTGGTAATTGAAAGAGCTCTCAAAAATAGAAACATCGATGAAAGAATGACTTTGATAGCTTAAAAATTCACCAAGATATGACAATTCAAACATCTCATAAAATAGACCTGCCCGAAATGCTCCATACAAACTGCTACTCGATTATGACGTCACCGTAGAGTAGCTATATAGTATAGCTTGTAGGCATCGCGGGAGAACTTTGTTCGATAGCTATATTAATTATTGCGTTTATGAAAGTGGTTTAATAACAAAAGTTGCTTTAAATTACATAAGTTATCGAAATAAGTTATTGAAAAAAATTCGACTTGAATATCCAACTTTGAAGGCGCATGACAAAAAAAAATACAAAAGTTATCAAACTGAAATTTTGGAAACACTTATTTTTTACCATTATTTCTTTATTTTATTAACAAAAATTCGCAAATAATTAACCTTTTCATCATCCCTATTATCGTTATTCGTACGAAGTGACCATTAACCATCGATTTTTTTTGGGATAAAATATGTTATTGTAAAAAAATTAACACCCTATTTATTTATTTTTTTGTTAAATGGACTCTCCTAATGATACCTAAGCCCTAAAAAAATTTGGCCGGAAGGTTTAAATGCACCCTGTATAATATTCTGATATAAACTTCATACTTTACTATATAAACAAAACTCTCACCTGAATATTAAATACAATAACCAATATAGAACAGGTGTATTATATAGGCAGTGCGATTGGCTTAATCCGTGACAGACATCAATAGGCTTTGTACAAACTGTATGGTGAACGGTGTTTGGCTTCAATTAGGTAGCGTGAGAATTGACATCAAAATATGTGATGAGATTTCGATGAGATTCATGTTGGGTGTAGAGCCTTTTCTAAAGATTGTTTTTTTTTTTTATTATTTGTAAATTATAATCTAGATTAATCTGATAAAATTATTAAAAGGCTACAACATATAGGTATTTCACAGAAAATGTTCTCAAATAAGTCCAAAGTGGACTAACAGTTGATATTGTTTGCATTGACTATTTATACGTCTGGAGTTATTTAACTTTGTGTTAAACTACATAGTTACTGAAAATATGAGCTCGACTTGGCGGGGGCACTGCTGTGCCCCCAGATTTTTTACTGAAATCGCTCATCTTTTAATTAATTAAATAAACTTAATATTTTTTACCTAATTTAGACACTTCGCCCGGCTTCAAAATGTAATATAGTACCTATACAGTATACTATTTATAGTGACACAGATCTGTTTATCAGATTTTCGTTAACAAGCGTGGAAAATTATAAATCGACACGCTCTATATTTCTTGTCACTTTAACAAGTAAACTTTCACGATACTTAATTATTGGCGATAACAAATTAAGGTCGAAAAAAGTGACCAAAAGTAGTCCCCGACTCGTCCTAATTTGGTCCGAGTTTTTGTGTCAGTTCAACGATCGCTAATTTATCATCTTCAATGTCATGGGAACTATTTATGAAAATGTGTATGTGTGCGAGTGTATGCTTGAATGTAATTGTGTGCAATACAATTATTAAATTATTTAGGGCCTGTTTCACCACTTCCTGATAAAGTGCCGGACAGGCTATCCACAACTTTTTTGACAGATTCTCCATACTCTATCTGTCAAGTTAAGTGGTGGATAGCCTATCCGGAACTTATCAGGAAGTGGTGAAACAGGCCCTTAGTGTTCAAAACGTAGTGGCTGAGAAAATATTAGTAGTAGGGTGGGTCGAAAATATTTTTTTCCGAATTTCAATTTGTAATAGTGCGGAAAACATGACCTGGGTAGAGACTTATAAACGTACATAATTATTTTTTATTAATATTAACATTGATTACCCGCGCATGTCGTTTGAAAATTCGACAAAATAGTTAAAATTACATTTATTTAATCAAAGTTTATTGTATAATGACACGGCGTAAAATTATATTACATTCTTAAAATCAGTAAAACACGTAATAAAGATAATAAACAAACCAAAATATTATAATAATCGTGCGTATTGTGCGGCGGATGGAGCGGGGAAAGAGGGCGTAAAGTGTCTAGCACGCGACATTGTCTTAGTGCGCTTAATTAGTTTCGGGTGAAAGGTCGCGCGCATTTACCTAATTTTTTCGATAGTTTGAGTAGTTTGTATAGTTGTTTATTGTTTTTGTGACGTTGTGTCTCATCATCATCATGGAGATTTCAAATAGTACGCGAAAATCTACAAGTTGTCCCATTTTCGGTACCCCGGAAGAATTTAACAAAAATCAACTACCCACTTACAAACAAGTTATGAAACATTACAATTTAGTGAGACATCAGCTTAAACTTGATAACAATTCAAAAAAAGAGCCATCGATTAATGAGATATCTGAAATAGTGTCATCTAAAGTTGAATATTTGTGGAGAAAACCGTCAATACCTACTGTGTCTCATAATCGTGTGATGCAATTAATTAAAAGTTACCACGCGAAATGTAAAACTTTATTCAAATCTTTTAAGCGATTATCTGAAGAAAAGATTCAAGAATTTCATAGAAATTCGGAAATATTGTTTGATTTGAGTTCATCTAAGTGTAAAGATTTAGAATTATGTAAATGTTCCAAAGACCAAAAGATTCCTAAAGAAGAACGAGCTTTTTTAATGGATCAGAGAACAGAGAGAAAAATGATTATGGGGACTGTAGATTTATTGACAAGTAAGCGGAAAAGAAAACTGAGTGATAGAAAAATTAAGCTTAAATCCTATTACGATTCTAGCGTTTGTAAACCAGGCCCTTCTCACGAAAATCTTAATATTTCAATAACGTCTGGAAGTAGCGATGAAGAACAAACTTTGCCCTCAAGTTCATCAAAACCAACATCAACAAAACGTAAAATAACATCTCTCAAGAATTTGTCAACTATCTGTGACCAATACGGGATATCGGACAGAGCAGCCGCTGCTGTCGCTTCTGCCGTTTTGCTAAAAAGTAGTTTTTTGATTAAAAATCAACAACGAAATAATCGATAAGTCGAAATTACGACGAGCGAGACAAAAATTACGAAAAGAAACCTTATCTCAAGGCCAACTAGATACTATTCCTGCCTTATTTTTTGATGGACGAAAAGATATAACCCTAAAAATTATTATGAAAGGAGGAAAAAAAATACCGTTTAACATCTGTGGAAGAACATATTTCAATAATTCATATTACAGGTCAACTGAACATTTGTCTAGAAGATACGGGCAAATATGGCGGAGTCATACGGCTTTTAGAAAAGCGTTTACACCGACCACTTCAATGGATCATATGCCTTTTACACTTAAACGAACTGCCTTTAAGACATTTATTTGCAAAACTTGATGGCACCACAACAGGACCTAATACTTATTCAGGTGCTATTGGAAAATTACTTGATAATTGTGAGAAGCGTTCTGTTGTCGTGTTTGAAAAGATATAAGGTATATTACCAAACATTTCAAATGTAAAAGACCTCAGTTCTGACCAATGTTACCTTTATGAAATTACATCTGCCGTCATAAGTGGTAATTACTCTCCTGATTTGTCTCATCGATCTCCGGGAAAAATGTCTCATGCCAGGTGGCTAACAAAGGCCAACAGGATTTTGCGCTTATATGTTTCTACTGAGATACCTACAAACGAACTAAAACAACTCGCTATTTTTGTAGTTAAAGTATATGCTCCTATTTGGTTCGAAATCAAATTGAATCCGACATGTAAAGATGGAGCAAGGCACTTTTGGAAGTTGGTATTTTATTCTCGATACCTTCCGCAAGAATTAAAGAGTGTTGTTGATCCTATAATAAAGCGAAATGCTTTTTTTGCGCACCCAGAGAACTTGCTTTTGTCTATGTTATCTGACGAACAAAAACATGTGAGAGAACTTGCCGCTAGACGTATTTTAAAGGCAAGAAAATCATCCGAATCCCTTCAGCTTCGAGTCTTTGAAGTGCCTACAGTAAATTTAAATGCTTCGTCTTACATCGATTTGATAGACTAACAGCAATCTTACTCGCAACCACCTATATTGACTAATGTTTCGGATGATACTCTTCATTCCCTAGTTGAGTCAGGTGGTGAAGATGAACTCCTTTTTCTGCGGCTACCATGTCACACTCAAGCTGTGGAGCGGGCTGTAAAAACAGTAACAGAGGCATCTATGCAGCTTTGCCACAAAACTGCAAGAGAAGCTTTAATTAAGAATAAAATTATTTCACGAAAGCTTATGCCAAAGTTCGAAAGTAAGAAAGATTTTAACGTGATATGAAGATATTTTATTTTTATTTCCTCTTATTATTTGTTTGTTTTTCTTTCTATATAATAAAATATAGTCCAAAAACACTTTATTTTATAAGTTTACGTAGTTATTTTTCCTATGAGTCACGAAAAATAAACTATCATATAATTAACCAAAAAAGCTAAAATTTCAGATTTTCAAAGTCAATGCGCGGGTAGAAGGAGTTATACTAGAAACAATTTTTTATGTTGTTTTATCGTGAATAGATGTGGGTCACCTTTTTTTAACTATTACAAAACGTATTGGACAATTTAATTTTTGTCCATACAAAAGCGACCCACCCTAATTAGTAGGTATAATATTATAAACCCCTGGTAAATGATAAGAAATACTTTTTTCATTCTCTTTTTCCTTTATTTCTGATTAGTTCACGTATGATCTCGTTACACGAGCTTTATGCTTTATGTTAACTCTATGTGTGTTATTTATAAATTTCAATAAACACGGACATAGTCACATCGAACAACATGTACATTTTGCACTTGCGAAATCCATTAAAAGTTTAGCTCGGGGCGGACTGTTTGAAAGGCGAAGTCGGGGGCTGGCATTACCGCATCATCGCGACTGACGGAAATGTGCTGAGGATTTAAATTAAAAGGTAATAACACCTTATGGAAGTGTCAATTTCGATGTTTCTTTTGAATTTTATGTAATAAAAGCAGGAAAACTGTAGAGGGATTGTGAATGGCGAGTGTCCGTGGACTCTATTAAAATGAAGTGAACTCGTAATTAACACATTGTTAATCATAATTCATAATAACATAATGTGAAATTAGAAATTTAAAAACAACCCCCATGCCACGGACAGATACACACACAGACAAACAGGTCTGTCAAACTTATAACACCCCTCTTTTTTGTCTGGGGTGACACACGGCACACCACATCAAACTAGAATTTTGCACAACTTCACTTTTTTTTTAAAATGAAATAAGGGGGCAAACGAGCAAACGGGTCACCTGATGGAAAGCAACTTCCGTCGCCCATGGACACTCGCAGCATCAGAAGAGCTGCAAGTGCGTTGCCGGCCTTTTAAGAGGGAATAGGGTAATAGGGAAGGGTAGGGATGGGAAGGGAAGGGAATAGGGGAGGGTAGGGAAGGGAATAGGATAGGGGATTGGGCCTCCGGTAAACTCACTCACTCGGCGAAACACAGCGTAAGCGCTGTTTCACGCCGGTTTTCTGTGAGAACGTGGTATTTCTCCGGTCGAGCCGGCCCATTCGTGCCGAAGCAAGGCTCTCCCACGTATAACTTGGATTAATGCAAGAGCCATTCTAAAAACAGTTTTGTGCCTACCCCAAAGTCCTGTTACGCGATCCTTGTCGCTGATTTAATTCCCGAACCGATGGTTAGACAACATAAAGGAGAATTCCGAAAGTGTTCATTTCATACCAACTGCGAAACAATTTATTGAGTTAATTATTAATTAAAATATTATTATTATTATTAATTAAGTAAATTAATTCCCAGTTATTTAGTCACACTAAGGCTTTCCTCTTCCAATGTAAGATCCCATTAAATAATACCTTATTAAATAAACGTTACATACTATGACAACGAATTACCTAATACAAGCGATATGCTCTTGCGTCAATATTAATTATGCGCACGTGTGTCTTGTAATTTTTTGTGTCTATTTAATAAGCAAAGACGTCATTCTATATTATGACTGACCTGAATAAAAGTTAAATGAATTAACCAAAGGGCACATAGAGGAGGCCTTGGACTTAATAAAGTATCTAAGAATCGCACTAGGGTCATTATAAGAGACAATGACTAAACCAAGAACTCTACATAGTTTTAGACATATCATAGTCGTAATTGATAAGGTTAGTTCATACATAACAAATAACAATGCAAAAATGTTACGTAGAACGACATGCCGCAAAAAGACATCGCACGAGGAAATGATAACTGTGACGTCATTACTACATAATAAAGTATAAACACACGTATACTACTACATAATAAAAAATCTAAAATTGAGTTGGTACTTGAGCGTGTCAAATCGACGCGCCTTTAATGTTGCTCAAAAAAAGAATGTTACTGGATCCTCGCAATGAAAATGTTCAGACTAAAAAAGAAAATTAGGTGCAAATCATGTATCGGGTGGCAGTGTTGCTATCTTATAATATTAAGAAAGTGTAGTAAAGATTGAGGCTTCTCGTATTTTAAATTATATTTGTAACTGTATCGTGATGTTTTGAGCTAAATAATTCTTATTATCTCTTATATCTAGGCTAATATCTACCTGTTATTTCCTTAATATTATGCACCGCAATAAATATTAATTAAAAATACAACTTTTAGAGGTGAGTACAATCAGTTTCAATCTATTTGATGTCTTCAAAATGTGTTGTCCGGAATAGATAAAAATTTACCGCATTTCGTATATGAGCTATTTAATTAATTGATCGTTGAAAATTTCACAAGACACCCACGAAAAAGGCAATCAAGTCCCAAGATCAATTGGTAGCCATTTTTAAAAATGATTTGACCTTAACGGTACAACGAGTCTGTCCAGATCAAACCAGACTATAAAAGTTAAGAAAGGTCCCATTTTCCGAAGCGTGGGTGACATGATAATCTTACAAAGATTAAACATATCGGTAGAAAACAGAGATGGTTTATAAGTTAGTCGACATGGTATTTCTTTTGTAATGCAATCGACTTAAGACATTGCTACATTAAGGTTGGGTTGCACCAGAGGCGTGGTTAAAGTTAAAGTTAAGGTTAAAGTTATGGTTATAGTTAAGGCTAAATTTAATTTTAACTTTAACCTTAACCTTAACTTTGACCGGAGAAATTGACAGATGACAGCAGTTCGAACAAGGTTATAAATGAACGTGGGCGGGGGCGCTGCTGGTAAAGGAGAACTGTCAAAAATGGCGTTTTTGTATGATGACAGCGTTAGTTCCTTTTTTCGCCACATGCATTTAAAACCTTGTCGAGCTCTATGGTTATGGTTAAATATGGCATCTTGATGGCGTCCATTTTTAACTTTAACCAAAGATTTGACATTTTACATTGTAGTTAAAGTTAAAGTTACAGTTAAAGTTAGTTGGCGCAACCCACTCTTAGTAAAAAATCCTAAGGTGTTTCCCAATAAAACGTGGTAGTTGTAACTAAGAAGAGCTAAGCGAAAGAACTGTGTGATTCTTAGCTTTACAAGATATTCGATGTAACCTGTCTGTTATCGCATATTATAGAGTACGGTAATTCTTGCTACATAATATTTTGACTTTGGCCAGAGATTTAAATATTTAACCCTCGACTATTACCTAATTTGATAAACGAAAAAAAAAATACTGGTAATGTACGCTTTTATAATTTTGGACGTGGCGGTAATATCGTGAACGTTCGCGGTAAAACGATAACATAGGGAAGTAAAATGTATGAAAATATATGAAGACGCTTTTAAATTTCCGTCGACGATAACTTTTTAACGTGCACGTTAGAGGCCATCACGACGTCTACACTCTTCTGAACCGCACAAAACGTCCGCGGTGCGTAAAATCATACGGGCATTTAACGTACCCAACGTTTTATTGTGGAAGTCGGCGTTCACGATAACGTGACGTCCGGAATTATAAAAGCGCACTTTAGCGCTAAAAACGTGTGCTGCACATTTTGCTCGATTATCGATTTCATTGACTCTCGGTAGCCGCGCAAAGACAGTATTTATAATAATTGTAACAGCGCTCCAGTATTGACCGCATTGCTGATCTGATTACAAAGTGTAAATAAGTAGTAACTAATAAATTACGTCTCGAGATCCGAGATTGAAGATTTAATCCCCATAATTCCAGCGTGTATTTGCTTTTTCCACCGATGCTTATCGGGCAGAACATTACGCGCGTGCGCGGAGCCTCGCAATAAATACTGCGGCGCCACACTATCGCAACGCCCCCTACATCATAGTACAAGAACGCTCGGATGGCTTCATAGCTTGTAATACACATAAACACCCATAAAATGTAGCGTAAATAAATGGACGCCAAAGTGTCATTGTTAACGTCGTACCCACTCGTGTGGCTTAAATAGAAATAAAAGTTATGTTATCTACTTGTAAGTTGTAGTGGGCCATAATACTTTAAACCTCACATTGATAGCTTATTAGACTGGGCAACTAGGCCGGCTATGCAAGAGCTATGATTAACAGTGCGCAGTAGGTACTTAAGAGGACTACTAATTTACAAACTCACTTACCCACCTCTACACCATGTGAATCTGTATTCCAGTAGTGTCCATCCATCCAAAAAAAAAACACATTGAATCAGTGTATCCATGACTTTGACCATAATGTCGATCGATGATGATTATGATGTCCAAGGACAAGAACCATGGAGTGGATTCACTAGCTTCAAGTACCAATTAGACCTTGTCATATGCCGCTACATCGCGTGACGAAAACTCGATTCTTTTTCTGATTCCACAAAAATGATCAATGTTAAAAGAAATTTAAGATGCACTAAATGGTTTCTTTCCAAAAATCATTTAAGGAAGTCACTTTCCGTCACTCGCAGGCGATTGTGAAATCTGATCTTTGTCGTCAATGGAAACAATAATTTCTATGTCGCTGGACATGCAAGCTTCTACTTACTTCCTGTCTGTAGTATAATATAATCTTTTATATAATTTTTGGACTGACCTCAAGAGGATCTTCTAAACTAAGCCTTCTTTTTTTTTAGTAGACCACTATACTGTAAAATCTTTTAAGACATTATTCCTTAATGCTTGCCTTAATCAAAGCAATATTAATATTATGTTAAGTTCACGCACCCGTCGATTAAAATGGAATTTGGGACGCCCCAGATGATTGCCCTAAAGCAGAGATTCCCAAACTTTTTTTGTTTACTGCCCACTTTGAAAACGAATTATGTTTTAGCGCCCCCCGTTGTTTCAATTTAAAATCCATCCATCCAGATGAAATTAAATTACAAATCACCCCCCAAGCCTGTACAAAAACCCTAATTTTTTTTCTGGGTCCCACACCTTCAGGGCCTCAAGGGGGCGTTATCGCCCACTTTGGGAAAGGCTGCCCTAAAGCCTTACAAGTCGCAATTATACCACGACAGAAACATAATTACACTATCAAAACACTCAAAATTACTCACAATTCTTGTTATTCGATATTGTTTGTAGAAACAAAATGAAGATAGCCCTGCCAAGTCGACAGTAAGTCATGCCACTATCGTTCTGAGAACGCCAGGCAGTGAGGCACCGGGATGAGGTATTTATTAGCCGTATCAGTTTCGAGTAAATGGAATATATTCCTAGAACTTTCCAGTATAGCTTTAGTGCCTAACAGTTCAACAGTAATATCTATTGTTTGAAGTCAGTAGAATGGGTCCAGAGAGAAAATTGAATCATAAGTTTAGCATTAAATTTACTATTTATTATAATATAATATAAGTAATACTTAGACCTAAATACAATATAATATGATGATGATCAAACCTGGGCACTTACATTTCGAGTCTTTCACTTTCTCCATAGTGCAAAATTAAGTTCTTTAGCACCTTAAGTACAATGTTCGTAATGAGCTCCTCAAAATTAACTGTCGACGGCCATTTAGCGGAATTTTTGAAGGTGTGCAACACTTACATAACAAATGACAAAATAACATAATTAAAGCTATTTTAAGTACATATTTCAATAAGCGCACAATTATCCCGCAACGGCGAGAAAGAAATTTAATGATTATGATTATGCACAGCATTGCAAAACTACGCAATCCTTGCGTGTGAATAATTGCATAGAGTGACGTTAAGAACCCCCGTGGAACATGGTATTATAAAAATACTTTATTTGTATACTGACTGAAATAAACCAGATTCAAGGATATTTTAATATTTTGTAAGATTAATATATTTTTGCTTCTTATTCCAGATGATATCAGACTGAACCTTCTTATAGAGAAATGACATCAATCAGCAAAATATGTAAGTACCTCATATTTTAGACTCAGCATTTTTGGGGACTTAGCCAAAATTGGAACAGAACTTAGCCCTAATCTATAATTTAGATTCTCTGCAATACCTAAGGAAATACCTATAACTGTCAGCAAATAAAGAAATAACAACAATCTAGACAAGATTGTTATAACTACATTAGCTATAAATGTTGACATAAAGTTGAATGAACTGCAATTTGCAACAACCGACAATATCGCCATAAACGCTTTCCACCGACTTTCCCTCCCACAAAATTATATTGAAACAACAAAAACCATTTCGTAAATCCGAGAATATTATGGATTTGCAAATCCACTTCTATCGAAACAGGGAAATGCTGTATCAGATCTATCCCATAACTCCGGCTAAAATACTAAAATTGCTTCCAAGAAATCTTTTACAACGATCTTCACGCTCGTACTTATTATAATCCATTACTATACCACTTGTAGCTAGCTATCGCCGCTCTGAGCATTATATCAGTAAATCGGTACAGCCTTACTGAAAGCTATGAAATTGTACCATAATTGATAAGTTCGTTATAAGATAGCTTAAGCCTTAACTGGTTTCAACTTACTGTATCGAATTACTTGTTAATATTATAGTAGAGTTGCTATAGGGAGAGAGAATTTGGAACTTTAATCTAACCATCCGTTTTCTATTAAACCTATTATAACACAATTATAACTGTTCGGCTGACCCATTTCAAAACCTAGTAAGGGACACTTTTTACAAAAATCATTTTATTGCATAAACTTCACTAACCTAACCTACCCTACCGAATACAAAAACACCAGTGCTAAAAAGTCATTAAAAAGTTGAAATATTTAAAGTTTGATACCGAGTAAGCGTACTAGCCACTACTGACATATATTTCGTTTATGAGCTCTCCTGCAAAATTTTGTTTTAGGCCTTTACTAGGTTTTGAAATGGGACAGCCGTGTTGTGTAATATTAACACAACTGGATTTATCGATCTCAAAAACAAAAGAACTATAGGAGCGGTAAAATGTTACAAGACTTAGCGCATGTAACACTGCAGACTATAACTATTATAAAATGTTGTTCATAGTCAGTAACGTATTGCATCTTAGTGCCATAATCATAAATAACTTTAATGAAGCCCATGATGTGTACAGCTTCATTGTAGCAAGCAATAGACCCCCGTTGTTCCTAGTTTAGTGATAGAACGAGAAAAATAAGACCTAACATTTTACGACTTCGCAATGACTTACAATGCAAAACACGTTTTAATGTATGAAAATTGTTGTGTGCGACATGTGCAGGCGACTTTATAGCTCCGAGAGCTCATTTCTCAGTAAACGAACAAAGAAAATAATGTTGTCGCGGATAACATGACGGCTGAGATTTCAAATTGTCCAGTCATCAGCCATTATTGCCCGGCGTCCTCCGCTAGCCACAGACAATGTTGATGGAGATGGAACTTAATACTGTCAGCAGAAAAGGAGATTTTGATTTCGATTTGTTGAAAATTTATAATTATTTACCTCTTTTTTCGATAAATTCTTGTCCGTTAGCCATAGAATATGTGTTGGAGAATAGATGCTACAACTTAATACTGTCAGCAAAAAAGGAGTTTTTGATGTCTATTAGTCAAATAAATTTGATCAAACTAAATTTTTTGTTTGTTGCTGCGATAAATTATTTTTATCTCTTTGTCGAAACAAAATCAGTTTTCTATAGACTAATATAGTCGCCAAATCTATTGATTACGTAGCTTTGAGTCATATATATATTTATTTTTTTGGTGAGATAAGTCGTTACTCGTGACTCTAGATAGAGCAACTACTGAAATAAATGTAATAATATTACATTAAACTGGATGACGCTCGTAACTCCGTTGCGCCAAAATTCGTTTATCGTGCAGGAACCGTAATTTTTTAACCCGGGACTTAAAGTATCTGCGTAGCAAATATAATTGAAATCCATTCAGTTGTTTAATCGTGAAGAGGTAACAGACAGACAGACAGACAAACAGTAACATTTTCGCGTGTATAATATTAAGTATAGATATTCTAGCCAATCTACTATTTTCACTATCATCTACCCACTGACTGGTATTTTTATTTGTTTCTCGGGATGCGTCTGCGAAAATATAAGTCTGTGATGAATGCAGTTGATACCGAGAATGTTTCGCAGTATCATTTCAAGTACATTATCCTATCAAAGTTGAAGGGCGAGCACTCTGTGGTCTAGAATAACTTTTCTTAACAATAAGCCCTGAGATACCTCTTAACGTTGCGGTATAAAGCTAATCTTGACAATTGTGAGGAGATTATGTCTGAATCGCTTTTGCAGTACGTTTTAATGCTTTTTCTTTGTTTCTTTTGCGATGTTCGTAGTGCTATTAGAACGTGATTCTTTTATAAAATTACATTTATTGTTACTTATATGATTTTACATAGTAAGCTTTGTATTCATATGTAAATAATGCCTCTTATATTTTCTTCGAGTATACGTTGTTAGATACTTAATACAACTAGCGCGTGTAAATGTGGCAAACATAACGGACCTCACACATGCTCGACGATAATCTAAATCAGCCACTTGGTATAATAAAATCGGTGTAATGTTAGAAATTAGCCGATGCTCCGCTATCTAACATGAGAACTGTTTTACCTGAACGGCCGTTTGCATGTTCCAGGTGAAACCGACCATCTATACTTATTAATAATATTATAAAGCTGAAGAGTTTGTTTGTTTGTTTGTTTAAACGCGCTAATCTCAAGAACTACTGGTCCTATTTGAAAAATTCTTTCGGTGTTAGATAGCTCATTTATCGAAGAAGACTATAGGCTATATTTTATCACGCTGACTAATAGGAGCGAAGAAAGAGACGAAAATGTGGAAAAAGCGGGAAAAATTATTTGAAAGGGCTTATCTCACGAATTACTGGAGTAATTTTTATGTTATGTAGCACAGATAAAAGTAGACCACGTGAAGAATCATAGGCTTTTTTTTGTGGGCTAATTTGTGAAATTCTTATTTTAAGCGGACGAAGCCGCGCGGAACGTCTAGTATGCGATATTGTGCTTAATTTTAGTTTTTGTGGGCTTACTAACGTGTGGATACAATTTATTATACTCGCCAGGATTTCTCTAGATTTCTAATATCTTATTTTATTTCATATTCCTAGAAAGTGTGTTTGCATACACGCACTATTAGTTGTCTGCTTATTGCTATCTAATTCATAATTTACATTTCAGTATTTACGCCACTGAATTGAAAGCTGTAGAAAATAAATTATTATATTCGTATCAAAGCAAATTGCCTATAAAATATAGTTTAAGTTAAGGCATCGCAAGTCACGACCCATTTCAAACTAAATTAAGTATCGAATAACACAGAAAGAGCACACGAGGATACCATCAGTAAGGGTTAATTCAGACCACAACGCGACGCGTAGATGCATTTCTAAATTTGTACTGAATTGACAGATTGCAATTGCGTAAGGGTCAATTCAGACCGCAACGCGACGCGTAGATGCATTTCTAAATTTGTACTGAATTGACAGATTGCAATTGCGTAAGGGTCAATTCAGACCGCAACGCGACGCGTAGATGCATTTCTAAATTTTTACTGAATTGACAGATTGCAATTGCGTAAGGGTCAATTCAGACCGCAACGCGACGCGTAGATGCATTTCTAAATTTGTTCTGAATTGACAGATTTCGTGAGTGTGAGACGTCTTGTAAATCCGTCAAATCCATACAAATTTAGAAATGCATCTACGCGTCGCGTTGCGGTCTGAATTGATCCTAAGGCGTCTTGAGAATCTATCAAATCCATACGTGACATCTACGCGTGACGTTGCGGTCTGAATGGACCCTTATACGTTAGGCAAACGTCAATACTCCCTGGAAAGCCGTTAGTTGAGTGTCGATGTCGGTGCCACAAACAGTTCGTGTGCCATAAATCCCCGCTGACCTTCCGTGCGTTGCGTTGCACTGTAAATAATGCCAATATTCGCCATAAACATCCGTCATGCCATCCAACATTGAATATTACAGGCCAATTCATTTGAATTGTCCGTATTATGGACGATATCTCACTAGTATCGTCATTACTATAATCATGGCTATCGACATTATGGTCATTGCTTTAATCGTAATGATTGTGCATTATAACGTCACAAATAATGATAGCATCAACGACGATTACTATTATACCATAACCATAAAAACTATTAAAACTGTGACCACCATCATTGCCCACATTTTTGGTTAATTCTGATACTTTCAAATCGCTTATCGTCTTCGCGTTAAATATCCATTAGTTCCTCAATTATTTTTGACTGATTCCCTAAATAAATCGAAAATAATTATCAAAATAGATCTAACCGGAAAAAGCAGTGTAGGAAGTTCTCATTAGGTGGTCCGACGAGAAAATTTAGGAGAAGCCGTTACACAATTAACATACTGCAATCGGGGCCCACACAATATAACCCACATCATAATATCTCATTATCTATGACCGATAAATAACAATGAAAACATACTCTACTGTCACAAGTTGCTTGACCATCGAATTATTGGAAATCCCAATATTCTGACAATTTCTTATGAAATAATACGTTACCAAACTTTCATTTACCTAAGAATATCAGATGACGCCGCAACTCCGCTGCGCTAAAATTCTTTTATCGCACAGGATCCGTACATTTTTTTCGGGATAAAAAGTATCCTATGTCCTTGTATATTACCAAAATATTTGAGCACAATCGGTTCAGTGGTGTGGGCGTAAAGAGGTAACAGACAGACAGACAGATATACACACTTTTACATTAATTATAATATTAGTATGGATTTTGTTAATTGATCTTTTTCATTACCTAAATATGTGTATGTACGCATTTTTTTGAGATCTAAGCTAGACTAACCAAATAAAAAATTCCTTCTGCGTTTACCACACATCAAAATCTTTGAAATATAAATTACACAATGGAAGTGTATTAAGGCGAGGACTTATCTCAATTCCAAACGATAACCTTGCATACAATCAAAGACCAAGCGTGTACGCATCGCAATAAGATTCATATTAGCTTAGCATAAAATTGTAGTTTCTAGGGGCGGATCTTCTCTATTTTTCATGTGTTTTTTAAATATCTTTCTAAATAAATATTAAGAAAAAAAATTATTCGTTTCAGACCTTTTTAAAATAGATTCATTAACAATTTATTAAAATAAAAAGTAAGTTATTCTTGTTAATACTTTTATTTCGATGACAAAGAGTTTTGTCGGAGGTGAGTTTGTAAATTAATTACAGCGAAAGTATTATTTTTTATTAAAATGTTATTGATTTAAACCCTTTTAAATATTGTGCTCTATATCTCATATTTTTTTACATTTCGTTATTATATTGGAACTAAGTAAATCGAGTATCAAGAAATAACAAAATGGGGTTTCAGCCCGCCTTAATCGATAATTACATCCACGTGTAACTATGGTTAACATTGTTTATAATTACTGGCTGAATTCATGATAGATAGTGTAGTTTTTAGCAAGCTGCCAAATACTGATCATATTAGGTTGTTGACGTCAAGAGCTTTCTAACGTAGTCAATCATGAGATCCAGGAAATGAAATTGTTTTCTGGAGCAGTTATGGATCAATTTGGACCATTGTTAATTTTGTTCTGATCCAATAAACAATTATTGATTCTGATCCAATAATCTTAGTTATCGGAATCAACTTAGAAAATATAAGCATCGTCATACTTTCGAGTCTCTTAGTTGAGTATATTAATAAACATTAAGGATCACCGCAGATAACAATTTCAAGTTGGCCGACTATCGTGCAACTAAATTGCGTAGTTTCACAATTTAATTGGACAACTTTTTAATTTTGTAGGTAATCGGAAGGGAATCGCGGTTCTTATACGATTGGTGTCCAATTATTTAGTTGTACATCTTAGTTGGATGCAATGTGCGACCTCTCATAAGTCGCTATAGCTATTGGTATACTATGCGATTTAGTTAACCAACTTGAAATTGTAAGTGTGCGGTCGCTCTAAAGGTAATTTAATGCTTGTTTTTATTAACCCATTTATTATCACGATTCAGTAAAATAATCTTATCATGAGTCAAATTCGTAGCATTTTTTCGTGTAAAAATGCAGTGTGGTCAACATTTACATATTATTTCCAATCCGTTTTATGTTTAATGAAGTAATTAAAGAGTATATCAATTAAAATTCCTGAATCTCGAAAACTTGCGCTCAATTCGATAGCTGCTACTGTGAATGGAGTTAATTTAATTAACAGTATTGACAATTCAAGCAATTTAAATATTTCACAAGATTGTGTCTACTTTCCATAATTAAAAAATAAGGAAAACATTTGCTGTATTACTATCAAGAGTTAAAATAAAGTATTCGAAACAAAATTAACTTCGTTTGTATTATTATTATAAAATTATTTTAAATATCAAAGAAGTTAATAGTTTTCTTCTTTGCATAGACTCCGTCACTACTCTATCGATTTCTTATGAAAGGTACGATGGAGACATCTGTGTCTTTCTCATATTATCGTTTCGCAGGAAACATGTATTATAAACTGCGTAATCTATAATGCGAAAGTGTGTCTGTCTGTCTGTTACCTCTTCACGCCCAAACCACTGAACCGATTTTGCGGAAATTTAGCATGCAGATACTTTGAGTCCCGGGGAAGGACATAGGATACTTTTTGTCCCGGAAAAATGTATGATTCCAGCGCGATAAACGAGTATTGTTGCAACGGAGTTGCGGGCGTTATCTAGTTATAATATAACCGCGTAATTACAACTAATTTAAACTGTGATAACTGTTTTTTACCTCACGTTCATCATCATTTTTACCTCATTTTCCTGTTCCCCGCTGTCGATTTTGAATGACGTAAAAATCACGACCTCCACTAAACTGACCTTTATTTTCGTGTGAATAACCGGGCCCGATTCTTATGTAATAAATTTATTCATCCAGGACATTACAACGAGGCCACATTGTTCTGGTGCGTTGCGCCGACGGATTGTAGCCGAAAGTGTAAGGTCGCTCAGTGAAAATGGCAGGGGAAGGCGCTACTCTTGAGTCTTGACTGCTCTTCCCAGTTTTGCCGCGTGAGTGGCCTATACGCCATACAATATTATATTCACTTCAGTGTGACATCACAATACAATACGATGAAATCGCAACACTTTACTACTTTTATTTCCCTTCTCCTCTCTTTTTTCACTCTCGTTCCGACAAAACAACGTATGTACGACGCAATTCAGCAATGTATTATAATAGAATATTATGTTTAAGTACGTCAGAGCGGCGTCGCTCAAACGATGTTTCAGCGTTGCAACGCCGCATCGCAACGCAACGGAGCAATGTGGCTTCGCTCTTACTTGACACACATAATGTTAAGTACCGTTCGCAAAACAGATGTATCGTACACGCATCTGTATTGTACGAGTTAGTTTATTGAATGGTGTTTAAGGCCTGTCATTTATTTATTGAATGGAGAAGATCAAGCGCTTTGGAATTTATTATTTAATTTACTATTTTTATCGCTGTACTGTCTTTAATTTGCAAACTTCATGTTTTTTTTATTCGATTTTAATTGCATTTTTATTATGATTATTTTTCTATTGAAAGAATATTGCAAAGTAAATAGAGATTTCAAAATTGTATGAACCAAGGAAAGTTAATTTTCTCGTTTCTTCTACAAGACAAAAGACAAATAGTACTTTAAAAAGATAAAACCGACTTCAAAATTGTACGTAATTGAGAATTAAAATTCCCTATCTCAAAAACTACAGAACCGATTTTGATGAAACTTGCAGTGTTCCCTAAGTTAAACAATACCTAGTACGACAAAAAAAGAATTACTCAAATCGGACTTGTAGTTCCGGAGATATGCGAACACAAACATAAAAACATACATACATACACTTTTGAAATTTGGCACATTTGTTCAGACGCTGATATAGACTAACATATACGAAAATTGGGCAATTTTGGAAATATTACATACATACGGGTCGAATTGATAACCTCCTCCTTTTTTGAAGTCGGTTAATTAAAAAGAAAATAAAGACGGCGGAGCTATGTACAAGCATAAACCCGTCTAACGATCTAATAAAACAGGTGTTATAATTCAAATCCATTATTTCACGTGCCAATATAAGTTTATAACGTTCTACACATATTAAAACCCAATAATCATAAAAATCACGACGATTTACAATCTTCTAAGCATCATCCATCAAACGGGGAATTACAAGAGAATTATCGAATTACATTCCTCGTAAATATCGGCACGAGAGCTTAGCGCAGGAGTTCCCAACCGGGGGTCGCAGCACCCTAGGGGGCCGCAGGGTTCGTTAAAGACGTGAAACATAGCAACTTTATTTTTGTTAAAATTAGTCAGGGAAATTAGCTTGTGACTAAGAGACCTCAATAAATGCATTCACATGGTCTGCACTGTTTTGGTTAGCTGTTTGGTTAGATATATTAAAGTAGTTGCAAACTGAATTATATCTTTTCGTAAAAAGATAATTAACAATTATATTTTTTTTCAAATTTTTATTTCTACTGCGCTATACAATAATAATTAAAATAATAATAATAATGTATGTCTGCTCTAAGCACTGTCTGCAGTGCTGCGCACAATTATCTCAAACTCAGAATAACAACATCTAAATATTCATGGCAAAAGAGTTCTATATATGAGGGAACTTTGTAAATAATAGTTGGGAAGCCCTGGCTTAGTACTTGTCGAGAGATGATCTTGAGGCAGGTTACTATTACAATAATGCGATAGCATTCCTATGGCTGGTTATTAATAAGCCATGCCTCCCCCTGTCCTCGCGAGATCCGAGACCATTAAATCATAGAATAACTGTTCGCTTATGGTATGTATTGTGTATAATTATTGTGGAAGCCTCGGGACATTTCTTGGACATATAAAAGTCCATTTTAATGTCTTCCACACCGGTTCCGGTGACTGTGGCCGGTTTCAGTGTACCTAGAAGTAATTTTAATTGTGCCCAAAAGTATGCGCAGTATACAAGAGCATTCTTTTCCTTTATTCACATAATTGAGTCTGATGGATGACCAACATGACTTGCTAGACGTAGGATTGTCTTTCTACTTGCTCGTCTGATGAATTAATTTGTAGCGCGACACTGCCCTACGTATATGTCAAATTTTTATCGCAGACAAATTTTAATCTCTCTCAAATAGACAAATCCTTACTATGATTTATCTCTCAGACTACGCTATAATATAATAGCATAATATAGCATAAGATAGCTCATAGCACAAGAATATCGCGCACCATACATTGTTATACGCTATGGTCGCTATGTATGGTGCTTGATATTCTTGTGCTATGAGCTATAATACTGTATGCTATTTATTTTTTTTATTTTTTTTTTTTATTTATTAAGAGGAAAACTTACAGCTAGATAACATGGACATATTATATTATAGCGTAGTCTGAAACCAGCTTTATTACCTTTTTATGATTTATCTTAAGATAATATAGCTAAGTTTCAGTTGCGAAGGTTAGCCTTTATAAATATGTAGAGACTTGGATGACAATCTCCAAAATGCGAATCAAATATTGGAATAATAATAATAATAATATCTATGGACGCTTCACACCACGTCAGTCTGGCCCCGTGCTAAGTACCTGAAGGACTTGTGTTACAGGTACCAGACAACGGAAATATATTTAATACTTTTATACTACACATATATTTAAGATTTTTATTATATCATACACATATTTAATACACAACCAGACCCGGGAACATTGAAAACTTTTTGTTCCGTCGGCGGGATTCGAACCCGCGACCCCCGGCTTGAGCTGCCACACACTCAACCAATTGAGCCACAGAGGTCGTCGTCGTCGAATGGATTTAAAAAATCCTACGCCCCTGCAGATGATTATCAAACACATCAAAATTGCGAACAGCAAACACATCAAAATTACGAACAGCTGAGCACAATATGTCCCGTTCATAATAAAATGGCCAATGCCAATATGCAATCACTTGAAGGCTAGGTATTATAAAATGCTTTTTGATGAGAACCAGATACATAACACTGATTACATCAATTGTTGCATACAATAAAAATGCCTCGACTAAGGACGATGAATTCGTTTGCAATACAAAATAAGAGGAGAAAAATAGCAGTATATCATCAATTGAAGAACTGTCACCTACGACAGGACCTAACAAGCTATTCATCGTCTCAACATTGTCAGGGCTGAGAGCAGACCCACATGCTGATAGACTGTTAGTTTGAGCCTCTGTGGACTAGACGTAAAAGCGATTTGCGGAGAGAGGAGTACGAAAACAACGTTCATAAAAAATGACAAAAAATAATGGATTGTAGGTTTGAGGAATGCTGGCAGAAGAAAAAACGAAACAACAACTGTATTTCTTTGCCAGTAGCCCTAGCACGGCGACCAGTAGAAATGCGAAAGTATAGACAAACTGTGGACATAAACTTAAGGTGCCGTTCCGTCCTTTACCGTGGCTAATTGCGACCGACAAAAATTCAATTAAAATGCCACTTTATGACAGACTATAGTATATGTCATAAAGTAGGATATTATTTGAATTTTTAGGACTATAGTCTGTCATAAAGTGGCATTTTTATTGAATTTGTCGGAACGAAAAAAGATCGGAACGGCACCTTAAGTTTATCTCCACAGTTTGTCTATACTTTCGCATTTCCACTGGTCGCCGTGCTAGGGCTACTGAACATGGCAAAGAAATACAGTTGTTTCGAAATTCTTGCAAAATAGTTAACTTTAATTCATACTAATAATTTTCATCGAGCTAATCAATATACACCATCGATAATACCGACAGAGAAGTTTGAAATCTGTATGGAATTAGAAATAACGCGTTGTTAGTTGTTACATGGCGCTTGCGGTGCCTTGTACAATACAGTGAATGTCTTTACAATATTACTATGGTAGAAGATCATAGGTGACAAGAAATCTACACTAGGAATTAGGATGTCATTACAGTTATAGATCTATCCCGAGAGCCGTAACAATCTAGCGAGCTGACAGAATAATCTGACTTCATCGAGCGCTGCCACTGACAAAGCGAGTCATCAAAGGCTGACCTCGGCTGTGAGTGATGCATTTTACATTACACCGATATGCTGAGACTGATCTGCATTATTTTTTACTAGATGTTGCCTGCAACTTTGTTTTGCAGCATTGTGCACGGGAACCGGCCATTTTTTACGAGGAAAACTATGTGTGCCTATTACGCAAAAGCTCAAGGGTTTAAGCGTGTAGGGGTAATTAAAAGAAAGACAGGAATGCTTGTGATAAGTAATAGTAGTCGAGCACATAAGACGATTTTTATACGTGGGAGAGCCATACCTCGGCACGAATGGGCAGGCTGGACCGGAGAAATACCACGTTCTCACAGAAAACCGGCGTGAAACAGCGCTTGCGCTGTGTTTCGCCGAGTGAGTGAGTTTACCGGAGGCCCAGTCCCCTACCCTATTCCCTTCCTTTCCCTCCTCTATTCCCTTCTCTTCCCATCCCTACCCTCCCTCATTACCCTATTCCCTCTTAAAGGCCGGCAACGCACCTGCAGCTCTTCTGATGCTGCGAGTTTCCATGGGCGACGGAAGTTACTTTCCATCAGGTGACCCGTTTGCTCGTTTGCCCCCTTATTTCATAAAAAAAAACGTTACATATAACAAGCTTGTTAAAATCTGCTATATTTTGAGTGCAAATAATCGCAAGCTTTGTTACGTACTAGGTAAATAATTTACTAGTTTACATAAGGCGCTAAGCTGGCATATGTGGGCACACCCTCCAATTATCCGGACACCCTCGCTTTCGCTAGAACTTGTCGATTTTAAATTGCAAACGAGATGGTAATTAGCGAAAACACTGAACGGATAAATGCCAGGCCGTATGGAAATAAGGGACAAATTGCGTCTTTACTTTCGTTTGTAAAACTACGATTGCGTAATACGGTGGCCCTTATACAAACTAAATATCTACATTAGCGGCCTTATAAACGAAGAACGAGACAGGAATAAAATATTCAAATAAATAATTAATGCTATTTTTAGTATTAAATCTAAGAATATAATTAAGAATTAATCTAAAAATTTGGTTTATATATTTTTTAATTTTTGTTTATGTTTGAAAACCCATTTGACAGACAACGACAATAATAATAATAATAATATCTATGGACGCTTCACACCACGTCAGTCTGGCGCCGTGCTAAGTACCTGAAGGACTTGTGTTACAGCTACCAGACAACGGAAATATATTTAATACTTTTATACTATACATATATTTAAGATTTTTATTATATTATACACATATTTAATACACATGACCCAGGAACTTTGAAAACTTTTTGTTCCGTCGGCGGGATTCGAACCCGCGACCCCCGGCTTGAACTACCAACAGCCCACGAACTAAGCCACAGAGGTCGTCAAACGACATTTGTTTATTAATAAGGACGTACATATTTAAGCAATATTTCAAGATAATGAGTTGATATTAGTATGATAACTAAGCACTACAAAAAATTTGTTGTATAATAATAGTCTATCTAACACCAAAGGTTGTACTTCGTAAACATGGATCCCGTAATTTTTCACAGCCTTTTTAATGAAAATATAAAAAAAACTACGTGTGGCACTCGGGGACTGCCGCGGTGAAGCTATTGCATAACAATAGCTAGTCTACACGCATACGTCTAGTCGCAAGCACACAAACACCGTGCCGAAGTCTGTCAAACTTAAATGAAGTTAGACGGTGCATTATTATAGGTTTATTGTCGTTACGGGATTTCTTGAATCGGTCGCCGCGCTCAAAGCCCGCGATAAAAAACCTTAAATAAATAAATAATAATAAATATGTACAAGATAGGTACTAATTTTCAAATAAAAAAAAACTACAGAGGTGTCAAGGGACACCCGGGTGGAACGAAGTTATAAAAAAAAAAAAAAAAAAAAAAAAACGCCATCTATTGACGCCCAGGAATACTAACAACGACACTTTTCTCAAAAACGCCATCTAGTTGACGCACAGGAATACTATCAACGCCCTCTGCCCCTACTATGCAGGTACTAATAAAAAAGTGTCGAGGTCAAAATATATCGTTTGGTCTAGCCTCCTTTCGCAACGCCGACCGCGCCATAAGGAACTTCGTTACAATATTCCGAACGATCTATATCAAGTATCTGATGTACCACATCAATAATAACAAACTTGACATCTGTAATACTCATGCAACTAAAAATAACTCGATATTTATAGCTCATAAGATGTAAATAATCGGTCAAACACAACTCATATTAAGACATCTGGAGCAAATGCTTCGTCTGCTACTGATGCAATGTATAAAATAAACTAGGCGCCGCCCGCTACTCCGTTGCGCAAAAAATTGGTTTATCGCGCGGGAACCGTAAGCTTTACCGGGATAAAAAGTATCATATGTCCTTTCCCGGGACTCAAAGTACCTCCATACCAAATTTAAGCAACATCGGTTCAGCGGTTTGGGCGTGAAGAGGTAACAGACAGATAGACACTCTTTTAAATTTATAATATTAGTATGGACTAAGCGCTGCCCGCAACATTGCGCGTCCAACAGAATATCCAACCGGTATTCAGCACCCTTTTTGAAGGCCACATTATATTGACAAAAATCAAAATCCAAATACATTCGGAACCTAAGAGTAGTAAAAAATCGGAGTCTTGTCGATTTTGTAGCAAACAAACAAACAAATTTACTCTTCACATTTGTGTAGATTGCAAATCATAATCTACGAGAAATGCCAAGATGAGTCTCGAGATAATCTAATAAGTCAGATGCCAAGCTAGAACCGGGGTCTGCAGGTTAATTAAAAATGCCCTATGAGCGATGGCTACACTTTTATGTTCTGATTTATAGTTCATGTAATTTTAGAGCTGGAATTCCTTGCTGATATAAATCAAGACTATGATAAATATTTTAGCTAATAAATGTTATAGGGCTTGTTTTGTCCGTTTCTGTGACAATAAATCTATCTTGAGAGATAGGCCTTTAAATTAAACTGATTTTACGTAGACCTACCTGGGAATGAAAAAATCAACCAAAAAGAATACACGGCTTTTAGACAGACAAATAATTTTATAATATGTACCGTACTTTTTTTTTCGGGATAAAAATTACCCTATGCCCCTGTTCCGGGAACTAAAGTAGCTCCATTCCAAATTTTAGAAAAAACGGTTCAGCGATTTGGGCGTGAAGGTGTAACAAACAGACATTCGCACATGTAACATTAGTTTGGATGGTATAAGCCCCGACGAGAGCCACAAAACTTTATAATTATTAAATGCCAAATTGTGTAAAAAATGTGGAGAGAGACTGCTTACTTTATTTGAACTATAGCTGCATTTTTCAAGCCTACGTATTCTAAATTCAATCTATTATGATAGTAAATATGATGTAAAATTATACTAACATCATATCAATCTACATAAATATAACCAATTATGACATCTTATGGTTTTCTCTCGAGTTTCACAAAGATGAATCTATAAGACCAAATAAGTGTATAAAAGCGATAACCACCAATTTTGGTCTTTTGTAAATACGTGTTTGAATTATATTATTATGCAACGTACATATTTCTCTTTTGTGTAGCTGTTTATTTTCACATCTTGCATTTCGATGTCCTAATAAGGGTGAAAATTGCAGTTCTATTATGTAGAAACTTTGGTTAATAGTTTAATTGGTTATAAACGCGAGGTGAATGACTTGGTTATGGTCTATTAAACATTAAAGTTAATAATAGCTTTTCAACTTTAGAATTTAGTTAGCTAATTAATAATCAAATTTATTTTTATGAAAAATTGAAATCCGCAAAAAAACAAATATGTTTTTTAGATGACCCGGTGAATTTTGTATCACTTCCCTCTTCATATTTATATAAGTGGACTTCCCTGGACTTCACGAATATTTTAAGACTAAAATTAGCCCAATCGGTTCAGCCGTTCTCGAGTTTTAGCGAGATCAACAAAATTTAAAACTCATTTTTATTCATACAGATTGTTACAGGTCTTCTAAGAACACTTTTTTTTATCTTTAAGGGTCAATTCAGACCGCAACGCGACGCGTAGATGCATTTTTAAATTTGTACTGAATTGACAGATTTCGTGAGCGTGAGACGTCTTGCAACGAATTGACCCTTAGGCTCAAATCAGACCGCATCGCGACGCGTAGATGCATTTCTAAATTTGTATGGATTTGACAGATTTGCAAGACGTCTCACTCAATTGAAGTCTGTCAATTCAATACAAATTTAGAAATGCATCTATGCGTCGCGTTCCGGTCTGAATTGACCCTTATAAGGACTAATGTCGTATTGGTATTTAGACTCTAGACTCCAGCTAGCTAGCAGCGGTCAGCAACAGGCGGACCGCGGTCGCCGGTCTGTTTGCGGACCGCGAAAGGTCGAATATCGGACCGCGAAATATTGTAATGGATTTTATACCAAGTATACGTATACTTTTATTAATTAAAATAATATTTTTAAGCTACATCTAGGACAGGTGTGTTTTTTCTGGACCTCGTTAAAATATTCCCACAATATCCGGACCCCACCTAAAATTACTTGCCGACCCCTGTTCTGGAGTATGTGGCAGTGGCATATGCCACTGAGCGAATATTGCTGATGATGATACTGCACATGGTGATGCTCAGCGATTGCTCATCCATGTAACCGTTACAAGTTACAACACGGCCCTAAACCCGACAAGTGCGCCCTATATGCGCATCACTAGCATGTTCGTGTCAATCACTTAACCTCGGTTATTAGTCAACCGCGGTTTAACCGTCGCTTATCTGGAGATCAAATCTTGATTTTCGCGTATGCAACATCGTAAACAAATAACACAGATGAGTTTCTTTCTAGAAGTTTAGTTTTATAATTTCATAGCCAACCTTCTAGCCGACTATATAAATCTCTAGAATTAATTTATGCTCAAAATTTTGTAAGAATTAATTTCTTTTAATATTCCCAACTTACATTAATTTAACTAAAAGCATAACTATCCCGCTTGTTTTTGTCTATCATCTTTAACCTCAGTTATTAGTTAACCGTCGTTAAAACATCACTTATCTGGAGATCGCATCTTGATTGTCGCGTATCATCGTAAACAAATAACACAATCTAATTTCTAGTTATTAAAAGTATAGTTTTTAAATTTCGTAGCCGATTGATTTTTCTATAATTAATTTCTGCTGAAAATAATTCTAAAAACAAACATCGTCATTTCACTAAAAACCTGCCGATCTCATCCTTCGGTTTTAAATACATTTTTAAGAGCAACTTTTTGAGAATATAATAATAAAAATAAAATAAAAAATGTTTTATTTCTGAATAAATTTGAATCAAAATATGCCTTCAGAATGTCAAACTAAATGTTGCCTACCACCGCGCCGTGCACCGGTTAGTCTATGTCAGGACTGTCCGTTAAAAAAGATGAGATATGGTAGCCCTACATAATATGATACACCGCGCCACGTGTCGTAAGATTCATAAGGGCCCGATGTTAATATGAAAAAGACAAATTATGTACACATTACCGTCTGAAGGCCGACAATACTTTGGCACGGTTACATCACGACTAGGCATGGCGAATCGATTCAGCGTTTAGTCGATTTATCGCTGAACTCGATTAATCGAATAAGATTATATTGCGATAAGTTTAAAAATCTTAATTAAAGTGTTTTAGTTTTAGGTTAACTTTGCACCATACCTGCTTGCAGAAAAGCTTTGCGATTCGAACCTTTACAATTCCAATTTATTGAACACCCATAAGTAACTTTTAAAATTTTTTAGTAATTTAGCTATAACTGGATACGCAAATTATATAGCTTAGCTTAGCTAGGCCATTTCACGAATCACTACGGTGGAACAAAAAACTATCAAAATATATTCCTTCGGATTCATCGTTTCTTTAATTTTGTGAACTACCAAATCGACAAATAAAATAATTGAATTTAAAATTTTGTTTTGTTCGAATCAAATATCGATGAATATCCATGCCTAGGCGCGGCTGGATTATCGCAGACGCATATTTGCGATCCAGCCAAATCACCTGAACTAGGTCGATGCCATCGAGCAGTAATAATAGAGGTGGAATACAAGACATAAGGTATAAACCCAATTAATAAGGTAAAAAAAAACTTGCATTCCATTTTCAAAAAAATATTACGTGCCTATTATAGGCTGACTGCCACCGATTGGTAGTTAGCCCTATTTTTTCACAATTTACTATATTTGTTTCACTGAATAGATTTTTGAGAATATAATTTTGTAGTTTGATAGATGCTGTATATTAATTGCATCAAAATAATAATTTTTGAGTATCTGTCGTAGCGGTGCAAAATTTTAGCAGAATTTCTTTTCACCCAAAACACATGACTGCTCCACGCGAACCACTGTTATGATTTATGATATTTGTTTTCTTTGGAAATTGGGCTAATGATTTACAAAGTCAAAGGCCGAACATCGGTGGGGCTTGCCAAATAATCTAGTAAACATTGCCCATTCATTTTCGTTCGGGCTTAGAGAATATTGTTTGTTTATTTTTCTTTCAATTCTAAAGGTATCAGAATTACCTACCCAGTTCAGTAGTTTTCAAATCGATCTTGATAAGCAAGATAAGATTCGTTAACTAATATTATGTATACGCTTAAACTGAACTGATTTCAATGGGTATGGAGACACTTCGGGGCTGTTTCACCATTTACTGATAAGTGCCGGATAGGCTATCTACAACTTATGACAGATAGAGTCTTATCAGTAAGTGGTGAAACAGACCCTTAATATCCCAAATAATATAGAATAGTATTGTTTTATCGCGGAAAATTATATATTTTTCACACGACAAACACAGTTGCGGGCAACATCTAGCTATGATAAATGAATAAATTGGGTTTAAGCCAGCAGTAAGTAACAACTACCCCAGTTAAAGAAACTGTAAATTAAAAAACAAAAAAGTTTTGCATAATTAACTCGCGTGTAGCTCTGACGGCCCAATCAATTCGCCGAACTTTCCCCAGAAGCACGATCCGATCGGTATCGGCGGCCATTAATTTAAAAAATTAAACCCACAGCTCATAGAAATGGGAAAATATGGAAGGCAAAGTACTAATTTAAGTGGGGGTATGACGCAAACAAAAAAAACACGGGTTGGACTACCGTAATGGCGGCAGAAGTTAAAATAAAAAAACAGGAGACGGCGTAGATTTTTGCCGTGCGGTAGATTGATTGGGGCATATTACTTTTCTTTCCCTCCGTCTTATGGATATTTGATCATGTCACGAGTTTTAACGCGAGTCTGCCACTTTTATTCATTCCAAAAATTATTATACAACGCCGCGGCTTGGGCAGTTTTCATATTAAAAATATTTTACTTACCTAAGCTACTGTTAAAACGAAAGTCAAATATTTGAAATTATGTACAGGGAGAGTAACAGGGACAAAAACTAAAGGGGCAAAAATAATAAAAACTTATAAAACTAACTGTAGGTAAGTAGTAATGTCAGATATTGCAAATTTTTTATTTATATTAACATAATATTTTAAAACAGAAATATCTAATAAACAGCGCACAAAATTTATTCATAATATTACCAATGAATGTCGTCGTGTATATCGAAACATATGCTAATGTGGCAGTGGGCGAACGGCGGAAGCGGACATATTATCGGATGTACAACTTCTGATTGTATTCATATATTACAATATGTCTGTCGGAGAAATTAGCGGACTCCTACGACGGTGACAAAACAAGATGCGAACCTGTGTAGAGTGTAGGAAGTTTTGGTATCTGCGCACAACGTTAAGATTGGATTAATATGCGTCCGCGCGGTTTGGCCCGCTACACCGCGAGATCACAAGCAAATGTACCATCGAGGAAATTGATTTTTAGGCAGTTGACGGACCTATGTCATTTAGTCGGCTTATGTCAATTCAATGTTAGCTGTGATCGGTCGGATGGGTTTGACGTAGCGCGACCATATTACTTAGGTCCTCCATCTGCCTAGGAATCAACTTCTCTGATAGTAAATGTAACTATTTAATACATAAGTTACTAAATAAGCCAAGGCACAGAATACGAAGTTTATTGAAACAATACTTTATACATAATATCTGTATGTAATACTAAAATTGTCATTTCCAAGAGTGTTAATCTATTTTAAGTTGAGTAATTATCCCTTAGAAAGTTTACACTTATTATATTCTGTCACAATGTATAATTATTTATTGTCTACTTAATTAAAAAACAAACAACTCCTTATGTATAAAATCTCACTTGAGATTACTATCATAAGACTTGAATATTGTATTACTTATCTTCTTGTTACTTGAAATAAACAGTTTTTTTTTTATTATTTATTTATTTATTTATTATGATTATTTATTTCAATAGCGGCGCGGTTGCGCTGTCATTTACCTACAATTGCTTGTGATATTGCGGTGTTGCTGCCAAAATGCGCGTTCGCATCGCCGCATATAAAACTAGCCTCCAGACCGTTCATAAAAAAATTAAGGGAAAGAAAAATCAAAGGGCGTGATCATTAAGGCCATCCCCCGAGCAAACGACCTTGACCATACATTTGACGGGTTGCCGAGATCGCACAAAAATCCATTTTTTTTTAATTATCTTAGTTCAAAATTGATCTAAAAAAATTTAAAACGGGGAATATGTAGTTAATGAAATTGTCTATCTATTGTCGTGTGTTTCAAATAAACGTAATTTGTAAATACTAGGGAGATGCTGAAAGTATGCTTCAATTTTAATAAATTGGTATTATTTTGGAAGCTAATATCATGAGTATAATAAACAAAAATAGAAATTTTAAAACGGGGAAAGGAATGTTGATATACTGAAGATTATTGCTGTATTTTTATTATAACTTTGTAGCTTTCAAATTATGAGTTTATAAGGCTCTAAATACGGTAAATTACGGAATCTCCGTAGGAGCAGGCCCTTAATTTTTAGGTCTCTTTGGGTCAGGGAAGTTAGCAGGTCGAGTGCGTGCGCATGGTATAATTCTTATTTCTTATAGATAACTTCGATAAAAATTAATAACCTAGGAAAATTAAATTTCGACGGAGCAAAAATTCGCATAGAGCTGAAAATTGGTAGAGACGTTAAATACGCCATTATAAATAAAACCTCAAAAGACCCTGTCGATGCTCCTTGGGCTAAATAATTTATTTTAGTTCAAATGTGAGAAATTGATGTTTTATATTTTATAATCGTGTATTAAGGCCCCTACCAATTTTCAGCTCTATTTTCCTAGATTACTGCTTTTTTGTGTCTAATATGTCTGGTCTAAATACAATGAAAAGAATGGTAAGAAATATTATGTTGAAAGATACTATTAACATTCCGTTTTAAATAGCAGTAGAGAAATAGAGTCCGTATGATAACAATTTAGATCTAGATGCCAGTAGACAATAGCGCCTGATATTCTACCAATGTTCGTTCGAATTCTATTGGCTATTGTAGTCGCATTATGTTAACTATGTAACAGACATGTAAATTACAGGAATGGGAAAGTAGTTCTTGTTATGTATTTACAATAAAGTTTCGCGCAAATATTACGTTCGTACTTCGTATGATGCTCTTGCGACTCCTCTGGTGATGTTGGAGGCTACGGTAATCCCCTTCGATCAAGTGATCGGTTTGTTCGATAGCAAATACTGGGCCTAAGTTTTACTGCTAATATTTAAAAAAAACAGGGATTATTGGTAATCATATTATAATAAAATGGAAACTTGCACCTCCAGTGTCTTTTCGATTCCAGGCTCTTTTTGCACGCCCGTGTAGAACAGCATGTGCGTCTGATAACCAGAGCCCCTAGCCAAGACGTTTTATTTATCGCTTTTTTATAGAATCACCGATCAAAATGTATGGAATTGACATAACATGAGTCGAATGTCGACTTTATTTTATCGAACGCTTATGTCAATTTCATACATTTAGATCGGCAATTGTATAAAGAAGGGATGAAGAAAATGTCTCGGCCAAAAGGGCCTGCTATCGAAGTAAAATCCGAGGCTTCAGAATCGGGTCCCAGGTCTGTGAAAAATCGACCTTCACGTATGAGTCATGCGAATTAACGGAACATCCAAACAGAAGCCGTCCGGCGCGCACGGCAAGGGGCCACTCCGACATGCGATACTTTTATGTAATAACATACACTTTTATTTATGGCGTAATACTTATTTTTAGATGGCCGATGAGTTATTGGAGCTGGGATGGGTACGGTTATGTTTTGGGTGACTGGGTTTTTGATTTGCTTTTATATCAACGTTGTGTACTAATTAACTGACCTACTTATAATGTTTATGAGTATTACTACATACTTGTAGTAATCTGTAATGCCTATAAACATTGCTTATGATTATAGATTTTGGTAAAAATATTATTTATTTATTTATTTTATTTATTTACTATTTATTGCACACATACATTTTTAACACGAAATATACACAGAAGAAAAACGACACAACATGTACTGCTTATCTCTAACAGAAATTTCTTCCAGCAGTCCTACGGAGAGAAATGTGATGGGAAATATCAGATAGGGCGTGCACAGATAAATTTTAGAGATCTACATAGTAATACACATACAATCAAAAAATTATAATTATATAATGCAAATACATGACATAAATATATAATAATATACAAAATAATAAATATATGATAAATATCCCAATTGTGGTTTAACTGTTTCTAAATTCTGAAATATATTTGACTTTTTTTCCTCGAAATTGCATACAAACATAACAGACAATACATATATTTCCTTAAAAATGATGGAACAATCTCTATATTTTTCAGCATTTAAACAGCAGAAAAGCAGTAAGACGTAGGCAGATCGACTAAAAAATACACGCTTTGGCCAGTATAACAAAATTACTAATCTTGTTATTTTGTTATACTGGCCAAAGCAAATTTTTTCCAAACAAACTTTTGCCACAAGAAACGCTAAAATTAGTCAGCCAAATTGTCCACCCATTTATCATACAAATATTTAAAAAACAACACTCAAAAGCAAATACTGTATATCACGTCAGGGTCTTCTCATTCACGGTATTATCCTTTTAAGTTCTGCTTAAGTAATGTCACAATTTGTTTCGTTTTTCCCCAAGAAACGGAAGTGGAGAAGACTTTACATACGCAATCTTTTGTGGTGACGGACAAAAATACCCAAAATTATTTGCTCTTAGTCAACCATTTTCTTTTCATCATGGCTATTTTTAGAGTCCCTTTAAAAGCTTTTTTAGGAAGATTTTTGTGTATATTCCAGTTTTGTAAGTAAGTACCTAAATATTTGAAAAGAAGGTAAATATTATAATACTGAAAGAAATTGAAAATTAAGTGAAAGGAGTTAAATTTTTACGAATCAACCCGAATCATATTATTTTTACGTGGAAAAAAAGGATTTTCTTTTTTATAATAATACACACAATAATACTGATTATTTTTAACAAAAAATTAAAACCGACTTCCAAGGTAAAAACAATAATAAAATCCTTATAATATGAACTAAAAAGTATTAAATAATGTTTCCTATCTAATAGTGCCTTTTTCCGAATTCGGCTACACCTCAACTATTTCTGTACTCAATCTTCATCATTTTGAAGTCGGTGCCAGTTCCAAAAGTTTCAAATACCTATTCTGTCAGAGAACTGAAGATTCAGCTATATCTGGTACCGAATTCGGAAAAAGGCACTATTAGGTAGGAAACATTATTTAATACTTTTTAGTTCATATTATAAGGATTTTATTATTGTTTTTACCTTGGAAGTCGGTTTTAATTTTTTGTTAAAAATAATAATTTCACTCTTTTTAGTTACCTAGTAAACCATCGCGTATATTCAACGTATCTTATTACAATTTGTTAAGAGTCACACTCAATGCGATTGTGTTTCTTATTCCTAATACGATGTAGATTGTTTTCCTATGTAAGTATTTTCATACTAAGGGTTCAATTTATTACCTCGATCGTGGGAATCGCAGACACAATAGATTTTTAAGTGTTATGCGGCAGCCGGGTGCCGCTTGGGCTTGACGGGTTAATAGTTAAACTAGTGTAGTACCTATCGAAGCAACTTACTTCTCTTTTTTCTTTCGAATCTCAAAAGTAATGTCAAATGTGTGCCTTACGCTCTGGAGTTAAGGTTGACTTTGTTATGTTCAATTTTGTGGTACTTAAATCGCTTAGAACTTGAATCATTTATTTTGTAATAACATTATATTTTTATTAAAATCGCTATGAAAAGTACCAATTATTATAAGGACATAACGTGATGATATAATTATGGTGTTGAGGGGGCATATTGTATCCATATACAACCATGTGACACTGGTGACCCTGACGTGGTAATGATGATGATGCATCTAATTTGCATAGTAGCATATGCTTTCAGTTCTTAAAACAGCGCCTAAACCCCTAAACTTGTATCTATAAGGAATCCGGAGTTCTCTTAGTATCTTCGGAACCATAGTATACCTTGGTGCAAAATCTTGCGTTTTGGTAGCATATGCTTAGGATACTTCTCATAAAACCAAAATCACCATATGTTTCCATATAAATTTTGAGGAGTTCCCTCGATTACTCATGGATCCCATCATCAGATCACCACTTTTGTGAAAATGGGACCAAATTGGAGGGAAACCTAATAGAACAAAATAAAAATTTTGAAAATCGGTTCACAAACGGCGGAGTAATCGTTGAACATACAAAAAAAAATGAAAAAAAAAATATCCACAGCCGAACATATAACCTCCTCCTTTTTGGAAGTCGGTTAAAAATACAGTTAAAATTTAAATTAATTAACCATTGCAATATAGCGCAAGATCATTCGCGAAAGCCAGAAATATGTTTAAAACGTATTTTGATACTTTCTCCAAAAGTGTAAGCCGTTAACTTC
Organism: Cyaniris semiargus; assembly: GCA_905187585.1. Classification (NCBI taxonomy): domain Eukaryota; kingdom Metazoa; phylum Arthropoda; class Insecta; order Lepidoptera; family Lycaenidae; genus Cyaniris; species Cyaniris semiargus. The sequence continues at coordinate 3,186,191 of LR994551.1, forward strand.
ATATCGACTTGTAAATGATGAGAAATATTATTTTGATAGTGCTTGTCCAAGTCTTGCACGTACGTACGTCCTATCCTATATATTATATATTATTGATCAAAGTTTTACTAATACTCAATCTGTTACTTATATTTATACAAGTTTTTATTTTTATTTTTATTATAGTTTTTTACCACCGCATATATTGTATTCGATAGTTAAAAAGATTCTGGCAAACGAAGACTATAATGAATTTAAAAAAAATGTAAATATTATATTTTTTAAGAATGAATGTTTTACTAAATATTTTTTTGGTGTTATTACACAAGAAGAACAATTCCTTAAAACACAATAATATACGTAGGTAGAAAAGCCATTTTGCTCACCGTACCATGCCGTAAAGTAATAGACATCAACGCGCTACACTCAATTACATAATTTTTATTGCCTCTAACTTAGTCAAATTAATGGCGTTATAACACCACATAATTTAATGGATTAAGAGTATTTAGTATCACATAAACTTGTGTCGTTATTGTTTATAATAATAGAATTATTATTATATTAATTGAGGAGCTATAATATTAATTTTATGCTCATTAGTGACACGTAGTAAATAGATTGAGTGGAAATAATTTATTGAGAATAGTAAGTAAATTTCTAGCTCGTTACTCATAGTTTATATTAAGAAAATACTAATAACATTTTTTTAGAAGACGTTCACAAATTTGGGAATTTATCATTTCATCATTATTATTATTAGTGAATCTCATGACACTATAACCGAAAAGTCACGTATATGGAATCAATTACTTGTAAAGTTTTGTTTAAGCGAACAGGCGGAATAACGTATGGCAGTGATTTATATTCGTGATTACGAGCACGGTATGCGTACCCGCAGTACGTGAGCGGTCAAGAAAAATCTGTTAGGCGCAAGTTTGAGTTAATGCAAGGTTCCGTACAAAATGATTAAAACATCACATTGTTTATATGTTCGTCAAAGAAAAAAAGGTGTCACCTGAAAGACCATTCTTTTGTATTCTTTAGGATTCATTTCGACATTTAAGCTTCGGCCAACCTACGCGACCAAAGCGACTGCGAAGCGGGAGCGTCTGCAACGCGGGACGTTCGCGTCGGCAGAGCGGGAATAATCTACGGTTTCGCACCGTAGTCGCGCAGCGGCGCAGGTGTGCACACCAGTTTCGCGTTGCAGACGCTCCCGTCCCGCGTCCCGTTCGCGTCCCGCGTTACTGACGCGTAGGTTTGGCCGAAGCCTTAAAGTTTAAAATAGATGTAGATGAAATATTTATTTCAAGTTAAAAGAGATTTTTCTATCATAATACACGTTGTCACCTATTGAGAGTTCTGCAATATTTTGGTTTTGATAGGTAAAGAATTTTGTCGTTATAGTAGTAACAATTTTTTTTTATTATTAGCAGCCTACAGTGTCCTACTGCTGGGCAAAAGCCTCCCCTCTTTCTTTCCGAAAGCGGTTAAGGGGCGAAAACATTATAATTTATGAAAAAAGATGTCTAGATTTAAGAGTTGATCGTGACAGATAACGGACTGATAGACGTACAGCGAAGTCACTGTAGTCATTTACAACCTTTCATTACGGAACCCTAAAATCTCCGACGAAAAAGGTCTCGTAAGCGGTTATATAACTCCCATGACTCAGGGAGGTTTTTAGACGGTTTTATAAATAGCTAACTGGTTCGATGCTGCCGCATTGTGCGGGTTTCTTGGTAGGTACCTGTAGGAACTTATGTATCGAGCACGGATTAGTTCTCACGGCTAAAGATGAGTTTTTACTCGAGAGAAGAAGTGGTGTTGTGTTTTTCGTTTATTGTAAAAAGTGTATAATATAGAGTATAAATAAATTTATAATAATGATTGGTATACTTAATATAGTCTTGAAATCTAGATAATAATTATATAGGAGAGCATTTTGCCACAATTCTAAAAAGAATCATATCCACGGTAATTCAAAAGATTTTCTCACGAAAATGATTACATTTCTTCAAGTGATTTTAATGAGTCAACCTCAATTTTGTCCCTGACATTCCTCAGCATGACTGCACAGAGCATAACAAAAAGTTTAATGAAGCCAAATTGAAATTTTGGTGTTGCCTTAAATATACAGGTCTTCCGTAAACGTCCACGCGTAGAATGCACTGTCATCGATGAACCAGTTTAGCACTATTCGATCTTATTCCCTTGTTATAAAGCTTAAAAGTGGTACATCGGTTTTGACTTTTGACAGTGAATGTACACACGGTGGGTGTCATTCACCCCGATCATAATGTGTTAAATTGCAGTGTGCTGCTGTCAATCAAAGATGCAGTGTGTTTTACAGAAAAATATTATATGTTTTGACTTTCGTTCAATTTGTTCACACCTGCAATATTTGCTGGGGTAATAACTGCAGTATGTAGATTGTTGATATTATTATATCTAAGAGATTTAGAGAGCGGACTTTGATCGCTATTTTGTTACATCCAAGTGTGTCACATAAGGCTTTGGCTTATCATTAAGATTTGTTTTCAGTCCTCAGATTTACTGAACAATTAGAAAATCTGTCAAAGAATTTAAACGAAAAAAAAAATCAAGTTGTCAAATTATTTCGCTAAGATAAAGTAACCTAACTAAAATAAGACCTGAAAATATATATTAAGTATTTATAATTTCAACCTGGTACGAAAATTTTTTATATTTAATTACACAGTAGCACACACTTTGTACAAGTCGCGGTGTATCTGCCTTTGAAATCTCTCGCTTTTTTATGTCCTGCACATCAAATTATACATGTAGCCTTAAACTTGGCTAACCTGCCATGGCAAACAAGTAACAGATTTTTATTAAAGCTTTATTTCATTACATTATGTACCCGCATAGTACGAATTCTTTCAAGTTTTTCAGATCAAATTGTTAAGATAGGCAACATTATCTTATTTAAAGCCCGACGCCGAGGTATTTAGTAGCTAGAAATATAATATCAAAGCCACGCAGGCACTACAATGTTGCAAGCTACACAAATTACACTTGTACTGATTTATTTTTAACCGGCAGCGTCAGAAGGGTTATTTTTCGAGTGTATAAATGGCTGAATTTGAGCTTTAAGGCGAGGCCAGTTCGAAAATACTGATTTTTAAGCTTCCAGTCTGTAGAAATTATGTGGAATTCTCTTACACCAAAATTGATGTAGATTCAAAAAGGAACAAAGTAACAAAATAACCGAACAGAATATTGAAAATTGGCATTGTAATTCTGTAAAAAAAAATCTTGAATATCACCATAAAAATACACTTCAAATTCGAACATCTCGTAATTTTCAATGACAATGATATGATTTTTTTTTTACAAAAAGGATAGCTTTTTTATATTTCTAACAAAATAACCTAATAGTTTTTTAATAAATGATTCGGTCATTAAAAAAATAAAATAAAATGTATAATTTTCTCCTATGTCCCTATCAAGAACGCGGCGAGCGTCGTAACCGCCACTGTACAAGGCGCGCTGATATGAATGTTATTTTAATGTCCTTTACGTCGATATTCGTACTGACAGACATCGACCTGCTAATTTTAGGAACATCCTTGCCTTAAGATCTATCATCTATCATCACGATGAGACGAAAACACCAAAGGCAGGCGTTCAAAAGTAGAAGTCATCTTAAAAGTAGGAGTAGTGTCATCTTGAAAGTAGAGGTATGAGTTCAATGAGAAAATTAAGAATATTTGAATAGCTTTATACAGTACTACTTAGATTCATCTATATTTTTTTTATACTTTTATTTCATCATCTCATCATATCTTATTATTAATTAATGTATATTTTACACTTTTCAAACATAATTTGATTGCAACTATTTTCGCTAAAGACCTTTTATATCACCTTATATTATTATTTGAAAAAAAAACCCACAGCCGAACATATTATAACCTCCTCCTTTTTGGAAGTCGGTTAAAAATGGCAAAAACCTTTTAACAAAAAGCTAGTTATCGGGCGCCAATTCTTCGATCGTTGTAACGAGATTATTGTTTTTGCATTTGTTGTTACACATTTTGTTGTTCTTTCACTCTAGCGCTAACGAGCCTCAACAAAGCCCTGTAAATGTCAAGTTATGTAAACTCATTCCAACGCCTCACTCATAAACTTTGAACTCAATTTGACAGTTGTAGTCCATAACAAAGTCTTTTGTACTACTTTGCAACAAAAGAACTAATTTATGTTCTGCTCATATCAAAGTTAAGGTGTGTTGGGCCACGGTGGACAATCAAAGAACATAATTACCACCACGATTACACAACTATCTACAGCAGCGGTGTAGCTAGTATATGCCGTATCAATTATACGGGGCCCAGGGTGACAGGGGCAAAAATTAATAAAACTTCCCATTTCTTAAAAGTAAAAAGGCAACCTTACCTTAGGAGTTAGGGCCCCCAATCACCGAGGCCCCGCCAAGGTACGATACGCTTCTGAAATACAGTATAATATCTATCACACGTCGATCGTGAGCAATCTTAGACGAAAACCTTTTCCAAAATTATTTAACATATTATTGAATCATATTAAAAGTATTTAAAACCTCTAAACTCATAAAACCACAAGCGAGGAAAAGTATAATATGATATAAAAGGCTTTTAGACAACATAATGGATATTTATCATAAATTTGAATGAAATTGGCAATCTAATCGCTTTTTATGATCTGGGCGGAACGAAATGGAAAGTTCTATATACAATATGATCACAACTCGACTAATATTAATCCATCCTTCCTATATTGTAAAGGTGAAAGTTCCGTATGTTTGTTACACAAAAATGTCTAAATTTCGTCATATTAGGGTGCGTCCAGATAAACTGTGACCAGACACACATTCACACATCGCTCGGCTATTTATAATTTTATTGAAACCTAGCCATATAAAAGTTATTTCCATGGTGCCATATGTGCACAGGAGCACTCAGTTTTCTTTTACCAGACAATCAAAAAGTTGATCAGTTTGCGCTGTCGCAAACTTGGAAACAAGTTGTTTTTCTAGCGCGAAATTCGAACCCACAATCGTCAAAAAAGCTATAAGCCATTGGATAACAGGGGCAGATTATTATGAGATGAACTTACAATACAAAAATTAGATATCATTATCATAATATGCAGTTTATAACAAATACAACGCGGTGTATGAAATGCAGCGCAGGCGAAGTCGCAGTTAAACCCTAGTTTCATGTAAAAAGCTATATACCTAAATAAGAAAAGCGCTAACAATAAATGCTTATAATCCTGTCGGTCTACAATCTAGATTGTTCTGGTAATTCTAGGTGTAAACTGTCACCGTTATTAACAACACTATTCTCAATATTTATAATTATTTCACTACGCTTTTATTGACTTGCGTAATTCACAGGGGCGTAGCTACCGCCGTATATGCCGTATCAATTATGCGGAGCCCCCGGGCCACAAGGGCCCCCAAAGTGAATAGAAACTTTACATTTCTTTTATTAAATTCACAAAATATGAGAAATGTAAAAAAGGCAACCTTTCCTATGGTTGGCTTTTTTACATTTTGCCCCCAAACAAATTTTATATGGGGCCTAAGGCATGCTACGCTTCTGGTAATTCAATAAGTAATTTTAACGTTTCTAGTAAATAATACCTACTAAAAAGTAAACTTATCTGCCAAACTTCGTTTGTACTGAAATATGTATGTTACAGTATATCCAAATTGACTGTAGGTTAAAAAGTAGGCTATATCCTGCGGTTATATCCATCATTATGCAATGTTTTATATTTATGACTAAATGACACCCGCAACTCCATTGCGTAAAAATTCGTTTATCGCGCTTGAACCGTAAATTTTTCCGGGATAAAAAGTAGTATCGGTTCAACGGTTTGGGCATAAAAGGTAACAGAGAGGCAGACACACTTTCCCATTTATAATATTGGTATGGATATGGACATGTATTTCATTAAAATTCAATCAGTTGAACTCAAAAACTAGGTTAAAAAATTAAACAAATGTTAAACAATTTCCTCGTAAACAATAAAGTTGGTTAGGAATTGAAACATAAAATTAAGCTAAGTGTGCGTTTTGTTCTAAAATGAATGACTGTTCCTGCACTAGTTGTAAGTGTCCTAAACAATCATAAAACAACAAACAAATGTGCGAATAAGTTACGCTAAATTGTTTTAAAACTAGTTTGCGACAGTACTAATTTGTTTAAGCAAGACAGAAGTATGAAACCTTTTAGGTCTATCTAAATTTTAATACGTCAAAAAAATAAAGAAAATATTGTCTTTTATGAATTCTCTATGTCAAAAAAAAGGGCCAAGTTTATGAGTCTACATTGTATGATACTTATTTGTGTCTGAATCTTAATGTAGACGAAAACATTAAAACTTTACATTAATTATTCCAAAAAAGTCATTATTTGGAGCCGCGAACGTTGAACAAATTGACGCCGGTGGTACAAAAATACGTACGAAGCAGTTGGATATGAGATTATTTTTTTATGTATTAATAATGCTATCAGCCAATAGAACTGTTTTTTAATGTTATCATTATTTCACTCTTACTTTACAGTGTCCTAATCATTTGCTCTTCTCCCTTATCCTCTTTGCTGTCCGCTGTCAAAATCGTCTTTTTAGGGTTCCGTACCCAAAGGGTAAAAACGGTACCCTATTACTAAGACTTGGATGTCTGTCCGTCTGTCTGTCTGTCTGTATGTCTTCAGGCTGTAACTCAAGAACGGTAATAGCTAGAGAGTTGAAATTTTCACAGATTGTGTATTTCTGGTGCCGCTATAACAACAAATACTAAAAACAAAATAAATTAAATATTTTAGGGGGGCTTCCATACAACAAACGTGATTTTTTTGGCCTTTTTTGCTTGATATCAATAATGGCAACAGGTAGGCACTTGAAATTTTCACCAAGACCTTAAATGTATGTGTACTTAAATAATTAATAATAATATTTAAATAAAATAAAAAAAATTTAAGAGGCTCCATACAAAAACACAATATTTGGTCTATTTTTGCTCTATAACGATACGGAACCCTTCGTGCGCAAGTCCGACTCGCACTTGGCCGGTTTTTTATTTTTTGACATATTTTGTTCAAACCCAGAGCCGATATAGTGGACAGACAGTACTTTTTTCAGTTAAAATTTTATTCTAATTAGATTTTCGCAAATTAAATATACATCATTCCAAATTATGTTAATTCACATTAAAAATCTTATTGTAGGTAAATTAATAATTATTCCCTATTTTCTTTTAATTTCGTTTCAACATGAGATGTAGATATAGCTAGCATAGCCCTATCAAAATACTGTACTTAGAAATCTATAAGAATACTGCTGTATTCTCTTCACCAACAGTGGTCAACTCCTGGCCACATAGCTGCGCTTCCGGGTTCTGCTGGTATTAAGTTACTCGGTAGGCGAGCTCATTTGCCCAGTGTATGTGTATCGTCACGACTTCTAAATTAACTTGTATACTAGACAATTATAAAACTACATTATGACACTACTACTTTACGAGTACCTAGAATTGGTCGGGCCGAAATCCACTGTCTTATTTGTCAGCTGACTTAATAGTTACTTTAGAAAACTTTGATAGCGGGATTCAACCAAAAAATTATACAGGGTGTAACAAAAATAAGTGATAATACTTTAGGGTGTGTACGTGTTCCTTGTAGAGAGTTCACTGTGAAAGTAGCAGCGCTGAAAGACCAAAATTTTTTTCACTTTTGTATGGGGAAACTCGTGACGCTCGGGCCCTTGCCCATACAAAAGTGAAAAAAAAAATCGTCTTTCAGCGCTGCTACTTTCACAGTGAACTCTCTACAAGGAACCCGTACACACCCTAAAGTATTATCACTTATTTTTGTTACACACTGTATAGACTACGTTATATAATATGACGTTATTATGAACCTATTGATATTTCATAAATTAAATTCGGACCACAAGTTTCACAAGAAATACATTACACATGCATGTATGTACACCAAAAATTATTACTGTCAAAATTACTCTTTATTTAGAGTCGCTAGAGTATAGCAAAAAAAAAACTCCTGTTGATATTTTAAAAAAAAATCGGCCAAGTGCGAGTCGGACTCGCGCACGAAGGGTTCCGTACCGTTATTGAGCGAAAGTTGGCAAAAAATTGTGTTTTTTGTATGGGAGCCCCCCTTAAATATTTATTTTATTTTGTTTTTAGTATTTGTTGTAATAGCGGCAACAGAAATACACAATCTGTGACAATTTCAGAAGTCTAGCTATAGCGGTTCTTGAGTTACAGCCTGGTGACAGACAGACGGACAGACGGACAGACATCGAAGTCTCAGTAATAGGGTCCCGTTTTTACCCTTTGGGTACGGAACCCTAAAAAAACGAATATTTATATTATTATGATGAGTCATAAGAGACTCGACATTATCCAATCAAGTCTATAGCATCAACACAGAGCTTTATAATCAGTCCTTTAAAGATTCTATCTGGCTTAGGGCCTGTTTCACCACTTCCTGATAAGTGCCGAATAGGCTATCCACCACTTAACTTGACAGATGAAGTATGGAGAATCTGTCAAAAAAGCTGTGAATAGCCTATTCGGCACTTTATCAGAAAGTGGTGAAACAGGCCCTTAGAATACTGTACTATCCTCGTCCTTTCTTATTAATTAAAACGTTATTTAGAATATAAACGGGTACATGAGCAACGAACGAAAGAAACAAGTCCTGTGTCAGTTCATTCTTGCTTCTTTCTGCTCATCCTTGTCGCTATCAAGTATCAAGACATTTCCAACGTCAAATATCAATGCTTATCTTAGCTGTATAATCGTGTTCTTCGATTCTATTTTAATCTTATATTAATACGGCTTCGATCAATCGATAAATCGTCCTATTGCTAAATAGTATTATCATTCACGTCAAACAAGAGATTTTTGGAGTTATCAACAATTCGTTTGGCGTTAGGGTCAATTCAGACCGCAACGCGACGCGTAGATGCATTCCTAAATTTGTATGGATTTGACAGATTTGCAAGACGTCTCGCGCAATTGAAGTCTGTCAGATCCATACAAAATTACCGCCGTACTCAGAGACGAACATTAATTACTTAAATGTAATTAAATGAAAATTGTGTCATAAGCCCCATACATTATCTGTCAAACTCTTAATGAAATTGAAGGTTAATCATAATCAATAAATGTCTCTGAGTGCGGCAGTTAGAAATGCATCTACGCGTCGTGTTGCGGTCTGAATTGATCCTAAGTTTGACATCGACAAGTTTGACTTTTATTATACCGAGATTCTGATACCTAGATCTTTGCTAGATCTAGGTATCAGAATAGGGGTACTGATCTAAGTCGTAATTGTACTTCATTCCACACTGTACGCTTTACTGTCATTATCATTACTTACATCGGGTTTAATTTTTTTACTTAGTAATTAGTCATTACGCTAATTAATGATCAGTGCTTAAGCGATTCAGCGAATCATTATTATCAGATTTTACATTGGCCATCGGTTAGTCTGTTTCTTGGTGGAATAAAAAAGTTGAGGTTAAAAGCGTGGTCAAAGTTAATGCCCCATTTTGGGGCTGTTTGGGAGTTAGCATCATTTGACATGTATCAAACTTATTGAAAAATATTTTTGTGATAATTTTGCCAGTTCCACTGACCTCCATTATACAAGTACGCTGGAACTATTATACCCACTCTTTTTTGTGCCTATTTGAAGCGGAATCAGCGCCCCCAGTAACAGGGAAGAGAATTAAACTTGACGTAACTTGCAAATGGCCGCTTAATCGTTATTGGTTGTCATCACTAGTATTAGTTCCAAATACTCCCACTACTGCTATCAGCACCAATATGGCGACTTTCAAACGTTATTTTTACGTCAAATTTAGTTACTATCCCTCACATTGGGGGAGCTGATTCCGCTTCAAATAGGCACAAAAAATAGCTGTCATTTCAAAGGGTATCATTAGTCCAGCGTACTTGTATAATGGAGGTCAGTGGCCAGTTCCCACACATTTGAAATTGAACATGAATTTCTGTAAACAGAGAGCAGAGACAGTGAGCATTAAATTCTGCAGATAGCTACTAAAGCTAGCTTCTTAGCTATCTACAGAAACCCATGCTCACCTCTTGGAAATCTCTGTTCAGAATACAGAAGCTTCGAGCAAAAAACTAATAAACGAACGCGGAATTGTGTAAGGTTTATGAGCACGTGACCTGTTGGCTTTGTATTACGTCACCGATCGCTGAACCCGCTAGGGACCATCTATAATGTACGTCACACGATTTTTATGATTTTTAGACCAAGGGAGGAATCTAAAAATCATGAAAATCGTGTGACAACGACCCCCTTGTCACATAGTTATGGTCACATTAATGACACAACCCTAAATTTCCCTAGTGTGACGTCACAAATTTACAATTTTACACCTAAAAATTTAAACCACCTCAATATTTTAAGTTTTGCTATTAAATTTTCCAATTTATTAAATTTAAAATGTGATGTCACAAAACTGTTCTGTGAGGATCCCTCCCCCCTCCTTGTCACACCATGTCACACTTCGTTGAACCCTTACCCCCCCTCCCCCTTTAGGTGTGACATACTATATGGACGGCCCCCTATGAACCCGCAGTGAACCCATAAACACTGTCTAACAATTCATTTGTTGCGTTAATAGACAGCTTACACTCCACACTCGGTGCTATTAATTATGGATTACGATTCAGCGGCAATGATATCGAGACACTATAATCTGCTAAAGCAATCTATGATCATATGCCGATTATTACAAGACAATTGCTATTCCATCAAATGTAATCTAAACATTGTTGTAAGGCAAAAAACTGTCCGAAAAACAGTTTATGCCACATAAAGATAACAAAATAATCACGCTCCTATTTATACTAACATTACTGTTATTTCCTACTCAAACACGTAACTTTTAAAAATGCAATAAGCTTTGTAAAATTTTACTAAACAAGAGTTATATAGAGCTACTTTTGAAGTAAACTATATACATATATAAGACAAGGGTCTGTCCCTTATAGAGTTTACTGTGAAAGTAGCAGCGCTGAAAGAGCAAATTTTTTGTGTGATTTGTATGGGCAGCCCCCCAGCGTCATGAATTTTCCTATACAAAAGTTAAAAAAAAGTTGCACTTTCAGAGCTGCTACTTTCACATCGAACATTATACTGGGGCCCATGCATACCCTAAAGTATTATCACTTAGTTTTGTTACACCCTGTAGAGTATTATCATTTAGTTTTTTTACAACATGTATAATATTATATGAAGACATATTATGGCCTTTCAGCACGATCTCTATTCTATAGTCTTCACTGAGAGGCAGCAATTGCTCAAACCACAAACTGTCCGTTCCCATTCGATATTACTAAACCCTGTCTAACGGTTTGACGAAATCGACCAAAAAAATCCAACCGGTCATCGATATAATTGGAGCATAATATTAATGCACGTGTTATATAATGTTGACATTACATGTCACCGTGTCACCATGTCACCATGTCACCTGTCCGCCGAGCTGTGTCCTGTGATAACGTGTTGATAGGCTACATTGCGAATTGTGATTCTGAGTGCGTTGTTTTGGTGTCACAGAAATAATTGTAGAGTTTGAGTTACTTCAATATTGCGTTAAGTGTTTAAATCTCACGTAAATAAAAAAGTACAGCCAAAATAATTTAAATAGTTTTAGAACAAAGAAGAAAATCCATACTAATATTATAAATGCAAAAGTGCGTCTGTCTGTCTGTTACCTCTTCAGGCTTAAACCGCTAAACCGATTTAGCTAAAATTTGGTATCGTACCAAATATAATGGTAGGATACTTTTTATCCCGGAAAATTGTACGGTTCCCGCGCGATAAACGAATTTTGGCGCTACGGAGTTGCGGGCGTCATCGATGAGTAGTATTTTAGAGTTTCCAAAATGGCCAGAAAATTTTGCTTTGACCTGGTTGTCGTATTAAATAAAACTATCTGAAACTTTTGTATAACAGAGCGCACTTTATTCGGAGAGATTTTTACAAAGGAATAATATGGAAGACAATATGGATATGGATAATGACTTGTCTTTTGTTCTAGTGGCCATAGACTAAAATTTCTTTTTTTTTATGTGAAAGAATCAATAAGCTATGGTTCAAATTTTTATTGCAACCCTGGTCTATGGTACTATTATGGTTGATCAAATCAGCTCAGCAGGAAATAATATTACATAAATTCTTCCTTCAACTAATTTTAACTACAACGAAATAGACTATTTTCTATTAAAAACTAGATTTTTCTTAATGCTGCTAACGCAACTGGTAAATGATTTTGTACATCGCATAACACTGTAGATAATCACATAGTATCATAAACTACTTTAGTAAGTAAACATAAGTCTGGCGCCGATCTGCTTCTAATAGGGGTGGTCCAGCGACTGGAACGAGAATACTAAATCACTGGCTAATAACTAGAGGGAGATACGATCATGCTTTCAATAAAGCCAATTGTGCCTTTCTAAGAAAGCTAAGTTCTTCGGTCTAAAGTACTTTGAAAGACTTTGGTAACTCGTTTTGTAATTACTTCGCGACGACATTTCCCTTATCTATTGTGGTCGTAATTGAATCATCTAGATCCAATGAAAAGTTTTATTAAGATAAAATTAATGGGCAACTTTCTAGCACTTTCGAGTGTCGTCTCGCAAATTGTTGCGAAAGATTATATTATTGTATTGTTATGTATAATGGAATTTTAAGTGTGAAATGTTTTTAACAATCGTAGGTCAAAAGGTTTATTTAAAAGTTACAATTTTTTATTAAACATTAAGTTTCTATTATAGTATTTACGATAAACTTGACATTTTTAACTTACTTTTTTGAATACGTTTTAAAATTAAGGCGATTCTTTATCTGGCTGTGGATTTTTTTTTTAAACAAGATGATGCCCGCATCTCTGTCGCGCCAAAATTCGTTTACCCGTAAAGCGGTTTAGGTATTGTGAGGTAATAGACAGACAGAAACACTTTCGTATTTATAATATTAGTATGGATGCTTTGAACCCACCAAGACGGCATTTAGTGAAGCATGAGACAAAAGTAGTTAAATTGTATCACATTATGATGTATCTAGTTAAACACAGTCAACCATACATCACCGAACTAATCTTCTATGACAAGGTTACTTACGACTTACATTACAAGTTACAACATTAACTGTACGACAAAGGGCCGAAACTTCATAATTCATAAGGTAGCGATCACTGTTCAGCGACTACGACCTCGAACGCGACTGCGATTGCGTCTGCGACTGCGCCCAGCTACAAGCGAATTCGCGATCCAGTAAATCAGAGCTATGATTTTTATCCTGTGCGAGAGCCATTAGGGTAGCTAGAACAGGACTTTAATCTTCATAATGGAGCATTTTGTTTGTACTAGCAACTGCGACTAGCTTACAAATCTCCGATCACGACAACGAATTAAAAAAAAAGATGTACATCTCTTTTGTCATAAGGTGTCGGAACTGGCTACTGATATGACACTAATCGGATCAATATTTAAATTTCTTTTATTTTTTAAACTTCTTGATCCTAAATAGAAATGCGCTTGGCTACTCTGGCTCTAGTTTCTTCTTCTGCTGGTCTAGTCGCAGAATTTATTTAGTGTAATTTACTAAGCAGTCGCGCGACTCTGTCGCCGTTCGTGTCGCTGAGAACATTCAGTCCTAACCCTAAGTCTCCATAACATCCATCATACAAACGCACACGCACTTATAAATCAGATTTTTTATAAGCTAGGTGTTTATAAAGAATAAGAAATTAATAATTTCTAGTTGTAAAAATATTGTATTGCAAACAAATGGCAAAAATTCGTTTTCTTAATTTTTAATTTTTATAGATAAAAAGTACTAGATAAGATACTTAGTAGGTACGTCAACATGATCCAGGGGGGGGGGGGGGGCAGCTGCCCCTCCCCCTGCCCCTCCCCCCCCCCCTGGGTACGCCCATGCAAGGGAGAGCTGAGATAAGGAGTAGAGTTCCGTACAAGTCTACTAATGGGAACCAAGGAATAGAACTTGAAAATACTATAATGTCTGAATGAACTAATTACTAATAATACTATAGTCACAATCATACATATATCGAAGTACTTTTTCGACTAAATAACTATGTATTTACAGACGAAGTAAATGTAATGTAGTATATCCATGTTCAAAATTAGAAAAAAAAAACATTAATAATTATTTGAAATTATATGATAATACACACACATAACATGGATAAATTAAACGGCCATGAAAAAGTAAAATCAGAAAATAAAGTACCTTTAAAACAGTTATGATGCGTAGTAAGCTTGAATTCCATAAAAGGACTCTAAGCGTGAACTTGACAAATCGGAAACATGCACGGTGCGCGTGGGCGCCATTTCCAAATACAACAGAAGTCACACAAAAGTGTACAATAAATTATACTTGTACCGGTTAAACGAGCATTAAGCAGATGATTATAGGTGATTTGTAAACACGGTCTCAAAACGTACTTTTGTGCGGCGCCCGCGCAGGTCGATCTGTCATACGTGATACAAATGAAGCAACGATTACTTAATCCGATAGAGATACCTACATACTATAGCTTATATTTAATACTGATGATTTATAACAATTTTTATTAAATCACATCGAATAATCCAAGCATTATTATTGCCTAAGCTTGCAGTAGTAGAGTGCATCACACTATCACACTTTGATTATAAAAGAAGTTTGTAAGTAGGAAGTTATAAACTTATTCTTAAACTACTGAATAGTTCTTGATCAGATTTGGCATGTTTTAGGCGCGGCAAGGCTACTTCTTATCCCGAAAAGGTACGATGACTCTCTGGGATACTGTAAATACCAGGCACAATTAACTTTTAATCATTATTTTATATAATTAATCCATCAATCCCCAAGCGGCACCCGGCTGCCGCATAACAATTCAAAATCTATTGTGTCTGCGATACCCACGATGGAGGTGTTAATTAATACTTAATATATAAATTATTCTCACGATTTACCTAATAAGATATTTAGATCCTTTTTAATCCCAAGACACTGCTAGAATGACAAATAAATTAAGCATTCTGCAATCATAGGAATTAAAATTTTCACATAGGAAAATAATTCGCGCATGTTTTACTCGTATATAATACTGTACGTCGATAAACTCAAATAAATTAGTAATCGCAAACGAGTGCAGTCGAAGGAAGCGATAAACTTACGGATTTACAACCCTACGTTACTATTTTTATATATGTAAGCCCACGTTGAACGTTCTTAGTCAACGACGAATAAAGTGTATTCTTTATGTAATGACGTAGCTGGTAAAAATAAGATAAAAATTAAGAAATAAACGCGGTGTTATTTTGAGAATGCACGTCACAGACTAATAAGGCTAAATTAGCCTGAAAAATTTGAATAAGCGAGCGATTGATGAACCTAATGTAGATTATAACACTACCAGTGTTGAAAACTTGTGCTGCTTCAAAAAATTTACCGTGTTTCGGAAACCCAGTTATTTTTTAGATTTTTAGCGCGAGTTTAAGTAACACAATTTTAGCTCCAGATATTTATAAATACTAACACATGTTATTTATATTTGTTTATATATTTTATAAATACTAAAGTTTGATTGTCAAGTCTATGAATGAGTCGCAAAAGCCACTCGTGCTTTAAGTCCCGGTTATGGACGGAAATTTATGGGACGAAAGATCCAACTACTCGTTCGTTCTACGCGTTCGGTAAACTAGCCATATTAGATATTGGTAGGTATTATAAAATATACTTTTTCACAGAAGACTGATAAGTGATAAAAATATCTAAATCAAACATTCCCGAAACCTGTCATCAACTTTCACTGGGGAAAGCAATTTTCTCAACGGTAGCGCCCGATCCCGTAGTTTCTCCAGTGCTCCAGGCGACCTTATAATAATATAGGTTATGTTGATTGTAATGACCCACGTTGGTCCCATCATGGGCAATGTTTTAGAAACGAGAAGTATCATTGCATGTGTCCGAAAAAAAGGTAAGTAAAAAAAACTGCAGGACATGCTTGGTGATTCTTCGGAAAACGATTCTTCGTCTCATTACCATGGTCAATTTTAAACGTTACTTTTTTGACTGGAATTCATATTTTTATGATAGTATAAAGGACAAATAACCTACTTTTACTTAAGGGACTCGTTTTCATAGAGAAAATTTAGTAATATCGAAGTTCAAAAATTTTGTGGATAGGGTAATGATAACTGCTTACAAGGTAATTATAAAAGTAACAAAAAATTTAAAAAATATCTAAATAAAATATTTTAATTTAAAAATAATCATCTTCTGATAAAAACTATAACATTTGATATAGTTTTTGTAGCATAACATTTGTTTTATATGTTTGAAAACGACTTACATTCCTTGTATCATCCTAAAAAATAATTAAGTAACTAGTGATTATAGTACTCTTAGAAACCAGTCTTAGTTCAGTCTTGATAATTTAAAATTCATTTGCATTCAAAACGTTTGATTTAAATTCATACAAAGTGATTTTTTCTTCTATACTTCTCGCCTAAATCACTGAGCAGATTTTTTTTTTAATTCAGTATGGAGCTACTTTGATTCCTGGGAAAGTATGCAGGATAGTTTTTATCCCGAAAAAAATGTACGGTTCCCACGAGATAAACGGATTTTGGGGCATTAGAGTTATGGGCGTCATCTAGTAGTAAAATAGCACGATTATCAAAAGAAAAATCAAAAGCAGTATTTGTTTGATTTTGTACAAGTTGAGTTTAAGTAATTCTCAAAATTATTTTTTGTTCTCATGGTCTTTTTTTACTGAAATAGAAGTCAATAGCAAACATTAGCAACTTGAACAATTTTTATTCTTCTTTTTTTGTTCTGAGACTTCTTAAAGTAAAAGATATCATATGACTCCGAGTCTGAATGGCCAGATAGAATTGTTTTATGTGGAGAAAAAAATGTAGAACCTTAAAATCTTCACAATCATTTTTTTTTCTATAGGAAGAAAATCCTTCTGTAGATCGATGTTTTTTCCTACAGAAGATACACTTTTTTCAAATATTTCCTCCTTCTCTTCAGAATACATATATTTTATTTCTCCGTTAGCCATATTATATACACTGCATGCTTTTCCTGATCTTGCTTAGTTTTTTCTATTCTTTTTTATTTTATTTTTTCTCTTTAGTAATTTGTGACATCGTTTTTACGTTATTCTAATGTCTGTAATCATAAGTTACAAACAAGTTTTTATAAGGAAATTTAAAAGAGTCTTAAGAATTAAAACAACTTTATGCAAGGATATTCAATAGTCGTAGTTACTTTACAGAACTCGTGAATCGCACATAAAAGTGCATATTTCAGGACAAAATTAATATATTTTATCATTACCTGGTCTTTTGACCAGGGTAATGAGACCCACGGAAATGAGAATTATGCCTATAATTATGCATAGCTCATAATTCTTACAAGCATCAGTTTTGATATTTCATAACATAAATATGTAACCCAAGAGCATCAGTTGACACGCAGATTAAAGTTTTGAAATAATAGAATAAGCTCGACATAGTAGACACATAAATGATAAACTACGCGAACCAAATATAGGGTAATGATATATTTACCTTCCACACACCTGGAAAGAAATCAATTAGCCGCACATCCGCCTGATAGCTTCTTTCACATATGACTGGCTTGCCTGCATGCGGTAAGATACACTCCTATTGTTTTTACCAGAAAAGTTATGATCGATCGCAACTTGGGCCACAGGAATTATAACTTTACGTTGGACACTCTTTTCTTATTTATTTATAAGTACTGTAATGTAGCCATGCCTACTGTATTTATTTTTTATAACAGGTAAACTAATGTAATTTCGTTATAATTTAATTTTGCATTGATTTGTCAAACAGGAAATGAATTATAGACGTTTTTGTTGAAGAAAATGGCAAGAGGACGCTCCATGGTAATGAGAAGAACGGACTTTAAGATTTTTTTTCCTATACTGAAACTACAATTATTAAAAAAAGACAGTTGTTTCTAGGTAGACACTGAGCTCAAGTATTTAAGAAAAATATTTTTATTGTTTGCTTTTGCCTGGTTACAGAAAAAAGTCCGTTGCCGTCAAAAATTTAGCCTCCGAAGAAATGCCCGCTTACATTTTTGCGGTTGATATTACTTCCTTTTTAGGGTTCCGTACCCAAAGGGAAAAACGGGACCCTATTACTAAGACTTCGAAGTCTGTCTGTCCGTCTGTCTGTCTCCAGGCTGTATCTCAAGAACCACTATAGCTAGATTTTTGAAATTTTTACAGATTGTGTATATCTGTTGCCGCTACAACAACAAATACTAAAAACAAAATAAATTAAATATTTAAGGGGGGCTCCCATACAACAAACGTAATTTTTTTGCTATTTTTTTACTCGATATCAATAATGGAAATAGGTAGCACTTGAAATGTTCACAAAATACTCAGCTGTAATATTTATAATTTAATAATTTATAATAAAATTTTAATAAAATAAATAATTAAGGGGGCTCCCATACAAAAAACACAATTTTTGCCTATTTTTGCTCTATAATGGTACGGAACCCTTCGTGCGCGAGTCCAACTCGCAATTGGCCGATTTTTCGTTTATTTTCTTCCGCGCCGGTGGTCTACTCTATAAATCCTATCCTACGAAATTTCAATCAGGTCAAGTGTTAAAATTGTTTCCCATCCCAAAAAAATGCTTAACGCCGCTAGAGAAATTTTCACTTCATCAATTTTATCCAAGTGCCACAGGAAACATGCTTTTGTCAGATTCCATACATTTTTAGGGTTCCGTACCCAAAGGGTAAAAACGGGACCCTATTACTAAGACTTCGTTGTCTGTCCGTCTGTCCGTCTGTCCGTCTGTCCGTCTATCCGTCTGTCCGTCTGTCTGTCTGTCTGTCTGTCTGTCTGTCTGTCTGTCTCCAGGCTGTAACTCAAAAACGGTAATAGCTAGTGAGTTGAAAATTTCACAGTTTATGTAAATCTGTTGCCGCTATAACAAAAAATACTAAAAACAAAATAAAATTAATATTTAAGAGGGGCTCCCATACAAACAACGTAATTTTTTTGGCCTTTTTTGCTCTATATCAATAATAGCAACAGCTAGGTACTTGAATTTTTCTCAAAGTACTTAGTTATATGTGTACTTTAATATTTAATAATAATATTAAAATAAAATAAAAAATTAAGGTGGGCTCCCATACAAAAAACCCTAATTTTGCTCTATAATGGTAATGCCTTCGTGCGCGAGTCCGACTCGCACTTGGTCGATTATTTTTCGTAACCAACGTTGCGTCGTTGTAATTGTCGATGACACTTTGTCGATAGCCCCAGTTTTTTAACAGTCGACAGTGATCCCTCCCCCCTAGAAAAACCGCAGTTGAAAACCAATTTGTTACCCCAGGCGGGTACCAACTGCGTTGGAGAATCCTTCTCTGGACGTCCATGCCCAGGAACCCCTATTCTCTCTTAAAAGGCCGGCAACGCACCTGCAGCTCTTCTAATGTGCAAGTGTCCATGGGCGACGTTAGTTGCTTTCCATCAGGCGACCCGTTTGCTCGTTTGTCCCCTTATTTTATTTTAAAAAAAAGTTGGTAAACTGTCAAGTGCTATAAATAATGATACCATACATGGGCATTAAAATAAGTTTATCTATTGTCCTTTAGCTTTCGCGTATCGCGTCAGAGTAATAAATGTTCCTATGTGCAGCGCTTCCTACTTCTCACATGTATCATTTGCAGAAACGATCCATCATGATGCTCCCAGATAGATAAATCCCAGTATACCGGCCAGTGCTCATGTCAAATCAGATTTTTTTATAAGCTAGGTGTTTATAAAGAATAAAAAATAATAATTTTTAGTTGTAAAAATATTGTATTGCAAACAAATGGCAAAAATTCCTTTTTTAATTTTTATAGATAAAAGTACTAGATAAGGTACTTAGTAGGGACGTCAACATGATCCAGGGGGGGGGGGGGGGCAGCTGCCCCCCATGCCCCCCCTGGGTACGCCCATGTTTCAGATCATGCCTACAAATGTGAAATACTCGTGTTCGGACTTCGGAGCTATTTTTCCTCTATCAGAACCTTATGCCGACGGCATCAATTTCATAAAAACACTGGTAAAATAACTTTGAATGTAGGGAACGGAGGAATAATTCATACTAACATTATAAATGCGAAAGTGTGTCTGTCTGCCTGTCTGTCTCTTCTGTTACCTTTTTACACCCAAACTGCTGAACTGATTTTCCTGAAATATGGTATGGAGATACTTTGAGTACCGGGAAAGGACATAGGATACTTTTTATCAAGGAAAAATGTCCGCGCGATAATCGAATTTTGACGCAACGGAGTTGCAGGCGTCATCTAGTTATTGATAATTTAATATTAATCCTACCTATATCCCACATAATAGTGGTAGCCAAAACCCGTCACAAGGTATCATTGTTAACATAAAACAGGTATTGTTGCACGCTCAGTCTATCATTATTAGTCCTCGTCTGTCAGTCTGTCACATAACTGATAACTACTGTGGAGTGTGTGACACAAGACTGTTGTGTCTGTCTGTGTACATGTAACTTCCGAAGTGCTTGAGTAATTGATGCAATTTGATTACAATGTATGCGACTATTAGTTAAGCGGGACTTGATGTCGTGTGTTTATATAAACTTCTACACTAGTGACTTTACATATTCGAAAGGAACTTTGGCCTTTTTTGCTTGATATCAATAATGAGAACAGGTAGAGTCTTGAAAATTTCACAAAATCTTTAATTATATATATATATATATATATATATATATATATATATATATATATATATATATATATATATATATATATATATATATATATATATATATATATATATATATATATATATATATATATATATATATATATATATATATATATATATATATATATATATATATATATATATATATATATATATATATATATATATATATAATAATAATAATAATAATATTAAAATAAAATAAAAAATTAAGGGGGGCTCCTATACAAAAACTATTTTTGGCCTATTTTTGCTCTATAACGGTACGGAACCCTTCGTGCGCGAGTCCTACTCGCACTTGGCCGATTATTGAAATTAATATGACATAATAGCTAGACCGTACTAACAATATTATTCGTATATTTTATGTCATAAATTGAAAAAAAAAACAATTTAAAAATAGAGGGCGTACTGAACAAATTTAACCCATAGGCTGGTATAGCAAACAAAACTTTCTTTCTCTTCATAAATCTATCGAGCGAAAAATGAGCCGCCTTAAAAAAAGTCCATTCATTTCCTTCTTCGGTGCATCGTGCTTTGTCCTTTATTTCTTGACACAAAAATTCCACGTG
The DNA here is from genome assembly GCA_905187585.1 of Cyaniris semiargus. NCBI lineage: Eukaryota > Metazoa > Arthropoda > Insecta > Lepidoptera > Lycaenidae > Cyaniris > Cyaniris semiargus. The sequence continues at coordinate 3,207,631 of LR994551.1, forward strand.
TTCATAAAACAATTTAAAACACTCCGCTTAAAAAACTTGTTGATTTTATAAACTCCTTAAAAGCAGCATCATAAACATGTCGGCTATAACAAAGGCACTTTATATGCAATTTCTATTTTTATTTTCCCTAAAGGTCAGAGAAAATGGAATGAATGCGGATGACAAGCGATTTAGTAGTAGGACCCTGATTCTTCAATGTATTGCAATGTTAATGCAGCTTCGTTCCTAGTTTCACACTATATCAACAAATCATTCTCATAAAATGACAAACCAACGACAAATGATTGATCTCCTCCAAAAGTCAGACGACTGTATGAGATATAGGAAGATATAGGTAGATCTTTCCTATATCTCAAACATCCTAGATCTTCCTTAAAAAACTACGATATTATGGTATTATCGTGAAATGATGAAATAAACCAACTTCGAATGCGTTCTGATTGGTCAAAACCGGTCCAAAACTCAAATATAACTAAGGGTCAATTCAGACCGCTACGCGACGCGTAGATGCATTTCTAATTTTTTATGGATTTGACAGATTTCAATTGCGTGAGACGTCTTGCAAATCTGTCAAATCCATATAAATTTAGAAATGCATCTACGCGTCGCGTTGCGGTCTGAATTGACCCTTAGACATACATAATACATAAAAAATCTATTTTACTGTTACTCACATTTTACTGTTACTACTTCAATGCAGCAAGCGAAGTTGCATTGAAGATGCAATAGTATAATAGAATCAGAGTCCCTGGATCTCTGGTATCTGTCCTTCACCTTTCCCACAATGCCTTGCGAAATTTATTATGACATTATTTTTATCTCATCTTAGATTGAAGAAGATTTAATTTCAACACGTCGCCTACGGCATGAAGAATTTTATAGCGAGTACTGAGTATCTTTTTGCAAACATTTCTGTTAAACTCACAAATCTAATAGCTTCAGACCGGGCTGCCAAATTTTGCTGTGTTTTCTAATAAGTATTATTAAATGTAATTGAGATTTATTTAATCATTATATATTTATCTGATATTTGCCTAACGGAAAACACGATTCATTTATTTTGACTCGATTGTTATATTTTTTGAAATTATGAATCTTTCTGGGCTTTTCAACAAATATCTGTTACACTTATTGAGTTACTACATTAAATTACTTATTAACACACTTTATAAAATAATGGTTAAAGGAAATATTAGTATTGTATTTAATTTTTAAGTAATCATCAAAAACAGTTTTGGGACTTACGACCTTTACTTTCGTGCTATAATTCGGGAACCGACAAAAAAAGGAATAAAGCAATTTGTGACAGCAGGCTTTTCGTGTATATTTTTTAGGTTAAAGGATTGAAGTCATTATTTTAAACTTTCGTGAAAACGTGACGTAAAATATACTTAATAATAATTAATATTATTCAGTTACTTTACTAATATCTTGTCATTTATATTTACAAAAACAAATAACACACGAGTTATTTTCGTCTCAAACCATATAATAAGCTACAAAATATATTATTATTTAATTAAAGAAATGTAATACTTGCAGCGGAAATAGCTCTGTATTTTTTCTATCAGAATGAACAGTGTGAAACTACGGACATAGTCATTTTAATTGATAATAGGCGGGAAAAAGTAGGATATGACGAATTATCGAAATTACCCACTTCCCTCGCGCTCTACCGTGAGAATGACATAGGACAAGTTCCGAAACATATGCCAGTATACTGGTCAAAGCTTATGACGTCTAGGATCCATGTCATGCCGTTGATTAGTTCCGAAATAAACGCCAGTGCGTCAACGTATACAGGCTGCTAACTACACTAAGTGCCAATACTTTAGGGTATGTAGTGTGTATGTGTTCCCTATAATATAGAGTTCACTGTGAAAGTAGCAGAAAGAGCTTTTATGTGACTTGTATGGGTCAGCGCTTCGTAAATTTTTCCATACAAAGGTGAAAAAAGGTTAACATTTCAGCGCTTCTACTTTAACAGCGAACTCCATATAAGGAACACGTCATACACACCCCTAAAGTATTAATACACTTAGTTTTAATACACCCTGTATATGGCTTCGTTGAGATGTCATTACGTACGTCACTTGTCTCACTAGTGGCACACCAGTACAATTATATATCATCGGTTTTAAGACGCCATGAGCACTAGCCTGGTGTTATACTGGGTTCAATTTTGGAACTCACACATAGTCAATCAGTTGACATGGTATGTCAGATTAGCGACGGTCAACCCTATGAGTTATGACACATTTAGTAGGGTCAGATGAAAATTACTTTTGTGGGTCACCGCGTGTCAAATGACTGTGACTGATCAGCATGACTCTTATGTATTACTGTTATTGTAATTAAGTACCGCATCATTTTATGTTAAAAATAATCTTTTGCTTAGTGGAAAACATGAAAAAATTACTGCATACAGAAATGAAAGGGACGTAAGATCACTGCTGATATTGCGTAAAAGAAAATCATAAACAGACAATTTATTAGGAAATATTAATTATATAATTCATAATATTATATTTTATAATTCAAGTATTTCGTACTAAGTTTAAACGAATGCTGATGATTATAAATCTTGTCAATGTTCAGTCAAGAATTCAGGATTCATTTTAGTGTAGGGAATATTTTGAGCCGTTAGAAATTGGTTAGAAATATACTAATGGGAGATCCCATTAGTATTCAATTGATATATTTTGTCGGAACTTGACGAAACGCATTACAAGCAAGTTTAAATGCCATACATTTTATTTCTAACATCTCTGTCAAAGCTATTGAATGCAATTTGTAAAGTAACTTAAGTTCTAATTTTCACCACGCCTATGTATTATTTTGTTAAATTATAAGGCCTTTTATTCATACGAATAACGAGAAACACAATGTTTGATTAATTATTAACTTTGTAGTTGAAATTGGGACTAATTATTATAATAAATATTTTATGGGACATAAACATTTAATAGGGAACATAGAAAAGAAATAAAATTAATAATTATAATATAAGTAATAGATGAGTCATTATAAAATGTAATTACTTTAATTAGTAATTAATTATAAATTATGTTATGGATCCATAACGGCTGACTTCGTTTTGCTCTACTGTAGACAGTACATCTATAGACGTATATATTAATATAAACATTGTACCTATATCTTCGTAAAAAAAAGTTCTCCTTAAAATACGCCATTGTGATTTAGTTTTGGGGCTTTTTTAAGCTTTACGTTTTGATACTTGACGTAAATGGGGCTATTTCTTGTATGAAGCCTATTATTACTAACATTCTAAAATAAATCTATAACACATCATTTGAATCTAAATGTACAATATTCTATAACTTTCCGGGTTTTCACACTCTCAATACTTTAACACTAAAAACATTAAAATGACAAGAGGTCATGAAATACTTTATCGAAAGCTGTAAGCATAATAAACGATCATTTAGGCCCGAAAGAATGCACATGCTGCGTCTTTGTTCGCGATTTTCCGAACAATGTGCCAACACGACCACTAGACGCCACAGGGGTCTGACGGACCCGGCGAAATCAATAACGTAATGATCATTGCACAATAATCAAACGCTATTCACCGCTCATTACTTTCGTTGAAACAATGACGCAATCGGAAAACTTTTTACGATGGAATTTTGAGTATGTAACTTTTACTTGTGACAAGTACCTCCATGGGAAAGATTTGAAGTAGCACCATAGTCCGTGTTTAAGATGGACTGTGGTGCTACTAAGAATTGTTTTTGTGGATTAGTATATTTCTACCTACCTACCTGCTTTTTTTTTACATGCGGGGATTGGGGACATCGACCGGGATATGTAGGACTCCACGCATAGGATCTACCCAGACCCCAGTAAATCATATGGTGCTCCTCTCCCCGCTTAGACACAGTTCCGAGTAGGATCAACCCACCGCAACTCTACCAACGGTTGTCCACGTCTTGCAGACTCATCACCTGCCTTATAAAAACTAAATGTTAATGTAAAGGCCCATATGCGCAGATTTGTATAAAAGTTACATACTTAACAAAATATATTGAAACATAAAATTAAATAAATTAACATTTTAAATTGATTTCTTAATCCTCCATCAATAATGCTATATTACAAACCAATTAAATAATAATAGAGATAATTTTATTGACAATAAAATTAATTGTTTTATATTCATTTAATAATAATATTTAATTGCGACAAGGCCCGTAGCTATAGACTAGAAATATCGATAGATTTGTCTGTAAACAAAAAGTTTATTGATCAAAACATTTCTGAAACCATTTTTACACACCTTTACGTCTCTTAAGTATTGTATTTCGATAAGATTTTGATGTTTTACTTTTAAGATACTTTTAATATCTTGAATAACAAAAAATTAAAACCGAGTTCCAAGGTAAAAACAATAATAACATCCTTATAATATGAACTAAAAAGTATTAAATAATTTTTCCTATCTAATAGTCCCTTTTTCGAATTCGGCTAAAACTCAACTAATTCTGTACCTACTCAATCTTCATCATTTTGAAGTCGGTACCAGATATAGCTGAATCTTCAGTTCTCTGACAGAATAGGTATTTGAAACTTTTGGAACTGGCACCGACTTCAAAATTATGAAGATTGAGTACAGAAATAGTTGAGTTTTAGCCGAATTCGAAAAAGGGACTAGTAGATAGGAAAAATTATTTAATACTTTTTAGTTCATATTATAAGGATGTTATTATTGTTTTTACCTTGGAAGTCGGTTTTAATTTTTTGTTAAAAATAATAATTTCAGTCTTTTTAGTTACCTCAATTGTTTTTCTTATTCCTATTACGATGTAGATTGTTTTCCTATGTAAGTATTTTCATACTAAGGGTTCAATTTATTGTCTCGATCGTGGGAATCGCAGACACAATAGATTTTTAATTGTTATGCGGCAGCCGGGTGCCGCTTGGGGATTGTTCGGTTAATAGTTAAACTAGTGTAGTACTTATCGAAGCAACTTACTTCTCTTTTTTCTTTCGAATCTCAAAAATAATGTCAAATGTGTGCCTTACGCTCTGGAGTTAAGGTTGACTTTGTTATGTTCAATTTTGTGGTACATAAGTCGCTTAGAACTTGAATCATTTATTTTGAAACAACATTATATTTTTATTAAAATCGCTATGAAAAGTACCAATAATTATTATAACGACATAACGTGATGATATAATTATGGTGTTGTGTGGGCATATTGTATCCATATACAACCATGTGACACTGGTGACCCTGACGTGGTAATGATGATGATGATGATGATGATGATAAATGTAATTTGCATAGTAGCATATGCTTTCAGTTCTTAAAACAGCGCCTTAACCCCCAAACTTGTATCTATAAGGAATCCGGAGTTCTCTTAGTATCTTCGGAACCATAGTATACCTTGGTGCAAAATCTTGCGTTTTGGTAGCATATGCTTAGGATACTTCTCATAAAACCAAAATCACCATATGTTTCCATATAAATTTTGAGGAGTTCCCTCGATTACTCATGGATCCCATCATCAGATCACGACTTTTGTGAAAATGGGACCAAATTGGAGGGAAACCTAATAGAACAAAATAAAAATTTTGAAAATCGGTTCACAAACGGCGGAGTAATCGTTGAACATACAAAAATAAAAATAAAAAAAAATTAATAAAATAAAATATCCACAGCCGAACATATAACCTCCTCCTTTTTGGAAGTCGGTTAAAAAAAACTTTCAATTTAAGCCCTATGGTAGATATTCAGACCATTTTGTAGTTTGGGCTCTCCAATAATATTTTTTCCTAATCGAGCATTTCCTAAGAAAAACGAAGATTTTTTTTATGGGGGCGTTTATGAATTTGCATAAGAGGTTTTTGAGGAATCTTTGAACACCTGCACACATCAATTGAGATTCGATGAGATGATGCTAGACCCTCTCCCCCTATAATTATTTCGCTATATATATTATATTATAAAAGCAAAAGTATGTCTGTATGTCTATCAGTTTGTCTGTTACCTCTTCACGCCTTAACAGCTGAACCATTTTTTCTGAAATTTGGTATGGAGATACTTTAAATTCCGCGATAAGACATAGGATTCTTTTTATGCCGAAAAATGGACGGTTCCTGCGCGATATATGAATTTTGACGCAACGGAGTTGCGGTCGTTATCTAGTATTTAAATATTTTACTTAACGTGGAATGTCTGTAATAACTCTATGGTGAAAAAAGAAATGGCTGCGTCGTGTCGCAACAGATGATTGAGCGGTTTCTATTCATCGCGATGTAGATGTAAGACAAGTGCTTGTATTACCAACACATTACACGACAGTCTGACTCATGTCATCATCATCACCTGTCATGACATATGACTCATCATCATCACCTGTTATGACAGTTCCACACGACCTGTCACATTTGATGTTCGATCTTTAAACACCTGTCTAATACAAAGACATAACAATCTAGACCTTTTATTGTTGTCAGGAAACATTAGGAATTAGATATTAGTATTTATTTAATAAACCTATTTTGTTTGGCTCCAAGAGCATATGTAAAATTTTTATGTAAGGTTTTTCCTTTATACACAAATAAGTAATTACTGTCTTTTTATTGAATAGGAACAGCTGTAAGAAAACAATAAAATTTTCTTAATTTAATACTTATAATATTATAAAACTATTTATTGACGACCTCTGTGGCTCAATGGTTGAGTGTGTGGCAGCTCAAGCCGGGGGTCGCGGGTTCGAATCCCGCCGACGGAACAAAAAGTTTTCAATGTTCCCGGGTCTGGATGTGTATTAATAATTATGTGTATAATATAATAAAAATCTTAAATATATGTATAGTATAAAATGATTAAATATATTTCAGTTGTCTGGTACCTGTAACACAAGTCCTTCAGGTACTTAGCACAGGGCCAGAATGACGTGATGTGAAGCGTCCATAGATATTATTATTATTGTATTATTAAGCATTAGAAGTGTTTTATCATTTCCATTAGCCAAAACATTTCCAACATCATACAATGTAAGGTACAATATGGTACACTATATCCCTATTGTCGAAGCATTGAGTAAGTTTGACAAGCTAAGCAATTTCTTGTTAAGAAACAAATTTCAAAACATAATTAAGTTTGTTTGTGCTCAATATGCAACGTTTAAGATAGTATCAATCAATTTGAACCTTTATTAAACACTTCTCATCTTTCTATCAATCTTACCTTGAAGGGTGAGAGGTCTAAGTTCTACTCGGGTTTTGAGAGAGACCTTGGCCGACTGAGATAAGCTTTCTAAAGGAATCACGACTCGAAGTGAGCTTTTCGCTTTATGTTACAAAACTGACGTAGACATTTACCAATTTGCATACGAATTACCGCGTGTAATAGGAGTGACATGGCAAATATTTGGTGTAGTACAGACATACTTGGGTTGACAGTTTACCGTCAGGACAAAAATAGGTAGGTAGGTATGTGACAGGTGTATGAAATAGAATCTGTAGTTCGTTTTATGAGTTTAAAGTGAAAGGGGAATTTGTTTTTTTTTTTTCATTTTTTCAGAGCTGTTTATGAAACAGATATATTATATTTTTTAAATAGTATACTCAGTATACTATTTTAAAAAATATAATAATTATATTTTGTCTGTGGCACCATGATAGCACTCTAGTCTCTAACGCATGTCCTGAACATACATATCGCATGCAGTGCCAGTAGAAACAAAAAAAAACACAAATCCACTATTATTAAGTTATGATAAATATACAATAAAGGATATAACACGACAGTTCCTTGTTAAACCGTTATAATCACATATCCTTAAACATAAATTTAAAAGTTGACAATAAAAGTAACGTCCCGGTAAAAAATTAATAGACAAAGCCGCCTACACAATACCCTTAAAGGAAATGCATAATGACCATATCGGATGGCCGACTATCGGATCCGGGATTTACGGCCCGCTCCCGTTATCTGATCGCGCCCGTGCCGCGGGGATATCGTTAGGAGCGTACCCACTACGCGATGAAGTTGGATGAAGGAGGTAGGTTGAGAGTAGTGTAAAAAGGGAGGTTAAAGAAAGCTGGGTAGCGATGTAGTGTGAAAAAGGTAGGCTAAAGAAGCCATGTTATATTATGAAGAAGGTAGGTTGAAGAAAACTTGCCGGGGTCGCGGAGGTCTTGTTTCCCGTAGCGCCGGCAAAGTCAGTGCTGTTGGAGTATAACCCAGTTTTTTTTGGGTAGGCCTGCGTCCACTTACCATAATATCTTCGAACACAGCGAGCCTTAAAATCAGCGATGGGAGTCCCAAAAAAAATTGGAAACGATAGATGAATACCGCTGACGACGATGAGGAGAAGAACGTACTCTGATACATAAAAGGACACTAAAATTTTTTCTCTAGCCTTAACTTTTTAAGTATTTAACTGCTGGTACTAATAAATAATTTTGTATACATTTCTGTTGTTTTATAAAGCGATACTTCTCGTAGATTTTTAACCGACGTCCAAATTTTTTTTTTTTTCTTCTCTTCATCTCTCTATTAGTCGCCTATTGTGTACACACCTTCAATGCTCTGCACTTCTCTATTTCTAATAGTTAAATCGTTATCCTTTATTATCTTTTACATATTCGTTTAATTATTTTTATCTCTATGGTGTCTGTCTAGTTTTCATATTTTCGAAGATTACTCACGAGTTTCAAAGCCCATGTATAACTTTTTGAAGGACCGATGATAATAGCGGGTATGATTGGGATTTGGTCACCCTTAAGGTCAATTCAGACCGCAACGCAACGATTAGATGCATTTCTAAATTTGTATGGATTTGACAGATTTGCGAGACGTCTCACGCTCACGAAATCTGTCAATTCAGTACTTTAGAAATGCATCTACGCGTCGCGTTGCGGTCTGAATTGACCCTTAGTAGTCGTTTGATATTAAATCGTGTTATAGTAGGTAATAAAATGTTATAATTCTCAAAGTGTTCTCTATTTTATTTGAATTTTAATGTTAACATAACAAACTAAAACTGTGCCTATGGGTAGCTATAATGCCACCAATAAAAATGTCTCGTTATTATTAATCATGCAATAAAAGAATGCACATTGCACGTTTAGGTCGAGTTATATTTCTTGTATAAATTTATTATAAAAATAAACAGGAACAATAAACTGGGAACATAAGCCCGGCTTCTGGGGTTTCTGACTGAAAAAACTATTCACCAACACTTTTCATTGACTAACGTCATAATATTAACCAATTTTTAACAGTGCTATTTGAGTATAAAATTTTTCATCAAAACTCTTGAAACATTAATCAAGTAAAGTCCAAGCGGCGAATCAAATTTTTTAAGAATATCGATGCCTATTATTTTGATTATTCTATAAGTATATTACCCTGCGAATAATAAAAACTAAGGAAAAGTAACTCCGTCAAAAAACATGCTCCACAATACTTGTCAAAAGTGTACCTTAGGTACACATTTCAATACATTTGCAATATTTAGGTGGCCTTGAGCGGTACTGGGCTGACGTTACATGACAGATCGAAAGGAACCAAATTTAAAACGGTAATAGTATGGGAGTTACGATTCCTTAGTTTTTATTATTCGTAGATATTACCTCATTGAATATTCGGTAATTAGAAAGCCTTTCATAGTTCTCTCGACTAGTTAACAAGTGTTTAAAATTACATAACATAACTTTTACATTGTATTTAAACATGATTATACAAATGAACAAACGACCTTTTAATAGCCAGTGCGGATTCATAAGTTATAGGGCTTGTAAATTATCTATCTAATTACTATGAGTTATAACGTTTGTATTGCATGATGCAATATGTTTGGATGTTTATGAGTTATAGTTCCGAACGAGTTTGTTAGAACCGCTATACACGTTAACGATGTATGCACAGTTCCTATTTAGTCATAATATTATGTACCATCCAAGATATTATTATTGGTAGTTAGAGGACTTACCTTTGTGGCGGTACCCACAATTCGCCTAACAATCCTGCATCGCGCTATCGAAGTTTTCTAAGTGAGTCGGAAGGTCTTCCTTTGTAGCCTCCACGCATTATTCCCACATTGGTGACCCTCGACAGAACACGCCTCCTTCATCATCATCACTCCCCGCCCCTCCGCACCGCGCCAGCCAGCAACGCCTCATCGGGTACCTCGTCCACTAGCCGCAATGTACCGGGGTCTGGGCGACTCCGCATCGGCATCATCGGGCTTTCTCACTACACCGACCGGTCAGCAAGCAGAGCACATCTCTCCTGGTCAGCACGTAGCATCGGCCCCGCACGGCAGCTATCCGACTCACTGGATCCCGTGCAGCAGCTTACAGTTCCGACTCACTGGAACTCTCTGGCACTGGCGACTCAAGCGACAAGACTTCAAGATTCGACCTCTGGTCTTCGGGGGGGAGTGATGTGGCGGTACCCACAATTCGCCTAACAATCCTGCATCGCGCTATCGAAGTTTTCTACGTGAGTCGGTATATATACGACAGCTGAAATGAATCACGCGGGCTCCGGCCTAACCGAGTATACCACCTCGCTCGGTCGGAAGATCTTCCTTTGTAGCCTCCACGCATTATTCCCACACCTTATTTGGTCGGGTTATGTCAAGTCCAAGTTCCAACTAACAGATCACGGCCAACTTTTGTTTTGACTTCTAAGATTTTCTAAATGTTTGAGATAAGTTTTACTGCTCTTCTAGAACCCCCATCTAATTTTTTAAATCGTTTTTTATTAACAAAAAAAGCGAAATTATTTTTAGCCTAGAAAGTCATAATTTTGCAATTACAGTATTTGGGTCAAATGTGCAATTAGAGATACGTAATCTAATCTAGCACTGATAACAGTTTTAGATGGTTTTATCATTAATAGCTAGACATTTTAGTTTTATTTAGCGGTGATATGCCTATAAAGACCGGACTCTTGCACGGTGCACACACACGGAATTGCATGAAACAAGTCCGGTAAGGTTGGCCTGCGAACGATCCGACCAAATCAATCGTCCTCCGCGTATATCGGAGCCTTAATAGTACAGGAGCCCTAGAACAATTTTATTTATATCTATAAATAAAACAGTTCATACTTTAGGACCATCAATTCAAAGTATGAAATCCTTTCTATCTCTGTTAGCTACCACTTTCGAGATTTTTAGCAAATAAAAATGTTGTTCGCCTTATCAAAATGAAGCTACTCACAAAAAATTAGCTTGATAGTAATAAAAAAAAAATGTTCTAGGGCTCCCGTACTATAAGTTATGAAAGGTTTGTGATAAAAAGATTTCTTATAGTAGTAAGATAGTGTTAAAAGTTGACGATGGTTTTAAGCTTTTAATGCTTTGGCTCTTGGCCTTTCCGGGACTTAATATCTCAGTATGGAGATATTTCATTCATCTTAATCGGTTCAATGGTTTAAGCGAGAAATAACAGACCGACTCTACTTAAATAATAATAAAGCAGTGGTTATAAAAGAATTTATACACGAGCGATAAAATGTAAAATATTTTGTATTTAATAAGAAGAATAACGAAAACTTTGTAAATTAAAGTTATTGCGAAATATGTGCAAAAAAGCGCAATGAACATTAAACCTTGCAACCACCACGTAGAGTTGCAATTCCACTACCCCGCGCTAGTCATAAAGTACAAAATTGTCCGTATCCGCATAAAGGTATTACATCTTCTTCAGTAAAGTTGTAATAAATATAGGTAATAGAAGTTGGCGCCAGTCGCTAGCCGCCAGCACTGGATAAGATCTCCCGTCTAGGCGTCAACAGCCTGTTTCTGATTATACTTAATAGCTGACGTCTAATTTTCATTTGATACTTTAGACATAATGCCCTTTTTGTATCTTATCGCTAGACCGTTTTAAATATCGCATATTATTAATATCGTATTGTGGCTTTAAATAGCTTAGGTAAGGATTAAGCTATGCTAGGTAGCTTAAAGCATATTTATGCAAAATCAGTAAAGTACCTTCAGTGACGGATTAAGACTACTTGATGCCCTAAGCAATCCATACCTGTGTCCTCCCCCCCCCCCCCCCCCCCTCCCGTATGTCAACTAGAAACTTTTACCACCTAAAAACATTAGTTCTTTCCTAGAAACTTTTTTTGTGTGGTTTTTGGTGACGTGAGAGTGAGACGTGATGCCAGGACGGATGTTTTTTGTCCTTCTTCTGGTGCCCCCTCAGACGTGATGCCCTAGGCAATTGCTTAATTTGATTAAGAGTTAATCCGTCACTGAGTACCTTTGGTATGTACCAATTATATGGGAGAAGATTTGACGTAATCACAAAAGAGTGAATTTATAATGGCTAAAATTTTTATATAAAAGTATCTCTCGAGTCTCGAGTCTCGACTTAAAAATATAAGATTTAAAAAATATAATATACACAGGTGAACATAGAATCTCCTCCTTTTTGGAAGTTTGCTTATTTAATAAAGCTATTTTAATAATATTAAAATAATACCTAATTCCTAAAGATAACTTTGAAACACAATTTATATACTGTTACATTAAAACATCCTGTACAATTTATCCACAGCCTCACTTGCGTATTAATATCGTTTACAATTATTTTACCTCCGACATATCACATAACCCTTATGCCATTTACTTAAGAATCAGTTTCTATAAGCTCCAAGGTAAAACTCTAAGTGGCCTGTACTAATAACATTAAAATGAGACAAACGAGAGAGATTAAAATAAGCATTTAAGTTGCACTCATTCTGAGCATGTTAATGCATTAAGACCTCAAATAAGGCCATTTGCCCACTACCACCGTCACCGGAACGTCACTGACAAAAATTCAATTAAAATGCCACTTTATGATATAGGCCAGGGGTTCACAAACTGTGCGCCGCGGCGCCCTGGTGCGCTATGGAAAGGCAAGAGAGACGTCGTGAGTCGATCCTCCATCATTATCCGAAACCACAAATATTATAAAATAAAATTATAATATGAACTAGCTGTTGCCCGCGACTTCGTCCCCGTTAACATAGTATAATAACAAAGATGGATAATTTTCCCTTTTTGTGGTTCTTATACAAAGTGTAAAAAAGGGACCCTATTGCAATGTCCGCTGTTTGTCTGTCTCCAGGATATATCTCCAGAACTTCGCTAGCTAAATAGTTGAATTTTTTGCAAATTATGTATTTCTATTGCCGTTATAACAACAAATACTAAAAACAAAATAGAGCAAATATTTAAGGGGGCTCTCATACAACAAACGCTACTTTGGCCTTTTTTGCTCGACATAAATATTGGCAACAGAGGCACTTGACAATATGACTACATAATATTCAATTTCATTGTTCGTCTTAATTTATTCGTTTCATTAGATACAGATAGGTTCAAAATAGTACATTTACATCCTCCATCATCCCTTATTTTATCCCCATGGGGGTTGAATGTATCAAAATCCTATTTAAGCGAACGTCTTCATCATAGAGGCTCAAATCTTTAATAATTTCAGTTCAATCAGTCGAAAGTCTAAGAAAATTTATAAAAACTTTTATCCCCTATTTCATCCCCTTAGGGGTAGAATTTATTAAAATCCTTTCTTAGGGGATGCCTACGTCATAGTCGCTTTATGCATACAAAATCTCAGCTCGATCGGTTTAAAATTGACAAAGTTTCATACAAACTTTCATCCCCTATTTTACCCCCTTAGGGGTGAAATTTTTTAAAATTATTTCTTAGGGGATGGGGATGCTTACGTCATAGTAGCTTTATGCATGCAAAGTCTCAGCCCGATCGGTTTAAAATTGAGAAAGTTTCATACTAAATTTCATCCCCTACTTTATCCCTTTAGGGGTTGAATTTATTTAAATCCTTTCTCAGGGGATGCCTACGTCGTAGTAGCTTTATGCATGCAAAGTCTCAGCCCGATCGGTTTAAAAATGACAAAGTTTCATACAAACTTTCATCCCCTATTTTACCCCCTTGGGGGTAGAATTGATCAGAATCCTTTCTTAGCGGATGCCTACGTCATAACATCTACCTGCATGCCAAATTTCAGCCCGATCGGTCCAGTGGTTTGGGCTGTGCGTTAATAGATCAACATGTCAGTCAGTCACATTTAAGTTTTATATATATATTAAATATTTGTTTATTATTATTTACCTGCTTAACCTAACTATAATAATCATTAAAGGTGTTTATTTAGAAGGGCGCCGTGACAAAATATTGAACGTGTAACTGCGCCGCAGGCTGAAAAAGATTGGGAACCCCTGACCTAGGCTATAGGTTTCATTTATCTCTACGCCAATACAAAGCAGCGGCGGCATGGGTCGCTAGACCAATGGCGGTAGAAAACGAAACCTTTAGCCTAGGTCATAAAGTGGCATTTTATGTGACTTTTTGTCGGTGACGTCCCGGTGACGGCGGCGGTGGACAAACAGCCTAAAGGTAAATAAACATCGTCGCATATTTTTAACCCAAGGTTAAGCGAAATTCGTTTTTTTCTTTGTTAAACAAATACACAACAAAATGCCTTTGTTTTGCTACACTAGGATGTAAACTGCTTGCATAAATGAGTCGAATGTATTTTAATCTGCTCCTTTTTAGGTCTGTTAAAAATTTAAGGCCATTTTTAGAAGAACTTTTGGTCCATTGTTGTTAAGATTTAAGTCTGCCTCGAATATCACAAGCTGGCCCTGTATAATATGATGTTCATGTCATAGAGTAAAATAAAGTATAAAATTAGTCCTATGGCGTGCCGCGTGATGGATTAAAGTTAGAGTATATTATAAAATTTAAAAATTACCTCTTGGTACAAAAACTTTTACAATAGAGACAAAAGATATGAGCGATAAGCCAAATGACGGACTTTTGTATCTAATAATAAAAAATTTCATGAAGAGGTTTACACGACAAAGCTCTAACAAAGATCATCATACTCCATCTGGTGTAAGGAGTCGAAAATTCTTAATCACGTTCAATCAAAAGAAATATATTATTCGAAACGCCGATTAAGGGCCTCAGAGACATTTAATGATGATTAAACTTCAATTTAATTAGGAGTTTGACAGATAATGTATGGGGCTTGTGTCAAAATATTCATTTAATGACATTTAATCATTCAATTCAAGTAATTAATATTCCTCTCTGATTCCGACAGTTAGAGAACACACACTTGATACAAAAGTTTACGTTTAATTTCCTACATTTTAGCTCGTAATCTTTTAGTGCTCTACCTTACGAAATATTCTAGAAATTACTATTAACCTTTGGATTGCTAAACCCTTGTCACTTGTGGGACTAAGCAAAATAATTGACGGAGAAGAAGTGAGGTCTAGGATTGGTTTTCCCTTCCCGGGGGTATCGGCCTGGTTTCCATAATCACGCCTTTGGCACTTAATTTATTGTTGAAGTAGGAAATAATGAAACCTTACTGTCAACATATCAAAAGCGAAACTGAGTTTCAACAGCTTTGTTTTGGTTGAATTTATCATTACACGCCCGTGATGATGCAAAACTGTTTTACTTGGGAATAAAATGGAGGAGAGTTATTAATTTAATGTGTGTGTCTGGGAAAAATGTTGTTATATACATAATATATAATAGCATCTTAATTGACAGTGCTTTAGCAATAATTCACCAAAAGCTGCACTTGCTTGACAATCGGTGGATCAAATTTTTTTTATTAAATGAAAATAAAAAAGTAAAAGTGCGTGGTTTACCAAAAAATGTAAGACCCAAATGCTTCTTACGCTAATTGGAAAATTTATCTTACCTACGCCTGTTGTCGCACAATTAATGAATTAAATAAAAATATGCAAGATATTTGATGAGGACGACTTCAGCAGAAATAATACATCTTATTACTTCTCGCCAAAAGATACACTCATGTTGTTAATATTGTCACTTAATACAGAAAACTTAGAGTTTTAACTTTTTTGCTTGGATCTTGAGACGTTAAGATGATACAGTCGTGATGGATCGCTCAGTTGATAAAAGAATATTTAAAAGCGAACCTCGTAATCAGGTGCACCGTTATTGCTAAAAATATCCTTAAAACATCGCAAGTGCATTACGATGAGGTTAGAAATTAAGGTTAATGGTGTCACTGGATTGATGTAAAGACCGTATAAGGATGCAACGGTACAGGACAAGTGACAAGTATTTTTAACGTGACAGCGGCCAACCTGACTAATTTGATGATTCCAGAAAAGAAAGGTTACTTAAGGATCACTAGAATAAAAATCCAAATAAAGTAATTTTTAAAAGCAGTTAGGCCTTATCGCCACCGTTGAATGAATACAATCAGATTTTAGACCCAATTTCACCAACGACTGTTTAAGTTTACGCTAGAATTTGTATCACGTTACCTCTTTCGTTTTTCTTATGAATGAAAGAGAAGACATGATATTTGAACAAGCTGTTAACACTAACAGACGTTGGTGCAAGGTGATAACAATATTATTTAAATTAAAGTGCTTCGTCATTAAAATATTTCATTTACTGAACGCCTTCGAAAGACAATTCTCATAAAGTAAGCAATGCTGTTTTAAATAATGCACACATAGTGTAAAAAAGTCAATGCTTGACCTTAATAACATTAACTGTGCGGAAACTGTTTCAAACATTTTTGGGTAAGTTCTACTTCAAAGGGGACTAGGGACTTAAATAGATAGGAATTTCGAAGATTTTTTTTTAAATCTTAGGGGTGAGCTGGGAAACTGCCATATTACCTCTATACAACCACCACTATTATGATTGTTTTGTTGGTATAAAATGGTGATAAACATCATAATATTAATATCTAGCAGAAGATGCTGAACATACAGTAGGAAACACTCGAACCATTAATATAATTAGAGCTGTCACATAAATCGATTACGACGGGGGAATACTCTGCGAATGAAGACAAAGTGGTGACACTGTGGCGCCATTTAAGCGTAATCTAACAGCAACTAATCATTGTGAGGCAATTTATCGATCATTGTGGCTTCATTAGTGTTAATAAAAGTTAAAAGATACATTATTCAAATTATGTTAATGTGCATTCTTGTTTATTTTACAATTTGAAACACCTTGTTACTTTTACATATAGGTGCGTAGTAGGCAGTAGCGACTAGCGCATACCAATACAGGCGATAACGGATAAATGTAGAGGAGCTACCATCTCGATTGATCATGCTATAGGCAACTTCGGAATCATAGTGCAAAAATAGTTTCCCATCATGGTGGGCCTAACGTAGAGGGCGCCCTCTTTGAAATAATAAATACCATTATAATAATTGTTACAATAAAATTATTTTTAATTTAGAAACGTCTGCAAAAACAAAACACTTCCTTTAGATATTTTTGAGATGCTGAGCTAAAAGTGATGCAAAAACAGTTGTGTAGATAACGTCTAGACATGAGACAGGCAAAAAGAATACGAGCTATCTACATCGCGATATACGGAGATAGCGAGTGCCACGGTTTATATTACAATTTTATTTAGATCCAGCTTATTTTAATATAATACTTATTCAAAGTAGATTTAAAACCAACTGCGATAGTTATTCTTATATGATGGATTAAAAAGTAAGTTTTAAACCAGTGACAACATAAAAATTATTACCTCAGCTAAATTAGTAACAGACAATATTACGTTAAAAAAGGATGTAATCGCAATTATCGATATTATGTACCTATATATTTTCTATTTTCTATTCTGGACTAATGTCATCTTTGCCAGATTCTATACTATGTCCTTGACTAGTTTCTGATGTTTTCTTAACAGGATTTTATCTTTTCAATACTATTCATGATTACTTACATAATATTTGACGACAGCCAATCAAAATACTAGTGAATACATAAAGCCCGCTCAAAATACTCCAGAAACCGGACATCAGTCAGATTTGGACAAGAGATAAATTACCTAAATAGCAATATATTATCTAGAGACAAATAATTAAACAATATAAGCTTGATCATCTGCTAAGTCAAAAGCTATTTAACACAAGTAACCAGACCAAACAAGAAGCCAACAAGTCGAATATATCAAACAAGTATATTGATTAATTACTAATTGATATTGTGATGGTTATCTCCGACGGGCCCATTAAAAGTATCCTTACAGTAGCGCATTACTTAACATGACGTGTTACACAACGCAAACAAATTAGCCATTTAGCAAGCATTTAGTGTTATCTGAAACGGCATTATACGATAGACATACGCTATTAATATTACCTTATGTGGTACTGGATACGACATGGATTATTATCGATGCCAGCATAGTGGTTCCTTTGTTTCGGTTTAACGTAAGTAAATCTTTGTTCGGAATGTTATCACGTCAGCGGTAACCCTTGGTCATAACAGTTTTTTTTGTTTAAAAAGTTTAAATTGACTCCTTTCAGTTTTTTGTTAAAAATATTGTAAAGCCGTAATTCGTCTATCGGAATGGAGATATAAATTGTCTTAATTATATTTTAGGAATAAAAACTATCCTTTGTCTTTTCCGGAACTCAAAGCTACACAATTTTTCGTCAAAATAGGTAGCAACCAGACAGTTTCCCCGTTAATATTACTATAGATGAGTTTTTAATTATATTTATTGCATTTCCAATTTTTTAAAATTAAATATTCGTAAAGAAAATAGCATCATATCTGAATCGCATATTCAGATATGATGTTATTTTCTTTGTATCTTCTTGGTAACACTTTTTATAGGCAAAAAATTAAAACCATCATAAAACCCACTGACTCTCACTATATTTCGCTAAACGATTCTCTAACTAGTTCGTCAAAATATTACACAGAGTATAATTATTCCTAATTACTTTGTACGTATCTAGTGGATCTTATTCAGTAATAATTTCACTTTCTCCGATGCGCCATCCATTGCGACTTTTCATCCGTCAAGCATCAGACAGGTGATCACTGATCAGTGATCATGTTTATCCATTTATACTATACCCGTCCATGCTTCTTATGCCATTGGGATGTCCAAGATTTGTGACACAAATATACATCCCGTTGGATGTTGAGTAACACTGGCAGCTTGAAATGATGCAGTTTTTTTTCTGCATCATTTTTATAACGTTATTTTGCAATACTTTTTTATTGTAGATTTTTTTCTGAGTTGTTGTATAATTCTGCTCTTGATAATAAAATAATATATAAAATCTATATAAATAAAAATGAGTTTTAAATTTTGTTAGTCTCGCTAAATTTAGTCTTGAAATACTCGTGGAAGTCCAGGGAAGGTTTATATTAGGAGGAAAGTGATACGAAATTTACCGGATCATGTAGTAGAAATTTAAATCCATTCTGCTTCTACAGGTTTTAGTTGATAATTCGTTTTATTATTCAAATGCCAGCAATTTTATTGCACCGAAATTAGATTACCACGAGGGAAGAAAACTATCCTACGTCGTTTTCCGGGGCTTACTTTCCGGTACGAGTATTTTCTTTCATCGTAATCGGTTCAGCAATTGAAGCTTGAAAAGGTAATTATTACCTTTACCTACCCTGCATGTAATTACATGCAGGGTATATTATTATCTAATGGCTTCTGAATTAGGTCATTATGAACTGTAGACACTCAGCTAGAAAACTGGAATATGCAAGATATTTTTCCGGAAAATACTGGCGCTTAATCTCTTCTGATGGAACTAGATATGCTTATACAACTGTTACTGATATCGTGTATATCATGTATAAGGTGCGTGTAAGGGCATACTGCGGTTACTCACACTTACCACAAGTCAGTAGTGGTCCCTATGCCCTTCGCGATCTATTTTAGATGTATATTGTGTTACAGTTTATTAATAACATATGTTATGCGGGAGAACTTGTCTCTACATTGTTGATTTTTAGATTCTTCTTAGATTAACATTAGTTAAGTTATCTTTAACAGTTTTTGGTGTATGTCCGGTCCTTTTAAGGAAGACTGGCTGGTCGTAGAGGGTGCCCTGTTTTAGACAGATCCGTGACACTCTCCGTTCAACGGCTGATGGCAAACTACAGGTGGTTTTAGTCTGCTGGCGCTTCTCGTCCGCTAGTCCCACTTACCCTCGTGGTGCTTAAGCACTGAGGCACATCTCCGACCCGGGGCACGCATAGAGCGTTTCCCTGCGAATCAAAAAAAAATCTTTACCAGTCGAAGGGTTACTCTTTTTATATTATATTGATTATAAGGCCTTTAAGTGACAAAAATGTTTAGCTACGACCAAAAATACATAAAACAAGTTCTGTCGACAGGTCGGTCTTTGATGAATTCGCCTATCAATTGGCCTTTTGGTACTTAATGACTTGTTGCTATTGATTTTATCAACATTGTCTATGACAGCCACACTTTTTACTCACTGTTACATTGCATAACATCATCAAGGCTGGACAATGGGTCTCTAATCAACTTACACTTTTACGATTACCAAATATCGGGAGCCATGCGTGAAATATCCGGACGGCAATTGGGATTTAGGAGACACTTTATCGCAGCATCACTGATGAAAGTAGCAGATAGTGTTCCATTCAGGGTTATTTTACCTCTACATTTGATTGATTGAGCCTTATTGCCTTGGCGTAAAGACCTCGTTGATAAAATACTACGGTCACTATTGCACGACTCGACTGTCAACTGTTTTTTCGATGCAGTCCAGCGGAAGGTCGTGAGTTCGATCCCTGCTGTGAGATTCTAAAAAGTCTGTCAAGTGTCAACTGACTATTTATTTGATATTCGGAGGTCTTACTTTTTTTTCTGTTTTGAAGGTATAAAACGCAACAAACATCCTTCTAACCTTTAGTTAAATTTTAAACTAAAAAATTACTAATGAAACTAAAAAACTAAAATAAATTTATGAATAGGTAAATCCTACGTTATTTGATCGAGTTGTATAATCTGCCTTAGTGAGAAAACTACTATGTGCGTGAAAACGTGTCGAGTTTAATAATGTTACGTGCTAGGGTTCGAAGGATTTGGAGAAAAAGACCTGCTGACTCTTATAAAGACTTTATTAGCACTGACACTAGCTCACACAAATCGCCAAGTCCAAACACTAAGCACTAAGTCCAAACACTAAGCACTAAGTCCAAACACTAAGCACTATTGATCACTTGTTTTCGCTCCGAAGTCGCCTCGAGGATCGCTCAGATAAAACTGAATTGCCGGGCCGTCTACCTGCGGCTATTTATATGGCGAGACGAATTCCAGAAAGTTCCGATTCATGTAAACAAGTAAACAACTGTGGGATGTTTCTAGAAAATACGCGTAAGTAAACATACACCTAACGCCATCTAGTATAAAGTAGGGGATTTATGTTTTCTGTGTTTCCCTGATCAGTTTCGCTGGTTTGACGCTAGATGGCACTACGTGTCCGTATCACTACTCCCCTCTTAGAGATGCTCGTCCCGAGCATCGTTGTTACTGCCATGGTAACGCGTCACGCTGTCCCCAAGACTCCTGCTCTGTGGTTCTGTCACAGCAACGCAAGTAGTACATTTGAGGCACCAATCCAGCACATCATCTCGCCAATGCAACCAGAAGAATCGTTCTCGTACTTTTCTTAGCGTCCTCTTGACACCTAGATGACTCCCTGATACGCCCTCATGTACCTCGCGGAGAACATCTGGTACTTTCGCCCTTGGGACGATTATCTGAAAGTAGAACTCTCTGCCGTTAGCCTTCTCCCATTTCCGGTAGAGTATTCCGTCCTGAAGTATCAGACTGTCCCATTGCTCCCAGTACGCCTTAGTGACAGCGCCAGTGGGTGCAACCTCACTCCAGATTGGTTTCACGTCACCCCTTTTCTTCCATGTGATGATGTGCCGAAGGTCGTCATCTCTTTCTTGAGCCTTCCTCATAGCATCATTGTCCAATACTCGCCATCTATTCCTGGATTCTATTCGTTTCCCCTTATTCCGGGCAGGGGACGAAACTGCTTGCTTCCTCAGCTCCTCTATTTGCTCCTCGATCCTTTCCATCCTTGCCATCTGGGTCTTCTTCTGCGGGCAGTTGAGCTGGAGGTGGCCCCTCTCCCCGCACTTATAGCACATGGCTTCAAATCTTTTCCTTGCAGGAGCCTTAACTTCTTTGGCTTTCTCAGAGACCTTGCGGATTTCATAGGTCTGCCGTATGTCACGCCGAACAGCCTCGACCTCTAAAGCATGCGCCAACGCTTCCTTTAACGAGGTGTGGTGACGTAGCCTCACTGCAGCTCTGACTTCCAGGTCCCTGATTCCGTCGACAAATCCTTGAACAATATTTGTGTCGACCATCTTGGTGTCGGCTCCTGGATATGCCTTCCTGACGAGCTTTTCAATTTCCAACGCCCATTGTTGAAGTCCTTCTTCTGAGCGTTGGACTCTGTCACGCAGTTGGGCACGGAACACGTGCTCCAGGTGTCGCTCCCCGTATCTGGATTCAAGTGCCTCCATCAGGTCTTGGAACCCATTTCCTGTATGTGCTTCCAGGACCGACAAAGCTTGCCCTCTAAGCGCAACAATGAGGGCGGTCAGGCATTGTTCCTCCGTCCATCCGTTGGCGGTAGCAACAGCCTGAAATTGCCGACGATATGCGTTCCATGAAGTAGTGCCGTCGTACGGCGGTACCTTGACTCTTGGCCCTTGCGCCACTCCCGTGGCTCCACTAGATACCGCAACTCCCGTAGTTTCAAGGCGCACTACTCTCTTCTGCAGTTCAGTGAAGCCGGTTTTCAAATTTTCCACAACCAACTCTAACCCGGATACTCGTTCTTTCATAACATCGACATCTTTTCGAAGCTTAGTCACCGTGTCACTAACATCCTTTATTGCCAATAGCGCTTTTTCTTGGAGGTCCTTTTGTTGCTCTTGAGACTCCTGTAAAGCGCCGAGCTTGCGGTCTTGTGACTCTTGCAAAGCGCCAAGCTTGCGGTCTTGTGACTCCATCATTGCCCTTTGCGAATTTTGCAAAGCGTGACTTTCAGCTCTTTGAGACTCCTGCAAAGCGCCGAGCTTGCGGTCTTGGGCATATTGCAAAGCCTGAATTAACTCAATTATGCTTTCCAATTGAAGAGCCATTTGAGGGGCCGTAGAAACTACGGGCGTGGCAGGATGGATGGAGCTAGTCGACGGGGCCCAGTGGGCGGGGCCAGTGGGCGTGGCCTGAGTGGGCGTGGCCTGGTGGGCGGAGCCAATGGGCGTGGCTTCACCCGAAGTGGGTGGAGCCTGGTGGGCGTGGTCAGTGGGCGGAGCCTGGTGGGCGGAGCCAGAGGGTGTGGCCTGCCCCGCCGTGGGCGGAGCTTGGTCTCCAGTGGGTGTGGCCTCCACAGCCCGTCGCGCCCTTGTCCTGACACTTCCCTTGAAGTCCTCTCTCGGAGTCAATGGCATCTCCAAATCTCACTTCCGACACCAGTTCTTACGTGCTAGGGTTCGAAGGATTTGGAGAAAAAGACCTGCTGACTCTTATAAAGACTTTATTAGCACTGACACTAGCTCACACAAATCGCCAAGTCCAAACACTAAGCACTAAGTCCAAACACTAAGCACTAAGTCCAAACACTAAGCACTATTGATCACTTGTTTTCGCTCCGAAGTCGCCTCGAGGATCGCTCAGATAAAACTGAATTGCCGGGCCGTCTACCTGCGGCTATTTATATGGCGAGACGAATTCCAGAAAGTTCCGATTCATGTAAACAAGTAAACAACTGTGGGATGTTTCTAGAAAATACGCGTAAGTAAACATACACCTAACGCCATCTAGTATAAAGTAGGGGATTTATGTTTTCTGTGTTTCCCTGATCAGTTTCGCTGGTTTGACGCTAGATGGCACTACGTGTCCGTATCAATAATAATTGCTAGTGTCCCAAGCAATATCTATTAATTAGTAATAATACCAAATATATCAATCAAATAAACCATTAATTTCGTTTTCTACAAAAATATTTCATACAATCAGATAATCTTAATTAAACTTATTACTCAAATCTGAGATCTTATCTGCGATAGAGCAATCAAATTAAATTTTTACTTTCGTTTTCAAAGAAACAGAACTATAAATAAGATAAAAGTGTTATACCTACAAATTTAGGTGTGGGAAGCTTTTAAGTTATATTCGACAGGGTGCAGACTGCAGATTTAATTATTTTGTATATTATATATATACCTAATATTACTATCAGAAATGGAATTTATTTACATGCAGATGACAGACCGAGGGTTATGTTAAGCCCAGATCACGACTAACTGTAAGAATAAAGATAACATATTTTGGTTTTGTGTAGTCAAATTATGTGGTCCGCCATCTGCCTATAAATCAATTTATCTGACAGTACCTAGTAATCTTATTAAAACCAAACGTCCTATTGGTATAATAATGAACAGTGAGGAAATTTCCTTGACAGAAATAAAATTGAAATCAAGAAACGGAATGGACGACGGAGGACTACAGCAGCTTATTTTTGTTGAAGAGAGACTTGAAACTAAATAGGTAAGTATAAAAAATGTGTCTGATGAACTGATGTATACTCTTTCTTTTTTAATAATATGCTACAGAGGTTAAGTGGTTCCCATCAATAGAAAGAGTAATTCAAGGAGTACCGAAGCACCGGGCGAAACACTTTAAATTTTTTGCAATATTCGTTTTCTAATCAATATATCATTAGCTGCGCCCGCGGCTACACTTTGTAGATCCTCCGATTATATTAAATGCTTTCACTCACTAATCAATACTTATTATAATTGATGTGTAAGACGTTCATTAAGTTGACCTCTTGTACTTGAGATATCATCGCTTTCTTTATGTTCAACGACTTAACAGGTGGGCTCTATGAGGTAACATTTATTTATTTGTATGTTCTTTTGATGGTATTTTATGGACCTGAGTTGACCTTAGATTATTTTTAAGTTGGATTTTAAAGTGGCGAAAGTAACCTATACCCTTGTCGATTAAAATTTAACACTTCGAAAAAATTGCAATCTTACTCATTCAATTTGTGATACCAAAAAGAATAATAGAGAAGATTTTCAAATACTTTTATTACGCTCATATTAAAGTCTGTGAAAAGTATTTTTCTCATAACCCTCATAATTTTTAATCAGCGAGTTTAGTTCACTTTTGGAAATCTTGGTGTGAACTTACCCTTCATGCGGTTCATCCTTCGGTTCATCCAACTATGAAAATATATTTGATGCAAGTATGAATGAAGCTAGAAAAAGGTGTCTAAATATAACTAGTAATTCCATTCATAGGAATTCTAATTATGCAGACGTTCTCGCTAGACTGGGCTCGGTATGTGAGAAGTATTTTTTTAACAAAAGACACGCTGATTGTGTATTTTGAGATGATGAGTATATTATTTGTAATTATAAACAGGTGTCAGACTTGTGTAACAACATTGTTAGTTATAATGAAGTTATTTTTGGCCTCGCAAAAAGTTAGGACCATTGATGTCAGCTATATAAGTATATAAGTTGCTTTGTATTTATTTCTGTAATAATTTCCATATTATTATTTTTGTAAAGTTTTTACTCAGAAATAGTTAATAATTTATTTTAAAGGATGTACTAAGGTCCAATTTTTGAATGCACGATTAAAAATTTAAGGTTCCCATTCCTAAATACTTGCGTTCCTATAGATACCCCAAATCCAATATTTTAATGCAACTTCGTTTCTTGTTTAAACTAGTCCGTCAAATTCAAGATCGTTAGTTAGACCTTTTATGAGAATACCATTTTATACTTTCATAGAAAACAGACTGGATCAAACAAGGAACGAAGCTGCATCAAAAGTAGAATTGGTCTTATAAATTTTTCCCGCAACGTGGGAAGTTGCGTTGGCGCCAGTAACTATACTTGTAGCAGCCAGCTAGGAATGTATCAGACTTCGCACACCTGTGTGTTTTACTGTGCCTATTACTACCGAACAACGGGCTATTTATATCTAAAGATCCTTTCGAGGTATGAAGATTTGAGGATCAAGTGTTTTTGATTTATATTTCAATATTATCACGCTGCCACCAATAGGTGCGAAGAATCAGAGGACAATGTGAAAAAAGGAAAAAAAAATTATGTGGCTAATCCCACGACAATTTTTTATGTTATATTATGGTAAACTAGATAACGCCCATAACTCCGTTGCTCCAAAATTCGTTTATCGCGCGGGAACCGTACATTTTTTCCGGGATAAAAAGTATCCTGTTTCCTTTTCCGGGACTCAAAGTATGCCCTTACAAAATTTCAGCAAAATTGATTTAGCGGTTTGGGCATGAAGAGGTAACAGACAGACAGACACACTTTCGCATTTATAATATAATATTAGTAGGATGTTATAGCAAAACGGTTTATCTTATTTTAATCGGCAGCACATCAAACTGCTCTTGAACTTGTACCGCGGTGGTCGACAGTATCCGTTCGCTGTCGTTTTCATCGAAACCACCTGCCAGCTTTCACGGCCCGGATAATATCACTATATCAAACAATACCGTTCGAAAGTACGAAGAAAGGAGAGGATGTAAGTCCCTTTCTTCTATTTCCTTTATAAATGTCGACGATTGTTAGATGTTCGTTCATTCTGCCTAAAATGGTTTATTGCGCGGGAATCATATTTCTTTCTAAAATAAATCATTCATATTAATATTATGTCCTTTCCCGGACTTATAGGACGAAGCCAAACGAGGGTAATTTGTGAGTTGTAAGTCGCAGAATTTCGGTTCGGCAGAATTCTGCTGCATTCAGTTTCATACAAAAGTCCTGTTTGATTCACACGAGCGTAATTTTGTGAGTCATGATTTGTATGAAAAGAAATTTACACGGCAGAAATTCTGCGACTCACAACTCACAAATTACGCTCGTTTGGCTTCACCCTTAGTCTCGAAGTGTCTGCACGCCAAATTTCAATACTTTATAAATGCAATCGCGAAGAGGGAATTGTAGATAACTTTGTATCACATTTGCAATTTTAGTATGGATGGAAAATAAGTAAATCCTTAAAATTTATAATTACAACAGATTGAAGCCTATAAGTTCAATAACCCTACAGCATATTCTGTTCGCTCATGTAGCTCTGCAGACTGCTTTACGTATTTTTATAGTGACTCTTTGCTTTTTGGCTTATCTTTGTTTCTGGGTTGAAACTAGAAACAATGATTTATGATCGGTCACTTTCTTCTAAAAGACTAATCAGGGCGAGCGAAGCAAGCCCTAGTATATCTTACAACCTGAGCACTTTTGTGGTACACTTTACGGATAAACTATCACACCTATTGATTTGTGCTTTAACACAGTAATTTTTATTAATATCTAGATGTGTTATCATCGGTCAGTCAAGGTTTGGTTACTATTAAAATATAAAAAAACTGCCTTAAAGATTATTGCCACGCAGAAAAACGACGCGAGCCCCCACAAAGCTCGGCTTTTAGCTAGTACTTAACCATATGACTGGTAAAGACTGGTAGAATATATTGCAAAATGTTACCATTTTGATTCAAGTTGAGATAAATAAAATCTAATGATCTTAAAACTATTTTTCAAGGAATGTCACATTAAATTACATTTCAAGTAAAATGTACTCCAAATGTAATTTCGTGTACCACAAATGGTAATACCATGTCAACTCCACAAAATATACAATTTCATAACACCTAGCGGGCAATAACGTCGGTTCCGGCACACAATAATTAGATTATAAGTTTATTGTTGTCCTGTTAAAGGCCCATTACATGCAGTTGTTCTGCAGTTAAACTTCAATCATGCCGCCCACTTATCGTTGTATTTGCTTGTTCCAAATATTTCAGTATTTTTGTAAGAAGTGTGTAGACAAAACATCTTAGATATCGTACTACATATTTAGTATTTGCTGGGAAATACAATTGAGGAGCTGGCGAACAAAACGGATTAGTCCACGAGAAAAAAAATTAAACAGTGGCTAAAAAACTAGTATCAACTGCTACTACTACTGAACTAATCCGGTTTTGTTTGAAAATGGACTTTTTAAAGCCTTTTTAACCGGTTTTGATTGAAAATATTAACATGGATTGACGCAGATAGGTCAAGAGAAGACGATTCGAAAAAAAAAATACTTTCGCACTCTGGTGGACTTGACCTTTTGTTCCCCAGCTCCTCAATTATTTCTATTTGTTTTAAAGCACAAAAAGTGTCCTTTGATTTTTATCATGATTCATGAATCATGGGTGAATTTTTACTCATATTTATTAATTTTAATATTCCTATTATGCAGAGTACATAAATTTCGCTGTTTTTTAATTCACATGTAAATATTTGGTGCAGCAGCTCTGTCGATGATGATTATTACCCTAAAGTCACAATACAGTGTGATATTACACGCCAAAACCTCGAAACACACTCGTTTATCAAGCGGCGTTGTCTCGCAGCTTGTTAGTGTCCAACTGAAAGATCTATTAGGTCCAATCTAGGGCTTAGGGCTAATCTCAGGGCGCCACGGGTCAGCGACGCAGCGGCAAATAACACTTTTGCTACGTTTATTTCAGAGAATGTGCTAGTTAAGACATATCACGTTCCATTCCAGTTCTTTAGCTTTAATGGGATTGCTAGCTTTAAATACCAAGGTGTCTTTAAATAGGTATTTAGTGGAGAATTGTTAGTACTTATAATCGTGTGTCTACATTTTATTATTAGAGACGATAATCTGGTCATAATTCTAGACTTATAAACAGATTTACTGATTACCTTACTCCTAAATATTTAGCCGTTTAGGCATTTTTTTCTATTCCAACAACCTTCGAACATGAATAAAATCTGCCGTTTCATAGGTCTTTTATTTTATTACTAGTATCAACTTAGTTTGTTCATTGTAATGATAGTTAAATTTGGTAAAGTTCACTCAAATAAAGAATAATTTCACACAACCTTTAGCGCGCTAGATTTTGGAGACAAAATGAAACAAGGAGGTAAGTATAAAGTTTATTTAAGGCGAATCGTGTATAAAATAACATAATTTAATATTTACAATATATTCTAATTACAACTAATTAATTTATTGCGAGGTTCACACTATTATTTACATTTATATTTACATTTTGTTTCACAATTTTAAAGCTAATCTCCATTTCACTGGATTTATAAATAGAGATCAATAAATGTCTTTTATATTATAATTTTATGTAAAACATATTCGTAAATTGATTATTAATAATTATATATTCATCGAAGAAATTCAAAAATTTCACATTGTTGTCATTTGCATCAATGAGTTTAATTCGTTGATTCATCAAAAAACTTGTTCTACGACTCCAAGTGATGCTACGTTAGATGATATTAAATGCCACACATAAAGTTTCTTGGCGCCAAAGAAAATGTCGCCTAAATATCGGAAATATTTGTCTTACATTAAAAAACAAAGATGGCCGAGAATTTGTAAATTCTTTTTACTCTTCATATTCGTACAAGTTACACATTTGGTAACTCCACGTAATTATCGAGAGTAAAATGTACGTGCTTAATAAACGAAGAATAAGACAAGACTGTCACGGTCTCTATCTATCTAATGTCTTTTCCAAAATATAAGACAAGAACAGCAACACAGATTGGTCGTGCGTTTTTTTTTTCGTTTATTAATTAGGCCGGTAGAGTTCGTAGTAAAAGCTTTTTAACAATACATTTTTAAATATACTTAGCATCTTTATCGGCATTATTTTATTACAAGAGTGATATCGTTCGATTTAAAATCGCTTAGTGATTTTAACTTCACTAGTAAATAATTTTATACAATTTAAAGAGTAATAATTTGACAGTATTTACAAACAAAAATCACAATAAGCAAACCAATAGTGCTCTACATAGAGAATAACGTAAAACATCTATATGCTGAGAGATGGTCGTTTCTTTCGCACGCTTTTGCTGTTTTTACCAAATATCGTGCCGATTACCTGAAAAGAAAAAAATATTAGAATGTATTTTTTTTTAATAAGAAATCAGATGTTTTGCGGCAGTAAAAGACATCTATAAAAGGAGGAAAAAACTTTAAATTAAAATACAGCTACAATAAATACTGAGAACGCATTCTGAGAAAAATTATTCCCGACGAGGCGACAAAAAGTGTTCGACATCGAAGAGGCTTAGTTTAGACTTAGATATTTCTCTACTAGGAGGCGACACCGTTCCGACGTATACGGAAGCTGGATCGTAAATATGGCGAATGTCTATTAGAGGCGTAATACGTCATGTTTACTAAGCCATGGTTTATTCATTTCATATCGATGTACAGCAAATACATACACTGTATACAACTAAAAACTGTAGTCCTCAATATAACATTATTATATTTTTTATACTCATAGATCCACGACTATAGAATTTCTGACGTTAAGAGAATTTAATTATGATAAATTAAACGTCTTGTATGAGTTACTTAAGGTCGAAGATACGACTGCTAAAGATAATAGTGATAAGCTGCACAGCTTGGTGACAATTAACTATACAGTACATCATCATACTAGATCGCTGGAACCGCACATTAGACTCCAATATATCTCCAGAAGCTGCGTAGCTAAGGCTAACACAAAATTAGAGCTACCATACAATTGACAGATAATATAATTATATTACCACGTCTTCCTGCATAGATGTCCTATCTAATATTCGAAGTCACCGTTTGTGAACAAGATTTATGAATAACCTACCTTAGAGACCGAGTAAGCGGCAAGTTTCCGTCGTGGCGTGGGCAGCAGTAACGCGGTCGCGCGCGCCTCCCGAAGCAGCGCGTGGAAGGCGAGCGCGGCGCCGGCGCACGACTCGGCCGCCGACACCTCGTAGAACTGGCACCCGAAGCGGAGAGACAGCTCCTGACCTTCTTCCGCGTGGACCTCCCTGGAGAGGAAAGAGATTCATCATGCATCTTGATTGATTGAACTCTTTGATGCAGACATTTGTTCTCCTAGTTTTAGAAGATTAGGCTAGAAAGTTTTAAGGTATCCCATAACTAATCAGAAATTTAAGGGTTTAGCAACAAATCGAAAGAAAAGTCTAATAAATCTTCATCAACAGCTTTTTCTGAGCTGGACTAAGCTCATATCTTCGTCAAGGCGTTGATACACTTAAAAAGACCAAAAATTCATCTCTTTCAAGGGCTCGTTGGGCATAAATTCATCCATACCTGGCGTGTTCGAGGTCACGTTTGTTGCCCAACAGTGTGATGGCGGCGCAGCTCGGCAGCCTCGTCCTCTCCAGCAGCGCCAGCAGCTCAGCAGCCGCCAGGAACGACCGTCTCTCACAGACGGAGTACACGACCGCGAACGCGTCCCCCCATCGGATATGCTCGCCTAAACAGCCGCGTATCTGGAAAGAGCATACCATTTATCAGATGTCCTTGAACTTACG
This sequence comes from Cyaniris semiargus, assembly GCA_905187585.1. NCBI lineage: Eukaryota > Metazoa > Arthropoda > Insecta > Lepidoptera > Lycaenidae > Cyaniris > Cyaniris semiargus. The sequence goes on from LR994551.1 coordinate 3,238,917, forward strand.
ATTTCTTGAATTAGCTGGTGTCCTTTTATGTTGAGCTGTTGTATGTTTGTATGGTCTTTCAAAGATGACTTATTACAACTAGTACTCTTGAGCTTTTCCAATTTAAGAAGATGTTTTTCTGATAACTGAAGAGCATAAAATTTATGAGGTGTCCTTGAGGTTGACTTCTTCGATTAACTGGTGTTCTTCAACTTGATATGTTTTTGAGTTTTAGAAGTATGGTGTGTAGTAGCTGGTGCTTTAATAGTTAGGATACTGATTTGGTGTTTGAACTAAAAGTGTGAGAGTCAAATCTTTTAGGCCTTTAGGCATTATGTCAGAATAGTGTATGGATGGATGGAAAAGGACTCAATTCTTCAACAGAATAACATAACTTTAATACAAGAGGTCCTATACTAAAACTATGAAATAACTTCGATCTTGCATTTACTGCATGTATATGCTCAGTCATATATCTGCGAAACTGCAGTGAGGACCAGCCAATAACAAGAGCTGGCTTCTCCATAAACGTGACGTAATATGGGCATGGAATGCAGTTGGCGGTTTAGCGGCTATCGAACGCGCATTTTCGGCGCCGGCATTCTTTAGCGTTTACAAAAGCTTCCATGAAAGGTCACTAGCAAATTGCGGCAAGTTGCCGACATTGCCAGATTCGCGAAGTCATAACAATATAGAAAAACTAGGTGCTCGTTCGTTGCGCTGAAATTTGTTTATTGCGCGATAATCGTCATTATTTCTGGAAAAAAGCCATCGTATGTGTTTCTCGAGATTCAAAGTAGATACTTTCCCAAAGTAGACATTTGCAAACTAAATTTCATAAAATTGATTAAGCGGTTCCAGCGTAAACAAAGAGACAGATAGATATGTTACCGTTAGAATGCAGAATACGTTAACGTGCACATTACCTAGGTAATCTGCAGATTCCCTGATACCATCCGTTAAAGTGCGAAATTTTTAAATAAAAAAAGTATTATATTTGCACTTTACCTAGTTAATTTGCATTCTCTTCCTTCGTAAAAGTCCTAAACTTTGACTTAAGCTTGTCAACCTAAAACTGTTGTTGTAGTGATTGGTTTTTTTTAGTTGATACGATCTGTTATATTTTATAAGTGGAGTAACATTTTACTTAAAATTTAATAATTTATTCCTTTGTTTATGAAAAAAAATGATATTAAATAATTCTCTACAGTTAAAATATAATATGTTTTATTCAAACAAGAACCTGTTTTATGTAATTTAATGAGAATAGAATAAACTTTTTGCACTTTAACTGACTCACCCAGATAATTTGCAGAATGCCTTGTTAATCTGCAGTCTAACTGGTTTACGCACATTAACGGTAACAGATATACAAATAGACAGAGACACTTTCGCATTTGGTATTGACTGTTACCAAAATCCGAAGATGGACATTTGAATTTTCATAGAAAAATTTAGACAACCGATGCGACAAGTGGGCGGGTACTGCGTACTAAATTCTAACTCAATAAATCATTTTAGTAAAAGAAAGTAACGTTTGAAAATAATGTATCCTAATAACACAGAATTTCACAATCCAATTAATACAAAGACAAATACGAAGAAAGTTAATGATGACAAGTTTAATTAAGATGAGGAATTCAAACGAGTTGTCTGTATGGTTGAAGAGATGAGTGGATCAAGTGGGTAACTAACATTTTACAACATAAGAGCAATATTTTTTTCCTAATAATTTAAACAAACCTTGTAACTTACCTTACATCATCAAGCTTCATCAGCTACACGTAAAATCCATTTTTTTTTTATTTCAATCATTTTTTCGGTCCTAAAGCCTCCATTTATAAAAAGAAACAGTTTTCAAATTTCTAGTTACCTACTTCATCCACTAATGTCTTTAATTGTGAAACGGGCAATTTGTTTTGATACTAATGTAGTAACAATCTGTATGTAATTAAATGGTTACGCTGGTTACGGGTTGCCCGCGGCCGGTTGTCAGATAACCATCTTCATTGTTTGGTAGGTAATTAAACGGTAACCATCTATCTCTTAATTCGCTTCCTAATAGAGCAATACCTGATGTAACTAATGAAGCAACTGTTAGGGCGAAACAAAACGAGCGTAATTTGTGAGTTGTGAGTCGCAGAATTTCGGTTCGGCAGGATTCTGCTGCATTCAGTTTCATACAAAAGTCCTGTTTGATTCAAACGAGCGTAATTTTGTGAGTCATGATTTGTATGAAAAGATATTTACGCGGCAGAAATTCTGCGACTCACAACTCAGAAATCACGCTCGTTTGGCTTCACCCTTATGGCTTAAATGTTATCATATCTGATACTCTTTGTTTATCTTTGTCATCTACACTACCATAATTTTTTTTTTATGAAATAAGGGGGCAAACGAGCAAACGGGTCACCTGATGGAAAGCAACTTCCGTCGCCCATGGACACTCGCAGCATCAGAAATGCAGGTACGTTGCCGGCCTTTTAAGAGGGAATAGGGGAGGGTAAGGATGGGAAGAGAAGGGAATAGGGGAGGGAAAGGAAGGGAATAGGGTAGGGGAATTGGGCCTCCGGTAAACTCACTCACTCGGCGAAACACAGCGCAAACGCTGTTTCACGCCGGTTTTCTGTGAGAACGTGGTATTTCTCCGGTCGAGCCGGCCCATTCATGCCGAAGCATGGCTCTCCCACGTATAATATTGTAATACTGTGACCATGGCATAGGTTAGGTGTAAAGGGTTGTACTGCCTCAGTGTGTAATTTATGTGAAACTTTTTAAGATTATTGAATAACTGCTCTTAGTTAAGATTTAAATATATTGTCGTAGTTTTAAGTTATTTATTATTATGAAATTTAGCTTGTTATTATAGGTCTACCATGATGGCAATTTTTGACAGCAGATTTTCGAAAAATATCCTTGATCATTGGATAAATTTTTATATTTGCATGTTTAACACACAGAATCAGCCGCTATAATAAAAAAAAGGATCAAAATGTTTTATTCCAATTACCCCGGTATTGCTAGAGTCAATTTATTTTCTCACTTTTTGCCATCAGATTCTGGTAGACCTATACTGTTATAATTAATGTGCATGAAATTTAAATTTTGTTTAATTCATAATCATATTTTATCGATTTAATTGTGTTTTGTTAAGAAATCAATTTTTATATTGTATTTGTAGAGCTAAGAGCTTAAAATACATGCATCGGTACGAATTACTATTATTGTGTTTAACAAGGTTTTAATGTATGTACAGTTTGGTGTCCTTAATTTAAATAAATAAATAAATAAATGATTACGGTGCAGTGGTCAGGGACTGACTAGTCTAAAGTGGTTTCATTTTTGTCAGGATTTTGAATGTACAGACAGCACGTGCAGCGTGCACAAAGCAGTGTACGCATAGCTTGAAACAGCGTCTTCTCTAATTAAAAATCTTCCCTCAATACAAGATTTTCTAAACGTTACAATAAGGTCCAATTTCATCAACGACTGTTTAAGTTAATGCTCTAATTAGTATCACGTTACCTCTTTCATTTTTCATTATGAATGAAAGAGAAGACATGACATTTTAACAAGCTGTTAACACTATCAGACTTTGGTGAAATTGGGTCTACATAGAAGAAATAATTGTGGTTAAAAAACTCATAACTTACGGCACAATTAGATGTGTCTAGTATCTCCACCTCAGACACCGCTCCATCGAACGCTACTCGGTGCTGATATAGAAAATCTGTAACAAGACATACAAGACATTTATTATTACTAGACAGCGGATTATAATGGCACTTTTTGGGCGTTAGTGCATATTTTGGCAATTTTTCATTAATAGTGCATATTTTAGTAGTAAGTATTATGCCCTCGTAGTCTCCAAACTAGCTATCGTTATGCATACCGATGTCACGAAATAGAGGTACGATAGATCAAAATACATCAAATATGTGGCCCCATCCCTATTTAAAGACTTCCGTTAACACGTCCTATAGGTACAATATATTTCTAGAAAAACATTTTTCTTTGTAATTGGCAACATTAGAAAAAAATGGAATAAAGTGCGTAACGAACTTTCATGGGCACTAAGATTGCAATCGAAAAAGGTTGGTAGAAAATTATTAGTACTGTATAACAAATGAAAAATCCTGGATTTGATGGAATGATGAATATTGGCTCATTTATTAACGGCACCACCGGAAAACTCTTAAAAAAATAATAAATTTTAATAATAAGTCACTTTTGATTGTGCATATTTTGTGCATATTTCGGCCATTTTTCGTGCATAAAGCATGCATGTTTCGGTACTTTGATTGTGCATATACTCAGATGTCTAATTATTACAATTTACACATTAAGTAGTATGCTACGAATAATTAATATGTTTTATCGTTCGTAGGTATTATGGGGCTTGAATATACGGAGCCCGAGGCCGATAATGCGTCATATTATTCACCCAATTTAATTCATTGTAATGTATGTAGACAAAATATGGCTTCAAAAAAGATTGTGCTATTGTAAATTTTACGATGAATGAAAGTTAACATAAATTGGTAAATTTTAACCATCCTTATAATAAAATTATAAGCTTGTTAACAAATCAAAGTAAACGAAAACGTGCGGTAAGATTATATAGATTCAATAACAATCATTCACATATAAACTGATATCATTCGCCTTAAATACTGACGATGATCGATGATGACGAACAAAATGGCGATAATCCTTTTCTGAAGATGGATGATCTTCCGCATATCAGTGTAAGCTTAATGAATATCATCACAATTAATTATTATACAGTCGTTGACGTAAACGCGTATTGCAGAAGCAGGAAGTGCTACTGTTACTTGACATATTCGTTTTTTTGAATAAACGTCATATTAACACTTTCATGCAATTTCCGGTCAATTAACTGTGATAATTTTGTTTAAAAGAGTTTTATTGATTTTTTATGCGTATTTTGTTGTATTTTACTCTTAACAAGTTGATTGATGCTCAGAGGTTTGACTGATTTGGATAACTGTTGAATACTAAAGTATTCAATTATATAAATACATTATAATTTACTTTTGTACCTAATTTTGACAGGTCTATCATAATCGTTAATCGTGCTATCTCTTTCGTAAAACAAAATTTATGGAACGAAACGATCTTTGAAAAACCTTCTTTTCGCAGGTAGACCTTAGCGCCTAAACTTGCGAGCAAGAGTTCTCTCTAAGTTTAGTTCCTATTCAGGTTACCAAAGTGATAATTACGTAACTAATTATATTTTTCTAGAGTAAGGAAACTTACCTCCAGTAGAGCTGTACTCGCCAATGTAGCGCTTTGTCAGGTAACGCACCACGACCGCTGGAACAAACAAACATACATTTAGGAAATTAGGCATATCATTTTTAGGATCAACAAGAAACCCTTATAGTTTCGGTCTGTCCGTCCGTCTGTCTGTCTGTCTGTCTGTCTGTCTGTCCGTCTGTCCGTCCGTCCGTCTGTCTGTCAGCGGTTTTGCTTAGAGACTATAGGGCCTACAAAGCTGTAATTCGGCATGAATGCATATATTAATGATGCCGACAAAATGGTATATAAGATCTTTAAAAAAAAATTTTTTTAACTAGCTAGCTTCCCCTACACATAAAGCGGGCATGATTTATTTTTCGCGTCCACCCCACCGTGTGGGGTGTCATTGGATAGTTTTTTTTTAATATTACGAGTATTCACAGATCATTTTTCTATTTAGGGATTCATTTGTAAAATATGAAGTTTTAAAGTGGAAAAATCGTTAGAGTCCAATCCCTCCTTCTACCAGCTAAGCGGTTGCTTCTGGAAATGTGAAAAAATTCACGAGAGTAGGAAATATGCTGAATTCAAAAAGAAAACTATAACTAAGCTAGGCTAAGAAGACATCATAAGTTATTGAGTAATAGTCGATCAACTAAAAAAAAGTATTCGGAGAAGTATAAAGGAACTTTTCGTTCATATTCCTTTAAACGCAACTGAGATGATGTTGTTAGTAGTGTAAAATACGTTATAAATGTACTATCAGATAAGTTGATCCATAGGCAGGTGTCGGACCTAAGTAATTTGGTCGCGTTACGTCAAACCCATCCGACCGATCACAGCTAACATTGAATTGACATAAGCCGACCACATGACGTAGGTCCGTCAACTGCCTAGGAATCAATTTTCTCGATGGTACATTCATTCATTGACCACTAAAAAAAATCATAAACTAGCGGTACTACGGAACCCTATATTACACGTGGCCCGACACGCACTTGGCCGGTTTTGATTTAATTAGATCATTTTTTCATGATTTAAATCAAAATGAATCTGAACAAGTAGAGTGTCCAACAACTTTTTCTTTCATTAAAAATATTCCTTCCATATAATTTTTAATAACTTTCCTACAATATAACTCGTATTTACACTTTCTTATAAACATAGTAGCCTGTTAATCGCATGCAATATTAATTATAATGTTTATAGACGGTCGTTCCTCCCAACTTTCTACGTTGATTGGACTTTTTCCCTTCTGGAATGGAATGGAATGGAAGGTAAATTAAGGGAGATGACGTGGCATAATCTCGGGCTACCGAGTACTGACATGTCCTGGTGGCTCTGATGTGCCCTTTGTTATGCCGATAATGACTTCGTTTTCGAATTGAAATTTCCAGTGAGGTTCAAGAACGTTCAAGGTTTTTGTTTGTATTTAAGTACCATCAGAGAAATAAATCTTTATAATCTCTATTAAAGGCAGATGGTGGACGGATATTTTGTGGGGTTAAGTCGTTTTAAGTCATTGGACTAGGTTTAACAAAACCTGACTAAATTACACAGGCTCGCATCTGACTATGAATCAATTTATCAAATAGTTATACCTACATGTATTTTAATGAATAATTAAGCTTTAAAATTAACTTAAACTTAATTCCTTAATTGTTCATTTAATATTAACGCTGAGATAAGTCTGTCAAGAGCTACCTATAACTTTGTAGTATAACTAAAAATGCAACTTTTTTTTACGACGTTAAAGGCCAGCTATATAGCTACTTAAGTACATATTGAAGCTAAGTACAACAATGAAGCTAAGTATTAAAAGTTCCACTGTATAATAGTTAATTTAGGCTGGTGTCGGGTTGGCGGTCGTGAGTTCAAATCAGTTTCATAACGAATGAGCGCGCTCGTTACGCAATCGCCGCGGTGTCGCATGACAATGGACTTGAAATACATCGCAGGAGTCGCCAACCAGCGGGCTACTAAGGCTGCGTTCACACAAAACTGTAGGCTGCTGAAAGTGAGCGAGCCGCGTTATACAGTTTGTATGATAACCTAACCTTACCGACAATAATAACCTTTTATGGAAATGTCCTTATAACGCTACGAATAATAAAAACTTATTATTCGTAGTAGAAAATTGTAGAATACTATTGAGCTTGCTTGCAGTCGGTATCTGCGAGTCAGTTAGGTGTGAACGCAGGCTTACATACCTTGGATAATCATTACTCTTTAGTCTAAAAAAAATATTTTAACTTATTTTTATGATCTGTAATGTGTCCATTATGTTGGTTTTTTTTATAAAAAGGGGGCAAACGATTAAACGGGTCACCTGATGAAAAGCAACTACCGTCGCCCCTGGAGACAGTTTATTAATTTATTTTTGATTTTGGGTTCAATTTGGGCATTAATTATTATTAATGCCAAAGAACTAAAGTCGGAGTTGACATGCGATATAAATATTTAATTTTGTTGACAAAACAGTAAATGTAAATAGTTTAAAAAACTAAAATAATGATTCACAACACGAAATGAACTAGTTTTATCAAAGCTTAAAAAGTTTGTAGTTAAAACAAAATAATATATATTAGTAGATAAAACTGGAAAATGTTGGAGAACGCTACTACACTTTACACGCATAGAGCATTCAAGTTGGCGCCATCGATACATCGCCTGAGTTACATTGTAAGTGAAAATAATGTTTGCACTTCTAGAAACCTTTTTTTTTCGCACTCACAGCCTATGGCGTCATGTATCAAAGGTTTGTTGACTTCCGTTGACGAGAATACAAATAAAATCGGCCAAGTGTGAGTCGGACTCGCGCACGAAGGGTTCCGTACCGTTATAGAGTATCGAAAGTAGGGAAAAATGTGTTTTTTGTATGGGAGCCCCCTTAATTATTTATTTTATTTTAATTTTATTATTAAATATAAAATAAAGTACTTATATAAATGAGGATTTTGTGAAAATTTCAAGTGTCTAGATGTTGCCATTATGGATTACGAGCCAAAAAGGCCAAAAAAATCACGTTTGTTGTATGGGAGCCCCCTTAAAAATATTAACTTTATTTTGTTTTTAGTATTTGTTGTATCGGAAACAGAAATACACAATCTGTGAAAATTTCAGAAGTCTAGCTATAGCGGTTCTTGAGATACAGCCTGGAGAAAGACAGATAGACAGACGGACAGACATCGAAGTCTCAGTAATAGGGTCCCGTTTTTACCCTTTGGGTACGGAACCCTAAAAAGGTTGCTAAAACTCGATGAAGGTAAACTGTAATAAAATTTTGTTGCCAGTGGAAAAGTAAACGTAAGGGTCGGTGCATACTGAAACGAGACGAGATGCAGCGATGCTTGATAGGGATACAAAAAATGTCAAGTGGCGTCACGATTATTGACTATTCAATTTCGTTTGCTTTAATAGCGCTTCGTTTCGTCACGTTTCGGTGAATGACCCTTACACATACAAATTCTTTGTTTATTAGAATTTTGAACATTGAAAGACTCAAGAGCTTTGATGTAGAGTAGATACGTACTACGTACTATTTGAAGTAACTATTCCTTTTAAGAGCACTTTGGTGCGGTTAACACATTCGGTTTTCTCTCCTTGAGGTGACCACAAACTGTTTTGCTTAACCGTTACTGTATTTTGACAGTAAACTTAAGACTGAAGTCCAACATACTAGCAACAGATTATTTTAAACATTGTATTATTCCTTTAAAGAATACAATATTTTTTAAACTAGACTATAACATAACTACTTTGCAAGAATAATGAGCTTTAATTGAGCTTCCAACTGACATAATATGAAATTAAAATAACTATGCTATTGGTTCCAGTCGAGTATTTTGAAAGAATGGCTCATGTTTACTGAGCACATTCTCGTGCACCATTAAGTTACTCCTGCATAGGTAGTCAATAAAACCGGCCACCAAAACCGTAGTGGGAGGCAACATGCGTTTGCATTTAAAACTTCAAGAAAGGAGAAATTGACAGTGAACAAGTAATAAACAACAGTGACCGCCAATAAAAGCGTATGTTTCGTTAATCGTCATGTACAGGAATTAATACATGATTTGCCTTTTCAATTAACATGAAATCGCACTCGTTTGGCGAATTTAGTACTTTCGATGTGATATTTAGTACTTTCAATGTGGAATTTAGTACTTTCTCCGCAATCGGATTATATTTGAATTTTATTTTACTTTTACGATAAACTGGTGTGATTTTGTGTTGTTAGAAAATCGATTTTGGAAAGTGTTTTTGAAAGTTTTTTCGATCAAAATAAGCTAATAAAATATTAAATAGATAGCGACGAACAAATAAACAAAATATTAAGCATACTTTAGATAAACATCTTAAGCAACCCAATAAATATTTTGTTTAAACTATGTTAAAAGAATAACAAAACAAAACCAAAAGAAAAGTCTAACGAACCTCTAAAATACTATATTATCATAAGACCATTAATTTTTCACAGCATGGAACTCATTGGAGCGCAAGAAAGGTATGGTGTCCATCAAACAACATGAAGTATTGACTGATGATGGGCCAAAAACAATAGGTGTCGTGGTAATTAAGAGTACCAGCGATCGATCATGGTGTTAGGAAACCGATGGGGCTTTTGTAACTCAATAGCTGGAGATAACAGGCACTTGTGCGTTGAGTTCTCAGTAATTGTTCAGATTAGATTGGTGTATCTGAGAATGCTAGTGCAGCTAGTATAAAATAATAAAATAGGCAATGATATAATGAAGACTAGGTGACCCGGTGAACTTCGTATCATTTTCCTCCTAATATTATAAACCCTGCCTGGATTTCCAGGAATATTTCACGACTAAAATTAGCCAAATCGGTTCAGCCGCTCTCGAGTTTTAGCGAGACTAACAAAATTTAAAATGTATTTTCATTTTAAATATAGATGAGCTCTATCTGTGCTAAAGGGATGGTTTGACAAAAGGTTTGCTGGCAACGAATAGGTCAAAATTGCTGGTGATTTTGATGTTTGGCGCAAAAGAAGAGTTGACCACGGGAAAAGATCTATGGTTAATTTAATCGCAGAAAAAAATACGCACGACTCCAACTCGATTTTCTTCAGCTCGTTCGAGGTCGCTGGCAACATCTAGTATTGTACTAATTGATAGAATATATCAATTTCGATATTATTGAAATTCAATTGTGGTTCCTATATTGTGGAAGTTTATCTATTTGCTGGCATTTTTGATTGGCTAACGTCAAAATATTAATCAATCAACAAAACTGTTGAATAGATAAACTCAACAGCCCAAGAACCGGCGTCAGTTTATTTAAAAAGTTTTTGATTAAAACATCTGATCTGAACAGAATATTTATGTACTTACCAAAATGTTATTTGTTTAGTTAAAAAGTTACATAAAATATTAACCTCAAATTGTCGAATACAACAAAACATTTAATTGAAAAAAACATCAAGGCCGTCTTTTCTCAGTTGTACGCTACAATACTGACCCCATGTAGCGCTAAAAATGCAACTCAGACATCTTGACCCAAACTTGTCCAACAACTGGCACTTAATCAACGTATTGTTATCAAGATCCGCAAGTATCAATTTTCGTAAGTGATATGTTGACCCAAATCAAGGGCAGCCATATTTTTAACGGATAAGCCATGTTACAAGTAACCCCATTGAGGCTATTTTAAATAACGGTGGTTTGAGGTCGCAACCTAGTTATGGTTATTTATAGGGTCAATTTGAAGATCCTGGGTCAGCTGGAACAATCTTGACAGGGAGCCTTAATTTGTTTGTAGTATATTGTAAACTAGATGACGCTCGAAATTAGTTTATCGCACAAAAAAACGCGTATCTATCTATCGTGTATTTTCTATCTACACACTTGCTATTTAACTTTTATGTTGTTTGGATTAATTTTAATCTTTATCTGGATTCCGGACTGTCTGGACATATTACAATATAGCCGTACTCCAGATCTAAAAAATAGGAGGATGTGGGTGTTGGGATGCGTACCCGAATGAGAATATCAAAGTTATTCAGAAAATATATAACTAACTAAATGTTGGTGAACAAAGATGCCTAAGCTACCATCACAAGAAAGAACCAAATCAGTGTAGTGGCCATTGCTATTAGTAAATAATAAACTAGCTACTACTAAAGGCACATACTTTTCAGACCCGTGCATCAAAAAAATCATGACTCCGACGAGCAGCTTTAAAAAGAAACTACTCGTAACCCATTGCTTAAAATATGCGGTTCAATAAAACTGAATGAAAGTAATTCAAGTTCCTCCGTTGTTAATAATATGCCAATGTTATAACGTTTGCAATCAATATTTTATATGTTTACGTCATATAACTTTCGCTCTTCAAGGGCAAGACCAGTTTATGTTAATAAGGAAAGAGTGAGCTTTGATGAAATTTAAAATTCACTTCCATGTTAGTATGGTGCAAACACATTAAGACTAAAAATGTTGGAAAATGTAAATTTTGGTCCTTTTGTTTTTAATGTTTAAACGTAAAAGAAATCGAAACTCAAGACGGACGAACGGGAGCAGATGGAAATCACTTAAAATAAAACTAAACAAAAAGATTTAACCTTCTACAAACTTAATAAAAACAAAAAATACAGGACGCGCAGGTTTGGCCGAAGCTTCTAATTGATATAGCTATCATTATATTTTGTCAAATGGCTTTACCAACATTCAAGACAAAGACAGCAATAAGGATTAGTTAGTATAATAATGGCCGGTTTACATTACTCTAATCCATCCATCTATCCATCCATCGTGGAATAATATAAACGGCCACTGGAATGTACTAAATTGCATTCCGGTGCATATATTTAATATCCAGTAAATATATTCCAATAGCAATCCAGAACTGGATTGGATTACTGGATTGGAATAATGTAAACTGGCCATAATGTTTTATTTTTAATAAGGCTGCTAAACACTAATTGAAATTAAATCGCAATAATTTAAAAGTAGAGTTTTAAACTTTTAATTTTATGAAGAAAGTTACATCGAAATGTAGAGTTCGGAAATCCAAAATGAACTGTTATTTAACTTAAAACATAAATTTAAAATCTAAAATAAAGAAAAAGAAGAGTCTCAAATAAGAGTAAAAGATACAAAAAGAAAAAAATATAATATAGTTTTATAAATGAAAGGGACAAGGCAAGAATGCGGCGACACATATTTTTTACTCATATCACTGGAATGTCATCTTCATTACGTAGATCATTAAGATGAATATATAATTAAATAGAGCAGAGTTAATAAATAAAAATCGCATGTATGATAGTCGTAATAACTTAAGCAGATTAATAATATTATGTTTGCAGGTAATTTATATATATGCAGTGAATGTAGAGTTTTTATTCGATTAATTTCAATAATCAGAGTTATGACTTTATATTTTTGTATTAAATGTAGAGTTCTACATTTTTTTTTATTACTATTTTTTTCATGAACGCTTTACAAATATCTTGTATCTTTAACGTATATTACTTTTTACCATTAAGCTTATATTAGGTGCATTCGTAATTTGGGTTTTTGTTAGAATGGTTATTATAATAATATTCCTTTCCTTTAAAACAACGAGAGATACAACAAAATATTTAAACATCGTTCAGAATCATTTCCTAGCGCAAGTGGACCTTCGATCCCTATTGTCCTACGAAAATGTCAAATCGGTGCATTCGTCGAAGCATCCGTGTTCGTCGGATCTATGCGACGGTCGAGGTTCCGTCAACGACAATCAGGGCGTTGCAATTACGACGAGTCGGCCGGTAGGTCAGCGATTTCCCGACGCCTGGCGCCTGTCGTTACACAACCGAGGTCGACACTCTATACTATATTCGCGTGCGGTAAATGCAGTCTACCCGTTTTTGCTTTTTACTCTATGTTTTACTTTTTTGCATATTAGTTTTCTATTAGCCTGTCGTGAGGTTTTTTCTTTTCTTTTCAGAGAAAATTATAGAGTTTACGCTGCGTTTACAAACGTTTCTTTGTATATGTGTTGTTATCATAATTGAAATATTCTATTAGCCTGTCGTTCATAGGAGCACTTTTGTTTTTATTTTATGAAATAATACGTAGGTGGTCTAGGTTAATTATAGAGTTTACATACCATTTACATAGACTTCTTTGTATTTTATTCGAAATGCAGCTAGAAAACATTTTTTATAAAAAATGTACCTCTCAAGCTATCTTGCTAGGACACAGTATGAAAGAAATAATTATGGGTCTTATCTTCGCACAGTCTACAGATACAAATAGACTGTATGCAAGTTTTAGAAAATCTATTTCTATAAAGGAACTGCATTAAATTCGTTGAGTAGTAGACCTTAGTATATTGATAGCGTAACTGAATTCATTTTAGGCTATGCAAAAAAATAATGACACATATTATAATATATTATTTTGATTATTATAGGCGTTTAAAAGATTTCTACTATTTTAAATACTAGATATTAAGTCTTCAGACAAGGAGTGTGCATGTGATGCGTTTATTATTAGTTGCATGATTAGAATAATATTCACTTAGGTTCGCCCCAGGCTGGATATGAACCGACGACCTCTAGACTAACCGCCACTTTACCGATACGCTGCAGGCAACTCCTACATAATAACATAGTAAATAATATGTTATTATTACTGTTATTATTAGCCTTTACTGTAAATTTAAAGGCTTTAGCATATGAAATAATTGAACCATAAAATAACTTCTAATTATCTCACACATCAAACATTTCTATACTCTATCTAATCTATTGAAAAAATAAACAAACATAACACTTAAAAAAAAACATTTTTCATTTCTTGCTCAAGTTTATCAAAAGTTTTTGTAGAGTCTTTATGAAACATAAAAATAACTAGTAAAAGAAATGACTTGTTTATAAAACCTTCTAATACTCGTAATATTACTGAAGAAGCCAAGGATTTCTGCACTTTAATATTTCCTTCTAGCTAAAATAAACAGAAATTTTATCTAACTGATGCTGATAGTGGAGGAAGATTTATCAATAAACTGACACAGGCATGTCCTCAAAAGGAATGCAGTGATAAGGCAAGATCAATATTTGCCTCGCAGACAATAGACATTGCTCGCAAATCGTACAATAATAAATTTAATAAACACGTTATACCAATATTATGACATTTAATCTACGTAATATCTTAATGTTCATAATGTTATTGTCATAGCGGTGAGAGTTGTAATGCTGCAATTTAATAATTTTAATAATCTTGTAAAAGTTTGTTGATCCTCGATTATAATAGAGGATTTAATATAGTCTAGGATCTGTAAAGTTCTAAAAGCTTATTAGAATTGAAGAATTGTTGTTACCGCTAGTGATCTAATGCAATTTTATTAATATTTATAATCTGAGAGTACAGTAGGAGATTTTTTAAATACAGTTAGGGTCTGTAGAGTTAACAGTCTGGAAATTTATAGACCCTGTAAGCTGTTTATTTTTATAAGCTCTACATTATTCATGTTAAACTTGAAACGATCAATTTTTGTAATTGATCAAGATAAAAGTTTTGGGCATCCAAGGTTTTTAATAATTCCTGTAAACGCCAGTTCAGCCTTAAAATATTCTTAAGATTAATTTTGTTAATTTCGCCCATATATGGTAATAATTACAGTGTTCATTGTTATTGAAATAAAATACACAACATGTAAGTTATTAATAAGCTAGCGAGAATAATCTTGACAAAGTTTGTATTTTGGTTCCTAGTAAGTTCAGTGTTAGGTGCTCTATTTTATTTTTAATCTGGACCAATATTAATAATGACAAAAATATTATTTTCATGATTAAATCTTTAATCTATTTTTTATTTTTTGCTTTTTAACCTCTACATTTTTGCAGATTTGGAAAAAACTTAGGTAGAGTAGAGGCATAATATTTTCATTTCCTAAATGTGTTTTACGCGAAAGAATATATAACATAATAGTTCATGCTTAATAATTTGGCCATTGTTAATTTACCTGATTTTCCGCTACGAGGGCTCCCGAGTACAACCACCCTTATGCGATTTACTGTCATCTTCATTTTTGTTTCTTTGCCACTTTAAAAAAAAACTTTATTCGGACATCGCGAATGTCATCGAAGCACTAAGCACAATTTTGAAAATAGAAAATTATCGTAAATGTTTTCAATGTAGAGTTCGGTGTAGCGCGTCACAATTTGAAAATCGAATGTTATCGTAAATATTTTCGATGTAGAGTTCGATGTAGCGCGTTCGCTTCACGCGTCCGTTGTCGACGGAGCCGCAAGCGAGACTGCCGGTATCTGCTCTCGGCGTGCGCGTACGCAGCCTCCTATACAACCTCCGTTCCAGTTTCGTATGCGCACACTATATGGAATGCGACTATCATTATCTCATATATTATTATCTCCGATACTGAATCATTATTTGATGAAGCTCCTTGCATTTTTTAAATACCTCGCCTTGGTTTTTATATGACGCGACGCACGAAAAAGGTTATCATTTCGCTTTATGTTTATTACATACAAACAACATTATTATGTGTATAGTAATTTAAATAAATGTTCAGTTTGGTTTTTGCTGTAATCAAAATATAGCTTCAATTCACAATTTGCGTAAAAAAAGGTGTACATTTTTTCTATTGCTCTACATTTTTCATTTTCTTGCATTTTATATTACTGCCTTGGGTTTTACTGTACAAACTATTTGAAACTAGTACTAAATGAGTAATAGCGATAAGCGATAGTATTTAGGACATTTGAGGATTATCCTGGACATGCGGTCTACATTCTAAGGGCGTGTTCTGACTGCGAGAGCGACGGCTTATACAAGCACGTGATTACTCCTGTCTTGGATTCTATGCTAAATCATTTGCAAGTCATTATAATATGTGGTCACAAAAAGCCTATCGCGTGATTTTTTAAATTTCTTTTTTATAAAATTAGAGGGCGAACGAGCGAAACGAAACGGGTCACCTGATGGATAGCAACTACCGTCGCCTATGGACAACATTCTAAGTGTCCATGAAATATTTTTTAAGTGTAAATTATAAGAAACAGTGTATGTTTTGTAGAGCTCTATATTTTCTTATATTTTTCGTTAAGGATTTAATATAATATTATATTAGTGAAAAATATGTTTTTTAATTATAATTTGAAGAACCCTTTTATATGTACACTGTCTTTATTAATTTGCGCACATAATAATATAAGTATCAATTGAAATAACAAACGAAGAAAATTTAATTGATAAACTCCACGTCTTTGTACAAAAATCCATTTAAATAAAGAAAAAAAAAACACGTCTCATTTCAGTTAATTTATTTTGTTTTAGCCATTGATGTAATTAATGTATTTAATATAATGATAAGAGTAGTACTAACAGTACCTACCTTGAATAAACAGACATTGCTTACTTATTTGAATACCTTGATGCATTCTTGTTCATTTACTCAAATCCAAGTACTAGACGCCAGTATTATTTATAGCTACAAGAAGCGAGACGGACTTGAATAAAGAAATATTTGCATAGAAGATAGAATAGCCGTTTTCTCTGCTCATTATGGAAAGTTGAATTGGAAAAAAGATGGCGGCTTCTGGCGCAAATTGCATGTTTTGTGCCCTTCCGAGTATGGAGAGATTATACAGTCCGCTACACCCATGTGCTGGTAGAAATGTGGTAGAAATACACATACCTACTACCTGCTTGACGTTATTTCTACTGTATTGAGAAAAGATGAAACCTTTATAATCAACGACAAAGCTGTTTTTTATTACTTTTTATGTTGAAGCAACAGCAAGGATAAAGACTTTGGCACTCTACATTTTTATGTTTGTTTCTTCTATCGTAGATTCTAACTTGTTGGTTAACTATAAAAACGTATCACTATATGATTACAACGCTTTTATAGTTCTTAATATACCGGGTATAACACCTAAAACCACTCGGGTTATAGGACCTATTATTTTTATTATTCGTAGACCTAAAGTCAGAATCTTGCAGCTCTTAATTTTAAGTCTATTATAAATGTCATAAACTCCCAAATCTTAAGTGATTTCTTGACTTGACTTGACTCTGAAAGAAACAAAGCAGGACCAACCTCCATTCTTCAATAAGCGAGTACAAATTATGCTGTCGAGAAACCGTGTCAAAAACGAGTGAGTCTTTGTAGCATATTTATATAACTTATAACAATAAGCGACTTCAGTTACGTTATGTAAAGACATCTCGAGATAAATGGACACATTTGTATTGTTTTTCGCAATCAATATCTGTTACGTCACATGTTTAATTCACTTAACACTAACAATGTTAATAAGCGTCTATTTATTAAGTCGTGAGTACATTTCGACACTATCGCGTGTCAGACTCGACTTCGGTCCATTCGGAGTCTTTTTACCCCAGTGATAAACCTTATATTACGGTCGGCATAAGGGTTCTGGCGGAGGTAGTTTAATCCAGAATGGGTCGTACATTCACACCCATTAAACAATATCTAGCCATCTCTCAACCTTTTAAGGGGCTTTTGTTTTGCAAGTCTACTCCTGTCTAGCCAAATACAGCGAACACTTGTTACTCTCTATCTCCCCACATCTCGTGATAAATGTGGCGTTGGTAAATTGATTTATTATCGTTGTTAATATTGCTGTCCCTTTAATGCCTGTTTATGTTAATATTTTTTCAATTTTAAATTAATTGAGGTATCCACCACAAACTTTGTGGCGTTGCCACGGCCCAAAGTCATTAATAATGATTGTAACTCTTTATGAAACCTTTAGTTTAATTAAGAGTTAGACTACAAAACTATGGAGTTTATGGTCTTCATTAAGCTAAAGCAGAGCAATCATTATAATGATTATCTCTTTGATTACAATCGTTAGTGCTTATTTTGCCAAAATGTTAAAGTTAATAGATGATAAGATTTTTGTTAGTTGTACTCTATAATTTTTGATTAGTTACGGTCTAAAATATAATAAAATTGTAGGTAAGAACAAAATATACAATGTGTAAAAGCAGTTATTAAACATATTAAATTATTTTAACAATTTACAATTTAGTTTACACAACACTTAGCGCTCGTACATTCATAACACTACACAATTCAAGCCAATTTACTGGGTATAACTCTACTGCATTGACGTGATAAATTCCCAGCACAAGTTAATACCGTGTAACATACGATCATTACACGTATATTACTTTAAATATCAATATATCGTCTGACCCGAATTGGGTAGTGGAGTAACCCAAATATTTTTACGACCACCTCACTACCTTTTATCGATGATTTAAGAAAATGTTGAAACGTAGAGCTCAGAAAGTCAGAACATTATCGAGCTAAGTGTTATGGAGGTTATGTGTAAGTTTTATGCTTCTTCTGAGTTCCGTAAATTACAAGGAAATCTTGTAATAAACCTTCTAAAATGTGAACTATCACTAGTTCTTATGAATGCTGTACCCCATATTTGGGCTTATGTGGTCTGAAAATAATATTATGTTCTATAATTTTAACACAGAATTTTAAAGTATCTCACTCTCAGGACCACAAAAACTCAAAACATACCTCTCAAGCTCAAATCTGTGAAGCGCTTAGGCCCAAGAACATGCCAAAGAAATACACACATAAAAATATAGCCCCCTTCTGTCGTAGTCTGGTAACGAGAGGCAAAGAGAAATAGAAAGGAGGAGAAAGAAGAACAACCTGGTGATAAACTATGACTCTCGCCCATCGACACTCGCAGCACCAGAATAGTCTCAATGTGTTGCTGGGCTTTGTTTTTGTATATCAATCACCAAATATACCATCCTCGTCACTTTGATAAGTGGCAGTCTTCCACCGTGCATTTTTCACGTAACTTTCTGCCGCGCACTGTAAAACTCTGGATCGAACTGTCACCAGCAGTATATCAGGACAAATACGACCTGCAAACCTTCAAGAAGAGAGCGTATTCCCTCTTAAAAGGCCGGCATCGCACCTGCAGCTCTTATACCTAGTGCTGCGAGTGTCCATGGGCGACGGTAATTGCTTTCCACCATTATTTTATATAAAAAAAGCTACATACAATTATCCACTGGCGTTCAAAGACAGATCCGGGAAGTCTGCAAACTGTTACTTCATTTTATTTGGAACACTTAGATTTCTAAGTATTGCGAAATTCCGTTTATTTTACTCAACATCAACTGATCAAGATGTAGATAAAAATTACGTGATTGGGACTTAAAATTGATTAAAAATGAAGAAATTCTGGTTACTTGGTAATGAGTTAACGGATAAGGAGTTGCAATTTTTGTTGCCCACGTTTTAAAAGCTAGCTGTTCCTATATACTTTGTTGGAGTCTCTTCTTTATTAGAAACCTTAAGTAATTACGTCCAATAGGTCTGAATAATATAATATAATAATAATATAATATCTATGGACGCTTCACACCACGTCAGTCTGGCCCCGTGGTAAGTTCCTGAAGGATTTGTGTTACGGGTACCAGACAACGGAAATATGTTTAATACTTTTATACTATTACATTTTAAGATTTTTATTATATGATACACATATTTAATACACATCTATGACCCAGGAACTTTTGAAAACTTTTTGTTCCGTCGCACTATGGAAAATGGTAGAACTAGAGCATATCATAAATGGATTTTAAAAATATCACAATTTGAATGAAATATTTATTGCATTCGATACTCTAATAACCAAATAATCTTAATCAGACATTTTTTTGTTCTAAAACTGCATAAATATTTTTTTTTCATAGGTTGAAGTAAGTTGAAGTAGCGGATGGCTCATTCAAATGTTTGCATACACGTAATTCAAATGAATATTGTGAAAAAAGTATTTAGCACATGCATGCGGTTTTATACATTTTTAAAAAGGATATTTTATGTTCTTAATAATGAGCTATTAACTTTTTTTAATATGCTTTTTATTTTTGAGTAAGTACTTAAAAATTGACATACCCTATTTTTCACTTTTCTTTTTTTTTCGTCGAAGGTTTTCACATTTACCGACGGCTCGCGACGCGCAACTTTATGTGTTATTTAATAGCCTAACTATTTATAAATGAAAAATTAAAAAAATCAGCTGCGGAAGTTTGCGGTCCTGGAAGTTATGGGAAAAAATGTGATAGCGGTCGGAGTAGATAATTCGGTATCTTTTGCGGTTACTGCTGACATAGTTTACAAAAACTATATTAACCACAATATTTTGATAGCAATAGCTTATCATCTATTTTGCACTCGTCGTGCATGAGTAAATATGCATAACATTCATATTAGTACGTATTTCATATCTAAAAAACTAGTATATAAGGGGAAGCAAATATCTTCAAATTGCACACTTCAGCGTGTATTTCATATTGAGTGACACTTATTTAAATTTTTTATTTCCATTAAAATGTCAACTTTCAACTGTACTAAGGGCGATTTCATCATTCCCTATATCGAGCGTGGCAGAACCTTGGAATCGTTGTCCATAGTTCTACAGCAAACATTAAATGTTTCTGAAAACATCTTGTGTTTTGTAATTGGTGACATTCAAAGAAATATTCTGCCTTCTTTCAATAAGCGCTGGGCTCAAGCATCACGGAAAAAGGACGAATTTATTCGAAATAATACAAGCTGGCTGGAGTCAGGATATTCAGTACAGTTTCCGGAGTCTGAAGCACATTCACTGCCATCAACTTCTGGTAAACGAGGAAGACCGTGCATTGCTTATGGAGACTCCTCAGAATCAACAAAGAAAAGGAAAAACACTCTTTTACTAGAAGAATATGGGTTTGAGCACATTTGTAACGCATTTTTGCAAGGACTGCGGGCCTTAGGTGAGTATGCAGAGGCTCATCTTGTTGAAGAGCTAAGAAACTCTGAGAGCGAAAAGAAAAAAGTTTTCTCGACTATGTGGAAAGAGTCAAACCAAATGAAGATTTTATCTGATACAGAAGCATTGAGTGCTTTTATTGATTTGGATCTAACTAAAGCACAATATATGTACCTAAGAAATTTAACCAACGAAAGAAAGTGTACAATGTTTCCCCCATATTACAAAATACAAGAAATAAAACAAACTTGCTATCCACCATCTTCTACAATCGAAATCACAAATACTTATGCTAAAGTGATTAATATACAAGACTTACTGGACCACACAGTTGCCAGAATTTTAAAAATTAATCCAGTTTTCCTAGAACAACACAGAAATTTAATCCTTTACTGTAAATGGGGATGTGATGGTTCATCTGGCCAAAGTCAATACAAGCAGAAACTGCCAGAAGAATCGGAAACTATTTCAGATGCCAATCTGTTCGTCACTTCATTAGTTCCCATTAGATTAATTGATGACCTCTCACAAGCCATTATTTGGCAAAATCCAGTACCTTCATCTGTTCGTTATTGTAGACCCATTTCTATTGAATTTTGTAAAGAAACTCCTGAAAAAACTAAGGCAGTTGTAGACGAAATTACCAGACAAATTGAATCTTTACGCCCGTCATTAATAAACAAAGATGGTGTTGCAGTAAATGTGAAGCACGAACTTTTTCTAACAATGATTGATGGTAAGGTGGCTCAGGTCCTAACAGAAACTCCATCGGGTTCTACGTGCACGATATGTGGGGCTACTCCTCGACTTATGAATGACCTATTAAAAGTGACTGCTAGACCTGAAAATGAAAGTGCTTACCAATATGGATTATCCACATTGCATGCCTGGATTCGCTGCATGGAAATGGTATTACACATTTGCTACAATCTTGACTTTAAGACTTGGTCTGCTACAACAGAAGAAAAAAAGAAATTGAAGAAAGAAAAGAAGGAATTTGTTCAAAAACGTTTCAGGGAAGAGCTAGGATTAATTATCGACAAACCTCGTCAATTAAGTGGAAACTCAAGTGATGGAAATACAGCACGAAGGTTCTTTTACAATTACACTTGCTCGGCGAACATAACAGGTGTTGATGAAACATTGATTAAACGCTTGTATATTATTTTACAAGCTCTCTCTTCTGGAATGATGATCGATCCCGAAAAATTTGGAGTTTATGCCTTAGAAACTGCGCGAATTTATGTTAGTAACTATGATTGGTACTACATGCCATCCTCCGTGCACAAATTACTTATACACGGAGAAAGCGTGATCAAACATTTTTCTGTTCTTCCTATTGGGCAACTGTCGGAAGATGCACAAGAGTCGCGCAATAAAGACTACAGAAATATGCGCCTGCACCATGCCAGAAAATGTTCCCGTATAGCTACAAATGAAGACGTATTTAAAACGCTTCTATATACTTCAGATCCATACGTTTCAAGTTTAAGAAAACCTTATGTGAGAAATGTGAAGGATCTTGATGAAGAGGCACTAAGTCTTTTGAAGGTGGTACCTGAAGGTGATCCTACATTTACACCGGAAGTAATTTTAGTTAGAAATAGCGAGGATAATAACAATTAGATATAACATTATAAGTAACTAAAACCTAGAATAAAACCAATAATATTATAAGATTTGTCTAATCTAAGATAAATTAGTTTGGTGTGAGGCATAGATAGGTACTATACGATTTTATAATTTTATGTATTTTATTATGCTTGTGTGATAAGTATAATTTTACTCATATTACTACTTATTTATAAAAAATAAACTACTCGTATTACTTTTTTATCTTTTCTTTTTTTTTAACCTAAAATAAATATGTATACAATGAAAAAAAATACAAAAATTGATTATTTTTAAAATCTTTGTATATCACTGTATACATGTGCCAAATCTCAATTCAATACGATGAAAAACCTTGAAGTTACAGATTTTTGATCCGATAAGGACCCAAATTTTCCACTGTGCGTCGGCGGGATTCGAACCCGCGACCTACGGCTTGAGCTACCAACACGCCCACCAACTGAGCCACAGAGGTCGTCAAATACATACCTATTAAGTTTTTTTTTTATGTCATCAACATACATATTTAGCAGGATATTAAATTGCCTACTTGTTCTGAATTCTATTCAAATATTTTCGCCGAATTTAATAAAAAACTGTTAATAATTTATACTTAATTAAATATTTTGCATAATTAATATTTGGAGCACACTCACCTCGTTACCAAATATCAAACATAACAAATCTATTCCTCCATATATTGTGAACTAGATGTAGCCCGTGACTCCGTTGCGCCAAAATTCGTTTATCGCGCGGAACCGTAAATTTTTCCGGGATAAAAAGTATCATATGTCCTTTCCCGGGACTGAAAGTACCTCCATACCAAATTTCACAAAAACGGTTCAGCAGTTTTGGCGTCAAGAGGTAACAGATAGACAGACAGACACAATATTAGTACGGATATGGAAGTATGGATTTGGAAACGGTCCTTGGACTAAAGATCGCTTTTGAAACCCACGATACGATCAAGAATTTGGTTTCAATATTGGCACATGTTACATAAAAGTTGATTTGGGTTGTAACGTCTTATCAAAATATCTCGAACGATTCTTTACAGTTTATTTGTTTGATCGGATAAGATCTTGTGAAAATTACTGGTAGCGTTTCAAAATACAATCTGTTTGGGGTTTTGCCTCTCCGAGGAACTTTATGTTGATGAAATCATGACAATGATAAATAACCAATATCAAGGAAACTACATAAAAGAATTAAACTACTAGCCTAGCCTAGCTGTAAAACACTGACGGCATTCAAGCTAATGGCCGGTCAACACTCTAAAAAACATGAAAAAATGTACGTATGTTCGTCCGTTTGGATGGAAGTCGACCAATATATATGCATATTATTAGACAGCAAAATCAAGGGATGAATAGGTAAACGATGATTTAGATGCCCTTTAATAATATATTTTAGTTAGCCATTGACTAGTTTGATGAAAAACATTTGAAATAAGGTGTCGCTGAACTTCTACATAAATCAACAGGCAGTCACATGGTGGCAACTACCGTCGCCCATGGACACTCGCAACATCAGAAGAGTTACAGCCTTGCAGGTGCGTTGCCGGTCTTAAGAGGAAATACTCTCTTTTCTTATTTTAATATCTACACTCTCTTCTACCCTCTAGGGTAGAATGGTAATATATTCTTCATAACGTGACCTTTGGTATGACCATAAAAAAGACAACCAAGGGAATAACAATTACTTACTAGGTGAACCGAGGTGTCCTCAACCTTTTTACGAGAATATATGCAAATATCACAACAATTACTTTAAATCACACTTACTCTGCCGTATAAAGTGAAGTGCAATTATATAAATTACTTAAAAACTAATAATTTTCAATAAAACGGTTCGATTAAATCAATCAGACGGTTATTGATTTGTCGCTGATTATACTCCTCCTGGCGAAAACGGGCCGTTTTTATGGCGTCGTTTATCATTTTTAGCGAACGAAAAGGGCTATCTGCCCATTAATCTGTTAGTAAAATAAATACCGTCGACCCAAAACCGTCGGTTGGTGCACGAAATCGCTCTATCCGGTACGATTATTTGAGTGTTGACCAATTTTCCTGGGACCCGTTAAAATAGTTCCAGAAATAGCAAACGTTTGGAGAAAAAGTTAAATGATTTTTTTAAAGATCGAAAAGAAGAAGATTATATTTCAGGAGCATCTAATCAAGAAGTTATAAGATCGAGGGTAATGTCACGTTTGTAAATTATGAATACAACATAAAATAAAATCCTGTCGTATTTTTACATCTTTGTTTATACGTCTAGCCCAAATATTGTTCTACAAACAATAATTTTATTTCTATCAAGAGTTCTTCAACTCAGAATTAAATTGAATTAATAATATTACGTCAAGAAGAAATCACAGCCAAGTATCTTTATTATATACCTACCTTTAAGTACTATCTTCATCTTCTTTCTCAAAAGCTCGAATAATTTTTATTTTATTTTTGCGAATGTTAATTAAAATGTTGCCAACCTCTGAAACGTATTTGTTGAAACATTGAGGACTATACAGACCACACAGCAAGTAACAACCTAACTGTTTTCGCTTAACATGGCTCGGAACCAACTGGATCTTTACTTTCTTACAGCAAACTTTTTCTTCTCGGCTATTTTTCCTTAGGTATATAATTTTCTGTAACTTTATATTAGGTTTCACTTGAACAAATTGCCTGGTGTCAGTCAAGGACTTAGAATACTTTGGTCTTTGTCGCGTAAAAAATATACGGTTCCCTTATTCTGTAAGCCGGCCCCTAGATGATTTGAATTTTATTGAACAGTTTATTTGACAATTAGGTAGATTGAAGGTGCGCGATGTTCAATATCAACCCTAGACGGTCAATAATATTACGCAAAACCTACGTGATATTGCGCAATAAAATTGCTCGTCTAGGAGCCCGCTAAGGAATTGGTAAAACTGAGATTGTCCGAAAATAAGGTTAGGTTAGAAGACGAACTTAGGCCCCATAAACCAATAAACTTAATATTATTTCTAGACTGGGGCTTAATTTATAAATTATTGTAAACTATATCGTGACAGTACACGCCTCCTGAAAGTACCAACGGTATGACCTTCATGCAAATATCCTTTATACGGAAGATTGTGAGGCAAATGACAGGTGCCGATTTCAATACAATAAGCAGTTTTTTTGGACTGGGTGGTGTTTTGGCAATAAATGTCATCTAGTGCTAATACCACTAAGCGACCTATAATAATTGACACCTTAAGGTCTAATTGGAAACGTGAGCCATAGAGGTGCTTCCAATCGGCGTCGCTAATTCGAAACTTGTAGTCCTTGTTTTTGTGCTCCTACTTGAATGCCTAGCTACCAATTAGCTTAATCTACTAGCGTCTTAAATTCTTGTGCTTTAGTATTTACTTGACATAATAATATGCTGCTACCTACTGTCAGTCCCTGCCCATTCTCTATAGTTAGAGCTACGCTACTCCATAATATCAGAATAAATAGTCAAGATTTTTCGTTAGGTACATGTCCGGCCGAATTCGGTCAAGAGTGGAAAACAAATATTATACTAAGTAGGTACTTATACCTAAGATTTGTCAGGACAATGCTGGTTGATCAACAGAGCACCTGTGTAGCCTATAATATTAATAATGAATAAAACCTTATAGCACTTAGTAAAAGTAGCTTGTAGACTCCTAATGAGAGTGGGCCCAAAAATCACTAATCAAAGAGACATCGTTTCTCTGGACCAAATCAACAGAAGTTATGAGTTCAATTCATATTAATTCATAGTCATAGTCACAACTTCATTAGGTTATCGTACCTAAGTATAGCAGGTGGGTAAACTATGTGCATTTTCTCCCGATAAAACTTTCAAGAACAGAGAAATATTGTTTAAGTCGTGACCAATAAATTGAAGTTACACTATGAACAATCTCTTTCCTTCCATAGTCTCTGGATTTTAGTATTTAGGTATATCTAGGTAATGTAGTATGATATACTATGAAGCTTCCATTGTCTTGTCATAGTTGATAGTTCCCTAAATTATAATGGAAAATTTATTGTCTCTATTGTCGATAATAATGGTAATAAGATCAAAATTATTTCCATTTCTTGTCAACTGCTGGGTTCCTTCTGGCTTCTGATACAGTAAATAAAATAAGTATATCTATCTCTGTCTTCATAAGCTAATATTCCAACATTAGCTGCCTCTCTAACAGCACTGTAAAATCAGGTGTACGCACACATACCTAGGTACTTAGGTACGGATAAAATATAGGTAGTAGATATACGTTATTCTACTACCTACATCTGCAGTCAATGCGGTCATTGCTACGTCGTCTAAATATTTTAAAAGCGTTCTAGAGCAAAAGGAAAAATTTTGAACCCGATCGTAATGGAATTTCTTCAATATTGTACTGTAATCAGAGTTTTGGTCGTCGTTTTGATGTTACATACATACAGACGGACTGACAGACGATTAATAATTCCGTTTACCCGTGCCAAAGGGCATGTCGTGTAAATAAAACTCGTCCTTGATTAATCTCAGTCGGCCAATTAAAGGACATTGACATTTGCGGGAGAAATGCAAACATTTTTAAATGGCCTTCCGGTAGAAAGTTGCGCCTGCGCGGATCAACTTTGAACAATGATAATGTTGACAACGTAATAAATTCTTTGAGTATGACTTTCGTATGACTTCGGCACGAATGCGCCAGCTCGACTAATTGGATATGACAAAAACTGGCTTAATTAAAATAACACGTCTTGTTCCTCATAGTTAACGGCAATCGCGTATCACCAGGTGATAGATAGCTCCTTCAGATTTGTTCTATAAAGTGAATTTTAAGTTCTTTACCTCTCAAGCCTTTAGGCTGTAGAGCGTGCCAAACAATTATATGAATTACAAACATATATACTGTCTCGAAAAGCACAACCCTCCTTTTGGAGCAGTTGGATATTATAAAGACAAAGAAAATGGCCATTCACAAAGCCTCAGCTGATGAGAATGCTGGCACAATATGTTTAATACATAATAATTAAGGCTATAATAAAATAAAAAAGTTTATTTAAACTCTTTAATACTAAAATTCCACATGTCTGGTTTCTTAGTCCATGTTTTAAAAAGACTTTCTTTTGTCAATTTCCAATTCTCCAAGTACTTTTGTGACAAATTTTTCACTTCATTATATTTGATATTTTCAATTTTCTTCTCTACGAGTAAATCTGATTTTAAATCTTCATTTTCATTTAACACCTCTTGAAATTTTTTAAATAAACTATATTTACATACACTCAGAAAACTGCTAGGACTATTTTCTTTTTTTTTTGTTACTCCTAACTTTTTCCCTTGGACGGTAACTTCTAAAACTCTGAAATCATAAAGAAATTAATAAGTTAACAAATATTTAAGTGATAACCTAATATAAAAATCAAATTTAGCAGTCTATTTCATACCTAGAGGAAGTATTCACACATATTATACTTCCAAAAGCCGCTTTAGATCTTTCATCCGATTTTAAATGTTGGAACCTTATTGATGATTGACACAAGATTGGCCTTTGTTTAACATAATTTTTATCTTCATTTGTTCTATAGAAGAACGCTCTTTCTAAGGTATCCTTGGAATATGGGACTCCAGCTCCAAATATAAAGTGACTTATGAATATTGGCTCTGCAAGGAGTAGGCCCAGCAAGCCACCCTGTATACCTACATGTATCCATCTAGCAATTTTATCACTACAAGACACAGATAAAGTTCTTTCCCCTCGCCCTGGCTTTGTTCTAACTTGACCAACAACATGATACTCTTTTCCTGCACTTCTACTATCTTGTATTTGATCGGGTAAACATTTAGCACCCGTTCTGTGAATATCTTCAATTTTTGGACATTTTGGATTATTTGTTTCTTCATCACAATCAAGTTTATGCTTTTTAGATGCTAATACATCTCCAAAGCACTCTTCGTCACTTTTAGGTATTATACTCGCGTCTCCACAGGGAAGTTGTGAGGAATAAAATATAAACTGTAAACCCTTTTTTAAAGTACCTCTACTGTTTTGTATTTCAAATATTGATTCCTTATTTCTATATGCATTAAGGAGATTTTCGTACAAATATAATAAGAACCCTCTCCGAGCAATAACCTCAGCGTGACTATCATTTAGTACATTCCCCATAGGAGACATCTTGGAGGCCCCAATGCATTTTGATCCGGTACCCAGTGAAACAATTTTCCATTTTTGAGTGCTTTTATCGTGCTGGATCACACAAGATAGAACTGTCCATTCATCGTCACTCGGTTTCCCTGATTTTTGCAAGGAATTGTATAATGAAATACAATCTCTTACTATTTTATCAACCAAAATATCATTTAGGTTATCCATGGTAGTATAGTAAAAAAAATTATTGTGACATACTTTTGTAGCACATAAACTATTTCAGGTGTATATTACATTAACACAAGTATTTTAATAATAAATTTGTATAAAATTGAAACCTTTGTTTTGATATCAAAAAGTGACATTGACACTTGACAGCAATAAGTGACGGTACCTTTTTTTTTCTTATTATGGCACTTCGCCTATATAACCATGGCCAGTGTCGAGTATAAAATATAAATATGGCGGGAAAACAATATTCAGCATCGTTTTTCTATATTGTCAGGTCTAAAGTCTAGTCAAAGTCTAAGTAAAAGTCAATACATACAGTCTAGAAGTCAAGTCGGTCGATTCAGTAAAGTGGTAGACGTTTTACTGAAACTTTCGATGGAGTTTTGGAGGGAACACAAAATAGCACGTTTCTGGATATTGCATCACTTTCCTACACTTGTGCACGATAACGAATATCTAATGGTTAATATCCTACCAATATTACACATTTAAACCCCATCTAACACAATTTTAGGAAAATAATACAAAAACACAACATCACTCTTTCACATTCCCGGCAAAACTCGACGGGACCTTGGACGGGACATCTACAACTTTTTTTTTGGAGTTTTGGAATATTGGTAGGATATTAACCATTAGATATTCGTTATCGTGCACAAATGTAAGAAAGTGATGCAATATCCAGAAACGTGCTATTTTGTGTTCCCTCCAAAACGATTCGAAAGTTTCAGTAAAGCGTCTACCACTTTACTGAATCGACCGATTTGACTTCTTGACTATATTGACTTTTACTTAGACTTTGACTAGACTTTCGACCTGACAATATAGAAAAACGAAGCTGCAAATTGTATTATACATTATTGTTTTCCCGCCATATTTATACTCGACACTGGCCATGGTTAAATAGTCGAAGTGCCATAATAAGAAAAAAAAACTTAATAATAATCACTAGCGCGCACGATAACTCTGCGCGCGACAGGTGGCGTGCCAGCGTAGGGATTTATTAAAGAAAATGGGTAATCCCAATGATATTTTTTTAAATAACATTGGTAGTTTTACTTTAATATCTTTATTTACTTATTTAAATTATGTATAGGAATATGCGTAGGTATTATCATGTAAACATGGCGGCCCGACAATTAGTTCCGATTTCAGCCGCGCGCAAAGTTATCGTGCGCGCACTTTACATGTTAGAAAGGGGAGGTACAGCCTGGATATGGACAGACAGACAGACGGACAGGCTGAAATATCTTTGTGATCGGGTCCCGTTTTTACCCTTTGGGTAAGGAACCAAAGGGGAAAATTATCCATCTTTGTTAGAAGGAGCGAAGAAATAGAAGAAAATGTGAAAAAACGGGGGAAATTATTTGAAAGGGCTTATCTCACGAACTACTAGACCAATTTTTCTGTTATTTGGGTCAGATAAGAAGTAGACCACGTGAAGGATCATATGCTATTTTTTGTAGACTGATTTGTCTGTGAAATATCTAATTTACGCGGGCGAAGCCGCGCGGAACGTCTAGTTCAGAATAATATTCTATAAATTATATATAAATATTAGCCACGAGAAAAATAAGTAAAGTAAGACAAATTAGTCAACTTTCTCACCTGGTATCTGCAGGTGTCACACGTAGAGCTCCACAAACACGCAGTTATTCTAAGTACATGAGGCAGTACTAATAACCTATGGTTTCATCCATCAGTAAGTAAGTAAGTTATGTCTGATCCTTCTAGGATCTGAGTCTAAAAAGTCTATCTCTACTCTCTAGTGATGACTGATGAGTCAATATTAAACAATGTAACAGAACGCGCCCGCGTAAAATTTTAAAATTACCGCGAGCTGTAAAGCGAAGGTGGCGTGGTCCGCGCTCGACCAGTCACAGCGCAGCCCGCGCCACACATTTTTTCAGCCGGTATCCGCTAGGAGTTTTGAGTTGTTTTTCGTAGTTTTGTGTAATGTTTAATACCATAGTTGTAAAACTAGTGAATAAAATTTTAAAAAGTAGTGGTTTATGTGTTTACTTTTGTTTTATCGCACAATCTCCACTATAAATGGCGCTCCAACTTTGGGCCAAGAAACACGAAACTTTTGTTGCAAAAACTTAAAAGTGTCGCGTGAACTTTGTGTAAACTGTGAACAGTGACTTTTGTTGTGCCTAGTACTGGTAAATACAGTTTCTTACACAATGCCGCTTACACGTAAACGCGATCGTGAGATCGACGACGAGACGCGTCAAGACATGTTTGCGGCAGCGACGCCCGAGCTCCGTCCCCGGGGGACGATCGTCTGCTCCAATTCCTAGAAGCCTTCGCACGAGCACAGGCGGAATCGAACAGACAGCTCTTGGAGTCTATCGCCGCGCAGTCTTTCCGCGCGTCTGATCATCATGCTCACAGTAGCACGGAGTCACCGGTTCCATTCCCGGCAGGCAATGCAGTGATGCCACAGGGCGGTAAGTTTGTCAAATGTACGGCACGATTTGACGGGGCCTCTGACAACCCCGAAGCCTTGGAAACGTTCCTGGATGCTGTGCTGGTCTTCAAGGAGTGCTCCAGCGTGAGTGACGAACATGCTTTACGAGGGCTGCCTATGCTGCTGACCGGGGATGCCGCCGTTTTCTATCAGGGAGTCAAATGTGACGTCAAGTCTTGGGAGGATTCCCTGCACCGCCTCAGAGCCATGTACGGCACCCCGCGACCCGCTTATAAACTGTTTCGCGATGTGTTCGCGTCCGAACAAGGGACGAAACAAGCTGACGTGTTTATCGCGCGTTTGAGGGCTACGCTATCGAAGTTGCCGTACGAGCTGGAGGATCGAGTCAAAGTCGACATCATCTACGGGTTGCTGGACCGACGAATACGAAAACGTATTCAACCTGACGCAGTATCGAGTGCCGATCAGCTGGTCGAGAAGGCCAGGTTGATTGAGGAGTCGCTTGCGGAGTACACGTCGCTGACGCCGAAGCCACCACAGGGAGCAGCTTGCCGGAGTGTGACAACGATGGTGCCCACGAGCGCCGCGGCGCCGCGCGCCATTATGGCCGCGCCACAGCTGTCGCGCGCCGCCCGCGCCGACGCCGCGCTCGGAGCCCCGGCGACGTCCACAGCGGCTGCGGCTCTCCCGCGGTCCCCTCATACTTCTACTAGCCAGGTGGTTACGTCGAGACCAGGTAAACTTTTCTGTGTCTACTGTAAAAAGCCAGGACATGTGCGGTCCGATTGTCCAAAGCTAATAAACAAAAGTGATAACAGTGATAAAACCGAAAAATCCGTATTTTGTTATGGTTGTGGTGCTCGGGATGTAATACGTGCGAATTGTGGTAATTGCAGTAAAAACTCTAAAGACAATCAGTTTTACGCATGCGATTTTATTGTTCCATCTAATGTTTATCATAACAAAAATGTATCTAAAAATAGACTAAAGGATAATGGGAAGTTTACTTGTATGAATGGTCCTAGTGAGAACAGCAATATATTTAGAACAAAGGATGATGTTAACTTGTATGTATGGCCATAGGGTCGATAGTAATATTGTACATTCTAACGAAATGTTATCAATGTGTAAACAAGACTGTAATGCATTACATAATGGCATTCAAAGAATGCTTCAGGCCAATGTTAACTTTTATTCATTTGATACCAATGTTTATTCTAAGTCTGTTGATACAAATTGTTATTCGTTGAAAGACGGTGTCGTCGCTAATTGTGTTGATACCCGAGTTACTGCTCGACCTATTTTAGATATAGAGAT
Organism: Cyaniris semiargus; assembly: GCA_905187585.1. Lineage (NCBI taxonomy): Eukaryota > Metazoa > Arthropoda > Insecta > Lepidoptera > Lycaenidae > Cyaniris > Cyaniris semiargus. The sequence goes on from LR994551.1 coordinate 3,271,695, forward strand.
TTTAGGTTTCCGTGGAACGGGTTTAATAGATACCGCCGCGAAGCGTAGTATTGCGGGTCATACATTGTATGGGTTACTTAAACGAGTTAATCATCCGTTTCGCGACAGTACAATGTCTGTTAAGCTCGCTGACGGCGTGGTGCGTAGTTTGCCAGTAAAATTTACCGATGTTATGGTTAAGTTACAAGATTTAGCGGTAAACATATCGTTTGTTGTCTTTCCGGACGCAGACAACAACGAAACCCTCTTAGGTATTGACTTCTTACGTAAGGCGCGATTAATCTTAGATTTAGGGCGCGACACGTGGTCGCTCGCCCATCGGCCTCAAGTCATTCATCCTTTAAAATTCGAGGGCTTGCGTAACGTTTTAGGTTGCGCCGCTGCAGACGCTTTGAGGTCGGACGAAGGTATGATGCTTTCTCCAGCGCAGAAGGACGACCTGGCGGCGTTACTGCAGCATTATGAGGATATTTTTAAAGAGCAGGGGGAGCCTACCCCTTTTGCGGAGCACCGGATCGACACAGGTGAGCATCCACCTATAGCTGTGCCGCCTTATCGACTCACGCCGGCTAAGAAAGCTATCATGGAGGCTGAAATAGAACGCATGCTATCTGAAGGAATCATAGAGGAGTGTAAGTCTGCTTGGGCGGCTCCGGCTCTCCTGGTTCCAAAGAAGGATGGCTCTTTTAGGTTCTGCATCGACTACCGGAAGCTCAACTCCATCACCAAGAGTGATTCATACCCTTTACCCGTCGTCGACGATTTGTTGCAGTACACAGGTAAGAGCTGTTTTATGAGCACTATCGACCTTCGATCTGGGTACTGGCAGGTTTGCGTCAGGGAGGAAGACCAGGATAAGACTTCGTTCGTCTCGCACCTCGGTATTCATCGTTTTAAGCGTATGCCGTTTGGGCTACGCAACGCCCCTGCGACTTTCCAGAGGTTAATCGATAGATTTCGATCCGGAGCCTCTGTCAAGGACGTGACTTTGTTAGGGTATATCGACGATCTAATTGTACTGTCAGGATCCTTTGAGCAGCATCTACAGGATCTTCGATCAGTATTTGAGCGCTTACGCGAGTTTAAGCTCCGTGCCAATCGAGGTAAGTGTGTTTTCGCACGAGAGAGTGTCAAGTATCTTGGGCACATCATTTCATTTCAAGGAGTTGGCTCCTGATCCTGATAAGGTCAGCGCCGTGGTGGAAATGAAAGCCCCTACTTCCGTCAAACACCTTAAATCATTCCTGCAGACGTGCTCATGGTTCCGTAAGTTTATCCCACATTTCTCTGAGGTAGCCCGTCCGTTAACAGATCTAACAAAGAAGAACCGACGCTGGCAGTGGGGGGAGACGGAACAGCAGTCTTTCGAGGAACTTAAATCGCGACTCGTTTCGAGTCCTATACTACAGCAACCTAACTATGATGAACCATTTATCCTTAGGATGGACGCCAGCGCTTAAGCTAGAGGAGCTGTACTGGCCCAGGGTGTCACGCCGCAGGAGGAGCGACCGATAGAGTACGCCAGCCGGTTGCTTACCTCAGCTGAGCGGAACTACTCGACCACAGAGAGGAAAGCACTCGCCGTCGTCTGGGCCTTAGAGAAGTTCCGAGGATACGTTGATGGACATCCAGTTCGAGTTGCCAGTGATCATCAACCATTGAAGTGGCTGCTGACGCTGAAGTCGCCAACTGGTAGGTTGGTTAGGTGGGCGATGAAGCTCCAGGCTTTTGATTTAAATGTAGAGTATACACCTGGTAAGTGTAATGTTGTAGCCGACACTTTAAGTCGACCTGCTTGTGACGAAGAGGTTCAAGCTGATTGCGAGGTTTGCCCGGTGATGGTAGATACGCCGCGATGGGAAGCAGCTTACTTACGTGAGTCGCAGCTTGCTGATGCGGAGGTGTCTAAGATCTTGCTAGACCTGGAAGGTAAGGACGAGGTTAATAGTAGTCGATGGAGTGAAAGAGGTTACCATCTTTCTCAGGGCGTCTTGTACCGCTATGTCGAAGATGTCGAGTCCGAAGAGCCCCAGCTTGTCGTACCTGCAAATCTGCGAAAGAAAATCATGGTCGAGTGTCACGATGCTGCAACTGCTGGTCACGGTGGTGTAGAGAGAACTCTCCATCGTATTGCCCAGAGGTATTATTTCCCTGGAATGAGACGGTATGTTGCTGAGTATTTGAAGTCGCATACTTTTAGCAACGCGTCTAAGGGCATCACTAAGAAATTTCTACCTAGGAGGGATGGACCCTACGTAATTTCTAGAAAGGTTAGTCCTACGACTTATATTTTGGCTTTCCCGGATAAACCGGATGAGACTATAGGCAAATACCATCGTTCCGACCTTCAACGTTACCATGCTCGCGAGGGTGAATGTCCTGAGCCCATGGCTCCTAAACGTGGTCGAGGTAGGCCTAGAAGGGTTTGATCGTCGCGTTGGTTAACCGCTAGATCAAAAGGGGGAGGATGTAACAGAACGCGCCCGCGTAAAATTTTAAAATTACCGCGAGCTGTAAAGCGAAGGTGGCGTGGTCCGCGCTCGACCAGTCACAGCGCAGCCCGCGCCACACATTTTTTTCACGGCCGCCATCTTGCGAGATGGGTGCCGGTGTCCGCTAGGAGTTTTGAGTTGTTTTTCGTAGTTTTGTGTAATGTTTAATACCATAGTTGTAAAACTAGTGAATAAACTTTTGAAAAGTAGTGGTTTATGTGTTTACTTTTGTTTTATCGCACAATCTCCACTATAAGTTATAACACTAGTTAGTTACTTTTGCACTAAGAACTACATACATAGGGCTTACGAGTTACGAACTTATGATTTACGTATCTAGCTCTGAGCTTTAAAGATTACGTTAGTCACATTTCCTAGTGGTTGGCGTGCAAAATTAAATTATTGTACATGCGTAACCATTCGCATACTGATTCGAAATGAGATGTAATGATGCCGTTATAGCATGAATTGCTTCGTTGACTTATGACCTGATAAATTATAGGATGAGATCACAGGCTTACGGAAGCGTCCCTATAAGGCCCTATTTCGAATTGATTGTAAAGAGCGTTCATAAGGTAGAGAAATATTTACTACTTTCGATTCACGTCTTCATTTGTTGGTGAACTGTTTGATTAATTGCGTACTGTGATGAGCAATCTGCAATGCTCATAGTAAGTTTGTAACGTAATACCTCGATCGTGGGAATCGCAGACACCATAGATTTTGTTGAAAATCTATTGTGCCATCAAGATTTTCATCAAGGGTGCCGCTTGGGGAATGGGGATTGATGGGTTAAACTTTGCTTTTCAAACAAACTCAGGAAAATGTTTGTAATTTAGCTAACTTGATTATTGTTTTAATAATAATAATGTTATGACTTATGATAGAAGATTTTTCTATGTCTATATTTAAACCAACTTACAGTAGTTTTCAGCAACAGATGCTGATAATAGTGCTTGAATATTATAATAGTGTCTAAACACACCATGCCGAAGATACGCGGCCGAAGTTCCGTGGCCGATATTACGTTTCGACGCATTCGGTTATTATGACACAGAGCCGAAATTACGCGGCGGAAATTCAGTTCCGTAACTTTGTCCGAGTATTCAGTGTCTCAAACGCTGCCGAATTGACGCCGATAAAAAACATTACCACCGAATCGCTGCCGTATACGCTCGACCAAAGTTCGGCTGTACGCTATATGCGACGTAATTTCGGCATGGTGTGAAATTACGTCGCGTTATATTGTATGCGTTTGACATTGCTGCCATAATCATGCCGAACTTCCGCCGCGTATTTTCGGCTTAGTGTGTTTAAGACACTGATGTGAAAAATTAGTACCGAAAGTCAGCAATTACAACGACGACGTCGTAGTAAATTGTAAGCTATTCGTAAGCTTCACAAACATTTTTATAACGCCTACTAGATGTTCCGCGCGGCTTCGCCCGCGTTTAGGAATTTCACGGAAACCGTACATTTTTCCGCAAAAATAGCCTATGTCCCTTCACGTGGTCTATTTTTCATGTATGCCAAATAACATAAAAATTGCTCCAGTAGTTCTTAAGATAATAAGCAATTTCAAATAATTTCCCCCGTTTTTTCCACATTTTCCTCTATTGCTTCGCTGCTATTAGTCTTAGCGTGATAAAATATAGCTTATAGCCTTCCTCGATAAATGGGCTATCTAACACTGAAAGAATTTTTCAAATCGGACCAGTAGTTCCTGAGATTAGCGCGTTCAAACAAACAAACTCTTCCGCTTTATAATATTAGTATAGAATAAAATTCTTAACTTGTTAAACGTTTTTATCGCTTAGTACCTTCATAAACGAGTATCAAAGATCGAAGAGAGCTTAGGCTTGTACTATTGTTCACACGAATTTTTAAACCTCTTAACGTCTTTTGTTATGTATATTATGTAATTTTATCTGAGGCGGCAAAGTATCACAGCAGGGGTTTGTCAGTACGAATTTGAACCTTTATGGTCCCATTGGCCATCGATTTTGAATAATTAATATTCGAAGCAGAATAATTCATGAAGTCACATAGCATGCAGGCGCGTGATAAACGAACAAGTATAATCGCATGAGCCGATGTAATAAGATGATAATCTTGTAAGATTTTTGATGGTTGAGTTGCGCTAGTATAAAATAAGTGAAATCTGAACCTATTTTAACATGGTATAATAATATTATCTTATTTTATTCTACTCTGAATTATCTAGAACTAGATGACGCCCGCAACTCCGTTGCGCCAAAATTCGTTTATCACGCGAGAACCGTGCATTTTTTCGGGATAAAAAGACCTATCCTATGTAAGGACATAAATGATAAAATATATGAAACTAGAAATTGAAATGGAGATACTATGAGTCCCGGGACCTTTTCCGGGACTCCATAGTATCTCCATACCAAATTTCAGCGAAATCGGTTGAGTGGTTTAGGCGTGAAGAGAGAGAGAACAGACAGACAGACACACTTTCGCATTCATAATATTAAGTATGGATTGGCCTGTACCAGGGCCGGATCTACCATATGGCTATTTGGGCTTAAGCCCAGGGCCCCATGAGTTCAAGGGCCCCCAGCTATGTCAAAGTCAAAAATAGACGATACGAATTAAACAAATCGTGTGCTTTGTACTTTGTATCCCTGCAAATCCTACGATCAAGGTTTATTATGCAATTTCGGTGTTGGTACTACGAACTGACAGTTAAAATGTTGTATCCCTAAGTAGTTTCAGCCCAGGGCCCCCTAAGCTCACGGTCCGGCCCTGGCCTGTACTGACCTGGCTGTCTCTTCTACTGAGGGAAAATATAAAATCCATTTTTTCGAGCTGCGTAAAATATCTTTTGAACCTTCATAGAATTGGTTTCCATTGTAGCAGATAGTTCATATTTTCAGGATATGATGTCATCAATATACTTATTAAGCATACAAAGTCTCAATTGAACAACTCTAATACTTTAGATTTTATAGATATCTAAAATACGCCGATTTCGTCACTGACACACTGATGGTCATCAAAATATTTGGCTACTTCCTGAAGTGCTAGAAAGCCGAAATTTGGTATGTAATCTAAGTTTAGCATACAAACAACAAAAAAATTCATAAACTTGTAATTTTCGCCCCCCATCCCCTAAAATGGGGGGGTGGAAGTTGACCCTCATAGAGTTGGTTTCCAATATAGCAGATAGTTCATATTCTCAGGATATGATGTCAATAATACACTTATTAAACATACAAAGTCTCAATGGAATAGGTCTAATACTTTAGATTTTATTGATTTCTATAATACTTACGCCGAAATTTGGTTACGCCGTAAAATAAGTTTAGTAGGGGTAATGGAAGTTTAAATATGAGACTTTCACCAATCTTATGAATTAGGACATAAAAGTTTACACGGATTAGACATTAACTAAAAAACCTCTTAATTAAAAATATATATAAAAAAAAGACTGCCTAGCAAGTAGCAACTTACAAAAAGGACTGAAGTCCCACCAAAAACATTTCATGTATTTTATTCATTAAATGTTACCTCGACGACCACAAAAGGTTTGCCCTGTGAAAAAGGCATCAGATCTAATGTGGAACCAAGCTTCTGAATATACACGGCCTAGTTAGAGTTCTATCGACCCTAACTCCAACAAATTCTACACATCAGTATGTATGTATGGCTTGGCTCTTTCGTTACTTTAGATCAGAAACTAAATATTCGTCTCACCTCCACGACGGTAGCGAAACAGCGAAGCCATACCTACATAGTTTCTGATATGTAGAATTTGTTGGAGTTAGGGTCGATAGAGTTAGGCCGTGTATATTCAGAAGCTTGGCTCCACATTAGATCTGATGTCTTTTTCACAGGGCAAACCTTTTGTGGTCGTCGAGATAACATTTTACATAAAATGTTTTTGGTGGGATAGTGTCTAAATCCCTACGAGTAGTTTGTTGATTTGTCAGAACCTTAAAAAATGTGACCGTTGCAATATTTCGTGACGATACTGTTTTGTTGAATAGCAGATTTCACAGACGCTTCCTATAAGGAAAATAATAATCATCCCTGATTATTGAAATCAAGGAAATGTGACGGTGGCATCTCATTTTTGCTTTCACTGCAGCCCTCGGCTATACTTCTGTTTTGGTAGCTAATAGCTATTGACTTGTAGTAGCGAAAACTTAAAGAATAAAGCACCGTTTGATAACAGAAATGCTAGAAAATGTATAGGAATACTCAATTATACTCTCAAATGAGTCAAAATATCTTTACCAACTTTCAGACTCATCATCCAGACAGACATACTCGTAAAGCTGTCAACAGCTGCTCTCTTCCAGCTTTCAGACATAACAAGCAGAGATGTCACCTAAAGGCATATCATCGTGCCTTTTAGCAAATCGCACCAAAGCTGCAGACGTTTTTCCGTTATTACCGAACCCCGCCATCAAAATTCAAATACAATAGCGGATATTTAAATTTAATGTTAATAACATAAAAGCACTTGTACCTTACCTGTTTTTCAATGGCCGCGGCCGATAGACATCGGGATCGTGCCGGGACCACATTAGCACGACCACGCTCCGCACCATCAGATTATATGGCCTCTGCATTCTACGGGTTAAGCTGTTTGTACACTTCTAGGAGTTCTACGGGAACTTGTTTAGGCAAATGCCAAATCAATACGAAATTGGAATTCTAAAATTCTCTTTTTGAACGCTGTCTTTGTCCAATTTGCCAGAAAAAGACAAGAAAATCTTTATGGCCTCTGCATTCTAGGGGTTTAGTTGTCTGTACACTTCTAGGAGTTCTACGGACACTTGTGTAGGCAAATCAATTCGAAATTTGAAATTAGAATTCTAAAATTCTCTTTTTGATCGTTAAATTTATAGTTTTTTAGGACAAACCCGACGAGACTCGTCCAATTTGCCAGAAAAAGACAAGAACATCTTTATAGGCAGTAATTTAGCTGTTGTTATTCACTGGGTAAATATTTTTATAGGCGTTAGTGTTTTGTAACTCATACTTGAGTTACTTCTTCTTCTAAAACTAGAAAAGTCCACTACTTAGATACATTTCATTCGATGTCTTTTCCCTGTGCCAAATTTTAGCGTGAAGAAGAAATGTGCAGACAGACAGACAGACGGTTACTCTTTGGTATTTACTACATTAACATAGATTATTATTGAAATAAAGTGCAAAGGAGCCGTTACAGACTACAGTTTTATTCTTGCCGGTGTAGACAGGCTAAATCGTGAATCTATGTTGTGCTCGATATTATAATATTTTAGATTCGACAGTCGACTTGGTATAAGCGAAACATTTCATATTCATAGCTCTAAGATTTTTTCTTATTAAAATAACTAGGCTCCCATTATATTCAATAGTCACAGCTCTAGCTCAAAAAGTTTGTAACATTTCTTATTCGAAGGACCACGGCGAAGGACCATGAATTTTTATGAAATTGTTTTATTTTTCTGTATGCGTATTGTGTACCATAATGGTATCTAATAAGACATTATTTTGTTACATTCAAATAGGTGTAAAACACCTAGAATAGAAAGTTTCCTATGTTTTTGCTTTCAAAGTACATATCTCAATACCAAATTTCAACAAAATCGGTTCAGTGGCTTTGGCGTGAAGAGGTAACATTCTGACAGATAGACAAAGTTTCGCATTCATAATATTGGTATTATTGTTTCAGATTCTATTGCGAAAAGTTTACTGACCCGTGCATAAAACATCCATATATTTTATGCAGAGGTCGGCTAGCGCCAGGTAATATGACAATTTACTGCTACTGACCCAGCAAGTAGCAACTCGCTAGACCAGTGATCAATTCCACACCTAGGATTTAACCGAGGGATATCTTACTAACGGTTGCGTCACACATCTGTCAGCATATTAATCGAGCATACAGAATATCTAAGGAATAAGGATAGTATAAAGATTACAGACAGGCAAGGCACAAACTACAGTAGGTAAGACCTTGGCGAAATTCTGTCTGAGAGAACTGTGTTAGAAAAATCTAATTTTGGAACGAAAAGTTAATTGATACTTTTGAGGCACATAATTTCAAACTTTTGACACTTTTTTGTGCCTTTGTGCCTCGATTCTCCGTATTTATTATGTAGTAGAAACTACTATTACCTTGCTAGTTGCTAATTAAGTACCAAACAATTATTACAATAATTACTACTAATTGTATATAATTATGTGGATTTTACTCTGCTTATTTTGTTAACCAGCTTTAACGGTAGCGGGAGTTAGGAGGCTCGTCAAGACGTAAAAAACTATACAAATCAAAATAAACCAAAGTTGTTAGGAGGATAATAGTTGTAATCGTCGGTTCCAGTTCGCCCGGTACAAAGGCACGATTAAATATAGGCTGGGTGGTCTAACTAGGAGCGCAATTTTATATTGACCACGACCAAGATAACCTATCTGATAGCTTTAAATGTTTAAGTATAAACAGGCATTGTACTTATAAATTTTTATACTAGCTTACTAGGCACAAACTTAACAAAGTTATCATAATATTATTATGATATTTTTGTTAATTAGTTACCGTACTTTCTTATATTTGATGATTTTTATAAAAGCTGAAAGTTTATCTGTTTAGGTATTATGACCCCTGTAGAGGTGAGAACGACCAGACCAGCAACTATGGAGTTTTGGTCGCGGTTACTTTAGGAGGTATCCAGTTCTGAAAGTGTACCTACCTGAAGGGTACAGGGGCAAAATATAAGGAATGTCACAAAAAATTCAAATATAAATTAAGTATGGCAACACTTGGGTTTTCGCGCGTATTTTTATGAAACATTGTGTAAAAAGCATTAAAAAAATCATAGTTCTTCCTATCTTCAATAATTCAAAACCAAGTACAGGTGCAAAAGTGGGAATGTCCAACGCGCAACTGTATCGTTACTAACGCGCGACAGCATCGATGCAAAATTTGCTTGTGTCGCGATGCTATCGCGCGTTTCAAAAACGTGCGACTGCATCGCTGTTAACCGATTCGGTGCGGTATCATTTTTGCAAGTTTTTGCGCCTGGCTGCGAACAAATATTTCGTAGCTCCTCTGAGGCGCCAAGCGCCAGGAACTTTGATGACTCCTCTCGAGCGCCAACCGCCATAAATTGTAATAATTTATCGCTGTTTCGTCTGTTTCCAATTGTTTTTCTTTTAGTAGCGACCCAACAGCGAACGTAAACGGATTAATATTAATCCGTTTAATTTTAATTAATCACCAATTGAAAATGTTTAAGACTCCTGAAGTGTAAGTTTTTATGCAATATCCTAAAACTAACACTGTACACTAAAATACGTGACAAATAAAGCCACTTTCATTGAACGGAAACCTCTGAAAAATGTAATTTTAGCATAGTTTTACAGGTAAACATTCTGGGTCCTCTCGGGCGCCACACGCCATACAGAAAAGATACCTATGGAGCCTCTGCGGTGCCATCCTTACGGAATCGGTTAAAAGTCGCAGTGTGTAAGGGCCTAATAAATTTTTGTTCTGCTGAAGCACAAGCCTATTTTGAAAGCATTACCCATACATAGTACTTACAGCTTGGCAAAGAAGAGTGTGGATTAAATGAGGGCGCTTTTCTTTAAATACAGGCAACCCTACGCTTCGCTTTTGACACAATATATTATACTAGAATTGACAAGTAATGTAGTGTTGTCATAAATAAAAACTCTTAGTTCCAGCTGTCACCGCGTCAGACTCTTCTTTGCCAAGCTTCTTTTCCAAATCTAGTATTTGGACATTCCCTGTATGGGTTCTAAACAATGATATTATTGGTTTTAAAAGACATTTCCAGTTTTTGTACTTTATAATAGTTAATTAAGTACTTTCTTATTTTTCTAATACATATTTTTTTAAAATTTGACAAAAGTTATTTGTATCTAAGGCTGATCTCTGTAAACTAAAGTTCCTATGAGTAGTTTTTAAACAATTAATACGTATATACCTATGTAAGACAAAGTTATAAACTTTCAAACATTAAAATGTTAATTAAGTACACAAAAACTTGTTTTAGTGACATTCCTTGTTTTGCCCCTGTACCCTTCACCTGACCTTCGATAAATAGTACCTAAAGCTCAATTTCTTTTATCTTAGGTATTTTCTTCGTGATGACGTTATCGGTTATATTTCGTCGTCTCAGTGCTTATTTGTTCTATTAACCAAATTTTCGAAAATTCACTTTAAATGCAGTTTTGTTAAGACTTAAATTTCGATCCTGTTGGTAAAGAAAGACTTACAACTTTTTGCTTTTAAAACAACAAAAAAACCTTCTAAATATTATTTGTGCACGACACCGCAATGAAAATTTTGTGCTTATTTGTTCTAAGTCCAGTGATTGTTTGATATCCTACTTCGCAACAGAAGTTAATTGCTTGAGTGTTCTATGTCCACTCAATTGACCTTTGACGACCTCTGTGGCTCAGTTGGTGGGCTGTTGGTAGCTCAAGCCGGGGGTCGCGGGTTCGAATCCCGCCGACGGAACAAAAAGTTTTCAAAAAATTCCTGGGTCATGGATGTGTATTAAATATGTGTATCATATAATAAAAATCTTAAATATATGTATAGTATAAAATTATTAAATATATTTCCGTTGTCTGGTACCTGTAACACAAGTCCTTCAGGTACTTAGCACGGGGCCAGACTGACGTGGTGTGAAGCGTCCATAGATATTATTATTATTATTGACCAATCACAGTCGGTGACGCCACGTCCGCCATTTTATTTGATTAATTTTGTGTCAGAGACGTCTCGGGTACCACATCGTTTCTCTCGAAAAAAACCCAATAAAAACATTAATTCGTTGTGTGTTTGTGCCTAAATTGTTTCAAACAAGTGATTAAGTATGTCTGTAACTGGCCGCAAAACTAAATATAGGAAGATGCAGCCGGACACTGAGTAGTGACTACTTTTTAATTTACACTCGATTCCGTTATGAATTTGAAACAGGGTGTTGCATTTAACAAAATGGTGTCATCCGAGACGCAGAAGGTTTATGATTGTTTCCCGTTTTGTCATGTTAAGAAAATTACATATTTCTTAACTTGGAAGATTCAGGGTGTTACTGTAATTATAATCCCAATGCATTAGGAAATGAGAATAACAATAAAAAGAAGACAATAAATAAAGTAAATAAAACTAAAAAACAGCAAAATGTGAAAAAACCTAAAGTCGTAAATAAATATTAAAAAACAAAATGTGTTTTATTTCAATGTCTATTACAAGTTAGTTACCGGGACTTCCCTAAAATCAATCAGAAGATACTTCTGATGAGAATGCGAAAAAATTATGCATCCTGTATATGAGTTTGGCATATCGAACAAATAAGCACGCAAAAATGGAACAGTCATTTTGGTCTATCTCTAAAGAGGTAATGTTCTAACTCCACTTTCGTAATTATATTTGTGCATGTTTGTTCTAACTCCATATAAAAATTAAAAAATAAGGTATAATAATTAATCACTAGCCGTAGATGATATTTATAAAAATCAATTTAAAGGTTACCGATGTATTATTAAAGATTTTCAAATATTAAAATTATGGCTTCTTTTTGAAAATACAGAAAAAAACTTGTCGCCTGTAAAAAGTTACCAATGGTAGATAGTACAAATAAGCACTGAGGCGACGATTTATAAAAATCTCGTCTTCCACTGCCGGACATTTTTCACCGTTGTTTCCCGCTGCCAGACCACCTCAAAGTAGGGTTGCAAAATTACGTAATTTTACCGAAAACGCTGGTAAAATACGCGTAGTTTACGGTAATTTATATAAATTACGGTAAAATTACCGGCTTCGTATGTTGTATGCAGAATGGTGGTATGACGGCGGGCGGGGCGAGCGTGTTGCAAGTTGCAAGTTGCAACTTGCGTACTGCGTGCGCGTCGCACGGTGTGACGTTGCCGATTAGTGCTGTTTGCCATAATATTTTGCGCTGTTGCGACTTGTTGACAGTTGACGACACTCGACAGGCTGGCTATTAGCAAGCCGGCAAGCTGGCTATTATGTTGTTTTGACTTACTGCACTAGACTTACATTAAGTAACCCGTTTAATTGTTTATATCCCCATTCTTAATGAAAATTATGCCACGAAATCAAATCTTTTTTTACCCAATTTTACCATAATTTACCGTAAAATATAATATTTAAATAAATATAAAAAACCAAAGAAGTTATTCATGGTCATACTCTGCGGAAATAGAAAAACTATTATAGGTCTACCAGAATCTGATGGCAATTTTTGACAGCAGATTTTTAAAAAATATCCTTGATCATTGGATAAATTTTTATATTTGCATGTTTAACACACGGAATCAGCAGATATAAGAAAAAAAACGGATCAATTTTTTTTTTTTTTGAAATAAGGGGGCAAACGAGCAAACGGGTCACCTGATGGAAAGCAACTTCCGTCGCCCATGGACACTCGCAGCATCAGAAGAGCTGCAGGTGCGTTGCCGGCCTTTTAAGAGGGAATAGGGTAATAGGGGAGGGTAGGGATGGGAAGAGAAGGGAATAGGGGAGGGAAGGGAAGGGAATAGGGTAGGGGATTAGGCCTCCGGTAAACTCACTCACTCGGCGAAACACAGCGCAAGCGCTGTTTCACGCCGGATTTCTGTGAGAACGTGGTATTTCTCCGGTCGAGCCGGCCCATTCGTGCCGAAGCATGGCTCTCCCACGTTAATAAAATAAAATGTTTTATTCCAATTACCCCCGTATTGCTAGAGTCATTTTATTTTCTCACTTTTTGCCATCAGATTCTGGTAGACCTATACTGCCCTGGTAATTCAAAGGGCAGTAAGTCAGAAAAGGCGGTTTCGAGAAAACAGCGCGCAAAGATTTGGTTACAATTTTAGCGTTTGTGACAAAATTATACACTCGATTTTTATGTTCTATATGTCAAAAGAAAGGAAAAAATGTGCTCTTTAAAGTAGAATAACATTGTTTTAAAATTTTTAATAGGGTTGATCTAAAACATCACAAATCGTGTCTTCACTACAATATTCTTAACTTATTTTAATCAATATTTAGGTTAGAGGGCAGTAACTGCCATAGATACTGCACTCTTGCTTAGTTTTATCCCATACTGCTATATTGCATACAGAATCCAAAATAATACATTTAAATTACTACTTAAAACAGCAGTAAAGAAGCATTATAGCCCATTACCTTAGATTTTAATTATATTTTGACTATTTCACTATAGAGTAAAGAACGTTACTGCTTTTTAGAGTAGTATTTTAAGTAAGGTCTTTTCAGAATTTCTTGAGCAGTATGTCTGTAAATAGTAGGGAAAATAAAAAAAAATCATTAAAAATAATAATATTAAAAACTCGTTTTATTCATTAAATGTAAATAAAGAGATCCACAATATTAGTTCTTGTTATTTGGCATAATGATAACGCTATAAACCACTGACCTCCATTATACAAGTACGCTGGACTAATGATACCCTTTGAAATGACAGCTATTTTTTGTGCCTATTTGAAGCGGAATCAGCTCCCCCAATGTGAGTGATAGGAACTAAATTTGACGTAAAAATGACGTTTGAAAGTCGCCATATTGGCGCTGATAGCAGTAGTGGGAGTATTTGGAATTAATACTAGTGAGACAACCAATAACGATTAAGCGGCCATTTGCAAGTTACGTCAAATTTAGTTCTCTTCCCTCTCACTGGGGGCGCTGATTCCGCTTCAAATAGGCACAAAAAAGTGGGTATCGTAGGTCCAGCGTACTTATATAATGGAGGTCAGTGCTATAAACTAATAAACTTGAAGTAATAAAAAACCAAACGTCTTTAAAAATAAAATTATTTATCAAAGCTTAAGACTAATCAGACAGATTGAATATCACATAATGGTATTGGTTTCTAGGCACAAAATTTACAAAAAAAACTAAAGTAGCTCTTCAAAGATCTTTTGAAAATAAAAATAAAATGCCCGTAAGGCACGTAAACATGTAGGTATTATATATTAAAATACGCTCTGCTCCAGTTTTTTTTAAAGAAATTATTATATTATGTTAAAAAGTTCTTTGAAGTTACTTTTGTTTTGTATTAAGAGTAATTTTGTGCCAAAAAAGGTGATATTTGATAATAAGTATATTACAAGATATTTTTTGGTTTTTAATTAAATATAAGTATTATAAATGTTATGCCAAATGATTATTAGAACCAAGACTGTTGATCTTATTGATTATGTTTTACAATTAAAGCGAAAGTTAGATTGTAAGAATAATTTTGTGCCTAGAAACCAATACCATTATGAGATATTCAATCTGTCTGATTAGTCTTAAGCTTTGTTAAATAATTATTTTATTTTTAAAGTATAGTCTGTCAAGAAAGTGAAGAAATTAAAAAGTGACAACATCGTGGTGTCATCCCTTTTTTCCTAGATTGATTTGAAACACTACGATGTTGCCATTTTTTTATTTCTTCACTTTCTTGACAGACAATAGTTTAATTTTTATTAGTTAAAGTTTATTTTGTTTTGTAATAGTTAAAGTTTATATACGTAGGTAACGTATAATTGTACACTTAGAAATATCAGCAAGGTAGTTTTTTTTTTTAATCAGATCGAGTATCGAAATTATTAGATGACTACAAATAATAAAAAAACCTGACTGCAAAAAAATGTTAACTAAAAAGATCGAAACAAGACCTAATTCTACCGGAGGCATCGAATCCATGTTTTAATTATTGATACGACTCTTGCTTACGACTTTAACGCCGAGATGAATACAAGGCTACATAGAAAAATGTAGAAGAAGAAAGTGGATTATAAAATGCAGTCGGAGGCATATTTTATAAAATGTTAAACTTGGTGAGACATGCCTCCGACTGCATTTTGTAGTCCACTTTCTTCTTCTAAATTTTTCTATGTAGCCTTCTATTCATCTTGGCATGGTTATGACCTTTCCTGGCACTAATATAAAATCAGACGACCATTACTTTACAGTTTACGCTGCTTGAAAAGAAATGACCGAATATTTTTATCATATTTTATATGTAGCTAGTAGAGCAGTAACAACCACTTACTGCTCTACTGATTTACAAAACTATTAATTAATTATTTCATATTTTGCTATGTTATAAAAGCAGTATGTGATGATACTGTGTTTATATATTAATGAGTATTATGAGTCATTCATTATAATTACTATCTCAAAGCGCAGTACAGCTACATACTGTAGATTCAACTAGTAAAATTCATTTGGTACTTTGGTTAATACTAACGTAAAGAGCAGTACTATGTCAGAAATTTACTGCTCTTTTGTTAAGAAATATGTGAATACTAATGAAAAGGGCAGTATATCATTAAAATACTGCTCTTTTACCTAGTTAACTAAATTGTTTTACCGTTCTTACTGCTATTCATCAAAAAAGAAAATGCATTTCTAATATACGTAGATTTATGAAACCTAGATAGGAAGAAAGCTCGTTTGATGTACATTCCAAATCAGTAATAAAAAAAAATGGCCACCTTTGACTTACTGCCCTTTCGATTACCAGGGCAGTATATATCGACGATGGAAAACAGAAAGGAAAGACACTTTACACCAGAGCCAAAAAACAAAAAAATATTGGGAAATTCTATCATAACTTTTTAACGGTAAATCGTGGGAACATCATTTTAACACCTTTACTTTAAAATAAAAACCTGCATAAAGTGGCATACAAGCCAATAACTTCCTATCGCTAGAAATAAAGTTATTCAAGTTACACCCATTGTATACAAAAATTTCAGACCTCAAAAATGTCGTATATTGACACGACGTTTGTACTGAATCATAAAACTATAAGAAATTTACCGACCTCAAAAAGGTCGTAACTAGTGTTCGTTTTAATTTGCTCTTAGAAACGGGGTGTAAACACATTCATAATGCATTATAATGGCTAGAAAATTGGTTGTAAGTCAAACGTCTAGACACCCAATGACGAAATAAAACGTCGTCAGCTTTTATAAACGTAAGTTTATTGAACTTTTAAAATGTTACTAAAAACACAAAGCAAAAAATATAATATTATACAATGTCAACTCAATAACTAATTAAGTAAATAATATATTATGTCACTAAAATAACATCAAAAACACATAATATAAGGTTATCAAATATCCACAATAGTAACTTTAGGTACCTACCTAATTGTATAATTAGGTAGGTACCTAAAGTTAAAAGTATTTTTCATTAAATAATTATTTAACAATAAATAACTAATAATATTAAGAATTTAAGTGGAATATAATATGTTATTATTCCATTCATAATATTATTTTTCCTTACTAATGTCATATATGGAGTAAATAAAAAAATAGTCAAAGATAAATCTTGTACATAATATACAACATTACAGAACAAGATTAAACATTAAAAAAAATGAACATAATATTATTAATATAATATACGGTAGAATTGAGACACCTCCTCCTTTTTGGAAGTCGGTTAAAATTATAAGAAAAGATATAAAATCAATCTAACTACAATGAAATGAATACAGACTACGCTGGTCATTATAATAAAACAATAAAATATGGTGGGTTCAGAAACTGCAGCCATTTTACGGTGTAGCTAAACGAGCTTAATTTGTGAGTTGTGAGTCGCAGGAATTCTGCTGCATTCAGTTTCATACAAAAGTCCTGTTTGATTCACACGAGCGCAATTTTGTGAGTCATGATCTATATGAAAAGATATTTACGCGACCGAAATTCTGTGACTCCAAACATGAAACCTCCACTTTGGGTTCATAATATTATGGAGCTCGGCTCCTATAGAATCCTGGCGATGCTGCAACAGCAGCATGGAAATATTTACTGTTATCTATCTACGTCTTACTAATTGTCGCAATTAAAATGAGCCCAAACACGAAACCTCTGCTCTAAGTTGGTAAAGAGTTGGGTACCTATCCTATTGATTACCAGGTTATGCTGCAGCACCAGGTCAACTTTCCATTAATGTGTATTTATTCATAAATGTCACGAACTAGAATGCAAAATATTATAAAGCCCACCAAACGACTGCAAGTTGCTAATCGGCCCTTCACGAACCAGCTGAACCGCAATTTTCCAGCACTGAGTAGGCTGATGATGATGAACTATGGCTAAGAACACTCTCAATCATGTCAGCTTTAAAACAAAAAAAAACTAGATCAAAATCGGTCCACCCGTTTGGATGCTACGATGCCACAGACAGACAGACCGACTGACAGACCGACAGACATACAGACAGACACGTCAAACTTGTAACACCCCTCTTTTTTGTCGGGGGTTAAAAAATGTGCATGTTAGTAGTTAACATGCCTACAAATACGTAGGTATGCTTAGATTTAAATTAGTTGTTACCTAATTAAGAAACACGTTACAATGGGAAAATTGAATTTCACGAACACCTACTTACAAAAACGGAAACTTCATACTTTAACCCCTAATAGTAGTAAAAAACCTAAAATCTTACAACGCATAGGTACCACGCAGAATTTGGTTGCGATTTGTTTACATTCTTCTTGAGTTTATCTCAAGAATACATTATGTATCCTGGAACTTATTACTAGGTAATTAAATCTTTAGAATTTATAACATACCTTGTATAGAGAAATTATACACTCCAAGGTTTTTGCAACACGATTACCTGGGGTGTAATATGTAAGAAAGTCCGGAATGTTCAACAGATTGCGGGACCTGTGACTAGTATTAACTACGATTGAGTTCATTTCTACCACCCATGAAATTGTAGTATCTAAGAAGTCATTATTTGTCCTTAGAAAAATCTGAACCGTTAAAATGTCGTAACTAATGAAGCATAAAAATTGCTTCCCGTAAAAAGGTCGTAATATCTGGGATGCATCGAAACAGGAACAGCGTAAATATGTTTTAATTAAAAACACAAACTTCATCAAATCGTATCTCAAAAAAGTATAAATACGCAGTTTTGTGGGCAGTTACACCAAAAAAAAATTATCTCAATTTTTAAAATACTCACTTATTTTTAAATTTCATGTCATCGTAGAGCAACCAGACCCAGACCAATCGACGCAGAAAAAAAAACTGATAATGACCTTATACGTAGTCTAGTTACGACCTTTTAACGGGATACGCCCTTTCTGTTTTCCATCGTCGATATACAAAAATTTTGTTTTCCCGCACATATATACTAGACACTCTCAGCTGTTTATTTAGCTGCGTCGCTATAAATTAAAAAATAAATGTCAATGTCAGTGTCATAGATTAAATGTCATTATTTCCTTAATATTTCCGAAAATTTTATTCCAACTTATTAAGAAATTGGAGGATATAAATTAGAAACAAACTTATATAATTACCGTTTAAAATGGGTAATTGGAAATTAGAAGTTGCCAGGATGGCCATGTATACAATATTCCCAGTGGGACTATTTTTCGTTTTCAACCAACCTAAATACTTTGAAGAATGGGTAACAAACAAGAAGAGGGAAATATTCCCTCCCGAAAATAAACAACATCGTGAGGATATTAATAAATTGATTCAAGATATGAGAAAGAAACAACTTCAATCCATGGAAGTTGATTAAACATATTATATTTTTGGCCAGTTTAGGTTAAGTTGATGTTATGAATGTTATACATATAATTAAGTAGCTCGTGTGTAAATATTGTGTTATTTTATAATACTTATTAAAATAGTTGATAAATCACTATGGTTGTTTTATTGAGGCACTAGGAAGTATTTGAAGGAAAACAAACAAAAATAAACAAATGTAAAAATATATTATTTTGTACAGTTATTAACTTATCTACTTCTGTTTATCCTTGGTAACTTCTTTTGCAGTATACAAATAACTCGTAACAAGACCAACTGATGTTGCAAATAATGAAGCATAAATTACAAATTCAACCCCAAAAAATTGACCTATAGAACCTGACACTATTGGAGACAGCACACCTGTTAGAGATCGAACACTGTTTGAAGCTCCTATGAGTGTTCCCCTATGGTCTCCGTGACTCTTCTTCAACAACATTTCTAATGTTACCAACCTACCTACAGCATTACCTATGGCTAGTGGAGCCAAGAATACCATGTACAGAAAAACAAAGTTTGATAATGCTATACCCAATAGTGATACACTTAACGCTAGGAAGACATGGTAGTTTCTTATGCTGTAATCCCCATCATGTTTGTAAAAACTATTAATATAACCCATTAGAAAACTAGACACAGCACCAATAACTCCCTGGACTGATACAACATAGCCAATGTGTTTTGGAGTCAACAGAAACTGTGTTTTCAAATATATTGCATAGTTGGAGTAATAAACACCCATCGCAAAACTATTTAGAGCCTGAAATAAGAATATTTTCCAATATTTGTGCCATTGTACTTTGGATAACTCAACAACTATTTGTTTGCTGCTTTCAACTACGAGTTCCACAAGATTTCCTTTGTTTTCTTTAGCCTTCTTGGATGAATTCTCTGTTTTAGGCAAAATATACACCAGACCTGGAAAATATATTTAAAAAATTAAACTATGACACGTTATGTAAAAACACCTATTGGATAGTTAAAAATCATACTATAGAAATAATTATCAATACATATTATAAATATTTTAGTACACAAAGTAAGAATATTTACCTGTGTTTATTAGAAAACATGAGCATACTATCATAGCGATAATTGTAAATCCATGTGTAGGGAAATCCTCTACAATATGGCCACCTATTACCGGCCCAAGGGTGATTCCCACACCAGAGATAGCCGCCATCTTGCCATAAATAACTGATTGTTTCTTTTCATTATTCTCGTAATCAGGCACCAGTGCCTTCGTCAAGAGTTGTGTATGCTTGAAGACACCTAAAATTTAAATTATTGCATCATAATAAAACTTATAACATCATGAATTGTATCCAAATCTTATCAACAAAAATATATCTGTCTGTCTTATGTAACATCTATCTTAAAATATTACATGAGTAAAATTTGAACCTTCTTTATCTTGTTTGAGTACTTATTCATAATCTTTGGACAAATCACAAAAATATTATGATTAGACACTAACACATGAAAATGACAATTAAAAACACAGGAAATAAGATATGTAAAAGGTATTAAAAATTACAATTTACACATTACATAAAAAACATATATTTTTTTCATTTTATATCTAGATAAAACAAAATAAAATATATTTGGAAAAACTTATTATGGAATGATAAAATGTTAATTACCTAAGACTGCTCTCAATAGAAGAAGTATTATAACTGATTTTGAAAACCCCAAAGCAAAATATGTTAGAGCACACACAATCAGGGTTAATATTAGTACAGTTTTTCGACCTTTCAAATCGCTTAGGCTGCCCTGAAAAGTGTAAATTTATTATTGATTATTGTTGCTAAACAAACAGCAAACAAGCATAATAACAAAAAAGTAACAAGTCACATCAGCAATAGAACTTAATGCAAAATTTAATAACATGAAAAAAAAAATTCTTATTCTAAAACTTACAATAACTGGCCCAGAAAGAAGTTGAAATCCTGCATAGATTGATCCCAGTAAACCTATAGAAATATGATTAGCCCCTAGTTGTCTTGCGTAGCTTGGAATTAGAGGTACTATAATACCAACCGCCAATAAGTCCTTGAATAAATTATTTAAAATATGTTAAGCTCATAATATTACATTGTATGATAGGTTTTGCACACATATTTTGATATAAAATTAAATAGGTAACTTTATAAACTTCTAGATTTTAAATACTTCATTGAGTAAGCAAATTTATCGCTACAAAGTAATGTTAAAATCTCGTTAAAAAAAAGTTTAACAAACAACTTTATATTTAAGTTTAATTTTAAAAAGTTACGTATCGTGGTATGGGATTGTCACGAAGAACATAAAGTAATAATATGCGACATTGACTGTAATTTTAATTAAAAGACATAATATACTCACAAAAAACGCAACAAAGTTAAGCAAAATAATAGAGCGAGCCATTTTAAACTATTCTTGATTGTAGATTCGAATTCGAGGAAGTATCTTGTTAAATAGCTCGCATAATGTATAAAGATCTTATAGCAACCAGTTTTATCAATATATTCCTTGAATGTAAATTGTAATTTGTAAGGTTAAAATTTTGCATAATAATATTATTTTGAATTTTTCTTATCAAAATTATCACATCTTGACATTCGTCGTACACGGTTGACAAACGACCACAGACTTTTTTTTTTGTTCATTCGTCCCGGTCGGGACAGGCAAAGGGAGCGTTGCCCATACAGCCATCGACCACAGACTACTAAGGGATGACTAAGGGTGGGTTGCACCAGCTTACTTTAACCATAACCATAACCATAGAGCTCGACAAGGTTTTAAATGCATGTGGCGAAAAAAGGAACTAACGCTGTCATCATACAAAAACGCCATTTTTGACAGTTCTCCTTTACCAGCAGCGCCCCCGCCCACGTTCATTTATAACCTTGTTGGACCAGCAGTCATCTGTCAATTTCTGCGGTCAAAGTTAAGGTTAAGGTTAAAGTTAAAGTTAAGTTTGATTTAACTATAACCATAACTTTAACTTTAACTTTAACCACGCCTCTGGTGCAACCCACCTAAGGGTAAGGTACTAATTATGTATTCTGTGCTAAGGGCCCAAAGGGGATACTACGACGCCCTCTATAGTTTCTGCACGGTCCCTAATCCCTATGCCTATGGCCTATACTCTATAGTAATCTGTGCTCAGTAGGTACCTAAAGTGCTTATTCCATTTCACTAAATTTAGAAGTTCTAACTAGGATCCTAAAAAATTTAGTCAAGTGAAATAACATTTAGAAAGTTAGGATCCTAATTAGGATCCTAAATCGGAAAAAATGTGGCTTCTAGCTGACTAAATCAGTGTTGCCAGATGGTTTCAACCTTTTATCTGTAGTGGGAACTGCTAAATCTGTATTAAAGTCAATATAATATATTATGTTATACGATCTAGAATCCATTCGTAGGTAATTTCTAAAGTCTGCTGGTTCCAAGTAGTTCAGAAAGTTCATGTTTGATAATTTTTCGTGGAGAAAAAATTCTTTCAACCATTATTTTCGCCTTTTATTTATTTTTATTTTCATTGAGCCAACAGCTAAGCCTATGAGAAGACCAATTTTTTGATGCTTTGACAGAACTGGAGCCATTAACAGTGGCGGATTAAGCATTTTGCCGCCCTAGGCCCTGTCTAATATGCCGCCCCTTTTGAACAACAAAATTCTTTAATATTTTGATTCACAGCTTTTATTTTATGTAAATACGAGATTGCAGGCGTGCAACTCCTTTGCGCCAAAATTCGTTTATTGCGCGGGCACTGTACATTTTTTCGGGATAAAAAGTAGCCTATGTCCTTTCCTGGGACTTAAAGTATCTCCATACCAAATTTCATCAAAATCGGTCCAGTGGTTTAGGCGTGAAAGAGTAACATACAGAGAGACAGAGTTACTTTCGCATTTATAATAATACTAGCTGTGCCCCGCGGTGTTACCCGCGGTTTAAGTGATGTATAATAAAATACTATGAAAAGTACCAATAATAGGGTCAAAACTCAAAACGGGACGATACATGGTTCTATAATGGTTTATGGTAGTGATGATGATGATGATGAATGTAATTTGCATAGTAGCATATGCTTTCCGTTCTTAAAACAACATCGAAACTCCCAAACATGTATCTATAAAGAGTCAGGAGTTCTCTCAGCACCTTCCGAACCATGGTATACCTTGGTGCAAAATCTTGCTTGTTGGTAGCATATGCTTAGAATACTGCTCACGAAACCGAAGTCACCACATGTTTCCATATAAATTTTGAGGAGTTCCCTCGATTTATTATGGATTCCTTCATCAGGTCACTACTTTTATGAATATGGTACCAAATTGGGATGATAACCTATACACCAAAAGAAAAATTTTGAAAATCGGTTCACAAACGGCGGAGTAATCGTTGAACATAAAAAAAACGAACATAACACCTCCTCCATTTTGAAAGTCGGTTAAAATTTTAGCCTATGTGTTATTCTGATGTATAAGATATATTATTGTAAAGTTTCATTAAAATCCGTTCCGTAGTTTTTGCGTGAAAGAGTAACAACAACAACAACATCCATACATCCATACATACATACATACATCCAAACTTTCGCCTTTATATTAATATTAGTAGGATAGGATTAAGTATGGATATTGATGGTTTGGATAATATAGTATAGATAATATGCCCTGGATATTTGTGACGTTTAAAATAGTTATTCTATTAGATAGCGAATAAAATTTTATAAAGTACAATTTTACCAAATTTAAAGGTGTTTAGGACTAAGTCTATAAATTTAGTTTTCAGTATTTACCGCGGCCTCATAGAAAATAGGCGTGAACGGTGAAACATCGCTTGCGCTGTGTTTCGTCGAGTGAGTGAGTTTACCGGAGGCCCAATTCTCTACCCCCTATTCTCCTATTCCCTTTCCCTATTCACGCATTT
Source organism: Cyaniris semiargus (assembly GCA_905187585.1). NCBI lineage: Eukaryota > Metazoa > Arthropoda > Insecta > Lepidoptera > Lycaenidae > Cyaniris > Cyaniris semiargus. The sequence goes on from LR994551.1 coordinate 3,295,667, forward strand.
ACCCTACTACCTCTTAAAAGGCCGGCACTTGCAACTTTTACGATATTGCGAGCAGGGCCGGCGTTAACCCTACCAGTGCCTGGGCGAGATTCCTTCAACGCCCTCTTCAATTTCATATACATACGAAAAAAATCGGTCAGGCGCCCCTTTATATGGCGTGCGGCGCCCCATTTTACCCGGCGCCCCAAGCGGTCGCCCAGCGTACTACTGGATGCAAGTGCCCATGGGCGACGGTAGTTTCTTAACATCAGGCTGACCCATTTGCTCGTTTTCCCCCTAATTTCATAAAAAAAAATCATTGAATAAAACTTCTTTACAAGAATTCAATTTTATTCTTAAGTTAAAAAAATGCAGTGCGAGTATTTTTCACATAGCTCCTAGACTAGAAAGGTCAATGACCGCTGGTGTCACCTTAAATTGTCCTGACTATAACTAAGTAAACAAAGAAAAAAGCGGCCAATTTATTTTTTCACATTATCAAATTTTTCTTGGGGGGCGCGCCAATTTTGCCGCCCCTCCAAATCGTGCCGCCCTAGACCCGGGCCTCACGGGCCTATGCGGTAATCCAGAACTGGCCATTAAGAAGACGTCTGGCCAAAATCGCCGCGTGGTCACAACTGATTTAGTGACTAAATTAGGACAAGTGGAATAAGAAGCTTCTAATTAGTCTCCTTTTTAGGATCCTAGCTAGGACTTCTAGTGAAATGGAATAAGCGCTCAGTGCTCAGTACTCCATAGAGTACTGAGGCCTGAGCACTAAAGAATAGCACTGACCTCCATTATACAAGTACGCTGGACCTATGATACCCACTTTTTTTTGTGCCTATTTGAAGCGGAATCAGCGCCCCCAGTGAGCGGGAAGAGAACTAAATTTGACGTACCTTGCAAATGGCCGCTTAATCGTTATTGGTTGTCATCACTAGTATTAGTTGCAAATACTCCCACTACTGCTATCAGCGCCAATATGGCGACTTTCAAACGTCATTTTTACGTCAAATCATAGACAAATATATTTGGTCAATGGTCAAATTTAGTTCCTATCCCTCCCATCGGGGGAGCTGATTCCGCTTCAAATAGGCACAAAAAATTGCTGTCATTTCAAAGGGTATCATTAGTCCAGCGTATTTGTATAATGGAGGTCAGTGGTTGTAGGTATTCTTTAGTGCATATATACTTTAATCTGTGCTTTAGTGTTAAAAAATAATTTATGGAATGTTAAGACAATTTTCAATTAAGTAATATTCATAGGTGGTTTAATATTCTGTGAGCAAATGGAGTCCTCGTCTATTGTAAGTTTTAACAACGATTCTACTTACGATACGACTGTTAAACCCGAATTCAACAATGTTAGCGTACACGAACTGGCTCTACATGCAATGCGAGATCGTTGTTTATTATTGCAACGAAGGATAAATACGCTAGAGTCAGATAACATGCGACTAAAACTGGATATGACAAAGTCTACTGAGAAATCTCCATACGTTCCCCTATCGGAGGATGAAAAGTTCAATTTACTCCAAAAAATAGCTGACCTAAGCAGACAAAAATCCCAGCTATTGCACCATGTCTTCATGGTGTCCTGTGAAAACAAAAACTTGTGGAGCAAATTGTCAAGTATAAAGGGAAGCGATAAGAATGGTAAGGAAATAAAGCCTCTGTGTCGAACAAACACTTACATACATAGCACTCCCAAGTCCAACTCTAAGTTTCAAGAGAAATACTCAGATTCAAGTTTAGAAGAAATATCATTAAAATTAATCAACAGCTACATATTAGAGAAGTCGCAGCTTATAGAACAGTATGAACAAATGGCACAGTTACAGGAGGCCGACGGAGATTTGTTGAATGTTGACTCAATTGGCTTTGCATATATGGAAGATCCCGCAACTGACTCCTTGAAAGAAATGCGTATTCAAACTGAAAAGTTATTAGGACTCAAAAAAGAATTGGACGAACAGGAAAAAACCTTGAAAATTGTACTATCCAGACTGGAAAATGGTAAAATTATTAGTTCTTCCACTAATATGTTGTTTAAAATAATGGAAATTACAGTTACTAATATAATAGTTTTTTCCTTAAGTAGTAGAACTAGGGTTGCCAACTTTTTTGACAAGAAATAAAGTATGTTCAGATCTCTGAAGTACTTTCAACAGTATTTTAGAAAAAGGAACAGTATTACCCTAGTCCGCGTTAATCCGACAAACGTTTTGCATGGCCTTCGGATTACTGAATTTGTCGGACTATAGAGTACTGCCTAGATTTTTACAAAATGATAGGGTTTTATCTGAACTACAAAGTTGTCAATTTTGCATTTCGGATTACAAGGGGCGCCAGATTTGCCAGGGACCGGACTAGCGAGGGTCTACTGTATTAATTTATTTATATTAATTATTGTAATAAGATAAAATTTCAATTTCAGATTCTTACAAATGTCCATCATGTGAAAAAAACAAGCAACAGGTGTCATACGAAGATAAAGAAACTGCAACTAGCGATAGTCTTATGTGGGATCAGAGAGAAGTCACTCAGACAAATCCTTATAACACCCAAAATTCTATAGAAGATGAAAAAGAAATTTCAGAGAATAACAATCTCCAAAACGGCAGTGTATGTGATAAAATTTGTCCAATGTGCGGGGAGCTGTTTCTCAAAGATGCAGCATTTGCGGACTTCCAAAAACATGTTGAGAGCCATTTTGTTGGTGATACCGACTTAGACTCCATAGACAACTTTGATAAATTGCCTAATTCTTTAGATAATAATTAAGTTAAAATTTTAGCAATGCAATATGAATAATTGCTTGCTTAGGTTGGAAAGAAGTTGTAAACAAAAAGGCCTCATAACTAAATTATGAAACATAATATTAATTATACGTTTTTGTAAACATTTTATAACATTTTTAATGGAATATAAAATTTTGGTACAGTAATATAATAAATAAATGAAATTTCATAATAAACATTTACATTATTATGATTTGGGCTATTCTAAATAATATGCTTGTGATAACTGATAATGTATTATGCATTCCATCTGAATTAAGGGTTGTCAATTTTTCAGGCCGCTTCCACTCTTAGCACCTCCATCGTGGGTATCGCAGACACAATAGATTTTCAATTGTTATGCGGCAGCCGGCTGCCGCTTGGGGATTGATGGGTTAATTTCTTCTTGATAGGGGTTGGCGGGACAGTAATCACTATTAGCCATTGTTGTATAAAATGCACTGTTTTTTTTAATTTTCACTGAATTAGTATTTATTAATATTATGCATTTGTCATTGATGTACTTATTATTCTTAGGCATAATGTACTCTTCAAAGTAACTTATTTTGTTTATATTTTGAAATAATAAAAGACAATTTTATTACTATAATAACTGTTTATTTAAACCTAAATTATTATTATCATCTTTATTCATATTTTTAAGCTAAGTCTGTTGGTTTTACATCTGTGGATGCTGAAGGCTGTTGTGTGGTTTTCTCCAGAAGATTCTTGCTAAACCACTTTGGTCTTTCCTTCTTCATTTCAATAATTCTTTTGCCTTTCCAGAATTCTTTTGGCTGTAAAATAACAAGAATAAAATATGTTATTATAATATTAATTTTAAAATCTTAATTCTAGTAGTAAGCTACTAAAGTATTTATTATTTTAGGGTACTGTAGCCAAATGGCAAAAAACAGACACCTAATAATTTGTCATATCTGTCTCTCTGTCTATCCGCCCATATGTCACAGCTACTTTTCTCCAGGGTAACTTTAGATAGGTCTTCTAAAATCATATTGAGGGTTCTAATATTATATTTTTCTATACTAAATAGTGTGGGCAAGAGAAAATTTCAAAGTGGTATAATGTGTCTCATATTATGTAACACCAAACAATTAATTACTAATAGCTAAACTTACTTTTTCAGGAAGGCTGTCTCCTTCGTACAGTACAATCACATCATTTTCAATTGGCTTATTGCCCTGTTGTTCTTGTATTTTAGCTTGGATCTCTTTTGTCTCTGCTTCCACCTTTTTATAGCAATGACCTGAAGTACAGACAATAGTCATTAAAAATTGGGATTAAAACAAGTCCTGCATTAAAAGAATGAAGGATAGAATGCATTAAAAGAAGTGCTGCAGTTCAAATAACATTTCAAAACAAGGTTCTGTAGAGCAGGTATTCCCAAAATTTCATTCAACATGGGCTTTAACGGTAAAGTTCTCAAAGTAAAATAACATAATTCTTGATTTTAGGATATTAGTGTGTTTTAGTAAAATATCTACAAACTACCACAGCTTACTACCACAACAGACTGGTGCACATGGTGGTTGTAAAGAGTTTTATGTGTGAAACACAATCTTACCGCACAAGCGTCCGCTTTCATGATAGTGGCCACAGTCGCTGCAAACTTTGATATTAGTTTTTGGAACTAGCATTTTCCAAACATATTCTGGGGAGCCATACTTTCTCTTCCATCTTCTTTCTAAACTTCTTCTAAATTTTGGTACCGCTAGCAGCAAACCGTCGCCAACTATATCTTTGATTGTAAATTTCTTCTGAGGTTTCGTTGCTGGCTTTTCGTGCACATATGCCAGGGCTAGTTCTGTAACAGTGTGTTTCGTTAGTGACAAGTTTTAGTTTTTACTGTTTTTAAACCACATAATACTACCTCGAGGTGGATAACCAAGCATTTGGAAGAAGTTTTTTTCCACTGCACGGGCCACATTCAAAACATTATATGTGACGCGTGAAATCATTATTTAGCTCAAAAATTTTCAGAATTTTAACTTTTAACTGAGGAATTAGTGAATTTTAGAAAAACAATTTATTTCAAAAACATAAAAGGCCAGCTCAGGTAAAAGCGATTTTTGACATTCAACCACGCAAATGTCAATTTTGATGTTAATGTCAGTTTTATGTCTGGTAGCAGGCAAAAGAAAAATTGTATAGAGTATTTAAGTGCTAGCAGTTGACCTCTGCATTTTTAAGGTTTTAGTAAAATTTAACTCATGAGAAGTATAATATTGACATATCAACTAAAATTAAAATATGTTTCTGAGGTTGCTAAGATTTTTAGTATGCATTATTATTTATTTTGCTGCATTAAATCAATTAAACATGTATTTTATAATGGAGGTCAGTGGCTTAGACATAAAGGTGGAGATCTTTTGCGTAATAAAAGAAGTAATGCTGTCACTTTGACATTTCTGTTTGGACCATCTGACAGCAGTTTGACAATCAGCTGGTAAAAGAGGGGAGCGAAAGGCTGATCGCTTGTGGTGTATTTTGTAGTTCATGTCCTCAAGAGATTCGTTGCAGTTGTAGCTATGGCGTGTTTAAGTCCGAGTAGGCTCTGTGTTCGTGTTCAAGATAAGTTAATGTGTCAATTCGGACAAAAAGTTCGAAACCAAACTGTATTTGTGAAACTCAAACCTCCCGGACCAGCTCCCTTGCGGATATTTGGAAAGACATGTCAGGTTAGATATAATTATTTTACTTTACAATTTTTCAATGTAAACAAACATTTTATTGTATTTAAAATTGTAAAAAATGTTATTTAAGTTTACATTTTTAATTAATAACAGTGACCTAATTTGACGGACATATTTTTTTATTCCATTTTTACATAACAGCATGACATTAACCTCTTAAGTCAGCTGATCAAATGCTATTCCAATTAGACAGGCGTATCGATTTACGTATTATTTCGCAGAATTGTGAAACAAAATAATTATATTACTGTATGAAAACGTTAAACAAAAATGCTAGAGTAAAATAAATTTTGCATTATGGACAGTAGGTCGGCGTACGGTAAAGGTTTCTTTGGCCTGGTTAATAACTTTCTTCGCATACGGATGCTCTTGTTTTCACTATCGAACGGAAAGAAAAGACGACGGCCGCGACGATTAAAAATTTATTTTTTATTCTGAAAAAACGAATTTATTTTGAACGTAGTAATTCATATTTCGAATGTTGTTTTTTTTTCGTCTAAATCGCATAGGATAGCGATTGGACCTAGGAGCGTTACTCGACATTAGTTATTGAATCGATTAAAATTAATAGAACAATTTTTATCGAGAGGCGATAGCAGGATGTCATTGCTGTTGCCAGCCGTACCGCGTTGTGCTTTCTCGCGCTTCGTGCGAGCATGCAATGTAAAATCTTGACGAGTCACACCAAACTTTCTAAACAACAATTATTTATCGCATTAATATTTCATTGAGCTCCCCGTTAGCGTACGTTTTAAACGGGATTACTCGTAACAATAATGAGGAAAACGCGGAGGTTTTCTATAATTAACAGGTAATTTACGATTAAAAAATCGTCAGACGAGAAATCTGTGTTATAATAATCTCGGCATATTATACATTTTATTGTGAACGACCAAAATAACGATGAACTTGACCGCGACTTTCACTAAAAAGTAATGTTTGCAGAGAAAGTAAAATCTGTTTTTAGCATTCCAACACCAGCGAGTTTTAAAGTTTTCGGAATGATGACTAGACGGTCTAGATGTTTATCTTTAGTATTCTGATGGTTAATACCTGAACAGGAAACTCGTTTTCTAAAAAAGATAGGGGCAAAGGCTCAAAAGGTTAAAATTTACTTCTAAGTTCTAACTAAGTACCATCAGCATCTATCCTCATGTGGTAAAAATAAACTTTGATGGATAACAAAATTAAGAATGTGTTGTAATGTAATTCGTCTTCAAATTACACCCATATTTCGCTTGATGTAATGGATGCGTTGGATCGAGAGGATTGGAAGACTGGGGGAGGCCTTTGCCCAGCAGCGGGACAGCATAGGCGCTTAAAAAATAGATAGTCTACCAACCTACTTATTAATGTGAGACATAGTCCACGAAATCCATTCATCTACATATAATAATTGTAATGGACAGTCCAAAAAGTATTATTTTACGGTCGTTAATTGCACGATCATTACGAAAATAAAGAAACACCCATCGTGGTCGTTACTAATAGTGAAAGTTGTGAAATTTGTTAAAATTTTAATGGCTTCGTTTCTTCATATCTCCTTGTTGACATATGCAACGTTAAGACGCTGTTGAAGAAAGAAAAATAAATAAAGATAATGAAGCAATTAATACAATTATTTTGAGTACTTACCTTATTTCGTCGAATTAAGTAAGGGAAAATCAGTTAAACAGTCTTAACAACAAAATCTATATTTTCGATTAGGCAAACATACGATACGCTCACTGTCACAGCTAGCCAAAACATATTTGGCTGATCTTAGCAACTATCGTAAAAATTCCGATAATCTTAAGTTTGACCAGAAAGTTATGAGTTAGCCTTTTAAACTTAAAAGGTATCAAAATTAAAAGGATTTTGCAAAACATTTCATTGCCATTTGTCTAAAGAAAAAACGCCAGGTGTCCCCAGTTTTGGCGGCAACTGTCAAGCAGGTGATGCTCACTAGAAATGCGGAACACACCGCTATTTGTTCAGTGGACATTGTATAATAGTTTGCGGCACCGCACACGACCCAGCATATCTTATTCTCGACTTTCCACATTATCCTAAACGTGCTGACAATATAAAAACTTGAAGGACTCACTAGTTTGGTATAATATTAATGCATCAGGCTTTTCACTATTAATCATTTATCAATTAATCATAATATGTAAAATCCTAGTATGCAAGTCATAGAATATTTTTCCGATTTGTCTCTACGTAGAGTTGATTCCGCGCGGCTTCGCCCGCGTATTTTAAGAATTTCACGGAAACCGTACATTTTTCCGCAAAAAATAGCCTATGTCCCTTCACGTGGTCTATTCTTCATGTATGCCAAATAACATAAAAATTGCTTCATTAGTTCTTAAAATAATAAACAATTTCTTATAATTTTCCCGTTTTTTCTACATTTTCCTCTGTTTCTTCGCTCCAATTGGTCTTAGCTTAATAATATATAACCTATAGCCTTCCTCGATAAATGGGCTATCTAACACTGAAAGATTTTTTCAAATCGGACCAGTAGTTCCTGAGATTAGCGCGTTCAAACAAACAAACAAACTTTTCAGCTTTATAATATTAAGTATAGATTTTATAAAAGAGCTTTATAATTTTTGAGTGTGTAGTATGAATTTGTAATAGGTATCTACTAAATTTGATTATGAATGAATTTTCCTGTTAAGTTTTTTGTTGCAACGCTCTACGCCTTTCATATAATTCCTTGAAAACGGATTTAAATAATAATTCATAGCAATAATGCAGTGATTTCATAACATTAGATGTAGAACAAGTTACTTTTCTGTAACACCTTATGATTTCGTATCGGATACTTAGGCTGCCTTCACATTATGTCGCGGATACCGCCGCAGCCGCGACATAATGTGAAGGCAGTCTTATTGTGCCCCGCAAGGGTTTTATAATTAACCTTTATTTTATTCTTAAACTTATGCTAGAGAATAATTTTAAAATCGTATCGTAAAAAAAGTTTAGTGTGTCGATCGCGCTGAAATTTTATTTATCACGTACTACATAATGTCATTTTCATTTTGTGAATAAAAATATTCCATGTCCTATGTCTGGGTAACAATGTTTCTACACACCTTTTCATCAAAATCGAATACACACACTTTTTTATAGACAGACACACTTTTGCACTTATAATACTTAGTAAGTACATCCATACTAATATTATAAATGCGAAAGTATGTCTGTCTGTCTGTCTGGCTGTTTATCTGTTATCTTTTCACGCCCAAACCGCTGAACCGATTTTGCTGAAATTTGGAATGGAGATACTTTGAGTCCCGGGAAAGGGCATTGGGCTTTTTTTCCCGGAAAATGTACGATTCCCGCGAAAACGAATTTCAGCGCAACTGACATCATCTGAAGCATCTATTCCTCAAAATGAAGTGACTAAAATCTATAGATAGTTAAGATAACAAGCTAACCGTTTATGCCAATTGATTTCTACACAGGTCACCCGCCGTCCTTGCGGTTGCCCAACGCGCAAACAATGTACCCATCAGCGTCTACTGTCCCCTAAATATTAATTGCATTGTAACCTTAGCTTTTACACATATTGATTTGTTGTAGGAAAATTGTTTACTTGCGAAACATGCTTGGTTTTGGCGTTAAGGCCATCCCCCGAGCAAACGACCTTGACCATACATTTGACGCGTTGCCGAGATCGCACAAAAATCCTATTTTTTTTTTACTTATCTTAGTTCAAAATTGATCTAAAAAAAATTTAAAATGGGGGATTATGTAGTTAATGAAATTGTCTATCTATTAACGTGTGTTTCAAATAAACGTAATTTGTAAATACTAGGGAGATGCTGAAAGTATGCTTCAATTTTAATATTACTTTAGAAGCTAATATAATGAGTATAATAAACAAAAATAGAAAATTTAAAACGAGGAAAGGATTGTTGATATACTGAAGATTGTATGTTGTATTTTTATTATAACTTTGTAGCTTTCAAATTATGAGTATATAAGGCTCTAAATACGGTAAATTACGGAATCTCCGTAGTGGAAAGCCCTTAAGACAGGGTCTTACGCAGTAACATATCGCTTTATAATTTACTAGATGATTCCCGCAACTCCGTTGTGCCAAAATTCGGTTATCGCGAGTGAACAGGTAACAGACAGACAGACACAATTTATATATATTTATTCATAATATTAGTATGAATATATTATAATACTAAATGAGTAATGACCCTTGTCTACTTTAGTGGGAGTTAAACTATTTTTAAAAATAGCTTACATTTAAAGGGAATATATATTGTAAGGGTGAAAAAAATATCAAAATAGCATCAGTAATGTTTGCATGATGTGGAAACAAAAATACAAATATTTCCCGTCATTTACAATGTCAGCTTCCTACATATCATGGAAATAGGTCCAGCCGTTTGCGCGAAAATAATCGTAGTCGTCGCCTTCAATGAAGTATAGAATATGGTTGTCTGGAAGAGACCGCTTAAAGCGGTAAGACCGCCAATTTGCGCTCTTCCTAACAATGTTTCTTTTTATTTTGTATTTTTCTTTTTTTTGAAGTGCAAATAAAGAGTTTATTATTATTATTATAATAGAAGTTTCCTTCATCCATTCACCAGAACTTCAGTGGAACCAGCAATTTATTCATTTTGCGATGCTCATAAAATGTTGTCTAGTCAGTGAGTTGGTTAGTAAGTGCTTTTAAAAATATCGTGTACAGTATTTTCCGAAATTGGTATTCTGTCATAATATACCACAGTCCACAACGCAACATACATCATAAAACGCTTTACACTTCTCATGGGCTTTGTTTTAACTTTTAACTATAATAATTTTAGACCTCTCACGAGTAACACGACTCTTATAACGTTCGCGTTCTAAAGCGTCAGTAGGTATGTAAATATGCAACAGTAAATTATGTATTTAAAATTACGTAACAAAGGCCTAAAACTGATTGTTTCGAAAAAAAAATATAACAGGAAAAAGCGCGATTGACCGTTTATTATTATACTACAACATTTTACATTAAAATGAATGTCTTGGCTAATACTGTTTAGTATAATTGTATCCAATTACGTTGACCCACTTCTTAGTTACTAGTGAATTGATTCATTCATTGTTGTAAACAGTAACTTCCAAATAATTAATATTGATTTCCTATTATTAATTTAAACTGCACATAATTTTTTTCCGCAGTAAAAACGATATAGTATCCTTTCCCGAGACACAAAGTATCTACATACCAAATTTCATAAAAATTAAAAACCGATTCAGCGGTTTAAGGGTGGGTTGGACCAGAGGCGTTGGTATAGTTAAGGATAAGGTTATCGTCAAATAAGGCGTCCATTGTTGACTTTAACTAGAGATTTGACAGTTCATTTGACATTTTGTTATAGTTAAAGTAAGTTGGTGCAACCCACCCTAAGCGTGATTCGCATTTCGCATTTATAATATTAGTATGGATAAAATTAGTATGGACGTGTGCGGTCAAAACGCAGGGTCCCGCTTTGTCCGAATGGAGACCCAATTCGCATGAGTCGTGCAAAATAATTGAAGTGTTACGTCTTTGACAATCCGGTGAACTATTTAGGTGCAGACAATCAATTGCAACTCGAACTAACTAGGTGGTGTGACTCATGTTGACGTCGACGGTTCTCCGATAAGGATAGAATTCGTCACTCTATTTGAATGAGATTGTAAATAAGGGCACACAGACCTGCAAGGATCTTTTATCGCTTAGATGTGGGGCATATTTTTTAATAATAATAATATCTATGGACGCTTCACACCACGTCAGTCTGGTACCAGACTGACGTGGTGTGAAGGTCTCAGGTACCAGACAACGGAAATATATTTAATACTTTTATACTATACATATATTTAAGATTTTTATTATATCATACACATATTTAATACACATCCAGATCCGGGAACATTGAAAATTTTTTGTTCCGTCGGCGGGATTCGAACCCGCGTTCCCCTGCTTGAGCTGCCACACACTCAACCAATTGAGCCACAGAGGTTTTGCTGCTTTTATTTTATGTATATAAAATAAAAGCTAACGCTTAGTTTTATTTTATAATTACAGGTGTAAAAATCGATTGGCTATATTTCAAATATTACTTGGACGATAATGACAAGAGAACGTGAGTATAATATAATACTTTACAATATGGCAGCGTTATTTCTGATATCGACCACGCGCTATAGAAGCCTTGTAGAGCTTTTGTTATAATTCAAGTACAAAATAAGAAATAGGTAACAGAAATTATAAAAAAATATATGTGAAGAAATAGAAGTAATTTAGAAAATAAGAGCACATCTTAGTAAAATCTAAAAATCTAAAATGTCCTAAGAATCTGATTATCGTCGCGTGATTAAGACGAAGACGATTTGAGAAGTAAGTAGACTAGTTAATTGCTTGAACTACATAATTTCTTTAAAAAGCATAATAACATACTTCAGACGACGCAACCGTTTAATTTCTTACCACAATTCAGTAGATGAAGGTGATGAATGCAATTTACCACAATCTGATGATCTTGTACAGTCAATGACAAAAGAAAAATAAAAAAAATGTGTGTCAGAGTTTTAATTTTTCTAATTTTGCGGCTACGTTTAGAGCTATTTTTCCTTTAAAAGACTGATGCATTCTACTTATGCTTAGAAAATTAATAATCTATTATTTTTTGCACCTTTTATTAGGAAGCATGTAAATTATTTTTAAATTTTAAGTTACCTAATGAAAATAATATCTACCAACTTGGGCGTTGCCCGTACAACTCAATTTAATTGTGGTTAAAATTGAGTTTAAAGAAACTGAATCCCGACGCCTAAATTTTGGCATTATAATTATTACTAGCGACCCGCCCCGGCTTCGCACGATCACTGAAAGAATGATTAAAATCGATTCAGTAGTTTTTAACCCCCGAGAAAAAAGAGGGGTGTTATGATTAATTATATACATTACTACCCGTGACCTGCATTGGTCGGTACCGCCGCAAAAGCTACGTCCCGCAATGTTTTTAATCTGTTATATCTTTGAAAATATTCATTTAAATCATATGCTGTAAGGGCCATATAGATCTATATTAAATCAACAATGTATTTAAAGTGTTTAATTGAATAAGGATTAATGCCGTATTGGTTAAAATCGCTGCGAAAATTAGCCATTATTTGTCGTTGAAAGTAAATGACAAAAAACTGTTATTGTGGGATATCCATAAGAGATAGACATGTAATATATATTCTGTGGTTTTGTGTAGACCTTTTCATTGGGTACAATACTTAGTACATTTATTTTGATAAATCTCGTAGGGTTCAGCCTGCGTTTGCAATGTAAGCGGAAAAAATGTGATTATTTACGACATCACATTAGAAACCCCAAAAATAACAGTATTTCTCCACTATTTAATGAATGTTATTATACTTATAAACCTTCCTCTTTAATCACTCTGTCTATTAAAGAAAAAGATTAAAGGGAACAAAGGGACATGAGGGAAAAAAAGCGACTTTTGTTTCATAATATGTAGTGATTAATAGGGAATATTACGAAAAAGGTCAGAGCAGAGGGCGCTACTAGCGTAGCACATACAGAAAATAATCCGACATGTTGCACGCGTCATATCAGGATATTGGTAGAAACGTTGTCAAACGTCGAACAAACATTTTTGTTTACTGACTATGCTGGTGCTGCCCTCTAGTGTAAGATTTTAGATTTTCAGTCATAATTTAAAACTTTTTTTTTCGATTTTAAATACTTTAGTGGCTGACTGTACGCTAATGTACTATGGTCATCTTTAAGATAGGTTTGCGAGTTGAAGGTGAAACGATTAGAATTTTTGAGAGCGTGACCACTCGCTGTAGCAATATGCTATTTGCAACACTGCATATGTAAGGGTCTAGTCTTAATGAAATATATTGCACTGTACCTTCGTAAACGTTATATTTATTACATAAAAAAGTAAAAAACATAACTTATTATATTTTTATGTACTACTAATTTTTTTCCGCCGCGCGGTTACGTTGCGCCTAAATTCGTTAATTGCGCTTGAATCACATAACATTTTTCCGACTCTTAAAGTATTTTCGTTCCCATCAAAATCGCTAAGGCGTGAATTAAAACAGATAGACAGAGACTTTTGCAGTGTGGGTTGTATGTTTTTTTTTTATGAAATAAGGGGGCAAACGAGCAAACGGGTCACCTGATGGAAAGCAACTTCCGTCGCCCATGGACACTCGCAGCATCAGAAGAGCTGCAGGTGCGTTGCCGGCCTTTTAAGAGGGAATAGGGGAGGGTAGGGATGGGAAGAGAAGGGAATAGGGGAGGGAAAGGAAGGGAATAGAGTAGGGGATTGGCCCTCCGGTAAACTCACTCACTCGGCGAAACACAGCGCAAGCGCTGTTTCACGCCGGTTTTCTGTGAGAACGTGGTATTTCTCCGGTCGAGCCGGCCCATTTGTGCCGAAGCATGGCTCTCCCACGTATAAAATGTTTTTAAAACCTACCTAAGTTTTTCAGTTTTTTTTTTGGATGGTCGGCAGACTAGACTTACGAGGTGTCCAAAGAAATAAAATATATTTTCAACGTGGGTATTTATAGAGTAAGATCCAGTGGCAGTCAGACCTTCGTCAACATAACCCAAGTAAAATGACCTTCGTCAACATAACCCAAAATGAACAAAAAATCCTAGCCTACTCTACAATTTGAATACGTTTAAAACGTTCGGCGTATCAAAGGGCATATTATCTACTCCAATCTTTGTTCCTCTATCCGTTAGCTCAGTGTTTTTCAACCTCTTTTATGATGCGACCCCTGGTATGAAAAAATATTTTGTGACACCTTTCCAGCTTTTGTTTCTTTATCATTTATGTATGTTTATGAATATAATAATATGTATATCCTTTTGTTATAATTCTCCTACTAAATATAATATCTTCTAAATCTTTTTTTTACTGAAATGGTTCTCTCAACCTCTGGCGACTACAAAAGCTTCGCGACCCCCTAAGGGTTGCGACTCACAGGTTGAAAGACACTGCGTTAGCTTAATCATACTATTAATCGTATCGGTCCCTGTGTAAGGTCTTTGACCCACATAGCACTAATATCCTTGCGAGAGAACGGCGGCGAGTTTTTCAATGCAAGGCTGCTGGTAGCTTTGATAATATTGCGTAAAGCCCGTTTCGCCTCTGAATTAACTCGTCGGGTTCAGATTTTTGATTTATGACGAATTGGATCTACTAAAATTTTTCCATAGTATGTTTCATTGCAGTATGGAATATCATCTCATATTTTATAATAAGAAATCTTGGGTCGATTGCTGTATTGTTTAGCTTGTAATAAACTCCGAGGCCTAGTAGATGAATTTGGCTTTCGATCGGACGTCTTGGTTTGATTCCAAAATTTGATTTTGAGTGATAGAACAAATAAACAGTTGTTTCCAAGTTTTGTTAAGACAGTGCAGGCTGATCTCTCGATGAATCAGATAGATCATGCATCCATGCAATGGCTGGGCATATAAACAGTCATACCTGCGCCTGCGCCTCTCTCGCTTCTTGTGTCTGTCATCCGTCGCACTGACATACGAATATAAAAGAACAGAGAGTGTTGTGTATTGCGCACACAGAAATAAATCAAGATAGAACGGTGACACGCGTGCGTTGCTAAGGAATCGCTCGTGTCAATTTTTGCTTTGCTTTTAGTTAGAACAAATAACTTACCCGTAGAAAGAAATACCTCCTTTTAACAGATTCACTTTCGTACTTCTGTTTTTACAATTAGACACTGCACAATGAGGCATTTTTGCACAACCGCTCCGGTGTAATCAAGTCGAGACGTGCGCGCTGACTGA
This sequence comes from Cyaniris semiargus, assembly GCA_905187585.1. NCBI lineage: Eukaryota > Metazoa > Arthropoda > Insecta > Lepidoptera > Lycaenidae > Cyaniris > Cyaniris semiargus. The sequence continues at coordinate 3,310,969 of LR994551.1, forward strand.
ATGAACGTATAACGAATCTTGCACACTTGTGCAAGATTGAAACACGCGTACTCCGCCCGCTTAGCCGTTCTATCTTGATTTATTTCTGTGATTGCGCACCGACTTGACCACTAAAATATGTCTAAGACCGGCCATAAACGATCGCATCTTGCAGCCGAAACCGACAGCAAAATGCGGTCGCAGCACAGTGATCTGCAGTTTTCATACTAAATTCATATCCGCAATACACAGACCGCTCGAGCAGTTTTTGAGCGGTCGGTGCAAATTTCAACGCGACCGCTCTAGAGTAGTCGGTCCCGAGTCCCGACTGCAACTTGCGGTCCGTCTATGGCCAGTCTTAGAAGCAAAGTCAACGTATAGGCTTAATGATTATGGATTAGACAAGGTACTCGTATGTAATTACAGTCACGTCAGTACATTAGCTAATGATGTTTGACATGCCACCAGCCTATTTACTGTGATAACACGCAAATCTAAAAATTCATACTTTTTGTGTATAATTGAGTATGTATAGTGAGTAAACTTCAATTGTTTTAATTGATGAGCGATGGATAGTACATGGTTTATTTCACGTGTTATGTAATGTGTATGTATGGTTTTATATATTGGCTTTAACCTAGCGTAGTTTGCCAGAAAAACTATTAACGTCTAATTTTTTAATTATTTAGTCAATTTTAGAATCAACTTTTAATGAAAGACCCAACTTCACAAAGTCTCTCGGTCTTATTATGTTATTCGACAAATGAGACAAAATAACTTATTTATATAGTTACAGCAACATGGTTTACTTATTCCCAACTCATATTTAATTTTAATATCATCTGTATCATCATAGTTTCACACACAGACGCATTTTACTTATTAAAGAACATCTCAGTTTTCGTGTTTGAGTCAAAAACAATGCTAAGAAAAAAATAAACAGTTGACAGACAGTAAAAGTGACAGATTTAGCAGTGAGTTTCAAAATCGAAGCACTCAAGATTCGTACCGGTAGGTAATGTCGAAACGCGCAGCTAGTGCACCCATGTGTGTCTAGGTTTTGCAACCAGAATTAGTGTCAACGTCATTCTAGGCCTCTAGGGCTCTAGGACCATCCGCGTTGCAAGTATTTTTAAGTAAAGTTACGTTATTACTGCTAGACACCAAATGTACCTACAAAAATTAAGTTGAGAAATTAAAAAAAAAATGACTAAAATGTAAAGAAATAATTATCGTCGTAAAATTCGTCGGGAGTTAAATTAATAAATTTAACTCCCGACGAAACCAGTGTTATAAGTTTGAGGCGTCTTTTTGTCTGTGTGTTTGTGTGTGTGTGTGTGTGTGTGTGTGTGTGTGTGTGTGTGTGTGTGTGTGTGTTTGTGTGTGTGTGTGTGTGTGTGTGTGTGTGTGTGTGTGTGTGTGTGTTTGTGTCTAAACGGGTGGCATAGTAGCGTCGAAACGGGTGGACCGATTTTGATCTAATTTTAGATGATAATAATATGATCGAGAGTGTTGTAACCATAATATTACACATTATCATCAGCTCGCTCATTGCTGAGAAATAATCTACTTATAAAACTCACTAACCGCTGTAAACCATTTCATTTAGTTATAATACGTAATTAATCATTTTATTCGATATCCTGACTTTACATATTAGTAGGTACAATGTAGGTAATAAATCGCGCGACACGCACCACTCGGCCTGCGCCTGCGCACTAATTGTGCGTCGTTATTAGCAGTAACATCGACATCCATTTGTCACGGACACTCACTACTTGAAACTTGTAGTACAATAATAATATTGTAGTGTACAACACCGCTCGGCCTGCGTCTGCGCACAAATTGTGCGTCGTTATTAGCAGTAACATCGAAATCCATTTTTCACGGACACTCACTGCTTGAAACTTGTAGTGTAGTACAATAATACTGTAGTGTATGACTATTGACTAATGACCATATAAAGGCGTTATAATTGAAGACGTGACTGGTAGAATACGATATTTAACAGTAAAAAAATTGCTGTTTTGCATAAATGGATGCTTTAGGGCCAGAAAAATGATTTGAAATAAAAAATTGTACATTTTATCTGTAGCCAGATATATAAGCCAGGTGATGAAGTAGATAAGTTACAAGGTTTGTTAAAATTACAAGGGAAAAAATGAGTAAATGTCCGTATATTACAAAATGTTACTTATCGTGTTCTTCCAATCAGTCTTCATTATTATGACAGTATATAACTTGTAAACTTTTGTGTAGTGTATTCTGGTCCAATTATTTTTTTGTAAGACCGATGAATTTAATAATCCGTCGATCGTGGGAAAACGAGACACAATAGATATTCTATTATTTCTCGGTCACTGGTGACCGTATGGGGCTTGATGAATTAATTTACGTTAATTTTGTCGAATTGAATATAATATTTTACTCTAGTTTGGTCAAATCCGCCCTTAATGAAAGAAAATTAATTTTATGTGAAACTAAAGTGCGCGTTGATGTCTTTTACTGGCGGCCGTATCTCGTAACCCCCGCTACGCGAGCCTCTACGCCGAGCGTAGTATCTGATAATTCTTTATGATTGTGATAACTTTGTTTATGATAAGTTTATAATCGTTTAATTTATGCCTATAATTATACAATTTGTTTATTCACGAGTACATAAAGCTTTATTAGTCTTAAAGGTTAATTGAGAACTAATTGAATGTTTTATGACAGTTACTTAAACGTTAAAGAGGCAATAGAGGAGGAGAATTAAGGAGACAAGGGCAGAGCTTATACATACCTATACGTTTACGTCCTGCAAAACTTACGTCGTCGTTAAATGTCACACGACGTAAGTTTTGCAGGACGTAAACGTAAATTCAGATTGTGATAATTTCTTGTAAATGTTAAGAACTGTTAAAAAATCCCACGGAATATCATTGTACTGCGCTGAGCGAGGTCACGGCAAGCTCACGTCATTCTATTGGTTCTCAAAAACACACTTCTCTGGTGGAAACGCAGCCTTAAGCTGTTACGTAATGAATAGACCCTTAGCCTGTCTCGCCAACCTTTTAATCATGCCATTAATATTATTTAATGGATCAATAATGTGGCGACCACGCAACGCCTGCGTGCCGATCGTACCACCTCTATATAGAGTACGTAGTTCAAAGCGCAGCACTTTCTATCGGGTTTTAATTGTTACGTCTGCGCGGGCGCATGCAATTGTACGTGCGCTAATGTGTCGTCGCTGCACGCATTTTACATACTACCGAAGGGTGATCGTCGGTGTATTATTCGATCTTATGGTAGGGACGATAAGGTTGAAAATGCGACTGTATATTGCATACATAAATATTAACCTCTATTGTACAATGGGAAATCCCGGAGTGTTTTCACTAATTGCTATGTGAACGACGTGAGTTAATTTAATAAAATTTTGGATTTTTAGTTTTTGGGAAAATTTACTAGAAATGAGTAACTGTCATGACAAAAAGCGTTAAAAAATTGTCTATGGTTCGGACGTAAGTGTCGAAATTGATTTAAACAAATTTCAATCTCCAGTTTGAGGTTTCAAAATATATCATCGACATATTTTATTTAAAATTGTTACCCTTTTCAAGATTTATTTTAATTGTTTAATTCTTAGTGTCTAAACACACTAGGCCGAAAATACGCGGCCGAAGTTGGGCATGATTACGTCAGCAATGCACTGCGCATACAATATAACGCGACGTAATTTCGGCATGGTGTGTCATCGGTAATTTAAAATACATTGCAGGCGTAATCATTCCGAACTTCGGCCGCGTATTTTCGGCCTAGTGTGTTTAGACACTTAATGTCTGTAGCTTCTAAAATTATTCTTATGATAACGGTTAGGTAATTTTAGAAGCTACGGACACCTAAATAACTTTTACGGATTTGAGGTAGAGAGGGCTCTCCGTCAAATCTAGTTAGTAAGTTATATAGGGTACATACACATAAAAATATAACCCTCATTTTAGAACTTTTATTTCGATCTTGCTCGACTGTTATGACTGTTATGTCGACTTTGACAGTGACAGTTATGTTGTACGTCTGGATATCGCTACGGCGTATAAGGCTGCGTTACGTTGTCATTAGCATTTCACGTTCCTGAAATGTGGTCGGGGCGGGACGTAATACGTTACGTTCACGTTGTGCAACCGTAATGTAATTGTTTTGAACGTAAATCAACTTGTTTAGGACCCATCCCAAAGACTGCGTAAAACCATAGAAGTGACCGCGTGCACTTTTGTGTCTTTTCCAAAACTTTCTTTACCAAATCTTTGCAAAAAATTTAAAGGTGCTCCCTCACCGCGAGCATTTACGTGTAATGTAACATTTTAGATTTGACTTTGATTATTACATAGCAAGCTGACTTCACTGTCACGTAGCATTGATGTTACAAGTTGTATCAAGATATTACACATGGTATCATTACAAGGCGCGCATTGTAATGCTCGGTTCTCCTCCCTCACTGATGTAATGCTCGACTCTGTAACGTTACATTACAAGCGAATGCTCCCCGTGAGGGAGCACCTTAATAGACGTTATGGCGTGTATAACTCATCTTTACACGAATTTTATCGTTGTGAACATTATATTACAAAAATTCTAGGCACATCAAGGTTAAGCTGACTACCTTAATCCTGATGTACCTAGACTTGAGTACCCGGCTTCCGAGGTCTTTTTATGTTTATTCATTCATGATCACCGGCGTTGTTGATTGGTTAACGATTTGACGTAAGACAGTCGAAACCGCTAGTGATTAAATAAACTCCTAATAAAAAAATAAAAAAACTCAAAAACCGGGCATAGGTTCACTAGGATCTAGTTAGAGTCGCGCCACCTATCAACCGTGATTTATAGACGTTCTATATTTAAAAAATTTAATGTCGTCCGCCATTGTTATTCCGCGTAGACGCACCGAAACCTGGTTCCTACTGACGCGTGTGAAATCGCGTTTATCATTCTACCCGCACGCGCCATTCAAATTAAGGGCTACTTCATACAAGCGAAGAGTTGAAACGCGAAATACTGAAATTTACCCCAACGAAAAACAATGCCGATTTTTTGCTTTGTTTATAAAGAAAAATGAATTTAGGCATATGTATACGACCGATAAAAAATGGTATATTTCATAGTAGTAATTTGTAATCGCAGATATTAAGCTAGGACTTTGAGATCCAAAAGAAGAAACCAGATCGAAAATTATGATATTTTCAGTGTTTTATATTTTCTGGAGTTTTGAGTGCTTTTATAGATCCAGTTTGACTCGAATCTTATAGATCCAGTATAACAATATTATTAATATGGATTTGGAAATATACCTATACCTATAGTACAGGAGCCCTAGAACAAATTTTTTTCTGATTACTATCAAGCTAATTTTTTGTGAGTAGCTTCATTTTGATAAGACGAACAACATTTTTATTTGCGAAAAATCTCGAAAGTGGTAGCTAACAGAGATAGAAAGGATTTCATACTTTGAATTGATGGTACTAAAATATAGACTGTTTTATTTGTAGGACAATGTTACTCTTAAATTATATAACTAATATACCTATCAATATACAAAAAATCAGCTCGTTAGGGTTCCGTTATAGGGTTCTGTAATCAACAAAATATGGTTTTGTGTTGATTATATTTGATTGTAACAGTATTTATGGCCAGACTAAGTATACTGAAGGAATGTTTTGAAAACTTCGTTCAATTGCGCGCTGACTCTGTAATACAGTGAACAGACCCCAAACCAGCCGTTTGCGTAAAAGGCGCGTAATTTATATTCCGTCAAATAATTTTGTATGAATGAATGGCCGGCGTTGCCAAGTGTGTGACAATGTATTGTGATGTTATCACACAGGTCGACCACCTGTGATGCAAGTTCATGATTCATGAACTGAAAATATCACTAACTTTTCCGGCAGTAGTATTACTGACATATAAACTTTGATCCTCAATTAACGCCTTGTGAGAGAGAATTCAGGAAAATCCTTTCCTAATGTCCACAAGACAGCCACGTGTGCGAAAATTCATATTTCTAGCTGTAGAATAATAGCCTCTATCAGTAAATTAGCTTTCGTCTTTACGAGTATTTAGTCTTCCGTATCTCTTCTAGTCTTTCTATATCTATTCTATACTATTACTATAATTACTATTACTATATTATTATTACAATATATAATATAATAAAGAGGTAAGGTTTGTTTTTTTGTTTGTAGGAGGTAATCTCTGAAACTACGTCCGATTGTAAAAATTTTAACACCGATAGAAAACTGGTGTGTTTCTGAGTGACATAGACTATATCTAGTATATAAAATTCTCGTGTCACGGTGTGCGTAATTGAACTCCTCTGAAACGGCTCGACCGATTTTCGTGAATCTTAGCGAGCGAGAGATCGGCTAGGGTTGAGAATCGGACAACATCTACTTTTTATATTGATAACTGCATTTGTTGAATAAATAATAGTAACTTATTATAACTTGAGACTGACGGCGACCATTGTTTGTGCGACGGGATAGCGATGGACGTTGCCATGGTGACATACTTATTTAGTCACTTCAATAAAATAATATGGGCGAAATACTTTATATGGCAAAACAACGTTTGCCGGGATAGCTAGTCTAATATACATATGTATAAAATTCTCGTGTAACAGTGTTTGTGCGCGAACTTCTCCAAAACGGCGCGACCGATTTTAATGAAATTTTGTTTGTACATTCGTTAGGCCTGAGAATAGGTTTTTATCTACTTTTTGTATTGATACTAAAAATAATTTATATGGTAAAACAACGTTTGCCGGGTCAATTAGTTTTATGTATAAAAAATTATGTTTGTCTTTTTTCCTGAAATTTTGTTGCCCTCAGAATTCTACGCGCGGAAAAGCTAGTTCTCAATATAGAAAGACTAGATGTTGCCCTGAAATTCGTTTACTGCACAGGATCTTTATATTTGGTCGGAATAAAAACTATAACCACACCAAATTTCATATAAAATATAATGTCGGCGATTAGAGCATAAAAAGGTAACAGATTGTCACACAGACTCACATTCACTTTTATAATATTAGTTTGGTTTGTTGTTAAAATCAGTTTTTAGATTAAGTACATAACAATATATTTCAATACTAAAGATTATTCTGGAACAATGATAAAAATATTATTTTATATTTCATAAAATTTGAAATAAACAATAATTATATTGCGACCTTCACTTGTTTTTGACCTGAGTTTGTTACGACAGTAGTAATTAATTAAAATATTACTTTTTAACGGTTTCTGATTTTAATCTCCTAAAAAACAAACTTGAACTAAAATGATACAAATTAATGCTAATTGTTATATTAATTTGTGGCGGTACCCACAATACGCCTAACAATCCTGCATCGCGCTATCGAAGTTTCGGAGAACGGCAAGATATAAGTACCTATACAACGTCTGAAATGACCTCAGTGGGCTCCGGCCTGACCGAGCATAACACCTCGCTCGGTCGGAAGATCTTCCTTTGTGGCCACCACGCACTTATTCCCACATTGGTGACCCTAGACAGAACACGCCTCCTTCATCATCATCACTCCCCGCCCCTCCGCACCGCGCAAGCCAGCATAGCCTCATCGGTTACCTCGTCCACTAGCCGCAATGTACCGCGGCCTGGGCGACTTCGGCCTAACCGAGCATAACACCTCGCTCGGTCGGAAGATCTTCCTTTGTGGCCACCACGCATATTCCCACAAATTATGATATTTTATTTTTAGGGTTCCATACCCAAAGGGTAAAAACGGGACCTTACTTCGATGTCTGTCCGTCTGTCCGTCTGTCTCCAGGCTGTAACTCAAGAACGGTAATAGCTAGAGAGTTTAAATTTAAACAAATACTAAAAACAAAATAAATTTAATATTTAAAGGGGGCTCCCATACAAGAAACGTAATTTTTTTAACTGGCCCTTAAGAGGCCGGGTGCCATCGAAATTCTGAGAATTTCGATGGCACCCGGCCCCTTAAACTATAATGTTATGTAAAATCAAACATCTACATTAGCGGTCCCACGACACACCTTGACAACAATTATGGATTAAAATATCACTTTACACTTACGAATTATTTCAACTTAAAGTCAGTAAATATTATTTCATTACTTTTTAAAGTTGTTTGGCGGGTGTTTTTTTTTAATTTCTTAGTTTTATTTTATTTCATGCTTTTTAAACTTGTTTTGGTTATATAGTGCAGAATAATTCCTATCAACAGGATCATATCCCAATGAAAACCATGTATGATTCTATGAATGTCCTCTTAGGTGAGGTCGTCAATATGAGTCCAAACATGAAACCTCCACTTTGGGTTTATATGGAGCTCGGCTCCTGTAGAATCCATGTGGTGCTGCAGGTGTAGCATGCAAAAATTTACTGTTTATCTACGTCTTACTAGTTGTCGCAATTAAAATGAGCCCAAATACGAAACCATTGCTCTAAGTTGGTGAGGAGTTGGGCATCCTTTTGATTACCAGGTGATGCTGCAGCACTAGGTCAACTTTCCATTAATGTGTATATATTCATAAGTGTCACGAACTAGAATGCAAAACATAAAGCCCACCAAACAAACGACTGCAAGTTGCTAATCGGCCCTTCACGAACCAGGTGAACCGCGATTTTCGAGCACTAAGCATGCTGCATCATCAGCATCAGCATCATGAACTATAGCTAAGAACACTCTCGATCATGTCAACTTTCAAACAAAAAAAAAACTAGATCCAAATCGGTCCACCCGTTTGGATGCTACGATGCCACAGACAGACAGACAGACACGTTAAACTTATAATACCCCTCTTTTTTGTCGGGGGTTAAAAATTAGTTACGTAGTTTTTAAGTCAGTCTAATTAAGAAACTAAAATAAAAACCTATTGTGAGTTGTGACTATAGTCACAATAGGTTTTTAACTAACTAACTCCGCTGGCTCAGCGACCCGAAGTGGATCTTGGCCTCCGAAATGAGCTTCCGCCATTGAGACCTGTCCTGCGCTACCTCCTGCCAGTTACTGACTTGAAGGTCACGCAGGTCAGCCTCAACAGCATCTCTCCAGCGATACCTGGGGCGTCCAACAGGACGACGTCCTGTTGGACGGCCCTTATACGCTCTTTTTACCCCGCGATCCTCTCCCATTCTTTCCAACCCAGCCAACGGAGTCGGTGAGCCTTTGTTTCTCCGATTATATTGGGTTGGGCCACTAGTTCTTCAATTTCGGCATTCTTCCGAATTCGCCAACAGCCGTCATTTGTTTTGGCTGGGCCCAGGATTTTTCTGAGGACTTTCCTTTCAGCGACTAGAAGTTTGTTCTCCTCCTTTTGTGTCAGCGTCCAAGCCTCACAGCCATACATTAGTATAGGCCGAATAATCGTATTATAGATTCGGATTTTTGTATTTTTGCTGAGAAGCTTGGACACGAGCACCTTGTGAAGAGCTGCGCTGCATCGCAGGGCATTTTTAACACGAATGTCAATTTCGTCCTCTCGACTGTTGGTATCAGTCACAGTACACCCTAGGTACTTAAATTTGTGTACACCCCTATACGTTGTATCTCTAACATGTAGGTCTTCGCAAGGAGTACGCGTGTTTTTGTAGCGTCTCATGTGGAGATACTCCGTTTTATCGTGGCTGATCCTGAGCCCTACCTTCTTCGCTTCAGTCTCCAAAGTTGTGATGGCCCCTATGACTTCTCCACGAGTTTCACCTAACAGGGCTAAGTCGTCTGCATACCCTATCCTTTATGCCTTCCATCCAGCTCCACGCCAAGTTCTAGGTGTAAAACCTTTCTCAGAACGTATTCTAGCACCAGATTAAAGAGCATAGGTGACAAGGCATCCCCCTGTTTTAGACCAGTTGCAACTGTGAAGTCATCCGTCAGCTCACCTCCAACCTTTACACGCAGGCTACACTCCGATGTCGCAACTCTAATCATTGTGACTATTTTGTCCGGGATATTGAAATATCTCAAAATGTAATACAGGGCATCTCTGTCAATACTGTCATAGGCTTTGGTGAAGTCCACAAATAATGAGTGGACCGCTTGGGCGTACTCCCATCTCTTTTCCATCACCTGCTTCAGTAAAAAGATTTGGTCAATTGTACTTCGGTTTCGGCGAAATCCACACTGGTAATCGCTAAGGATTTTTTCCGCGTAAGGTTCCAGCCTTTTAAGAAGCACATAAGATAAGATCTTGTAAGCGGTTGGAAGCAAAGTAATCCCCCGGTAGTTCGTGCACTTCTTTTTGCAGCCTTTCTTATGGACTGGACAGAAAATGCCTGCATTCCATTCCAAGGGCTGACGTTCTTTCTCCCATATCTTAAAAAGCAGTTCATACAACTTCGACTGTACCACCCCTCCACTATATTTCCATATCTCTCCAGGTATGCCATCAATTCCAGGAGATTTATTGTTTTTTAGTCTCATGATGGCCTCCTGCACTTCCTTAAAAGACAGGGCTTCTGTTGCCTCAGGACGCTCTTCTGAGGTATGGCAGATGATAGGTTCTTGTGAAGGGGGGCAGTTCAGCAGTTGCATGAAATACTCTCGCCACGTGAATTTTATTTCCTCCGCGTCATTTATTAAGTTGCCATCTTCATCAAGGAGAGATTGGGCAGTTGGTTGGTACCCTTTTTTAAACGTTCTTACCTCCTGATAAAATTTGCGTGTCTCGTTAGCTTTTAAAATTGTCTCCATGTTTCGCACTATTGCATCCAAATGCTGTCTCTTTGCTGTTCTTATGACGTTTCTTGCTGTGGTCCGTAATTCATCATACTTAGGTTTCCATTTTCTATCTTGCTCTGATAATATTTTGTACTTTCGTCTTTCCTCTACTATCATATTACACTTTTCCGTCCACCACTTTTTCCTTCTACTCTTTCTCTTTTTGCCAGCCACTTTGAGTCCAACTTCTTTTGCGGTTGTTTTCATCTTTTCCCAAGCATCATCAATGTCGTCGTCTATTTCTAAATCTTCGAAAGCGTTGCTTAATTCTATCACAAATTTATTTCTTATTACTCTATCAATCTATCTTCCAACAGGTTCCAATAGGTTTTTATTATATAATATAATCTATGTACACTCTATGTACACTCTATAGAGTGTACATAGATTATAGAGGTCTGTTGCTGATCATTGTTTAATGGTTAGTGGTCATTAAGTTAATGACAATGTTAAGCACTCAGTTTAAAGTCAGTCGTCACGGTGCCCTAGTCAGGTTAATACGGTTGCTCAACTAGACAACTTAATTGTATTTCTGTAATTTCTAAACAATGAAATCTAGGATGACAGAGGAAACACTTGGACCTAAATGAAGAAAAAACTTTAACCGCTAAAAATAAAGCGCTTAAAATGAAGCTGAGAGGTTAGGGTTTAAGGATTTGAAAAAAATTGGGGGGCTATCGCGTAGGTTCGAAAATCGGCCACTTTATATTTTCGTACCCGAAATAACGTTACATGGCGAAATATATCTATCTGTTACCTCTTCACGCCCAAACTGGAGATACTTTAAGTGCTGGGAAAGGACATAGGATACTTTTTATCAATAACAAAAGTACAAAAATGTACGGTTCCTACGCGACAAATGAATTTTGACGCAACGGAGTTGCGGGCGTCATTACGTATTAAATTCTAATTATTTTGATTGACACCACTCTATCTGCTGAACCTTCGAACGAGATTTGACCCAGTTACCAAACAATTTTCAATACAATCCTTGGTATGATTATTCACGTTTCCTGCGCATAATGAATTTAGAACACCTGAAATTGCTCGTCACGGTTTGTTAATTATCTATTGAGTGCGCGATGTGAATAGACGTCACCTTTGTGCGCTGCAGTCAAAATATTGCATCAATTGCACTTAAGTTAACAAGATCTCTGTGTGCTAAGGGCGCGTTCAGACGCGTTTTCAGCTCGCGCGGGTTCAGCGCGCGTCGCTTGTTTTTCCAAACGGTATAGCAATTTGAATCCGCGCGAATAGAAATCGCACACGTCTGAACACGCCCTAAAGAGTATTTTGTATTATGTGCACTATGCAGTAGCACAGTGCACACACACAACACACAGGTAATATTGATGAAATTAAATGTTATTTTAAGCCATGAACTGTTCGATTGTCTGACGAAAATATCAAAATTCTTGCACTTACTTTTAAGAATGAATTTTTACTGAACTTATAGATTACAATCTTGATCTAACAGAGACTGAAAATCTATCAAAACATTGAGACTAGATCTAAAGTCTATTTTAAACATGTTCAATTAAAAATAGGACTACCATTTATATTTATAATGAAATAATTTCGTTAAATGGATTATATACAAATGCACTCTACATGACCAACGTAACGTTTTTTCCCTCAAACAAAATGGTTCGATTACCAATTACAACAAACACGAAGCAATCATTTGAAAGTAATGAAGGAAACATGTTTGCGTGTATACAATTAAAAAAATACTTTCAAATGGTTTAAGGTTGTAAGCAAAGGGCGGCCTTTTAATTGCCTTGATCTGTCTAGGACACTTTGAATTCTAGACAGTTGGGAGTGGTACCCATGGGGTTTTAGTGGGTAGTTCCGCGGAGAGTCCCACATACCCCGGCCGATGTCCCCAATCCGCCGGGGATGCGCAAAGCATTTCCCCATGTAAAAAAATATATATACATATATTAAACAATAATTATACAATGATGTTGCTGCATTTCGCCCAAATTGTCCGCGAATAATTTTTAAATCCTTTGTAGTTGCCACTGTCGATCGGCAGTTTATAATATTATTATGGCCTTTTTCATAGGGACATACTTTGCACACCTCTGGCGGGTAAGGGACGTCGGCCGGGGTATGTGAGATTTCCCAGACCCAGGATATACCCACTATGACCTCATGGTACCCACTCCCAACTTAAGATAAAGTTGCGCGAAAGATTATGCTCCCCGCAATATGGCCTATACATTATTTTAAATACCGCGCTTCTGATTGCTCTGATCTTTATATTGTTTCATTAGGTGCCGCTTTCGGCCATAAATCCCTTGTCGATTAAAGGTTAAAATTCATTATCGGCAATACATTTTTTCATTTATCATGTAAATATCTGCCCTTGGCGGGACCCAAACCGGCGGCCTTTTAACTACCATTTAACATGTCCGACGAAGTTATGTCTGCGCTATAAAGATTCGATGAGTGTCGATAAAAATTAACGACACCAAATTGTTATTGTCGAAAATTTATTCTCGACATTTTGGCATGCGTGTCACATTGTTTCTACTTTCGTCTGGCCTTATGTCAGATGTTTATTTAAATGCATTTTATTTATATGCATTTATTAATAACTTGATCTTACCTAATCCAACAATATGTGAAGTTCGTTCCTAAACTTCTACTAGGTCAATCGTTTAAGTCAGTGAAGTTAAAATGCAGAACGAATGTCAAGCATTGTTAAAATTGCTTCTTTTGAAACATCACATTTGCATGACATCTTCTAAGTAATCATATTGAATATGAGGTTTTGTTAAACGCATTGTGGCTTAGACCATAGGGGACAACTAGTATACAGCACGCGGGATAGCCAGGATGCAGCACGCAGAACAGCTAGGATAAAGCATACAGAACAGCTAGGATACAGCACGCAAGTCAGCTAGGATACAGCACGCAGAACAGCTAGGATACAGCACGCAAAACAGCTAAGGTACAGCACGCAGAACAGCTAGGATACAGCACGCAGAACAGCTAGGATGCAGCACGCAGAACAGCTAGGATAAAGCACACAGAACAGCTAGGATACAGCACGCAAGTCAGCTAGGATACAGCACGCAGAACAGCTAGGATACAGCACGCAAGTCAGCTAGGATGTAGCACGCAGAACAGCTAGGATAAAGCACACAGAACAGCTAGGATACAGCACGCAGAACAGCTAGGATACAGCACGCAAGTCAGCTAGGATACAGCACGCAGAACATCTAGGATACAGCACGCAAGTCAGCTAGGATACAGCATGCAGAACAGCTAGGATACAGCACGCAGACAGCTAGGATACAGCATGCAATGCCCCACGTACGTTTCGCAAGGCCCATCAGGTGTAGTTGCATGAACTTGCGACATCTCGGCCACTGTCACTAAGGGCAGCCCCTGCCAATAATCTAAATGTAGCAATTGCTCGCCATATGCCCTTTTCGAAAATATAAATGTTGACACGTTTTTATGACGCCATCTTTGATTATGTTTCGGGACTCCACGTGAAAGGGTAAAATGTATTTTGTTAAAGATATCGACCGACACTTCGTTTGCTGCGTTCGCTCATCACACGTTAACCATACATTTTTCTGCAATAATTTATATTTATTGCCCTTTACTGCGACTAAAAGTATCTCCATCCAATAACGAAATCGGTTTAATTGTTGTTGAACAAACCCTGAAGAAATAATAGATGGAGAGACGGACACACTTTAATTCAGTAGGGATAAATCCCTTGTTGTTAAAATGTTGAGGAATTCCATATTGTCTTACATTTATTTGGACTAAAAATAAATAAAAACTTGAGAGGTGGCAAGGGACACCCGGATGGAACGAAGTTAAAAAAACGCCATCTAGTTGACGCCTAGGAATACTAACAACGACATTTTTGTGGAAGTGTAATAAAATTTATTTAAACGTCCGTTAGATGTCGCTGTTTATTTTCAAAAACGCCATCTAGTTGACGCCAAACGCCATCTACAGCGCAGGAACTAATAAAAATGTGTCGTTACAACTTTTTCCGTCTAGCCTTCTTTCGCAACGCGCGATAAGGAACTTCGTTCCAATAAAAATGTAGTAGTCTTATAGCTTTCAATATAGTTATTTATTTATGGTTGCAAAAAATAATTAGACCTTATGGAGCTCAAACGGCTGCATTAGTTTTAAGTTACACTCACGACTACAATCGGTGTTTAAAAGCTGAAATTATGTGAGACAACAAAACCGCAATCTTCTTATTGTTCAATATGACCATAATATCGTTGAAACGATCATAAAGTACGAAACAGTCGCTTATAAATTATCCATTTCGTTAATGTGGTAATTTCAGTTGCGTGTGAGGTATCGGAATCAATAATGATTGAATTTCTGGGCCCTTTATGGCGACCGTATTATTACGGTGTATAAACGTAACTGCGAATGTTTTCGCAATGTTTTATTTGTTTGGTTGTTTTGTTTCATTAAAGGTTATTACTATTTTGAGATTTAATATGTTTAATTCAGCGTGGGATCTTTATTTTATTTGTCGTTAGCCATTTTGTTTTTATTTTTACGTTCACTATATTTTTTAGTGAACAAGAATAATTTTACCGTAATGAAATAATTTTAAGGCATGTGCGGCCACTGTGGTATCTACATAATATTATACCAATACAATATTTCACGTGTAGGTCATATTGGTCTCTGATTTTCCATAATCGTCGTCGATTGTCGATGATCATGGGCAACAGCTTCGTAATCATGATCCTATACCGAATACCTACAGTTCACATTCATATGAGCGTATAAAGAAAATTCTATGTTATGCTTCTCCTACACGGTTACATTTTTTTCTACTCTTTACTCACCATCCCGTCTTCTTCCAGAGAGTGACCACATGCGGCCCAGTCTGCGGCTCAGCCGGCTCCACGCC
Source organism: Cyaniris semiargus (assembly GCA_905187585.1). Lineage (NCBI taxonomy): Eukaryota > Metazoa > Arthropoda > Insecta > Lepidoptera > Lycaenidae > Cyaniris > Cyaniris semiargus. The sequence goes on from LR994551.1 coordinate 3,326,604, forward strand.
AGCCCACATCAGGCGGCTGGCGTCCAACCTGCAGAGCACCAGCACAGGCTCGCTGCCGGACTACGGCACGCAGATAGTTGACCCCTACCGTCTGCTCGAAGACGACCTGAATGGAATATATGAGGAGATACGATCGGTGAGTCACTTTATTGTATGTTAGGGTTTTTTTTACGTGGAAGGCGGGAAGGTTCACTGGGAAAGTAGCCCATTGATTACATTCAAGTAACCTACGGATTATTCCTTGATGCTGTCAAATTATTTGCGCCCGTGAGGGTTAGTTCAGGTGACGCGACTGGCACTTAAAGCGATGCAAAGGAATGATTTTGTCTATACGAATCAGCTCATGAGACGCGACGTGTCAATTTATCCCCCAACAAAAAAGTTGAGTGTTATTCAATATTTTGTTTAGTTTTTAGGGTTCCGTACCTTAATTATATGTTTACCGTGCTGCGGCGCGGCGGCGCGGCGGCATCGTGACGTTGCACGGTGCCGGCGCCGCGCCGTGTATAATGGGGATGCGACCTAACGGTACGGAACCCTTCGTGTGCGAGTCCGACCTACACTTGGCCGATTTTTTGCTATCGTTTTATTTATGGAAGTCATTATGTCTTATCATTTAAAAATCCATGTTACCTAGAGTGTATTCCTAAACTGTTCAATGTGATCTGACGTGATTGATGAGAGATGCAATGGGCGGTTTAATGATTATTATAATAATGTTTCTATCATACTAATAATGATGTAGCAAGTAATTCCGAAGATGTTTCATAAACAACAAATGTAATTTGTCAAATTTGTCAAATTGTCAAATTGTCAAATCCCAGAAAACATCAAAAATCTTTCAGTTAATAAATTTAAAAAAGTTGTTAAAGAACGTTTGTGTGCTAGGGCTTATTATAAGATAACTGATTTTCTCAATGATAGCACACCCTGGGAAAAATGAGCTGACTGACTGTAAGCTGCTTCTATATAAATATAACATATTTTTACATACTTTTTGTAAATTAGTATAAGTTACTTTTGTAATTTTCCATCTTTTTAGTAAAAGATGGCCCCGAGCGAGTTTCTTACGCCGGTTCTTCTCGCCGGGTTAGTTCCCGAACCGGTGGTAGGCCTCATGTAGACACGACGTTCTAAAAGTGTTAACTTTGTTAACCTATTTAGAAATAAATATTTTTGATTTTGATTTTTTGATTTTGAAATAAAATCGTTTATTATAGAAAAAGGTCTTGGACAATATGTCGCGGAAACTTTATAAAGTTTATAGAAGCATGGAAGGTCGTTGAACCTTGATTCTATTTATAACTTAAATTCTGTTAAGTTGCAAAATAAGGTAAAAGTTCATATTTTACATCGATTTCATATTTTTACTGACGCGAAACTTGGCTTATTCAAACGCCATCCGCCATATTTTTAAGTGTCCTACTACCATTAGTAGGACACGTAAAAATATCAAAATATTTATTAAAGTTATAATTATCAACTAATGTTTGGTACTTACATACAGATAATGTTCTAATTAAAAATTTAAATTTTAAAATATAATTTGAAAGTTATAGAATACAGTAAACTGTATAATAGATATTTTTACGTACCGATAATTTTTTATTTACAAATTGTAATTTCGAAATATTATAAGATTAAAATTGAGTTCATTAAAATAGATATATAAATATCTACAATGTGTACAATTACTCGGAGTTCCAAAGTTCGAGTCATTCTGCTCAGGCGTCGATCCGCAACTGTGTCAAAGTCATGAGGCGACGGCACGCGAGCTAGGCACGTACGAGTGTCGATGAAATTTATCGATAGTGAGCACAATGTATACTAATATAATAAATGGGAAAGTGTGTCTGTCTTTCTATCTGTTATTTATTTTATGCATAAATCTATTATGAAATTAAATATTTGTTTTAAATAACACTTCTAGCGGAATCTAATCTAATCTAGCGGAATACTTGTGTACCTCTTGAACGCAGTAATAGTAATATTTATATTCTAACCACTTTTGTGTAGGGTGTGGTTATTATTTTTGTTTAAGGCCATCCCCTGAGCAAACGATCTTGACCATACATTTGACGCGTTGCCGAGATCTCACAAAAATCCAAGTTTTTTACTTATCTTAGTTCAAAATTGATCTAAAAAAATTTCAAACGGGGAATATGTAGTTAATGAAATTGTCTAACTATTGTCATGTGTTTCAAATAAACGTTTTTTGTAAATACTAGGGAGATGCTGAAAGTATGCTTCAATTTTAATAAATTGGTATTACTTTGGAAGCTAATATCATGAGTATAATAAAAAAAAAATAGAAAATTTAAAACAGGGAAATTATTGCTGTATTTTCATTATAACTATGTAGCTTTCAAATTATTATTTTATAAGGCTCTAAATACGGTAAATTACGGAATCTCCGTAGGGGCAGGCCCCACCGACGCCGCGCCGCGCCGCTCTCAATTTGCCGCCCTTCATTTTTGCCGCCCCGGGCAATTGCCCGGTTTGCCTAGATCTGGGGCTGCTCTTCATCTCTATTGATCCTAACATGACATACTTTTTTTCTCGTGTCTGTCGTCAAAATTAGAGATAATTGTGTGTTTTTTTAAATCTGTGCTATTTTTGTCTACGAACCAAAGTACTCACGAGTCACGAACGCAAGTACTCACTTTCATTCTGGGGAAAGGACATAGGTTACTTTTTGTCTTTAAAAAATTGACGGTAAAAAACTGATGAAATTCAGTAGGTTTTTGTCATGGATATTTTTTTATGTGCAGTTGTCGGGGAAACTTTTCTTGTAATAAATTAACACCTTAAGGTGACGCCTTGATAATTTGGCTGCAGCGATATCGATTTTTCTCAACAATGACTAAAGCTAAGACATTAAAGTTCATTGTCAGTATTTATTATGTCTTTATTTTTGAATTACCCATAGCATAACACGATTGGTCAACTTTTATAACACAGAATAATTAATCAAAAATACCTCTATAAAAACAGGGATTCTAATTTTGTCAACAGAGGAGAGTGATTTAAGCTTCCAAAATTTGTACACAGATTAGTTCAAGCGTACACTATATTTTGCCCATAGCTTTTATGAAATATATTTATGGTTTTTAAATTACGCGACAAAAACCATTTTTTCGCTTACGCCCTTTCCATTTCTTGCTGTTCCATTTCTTGTTTTCTAGGAGACGCCGGTCCGGCCTCTCATAGAAAACAAGCGATCTAAAACATATCCAAAACGATTTTTTACTTTAATGCGGCGCCACCTTAATCATATTCTACAACTGAACTTTCAATATTAAAACTTACGAATGGTTCGGTTCTGTGGTTTCTCAGAAATATTTAATGAAGCTGATATCACGTGTCGTAAAATTATGTTACAATTTATAGACAACGAACACTAGGACTATAATTTTGGTTATAAATATCGATGTAATTTATCGATATTAGAGTTTGTTCTCACTCTTTGTGTAATAATAAGTAATGATACTGGAGAAGTATATACGGTTGGATTTAACCTCTTGTGATAGGTTCATGATATTTTGTAATTAAACGTTACTTGTGGTGTAACAAAATTAAAGAATTTTAATTTGTTTTTAACTTAGGAATATCTTGAAAATATATAGCAGCAATTTAGCACTATGCAGATTATGCAAGTTTGTATTTGTCCATCATTGGCTAATAACACTGGTCAACAATATTATAATTTTTTTGTGTCACAAGCAATTGGTGATGATTTTTGTTTATGTTGGAGTATCCTTATGAACAATTTATACTATTTTTAGGGTTCCGTACCCAAAGGGTAAAAACGGGACCCTATTACTGAGACTTCGATGTCTGTCCGTCTGTCCGTCTGTCTCCAGGCTGTATCTCAAGAACCGCTATAGCTAGACTTATGAAATTTTAACAGATTGTGTATATCTGTTGCCGCTATAACAACAAATACTAAAAACAAAACATTATTAATATTTAAGGAGGGCTCCCATACAACAAACGTATTTTTTTTTGGCCTTTTTTGCTCGATATCAATAATGGTAACAGGTAGGCTCTTCAAATGTTCACAAAGTCCTTGATTATATTTGTTATTTATTAATTAATAAAAATAATAAAATCAAATTAAAAATTAAGTGGGGCTCCCATACAAAAAACACAATTTTTTGCCTATTTTTGCTCTATAACGGTACGGAACCCTTCGTGAGCGAGTCCAACTCGCACTTGGCCGATTGTTTTTCAGTTAGCCCCAGTTTTTTGTAGCAGGTACATATATGTTACAAGGAAACCTGACGTGTCAATTGTTTTTCATTAATATATTATTGTTAGGTAGCCTTCGTACACTCATATTGAATTACCCCGTAGAGCATATTCGTCTTCGATTGCATATATTTGGCAAATGCATACTGTACAGTGTACACACATGGTTACTTATCGTGGGCCAACTTGAAGACATTTATTTTGTTAAGATTTACGTGTGTACCATCAGAGAAGTTGATTCCTAGGCAGATAGTGGACCTAAGTAATTTGGTCGCTATAAGTCAAACTCATCCGACCGATCACAGCTAACATTGAATTGACATACGCCGACCAAACGACGTAGGTCTGACAACTGCCTAGGAATCAACTTCTCGGGTATACAAAATAATTTGATTATGCAGCATTGTCATATTGGGACTTGACTGAAACTGTATTTTTGTAAGATTTAAGCATCAGAATCGACCTTGTAATATTCACTTCTATTTATACGGCAATTAGCAATCGACTTATCTCCCCTAGTACTGGTTCACCCACTTTCTGTAAACCCGTCTCGATGTAGGCCCCGTGGATCTAACATTTTCTAAATTCTCGTTTCCTTACTATAAAGGAAACAGACCAGTTGCCGTATATGAACGTAGTTAGAAAATATAGGCGGTTTAGCTTGAAATGAGGGTTTCAAAAAGTCGATAGTCTAGACAGTTTTTGTATAAGCACGTTTGTGTTAAACCCACGCCCACGCGTTTAACAACAAAAATATGGACGATCACAAAAATTTATTCGTAAGCTAGTGTTGTCTATTGTAATGGAGCATTAGCCTCGATATTGGCCACGCAACAAAAGATCATTGTAGGTCCAATAACGCACAACACATTAAACTACCATTAAAATGTCACCTTCTGATCGCAATCAGCCAATTAGGACCTGTGTGATCATTGATCTAAAAAACACTACAATTAATGGACACGATGCGTCGGCCGCGCGTGACGTGCCCCCGCGCGCGCGCCTCATCCCGGCATCACCCCCTCTCATTCCCCCGCGCCGCGAGTGACCGTTCTGCAACGATTTTAAATGGGATAAAATATGTCATTGAAAAATAAATAACACCCAATTTTTTTTTTTTTGGTTTAATGGACTCTCCTAATGATACCTAAGCCCTGGAAAAAATTTGACAGGAAGGTTTAATTGCACCCTGTATATTAGAATCTGAGCATTACATTACAATACTACCTCCCTGACTGACGAGATCGCGAATGATAATGTTATATTATAGATTCGACTAAGCATTCCATAGCAAGTTGACTTCACTGTCACGATGACGTGATGTTACAAGTTGTATCAAGATATTATACATTGTATCATTACAAAGTGCGCATTGTAATGCTTGGTTCTTCTCCTTCACTGATGTATGCCCGTTTTATATCATTACAAGGTGCGCATTGTAATGCTCGGTTCTCCTCCCTCACTGATGTAATGCTCGACTAACGTTATATACAAGCGAATGCTCCCGGTGAGGGAGCACCTTTAAGTAAACACTGCGCCTTAATTCATGCCGAGTGATCTTAAAGTTATGAATATATCATAGTGATTAACAAACTGTTAAAGTCAACAATTGCGAAGTTTAGGTAGAGCTAGAGGATGTTAAATTCCGTCTCCGGACGTTGCTCAACTATTGCAAGATGCAATCGCTCACCGTACAATTATAAGATTAGACAATGAGATTATTTGCATTTTGCAATTTTAGTCTGTCTTGCCGCAGAACTTTCTGAAAAATGCCCTTGCGCTTCGCTTGACTACTCTAAGGCCCTTTTCACATGCATACGGTTGTCGTCTAAACGGCCCGGCGCGGCGCGGCGCGGCGCCGTGCCGTGCTAAGCCTTTCACATGTACACGGTTTTCGCACGGTCACCTAACAACGCGGCAGGTGGCGCGATGGCGGTGGCAGTATTCATGCTGCGGAAAACGTCCGGGCCCCTGTGATGTTAGCGATTGAATGGTATTCCCCGCGCTTGCCGTGCCGTGTTGCACTCGTGTCATGTGAACAGGTCTATAATTCTTGACCATACATGACTGCAAAGACGGCTACCGCGCCGCAACTGCGTTTGTAGTGGGTAAACACGGGTGACACACGGTCACGGCTGTCTAAGTAGCTCATACATTTCTACTTTGTACGGCACGGCGACCGCGCCGCAACCGTATGCATGTGAAAAGGGCCTAAGGCCTCAGCCTCGAATTTTGCGGGCAGCAGCGGGGCGGGAGCGGTGGCGGCGGCGCGGGTAGCCGTGTATTACGCAGCGCGCCGCTCGCCGCTCGCCGCGCCGCGCCGCTCGCCGCTCGCCGCGCCGCGCCGCTGTTTTCGAGAACCGGTCCATATAAATCTATATATTGGAACGCGCCGCTCCCACGCCGCCGCCACCGCCCCGCTGCCCGCTGATTTCGAGGCATAGGCCTTAAGGGGGACAATCCTGATTCGTGTTAGTAAGTGCACACTGTACAATATCTAGACATACTACTCTTTACTACCATCTTTTGGTTAGAGGTATAATATTTATTAGACTGCTAAAGAATTCAAGGACAGAAAAAGCGTAAAAAAACTTGTCAGTCCTTTACCTGTATAATTAAATTTCGATAAGATACGAATACGTAGGTACTCTGTTATTATTTGTTCCTACTTAACCTGCATTGTAATTTGTGTTTGTTTTTAGGGTTCTGTACCCAAAGGGTAATAAATAATAATCAAAAAACTTTTTGAAAAAAGTTTTTATTTAAATACCTTAAAAAGAAAAAAATAAATTTCTCCTTATAAAATTAAAATTTTTAAGTATTAAGTTATAACCTCAATATATTATACTATTTGCATGATAAGAAAAGCATATATATTGAGGTTATAACTTAATACTAAAAAATTTTAATTTTTTAAGGAGAAATTTATTTTTTTCTTTTTAGGGTATTTAAATAAAAGATTTTTTCCAAAAAGTTTTTTGATTATTATTTATTTTTTGTTTTTTAGTTATTCTCTGGCTAGATTTCTTAATCTGTTTGATTGTAGTTTGTTTTGTTTCAAGAATTTGTAAAAATCTGATTAACTTAAGTCCTTAAGAAATCGTACTTGATTTTGATCAGTGAAATACCGTGTCTATATTTAGCGAGTATATTATACTATTTGCATGATAAGAAAAGCATATAATATATTGAGGTTATAACTTAATACTAAAAATTTTTATTTTTTAAGGAGAAATTTATTTTTTTCTTTTTAGGGTATTTAAATAAAAGATTTTTTCCAAAAAGTTTTTTGATTATTATTTATTTTTTGTTTTTTAGTTATTCTCTGGCTAGATTTCTTAATCTGTTTGATTGTAGTTTGTTTTGTTTCAAGAATTTGTAAAAATATGATTAACTTAAGTCCTTAAGAAATCGTACTTGATTTTGATCAGTGAAATACCGTGTCTATATTTAGCGAGTTGTTATATTCCGTTTATTTTTGCGTTACTAAAAAGTTAAATGTAACTTTACAAAAGTGACCGGATTCAAACGGGCATTTTCTAAAACCCGGCTGGATATGACTTGATATAACATGAAACGACACGACACGACACGGCACGATACGTCACGTCACGTGATGTGACACGTCACGACATGACATGACACGACACGACACGACAAGACACGACATGACACGTCACGTCACGACACGACACGTCACACGACACGACACAACACGACACGACACGACTTGACTTGGCTTGACTCTATTACTTTTCAATTTACTCTCAATGAGACCTTTTATTTGATACCCATATTGCAGAAGTGCTTTAAAAATAACTATTCCCCTATCTTGGATGAGCCGCCATATTGGATGTAGAATGACATTACACTTGTTTCCGGATTATTCTCAATGAGCCCTTTCATTTGATACCCATACTGCAGAAGTCATTAAAAATAACTATTCCTGTATCTTGTATGAGCCGCCATATTGGATGTAGAATGACATTACATTCGTTTTCGAGTTACTCTCGATGAGCCCTTTCATTTGATACCCATATTGCAGAAGTGCATTAAAAATAACTATTTCCCTATCTTGGATGAGCCGCCATATTGGATGTAGAATCACATTACATTCGTTTTCGAGTTACTCTCAGAAAGCCCTTTCATTTAATATCCATATTGTAGGACTGCATAGAAAAGAACTATTTCGCCATCTTGGATGGTCGGCCATATTGGATTTAGAGTGATGTCACATACTATATCGTGCATTGTCATCCAAGCTAAACGTGTATGCAAAATTTCAGCTCAATCGGTTAGCTCAATCTACTTCAAAAAAAGTTCCAAAATTCCACCGTAACATACTTACATACATACAGAGCAAGTTAAATAAAAGCTTTTAAAAACGGGACCCTATTACCAAGACTTCGATGTGTGTCCGTCTGTCTGTCTCCAGGCTGTATCTCAAGAACCGCTATAGCTAGACTTCTGAAATTTTCACAGATTGTGTATTTTTGTTGCCGCTATAACAACAAATACTAAAAACGAAATAAAATTAATATTTAAGGGGGGCTACAAACGTGTTTTTTTGGCCTTTTTTTGCTCGATATCGATAAGGGTAGGTACTTGAAACTATCATAAAATCTTCACTTATATGTGTACTTTAATAATTAATAATAATATTAAAATGAAATTAAAATTTAAGGGGGGCTCCCATACAAAAAATACAATTTTTGGCCTATTTTTGCTCTATAACGGTACGGAACCCTTCGTGCGCGAGTTAGACTCGCACTTGGCCGATTTTTTGCATTGAAGTGTCCAAGCAAACATTTAATGTCATTTTTACATACGTGATACGACGTAATTATGCGAAATCTCGGACTCCGCGGTGCCGCAACAACTCCATATAAAGTACTTTCGTATTGACAAATGTAGGTAGAGTTTTGTTTACATATAACTTGCCTACTTCGAGGTAAACGACCGTGGCCCAATAATCACTTGTCAAACACTTTACTGAGTTGCTGATTTGATTTGTAGAATCGTATATTCTCAAACTTGTAGGATCACATTTCTTAAAAAATGCCGCAGAGTTAATGGTAACTTATATATTATATGGGAACTACCCTTTGCCCGCGGCTTCGCTCGCGTTAAGAAGTATTATTATTATTTTGAATTTATCATTATTATTACAAATAATAATGATAAATTGATATGTATTACAAATAATCGCCAAAACAGCGATAAATCATACCAACACAGCGCGTGCGCAAAAATAGCATCCAAACGATCGAAGTACAGTTTAGAATAATATTACAATTAAAATATCTAATGCATAATTAGAATTGGAAATTGGCGGTTTATAATTTCCTTAATGGGCGGCTGATTGTAAATCGCTAGAGTTCAGGACGTGGCGGTATTTAATGGGTTTAATTTCAGGGATCCAGGGCTATTAACCCTGTGCAAATTGCGTAGTAAGTATATAACAACTGATGCAATATTAATAAGATCTGCCAACAGGGATTATGGCAAAATCTTCATTTGATTACAGTAAAATAATATAAGTCTCTAAGTGCGGCAGTAAAACCTAAAATGAATCTCTTCCCGAAGGGATCCCAGCCTCCAGGTCAATAAAAGTAACAAATAGTAGGTGTCAGTTTTTGGTATAGTTTATGATATTATGTAGATTTTTATATTAGTTAGAGCGCTTACAGACCAACGGCACTTGTCGATGGCACGCGTCGACAAGTGCCGTTCGTACTTACATAACGCGGCCTGGGTGACACATAATAATATCTAAACCCTGACTATGCTCATCGCGAGATATTTGTCTACGAATATTTCACTCTACGGAAAAAGTTATAAAATACTCACGTAAATGTCGAGCGAGCAAAACTAGCGAGCACACAAAAATGTTATATAATATATTAGTTTCAATGTAAGTCGAATACTATTTTTTGTACTCCTTTACCCAAACTCTGATTTTATCACCCAAACGCCGTAACTGGACATAACGTTTGTCGGGGACAGTTAGTAATCTTATAATAAAATTGCATTGTATATTTTATGATATTTATAATTAAACTGTGTGGCATTGAACGTTGAACCCGTAATCCGCGGACCTTGACTACGATGGTACCGTCACATCTTGCGTTAGGAAAGTCGTGAAACCGCGCGAAACCCGAGCGATGACCTTGCTTTAACACTTTCTTCCCTGCCCGCTGCCCACCGAGTATTGTCCAACGTTTAATTAGTAGTAATGAGGGAGTTTTGTCCAAAGTTTATGTTATTAGCAGTACTAGGGAGTAATGAGGGAGTTTTCCATTTATAATTTCAATACGGCGATTCGAAGCGAAAGGGAAGGATTTTATTAGTTTATGTTCGTACATAATCAAAATAGATCATAACAGTGGAATGCGATAACACAATTGCTTCGATGTTATCAAATCTGGTCTAGAGGCATTTTGACTAAATAATTTGTGTGTATGTTTGTTTCGTGGTAGTGCCTAAACTACTACTTCAATTTTAACGAATGCCTTGTCAGAAGATCCGTAATAATGTTTGGGTAACTCAGGCCTATATAAAATACGTAGTGAATTTTATTACGATAAGGGCAAATTTTAAGACGGCTGTAAATGAAGAAAATTACGACTATATTTCTTATATACTGCACAGTATTAAAGAACTCTAGTAAATACGTGATGTAGTTAAAACTAGCTAAAAGCCGAGCTTTATGAGGGCTCTCGTCCTTTTTCTGCGTAGTAATAATCTCTAAGGCAGCTTTTTTTTAATATTTTAATAGTAAACTAACCTTGACTGGCAGGTGATAACACATCTACATATAAATAAAAATTACTATGTTAAAGCACAAATCAATAGGCGTTGTGGGATATAGTAGGGCTCACTTCGCCCGCCCTGATTAAAAGTATGAACACCTGGAAATTGCAACACGTAATATAAATCATATCCTACGCAGGTTTAGTACTAAATGATTAATATCATAAGTTTAATTAAACTAGAGTTTTATAGCTAAACTAGATAATAATAGAACTACAACTATAGTTACCCACAAACTCGAGCAAAAAAACATTTATCACGCGGTACAACAGTATATTTTACCACCAGTAAAATCTATTTCAACCAATGTCATCAGCGGTTTAAGTGTGAAAAGGTAGCAGCCAAAAAACCCGCACTTATAATAATATTTGTATGGATTAAATTTGAGATGTAGTATTTAGAAAAACATTTAAATACTTTCCGTCTGCGACTTCCTGCGCTAAAAAAAATAAATCGTCCATTTGGCTCATAGCATAATCTTTCAATCTATGTAGTATATAAAATTTTCGTGTGACAGTATATTTTATAAACTCCTCGAACACGGCCGGACCATGGGATTAGACCTATATTATTCCTTATCGGAAGATAAGCTAACTATGGCACATGGTGTGCTCATCTTCCGATAATACAAGTCTCAGAATCGGCAAACATCTTCTCGTCATTGCAGAAACAGCGTACTATAATATATCTAAACATTATTTTCCGCATTAGCTAGTCATTACTGTTTATTTTGACTCGGAACAAAACCTTCCCCGAATCATGACAAGCCTATAAGGGACTTCACCTATTTGTGTGGCCTTCTCAGCACATAAGCGAGTGTAACATTTAGCGTGGTTAGCACATCGCGACATTCAGTAGCCCACGACTGCAAGTCATCATGAGGAACCCAAAAGGTACAAATTACTGGATAACTCAGGTTTTGTAAGCCATAAAGGTTGTCTATGGTGTTTTGAAATGCATTATTTGCCATATCGAATTTAACAACGCAGTTTTGTAAAATTATGTTTTTTAAGGTTTATGAGGTAAAGTTCGATAGGAAAGAGGATAATTTATTTTTGTTTAGGAATAAGTAAGAATAAGACTTGATTTTTTAGCATCTTTTTTAAAATTATACACTTACTTTAAATGAGAAAGCAATTAGGTAATTTGGGATCACGTTCAGACTTCAGAGTATGGACGTTTATGTAGAGAAAATAATACCCATCTTACTTGATTTTTTTCACATAGGTTCACTTGTGGCCAGAGTTGCAAATAATGCATTACTTTAGTTAATGCATTGACGTTTCATTACTCATTACTTTTAGTAATAAGTAATGAGAAATTTCCATTACTCATTACTTTTAGTAATGAGTAATGGAGTCAGTGTCCATTACTCATTACTTTTAGTAATGATCCGTGAGTCCGATAATGGCTCATTATTTTGTAAAATGGCAATGTAAGATACTCCATTACTATTTTTTTAATGAAGGACCACACATTACACATTAATCATTTACTGAGTAATGGATACCAATTAAATTTCCATTGAAAAAAGTAATGAATAGTGCATTATTTTTTACATTAAGATTTTTGCAACGCTGCTTGTGGCGTGCGGAGAGTCCCCTTACCTGTGAGATGATTTCTTTATTTTGAGTTTGACAATAATTTTTTTGTCCAAACGTCTATATCTATACAACATCATATCATGCGCCTAATATAATCTTACTAGACGTTCCACGCGGCTTCGCCTGCGTAAATTAGGAATTTCACAGACAAATGAGCCCACAAAAAATAGCCTATGATCCTTCACGTGGTTCACTTTTTATCTGTGCCAAACAACTTAAAAATTGCTCCAGTAGTTCGTGAGATAAGCCCTTTCAAATAATTTTCCCGGTTTTTCTCACATTTTCCTCTGTTTCTTTGCTCCTCTTAGTCTTAGCGTGATAATATATAGCCTATAGCCTTCCTCAATAAATAAGCTATCTAACACTGAAATAATTTGTCAAATCAGACCAGTAGTTTCTGAGATTAGCGCGTTCAAACAAACAAACTTTTCCGCTTTATAATATTAGTATAGATTTTATTTTTTATTTATTTTTACTCAACCTTATCGACGGTTGTGTATTCCAAAACTAATATCATAAGGAGAGTAAAGTTCAACGAAAAATAATGCAAGTTCCAGATTTCGTGATGACACAAATGTGCAAACTGATTTATTACCAATGCAAATGTTGATGATGAAAAGATTAATTGTTATTCTTTACATATGAACTACTAAACTGATGTCGTATCGCATTTGCATTCAACATAGTTCTGCGTTAAATTGATAGCACCTACAAAATATGCTAACTAACGTGAAGGAAATAAATCATTAATTGCGTAATTTATTAATGAATTAATATGCCTAAGTCTACACACGTAACGATGTAACTGTACAGTTCAAAATGACCAGAGTGCTTGGTAAAAATCCATTCACGCGTTTCGATAGCAAAGTTGATAACAAAAATGTATGAGCTTTGACATAACGCATCGCTAAGTGTCATGGCTTGCGATGCGCGATGCCGAAACCTATACAATTTGACGTCCAACTTCGCGCTATTTAAACGCTATTGAAACTTGCGAATGTATTTTGACTAAGGCTCAGACTTTTTTTTAACGACATAATATATAAAAAAAACTACTCAGTTTATTTTAAGAAAATCCTACTCATACCATATGCATACGATATCGCGGTCTTTAAATCAGGAGCACATTATATTACGATTCTTGGCAACACTGAATATTATCCTTGAGATACCTTTACGACATTTTCCGTTGACATGATCTGATATAAGAATCTTGTGAGCTGATTGTTAATTTATGATTCATCGATGCGGTATTCTCAGTATTTGGATGAAGATATAGCCCTCTTGGTTTTCACGCAAATAGGCTACACAATATTTCAGCTTTAGGAAAACCTTATTGATTATATTTTTAAACGGCTTCCAGAAGGGTGGAGATTATATTTCTCTTGAATTTAATATTTAGTGTCATAAGAGATTGTATGTTATGTTGACATATCACACGGTATTGCGATTCACGATCATATTGTATGGCTCGTGTCATTAAATTAGTTTCGAATGATATTTTACCTACCGGTGTGGAGGTGTAGGAATTATTTAAAGACTGATTTACCGTGACCGTTTATTGTTGATGAGTTACAATATTGCGAGCTTAAAGCGAAGTATGTGTAATTACAAAAAGATGACTATTTAGGTAAGTATATAAAGTTAGATGTTTAGAAATTCCTGTACAAATTGGGAATAGTGCCGCGGCCTAGAATCCTAGATGATGCAACCATGAGTGACAAATAATAAACTGTTAACTATATAACTTAATATAACAGGACAGTTCGGTTAACACAGTAATATCGTTACGATAAAACGTTAGGTGTAAAGCGTCAGTCTTTAATCTTTATTATATTTTACCCAGCCCTTAGCTAAAGCCTGCCACTTGTCGATTAGATTCAAACTCAATTTTAGTCTTCTTGCCCAACAGGAGCTGAGGCGCAACACAAACCAACCAGAACTGAACACCATAGCTACATACTACTTCGACGGCCAGGGCAAGGCGCTCAGGCCGATGGTTGCCATACTCATGGCGAAAGCGGTCAACTACCATGTATACGGTGAAAACAGGTGAGTATTGATGACATAGCAATTCTTTTATACCACTCCACATTCCCACCTGTGCCTGTCTCGTCAGAATCGACAGCGTTATCCAACCACGAAAACTAAAAATTTTAACAAAGCATGCGTACATTACCAAGACCACAATTGGAAGAGTTTCTTTCTACAGTTGATTAGATAAAGTGACAGATCAATAAATGTAAGCCATACACGCTACGGTCTACCGGACAGCTCCACCTGTGTAGTTATGCCTGCGCAGGTAGACCGGAATTTGTGTGGAAATAGACCTGTGCAGTTTTTTGGACCTGCGCAGGCGACCGGCGAAAAATCGAAAATCAATTCTTTCGACTGACACCTGCGCAGGCATACCTGCACAGGTGACCTCTCCGGTAGACCGTAGCGTGTATGGCAGCCATAACGTCTGTCGGGGTTTCATTTCTTTCGCATTTTGACTGTAAGCTAAGCCTGCTCATACAGCCATGAAGGTTTAAGGCAAAGGTGCAATGTTTTCTAATAAATAAGAGCAGACGCAAGGTAAAGCTTTACCTTCATTTTGTTTCTTTAACTACATAAAGATAATTAAATATAAAAATAAAAAAATATAGAAAAGTGCGCGCAATAGATTAAGGATAAGTTTCATTATACAACTTGTCTAATAAATATGAATAAATTGTTTTTTTAACGAATAATATTACATAAAGCACACATCGACCCATATAAAAGATTAAACAGCGAATCATCAATAAACGATTCTGATGTAATTTTTATATTTTGTAACTATTGCGAGCGCGCGTTCAAAAGCGGTATTAAAATTTGACGGTTAAATAAAAGGTAGACGTTATGTAATACCCTCAATACCTTATAGACATGACCTTGGAAATAGTAGTGTCAAAACAAATAATGTTCCAAAATTGGGTTTAAATTGAATTAGAACATCGATGCAACTTATGCTCGTGGTAACGGAACCAGAAGGCCGTTTCCTGTCTCTTAAATATGGAGTTAATCGTCACGCGTGTAGTAAGACTAACATGGCAAAATCTGAATGGCCTCAGTGCGAGACTGAGACTGGGACTCCCACAAGCCGAAAACAAAGCCCTAAATCGAGACATTTTAAATAGCCTTAACAGTACTAGTAATTAAGAGCTTAAAAGTATTGCTCACAGACATAGATCAAGATAGATACCGCATGTGTATGTACTTCGCGTGCCATATCGCGTTCCCAAACGACGAGCAATGCTCGTCTTTTCTTTAGTCTGTTCTTTAGTCTGCTATCGGAATCGGACGTCAATCGGAATTTTAAAAATGCCAAAATGCCTAAAAGTGCCGTATTGAGCCGTAGAAATTCAAATAGAAACGTTGGCCTAGATAATGGACACGTTTCTTATCATCGGTACGTCACATTAGGTAGGAAAAAAGTGACACGCTCGTTTTCATACAAATGGAACGATATGCGGTATCTATCTTGATCTATGTCTGTGGTAGTGCTCTTTTTAGATGATCAATAGCAAATTTAGACACATTTGTCTACACATCTTTATAGCCGGGCGTACTACATTATGACGTCTGTTGGTACTTGGTACCCATCTTGAATATCGGATGCGGTACCGGGTCCATCTGCATGCTATACCCATTACTCACTTGTTTTTTTCCTCCTAAAGTCTCTGAAATCTCAGAAAAAAATAGGATTGTCATTGTCTACACGCACGGATTCTACTGAATGTAACATGTAGAACAGTGGTACTCAACCTTTTTTTACACGGGCCACAAGTTGACAACAGCAAAATTTTTTAGGGTTATAAAATATCGTTTTTCAAAATTAGCGATTTAAAAGCGGAAAAATTTTCACGACGTTCACTACGACTGTGCAATATTGTACCGGTGAGCGTGAATTTTGAAATTCACGCGGGCTACTGATCCCGGCGACGAGTCCCGGCGGGCCGCAGGTTGAGTATAGCTGATGTAGAATATTTTATCTCGAACGTGGCATGGATGCGACATCGGTAGGCGCGTGTGGTATATTAATGATATATAAATTATACATAGTGGGGAATCATAGCGTCATGATTATGTATTGCGATTATGTATCATCGCTGTAACAATCGATTTGTATACGTGTGTAATGTGTTTGTTATATGGGTTAAGTTTGAAAGGATTTTCCTGTAAGTGCAATTCTTGAAAGTGTTTTGTTAATAGTCTTCTGCTTATAGTCGGAAGATCCTGCTATAATTTTTTGACAACGCCTTCTAATTACAAGAAGTTTTATCAACTTTGTTGAATATCAACAACGAAGTGTTTAACCTTGTCTAATATTGTGTGTAGAGTAGGCGTCAGGAGACTAATGTTGGTTTACAAGGAATTCGCAGATTTGGTTTCACAAGGTGTCAATTAGGACAAAATGTAAAGTTGGTAAAGGTTTTTTTTTTTATAAAATAAGGGGGCAAACGAGCAAACGGGTCACCTGATGGAAAGCAACTTCCGTCGCCCATTGACACTCGCAGCATCAGAAGAGCTGCAGGTGCGTTACCGGCATTTTAAGAGGGAATAGGGTAATAAGGGAGGGTAGGGATGGGAAGAAAAGGGAATAGGGGAGGGAAAGGAAGGGAATAGGGTAGGGGATTGGGCGTCCGGTAAACTCACTCACTCGGCGAAACACAGCGCGAACGCTGTTTCACGCCGGTTTTCTGTGGGCCCGTGGTATTTTTATCCGGTCGAGCCGGCCCATTCGTGCCGAAGCATGGCTCTCCCACGTTCAAAAAAAGAAAAAAAAGTTGGTAAAGGTCTGTCTTCAATAGTTTAAAAATTAAGATACAGTCTTGTTAGTTGTTACATAACACACGACAGACTGAATACTATAATATGATGCAAAAATATCGGGTCAGCTGTCTAGTTTACTATTATTGTTTTAATTTGAATATAAACGATAAGTACAAATAACTCATTATGGTTTATTATTAAACTCACATGTTGATAACCTTATTTGATCCACGGCTAACTTCAACCCAAATTACCAGACTCGCCTTCACAGTTTTATGTTAGCGTTACTCTACCTATATTAAAGCCTTTGCTTTTACATGGGGATTTCTCCATCGCTTTCCGCATTCCCGGCGGATTGGGAACATCGGCCGGGGTATGTGGGACTCCCCGTAGGATCTACCCACTAAAATGACATGGTGCTCCACTCCCCGATTAGGCAAATTTCCGGGCACGATCAACCTACCGCAACTATATATTTTTAAGCCGACCTTCGTATTATTATATTTTGTTGATCATAATAACATATTTGAAGACGTGAGTGGAAGAACCACGTAACCAACATTTTATAACATAAGGACAATAACTAATTTTTTTCCTTATAATTTTAACAAACCTTGTATCTTACATACTTCATCATCTGGCTAATATATCTAGCTTTACATAGAATCCACATTTTTGAAATTAAAATCATTTTCCCGGTCCTAAAGCCCCCGGTAATGAAAAAAAAAACGTTAGTTTTCAAATTGTTAGGTACCCACTTATACACTTATGCCATTATTTGTATGTTCTTTCTCCACAGTGCGCTGCTCCAGTCCCAGCGGCAAGTATCCATGATCAGTGAGATGATCCACTCGGCGTCGCTCATCCACGATGACGTCATCGACCAGAGTGACTTCCGCCGCGGCAAGCCCTCCGTCAACGTGCTCTGGAACCACAAGAAGGTATGTCCTTTAAGTATCGCGTAATACTCGGTGTGATCTAATTTGATTATCTCAGCCATTTGTTAGTATTGTCTTGTATTTAAAAAAAATAAACTTATTCCTTTGTTTATCATATAGGTAAGTTAGAATTACATGGACGCATAAAGATGAACAAATTCCTCAAACAGGCATTTACTAAAGTATTGCCTAGTGTTTTAAAATATAATCTTATTCCGGTATATAACACATAAAGTAGAATTGATTGGACACGGGTTACTTGATTTTTTTGGCTAATCAAAAAAACATAGTTGATTATGGAACATTGATTATGTTCGACACAGTGTTGCGCCAATAATCACAAATTTTGGCGCATAATTTTGCGTTAAATTAGCAACTTTAGTAATTTCTTTATAATTATGTCGCCACATCTATTTTGTAAGGAGTCTACGATACGACTTTTTACGTCACAGACGATATTTCACGATATTCGATGCGATATTAACTATTTTAAAGCGATTCAGGTCAATATATCGGATTTAAATCATTTCTTATGAAACTCCCAAGGTCCGTGTGGCGAAACTGCAGGGAAAGGAGATTCGATTCTCGGCGACGTGTATTATGTTTCTCGTGAAAATCACGACGCAGATAGGAAATTGCGCTTTCTCCTCAAAATTCCGTGTTAATGACGAGGTGCCCGGTCAGCCTGACACGGACTTAGCGGGCAGGCGCACCTGCTTACGTAATCTGTGTCGTCTGATTGTGGATGACCGATTATTATCGTGTCGGAAAGAATTGTAGTGTGTGTCTCACCTCCTTGCTATATAAGTTAGCATAAGTAGTTCATAAGTTAGTCATTAAAGACCACTCCCGAATACAAGACATCTTTTAATTATACTCCTTCGGCAGGGTATACATACATGCGGGTCGAATTGATAACCTCTTTTTTTGAAGTCAGTTAATAAGGCGCGTATGGCGCGTGCGGCGCGTACGTTGCTGATAAATGTGCGATCACCTTTACTCATCCTCTTTTTATTATGTATGCGAATGCTCCTTAGTAACTAACTTATGAACTATTTATGCTAACTTATATAGCAGGGAGGTGAGACACACACTTCAGAATGAAAAAGCCGCCGAAACATCCATTCCATACTAATATTATGAATCCGAAATTGTGGTCTGTCTGTTAACTCTTCACGTCTAAACCGCTGAACCGATTTTGCTGAAATTTAGCTTAGAGATACTTAGAGTCCCGGGAAAGGACATTGGATACTTTTTATTCTGGAAAAATGGACGGTTCCCGCGCGATAAACGAATTTTGGCGCAACCGAGTTGCGGGTGTCATCTAGTTGAAATTCATAAGCGATGGTTTCAAAGAGACATATAACGTGATGCTGCTGTGTGATACCTTCCTTCAGCTTGTGTCCTTCTTCTTACGTTGTAACACTCGAGGAGTTATACGTGTAGCCCCACAATGATTGTGACTATCAATGGGAGGCGGCCATCACTTACCACCATGTGATTTTTTCTTGTTTCTTAATAAATATCACTGCAAATAAATCTAAGGAGAAGGAACTAATTTATTGTCCTTTATATAGCAGTCACCAAGCCGACAGGCGATGCCTGTATATAAAACCTTAGAGGTTTTATTGTATGAATTGCTATGCTTTGCATCCAGTGCATGCAAATTATCCCAAGGCCACTTATAATCAGGAGTATAATAAACCGTAGTCCATGACGTGAATAACATTACACTGAAAACATTGTAGCGTCCTATATAAAATGCTGGTTGCTGCCCGCAACTCCGTTGCGAAGAAACTCGTTTATCGGGAACCGTACATTTTTCCGGAATAAAAAGTAAAAGGACATATCCTTTCCCGGGACTCAAAGTATGTCCATACCAAATTTCATCAAAATCAGTTCAACGGTGAAGAGGTAACAGACAGACAGACACATACGCATTTTTAATATTAGTAGGGATGTAGCCATTTATAACCACTCAACTTGACAGATTTATTCTGGAATAACCATATGACATGATTATTGATCAGCTATTGGTATATATGAATGGGTATATTGTTGCCAGGTGGTTTTTTGAATGGGTTGATGTGTATGGAATCTTTAACGACTGAGAATCGTTTCATTGTATTGTAATAGGAAAGATTTGCTTCATATTTATATGTGTTAAGGTTGGTTTTATGGGTTAAAAGTGTGTGGGAATTAAAACAACTTCATTGTTACGTGTTATAATAAAGTCATTTCACGAAGAAGTGTGCATCATAAAACTCTATATTTTAGTTGTAAGTAGGTTCTCTGCGTATAATATTATAACTTCATGAAATGACGGACTAATTAATATAGGCCTGCAATGATGCTTTGGCACAAAACTGACGTTGTCATGGGGTATGGATGGAGCTTGTGAAACAAGGGAAAAATCTTTATCAATTTCTCCCATGTTATGAAACAGTACAAAAGATGTAACAATGTAATCCATACTAATATTTTAAATTCGAAAGTGTGTCTGTCTGTCTGTTACCTCTTCGCGCCCAAAACCGCTGAACCGATTTCGCTAATTTTTTTTTGCCTTAAGGAGATACTTTGTTTCCCGGGAAAGGACATAGGGTACATTTTATTCCGGAAAAATGTACGGTTACCGCGCGATAAACTAATGTTGGCGCATCAGAGTTGCGAGCGTCTTCAGGTTAAGATATAAGTGGTTGCTGGCTGGTGCCTTAACCAAGTTGCCCTGTTGTAAAGGTCTTCCCCCCCTCAGCATTAAACAAAATAAAAAAAAGTTTTCCTTGTAACATTACATATTATGTAAAGTACTTTGTTTATAGAATCTATGATTTTTCGCATTGTTTTATCAAGAAACTCTGCCTTACGTGCAATACATACAAATATAGCCACGAGCAAAGTTGAAGGACGCTTCTGGTTGATTATTGATTAAATAGCAACATTGTCCTGACGACTCCTTTCGATTTCGTGAGCTCAAATATTTGGCTAAGCCGAGAGTGGTGTTTGTTTAATGGTTTACATATTGGCACATAATCTATCCGTTTGCGATGCTAATATTTGGTTCAAGTCTGTCTGCTGGTATCACGATTTTATTGTAGGTACCTACCATGTAGAAGCGTAGGGCTCTAAATTAACAGGAAAAAGGATTTTATTTTGTACTAGATGACGCTCGCAACTCCGTGGCGCCAAAATTCATTTATCGCGCGGGAATCGTACATTTTCCGGGTAAAAAGTATCCTATGTCCTTTCCCTGGACTCAAAGTATCTCCATACTAAATTCGTTTTAGTGGTTTGGGCGTGAAGAGGTAACAGACAGACACACTTTCGCAGACAGACGGACAGACAGACCGACAGACACACTTTCGCATTAAAATTGTATTCTCATGATGTAGAGAAAGAGGATTAACTCAAAATGCTGCGTAAAAGGAAGTTTTTGTGACTTCGATATAAAAGACTTCAACGCGCTCAAATTCTTTATTTTGAAACGGCAAATGTCCGTCATCTTCCTTCGTAGTATTGAAGCATCCGCTACAATCAATTGAAACTATATATTGCTAGCCATTTCGTAGGTGCAAAGAAAATCCCGCAGGAATCGTACGTTTTGATCCGAAAAAAAATTACCTTGAACGTCAAAGGTCTTCACGTTCTATCTTTACCTTTAAAATCAAAATTACGAGTAGCTAAGTACTTATTTGTAATAATAGAATACTTTTAAGATTGTTCATCTGATACCACGCGTAGAGAAGTTATAAGAAAACGACGCGCACAATTTGGGTCATTAAGTCACGTTCAGGTTCTTGTGCTACTTAACATAATACAAATTGTGGGAAGTGGTCCGAGACGGGGCGACCTTTCTCCCGCGCGCGAGAGAGATAGCGATACGGTCTATGAAAACAATGATTTACTATGGCTGGAGTAGGGTTGGCGTAAGCGAGAAAAATTAAATTATTTTCTAGTTTTCTTGTGTGTAGATTAAGTTACTCTTTATCTTGTTTAGCAAAACTGCTAAAATAGTGTCAGCTTAAAAAAGTTATTTCAAATTTTCGTTGTGTTGTACACCGTTAAGACACCCTTCAAATTTCCCCTAAGTTCTTTTGTCCTCAATTTTATCAGAATCACTTTGCAGTATTGCTCTGTAGAAATCAGGGTTACGTTCTTCTCATTCCTACAACCCTAATATGTTATAAGCGATTGCGTGTGTGTCATCAAGCATCGTAAGAATTTCGTATTACAAAATTTTAAAATGTACAAAATCACCACGAATTTTAATAATTTTAATAATTTTTTAATGTAATTTTGACCTTGCGACAGCCCTGCATTGCGGTGGTTAGTTGAGATGCCAGCGTCGGCCGAATGTTGTCGACCTTAGGTGAAAGTGGACTTCGGCCAGATCGACTTTATCGCCCGAATATCGTTTCACGAATCCACTACAATTATTATATCCAATCATCTTAAAAAGAAAGTTAATTATCTTAGCGTTTGTGTATTTTCTAAAAAAACTTAATGCCACATTCATACTAATATTATAAAGTGTGTCTGTTTATCTGTCTGTTACCTCTTCACGCCCAAACCGCTGAACCAAGTCTGCTGAAATTTGGCATGGAGATACTTTGAGTCCCGGAAAAGGACATAGGATATTTTTTATCCCGGAAAAATGTACGGTTTTCGCGCGTTAAACGAATTTTGGCGCAACGGAGTTGCGGGCGTCATCTAGTTTAAAATAAACTTTGTGATAGGTTCGTAGTAAAAAAAAATAGATCTTACGGCCTACATTTAGTATGAATGGGCACTTATTACGTTCATTAGAGTACAGGGCTGTCAAAAGTATCCAAAACATATTAGTCAGGGTTCCCTAGAACATTTTTTTTTTATTACTATCAATAATTTTTTTTGTGAGTACCTTCATTTTGATAAGATGAACAACATTTTTATCTGCGAAAAATCTTGAAAGTGGTAGCTCTCAGAGATAGAAAGGATTTCATACTTTGATTTGATGGTCCTAAAATATGGATTGTTCTAATTGTAGGACAATGTTACTCTTAAATTATATAACTATTAAACTATCAATATACAAAAAATCTGCTGGTAAGGGTTCCGTTTTAGGGTTCCGTAGTCAACCAAGTTTTGTTGATTAAAAAAAATGTTCTAGGGAACCCTGACTACATACGCAATGTGAATTATAATTAAACACACATTTTAGTTTAGTTCTCTAGGTTTAAAGAAGTGTCAAATCACGAATCCTTAACGATTGTGTGAGATGGAATCAACTTACTATCTATACATATATTAAAACTGTAGAAATGAAAATTCTGTACATTAAAGATATTCAAAAAGTAATAAGCGGGGGGTGTTACTACATCGCTATTGAAGCCAAAAATGTGGTTAGTTTTTTTGTCTGTCTGTCTGTCTGTCTATCTGTATGTTTGTTCCACTATCACACGAAAACTACTGATCCGATTTGAATGCGGTTTTCGCAGATATATTTGTCTTCTTCCAACTTAACATCTGGTGTATAAAAAAATTTCCCCCCACCCCTCTAAAGGGACGAAAGAGGGGGTCAGATTTTGTATAAGACTTTTGCTTTAACACGAAAACTACTGATCCGATTTGCATACGGTTTTCGCAGATATATTTGTCTTCTTCCAACTCAAAACCTGGTGTATAAAAATCAACCCCCCACCCCTCTAAGGGGAGCAAAGAGGGGGTCAGATTTTGTATCAAACTTTTTTCTTTAATGGACTTACTTCATATTATTAACTGTTTTTTCCAACTTAACATCTGGTGTATAAAAATTTTTCCCCCCACCCCTCTTAGGGGACAAAAGAGGGGGTAAGATTTAAATACTTTAAATGGCAAAACAACGTTTGCCGGGACAGCTAGTATTTAATAATAGCCTCCAGTGAACCTTAATAGCGGGTTCAAAGGTACACATTTTATAATCGAATTACTATTTAATATTTAGTATTCAAGTAATTACAAACTAGTTTCCGAAGGTCACATACAGATTGTGCACGCGACATTCCTCGTACTACAATTTATAAAAGTAAATACATACTATATATGTAAATGACTGACAAACAAGCTGAAGTGTGAGTATTGTGTAATATTACTCCATTGAATGAAGATGTTTGTCAAACGTATTATGTGTCATTAGTTTAGTCAAGGCTATTTTCGTAATCATTTTCACAACGTCTTCATGATATCAAAGATCAAACATTATTCCAGGCTCCAGACTATGTTCCGTTAGAAGTATGAGTTCTAGGTATCTTATGGGTAGGGTCCTAAAAAGTTTCAGTGTATAAAATCTAATGTTTGACCATTATGGGCCAAAAGGCTTTTATAAACGTGTAGAAGGGAAGTGCATGCTGAAAACGGCATCGCAATCCAGGTGACAATCATGGTTATTTATGACTTAACGTGGCAAGGGGCCTTTAGATACGAACATCAAGATGACCGACTCTGGTCAACGTTTCTCATCACTCATGTGAGTCGTCAACTCGTCAGTGTCATTAATCAAAATATGTTATACCGTGTCTAAAGTCTCATCCGTATACAAAAGCATTTTTCGTAACCCTTTTGGACATCATCTATCACTAGAATTTAAGTGCATCTTATTACCTGGAATTCCATTTATGATGATGGACAAAGCTTGTATTAAGAAGACATGAGTAGAAGAAGCAGGTGAGTAGCGGTTAAAAAAAAAATTGCTGGTTTTTTGCATAAATGGCTTTAGGGCCGGGAATATGATTTGAAATAAAAAAAATGTGGATTTTATGTACAAGCAGATATATAAGCCAGATGACTAAGTGGGTAAGTTATAAGGTTTATTTAAATTATAAAGGAAAAAATGAGTAATAGTCCCTGTGTTATAAAATGTTACTTATCTAGTTCTTCCACTCACGTCTTTTATTCATCAAGCCCCATACGGTCACCGGTGACGGCGGTGACCGAGACACAATAGAATATCTATTGTGTCTCGTTTTCCCACGATCGAGGCTTTAGGGCCGGAAATATGATTTGAAATCAAAAAAATGTGGATTTTATGTACAACCAGATATATAAGCCAGATGACTAAGTGGGTAAGTTATAAGGTTTATTTAAATTATAAAGGAAAAAATGAGTAACAGTCCCTGTGTTATAAAATGTTACTTATCTAGTTCTTCCACTCACGTCTTTTATTCATCAAGCCCCATACGGTCACCGGTGACGGCGGTGACCGACACACAATAGAATATCTATTGTGTCTCGTTTTCCCACGATCGACGGGTTAATTATGTGTAGAAAATTCAGAGACGTTCTGGACAAAAGTTTCGATATCTGACTTTATGGATGTTGAAAAACAAGACCATTAGCCCCCTGATGTGCATAATACAATGTATAAACAATCAGTTAGGAACAGAGACTCAGGGTCATTCCGCATTTAGCTGAATTATAATTGTGGCCAACAATTATTCTGAACACATCACCGCCCAAAACACTTAAATGGACAAACAGTATTCACATTAAGCGTCGATGTTCAAAGTGTAATACTCAACTTGTAGGCGTAGCGCGTATCTATGTCGTCCTTCGCCAATACGATTGTCGAGGAAGGCAGATTAGAAGAATCTATATTTTGACAGTTATTGATGCCAGAGCCTCTAGCGAAGACCTTTTTATTTATCGCTTCTTCCTAGAATCGGCGATCAAAATGTATGAAATTGACATAAGCGTTCGATAAAATGAAGTCGACTAAATGTTATGTCAATTCCATACATTTGACAGGTGATTCTATAAAGAAGCGATAAAGAGAACGTCTTGGCTAAAGGGCCAGGTGTTTTATCTGTAACATCTATGTTGAAAAAAAACTATCTGTGAAGATAAAAGGAATAACTCAATGAATCGCTACATGACTGAATTTGAATCTCGGAATTGAGTTAAATAACCATACTTTAACGAACGTCTTAAGTTGATCAGGTTAAGCATTTGGATATTAAATGACTAAAACGATTGGATATAAACCCTTAACTTGAAACATTTTTGTGAACTAGTTAATATTTTGTAATTTGGTTTATGGTCTGCGGCATTCCAACCATATTATTTCAAAATGTGATTAACAAATAACTAGTTTCCGTCTTGACCAATGGATTTTAGGCCATGTTTATATTCAGCATAATTCTTATGAGCTTTAAGAAATCGTAATAAATACATTTCAGCCCATTGTACTTTAGTGGTAGTAGATGGTTTTCTTCCCTTACCCTTAGAGTACGGTTACACGGTCAGTCTGGCATCATTTCAGTCCATCAGTCTGAGACTGACATCAGAATGATGACCGAAAATTATTAAATAATGAAAAAATGATCAGTCCGTCAATCAAACGGTAACACGATTATCCTCCCGTCAGTCTGGAGCAGACTGATGGACTGAACTAATGATAGACTGACCGTGTAACCTATGCCCTACATTCCTTCCGAAGTAAAATTACATGATAAGCATAAATAGGTTTTTCGAGACGAGATTTGCGTTTGTCGCGCTCGCTCGTCGATCGCACCTGCCAGACACAATAATCCGTATTTGCGTTATATTACTTCGTCTCGTGCGAATCTTTTATCGCTGTTTGATGTCCCATATATGTAAAGAGTTATGTCACGCGGGCGTGCCTGTTTGATCGCAACTCGATTTGCGCCATGTTGCCATGTGAATTGTGCAAACGCTGATATTTGCCCAACAAACACGGCGTCGCGGAAAAACGCGGTATCGACCGGCCGTTGACTCGGTTTTCGCTTTTGTTCCGATTTAAATATGCGTCTTCGACGTACAATAGATGGACGAAGGACGAACGTATTGGCTATTCCTATCGTATCTCTAACCATTGTTCAGAATATGTCGCGATACCGATTGTGTTTGAAACTGGAATTGTGGGTTTAATCAGGTCCGCACGCGTCTGGAATTATTTAAATAGCCGCTGTTAAAATAGTTGTACGTCTTGACGTCTTTATCTGTGACTGATTTATATTCAGCCGTCGATGTAAGGCTACACAAATATTTAACCACTTCACACAAAACGATGTACGCGGGAAATTTTTCAGAGGATATCCGTTGAACTATTTCAAGGATAGGGAGTTACGTATTTGTTGATGTAAAGGAAGTATGCTCTCCGTTTAGTTGTATATGCAGTGTTGGTATCTGATAAGATTTGGTTTAAACATTACGTAGCCAAATCCTGTTTTGTGCTTTTTTTATATGATGATACTGTCTATCCAGATTGTAAAAACAGCGGTCACTGGTCTTAAATACAAGATCTAAGGCCATTAATAACCTCTTTTAGATATACGTTTTTCAAAGGAGTCAAAAAGAAATGACATTAAACTATTTTTGCCCTACGTACACACTCGCCGTAAAACCATGTCATGACCAGCAGATTTCACAAAGCTAATCAACACTTGACTCTGTCCATTGACATTTATTTAAACACTCTGATATTTAAACATCGTATTTCGTAGTTCTGAAGTTTTAAAATTAAATTGCCCTCCGATGTCGCAATGTTGACTTTTCACAAAACCGTGGTCGGGTTTTTTGTGTTGTCCAAAAAAGAACCAAACGATTCCAATATTGGCTAATAAGACCGTGATAATTTTGTGTTCGACACCTTCTTATTTGGCTGTCTGCGGGTAATATAGTAATTACGCTGTTGCATTGCGTTTCGGTGAAATTCGGATGAGACATCACGTGCGTGGAGAATGAAATAAACCCCAAAAATATTTATTGTTTGATTTGCATCTATCAAAGCTATTGAAAATACAATTTTCTTTTGCACGTTTTTGTCTTGCATTCAACAACCTGTCTGTTTCATTCTTCGTCTTTTGTACTCCTAACTAGTTAATTAAATGTAATTGAAAAACGCGCAAATGGTTTACTATGTATGAATGAAAACTATTACTTTCTATTGGCTTGAATGGCTGGTTGAAAGCAAAATTTCGTCCACTTTCCTCCGTCCGGAGAGTAAAGCCAAACTGGTCTTATAACAGTACTTCGCGGAATCCACGTTGGCCGCATGTAGGTCGAATTGACGATTTCCAACGACCGGTGTAATGCCACTTGTACACAGGTTAGCCACACGCCGCTTTGTGTGTGCGCTATTCGCTTTTCTTTTTCATATATTAACAGTTCTTTCCCAGAGGTTTTAACACATTTCTTAAGAATCCTTGGCATGAATCGGCAAAACCAGAAGAACGAAAGCAGCAAGACTGTTGATGATAGGCTCTGTAATCCACACGACGAGCAAACTTCAAGGTCACGGCAGGCGTCACTTAATCGAACACACATTTGGCTTGTATGACCGGTGGTCGGTGTGTTGTAAGAGTTATTGCATATTCAAGTGTTTGGCTTAGATTGTCCGTGTCAAGGTCAGAAGTTCTTTTGAACGGACTCCCACGTTCGTCTAAGTTCACTGCATCTCTGCATTGTTGTTGTTTGTGTATATCGTCTTAAATCACTGTAATTCTAAAAACAGTACCATCTCTAAATTAACTATTACGCAACGACTCATAGTATAGAATTGAAGTTTTAGTTACCCCAAAATTTAACGTCTATGCACTCGTTTTCAGAAATATAAATAGTAACTGGCCGATTCAGATATTTGTTCTTCAATTTGTGTGACATACATATACCTTATATTATAATTATCTAGACTCCTTTTATATTAACAATATCTTAGTTAATTATAATAATTAAACATTCAATTAGACGAAATGCAGTATGCTGTTTAGTCTGCATTTAACTATAGAAATTAATTTACTGAGAGACTGGTAAACATAAAAGAAGGTTAATCACTGTCAAAAGTTTAAAACACCAAATATGCACAGGCGAAACTTGGTACAGACAAGAAATAAAGTCATTTTACATTCTTCAATGGACATTTTCACCTAGGGTGTTTTCTGTATGGGCTCGTCTCAAATATTAGTAAGAAATGATTGCTACTAAAACGAAATTTCAAATATTACTACAGATTTTCACAAATAGCTTGTCTGTAATGCAGTCGTTATATGCTGATTTGGTTTTAGATAATAAAATATTTAAAGGGTCTGTATTGACTTCTCTATCTAAACACAAAATACTTCATACAACAATTGTCGTATATTTAACTTCTTTGTGTAACTCTCGGTGTATGAATCCAAATCGCATTGGCCGGATTTTGGTTTTATCTATTCAATCTTTCATTCTGAATCGGCAGGTTTCGCTTAAGGTTTCTATTTTCTTCGCAGCTCTCACTTGCATTCGAAATCAAGACGATGCAAAAATCTCAAGTCGTAGTACACGTGTCACCTCTAAATCTGGTCAGGTGTGTTGAAACGATGGCCCACTCATGGCCGCTAACACCACATGCCTGCGAGTTTTGCAACCGCTGGACGGACCACTCCTTCGGTGCGAAATACTTGACTTTATTTCAAATACCTCTCTTTAAATTTATACTTAATTTTATAGTGATCGTGACACAAAAACGTATTTTTATTTTTTGTTTCATGAACTACACGTGAGAAGTCTCTAAGCGATAAATCATTCGTATTCCTATCTTATCAATCGTAATAATCAGTCGAGAAGTATTGCTATCTGTTAATGTGAAATTAAGACACGTTACACGCTGTTAAATAAAATTTTACAACTCGAAACACGATACCGCTGAAATGATATATGTTGGAAGTAATATCTCGACGTGTATCCATATTTCCATTTTAGTAACCTTTAATCTCGGCTCGATATCGTAAAAAGTAAGATCACGGTGGCGCAATGAGATAAATTCGACCACTGGGAGTGGGGGATCAAGGCCGGATCCCACCATTCACCGCACCACCACTGTCAAGGCTGCCTTGCGACACCTGATGTGGCTGGCGTAACCCACATTCAAAATAATTACAAACATTTTTACGCTCAATATACAAACGTTTACGCACCACGAATATTATGTTTGGTATTTGTAAATTCATTCTTAATTACGTTAATTTGGAATGAAATATTTGAAAACATTTTTTCCAGTTTTGTTTGTATGCTAATTAAACCAACAAACAATCCAACAGATTAAATTGCATAAATATAGAATACACTGCATAAAAGCAGAAATAAAGAAGCGAAGTCAAGACTCATTGATAAAAAGGTTGGAACAATACGAACACCGTTCATTACAAACTACACAGTGTAAATGAATTGTGTAGTAGAAACTCGAACGCGTTCAGAATACGGTTGGCGTGAAATCGTGGAGATTTTTCTGGTAAATTATTCATGTGGCTTGGCGATGGACTTTCGACGCGTTCTCGAGAAAGCCTTTCACTCTTAACATGTCTCGATCGCACCTAAACTAAAGATCAAATAATCAAAAGTCATGCTAATCAGTCATCTTTTATAGCCGAGACCTAGATTCATGTAGCCGGTGAGTAATAAAATAGTTAAATTATTAGTCGAGCGGCAAATCAATATGAAACAGAAGGAAGTTTTGTTTGTAACTCTCTTGGGCGTATTGTCCCACTAGACACACTGTCTGACATCCTCAAGGACGAATGCAAGGTCGGCGAGAGATTGGTCACCATTTCACCAATGGCGAGACAAATGAGCCGCCTAAACCTAATCTAGCCATCGTTAAAAGAAATGTTTCTGTAGCAATTTAGGAAACGCTTTATCTTCTAACATCGAAGCTTGAAGAAAATATATTGATGAATTTAAACCAATTACAGATACAATGATTTGGTAAGCAATAACAGATGAATAATGAGAAATAGAAAATAATAGAATAGAAAAAAAATGTTTTAAGGGAGGTTTACCTAGCTAATGAAGATAAATTAAAGAAAGATAAATTTGTAGATTAAAGAAAATATTAAAAGAAAAAAGAAAACATTAAAGAAAATATGAAAATATTAATAAAAGACTAGCTGTCCCGGCAAAACAACAGTTTTACCTGTTTTCTCTGTTTTCCTGCTTTTCTCTTGAAGTTTTTTTTGATTTTTTTTCTATAAACCTCACGGAGCCCGAGATCTTTCCAACAAATGCAAAACCGTGGAAATCGGTTCGTGCGTTCTGGAGTTATAGCGTCAGGAAGGAAAACTTTACTTATTTTTATATATTAGATTAAAGAAAGATAGATAAATTAAAGAAAAAAGATCAACTACACATTGAAGATAAATGTGGTGAACATGGTAACGGATGTGCGCGTCTCGGTCCGGCTGGGTACAGAAAGTGTGTTAACGTGCGCGTGCGCCTGACGCGACGGCCCGAAACGAGAACGGTGCTCCCAGTCCCGTTGCTGCTCCCATTAGCACTGACCACCTCAACGCTTAGGGTATGGTGGCTGTAAAGATTAATCCACATAAGTTATTATTTTTAAAATAATTAATTTTAAAGCAAATACCTGTTTGTTCAGATTACTTTTATCAAATATCCATGAATTTAATAAGTAAATTATCTAGGCTTTTTTGGCCATTTGATCTATCTCTGCCAACATCAGCCTCATTTTACATTGATTCTGACTACTTATCTCTCCTTACTATTCAATCATCTCCATGTTTTACATTGACCGTGTACTAAAGGGTTATTGGATAATTCATATCACTTACAAGTTACAGTTGTGAGTATGCATACGACTAAGGTCAAGCCACATTTTCAGATTTATCTGCTGTTTGTTTTGCATTTAGGAGCACAACCTTGTCCATTATTTGTCGTGTACTACAATAATAAACACAAACACACTAGTTGTAGATCTAAAACGCAATCGGCAGCGTAATTTCGACAGCAAACGGGTTTCTTTTGTAAAATTGATAGATCGGTAGTTCAAGGGCAGGTTGCATCTCTTGATGACTTGCGTCTTCTTTTCTAAATTAATCATTAATTAAGTTTTCGTTTAAGTTTAAGGACTCTTTAAGTCTGTCTTAATTAATGTTTTCAAATTTGAGATCAGAAAAATTCAGAGAAATTAGGAGCACTTGTTTTACGTGAATTTGTTATCAATAATAATAATATATTAGTCCCATATTTAGTCCCGATATAATAGTTATCTTTTCCTGATAGATTCTGTGTATTTAATGTTTCAATTTTGTAATTTCGACAGCAAACGGGTTTCTTCTGTAAAATTGATAGATCGGTAGTTCAAGGGCAGGTTGCATCTCTTGATGACTTGCGTCTTCTTTTCTAAATTAATCATTAATTAAGTTTTCGTTTAAGTTTAAGGGCTCTTTAAGTCTGTCTTAATTAATGTTTTCAAATTTGAGATCAGAAAAATTCAGAGAAATTAGGAGCACTTGTTTTACGTGAATTTGTTATCAATAATAATAATATATTAGTCCCATATTTAGTCCCAATATAATAGTTATCTTTTCCTGATAGATTCTGTGTATTTAATGTTTCAATTTTATTGTTAACATCGTCAATATCTTTATAATCTCTGACAGCTGAAGTTAATTACGAATTGCATACAATTTATTGTACGTCGTCGGTAATGTTGTATATTAAATACAGTTATTTACAATAATTGAAATAATCGTAAATATAGTTAAAGAGCCTTCAACCGATTCGTTCACCTTTTTAATAAGCTGGCTGACTTCGCTATTAATAAGACACAAACTTGTATTTTAAGATTGGAAAATTCAAGTTCTTTCAGTCAAATATTTTTATAAAAGGATTTTTATAAGCATTAAAAGTACAATTATTAATTATATAATGGGAATTTCAACATAATAATATATTATATACATAGTGTATATAATATATTATTATGTTTATTCACATAAGAAATTTTTGTTTCGCGTATTGAAACTAAATCTTCCAACCTTGAATGAACCTCGTTTCGATATACGGAGAGTGTAAGTTGTTACCGAATATGATGGCGATAATTTTATAGACAAATGGACAAATACACGATTTGTGTGTTTTTTTTGTAGACTTTTACTTTTTAACAGACTCGTTTTATATGATACGTATACTGACATACTTGTTTTTAATAATTGAAAGTGAAAGGCTGATTGTTATTCAAGAGTTAGATACGGTATAGATTTTTATTAGCTTTTATTTAGAAGAAAGAAAATTGATAATTATATTTTTGCTGTATCAAGATTATGAATTAATTGATACTTTTGATGACGGCTGGGTGTTTTCTATATTTACTACTACAATATATAATATAATATCTATGGACGCTTCACACCACATCAGTCTGGCCCCGTGCTAAGTACCTGAAGGACTTGTGATACAGGTACCAGACAACGGAAATATATTTAATACTTTTATACTATAAGTACATATATTTAAGCTTTTTATTATATTATACACATATTTAATATACATCTATGACCCAGGAACTTTTGAAAACTTTTTGTTCCGTCGGCGGGATTCGAACCCGCGACCCCCGGCTTGAGCTACCAACAGCCCACCAACTGAGCCACAGAGGTCGTCATACAATAGGGAGAGTGATACATACTCTTGCAGCATCGCGACTTACGAAGTAAAGTAAAGTTTTACTCATGCATTCATCATTATAGTACGGGAGCCCTAGAACAATTTTTTTGATTATTACTATCAAGCAAATTTTTTGTGAGTAGCTTCATTTTGATAAGACGAACAACATTTTTATTTGCGAAAAATCTCGAAAGTGGTAGGTAACAGAAATAGCAAGGATTTCATACTTTGATTTGATGGTCCTAAAATATGGATTGTTCTATTTGTAGGACAATGTTAAGTTATATAACTATTAAGCTATCAATATACAAAAAATCAGCTTGTTACGGTTCCGTTTTAGGGTTCAGTAGTCAATCAAGTTTTCTTTATTACAGAACCCTAGAACGGAACCCTAACGAGCTGATTTTTTGTATATTGATAGGTTAATAGTTATATAATTTAAAAGTAACATTGTCCTACAAATAGAACAATCCATATTTTAGGACCATCAAGTCAAAGTATGAAATCCTTTCTATTTCTGTTTGCTACCACTTTCAAGATTTTTCGCAGATAAAAAATGTTGTTCGTCTTATCAAAATGAAGCTACTCCCATAAAATTAGCTTGATAGTAATCAAAAAAAATTGTTCTAGGGCTCCCGTACTATTAACCCTCTTTTACAATAAATTAATTTTGCCACGAAATCAATAGTCGGCTCCAGTACTTCTTTACATTTTCCTTCAAAATTCAGATTTGGATATCCCTATATAAATAAATAAACTGGGTATTTGCGGATAATTTGCTGATAACATATAATATACTAGATGACGCCCCCGTTGCGCCAAAATTCGATTATCACGCCAGAACCGTACATTTTTCCGGGATAAAAAGTATTCCATGTTCTTACCCGGGACTTATAGTAGCTCCATACCTCAGCAAAATCTGTTCAGCGGTTTGGGCGTGAAGAGGTAACACATTTTTGCACACACAAACAGACGCACTTTTGCATTTATAATATTAGTATGGATGTTCTTTAATAACACCTACACAAGGGTAGGACACGGACTCGTGAGTCGCAGCCGAGCCGCGAGCGAAACGCCCGCCAGTATTAGTATGCGTCTACATTTCTACACAACTTTCTACACATTCTTGTCGGCAGCCGGAGAAATGCGTATATTTCAATTGTTTGCCCGGGAAAAATAACATTACAGTACTTGAAAGTCGTTTGGGGAAAAATTATTTCGACTATTGTCATTGTCTAACTCTACTTTTCGGATGAAATTTGGAAAAAATCTCAGTTGAAATCATAACATTTTTGTATCATTTTCACAATTATCAGTTTATATCAACGCCGAAAACACGAAAATGTGAGTTTATTTGATAAAAAATACAGTCTTTTGTAACTATTATTTTTGTCTATCTCGTTTATGTAAAATATTATATTTTAAAAGTAATTCGGATGAATCAATTGAGTGACCGCTGAATCGATTTTCTTCGTCTCACTTTCATACCTGTCATTCTCTATTCAACCGAAATTAATTATTTAGTTGTATAGATTTAGTTGAATTTGACAGGTCGAATAACTTTTCAGTGAGTGGCCCCTAATTAGTATTGAGTGCCTGTGCCCAAGTGTGCCAAGCCGAATGTTTGAAGCGGTCGTCATTGGCCCACATAACATTTTTACGTCCACTTATCTAGACTAGAATATATTTTGATTTGGATAAGAAAGTTCTAGATCTATTCGAATGATTAGAATACGTGACAAGACTTATGACACAAATCTTCTAATACGTAAAGTTATATTACACTTGTTTATCCAAAACAATATGTCTGATTTTTGATTATATTTTATTTTTTGCGTTTATAAGTGACAAGTACGTAGAGTGCTCTTCTATCTCTGAAAACAAGGCGTACCTAGTGAACAGCTGTATTCTATATTTTAAGGAGTAACAAACTAAAAACAACTTCTGTTGAATCTTTTTAGGTGTGATAAGGTAACATACAAATGGACAGACGCATTTTTGCGTTTGTAATATTATGGATGGATTTGCTCACAGTTTACGACAGACGAGACATAATATGCACATAAACCAGCAGCAAGGTGAACTTGTCTAATATTCGACGGCCCAGTTGCGTCAGTGTGGGTTAAAGTTAAATCAATTATATCATGCTATCTATCTCTTTCAAAATAGAAACTTATGAAAGAGAAGGTATGATATTTAAAAAACGATTCGCCATAACCTGCACTAACAACAGATTCAAATGCAGTTAGAATATGACCTTCCTAGCTATGCGAAGAACTCCATAGCGCATACCAGGGCATGTATGGAATTGTGCAATCATTTTAATTAGTCTATTAATGTGGTACAATATTTAAATTATCGGTGGCCTTTTAGGGCTCCAATATTTCTCTATTTACTTTTCTAAAACATTAAAATTGTAAATACAGACTTAAATTCGTATAGATTGATATTTGATAAAATATTAATATTGATAAATTGCATAATATGTCAGCATAATGTTAGTCAATATATTTTTGCACAATCTCTTAAATATATACAATATATTTTATAACAGAAGAAAGATCACTTTGAATGCAAAATTCAGCTTTCTTTTATATTAATCACATTTTAAAAATTACACTTTCGCTACAATTCTCGCTAAATGTTTTTATGTATGATAATAATTGGCCATGACGTAATCTTGCATTATAAAAATAGTGTTTTGTTTGTTTAGAAATAAAAATATGAAGGAAAGGAAGTTAAAATCCCACACAAGGGGCAATACACTTTTCACCGCATTACACACACATAAATAACCGCTCAACTCGTCTAATAAAAGCGTAGTTTCGTTACATATAATATTGTGTGCGTGACATTGTGTGATTACACGGCGAGGCGGGGTGTAGCGTAGTTCAGATTGGCCGATACGGTAACTCTTGTCTTCAATTCTTAGTTTTATCAAATTGTTGTTTGTTATGATGTTGATGTTGTTAAATTTATGATTTTAATAAACGTAGCGTAGAGCATAGTTCAGATCGGCCGGTATGGTTTGCAGATTCTTTTGGTCTTCGCTTTTCTTGGTCAAAGATTAATCTTGTTATTGTTGAATATTATGTTAATGTTGTTAATAATAATGATATTGTTGATGTTAAAAAAGTTTCTTTTGTATTTCCAGGTGGCGATGGCCGGCGACTTCATCCTCGCCGTGGCGTCGATGATGATAGCTCGCCTGCGGAGCGACGAGGTCACTCTGGTACTCAGCCAGGTAAGACATTACCCTTTTGACGCAGTCGAGTAAGACCTTACCCGACTGCATCAGGAGGGTTGTGATTTTTCGAGAGAGTTTCTTTGACACGTTCTAAATCCCGTTCGGCTTGTCGAACTTGCACTTGAGAGGTTATTATTAGATTTGTCTTGATTTTGGAATGACTCTGGGTTAATCTTGTGTCTTTTCAAGGGACTCAGTAATCAAATTTCATCCAAATCGATTCAACGGTGTAAGGTTGAAAATGACAGATAGTCAGAACTCAAGACTGTATATTACCTTCGCATTTGTAATTCTAGAATGGACTAGTATGATTGCTAATGCAGTTGGGTTTTTGTGTTATTTTCATTACGGTTTTTTATTATTTTACACAAACTGCAATTTGCAAGGCACGTCCAAATGCGAGGAAAAAAAATCGCCGCAAAAGGCAGAAGCTAGCGTGAACGAGTCTACACGCAAAATGCAAACAAATTACTTATAATTTGACTCGATACATAGGAAATTCTTTATTTCCGTTTCTTCGTACCAGTAACTCCCTTCACGGAGTAACCTCGAGGAGTTTCACTCTCAGCCCATTAATTAACATTGCTAATGTGTAGTTTGAACTTTGAACGCTCGTGTAGACTGTATATTTGGAAATTATTTTAATTGTCAAGGCAAAAGATGCCATTTGCAACAGATTTCGGGCATCTGCAACAAATTAATAAAGCGCATGCAAATCTTCGCTAATTGTCGTAATCACGAAAACATCCGAATCTATGAAACGTAAGAGCCCCAAACAATGCACTTGCATTTTGTACCTTGTTCAAAGGAAATAGAAGTAAATATCATATTGTCGGTGGCTGTCGCCGGTCCGTCAATTGTCAAAGGTTCTCTCTGTGTGGAAATTGGAATTATATAGAGCAACTATTACAGGGGTCACCAAATGGCGGACCGCGATCCGCATCCGGACCGCCGACACATTGTGTGCGGACCAAGTACTTTCGAAGATGAACTTCGTTAAAAATAAATTTCGGTCCCGACTTACTGATGAACATCTCCAGGATCAATAGCTTGCACCAAACATCAGAGAGATAATTAGCTACAAAAATTGTCACTTTTCTCATTGACATGTAAATAAATACCTATTGTAATTTCCGTAATTACCTTTGTTAAATATATTTTTTATGAAATGTGTGGACCGCGAAGGTCATATAATTTCTTAAAATGGACCTCGAGAGAAACTAATTGGTGACCCCTGAACTATTACATATAGTACAATAGGAAATTATAGAAGCCTTTTTGATATTTTTTAATATTAAAAATATAAAAATACCTACGTAAAAAACAAATTGAGTACTAGAAAAAACATTTACATAACAGAAAGATACACATGCATAAATATATATGAAATTAATAATAATATTTTAAAGTATATCAATAGTTAATGCAGAAATACAACAAATAAATAAAAAAATATGCCTCACTTCGCCCATACCTTTATTTCGTAGCATCTCCATCATGGGTATCGCAGACACAATAGATTTTCAATTGTTATAAGGCAGCTGGCTGCCGCTTGGGCATTGATGGGTTAAATAAAGCCAATGTTTTTAATCTTTTAACCATGATGGTTATTTTAACAACATTCTGGACCGTGTTACAAAAGCTACAAGAATATCACGACGAATTTTGACTAATATTTTAAACGCAATGCAATTAGATTATGCAATTTACCACTCTATATACATATCGTCTTCCGACGCTCGCAAAATACGACCGTTGCCGAAAAATGACGAAAATTTCTATGCGCATTATCACTTTGGGAGCACTGTAATTAAACTCTTGTCATAAAAAAAGCCTCAATCAGTCGGTTTATAATCTAGCTCTCAGTGGCGAAGGGTGAATATTTTCGGAAGGGAAGCCGGAGTATAAAATCTACTACTACTACAACTTACCAAAATGCTCAGTACTGATGTGTATGTCCGAGTTTCAAGTTTGCTTGACATGTTTTTTGTTTTTTATACGCTTTAAGAACGAGTGTCCTTTGGACAGCAAATAATAATAATCTGTGAGTGAACAGTCTACTTATTTCATTTATATTATAACGAACGAACGACTATACGATGACGTCAGCATAACACACAATCCAAATTAATTTATTTCAACACACTTTAACACCAAAACAAATAAAATTCGACAAAACAAAACAAACAATTTGTTTAAAATTCGCACTATCCGCCATAAATGTCAAACTTAAAAACCAGTAAAATAAAAATGTATTACGCGCGTGTCTAGATTTAATACCGCTAAAGTCATTCTTAATAAAGTCGTATTACAAAAAATCCTACCAAATAAAATGTATGACGCGCCAGCAAAAGTATAATGCCGCTACATTCATTCTTAATTCGAAGCATAACAATTTTACTTCATGACTGATCTTTCTCGCTTGCACTTGTGCGTTGTTAATTAACCTTTCTCTGTAATAAGCCGTAAGGTATCGAGTTATTTCCAAGTATATTCGCGCGTGCTAGAACGAAACAGAACATGACGATCAGTTCACGGGAATGAAAAGGACAGATGCTTTGTATGAAATATTGTTGTATGAAGAAGTAACTCGTAATTTATCGGCTTGCCGCTTGATTCTCTCGGAGATGTTCAGTGCATTATTGCCTATTTTTGTAGGCGCTTAGTAAATTCAAACTATTTAAATTTTCAAGTAAATGAAAAATTTATTGCTTATAAAATTTTGTAGGCAATTAGGTAATTCAAAGTTTTTTTAAGTATGTATGTAAAATATTTATTAAATAAAAATGTCGTTGGTCCAAGGGAAGCCGACGGAAATCGGGTTATATGGACACTTCGCCACTGCTAGCTCTTACACATCGTTTATTATATTATCTTAGGTATACTACGCCATTTCATTTGATATACAGGTTAATTTATATACAGGTATTTATCTCAGTTATACCCAATAATTTGAAAATTTTAAAATATGACATAGCGTCTAGAAGCAGGAAATTACGTATCTTCTGTATTAGTCGGTCGGCCGTGACCGGAATACTGTAAACACAAGTTTTCATTAAGACCCATAATGACACCTCCTAATCACTTTGCACTTAGACCGCAGTGTTATTAGTGTTTAAATGCACATTAAATAAAAATATGGGTTTTAAAAATGTCGGTCAAGTGCGTTGCAGTTGTATTTACAGTAACAAAGATACGCCAATTAGTTTTATGATTTAAGATTTGTGTTATTTGATAAAGTCTTGCTGCTAATAAAACCATGCCGAACGTGTATACACATTGCATTAAGTAAGCACAATTTTGCACCAAATGACGATAAATAGGACCTTTTATTATAGTTACTTCACATTCATTTTTAAGATAGCAATTAAAATTGAACTGTATGTATAGTATACTAGAAAATACTACCGCTACAACACCCTCGGCGCCATATTGCAAGGAATTTTCATTTTCTTGTTAAGTCAATAAAGATCAATTTTGTGCTTAGAGGGGCGATATTTAAATACATTAATTGACATTTAATTTTTAGAATAAAAAAAGATGTAGTTCTACGAACATTCAAACTGGCGTCGCGTTGTATCATTTCAACTAATTTAAAATTTTGAACATAGCTTGGATTCTTCTATATACTCAGTTTATTATTTGGACTTGCAGGTGGTGACGGACCTGGTGCAGGGCGAGTTCATGCAGCTGGGCAGTAAGGAGACGGAAAACGAGCGGTTCGCGCACTACCTCACCAAGACCTACCGCAAGACCGCCTCGCTCATCGCCAACTCGGTTAAGGCGGTAAGTACCATCACTTGCAGGTGGTGACGGACCTGGTGCAGGGCGAGTTCATGCAGCTGGACAGCAAGGAGACTGAGAACGAGCGGTTCGCGCACTACCTCACCAAGACATACCGTAAGACCGCCTCGCTCATCGCCAACTCGGTTAAGGCGGTAAGTACCATCGAGGAAATTGATTCCTAGGCAGTTGACAAGACCAACGTCATTTGGTCGGATCATGCCAATTCAATGTTAATTGTTATCTGAGGGCTGGGTTTGACGTAACGCGACCAAACAAACCTAAAAATTCAACTAAAGCCATGAGTAAAATCCGCAATTACTTAGTTGCCAACCCAATATATTTTCTATCAAAATCTTTATTTAATTTATGTTAGGTACTTAGTCATTAAAAATGTAACTGCGGCTGTTACAAGATTTTGAAATGCTACAAGAAAAAGCTACCTGTATCGGTTCGTTTATTGTACTACCTCATCAAGATCTACCGAAAAAGCGCTTCGCTCAGCACTATTATATGCCTTTTGATGTTCCTTGCGGACTTGTTCATACCAAATACTAGCTAAACACATGAATTATATGTTAAGTACTATTCCCGCTTGACTTAAAAATCATATAATTGATAGTTGAAAACAGTACGGGGATTTTTTTCAAGTCACTCAGTCAATAATTATTAAAAACAGGATTTTCCAATTCTTCTGTTTTATCATTTGCCTATTCATGTATGCGTCAACTTACGTCTCGCTTTAGTAACATGACATAAGTGTATGTATATTACCTATTACTGGCGCTTACATAGCTCGTACCATCCTTTGAATCCCATATTAGTTGCTAATTCATATTTACTAGGCGCCTATGTTGGTTCATTCTTGCATTTTAATATGGTTGTGGACCAATAATGTGTTTTAAATAAATGATGATGCCCGTAAATATTATGTGCCTAGATCGTGATTATATTGCTAATCGTTGTGTACACCGTTTCACTTTATTTATAGGTTTAGTGGGTAAAATAGAAGTGCCACTTATACGCCTTATAGGCGAGGGCTTTGCTTGTTTTAGCATACTGATGCTGTACAAATATTATTATTCATGTTAAGGAATTCAGGCCTTTTTCAAATTTA
This sequence comes from Cyaniris semiargus, assembly GCA_905187585.1. NCBI lineage: Eukaryota > Metazoa > Arthropoda > Insecta > Lepidoptera > Lycaenidae > Cyaniris > Cyaniris semiargus. Next base: position 3,368,562 of record LR994551.1, read on the forward strand.
GGCTAGGCGAGAAATTGATTTTACCATGCGACAGCTATCTTGCACCATTTATTTTGTCCTTTTAACATGAAATAACACTAGTAATTTAGGGAACATGTATATTGATAATACTTCCAAAAATATTTTGTGTAATATTAATCTATACATATACATATGTATACTAATATTATAAAGCGGAAGAGTTTGTTAGTTTGTTTGTTTGTTTGAACGCGCTAATCTCAGGAACTACTGGTCTGATTTGAAAAAATCTTTCAGTGTTAGATAGTCCATTTATCGAGGAAGGCTATAGGCTATATTTTATCACGATAAGACTAATAGGAGCGAAGAAATAGAGGAAATTATGGAAAAAACGGGGGGAAATTATTTTAAAGGGCTTATTTGAACGCGCTAATCTCAGGAACTACTGGTCTGATTTGAAAAATTCTTTCAGTGTTAGATAGCCCATTTATCGAGGAAGGCTATATTGTATCACGTTAAGACTAATAGGAGCGAAGAAATAGAAGAAAATGTGGAAAAAACGGGGGAAATTATTTGAAAGGGCTTATCTCACGAACTACTAGAGAATTTTTCTATTTTATTTGGGTCAGATAAGAAGTAGACCACGTGAAGGATCATAGGCTATTTTTTTAGACTGATTTGTCTGTGAAATATCTAATTTTGGCGGGAGAAGCCGCGCGGAACGTCTAGTATGTAATAAAATCGTAGGAAAGTCAAAACTGTACATTCAATATTTTTTAAAAAGAATACTTGGGAGGGCGTGATCTATAATCGATATGGAAGACAAAAATATAGTTTTTAGAATTTTTGTTTGTTTGTCTGTATGTATATCCGGGCTAAACTCAAAAAGTACTGCATGGATTTAATTCTGCATGAATATTATTTATGCAGAAGTAAATCCATCCTATGAATATTATTTGTTCAGTTGCTGATATAAAATTACACATACGAAAACAAGGCAGTTCTGGAAATATAACATACGTACGCGTCGAATTGATAACCTCCTCTTTTTTAATTCGGTTAAAAATGGTCCAGGTGGCTCTGCTAAGCGGCGCGGACTCTGACACCTGCGAGCTGGCATTCCAGTACGGCCGCAACCTGGGCCTGTCGTTCCAGCTGGTGGACGACCTGCTGGACTTCGTGTCCAGCTCGCAGACCATGGGCAAGCCCACCGCCGCCGACCTCAAGCTGGGGCTAGCTACTGCACCAGTCCTGTTCGCCTGTGAAAAGGTGGGTCATGTTCAGAGTTTAGGGAACTTTTTTTATCTTTTTTTTAATATTCAAATAAAGACCAATAACTTAAAAAGCTAATACAATAATTTAGATAAACATATAGCTAACTAGATGACGCCCGCAACTCCGTTGCGATAAAATTAGTTTATCGCGAAGGAACCGTACGTTTTTCCGGGATAAAAAGTGGTCCTGTGTCCTTTCCCGGGACTCAAAGTATCTCCATACCAAATTTCAGCAAAATCGGTTCAGCGGTTTGGGCGTGAAGAGGTAACAGACAGACAGACAGACAGACGGACAGACAGACTTTCGCATTTATAATATTAGTATGGATGATATTGATATGGAGTATTACACAAAACAGCCTTTTATTCAAACGACTTTAGACCAGTTCTGAGATTAAAGACATTTTGAATTTTTTCATGAACTTGTTAAGGTCATATTGAAATATAAAATCGTCAATGTAACCCAAAACTTAATTTCTATTACATCTGAAAAAACCCGCAAAACCGCTGCTGTATTGTCAAAAATGGTCCATTTCTTATTTTAGTATGCTTTAACCTGTAATTTTTCTTTCAGTACCCAGAGCTGAACCCGATGATAATGAGGCGGTTCCAGGAACCGGGAGACGTGGAAAAAGCTTTCGAGCTGGTCCACAAGTCCCGGGGACTCGAGCAGACGAGGTTCCTCGCGCGCAAACATGGCCTAGAAGCCGCGAGGCTGGCCTCGGAGCTCGCGGACAGCCCCTACCAAAAGGGGCTAGTGGTAACCACTGATCTAGTACTCAACAGGATTAAGTAAAACATCCACGGCTCACGTATTAGTTTGTACATTATCGATCAAAAAATCGATTAACGTATTCGATTCAACATCGATTTAAAATGCTGGTTTTCGGCCACTGATCACTCGAGAGGATTAAGTAGATTTAGAATGGCATCCACGGTTCGTCACGTACTATTTATGTACCCATTAAAGTCGATGTTTCATTTATTGATTGAATAAGTATCGATTCTAGTTTAAAATTCGATAGCCTGACCGGAAGGCCCTAGTGGTGACCACTGATCTAGTACTCAACAGGATTAAATAGATATACGACAGAAAGGATTCCACGGTTCGTCATACTAGTTACGTAAATGTTGGATATAAAATCGATATTTTATTACATTTAGTATCGATTTAATATCGATGTTCTTCGATTACGTAGTATCGATTGAATATCGATTTTATTTAAAAATGCTGGTTTTACGCTTTCGATGTCGATTTTTTAGATGCCAGCGTCTATTTAAAGTTGAAGCTTGCAAGCGTTTGCTAAAAACTTGGACGGTTTTTAGTTTTCCTCGACTCAAACGATAGAGTTTCCGATTTTTCCAGTATTATGCGCAGCGCGTATACACTAGAAGCACTTTATTCGCGTCATCTATAACCTTTATTATTAAAGGTAGCTAAGGATCGAGCGACGAACAGAATATTGGATTCCTTTTTGCAAATGTCACGTTTGATGTGTGTGTGTGTGTGTTTGTGTGTGTGTTGCGTGTGAGGCGTATCGTAGATATTTTACAGCTAGTAAAATAGATCCGGACAGTGAAATAAGGTGAAAATAATAAAGTTGACAGGAAACTTTTCGGTTGAAGTTGTAAGAAATAAATTAAACGATAGTTTATTTCTTTTAACTCCTTTTATAATTTGTTACAATAATTCTAAACGTGACACACTGAAAAGTGTCCGGTCGATTTTATTACGTGTGTTTTTATGTTTTAACACTTTTATTTATTTTTATTTAACTTAGTTTTACGCTGCAACGTCTCTTTACTTTTGCGACCTGATTTATTTTAAGTTTCCGTTTTATTGTAATCTATCTACGAACACAAAGAAACATAGTGTAAGGCGTGCGAGCGACTACTCGTTACCAAATAGTGTTGCACGAGCGTACCGCTCAGGAACATCGATATTATACGCAGCAGACTTTGTTTGAATTTATTTGTATATAGCTTGTATTTTCTTCCCTTCTTCTATCTGTGCAATGATGTAGGTGTAGGTTTGTGAAGTACCTGGGTAGGTATGCACATTTATCGTTTACAAAAAATATATAATCGAAAATTACAAAAGGTTGAAATTGTTACACTCGGATTCTGTGTAAATATTGAGAGTCATTGGATAAGTTACCCGTGATTTATCTTCGAAACCGATTACCTCAATTTCTTTAGTATATACATGTGTGATTCGGTGTGTATGTTCTTACGTTATTGTAAAATTTGTTAGATAACGAGTATGCACAATATATAGAGTAGGCGAATCGCCCGGTAGGATCGTTAAAAGTATGGCAATTTTATAGCTAATTATAATTTACTGTTGTAAATAATATAATATTTGATGTATTGATGTAATACAGATACGCTGATAATCATATTAATCAGTATGTTATGTAAGATGATTTTTAATGAAATATATCGATACTGTCCATGGAACAACACTAGTTTGCCATTTAAGAGATTAACTCCGATGCAAAGTTACACTCTTTAGTAACAATAACTTAAAGTATTTCTGTACGTCTGTTAAGGTTCTATAAAATTTAAACGCTGTTGTATGTTAAAATATGTTTATAATGGAAGTTATATTCTTTGTAAATTTCATAATAACGGGAGTCAATAATTTTTTATTTATGTATGTAGTCTTGTATTTAGCTTAATGTTTGTAAATATTACGTCTTTGTAAAATGATAAATCATGAATAATTTTATAAATATTAGTTACACAGTATTGTTTTATTACTACGAACCCTACCACATTTTTAGGAATATCTCAAAAACTGCAATATTTTGAGCACATTAAAATTATTGAAAGTAATTTTAACAATTTGTATGGCAAATGACAATTTGTATGGCATGAAGTTAGTTACCATTGTTTGCCACTGGGGTCGCTGTTTTGACGCCAAATTGTAGGTCTTTTGAGCTGGTGGCAATAATGCGTTTGATGCCATCGCTAATACTAAAACGAAGAACGGCCCACATAATATTTTACTATGGCATACATTTTATATGAAGGCTGTCACCGTATCATAATTTTTATCTATATTCGTTTGTATCTGGGAAACTGCGCATGTCCTATTAAAAATAATAAAAAAAAACGCCTTATCAAAACACACAAGCTGTTACGGCCTATAATAATAGTCCTGATGACGAAAAAAGGAAATCGAGAATTTTCAATACTTTTACTTATAATATTGCAAATGAATACAGCGAATGCCGAGTCACGAGTGATCCTCGTTTGTCATGTGCCATGCCGCAATTTTCATCTAGGGAAATCAGATTATGCTGAACTAGTTGAGACATACCAAAAATGGAACATTGAAACGTGATTTTCACGTATCGCGCATCGCTGTCGTCGAAATGGAATCGAGCAATTATATCTAAGGAGTAAAAGCTTTACCTACTCTTTATAGCATAGTAAATATCTTTGCCATGGTTATAGTATCCAGGAGTATATATAAACCATCAAATGTTTAATTTGCAAAGTTGTGTCTGTTGTTGTTTTAATAATATATATTTTATTATTATTATCATAGAATAGAATAAGCCTTTATTGCCAGTTATACAATATTAAGGTACAGTTCATTATTTCATTATTATATTCAACATTCAATGTTATAAAACAATTCATGATACAGTAATTAATAATAAAATTTTAAAAAATTTTGACTTCATTATTTTCAATTCAAGCATTTTAAATTATAATATTATGATATTACACATATTAATAACCTAGTCTATTTTTTCATTGTTTTGAATTTTACTCGGAAATAATTATTTATTATTTGCATGCAAACTTATGTTGTAATCTCTCTTTTCCTGCCTTGTCCATGGACGTAGGCCTCCTCCAAGGCTTTTCATTTATCCCAATTTTGTGCTTCTTTACTCCATGTTGCTCCTGCCATTTCTTTAAAATCGTCTTCCCATCTCCGGTGTTGCCTACCTCATTATCATACGTCACCCCAAATTCAGATTGAGAACGCACCCGAGAGTACCCCACGGGATCTGTACATTATCCCGCGATAAAAAATAGTTTTTGTCTTTCCCTGTCAACTCTATATTGCATTCGGTACCCTAGAACCTCATATTTGCCCGCCGTCACTTGGTCATATAATTTTCTCGAACTCCTGATTTTTATGATTAGCAATGTAAAATTTATACATTTTTTTTTCAAATAATCTACAGGCGCATGTATATGTCGCAGTCATCTGGTTTAATCTGCGATTCGATTGAATGACTAGCGCATTCATTGAATGTCAACATTCAATTAAATGACTCGGCCGAATGTTGTTTGAACATACGTCACTCAACGTCCAACTAGTTAGCGATTTATTTTTTTGTAAGAAAACTACATAAGTGGTTTGTATTGTATGTGTCCCTTATACAAGTAGTAACAAAACTAAATGATAATACTTTAGGGTGTGTAAGTGTCCCTTATATTATAGAGTTCACGTTGAAAGTAGCAGCGCTGAAAGAGCAATTTTTTTTGTAATTTGTATGGGCAAGCGCCTGCGCGTCATGAATTTTTGTATACAAAGGTGAAAAAAAAGTTACTCTTTCAGCGCTGCTACTTTCATAGCAAACTCTATATAGGGGACCCATACAGACCCTAAAGTATTATCTCTTAGTTTTGTTACACTTGTATAGAGTTCACTGCGAAAGTAGAAGAGCTGAAAGAGCAATTTTTTGTGTGATTTGCTTTTCCCGTACAAAAGTTTAAAAAAGTTACTCTTTCAGCGCTGATACTTTTACAGCAAACTCGATATAGGGTACCCATTCACGTCCTAAAGTATTATCACTTAGTTTTGTTACACCCTGTATACTTGGGGTACCGGGATAGGACACATGATAGTTTTTAAAAATAAAACGGTCCTTTCGATTAAAAAATTACTGCGGTAGGTACTAAATTACAAGAAAGTAACATCTAGAATCTAGATAATTAAAAAAACGTAAACTAAATTTTTATACATAAAACAAGGATACAAACAGTAGAACAATTTACGTGAATATTTGTGACTCGTGAACTCGTTTTTCATCGTAACTCGAACGTCGAAACAAATACATGTATTAAGCCTTCCGACCACAGATCTAGGAAAAATATTTTTTATACAAGCTCTCAAGTTCTATTTATATTGTTATAGTTTTTTCATGACAAGCAAGTTTTTTCACAGTTCTCTCAGTTTAAAGGAATTTAAAATCCACAAGCCTCTTTCGCACTATGTAAACCCTTTACTAGTCAGCAACAGAGATTCATAACTTTTCTATCTTACACTTGCACAATTGCTATTAGTTTTAAATAGGCCCGATTTACATTATCTTAGCAAAGTGCTTTAGGATGGTACTTTAGTTGAAACATGTAAACGCTACTTGCTTTATTTCAGTAAAGCCTACCTGTAGGTATTTGCCTTTCAGGTTGTACTAAAATACTCTCCTAAACACTAAGATAATGTAAATCGGGCCTTAGGTTTGGGTACGATAGCAATATTTTCGTGCGCGAGTAAAAGCTTTATAATTTTCATACCACGATCGGACTATACCCGGATTTTGTCTATCGGCATGTCTTCACTATTCCTAGCACTACATTCTTAGCTTCCGTGGTAGCGTAGATCAATACCGCGCCCGGCACCGCCAGGACAGCCCTAATATCTACTGAAAATGACATGGAAAATTCAGTCGCCTCGACAAAAGCATCAGCGAACCACTTCGCCTTTATTACAATGAAATAAAGCCCATTATAGCTTGATTGACTGAAAGTTACAAAGTTTTCAGATACGCCGTCAAAGACTTACAGCTGATTAGTTTGTCTTTATTACAACGACACAAAATGTATAATGTAATAGCTTGAAGGCAAATTACAATGCATTTGCTTTGTGTATGTGATATAGGTTACATTTCGAAGACAACTTATAAGGGTGACCATATTATAATATGATATAGCTAATGTATTCCGGTATTCCTATTACCTATTAGGCAAATATTATATAGATGCCAACGAGAACGGCGAAAGTAACGCATCGCCTCAGCAATGTATTACTCATGGTCTTACTTACCTAAAATAACCACATTATAATAATAATATTATGTCTTATGTTTTAATGTATGTATTTTCATAATATCTAGTCGCAAAAAAACGTTTGTTTTCCATCGAAATAGACTCGCATTGCTTGACCTATGTCGACGGGCACAGATATATAGAGTTCACAACAGCGAAAAACGATAGTAACTTTTTACCGTAGGAAAATATACAAAACTCACTCTTATGCGCGAAGTCGCGTGCTTAATTTGGTATTTATTATAATTTTTTATCACAAAACTTTACTTTTTACTTTAATTGTTATCGTTTAGTTATTTATAGACTTTTATAAACAAAATTGTCAGTTTCAAGTTTGTAAAGTACTTTCCGTAGGTACTCTACGTAGAGTATTGATAATATCGGTGTAGGCAAGAGACGTCTCCTACATCAACATGGAGTAATAAATACGTGTTCGTGCTGCAAGACGATTTTTTCGAATTTCATGTAACGCATATTTTGGTTTTGAGTTATATTTTACGAGTCACAGTCTAGAGCAATCAGGCAAAGTCCTTTCAAAATATTACGATAATATTTAAGCACTAGGCTTTGCCAACGAACTCGGGTGCTACAAACCTTAGCAATTTATGTAAATACTGAAACTATCATAACCAATCACTCTGTTGCACTTTAGGTCGTCAACCATTAACCTGAAAACCACATGAAAACCAGTCCAGTTGTTTCTGAGAGTATCACACATACAAGGTGTGACAAACAAAACATAGTGACAAATGGCAATATTTTAGGGTGTGTATGTGACCAATGTAGATACAGAGTTCACTGTGAAAGTATCAGTTCTGAAAGAGTAACTTTTTTTTAAACTTTTGTATGGGAAAACTAAAAAATCAAAGAACAAAAAAAATTGCACTTTTAGCGCTGCTATTTCCACAATGAAGTCTATATATAGCCTATATATAAGGGACACACCCTAAAGTATTATCACTCAGTTTTGTTACACCCTGTTTACAGAGAGACTGAAACTGCGAGCCACATAATACAGATTATACCGTAAGTATAACGTAAGTAGTAATTCAATTACCAAATTAGGCAGAGGTATTTTAGATACGAGAAGTTACTTTACACCAGGGGGGTGTGCCAAAATCTTTTCGTTTTCGCTTCGTTATAGAATCGCCGATGAAAATGTATGGAATTGACATAAGCGTTCGTTAGTATGACGTTGACGTTCGACTCGTCTTATGTCAATTCCATACATTTTGATCGGCGATTCTATAACGAAGCGAAAACGAAAAAGTTTCGGCTAAATGGCCAGGTTAGTCATAAAGTATTATCACAAGTTTTCCAAAGACCTCTGTAATAGCATGAAAAGTTATATAAAAGTTTGGTCACATTCGTTTGAGTAATTGTGTTGAATGGCATCGGTTTTCAGACACCTCATTTACTCGGACTTTTAGGTTTATTTTACCCCTACTAGGACCTTTATACCGAATACATATGGCTCACTTTCGTAAAAACTCCGCGGTAGCTGAATAAACTATAAATTCCTAATTGCATGACCTACTTCCTTCAGTTCGGTGAATCCGAAATGTCCGTAAATTAAATGGGGTTTTGACGCTTTTGCCGCGTTATCAACAGTGTAATTTGCAGTTTAACTTGGTGATTGACTGTATTTTTGTAAAGACTTTATACGGTAGATTAAAACTAAAAAGATTGCTGATAAAATTAATCTAGGAGATAAATCTAGATACTAATCGACGTAGAAAATGAGAATTCTGGCTTTCTTAAATTATACGTGCTTGCCTCCAGAATCTTAATCCTAATCAAATTATTATTATCATCGCAAAGCAAGTAAGTACCTAAAGTTTCAAACTCTATTTAGTTTTGTACTTACGAAGTAAATTGTTAGTATAATAATTGTTAGTATAATATTAAGGCTTTTATTTAGGTTTCACCTTGCCTAGTTTATCTACACTCACCACTAATTAGAAATGGAAGAAGTAATTAAAGAACAAATCTATCCGAAAACAATAAAATTCAAGAATAAAAACATCGGAAATCGTTCCGTGCGCATCGTCAATTTAGCGTTTCAGTAAAAGGGTCGCAGTCGAGACGCTACTCCGGGCCTGAAACAACGAATCATTAAATAATGATAAGTGTATAATCATTAATATATTCATTAATTATAAATAACAATGACATTATTAATTACTGAGTGTTAGCCCAATGTTTGCGCTGCACTCTCGTCGATTGCGAAGGTAGGTGTCTTCGAGTTTCTAATTACTCAATTAATGATTGTGTAATGATCTATTCATTATTCAATATTCACTTGAATAATTTGTATCCGAAACATCTGCATAAAGTAGGCGTTTGTCGTTTTTTTATTTGATTAAACAGTGTCTTTGGATTTTGATAATCCGTTTTAAAATCCTATTACTTTATATAAAGTATCTAATTAATACGTACATACTTATTTAGCGTGTGCAATTAACTTTTATTTTATCTGTCCCGTCCCAATTCCCGATCATTCCTCATTAGACATTACTTATGTGTTAAATACATTTTCGGGTTATTAGTTTTTTTGCATTTGTATTCATTTATAATTTGGTAGCAGTGACATAAAAGTAAAACGTTTCTTGGTATTCTAGAAGATTAAGCGGCACCACGTCCAGCTCAGCGCGTAGACAGGCCCGAGAGAGAAGATTAGCTGAGCAGACGAGGGCAGAAGGGGAGAGGATTGCCAAGGAAAGAAGAGAAGAGAGGCTGAAGGAAAACAAAGAGCAACAGAAGAAGGTACGTATTTGTGCGTTGAAATTTTTGTTCTTAATTAGTTTTAAAATTATTAGAATATTCTTAATATCAAAGTTACCCACTATGAACCGAATATTCAAATAATGTATCTGATCTACCCTATGTTACATGAAAATTGATAAATTATCACGAATCAAATGTCACCAAATTCATTAAAATAATATCATTAGTTTAGGCGCTACGATAAAACATGCCATACCTAAGTACGAAAGTACACAAATCATATTCACACATCCTTTAAGCTTGGCCGTAGTCAACTAAAGACAGTGGTTCAAGCTATCAATAAAGGCTATCCATCATTATTATTTTACAACTATTTGCATAAGTTTTAAAAGTGATTTCACTAAGCTATTCGGCGGCTTAAAGAGAATCGATGTAACTAAACATAGTGTGGGTTCCGTACTTGATATTATCTATTGTGATGCAGATCTCGTTAAGTCTAATCCCACATCGTATAGCTTCTTCCGTTTGTTGTGCAAATATCTATTATTTTCTTTATAAACAAGAAAAAAGTAGTAATTTTTATAATATGATATACTTAAATAATTATGTAAAAAGGTTTTTGGATTCTAAAATTAAAACAAACTTTTAAAAAGTATGTCAAAATATGTTAAAATCTTTCATCCTTGTAATAGCCCGACCCTGTGTAAGTGTGTAAGTAATTAAAATATTCATACTGTGTAAACTGCAAACAATCATTATTGTTAAAGTTATAATTTTTGATGTTTTTCCACTGTTTTTCTTTGTCTGTCAAAACCATTTTTCTAATGTTTAGGACAAAGACAAAACACTTTATAACATAAGTAAAACATATTACACTGCGTATAACTACGTAAATAAGCAATTAAAATCTGATAAATTATAAAAATGTAGTACACAATGTATTATATCCTAGTTATATTAATAAAAATTGTAAATTCAAATCAATCCTAAAATGTAATTAAATCAGAATAATTATGAATATATATAAGTAATTCTAACCTCTGCATGTAACTATATATACGATATTAAAAGGATTGTAAAAATGTTGTTATCCCACCAAAAACATTTCTTGTAAAATGTTGCCGAGACGACCACATAAGGTTTACCCTGTGAAAAAGATATGAGATCTCATGTAGAGCCAAGCTTCTGAAGCTACCGTCGCGGAGGTGATGCGAATTTTTAGTTTCTGATCTGAAGTTAGTAACGAAACAGCCGAACCATACATATTTTCTGATATGTAGAATTTGTTTAAGTTAGGGTCAGTAGAGTTAGGCCGTGTTGATTCAGAAACTTGGCTGTACATGAGATCTCATATCTTTTTCACAGGGTAAACCTTATGTGGTCGTCTCGGCAACATTTTACAAGAAATGTTTTTGGTGGGATTTCAGATCTTTTTGTAAGTTTGTTCTTGTAAGTACTTATTTATAGGTTTTTTTGTTTACTGTCTACAGTCCCGTGTAAACTCTTATGTCCTAATTCATAAAATTGGTGAAAGTCTCATATAAACCTGCACCCCCCTATTTTAGGGGATGGGGGGCGAAAGTTATAAGTTAATGAATTTTTTTATTAGTTATATACTAAACCATAGAATAAGAAAAATAAACTTAGATTACATATCAAATTTCAGTTTTCTAGCACTTCAGGAAGTAGCCAAACATTTTGATGATCATCAGTCAGTATATGTGTGTGTCAGTGACGAAATCGGTGTATTTTAGATATCAATAAAATCGAAAGTATAAGAGCTATTCAATTGAGACTTTGTATGTTTAATTAGTCTACTATTGACATCATATCCTGAGAATATCAACTATCTGGTAGATCGGAAACCAACTCTATGAGGGTTCAAAAAAACAACGAAACACTTCCAGAAAAGGTAGGTAGTGCCCTTGCGCTTCGCTTGGCTCGTCTCGGCGGGTGTACTACCGTGCACCCAGATAAGTAATGAAATGAAAGGCTTTTTTATTTTTTATTTTTACTACACTGCGTAGATCTTTCTATTAGAAGTGGAGCTAAAGTGTTTCCTTATTTAATTCAGTGCCAAGACAATATTTAAATGTGCGGAACACTAAAAGAACATTAGATAATTCATGACTAGACATAAAAAAGCTTATTAATAAATATTGTATATCACATTATGTCTGTGCTGTCCGAATAATAATTTATTGTTATCGACCTCAGTTCGTAATCCTAGTCTATAGTCTTGATTTATTTACTCTTCACTTGACAAATGGCTGTTGGCCAGGTGTCTGCTTCATCCATATTATGTCATCGATGATAAAATATCTGGTCTACTTAAGTAAGTAGACCAGATATTAGTTTAATATTATTATTTAATATTATTATTATTATTATATATGTAAGTAAGTACTTACTTATGTATCTAATTCCTGAGATGTAAATTCATAACATGGAGATATGGTATATCTATTAGCGACCGTACTAAATAACAAAATAAGTAGATTTAAAATTAATACATAGTGCATACAAATACGAAATTGTGTTCGTATTTTGTCTGTTCGAGCTTAAAAATCATTGTACCGATTTGATGAAGTTTGGTATTTGGTATGGAGAAACTTTGGGTCCCGAAAAGGACAGAGAATACGTTTTAACTCAAGGAAATATGCGGTTTCCACGCAATTAACGAAATTGGATGCAAAGAAGTCGCGAGCAACATCTAGTTATTTATTTAAATTGGCTTCTAAAGCGTGATAATTATAAAAAAGAAAAAAATAGTTTGGCTACAATTTTCAGACAAAAACCGAAACTCATAATAATTAGTTAATATTGTATCATTCAGATAGTAAAAAAATATAACGCGACATTTCTAACCAAGATATTATGTGCTAATTTTAATCTTAAATAAATTATCAGTAATTACACAGATAACTTATCGATAAGAGATGTCTCACGGAAGTGACGTCACTTACGTAATGTGCCAAAGGTTCAGGACACCCGAGCACAGAGCAGGGCTCGCCAAAGGTGGTGCGGCCGCTCACCCTATAAGACCGGGTTAGAGAATTCTATTTAAACCTTATATAGTTGATATAAAGACTATAATAGACGTATAATATTTCTGAATAGATGTATAACATAAGACTTTATTGTAATATTCTATTTTCAACCTTATGTTGTTGACATAAAGGTACTGTCGGATGTAAAATTTAGATGAATGCACTGTAGTTACGTACCGGTACGCCATTTGACCTGGCAAGCCTAGCTAACCTAGGTTTAATAGTTTAAAAGCTACGTGTAATTTGTAGTTTTTATTTTGTTGTTTATTTGGGTAAAAAACAATATCACAATAAAATACATTTAAGGCAGTCTTAACTAGTAAAGTACTTAACTTAGTTTGATGGACTTGTACAGTGAACAAGTAGAAATAAAATACGAAAAAGATAGCTATAATTGTGAAGAGTCTCAATAACTATCTATCTTTTTCGTATTTTGTTTCTTAATTTAAGACCTACCTTTATTAACAAACTAGATCATACCTGAAAGTTTATTCAAAAATTGGACAAAACCTATTTTATGCACTTTAATTGTCAGTCAACTTATAAATTGTCTATCGACATTCAAAATTTTATTGAAATCGCTTCAGCGGTTTAGTGTTTAGGGGTACACAGACAGACAACAACACTTCCGCATTTAATATTAATGTTACAGTGTGGTTGTACTAATGGTAATTTATTTTAGTACTATCCTTCCATGATTTCTATACTCTGGGCTTTACCAAGTATCAACACAACCAACACAAGTTTTAAGCCATTTATTAAGTAATTAATAAATAATGTTTATACGTGGGAGAGCCATGCTTCGGCACGAATGGGCCGGCTCGACCGGAGAAATACCACGTTCTCACAGAAAACCGGCGTGAAACAGCGCTTGCGCTGTGTTTCGCCGAGTGAGTGAGTTTACCGGAGGCCCAATCCCCTACCCTATCCCCTTCCCTTCCCTCCCCTATTCCCTTCTCTTTCCATCCCTACCCTCCCCTATTACCCTATTCCCTCTTAAAAGGCCGGCAACGCACCTGCAGCTCTTCTGATGCTGCGAGTGTCCATGGGCGACGGAAGTTGCTTTCCATCAGGTGACCCGTTTGCTCGTTTGCCCCCTTATTTCATAAAAAAAAAGGTAGAGAATAGAGATCGAATAGGCATAATTTGATATGTCCAATGGAATTCGTTGTATTATAACTCTGAATGGAGATGAACCGTAGCTGTGAACTTTTAAAAGGTATGCGCGCAGTGTAAATTTCACAATCGATTTACAAACGAACTTCTACTATCTTCGTATCTTTGGGACAGTGTTAACCAACGTACTTACGTAACTTTCGTTCAATTGTTTCGGAAGATTGGACAGGTGATATGTTTGAAAGGTTTTTGTGCATAATTAATTTTCCCCGTCGTTTCTCTATATTGGTAGGTAAATAGTTATTAAGAGTTTCCAATACGTAGTGAGAAAGCGTACACAATATTTCAAAGGAAATGACCATTGTGTGCTTTCTGACGTGTCAACGGAGAAAGTTTGGAGGAAAAGATTTATATCAATAAAAAGTTTTTTTCCACAGCCGTGACGTAACAATATAACAAGTCGATTAAGGAGGAATTATAGTCTGTTTCAGTTTATTTTGATATAAATGTAAAAGAAGCTCAGCATGGCAAATGCTGGTAGAACCAGTATTTGCCATGCTGAGCTTCTTTCATAGTGTCACGTTGTGCCGCGCAATCTAGAATTAATGCTATAGCATATTAGTTTTGTCGTTTTTATCTAAATAATTTAAAACGGAAATCCTCTTAACAGATGGACTATAAATTATAAATAGCACGCATATCAAGTAGCGTAGTAGTAGAAACTATATCGAAATCTACTACTTGCTACATTTTACTATGGCAATTTGTGTATAACACGGATTTGAATTTAGTACTTTTTGGTAGCTTTTCATATTATTTTCTCATAAAAATTTAGCCATCAGACCAAAATAGACTTTATGACACCCTATTACGTCAGTTTATTTATAATTAATTTATAGAACCCACTTCTAGCGAAAGCTAATCCTAGCTCAAAACTTATGCCTGAGTGACGGCTTTCTCCAAAAATTATAAATTAATCTGCATTTTAATGGTGACATTATATTTAATGTCCAATAATATTATATAACCGAATTCGATATGTTTTCCTCATTCTGGTTGAAGCTTATTAAATTTTTCGGTGAAGAATCTTTTCCTTAAACCATTAAGTAGGCCTTTTACGGTGTGCTTCAATCACATTTTTATGCATCCTTGTTTATGTCATTACATGTCAAGTGGATTATCCGACATATCAGGCAAAAACAGCAACGTGGATTAGCTTGTGTGTGATGCGACTATACTAGTAAATATTCTTACGAGTATAGTCGCCGTACCGACATAATATACCATTACATATGACGAAAAGTCGATAATGCTACAAAAACTTTCGAAATCATCAATAAGATGATACGCGTCGAAATTTCATTACTTATACCAAATTGAAACTTTACTTATTAAGCGCACCTAAATCGAAAAATGCGCAAAAAGAAGAGGAACGGTAAAATGATGATGCTGATGATTTGCAGGCTTTCGCGGAGCTGGCGTCGTACGCGCCGTGGGGGCGGGCGGGCGGCGGGGCGCCCAACGCGCGGGTGCGGTACACCGACCTGCGCGCCCACGGCATATACCCGGAGGATGAGCTTAAGGTAAGCTGTAGCTTGGTATGTGGCTTGAAAGTATAGCTGTATAGTGGATACAGCTTTACGTCAACTCAGGAAGAATATTGATCTGTTCCTCCAAATTCCGGAACAAAAACACATATGACTAGGCGCATCAGAATACTTAGTCCTTTAGGGTCAAGCCAAACGAGCGTAATTTTGTGAATCGTGAGTCGCAGAATTTCGGTCGCGTAAATTGTTTTTCATACTAATCATAACTCACAAAATTACGCTCGTGTGAATGAGGTAGGAATTTCGTATGAAACTGAATGCAGCAGAATTTTTGCCAACCGAAATTCTGCGATTCACGACTCACAAAATTACGCTCGTATGGCTTCACCCATAGTCACTCGGGGTTTTTGAAAATATTTGAGAAATAATATAAAGTAGTAAATGTAATATAAAGTAGATAGAGACCAGAATTAGAGCCAATTAAAATTTTATTCTGAGCACTATGTTTTTACAGACATTGATTTTAACATAATTTCTCTAAATCTAGATGACACCCGCAACTTCGTTACGCTAAAATTCGTTTATCCCGCGGGAAACGTACATTTTCCGGGACAAAAAGTCTCCTATTTCCTTTCCCGGGACACAAAGTATCTCCATACTAAAATTCAGTGGTTGGGGCGTAAGAAGGTAACAGACAGACAGAGAGACAAACGGACAGACAGACAGAAAGACAGACAGACACACTTTATATTAGTATAGGCCTTTGCATCCGTAGTGGATGATTTATACAGTATTTTCAGAGCGAAGTAACCACGCTTCAAATACTGTAGTGCCTGGGACAAGATTTTGACGGCCCAGACCCAGACGTATTGACCCGTTCTTTCCTCTGGGCCAGGCCGACTATGTTGCGAGGATGCCGTATGTTCTTGGGCAACCATACAGGCATTTAAAATCTTGTCCCATGGATTACAATAGTTATGTAAAACACCCAAACAAGAACTTATAATTTTTTTATCACTAAGCACCTGCACCGCAAACCCAAAGTTGCTTGATGATGCTGGGCCAGTTTCAAAGAAACTGGCCCAGCATCATCCATGTAATAATGACATCAATATATTACAATATGATAATTAATACATAGCCCATTGTTGTCACACATTTTTGTTACCCGATTTTATCAAAAATATGCAACATTGCAGTCAAGTGAAAAGTTATATTTTATGGCGTCTAACACCATACAGAACAAACAGCGTTGCATAAACGAAGGAAACTGGGTAACGTAAACATGAGATATTGATATTTAGCGGTTTAAAGTTAACACAGAGTGCTTAAACTCACGTTCTTCTTCCTACTCGCAAAGTAGATAATTTTAATATACTGGGTACCGTTGTTAAAAATGTCGTAGAATAGATACATAAAGTAGAGAATGCTATACCATGCAAAAGCACTGAGCAGATGACGCGATATATGTATATTGTATAGACCGTATCATTATGATGTATGCCTCGATTTTTAACCAACTTTAATAACGGAAAAGGTTCTATGTTTTGCTGTATTAGTACTATAGTATAATATATTATGTACATTTTAAAAGTATTAGTTAATACTTTCACTGCAAATTGAAAATGAGATAGCCAAATTAGTACTCGTTCGATCCGATCCCTATTTGGGCATCTGCTATATTAGAAACTCCTCCTTATCAACCTTACCAAGTACTTAATACAATAATGCAACAATTTACCTACCATTGAAATGTAATTTACAAGTTATATTGGACTAAAGTTCACAGGTTCAACACTTCATATTTCCGTTTCATACAAGTGTCAAACATTTTCATTCACGATTCCAGTAAAGGTGCCTATTTGTTTGAATAGGCTGTTTATGTTCTGTCTGTCTGTCTGTGCTGAGTTATGACTAAACACTGCGTGAAGCATATGCTATGACGATTTCAACTTTATTACCTATGTTTTTATGCAAGAATATGATTTATAGCTTGTTTTTGTGCGATTTTATTGTGATGAAAGTGATGAAATGACTTTTACTAGATTTATGATTTTATTAGCCACCTAGGAATCTATTAAATAACTTTGATGTTTCTACCATTATTATTGAGCTTTTTTATTGCCTAGTGCCACCTTAATTTGCTATGAACGTAATAGGAAAATTAGGTATTTGAAAATTTTATGACTAAAGCTATTACTTAAAATATTCAGACCTTGCCTGCAAGAGTCTGCATGTCAACTCTTTAAGCACCGTGGCATTTTGAATTCCAACATCATGTTTATGTCACCACTCACTACTCACCACTCAAGATCACCATGGCCACTTGAAGTGACAATGTTTTAACATGTCTCTATAGAGTGAAGCATCATTATCAATTTTCACATGTCCTTAACTCCTCATCTGCGCAGGACAAACTGTGTCAACAAGTTGCTCAACCCTCGAGTAATTTGCGGGTGATTTTTATCATGAAATTAATGGTCAGAACGACCGCGGCTTCAGAGCTTTGGGCGGTTAATTATTATATTGTATGGAATTCGACACCGCGTAAGGGTCAAGTTTTACGAAAGCGTGACGTAATTCGTGCTATTAACCCAGACCTGTACAGGGCTGACAGAAGTGAAGAAAGGTGCTTAAGCTTCGCGTTAATTTATGTAAAGAAACTTAGCAAACATGTTGTCATTTTTTGACAAACTCTGTAGCATGCCGTGTCCTATCAGAGAGATTGATTCAGGCAGATGACAGGCCGACGTTATTTGGTCGGGTGTAATTGTGGCTGGGCTTGAAATTATGCCAAGCCTAGCTACGACTAACTTTACCTTGACAAACCCAACAAAAAAAAATAAAGGTCTGCCTATGAATGAATATTATCTTCGATATTACATTTTCATTGCTTTAATTAGATAATATTGTTCATATTATATATTATGTCATTGGCATCAATAAGTATATTATTTTATAATTTCATGAAAAATTATCCAAAGAATAAAGGACGATTAAAGGAACAAATATTCAACATGAAAAAATTGTTGGCAACCCTAAACGATTTTGACATTCATGTTAATGATTTGTTTCTGTTAATTAATTAAGGGTTGGTGATTTATGCGCAGAGCTCGGTACGCCGGCGCACAAACGTATTATTAAGTTTCTCATCACTCATATTCACTGTTTCTGCATATTTTTAATGAAATTTTACGACTGAAATTTCGCCATTTGGAGATGATTGTGGTTTTGTAGAAAATTAATTAGTAAAACAACTTCAACATAAGAAGCTTATGGTTTATTACAAAACACAATAGAAAATATAAATAGGAGGAAATTTATTAATTGTATATAATATCTACAATTTACTCAAAAAATATAAAACAAAACACTAGAATAATCTCTAAAATAAAACTACTAAGCAACCTACACTAAAAATAATACATAACCGTAAATCGTCGAATATTGTATGTATGTTTTCTTCTAATCATCTGATTGTAACGAATGGTGTCTCACTGGTACACCAATAAAGAAAGTTCTGGAGCCTAAAAAATGATAGTTTATGGGCATTATGGGGGAGATGATGACAATTTGATGTTGACGGGCGAGTGGGCGATAGAACAATCGCTAATGAGCGATTCCGCAACGTTTGCTTTTCCCCGTGCTTTTTAGGAATATTTCAAAATGGCCGCGCCTATAGAACATGTCACGTAAATTACACTAATCTTGAAAGCCTAAACCTTGATATTTTAAATGGATATCATGCCATAGAAGTCAAAATTACAGTACAGACTACCTAATATCAATATTATTAAAATGTTTTAATCAGATTCTCGTAATTTTAATTATTATTATTTGTTGTTATGACGGCAATAGACACATTCATAAGAAAATTTGATCTGTCTAAATATGTATATCGAGGGTAAGGAACGACAAACAGACAGCAATTTTTAATTAAAAAGATCTGGTTTGTTTCGAAAATACTAAATTAAATGCCAATTTTAAAAGTCACACATTAATATAGCAGTACATAACCTCAGGACGAAGCCTTATTAGTTATTAGGCTTCGGCCAAACCTACGCGACCAAAGCGACTGCGAAACGGGAGCGTCTGCTACGCGGGACGTTTGCGTCGGCAAAGCGGGAATAATCTACGGTTTCGCACCGTAGTCGCGCAGGTATGCACACCAGTTTCGCGTTGCAGACGCTCCCGTCCCGTGTCCTGCGTTATTGACGCGTAGGTTTGGCCGAAGCCTTAGACTACTTTTCATCGCAGGAAAACAATTTCCGTGGAATCCTGTTTTGCTCCTACCGGTCATCTAGTAGTAACAAAGTTTTCTCCTTTGGACACCCTAACATAGCTTCTTTCTTCTTCTTTCTTGCAGGGTATCTCCCCCGATCGCCGCGGCTGGTCGACGCCTCGCCGGCGGCGGCCGCTACGCCTGCGGGAAGACCCTCAACTGTTCTTCGCAGATGCCCTCCGCCGCGCCATAGACAACGACGTGCGGTACCGCAGCACTCCCGACCAGCAGCAGGCGTATAGACAGATACTAGGTAACCTACTAGACCTAGGTAACTACTATGGCGCATACGCATGATAGGAAAAACGCCGTAATTTTGTCGCTTTATGTCAAACCCACAAACCCAGCCGACGGATCACGTAACATTGAATTGACATAACCCGACCAAATGACGTAGGACAGCCTTTTTTACGTGGCGAATGCTTTACGCATCTCCGGAATGGGGATATCGGCCGGGGTTTGTGGGACTCCCCGGGCATCGGTCTACTCACTTAAGCCCCACTCCCCGCTTAAGGGAGATTATCAGCGATCGTTCACGTCGTGCAGACCCGTCACCACCCCGCTACACGGGAGGCCTTAGGAGGATTTTTAAGTAAACAAAACATACAAAAACCCTCCTCATCGTGTTCTCGTTGTATCATTGGTTCATAATAATTTTTATCTACAGTTCGTAGATGAGCCGACTCACGCTTGACTGATTTCTTAAATTTCTTAATTTTTGTTAATCTACATAAAACACACGACCTGTGTGCCAAATTTCATAACGCTAGGACAATTGGAAATGGCCTCTGAAGTTCGTAGATGAACCAACTCACGCTTGACCGATTTCTTAAATTTCTCAATTTTTTGTTAATCTACATATAACACACGACCTATGTGTCCAAATTTCGTAACGCTAGGACAATTGGAAGTGGCCTAGAGGTTTTGATTAGCGGTCAGTGAGTGAGTGAGTGAGTGAGTCAGTGCCAAAATTAGGTATTTTTACAGGGACATATTTCAGGATTTACCGAAGCTATACTAATGAAATTGGGTATCCTGCTTAAGTACTAGTATATAATTACGTAGGTTTAATTTTATGTTTGCACTCGCAATAGACACTGAGCTACAGGGGGGTCAAAAGTTCATCGAAACGGTTCGTGTGAATAGTGCACGGCATGCGCGCGGCCTGCTGGAACTTGGCCTGCGCACTTCCGTGCGCTTTGATTCTATTCGCGTTCAGAGAGTCATCAGTTGAATGTCAAATTGACAAATGGAGCATCCTTACCAATATGGTATTATCACAATAACATGGTCTCGTCCTTTTGTTCCAACATGTGCTTGATTAATGACCGCCTACGCAGCATTGGTCATTGCGTTGTTGATTCACTTTCTTCTTAGATATACAGGGTGTAACAAAGCTAAGTGACTTTAGGGTGTGTAATGTGTATAAGTCCCCTGTATAGAGTTCACTGTGTACTCTATAGTCTATACTGCCACCTTCACAGTGAAATCTATAATATAAGAGACACATAAACACCTAAAATATTGTCACTTACTTTTGTTACATCCTATAGTTATCAATAAGAGAAACGAAAACTTGAAATTTCATATAAAATAATAATAAGTTCTTTAAGCTTAAACAAAACGGGAAGAGCAATACTAATGAGTTATAACTTCTCAAAGTTTGCAATGAATGCTATGGATACATGATATTCACACTCTTATCGACCAAAGACTACCTGATACGTGTTTAAATCATTAAATATTGCTTAATGTCTCGTTATGTTTAAACTGCTCTAGGCGTCGAAAGGCCCACATATACTAAGTGTAATTAATGATTAAAAGCCAGTGAACCTGTCAAGTCATTTTACATATAATTTGGAACCTCGGGCGCACTCGCTGGTAATGGCAGATTAATGTATGGAAATGCGTTTAAATGTTGCTTAATGAATTGATACATCTTCGGCCTACACACGCTGGGTGGTAGGTATTTGAATATCTGAGTGTAACCGATTATGTTATCTTAATAGGTATGTTTTATATACCCAAATCGAGGTATTGACCCCGACGAAAGTTCGTTTGCTCATTTGACACCACAGATTTAAAAGTATCTAGAATTTAAATGTACTGACTATCACTTTTAAAATCTCTAAAATTATAAAAGGCGAAGCTGATTGTTTGATGACCAGGTTGAACATTGACTCAGTCCAAACCGACACGTAAAAATTTTCACACGTTTTTCTTATGATGTAGGCTGATTAAGAATTAATACGTTTTAAAATTCCACCTATGATTCGATTTATCAAGAAGGTTTTGAATATCAGTGAAAAAAATTGTCTAAATATAAATCTCGAATTATTATCAAGAGGCTTAACACTGATTTATTTAATTACAGATGACATGGTCGATAAGAAAAAAGAAGCTTTAAGTAAAGAAATTAAACACAATTTGGAAGACGAGCGAAAACTGGTAAAATGTTTAACTTTGCATCAAAAAACATTTGATCAAAGAAATTCATTTCTTACTGTTCAGGTATTTGATTCCAGAATTCCATGAGTGGACCCTGGGGCAAGCCAGGACCTGGAGGCACGATTTGGAGAAACCCGAGGAATGTTGGACTGAACTTTTCCAGGTCCATGGTAAGTGTTTGCAAGCATGTATTTGCTCATAGAGACACAACTAGAGATGTTCCGATCATGACTTTTGCCGACTAGCCGACTAGCCGATTAGTCGGTAGCAAGGAAGCCGACCAATCGGCCGACTAGTCGGCCAAGCCAATCATGGTTTCGATGTTTCCGCTTCGTTTACTGCTGATTCGCAGGTAAGTCGCATACGCCGCCTGCGAACGTATCGGATGGTGTTTTTAAAAGCTTTTATTTAACTTGCTCTGTATGTATGTAAGTATGTGTGTTACGGTAGAATTTTGGAACTCAATTTTGAAGTAGAGATATTTAACCGATTGAGCTGATCGAAAACGAATGTAATTTCATTCTACATCCAACATGGCGGCTCATCCAAGATAGGGGAATAGTTATTTTTAATGCACTTCTGCAATATGGGTATCTAATGAAAGGGCTTATTGAGAGTAACTCGGAAACGAATGTAATGTCATTCTACATCCAATATGGCAGCTTAGCCAAGATAGGACAATAGTTTTTTTAAAGCACTTCTGCATTATGGGTATCAAATAAAAGGGCTCATTGAGAGTAAATTGAAAAGTAATAGTCAAGTCGTGTCGTGTCGTGTCGTGTCGTGACGTGTCGTGACGTGTCATGTCGTGTTGTGTCGTGTCGTGTCGTGTCGTGTCGTGACGTGTCATGTCGTGTTGTGTCGTGTCGTGACGTGACGTGTCGTGTCGTGTCGTGACGCGACGTGACGTGACGTGACGTGAAGTGACGTGACGTGAAGTGACGTGTCGTGACGTGACGTGGCATGACGTGACGTGACGTTACGTGTAGTGTCGTGTCGTGAGTTTACGTGACGTCACGTGACATGACGTCAAATGACGTGACGTGACATCAAGTCAAATCCACCCGGGTTTCTGAAAATGCCCGGTTGAATCCGGTCGCTTTTGTTAAATGAAATTTAACTTTTTAGTCATGCAGAAATAAACCTAATATAACAACTCGCTAAATATAGATTTTTCAATTCTCAAAGTCGAGTACGATTTCTTAAGGACTTAAGTTAATCAGATTTTAACAAATTCTTGAAACAAAACAAATTACTATCAAACAGACTAAGAAATCTAGCTAGAGATAACTAAAAAACAAAAAATAAATTAAAAACAAATAACTTTTTGAAAAAAAGCTTTTATTTAAATAGTCTAAAAAGAAAAAAATAAATGTCTCCTTAAAATTTTTAACTATTAAGTTATAATCCTCAATATATTATACAATTTGCATGATAATAAAAGCTTGTTGCGTGATTTGTAAATAAAATAGTAAGTACCAATTTAACTGAGTAAATTGATATTATATTTTTATTTTAATAAATTTATCAAGTACTGATAGATTGTTATGTCTCGCGAGTCGCGACAAGCTTTTATTATCATGCAAATTGTATAATATATTGAGGATTATAACTTAATAGTTAAAAATTTTAAGGAGACATTTATTTTTTTCTTTTTAGACTATTTAAATAAAAGCTTTTTTTCAAAAAGTTTTTTGTTTATAATTTTTTATGTTAACGTCATGATACAGTTGATGGTTTTCAGGATATATTTTTTACTGTACATCTATTATCTAATTTGTTAATACAAAATCCGAGTATTTTATTTGAATAATAATAAATTTTAAGCTATTGCATAGCTTTTTGAGCGCGGCGACCGAATCTAGAAATTCCGTAACGAAAATAAACCTAACACCACTCGCATTGCCGTGCATCGTCTAACGTCGTTTGAATTCGGCAGACTTTGGCACGATGTTTGTGTACGTGCGCCTAGATAGTATGCGAATTATAATTACATAAGTTGTTTTAAATGCTCTGCAATAGCTTTACCGCGGCAGTCCCCGACTTGCCACGAGTATTTTTTATTATGAATGCTTAGAATGAAGAAGATATTACTATGTTGTTCTGTTTGGTAGTGAAGATACAAATTTGATTTAATAAATGTCATAGATATTTCTTTACAAGCAAGAAACAATTCACTTAATTTCAAATAATAAAGGTTTTTCTTAAATGTAATATCAATAATAGTAAAATAATAAAGGCCGGATAGTCGGCGCTTTTCGCCGACTAGTCGCCGACTACAAAAGTGGCCGGATTTACCGACTAGTTAATAGAATCAGGCGTTACTTTGCGGAAATCCATAGCTTAAAATTTCGTTTATTATTTTTAGCAATATTCCGCGAAATTTTGCTAAAAATAATAACAAAGCTATTTCGCGGAATATTGATAAAAATAATAACAAACTATTTTTTTTTTTTACTTTTTTTTCATTTATGTGTTGTGTTCCGCAAAGTAACGCCATATATATATATATATATATATATATATATATATATATATATATATATATATATATATATATATATATATATATATATATATATATATGCATTTTTACGTCTTTTCTATTTTATCTGATCAGAGTTAAATCTATATCGTCTACATTACTTATTCTTTCTTCCAGGGTTGGACAAACAACGACATTTTCAACAAACTCAAAGGGGACCACAAACACAAAAAATCTTCGCTTACTTTGCCTGAAGTAAAGAGAGTCGATGATCAAGACAAGTCTGATAAAGAGAACCGAAAACCGTCCGTTGAGAAGTTGCCGGACATACACAAGTACAAAAAGAACGACGCAGAGGAGTTAATTCGAATTTACTCGAAAAAGAGTCCGAAAAAGGGGAAGTTTGTGAAGCGATTGCCGAATGGGGAACGAGTGAGAAAGACGGTACCGGACGAGGAGAGTGGGGAAAAGAAACTGACCCCGGAAGAGGCGATATTACATCTCACAGGGGGGATAGAGTTGGTGCCGCTTCTGGCGCGGCGCAGAAGAGTGGGCGCGCGGACGCTACCCTCCAGTGACGTAACGAGACCGCCTGAGCAGTCGTGCCAGTACGTATTCTACATTACAAATATGACGTGTCTTCCGACCGCAATTAGGGGAATAACATTCAATGATTACTCAACTTTTTTTTTTATGAAATAAGGGGGCAAACGAGCAAACGGGTCACCTGATGGAAAGCAACTTCCGTCGCCCATGGACACTCGCAGCATCAAAAGAGCTGCAAGTGCGTTGCCGGCCTTTTAAGAGGGAATAGGGTAATAGGGGAGGGTAGGGATGGGAAGGGAAGGGAATAGTGGAGGGTAGGGAAGGGAATAGGGTAGGGGATTGGGCCTCCGTTAAACTCACTCACTCGGCGAAACACAACGCAAGCGCTGTTTCACGCCGGTTTTCTGTGAGAACGTGGTATTTCTCCGGTCGAGCCGGCCCATTCGTGCCGAAGCATGGCTCTCCCACGTATAAAACTTTTATGTAATGGAGATCTTGTCAGATAGTATATGGAACTTATGTCAAAATCTTCTCTCATTAAAGTTGAATTATCATTAAATATTTCTGAGTGCGACCGTAAAACATGTGGATGAATTAACACCGCATACCTTTATTTCAAATACAGTGTAATTTTGATTGAAAATGTAAACAAATCTCTGTAAATGGTTTATTAATGAAGGTTTTTCTTTTTCTTTATTGCACATGCAATAAAAAAAAGAATAGTACATCAATTTGGTCGAGTTTGTTTATACTTCGATTAAAACGAACTGAAGCAAACTATAAATAGAATTTGGTATTGTACGGTAGTAGTAAAACTAAATTAATGACTATGTTTTATCTTAAATAAACGCCACAGCCTAGAATAATAAATAGACCATAGGATATTTTATTAAACATATATATTGTATTAAACATATAACATAGCCCCGGGAAAAGGTTATGTCACATAAATCACGATACTAGTATTTCATTTACTACACCTGTGTACTATTAGTTATTCTGTATATGTCTATATATGACGCTGATGGCTCTACTGATTATGATGATGAATTCGTCTGCGAGTTTGAAATTTCGCACACACTAAGGCACATACGTTAGAGTAATCGCGAATTATCTTGATATCTCTCTTTTTCTTCATATTAGACACAGAGAAGTCATTATAGAAATATACTATAAGCGCAAGTGGACTAAAGGATGTACGAATGGCTAAATTATTATTCAAATTAGTAGGTCAACACCTAACTTGATTGATGTATCAACTTATGCACAAATACATTAAGAGTATCGTGAATGGTTAAGATTCACACGTTTCATAATTTTAAACACAGCAAACACTTAGGAGCCTGAAGGCATTTTTACTTTTATGATGGAACAATAAAATTCTCTCTCAAATAAAAGAGAGGTTTGATAACAATACATGATTTATAATGTTACTAGTTGATGCCCGCATCTCCGTTGCGCCAAAGCTTTTTGTCGCGCGGGAACCCTACATTTTATTCGGGATAAAAAGTATCCTATGTCCTTTCCCGGGACTCGATGTATCTCCTTACCAAATTTTAGCAAAATCGGTTCAGCGGTTTGGTCGTGAAGAGGTAACAGACAGACAGACACACTTTCGCATTTACAATATTAGTATCGATTATTTTAAGGGGTCAATCATCGAACAATTTCGAGGTATGTTCAGAATGCTCGGTAGCGGTTGCGTCACGGCTTTCTAAAGGTCGGGTCAGTTACGTACAACACCGCTTATTAAAGGACGTTTTTGTGCATTTTATTGAGATGTGTATCTCACTTTCATAAAAAATCCAGAATGAATCATCTAATGTGCTGGGTCCGTGGTGACGTAACACTAAGCTTGTTTACTAAACAAACATGTCTTTGTCTTTACTCTTTACTAATAATTTTCTAAATAGTTATAAAGATGGTTATTGGTTAGTCTCAGTGCCGGTTTTAGCACTACCAGCGCCCTGGGCGAAATTTCTTCAGAACTCAGTGTCGAGTCCTCGTTCTCGCGCCTGCGGCGCCTCCTTTTATTTATCTTTGGCTAAATCTAAGTTATATTATAAGGAAAAAATATTTGTTTGTTTATTTGCGTTGAATAAGCTCTGGAATTACTTTACCGATTTTGATAAAATTGGCACTAAAACGGAAGTGCCACTCCACCACTACACCAAGCTCTGTTTGTACCTCCCTGGGTAGCGACGCGGTAGATGAGAGGTGCAAACTTAACTTTTTCGAGCTATACATAAAATATTATGTTATTGCTATTATTATCTTAATAAAAAAAAAACACTTCGGTGGGATTCCGATAATTTTTTTGCTTCACTTAACTCAGAAGTACTATCTCTCTTTTAACCTTATAAACGATGCTAACTACTACTTTAGAATTTATATGTTTAAGTTTATACTAAATGCGAAAGTTTGTCTGTCTTTCTGTCTGTTACCTCTTCATGCCCAAATCGCTGAACCGATTTTGCTGAAATTTGGTATGGAGATACTTTGAGTCCCGGGAAACATATTATTATGATACTTTTTATCCCGGAAAAATATACGGTTCTTAGTAATTTTGGCGCAATTGAGTTGCGGACGTTATGTAGTTATTATATATTTTAAGATATTTTTTCATTCAATAGGTACTTTATTATTACCAATCGATTGAACATTTTAATCTGTCCATATCGAATCATGACATTTCACTCGGGTCGTGATTAGGCGCGAATGAATCTTCACTTTATATCTTTGTCAATTGACAATTTATAAAATTCTTCGTATCTATATCAAACTGTTAAGAGGGAACGCGGGTTTTTTGTTAAATATCTTCAGGAAGAGTGAGTATATGTCTCTACGTTTTTATTTTATCTTAAAGATCTTTCAAATTTGTTTTATGGTCGATGGATTGGCGGGGCGGTCATTTTTTTGCGATTTTTGAAGGGTCATATTTTTTTATTTATTAGTAAATTTAGAAAAAATCGAAACGTAGAGGCATAGCCTTAACAGATCCCAATATTTTTTTTTAAAAAATCATTTGTCTAGACGCATTATCCAGGGAGTAAATTGGGGAATACGTTTGTATGGAAAAACAGTGTTAGCGTTCCCTCTTAACTAACCAGCGAGTCAGTGACAGGTTCTATTGAACACTTTCTAAGTTTTCGTAAACATTTTTGTTTACCAATAGTTTGCTTTAGTCTTCATAATCATTCTTTACAGTCAAGGAACTTCTGATCGTATCAGACAAAAATTGAATAGCTAACGATGAGCCTTTAAATATGTTCATTTTTTTATAACCATGTTGGTTATGTCCCTAGTTATCTAATTTTAGTTCCTTCGTAATAGGTTTGTCAAATACAACTCAACATAAAACATTGTGCTTGACCTAATAAAAATTAGAGGTTGCTAACTATATGGTCATGTGATCTGGATATACTTCTTAATAATACAATAGTTAATTAGGTAGAATGTAATTGTTTTAAATAATTAGATATTTAGAGATAAGCATTCAGCTAATGTGTGGACAAAAAACAATGTAATTTGCTTTATAAAGTTGAGACATAATAGCATTATCATTAGAGGCTGTATAAAATGTAAGTAAAATAAAATGTACAATCATGAAAAAATATGTGAGCTAAACGTACGATATACGACTCAATATTATGTTCTTATTGAAAACAAACAACCTAAATAAAAAAATGTTACTCCAAAAATCTACAGGATACAAATTTTATTACATATATTCGAAGCTTCATGGCTGTATATTTTTAGGGTTCCGTACCCAAAGGGTAAAAACGGGACCCTATTACTAAAAGTTCGATGTCTGTCCGTCTGTCCGTCTGTCTGTCACCAGGCTGTAACTCAAGAACCGCTATAGCTAGACTTCTGAAATTTTCACAGATTGTGTATATGTGTTGCTGCTGAAACAACAAATACTAAAAATAAAATAAATTAAATATTTAAGGGGGGCTCCCATACAACAAACGTGATTTTTTTCGCTATTTTTTGCTCTTAATCAATAACGGCAACACATAGGCAATTGAAATGTTCTCAAAATACTCAATTGTATTTGTACTTTAATAATTATAATTATAAAATTTAAATAAATTAAATAATTGAGGGGGGCTCCCATACAAAAAATTCAATTTTTAGCCTATTTTTGCTCTGTAGTGGTACGGAACCCTTCGTGCGCGAGTACAACTCGCACTTGACCGATTTTTTTTATTGCAGATGGCGTGATGGTATGCTGACGGACATGGACTACTTGCGGGAGCTCAAGCACCAGATGAGAGTCAAGTACGAGAGGAATCAGGTAAAATAATAATCTGTTAGTTCAGCCTTTCCCAAAGTGGGCGATAACGCCCCCTTGTGGGCGCTGAAGATCTGAAGGGGGGCGGTGTGGGACCCAGAAAAAAAATGGGGACGTTGTGTAGTAGTGATGAGCAAAATCGGTCTTGCAGCCTTAGTCTTGGTCTTGCAAAAAAGCAATGCCGAGATCAAGACTATCCTAAAACTAAAAAAACCAAATCCAAGACCGAGATCAGGCAGATTTGACCAAGTCCAAGACCAATATTGTACTAGAAATACCAAAACCAAGACTGTCTGAGTCTTGCTTTGCTCATCACTATTGTGTAGAGGCTTGGGGGGTGATTTATTTCGTCAGGATGCATTTTAAATTGGAACAATGGGGCGCTAAAATATAATTTGTTCTTAAAGTGGGCGGTAGACAAAATAATGGTTAACAGAGGTTCTGTTTTTTAATCTCTTCTATCAGAAAGGTTTCGGAGAAAAAGGGACTCTTTGACCCGGTTAAAAAAATGGGGCTTTCGGAATGATATTTCATAATTAGTTTATAATTTTTTTTATAGAGAGGGAACTAAAATTTTACCTAAAACATTAAAATATACTTAAACTACAAAAAAATCCTTTTTTTTCTGCATTCTGCAATGTCTTTTTATAGAGTAACTAGCTGACGCAGTAAACGTTGTTTTTCCAAAAAGTAGATGAAAACCTATTCTTAGGGCTAACGAATGTACATACAAAATTTCATTAAAATCGGTTGAGCCGTTTTGGTGGAGTTCGCGCACAAACACTGTGACACGAGAATTTTATATATTAGACTAGCTGTCCCGACAAACGTTGTTTTTCCATATAAAGTATTTCGCCCATATCATTTTATTGAAGTGACTAAATAAGTATGTCACCATGGCAACGTCCATCGCTATCACGTCGCCGGGACAATGGTCGCCGTCAGTCTCGAGTTGTAATAACTTACTATTATTTATGCAAGAAATGCACTTATCAATATAAAAAGTTGATGTTGTCCGATTCTCCACCCTAGCCGATATGCTCGCTAAGATTCACGAAAATCGGTCGAGCCGTTTCAGAGGAGTTCAACCACGCATACCGCTGACACGAGAATTTCATATATTAGATAAAGTTTTCTATAGATTTTGTATCTGATATTTTCTGTATGTGTATAACAGGAGAGCCGGCGCGACTCGGCGGAGAGCGCGCGCGTGCACCACGCGACGTGGGCGGCGCTGTGGGGCCGGCCGGGGCACGGGGCCCCGCAGCGCGGCCGCTACGCGCGCAGCAACCTGGCCCAGCTGCTGTATGTGCCCCCGCTCAACTCCCAGCTGTAGGCCCCAGGTTAAAGGTACCTGGGCGGCGCTGTGGGCCGGCCGGGGCACGGAGCCCCGCAGCGCAGCCGCTACGCGCGCAGCAACCTGGCGCAGCTGCTGTATGTGCCCCCGCTCAACTCCCAGCTATAGGCCCCAGGTTAAAGGTACCTGGGCGGCGCTGTGGGGTCGGCCGGGGCACGAAGCCCCGCAGCGCGACCGCTACGCGCGCAGCAACCTGGCGCGGCTGCTGTACGTGCCCCCGCTCAACTCCCAGCTGTAGGCCCCTAAACTACAACTCAACCTAACAAACAAGTGGCTACAGAGGCCCTAAAATGTGTGTATAAGCGATAGACTGGCAGTGAACTCTACTCTTTTTGAATACTAGAGAGGACAGGTCATGGTAATAGGCAAAGTCACTGCCACAAGCAGCTGTTAGCGTAACCACTTCGAATATTTCTAATTCTGTATCTGCTGTCATTGAAATTACTTGCAGGGCAGTATTACGAAGACGCAGCAATACAACAAATGTTTTGTAAGATTTGTTCATTGTTTTTGTTATTTAAAGTTATGCAACATAGTAAAGAGCACTTTTTGAAGATGCAACAGTATCCATAAGTGAAATAATTGACTCCTAATGTTTAAAATTAAATAATTATGTATTATATCATTATAATTACTATTAAACGAACAAAAAAATACATTAATGTGTTTGTTTTACTTACTTTTTCCTGCTACTTAAATACCGTTTATAATATGTTATACCATGTATAAATACGAGTTTTCATAATTTGTTTTGTTTTGAACCGTTATTTAGTAATTTTTAAGTATCAGTTAAACCTCAATATAAATTCAAGTTGTTTCTTCAAACGGTTGCAAAATATTTCACCGCAAGATGTTATATTTTAATTCTCAGGCCGCGCCAAAACTTAATAAAAATTGTACCGTCTTGAGAAAACATTGCCGCAATTCACTTAGCACCATTTAATTTTCTCAGACATCATATTACCATGACATGTACTATTGCAGCTGCAGAATGCAATTCGAAAATCTAATAGCTATTACACCAATTTCGGTGATGGTGACCGACTTCACAAATATTTTATAGTGACTTAGTATGTGCGCAATACTTAGGAGTACTCTCTTCTCTACTCTCGTAGCTAGTAGAACGAATACCGACATAACTTGCAAGAGAAAAGATACTGGGCAGGACCGACTTTTTACAATTTCAAACTATAGATTTTCGAGACAAAAGTACCATCAAGGTGTTGAATCGATCGAAGCGTATTTAAAATAATTTTAAATACGCTTCGATATATATAAATTATTATAATTAAATAAATAATTATCAAAAAATATTTTATGGACTGGGACTAGATTATGAAGACGTGACCTATGTTGCAACAAATATTTAGTTACATATTAGGTGTGCCATGTTTGACCTGGATATTTTAGCTCATCGACGACTAAGTATGGAGTTAGTCACAGTAAGTGCTAAAGCGCTTTTCTTGTAGTACACTGTGCATGCCCTATCAGGCTATCGCATTTATGTTTCGAACTTTGTAACAACTTTCTTTGTCAACACAACTTTGTATTTTCTGGATCATGAGAAAACAGGCCATTTAGCCGAAACTTTTTCGTTTTCGCTTCGTTATAGAATCGCCGATGATAATGTATGGAATTGACATGAGACGAGTCGAACGTCAACGTCATACTAATGAACGCTTATGTCAGTTCCATACATTTTCATCGGCAATTCTATAACGAAGCGAAAACGAAAAGATTTTGGCACACCCCCCTGTACAGTCTCATCTTTCGATAAGTAGAAAAATAACCAAAATAGGTATAATATAAAATTTTGGTCCAAGCTCCAACTCATAGTATAAACAGTGGAAGCAATAATAATTATTAAACGTTAATACTTAATAGTAATGACTAATGAGTATTTAAAATTATTACGCTACTAACGTATGTACCAGAGATACATACCTATAACATCATTTATTTTAAAATTAGCTAAATAATGGAATAGCAATAATTATTACAATAAGTTTATGCTAATAGATTCCAACGTTTAGAACCTAAGCGGTGATTACATAATATCTCATTTGCTTATTTAATTGCAGTGAAGTGTTAATTGTTATGGTCTAACACTGAGCTTTCTTTCGATACATTGAAAAGATACCTAGACTAGGCTACGTACAAATTTAAGATCGCCCAGCAAAATACGGTGTACAACCAGTAATGACGTATACCCCGGTCTACCTATAACGCTTTGAATCTACTTTGCACCCTCCCCACTATCTTAGAGTGTCTATAAGTATATTCTAAGACATCTGAAAGTCTTAAATTGCACGGCCTTTGTGTGTATATTTATTTTATCGTGCAGCAAGTAGCGTGTTTATGTTTCTTTCAGGGATGCGAAATAGTACATTACGCACCTAGGGCAGGAAAATAAGAAATGTCTCAGATCACATGTAATTGTTTGCCGAGACGAAGCCGAGGTCAACAAACATGTGATCTGAGGCTTTCTTATTTACTGCCCATGGTGCGTATACTATTTTTCTCATCGACGGAGGCGGAAAACGGCAACATCGGTAAGCGCAGAGGGAAGAAAGTTGACGTTTTCCGCCCGGAGGTGAGAAAAGTATTTTCCCTTAAAAATAAGGCTTTTGGTGCAGATTGTAAATTATTTATACATTTTGTACCAAAAGCCTTTTTTACATGGGGAAATACTTTCCGCATCCCTGGTGAATTGGGGACGCCGGAGGTATGTCCAGGACGCACTCACCAAAACCTCATGGTGCTCCACTCCTCACTGCTATAAAACCCATCGCAGCATCTCTAAAAGCCTAAAGGGCGTAACTATCTGAATGCGGCCTAATATAAGGCTTAACGAAGCGTATTGTTATCCCGTCACACAATTTGTAGCGTCCTTGAACCGTTATGTAAGTACAGTCTACCCCGTAGCTTCTGCGTTACGGTTGCGCAATGGAACCTATAGAAATGGTTAAGAGCTTCGGGCTGTTTGTTACTTTGTTCTGTTGGTATTCAAATCCTTTGTAGTTATTTATATTATAGATTAGAATAAAATGTTGAAATTCGCCTGTAAGTGAAGATTTATCTCCAATAAATACGTGTTTATGCTTAGCGCCTACAAAAGACTTCAACGCGCCTGAACGCTCTACGAAGTTTTAACATAATATAAAATATTTTTAGTTTTTACTTTTTACACAAACCTCTTCTTGGTTAAGTAACCATATAATACTATTATAATTATCTTTATTTAAAACTCATTATAATCATCATTATTTTTGCCAAAAAAGCATGAAATAAATCTACAGATACATAAAAACAATTTTTAACTTTTTAATTGTTTGCATTACGTAAGATCTAAGAACACTTTTAATAAGGATCCATACATTAGTTAATGGTGAAATTTAAGCAAACAGAAAATGCAAATGACAAGTGAAAGTAGAAGGTGCGCTCTTTTTCAACAATTTGTCGCTGGCATTGTCGGCTACCGATGTACATCTTAAATTCCAAGATGTTTTACTTCTCATTTAACCTTTATTCGAACGAAATAAGGTTCACTTTCATAGAATTTTAGGTAAATTAATTTTTTCTCGGTTTCTCCATGAGATGTGCAATTAAGTTTTCTTAAATTTATGCCCATATTCTGTTGTACTTATTTAGAGGTAACGTAACTTTGCATTTTTTTCATGGCACAGGTGACAAATGAGCAAATAGATCACCTCGTAGTACCTACTCAAAATTATACTTCTGAAAAAAAAATCCACAGCCGAACATATAACCATCTCCTTTTTGGAAGTCGGTTAAAAAGACATAACTCTAGGATCTAGATAACCATCGTGTTTTGACGCCATAAAAGAGATTTAACGACTAATGAATAATTTATTTGGAGTGGATATTTTTATCAGTTAAAATTGTTAATTATATTATTACTGTAGGCGTATTAAATTCTTTACAAAATCAACAATATAACATACATTAACATACATAACATACATTTATTTTAATTATGTGTGAACGTTCATTTTTATGGTACATTAAAATATATGATATTATATTTTTATTTAATGTTTGTAATATTTAATGTATGTAATGAGTTCAAATATTTCTAATCTTTGCTGACCCGACTTTGAGATATTTTTTTTGTGCAACTGTCTAAGTTTATTGCTAAATATGAGATGTATCTGATATCCTTAATACTATGTGGCTAATTTATAAAGTTAAATCTGTGGAGCCAGAGAGAAAAGTAATCCAAGTTTTCCCTCATACAAAGCCAGCAAACACTTGGTTATTATCTAATTTGAAAACACACGAGTAACAAAATTCTATGAATTCAATATGAAATTTTGTGAACACGCAAAACATAATAACCGAAAAAAATTAGTTAAAAACTGTCACAAAGTCCTGTTTACAAGGAGTATACTACGTTCATCCTAACACTCATGTCATTTACAAAAAAACGTGACAATGAAAATAGGCACAAATACCAAACTCACGCGTTCAACGAGGCAATATTTTTTTACACCCACAAGATCGTCATTGAACATTACATAAATGTTTTGTCAATACGTATTACAAGTGGATGAGTTACGGAAAAGAAAGTGTGTGTGAGACCGGTCTCTTTGACCCGCACAATACCGCCGCGTATCCGATATAGCGCTTACACGCGACCTCGCGCGCACACTAAAATGGACATAGCAAATCTAATGATTTCTATGTATTATGTAGTGGTATTATTAGTATGTAGCAGAAATTTGTGTTTTGGTCTCTAGAGTTATATTGATAATAGTATCATTATATTATATAAAGCGGAAGAGTTTGTTTGTTTGAACGCGCTAATCTCAGAAACTACTGGTCCGATTTGAAAAATTATTTCAGTGTTAGATAGCTTATTTATCGAGGAAGGCTATAGGCTATATATTATCACGCTAAAACTAAAAGGAGCAAAGACTAATTAAAGTAGTTTTCACTAGATTAAGTTATTTATTGTTTGCCCAAATATACTAAAGTCTAAAACATGTATAATATTGAATGTACCGTAACTTCTTTATGGAAATTCATGTTTCACAAAAAAAACATGTGTTTGGAGAAAAAATATTTCTAAAACAGGGTTCCGTGAAGAAAACTCATTGAAACTATCAACGGTCATCAACTCTTGTTAAATTCACGAACATTCTCTTGCGTTGTGGGAACTGTTGTGAATGTATGCTTAGTAACATTATTATAGTGACAATAGTGCATAATAATTGTGCAGTTTCATCACGTCGTTTGGTCTCGAGATTCAACGACGCAGACAAACACTCTCGCTGTATAGATTGTTGTGATAATAACTTCGGATGTTGACTATAATCAATCAAAACTATCTTTTGTGGTGCCGCGTTGAAAGTTGAAAGGTTAAACTAAGTGTTAAACTTAATTAAGAAGAACAATCAGTCGAATTTTTAATTAAGAATCAATAAAGGTTTCAATTATATTGGTATTTTCAATTAAGCACGGTGTGAGATTTTTCAAGAGATGGAGTATTGAAATTTCAATACTCAGATAACATATTATGTAAATTATTTAGATATACTTTCCTATTTTGTTGATTTTCAGGTTAATTTGTACCATCAGAGTAATAATTAGTTCGGAGTAGATCGCAGAGCTACATTATTTGGTTGGGTCATGTCAAGCCAATATTAGTTGTCATCAGCTGGAATTGACATAGCATGACCAAATTACGTAGGTCCATCAATCTGCCTATGAATCAATTAGGATCAAAGAAAATAGATTCGAATTTTATATGTTATTTCATTAATACGGCAAAAACAAGCTTGTTTGAAGAAACCGTCAGATTTTTTACAAGACGCGTGTGATCTTAATAATAATTATGTAAGTAGGTATACGGAACCTTACTCTACGTAAAGCTCAATTCGAACCCAACTATAACCCAATCGAATGCGCTCAAACCTTAATAAAAACCTGCCTATAAAGATTAATCGACCATTTAAGTCTCAGTTATTTTTATAATTTTAACGGTTTGTCAATTCTTAGTTTTTCAACACCATAATTTTTATCATAATATAAAGGTAAAGGTATTTCTTACGTTACTTTGAAAAGTTATTTGTGTTCAATATCTTAAAATATTTTGATACAAGTCTAAAGGTGAAATATTCAAAATTAATATTTTTTACTTGTAGTGATCGATAATAATTTTAGTGATAAATGATCATAAAGAAAACAATACGGTTTAAGAAGAGAAAAAATGATAGGTATTTTAATTTCTTGAGCGTAATATCGTCTTGCTTATTTAGACCTAGGATAAATAACTTGCTTTTGATAAGCATCAGAAAGTTGGCACAAAAACCTAAACGCTTTATATCTCTTCTTATTACCGCCATATTTAACTCAGTATTGTTTACATCTACACATATATTTCTTTCTAAAAATATTTGACATTACTAAGGATCGACCGATCCTCCAAAAAAAAAGAGGCAAGGCATGAGATTCGTCGTTAACAAAACAATACTCTCTGTATTAGGATAAGCTCAGGATATCGTAACATGCCAGCGACTTGCCTGCACCCAGCAGCCAGCAGCTCGCGTCAGTTTCCTCCGGACTAGCAAC
The DNA here is from genome assembly GCA_905187585.1 of Cyaniris semiargus. Taxonomy (NCBI): domain Eukaryota; kingdom Metazoa; phylum Arthropoda; class Insecta; order Lepidoptera; family Lycaenidae; genus Cyaniris; species Cyaniris semiargus. The sequence goes on from LR994551.1 coordinate 3,406,315, forward strand.
GACGTCGCCAGTGTCTAGTGTCTTGTGATTGTGTCCACGATGCGAGCAGTGAGTTCATTTTTTTTATTTGTGAGCCTAGTGGGTGATTACTGAGTTTAGTAAATGGAAATATTAGGAATAAAAAAGAGGTTGAATTAATTAGCTGTTATATTTTGTTATTGACGTTTTGAAGCTTTTTATATAAATATTTTTATGATTACTAAGTCTTCCCAAAATAAATAATAATATTTATTAAATGATAGTTCCTTTAAGAATTACTATTATTTATTATGGCGTTGCTAGTGCAGTAAATTAAGTAGCACGTAGAAAAAAATGTATATATTGAAAAAACTTTCGACAAATTTTATATCAATTAAAGAATTGAAGTTTAGCTTTGAAGTTTTGATTAAAATATTTTAATAATAAATTAGAAGTAGTGGTACAATGAAATAAATCTACGAATACCATAATTAATAATCCCTTAATTACTCATCAGTGAAGACAGCTACGAAAATTTTCGCGCATTTTCTACACCCAACTATTCCAAATTTTTGCAGTTAAAATAAAACTAACGTAATTTCGTTTCTTGTTATATTCAACCTGAGGTCGTTAACATATTTTCATGAAAACTTGAAACGTACTGAATCTAAGATGAAGCAAAGCTGCATTAATGTTGAATTTAAATTGTATATTCGGCACTGTTCTGAAACAAAAGCTCCCAACCGAAACATATGTTTATGTATATGTTATGTCACAGTTTTCTCTCAGTTGCGCTTTCCTCGTGACATAAGGTGCGTGCGGGCCGTGATGTGATCTTTTGTGGATGCGCAGCGCATCTGTAATGGTGCACTTCTCTGTTTAAAATTCTATCGCAGTGCACGTATTGTTAACAATAATGTTAATGACATTATTAAAGGTTATAAGGTAATATGGTACCTAACAACATTTATCCTGTGATATTTAGGGTCAATTCAGACAGCAACGTGCGTAGATGCATTTCTAAATTCGTACTGAATTGACAACTTCAATTGCGCGAGACGTCTTGCAAATCTGTCAAATCCATACAAATTTAGAAATGCATCTACGCATCGTTTTGCGGTCTGAATTGACCCGTGATGTCGCAGCATCCTTCGCGCACAACTTAGTTTAACATGTTGGTACATTTTGGTTAGATAAAAAATACCTTCCCGGGCCTCTAAAAGTCTGTATTACCAATGTCAGTTAAAGGGCTTGAAGCGTGAAGTGATAACAATTAACAAAAAGCACTTTCAAACGTTATGATATAAAGGCGTATGCCTGATAACATCTACCAGTGGTTTTAAATACTATTATTCGCGGTGTCAGTTAATGAAATTACATGTGAAACATTCTCTAAATATCGGCATAAAACACCCATCACTACTGTGTGTACGCTACATAACAGTATGGGAGAAAGTGCATTATGCAGAGCAAAGTTCGGATGCTGTTGAAAGAGGCTGCCATTTCACGATGATTTGGCTACAATTTCAGACTTAACAAGAAAACGTAGTATCGACATGTATCTAAGGGTCTATTCATATTAGCTCACCGAAGCACGATTTCAGGAAGCCTCACTTACAAGTTACAGCCTCAGTCAGAGACGTTTGATGATAACTTTAATTTAATATAGAGTTTGACAGATAATGTATTGAATTTTTGTCAAAATCCTCATTAAGTTTACGTTAAGTGATGTCCCTTTTCGGGATGTATATTTCATACCTGATGTGTAGCTTCGGGTGGCAAGAATTTCAAGTCATGTGACACATAAGAAAGGCATCATCGAGCGAAAGCTCGAGTCTTTTATCTTGTTTCAAAAGCACGACATCTGTAGACAAATTTTCTAAGTTTTAAGCGGTACTGAATAACCCACGGTTAAGGTTTCTAGTAAGAAAAAGCCCTTAGCTAACTCTTTATTCAAACGTACATTATCTAGGAAACATGTTAGAATAAGTACGGAATCTTCGAAACATTTCCTAGTTTCTAACTAACGAAGTCGTTTAGCGTCTGTTGTCGTAACCATTAACTATTGTAGAGCACCTCGTAGTCTCCCTAGTCCAGTGGTTTAAAGCTTTGAACATACCAGTGGTCGAGGGTTCGTTTCCTTTATGATAACCACCAACAAAGTTATTTTCGGGATAAGAAATCAAAGAAGACAATATTAGACGTAATCTACAATAAGAAATCTTACAAACATTAACCACAATGTTAAATAAACAAGGTGTAACAAAACAAAGTGATAAATGATAATACTTAGGGTGTTTACATGTTCTTTGTAGAGAGTTCACTGTGAAAGTAGCAGCGCTGAAAGACCAATTTTTTTTTCACTTTTGGGGAAACTCGTGACGCTGGGGCGCTTGCCCATACAAATCACAAAAAAAAATGTCTTTCAGCTCTGCTACTTTCACATCACTCTGTACAAGGAATACGAACACAACCTAAAGTATTATCACTTAGTTTTGTTACACCCTGTATAGTTAAGATGATGATGATGACTTAATTGATATCAACACCAACAATACGACAGTAAATACAATAACGTCATAAAGTGCTACCGAGTACCGCAGATTTAACAGATATGGACTTGATTGTTGTTTCTCATTGTGTTCGTTCCTGTTTTCACTTCGGTGTAATTGTACTGTGGATCATTATGCTTACGATCATTTATTAAAACCTACTATTTCGATGTCAGGTAACTAAAGTCCCACTTAATGTAGGATGGATGATTGTCAAAGATAATATTAAGTTTATGGATCTGGTCTATGGTGTATAAAGCACGTACAATTATTATTGTCTTTGATAATGGTCAATCATCGACTCTACACTTCTCTAGCTAAACGCTGGGACTCTGTAACGTACTAAAGATACAAACTAACTCCCTCGACAAAAAAAAAATGTATACAAAGATTGCATGATCAAAGACACATAAAAAAGGCCATAATATCTTTATTTTACATACGTCATATTATGACAGTTTACACTTCACATACATACTCTTAAAAATATGACTCTCTTTTTGGTGCAGTCATCTTATAATCTAAAAAAATTCAAGACAATTTTATTGGAACAAAATTTTATGCCACATGTTGCCGATGGAAAGTTTTGTACAACAGTACGAATTTGTCAGCTTCCCTCCCTTGCTTGCAGATATGAATATTCAAAATTAATATTCAGTGCATTTCAAAATATTACTTTCTAAACTTACAACAAAGAAATTTGGTATGCCATATTTTTAAATATTTTAAAAACTTTATTAAAGATCTCGATTAATATAATATTATATTGTAATTTGAATGCTAGCTATTCTCATAAGGCTATTAATTAGTAAACAATGTGATTTGCACATGTATGACGTAATATTTAAAAAATATTTGCATATTAAACAGAAATTAACGTATAAATGACATTATTTTTTATACAATATACCAAAGAAATTACAAACTATAATATCACTTATTTAAAGCTCCATAAACTATGCGTGTACTCGTAACAGTTCAGGGATTCATATTGACGCGATGTATTATGATGACATATTATGTATTTGTTATATATAACGTATTCTATATCATATCTGAAAAAAAGATTTTATTTTAAACTGGATATTGAGAACACTACTCTTGAATCTAATAGTGCTACTCCTAGGCTACTCTAGAAAAATATTCAGAAGAAGTCAAAAGCAATACCTTCTTTGTTTTGCTCACTTGTTGCAACTTACATTAAGTATTTGAAATGTTTGTAGAATAGTAATGAAATGTAAACATTACGTTATAGTGATGTTCCATTCTCACGACCTACTGTCGATAGATGAGAATACTCACAAAAACGTTGATCTCTGTTCTTAATGGCACAATATAACCGGGTTATTGTTATAATTATCGAATCTTATTTGCTTGATTTATGACCGATTGTGTGCCTTTTTATTATTTCCTAGTTATTCGGTTTTTAATAAAATGACACCATAGTCAAAGAGTACGTTTCAACGCTGGTTTTTTAACAAAGCACTTTATTGATAAAAAAAAAACCTAATACACAATCAATCTTCATGATACTTGTAAATAAATATATTATATTATGTTTTATATACATATTTCAAATCGGAGACAATTTATTCGAAGAATTTGCATATAATCGTTCACTGCGACCGTAATCATAGTGAAATTATAGGCAAATGAACCATCTCACATTCATGTATGCGATGAAATGCAAATATAATCACTTGTGATTACAAGTCATTTACACACTAGAGTGGAGACATATCCGATGCATATGCATCGATAGTTAATTTTTATCTAAAACAAGTTTATGTGTTTTGAATAACCTAAGTAATATTATAATACCTAACAAGTTATAACTTATTGGCTTTAACGAGAAGATACTTTTGATGGTAATTGATGAAATATATAAGGTAATTTTTTTTCACTAAATATGTTTATTTTTTATACTTTGAGGATTTTTGTAACTATAAATTAGAATATAAAAAGATTGTGAGAGATGTATTATGCAAGGCTGCTTGGAAATATAAATTTCAATAAACTACCAATCATACGCAGAATATTATCATACATATCGATTATTATATATTTTTGAAACTAAATCGATATTCATTCGACACATTGCCACAACACTATGTTTAATATTCAGGTGGTAGCTTTCAAAGTTAGGTTCCGCATAATTTTTCCACTTAATAAACCTAACCAATAAAATAATTACGAGTGTTGTGTAATTTTTAATCCTTCTGTTATGAAACTGTTAGAGTAAAAACAAGACGGACTGAAGATCTATGTATTATGTAACCATCATTAACCTCTTGAGACCTCGATTCTCTATAAAATAAGGATTTCTAGAGTTTTATTGATGTAAACCACATAAGAAACATAATAAGTTATGCTTGCTTAACAGTTCGTCTTGTATAACTCACTTTAAATTCATTCTGATCTAAATGTAAAAAATTAAAATCCGACAAAATGAATGTGCTACTTTGTTTCTTTATTGCGCAGTTAATACCTACCTCACATTTAAATTGGTAGAATCACCCATACTTAACGTGACCATACTTCCCGCTTTAGGCGGGACAGTCCCGCTTTCAGGCAATCTGTCCCGCTGTCCCCAGTGAGGCCGAAATTGTCCCGCTTTTGCAAACAGACCAAACGACAATTTAAAAGTATTTTTATGTTTGAAATGCCTGTGTAATGCCTGGAAGTAACGCACTCCCATTCAACAAATGGTTATTCTGCCATATTTCGCTTATTTAGACAGGCACTAGACATTCACAAAATACCTCTATACTTTCATAATTAATAATAAAATGAAAATAAAATTTATTTGGGGGGGGGGAATCCGTAGATGTCCCGCTCTGACAAAAAAAAATGGTCACGTTACCCATACTGTACTTTGTTGACATTTAGATAATAAATGTAAGATATAGGTAAGAGCAGTCTAAAAACTCAAATATTCATCTATACTACAGGGTGTAACAAAAATAAGTGATAATACTTTAGGGTGTATACGTGTTCCTTGTAGAGAGTTCACTGTGAAAGTAGCGGCGCTGAAAGACGAAAATTTTTTTTCACTTTTGTATGGGGAAACTCGTGACGCTCGGGCCCTTGCCCATACAAAAGTGAAAAATTTTTACAAGGAACACGTACACACCCTAAAGTATTATCACTTATTTTTTTTACACACTGTATATATTTAATATTATAAAGTTGAAGAGTTTGTTTGTTTGAACGCGCTAATCTCAGGAACTACTGGTTCGATTTCAAAAATTATTTCAGTGTTTGATAGCTTATTTATCGAGGAAGGCTATAGGCTATATATTATTACGCTAAGACCAATAGTAGCGAAGATACAGAGGAAAATGTGAAAAAAACGGGGAAAAACATTTGAAAGAGCTTAATCTCAACTAAACTACTGGAGCAATTTTTATGTTATTTGACACAGATATAGAGTATAGACCACGTGAGACATAGGCTATTTATTTGCGGGAAATGTACGGTTTCCGTGAAATTCCTAATTTACGCGGGCGAAGCCGCACGGAACGTCTAGTGTTTAAATAATTATTATTATGGTTAAACGTGACTACGTATCAAACAGATGGACGGACAGACAGGTCTTTCGTTTCATAATATCAGCAAATCACGATTATACAAAATAGGAAGTTTCTTCTCCGCGAGAGTTATGGAATACTTGTACGATAAAATATGTTGTTTATTTCTTTTTCGAATGCTGCTCTGTAACATGGCAATTTTTCTAGCCTTTGTATTTAATACATAGGCTGGTAAAATTATTTTCCTTCCTGAAAGTCGTTGAAGTCTGATAAAAAGTGTTGCTTTGACTGTGAGTTTAAACTTTAAAAAGTAGTTAGCTATTTAATATTTTTAACCATTAAGTAGATAAGTAGTTAAAGATAACCTTTTTGGCGTGCCCCGGGTTGGGGTCTGGGGATGTGCCTCAGGAAAAGCCTCTTTTACTGAAGCACATCCCAACCCCGGGGGTATGTGTGACTGGCCGTCAGTCGACCCACTAAAACCACCTGCGGTTTGCCATCAGCCGTTGAACGGAGAGTGTCCTGGATCTGTCTAACACAGGACACTCTCCAAGACCGGCCGGTCCGTCTCACAAGGAACCGGACTTCCACCAAGAAGTAAAGGATTACCAAGTCTTGTAGATGCTAAATTGCTTTATATGCAAGTTGATATTATGCTTTAAAAAGTACATTGTAGAGAACTTCACAGTAGTAACGCCCAATTCCAAATGTCTATTTAACTACAATACTGTTTCATCACCGTGCGAACAAGAAGAGAAAAGTTGATTCGTTACACTTGAAGATAATTCGCTACGTCTCATAATAGACCTAGTTAGATTTTGTCACGATGTTCCTAATTCGAATGCGTTATTGTCTATGCCACAGATAATGCCATAGACTATCTATAATCATGTGTGCTGATGAACAAATTAAACACGTTAGCAAGTAGAGCAATTTAAATTGTCGCTTAGATACGCAAAACAGTAGGCGTTGTACATTTTCCCATTGCTACGTCATAAACGTTTTCAACGAAGCAAGACTTATGTTTATAGCACCCAGTGTGTGTGCGCACTCTTTATTCTCATCAACCAATAGAACGAACGACTGACAATGCAGGATGATCCTGTGTAGGAACGATTTTTTAAATGCTAATCCGACGCTTGGATAAAGAAACTGCCTTTTTGAAGTATTAAAGTACTAAGGTGCACTCTTCTTAATGGTTTATTCATTTTGGATAGATCACTGGATTGGAATGTAGTAAGCCCGCTGTAACTCCGTGATGAAACGTAGGCCTTATAAAATGTAGTAATTTGTCATTGTAATTTGTAACAATTTGCAGGCATGCACTTAGCTATTATTATTACATTTAACATGTATTATTAAGTAATTTATAATGTGTGTAACCACTCACGTCTTATGTCGTTAGCCCAATTAGATAAAATCACTGAGATGATCGCATATCTGTTTCCTACCTAATGAGAATGGATTAGGTAATGGCTTTTCTTTGGTTCGTTTTGTCGTTTTGTTTCACGGTCTTAATACAGATTATATTTTGCAGCATAGGTTTCTGTTTATGTTTAGCCGTACTAAAACTATAGAAAACTAATTAATATAATATTATACAGTCTAAACGGCAAATCGACGCGCATAACTTCATATAAAATAAAATAAAAACAAAATGTGTATTAAATATCTCGTCATTTAGGTTATAGGAGAATCGAGGGTTAATCACAATTTGGAAAATAATTTACAAAATGTGTGTTTCGAATTCCCAGACTTTAGTTTTTTACGCATCTATTATCTAACGCGGATTTAACCATTTTTAAAGTTATTTTGTGTATAGGTTATATTATTAATTATTATGCAGTAGGTCCTTAAATATTAGGTACCTACCAATGAAGATATTTTTATATCTTTTCAGTTTCAACTATAAAATTTCTATTTTAACATGCTAACGTTTCTAAGCGCTACGCTTTAACTCAATAATCACTTATTCTGTTATGATTACAAAATATTTTAACACGACATCGTGTGCATTTCATAACATTTTAAAATATTTGACAAATTACAAGAATTGTTGAGAAATGAGAACAGTAACACCTTTAGATGCACAATTAACATGCATAAATAAATATGATAAATTTTATAAAATATGCTGAATTCTCATTACTGAACTATAAATATTAATAATTTAAATAATATCTGGAACAAGTATTGCAAACTTTCTCAAATCTGATGATCCTAGTGTACTTTAGTCTATATATAATCACTATAGTATATAGGTTATAGAAGTGAGTAAAGTCCAAACTAATATATAATAAATGTGAAATTGTATCTGTCTGTCTGTCTGTTACCTCTTCGCGCTTAACCGCTTAACCTATTGATATTGATGGGTATGGAGAGGATAGGTATGGAGAGAGTCTGGAGAAACGACATCGGATACTTTTTGGGCATAGGAATTTCTAGTAATATAATATTCTCTCGAATTTACATTGCCCAAGTGTGCCGGGTTAAATCAGACCGCAATGCGACGCGTAGATGCATTTCTAAATTTGTATAGATTTGACAGATTCGCAAGACGTCTCACGCAATTGAGATCTGTCAAATTTGTACAAATTTAAAAATGGATCTACGCGTCACGTTGCGGTCTGAATTGACCCTGAATCGTGAAAATGCAGCTTTATATCTGTAATCGCCAATATATATCCGGCTTAATATTACGTACTTGAAATATCTAACGTTAAGCTAATGATGATTGCGAGGTAACTTTAGGTGAGAAATTATGATTTAACAACGGAACCGTAAAATAGAGGCTAAGACGTTATGGAAATAAACACATTTTCATATTCCATGTTAGTTTTTACAATATTTTAATGTTATCTACTCATTACAATGTAAGCTTTATGAATACTTTTAAAATATTCATAAAGCTTAGGTACATAGCAAGAGATGCTTGTTCTCTTCCACTTTTAAACTTAGACCGAATAATAATGAGTTCTATTAACAACAAAGTTAGGCCAGTTTTTTATTATTTTGTGAGTGAACTACTAAATAGCCAATCGATCAATAACCTACAATGACAAAAATTTTATTTTAACGAGGACCGTGCGCTATCATAATATATTTTATTTCTATTTTTCACAGGTTTTGATTATAAAGTTTTTATAATGTTATTAATATTATTATATTTTATATTTTTTAGAGTCAGATATCGGAAACCTATAATTTTATAAAGACAATAGTAGCAGGTTAGCTACCGTATTCAAAAGTAAAGCACATTCTTTAACTCAAGACGAACAATGCAATGGAATGAAATGCATTTTCCGTGGGAAGTTTAGTCAAAAACAAGCTTTCACCGTCCCACGACCATTACAGTTTAGGTAACCGTCACTAACTAATTAAATTACGCTACATGAAATCACAATCAAATGTTCGTAGTGAAGATTTTAATAATTCATACTAAAAAGTGCGTTAGAAACGGGCAAAATATCTTAAATATGTTATGCGTTCGAAACGCCTGAATATTTTCCTACCTAACTACGAGTACAGTCTCAAACAACTACTGAATAGATTTTGATAAAACTGGCGCGGTAGTAGTTAAATGGACTTTTTTGTACTTATCTTAAAAAATCGGCCAAGTGCGTGTCGGGCTACGCGCAATATAGGGTTCCGTAGTACCGCTAGTTTTTGATAATTTTTGTATGGTCAATTAATGTACATATTTTATAACGTGTTTTACACTACTAAAAACATCATCTCAGTTAGGTAAGTTTAAAGGAATTTGAGCGAAAAATTCCTTTATATTCCTCCGAACACATTTTTTATGGTTGATCGACTATTACTCAAAAACTTATGAAGTCTTCTTAGCCGTGATAGATTCCCTTTTAAATTCAGCTTAAACATGCTGAATTTAAAAGGAAAACTACTCCCGTGCTGGTAGTAGGACTCTAACGATTTTTTCCACTTTAAAACTTCATATTTCACAAATAGATAAATCCTAAATCGGAAAATGATCTATGAATACTCGTAATATTTTTAAAAAACCTATCTAACGACACCCCACACGGTCGGGTGGACGCGAAAAAAATTCATCCCCGCTTAATGTGTAGGGGAGGTACCATAAAAAATATATTTTTTTAAGAATTTATATACCACTAGATGACGCTCCTAACTACGTTGCGCCAAAACTCGTTTATTGCGCTAACCGCACATTTTTCCGGGACAAAAAGTATCCTATGTCCTTTCCCGGGACTCAAAGTATCTTCATACCAAATTTCAGCAAAATCGGTTTAGCGGTTTGGTCGTGAAGATAGTAGTATTTTATAATATTAAGTATTGATTATGTCGGTATCATTAATATCAGCATTAATGCCGAATTACAACTTTGTAGGTCCTATAGTCCCTGAGCAAAACCGCGGACAGACAGACGGACAGACGGACGGACAGACTGAAACTATAAGGGTTCCATCTTGACTTCGGAACCCCAAAAAACTGTCCATTTTTAGGGATTCTCAGATATTTAGTAATGTTTATTTAGTTGTTTGTCGTGGCTTCGAGTATGAGCCTTTGTGAATTAACACCGTCGTTGCTAATATTAGAATCTTAGTACGGAAGCCCTAGAACATTTTTTTTTTATTACTATCAAGCTAATTTTTTGTGAGTAGCTTCATTTTGATAAGACGAACAACATTTTTATTTGCGAAAAATCTCGAAAGTGGTAGCTAACAGAGATAGAAAGGATTTCATACTTTGATTTGATGGTCCTAAAATATGGATTGTTCTATTTGTAGGACAATGTTATTCTTAAATTATATAACTAGCTTGTTAGGGTTCCGTTTTAGGGTTCAGTAGTCAACCAAGTTTTGTTGATTACAGAACCCTATCACGGAACCCTTTGTATATTAAAACGTTATTATATAAATAATTTAAGAGTAACATTGTCCTACAAATAAAACAGTCCATATTTTAGGACCATCAATTCAAAGTATGAAATCCTCTCTGTTAGCTACCACTTTCGAGATATTTCGCAAACTAAAATGTTGTTCGTCTTATCAAAATGAAGTTACTCACAAAAAATTAGCTTGATAGTAATCAAAAAAAAAATTGTTCTAAGGCTGTACTATCTCTTTTTTTTTTTGTAAAAACTTTTTAGCGGCGTATTGCATATTTTGTTTTGGGATGTCTAAAAATGTTAAACACACCTATTTACTTTTTTCCTTATCGTGTGTTGTTTTTGTTTTGTAATATTGTTTATACGCAAATAAAGAATTTATAAATAAATAACCAGCAGGCTTAGCATAGTCACTATAGAAACGGTTTCTTTCTACGGAAGACTGTGACTGTGTGTACAAAGTGACAGAACTTAGACAATGGAAATCCGCCATTTTGTCCACAAAATCTGTCAGAATGTTGATTCTTTCCCATTTCTACTGTTGTTATGCTAAGCCTGCTGATCGAAACCAGCACCTGCTGTTTTGTTTTCACTTTTGCCGGCACGCCTGGAGTGCAAATAAAGTTTTTGAGGAATATCGCTTAAGCCCTTTTTAATGGAACGGTTGCGATTACAAAACTAAAATTTCTATTAGAATTTAAAATTATAGAGATTCATAACTGCTAGTCACCAACCCTGTAATATAATAGCATAAATCTTGCATAAATCTTCATAAATTATAACAAATTACTCGTCTCTGGTACGATGTCATTCATGATTATGCACATTTTTAAATTAATTAGCAATGATATATAAAAAATCAATTATTAGTTAAATAACATCCGCTGGTCCAATTAAATTATGATGTCAATGATTTCGTTTAAACGGTCATCTTCGTTTCAGCCTTTGCCAAAAGTTATGCAAGGTTTATGCACAACCTGTTAAAAATTAGACTTCGATCTATACGTCGCGATAGACCTTTTTGAGTTCTTAGTCTTCTTGTACTTCTTATTTATAAAACTGTCTCCTTGGTGAGTTGCCAATAAGTTCTTAGACAAAATGCATTTTGCCAGTTTTGATAGTAAAGTTGGATGTGAAAAATGTATGGGATTTGACAACTTGACCATCGAACTGGCTGCATTTTGACTAGGCGCTTCGGTAGCACTTGGATAGCATGGATGCGAAGTAGTAGCCTTTCTTTCTCTGGTGGATAAGTGAAGATGTAATTCGATAGAGAAATAATACTGACATATACTTAATACCCAGAAGATGTAGGCCAGCCTTTCCCAAAGTGGGCAATAACGCCCCCTTGTGGGCGCTGAAGGTCTACAGGGGGGTGTTGTGGGACTCAGAAAAAAAAACCGGCCAAGTGCGAGTTGGACTCGCCCATGAAGGGTTCCGCAGCAGCAATAAGGTTTATTTTTATGAAATTTAAAGGTTTTTGTATTCTTTTTATATTTCAGTTGATTTAATGAAACTTAAATTAAGTTTACCATTTATGACGTATAAAAAAAACTACTTGCTAGATTTCGTTCAAACCAATTTTAGTTGGTAGTTTTTATAGTAAAGTACATCATATATTTTTTTAGACTTATCATGCCCTACTTTAGAAATTAGAGGGGGGGACACACATTTTAGCACTTTGGAAGAGTCTCTCTCGCAAACTATTCAGGTTAGAAAAAAATAATATTAGAAACCTCAATATAATTTTTAAATACCTATTTATAGATACCCCACACGCATAGGTAAGATGAAAAAAAAATTTTTTTGATTTAGTTGTACCTATGGGGACCCCTAAAATTTTTAATATTTTTTCCATTATTGTATCAAAATCTTAATGCGGTTCACAGACTACATCTACTTACCAAATTTCAACAGTATAGCTCTTATAGTTTCGGAGAAAAGTGGCTGTGACATACGGACAGACAGACATGACGAATCTATAAGGGTTCCGATTTTTGCCATTTGGCTTCGGAACCCTAAAAATGAGGGCGTTGTGTAGAGGCTTGGGGAGTGATTTGTAATTTCATTTCATCTGGATACATTTTAAATTGAAATAATGGGGGGGCGCTAAAACAAAATTTGTTCTCAAAGTGGGCGGTAGACAAAATAAGTTTTGGAACCCCTGATGTAGGCCATGTCTACACAAGGACAAACAGTTCGATGGAGCAGAGACTACAAACACCGAAAATAGCATAGGACGTCCTTCAGCTCGATGGAGGATGGAGGAGGACGATTTGAAGAAAATGAATGAGGCTGCTCTATATCGGAATGGTGGATTGTAAATTTAGCAGCAGAGGGCGACTGATAATGATGGTGATGCCTCTCAAAATGTGTAATTTAATTTTTGGCCACATAGAAGATGGTACTTGGATGATACAACGAAAGTAACACCGCCTTATAACTGATTGTCTCTCTACATAACGTATGGCGCCGTAGCTTCCGATTTTGGCTACGAGCCAAAAAGGCGTTGTAGAATTAATTTTACGATATACTAGTATACGTCTCTATCAAAATTAAGTATCATGTAATAGATTTTTTTTATTATTATTATTAGGTTCACAAAACAAGATACAATTCACAATACATGTAGCCACAAATAATAGAGTATAAAACGAATAATACCCGAGAATGTATCTCTGTAAGGAGTGAACACAACATGCACATAACAAATAGAAATTGTGTCAACTAACTACTAATTTTAAACACAAGAGTTAGAGTTACTTACAAAAAAAAACAGTAATTACCCTAGCCAAAGATCTCCTTAAGATTCTTTTTAGAAGAGACAAGAGAACCAGAGAATATGTCATAAGCCGTATTGATAGCATTACATAATGAACACATGCGATACAAAGGGCCATGTTGTCCTAAATTTGTCCTGTATGATGATAGGGAAAATGTTTTACGATGTTGGAAACGACTACCCACTCTGGGTACGCAAAATGACAAGGATTCAAGCAAATAGATGATGTAGTACGATTATATTAAGAAAACTGTCCTCTTACTTTTTCATATTATACTTAAACTAAGCTATAGTTACCTAATTACTATCTAATTAATAATCTGTGGCTATATAATAATTTTATTATTATTTCAAACCCAATTTCTGATTAGGCTCAATTGAAGGTCTACGAAAGCTTGGTGAATGATGAGCCCGGAATAAACGCTTGACCCTAGAAAGCGAAAGCTCAAGTACAAACCGTGACTCTTACCTTCGTGGGACCTAGGTTAGGATCTAAATACTGGTCACTGTACTAAATATACTACGTAGTTAGGTAGTTGTTTATGACTAGATATTCGTTCGCGCAAAAATTTGTTTTTCGCACGGGAACAGTAGTTTTCCACAACTCAAACTATCTTGTGTCCTTACCAGAAAGTTCCCAGAAAGGACACTATTCCATGTTTTTGTCAGTTTTTACTTTTCGTTATTACTATTAGTACTACTGTGAGTCCTAGCTCACAGTGTATCCAGATTTCATCTAATTCAAACACAAACAACAAGTGACAAACTCACTTTCGAACTTTGCAATATTAATATGACGTGTAATATATTTTTCTGTAAAACTGAATAAACAAATTATATTTGATTATGTTTATGGCAATCAATGACTTAATATTGGCTATTAATTTAGTTATCATAAAATATATGAGCAATAAAGTGTTAAATATATATTAAAACTATCTGTCCCGGCAAACGTTGTTTTGTCATATAAAGTATTTCGCCCATATTATTTTATTGAAATGATTAAATAAGTATGGCACCATGGCAACGTCCATCGCTATCCCGTCGCACAAACAATGGTCGCCGTCAGTCTCGAGTTGTAATAATTTACTATTATTTATTCAACAAATGCACTTATCAATATAAAAAGTAGCCAGTAGCCGATTCTCAGACCTACTGAATGTGCATATAATAAAATTTGGTAAAAATCAGTAAAGCCGTTTCGAAGGAGTACGGTAACTAACATTGTGACACGAGAATTTTATATATAAGATTAATTTGTATGTTAATACAAATGCATTTCAATTCGCAAATTATGGCTTTTATTAGAGCAAGGTTAATTTTTGCAATGCTGCAGGGCCTGCAGGCTGCAACATACGTAATTTAACGCGGCAAAATAATAATAAAATTTAATCCTACTAATATTATAAAGGCGAAAGTTTGGATGTATGTATGTATGGATGTATGGATGTTTGTTACTCTTTCACGCAAAAACTACTGAACGGATTTTAATGAAACTTTACAATAATATAGCTTATACATCAGAATAACACATAGGCTACAATTTTAATCGACTTTAAAAATGGAGGAGGTGTTATGTTCGTTTTTTTTATGTTCAACGATTACTCCGCCGTTGGTGAACCGATTTTCAAAATTTTTCTTTTGGTGTATAGGTTATCATCCCAATTTGGTACCATATTCATGAAAGTGGTGACCTGATGAAGGGATCTATAAGTTATCGAGGGAACTCCTCAAAATTTATATGGGAACATGTGGTGACTTCGGTTTCGTGAGCAGTATTCTAAGCATATGCTACCTACAAGCAAGATTTTGCACCAAGGTATACCATGGTTCGGAAGGTGCTGAGATAACTCCTTACTCTTTATAGATACAAGTTTGGGAGTTTCGACGTTGTTTCAAGAACGGAAAGCATTATGCTACTATGAAAATTGCATTCATCATCATCATCATCATTACCATAAACCATTATAGAACCATGTATCGTCCCGTTTTGACTCATTATTGGTACTTTTCATAGTCTTTTATTATATATTACTTAAACCGCGGGTAACACCGCGGGGCACAGCTAGTAATTAATAACTTATACCTTAGATATCATAATATTACTATTTTGATAGTAGGTATACTAATTTTTAATTTAGAATAAGAAAAACAAGTAATTTTTTAAGTAATAGGTAATATTAGGCTTATTAGACGTTTTGAATTATGGCAATAATAACAAATAAATTCTCTCAAAAATATGCCAAAAACTGGCAACATACAGAAATATCCAAGCTCTTTTCATCTCTTGATAAATTAAAAAAATCTCTGGTCCTCTAAATGCTATTTCATAACGGATGAGACAGACAAAATATGCCGTAGCTCAGTGGCGTAACTATAGGGTGGCAGGGGTGGCAAAATGCCACGGGCCCCCGACCCAGAAGGCCGTGAGGTCAGAATTTTTTTAGACATTGTTTTATTACTAACGTGACGATTTTTACTGATTGGGCCCCATAAATTTGCCACGGGCCCCGGATGTTATAGTTACAACACTGCCATAGCTTATTCTGTAACGTTACTTAATCTCTGCCTAGGGATTTAAAAACAACAATGTAATTATTGTAGCACAGTATCAGATTAAGCCTGGGGCTGTGTCTGTGTTTGGCAATAGTCAAAAGATACAGAATAAAAAACTCTAAAGGAAGAGCTTCTATGGTGCATTACCAAAAAGAGCGTGAGAAGTTGCGTGCAGCATTTTTTTAAACTGTGTCTTTGAAAATATTTTCATATTAGAATTCATTCCAACTTATTTTATTATGGCATCATAATAGATAATTCTACTATCACATCATCAATGGTTCTCATTATGCTTCAGACTACTTTTCTTAATGTTTTAGACAAAATATAATTATAGCTATAATTATATTTTGTCTAAAACATTATAGGTAATGTTAACTAGCTGAGTAACACAATATTACTGTGTAGAGTGTAGTGTGTATGCTTAGGTTAGGTCCTAACAAATATTGTGTAACTTAGTTCGTACATTTTATCTTCTTAAACTTTAAAGCAACTCATCATTCATGACATTTAAATCTTCCAATAACAATGCATTCAAAATCGATTTATTTCAATTACAGTATCAGTTTGGAATCCCATTATATTATTACTTTTGAGTATGATGCATGGTTATAATGACATGATTGCACGGAACATCTCTCCGAGTTGGTCGCTCGGGGCGCATTCCAGACCATTATGTAGAAACTGAACGTGTCAATGTTTTAATGACTTTACTTCTTATAGGTACCTTATGCCAGTCCCGATTAAAGGTGATCGCACATTTATCAGCACACACGCGCCGAACGCGCCGCATTTTAGAATTCGTTGTATGAAATGATGTGAAACCCCGCACATTCATGTACTATGCGGTGCGTTCGATGCTGACTGCTGACAATGGGCAAGCCTGACATTTAGAAGAGGTCAGGAATTTTGGGTGGGCGGGATCAGAAATATGATACCTACTAGCTACCTACTAAAGCCTCTGTCGAAATAAAAGATAGAAATTACCTAGATTATGGGCCATGTCTCTAGTTTAACCATCCTGAGGGCCTAGACAAGTGGCTAACGCTTAGAAAACGATGGCGAAATTCGTTATCAAAATGTATGGGATTTGACATTAGTAATCGCTAATTTAGCGATGACTTATGTCAAACCGCAAGGCAGGCCCTCTGGTCCTAGGAACGGGCATACCTTACTCCCAACTAGGGCTGCCATCCGCTCGGATTTCCCCGGATTTGTCCTAGTTTGAAGGGCGTCCGGGGACCGACCGGGTTTATGGAATGTGTCCGGGTGAAATCCGGACACTTTTGTTGAGAGAAATCCAAATTTTTAGCCAGGCAGCAATAAACGAAAGATAAAAACTCGCTAAGCATACACACTTTCGTTCTTCTTTGATCAAAATCAAGTACGATTTCATGAACTTAAGTTAATCTTACCAATTTTAGTGTGGAAAAGAAAAATGTTTTAGCAAAAATTGGTAAGACGTAATCGTAGATACTCTTAATGGGTATCCGGGGAAATAGCCATATTTCGGCCAAATATCCGCGATTTTTGTCGTGCTAGACCGGCGACGGCAATAAAGGTGATGGCAACCCTACTCCAAACTTATAATAAGTAAATAGGTGTAAGTTTGGGGTCTGTTTTACTGACTATTAAGTGACGAATAGCTTATATGACTGTTTTTCAGTATAATGGTATGCCTGAAATGTCAGAATGGTACTGGGTCATTTATTTAACCACACTTATTGCGTCGACATGTCATTAGCATTATAAAATATGTATCAATAAACAAGGCCTTTGCATCCGTTGTGGATGATTTATACATTACCTTTTTTCCAAAGCGAAGTCTTCAAATACTGTAGTGCCTGCGACAGGATTTTAAATGTCCGTATGGTCACAGAATATATATTAGTAGTACCAAGTATGGTTGTCCAAGCACATACGGCATTCTCGCAACATAATATATATTATATTGTATACGTTACGTATATTATGTAACAAAAGTTAGATTGATTAATATACCTAATAGAATTGGCAAATTAATTTAATTATCATCCAATATTTGCAATGACAGGGTCACGGCACCAATCATGCCCCATTCTACTCATTGAAAAGCTAGAATCTATAATCTCAAATTATAAGGAACGATTCGTCTAGCACTAGAAAATCCATCGAAGTATTATGTAACTGTATTGAATGAGGTTGTATGACATTACGAGGACCTAATTTGTACGTATTGTTGAATATAATATAAAGTAACAATTTTTTTGCCCACGATCAGTGACGGATTAAGACTACTTGATGCCCTAAGCAATCCATGCCCTTAGGGGGCCCCCTCTCCGTGTGTCAACTAAAATCGGTCTTTAAACCTTTGCCGCCTAAAAACTTAGTTTTTTTTCCTTGAAACTTTTTTGGTGTGGTTTTTGCTGACGTAAGAGACGGACGGACGGATTTTTTTGTGCTTCCTCTGGTGCCCCCTCAGACGTGATGCCCTAGGCAATTGCTTAATTTGATTAAGGGTTAATCCGTCACTGCCCACGATTTGTCGCAGTGGACAGCGTAATCTAGGTTATGTATTTTGGACTTTTGTGCAGACTTATTTTTTTGCAATAGGCAGGCAAGCTTTTTTACGAAAAATTAGGTCTGTACAAATCTCATTATGAATGTGATATATTTTTTATTAATAGGCCGTAGCATAATATGACTCTGTTTATTTTAGCTATAAGGGTTGGAAATTGGGACACTTTTTCAATCGAGTGTTCGATTTTCAGTTCTATTCTATAAACGGAGAGACTTGTTTTGGTGCTATAAATTTTCTCGCAAATCACGATTCCGGAATTCCAGCATACAATAATATAGTCCTAGTCTGATTTCCCAAAAAGGAATCCGTTTAAAAACTGGCTCTGAAATACCTAGAGTCATCACTAATCAAAAAGTCACAAACTCACTACCAAAGGAAATCAGTAAAGCTATGAAGTTCTATTACTTTAGACTTTCAGTACCCATTGCAAGCTATATTTCACTCTGCTTTAGTCATGTAGGTCTTTTAGGTACGCCTGAGCGCGAGTAAAGGTCAATAATTTCAACTGGTAGTAGCACGATATTAAACCCTTATATAACGAGAACTTTAACGATTGAAACACAATAAATCGTATCAAAATAATAGACGTCGAAAACTACAGCAATTTATATGATTGATTTTGAATATAATCTTCGCCTATAAAAGATATCTGCGAACATCAAATCTTTTAGTTTTGATTTGCGTCAGTATTGATCGTTTACTGCGTGCGGAAGTTATGTAATTTTAGAAACGTGGAATCCAATCAACGTGTGAACGAACGAATTTTTCATTAAGCACCTGATACTTTGTTAAAACTAGATGTTTCCGGCTACTCTTATTCTTTAAAAACCTAGGGTAATCATGCATATCCCGCGAAAAAGCCGAAAATTGTTCATGGTTTACTCTACATTTGTGCCCAAGACTCAAAATAAGTACCTACAGTAGTTTCGGATCCTATTCGATACAAAAAAAAAAAAACATTTACAGTTTACTCTTAAAGATATAATATTATATATACAATATTATCCTGTAGGTATTGATATCCATACTAATATTAATAATGCGAAAGTGTGTCGGTCTGTCTGTTTGTATTTCTGTCTGTCTGTTTGTTACCTCTTCACACCTGAGCCACTGAACCGATTTTGCTGAAATTTGGTATGGCGATACTTTGAGTCCCGAGAAAGGACATAGGATACTTTTATCCCGAAAAAATGTACGATTCCCGCGCAATAAACAAATTTTGGCGCAACGGAGTTGCGGGCGTTATCGTTACGTTAAATACTAATTTAAGTTATCTAATAATTGTAGATTGCACACTCCTATAAAGTTGTACTTTGTAAAATAACTAGGTATGTACTAATATAAACAGTAGCGAGTGCAGTCGACCACATTTTATTTTGAAGGAGGGTAACCACAAAAGGAATGCCGCCTACCGTGTTTCATGAGAAAGAGAGATAATATGTAAGATATGAGATGCCGGTTTTGGCAGACGAGCAATATGAGGGTCATATTATAATATTATGTCATACGTGGGCGCGGACTTGCGGTGAAAGTGATGATGCGAATACTTTTGCGGATTTAACCCTGTCGTGCTTACGGTCGAGATGGTACCTGACAACAAAAATCATTTAACTCAAAAGTTTTTTTTTATATACATAAAACGTAGGTTTATTGTAATGTTAAATCCTAATTGAAGACGTGAGTGGATGAACACGATAACTATCGATGTTCGATAGTTATCGTGTTCATTTGTGACATACAGACATTTACTCATTTTTCCCTTGTAATTTGAACAAACCATGTAACTTATCTACTTCATCACCTGGCTAATATATCTGACTACACATAAAATGCACAGTTTTTTTTATTTCAAACCATTTTTCCGGCCCTAAAGCCACCATTTATGCAAAAAATGGCATTTTTTTTTTACTGTTACTTATCATGTTCTTCCACTCACGTCTTCAATTATTATAATCCCTTAATTTTTTCTTGTATTTGATAAATGGTCTAATAAGACTATAATAAAAATTCTATTTTAGTGGGTATTTGATAAGGCAACAAAACTTACAACTTTCTTTTCTTTATTAAAAAAAATCTATAATTTGTTTATAAACATTATAATTTATATCAAATAGTTTATAAATTATAATGTCAAGTGAAGAGGTCTAAAGTCTAAACGCAGAGGTGCGCGTAATGTCCGCGTACCTAACGATAAAATATAATGTCATAACTTCATAAGTATAATATGAATTTAACACTCATAAATTGTGATATAATATGAACCAATGTACTTCTATTGACTATTTAATATACACTATTTAAAAAATATATTTTTAAAGTATAATTTAAAGTAAAAATTCTAACATATACAAAAAATGCTTACGAATTTCTTGAAGGAAGTCTCCAAGAAACATACGTAAACCTCTAAACACGTACCTACGACTTGGACCTACTTCTGAATCTTATTTCAACATGCCTTCAGGCCTTCCTAGGAAACTTGTAAGGAAGTGGTATTATCAGCATGGCAGCACCATAAATGCAAACAATGCAAATCTCTCTTGAGAAAACTTGAGTGGACACAGGTAATACTAAGGGTGGGTTGCACCAGAGGCGTGGTTATAGTTACAGTTATGGTCAAAGTTATGGTTATAGTTAAGGCTAACTTAACTTTAACCACATTTGACAGATGTCTGTTGCTGGTCCGACAAGGCTTTAAATGAACGTGGGCGGGGGCGCTGCTGGTAAAGGAGAACTGTCAAAAATGACGTTTTTGTATGATGACAGCGTTAGTTCCTTTTTTCGCCACGTTCATTTAAAGCATTGTTGAGCTCTATGTTATCGTTAAATATGGCGTCCATTATTGACTTTAACCAAAGATTTGACATTTTGCATTGTAGTTATAGTTAAAGTTACAGTTATAATTTATAGCTATAGTAAGTTGGTGCAACCCTAATGCTAGTAGGTACATAATGCTTAAATATCTTCGGAAGTCGTTACACTAAAACACGTATCTAATGGGGCTTATGATAATATATTATACGTACACACATACTATGTGACATAATATGTATATAAATAAATAGGGAATATTTTATTTTTACTACGATAAATTAATACACAAAAGTTTGTACAACAACCCGGTTATCCCGTGAAAACTATATTTTGATATTATTTTTTTTAAATGAAATAAGGGGGCAAACGAGCAAACGGGTCTCCTGATGGAAAGCAACTTCCGTCGCCCATGGACACTCGCAGCATCAGAAGAGCTGCAGGTGCGTTGCCGGCCTTTTAAGAGGGAATAGGGTAATAGAGGAGGGTAGGGATGGGAAGAGAAGGGAATAGAGAAGGGAAAGAAAGGGAATAGGGTAGGGGATTGGGCCTCCGGTAAACTCAGTCACTCGGCGAAACACAGCGCAAGCGCTGTATCACGCCGGTTTTCTGTGAGAACGTGGTATTTTTCCGGTCGAGCCGGCCCATTCGTGCCGAAGCATGGCTCTCCCACGTATATATTTTTTACGATAAAACTATCACATGTTCTTTATGTATGATGAGGTAACAGATATTCGTATTGATGATAGTAAGTAATATGGATAATACGCAGTTTTCATCTATAAAATCCTTGTACCACTAACATAATAATTTCTACTCCCCAGGCTAAGCGCACGACAGCGATATCGTATCAATTAGATTCTCAATTTTTTTTTTTTATTAAAAATAACTGTCGGTGTTTATTATCCGACAACCTTATATCTTGTATCATAACGGAACATGAATTGCATAATATCTTTTCTTTTTTTTCCTCCTGTTTCACGTCGATATTTTCAGTGTTCTGGCTTCGCTACTTATTGCTTTTCGCCACTTGCTCCACTATCTTCCTCGCCATCTTCATGAAAGTCGGTCTGCGTTTTTTATTCTTCATAATCTCTTTAATGGTCTCAATCTTTCTATGCTTATCTTGTGATAAATTACTCCAATGTATCATTAATATATTGTACGATACATTGCAGGCATTGCGTTGGTTCAACACGCACGATCAGATTATCGAGTGCGTTGGCTAAGTCACGCACTACAAACGCATTTCATCATAATTCATAAGTTCTAATGATCCAAATAAAAATCGGCCAAGTGCGAGTTGGACTCGCCCATGAAGGGTTCCGCAGCAGCAATAAGGTTTATTTTTATGAAATTTTTATTAGGTTTTTGATTTATTTTTATATTTCAGTTGATTTAATGAAAGTTAAATTAAGGTTTACCATTTATGACGTATAAAAAAAACTGCTTGCTAGATCTTGTTCAAACCAATTTTCGTTGGTATTTTTTATAGTAATGTATATCTTTTTTTTTTTTGACTTATCATGACCCTACTTTAGAAGTTAGAGATTTGCATACGGTTTTCGCAGATATATTTGTCTTCTTCCAACTCAAAATCTGGTGTATAAAAATCACCCCCCCCCCCCCCCCCCTCTAAAGGGAGTTTGTATCAAACTTTTTTCTTTAATAGACTTACTTCATATTATTAACTGTTTTTTCCAACTTAACATCTGGTGTATAAAAATTTTCCCCCCACCCCTCTTAGGGGACAAAAGATGGGGTAAGATTTAAATACTTTAAATGGCAAAACAACGTTTGCCGGGACAGCTAGTTTTTAATAATTTTTCCATTTTTGTATCAAAATTCAAAATCTTAATGCGGTTAACAGATTACATTTACTTACCAAGTTTCAATAGTATAGCTCTTATAGTTTCGGAGAAAAGTGGCTGTGACATACGGACGGTTTTTTGCCATTTGGCTACGGAACCCTAAAAAGTCAAACAGTCTCATAAATACAGCTTGAGTGGTGACTGGTGAGACATAAGAGTACTCGGTACTCGATTCTTATTCTAATAATTATGTAATAAAATAAATAAATAATGGACACTAAGTAAATTACGCGGCTAGGCAAGTAGGCATACCTATGCGGCCGGCGCGGCGGCGCGTAAACAATGTAGGTAAGGGGCCGTCCACAAATTACGTGAGGTGTTTTATTTTAATTTTCTGACCCCCCTGGTGAGATTTCGTGAGATTTTATTCAACCCCCTCCCCCATCCCCCAATCTCACGTGAGATTTTTCAAAATGTGGGTTTCTTACGTAAGCGCGTTGGATTGTTTGACAGTTAGTATAGATGTATAACGTGAATGAAATTATTTTCTTTCGAACGAATTAGTGAATGATCTTAATTAATCGTATTACGATTACGCTTACGATACAATATGGATGAAATGGACCAAAATAGTATAATTTTTGTTTTGTAACAATGAGAAAAAAAAAACGTGAGATTTGTGAGACCCCCTCCCCCTCTCCAACGTAAGATTAGATGAGATTTGACTCGATCCCCCCTTACCTCACGTAATTTGTGGACGCCGCCTAAGTAGTAGTACGGGCGCGTACGCGCGGTGTCTATGCGTTGGGTAAATAATTATTTAACTTTAAGCTACATTTACTGGGTGATCAATTGATATATATATATTTTTTCATCTAATATAAAAGTATAGTAAGACCTAGATCCTAACAGAATAGAAAAGTATGTTTTTGCTATTAACTATGGTAATTAAATATTATGTAGGAGTTAGGACATTATTAACAAAGAATATTTTTGTTTGTATATTCGTTTCCTAATAAGGCAGGTAGATAGGCAAAATTGACTTGTAGCTAATCGTTACCAAATTTGGTAAGTCAGGGAACAGGTAATGCAACTTCTGCCTCTAAAAAATAAGATTTCATAGGAAAAGACATTTTCTGTTACACAAACGATCGATCGAACACTTAATAGTAATATTATTAACAGTCATCGAAATCTCGTTCGCTGTAGGGCAACAATAGAAACCAAGTTTAAGTTTTAACCAGATTATAAAATGTCAAAGTCAAATGTCAATTTGAAACCGCAAGTGCATGGTATCATTACACAACGGCAAAACATCAACAGACATTGTTCTACGTGCGTCGCCATGTAACGCGAGCAAAGGGTAAACAGTTGTGGTAACGGAAGCGTCGGTATTGTTAAACTTAACTCACTGTTTACTTTACTTAATTACTGATTATAAGGCCCAAGTAACTTTTCACAAAAACTTTAAAACGCGTATCGGTTTTGTAACATCCTGATTTAAATCTTACCTCGATAGTAGCCTAGATCTTTAGATATTTTATTTGCTTGAAATATTATGCTGTCCACTTAAGAATTGAACCCATGTAATGACATGAACTTTAGCAAAAAAATAACATTATCTTTTTTCGTTTCAGGTAGCAGCGTTTGTGCTCGTCACCGTATTATCTTTCTCCGTTGCCGAGGAGACAACAAGCAAAGATAAATATGAGGACCAGCTGAACATCATTGAGACCAAACCTTCCGCTCGCTTAGATCCTTACATTAGAAAGGCGCTTCTGAAAGCCCTAAGTGATCTAGAAGAAAATGCAAGTGTCACGACCGATCTGGATTCATCCGATGAAACTACGAGCGATGGCTCCAACACTGACTCCTACGCAACGGAAACTGGCAAAGAAAATATCAAAATTCATTCGTTCATCGTAAATGGTCAAGAAGCATTCACTCAGGGTTCGAACACATCACCATTCAATGTGGATAAGAAAATATCTATTTTGAGTTCAACAGCGGGCAACGTGGAAAACGTGAAAGGTGATTCAACCCTACCAACGAAGGATCCTTTCGCAGAAATTCTGCAAGCGAGAGAAACTGCAGCCAGTTCACAGCAAGTGAGAAGTATTCAGAGTACACCAAAATCTTCTACTAGTTTCATCAAAGGAAACCACAAGTATTCGAATTTTAAACCCTTCAGAACATCAACGACAACCTCCACCACTACCACTACAACGACAACAACGACAACCCCAAAACCGACGCATAACGATGATGGAGAGAACATCGAGGAGGTAGATAAGAAAGACGTGCAAGTTTATCAGGCTCCGCTAGTTGCAGCTTTCACAGTCCAACAAGATGCAAATGGCGTCCCGAAAAATGTTTTCCCTATCTACCAACAGACCAACAACAACCAAGATCTGAAATTGGCTGGCTCCTCGAACTCCCTAACTAATAACCCTAACAAGGGGCAAAATGATTACATTTCTCTACAGTTGAGTCTACAGAGAGAACTTGAAGAAAAACAGCGTATCCTAGAAGAGCAACTGAAACTGTTACAGTTCCACCAAAGACAGCAGGAGCAGATATTGAGACAGCAACAATTGCTGATACAACAGAAAGAGGCTCAGAGGCAGCAACAATTGTTGTTAGAACAAGAAAGACTAAACCGACTCCAACTTGAACAACAAAGGAACAATGCGAACTTGAATAACTTTCAACCGTCCGTTCTAAACAAACCACTGCCGAATATTCCCATTCCCACAAACAATCCATTGCCCTTAAGTTCTCAAGTTTCAATTCAAAAGAGCGTCACCTTGGATCAAAGTAATATCATTCCGAATCAGCAGCAATTGCCCAATAGAGAAGCCGTAGACTTCCTTTTGCATTTACGGAATCAACAACAAAATCAATTTCCATTACAACAAAATCATCTCCCGCAAGGAATAGATACGTTCCTTCGACCGAAACCAACTGTAGCCTTCAACCAGGCTACAAACCTAAACCAGTTGACAGCTTTCGACGACTTACCACAGAGACAGAGCAATCGCGTCTTCCGTCAGGAGAGCGGCGTAGGAAACTTCGGAAACTTCCAGAACAACAATTTCAACCCTAACAACGTGAACAACAACAGATTCAACAATTTTAACCCTAACAACGTGAACAACAACAGATTTTTTCCAGGAAACAGACCCAACCAGTTCAATTCTGACTTCGAATTGAAACAGTTGTTGGCACAGAGAGGCATTCACGGACGATCGCAGGAAGATTTGAACATCGTGTCCAAAGTTCTATCCTTAAACCACGGGGTTCCAGTCAATATCAACAGACCTTTCGATAGCAGAAGACACATCAGAAGTATCTTATGAAGTGACTACTTGTATATTGTACCAGAAATGAAATAGTCAACATACGATAGGAGTACCTGCAAAAGTACTAATGTTAAATATGAAACAGTTTACTTTATAATGTAAATTATAAACATATTATATTACGTACATGTTTTGTAGCTTGTTTTATGTGTTACTTTTCAAAACAAAACATGATTTTTGCCCAAACAATCATCATTACATAGATTAGTTATAATCTACGAATAATAAAAACTAAGGAAACATAACTCCCATACTATTATCGTTTTAAATTTGGTTCCTTTCGAACTGTCATGTAACGTCAGCCTGATACCGCTGAAGGCCACCTAAATATTGCAAATGTATTGAAAATGTGTACCTAGGTATAAGGGTACACATTTTTGACAAGTATTGTAGAACATATTTTTTGACGGAGTTACTTTTCCTTAGTTTTTATTATTTGTAGGTTATAATACACCGAGATACACATAGTTACAAACTTTGTATCAACCATCTTTAGTATATAATAGAGCTTGTGAGAAATTTTCTTGAACATTAATACAGTAATTTGTACCGATTTCATCTTCATAATAATGACGTGGATTTAATCACGTTCTTGAAAGTTATAGAGATACATTCAAGATACCCGTCAATATTAACTACTTGAAATTGAAAGTCGAACAACAATCATTTAAAAATTGTAATATACGTTACAGTTTTATGGGTTATGTTTAATCTTATGAGTGTTTACTAGGTTTACTCAGTTAAGAAATTTTGGTTTTATCAACTATGTGTGTTCAGGTCAAACAATTTTTAGATGGTTTAAGATTTTTCTATCTGGTTTATATCTTCCTAAACACGCATAGATTTTGTTGTAGATTTATACACATTACTATCAAGTGTTAGTACTTTAAAGTTAATTGTATAGAATGTATAGAGAATTATTTATTTTACATTTAAACTGCCATAAGTAGTAAGTATATTAAACTAGAGTAAACGATGTATTATGTTAATTAATAACTTTAATAGAGCTCGCTCTACATTTTAACGGAAGACGAAACTTTCTAGTTCATTCACAACAGTATTTCATAATTTACATAATTATTAATTATACAAAGTTCAACTTGTTTGTGATCACGATTCATGGCGCTGCGTGTTGCTTCTAAAACGGCTTTAAAACATCCATCATCAGGGTCACCGATCTAGCTATTTAGCTGCTTCGGGCAAAGATAATTTTCGCCAACCTTTACATACAGAAAACCATAAAAGTCATGAGCTAGTTTTGTTGGGAATGGGGGGAATATTTAAGTAAAGTACTAAAAACCTGAAGTAGGTTGGAAAGTAAAATTTTCAATCTTGGATAGTGGATGGCTAATGGCTTGGTTGGAAAATAGGAATAAGCCAATTTTGCCGCCCCGAATTTTCGCCGCTCTGGGCAAATACCCGCTCTAGTACCTCCCTTAGATCGGGCCCTGTCCATCATTAACAAATACATAGTTAAATATCATGAGGAATATCGTTCCTCCTAACTATACTTTTGTGTATTTTAATGCATAAGTTTTAGAATTATTATGGACAGTCAATTGTTTTTGTAAATATTGTACTTAATAAAATAAACTAAAAAAAATGTTTTTATTTTACCTACACCCTACTTAGATAAAACAGCAGATCTTATCATGTAATATAAAATAATTGCGAAAGGGTGTCTGTGGGTATATCAGTATGTTACCACTTACCTCTTCACGTTTAAACCGCTTAACAGATTTTGATGGGTATGCAGATAATTTAAGTCCCGGGAAAGGACATCCAATACTTTTCATCTTGGGAAAATGTACGGTTCCTCCGCGATTAACTTTAATAATTTGAACATAAGCCGCCGAACTGGTTTTGATTAAATTTTGAACAGAGTACTTACCGGAAAAGAACATACGATAGTTTTAATCCAGTTTTGATTTGAAACTTTTAATTTTTTAATGAAAGTACAAGTACGTTTTCCGCTCGGTAAATAAATTTCAGCGCTAGATGAAGCGTAAAATTAAAAAAAAATCCGAGAGACTCTTTGCTTACAAGTCATTTTAGACATAACTCCATCCCTCCTAGTTATGTCCTAGGTTAATGAAAAAATGAAAAATGAAAATGAATACAATCAATTATACAGGACATATATTATTATATATATAAAATAAATATAATTAGGTATGTATAAAATAAAAGAGCCTCTTTAAAGTAATTTATCTCTATAATATTTTATTTAGTACTGTTTACTCTAAGTAGTTGAGTATACACAGTTAACATACGTTCAATGATCAGTAATTTAAAAACATGATAATTATTGTCTTTAAATAAAACAATAATTACTATAGGTCTACCAGAATCTGAGTGCAAAAAGTGAGAAAATAAAATGACTCTAGCAATACGGGGGTAATTGGAATAAAACATTTTGATCCGTTTTTTTTCTTATAGCAGCTGATTCTGTGTGAAACATGCAAATATAAAAATTTATCCAATGATCAAGGATATTTTTTTTAAAATCTGCTGTTAAAACTTGCCATCAGATTCTGGTAGACCTATAATAATTATTGTTACGAAATACTGTTTTGTACATTGAGATAGACTATAGGAGAGAGCCTTATATCGGTGTATAAAGCGCTTATTCCATTTCACTACATTTAGAAGTCCTAGCTAGGATCCTAAAAAGGAGACTAATTAGAAGCTTCTTATTCCACTTGTCCTGATTTAGTAACTAAATCAGTTGTGACCACGCGGTGATTTTGGCCAGACGTCTTCTTAATGGCTCCAGTTCTGTCAAAGCAACAAAAAATTGGTCTTATCATAGGCTTAGCTGTTGGCTCAATGAAAATCAAAATAAATAAAAGGCGAAAAAGATGGTTGAAAGAATTTTTGCTCCACGAAAAATTATGAATTATGAACTTTCTGAACTACTTGGAACCAGCAGACTTTAGAAATTACCTACGAATGCTACGAATGCTATAATCTAGATTCTAGAGATTGATGAGCAGTTGCTGTCAAAATTTAACAAAAAAAATTATAAATCAAAATAATATACATATTTCTATCTTATTGCCATGTTTTTATTTTATTTTATTATTTTAAGGGCCTGTTTTACCACTTCCTGATAAGTGCCGGATATTCTATCCACAACTTAACTTGACAGCTGATAAAGTATGGAGAATCTGTCAAAAAAGTTGTGGATAGCCTATCTGGCACTTTATCAGGAAGTAGGAAACAGGCCCTTAGTGTCTTCAATTTTTTTTATTAGATTTTATTATGTATTTTTACTTAAAATAAATATAATTTAAGTATATTTTTATTTATTATACGATTATCACCTTATCAAGGCAATACGTATCCCTTTTTTCATAAAAAAGCGTAGATAATGATTATAGGTTATTCTTTTGCTGACTTTAATACAGATTTAGCAGTTCCCACTACAGATAAAAGGTTGAAACCATCTGGCAGCACTGATTTAGTCAGAAGCCACACTTTTTCCGATTTACTACACTAATTAGGATCCTAGCTTCCTAAATGTTATTTCACTTGACTAAATTTAGTCACTAAATCATTTTTCAGTTTACCGGAGGCCCAATCCCCTACCCTATTTCCTTCCTTTCCCTCCCCTATTCCCTTCTCTTCCCATCCCTACCCTCCCCTATTACCCTATTCCCTCTTAAAAGGCCGGCAACGCACCTGCAGCTCTTCTGATGCTGCGAGTGTCCATGGGCGACGGAAGTTGCTTTCCATCATGTGACCCGTTTGCTCGTTTGCCCCCTTATTTCATAAAAAAAATTAAAAAAAAATTAGAACTTCTAAATTTAGTGAAGTGGAATAAGCGCTCAAGCGTCGAAAGCGTGTAATGTTATGTCCTACTTACCAGGACATAACAAAGGAGTCGGTCTGCATATTTCATGTAATAAAAGTGTTAATAAAGGTTTTTAGTGAACATTTTATGCTAGATATTGTTGAGTTTTGTGGTTCCGCTAAATAATAAACCATAAGAACGGCCAATGAATGCCTCAAACACGTGAATTTGACATTAAATACGTAAGTTTTGAACAACGTTTTTTGGGCTTTTCAATCGGTATTTTTTGTAAGCTAAAAAGATTATTTATAAGTTTAATAATCCCTTATTCCTGCTATATAAGGCATTAGTGCTAAAAATGTCACATCAATTAATAATTTGGCTACAAACATTGCATAGCTTTTTAGGTGTGTTTACGGATTCTCATTACTTGAACTATAGTTTATCGATATCATGAACTAAATGACTTTCTTTTCTGGATTATAATGTGCTTGGAAATGATCGACAAATAGAAATATTCAAGAAAATACACACATACTACTTGTAAGAAAATAAGCACAAAATGGCCACGCGATGACGGGCTAAGATAACATCTATACTATAATACTTTATCTATGGTTTTGTATAATGCTGAATGCTGTAATTTGAGCGCGAAAAAAAATATCAATTCTAAATAAGTACTTCTTCGTCTTCGTTGGTTTTTGACAGTTTTTTTTTCCGATAATGCAGATTAAACGAACAATGTAAACGGACACGTCCGATTGCAATTTGCAAGTCGGGACATTTGAACTTTTGTCATTTTGGCTATGTTCCTAAAATAAATTGTATACTTTCAGTCCATCTGACGTCATGTTTACCAATCAAATATCGTCAAGTAGGCTATTTGTTAACCTACCTAGTTTCGGAGTGGTTTCGGAACACACAATAGGCTACTTGACCTATATTCAATTTCATTGAACAAATGCATATTTCTAGTAGAAATTGGCCTAGGAAACGTATTTACCCTCATTATCAAATAAAAGCTTTAAATGATTGATAAATAAAGTCGATTTGAAAATATGATTTTATATTTTTTAATTTGTACTGACGAAAACGCTTTTGCGGTACTTCCGATTTGGATGTGACGTCATCACACTAGTAATTTTATATCTTTTATTTATCGCGCTCGTTATATGTAAGTTTATTTGTATATAAATAATAAGAATAAGCCTAGAAAGATTTGTAAAATATATTTTATTGAATAATTCAAATAAAACATCAGTTTTGTATATTATCTCCATTTTTTGTAGTTGGGTTGGGAAATGAAATGGCCAAAACTTTTCTCCAAAAGTTTTCAACATTACAAATGATTTCTAAATTATTTTCTAATTTTTTGGCACTGTGAGACTCGTACGTTTAGCACATTTTTTCAATAAAGAAATTATAAAATACAAAAAAATATGACGTCACACTATGGCGGACAGTGTTTTCGGCGCCAATTAAAAGGCATATTTTTCAATCAACATTTTTATGGGTTTCAACTGCTTAAAATATTAAAATATTAGTTTTTTTTTGGTGAAAATGAATAATTTAGAAGCGATTAGCATGAAGAAAAAAAGTAAGTCAAGTAGCCTCTACGAATAATAAAAAGTAAGGAAACGTAACTCCCATACTATTACCGTTTTAAATTTGGCTCCTTTCGAATTGTCATGTAATGTCAGCCTGATACCGCTTAAGGCCACCTAAATATTGCAAATGTATTGAAATGTGTACCTAGGTACACATTTTTGACAACCATGTTTTTTGACGGAGTTGTGGGTCTACCAGAATCTGATGGCAAAAAGTGAGAAAATAAATTGACTCTAGCAATACCGGGGTAATTGGAATAAAACATTTTGATCCTTTCTTTTTCTTATAGCGGCTTATTCTGTGTGTTAAACATGCAAATATAAAACTTTATCCAATGATCAAGGATATTTTTTGAAATCTGCTGTCAAAAATTGCCATCCGATTCTGGTAGACCTATACTTTTCCTTAGTTTTTATTATTCGTAGAGTAGCCTATTATTTATGTTGAAGGAGAAGAACATAGATAATACAGTATATAGAGAAGAAGAAGATGCATGGTCTCCTTGTGACTTGTGACTTGTGTTGTGAGTTGTGAGTATCGGTCTCCCGCATAGATAAAGTATTATAGTATAGATGTTATCTTAGCCCGTCATCGCGTGGCCATTTTGTGCTTATTTTCATACAAGTATACAATGAGTGAGCAGTATACAATGAGCGTCCGTGGCCTAATGGGTAGACCTTTGGTTCGCACTCCTAGAGGGTGCAGGTTCGATCCCGGGTGGAGGCGTGTACCAATGAGACATTTTCTGATCTCAAGTACATAATACGGACACTCATACGGTGAAGGAAAACATCGTGAGGAAACCCGCACATAGTTGGTCCCAGACGTATTGACTAGTTCTTTCCTCTGGACTAGGCCGACTATGTTGCGAGAATGCCGTATGTGCTTGGGCAACCATACGGTCATTTAAAAATCTTGTCCCAGGCACTACAGTATTTGAGGAGTGGTTACTTAGCTCCGAAAATACTGTATAAATCATCCACAACGGATGCAAGGGCCTAGTTTTTTTTTTTCATACAAGTAGTATGCGTGTATTTTCTTGAATATTTCTATTTGTCGATCATTTCCAAGCACAGAAAAGAAAGTCATTTAGTTCATGATATCGATAAACTATAGTTCAAGTAATGAGAATCCGTAAACACACCTAAAAAGCTATGCAATGTTTGTAGCCAAATTATTAATTGATGTGACATTTTTAGCACTAATGCCTTATAAAGCAGGAATAAGGGATTATTAAACTTATAAATAATCTTTTTAGCTTACAAAAAATACCGATTGAAAAGCCCAAAAAACGTTGTTCAAAACTTACGTATTTAATGTCAAATCCACGTGTTTGAGACATTCATTGGCCGTTCTTATGGTTTATTATTTAGCGGAACCCCAAAACTCAACAATATCTTTTTTTTTTTATGAAATAAGGGGGCAAACGAGCAAACGGGTCACCTGATGGAAAGCAACTTCCGTCGCCCATGGACACTCGCAGCATCAGAAGAGCTGCAGGTGCGTTGCCGGCCTTTTAAGAGGGAATAGGGTAATAGGGAAGGGTAGGGATGGGAAGAGAAGGGAATAGGGGAGGGAAGAGAAGGGAATAGAGGAGGGAAGGGATGGGAATAGGGTAGGGGATTGGGCATCCGGTAAACTCACTCACTCGGCAAAACACAGCGCAAGCGCTGTTTCACGCTGGTTTTCTGTGAGAACGTGGTATTTCTCCGGTCGAGCCGGCCCATTCGTGCCGAAGCATGGCTCTCCCACGTATCTAGCATAAAATGTTCACTAAAAACCTTTATTAACACTTTTATTACATGAAATATGCAGACCGACTCCTTTGTTATGTCCTAGTAAGTAGGACATAACATTACACGCTTTTGACGCTTATACACCGATATAAGGCTCTCTCCTATAGTCTATCTGAATGGTCTCCCGTCTCCGTGAGTAATTTGTATTCTGTGGTATAGGTAGTCAAAGCACAGAATATATAATAGTACCTAACGGTACAGAAGTCTCACTCCCGAGTCCCGAGTTTAGGTATGATAAACGCAAGCGTCCGGTCACCGGACTAGTCTCGATAGGCTGGCACTCGCTCGACTTGTCGCACACGCAACGCACGCATCCGCGATACAAAAGTAATAGTACCCGGCCCGCCGCGCCGCGCCGCTCGCTTGACAGCCCTGGCAGATTGAAGCGAGACGGCAGACAGTTATTGTACTATGAACGCTAAACGCAATGCAAAAGGTTGAAATTAGATTGTTTTACAGAATAGTAGGTAAATATCTCGGCAATTTCGGGCCGTTTGTATGGAAGTGAGACACGCCTGGTCAAAGTTTACTAAAGACCTCTAAAGTTTGTCAATGAAGTTTACATATATAGTTCGACAAGGCTGTTTATGAACGTGGCGAGAAAAGAAACTAACGCTTCTATCATACAAAAACGTTATTTTTGACAGTTCTCACTACCAGCAGCAGCGCCCATTGACAGTTTGACACATTCATATAAAGCCTTGTCGGACTGTATTGTACTTGTAGGGTTTTATTTGCAAGTTGCAATGTTTTAGAAGGCGATATTTCATAGTTTTAGTAATTTAGGCTACAACTGTATCAAACGCTTTCCCTGAACATTGAGTTTATTACAATGTAACAGATACTTATACAGTGTTAACAGAAAGTTTGTATGATTGTTGAAAAACAAACCAAATATTTTAAACTAAGTAATAGGTATTTAACATAATACAATAGTATGGTGATAGCCGACACAATGGATGGAGTTGGAAGCTTAGAAGAACAAGCCCTGAAAAGAAAAGAGAGACTTAAAAACCTTAAACGTAAAAATATCAATGATGATAGTTCAAGTTCCAAGTCTGATGCTGTGCAACTTCCAAAGTGAGTACCCTACAACATCATTGTGTCTTTATTTAGCCATTTAAAGGGATCTATACCCCACACACAGATATATTAAGTCCACAAATTATTGTACGCATGAATCAAAACAAATTGACATGACTTCTTGTTTAGACAATACTTATAATATTAAAATAACATGATATAATTTATAGCCATTATAATTAATACAAATGTAATATTTATGTCATCATATCTTATTGCAGACCAAAATTCAGAAGCTACAAGCCACAAGACGAAAGTCTACAAGAGGTAAAGTTAGCCGATGCAGAGCCACCTGCTGTTGACGAACAAGTCAAGGATCTCTTAGAGGCTGGTAAAGAAAAGGTAAAGTATAATTTACAATAGTTTTTTTCATTTCACATTTCATGAGGTGTATGAAAACACCTCATGAAATGATGGAAATCAGAATCAAGATGTTCATAAAATGTTAGTGACTTTACAGTAGACCCTCGCTAATCCGGCCCCTCCCTAATCCGGCGCCCCTAGTAATCCAACAGCTTGTCACTGTTTAATTTAGGTACATAAACATTATTTTGGCCAATCTTACTCCTCCTGGCCAACCTTATCATTATGATTTTAAGGTATTGTACTGTGTAAAAATGTAGCATTACTCTATAATCTGACAAATTCGCTAATCTGACACGGTCGTTCAAAACATTTGTTGGATTAACGCGGGTCTACTGTATTTGTATACTAGCTGTGTTACCCGCGGTTAAAGTGATAAACATAATAAAAGACTATGAAAAGTACCAATAATAGGGTCAAAATGGGACAATACATAGTTCTATAATGGTTTATGGTAGTGATACTGATGATGATGAATGTAATTTGCATAGTAACATATGCTTTCAGTTCTTAAAACAACGTCGAAACTCCCAAACTTGTATCTATAAAGAGTCAGGAGTTCTCTCAGCACCTTTCAAACCATGGTAAGGTATACCTTGGTGCAAAATCTTACTTATTGGTAGCATATGCTTAGAATACTGCTCACGAAACCGAAGTCACCACATGTTTCCATATAAATTTTGAGGAGTTCCCTGAATTTCTTATGGATCCCTTCATCAGGTCACCATTTTTATGAATATGGTACCAAATTGGGATGATAACCTATAGACAAAAAGAAAAGTTTTGAAAATCGGTTCCGAAACGGTGGAGTAATCGTTGAACATAAGAAAACGAACATAACATCTCCTCCATTTTGAAAGTCGGTTAAATTATAGCCTAAGTGTTATTCTGATGTGTAAGCTATATTATTGTAAAGTTTCATTAAAATCCGTTAAGTAGTTTTTGCGTGAAAGAGTAACAAACATCCATACATCCATACATACATACATACATCCAAACTTTCGCCTTTATAATATTAGTAGAATTATGTGTTACTACAAAGGTTTCCCCATTTTTCGTCAAAAGGGATACAAAGTTTTTTGCTTGCGTATTAATATATATATTAGATTCTGTGACAAATTCCCATACATCACTTTAATTTTTATAATAATTAAAGCAGGCTTATGGTGTCACTTATTCTTCATTCATAATAAAAATGTATGTTCAAAATTTGTACTAAAATAGGCTCATAAAAAAATATGATATCTAATTTCAGGTGGTGCTACAAGATTTAGATATATCTAGCTTAGCTCCGAGGAAACCTGATTGGGATCTAAAGAGAGATGTTGCCAAAAAGCTGGAGAAATTAGAAAGGAGAACACAGAAAGCCATCGCCGAGTTGATATGGGAGAGATTAAAACATGGAACAGAAGAAAACCTTGGAGCCATTGTGACTATGACTGATAATAAAGCTACAGATGATGATTGAAAATGTGTTTGAATTTTGTAAGCAAGAGAGTTAAATACTAGGGAGCAATTTATCAAAATAAAGAAAGGTAAAGTGTTTATCAAACTTATTTTTGACGACCTCTGTGGCTCAGTTGGTGGCGCGTTGGTAGCGCAAGCCGGGGGTCGCGGGTTCGAATCCCGCCGACGGAACAAATTTTCAATGTTCCTGGGTCTTGGTTGTGTATTAAATATATGTGTGGTATAATAAAAATCTTAAATATATTATGTATAATATAAAAGTATTAAATATATTTCCGTTGTCTGGTACCCGTAACACAAGTCCTTCAGGTACTTAGCACAGGGCCAGACTGACGTGGTGTGAAGCGTCCATAGATATTATTATATTATTATTACCTTTAATGTCTAAGGAAAGGTTACCTTTGCTTCCCTGCTAGGGATAGATTTTATACATTCAATTGAAATAGTTAAAAAAATATATAGAATCATAATGTAAAACAACATCTGTACTTTATAGTTTTATTGCTAATGTCTAATAATATCACAGTAATCAAAATATAATTCAATGTAGTCACTGACCACCATTATACAAGTACGCTGGACCTATGATACCCACTTTTTTTTTTTGTGCCTATTTGAAGCGGAATCAGCGCCCCCAGTGAGAGGGAAGAGAACTAAATTTGACGTAACTTGCAAATGGCCGCTTAATCGTTATTGATTGTCATCACTAGTATTAGTTCCAAATACTCCCACTACTGCTATCAGCGCCAATATGGCGACTTTCAAACGTCATTTTCACGCCAAATTTAGTTCCTATCACTCACATTGGGGGAGCTGAATCCGCTTCAAATAGGCACAAAAAATAGCTGTCATTTCAAAGGGTATCATTAGTCCAGCGTACTTGTATAATGGAGGTCAGTGAATGTAGTATACTCGTATTTCATTCTCCATCATAATTCACTATACACAACCGAGTTGAACAAGTATATTTAAATATAAATCCACAATAATACTTTTATTACAATTTAAATTCATTTTTATCACAACGGTTAAGTAGAGAAAGGCACTTTTTACAATCGCCTAGTAAGTTTTGAATACTTTATTCAGCATTTTTGTTGCTGCTTTCCTTACATTCAGAAAAATAAATAAGGTTAAGCTACCTCATACTTATTTAAAGAAAGTTAACAGAAGTACTAATTATTTTAAAGTCACAATGTGCTTTTTTCATGAATATATAATTTCTACATAAATACATTTCTTAAAAAAATATTATATTACTTATATGAAATTAATTTCTAAATGTTATATGATCTTATAATCATTATTATTTTAATATATTACTTATTTAAAATCCGGTCACAAATCACAGAGAAATAAGTACAATGAACATAACTCTTGTCTCAAGTCTTTCCTCTGGAAAATGATGACATCTCTTTCCCACATTTTTTTTTTGAGAACATTATTTCTGTGTGCCAGGAAAAAACGCAAGAGTGAAAGGTCAATACTCAATATTCAAGCTTTGTGACTTAAGACGGATCTGGCTACACTTAGGTATAATAATAATCGGCATGTTACTAAACATTATGGTATAATATGGCAATTTCACCTGGCAAATAACTATAGGAACTCTAAACATATCACACACTATATTCATAATCATGTTTTTTAATTTTAAATCTGAAAGTACTTTATAATGCTTTTTTACAAAATTATTATGTCATCAGTACATTTTGTTTTAAGTTTTAGTTAGCACTTTTAAAGTGTCTTATATTCAATATTAATTTTAAATAAAATCTGACTTGATCTGAGCTGTACAGCTAGGGTAGATCAGGCTAAAATGCTTTCTAGTCATAACAGCTTTTATAAAATAACTCCGACACAGATTTCGGTGCCAGTGGACTGTTTCATCAAACCCAAGTTAGCAAGCTTTCAGTAATTTTGTACCGCGTAAGTGTGTGCAGCACTCAGAGACAATCTACTTTACTCTTGTAGGGCAGATAATCATACACAACCAAAAAGAGGGAAAAGTCTGTCCTGTGCCATAATTTTGATATGTTAATAAGCTCATAATCTATTTCTACATATATAAAGCCCAAGTATAATCCTAAACTAGTAATTTCATAATAAACTCAACATAATCATTGTGATGTATACAAAGTAATTAATTACAGTGGACATGCCACCGTTTCTTTTCTTCGGCCACCCATCTCGCTCGGGCCCGTCCAGTTCGTTGTAGTTATAGTAGCTGTTGTCAACGTTGTAGTAGACTGTCCGATCTCCGATGGGCTGTATCGGTCTGAAGTTGTGCCTTATCTTGCCACTGCCCGAACGAAGCTCCCGGAATGCTTCTATCTGTAATGTAAAGTTGTTTTTTATAGTGATGGTAACAGTAAATTTTGAATATTATTTAACTTCTGTCAATTCTTGATTTTAAATGTATTTTCGAATAAAATAGGGAATGTATTAAAATATATATATTTTTTTATATTTCCTTATTCCTTTCAATTAAATTACTCAAGGACATTTTACTTAGTATTCACTATCACACACACGCACACAATATCTTCGTTTCTTTTCCTACTATCAAATTATACAAGAACTAATAAACTTAATATTAGGATTAACTTATTTGTACGAGTCATAAGCCCAGTCCAAAGTCAGAACACGACTATCATTGACTTGACATAATCCGACCAAATAAGCCCACATCTGTCGAATGAGAACTAGATGTTGCCTGTTTCTCTAAAAATAGTTTATCGTACGGGAACCGTACATTTTTCCGGGATTAAAATAACCTACCTGTTATTTTAATCCTTCCATGTCCTTTCCCGGGACTTAAAGTATCTCCGTACCAAATTTCTGCAAAATCGGTTCTGTAGTTTGGGCGTGAAGAGGTAACAGACAGACACACTTTCGCATTAATAATATTAGTATGGAAGGATGGATATGAATGGAGAATATTCTCCGCTTATTAGGGTCCCGCAGTCATCAAGGAACCCTTATAGTTTCGGTCTCTCCATCCGTCTGTCTGTCCGTCCGTCTGTTTGTAGTCATTATACTCACCTGATCATGAGCCAACCGCACCGGCTGCTCGAAGTCCAGCCATATCACCACTTCAGAACACGGCGGTGTTGTTAGCGAGCCCCGGTACGTGAAATATCTCCGCAGATCCAGCGGCAGAATGTTGAGGATGGAGAACGGATTGGTCATGACCACGCTGGTGTGAGGGTCGGTTACGTTGGCCAGCGCTGAGGTTATGTCGTCGTATGCTGGATGCTTGTGGCGGTCCAACTGGAAAAGAAGGTTGTAGTATAATTAACGTGACCATTTTTTTTGTCAGAGCGGGACATCTACGAAGCGGGACCCCCCCCCCCCCCCCTTGGGATTTATGGGGGCTAGTGCCCCAGCGTCACGAATTTTCCCATAATTGCTCTTTACTTTTACAGTGAACTCTATACACATTACGCGGTACTCATAGACATTACACAGTACACACCCATTATTAGTATTATCATAAGTTACGTTTGTTACACCAGCTGTATATGTACCATTATTGATATCGAGAAAAATATGGCAGAATAATCAATCGCAATCAATCGCGCTCGAAATTTTCGCGCAGTTTCAGAAAACGGGACTATTTGGCGTCCCAGAGATCATTTCGGGGACACCGGGAAACGTAAGTTCTATAAAAAGGGACAGTCCCGTTCAAAACGGGACGTCTGGTCACGTTAAGTATAATGCGCTGATGGAATAGACGGAAAATGTCGACGCTTACAATAAGTACGAATAAGTGCGTTACTAATAACGCACAAATTACAATCGCTACTAATAACGCGTACAACAGTTCAAGATCTGCCAATTTCGAATTGTCTGATCTACCAATACAAATGGCGAGTCCTCATGCGCTCCCTAGACACAAGTCACACATACTGACATACATATTGTAGATTTTTGACTCGCCTTGTGGTTTGGACATTTACTGTGTATTCTCCGCGCGCAAGCTCCAAGATATCGCCTATCGCGAAATCTACATTCCCTCTGCAACTTTCCTTATAATTATAATAATTTGTCGGAGATCGCACGCGGTTGAAGTGGCTCTTAAAAATATTAAAGGGCTCCAGTAATCCAGAGCTCAGAGGATAATAATAGTTTACCGACATATTAGAAAGTGAAGACCGACGTTTTACATAATATTGTATCCCTTTTGCCCTTGCAATTATTATTACTCATCGCTTCAACGCATGGTTCATCTTTCTTGTCAGTTGTCAGTCAATCTGGTGCTTAGCCTACACCGCTATAACTCCTGAGCATACTTTAAACAACGATTTTAGAATTACATAATTCTAAGGATTTCTAATGCCAATCGTAATCATTGTAATTTAATACCAAGTATGTACAATAATATTATCGGGATGTATTGTATAATTAAGATTGAATTGTATTATTATTTATGATCAATACTAGGTATGGCACATACGTCATGAGTACCTCATAGATCTGATAAGTAGCTTCTAGAACTTATAGAATAACGTATAGATATAGATCGCCTGTTCACGATTAGAATTGTGCGCATAGCTTGTAAATAGTCGCTGTTAGGCATGTGTGTCTTAACCCACAAAATTTTTTGTTGTTAAATTTTGAATGCAGAGAATTGTTCTAAATAATCTAAAGGACTTTTTTTTTTTTTAATGAAATAAGGGGGCAAACGAGCAAACGGGTCACCTGATGGAAAGCAACTTCCGTCGCCCATGGACACTCGCAGCATCAGAAGAGCTGCAGGTGCGTTGCCGGCCTTTTAAGAGGGAATAGGGTAATGGGAGGGTAGGGATGGGAAGAGAAGGGAATAGGGGAGGGAAGGGAAGGGAATAGGGTAGGGGATTGGGCCTCCGGTAAACTCACTCACTCGGCGAAACACAGCGCAAGCGCTGTTTCACGCCGGTTTTCTGTGAGAACGTGGTATTTCTCCGGTCGAGCCGGCCCATTCGTGCCGAAGCATGGCTCTCCCACGTACGCGACTGCATTCATAACTCAACACATACTTTTTTGTGGGTTAGTACACGAATGCTTAACAGCGTCCATTAATATAG
The DNA here is from genome assembly GCA_905187585.1 of Cyaniris semiargus. Lineage (NCBI taxonomy): Eukaryota > Metazoa > Arthropoda > Insecta > Lepidoptera > Lycaenidae > Cyaniris > Cyaniris semiargus. The sequence goes on from LR994551.1 coordinate 3,448,283, forward strand.
TATGATAATAATTGTATGTTTGTACATTTCATTAAAATGTTTAGAGTAAGTATATTTTTGACGATATTGTCCAGTTAGGATCAACGGTAACGCTGATCGGTCAATGATTCTTCGATGTCTGGGTTGAATTTTATGGTTACTATTCTAATGCTTAAATAGCTAGAAAAAAATTAACTAGGTGCTGCACTCTAAGCAAGCTTTGTTCTTTTATTTAGTCTACCCTACTTAGAGTCATGGTTTACGCTTTAAGACATAACTCTAAGTTGACCCACAGTCCACAGATTACAAAATTGACGAAGAGCAGAGCAGAGCAAAGATAGTCTATCTTTCCTTGCTCTATTAGCATAGCTCTGCTCTTCATTTCGTCCAATAAAACATCGCTACTTCGCTGCTTCTTTTACAAAAAATATAATGCAGTCAGGCTTTCGACCGATATATTGTGACCGACGATATATTGTGACTAGGTAGCTGTAACTGATCAATATAGGACAATATCTGGGGTAAATGTTATCCGACTAAATTACGTTGGTTCACTGTCAGGCATACGTACGAATCAATTTGTCTGATACTACTTGTTTTGTCCAATTTTGCGTCCGTTAGAATACGTACCTCGTAGAAGAAGGCGAGGACGGTAAGTCCGTCCTTGTGCTGCACCGCCTCCGACACGCTGCCGTACTCCGCCTTGAAGAACACCATGTGCAGCTCCATAGGGAAACTAGAATATGACGTAGGGATGGGTAAATTCATAAAGTTGCGTTGGGGCATTTCTCGTAGACTTTTTTTTTAGTAGATTAGTAGTAACTAATCAATGTTGCAACAATTTTAAAAGAAGTTGACTAACTTCTTTAAAAATGGTTTGCTTGTTTCTTTATAAAATACCCTAATATGAAAATACGTAGGTAACTAAGTGTAAAACATTAATGATTACTGATTATACAATGCAAGAACACGTACGAGATTATTATTGTCATTGTAATAAAACAATACGAAACAATAATGTACTTAACTGCAATACTTTATGATTCTAGTTGTCTGTAGTTTTGTACCTAGTTAGTGTTTGGAAACAACTAACAGTTTATTACTAGCTGTCTGAATAGTTTATTCGAGGTAGGAGCCATAAATAATAAAATTAATACATTTTGAGATATAGATCACAATAAATAATTGTATTTATTGATTGGCTACTTGGAAATAGCGTCTTAACTCTTATGTAACTAAAAACTGCCTCACTGTATGGAGCAACTTGCTTTTGGCAAGTATGAAGTAGACTCGCAGCAACTATTAAGGCCAACCCGAACGTACCTACCACAACCACACCACGTCGCAACGACAAAATGCCGTCAAGCAGTGGTTACGTGTGAATAGCGTCGCTGCAGCTTTTTGTAGTTGCGTTGTGGTACCGACAAAATGTCGATGTGGTTGCGTTGTCGCCAGTAGTTGCGATGTGGTTACGTCGTGTGGAGACATAGTTCAACTCCGGCTTTTATAGCGGAAACACGTGTTGACTAAACTCATGAAATTCTAAGAATGCGAATTGCGAGAGCGCGGGCGGCGTGTGAGCACTGTCGGTGCATCGACGCAACGTTGTGTTTGCGATGTGGACTGTGGTCGGCCGTGGTTGCGATGTGGTCATCATCATCACACACGCGGTCGACAACGACTGCAAAATGTGCTACGTGTGAACAGTCTTATTCATTTACAAAACGAAATATACGCCCGACCACGTGGTGTGGTTGTGGTGTTGTGGTGTGGTTGTGGTACGTCTGGGTTGGCCCTTAGGCACTTAACAGTTGCTAATCAGGCAATTCATCTGCTCGTTTTCAGATGCTTAATCCTCAGATATCGAATCTCGTATCGATTGATCGATCAAACTGTGCATGCAGCAATGTGCTAAGTGCACATAATGTCATACTGTGAGGTTACGAACTCGCATCTAATTTGTAAGCATTATTTGCCATTGGAGGCGCTGTCCCTGTTCCGATGCCATACTTACAAAATATAGCCAATTTTCTATCGGGGAGTAGAACAAAAACTTACAGAGCAGACACAGTGTTTCGATGCCATACCTACATTATGGCTGACTTCCCTACAACGAGTAGTGTCAAATACTCACCCAGAGGCCACCACAGAGGATTAATTAACAAAACCAATTTTATTGCCTAAAAAGTTAGGTATGGCTCACCTTCTATGATTGATCTTGTCTTCGGAGCCGAGGGTGTCGTTGTCACCCCAGTGGAAGTGCATCTGACTGAAGATGTACCCGCCGTCCAGGGGACCACCGCTGATGGACGGATGAGGCTCGTTCTCCACTTCGATTAGCACTGGAATTCATAAGATTGTCTGAAACTGCGAAGCTATTCACAACATTGATTTGGGTTCGAATGTAAGTCGAATAACGTCACCCAAATAAGGTTTGTCGTTTTCGTTCGAAAACTTTCATAAAGGAAAGTTTGTAAGAATATTTGTGCGATTTTGCAGGATTTCGAATTCACTCAGACTCATTTTTGTCAGAATTAGGTAATAGTTTTGGATAGGCAATAACAAACACTTATATAATTAATTGTAAGTATTTGTCTTTCTTACGCAGAGAGTCAGGGCAAATAGCTTTCATATCAAATACAAGATAATTCAATTAAAGATTTCTAGCACTGTCAAGTTAACTAACAAGTAGGTAATATAAACAGCATTTGTCTTATGGAGCTATGGCCCATACACGTGGACTTCTTACACGCTTTTCCTAAAGGATGTTACATATAGGAAAATTAAGTTTGACGTCAAAATTTGAGCATTTCCCTAATAGTTCTTGCGGCATTTTATGTTGCTTCCTTCTGTGTGTCAGAGGATAGCAGATCATGCTTAGATAATAAAATTTAATGTTTCCTTTAACAGGACTACTGGACGAGATTCCAATTGGAATAATTACTTAGTACTTTTGTACTAAAATATGTATCTCTAAATTTAAGTTTTCTCACTGTAAACTGATTTTGTGTACTTATCTACATAAATTCTTAAATAAAGTAAATAAATAAAACAGTTCCTTTAATCTTAATGGATCCGTGATAAGGATCTAGCACGTACCGGTATCGAATCCGGTCTTATACCATACGGATATAGCCTGTCATAAATAGAGTTATTACCATAGATATTGAAATGTAATTGTAATTATAGGTACTTACTTACCGCGTAATATGCAAGTACAAAATCAACAAAATTTGTGCCTAACCACTGACCAGGCTTTTGCGAGTTTTGCGACTGCTCCTCAAAATAAAGGCAATCACCGCAGCAACTGCAGATGTTATTTAAGTACAATATGATATAATTATATTTTATCATTGAGTACTTGCAACGATTTTTTTCAAACGCAACCCAGGCAGTTAAACTTTTTTCATAGTATTTCTGGTCGACAGGCATCGACGTCAATAGCATTGAGTATAATATGTCGTGACTCTAATTAAAAACTTCTACTCAATTATACATTTTATGATTTTTAATCTTTTTATGGTATTAAATAAGTTGTTTCGATCTACTTGCTCTCTACATCGGGATTATTTCTTCTAAGGTATTAACCTCGTCTAGGCATTGAATTCTAATGTACTAGCGCCTTAAGCATTTAATTGTTTCCGTTAGACTCCTGTCTATGTACCTACCTATGTTAGTAAATACCTAGTAACTTAATTAGAATCGATTTTTTTGGATCCGCTTGATTGGTGACATAAGTGACAACTGACAAAAACGTCGAGTGAGGTAGGTACTTTTATGCAGAGGCGTAACTATAAGTACCATCTGGGGCCCTTGGCAATTTTTATGGGCCTTATCAGTAATCGTTGCGATAATAATGATTTAAAAAAATATTTCTAAGCTCGCAGTCTCTTGTGTCGGGGGCCCGTGGCATTTTGTCAGCCCTGCCTCGCCGTTATTGATAATACGATGGGGTCCTCAAAACCCCGCAGGGTTTGGTATAGGGCGACGCGACGCGTAACTTTCTTAAATCCTCACGCTACCTATCCGTGTGTCCATTATTGGTGACATTTGGTGACATGCACGTCGTCGATGGGGTCGTCGAAGGCCCGTAACACGAGGTCCTGTAGCGCCCCATTCTTGACTTTTTTTACCACACAACCCTTATCTTTATGCCCTATTATGTATACCCTATGTACGTACATTATACGAAGTTGTAAAGATTTCATGGGAGTGATCCTTATGTCGTTAGCTGGTGTTGTTAGAGAAAAAAAAAAGTAAACAGACTGTATTTACCAACGGTCTGTATTTACAATCGGTGCCCATGGTGCTGGTAGTGCTAAAAAAAGTGAAGCCCGCGGCGCCCCTTTTCGTTTGCCTTCGGCGCCCTGGGCGGTCGCCTAGCGTCGCCTCCCCCCCTAACGTCGCTACTGAACGTACCCGTGTGTCCATTATTGGTGACATGAACGTCGTCTATGGGGTCGTCGAAGCCCCGCAGCACAAGATCCGGGAGCGCGACGTTTTTGACTGTCAGGATGTTGATGTTGATGGGGCTCTGGTGTTTGCCGCGACACTCCCGGTACCGTTCGCCCCAGTGCGATGGACCTGGGAAATAAAGTGGGAAAAATAATAATAAAAAAAACTTGAGAGGTGTCAAGGGACACCCGGATGGAACGAAGTTGCTTTCTATGAGACAAAGAGAGAGAGACAGAGAAACACGCGCATGCCGCACGGCTTACAACCATAGCAAAAAGTGTCGATACAACTTTTAGTCTTATTTTTTCCGTCTAGACCCATTTCACAACGCGATAAGGAACTTCGTTCCAATGGTTGTAACAAAAGTAAGTGATAATACTTAAGGGTGTGTATGGGTAATCTATATAGTGTTAGCTGTGAAGGTAGCAGCGCTGAAAGAGCAACTTTTTTTTTTACTTTTGTATGGGAGAATTCCAGACGCTCGGGCGCCCATACAAATCACAAAAAATAGCTTTTTCAGCGCTGCTACTTTCACAATGAACTCTATAAGGGACAAATACACACCCTAAAGTATTATCAGTTATCACTTAGTTTTATTACACCCTGTATATAGCCAAACGTAGTTTGGTCCCCTTTTTTTAAGTCGGTGAAAAGCCTCAGATCTACCTTGTTTGGCAGAATGAAAAGAATAGCATTGACTTGAGTTCTGCTTTGTTTGAAAAGTATTTAAAATTGGTTTGTGAGGGTTTGGAAAAGTAGATACCTACACTGTACTTGGTATCATAATGTTAAAAACATTGTTTTAGAAATCATTATAATAATAATTATGATGTGTTGATTGTTGCAAAACTATTTTACGTGATTCTGCTAGCTTGTATTTGATGGTAACTTTGAGTGGTCTGCTTCCCTTTCATGTTGTCAGTTTTGTGTGAGCTTTGATATTTTTATGTGCAATCAAGTCTTTCAGATTTCTTTAGCAATTGCATTTTCATAACAAGTTCTTAAGTTAAGTCTAACTTACCTGATTGTCCATCGTAGCCGAAATCTTCACCTCGCGTCGATTCTGGCGCTGTAAAAAAAAATAAACGTTGGAATTTGTTTAAATTTCTTTATCAGCATCCACTATAAAAATTTCCACCACTTAAACACGGGTACCTTTCTCAAATTGAGAATCGGGATTTGCTGTCTTGTCTTTGTTTCAAAAAATTAACGAAACTATTAGGTTAGGTAGACTAACTACCTAACCTAATAGTTTCGTTAATTTTTTCAAGCCTTAGGCATTTACTGCAGGATTACCATGGGTGACTAAAGTTTTACAGCATCGCTTTCGCATATTTTCTCTACAACTTATTTAAAAGTAAGGTTTTTTCGACTTTATGTCTTTATTAGGTAATTATTACTTTAGTTTTGTATGTAAGGAAGGAAGGCTGCAAGGAAATTTTCTACCGTTCTGTGAAAATTCCTCTAGACCTTGGCGTTGACGTAACTTTGAAATGATTATGTTTGTATCAATTTATCACGTCTAAATAATATGGCATTACGACGCAGATTACTATAATAACGCAGAGATAGGAACAAAATAGCTCGACGTGGCGTATCTAACGACTCATATCCTATGGCATAATATGCCTGCGAGTTTTCATTTAATTATTGCAAAGTTAAGCGAGTATTCCAATAATTCCATAAGTTCGAGAGAGTCCACACGGTACGCCCTTACCCTAATGTAAGGCAGAGGATATAGAAAGTAAGGCTCCCTTAATTTATGTAGATGTGTAATCATCAGTCAGTCAAGGTGTGACGACGCGAGCCCTCACAAAGCTCGGCTTTTAGCTAGTATAGGCTTGAAACAGAGCAAGGAAACGTGCAGGACACATTTTGGTATTCCAAAGGTGCAAAAGTCGTTCACCGTACACCAGATCTGTCCACTACCGTACTTGTGGTGATTTATTATCACAGCTTGACGTTCGCACGGGTGCCATACTTTAACACAATACCCTATGTGCGTTCTTAATGCGAATATATTAAGTTCTATAGTAGGTAAACCCTAAGATTACTGATGCTGCAACTCTTGAGTCTAGGCCCTAGATTCTACCTTCTCTATAAAACAGCCCCTCGAATCTTAAAACTTTCATGACCCGTAAAGTCTAACTGCCGCACTCAGAGTGGAACATTAATTACTTAAATGTAATTAAGTAATTTAAACATTTGACATAAGCCTCATACATTATCTGTCAAACTCTTCATTAAATTGAAGGTTAATCGTAATTAAATGTCTCTGAGCACGGCGCGGCGGTATGGTTAATAAAGTAGACTGACAAATTTTAATCCCTTGAAATGAAATAACTACAGCGATCAACCGTAAGTATTGATAGTAACTTTTTGTCCTAGTCTGCATTGTCTGTCATTATTAAAAAAACTATTGTAATTTGTAACCTAATATAGGCTAAAGGCTTACATAACACTCTGACCTACTTGTTATCTATACATATAATAAAACTGTAGAAATGAAAATTCTGTACATTAAAGATATTCAAAAAATAATAAGCGGGGGGTGTTACTACATCGCTGTAGAAGCCAAAAATGTGGTTAGTTTTTTTGTCTGTCTGTCTGTCTGTATCTTTGTTCCACTATCACACGAAAACTACTGATCCGATTTGAATGCGGTTTTCGCAGATATATTTGTCTTCTTCCAACTTAACATCTGGTGTATAAAAAAAATTCCCCCCACCCCTCTAAAGGGACGAAAGAGGGGGTCAGATTTTGTATAAGACTTTTGCTTTAACACGAAAACTACTGATCCGATTTGCACACGGTTTTTGCAGATATATTTGTCTTCTTCCAACTCAAAATCTGGTGTATAAAAATCAACTCTAAGGGGAGCAAAGAGGGGGTCAGATTTTGTATCAAACTTTTTTCTTTAATGGACTTACTTCATATTATTAACTGTTTTTTCCAACTTAACATCTGGTGTATAGAATTTCCCCCCCACCCCTCTTAGGGGACAAAAGAGGGGGTAAGATTAAAATACTTTAAATGGCAAAACAACGTTTGCCGGGACAGCTAGTACTTAATAATGTTATTCTATGTCAATCTAATAGTTTGTTTTACGCCTAACATTATCGCGTCTACCCCTTAAACAATATTTACACATGTCAGCTTTCAGTCAGACCAAAATTCTACAGGTTTAATAGCTGCTATTATTTTTGGAGGACATCGAAGAGGACGATTTCCTAAATACGTATGTATAATATGGATGACCTCGAAAAATAGGACCATTTTCTTTAATAAGTGTGTACCTACGTAAATCGTAATACAAACTTAAGGCCTAAAGGTCAATTCAGACCGCAACGCGACGAGGCGAGGCGAGGCGCGGCGCGGCATAAATTTGTATGGATTTGACAGATTTCAATTGCGTGAGACGTCTTGCGAATCTGTGAAATCCATATAAATTTAGAAATGAATCTACACGTCGCGTTGCGGTCTGAATCAACCCTTACATCGCAAAAATGTCTACGCTTCTGCCCTAAGAAAAACATTATGCCGATTGATGCTATTCTTCACTTTCAAACGACAATAAGACGGTATTATTTTATCTTAATTGTAGGCAAATATTATTCAACGTTATCTAGAAAGTAGCCTATCAACAGGGAACTAAGAAATAAGAATAAGGACATAATCTAGCAAACATTAATTGGATTTTATCGTAACTAAGTATTCTGTATTCATGAAAAGTCTTCATAAAGTAAAGACTTTTCATGAATATCGATCTTTTTTCTAGATTCTAGAAGACAGTTGATTTTAAAACAATACATCATTTTTTGACGTAGGCTTCGCTTCTAAAAGGAATCATAAAACACAAAACAATTCAACAAGTGATTGCAGCGCATTTCAAACATCTTGATACTTGAAAATATTTAAAAGGCTAAACAATAAAATGTTTAACTTTACGACTTTGAGCCTGTTTTATTTTTGAGGTTTTTACCTCTTGATTTTATCATTTCCGTAATAATCTTCTTCATTTGGATGTAGTCAAGGCGTAAATCATGTTCTAAACGTGACAACTATTTACAATGTCAAAAGAATACCTGCACGAAAAGGTATTTAAAATAATAGTTATTAACAAGGTAAATAGTATTTAATACCCATAGTTCGTATTTACCTGCTGTAAATTGCAACTATTTTCATGTTTCTCTTTATGTAATGAAAAATATGTTTAGTAGGTACTTTGTATATATTATTATTATTGTTAAATTGCACCATGCTGCCATAATAGTTAGGGAGGCGAATAGGGGAATTTTCGGTAATACTCGGGCGTGGCAGTTTAAGATATGAGAGATACCGTGGACCTAATAGAACAACCTTGTAAAGTATTAAGCTCTAAATGTAGTGACGCGCGCATAGGATAGACGATCAGATTAGTAAAAACAAAAACGATAGTCTGAAATACTCGAGCGCGTCAGATTAAGATATTGGGGGTTGATTTTAGTGTTTTAAGACTAAATTTAACTTAATCTGACGATAAGTCCTTAACGCCGCCGAGTTAGGGTCGCAAACTTGTAAAAAAAACAACGTTAATCCGGCATTCTCGAGCGCGATTCTTTTAATTTTTATTTTGAAGAATATAATCTAAAACTTACTAAAAATACAAAATCTGCCGGTTTCCTCATGACCGGAAGTGTGGAGGAGCCATTTCGTCTTCCGAAAAACGCGTTGCGGCATATAAGTCGCGAACGATACATTTTACAAAAAAAAAGTTTAAATAAACAAAAAAAAATATTTTACACAAAAAAGGTCATTCATTGACAGTTTATTCATTATGTTTTTGTAGTTTATCGGCTTTTGTGATAAGATTTTCGTGATGAGTGATAATCAAAGGAAGTGTATGTTTTGTTCGGAACTATTGACTGCTAAATCTATAATATTCTCTCAACAAAATTACTGAATAGAAATAATTGTTACGGATGTTGCAGGCACTCAGCAGGTAAGAATTGTGGATGAGGAGCCACAATATGAAAGTTCCAGTGAAGAAGAAGAAGATGAATTGTATTGAGCAAAAATGTAAAGATCATACCCTTTTGCGTGCGACCTGTCAAAATTTTTGAAATACCTGGTGTCGACCCGGATTCCGGACGCGCGACAGTCAGGGTTTGACAGCTCAGTTTTTAGCTACATTATGATTTTTATAAGATTTTACCAGATTCTAAGTGGAATGATGTTAATTCACATTTAAAATCATATAGTTTATTAAATACTATTATTTTCTTCTGAATTTATGTCTGCCTAAATATAAAATAAACCTAGTACAGTACTTAGAAAAAAGTAGCTTGAGATTTAAACAATTTTCTGATTTATTTTTAAATAAAACAATATTTGATTCTCAAATTGTATTTTATTTGCACTTCAGCATAATAGGTTTATGATACAAATCATAACTTCACATGCCACAATACACTTTATTTACACAACACTTGTTTTAAAATAAACACAAGGGTCAGCCACTTGAATGAGTCGTCAAAAGTGACTTTTATTTTCTTAATTTTTTACTAAGCCGAACGAGGTAAAGACATACCAAAGTAGTTCCATCCTTCTTCTTTTTAATTGCAATGTGTTTTAAAGGATTAAATATATTTAAATACGCCGTTTTGAGCGGGAACGAGGACGCGGCATATGGCGTCCGGATTCCGGTTCCTCGACTGTTTAGTGTATAATTGATCGCGTCCGGAATCCGGTTTGTCGACACGATTATAATACAATTTTTATATCATTTCATTTCATACTACATTTCATCTACATTTACGTTGGTTGTATCTATCGCTTTATTGTCATTCTTAAATTTCCCGTTTTATCAAGGAGAAAGAAAGGAAAAAAAAAGAAACCAAAAAACCTTTCCGGTCAGATTAAGAGAACCCACCAACATTTTTGTCACAATTAAGAAAATATGCTTTCAGGATACCGAGATAAACCTCCCCTATGAAAATCTGACGCGCTCGAGTATTTCAAAAAAACTTTTTTTTTTTGCATTTTCAAAAATTCATCGTAACTTATCGTCATGCCGAAATCGTCAGTTTTTTTAAAGGGAGCTTCCTTGGGGCCTACTTAACACCCCTTCCGAAAATCTGACGCGCTCGAGTAATTATTTTTTTTTTGCATTTTTGACTACTTTATATGCCTACCCCCACCACGCAAACCAGATTAGTATACCGATGTTATCAGAGGCACTTGGGGCATACGTAGTATGAATATCTGACGCGCTCGAGAATGCCCAAGTAACTGTTTTTTTAACATTTTTGAAAAACCGTACACGCCAAACCCACCGCTAAAATGGTTTTTACCATACGAGCTTTTCTTTTCGAAATTATTTTATCTTTCGATTTTGATAGGTCTCGACGGCGCCGTTGAATGACGCCATTTAGCTACCTCGCCTCCCTAACTATAAGTCTTGATGATATACAATATGGGGTATATTATCAAACGATTAGTAGGTAGGTTAAAAAGTGGGTAAACAAGCAATGAACAAAAAATACTTAGTATACCATAGCAGGCAGGTAGCTTTTTTTTCCTTTTTATTTATTTTCACTAGTCACTAGATGACGCCCGCAAGCTCAACTCTGTTGCGCCAAAATTCGCTTATCGCGCGGGGCATTTTTCAGGGATAAAAGTATTCTACTTATGTCCTTTTCCGGGACTCATAAAGCTCAACTCCGTTGCGCCAAAATTCGCTTATCGCGCGGGGCATTTTTCAGGGATAAAAGTATCCTACTTATGTCCTTTTCCGGGACTCATAAAGTATACCCATACCAGACTTCAGCGAAATTGATTTAACGCCCAAACGGGCGTGAAGAAGTAACAGAAAGACAGACCGACAGACACTTTCGTATTTATAATATTGGTATGGATGGATGCTCATAAACAAATTATCACAGTTTTTTCCCGCGTGATTCTGTAATATTCACTTTGCGTTTGTATTCAGTGGCAAAAAGCCTTCTAAAAAAATTCAGGGCCTATTGGTTCTATAAACGAAGTGAAGCGGACAAAGTGTGCCGCTGGCGATGCGTGTCAAGTTCAATGGTGACAACAGAATACAGGTCTACAAGGATGACTTGGTATTTGAAATAAGAACGCCGCCATCTTGTAAAGTATCCCTCGAGATCTTTGACTCTCACGCTTTCTTCACTTTCTTGTCAGCGTGATTCAAGTATTATTTTGCATGTGGAAGGCCGAATTATCGCTGGTGTCATTTTAAAAGACAACAGTCTCGCATCCATATTCCTGGATCGTTCCCTGATGGCTGTAAATGATGCAATGATCATACAGGGAACTGTTAAAAAAAGTTTCAGGGTGGTACAAATTGTTTGGGGGAAAAAAATTACTCCTTTGCAGTGGTATGGCGGCCATTGGGAACTGTCGGAAAAGTATGGCAAGGTGATTTTCGTGAATACTCGACGATGATTTGCTAAACAAAAATTGGCCTGATACAAATGGTTGAATTGTTTTATTTTAAATTAATGTATTCGCGTCGGTATGGCGGGCTGTAAGTCACACCCGAGAAGTATGGGCATTACGCTACCGCCAACTTCTTTTTTTTTTTCGACTATCTGAAAATACAAGCATTTTTGTGGAACAAATCGTTTGGTTGAGTTTATTTGAATATAATTTGAACTTGAAAATTATTGAAATATATTTGAATATAATTCGAAATTAATATTATTTGAACTCCGAAGGTAAGAAATAATATGAGTTTAACACCCATATTATTTCTAACCTTCGGAGTTGGTGTTATTTGTATGGGAGGACAGTTAGAATTAATCGTCAATGAACAATGTAAGACACCATTAAGCCTCAAGTCAATTACGGAGACTAAAGCTATGACTGATTCGCCGGAAAGGTGCGATTGTTTTAGTGATTCTATCAACTACTACGTGTGATTGTGAGGTTATTCATTCAAAGAATACCGTTAGACACAATTGGGATTCAAGTTTTAGCCTCAAACGTTCTCATCCCCTAAAAGGTAAAGACCACCAGAGGACCACTGTCTTCACTTTTTGGTGAGTGAACTTTTAAATGAGTGAGAGTTGTGAAGTTAAAATTATACGGAAAAAGAAAAAATATATATTTTGTGAATAAAACATAGTATACAATCTATTAGGTCACATGTTGTTTCTCTATTTATAACTGTAAAATGCTAGAAGGTAGAGAAAACACAATAACAAAAGAAAAATACTTTTTCACAATTTATGTAATTTAAAATTTTCTTTGTTCAGAAGGCTAAGGTTTTTCAAACCTCGATGACTGTCGCCATGAATTATAAAAGGCTTTGCTTCGCCGCATGGCCATACTTTATTATTCAATAGATAGACAACACAATGGCCACTAAGAAATTCATACAAAACACACTTCGGTAATGCCCTGATTTACTATTCGAACCTATTACACTTAAATCAACAAAGCTGGAAAAACTACAAATCAAAGTTTGTTAGAAACTTTTATTGTTTGGATTTTCTTTGTGCACTTAGCGACATTTAATAATTACTTAGGAGTTAGGTAGTTACTTATAAAGGACTGGATAACGCCCGCAACTCCTTTGTGCCAAAATTCGTTTATCGCGCGGGAACCGTACATTTTTCCGGGATAAAAAGTATCCTGTGTCCTTTCCCAGGACTCAAAGTTTACCAAATTTCAGCCAAATCGGTTCAGCGGTTTGGGCGTGAAGAGGTAACATACAGATAGACAGACAGACAGAGACACACTTTCGCATTTATAATATTAGTGTGGATTGTACAGAAATTTTATAGACATTATGTCAAAACTCTGTTAAGTAATAGTTACATGTCTCTTATTGAGGCCGTTGTTTTATTTTAAGTCTGGGAAAACATTTGCGTGAGGCAAATGTCTCGAATTGAGAAACAAGATTGTCTCAAAATTTTAACTCATCAGCATTTGCTCGTCATTGAGATAGCAATCTCATGACACTGTATGATTAATCAACCTCAGTAGGTATAAGAACTTTTTAGGTGAAATGCGTGACTTATCTTTCTTCTTATTTGGTTTAATCTCTACCTGATACGTATCCATATAGAGCGACCTAGATATTTCATACTTGTAAGCTCTACACAATATGGCGCGGTGCTCGTCTGTGTGACATAAACGGCACGTGTGCGAATATGTAGTAAAACATTGCCAGCAATTGTTTTGTCAACACGCGATGACGAGCCATCGCTCAGATTGACTGCGATTATTTTGATGCGCTATTTTAGAAATTGTTATGTAACTTCATCCTATGGCGAGATGTCTATCATTGCGCGTTTGCAACTTTGGCTGGTAATTCGCTTTTACTTTTACAAAACAACAGTAAAATATTTTTTATGTAATACGATCGGATAAACTGATCTTATGATAATCGATTGTAGCCTGCATCACTCGAAACAGCGACGATTTACGTGGGTTTCCTGTGAAGCCGTATTTTTCTGGTCGAGCCGACCACTTTCTCACGGCCGGGGCCGTGACTTTAATTTACTTGTAATGCAATGTAACAGCTTTTGAATTTACTGTAATTATAGGGATTGCTTCTTAGTAGGCGATTGCAGGCTTAGGGTCAATTCAGACCGCAAAGCGACGCATAGATGCATTTCTAAATTTGTATGACGCAATTGACATAAACTTACTAAGGGTCAATTCAGACCGCAACGCGACGTGTAGATGCATTTCTAAATTTGTACTGAATTGGCAGATTTTGTGAGCGTGAGACGTCTAGCAAATCTGTTAAATCCATACAAATTTAGAAATGCATCTATGCGTCGCTTTGCGGTCTGAATTGACCCTTAGTAAGTTTATGTCAATTGCGCGTAATTGAGTAACCTTAACGCTCGTTGATTGAGGGCCAAATAAAAAATAATTGTTTTCTTAATTGTATTAGTGACGTGCCGAATACCCATATCCATGGATATCCACGAATTTTACCGATCTACATTAATTCGGGGATATTTCTGACGGCATTATATTAGATAAAGACACCATTCATAATCAGAAGGCACGAAAAATCATGTAATCGTAACTAATCGTTTATTAAACAGCCTTTCTCTTAACAATTTCGCACCAAACGTTGAAAATTGCACCACAGATAAAGCGATCTCATTAGAAAACAATTTATTCGTAATCGACAGTGTCGTGGCTAAAAGTTTCACCTGCCAATGAGCGCTTGCGAAAATCGACGAAGCGGGTTTGTAAGGTGGAATAGGCCTGTCACTATCTCCCTACGCGGTTGCGCAACATTCAAGTATCATTTTTGCTCGAGCGCAGTATAACTCGATTTCAGACTCCACTTCGAACTGTCAATTAATAAAGCATAATTTTAAGCAGCTTGTTAAAAACTAACAAGCAGTGGAAACTAACTGCAACTACTTTAACCTTTAACTATGGACGCGCGGTCTCACAGACCGCTCGCAGCCTGCGAGAATAGTATCTACCCTACTTCCCCTTAAGCTTTACTGTTGCGGCACTCAGTAGCTTCAGTTTTAGTCGCAAAACGTATTCTGAAGCAAAAAAATTCGACGCCGACTGCAAGTTTAGATAGTTATTTCGTTTCGAACTTCGAGCGCGGTCTGTGAGACCGCGTGTCCATGCATCCCATACAAAGAATATGATTTTTATTCTTTGTGTTTTCGATAGTACGCAATCAATGTCTAAATAAAATGTCTTGAAATAACTTCTAATTATGTTTTTAGCGAAATCCTTCATTGTAATACATAAAAAACTTGGAATCGCTCAAACAAGTGGAATATTGCACTGAAAAGGTTCTAAGGAACAAATTTAAGTCTAGGAGAGCAAATATTTAGGAAATGGAATTTTTTCAGCAAAAAACCAATTGTATCTGTCTAGACAAGTAAAATATGGACGAACCACAATTTTTTTAGTTACATTTAAGCTGTAATTATGTTTATAGTGGCCTTGACCATGTGAAATTACGGCCCATAATATTGTCCATGTTTGACCTATGTCAAAAATTTTATGTTACATTCTCAGAAGTTAAAATTCAAATTTTTATATTTGGTATGGCTTATTTTAATAGATAATTAAGACAAAAAGTTTGAAAATTTTCATTTTTTCGTCACAGGTGAATGGAAGTCTTAAAAGTGACTTTTATTGCTTTAAATGCTTAATTTTTCAATAAAATTTGTAATTTTGGGTATTTAACCCATACATTCTCTAAATTAATCGTGTGTTAAGTCATTTAAGCGAAAATAATACAAAAAAAATCTTTTAATTACTTAAAAAACAGATGAAAATATGAGCGGTCTGTCAGACCCCATGTCCATAAGTATGTTACAATTTTTAGATGTCCGTAGTTAAAGGTTAAGATAACGAACACTTTATCTTCAAGTAGTTAAAGTTAATTATCAAGTGTTATGATAAGACTTCACTTAAACAATTAGTTAGGTATGGAACTAAAAATATTTTAAATAGTAATCTCTTATATTTTTGTCGCTTTTCGCTTATATTTCTGAAATGCCAATTTTATATTTGTGTAGAATCGTTAAAAGTTTAGTGTGATCATCAATAGGCTACTTGACCTATATTCAATTTCATTGAACAAATGCATATTTCTAGTAGAACTTGGCCTAGGAAACCGTATTTCACCCTTATCATGAAATAAAAGCTTATGATTGATAAAAAAAAGTCGATTTGAAAATATGATTTTATATTTTTTAATTTAACTTCAACGAAAACGATCTTGCGGTACTTCCGATTTGGATGTGCATGACACATGCATGCATGCGTGCATGACGTCATCACACTAGTAATTTAATATATTTTATTTAACGCGCTCGTTATATGTAAGTTTATCTGTACCTACATAAATAATAAGAATAAGCCTAGAAAGATTTGTAAAATATATTTTCTTGAATAATTCAAATAAAACATCAGTTTTATATATTATAACCATTTATTGTAGTTGGGAAATGAAATGGCCAAAACTTTTCTTCAAAAGTTTTCAACATTAGGTACAAATGATTTCTCATTTCTTATTTAATTATTTTCAAATTTTTTGTCTCTTTTAGACTCGTACGTTTAGCACATAAAAAAAATTCAATAAAGAAAGTATAAAATACAAAAAATATGACGTCACAGTGTTTTCGGCGCCATTTAAAAGGCATATTTTTCAATCAACATTTTTATGGGTTTCTACCGTTTAAAATATTAAAATATTAGTTTTTTTTCTTTTTGGTGAAAATGAATGAATAAGAAGCGATTAGCATGAAGAAAAAAGTAGGTCAAGTAACCTATTATGGTAGGTAGAGTTAAAAAACCGTAGAAAAGCCGGCCACAAAAAAGTTTCGAAGTTGTCTCGAAAACACTAGCCGTATCACGTATACAGCACCAAAAATGATTTGTGTATATATTGTGCATGGCTCATGAATCATGATGATTTGATGCCTTTAGGAGTCAGATATTCCCTCAGAATTGTGCAAAAATCTTACTCATTTTGAAACGTGACCACAGCACCGTAGTCACTGTTTACTTGGCATAAAATTAACTCATATCCTTAAAATGTCCTTACAAATTCTATTTATGAACAAGTTACATAGTCACGCCTAAGCCACAGGATTTTATGCGAAAGTTGTGCAAAGTAAAAGAAAAGTTAGAGACGATTGGCCACTATAATATTTAGAGGTAGGTAGTTAAGTAAAAAAAAACCCGGCCAAGTGCGAGTTGGACACGCCCATGAAGGGTTCCGCAGCAGAAATAAGGTTTATTTTTATGAAATTAAAAGGTTTTTGATTTACTTTTATATTTCAGTTTATTTAATGAAAGTTAAATTAAGGTTTACCATTTATGATGTATAAAAAAAACTACTTGCTAGATCTCGTTCAAACCAATTTTAATTGGTAGTTTTTATAGTAATGTACATCATATATTTTTTTAAGACTTGTCATGCCCCTACTTTAGAAGTTAGAGGGGGGGGGGGGGGGACACATTTTACCGCTTTGGAAGAGTCTCTCTCGCAAACTATTCAGGTTAGAAAAAAATGATATTAGAAACCTCAATATGATTTTTGAAGACCTATTATAGATACCCCACACGCATAGGTTAGATGAAAAAAAAATTTTTTTGATTCAGTTGTACCTATGGGGACCCCTAAAATTTTTAATATTTTTTGCATTATTGTATCAAAATCTTAACGCGGTTCACAGACTACATCTACTTACCAAGTTTCAATAGTATAGCTCATAGTTTCGGAGAAAAGTGGCTGTGACATACGGACGGACAGACATACAGACAGACATGACGAATCTATAAGGGTTCCGTTTTTTGCCATTTGGCTACGGAGCCCTAACAATATATAACAAAATCGAACCCTAACAATATATAACAAATGTTCGCCCATATTCTTTTTTTTTTATAATAAAATAACAAAAAATGGATATGGGCGAACAGCCCATAGACGGCCCCAATTTTATAAAAAAAAAACCCTAACAATATAATTTTTCTCAGCGCTACGACTAAATGCAAGACCTATAAGGGCCCTTCCACACGATGATTTTTTACGCTCGTTTGTATCGATACAAACGCAAGTTGAACGCTCAGCAAACGCAAGGAAGCCGACACGTTTTAAACTTTATATCTGAAAAAACGCGATGAAAACGCGCAGAAGAGGAGCGCATCAAAAACGCGCGTCGTCAGTGCGCAAAAAATACGACGTGTGGAAGGGCCCTAATAAATATTTTGTCTACTGCCGCCAGATTGGTAGATCATGGATTAGGGTCCAATTCTAGCAATTACGAACATGTAGAGCAGGGGTCGGCAAGTAATTTTAGGTGGGGTCCGGATATTGTGGGAAAATTTTAACGAGATCCAGAAAAAAACACACTTGTCCTACGTAGCTTAAAAATATTGTTTTAATTAATAAAGGTATACGTATACCCTATGTATTAATTGATACTTGGTATAATATTTCGCGGTCCGAGATTCGACCTTTCGCGGTCCGCCTGTTGCCTACCGCTGATGTAGAGTATTCGCCTATGATTGCTCATAATTGCCGTCGATGGTGCATGCTATAGGCAGTTCGCAAACATAGTTTTCTATCATGGCCCAATGTGTTCAGGATTTTAGAATATAATATCTCGTTTTGATGTACTTAACTAACAAAACAATTCATCTCCTTTATACAGTAGCGTTGTTAGTGAGGGGCGCCGAATGCAAACAAAAAGGTCCGCCACAAGCGCCCCTTTCTAACCCTTCGAGAACTCGACGGGGGGCGCCGAAGAAATCTTGCCAAAGGCGCTGGTAGTGCTAAAACCGGCACTGCCTTCATATGATGTGATGCAGATAATGATTGACAAATAGTTTAGCGGTAGCATAGTGCAATAGACAATATTATGATAATCTGATCTTCCGACAGTTTTATTGTATGAATTAAATTATGTGCGAACATGACAATAAATATAAAATGATAATGAACTGTATTTTTGTAATAAATAATGAAATTTTTACAGTTTTCATAGTAATAAAATTTTACATTTTGAGTTTACTAAGAAATATGTAAAGTATTGGAACGAAGTTCCTTATCGCGCGTTGCGAAAGGAGGCTAGACGGAACGACACTTGACATCGACACTTTTTTTAGTATCTGCGAAGTAGGGGCTGATGGCGTTGATAAGTATATTGAGTGGTACTTAGTATTCCTGTGCGTCAACTAGATGGCGTTTTTGAGATTAAACAGCGACATCTACCGGACGTTTATGGATCGGATATATTTAAATAATAATTTTGATACGAAAATTAATGGCCTGGATTCACTTTGATTAGTGCGACTGCAGGTGATTAGTGCAGATGATTAGTGATTTGGAGAAATTAATGGCAAGATATATAGATAGATGAGACATAAGCAGAAGTATAGGTAAGATTATTGGCCTCGACTTAAGATGGCGCTTTTACGATTAGAACTTCGTTCCATCCGGGTGTCCCTTGACACCTTTCTATTATTTTTTTTAAGTTATATTATTTATTACAAAAATGTACTTCATTATTATTTTGGGTCATTAAGTTTCATATTCCTACGGGATGCTAACAATTTTGGTTAAATATCCTAGGCTGACCTTACAGGACTCTGAGAAGGAGAAGAGGTAGAGTATCTCTATACTAGATTTCATAAAAATCGGTGCAGTGTATGAAGATGATTTTTTACGGAACCCCTCGTACGCTTTTCCGACTCGCACTTAGCTTTTTAGGGTTTCGTACCCAAAGGGTGAAAACGGGACCCTATTACTAAGACTTCGATGTCTGTCCGTCTGTCTGTCTGTCTGTATGTCATCAGGCTGTATCTCAAGAACCGCTATAGCTAGACTTTTGAAATTTTCACAGATTGTGTATATCTGTTGCCGCTATAACAACAAACACTAAAATTAAATAAAGTTAATATTTAAGGGGGGCTCCCATACAAGAAACGTGATTTTTTTGGCCTTTTTTGCTCGTAATCAATAATGGTAATAGTTAGGTACTTGAAATTTTCACAAAATCTTTAATTATATTTGCACTTTAATAATTAATAATAAAATTAAAATAAAGTAAATAGTTAAGGGGGCTCCTATACAAAAAACACAATTTTTTGTTTACTTTCACTCTATACCGGTACGGAACCCTTCGTGCGCGAGTCCGACTCGCATTTGGCCGATTATTTTAATATGTAATATTTTATACCGAAACCGTAGTTTTATAAAATAACTTATATCTTCAAGATGATTTATTGCAATTTTGTTTTATTTAAACAAATTATTATTAGACTGGCTGTTATTATGTACTTCTGTAGGTACTGAAAAGTAATAAAATTCACTCTGCAGGGCTTAGTAAGTATAATGAGTATGCATTGAAATTTGTAATATCATTATTATCTGAAATTCAGAAGGAAAAGTACAAGAAAAGTTCTCTACATTTTATTAGAAGAAAGCCTAGTTACTGGTAGGAGGTAGGTATCAATATTTTCAATGCTAACACATTAAAAATGCATACCTACAATATAATAACATCTTACTTAATGTTTAATTCAAAATTGGCCGCACGGAAGAGCATAAAATATAATTCTACTAATAGGCACTTAGAGATTGCATTTGGTGCCCGTCCAAAACATGCATTTGTTCTAGATAACGTGTAATTGCACTGCAATTAATATTGTAGTCGTCACGTTTGTGTACTAGTATATTCAGAGAAGGTGATTCCTAGGCAAATGGCGGACCTACATAATTTGGTCGGTTATGTCAAGCCCAGCCGACAGATCACAACATTGAATTGACATGATCCAACCAAATGACGTTGGTCTGTCAACTGCCTAGGAATCAATTTCTAATATCTTCATTAAATATTAGTACAATATGTGAAGATATAAGTTTATTATGTAGAGAACACACACACAAAAAGTTTTAAATATTATTTCTTACTAGATAACGCCCGCAACTCCGTTGCGCCAAGACTCGTTTATCTCGCAGGAACACACGCAAGTATCCTAAGTTGTCCTTTCCCGGGACTCAAAGTATCTCTATGACAAATTTCAGCAAAATCGGTTCATTGGTTTGGGCGTGAAGAAGTAACAGAAAGACAAACACACATTCGCTAGTTTTTATAATGTTAGTATGAATGTAATGAAATAAAGGCATGTAGAGCATATACAGGTTTCGTCTATATATCCTGAGTAGTACGAAAATAGAGACCCAAGGGTTTGGTACAAGCTACTGAATCTGCGATCATTTCGGTGATGTAATTAATTAAAATAAATAATGTTTAAAAAAAACTAAAAAACACGCTTTTTTATCTTATTTTTAACCGACTTAAAAAAAGGAGGTTATCAATTCGACGCGTATGTATGTAATATTTCCAGAACTGCTCAGTATTCGTATATGTTGGTCTATATCAGCGTCAGAACAAATATGCCAAATTTCAAAAGTGTATATATATATGTATGTATGTATGTATGTATGTATGTATGTATGTATGTATGTTTTTATGTTTGTGTTCGCATATCTCCGGAACTACAAATACGATTTAAGTAATTCTTTTTTTGTTTAACTTGGTATTGTTCAACTTAGGGAATGCTGCAAGTTTCATCAAAATCGGTTCAGTAGTTTTTGAGATAGGGAATTTTAATTCTCAAATACGTACAATTTTGAAGTCGGTTTTATCTTTTCAAAATACTATTTGTACACAAAGTTTCGAATTAATTAGACTGCTGGAGATAGGTAAAAATCGTTCTCAAAGATTCCATTACATTACATTAGTTTTTATTATTCGTAGCATTACATACAGGCCAAGCTAATAAAAGCGTGTAAAATATTATATATTTTTATAAATATTATATATTAAATATTATATATGTAAAATATTTATAAATTATATGTAGTGCACACACGGGTCCCGTCTATTTCCCATTAGGGCAAAAAAAAACCACAGTGTTTGGCATAAACTTCAGACGAAATCTAATGCGACCTACATATTGTTTATGATTTGGATTAGGTTTATGTTTGGACGGGAAATTAATGGCTACTTTAAAATAAGTCGTATTTTCCTTTTCAGTTTCATTAGTTTCGATGTATAGAAAATTTGGAACAAATTATAAATTAGTCGTTATTGTGAGTCTAGAATCTTTCCTAGAATAATAACTCATACAAATAAGATCCGCGCTTTTTCCATGCGATTCTGAAATCGCGCGGTTCCCGCCGTGTCTAGCGCATAGAGTCGTCTGCTTCGCGAGATATTAGATTTCTAGCTTACTTTCTTTCGATAATTTTTAGTAATTATTTTTATTAATATATTATTATTTTTATTAATAAGATTTTTAAACATAATATGCAAAAAATTGGCCAAGTGCGAGTTGTACTCGCGCACGAAGGGTTCCTTACCACTACAGAGCAAAAATAGGCTAAAAATTGAATTTTTTGTATGGGAGCCCCCCTCAATTATTTAATTTATTTAAATTTTATAATTAATTATTAAAGTACAAATACAATTAAGTATTTTGAGAATATTTCAATTGCCTATGTGTTACCGTTATTGATTAAGAGCAAAAAATAGCAAAAAAAATCACGTTTGTTGTATGGGAGCCCCCCTTAAATATTTAATTTATTTTATTTTTAGTATTTGTTATTATAGCGGCAAAATATATACACAATCTGTGAAAATTTCAGAAGTCTAGCTATAGCGGTTCTTGAGTTACAGCCTGGTGACAGACAGACGGACTGACAGACAGACGGACTGACAGACAGACGGACAGACATCGAAGTCTTAGTAATAGGGTCCCGTTTTTACCCTTTGGGTACGGAACCCTAAAAACGTTGCGTTCTTTAGAAAGAAAGAACAGCAACTTTAATATAAGAACGCCCGGCAAATACAAAACGGTATATATACAGTATACCCTACCTACCCAATATACAGAATGCAATTTATTAGGACAGTCTAAGATGATTTCAGATGAATAATATTAGTGTCAGCATGCATATCACATTGCGGTAATGACTCCTCGCGCCCTAAAAACAGTACTTGGAAGTTGTTACTGCTAGAATGCACATAATATTATAAGGAAAAGGAAACTGCATTTTGTCCCCATAATGCATTGATCGTATTTTGTGTCGGTGACGTCATCTGCTGTCATCTTTGGGAAAGTACAAAGCATTATATTTTCAGCACTTTCTTGAAAATGAATCAATTGAAAAATGGGAAAATTCCAAATTCAAACGTCAATTAACTCCAATCTTACATATCGGTTCTTTTATAGGAATTTCTTAAATATCTTTAGGGGATTCTCCATTAATAACACCGAAATCCGTAAAATACTTTATTGACACATTTAACATATACAATCGGATAGGAGCGCGAGCCTCGAGTCTCGACTGACTCAAGGAATGCAATAATATCCCCTTATACAAAAAAAAATACAACATTAAAAAAAAAAATCATGAAATAAACTGTACACTTGATAAGTAAGGTGACATTATAACGTGTTAACAACAACAATAATATCGTATTACATTTATTACAAACATGCAATCAAAATATGCATGCTGCACTTCGTAGACTGAAACACAATACATTTTGCAACTTGAGCTGCCTGGAAACTTTTGTTACTTACACTATGAACAAACGTTAACAATAATCATGAGCTCGCTGCACCACTATTCCGAATACTTTAATATTTTAATTTATTTTCGGCTGCTGGTTCGGTTTGTCGACACAGTTTATAGCCATTTCAGACACAAACTCCTTCCTGGCCCATTTCTTTGTGCTCTTATGGCACATTTTAAACGCGAAACACGCCGCGATGATTAACAATATAAAAATAAGACTCGCTATAGCTACACCGTAAAATTCCAACTTCTGCTCCAACGAACTGTTTACTGTACGTCTTTCCCATTGAGAATTTTAAGTGATATTCCCCAAAAAGAAAATATAAGACTTACTATACTCTATGAAAATGTTTCTAGAACTGATAAAAATTTACATTTGAAAATGACCAATACGATTAGGTATTAGACTATAATTTTATTGTGTAACTAGCTGTTGCCCGCAACTTCGTCCGCGTGAATGTGTGTTATTATAATCGAGATTTAGAAAATTTAATATCCATCAAAAACTATTTTATTTAGATAAGAATTAATATTAGGTACAATACACTCGAAATTTATTTTACATCAAAGACCCAGGAACATTGAAAGGTCTTTTAAGTAACTTTCGTCGGCGGAGCTTGAACCATAGATATCGTTTTGAAAAATCCTGTCTTCGAAGACCGCTTGGCGGGGACAACAGGGGCCAGGAACATGTGACGGAGACAGAGGATAGACGAAAGAAGACGGGTTATGTAGGCATCTATACCACTTTAACTATTACCTCTTGCTCTTGTAGGTCAGGAATCGTGATGTTTCCCTAAAATTTGATATTATGATCTTAGGGAGCCCGAAGGACATGCTCAAACTGGTTTGGGAGTCACAACGAAGAAAGAAGAAGAAAATAGAAGTATGAAGAATTCTAATTCCCCTTCCCATTAAAAGCACAAAGTTGCAGTGACCGAATGTCAAATCACTGAAGGAGGAGCACCACGAATATAAACTATAATAATTATGACTACTAAGCTATTATAGCTAAATTAATATTGGAACTTGTTGTGTTAGACTGTTGCCAATAATAATTGTGACAAAAACGCTTGTAGGCACGGAAGTTCCTAACACTGTCCCAATCATCACCGTAGTATGCGAGATTTACAATGTAGGTTGTCTAGCATTGTAGTTCTTTTCTCTTGCCAGAAAAAACTCTCCCAGAGAACATGATGAGTGGTTTGTTCAAACATACTGCCTTCAGTCGAGCACATAGGTGATGCTATCTACTAATTTAGATCCGTAAAGTTTGACTTTAAAATTCCATGGCCGTTAAGGAATTGAGATACGCAGTTGTCAGTATCCATCCAGTGTTTGGTTAATCGTTTATGAATATTAGGGAAAAGTTATAAAGATGTCGACCTTTGCTGGAATTGATAATCACTTTGAGTGTCGTTGTAAATTCAGAGGAGTTTCTTCAATTCCATTACTCATATAGATCCCATTAGGAAATTTTCACCTTCGCGACCATAGCATCAAATACAAATTATATCCCTTTAAGTAAGAAACGGCGAAATAATTATCAATTTCGATTCTGATCCTTTAAATGCAAAAGAATACTTACAAAAAAAAAACAACAAAAGCATCATAATGTGGTAATGGATGGTGAAATGATGGTGGTGATATGGCATGTGCTTCCAATATTTTAAAAAAATATGAGGGGTCAGGAGTTCAGCAACGGAAACTTCCGAAGCCCTATACCTACCCTAGGATATGACTTGGTTTGAATCTTACTTTTTGGTAGCATATTATGTTAATTTTACTTAAAAGAAGTGAAAAATTACCGTTTTTCTAAACATAGTATCAAATTCGGGTCTACAATCTATACAACAAAAAAAGAATTTTGACAATCGGACTACAAACAGCAAAGTAAACATTTACTCCTCCTTTCTTGGAAGTCGGTTAAAAAAAAGTATCTAAGATGTTGACCAGGAATGTAAGGTATCACCATGCCAAATTTCTTTGAAAGTGCTCCAGTGGATTTAGAGATTTGCCTGTACAAACAGACAAACAGACAGAGAAACAAAAATTTCAAAAACAGTTGAGATGTGTTCTATTCCACTTCTAACATGCCCCTGACTCGTTTTTTCAAGTTTATTTTCAATGTACAAAAATTTTACCTCTACGATTTTATTATATGTAAGTATATAGATTTTTAGTTATTACTCAATGACAAAAAGCAACTCGGCACGAAGTTTTTAAAATAATAGTAAAGGTATCATCACACTACATGCTACGCGATATGATGTTTATATTTATTCATGTTTTACTTCTGACTCGCGATATATTATTTTCATTATAGCTTAACCTGGTTAACTAACTCATAGAAATCTTACTGGACGTTTTACTATGCGACCGAAACGGCTTACGCGTGAATTTTCGTAGTTCGATTTTGTAATTTTACATTCCGAATCTTTTTTAAGAATTGGCTTAATCGTAGTAGCGGGTTCGAAACTTAAATTTTTAGGTTCTATGATTTTATCTTCTACTTTCGGGCTAGTGTCAATATAATTTCTTAACACGTATGCAAGCTTAAGTCTGTCGATAGATATACTAGCCTGTCTATCGGGCAACAGAACGACAAAAACCTTCGGATACCTCTTTAAAACCTTGTATGGACCGTCATAAGGAGGTTTAAGAGGTTTACGGACGGTGTCATCCCTGACGAACACATACTGAACCTTATCTAAACCGGGATGTACAAAACAGGCGCGAAAGTTACCAATTACCATGCGAAACCGAGACCGGAGTCAATGACCGTATACTACTTCTAATGTCTTCCACAAGTCTATGCGGCTCCGACGAGCCTGCGCGAGTAATGTCGTAAAAATCCCCTGGCAGTCGCAACTCGCAAGGTATGGCTGAACGTCAATTCCGCAGCCGAAATACCGCTGTCGCTGCGACACGCCGCCCGCAGCCCTAACAAAACCGTCGGTAGCTCTCGAACCCACGAGTCGCTGTCTAACCGTGCCATAAGGGCTTTAAGGGACCGATGAAAACGCTCCACGGCCCCATTCGCCTGCGGATGGTAGGCGGTCGTGTGAATCCTTTTAGTGCCGAATATCTGCATGAGTTGCTGAAACAGTGAGCTTACAAATTGGCGCCCCTGATCACTCGTGAGTCTCGAGGGGCGACCGTAACGACATATCCATTGCGTATAGACAGCCTCCGCGAAGGGGAGGAATATTGTAGGTGTACAGTCTGTAGATACTACATAATATTATATTATGTACCATCGAGGAAATTGATTCCTAGGCAGTTGACGGACCTACGTCATGTGGTCGGCTTATGTCAATTCAATGTTAGCTGTCATCGGTCGGATGGGTTTGACGTAACGCGACCAAACTACTTAGGTCCGCCATCTGCCTAGGAATCAACTTCTCTGATAGTATTTAGGCTATTTCTCCAAACCGCAAAATTTAGTTGTCCGGACGTATAAACTACCCGCAGAGTTACATATTTTGACCTTTGTATTTTTATCATAGTAATATAAGGTTTGATCTAACTGGGCCACTTAGGTTCTTTAGAAAAACTTAATTGTAAATATAATTAAAATAAATTTAAAGGTCGAAAAATTGATTCCCTGGACATGTCCTGTCCCCAGAATTCACTATAAATTCCCAAAAAAATCCCACAAATACGATGAAATTCTAATTTCTAAGTAATTAAATCGTTAGAGTATAAACAAAATATTTATAAAAAGTTGTACATAAACATACATATCGTTATATAAATAGAAAAAGTCAATTAAATATTTGTCCTGGCGCACATAGTGATTCCCTAGACGCTTCACTTGGAGGCTTGTACCTCCCTAGTTATAAGTAGCACGTGGTTGCAGGTGCGCAGGGGTGGGAGGTTCGGTAGCCCTCTAAGCATCATGGAAGGCGGTCACACAATTTGTTGCTCCGTTTCCGAGTTACGGAGGAAAATATGTGATTCCCTCACCCTTGGTTCCTTATACAATTAATTCCCTATTCGCTAATTACAATGTCATTTCCAAAGTTAAGTTTGCTTAGACACGATGTAAACGACGATAATGAGTATGGTTTATAGTTAGTCTATTTATTATTTAACCTATATGCACAGTTTTTGTACACCTCAGGAAAAACTATCTTTTTATTGATTCCCTGTACATACATTTTGATGATTCCCTAGGTATTTTAAGTAGGGAATCAAATTTTTTTACAGTTATTTATCTAATTGGTGCATATTTTTTCATTTTATTAAAATAAATTACATTATCTTCATATTCTGATACAAATAAATAACACCAATACGTAAACTATGTAATTTTTTTTTCTTAAAGTCCATTTTTTTTTAAATTCAATTTTTAATTGATTGTATTTGGTTTTAACGAACAAGTTTGGCCTGTACTCAATTTTATACATGTTTATATTTAAATTGAACATGTTTATTTAGCTGAAAAAGCTTTTTTCTATAAGCTATGTTGATTCCCTAGGTTAGAAAAATTTAAATCAAAATATCTTCTAAATTGTGAAGTGAAAAAGGGCCCAAATAGATAATTATTTTTATAATTCACTAAAGAATAATATGTGATTACTGATTTAAAAAAATATGCAGAAATAAAAATGTGCTAGGGAATCAACTAAATAATCCAAATCCGGAGAAATGCCCATAATGGATATCCTGTAAAAAAAAATCCTGTAGATGTTCTTTCCCGGGAAAAAATACATATCTCCATACCAAATTTCAATAAAATCGGTTCAGCGGTTTGGGCGTGAAGCGGTAGCAAACAGACAGACAGACAAACACACTTTCGCATTTATAGTATTAAATATGGATGTACATATAAATTGGAATATCCCATACAGTGATCTTTGCAGCTCGATCATTGCCACAGTGACTTTTTTAGTATTATCAAACTATTTTAACACGTTTGTCGTTTATTACTATAAAAAGTAACGTTAAAAAACTGTAATGTACCTTGTAACCAAGGTACGATTTTTTGTAAACATTTTATACAATGTAACGACAATAATGAAATTATTTCATACCATTAGGTAAACCATAGTAAAAAAACAAATAGTTACCAATAATTACCCTATTACCAATCTATTACAATAGGCAATGAATAAATTGCGTTAAATTTCCTTGTATAAATTATAATAAATCAAGGTAGTGAAAGTTTGTCTTGTTTCCTGAATATTATAAATAGTATCTTTGTAGTACTCTATTGTGAAACACAATAGGATAATACGGTTTTTGCTGTACGTACCTATATTTATAAAAGTACATTTTTATAGGTCTACCAGAATCTGATGGCAAAAAGTGAGAAAATAAATTGACTCTAGCAATACCGGGGTAATTGGAATAAAACATTTTGATCCTTTTTTTTTTCTTATAGCGGCTGATTCTGTGTGTTAAACATGCATATATAAAAATTTATCCAATGATCAAGGATATTTTATGAAAATCTACTTTCAAAAATTGCCATCAGATTCTGGTAGACCTATGTGCACCAAATTCCATTTTCAAAATAAGCAACACAAATATTTCGTGGAATGGTCCGAGATAATAATATCTATGGATAATAATATATATAGGTCTACCAGAATCTGATGGCAATTTTTGACAGCAGATTTTCATAAAATATCCTTGATCATTGGATACATTTTTATATTTGCATGTTTAACACACAGAATCAACCGCTATAAGAAAAAAAGAGGATCAAAATATTTTATTCCAATTACCCCGGTATTACTAGAGTCAATTTATTTTCTCACTTTTTGCCATCAGATTCTGGTAGACCTATAATAATATCTATGGACGCTTCACACCACGTCACTCTGGCCCCGTGCTAAGTACCTGAAGGACTTGTGTTACGGGTACCAGACAACGGAAATATATTTAATACTTTTATACTATACATATATTTAAGATTTTTATTATATGATACACATCCATGACCCAGGAACTTTTGAAAACTTTTTGTTCCGTCGGCGGGATTCGAACCCGCGATCCCCAGCTTGAGCTACCAACAGCCCACCAACTGAGCCACAGAGGTCGTCATAGTTCGTCGTCGTCATAGCGAGATAAAGCCCAAGAAATAATATTTAACGGGAATAAACGGGTCGCAAACTTCTTAATAAAGTAATGAAATTTTGTGGGTGGCCTCGTGGCTTAGACTAAACACATATTGTTAAAAAAAATGTGTCTACAAGCCGATCAGCATATTTTATTTGACGTCATTATTCATCTGAACTCACAGCTAAACTTCAAAAACTACATAGCTAAAAAATTGCAATAAAAAAATAAGAAATGCAGTCTTATGATTTAGTAAACAACACGTATTGGTAAAATAAAAAATCGGCCAAGTGCGAGTCGGACTCGCGCACGAAGGGTTCCGTACCGTAAGAGCAAAAATAGGCCAAAAATTGTATTTTTTGTATGCGAGCCCCCCTTAAATTTTTATTTTATTTTAATATTATTATTAATTATTGAAGTAGACATATAACAGAAGCCTTTGTGAAAATATCATGTGCTTACCTGTTGCCATTATTGATATAGAGCAAAAAAGGCCAAAAAAATCATGTTTGTTGTATGGGAGCCCCCCTTAAATATTATTAATTTTATTTTGTTTTTAGTATTTGTTGTTATAGCGGCAACATATATATACAATCTGTGAAAATTTCAAAAGTCTAGCTATAGCGGTTCTTGAGATACAACCTGGTGACAGACAGACGGACAGACAACGAAGTCTTAGTAATAGGGTCCCGTTTTTACCCTTTGGGTACGGAACCCTAAAAAATATGTCTACAAGCCGAGCAGCATATTTTATTTGACGTCATTATTCATCTGAACTCACAGCTAAACTTCAAAAACTACATAGCTAAAAAATTGCAATAAAAAAATAAGAAATGCAGTCTTGTGATTTAGTAAACAAAGCAGTAAAATTTGATCTGATTAGATCAGTTTTCTTACGTTAAAATTCGCGAATCTGTAACTATCTAAGGTGTAGAGATGCATCATTACTTATACTATAAATGCGAAAGTGCGCCTGTCTGTCTGCTCTTCACGCCCAAACCGTTGAACCGACTCGTTGATATTTTGTGTAGATGATGAGTCCCGGGTAAGGACATAGGATACTTTTTATCCCGGAAAATGTACGGTTACCGCGCGATAAACTAATTTTAGCGCAACGGAGTTGCGGGTGTCGTCTAGATTTAATAAAATTTTATGTTGCTTAAAATTATTGAAAATTCAAAACTTGATTTCTAACTTAAGGACTATAGGTACGTATGTCGTATAATATGTAACCATCGATATATACTTATTTATACAATATAAGTAACGAGAGTATATATTTGCCTCTGAACCAATTAAGATTTAAATAAACTTTGAGTAAATTATTTTTAGTGCCTGAGAAAAATTCTACGATTTCTCTACTCAACCTTCAGTAAATATTAGCTGTATTAAGGATTTTAGCAATTTTTGAGGCTTCAACCGAATTCAAAAGTGTGATTGAGTAGAGAAATCGTTGAATTTTAGGAAAATTCTGAAAAAAACCACTATTTGAATAATTATTATTATTTCATACTTTTTTGTGATTTGGAAGTCGGCTTGCAAAATAATATTTTTTTGCGCTAACGAAGTCGCGGGCAATACTTATAATTATTACGTATCTATTTCACGTACATAAACGGAAATCATTAATTCGTTATGGTCAGCCCCGTCAGTATCAGTCCTGAATGATTCACGACCGCGGATCATTCACCCAAATACGTCATACAATTACGCGAACAGTTTACACATAGTAGAGGATAAGTAGGCTATTGAAAATTATCAATATCGAGAAATGTAGACATACTGGTAATGTCGTGCAGTCACAGATTACTAAATAGTTACTGGCCTTGAACCATGAAACTGTTTTGAGACTCAAACAATCGGACGAGAATGCCGCGTCCTGCTCTAACAAACGTGAAATGACGTTGTTAGAGCAGGACGCGGCATTCCCGTCCGATTGTTCGAGTCTCAAAACAGTTTCGTAGTAGGCCTACTGGTACGGTGAAGGAAAACATCGTGAGGAAACCCGCACATGGTTAGTCCCAGACGTATTGACCTGCTCATTCCTATGGACTAGGCCGACTATGTTGTGAGAATGATGTATGTGCAACCATACGGACATTTAAAATCTTGTCCCAGGCACTACAGTATTAATTGAGGAGTGGTTATTTCGCTCTGAAAATGCTGTATAAATCATCTACATTGGATTTTGTCGAGAAATTTCAATATAAACTTGTTTTAACTTAGTAGTCACAACTCACAACTATTGTTTATTATTAACATTTATTGCCATGGTGCTTCCCCCAACGATGTTAATACTAATACTAGGCTATAATTCTATGGCTTCCCCTTTAGTTCTTTGACTTTCAGTCATTGCAACTTTGTGCTGTCTCCCGCTTTGCATGGGGTGGCTAAACTATGGTACTTCCTACTCCTATTTTCTTCTTATTAATTTCGTTGCAGCCTGCGGGTCCCAAGACAGCTTTAGCATGTCGCTTGGACTTCCTGAGATCATATCAAAGGGTTTTCGTGGTTGGATACCGCTGTCAATCCTGGCTATGTTAGATGTAGCTTGTACGTACAAAGATTCTAGTCTCTACAATTTTCTGATGGATAGGTAACTATATTTATTAGAAATAAAAACTACCTATTAATTCATCATTAGTCATTATTATATAATATATTATGCGTCATTTAATTATCCACATGCTGTGCAATATACATAAAAATCGCAGAATTTTTGATTTTAAGTACAACAGAAAAACGTTAAGATTTCTGTACAAATAAAAATCGGCCAAGTGCGAGTCGGACTCGCGCACGAAGGGTTCCGTACCGTTATAGAGCAAAAATAGGCGAAAAATTGTGTTTTTGTATGGGAGCCCCCCTTAAATTTCATACTTATATAACAAAGGACTTTGTGAAAAATTCAAGTGCCTAACTTTTGCCATTATTGATATACCTAGAGCAAAAAAGACCGAAAAAATCACGTTTGATGTATGGGAGCCCCCCTTAAATATTAATTTTATTTTGTTTTCAGTATTTGTTGTTATAGCGGCAACAGATATACACAATCTGTGAAAATTTCAGAAGTCTAGCTATAGCGGTTCTTGAGATACAGCCTGGAGACAGACAGACGGACAGACAGACGGACAGACAACGAAGTCTTAGTAATAGGGTCCCGTTTTTACCCTTTGGGTATGGAACCCTAAAAATGTATACATAATAATAATATGAGTTCGGTGTATCCAAAGCAATACAAGTATTTGCCATCAAAACAAAAAGACAGTAAGTACTTACATACCTACTATAACGAGTAGATTGTAAAGGTTATCCATACGAATATTATAAATGTGAACAGCAAAAATGTGTCTATCTGTGTGTTACCTCTTCACGCTTAAACCACTGAACCGATTTTAATGAAATTTAAAGAGACACTTCGAGAATCGAGTCCTGGGAAAGGACTTAGGATATTTTTTGTCCCGGAAAAATGTACGGTTCCCGCGCGACGGAGTTACGTACAACAACTTGTTTTTAGATAAAAAAATCTAAGTAAAAAAAAATTAAAAGTCTAATATGGACTTTTTAAAACAAAGCGAATGGCTAGCTTTATAATGATAGATTCTCCATACTATACTAGCAAGACTAAATTAATTGGCTTTTTTTTATGAAATAAGGGGGCAAACGAGCAAACGGGTCACCTGATGGAAAGCAACTTCCGTCGCCCATGGACACTCGCAGCATCAGAAGAGCTGCAGGTGCGTTGCCGGCCTTTTAAGAGGGAATAGGGTAATAGGGGAGGGTAGGGACGGGAAGAGAAGGGAATAGGGGAGGGAAAGGAAGGGAATAGGGTAGGGGATTGGGCCTCCGGTAAACTCACTCACTCGGCGAAACACAGCGCAAGCGCTGTTTCACGCCGGTTTTCTGTGGGAACGTGGTATTTCTCCGGTCGAGCCGGCCCATTCGTGCCGAAGCATGGCTCTCCCACGTATAAAACCTAGAACCTAGGTTCAAGGTGTACTTAAATCTATATCTTTCAAATAATTATATACCTATACACGTAGCTTAGCCATGCCATTAGCTACTGTAAAAAGTTTGCATCGAAGAAATTGCTCGCTGCCTTCTAAGAACGGGAAATTCAAAGTTAAAAAAAAAACAAAGTTAAAAAGCTACGCGACAAGAAACTAGGTTTTGCGTTAGCTGATAGCTCCACTATAAGTATAGTCTCAGCAGAGCCCAGTGGTTCCGGATTAACTTAAAAATAAGACTTAAAAAAAAACCTTCATTTAAACGCTCCATAATGAAGACAATAATATTTCACCTTAAAAATGTAATAAATAATATACGTGGGAGAGCCATGCTTCGGCACGAATGGGCCGGCTCGACCGGAGAAATACCACGTTTCACAGAAAACTAACGTGAAACAGCGCTTGCGCTGTGTTTCGCCGAGTGAGTGAGTTTACCGTAGGCCCAATCCCCTATCCTATTCCCTTCCTTTCCCTCCCCTATTC
The DNA here is from genome assembly GCA_905187585.1 of Cyaniris semiargus. Lineage (NCBI taxonomy): Eukaryota > Metazoa > Arthropoda > Insecta > Lepidoptera > Lycaenidae > Cyaniris > Cyaniris semiargus. Next base: position 3,482,378 of record LR994551.1, read on the forward strand.
CCTTCTCTTCCCATCCCAACCCTCCCCTATTCCCTCTTAAAAGGCCGGCAACGCACCTGCAGCTCTTCTGATGCTGCGAGTGTCCATGGGCGACGGAAGTTGCTTTCCATCAGGTGACCCGTTTGCTCGTTTGCCCCCTTATTTCATTAAAAAAAACTATAAACTTATAAGTTATAACCTACTTATATACGAATTTATTTGTCTGTCTGTCCTCTTAACGCCTAAACTGCTGAAACGATTTTGCTGAAATATGGTATGGAGATACTTTGAGTCCCTGGGAAGGACATAGGATACTTTTTTCCCGGAAAAAATGTACGGTTCCCGCGTTATAAACGAATTTTGGTGCAACGGAGTTGCGAGCGTCATTTTGTCATGATAATAAAAGCTTGTCGCGCGATTTATAATTAAACTAGTACCAATTTAATTGTGTAAATTGATTTGCTAAGTTTACTATATTTTTTAATTAATAATGACAGGTTTATTAATTCTCGCGACAGGCTTTTATGATTATAATATTATAAATTATAATATAATATTATGAGGTTATGTTCGTACTTAAAATTTTTAAGGAAAAAAATATTTTCTTCTTTTTGGAGCGCTTAAATAAAGTAGATCGTAGAGTACCTAGATCTATATTATTTTTGTTTTTAACTTATTATAATCTTTATAATAAAGCAATGTGTTGTAACTAACACATTATACGCTAACTTGAACAAGTATTATAATATTTACGAAACATTTTGTCTACTTATGTATTTATTTAGAGTAAGTAATTATGTGTCGATGAATTCGCAAAATCCCAAACACTCCAAAGTGCATAATAATATAACTATTTTGAATATAAGTACAAAAAAATATTTTTATTAACAAACATGGCTAATTTATGCCAAGCAACACGATGACTTTAAAGTTCAGTGCCTCCTTAGGAAAAATTAGGCTGTAGCCTACTTTGACCTTTGAAGCCTACTGCGCTTTTCGAAAAATAGCCTTTACATGACGAATCTCTTTACCTACCGTACCTAGGTTCATATAGGTACTCCTAACCTATTCTCGCACGAAAAAATTTGCCAGCAAAAATTTTACACACGATAATTTTTGAAAATAAATCTAAATATGAAAAGCGTTTAAAACATAAATAACGTTCCTGTGTACCTACTAACGATGAGTATAGTGAAACGTATAAATCATAATAATTCATATTTAATGAGACAAAAATATCACGGAGGTTGTACATGATAGAGAACATGATAATTCATTGTATTAATTCATTTTTATTTATAATTATATTTAAATAAAGTTTATATTAGTTTGTTAAGATAAAACTATAATAAAAAATAGAATATCCGAAAATGAAACCATAGATTACTAAATATGCATAGTTACTTACTAGATACGTCAGAATTAAACTTTAGTAATAAGTAGAGCTTTTTATTATTACTAAAATACCTTACAATCGCAAATTATTACTGTTTTGATTGTTAAAAAAAATAATATTATAATGGTTCAATATAATAAATAATTTTAATAAAAAAAATATGTTCTGCTAATTCGATCGATAGGTAAGCGAGAATGTTTAATGTAGAGTCGTGAATCGTCAAATCAAAGATAATCACCCGGCAAAATGAGTTAATTATCTTTAAATTTAACATTTAAATTATTATGTTTAAATACTGTTATATTGATTACCTATTTATTCCAAAAAATGCGCCTAAAAAGAGAAAAAAATAATTGAAAATTATCGACTTCATTGTTCGGTCACGGTTTAAAAACACGAATTTCTAACACAAACATACCTTGAATCAGGGCCAGGCTGAACAGAAACAACAACAACATTTTAGCACATAACACAAATAATTTTAATTTGTAATAAAAAAAAATGATTAATTTTCATAAATTACAAAATTGACGGCGCAGCGCTGTTAGCGTTGTCGGCGCGAGGCGACTGCACGAGACAGTAGTTTTCCCGCGTTTATACCGACAGTTGGAACTGGCAGACATTTCCCCATAGTCCATACTTACACCGTCATTACCGTACTTTATTTTTCCGTTTTAACTTCGTACATAGTGTAAATGTTTTGTAAACCGGGATATAGGATAGTTGAATATAGGGGATAGGTAGGTTGACTTTCTCAGAAATTCAAGCTATTTGAAAGTGTTAAATTACTTTACTGAACTCGAAGAACAGTTTTTCGTGGTCTAAGTGATAAAAAAAGTGAAATAAACCGATTTTTAGCGCTAGGGGTATTTTCCTTGCGCTAAACAACAATACATCTTAATAATTTGAATTTTAAGTACTAGTCAACCTACCTTTTTATTAATTACTATCCTCGGTCTCCCCTACAGTCAATAAAAAGAAGAAACTGTAGCAAAAAAAAAACTTACCAGTAAAATGTTTAAAAGAAATGTAAACAATACAATGTGCTCACTTTTTTTTACATAATATAAACCTAATTTTTTAAGTTAATTTTAAACAGCCGTTTATTTGCATTTTAATGGTGCATTGTGTCGTTAAAATAATTTTCAGAATTAGTTAGTGCGTACCTAAATAAACCTAAGTGATCGTTCTAAGTAACTTTATTAGTTACTTAAGTCATTGCCCATTGGTCTTAGTAGTGCCGACTTTATATTTTTTATGAGAGTAGGCCACTTTTTTTCCGCCGCCCCATGTACGATATCTGTAGGGCCTCCATGGACGCTGCGGCCCTCTAGGACGCTGCCGCCTATAGGCCGTGGCCTACAACGGCCTATTTATAAATCCGGGGCTCCGTTTTCAGTTAACTGACTTATCATAATATCACTATTTGCTATTCTGTGTTGCAACCGATCCGCTGGATGTATGTGTGTGATTTGAATGATTAATTCATTTAGTTAATTTATAATGTTCTCTATGATAACACCTCTACATATTCTGTAGGTGCTCTACTTTTATATTCGGGTGCAACTAATGATATCTTACTATTCCTTAGGCAATTGCCAAAGACCTAATCCGGCAGTATAAGGTACCTACAGTTTTATCATTTCGTTCCTTTAGATTGTGAAAGAAGTACGCTTTTCAACTAAATTACTCAGGTGAACGTGAAGTTTTCCATGTGTGAAGAGGCTCTATATTGCAGCTAGCTTTAAATTTTCCGTTAAAACTTTTCAGTTTTAAAATTAGTAACATTATAGACAATAGCCGTATGGTCCGATGCCTATAGGTATTAAATTTCAGCAGTCTGCAGCAGCGCCTTACTCTTCCTCCCTGATTAATTTCGTTGCGGATCCCAACTCCCAAGTCCCAAGGCAGTTTTTGAGTTTAGCGGGCTACCTGATATCACATCAAAGGTATTTGTGGTTAGTTGCATTCCCACTAACCCCTGTAAGCTAAGACAGTAGTCTTAGCTTACAGGGGTTAGTGGGAATGTTTCGTAGGCAGAGCCCGATTTATATTTTTATAAGTATAGGCCACTTTAGGACGCTACCGCCTCCCCTAGGACGCCATAGGACGCTGCCGCCCATAGATAGCATATATACTGCCTATACATAAATCCAGAGCTGGCTTACAGGGGTTAGTGGGAAATGGGAATGTATTGTAGGCCAATGCCCGTCTGCAGGTGATGATGCCGATCGCGTGCATCGTATCTTCCGGCCGTGAACTTGGCCGGAAATGTGATCTGGCAGTGGTCCAACACGCTAGCCCGCTGGTCGCTATGCGCATTCGGTGGTGCATAATTAGTAGACATGATTTTTTTAATAAAGTTAGGGGGCAAACGAGCAAACGGGTCACCTGATGGAAAGCAACTACCGTCGCCCATGGACACTCACAACATCCGAAGAGTTGCAGATGCGTTGAATACGCTCTTTTCTTGAAGGTTTGCAGGTCGTATTGATCCGAAAATACTGCTGGCGACCGTTCGTTCCAGAGTTTTACTGTGCGTGGCAGAAAGTTGCGCGAAAAACTCACGGACAGTGACGGATTAAGACTACTTGATGCCCTAAGCAATCCATGCCTGTGCCCCCCCCCCCCCTCTCTATCCGTATGTCAACTAGAATCGGTCTTTAAACCTTTACCATTTCACATTAATTTTTTCCTAGAAACTTTTTTTTTTTGGTGACGTGAGAGTGAGACGTGATGCCCTAAGGACGGATGATTTTGGTCCTTCTTCTGGTGCCCCCTCAGACGTGATGCCCTAGGCAATTGCTTAATTTGATTAAGGGTTAGTCCGTCACTGCTCACGGACCACGGTGGAAGACTGCCACTCATCAAGGTGATGATGATGGTATATTTGATATGGTATATATTATGAGGATAGAATGTTCGGTGCAATCACCATTCTCCAGAATAGGTGGCCTGTTCAGAAAAGACTGCACCTGACATCGGCCGGAAATAACTACTAGAAAACTTAATTTTCTAAGCCTCATACCTTTAATATTTAAGGCACCCTAAAACGTTGTTTTTAGGGTTCCGTAGTCAACAAGGAACCCTTAAAGTTTCGGTATGTCCGTCCGTCTGTCCGTCTGTCTGTCTGTCTGTCTGTCCGTCTGTCTGTCCGTCTGTCTGTCCGTCTGTCTGTCCGTATGTCTGTCCGCGGTTTTGCTCAGAGACTATAGGACCTACAAAGCTGTTATTTGGCATGGATGCACATATTAATGATGCCGACAAAATGGTAAGTACATGAAATCTTAAAAAATATATTTTTTTATGGTACCTCCCCTACACTTCAAGCGGGGATGATTATCTTTTTTCGCGTCCACCCCATCGTTGGATAAGTTTTTTAAAAATATTATGAGTACTCAAATACCATTTTCCGATTTAGGGATCTATTTGTGAAATATGAAGCTTTAAAGTGGAAAAAATCGTGTCACCCCCTGCTACCAGCTAAACGGTTGCTTCTGGAAATGTGAAAAAATACACGGGAGTAGGAAATATGCTGAATTTAAAAGGAAAACTATCACGGCTAAGAAGACTTCAAAAGTTATTGAGTAATAACTAATAGTCAATCAACATTCAACTAAAAAAATGTATTCGGCGACGTATAAAGGAAATTTTCGTTTTTGAACGTAACTGAGATGATGTTGTTAGTAGTGTAAAACACGTTGTAAATGTACATTCATTGACCATACAAAAATTATCAAAAACTAGCGGTACTACGGAACCCTATATTGAGCGTGGCCCGACACGCACTTGGCCGGATTTTATGACATAGATCCTTTTGTTTATTTTACCCTCTTTTGAACTGCAGATCTAACTAAGTATAGCTAGGTAAGTGTCTTAAATTTCAAAAACTATTTTATGGTCTTTATGATTAAATATGTTTAAAAATTTTAGGCATATCATTTTCATTCCAGACACTATACAGTTCGCTGTGAGAAAGCTTGCTTCACGGCAAACAATGCAAGTTTTGTATGAAACGCAGTAGGTAGACTTAGCCACTAGGTAACGATTAGCGCTGTTAGGGTCACAGTACACATATCAACTCGGAAAGGGATCGTCACCGTATCGCCTTTCGCCTCGGCGTCCACCAGGCGTCAACCTAACGTATGCACGTAACCAAAGCGTATCAGTAGCGCCTGCACGTCAACTCGGCTACGGCTAGGCGACGCCTCGCTTACGGCTCGGGTAAAGGGAAAGGGGCAAGGGTAGACGAAGAAACGTAAGCTTGAGTACGGAGAGACGTAAGAACGGGACGACGAGCCGTAAGCGCGGGGACGACGAGCCGTAAGCGGGGGGACGACGAGCCGTAAGCTCGGGGACTGCTAGTTGACCACGCGTCGCATCCCGATTCGGAGCCTGTTCCGAGGCGAGGCGATTACGTTACGGTTCCGCTTAGTGTTTCATACAAACAATATTGAACTTTATAATGCTGAATGATAGCGTACAAAATTCCAATGTTTTGTGACTGTTCAGTCCGGATAGAACAGTGTATAATACTTATAAGTTATATCATGTTATATAATCTATCTATACCTACAATACACTGTGTGGATCTTTTTAGCAGTCCTTAGTCCTATTATTACTTGGGACTGCTATAAAGATTTACCTTAGTAATAAAAAGCTATGGTCCTATTAAGTATAACTTTACCATCGACTTTCTGCATCTTAAAACACAGTTGATAGCCATAACAGTACCAACGTCCTACCTACATCCTACAGCGAAAGCGAGCAGCTTGCTTTCACTTTAATCCCGTATATTTGCCACCTGGGTATGAGCTTATCGTCAACATTATTCTCGACTAGCTTTTACCGTGAAGGAAGGACAAACAAACAAACACACTTCCGCATTTATAATATTAGTATGGATAGTCATGAAAAGCTTATAACTATAATAGCTATTACTTTGGGCACGCAGCCCCCCCAAGTAGTGTCCAGGGGCAAAGCCCCCGCATAATAATGAAACGACACTCGGAATCTGTATGTTTAGTTTAGGTTAAAATAATTTCGTTATGATATTTACTTTTAATAATTAATACCTTAGTTTCTTCCTAAAAAAGGAGAATTACAACGCAACACTAACGCCGCGACACCGTTTTGTTACAAGCAACATTTCAACGTTTGGGGGGCAGCTCCCCCATGTAGTGTCCGGGGGCAAATCCCCCTGCATAATAATCAAACGACACTCGAAATATAAATAAACTATAATGTATAAAGGCATAAACTATAAAGGTATTATATATATTTCCGTTGTCTGGTCTGGTCCCGTAACACAAGTCCTTCAGGTAGGTACTTAGCACGGGGTCAGACCGACGTGGTGTAAAGCGCCCATAGATATAAAAAGGTAGCAGTTTTTATAAGTACGGTACTGGAATATGCATATACAGTCCACAGGCGACTCAGCAAAACTACGCGACTGTTGCTGGTCGCCCCGCACCTTCCCCGCGGGCGAAAACAAATGGGGAGAATGTGAGCCGCAAGGCTCTGGAGAGTCGCAAGACTAAGGAGAGCCGCTGCAAGACTACGAAGAGCCGCAAGGTGGAGTCTTCTCGACCTGGCAAGGACGAGAGCAGGGGGTGCGATGAGGAGGGCTTCACACTGGTGGAGAGAAGGAAGAAGAAGCCCGCCGCCCGCAACCATCGCGGCACCGCGCCCTATGTACCGGAGCTGCGTCTGCGGAGCGAGGTCCCCGCGACGCCCCTGTACATATCCCGTCTGCACTGGTCCATGGAGGTCGAAGACGTCGTGGACTACATCCAGAAGAAGACGACACTGCGCCTGAGGGTCGAGCGTCTGCAGTCTCGCCACAAAATTAACTTTAGTTCCTTTGTGGTGAGAGTACCGACGAATCTTCTTTCGACCTTTGAGGCGCCGGAGTTCTGGCCGATGGATGTGGTCTACCGGAGGTTCCGGGGGAGACTCCGGAACGAAGCGCGTCACGTAGCCGTCAACACGTGACAAAGTGTAGTTTTTAAGTATATAATAATAATATGTATGTTAGTCTGTAAGGTATTTGTATTATGGGCCTAACTGCCTGAAATAAATGGTAAAATAAATAATATATATATATATATATATATATATATATATATATATATATATATATATATATATATATATATATATATATATATATATATATTAGTACGTAGGTATACCTACTCGTATATATACGAGTAGGTATACCTACGTACTAATATTATAAATGCAACAGTGTGTCTGTCTGTCTGTTATCTGCTCAAACCGCTGAACCGATTTTGCTGAAAGGAGAGGCATTTAGTACCCACTAATGTAGCACTTTGAGACAAGAAAAAATATATCTTATCAGCTTATCAGCAACACTATACATTGATGCAATAATACAGGTTGTTTTTTGTGATTATTTTTTTTTACCTTCTACTCTCGCTAACTATTTTCTCCCACGGTTTAGAGATTTTACGTCATACAATAAAATGTTCAGCTTTTCAAGCCCTTTCATTTGATATATGTGTGGATGCAGTGCTACAGCTTGGGTACGGCTTCCATACAAAAATGCCCCTTGTTCTTTGGTATCTATGGATACTTTTTATCCCGGAAAAATGTACGGTTTCCGTGCGGTAAACAAATTTTGGCGCAACGGAGTTGCGGGCATCATCTAGTATTGCATTTTTCAGGGTTTTATGGAACGGAAGAAAACCTATTTATAAATAGGCTGACGAGATGATAAAGTGACCTACCCGAAATGTTATGGACGTGATAATTGGCATTGGTAGAGTGATCCTTATGTAAGAGGTAACAGACCTATCCGTTCTACGCGGCACGGAAAAATATCCATATTATTTGGCCTTTCGGCGGTATGATTAATAATAATTTATGAAATATTGTAGGTACTAAGTTATTAGGTAATAATCTACTCCTATCCATTCCAATCATTTCAGAATTACTTTGTAGGCCGGCCGCCGGTGGTAGGCGCCATAGTCCATATAGTACGGGAGCCATAGAACAATTTTTTTTTAATTACTATCAAGCTAATTTTTTGTGAGTAGCTTCATTTTGATAAGACTAACAACATTTTTATTTGCGAAAAATCTCGAAAGTGGTAGCTAAGGGCCGCGCCACACCGGAATGGCAGCGGCGAGGCGAGCACTTTCAGTGTCATAATATGATTTTAAACTTTATCTTCATTATTGTAATACATACGGCGAGGCGAGCACTTTCAGTGTCATATGATTTTAAACTTTATCTTCATTATTGTAATATTACATAGTATCGCTTGAGAAGTCTACGGCCGCCCGAGGCCACTTGTGGCCGCTCGTGGGCGCTCGTGGCTGCTGGCGGCGGCCGGCGGCCGCGATTTCTCAAGCGATACTATGTAATATTACAATAATGAAGATAAAGTTTAAAATCATATGACACTGAAAGTGCTCGCCTCGCCGCTGCCATTCCGGTGTAGCGCGGCCCTAACAGAGATAGAAAGGATTTCATACTTTGAATTGATGGTCCTAAAATATGAATTGTTCTATTTGTAGGACAATGTTACTCTTAAATTATATAACTATTAACCTATCAATATACAAAAAATCAGCTTGTTAGGGTTCCGTTTTAGGGTTCAGTAGTCAACCAAGTTTTGTTGATTACAGAACCCTATAACGGAACCTTAACGAGCTGATTTTTGTATATTGATAGGTTATTAGTTATATAATATAAAAGTAACATTGTCCTACAAATAGAACAATCCATATTTTAGGACCATCAATTCAAAGTATGAAATCCTTTCTATCTCTATTAGCTACCACTTTCAAGATATTTCGCAAACAAAAATGTTGTTCGTCTTATCAAAATGAAGCTACTCACAAAAAATTAGCTTGATAGTAATAAAAAAAAATGTTCTAGGGCTCCCGTACTTATAGTTCCGACGTTCAGAAAAAATATTGTAAAAAATTAACTCTAAATAAAAATTATTTTAATTTTGATTTTTGAATGTATTTTGTTAGTCAACAGTTATTTTTTTTATAAACCTGTCACCTGATGGAAAGCAACTACCGTCGCCCATGGACACCTGCAACATCAGAAGAGCCGCAGGTGCGTTTCCGGCCTTTTAAGAGGGAATACACTCTCTCCTTGAAGGTTTGCAGGTCGTATTGGTCCGGAAATACTGCTGGTGACAGTTCGTTCCAGAATTAAATGTTTGTGAGTGTACTTACCAAAAATTATGTAGGAATGTTCAGTAAACATTCGATTGAAAAAATGTGTAATAAGTGTATTATACACATTTTTTTTCATTTTATGAGTCTTCCCCATATTTTTCTCCTAAAAGTAGGTACACCTTACATGTATGTTACTATAAATTTTCTCTACTATCCCAAAAGTGATCGCAAGTTTTTTAACTTCAAGGTGTTTCGTATAACAGTTTCAACATAAAGAAAACGAAAATTAATTTAATTTATAATGTGTCATAAATTAAACACGACATAATTAATATAATTTAAATAAAATTAGTGTCTGCAAACCAAGTTTTCGCGCTGTTTTTATGGTGCCAAAAGACGGTAAAGTATTGTGAGTGATTCTCAAAAAAATATTGTAGACGTTCTTTGCATGGATATAGTTACTAAGTCACGAGGATGTGATGACTCCATAATGACGGCATAAAATAACGAGATTATACTAAACAAGGTGTAACAAAACAAAGTGATAACACTTTAGGGTGCATATCAGTCCCCTGTATAGAGTTTACTGTAAAAGTAGCGTCGGTAAATGAGTCACTTTTTTAAATTTTTGTATGGATAAATGCATGACGCCCGGGGTGCTTGCCCAAACAAATGACAAAAAAAAAAAACTTTTTAAAGCTATGCTAATTTTATTATATTTATAAAATCTCGATAAGGGGCATGTACACAACCTAAACTCTAAACTTCAGTTACTTTTGTTACAGCATGTATATCTTACATCCTGTATACCATGGGGTTTTTTACTGATGGTCACTATGAACTTGACCTCAACTCGAACATTCTTCATGTCGACCACAAAATATTATAAACCTAAATCATGGTCTTACAAACCATTCTGCTTTAATTTACCTCGGAATTTCTATAAAATGACTCTTATGTCGTCCGCACACGGTCCTATCACAGACAACACAGACAACAATTTCTTCGTCACGCCCTTACTAAAAAACTCATAATTGATGAGAACAATCAAACAAAACGTAATGGACTTCACACATTTATTGTATTTTTGTCTAATAAAAATACCTTTATCGTAAAACTATATATATCTACATCAATTGACCGAGTGTCGCGCACACCGGAGAAACTCAGTGCCCGTGTTGGTCTAACACTAATATAAACCCTATTTTACAGCCCCCTAGCGTAATTGAAAACTAAAATTCGCCAAAAGTAATCGACTGGACGCTTATTGCACTAATGAAGTTACACACGAAAGGAAGCGTTCAAGTGTTACGTAACGCGGGTAAGCGGAGTCTTACGTTCCGATTCAAAGTGGGTTTACGTCTTGAGACACTACACTCTTAATACACCCTATTGCTATACAAAACATTATTATGTATTGGCTATTGCAATATCTGTCTTAAAACTGTTGCTTCTCAAGTAAGCATGCTTCCCTAAAGTGCGTTATACAATTGGGGAGATACTCATAAAAATTGCGTTCCGTAATGCTTGAACGCTCCCAAATCGATTTTTTTATCGACATACATCTCGGCCAAGTAAGGAACGGCTATATATAAATTATCTAGTTATACTTGGCAGAATTTTGGTTCTCACTGAATAAAGCATTAAATAAACACAATTGGTTTAACCTAATCTATTCGCCTTAAGGTGCAATAATTATAGCGTCATATTTCTGACGCCGAAAATAAATAAAAGAAAGCTTTAGGGGCCATCCACATATTACGCCACAACAAATTTAGGATTTTTGTACCTATTTAAACTGTAACATAATAATATGTGTATGGACCCTTAGACCCTTTCCATGCGACAGAAAAACAAATGACGTATATAAAAATATTTGTTATTTTGTAACTCATTATTAAAATACAAAACCCCTGGCAAATAGATCAAGTGAAACCTCAATGCAATCATACAAAACACAAAACGACAGCAAAATCAAATCGTCGATCCCAAAATAAACTACTTAATCTATTTATATACAATATAACCGAAAGTACTTAAATAAACAAGCTATTGTGATCAAAATAAATTACAACACAAAACATAAGCGATACATGAAATACATTGGGCTATTTTATTCACTGTTAAGAACTTCATTGTAAAATTACAATTTGTAATCAATCCAAAAATCCACAAAATCTTAAACTCTCTTACTAAAGGTGTCGGTTGGCAGCGGACGACCTGAAGCAACCACAGACGACGTGTCGTCGCGACACTACTGGTTTCTATGTATTTCTATGAAATACCCTACGCAGCTAGCGACACTATTCATAGAAATACATAGAAACCAGTAGTGTCGCGACGACACGTCGTCTGCTGCAACTTCATGTAGCCGGCTTCCAACTTGTACCATCGAGGAAATTGATTCCTAGGCAGTTGACGGACCTACGTCATGTGGTCGGCTTATGTCAATTCAATATTAGCTGTGATCGGTCGGATGGGTTTGGCGTAACGCGACCAAATTACCTAAGGACCTAAGGGTCCGCCATCTGCCTAGGAATCAACTTCTCTGATAGTACCTTAACAAAAACATTTAAGTACACAATAACTTTACAAGATCTGCTTATCTTTATCTGGCATATTGGATAAGTTACATGACAGAAAATGACTACCTAGAATAGTTATAAGTTGCGTTAATATTATCTTTATTAGTAATAAAGTTCATGTTGAGACTATTTTAAACATCTGTACCTAATCGTGAAAATGGTGATATAGTAGCTAAGTAAGCTTTGTAAGGCCAAATAAATTTTCAACAGCATAAATTGTTAAGTACGAAGACATTCCGATTTACTTGAACACAATTTTGCGTATATGCGAACCAAGTTTCCTAAAGCGAAATCATCTTACTAATAAAAATATTTACTTAACTGTTAACGTATTCAAGGTCTGTTGTCTTTATCTGTCGTATGCCATCGCCAATGTGCCAGAAAAAGACAAGCAAACCTTGCATAGACATTCCGTGTTTAAATACTTTTATAAGTCGGAACTTTAAAGTTTAGGATATTTTCCAAAGTGTTAAATTGTCAATAACCACAGAAATATTCGAGCCTTTACGAAGCCAATGACAACCACTAATTATATACATGTTATATACATACACCATTGATATTATAGTCCGATTTATAAAATATTGGGAATCTCTCGTAATAACGACATTGGTAAAATAACAATAAATTTGTATTTCACTTTAACACGCCTAATGTGAAATGTACAGAGCTACACACAGCATACATAGTATGTACAAACGCAACTATATACACAAAATATATACATGGCAAAGGTTATCTACACCTATCGGTTTGAACCAATAAATGTACATTTTGTACAACTGTCTACGAGTTGTATCTCTTGATATCAAGCACCAAAACCGATTTTGCAAATAATACAAATTTTCAGTTACATCATGATAGTATTGAAATATCATAAACAGTTTTTGTACTCGGGCAAATTGCTGCTTTTGGGCTGTTATTCTAGACCTTTGCCAATTATAATAACTTTACGGGTATATAACGTGACCTTGTTTCACACCATTGGAAACTTCATTAAAGGGGGTTCAAACTTCGTAATAAGCCTGATTTACGTCGGTACAATAGAGGGCGCTAGCATCACTTACACATGTTTCAATACAGTGGATTGGATTGAAATGCAATGCTGGAGCAACGATATTATAGTGCTAACCAGCACTAGAATGTTATATTAGCACCAACTACTGTTTTATCAAGATTTAAGTCACGCATTTCTTATCATCCAGTTTATAATATGCTGTTCGATTGCGATATTTTGAAATCGAATCTCACTGAAAATTATTGTCGTTAGTCTACTGACACTTTCGCATTACTAGCAACTTTAAAACTAGAAATTCGTAACCGATTACACAGGACCCTTATTATTTTATGTAGAAGTGGAATATATCTAATTAGATACATAATATATTTGTGCGTACTGTATACATGCAAACTACACTTACGGACGATTCCAATAACCTGTCAAATTGTAATTCTAAGATTTTATATAATTCGTCAGCACCCTAATTCTGCATCTTTAATCTAACAATAACACAGCTTTGATCCAACCAAAATCCAATGAAATGGACAAAATAGCATCATATTATATTGAACTAACGAGAAACGACAGGTTATATTAAAACCAAATCCTTATATTGAAACCAAACGGGAAAGCTTTCGGTGATCATCATACCGAGACTGCATCGGAACTGTATTATCATTTAATTAAAACATCAGAATACTGAGGTACTGTTTCGCTCCGATCATTGAAATGGCCGCTCGACAAATCAATCAAAAATTTAGTGCCGAGTATTCAAGACTAAGGCTGGATTTATAGGCGCCAGCCCGAACGCGAGGTTTGGCGGATACACCGCGAGATTACAAGCAAGACTGTGCGACCGCGCCGCTATTTAAATAATATATCGTTACATAATATATTTGGCTGTGATCTTGCGGTTTAGCGGCCAAACAGCGCGTCAACGCCGCCGCATTAAAATCCAGCTTAAGGACCTATTTCATAATCGCCTAAGTGACAAATAACTTTAATCACATTCTATACCATTCGTCACTTATAAGATTGTGACACGGACCCTTAAAATACACTGACAGTACAGAAATAGTTTCTATACGTATATCAGCTCTCGAGATTGATATGTGATGAGTTGATGACACGATGCAAGAAGTGTGTGAAGCCCGTGAGCAAAACTCGTATTTAAAATATCTATCCAGCGTTTGCATACTTAACACCATGTCACAAAATATACAAGTGTATATTATACCATAAATATATTCTATTTGTACACGAGTGATACTCCTCACGCTATTTACAATACCCTCACCTAAGCACAGTGCGAAATTAAATAGGGCTGTAAAAACGTAACTAAAAAACCTAGCTCTAATATAAAATAAAGTTAAGATTTCGTTTTAGTTAAATCGCTTATCATTAAAATAACTAACTGTACTTCTATGTGTATTCTGATTTAACTAAAACCATATAATATCTCTAAAGCATGGTGCGTTCGGACGACAAACTTGCCTCTTTGCTTATTATTTCCGTAATAACAATCGAATTTAGAGTACGCAAAATACTCTACTTATCCGCAAAATTTGATGGTACGGAAAAACCACTTTTGCGGATATTTAGATCTTATTTCGTGTGCAGTATAGTCTATAATTGGAAAATGTTAGCAAAAGAGACAATTCTGTCCCCCGTCCGCAGCTTAAATCGATTCTTTACGGTGAATAAAGAAAACTTAATATTAATATACAAATAAAAAACGATAGGCCATTCGAATTCATGTTACAAAAACTTAGCAAATAAGTACAGGCAATAATTTAATATTAATTTCGATCTTTATTCACCCAAACTCAGATAGCAGCAGTAAGAATATCATTTCATAACTTATAACGTGTCATAGAATCTATATATAGCCATTTGGTATATCAATACTGCCCCGATCATTTTAGCATCCACACCGGAATATGTTACGTAAGCTAACTACAGATTTCTTATGTAAGCCATACACGCTACGGTCTACCGGAGAGGTCACCTGTGCAAGGTATGCTGCGCAAGTGTTACTCGGAAGAATTGATTTTCGATTTTGCGCCGGTCGCCTGCGCAGGCTTAAAAAACTGCACAGGTCTATTCCCACACACATTCCGGTCTACCTGCGCAGGCATACCTGCACAGGTGGACCTCTCCGATAAACCGTAGCATGTATGGCAGCCATTACATAAAAAAATCAATACATCGTTACCAACATTCTAATTTAATTTCCTTACACATTTTTTTACAAATTAGGCATTTACACAGTCATTCAAAGTTTTATGAATAGTAAAACATCCCAAAATGAGTACCCGATTTTGCAGATAACAATCGCATGCTGAAAATGACTATGTAAGTGCCTGGGTGTGATCAAAATATACTTTAGTCACTCAAACAGTGATCCATTTAGTAATTCTACGATACTAACATATTTTATATACACAATATTAAACAATACAGACTAATCGCAAGAATACATGCATCTTTGATACATTTGCGATTATCGCTTTAAGATTTTGAATGGAAAAGTTTCAATATCTATTGTGAGTGTATAGATATACAAAGTGTGCTTTCAAACTCGAATTCAATAATACGTTATTAAATAACCTTCTCTTATAAACATGAAAATTGTATAATGCTGTTATTATATTTAATATATCTATTATTTGCACGAGAGAAACGTTTTAAACGTTTTGAATCTAAACTGTATTTAAATTATAATCAATTTCGTTCACACGAACGGGGAAATAAGCGTAGACATTCTTACTATTCAGTAGAGAATAAAACATTCCTTATAAAATTTAAACAGATACTAACAAATAAGTAAAATAAAGATAATGTACACGTGATTATATACCTTGCTTCCTTGTCAATGATATTACCAACTACAATAATGGATGGAGGTTTTACGTTACGAATAACTTACTTCATAGTTTTAACATAAATGCGACAAGAAAACTATTAGGCTCCCAAGTACTTTGCCTTAAATGCAAAACGCGCGTGTTCCCGGTAACTTGATTTTGTTTGAACATTTCGCGCTAGCTTAGACGACATACATTATTGGAAAAATCTAAATTTGTGTTATACAACACATTTAATATAAATAGTAAATCCGCCCGAATCTATACACTGACATTCCAAAGTCCATTCCAAATTATAACAGGCAATAACTCTATATAATTTAAATTTTATTTTTCACCACATAATCTCCAGCAGTATTATACATTTGCAAATTTTATCAAAGAGACGGCAACACAGCTCTTTAGAAACTTTTTATAATAGTAGAAAATTTTTGTAATAGTAAGTTATTCTTACTGGATTTTTAATCTTTAAATGAGAAAGTTATAGTTACTAAATTTTTAAACTATTGCTTGAATATTTCACTTAAAATTAATTTGTTAATACGCTGAACACGACCTGAGAACTGGCGCCACCTCGTTAGATTAGTGCCACATAGCTAAACCGCGGCATGAGCTTCAGTTGTAAGCCTCATTTAAAAATAATGCGAGCGTTCAAACGAACCTTCAGAGCCAAACGATTCACAGATATTTCCCAACCTTACGCCGTTAGCACATAGAAACCGTAAACCACGAAATAGAAGCAGCGAGATGCAACATAATGCAATACCGTTTGACATGTGATAGATCAGCCACTTTTTCGCGTTTGCGAATCCTGATGAAACATAACTCATTTAAGATGCAACATGACGCAAATCGTTTAACATGTGAGGCAGAAGATGAACCACTTATTCGCAGTTGGCGTGATGGAACTTATCGCATTTAAATTGTCATGTGAGACTGCCATCTCTTTTGCAGTTTTCGGCGTCATTGATGGTGCAACGCATTTAAAATAAGATCAGCCGCATTTTCGCGCTAACGGCGTTAGAGTTATCCCTGGCGTTTCAGTATTCAAGTATATCAATCAATTCATAGTTTCCTAGGTCTCGTGAGCCTGCGTTTCTTGCGCTCAGGCGTGTTGTCCGCGCGGGACTCAGCGGGGCGTGTCTCGGTTGAGGGGCGACGCGGGGCGGAGTCGGGTTTGCGAGGGGCGGGGTCTAGTTTGCGAGGGGCGGGGTCTGGTTTACGGGGGGCGGGGTCCGGCAGTTCGGTGGCGGGCGGCGCCGCACTGCCGCTCGCCTCGCCCTCCTCCGCACTGCTACCCACCCACTGAAATATTATATTCAAACTTACATCTTGCACTGCACTAGCTGTACAAGGTGTTACAAAACAAAGTAATAATACTGAGTGTATATGTGTCCATTATATAAAGCTCAGCTGTTAAAGTATGGGCTGAGAGAGTTACTATCTTAATATATATTAGGTATATATATTATATACCTAATTATATACCTATAAGAAAGAAAGTAACTTTCAGCAACGCTACTTCCACACTCCACAGTAAACTCCATACGAGGTACACGTACACGCCCTTAAGTATTACGTTATAAGCGAACCCATTAATTTAGCAAATAAATGCCCGTACATTATGGAATATTCAGCGCAAATCACAGCAACTACTTTACTTCTGCCACTACTAACTTCAGGTATCGCAAAATCTGCTAAATAAAAAATTTAACAGCCAACAACTTTACTGCCACTACGGCGGCCGATATCGATGCACTAAGGGTGTGCTCACACCTACCTGCGGCAACGCAACTGGCGCGGGCGACAGACGCAGCGACGCACCGCATTCGGCGCACAGCGGGGGCACCGCCGGGGATCGCGAACGCCAGTATTGAAGCTCCGTCTTGCACTTATTCAGCTCCTGAAAAGTTGTATTATTTTATTAATATTATGTAACTTATATGTAGATTATGTCAACTTAATAAACTGCATTTAAATTTTTTTTGATCTCACATAATATAATATTTGAGCGATAAAAAATGCACAATTGACATTGGTTTGGTGCGATTACCATTGTTTAATTTACTTTAGGATCAAAATTTGAAAACGGAGAAATTAAAATTATAATAAAATGTTAAGAGATTGAACGTCTATTTTATAAGCTAGATGGAATATGCATGTAGTGCCACATCACCTTTTTAATTGCATAACTTAGTATGGTGTGTTGATATTGATTTTACAATAATTAACAATTTGATATTCGCTTTGGAATAAAAAATGACGATCACGGAGTTGATAATTAGTTCAACGTTTTCATAAATATTCATTATCAATTCCCATATTATGATAGAACTTTGGATGTACCTTTATCAACTCTATGAATGTCACCGCTAAACTCGCATCAGAACTTGAACTATGTGGCACCTACACAGAAACGCATAAATATATACAGTGTGTAACAAAAATAAGTGATAATACTTTAGGGTGTGTACGTGTTCCTTGTCGAAAGTGCACTGTGAAAGTAGCAGCGCTGAAAGACCAAAATTTTTTTTTCACTTTTGTATGGGGAAACTCATGACGCTCGGGCCCTTGCCCATACAAAAGTGAAAAAAAAATCATCTTTCAGCGCTGCTACTTTCACAGTGAACTCTCTACAAGGAACACGTACACACCCTAAAGTATTATCACTTATTTTTGTTACACACTGTAGATATACCCAATTAGTAAATTGGGATAATACAAAATTGGGTTGTGGGACGGAAATATTAAATTTGTAACTTACAATATAATTAGCATTGAAGATTTGGCAATAAGTTAACCAACTAAGGTTAGTTAACTTATTAAACATACAAAGTTATCAAAGGAATGTCTTCCTTTTAAGCAATAAAGGAAGTCATATTCTGTTTCAATTCATTTAGAGTAGATGAAATCAAAATGTCAAGAGTTTCTAAAAAGCGTGCAATAAATAAAACATTAGCAAATTAATGTAGTTGAGTGTTAATTTCTTGTTACATTTAGAGCGAAATGAATTGAAAAGGAGCATAATATTATGTGAGTTTATGTTGTGATGTTTCTCTTTATAGTTATTAGAACTTAAAATTTATTAACAAAACTATCATCTCTCGTCATTTTAATGTCATCATGAAGTCTAGAGTATAAAGGTGATTAAATCATAAACATTTCAATAAAACACAATACTTTGGCTGTAATTAATTTACAAACTCACCTCCGACAAAAATCTTTATCATCGAAATATAAGTATTAACAAGGAAAACATACATTTTATTTTATTAAATTATTAAGGAATCTATATTAAAATGGACTGAACCGAACATTTTTTTTTCTTAATATTTATTTCGAAAGATATTTAAAAAACACATGAAAAATAGAGAAGATCCGCCCCTAGAAACTACAATTTTATGCTAAGCTAAAATGAATCTTATTGCGATGCGTACACGCTTGGTCTTTGGTTGTGTGCAAGGTTATCGTTTTGGATTGAGATAAGTGCTCGCCTTAAGCAGGGTAAATTTTTTTAAATATAAAATTGTTATACCAAGTAAATCATACCTGCAACAAAGTCTGAAACTTGCGGCTGGTCTCCTCATTTTTCTTGTCATAATCGTCGAGGCGGTTCGCGTACTCAAGCGTCTGCTTCTGTTGCTCGGCTATTTGTTTCTGTTGCTCGGCAATCTGTTTCTGTTGCAGTGCGGTCTTGCGTTTGCAGCTCCGCAGGTCGCTGCGTAGCGCCGACAGTTGGTCGTTGTACCTGAAATTTTGAGGTTAATATTTATTATTATTTACTACTAATGCAATAACGTCATTTGTTATAATGTCATATTATCTGCAGTTGATTTGTATGCGATGACAATTAATCGTTACACGGCAAAACGTGGCGCAATTTCTTAAAATTGAAGAGTTACTTTATATGGCAAAACAAGCCTGTCGGGACAGCTAGTTATTATATAAAATATTCACGTCGATTTTCTTGCCCTATTACTGAATAAGCAATACATCAAACTAAACCATTGTGCTGAGTTTTTGCTGAATAATTCCTTACGTAATTATTAAAAGTCTTTGAGTGCGGCCGTAACACATTTGGAATACCATACACTCCTTCAATCCTAACAGGCTCTATAGCGGTAGCGAAGACGGCAGGCTTAACACATGTCAAGCATCTAGCTTGTGGCTAATGTACGAAACAAGTAACACAACATACTTAATTCATCCCCTGCATCTCTGCAACGGTAGCGAATAAGACCGTAGGCTTACCGCACATGTCATATTAGATGATGGCAACTGTACAGCATCTTATCATCTTTAGTCCTTTGCAGCAGCCGCGAAGAAAACGGCAGACTTTTCTCCACGTAAGACATGGCACGCTAACTCCTAGCTAGCGTGAACCGACGACCTTTGTATAGTACCATCGAAGAAATTGATTCATAGGCAGTTGACGGACCTACGTCATTAGGTTGAGGTATGTCAATTCAATATAATGCTGGCTTCTCACGGCGCGTAATATAACGAGCCGCGCCGCGCCAGCTCGAGCCACGCGTGGTGTGAAGGTGGTGGCTCGAGGTGGCGCGGCGCAGCTCGAGCAGGCGCGTCCGATCCGATTGAAGTCGGTAACTCCAAAGGCGCGGCTCGGCGCGGCTCGAGCGGCTCGTAATAATACGCGCCGTGAGAACGGGTAGCGCGGACTCGCCTGTTTGCTCGTGCTCGCTCGTACAAATCGGCTCGGCGCGGCGCGGCTCGTGATATTACGCGCCGTGAGAAGCCAGCATAAGTCGTGATCTGTCGGCTGGGTTTGACATAACGCCACCAACTTACGTAGTTCCGCCATCTCCTATGAATCAACTTCTCTGCTAGTCCAACACAACATACTTCTTCATCCCCTGCTTGATGCGGTGTATGCGCTTCCTCAGCACCATGTTGCTCTGCGGCGGCGGTGGTGACGGCGGCAGGCTCTCCTCCATGTAGGACGCGGTGCGCTCGCTGGTCGCCGCCGGCTCAAAGCCGGAAGGCGGCGGCGAGTCCAGGCACATGTACGATTTGCTGCTCTCGCCCGCTGAAAATAGACGATATTCTTAACCGACTTCAAAAAAGAGGTATCAATTCGACCCGTATGAATGTAATATTTCTAGAAATATACAGTTTTCGTATATGTTAGTCTATATCAGCGTCAATATATCAACGTGCCTTTTAAAAGTGTATTTATGTATGTATGTTTTATGTATGTATGTTTTATGTTTGCGCTCGCATATATCCGGAACTACAAGTCCGATTTAAGCAATTTTTTGTTGTACTAGGTATTGTTCAACTTAGGGTATGCAGTATGCTGCAAGTTTCATCAAAATCGATTTAGTGGTTTTTGAGATAGGGAATTTTAATTCTTAATAACGTACAATTTTGAAGTCAGTTTTATCTTTTTAGAGTACTATAACAGTATATCAGGCCAATTGGAGCCTGACATGATCTCAAAAATGTGAAACTCGGCTTAACGATTCGCACAAAGACAGCATATTGAATAGTTGTATGCTGCGTAGATACTTGAATTAGTAATGGCGTAAAAGCGCGATGCAAGCTTAATAAATTATTAATATTATTGAGGTATGTCGTATGACTTGTCATGGCAATATAGCCGAATCTTGATGGCACTGCGATATTAATAGGGAGCCCTAGAACAATTTTTTTTTTTTTATTACTATCAAGCTAATTTTTCAAGCAAAAGACGGACAATAATAGGGTAGGCGAAATTATAGGGTTCTGTAATCAACAAAACTTGGTGTACTACTGAACCCTAAAACGGAACCCTAACAAGCTGATTTTTTGTATATTGACCTATCAATAACCTACTAATAACCTATTATTAGTTATATAATTTAAGAGTAACATTGTCCTACAAATAAAACTGTCCATATTTTAGGACCATTAATTCAAAGTATAAAATCCTTTCTATCTCTGTTGGCTACCACTTTCGAGATATTTCGCAAATAAAAATGTTGTTCGTCTTATCAAAATGAAGCTACTTACAAAAAATTAGCTTGATAGTAATCAAAATAAAAATTGTTCCAGGGCTCCCGTACTATATATATCTTCTCACTACTCTTACTTAAAAAATATCTCATTACTTATGATTTGAGTATTGACTACTATAATTTTATATTGGCTTAGATATTACTAAGCTTAAATACTTTCTGCCGCACTCAGATACGACACATTAGTTACTTAACTGTAATTAAACGAAAACTTTGACATGAGCCCCATACATTCTCTGTCAAACTCTTGATTAAATTGAAGTTTAATCATCATTAAAATATGTCTCTAACCGCCGTATTCAGACATTTAATTATGATTAACCTTCAATTTAATGAAGAGTTTGACAGAGAATGCATGGGGCTTATGTCAAAAATTTTAATTAATTACATTTATTAATTAATGTTCCACTCTGAGTGCGGCAGTGAAACCTGAGTGACACACGCACGAAGAGTTTTCCTTACCATGAATAGTCTACTGTTACCTAATATTATAAAGCTAAAGAGTTACAGCCATGCCACACGACGCGGTGCGGCGCCGCACCGGAGGCCATCTCGCCGGACTACCGGCCACACGGTGAGTGCGGCGCCGCAACGTTTTGCAGTACCGTAGCAGCGACGGACTCGAGCTCCACCAATACATACACCCCTCCCCGCCTCGTCTCGATTCCGGTGCGCGTGCGGTGCAGCGCCGGAGCGCACCGGACGGCGCCGTGTGCCATACCATACATTTTTATATGTAGGAAACCGGAGCGGCACCGGTCAGGCGCCGCACCGCCGCCGCACCGCATCGTGTGGCATGGCACTTAGTTCGTTTGGACGCGCTAATCTCACGAACTACTAGGCCGATGTTTATGTAATTTGGAACCGTTATAAAGACGTAAACGACAGGGAAGGACATAGGCTACTTGTTTGCAGGAAAATGTATGGTTTCCGTGAATATTTTGATTTGTTCGGGCGGAGCCGCGCGGTTTCGTCTAGTTAACTGTCATAATCTTAAAAAACCCTTTATCAACAATCATCAATTAATAGGTTAATTTGTTTCTTCTATTGTTTGTTGACTTATTGCTTACAATCGAAAGTACTAACGCAAATAGGTTTGCATAAAATTATCTAACACGTGCTACCTAATTGTTGTGCAGTCTACAAACAATGTCTGTAATCTGTAAATGTCACCGTGAAATTGTTAATTCCGTTATATTGTAAAATTCCTAAGTGTGAAACAGGGTTTTAGTTATATAAAATTGTTTTGTGTTAAAATTACTTACAATTTCCCATTAGATATCTATAAGAATAAAACTGTCATGGATGTTAATAGGTTAATACTCAGGCTCTGATAGGTGACAAACACTAACTTATTATGCATACTGAACTTACTTAAGTTTCTAGACACAGATATAATTTAATTCCACGATAATGTCTAAATCTAATTCTAAAACTGTTTATTTACAATCCATCATATTAGTAATAATAAAATAATAGTTTAAAAAACTAAAAAACACGCTTTATGCACGCACTAAAAATTACAAAATAATTCGGACATTTAGTTTGATGACTCAAGAGTTTTCCCTTTGCCAAATCTACATTAGATCGCAGGTAAACATAAACAATTTCAGTTCGTGACGAACGATAAATAATTACCTATGTGAAATGGTTATAAGTAGTTAATCATCTTTATCAAAGCGCACGGAAGTGCGCAGGCCAAGTTCCAGCAGGCCGCGCGCATGCCGTGCACAATTCACACGAACCGTTTCGACGCACTTTTGACCCCCCTGTAGCTCAGTGTCTATTGCGAGTGCAAACATAAAATTAAACCTACGTAATTATATACGGTACTAGTACTTAAGCAGTATACCCAATTTCATAGGTATAGCTTCGGTAGATCCTGAAATATGTCCCTGTAAATATAGCTAATTTTAGGAATAAAATATCGTCAGGTATAATGCACACTGTATAGCTTATTAAATAAATACTGTTTACTTGAAAATTTGGCTTCTATTGATAGCTTAACAAATACCACTAGCGCCATCTATCGAAGGTATTGTTTATATCGGGCGTGGCACAAAAAAAAATAAGTATGATTTCTTGAAAAAAAGTATTGAAATCCCACCAAAAACATACCTGTTAAAATGGGGCCAAGTTCCTATCGGCTAATTTTTGGCCTAATAAAAGAGTTGAAAACCAATTCAATGCCAAGTTTAGATGCACTTCATGTATCGTAATCATCTTCATCAACAGCCTGATCCATAATACTTCTAAATTTGAACTTGGCACGTTTTCGTGCTATACGTAACAATTGATTAATTGTATAATTAGATAATATTTATCTATATATTAATACGCGAGCGAAAAACTTTGGAACCCTTTTTACGAAAAATTCGGAAACGTAGGAGCATGAAAATTCACACAGTTGTAGTTTATATGGTAAATTAGTGCATCGAGCTAATATTTTGAAATTATGCTTTTATCATACATTTTTTAAATAAAACATTACACACTTACACACACTACAACACACACACTAGGAGATTTTGATTGACAAGCCTATATACACGAATTGTACTCTTTTATTTATGGTTGAAGTCTGTTGTCAAATTGAAAATAGATTTAGTTTTTTTTTTTATTGAATCTTAAATACTTTACACGGCCACACAGTGTACGGAGGAGACGAAAAATCGGAAATTTTCTAATTTCTTCAATTTTGAATAGGCATTAGTAAAATGAATGCAAGAGTAGAACACCCGTGTGTCAATTCGAAATAGTTTTGATGCTACGAGCTACCAAAATTTAGCGTTTTTTTGCGGTCCGGAAGGGAAAAAATCCATATTTCTCCAAAATTTTTACGTAATTAATAAAATTTTGTATTCCACCTGAAAGCCTATTAAATAAGGTTATTTCAAGTTTTTTTCCTGATCCGCCGAGTCGATATTTTACCTACAATAAAATAATTTTCATTTTTAGGTTTTTTTTTTTATCCAAAACCAAACACACACACAGCACACAAAGAACAGAAGACAGCAATGGCTATATTCAGGACAATTTAAGGTGGCACCAGCGGTCATTGACCTTTCTAGTCTAGGAGCTATGTGAAAAATACTCGCACTGCATTCTGTTAACTTAAGAATAAAATTGAATTCTTTTAAAGTAACAGACTATTATATTTCCATCGGAAAACGTCTTGGTTTCTTTCTTGTCTTCGTATAATAATTAATAATCTCCAACTATTTGAGTTTGAAGTGATATAATTCATACTGTGTTCACATCGTGTATGCAAAATACGCACCCTTAGACTAGAAACATCTGTCACTTCATTGTCCATCGCGGTTTGTATAGAAAATGACAAGTTTTTTACGGGGAGTCAATGACCGCTACAGACAGAATTCCGGGATTTGAGAATGGTCTATCAAATAGCTTTCCAATCAAGAAGTCATTAATGAATTAGTTAGTCCGGGTTCTAAGCTACTGCGTAGCTTTTATCGCGGGCTTTGAGCGCGGCGACCGAATCAAGACATTCAGTAACGAAAAAATCTAACAACGACTTCGGCACGGTGTTTGTGTGCATGCGACTAGACGTATGCGAATTAAAGTTTGCATAAGTTGATAAAAAATGCTATACAATAGCTTTACCAGTGCGGCAGTCTCCGAGTGCCACACGTATTTTTTTGTTTATTATAAGTACAAGTTTAGCATAATCTAGGAGGAAAATGGGGGCAGACATGACGTCGCACAATGTTAATGAAGTGGGAATAGAATTATTTGAAAACCAACAGAATTTCCGTGGCAGCGAATACTCTTCAAATTGAAACGTAAAACCTGGAAACAGGCGAATCTATTTTTCACGCAATGATTCACTCGATCGGGGGCAAGGCGTGTTATTATTCTGTAATTGACTTTGCCTATCTATCATAAGGGCCTTATCACACTGGTGTTTCGTGGGCGGAGCGATTACGCGGTCACAAGGATGGATATTCGGTGGCGCGAACGTGCGGTTTGGCGGCTACACCGCGACATGACAAGCAAAATATGTATGTTAATGTATAACGGTTACATTACATTTGCTTATGATCACGCGGTGTAGCGGACAAACCGCGAGTTCGCGCGGACGCATATAAGGCCGTGTCAGCCGCCGAATGTAAGCGAACGTTACGCAGTTTATTGTATTTCCATACATATTCAGTTTTTCGTTCACATCTAACGGACAATATGTTATTACGCTATGCTAATCACTACGCTCCGCGGACGCTGATTGGCTACGTAGCTATAGCGTATTGTCAGCATACTGTGAACGAAAAATACTGTTTATTTTCACGTTTACACTGGGGCTCACAGTGAGCCTGACCACATTCGGCGGCTTACAGTCAGTTTGGTTTGAACACGGCCTAATTCGAACGGTCAAACCGCCTATGATTAAGGCTAGATTTAGGCCGTGTTCAGACCAAACTGACTGTAAGCCACCAAATGTGAGCAGGCTCACTGTGAGCCCCAGTATGAACGTGGAAATAAACGGTATCGAATGTCCGCGCATACGCCTAGCGTAATAACGTATTGTTGGTTAGGTGTGAACGAAAAAGTGGATATGTATGGAAATACAATAAACTGCATAACGTTCGCTCACATTCGGCGGCTGACAGTCAGTTTGGTTTGAACCGTAAAGTTAATATACCTAGCGGAATAGAGCAACAATATCGAGCTGTCAAACGAAACCGAAATTGGTTTACATCTGTGTGTAAAAATATATTGTGTACGTATACACTTACACAAGCATGATTGAACATGAATTCTATGAGATTAAATTGTCAACGTGCCGATAAGTGCCGACTGGACGTCAAAAAGAGTTCTGCTGTCATGTACCTATCACACGTCTCTTTTTACTACGCAGTGTTACTGATAGTGACATCTCGCTTGCTCAGGCCTTTGTTTCTCTATTCCGCTAGGTATATTAACTTTATGGTTTGAACACGGCCATAGGTTAGTTTTTAATCCCGAAAATCTACGGTTCCCGCACGATTATCGAATTTCGGCGCAAAAAAGTTGCGGGCAACATGTATAAAACAAGTAATGAAAGTCATAGATTAAGAAATACGTCTGTCCTCATTGTAGATATGAGACGCTTCCGTCAACTTGGCCATCT
This sequence comes from Cyaniris semiargus, assembly GCA_905187585.1. Taxonomy (NCBI): domain Eukaryota; kingdom Metazoa; phylum Arthropoda; class Insecta; order Lepidoptera; family Lycaenidae; genus Cyaniris; species Cyaniris semiargus. Next base: position 3,509,509 of record LR994551.1, read on the forward strand.
TCTGAGAGCCTGTCCACACGACGCGTTGCGTCGGCGTTGCGTCGACGCAGCGCTGCCGTTTGACGCATAGCCGGCCACACGGGCGCTGCGTCATCGCAGCGTTATTACGAAGCAGTCTTAACGTCAACACCCCCTCCCGCTTCTTCTCGGGGGCTGCAGCTGTCCTGCATGTGTGCGTTGCGTACTGCTGTCACGACGCAGCGCGCCGTGTGAACACCTTGGTTATTTGTATGTAAAACAACGCAACGGCAGCGCTGCGTCGAAGCAACGCAGCTGACGCAACGCGCCGTGTGGACTGGCTCTTAAGTCTTAGTCAGGGGTTCCCAAAGTGTGCGCTGCGGCGCCCTGGTGCGCCATCATTATTCGAAACCACAAATATTATAAAATAAATTATAATACTAATTATGTAAAGCAGGTAGATGATTAAATAGATTTTTCATTATTATTTACCCGCTTAACCTAACTATTTAAATCATTAAGGGTGAAGCCAAACGAGCGTAGTTTGTGAGTTGTGAGTCGCAGAATTTCTGTCGCGTAAATATCTTTTCATACAAATCATGACTCACAAAATTACGCTCGTGTGAATCAAACAGGACTTTTGTATGAAACTAGGGCATCGAGACCGGGTTTTCCCGAAACCCGAAAACCCGGGAAAACCCGGGTTTTGGGGATCACGAAAAAACCCGGGTTTCAAAAATGGAACCCGGGTTTTTCGAGCTTTTCGGGTTTTTCGTTTTTCGATAATTATTGAAGGCAAGACCTGATATTTTAAGGTATTTATAACAAACTAACATACAAATTCTTTATTTTTATAACATAAGTATAGGTTTAATTATTTGTATTGGTCATAATTAAACAAAATATAATATTTTAAAGTAAAAGTTTCGTTTCAAGAGCATTAAAGACTACTTGTCACAAAAATATTTATTAATAATAATATTTTGAAAATCCTACCAAAACTATTCAATGTAAAAAAAGCCACGTATCTTCAAACAATCTATCCATCGCAAAAAGTTTTCAAATTTCATAGAAGCAAGTCTTGTTAAACTTATTTTATAGTTTTCAATCAAAATTCAGTGATTGACCACAGTTTTCTTTATTATGTGATCAAAGGCTTACAAAATAAAGTGTGGACAGCTTCAAAGGGTTCTAAGTCTGCTGAAAGTACCGTAGACTTTTGATGATGGGCAAGTCACTAGTTAGTGACAAAACGTTGTAACTTGTATGGACCGTTGCTGATAAAATACACCCATCAACAAAGTCTTAGGGATATTTGTATTTTTGGAATATCTAAAAACCTGTCAGGAATTTTTGAAGACAGTGTATGGAACAATGATAGCTTATTTTTTTTGGTATTTAATAAAACGTATTATTAAAACAATTCTCCGAATTTTATCGTTTCTAAAACAATCACAGATATCTACAGTCATAAAAAATCAATGATAAGTCAACAAATCTTTATTTCGTTTTATAAACTGAAATTTTCATTCGAATGAGATATTTTTATTACTGATTGTCAAATAAATAGTAATAATTTATACTGATCTGATGTTTGGCATACAGTATTTTTACTAAAAAATATTTTTTTGTGCCCTGCTGCGGTATCACGCCCAGTCTTCTTTGCAATTTAAAGTCATTATTTTCAGTCGTCTAACTTACTAAAAACCTTAAAAGAGATTTTTGTTTGTCGTTATGCTTTTTGTCATTATTTGTTATATTCACAATATAACAAATAAAGACAATATTAAGACAATGCAATCAGTAAAAAGGTTCCAAGAGAGCAATCAGCCCCTAGAAACTAACAAAACCATGCAGAGGAGTTTCCATCAAGTATGATGTGATACCATTTTGTATTCCAGTATTGCAGTCTGGCAAATGCGGCAGATTGCTTTTCATTGCTTGAGAGACTGATGTTGGTAACACAATAGGACGAATGATGGCTTACCTTAGCCGGCCGTGGATGTCATACTCACTGCGGAATTATTAAAACACGTGATTTTAGTGAACCCAGATGAAATACAAGCCAAGTTTTTATCAGAACCAGCGCCAGAGACAATTTCTTGTGTGTAACACCATACCACCATGGTTATTCTTCCAAACTTATTGAAAGCAACCTTCCGCATTTGCCACGTGGTCTGTTCTGATCAATTACATGGTTATCTGACATGAATTCTGTCTATTGTGACTAGAACTAATAACTACAAAATAATAATAATAATAATATCTATGGACGGTTCACACCACGTCTGTCTGTCCCCGTGGTAAGTACCTGATGGACTTGTGTTACAGGTACCAGACAACGGAAATATATTTAATACTTTTATAGTATACATAAATTTAAGGTTTTTATTATATTATACACATATTTAATACACATCCATGACCCAGGAACTTTGAAAACTTTTGTTCCGTCGGCGAGATTCGAACCCGCGACCCCCGGCTTGAGCTACCAACAGCCCACCAACCAAGCCACAGAGGTCGTCAAAAAAGCTTTGAGGTGTAGTGTAATGTAATATTTTTCAGTAATGTAAGATTTTCCAGTAAGTTAGATGACAGAGAAAAGTTACCTTAAATTGCAAAGAACATTCGGCTTCATACCGTAGCAAGACAGATAAAAGGCAATTTCAGGTAAAAAATAGGCACAAAAATTTATTTACAGGTATAAAGTATGCCAACATCAATAATTAGGACTAAATAATTATTAATAATTTGACAATCAGCAATAAAAATTTAAAAGATTAAATAAATATTTGTTGGTATACGTTTTATATTTAAGGTTATTCTTCCATTTAATGTCTTCAAAAATTCTGGATAGATTTTTATATATTTCATAAAATACAAATAGGTACATTAAATAATATATGTAATTTGGAGGTGAAGCTTGTTGTAATACTTAATCTTAGCCGAAAATCTTAATCCCTAGCTTTGATAAGATCCAAAATATAGGAGAGGTAAAATAGTCGCTTCGATAAAAGTATGATACGGCCGTACCAGCTTACTCGATAATTGGTTGGGCACTGCTGCGACCCCAGACAATGGTATTTAAATAGTACTTTACTGGATAGGTGATGGCAATCGCAGAAAATCATGTGTAAAGTATTTTCACATTGTTAATTTTTGAATTGTTAAAAAAACCCGAAAAAACCCGAAAAACCCGGGTACCCGGTTTTCATCAAACAAAAAACCCGAAAACCCGGGTTTTTAAAATGGGTCCGGGTTTCGATGCCCTATATGAAACTGAATGCAGCAGAATTCTGCCGAACCGAAATTCTGCGAGTCACAACTCACAAATTACGCTCGTTTGGCTTCGCCCTAAAGGTGTTTGTTTATGTATCTTTTTCGAATAGCTAGGTAGAGTAGGGCGCCATGAGCCCATGACAAAATATTATGACGTGTAACTACGCCGCAAGATTGGGAACCTTTGTTCTAAGTCCCTAATATAGGTCGCCCGCTTGAAAATTACCACAAGGGAGATACGATTTTATCACGAGCGTCAAAAGAGATGACTTTAATACTACATAACACTATTTAATTTGAATGTCATAGAATTGTTACCAATGCAAATGGAACTATACTCTATTTCATTTCCATCTAAACGTAAACAAAGCTTATAGTCCGGGTTCCCTAGAACATTTTTTTTTTACTATCAAGCTAATTTTTCGTGAGTAGCTCTGCGAAAAATCTCGAAAGTGGTAGCTAACAAAGATAGAAAGGATTTAATATTTCTATTTGATGGTCCCAAAATATGGATTGTTCTATTTGTAGGACAATGTTACTGTTAAATTATATAACTATATTAAATAAAATTAGCTGGTTAGGGTTCAGTAGTGAACGAGGACTTGTTGATTACAGAACCCTTATAATATTTTGAACAAACCTTGTAACTTACCTACTTCATCATCTAGCTAATAATCTGGTTATACATATACATAATAATATATAATCCACATTTTTTTATTTTAAATCATTTCCTCGGTTCTAAAGCCTCCATTTATGCAAAAATACGACAGTTTTCAAATTGTTAGTTACCGAGTTACCGACTTTATCCACTCGTGTCTTTAATTTTCATGACGTGCATGTCTTTCTCTCAGTCGTCCTAAGTTTTTGTTTGATTAAGACAGGACAAATTTTAACTTAATACTTTTCTTTACCAACAATAATAGGAAACATAAAGATGAATAAAATACTTTCTTTCAAAAACTTTAAGAATAATACATATTGAAAGAAAATTTGGTTTTCTCTACGCTAATAAAATAAAATTTCACGATATTTTAAGATATTCCAACTTTGAAATAGGTACTTGAGTTTTGACATAACTTTTGTAAATTTTTGTATTCCATTTCTAATGCTCAATATTATGTCGTTCGTCTAAAAACGGAATAAATAGCCTAAATATAAGCTGTCATTTCTTAAACCTTCAAAAAATATACAACTACTGTCTACATAATACCACTTGCTACTCAAAGTAGAAGGTTATTAATTAATGTTTATTAAATTACACAATAGACTAATAAATTAATTACGACACATTCAAATGCAGAGTTGTATGTGGGAGGAAAATCCCTTGAGAGTAAATTGTACTAAATTAGTCTCGACTCTCGACATCTATACTAATGTTATAAAGCGGAAGAGTTTGTTAGTTTGTTTGTTTGTTTGTTTGAACGCGCTAATCTCAGAAACTACTGGTCTGATTTGAAAAATTATTTCAGTGTTAGATAGTTCATTTATCGAGGAAGACTATAGGCTATATTTTATCACGCTAAAACTAATAGAAGCGAAGAAATAGAAGAAAATGTGGAAAAACGGGGGAAATTATTTGAAAGGGCTTATCTCACGAACTACTAGAGCAATTTTTCTGTTATTTGGGTCAGATAAGAAGTAGACCACGTGAAGGATCATAGGCTATTTTTTGTAGACTGATTTCTCTGTGAAATATCTAATTTTCGCGGGCGAAACCGCGCGGAACGTCTAGTAATATAAAGTATTTTATAAGTAGAAACATTATTTAAAACATACTACATTCACACTAATATTATAAACTTTTTGAACATTTAACATGTTATCCAATTTCTCCACTTTTTTAACACGCCAAACAAGGCCAAACACTATTATATGACAAAGAATGGATGAGTTTTTTCATGAGGGTAAGGTTAGTAGACAGTAGTTCAGTCATTGCAGAATGCAGGCATTGTAAAATAAAACTTATTCTATTACATATTGGCCCACAGCAAAAAAAAATTATTTTAATTGTCTGATTAGTTTTTCTGTGGTCACTGAGTATTGATGAGTATTGCTATTGCTATCGAGTATTGCTTAAACTTAAATCTTAGCAATACTCATTTTATAATCACTGAATCTTTGAATTTAACTTTTAACTTTTAATTTAAACATGACCTCTAAAAGCCATCAAGATAAATTAGTAGGTATATAAATCAATTGTAATCATGTCATGATTCCTACACTATTATAAATATTATCTTCTATTTTGTTCTCACATTCAAAGATTAAATAAATTAAAATAATAATCATAAAAGTAATTAAATAATAACAGCTTCATATTTTTTTTCAATTCAATCTCAGATTGACGCCAGATTGATGGTTATAAAAAGTACATATTAAAAAAGATGATCAGTCCATCAATCCGTGGGTTAGACGATCAGTTTCGCGTCAATCTTTACCAGATTGATGGATCAGATTGAGAAACTGATTGTGTAACCTACGTGTATTGTATCTATTCTAATCTAAAAAAATATCAGAACAATGACGAGAATAAGTGGATAACTAAAACTCTTGCTTTAAATGATGCAGGAATATATCATAATTCATAAACCATCACTACAAACTGCAGTCTGTAATATTTGTTATTTTACTACAATTACCAAGTTTAGTAAACAAATTTAATTTAGAAACAAGTTATTGCCTACAGTGGTGGATAAAGTTTATCCTTCAAACTAATATATATGTACCATCGAGCCATCTGCCTAGGAATCAACTTCTCTGATAGTACACTATAATCATACCTACTTCCCAATTAAAATATTTTTGCATGTTTGCATTTCTCATTCTTATTATATGTTAGGTTAGAACTTGTTTAAAGAAAGACTGAGGCATTCACATGCGATGACTTTGTGTAAATTCATAGCAAATACTCTAAAAAGTATTGAGTATTTGATTGTATCAATCCCTATCTCTATTATCTAATTACCAATATTTTGCAGAATCATCAGCGTGATAGGAAATAGATCAAAGTTATTATAGAAAACATAAATATATAAGAAAAGTTGTGTAGCAACAGAAATTACAACATTATAAAATAAAGAAGGAGATATGTATATATCAACATTGGAATGAAAAAAGTTACGAAGCGCCAAATTGCTATTTTAACAACAGAGCCTTTTAAAGATTCATTTTTACTTTAAAAATCTTACTGTCAAATAAATTGTTCAATAAAATATTGTTTAATATTGTTGTAGGTCTAGGGGCCCGCTTAGACTAATCGATAGAAAAAAATTTGCTGATTCCGAATATATAAAAAACTCATATTGACCTCTAGTGTTGCTTGGTAACTTTTTTCATTCCACCGTCAATATAATATGAACCCGTCGATCGTGGGAAAAACAGGTGACCGTATGGGGCTTGATGAATTAATATAATTAAAATGTGATTTAAAAAAAGCTATGCTTTTTAGCCTAGCTTTAAAATATAATACTTAAAGTATAAAATGTAATATATTATATAACATATTATTTTTCTTTTATAACTCTCGTGTTTGTTCCATGACATGGTCATATTGCATAATTATAAAGGTCATTGCTATAATACAATTAAAAATATACTCACGAGAAAATGCCGTGGTGATGTCAAAGAAATCGGTTCCAAAATATGTGATCTCCGGCAAGTTTGGCTCAATGTGCTCCTTAAAATACTCCATGGCCATGGTGGTCAGATCAAAAAGCTCATCTGTCACCTTGTACGGTCTTGCCAGCTTAGTTGTGGTTTTTAAATATGACAAAATACTGTACACTTCATCCAAAATCTAAAAAAAGACATAAGATTAACCCCTTTACTAATCAATATAATATAATGGATAAATATAGATGATCCTGAAAGATGAATGTCCTTGTCAGATGCACTTGGACAAGAAGATAACAGTAACTTCTAAAAACAGTCTGTTATTTTTATTATTCAGGAAGTACAAGTAATATGATAATATCATCTTTTAATGCAACTTCAGTCGCATTTTATGGTTGTATTAATATAATTTTATATTTATTATAATGTATTTTTAGATGCTTTTAGCATTCTCAAATTTGCACAAAAGTAGGTTTTTATCATAAACATTTTTGAAGCATCAAAATATATGCATGTAATGGGAAACAGATAAGCAAAGCCAGTATTTAAATTAAGTAACTGTACAAATGACCACAGTCCATTTATAATCAAAATTGGACTTCATACATTTTTTTTTGTGTATGCATAATGCTTGATAAATAAACCGGCCAAGTGCGAGTTGGACTCGCCTATGAAGGGTTCCGCAGCAGCAATAAGGTTTATTTTTATGAAATTAAAAGGTTTTTGATTTATTTTTATATTTCAGTTCATTTAATAAAAGTTAAATTAAGTTTACCATTTATGACGTATAAAAAAAAACTACTTGTTAGATTTCGTTCAAACCAATTTTCGTTGGTAGTTTTTATAGTAATGTACATCATATATTTTTTTCAGACTTATCATGCCCCTACTTTAGAAGTTAGAGGGGAGGGGGACACACATTTTACCACTTTGGAAGAGTCTCTCTCGCAAACTATTCAGGTTAGAAAAAAATGATATTAGAAAACTCAATATGATTTTTGAAGACCTATCCATAGATACCCCACACGCAAAGGTTAGATGAAAAAAATTTTTTTTTATTTAGTTGTACCTATGGGGACCCCTAAAATTTTTAATAATTTTTCCATTATTGTATCAAAATCTTAATGCGGTTCACAGACTACATCTACTTACCAAATTTCAATAGTATAGCTCTTATAGTTTCGGAGAGAGGTGGCTGTGACATACGGACAGACAGACAGACAGACAGACATGACGAATCTATAAGGGTTCCGTTTTTTGCCATTTGGCTACGGAACCCTAAAAATGATATTAGAAACCTCAATATGATTTTTAAAGACCTATCCATAGATACCCCACATGCATGGGTTAGATGAAAAAAAAATTTTTTTGTTTCAGTTGTACCTATGGGGACCCCTAAAATTTTTAATAATTTTTCCATTATTATATCAAAATCTTAATGCGGTTCACAGACTACATCTGCTTACCAAATTTCAATAGTATAGATACCCCACATGCATGGGTTAGATGAAAAAAAAATTTTTTTGTTTCAGTTGTACCTATGGGGACCCCTAAAATTTTTAATAATTTTTCCATTATTTTATCAAAATCTTAATGCGGTTCACAGACTACATCTGCTTACCAAATTTCTTTTCTTTTCTCCAAAGCTCTTATAGTTTTGGAGAAAAGTGGCTGTGACATACGGACAGACAGACAGACATGACGAATCTATAAGGGTTCCGTTTTTTGCCATTTGGCTAAGGAACCCTAAAAGGACCTAACACTACATACAAAACCATAACTAAAATATAACCTATACGTCTCTGATGATCCATATTCAATAAACAGCAACAAAACTGTCCAAATAAGCTTACTTTATTAATTTAGTACTCAAATTAAGTCACAAGACTTATGCCCTAAATGTTATAATAAATTAACTAGAATAAAATCTATAACATTACCTCTCCAGGAAAGAAACAACAGTGTTTCCGCTCAATGTGCTTTCCAAATGTCATTTGTAATAAACTTAGTCGCATATGCAAAGTTTCTATGATGTCCGATTCACAGGCCAACGGATGACTCCTCCGTGCCGACTCCCTCCTAGGCATCTTAGCTTTGATTGATTGAAAACGGTGCAACATTTGATTTTGAAGACGTTGAAATGTGGAGTTAAGAATACTACTGCATACTGTGTTGAATTGTCGGTTTACCTGCATAAATACATTGAGTTTTAGCAAAATGGTTACTTTCCATGCATAACTTGTTATTTTTTTTTTCGATTTCGTGCGAAGAAAAATGTGTTTCGACGATGTGAAAATTCTTAAAATAGACAAACGCGTTTTTCTTATTAGAAATTTTTCACTTCATTTTTATTCGTGCAACTTAAATTATAATTACATACTTTTAGGTTACAAAATCATTTTCAGAGTTTTAACAATCGGATAAAACCGTGAAAACGTGGAAAAAGTGAGAAATTACCAGTCTGAGTTGCGAGACACTCTTGTATCCCAAATATCGAAATATCTTTTCTGTGACTTCGAGGGGCAGATCCAGGAGGCCCGTGGTGTGTTTAGGCGCGGGGACAGCTTTGGAGGTGCCGGCGTGGGGCGAGGAACCCCCCGGGAGCAGAGCGCTGGAGTGCCGAGTCACCCGCGCTACCGTCACCGGCTCCGCGTGAGACGGCCCCGCACCGTCGCTCCCACCATTGCTACCCCCTATACTACTCATCTGCCTAGTCGAAACCATCTTGTTCTATGTTATTTATCTACTTCTGAAAAGAACTTTCTCCTTTAGCTGCTCTCCGTGCACTCGAAATTAACTTTATAAAAAAAAACTTTTCAATATTTTTTCGAAACTATCGCACTTTATTGATTATACATGAGTTGCGAGAGATTTTAAGCTACGAAACTTGAGTGGAAGTCGCCGTAGATTATTTTTATTCAATTATTTCTATCACACTATCGAACAATTCTAAAATGGTGGCCATGGCTGGCTAGGTCACAAGCATTCGTTTGAGTGCCCAAAATGTAATCAACGTGACATTTAAATTTATTTCTGAAATAACACTCACTCAAGAGTTCATGCACATGTTTTTGTATAATAAATTAGGCTTCAATTAATTACAACAAAATTAAATTATACGCAATTAGTTTAGTCAGCGATACGCTTTCACGACTTGCGAATAGGTAATTTTTGTTTGTGAGTTGGTTAAAATTTTGGAATACGGAAAATAGTTCATTCGTTGTCAGTTTAGACAACTGTGAAATAAAATTAATTTCATTCGTTCATTCGACCAGTTGAAATCTATGGTTATATTCTATGCAAATTCTATGCTATGGTTTGCAAATTTTTTATATTTTATTTTTAATATTTTAAGATATGTTTTTCATATTTTATTATATTATTATGTGCACATAATAGTTCTTTAGCACTTTAGCCTCTAAAGTCTAACACATATCACAAGTCACAACAAATAGCTTAAGGATGTATGTATATGTCGCACTTTGCAGTCGACTGGTTAAAATAGCCGTTCAACCAAACAGCTAGACTAGGTTCTAGTAGACTGAACAATGCCATTCAATCACACGACCATACATAGTTTAGCCGACTTGTTGACTGCAACGTTCAACACTACAGCTAGACGACGCTTAGCTTACTGGTTAAAATATGGCAAATCAACTAAGGTGACCATTAGTTTTGTGCAATTATTACACAAGCGTAATGATAGCAAGCAGAATAAAATGTATTCCAATGCATTTCAAATGCATTTCATAATCCCGTAATGGGTTGTTTTTTTTTTTAGAATCTGCACCAGACGGCGCGACGGTAGATACTTCTAGATTTTCTATTGGTTCCCCACCGATCAGAAATCAACTGCAGGTTGGCATCACTGACTACATATTGGTTGTGTTTCTAAAAAATATCAGTGTACTGTCAAGTGTGACATAAATCAAAATATCTTAAACCTAGTTTCCATTAGCATAATATTAACAAAAAACTGTATGTATTTATAAATTACTATATATTTCTATGTTTTTTTGCTTCGTCTCTCTAGTTTAAATTTCACGAAGAGCATACGCCTAAGCGATCATTGGCCTAAGCGATTAATTAGGCCAGTACCTATACTGGTAAATTTAGGAAGACGCTGACATAAAATAATACTTGTCAAACTGAAAACTGCCAACTGAAAGAGTTTTGGCGTGCATGTCTCTTTGACACTTCTTCTACTTTTTATTGTTGGTGTGGTTTTTATTATTTTTTCCCAAATTGTGTTATTTGGGTTTTTGATGTTCATTATTGGTAAAATATTAGCCATTAAATATTCGTTATCGTGCAAAAGTGCAGGTAAGATGTCAAAACCAAAATTTATAATTCCTGTGACATTTGGTGTGAATAACGGTAAATAGGGCTATTTCTTACGTGAGTTTTAACTAAAACATCGTTATAATAACTTTATTATCCTATTCATTGAAATATTATTGCGTCTTTTTCAAATTGAAATGTGTCAAGTTTTACATTATTTTGCCCAGTTTTGTAGCAATTAATGATGGTATTACCGATAGTTGTCTACCCATACGCCATCTAGTTACTAAAATGAAAACTGTTTGACAATCAAATTAAAAAAATAAGAAAATGCCTCATAAAGCGCTTATTCCATTTCACTAAATTTAGAAGTTCTAACTAGGATCCTAAATAGAAGACTAATTAGAGGCTTCTTATTCCACTTGTCCTAATTTAGTAACTAAATCAGTTGTGACCACGCGGCGATTTTGGCCAGACGTCTCCTTAATGGCTCCAGTTCTGTCAAAGCAACAAAAAATTGGTCTTCTCATAGGCTTAGCTGTTGGCTCAATGAAAATAAAAATAAATAAAAGGCGAAAAAGATGGTTGAAAGAATTTTTGCTCCACGAAAAATTATCAAACATGAACTTTCTGAACTACTTGGAATGGAACCAGCAAACTTTAGAAATTACCTACGAATGGATTCCAGATCGTATAACATAAAATAATATATTGACTTTAATACAGATTTAGCAGTTCCCACTACAGATAAAAGGTTGAAACCATCTGGCAACACTGATTTAGTCAGTTAGAAGCCACACTTTTTCCGATTTAGTACACTAATTAGGATCCTAGCTTTCTAAATGTTATTTCACTTGACTAAATTTCTTAGGATCCTAGTTAGAACTTCTAAATTTAGTGAAATGGAATAAGCGCTTAAAGGATCCTAACTTTCTACCAATATATACTACTAATCTGTGCTTTCTACGACTGTCTGCAACTAATACTATCAGCTATTAAATCGATTGATGACCATTACCTCTGTTTCGATTATATTAAGTTTAATATAATAAAATAGATGACGCTAGCTAGCTCATATAAACTGTAGATTTCGAGGCCTAAACTGAAAACTGAGAGGATTTCCGAAAAACTGTAGATCTACATTCTACAGCTAAAACGGAGGGGTTGGCTATGCTGGAAAATAACACAAAAAGCACTGGAAATTGGAATCTGGATACGGAGTACGGACGGTTATGAAAATATCACTCATACTGGTTTCTCACTTCACTCAAAGATCTGTTTCTCTTATTTTCATTCGTTTGTCAAAAAGAACGAATGATACAAACTGTCAAGTGTCAGCAGTCATGTGTCAACTGTCAATTGAAAAGTAGGAAAATCTTCTAGATACCTAGTAGATTTATCTCCATATTTATATCATAGTTCCATTAACTTTTGCTATGAATACGGCGTAATTTATTCTATGAAAGTGCAATAAAACAGCGCACAATGTACCCACGGTGTGGCAGTAGCGGTTCGATCCAGAACGTACACCGTACTCCTTCGTCGTCTAATCATAACTCAGGTCTGTAAATAATGTACATTATTCAACAATAACACTGGTCACTGGCCTTGTTTATTACTTAATATTATAATGTTGTAGAAGACGAAGACGACAGTGGTGATAACAAAGCTTCAGCGTTGAGTTTTAAAGAGCGACGTAGAGAGGCCCATACTCAGGTATGTTTGTTTTCATAATTCTATTTATCAATCAAATCCAAGGTTATCTTCCAACCTCACTTCACGAATGTTATCCTATTACCATGTGTTTATTATGCTATGTAAATGTGGCTTTGTAAAGGCAACTTTTGTAAAAGATACCTGTGACTGAAATCTCTTATCTACAAGTATGATTTATCACGTCTAATCTGCCACAGACTCTGCTTGTCTAGAAAATAAATATATTTTATTAACTGTCTTATTTTCCATTTTATCCAACTATGGTAAAGCAAATAGGAAAGTTAATTCACTTACTGATTGTGAAAATCTTCATGTATTTTACAGGCTGAACAGAAAAGAAGGGATGCTATTAAGAAGGGTTATGACTCCCTCCAAGAGCTGGTACCAACCTGCCAGCAGACGGATGCCTCTGGATACAAACCAAGTAAAGCTGCAGTAAGTATATTCATGAAACAGTTTATTTCATCATACAACAGTTGAACAGCTAAACCACAAACTTTTTTTGCTATTGATTTTAGGCTTTAGTAAGTCCAAAAGGAAGTGTAATGATATTAGCAGTCTATGCATTTTTTAAATGTTTTACATGGTTTAATTGTTGAATGGTTAAATCATGTTGTTGTTCTAACTTCTATGCAATAAAGCAGAGAAAGGTGTGAAGCAGGCCTCAACACAACTGAGTAACTTTGTAATTTTTCTAATACATCACTTCTTCCATCTTTATTATTATGTTTTACTAGTTGATGTCCGCAACCCCGTTGCGCAAATATTCCTTTATCGCGCAGGAACCGTACATTTTTCCGGGATAAGTCAAGTATAATGAAAACTTATTTGAGATATTAAACAAACTAGGTTCAGTTATCTCATACCCGATCTCAAAAAATCAAATCAATTTCTTACACCGAGTAACTCTACTGGTATCAAGAATATAATTGTGTCATTCCTATGCCGTCACGTCAAGGAAGATTTCCTAGCAGCAGCCCGCTCCCGCAAACAACCTTTATTTCCAGCCGACATAGGATTAACTAGATCAGGAAGGATTTATTTAAACGACCATCTGACGGTCAGAAACAAAATGCTTCTTACACAAACCAAGACAATTGCCAAGAAACACAACTATCAATATGTTTGGGTCAAACGTGCAAAGATATTTGTGCGACGAGACCAAACCTCAAAATCATTTATTATCACCTCAGAAGGCGACCTGCAAAAAATACACTAAATTTATCATTTTTTTCTTCCCTCATGTACTGTTTAATTAGTGAAATTATATTATTTTTATTCCACAACAACTTTCATCACTATCTAAGTGCTATAGTCATTGTAACACTAATGTATGTCCTTTGTATTAACATACTACTACTAACTTCTATCAGATTACTCTGTTTAGTGCTTTATTATTATTTTCCAAACTTTATATTGACTATTCTATCAGCTGATCATACAATGTATTGTGATTCCTTTTTACTTGACATATTTTTTTAGAACATATTTTTTTGTTGTAATGTTATATTAATACTTAAATGCATAAGCTGCTACTTTCATATAATAATATTATTGAGTGTGTTATATGCTGGGTTGTTTGCACAGTTTAAACTTACCATACACTTAAAATCAATTCATGATTTCTGCTCTGACTTTTGCTACCATAAGGTATGTGCAGTAATGAAATATTTTTACAGAACTTATTATACTACTTTATCCATTGCCTTTCTTTTTAAAAATATAATTACTAAAACTTCATACTACTTTATAGGAATAGTGCTACTATTTGTTCATTTTACTTATGTCAAATGCCATGTCTTGAATCAATCTACTAATTTAGATATATTAAAGACTAACCACTACTACTGTAATTGTTTTATTACTATCACTATGATTGTCTACCATATTTTGTATTATACTATATATTTGTCTGCAACCTGCATTAACAATAATCACGTAAGTAAAATATGTGTTACATATAATGTTGTAATATTAAATAATTATTGTTTACTCCAAAATAATAAATATTATGATAGGCTACTGACTATAAATAATCGCATTAAAGTTCTATTTGTTGAATCGTATATTATCACTTACCTCACTTACCTAATATTATACATTATTTATAGTGCATGTAAACAACTATGTGACCCAACATTACTAAGAAAGTTATGTTTTCCTTGGCCTTGTAAAATTAAAACTACAAAATATTATATATTATACTATTTAACACGATGCAATATTTCTATGACTTATTTATATGTAGCTAACCATGTAATCAATGCATGATTTACTTATCTACTACCAGAACGTGCGGGGGCTGCGGACAAAATCTATTACTTTTTTTAGAAATTTAGCTGCCAATAACTACGATATAATATCCCTAACCGAAACATGGCTTGTAGACGGTATACTTAATAGCGAATTGTTCGACGATAGGTATCTAGTTTGGAGGCGCGACCGCGACTACTCAGCCACAGGGCAGGCTCGCGGCGGTGGTGTGCTAGTGGCAGTTCACCGCGACCTTGTGGCGTCTGTAAATTCTAACTGGCAGTCCAGTGCAAAAGATATCTGGATCTCGATCCAGCTGCGTGATAGCACTAGGAAGAGTACCTTTTCTCTTAATTTATGTACACTTTACCTTTGTGAACAATGCAATGGGAATAGCTTCTCTAATCAATTAAATGCACACTTAGACAAGCTTTCAGACCTAGTCATTAGTCGACCCAGCGACAAATTCATCATTCTAGGAGATTTCAACATGAGTTCCATTGTGTGGACGTCTACGCCAGACGGAATAGCTCCTAACTTATCGTCTAACAACATCGTACACACTAATTTTATTGACACTATAAACCTTTGCGGATTACATCAATATAATATAATCCTAAACAAACACAATAAAATCCTCGACTTGGTCCTATCCAACATCAAAGTCTCCGTCACGCCGAGTCTAGATCCCTTAGTTAGTGAGGATCCCTACCATCCGGCGCTATCGATTACATTAGATGCAGCTCAACCTCAACCATTGAAGCCCCGCGCTCGTATTACTTACCAATATCACAAAGGCAACTTCGATCTCATTCGGCGTGATCTCAAACTAACCAACTGGATCGACCTACTTGCAAAGGACACTATAGATGTCGCAACCAGCAATTTTTATAAAACAATATTTAATATTATCGACCAACACGTCCCGCAGCGTACTAGCAATTGTGGCAAATATCCACCTTGGTATAACACAGCTCTTATTAACATAATTAAAGAAAAGTTTAAATATTATAAAAAATACGAAACTTATGAAAATACGTCAGACCTACTTACATATCAATTACTACGCGACAGAGCAAAGGACATAGAGCGGACTTGTTATGAGACTTACATGGCCAGAATCGAATCTTCGTTACTAACAAACCCTAAGATATTCTGGTCTTATATAAAAAACAAACGAGAAAATTTTAATATCCCTTCAAGTATGTCTTACGGTAACTGCAGTAGCAGAGACGGACAGGAGATCTGCGAATTGTTTTCCCAGTTTTTTGGTACAACGTTTCTTGACGCACCATCTTCATCGGCAAACGCTGATTCATCCCTTGAAGTCACCAACTGTAATATAAATACAATTGAGATAGACGTGGTGACGGTTGGCAGACACTTAAAATTACTTGATCTCAGTAAATCTTCGGGACCTGACGGCTTGCAGGCGATATTCATTGTAAGATGCGCAGAGGAGCTTGCCTTACCGGTCTCTCTACTCTTTAAAAGATCAATATCTGAGGGTCAATTGCCATCTGTCTGGAAGTCTGCGTATATAACTCCTATCCATAAAAAAGGTGCTAAAAACAGAGTCGAAAACTTTAGACCTATTTCTAAACTTTGTCTATTAGCTAAAGTATCTGAGCGCATTGTTTATGATCAGGTATACGGCTTTCTCCAACCTTGGTTCGACCCGCGACAGCATGGATTCCTAAAAGGCAGATCAACCACATCCAACCTTATCACTTTAGTCGACCTCCTAACTGAACATATGGACGATGGTTACCAGGTTGACGTAGTGTACACAGATTTCAGCAAGGCCTTCGACAGAATTGATCACCGCATACTGCTCCAAAAACTATTAGAGCTAGGCATAAGGGGGGATTTATTGAGATGGTTTTCTTCATATGTGGAGAATAGGGTTCAGTCAGTGGTTTTTAACGGATTTATGTCTGCTTGGCTACCTATCCCCTCCTGAGTTCCTCAAGGCTCACTTTTAGGGCCTCTTCTGTTTATTTTATTTTTACATGACATAGGCAAATGCTTCAAGCACACAAATTACCTAATGTTTGCTGATGACCTAAAAATTTATCGTCCGATTAAAACCCTATCTGATGCACACCTACTCCAAGAAGACATTTCTAGTCTTGCGAATTATTGCCTACTTAACAACCTCGACCTCAACATACCGAAATGTAATATAATATCCTTTACCCGTAAAAATCAGCCTCTGCTTCATGACTACTCTATCTCTAACCTGCATTTAACTCGTACTTCAGTCGTCAGGGACCTTGGATTACTCTTGGACAGCAAGCTCACGTTTGAACTCCACATTGACCATATAGTCGGCAAATCCGTAAAAGCTATGGGATTCATTATCCGCAACTCCAGTGACTTCACCAAAATGAAGACACTGAAAACACTCTATTGCGCCTATGTTCGCAGTCACCTGGAGTACGCTAGCCAGGTTTGGAATCCTAATTTTGCAACTCATTCAGGTAGAATTGAAAAGGTTAAAAAAAAGTTCACAAGGCACCTTAGTTGCAAATTTAGAGTTCCAAACCTTGGTTATGCGGACCGCTGCAGTCGCTTCCATCTTCCTCCACTATCAACCAGAAGGAACATCGCCGATATCCGCTTCTTGTTAAAATTAGGCCAAGCGAAATTAAACTCCCCCGATCTTCTAGCCAAACTAAACCTAAATATACCACCACGCCACTGTCGCATACGAAATATTCTGCACATAACTCATGCGCGAACTTCTTATAGACAAAACTCATTTCTGAGGTCAATGAGAGCGTTTAACGAGCTTGCTAAGTCTGAACCTACAATCGACCTTTTCACAAGCAGCCTAGCCCCTATTAACACCGCGTTTCTAGGCAAACACCCAGACATAGAAAGCTGAAAATAAATGTTATTAGGTATTTATTTCTATTTTCCTATTATATCCAATCCAATAGTGTTACAATCGTTTGTGTACTGTATATAGTTAAGGACATAATATAATTGTGGTCAATGGAACAATTAAGCAAATATGCGTGCCAGAAAGAAAAAAAAAGAAAAAATAATAATAATTATCTAAGTATAATTATTGGTTAAAGTAGTCTTACTGTTACTGTCACTAGTTTGTTGTTTGTTAATTAGTTTTATCTTACACCTAACACTCCTTAAGTAATTGTTATCTGTGGAGGCTCGTAATTGGCTTTTCGTTTCTATCTTTTAAGCATATTATAATATTGTTAGCTGTAAGCCACCCAAAGAAAATAAAATAAAATAAAATAAATAAAAAGTATCCTATGTCCTTTCCCAGGACTCAAAATATCCCCATACCAAATTTCAGCATAATCGGCTCAGCGGTTTGGGCGTGAAGAGGTAACAGACAGACAGACAGACACACTTTCGCATTTATAATATTAGTATGGATTCGTTACTGCTTACCACATCTTTATATTACAAAACTTTCTATTACAGGTCCTCCAGAAGTCCATAGACTACATCCAATATCTACTGCAACAGCGGAGACGTCAGGAGGAGGAGAGGAATGCACTGAGGAAAGATGTAGTGGCCTTGAGGATAATGCAAGCCAACTACGAACAGATTGTGAAGGCCCAGCATTCTGTGCCAGGCCACAGCGAGCAGAGGTTGACAGATCAGGATAAATTTCAAATAGTAAGTTAATTTGATCTATTGATTGATTGTCATAAAAATATGTTTAAGATTTACCAACACCTATATAGTTTAAGTTTCATATTTACACTTCAGGTTATAAAAACCCCTCCTATAAGAGTTGTTGTACTGTTGTAATAGTAATTGGTTAATAAGTTAATATTACTACAACAGTGTCACATAATAGTTAAATGAAATGCATCATTGTTGTTATATATTTTAAATAATTTTGCAATAAGCACTTATAGATACTTCTTTCCAGCTGTTTTCATTCAGTTTCAGGCTATAATGGACAAGCTGTTTGAGTCCTTTGAGTCGGTGCCCACCAACAATTTCGCTGAGTTCTCAGCTGGTGTGTTCAACTGGCTTGAGGAGTACTGTAAGCCACAGTCCTTAAGAACTTTAGTGCATGGTGTGTTGCGTGAACAGAACTATACGCCTTAACTTGTCTAGTTTATATAGTGCCTTACACACGGCCTTTTTGTAGCGATCCAATCGCGATACTATCGCGCGTTTTCATCGACACAACCGCGAAGCGGTAGCTTTCTGTGTGCCCCAGCACACAGGGCGCTTATTCAGTCGCGATGCCAACGCGATACAAACGCGATTCATTAACGTCACAAAAATCGCTACAGTCGCGCATTGCAAATGCGACGTAGCGATGCAATCGCACGTTCGCAAAACGTGCGATTGCATCGCTCGCTACAAAAAGTCGCCTGTGGCCAGGGCCCACCCCTTACTAAAATATAATACACAGTGGATAATTTTTATTTCTTTCTTTGTCTGTGAATGACCTTTCATAATGTATCAGATAAAATCAGATTTATAAGTTATCCATTGTGTAAATATTATTAATAATTATTATTATAAACCCATTTAGTCACAAGTGATAAAAACTTAAGAATACTTTCTGTAAGTTAGTTATAATTTCTTAAATAACATTTATAAACTGTTCAGTGGCGCTAATATTTTGCAGTCCACAAAATGATTTTTATTATGATAGTAACTAAATGCTTTGTAAATAATTATTTCTCTTTCTGTGCAATTTACTCTTGTGCCTTCTCTGTGCCATTCAGATAAAAAATAGTGCCTTATTCATAATCAAAGTTGCTGGTTTAAAATCTTTAGAATTATTTTTTTACATAGAGTTTGTGAATAAGTATAGAAAAGTAAACAGTAAACCTAAAGAGTTAAAGCTGCAAAAATGTGTTCAAAATTTGTTTAATAATTTATAAATTAGTGGGTTATTATGATTTGTTATTTCCTTTCTATGATTAGGTTTAGCAGGCTGTACCCTTCAATTTTCACTTATACTTGCCCTATTACTAATAAAACAATCTACACTGATTTATTAAGTTGTTGCATAGCTTTTATCGCGGCTTTGAGCGCGGCGCCTGAATCAAGAAATTCCGTAACGAAAATAAACTTAACACCCCCGATGCGGCGTTGCCGTGCATCGTCTAAACTTCAGCACGGTGTTGTGTGCGCGCAACTAGAACTGCTATGCAGTCCGCGGCATATAACCGCGGCAGTCCCCGAGTGCCACACGTAATTTTTGTTGTCTGATACTTTGGAGAAGTTTTTGGACAGCCAAGAACAAAATATTGTATAAAATTTATAAAGCTATGTATAAGCATATCAACAGAGAAATATTGTAAACCTATTTCCTAGCTGTAATATATTTTTAGTTTTTTATTACAAATTAGTACCTTTGAAAGTGAATTTTATATTTAATTTTTTCTTATATCATATTATTATAATAATTTACATGGTAGTTAATAAACTATCTCTTGAACCACATAACAAAACTTTTAGAAGTGTGATCGTGTCTTTGTAAATGTGAGTGGTTGACCAAAAAGGGACCTGAAGGGATTGGAAACGGTTTTTTTATTTTTTTAATCAATGGTCTTTTAGCTTTGTTTTGGTCTAACCAGAATATTTTTAGATGCCGTAGTTCTTTTTAATGAATTTTTTGTGAACCGAGGCAGTTCTACAACTTGTTTCTAAACGAAAATTCAAACGCGATTTACTCGAAATCAAATTATTTACCTTGAGGTCCCTTTTTGGTCAACCACTTACAAATGTAAAAACTTTAATTTTATGATAAATTTGCAGGGTTTTAATCGTAGGTTGTTTCTTAATAGATTTAATTTCATTTAGAAAAATATTTTTGTATTAAGCAACACACATTTGACTGTGGTAATATATCAACATGGATTGCCTTATTAACCTTAATGTATTTAATAATAATTGGTATAAATTTAATAGTTATTATAAATAATTAAAGGTACTTCTATCATATCATTCAAAAATAAGTTTACTTTTTTTAATCCTTTCAATATGTTTTTTTTTTTACGAAATATGGACTTGTTTTTTATTTTTCATAATTTCTTTCAATAATTCTTTTTCCAAGTTGTGACTTTGTATGCCTTGATTACCTTTGATTATTTATAAATTAAAAATATAAATTGTTATTGTTAGTAATTACGTTATTCTATTTTACTAGATGTAATTTAGTTTAATTGTAAATCTATAATGGGCATATTACAATTGTTGCAATTTAATTAAATGAAATTAAGTGATGTTAAAGCTTTAGTTTTTTTCGAGTTATCTTCCTCACTTATAATTGTGTACTTATTATTATCCAAGGTATGTAAGTAAGTACTATCAAAGAAATTGATGGCGATGGTAAATCTACGTAATTTATTTCGATAACCCAAAGAAATGACGTAGATCTGCCATTGTGAAAAGTGATCAGTCGGCACTCGGCTGGGCTTGATATCCCGATCAAATTCCGTGGGTCCGCTTATATCAAAGATATTGATTCATAGGCATAAGCCTATGAATCAATATCTTTGATACTTAGTACTCGATTGATATAATTGATGGTAAAATGGGTTATTAATGAAAAAGAAAACTCATTTTCAATATTTTATTATAAAAACACGTATCGTTTTTCTACGTCATATCGTAGACAAGGAACATTAATCTGTTGAATAGGTTTATTATAATACTAGCTGTCCCGGCAAACGTTGTTTTGCCATATAAAGTATTTCGCCCATATTATTTTATTGAAGTGACTAAATAAGTATGGCACCATGGCAACGCACATCGCTATCCCGCTTCGATCAAATATTTCTATATATGTATATATATGAAATATTTGATCGAAGCTGAAGCTATCCCGTCGCACAAACAATGGTCGCCGTCAGTCTCGAGTTGTAATAATTTACTATTATTTATGCAACAAATGCACTTATCAATATAAAAAGTACCCAGTAGCCGATTCTCAGACCTACTGAATATGCATATAAAATTTGGTAAAAATAAATAAAGCCGTTTCGGAGGAGTACGGTAACTAACATTGTGACACGAGAATTTTATATAAGGGCCAACGCTAAAACTCACGCGGGCGCACGCTCGCGTGTGTATAAATAAAAAAATAATCGGCCAAGTGCGAGTCGGACTCGCGCACGAAGGGTTCCGTACCGTTATAGAGCGAAAATAAGGAAAAAAATATGTTTTTTGTATGGGATTTTAATATTAAAGTACACATATAATTGAGGATTTTGTGAAAATTTCAAGTGACTATATGTTGCTATTATGGATTACGAGCCAAAAAGACCAAAAAATAACGTTTGTTGTATGGGAGCCCCCCCTTAAATATTAACTTTATTTTGTTTTTATATTTGTATGTATTTGTTGTTATAGTGGCACCAGAAATACATAATCTGTGAAAAATTCAGAAGTCTAGCTATAGCGGTTCTTGAGTTACAGCCTGGAGACAGACAGACAGACGGACAGACATCGAAGTCTCAGTAATAGTTACGCCAGTATTATAGTACTCTGTAGTAATAGGGTCCCGTTTTTACCCTCTGGGTACGGAACCCTAAAAAATAAAAAAATAGTATGGGCAGCGTCGTCGCCCGCGTCCGCGCTCCGTCGCACGCGCCTGCGCTGCCCATACTATTTTTCATTTATTAAGTACACGCGAGCGTGCGCCCGATCGAGTTTTAGCGTTGGCCCTAAGATGTGTATTAGTTACATTATTTAAAACAAAAACTTTAACTTAGCATACAATACAGGGTGTAACAAAACTAAGTGAATATACTTTAGGGTGTGTATGGATCCCCTATACAGAGTTCGCTGTGAAAGTAGCAGCTCTGAAAGAGAAGAAAAATTGATAACGCGCGAGCGCTTGCCCATACAAATCACAAACATTTTTTTGCTCCTTCAGCGCTGTTACTTTCACAGTGAACTCTATATAAGGAACACACACACACCCTAAAGTATCATCACTGAGTTTTGTTACACCTTGTATAAATCCGTTCGTTGGAGAGAGAGAAACTTAAGAAGGCCTAACGACTTTATGGCCTAACGTTATTTGTCTCTTTCACTCGAGCATAAATGTAATAAAAGTCCGAGATAGCAATATTTTTGTGAGAGTAAAAGTGACAGCAGTGTATTTAGGCTTCGATAAATGTTAATTTAAATTTCTATCCCTTTCTATCCGGCCTTTTACCCAGGTAGGTACTTTTACAGGTAACTGTAGTTTCTTAGAAAATTATGTACTGACTAGATTCCAGAAAAAATAATTAACCTAAAAATAAAATACAAGATTACAACGCAACAGTCTGTTACAAGATAATTACATTTGGCACTTATAAAGTACTCTAAGCACTGGCTCGATAGTTACATTATATTTGATATTTGTTTTGAATTTGTTTTACAAGTATACACAGAAGACAAATCGCTTTAAAAGCTACTGTAGTTTACTGTTTACAGTGCAACCACGGCCTTAGAGTCTTTCGGCAATCATCCTTTTTCACACAATATGGTAATCGGTAGACCATAATAATAATATGAAATGTCAAATAATTTCCATAGTTACATAGAGGTTGCCGAAACCCTACATGTAACATGTACCCTAAGTACATGGTTTTACATTATAGACGTACAGTCTACGAATAATAAAAACTAGTTTTTATCACTCGTAGCGTACAGTAGATCATCTTCACACTACCAACTGCATCGATCACACACACACACACACACATATTAAGTGTGATTTCAGATATATCGCTTTGTGTATTATGTTGCACGCACATTACTTGTCTCTGCACGAATTTCGCCATAGAAACACATGGCTGAGTTACTGCATAATAATTTCACTTATTGTTTTACTATTCTTTTTAAACTCTTTCACTCTCCGTAGGCTGTGACAACAGCGTGACGTCACCCATAGGATAGCTCTCTGTCCTTCTCGCGCATCCCATATGCTTCTGTCTCTCTCTAGCGGTGCCACAGCACAGTCTTTTCAGCACGCAAGCGTAGCACATAAGGAGGGATAGCATGAGAAGTAGTCCTATAATAACAGTCACTACGAGGAGTATTCTCAACTCCCCGTTTGCATCGATGGCGGGTGAATTCCGGCCCATGGTTGAAGAGTTGTTCACCTGAAACAATGTGAATCGAATGAAACTTCAAAGTTTGTGGAAGGATAAGGATGTTAAGTATAGTAGGGGGAAAAATTGCCTTTATCGTTTAACATTCCAATTATTGTAGTCGAACCGAGTGTGCTTGATAATTAGGACTTGAGTGGTTGTTAAATGAAGACTGTCGGAAAATTATTCATCTCAAACAGGGCTTCTGAGGATTTGAACAGGAGTTTGAGTTTGAAAGGTGCCAATATAATTTGAACATGGCCATAACAGTGTATGGTACACGATATTGGTGTGCTATGTAGGTTACATATTATAATGTACCATCGAGGAAATTGATTCCTAGGCAGTTGACGGACCTACGTCATGTGGTCGGCTTATGTCAATTCACTGTTAGCTGTGATCGGTCGGATGGATTTGACTTAACGCGAACAAATTACGGTCCGCCATCTGCCTAGGAATCAACTTCTCTGATAGTACCTACATAATACATAGCTATAATATTATGGCGTATTCTGAACGCAAAAAAATTATCCCTTGTACAAACTATTTTCATGACGCGGACCGCCGACTTTCGAAAAACCGGATGCTTAATATAAATATTAGGTATGCTGCAATCGTTCGTGTGGAATTTGAAGATTTTTGTTATGAAAACTTTATATGAATAAGATATATCTTCTTCTAATGAGGTATTGTCTAATTATAAATTAGGCATGCTACTCTGAAACAACACCACAAATGACAATAGGTGTTAATGAAAATA
The DNA here is from genome assembly GCA_905187585.1 of Cyaniris semiargus. Classification (NCBI taxonomy): domain Eukaryota; kingdom Metazoa; phylum Arthropoda; class Insecta; order Lepidoptera; family Lycaenidae; genus Cyaniris; species Cyaniris semiargus. Next base: position 3,534,466 of record LR994551.1, read on the forward strand.
TATCAATACTTTATACTTAATGATTTTCCTTAATAGGACCCTTCATAACTAGGTAGGTATCTAATATACAAGTCTTGTTCTAAGTTTCTTATAAAATCCTACAATATAAACTACCTACATGAAACATCTATCTCTATTATGACATTTCGATATATCAGATATCGCTCGTATAAAGTTTAATAAGAGGCCCACCTAATAGGGTTAGCGATCACTCAAACTTCTAACGAATGTTACGTGTGCTGTGTAGTAGGTAGTTAGCTAATATTGTACGAGGCTAAAAATATTTAAGACTAGATGACGCACATTATATGTCCTTTCCCGGGACTCAAAGTATTTTTTTTATTATTTTTTATTATACTTTTTGCACACATGAAGGTACAGAGGCGGGCTTAATGCCTTTAGACATTTTCTTCCAGCCAACCTTTGGGTGATATTGAGACAAGATGAGGTACGTATTTCCTTCCAAGTATTTCCATGCCAAACAGCAAAATCGGTTCAGCGGTTTTAGCCTGAAGAGGTAACAGACAGACAGACAGTCAGACAAACAGACAGACAGATGGACAGACAGACACACTTCGCAATTATAATATTAGTATGGAAGTATGGATTCAGATTCACCTTTGTGGTGATAAAGGTTTATAAATTATACACAAAGTATTAAAAACATAGGACTAAGGGTTAGGTCACAAAATATCACAATGTAATTTCAGCTAAGTGATCAGCTCACATGCAAACGTGCAATAAAATATTCAATATACCTAGAGATTTAAAATTGAACTCCATTTATTACAACGCGTTGTAAGGTCGTTAAGACCTATGCGCCATACGCGGCTTAAATCAAACTCTATAACTCAAAACTTCTTTTACAAGGCCGATACGTCTTTTCTACCTAGTATTGAGCATTATACTAAATAAATTTCTTGTGATTGACAACCCTAGTCCGTGGTCGTCATGTGACGGTTATTAGTCGTAAAGCGATCTGGAACACGATCGCAACCACCGATATATATCATCCCCAAAGGTTACACGACACGCGATATAATCAACCCCGATTTCCACTCACTTTTTCATACGGTTTTCTTTATCTATCTCTTTTACATTTGATACGATTTTCTATTTTTATTCCTTTTTGGTAACAAGATATCCACACAGTATACAGCATGACTGGTGAGACATGTTTAATACTCGAGGAGGTGATATTTGGCTATTATATTAAATAAATAAAAAATATCAATTATTGATCACTGAATAAATGTAGCTTAAAGTTAAATTATTATTATTTACTAATTTACCCAACGCATGAACACCGCGTCGGGAAGGGTAGCGCGTAGCGCGGGGCGCACGCCGCCGCGCCGGGCGCATAGTAATTTACTTAATATGCCCATGATTCATTTGTTTAAAGGGAAATTTGGTAAAAATTAAGTACCTAATTTTATTACATAATTATAATGAAAATCGAGTACCGAGTACTCTCTTTAAGTATTAAACATGTCCCACCAGTCATGCTGTATAAACTGTATGTCCTTGTCTGATATGTTAGAAAGGTGTCTAAAGACTTTACAGATAGAACAATATTCTGTCAACATATTCGTTTGTGGACAAATGTTTTTGGTATTAAGGGGTAAATCTTTCAACCCCGTATATCTCTACCCTCGTTTCAACCCGTCATCGGCTCGCTTTTACAAAATCTAAACGTTCCTTCTCTAGCACACTATTTATATATGTGCGTCCCGTCATTCTGATAGGGTGAAATATAAGCAACTAAATTAGACTCCCAGTCAGTGTAGTTTCAGTAAGTTGAAGAATTTCTGGGAACGATCCAGTTGTCCTAGAAAGTAACAATCGCATACAAATTACCAGTTAACAAAAGTTTAGTGTAACACAGTTTTCGGCTTTTGAAAGATTACGAGTACAAAGAATGAAGAAAAGTTACCTAAAAGTTTCATACGAAACTCTTTACATCTGACAACGTACGCGATTGTACGGCTCTGTCGAGTGTCGTGTAATAATTTACAAATCATTAAAAAAAACTAAATCAAAATCGGTGGAACCGTTTGTATGTTACGATGCCACGGACATACATAAAGAGGTAGAAATTATACACGTTATACTAATAACACCCCTCTTTTTCGCGGGTGTTAAAAACAGTTGACCTTAAATATCTCGGAAAATATCTTTATTAGTAGGGGGTTAGAGTTTTTTTTTTAATGAAATAAGGGGGCAAACGAGCAAACGGGTCACCTGATGGAAAGCAACTTCCATCGCCCATGGACACTCACAGCATCAGAAGAGCTGCAGGTTCGTTGCCGGCCTTTTAAGAGAGAATAGGGTAATAGGGTAGGGGAGGGTAGGGAAGGGAATAGGGGAGGGTAGGGAAGGAAATAGTGGAGTGTAGGGAAGGAAATAGGGGAGGGTAGGGAAGGGAAAAGGGTAGGGGATTGGGCCTCCGGTAAACTCACTCACTCGGCGAAACACAGCGCAAGCGCTGTTTCACGCCGTTTTTCTGTGAGCCCGTGGTATTTCACCGGTCGAGCCGGCCCGTTTGTGCCGAAGCATGGCTCTCCCACGTAGACTTAGGCTTCAGAGTTTCCGTTCCAAAATTAACATAGCTAATTGTGGTAAACTGAAAATAGCTAATAACCATAACACATTTGGCGTCACTCTGCACATTGTTTGTGCACACACTGAGCTATTCGTGGCTTTATTGTTACAACTATACTGTGCTAGTAGTTCCTGATTTACTGAGCTAGCTTGCCAGCGCTCGACATTTCATGCAATGTTTCATATTTCATATGATTGTGTAAACAATGCCAAAATGTTGTGTAGTAGACACTGACCTCCATTATACAAGTACGCTGGACTAATGATACCCTTTGAAATGACAGCTATTTTTTGTGCCTATTTGAAGCGGAATCAGCTCCCCTAATGTGAGGGATAGGAACTAAATTTGACGTAAAAATGACGTTTGAAAGTCGCCATATTGGCGCTGATAGCAGCAGTGGGAGTATTTGGAACTAATACTAGTGATGACAACCAATAACGACTAAGCGGCCATTTGCAAGTTACGTCAAATTTAGTTCTCTTCCCTCTTACTGGGGGCGCTGATTCCGCTTTAAATAGGCACAAAAAAGTGGGTATCATAGGTCCAGCGTACTTGTATAATGGAGGTCAGTGGTAATAGATAATAATACATTGGAAGTAAGCCGGCCCCTAGACGATCAATTGTATTGTCTATATCACGCTTCAATTTTATTGAATAGTTTATTTGATAATTAAATTGAAGGCGCGCGATGTTCAATATCAACCCTAGACGATCGATAATATTACGCAATACAATTGCTTGTCTAGAGGCCCGCTAAGATTCAGGTCTATCTTCTGATTTGTATGCTCATTATTTAGAACGGTTCAAAAAACTAAATTAGGTAATTCAAATCTTAAGCAGATAAGCGTCTGACTGTACTAGAAAACAAATTGAAAACATTGAAAAAATCTTCTAATATATAAAATTCTCGTGTCACGGTGTGCGTCAGTCTCGAGTTGTAATAATTTACTATTATTTATTCAACAAATGCACTTATCAATATAAAAAGTAGATGTTGTCCGATTCTCTACCCTAGCCGATTTTCACGAAAATCGGTCGGGCCGTTTCAGAGGAGTTCAACCACGCACACTGTGATACGAGAATTTTATATATTAGAAGTGCATTTGTTGAATAAATAATAGTAAATCATTACAACTCGAGACTGACGGCGACCATTGTTTGTGCGACGGGATAGCGATGGACGTTGCCATGGTGCCATACTTATTTAGTCCTTCAATAAAATAGTGATTATATTCTCTTTGATAATATGGGCGAAATACTTTATATGGCAAAACAACGTTTGCCGGGACAGCTAGTAAAATAATAAAATGCTACAATATCTGAATGTTTGGTTCTACGAAATCTCGTAGAGGGTCTACGGGTCTACGAAATTTGATAACTTTTAAAAGGATTTAAAAGTATCACTCTTTTTTGTATTAGAATTAAAAATATATTCTCCCCAAGCCTTTTACGCTTAAACTGTTGAGCATTTTGTTTTGAGTTGAGCTTTAGATAGGTATAGAGATAATATTATGAATCTATGGAACGGAAACAATAAGTCGAAAAAAAAGGTTGCCGCGTTATAAAAGAATTTCAGAGCAATAAACTTGCGGGCAAGTTCTAGTAGCAATATAAACACGTAACTTTGGATTTTCTTTGGATTAAAAGTACTTTTCCCAAGGTATATAATATCACCAATTAATTTTAAGTTCGTTGTGTACACAAAAGTTTCTAGTTTTCCTTATTTATTGCTCCCTGAATTGATTGGTTCTCATTTTGAGGGATTTTCCCGTATACCTTATCGTAAGAAACCTTTTTATTACGATCTAATACAAAAACACAAAGTCTTCACCTTTATATTCCACCATATATCTCAGTTGATTTCTGTGGGGAAATGTCGAAATAAAGCGCTAAGTACATACAGGTAAGTGGAAAAGTAATTTATTTTTTGTATTAGTAATTTTCCTTAGAAGTTAACCTAAAGGTAAGCATGTTTAACTCCCACACCGGTTTCGCTGACGGTGGTCGGTTTCATTGAAACTAAGCCAGTTAAGCAGAAGTAATTTTATAGTGCTCAAGTGTGTACGCAGTACACAAGAGCACTCTCTATTCCTTTACTCTCATAGCCCAGTAGGACGGAAGACCGACACGACTGGCGAGGGATCAGGCGCAGGACCGACTTTTTACAAGATCATCTTACTCAAGTCGACAATCAAGTGAAGGTGAGTATATTATAAATATAACTTGTTAATAATATAATGATTTAAAAAAAATAATAAGTGGGAGAGCCATGCTTCGGCACGAATGGGCCGGCTTGACCGGAGAAATACCACGTTCTCACAGAAACCGGCGTAAAACAGCGCTTGCGCTGTGTTTCGCCGAGTGAGTGAGTTTACCGGAGGCCCAATCCCCTACCCTATTCTCTTCCTTTCCCTCCCCTATTCCCTTCTCTTCCCATCCCTACCCTCCCCTATTACCCTATTCCCTCTTAAAAGGCCGGCAACGCACCTGCAACTCTTCTGATGCTGCGAGTGTCCATGGGCGACGGAAGTTGCTTTCCATCAGGTGACCCGTTTGCTCGTTTGCCCCCTTATTTCATTAAAAAAAAAATTAGCATTACATTTTTCCATAAAAAACTATTCTATGTTCTTTCCCGGGATTCGAAATAAGTTTGTCTCCATATCCAATTTCGTCTGAAGTCATTCAACAGTTTATGCGCAAAGAGGTTACAGACAGACACACACTTTAGCATTTAATAATGTTACGTGCTAGGGTTCGAAGGATTTGGAGAAAAAGACCTGCTGACTCTTAAAAAGACTTTACTAGCTCACACAATTCACTAAGTCCAAACACTAAGCACTAAGTCCAAACACTAAGCACTGAGTCCAAACACTAAGCACTATTGATCACTTGTTTTCGCTCCGAAGTCGCCTCGAGGATCGCTCAGATAAAACTGAATTCCCGGGCCGTCTACCTGCGGCTATTTATATGGCGAGACGAATTCCAGAAAGTTCCGATTCATGTAAACAAGTAAACAAGTAAACAAGTGTGGGAACTTTCTAGCAAATACGCGTAAGTAAACATACACCTAACGCCATCTAGTATTAAGTAGGGGATTTATGTTTTCTGTGTTTCCCTGATCAGTTTCGCCGGTTTGACGCTAGATGGCACTACGTGTCCGTATCACTACTCCCCTCTTAGAGATGCTCGTCCCGAGCATCGTTGTTACTGCCATGGTAACGCGTCACGCTGTCCCCACGACTCCTGCTGTGTGGTTCCGTCACGGCCACGCAAGTAGTACATTTGAGGCACCAATCCTGCACATCATCTCGCCAATGCAACCAGAAGAATCGTTCTCGCACTTTTCTTAGTGTCCTCTTGACACCTAGATGACTCCCTGATACGCCCTCATGTACCTCGCGGAGAACATCTGGTACTTTCGCCCTTGGGACGATTATCTGAAAGTAGAACTCTCTGCCGTTAGCCTTCTTCCATTTCCGGTAGAGTATTCCGTCCTGAAGTATCAGACTGTCCCATTGCTCCCAGTACGCCTTAGTGACAGCGCCAGTGGATGCAACCTCACTCCAGATTGGTTTCTTGTCACCCCTTTTCTTCCATGTGATGATGTGCCGAAGGTCGTCATCTCTTTCTTGAGCCTTCCACATAGCATCATTGTCCAATACTCGCCATCTATTCCTGGATTCTATTCGTTTCCCCTTATTCCGGGCAGGGGACGAAACTGCTTGCTTCCTCAGCTCCTCTATTTGCTCCTCGATCCTTTCCATCCTTGCCATCTGGGTCTTCTTCTGCGGGCAGTTGAGCTGGAGGTGGCCCCTCTCCCCGCACTTATAGCACATGGCTTCAAATCTTTTCCTTGCAGGAGCCTTAACTTCTTTGACTTTCTCAAAGACCTTGCGGATTTCATAGGTCTGCCGTATGTCACGCCGAACAGCCTCGACCTCTAAAGCATGCGCCAACGCTTCCTTTAACGAGGTGTGGTGACGTAGCCTCACTGCAGCTCTGACTTCCAGGTCCCTGATTCCGTCGACAAATCCTTGAACAATATTTGTGTCGACCATCTTGGTGTCGGCTCCTGGATATGCCTTCCTGACGAGCTTTTCAATTTCCAACGCCCATTGTTGAAGTCCTTCTTCTGAGCGTTGGACTCTGTCACGCAGTTGGGCACGGAACACGTGCTCCAGGTGTCGCTCCCCGTATCTGGATTCAAGTGCCTCCATCAGGTCTTGGAACCCATTTCCTGTATGTGCTTCCAGGACCGACAAAGCTTGCCCTCTAAGCGCAACAATGAGGGCGGTCAGGCATTGTTCCTCCGTCCATCCGTTGGCGGTAGCAACAGCCTGAAATTGCCGACGATATGCGTTCCATGAAGTAGTGCCGTCGTACGGCGGTACCTTGACTCTTGGCCCTTGCGCCACTCCCGTGGCTCCACTAGATACCGCAACTCCCGTAGTTTCAAGGCGCACTACTCTCTTCTGCAGTTCAGTGAAGCCGGTTTTCAAATTTTCCACAACCAACTCTAACCCGGATACTCGTTCTTTCATAACATCGACATCTTTCCAAAGCTGAGTCACCGTGTCACTAACATCCTTTATAGCCCCAAGCGCTTTTTCTTGGAGGTCTTTTTGTTGCTCTTGTGATTCTCGAATCGCTCTGATTTCAGCTTTTTGAAAATCTTGCAAAGCGCCGAGCTTGCGGTCTTGTGACTCTTGCAGAGCGCCGAGCTTGCGGTCTTGTGACTCCATCATTGCCCTTTGCGAATTTTGTAAAGCCTGACTTTCAGCTCTTTGAGACTCCTGCAAAGCCTGAATTAACTCAATTATGCTTTCCAATTGAGGAGCCATTTGAGGGGCCGTAGAAACTACGGGCGTGGCAGGATGGATGGAGCTAGTCGACGGGGCCCAGTGGGCGGGGCCATCGGGCGTGGCCTGAGTGGGCGTGGCCTGGTGGGCGGAGCCAATGGGCGTGGCCATGTCCAGAGTGGGCGGGGCCTGAGGGGCGTGGTCAGTGGGCGGGTCCCGGTGGGCGGAGCCAGTGGGCGTGGCTTCACCCGAAGTGGGTGGAGCCTGGTGGGCGCGGTCAGTGGGCGGAGCCTGGTGGGCGGAGCCAGAGGGTGTGGCCTGCCCCGCCGTGGGCGGAGCTTGGTCCCCAGTGGGTGTGGCCTCCACAGCCCGTCGCGCCCTTGTCCTGACACTTCCCTTGAAGTCCTCTCTCGGAGTCAATGGCATCTCCAAATCCCACTTCTGACACCAGTTGTTACGTGCTAGGGTTCTAAGGATTTGGAGAAAAAGACCTGCTGACTCTTAAAAAGACTTTACTAGCTCACACAATTCACTAAGTCCAAACACTAAGCACTAAGTCCAAACACTAAGCACTGAGTCCAAACACTAAGCACTATTGATCACTTGTTTTCGCTCCGAAGTCGCCTCGAGGATCGCTCAGATAAAACTGAATTCCCGGGCCGTCTACCTGCGGCTATTTATATGGCGAGACGAATTCCAGAAAGTTCCGATTCATGTAAACAAGTAAACAAGTAAACAAGTGTGGGAACTTTCTAGCAAATACGCGTAAGTAAACATACACCTAACGCCATCTAGTATTAAGTAGGGGATTTATGTTTTCTGTGTTTCCCTGATCAGTTTCGCCGGTTTGACGCTAGATGGCACTACGTGTCCGTATCAATAATATAAAATATTAGTTACTATGTTAAAATCATAAAGTTAATATACCTAGCGTATATTAACTTTATGGTTAAAATATATATAATTTTAGTGAACAAAACGTGGTTATTCTTGGTTAGCAGTAATTATAGACATCAAAGGGAATGGAAAATTAAGCAAATTTACCACGACGCTTTCCAGTAATTACGATCTACAATTAAGAATTATATGTAGCAAGTTTATACCTAGAAGCTAGCAATAAGATAATACCTATAAAAAAAACAAAAACACACAAGACAACATATAAAATTAAATCAAGAAACCCACGATGAAGAGTATCCTATATTATTTCCCGAGACTTAAAGTATCTCCATAGCTAATTTCAGCATAATCGGTTCAGCGTTTTGGGCGTGAAGAGGTAACAGAAAGACAAACATACTTTTGCATTTATAATAGAGGTTTAAGTATGGATAGATACATTATGTTCTCGATCTCGTCAGCTCAAATGAAAAACAAATCAAAATCGTTCCATCCGTTTGAGAGCTACGATGCGATATAATACTTAGCCTGGGCGTCTCAATAATAAACTTCTGCGTTGATAAAAGCTTTAAAGTTTTACTTACACTAAAATACATTATTTTAAAATACAAAAAATAAATAATAGTATAATTATATTCCTGCTAAATTATGTTTCCGTAAATCTTTCATATTCCTTAAAAGCTACCATTACTTATCTTACCGAAAACAAAAAAAAAAAAACAAGCAGTGGTGTTATTTTTCACGTGCTCGACGGAAGAGGCGTCTGTGAAACATTGAGAGCTGCTCTATTAGTGTAAACAGAAAGTTTGTTGCCCCTGAGTTGTTAAGAAAACATTCACCTAGATTCAGATGGCCGGGATGAAGAATAATTAATAATGATTTACTCAATTAACAGAACTAGAGATCGCCCAATGGTCGAAATTCGACCTTAGTTTCAACGACATTATGACTACTACCTACGTATATTTTGTGAAAAAATATTGACTTTATCATATTTTTTTTCAACTCTTGTCTCTGGGACTCAGCTGATCTCAGACTGGCCGTGTATAATTGAAGTTTTGATAAAGTAAGCAAGTTATAAGGTAAATTTTAAATATAAATTTACTGACTCCAACTAATAAATCAACGTGTTGATATTATAATTACTAAAGAAAACATTGCAAATTAAATTATGAAAAAAACACATACAAAACTTTTATCAACGACAATGCAAAATATTAAACCGATCAAATTACTGGAAGTTACTTTATAATTAAAGTGCCTTTTATAAAATAGATAAACCCAATATTTTCTACTGAGCGAGCTTATGGTGATGGGCTAAGAACACTCTACCTTGTCAGCTTTCAAACAAAAACTAGATCAAAATCGGTCTGCTCGTTTGAATGATACGATGCGAAAAGCAGACACACACAGGCAGACAGTCCGAAACGTCAAACATAGCTCTTTTTTTTATTGGGGTTAAAAGTGGGACGCAATCTTTTTCAGTGAAAGTTATATAATTTCATTTATTAAATTATTTATGTAACTCTCACTTTCATTTATAAAATAAACATTACAAATAACGTGCATAATAAATTTAATTATGGAATTACGAAAGTTTTTTTACGAATGTTCTAAATCCAGTTAGTCGAGTACCTAAGTAAAAGCCAAACAATTTTAAATGGAAAACTTTTGGGTCCGCTTTTGTATGAAATTTCCTTTTGTGCTTTTAATATCGAGGTAATTGAAGAAGTTGTAGCTGTTTAGTCTTTTGACGTATCATTAGGAGTTTTGTTTGCTCTTTATGAAATGATCATATGATCATAATAATATAATTAATTTGTTGAATATTCGTTTACGGGTATGCAGTGTTATCAAGATGTCAACATTTTAAATAAGTACTTTCTTATATTAAATTAAGAAATAAAAAAAAACCCGCCAAAAAACTTTAAAAGGTATTGAAATAATATTTACTGACTTTAATTTCAAATAATTCCCAAGTGTAAAGTAACATTTTAGTCCATAATTGTTGTCACGGTGTATCGGGGGACCGCCAAGTAAACTGCACCCGCCAAGTCGCTGATTATCTCGACTCGGTTCGCTGTAAACTGATCCTTAACCTATAATGTTATGTGAAATCAACCATCCACATTAGCGGTCCCCCGACATACCTTGACAACAATTATGGACTGAAATATTACTTTACACCTAGGAATTATTTTAACTTAAAGTCAGTAAATATTATTTCATTAAGTTTTAAAGTTGTTTGGCGGGTTTTTTTTTTAATTTCTTAATTTAATTTTATTTCATGCTTTTTAAACTTGTGTTAGTTATAGTGCATAATAATTTCTATCAACAAGATCATAATATCCTCGTGATTACCATCTATCAATGTCCTTTTCGATGAGGCCCTTAATATGAGTCCAAACATGAAACCTCCACTTTGGGTTCATACGAAGCTCGACGGCTCCTATAGAATCCTGCAGCAGCATATTAATATTTACTGTTTATCTACATCTTACTAGTTGTCGCAATTAAAATGAGCCCAAACACGAAACCTCTGCTCTAAGTTGGTGAGGAGTTGGATATCCTATTGATTTCCAGGTGATGCTGCAGCACCAGGTCAACTTTCCATTCATGTGTATATGTATATTTATTATGTTATGAACTAGAATGAATTATTAAACACATCAAACGACTGCAAGTTGCTAACGGCCTTTCATGAACCAGATAAACCCTGATTTTCCAGCACTGAGCAGGTTGATGATGATGAATTATATCTAAGAACACTCTCGATTATGTCGGCTTTCAAACAAAAGAAACTAGATCAAAATCGGTCCACCAGCTTGGATGCTACGATGCCACGGAAAGATACACACACAGACAAACAGACAAACAGACAGACAGACACGTCAAACTTATAACACCCCTCTTTTTTTTCGGGGGTTAAAAATTAGAAATACTGTAAAAATCCCTATCCTCTAACTGAATTATAAGATCCACACTTTGCATGTAACAAGGACTATTGTTTTAGAGAGTTTTGTTTTTGTCAGTTTTTCTAACGTATCGGTCATGAACAAAACAAAATATAACGTTAACGTATGCATACACTTTCTTTTTCAAAGTCTTTTAAATTGTCAGAGGTGTTAAAGTATTTTGATACTATCAAACAAAAATCGAGCTCTTGCTTTTTGATTGCATAAATATGCTAACCAAGTATTTGTGTAAACTAAATGCGGTGAAATTATGAAATAGTTATAAATAGACCTATCATCTAACCTATCATAAACAAAACAGAATGTAATGAATTATAAGTGAAATCTAGGCGGTGTTTGTTTATATCTCAAATGTTACGTTCGTTTCTAGCTCTGTCAATTGACTAGCTGTTAATAGAAAATATTATGTTTCATTTAAGTATCCAATAACTATTATAAATCCTATGCTATGTCTTTTTAGTGTGGATTTGATCATTCTGCGATCGATTACTAAATATAGCGTAATATGTAGAGTGGATTTTTTGTTGACAGTTATTTTACCTTACGCGACTAAAAATGCCGGAATTTCATGTAGGTACAAATGAACTATTTTCATAAACCCCCAACCCTGACCGGGTCATCCTTTGTGTCGTTTCTATGAATTAATCATGTTTGCGGTCATATTGCACAGTCGACGACATCAGAACTTTATTATTTTGCGACCATATTACCATGTAATATAAGAACGGAATTTGATTCACCGAAATTGTTGGCGATCGAACACGAAGAGATCATATCCTTTGGCCTTTTAGAATTTCGTAATATCTTTAATAGTGGAATTGTACGTATTGTCCTTTTTGATATAGGAATGTGTATTACTAATTTACTATTGTAAATTTTAATACTCTTCCTGTTATAAATGACTATTTTCATAAAGTCAAGATCTCATAGTAGTCCACTGCTTGCTGTTAAGAGTACATAAATCTAAAATATGTCTTCTTTATGACGTTATTAGTGTACTAGCTGTGCCCCGCGGTGTTACCCGCGGTTTAAGTGATATATAATAATACTATGAAAACTACCAATAATGAGTCAAAACGGGACGATACATGGTTCTATAATGGTTTATGGTAGTGATGATGATGATGATGAATGTAATTTGCATAGTAGCATATGCTTTCCGTTCTTAAACCAACGTCGAAACTTCCAAACTTGTATCTATAAAGAGTCAGGAATTCTCTCAGCACCTTCCGAACCATGGTATACCTTGCTGCAAAATCTTGCTTGTTGGTAGCATATGCTTAGAATACTGCTCACGAAATCGAAGTCACCACATGTTCCCATTTAAATTTTGAGGAGTTCCCTCGATTTCTTATGGATCCCTTCATCAGGTCACCACTTTCATGAATATGGTACCAAATTGGGATGAAAATCGGTTCACAAACGGCGGAGTAATCGTTGAACATAAAACAAAACGAACATAACACCTCCTCCATTTTTAAAGTCGGTTAAAATTGTAGCCAATATGTTATTCTGATGTATAAGCTATATTATTGTAAAGTTTCATTAAAATCTGTTTAGTAGTTTTTTCGTGAAAGAGTAACAAACATCCATACATCCATACATACATACATACATCCAAACTTACGCCTTTATAATATTAGTAGGATATTGTATGTGTCCCTTACATAGAGTTCACTGTGAAAGTGGCAGCGCTGAAATTTTTTTTTTTTGTGATTTTCTATGTAACAAGCGCTCCAGCGTCATACATTTTTCCATACAAAAAAGTTTCTCCTTCATCGCTGTTACTTTCACAGTGAACTCTATACAGGGGACCCATACGCCCCCTAAGTAGTTTTGTTTTGTTACACCTTGTAAATTAAAAAAAGGCATTTCTGTTTGCATCGAATAAGCTCCGAAACTACTTGGCCGCTTTTTATCAATTTTGCTACTGATAGATCAGACATAGAGTACTAAATAGAGCAAATAATATAGAGTAGATCAGGAACAAATATAGAGTGGTTAAAAACATTTTTGTACGGGAATGGTATATATTGTCGCAGGCCGCTATATAGCAAAAAAGATGCTATTTCATTGAGATCATAAAAACATAATAAACATAGAACCTTCTCCTTTTTGGAAGTTGATTAAAAATGAGTAGAAACATACACATAATATACACTGGGGCTATACAGTATACTGACATTATTGAAACTTGGACAGTCTCTATTCATTAACTCGCCCACTAGAGCACTGGGACACAATGTGGTCTTGTGACAGGAAATGCGTTTTATATTTTCTTGCTAGTTTTTCTTATAAGAAGCGTGTTTAGAAAACTCGTTACGCATACATGAATACTCTACTATATATATCGCAGTCATCTAGATAAATCTGCGATTCGATTGAATGACTAGCGCATTCATTGAATGACACCATTCAATTGAATGACTCGGCCGAACGTCGATTGAACGATCGTCACTCAACGTCCAAGTAGTTAGCGATTTGTAACATAGCCCTTTGAAGATAGCGGACATGAAATCAGTCAGGTAATTGAACGTATTTCACTTTTTTCCCACTGCGGTGCTCGTAGTCACCAAAATAATTCTTAGGTAATTAATAGCAATGTGTTACTTCGTCTTGGCCCAATTCGACTTAATTGGGTTAAGTTAGATGGCTAAGGCGGGAGCGTAGCGCAGCGAAGCTCCCGCCTTAGTCATCGTGGTTATTTTTTTGTAAACCAACCAGATGTAGTCACCTCCTAATTGAAGACAGTTTCTAGATTAACCTATTATTACGCCACCAACAAATACTTAAAAAAATCATAATATTCCATTTAACGACTTCACTATGATGACGTTTAGTCAAGACGTTAAACGTTACAGTCAACGTCTAGACTAGTTGTCCTTCAGTCATTCAATAAAATGGTGTCATTCAATGAATATGCTAGTCATTCAATAGAATCACAGATTGAACCAGATGACTGCGACATATACATTACACACTATACTTGAATAGTATAAATTATACTTATATCATAAGTGTGTCTGTTTATCTGATACGTCTATGCTTAAGCTGTTGAACGGATTTTGATGATACGATGATGGGTTGAGCCTCGCAGAGGGATACAAATTGTCCGATCCATGAATAAGATGCTTGATGAAGTGAAAAACTCCCTTTGGGAGAGTAGATCGCCAACCGACGACGCGTAGGAGAGAAAGTAATGTACCCCTCTCTTTTTTTACTGCACTCCTATTTATTTTTACTCCCGTAGTGCAAACCATTGTTTTTTATCTCAAAAAGATGTAAGATTCCCGCGGGATTCAGGTACGTTCCCTGCACAAACAAATTTTGCAGGCAACATCTAGGTTAATGATAAAATACACTCAAAAACCTCGAAGCCTGGGTAAATGTTAAAATATACCAAAAGGTCTCCCAAAATATCTCTTTATGTAGGACAATAATGAAACCGAAACCATACAAAGGGCTGGTTCATTACACATTTAATATCTGTGCTGAAGTATGAATACGCTCATATCTCGTAACATTTTCCGACCAATCATCCAGGAAACGTTGCCATGCAAATATCCGCTTAATTGATATAATACGAGTTCCGAACGATATGAATTAATATCAATATGGATGATGTTAATGGTTAAGGAGCACTTTTTGTGACTTGAAAAGAGTCGAGGGATTTTGGTCTTTATTGTAAGCCCAGTAGATTAGAGAATTCCAAAATAAATAGCACCTTCATACGTATTTGGCCTTATTTATAAATGGAGTCTAATATTGGTTATGCTATATTTATTTTATTCTATCATTGTTTGCTATTGTTTGGCTATCATAATTCATGAGGCTCTTCTAACGTATTAGTATTAGACAAAGACAAAATAATTATGTTCCTATTAATAAGAAGGTTTTTATTTATTTAAAGTGTATTGTGAGTCGGCAATAGGTGAGTGAATCACTACTAAATCAATAATAGGATTTATTACTGCAATGATTTCACGCTAGAGGCAGAACCAGCACGGTCAGTAAACAAAAACCGGCCAAGTGCGAGTTGGACTCGCCCATGAAGGGTTCCGCAGCAGCAATAAGATTTATTTTTATGAAATTAAAAGTTTTTGATTTATTTTTATATTTCAGTTGATTTAATGAAAGTTAAATTAAGTTTACCATTTATGACGTATTAAAAAAAAAAACTACTTGCTAGATTTCGTTCAAACCAATTTTTGTTGGTAGGTTTTATAGTAAAGTATAATTTTTTTAGACTTATCATGCCCCTACTTTAGAAGTTAGAGGGGGGGGGGGGGGGACATTTTACCACTTTGGAAGAGTCTCTCTCGCAAACTATTCAGGTTAGAAAAAAATGATATTAGAAACCTCAATATGATTTTTGAAGACCTATCCATAGATACCCCACATGCATAGGTTAGATGATTTTTTTTTTTATTTAAATATAAAAATATAAAAAATAAACTTCTTGCTAGATTTCGTTCAAAGCAATTTTCGTTATTAGTTTTTATAGTAAAGTATATCATATATTTTTTTTAGACTTATCATGCTCCTACTTTAGAAGTAAGAGGGACACACATTTTACCACTTTGAAAGAGTCTCTCTCGCAAACTATTCAGGTTAGAAAAAAATTATATTAGAAACTTCAATATGATTTTTGAAGACCTATCCATAGACACCCCATACGCATAGGTTAGATGAAAAAAAAAATTTTTTATTCAGTTGTTCCTATGGGGACCCCTAAAATTTTTAATAATTTTTCCATTATTGTATCAAAATCTTAATGCGGTTTACAGACTACATCTACTTACCAAATTTCAGTAGTATAGGTCTTATAGTTTCGGAGAAAAGTGGCTGTGACATACGGACGGACAGACAGACAGACAGACAGACAGACATGACGAATCTATAAGGGTTCCGTTTTTTGCCATTTGGCTACGGAACCCTAAAAATGTTTGTTCGACATTTGACAACCGCGCGTTTCTGTCAATATTCTGATATATGACGTATACAACATGTCGGATTTTGGCACTGACCTCACCTGAGGTCAGTGGATTTTGGTCGGATTACTTACTGCATGTGCTAGTAGCGCCCACTGGTCCAACCTTTTAATGAAGTTATTTTTTTTTATTTATCAACTCCTTTCTTCACCTAGCTTATACGTAGTGAGGTTTAAGTCCACATCATAAAAATTATAGTATGAACACAACTGTAATTTTCTTAGCAATCCGAGTAAAGTTTTATATCTCCCTCTCATAGGTACTTGTGGCAATGTGACAAATGTTTTTCTAGGTTAACGTTGCCATTACTAAAAATTACTTCGCAATCTTCGCTTTATTGATATTGGTTTCCATTAGTTTGGGAGATTGCTATGAATATGTTAACACCATTTTTATAGGTCTATTTGTAGACTAAATATTTTATTAATACCCAATTTACCAGGATATTTCGAGTAGGGAAGTTATAAATTATATGGGGGAAACATAAAACGATTTCTAAAACCAATATTTCCTGCTTGAGGAATGCGTTGGTTGAAAGTATTTTCTTAAACGATAATGATAGAATTTGCATTTTTGTTGTTGAGATTTTGTTTCATATCATAAAAGGTCTAGTATTTATATAGATAGTATTTAAAGTAAAGCCTGAACAACGAATCGAGACATAAAATTTCAGTTTTTTAATGTCAAAATTGGTATGAATTTCTGTGCTTGATTATTTTGTGATCATCATATTATATTATACATATTGTACTTGTAGACTTACATAGACGAAAAATCACTTTATCATATTTTGTGATATGGCATTGACATGGAAGAGGTGAAGTCTTCTATTGAAGGTTTTTGGCTGCCTTGAGTTTATTTTTTTCACCATCCATACTAATATTATATGTGTGTGCAAAAGTGTATACGTGACCTGTCTTTATTTTAACGCTTCACACTTAAATCGCTGAACCATTTTGCTAAAACTTGATATGGGGATACGGAAAAATTCATATTATAATACTTTTTATCCCGGAAAAATATACGGTTCCTGCGTGATAATCGGATTTTGTCTAGTTTATTATACACTCAACTTATTTAAGTGCTATCTGTACTCAATTCGACTAATATGATTTGCGAAGGCGATTAGTTAATGAGAGATGAAGTGACCGGGATGCCTTGAGGCGCTGAGACCGCTGAGTGCTCCGGTAATTGCGTGGTGATGCGTCGTCTGCGGTGACTATACCGTAACTATATTTCTGCTTGCCGATAAATAATGTGCTATTATATACTGTTTGAAATCCTTGTCAGTCAAGTGATTTTTCTAACTTGTAAGACAAGGAAAAAACTAACTTGTATTGAATACTCGTCGTGTAACATTTTTTATTAATTAATAATTATTAATTTATACTAATTGTTAAGAGGTTTATGTTGCTGCCGTATAAAATTAAGTATAAAATAAAGGTACGGAAGGTAATAAATTAAGTTGCCATTCCATACACAATGAGTTCACTATGTTATTTACAGAAGATGAAAAAATGGTCTATTGAATACTTAGTGAATAGTAACGCAAAAACTATTCAAGGACACACAAAACTTCAAACATAAACTCCATCCACTTCAATTTTCTTAGATAATTAATTGCCGAAAGAAACTAACACCCAACTTTGGGCTTTTAGTTAAAGTGAACAAAAACTCGAATTTCCAAAACATATGTTCGTGTTTGTTCACATTGTTTTGGGGAAAGTTGCTAACAGTGTGATTATGTAAATAGGTTTGTTCAAGCTCTCGGCCGCTCTCGGCATGCAAACGCGGGGTTTGTAACGAAATTTCATTTATAAAGGATATCTAATTCATAAGGTAATAGCTTTTGCCCATAGCTCTACCTGTGTTACCCATGGGAATACTTTTCCGATCAGAAAGTAGAGTATGCTAGTCCTAATTTTACGATTTTAATGCAACGAATTCAGCTTTGTTCCTTGTGAGATCCAGTTCGTTTCATATCAAACTATAAAAATACTATTCTTGTAAAAATTCGATGTCGATATGGTTTGGGTTTTTAGGGTTCCGTATCTTTGTGTATGCCGAATGTCAAAGAAGTCTGATACAGTTACAAACTTTCTTGTGCGTATTCCTCTTTCGGTGTCGACGTCTACTATATAAGGATTTTTAATATTCTATCCTACGAATAATAAAAACTAAGGAAAAGTAACTCCGTCAAAAAAGATGCTCCACAATACTTGTCGAAAAAATGTACCTTAGATAATATAATATCATAGCTTAGGTACACATTTCAATACATTTGCAATATTTAGGTGGCCTTGAGCGGTACTAGGCTGACGTTACATGACAGATCGAAAGGAACCAAATTTAAAACGGTAATAGTATGGGAGTTACGATTCCTTAGTTTTTATTATTCGTAGATTCTATCCCTAAAAGATAGGGGATCAAAGTTTGTATGTCAGGAATATAGTATTCCTTCTTTCTTCCTTCTAACAAATGAAGCTGGTGGTTGATATAAATATGTATACTATAGTCCTCACTCAACATGTAAAACAAATAAAATATGAATAATTTAGTAAAGCACCGTTCATGGTTGCTATTTGTGTTTGAACATACAAGCAGAATATGAAGGCGCCGACGGTTACACGTGTTGTGGTTTCATTATTTACAGGACAAAGGGTTAGTAGCTCGAGGCAAATAGCATACAGTCACGAACACTTAAGGCTTTACACACTGGCGAATATCGACGTCGTGTATTCGATTCCCACGTTGGAAACATTGTTTCCATATTTGGTTAGGACAATGCAGGCTGATCATCTGATTGTCTGACAAGTAAGATGATCCATGTCACATGTGTCGGATGGGCATGTAAAAAGTTGGTCCTGTGCCTGATCTCTCGCCAGTCGGTCGTCCCACTGGGTTATGAGAATAAAGGAAGAGAGACTGCTCTTGTGTACTGCGCACACACTTGGACACTATAAAAATTACTCTTGCGTAACTGGCCTGGTTTCAATGAAAACAGCCACCGTCACCGAAACCGGTGCGGGAGTTATTACAGTGGCTAAAAGAACTTTCAGAATTGGCTGACCTTTGATTTTATAGCTAGGCCCATTATCCCAAGAATTTAATTACTATTAATAAGTTTTATTTATTTACTAGACATCTGTTTCCAACAAATAACGTTTCAACAACAACATTTTGTTATATTTTATCGATAACATTTTAATTAAACTGTCTCGTTTATAGTATTCATTACAAACTCCCCAGTTGGCGAAGTAAATTAATATTTTATTACTTAATTTCTTAATTGGTACTTAAATATACAGAGAGAATATTACA
Source organism: Cyaniris semiargus (assembly GCA_905187585.1). Classification (NCBI taxonomy): domain Eukaryota; kingdom Metazoa; phylum Arthropoda; class Insecta; order Lepidoptera; family Lycaenidae; genus Cyaniris; species Cyaniris semiargus. The sequence continues at coordinate 3,554,051 of LR994551.1, forward strand.
TAGTGGATGTTTAGTTATACCATCTAAGTTATTTACAAAATACGATAGAAGACGCCTTATGAAATGCTTTACTACTAAGCAATATTTTATAAATCTTTAGGGCTATATCTCACCGGGATGCCATGGCGACGTGGCCAGCTACGTTACAATGGCTACGTCTAGCGTCTCTACGTCGCCGCAGAGCGGTGTTTTTCTTAAACTCTATGAAGATTTAAGAAAATACCTGAAAAAATGTTCAATTATCTGAGGATATCACTAAAATCAGCGACTGATTGAGTGATGGAGCATACAAAGACGACCAAACAACTGGCAACGTCGACAATCGCCGCATGCGGAGCGGTCGACTCTGGCTACGCAGGATACTTAGCAACGTCGCCAGTCGGTCGCCAGCAGGGCTAGCATAACAACAGTAGACATGGGAAAGAATCGACATACTGAAAGATTTTATCGACAAAATGGCGGATTTCCATTATCTAACTGTCACTTTGTCTTATCTAACTGTCACTTTGTCTATTCTTCCGTAGAAAGAAACCGTTTCTATTGTGACCATGCTACGCCTGCAGGTGAGTCACATGTCATACATCTCAATCCCAACCCGTCATAAATCCCAACTAGTTCTTAGTTGGCGACGTTGCTGGCCACGTCGCCATGGCATCCCGGTGAGGTATGGCACTTAAGGAAAAGGTATATAATAAGTTACGAGTTTTGCCAGCGAACTTTTACAAAAACAGCGAAGTATTTTGGGAAAAGCCAGCAACGCCGTTTCTACGATATTGCAATTTTTTTAGGATATTCATGGGCAAGAACTAATCCTTTTCCATCAGGTAATCTGTTGTTCGATTATTTCCTTTTATAAAATGCTGACGTGCAATTGTGACAGCATAATAAAACTATTGTGAATTACTTTCCTTTACATTAAAGGATTTTTTAGGATAATATGGGAAAATCCTACAATAGTCACCATAGAAAAAACTTCTAAGTCACGTTTCCTGTCTTAGTAAAGCATAATATGCGTATCTAAATATAACCTAACATACGAATCTAATTATATAGCATGGGAATCTAAGAAATTCGGTCAAAGGACGCGGAATATAAAACAGCTGTGTTTAATATTAACGTGCAGAAGCTAGAGATCACAGTGAGAACGCCTTTAAAATGTATTAAGAACTTCGAGTTGATTTATATGTGTTGTTAAAAAAACATAAATCATTAAAATTTATAATTTGAAATGTTAAATGTACATTTTAAAATGTATTTTAAATGTAGTTTACATTTTTGAACCGATTATTTTAACTAGAGATCGCCCAATGGTCGAAATTCGACCTCAGATAAAAAAAAATGTAAGTTTTAAATTTCAACGCTTTTCTATTTTTAATACAGTCTCAGTTTAATAAAGTCAAATGATGACAAACTGGCCGTGTAATAATTGTCTTACAGTATTTAAGAATCAATAAAAAAAAACTAAATCTATTTTCAATTTCAACAACAGACTTCAACCATAAATATAAGAGTACAATTCGTATGTATAGGCTTGTCCCTAGTGTGTGTGTTGTAGTGTGTGTAATGTTTTATTTGTTAAAAAAATGTATGATAAAAGCATAATTTCAAAATAATATTAGCTCGATGCACTCCTTCACCATATAAACTATAACTGTGCGAAATTTAATGCACGTACGTTTCCCCATTTTTCGTAAAAAGGGTTACAAAGTTTTTCGCTCGCGTATTAATATTATGATGAGATATCTGTATGTACAGTATTATGCTGTATCTGAATTATATTATCATCTTATTATGTCATTCTTACACATTAAATACAAGAAAAATCAAAATAAATAAAGTATAATATTTCAAGTATTAAGATACGTTCCCTCTTCGAGCGTAGGCTGCTACGCGGCGTAGCTAAGTGTGCTACGAGAGGCCTACGACCAATTATAATGATGCCAGCAAGTTTTAAGTGCTTTTGTATTCTACGTACTATCTAATTGTCTACCGTCTATACGTCTTGTAATAATTGTATACGTCTATTTAATTGTAGTTGATTTAATAATGTATTAAGTTATTAAATCGATTTATATTTTAATTTAAATTAACAGGGTTTTGTCGATTAAACGTTTGAACGCTTTATTAAAGTAAAAAAACGTCATCAAATAGAAACGCTACCTTTTGGGAAAAAAAATAAACTATGCGTTAATTCAGAATAAGCCAAAGATCAAAAACCGCTTAGTTTTTAATGAAGAAGTAATAAATGTACGTTTATAAACAATTAATTTTGTACGATGTAAAGCAAACCTTTGGTTATATGCAACATACAGTACATAAGTTATAGTTCAAATATATTCCAGAACACATTCTCCAGTATGCAGTGGATTGGAATAAATTTCACTTGTTACTGCCGCACGATACCGAACTCTCGAAGACACGAAAACGCGATCTGTAGAAGTAACACCAGTTCACGTTGTTAGTAACAAATGTTTCGACCCGTATATATATTATTTCGTTTACTAACTGTGCCCCGCGGTGTTACCCGCGGTTTAAGTGATATATAACAAAAGACTATGAAAAGTACCAATAATTGGGTCAAAACGGGACGATACATGGTTCTATAATGGTTTATGGTAGTGATGATGATTGATGACGATGATGAATGTAATTTGCATAGTAGCATAATACTTTCCGTTCTTAAAACAACGTCGAAACTCGCAAACTTGTATCTTTAAAGAGTCAGGAGTTCTCTCAGCACCTTCCGAACCATGGTATACCTTGGTGTAAAATCTTGCTTGTTGGTAGCATATGCTTAGAATACTGCTCACGAAACCGAAGTCACCACATGTTTCCATATAAATTTTGAGGAGTTCCCTCGATTTCTTATGGATCCCTTCATCAGGTCACCACTTTTATGAATATGGTACCAAATTGGGATAATACCCTATACACCAAAAGAAAATTTTTCAAAATCGGTTCACAAACGGCGGAGTAATCGTTGAACATAAAAAAACGAACATAACACATCCTCCATTTTGAAAGACGATTAAAATTGTAGCCTATGTGTTATTCTGATGAATAAGCTATATTATTGTAAAGTTTCATTAAAATCCGTTCAGTAGTTTTTGCGTGAAAGAGAAACAAACATCCATACATCCATACATACATACATCCAAACTTTCGCCTTTATAATATTAGTAGGATAAATATAGTATGTATAATGTATCATTTCGTTTATATTATGTGTATTATTTTGTTTATAAGTGCAATATTATAAACGCTGGTTTTATAATTAGCTTGAAAACATCACTTAAGTGTGATGGTACTCCATATTAGTTACGTATACCAAATAGGTTGCCCGCAATTACGTCGCGTAAAAATTTTTTAGGGCTCAAAACTTTTATATTTATTTTCTTTTTTTAAAAAAAGTATCTTTTAAGCTCGTCGTAATAATAGAGAGTAATTATAATAATTATAGTAACTAGGTATCTAGCCAAGATTTCATACTCTAGCTTGGTTTCTTTAATTTCTACTACAACACAGAAGTTAAAAAAAAACTCCACTTATATCCCCACAGGTCATGTCGTCTTTTTCCCATAAAAAGTAAGAGTATAAAACTCTACAGCATAATTACAAAATCCATACTCTGAGTTATCTATAATAAAACATTCTTCAGAATCTATTAAATCGAATTTTAATAAATGATGTCTAGACGTCCGAAGAGGATTATGAATATTGCATTTTTCAATTTACTCTCTCTGTTGATGAGAATTGTTTTAGTTCTACTCGCTGATGAGAGTTTAAGTTATCTCGATGAACTTTGTTTAGCTCGGTGCGGTTCTTAGATTCAATTTACCGGTAACGAGGATCTTATAATATTTTTCATTAAGTAACAAGTTGGAAAAGAAAATATTAAGTAGACTATGTTTGCTTAATTTTTAGGGCTCTGTAGTCAACAAGGAACGCTTATAGTTTCGGTCTGTCTGTACGTCTGTCCGTCCATCCGTCCGTCTGTCTGTCCGCGGTTTTGCTCATAGACTATAGGGCCTACAAAGCGGGAAATTTGGCATGAATGCACATATTAATAATGCCGACAAAATTGTATAAAAAATCTTAAAAATATTTTTTTTTATGGTACCTGGTACCCCTACACATCAAGCGAGGATGATTTTTTGTCTCGTGTCCACCCCACATGTGGGGTGTCGTTGGATAGGTTTTTTGAAAATATTACGAGTATTCAAAGATCATTTTCCGATTTAGCGAGCCATTTGTGAATTATGAAGTTTTAAAGTGGAAAAAATCGTCAGAGTCCAGTGTCCCCCCCTTCTACCAGCTAAACGGTTGCTTCTGGAAATGTGAAAAAATTCACAGGAGTAGAAAATATGCTGAATTTAAAAGAAAAACTATCACGGCTAAGAAGACTTCATAAGTTATTGAGTAATAGTCGATCAATTAAAAATATATATTCGGAAGAGTATAAAGGAACTTTTCGTTCAAATTCCTTTGAATGTAACTGAGATGATGTTTTTAATAGTGTAAAACACGTTATAAATGTACATTCATTGACCATAAAAAAATTACCAAAAACCAGCGGCACTACGGAACCCTATATTGCGCGTGGCCCGACACGCACTTCGCCGGTTTTTTATTGTTATATTTTAAGATTTAGCCAAAGGTTTATAATTTTTGAAGTTACGTAAAGTTGGTCTACAAAATAAAAGCTGTAACTAGGCCCTCGGTCAAAATGCATGCGAAGTATGATGACAAAAATGTATGGCATGTGACATAACGTATCGCAAACGCTATGACACGTAACGATGAGTTATGTCAAATCCCATACATTTTATTTTTGATTTTTGACATCAAACTATGCTATCGAAACTGACGAATGCATTTTGAATACGCACTTCGGTTACGACATTTATTATTACAAATCTACTGACAACTCAATTTATCAAAATTTGTAATTTCAGCGTTATTATGGAACATACTGTTCAAATTATTCATCTTTTGGCTTAAACATGGTCCCCAGACAATGTTTAGGCCAAAAGTGTAAATTCCATGTCTTCTATGACTTCATGAATTCATTCTATTCCTTTTGGCCTAAACATTCTCTGGGGACCACGTTTAGGCCAAAAGGAAGAGAATGAATAATTTAAACAGTATGTTATACTATGGAGTAATAATACTGAATTTCATGTCATGAAGATGATGATGACTAAAGGTTACTGCTGATCTGTTCCAAATAGGCCCTTAACCTGAGGGCAGACGTTTATTCACCAAGGACCCTTTTATTAAGCGTCCTCTGGCTTAAGATGACCCTTGACTGAGGCGCTGCGGATGTTGCGAAAATACTGCCATTTTAATATAAACTTTGTATTTTAATATGAGAAATGTAATTATGGAAAATCAGCAGTAATGTCGCCTGACAAGTGCTTGGCGGTTTTTGGTAAACTCTTTAAATGAAAGTCAACGGAAGTGATAATTAAGACCAGTTTAGTTACTGTGAGTTTGCACAGTCGTACTAAATCACGAATAAGCAACGTTGCGCGTCATTTCTGTATTTACATGATATTATATGTAGTATATCATCCATACTTACATACTAATATTATAAATATGCGAAAGTGTGACTGCCACTCTGTCTCTTCACACCCAAACCGTAGAACCGATTTTGCTATTTGGTATAGAGATACTTTGAGTACCGGGAAAGGACATAGGATACTCTTTATCCCAGAAAAATGTACGGTTCCCGCGCGATAAACGAGTTTTGGGGCAACGGAGTTACGGCCGTCATCTAGTATGACATTAATGCCTCAGTTTGATTCTAGAATTTTGGTCTAGTTATCTAGTTTTGTCTGAGTTATCTAGTTTGCTCTGTTGATGTTGGATTTAAATAATAGTATTATCGCACTTATGTCGTTATACATTATAGTTAGTTCTCTAAAGTTGAAGTTCGCAAAGTGAGATATGAAATTCATGGAATTATCATATTAACTAAGTTTCTATCTTGCTGGGGTTGAAATACACGTACGATCTATACAGGGTGTTGTAAAACTATTGGAATAATCAATTCAAACTTGTACCAGCCTTAGTTCTTGCTGATCCTAATATGTTATATTGTTATTTCTCTTTCTTTCGTATAAATAAAGTGGGAGATAATACAATGATTAAAATAAATGAAGACGTGAGTGGAAGAACCAAATAAGTAACAGTTAAAAATTGCAGTTTTTTGCATAAAGGCTTGCTAAAAGGAGGCTTTAAGGCCATAAAAATGATTTGAAATAAAAAAAAAACTGTGGATTTATGTGTTGCCAGACACATTAACCAGATGATGAAGTAGATGTATTATAGGTTTGTTCAAATTATAAGGGAAAAAATCATATGTTATAAAATGTTAGTTATGTGGTTCTTCCACTCACGTCTTCAAATAAATAAACGTTAAGCTTAACGTAACACACAAGAACACCGACTAATTCAAGTAGACTAAGGCCAAAGCTACACGGTCAAATACAAAAGCCTTTATCAGATTGCAAACTGATTAAAACTGTAATTAAATGTAAAATAACTCCCACACCGGTTTCAGTGACGGTGGCTGGTTTTATTAAAACCGGGCCAGTTACGCAGGAGTAATTTTATAGTGCACAAGTGTGTGCGCAATACATAAGAGCACTTTCTATTCCTGTTACTCTCATAACCCAGTGGGACGGAAGACCGACACGACTGGCGAGAGATCAGGCGCAGGACCGACTTTTTACATGCCCATCCGACGCATGGATCATCTTACTTATCAGACAATCAAGTGATCAGCCTGCATTGTACTAACCAAACTTGAAAATAACATGTTTCCAACGCGGGAATCGAACCCACGACCTCCGAGTCAAGAGCCACGCTCTAACCATTGGTCTAGTGATTAAGGCCCGTATAAATAGTCAGTACTTAAGACGCGACGCGATGCGATGCGTCTCAAGACGCAGTTCGGCTCTGTGATTGGTCCAAATTTTGACAGCCAACCAATCACAGAGCCTGAACCGTGTCTTGAGACCGAGATGCATCTTGAGTACTGACTATTTATACGGGCCTTAGAGCGTGTAAAAAGTCGGTCCTGCGCCTGATCTCTCGCCAGTCGTGTCGGTCGTCCGTCCCACTGGGTTATGGAGTAAAGGAATAGAGAGTGCTCTTGTGTACTGCGCACACACTTCGGCACTATAAAAATTACTCCTGCGTACCTGGCCTGGTTTCAATGAAACTGTGGCTGTGTTTCACCGAAACCGGTGGTGTGGGGGGTATTTATTTGTTTTAAATGTAAAAATGTGTGTATTAATATTTAATGATAAACACTAATTGGGTACGTTGTGGCAAACATCAACAAAATATTGTATTGACAAAATGTATTTTTTTTTATGAAATAAGGGGGCAAACGAGCAAACGGGTCACCTGATGGAAAGCAACTTCCGTCGCCCATGGACACTCGCAGCATCAGAAGAGCTGCAAGTGCGTTGCCGGCCTTTTAAGAGGGAATAGGGGAGGGTAGGGAAGGGAATAGGGGAGGGTAGGGATGGGAATAGGGTAGGGGATTGGGCCTCCGGTAAACTCACTCACTCGGCGAAACACAGCGCAAGCGCTGTTTCACGCCGGTTTTCTGTGAGAACGTGGTATTTCTCCGGTCGAGCTGGCCCATTCGTGCCGAAGCATGGCTCTCCCACGTAAAATGTCCACGTATGAGTCCCGTGAGGCAGATATCAGTCTCCGCAAACAAAATCGGGTAATTTTAATCAGGGCGAGCGAAGCGAGCCCTAGTATATCCCACAACCTTTACATTTTGTGGTACACTTTACGGAAAAACTATCACACCTATTGATTTGTGCTTTAACATAGTAATTTTTATTTATATGTAGATATGTTATCATCAGTCAGCCAAGGTGTGACGATGCGAGCCTTCACAAAGCTCGGCTTTTAGCTAGTTGCAAATAAATTTTAAAGCCAATTGGCATAACATAACAAGCCAAATGGCTTTAAAATTTATTCTAATAGATAAATTATTATTATTGATAATCATAGATTTCAAACATCTAGACGTATAGTCGCTCACACATTCAATATACCGCTCATCGACCTTATTTTATCGCAGTAAGGTTCTAAAATTAGTACAACGGTTAAATCAGCGACCGTACCTCATAAGTACATCAGCAGAAGTATTTTTCTATCCACTAATAGCGGTCTGATTGGCGCGGTGTTTGTTTTCACTGAGTATTCTCGTTTTGTTTTCCCACTCAAGAATTTCCATTCAAAATATTTACGTTTACCGTCATTAAAAATTATCATGCCATTTTTTTAAAGTTAATCAAACAACTGTAAGTAAATCATTTTATTGTCTTTTATGTTTTGTTAAAGATTAAAAAATGGGTTTAATTTTATTATAAATAACATTAAACTACAAAAATATCAACAATTAGCTTATATCACCAGAGATATTGATCGGTTTGGGTATCATTAGAGGCGGAGACGTAGATACTTTATTTGGTCGCGTTATATCAAGCCAATATTAGCCGTGATTTGTCAGATTTAGTAAAAGTGTGTCTGTTTGTCTGTTACCTCTTCACGCTTAAGCCGCTGAACTGATTTTAGATGGAGATACTTGGGAGTTCTGGGAAAGGACATAGGATACTCTTTTCATCCCGGAAAAATATACAATTGTCTCGCGATATACGAATTTCCGCGCAACGGAAACGTTACGTGCATCAACTAGTTAACCTGTAAATCAATTTCTCTATACAAATGATATACATAAAACAATTATACACCCTCTATACACGCTGTGTAACTTATTATTAGTAAAAGGAATAGAACAGTCCAAAATCATGACATCGAAAAAAGCTTTTACAGTGATCATTATTGCCGCCAGTAATTTAATTCAAAGCCTCGTATTAGATGACTGTATCAACAATATCGTTTACAGAAACAATTTGTAAAACAAATAAATTCTAGCTTAAAAGGTTTTGTTGAATTCCGAGAAATAGGGTCGATTCATACTAGTGATTTTATCTTAGAATTATTGAGCGTTGTATACAAAAGGATGAATTTGAATATAATTAAATTGGATAGCCAAATTTAATTATACATTTAGAAATTATGTTATGTAACGGCGCTGTTAGTCTATACCGCTTTTCTATAATACTTTTTATTTACTTAGGTTAGGGCAATGTTCTTCTCTAATCATGATAGAGTTGATAGAGGAAAATGTCTCCTATTTCCGGTGATGTTGGCCGGATAATTGAAACCATATTATCAACTATAATTTTATATCGCCCAAGTGTGTGCACAGTACATAGTAGCACTATCTCTTCCTTTACGCATACTTTGTCGTTATTTTTTTAAAATATTTATTTATTAAGCATAAGATACATAAACATTATATAATTCAACAGAATGGCAGCACCATTAAACCCGACAAGGGTTTGTCCTAGTGCCATATTTATACTAAAGTACCGACTATCCTACAACGATATATTATTCTATATAAATGGATAAAGAGTGATTTTACAAAAAAATTAATTATTAAACTAGATAATGCCCACAACTCCGTTGCGCAAAAATTCGTTTATCGCGCGAGAATTCGTAGTACGGATGTTTGCAAGCTTTTAAATTTAACATAAAAAAAACAAGAGATGTAGCTTAACATGCAAAAATATGTTAAAATATTTGCAAGATTTGTTACACGAAATTACCTGTGGGAATTGATACGAGAATTTCACACAACGTCACCTTTCAGCACGCAAATGTAATAATTGTGAACAGTGAACACGCTTCACTGGGGTCGGGGCCTGATTCTCAAGCGTCGAATGTCATTTCGATAGCAGGCTATCTCACTTGAGGTCACACTACTGTAGGAAAAATAAACGTTCGACTTAGGAGAAATTCGCATAGAGCTGAAAATTGGTAGAGTCGTCAATTGCATTATCACAAAAGATACCTCAAAAGTGCCCGTCGATCCCCTTTGTGCAAAAAATTGTATTTAGTGTCAAATGTTCAAAATTAAGGCTTTTCACATTTTTCTCAGGAACGTGAAAAACCGGTCTTAGTTAGGCAAAGTTGTAGATCATACAATTATGTACAAAAAATATTTAAACACTTTATTCGTACGGCAGATAATTCTCGCTCCTTGCGAATTGTTCCTATACAAACTTATACACGTGCTCTCGGACGCCCGAGTGAGACGGCCTGCGATCGAAACGACATTCGAAGCTTAAGAATCGGGTCCTTCAATACATTTATATTTCACTCTCGGCAAGGATTTAGATGTTATTATCACACTTTATTGGGTTTTAGCTTGAAAGAACAAGAATGCTAATGGAAATTTTGATTGATTCTTTGGAGATATTTAAGACCTTTTACATGTTTTTGTGGAAATGTTTTTCCAGAGACATCTCAATAATTGTGATTATTTTCGTGTTTATTTATAGCTGCTCCAAATACATTCAATGGAGACTGATATCAAGTCGATGGAAGTATATTATAATAAGTTTTTAATAATTTTCTTTAGCTAATAAAGAAGGCGTAGTTGTTTCAATATAATTATTTTAAAGTGATGTTGCATGAATTGACTAGTAAACTATTATACATTATCCCCCTTACTAATAAACGTTGTATAAGCTTTGAATAATTATACAGTGTTTTGTTCCTGTCACACAAGTGACATTTTTAGTTGGATTGAAGAAGACAAAACACTGTATAACTATTCAAAGCTTATACAGCGTTTATTAGTAAGGGGGTTGGATAATAATAATTTTAAAGCCTAGGTGAAGAGATAAGTTTTACAAAGTTATTATTAACTTGGGATTGTTATGTGTGTAAGAGTTAAATCGGGGAATTGTTATAATCGGACCAGCAGGCGTAGCATGGTCAGTATAGAAACGGTTTCTTTCTACGTAAAAATCGACATACTGACAGATTTTATCGAAAAAATGGCGGATTTCCATTGTCTGACTGTCACTTTGTCTATTCTTCCGTAGAAAGAAACCGTTTCTATGGTGACCATGCTACGCCTGCTGTAGTTTTGAAGACTGCATTGTTTACACACACGAACAATATTTATTTTATTTTGTCACTTTATAAAATTCATGTTATGGTTAACATAAAATAATGTTGAACATACACTTACTTTAATTGTACAATTTTGATACTCAAGCGTTCCAACTTAAGTTATCTACCAACGTTCAGTGGTCTTAGATCTAAGCTAGTGTATCTAGATTCTAGACAGCTGCACTGTCGTAAATTCTGTTCCTGTCGGGATCACTAACACGAGCACAGCTTGAGTGCTCTTAAACCTATATTAAAGGGGTCTTATTACGAACCCTTGCGTTGTTTATTAGCTACTTATTTTTTATACTTCTACAACATGTTATTAGTACTAAATAAATATAATATCATAAAGAAGACCTTTTAAATTTAATTATATTTCTACTATTAGAATAATTAGAACGCATAACGTTATTAGCATGAATTCATAAAATAATCGGCCAAATGCGAGTTAGACTCGCGCACGAAGGGTTCCGTACCATTAAAGAGCAAAAATGGACAAACATTTTTATGGGAGCCCCCTTAATTTTATTATAAATTATTAAAGTATAAATACAACTGAGTATTGACTATTAGAATATCAACTGGAGACAGCCAGACGGACAGACATCGAAGTCTTTCGAAGTCTTAGTAATAAGGCCCCGTTTTACCCTTCGGGTACGGAATCCTAAAAATTGAGAGAGCAAAATAAAGCAGTTTAATATCATGGACACGGACGTTGGACACGGCTAAGTTACTATACTATAGATTATCTTGTGTAACTAGTCATTTAGGGGTTCTTAACTTTAAATTAAATTTTTGATAAATTGATCAACATTTTATCTCAGTGTTTGAGTATTCCGGACACTTTACAGCACACACTGTGTCTAATATCGGACAAAGTTTGTTTGAAACGAATGCGAGTTGAGACTCCGAGGAACTACACAAGCTGTCGTTTATGATTTACAGTTAGGGCACAGAATATATAATAGTACCTTACGGTACAGAAGTCTCACTCCCGAGTTTAGGTATGATAAACGCAAGCGTCCGGTCACCGGACTAGTCTCGATAGGCTGGCACTCGCTCGACTTGTCGCACACGCAACGCACGCATCCGCGATACAAAAGTAATAGTACCCGGCCCCGCGCCGCCGCGCCGCTCGCTAGACAGCCCTGGCAGATTGAAGCGAGACGGCAGACAGTTATTGTACTATGAACGCTAAGCGCAATGCAAAAGGTTGAAATTAGATTGTTTTACAGAATAGTCGGTAAATATCTCGGCAATTTCGGGCCGTTTGTATGGAAGTGAGACACGCCTGGTTAGGGTCAATTCACACTGTGATGAAACGAATCGCGGTGGACGATGCATTTATAGAAGATGCGCTGTTCAGCGCCAAGCAATTAGACTTAACCCTTATTCGACCCCTTTAAGGACGGAATCTTTAAAATTACCTTATAACGCGTTTGCATTATGAATTAAAATATTTTCATACGGTTTCTGTTGTTAGTGGTTTCGGTTGTATACGTCACTAGACAAACGGACATCTCCTATTAAACTATAGCAACATGGCGACAAAGCACTTTTATATGAATATTCTTAGTCTTTACACAACTATCATCGAACTTCTAAATATTTGACGAGTATTCATATTTAAATGGATTTTCGGTCGGTTTGTTCGTTTTGATGTCATAAATTCAATTTTATCTGGACAGGACTCAGGGAGCCGGAAATGAGATTCAACCCGCGGACCATTCTCTCCGCCGTAAAAGGTTTGTATAAAATATCACTGACATACATATATACTTTAGTTTGTGACGTGTAAGAGCGATGCCACATTGCTCCGTTCCGTTGTGGTGCCGCAGCGTTGACGCTCCGACATAATCCATCTAATATATAAAATAAATCTCGTGTCACGGGGTGCGTGGTTGAACACCTCTGAAACGGCTCGACCGATTTTCGTGAATCTTAGCGAGCATATCGGCTAGGGTTGAAAATCGGACAACATCTACTTTTTTTATATTGATAAGTGCATTTTTTTAATAAATAATAGTAAATTATTACAACTCGAGACTGACGGCGACCATTGTTTGTGCGACGTGATAAAGCGATGGACGTTGCCATGGTGACATACTTATTTAGTCACTTCACAAAAATAATATGGGTGAAATACTTTATAGTTTATATGGCAAAACAATGTTTGCCGGGACATCTAGTAATATTATTATAATATTATAAATGTGCAAGTGTTGCTATCTGTCTGTTACCTCTTAAATCACAATAAATTTTGCTTAAATTTGGGTTTGGTACTTTAAGCTCGGAAAAGGACATAGGATACTTTTTATACCGGAAAAATGAACCTTCCCGCGCGATAAACGAATTTTGGCGCAACGGAGTTGCAGGCGTCATCTAATAGGTTTATAAAAATAATGTCACATTGAATCGTAATTCGTAGCATTGTGTCTGCTGGAGTGTTTTGCCGGAACGACTATCCTTCGTTCCGTGAACGACGCTTTCGACCTCTGCCACAATTTGCGTCGTCGCAACGCAGATATCGGATGCCAGACATATTGTTTTTCAAAAAAGCAACGCAGCGAAGCAATGTGGCTTTTAAATATAGAATACTAGGGCCCGCGACTTCGTTCGCGTCCATGTAAACTTTTTTCCGTATTTTTTTTAATAAAAAGTATCCTATGTTACTTCTGATACCTCCAAAAGTATGTGTACAAAGTTTCACGACGATTCGTCAAGTAGTTTTTGCGTAAAAGCGTAACAAACATCCACATTCCACGCTTTCACATTGATAATATTAATAAGGATTAAATTTAGTAAATCAATGATAGGATGGATGATTTGGGGAATAATATTGCGTCCAAAGTTATAACTCCGGACCAGTGAAAGGCATATAAAATAAAGTCTAAAGTCTTCTTTCAAAGATAGTAAATTACGCATTACCCAAAAATCTTAATATGTTGTATACGAATTTGGAGTAGGGTTTGATGTAAAACCACCTTTATAATACTTCTTTCACATGATTACTGTAAAAAGTTGAAATGTAGATTTCCGTTACCAACGGGACACTGTAATTCCTTTTTTAATTAAAACGTAAACGAGCGGTGCGCCTCGCGGGAAGTGCTAATGACTTATCTTATTTATCTCCAGGCCTCATTTGTTAAACGCTTTGTTTGTGGCTTGAAGGAAAAAATGATTTTTTTTTCCTTCAATTCGATTTCATTAATTAATGAAGCATACGAGAAATTAAAAATATCTAAGAAATATCTCTGTTACTAATTTTAATGCTATTTCGAACAATTCAAGGGCCAAATAGATAATTTGGCTATTTTGACTTTTTTGTGATAAATGCATGTTGTCACAAACTCATAAACTTTGCTTTTATCAATCTTAAATTATAACAATTAAAACTTGCAAATCCTCTCCAGTAAAGATGTCACTGTGCTGTAGATCATTTAATTATTATAATATCATTAAAACCCATCGATTTGTGTTGACAAGATTATGTGACAAAACTAAAAGGTTCCAACTTCCAAAAGACTTTCCATGTATCGTTACTATGCTGGAATGAACCAATTTTTTTTTGGGAAATAAAACATAACAACGAGAGTGAAGTTCTTGCAGATTTTACTTTCGCACCTTTATCAATCTCAATAAGTATACGTATATTTGGTGGAAAAATATTTTGACATAGACGAATTCTGTCTTTATTTTTTCTTTTTACTTGCGTGTAGATGTTTAGAGGAAAATTGAGATTTTCTAGTTGAAACTAAACAGTGACAGTTAGTTCTATTTACTTACTTATTATTACGTATCTACTTTAGTATTCCAGTGGGCTGGATGACAGACACAACTGGCTAGATATATGGCAAACCGACTTTTATATGCATTGATCATCTTTATTGTCAGACAATCAACTTTTAATGTCCCAACCCAAATTGGAGCATTCAACAATGTTGAATGAACAACAACAAAAACGAGGTAACTGAATTCACTACCTCAGAGTCCAGAATCTAGCTTTAAACTCAAAAACACCTGGATTACTAATGCGTTGTACCTACGTATAGTAACAGCACAAAAATTAAATTTTAAAACAGTATTTATAATACAAGGCATAAAAAAGGCCAGAAGCCAGAAAGATAATATATCTTTTATTCTGAAACACCAACAAACCAACCCATGCATACAATCTGACATATTGTTCGTTACTTCATATAAGCTAGCTTACGAAACGTGAAAATATTGTCAAAAAGAAAGTTGTATGAGTTTGCATTGTACGCACATTTGGCAGTACAATAAGAACATTAATCATAGAGTAATTTATACCGAAACAGAAAACTTCTGTATACAACATATTGTATGAAATGTTTTCAACATTTTTATTGAATTCTGACAATAAGTAAATGTATCTTCAGAATTAAAGACGTAAGTGGATGAAGGGATTAGGGGATAACTAACATTTTATAATATAAAGGCAATTGGCAAAATATAGAGGCAATGTGGAAGTATGTCTACCAGTCTTTGTCTATCTATCTTTCTGTTTGTCTGCTATATCTAAATTTGGTATTACACACTTTAAAAGACAAGGAAGGGTATTTTAGTAATTACGTAAAAAATGTTAGCGAGTTTTGGCGCTACGAAGTTGCAGGCGTCACCTAGTAGGCTAAAAATGTTTGGGAAACCCCTAGACTATTGACAACATAGATTGAATATTTGTTTTATATAAGCTCGGTGCTTCATCATAATACATCAAGTGACGTCACGCGTGGAGGCTCACATTGTTTCCTATGATTAATTTTAACTGGTAGAGCTTTCATCAGCAACACATAGAGAAAATTTTGCACAGTGGTGGATTTCCATTTCAAGTGTTTACAAATACTTTTCGATACTATAAATAACTTTTAGGTCAAATGCAAGCTTTTGTTTATACTCCAAAAGTGTCGAAATGAATATATTTTTCTCACCTCTGAGGGCCTAGACAAGTGGCATACGCTTCGCAAACGATGACGAAATTCATTATCAAAATGTATGCGGTTTGACATAAGTCATCGCTAAATTAGCGATTAGTAATGTCAAATCCCATACATTTTGATAACGAATTTCGCCATCGTTTTCTAAGCATTAGCCACTTGTCTAGGCTCTCCGGGCGGAAAACGTCAACTTTCGTCCCGCTGCGCTTACCGATGTTGCCGTTTTCTACCTCCGTCGAGAAGAAAAATAGTATACGCACCATGGGCAGTAAATATGAAAGCCTCAGATCACATGTTTGTTGACCTCGTTTTCGCCTCGGCCAATAATTACATGTGATCTGAGACATTTCTTATTACCCGCTATAATAAATTGACGTAGTATCAATCCCACTAAAAACATACCTGTTAAAATGGGGTCAAGTTCCTATCGGCAAATTTTTGGCCTAAAAAAAGAGTTGAAATCTAATCCAATGCCATGTTCAGATGCACTTCATCGATCGTAATCATCTTCATCAACAGCCTGATCCATAATACTTCTAATTTGAACTTGGCAGGTTAATTTAATTATACAAATATTATCTAATTATACAATTAATTAAGTGTTACGTATAGCACAAAAACCTGCCAAGTTCAAATTTAGAAGTATTATGGATCTGGCTGTTGATGAAGATGATTACGATCGATGAAGTGCAACTGAAATTGGCATTGGATTGGATTTCAACTCTTTTTTAGGCCAAAAATTAGCCGATAGAAACTTGGCTATTTTAACAGATATATTTTTAATACTTTTTTTCAAGAAATCATACTTATTTTTTTCTTTTTGTGCCACGCCCAATATAAACAATACTTTCGATAGATGGCGATAGTAGTATTTGTTAAACTATCAATAGAAGCCAAATTTTTAAGTAAACAGTATTTATTTAACCTTTAAGTACACGCGTTGTTTTGGGTAACGTTCAGTCACGCGAGGGGTCTAGAAGTATCCCCAATATAAATATACTTATAAATTCAGAATTGTTTGATAATTTTTAAAACCCGTTTTGTATTATAAGAAAGGATATTATTTTATTTATGAAAAGCATTTATAAATAATGAACTAACCATTATTTAGACAGTAAAGAACATTTTTATGAACTAACCAATCTCGTGCATAGAATTTTTAGGGCACATGTTTACTGTACCAAAATTCAACAAAAGTGTCTACTTCTGACTAACTTATTATTTTTTTCTAATAAAATAAGACTTAGAAATAAGTAATCAAAAGAAAAATTAACACTAAACATTACAGAAAAAAAATTAACAATCCTTAAAAAGTACTACCATAAACTAAAATTATTCCTTGAGTAGGCAAGGTAAACAATAAATAATTTTATTGAATGAGGCTTGCAAATAGTTTTATAGCAAGGCTTACGGACAAAAGTAATTAGTTCTGGGATAATAATAGCATCTTCGCTTCATTTTTGATGCACTAGGTCTAGCTACCTCTAACTCTTCCCAAATGTTTCCAAAAACTTTCAGTCATTAAAATTGTATATGATTTGTGCAATTTGATTTTCTGTTATTCGGCAACAATTTTTTCCATTTATACATAGCCAATTCAAAAAAACAAACAAATAAACACATAACCAATGTGAAAAAAAGTATAAACGTTAAATCACGGGTGGGGTCTGCAGGTATCCCCACATAAGCAAAAATGTAACTTCACTTAGCAGAGGAGCGACGGACTTTTACTCACTGAAAGACCTCGCGTTGCATTGAGATTAGCCGAAAACGTGCACTCGTAACTTGCCAATTTAAAAAAATACCGTCAAAAAACAGCGCGTGGGGTCTGCGTAGACCCCGCCCGTGACGTTAAAGGTTAATAAGCTATACAGTGTGCATTATACATGACAACATTTTGTACCCTCCTCTCCTCCTGCCACCCTCCTAATCGTTTTCTCATTGTACATAAGAATTTTTATCTTAAGTTCGTAGATGAACCGACTCACGCTTGACCGATTTCTTAAATTTATCAATTTTTTGTTAATCTACATACTTATATCAAACGACCAGTGTGCCAAATTTCATAACGCTAGGACAATTGGAAGTGGCCTAGAGGTTTTCATTACCGGTCAGTGAGTGAGTGAGTGAGTGAGTCAGTGCCAAAATTAGCTATTTTTACAGGGACATATTTCAGGATCTACCGATTTACCGAAGCTATATCTATGAAATTGGGTATACTGCTTAGGTACTAGTATATAATTACGTAGGTTTAATTTTATGTTTGCACTCGCAATAGACACTGAGCTACAGAGGGGTCAAAAGTGCGTCGAAACGGTTCGTGTAAATTGTGCACGGCATGCGCGCGGCCTGCTGGAACTTGGCCTGCGCACTTCCGTGCGCTTTGATCATAATGGAAAACAGATTATGCACTTTTTGCTTACGCCGCAAAATAGATTAAGCGGTTTACCGGCCACGAAAATGTGGGATCTTTACAAAGCGTTGACACCGCGAATGAGACAGATATATCATAGTATTTCTCTCTCGTTTAATCCTAATTCACTGTCCGTTGATTACATTAGTCTACGTAGCGTAGTAGTTACTATCCGCGACAAATGAATTAGATTTCTGTTAAGCTCTATTTAAAGTCTTTCCTACTTAGGTACTGTAATTGTTTTAAAAAATTGGTAAATAGAGACCTATAGGCTATAGATGCAGTCAAGATGTATCCTAAATTAATTATTTCTTAACCCGAAACTAAAAGCAATGTATCCCCTCTTGACTACTTTAATATTAATAAAAACAACAAACAACACTTTATATTCAATTGTTTGCGGAGTCATAAAAATTCATGAACTTAAAAAGCAAAAGTCACTAGAGAGTTATAACAAAAAAATCTTACCGCGTATCCATAGTTCAAAAGTTTAATCCTCAGTTTAACAAACTCATGAAACCTTGCACAAATACATTATCAAGTTTTAATATTCGATTTTTAACAGACTTCCAAAAAGGATGAGGTTTTATGTTCGGCTGTAATTTTTTTTTTTTATTGTAGCGATACGTTCGGTCTCACCGACGGTTCGGTCTCCACTGATCTCTGGATATCGTATGCTTCAGTTCATTTTCCGTTTCAGCGCGGAAGCGTTGACGTTTATGTAAAAACAATTTCATTCGAAGTGCCATACGAAAAGGGTAAAGTTTATAAATGGGGGCGTTTATTCGGTATTTGGGATATTACGTTTAGGTTGGGGCTTTACAATTTCGATTTTGAAAACTTAGATGACCATTAAATAACGTTTTATTCATTGCTATTATTAAATTATACAATGGGATACATAGATATACAGATGGGATTATGCGTTTTGGTTCCAATGTATTACAATTAATTAAATACTATTATTTTATTTTTTTATAATAATATCTATGGACGCTTCACACCACGTCAGTCTGGCCCCGAAGTAAGTACCTGATGGACTTGTGTTACGGGTACTAGACAACGGAAATATATTTAATACTTTTATACTATACATATATTTAAGATTTTTATTAAATTATACACATATTTAATACACATCCATGACCCAGGAACTTTGAAAATTTTTGTTCCGTCGGCGGGATTCGAACCCGCGACCCCCGGCTTGAGCTACCAACAGCCCACCAACTGAGCCACAGAGGTCGTCAATTATTTTTTTAAGAATACATATTGGAATATTATAGTATGTAAATTGTAAACTCTACAAAACCATTACAATTAACGTTAAATAAGTGCATAGTTAGTGAATACTTACTGCCTCTCTGTAAAATCTTCACATTCAAATCGCCGAACCGGTTTTTTTAATGTTTGATATGTTTTACTCCAAGTTTAAGAGAAGATTATCACTGTAAAATGTACAGTTTTCGCGTTGCATTGAAACAAATTTTTACACAACAAAGCTGCGAGCAACATGTACTATTATATAGATACCCCAAAAATACCCAGTAACAAGATTTGAGTCATCGCTAATGTGCGTTTAACACAATACATTAATATTCACCCCGGAGACTCGACGAACCGACGACCCGACGAACGGACGACCCGATATGCTATTTTCAATTTATTTTCACTAAATTAAATATGTGTTAGTGATCGTTGAATTTAATATGCTATTTTTATTTTGTCGGTGTCAATTATTATTTTGTTTCGGTATAGTAGGTATTAAAATATGACTCATGAAAACCTAATAAGTACAATAATATTTATGTTATAAGTGGTATATAGTATCGTGGTTACCCCATTTTAACTTATTTTAACAAATTTTAACTTATAATTTTTGTCACTTTTAATAGATGTTACAATAATAAAGCAGACGTCAGCATATCGTCATGTATTTCATCGACCTTATTACAAATTTTTACTACAATAATTATACAGGGTGCAATTAAACCTTCCTGCCAAATTTTGATATATTGATCCTTGTTAAAAATAAAAATACACGTATTTTTTCTTTTATAATCACTCAGTGCTAAAATTTTGAGAAATAGCTTCCGAAAGTTATCCTAAAAAACACTACAATTAATGGACACGACGCGTCGGCCGCGCGTGACGTGTCCCCGCGCGCGCGCCTCACCCCGCGTCACCCCCGGTCATTCCCCCGTGCCTCGAGTGACCGTTCTGCAACGATTTTAAATGGGATAAAACGCTTGTTTGCGACAAGATAGTCATTACTAAAAAAAGACGAATTTGCAGAAAATCCATTTAAAAGTTTCAGATGTACGTAACTTGGTAACTATCAGCTATTGAAGAACATTAGTTTGCAAGAAATGTTGCCTGATTCGTAAATAAATGTTATTATCTAAGTTTTTTTAGCTACTGTATACCTATAATAACTTATTGACAAGTAAATGTGACGAGGAATCACTTATGACGTTGTTGCTGTTAGAATTTAATATATTTTGGTACTATTCTGACTTATGTCGTTGTATGAGCAATTTTTTTCATAGTTTGAATAAATAAAACAAGAAAAGTCATTACTGAAACAAAACTTTTATTAAAATAAAATAAAATATGGAAACCAAAATAGACAACTGCTTTTTCTCATTACAAAAAAAAATTCTAAAATAAAACAAATAAAAAAACGCAAAACTTATGTGATGCACAATCTTAGTACACAGTTAGTATTGATATGGCACATAGTCTTAAGTTAAATATAGGAACTGGAAACGAGATCAACTTATTTACCTAGTTAACTAGAAACGAAATAAACTTGCTTACTTAGGTCCTGTACCTAAATAAGCAAGTTGATCTTGTTTCTTGTTACTGAAACAAAACTTGAACAACAATAAAACATAAAACTACTACAGTCATTATTCAATACTCACTCTCATCACAAAAACAATCTAAATTAAAACCAATCAACAACTTAATCTAC
The DNA here is from genome assembly GCA_905187585.1 of Cyaniris semiargus. Classification (NCBI taxonomy): domain Eukaryota; kingdom Metazoa; phylum Arthropoda; class Insecta; order Lepidoptera; family Lycaenidae; genus Cyaniris; species Cyaniris semiargus. The sequence goes on from LR994551.1 coordinate 3,575,457, forward strand.
AGTCAGTATTGTTAAGGCACATAGTCTTAATTTTAGTTTAGGAACTAGAAACGAGATCAACTTTAGAAATACAGCCTTTTGTTTTAATATCATATCTTTATAAACTTTCTAGAAAAAATAGGTAAATGTAGATATCTTGTAGAATACTTAAAGAGCATTATAAAATGGAGCGTAGAATCTCGGAATCAGGTTTTTATTTAGTAAATCTAACAAATCAGCCTTCTTTCTTTCGGATATACCGGGTTTCTGGTCATAAGCTTTCTTAACTTCCACACCCAAAATTCTCTTCTTTCTTATAACTTCAGCTTTTTTGAACTCTGCATCACCATAAGATGTCTTGAAGAACATTGTTCTGGGTTTGTCCTTTTCAATTCTTAAAATTTTTATATCTGCAATTTTTAGTTGGTTCCCATCTTCATCTTTTGTGATGTTAACACCCATCTGCCTGCACGCATCTTTCCAGTCATAGAAATCTTCCGTGCACATCTCGTTTACATGAAATGGCGTGGGATTCTTTCTTGCTGACTTGATTTTACCGATGAAGGATTCTGGGGAATACATAGGCCCACCTTTGAGTGTTCGTTTTACTTGTCTCTCTATAAGAGAGTGCGCTGCGTCACCCTCGTTCTGAGTGTGACCCTTAATGAGGAATTTATGCGTGATTGATTCAATGACTGGAAAATTTTGCACTGCGCATAAATACATTGCAACCATTGCTTTGTTTTTCTGCTGACCAGTGCAATTATCAGAATAAAATATAACTTTAACGTTTTTATTTGCACTGTTCAATGAAATCTGTTCGAGGTACTTGTAGACGCAAGTTCCTAAATCGTTGACGCCTCTATTTGCATTCGACTCGTCCCACACGTAGCACTCTACGGCGTTATTTTTTAGGTCATTGATTGTGAAATTCAGCACATTTAACTTGCACTTATAGTAGAAGACTGAAATATCTCCTTTTGGACATTGAAACACGGCTTGGAGGTCGTATACAGCCACTACAGCATCACTATCTTCTTTATCTCTGGCTTTTTCTAATCGGCATAGTTGTTTTTCTTTCAAGTGTTTGTCATGTTCTTCTTTTTTATTTTCCTTATCGTCCGAGTTTTCAAACGCGGTACAGACATCACACAAATCTTTTTTCGGCGTGAAAAAAGAGATATTATATTCCTGTGTAAATATTCTGTAAAACAGAATATAATTGCCAAAAGGAAGATTTTGCTTTTGTTTGCTTTCAACATAATCTTTGTGTATGTCTGCGATGCTTTTGCTGCCATCTATATAAACTTTGCTAGTATTAGCACGAGTGTAATGGGATTCTATCTTGGGAATAGATTCTATGTGCTCCCTTATTCCTTTTTTTATGGCTTCATCGACGTGTGCGTGGTTGTCATGTTTGCCGCGCTTATCCTCAGCTAACAAACAATTGGCAACTTTATCTTGTTTCTCCAAAACAGTTCGAATTGGACGGTCATTGATGCATAGGGTGTTTTTGAAAAACATTTTGCACACCCTTATTGTTTTGTTGGGTAATTTTAGATGGAATGCACTATTTTTTTGTCGAGGTTTTCTCATTCCACCTTCACGGACGTATCGGTATTTTGGAGTAATAACAGTCATGCTCCTTGAAATATATTCCCATTGTTTTTTATTGTCACCCAATGCCCAAAAGTTTTCAAACAATGTTTTTCTTTCTTCTTCCGTGAATTTAGACCCACATTTCAGTCTACATTTTTCTCCACAAGGTTCTTTAATTTTTCTCTCCTCTCTGATCTTTTTTTTTGTAGTCTGATAAGCTTTTCCTGTGTTTCGTAATCTTTTGGCAATATTTTTCTTCCATTGTGCTTCATCACGCTTGCGTTTTCTTCCTCTCTTTTTTTCAGGACTCACAGCAGGGCTCGTTGGGATTCTCCCTTCCCTGGAAGTAGACGGCCTTGCAGAAGTATTAGTCGTATTTGGAGCCGAGGTCGAGGGCAAATTTTGTATAGAGCTATCAAAGACAGACAACATTTCGTTTTCTTCGTCGGCAGGTAACTCATCGTGGTTGTTTTGACTTGGGTTTTCGGGCGGTATATACATTGGATCCTTAACAGAGTCGTCGCTATCTGAAAAAAAAAATGGCATTTACCTAAGTTACATTACATTTAATTATTCAACAGGTAGGTAATAGGTAAATAAAGTTTACCTTCACAAAAGGATTCCGAATCAGCTGATGATGATGAGTCTGAAGAATCAGTTGATGAGTTGCTAGAACTGCTACTGACATGAGTTTGAGTAGAATTACCATAGCCTGCAATAATAAAATTATAAATTAAGTTAAATCAGCAAACAAGGTTAGCAAAATAACAATAATGGCACTGATAATATTATACCGGTTTCATTCAATGAAGGTCTTGTTACATCTGTTTCTTCGCTGTTTTCTTTGGGTGTCTGGGTAACTCCTTTCGAACCTGAAAGATAAGACATAAAATTAAAATAACAATATTAAGCATCTTACACAAAAGGTAGGTAGGTCAGTACTACTAATACGTACTGCTATCAGCCGAAGTACATTGTTCCTCGCTGGTGCCCACAGTATCATTTTTATTCCGTTCTAATAAGGCTAGTATCTTCCTACCCCTGGACTCCATCATTACATGACCTGAAAATATAACAAATTAGTTAGTTGATTTTTATCATACATAACGTTCTAAAACAACTTGTTGAAAAATAAAGTAAATAATTATTGTCACTGTTTACTTTTAAAATGGCATAAGCAAAAATAAAATTTTAGGCAATCAAAGTTTGACACTTAGCATAACATCAATATCGTCTTTATTCAAAGTTTGACTTCAATAAGATCAGCTTTTTTCTACGATATAGTAATAACTCGAAATATTTACATAGCTTAACTTCGACATTTTTTAAGCAACATCGTCACATTTTGCAATAAGACATTACAAGAAAAAAGTAAGAATGAAAATTCAACTTACCTTTATCATCAACAACGTTTCAATTCGAAATATTTCGGTCTTGACGAAAACACGCACAACCACCCACTGACACTGCCGCGGCGCAACTGAGTAGTGACGATGTCGTAGCAAAGGACCAAAACGAGCGAGATAGCGATATATCGTCACAACTTATGTCTCGCTCTTCCATGAACGTTCGCGAGAAATGTCGTTTTTGAAGCAAATTCTACTCTTTTCGCAGATTTTATCTGTATTATTAACTAAAAATTTCGGTTTTTTGAGTTATGACTACGTTGTCGCAAACAAGCGAAAATATGTCATTGAAAAAAAATAACACCCAATTTTTATTGGTTAAATGGACTCTCCTAATGATACCTAAGCCCTGGAAAAAATTTGGCAGGAAGGTTTAATTGCAGCCTGTATTATTGGTAGACCAAAGATTAGTAAATAGTCCACACCATATTCACAAAATCTTTCTCTCTGTAATTCGTTTTAAATATTCGACGAAAGCCTTTGAGTGATGTGAATGTGGAGCGGACTAGGTCACACAAAGGTTGACGTATCCTATACGTTATTATGGCAACCGCTCGTACTATCCGGATGGAAAAGTGAGTTTTTACACCAAATCTACAGTGATTTGAAGTTATCTACAGTAAAGAAGATTTTAGTTTGATACGAAGTTTTTCCTGTATAACTGTAGGTTAAGGTCCGTCTTCTATTCTGGAGTAATAAGTAAGGCTAATAACTCGTAAATTTTTAAAGATACATATTATTATCATAGAAAAATTTGGAAATTTCATGTAAAGTTTTAAGAAGACTTGTAGCATATAAATTTTATAAATTCGTTTAAATTTCATTCCATGGTTTGGCCGAGAATTATGTAACTATAGGTCTACCAGAATCTGATGGCAATTTTTGACAGCAGATTTTCATAAAATATCCTTGATCATTGGATAATTTTTTATATTTGCATGTTTAACACACAGAATCAGCCACTACAAGAAAAAAAAATGATCAAAATGTTTTATTCCAATTACCCCGGTATTGCTAGAGTCAATTTATTTTCTCACTTTTTGCCATCAGATTCTGGTAGACCTTATAGTAACTAAGTACATAATATTATGACCACTGATAATAATTTTGTCAGCATTCAGTTCGTAGTCACTTTGTTTTATTTTGGAGACAAAGTATCATTTCGACGGCAATAATAATTTTCCTACTGAGATTCTTATAAGATTTTGATTTTACATTGTTGTATTTAAATTTTCTCAACCGACGATAATCATGAGAGTAACATGTGGTCTATATTTACAAAGTAAATTCCTAGAATCGACATTATTAAGGCGATATTGAAAATTCCAGAACTACCATCGGTATTAAGTGGCTGTAACATGTTCCAGTGACCGCACGTTCCAATTTCAAAATTATTTTAAAATGTATTAAAACAAAATGGCGGGTATTTCCTTTAAATCTTATAATATATAAAGTCTTTGGAGGTCCTTTTTAGACTTTTTATGGAAACGTCCCAACGAATCGCATGACAATGCCAACAATATAGTACTTATTTCATGCCGATTTTCTGAGTGGCCATGGTATTTAATAAGATTTTATTGGTATAATTATTTTATAAATTGTACTATAGACGCCTCCGTGGTCCAGTGGTTTAGAGCGTGGCTCTTGAGTCTTGACTCGGAGGTCGTGGGTTCGATTCTCGCGTTGGAAACATGTTATTTCCAAGTTTGGTTAGGACAATGCAGGCTGATCACCTGATTGTCTGACAAGTAAGATAATCCATGCGTCGGATGGGCATGTAAAAAGTCGGTCCTGCGCCTGATCTCTCGCCAGTCGTGTTGGTCGTCCGTCCCACAGGGTTATGAAAGTAAGAATATGTTATGAGAGAGAAGGAATAGAGAGTGTACTGCGCACACACTTGGGCACTATAAAAATTATTCCTGCGTAACTGGCCTGGTTTCAATGAAGCCGGCCTCCGTCACCGAAACCGGTGTGGGAGTTATTTTTTTTATTTTTTATAGTATAGAATCGCGCCGAGGATAATATTTGATATATTTGTTGACGACACGTCAAGAGTTATGCTCTAAATCTTTTGTTAGTTACGTTAATTTTTCAAGGAAGGCACAAAGTAAAAAAAAAAGATTTTCAGTAATAAATAATTCAATAGCTATTGCTATTGAATTATTTATTACTGAATAATATTTTATTGACTGTAAAATGCACATGCCGTGCAGTTATAAAAGGATAACGGTATAATGAAATTTGGGTTGTGATGAAATTCTGAAAATTCAATGTTAAAACCCATTTTCAAGTTAGACAATGATTGCAAAGTTGATAAGTATTGGACAGTGGATTTTTGGATTTCTAATAATCCGGCAATTCGTATCACGATTCACGATACGCGATACGCTAAACCACACACTCGATAAATATCGCAATAGTTAATAAATAAAATAAAAATAGTTCGATTTCAGAATCAATTTGAAACAAATACGTGTGGCACTCAGCGACACCCGCGGTAAAGCTATTGCATAGAATTTTTTATCATCTTATGAAATTATGATTCGCATACGTACAACTATTCGCACGTACACAAACACCGTGCTGAAGTCTGGCAACATCGCACCGCTGTGCCGGTCGGAGTAGGGAGTGTTAGGTTTTTTTCGTTACAGAATTTCTTGATTCGGTCGCAGCGCTCAAAGCCATGCAAGGCAATAGCTTCATAATTTACTTTCAGAATGTCTATGTGTTGAGTTGTTGACCTACCATCGCGGCATCGGTTCGGGAACTAACCCGGCGTAATAAACTCGCACGGGGCCACTATTTAATGAATCACTGAATTATTACGATCTCAATGTAAATATCGAGTGTGTGACATATTGGTCCGTCGAATCGTACGTGAATAAAATCTGTAACGACGACAAATGACAATCGTTGGAACAACGTCGTTGAACCAGTGTTTTTCAACCCTTTTTTGATTTTATTCATTTCATTTTACTATCCCGAATTTCATTTTGTAACCAAATACAATATAATAATCTATTTTTTGTAGTTTATCTTCACTATTCTTATAAGAAAATGTTTTATAGAAAATTTTCTTACCAACTTAAAGCACATTTTTGCATGTTGAGAAGTACTGTCACCTAATTGGTCCCCGGTTGAAAGGATTTCCCTCATTAGTGTATGTTACAAATATATTTATTGAAGACTTTTCAAAGTAATGGCAGTTACCGTAATAATTGTATGTTATAAAGATTTATGTCCCCGAATACCACACGTATTTTTTTATAATAATTATTATAATAATATGCTAATTGACAATTTCTATTAATCAGTCAGGAACTTAGATGTTGTGGTGAAATATTATTGACACAATATATGAACATAAGAGTGCTAATAAAATCATTACCCATTTGGCTTTTTCATCATCAAGTAAAAAGTCCCATGAAATGGGATTACTGGACAATAAAGAACACAACCTCACGAATTTCCACATTTTCATGATGGCTTATGTCATTTTATATTTTTATAGCCCGTTACTGTGAGGGCGAAGTACTTTTTTAAAGCTTTTATTGTGCATAGGACGCTGAGAGCCCGAGCACAATAGCTCTCAGATAAGTATTAAATATCTGAGCGACTCTATTACGAGAATAACAAAGATAATAAAGACGATTCTAGAGTTTATAAGATATTAAAATTTATTTGAGAATTATTTACAGCTTTACGAAGTGACATTGTTTTGATACGAGAGAAAATTATTTTCGACAATATTCCCTCTATTCTCTAGTATCATAATGTCTTTGATTTTATGAACGGACATACAGTGGAGACAGTCTGTCAATAATAGTTAAACTACGTATTTACACGTGAGTTATTAAGGTGATAAAACCCTGGAACTTTAAAACTCTGAAACGAAATGTCATCAGTAGTATTTCCGGACCAATACGGCCTGGAAACCTTCAAAAAGAGAGCGTATTCCCTCTTAAAAGGCCGGCAACGTAACGTCCATGGGCGACGGTAGTTGCTTTCTATCAGGTGACCCGTTTGCCCCCTTATTTTATAAAAAAAAATTAAATATCCGCCGCACCTTCGGTAAGACGAATCTTAAGTCCTAAACATTTTCAAAATTATTTACGCCCTAGTCTTACCGAACTGAAGGATATGTAAGCTACTTATTGTTTAACAATTTTCATAGTAATCACCAACTGATTAAACATATTGTTTAACTTTTATAATTTGGACCTGCTACTAATAAGTTATTATTTTAAATTGATTATAGGCCACAAAAAACGAAACCTACAAACAAAAGGCAACCTACGAAAAGAAAACAGACTTTTTTTCAAACTTTTTGGAAGTCATTTAGAAGCCAGCACTCTTTACAAATACAAAGACGCATTGATCATTGTTCATAAGAAGAAATAAATTGTGACCACAATATAAAACAGTTCGAAAACAAAACAAAACGACAGTTACAAAAGTTTTATGATAGCTCTTCGAAAGCATTTTCAGGTAGCTATTGGCATAAAAGTATTGTTGCATAATAAGCCAACAATAACCCAGAAATAAAGTAGCTGGTTCAAAAAATGTATGGTTAGTACACCCAACCAAAACCACAATTTAAACATAAAATATTGTTCTTTTGACGAGATTCGTACCTGCGACTTTAACACAGATCTGGGTATACCATTACTATTTTTAACGACTTTAGTTTAATCAAATCAAAATTAAACTAGATTTTGACCTGACCCGTGATTAAATTAAACCCGTTTAACAAATAAGCAAAATAATTTTTAACAAAATATTGCCCACAACTCTTACGCTGAATTTGGTTTATTTGCTCGGTAACTGTAATTTTAATATTATATTGATGCGATAAAAATTTACTACGTTCTTCTTGGATTCTCATTACCAACTTCATCTAAAGCGAGTATAGTATCTTACAGAGTAGTACAGTATCTTCATCTAAAACAGGCAGACAGACAAACAAACATACAGAGATGCTTAATGAACTATCAACAAAGGCTGCGGCTTATATTCGGAAGATGCTAAACACTGCCTCAATTTAATCCGCATTACCGTCTACTTAAGTTAGTTGTGAAATTGGATTTGGATTAAGCCGACTATCGCTTAAACGACAATCATTTAATGACTTTGTACTATAGGGTAAATTAATTCATAGACCTATGGCGGACCTACGTAATTTGGTCACTTTACATCAATCCTGGCCGACATATTGCGACTTACATTTGCTCGACATGAACCGACCCAATAACGTGGGCCGCTATGTAATTAGAACCAATTTTTATGATGGTACCTAAACCAAACAAAGAATAATTACTTTTAACAAATCATTATTCTACTTCCCGGTGGTAAATGTAAGCGCCTGCGTAACTTAAATAGCAATATTTTAAAGTGCTGCTCCTCTCCTATAGTCGATCGCACGATAGAGAGTATTTTAGTAAAAAAAAAAAACACCCAACCTAACCTAACGCTGTAACAATACGCTGTTAAGCTCTTAGGTATGTCTTTAAAACCTTTTTGCTACTCCAAATTCCAAAACAAAGTTGTTACATTCTTCCCTGCTTAATGCTTTTCAACTTTTCATAATTAGTCGTTCTTTAATCTTTGTTATTCTTAAATTTAATATTAATTCCATTTACTACAGAATATAAACTTCTTACTAACCAACTGAAAAGATTAAAGGCTAAATCTGTGATGTGATTGTTTATTTCGTTGGATTTCTATATTGTCAAGTGTTGTAGCCAATTTAAATTTTAATTGTGCTCTCTTGTTGTAAAGTCTTCACCGAGATTAACCGACAGGCAAACAAAATGTTAAGTTTTAGGATGGTTTATCAGATTAGATGTTGTTCGCAAGTCGCAACTTTGTTTCGTGATAAAACTCTCTTATGTATCAACCTCGAACACCTAAATCGGTTCAGTACAGACATAAATTTTTGTTTCTCAACTTTGTTTTTTTATCAATTTGTTATAATTTTTATTGCATTTTTTAAAATATGATATCTGTACTAAAAATTACTTAAAAACAATAAACTGCGGGCTCACAGAAAACCGGCGTGAAACAGCGCTTGCGCTGTGTTTCGCCGAGTGAGTGAGTTTACCGGAGGCCCAATCCCCTACCCTTTTTCCTTCCCCACCCTCCCCTATTTCCTTCCCTACCCTCCCCTATTCCCTTTCCTACCCTCCCCTACCCTATTACCCTATTCCCTCTTATAAAGGCCGGCAGCTCTTCTGATGCTGCGAGTGTCCATGGGCGACGGAAGTTGCTTTCCATCAGGTGACCCGTTTGCTCGTTTGCCCCCTTATTTCATAAAAAAATGTAATATTTCCAGAACTGTTCAACAATTTCCAGAACTGTGTTGAACAATTTTAAAGTCAGTTTTTTCTTTTTAAAATACTATTATTATTACGAAGTGTTATGGTCTGTACAAAATAAAATGCTAATTTGAGTTTCTTTTTATAAAAACACTAGCTTTTGCCCGCGGCTTCGCTCGCGTTAAGAAGTATTATTATTTATTATATACAATCTTTCATCCCCTATTTTATCCCCTTAGGGGTGGAATTTATCAAAATCCGTTCTCACGGGATGCCTACGTTATAGTAGCTTTATGCATGCAAAGTCTCAGCCCGATCGGTTTAAAATTTACAAAGTTTCATACAAATGTTCATCCCCTATTTCAACCCCTTGGGGGTAGAATTGATCAAAATCATTTTTTAGTGGATGCCTACGTCATAACATCTATCTGCATGCCAAATTTCAGCCCGATCCGTCCAGTGGTTTGGGCTGTGCGTTGATAGATCACTATGTCAGTCAGTCACCTTTGAGTTATAATATATTTAGATTTAGATTTCTATAAAATGGTTGTTTTATTGTTACATTCAACTTTATCTCAATCCATACTAATATTATAAATGCGAAAGTGTGTCTGTCTGTCTATCTGTCTGTTACCTCTTCACTCCCAAATCGCTGAACCGATTTCGCTGAAATTTAGTATGAAGATAGAGTTTGAGTCCCGGGAAAGGACATAGGATACTTTTTATCCCAGAAAAATGTAGGGTTGCCCGCGATAAACGAATTTGGCGTAACGGAGTTGCGGGAATCATCTAGTTTGTAATAAACCTTTCGACAAATATAGACTACTTATTGAAATAATATTTGCCAAGGGACAGATGGAAGCCAAATATCTTTTCGTTTATTCTTGTCAAATATCAAAAGCTATTATAGTAGATTGAAATTAAAATACTATTTACTTATTTAGGAGTTGATAGGGTCTGGTGACAACAGCTTGTAAGTTACCATCTCTCATCCCTACTTAACATTTTTAATATAGAAGTAGGTATGTCTATCTCTAAATTCTTTTGTATGTAGTTAATTTTAGTTAATAAATCCTTGAGTTCTGGGTAACACATAAAGTGGTAAGAAGAACAGTCCCTTGCGATAATTTAGCACAGCTAACCTAAGGGCAATATTAAATTAAATCTACTAGAGTAATTCTCTTTCCTTCTCTTATTATTCTACAATAATAATTTTGTCAAATGAGCCGGGGCGCTTGTATTTTAGGATAAATATTATAAACCTATTCTTTACGCTCTATATTATTATTCTTTCCCTCTATATCTCAGCGTAAAGAAGGCTTTTTCCTAAATATAAATAAAATTAACAAGCCTGGCGCTTAGGCAGACACTTAAAGACCTTAATTAAAGTTTCCAATATCGAAATAGAGAAGCCAGTAAAAAACACAAGTATTAAAGCATTGCTGTTTAAAATTATTTAACAGGAATATTTTTGATCAAAATCACTCAACTCGATGATTTTCAATAAGGGAATTACAAAAATTCTCTACATCCCAAACGCGTTTTACATTGTCGAAATATAAACTGAAAACCCATATTCTGTCTATCTGTTACCTCTTAATGCCGTAACCGCTGAACCGATTTTGTTGAAATTTGGTTTGGAGATACTTTGAGTCGGGACTCAAAGTATCCTCAAAGTATCCTATGTCCCTTCCCGGGGGAAGGGACATAGGATACTTTTTATCCCGGAAAAATGGACGGCTCCCGCGCGGTAAACGAATTTTGGCGCAACGGAGTTGCGGGCGTCATCTAGTTGAGTTCAAACATGCTGTGCCTTGCGGCGTTAACCTCGGGTTTTAGTGAGAGTAAATTGCGTAGAAGATGATTTTTCTCGAACCCAATTTTATCTGTTTTCCCCTTGAAATAAGATATTTTTATGCGAAGTAAAATGTAGCCTATGTGTTTATCCAGGAAGTCAGCTGACTCCATGCTAAATTTTATCAAAATCGCTCCTGCCGTTTAAGCGTGAATAAATAACAAACATACACACTCACAAACTTTCGCCTTTACAATATTGTAAGTTAAAGTGATATGATAAGGCCCAGAATACCTAGTCTGAACCTGTTGGTAAGCGTTATTACGCTTACCAACAGGATTCAGACTAAACTTTTGTTTTACCCTGTATTCAGGGTAAAACAAAACAAAGTGATAATGCATAGGGTGTATATTACACAAGCATTATCACTATGTATGTGTACCTGTATAGAATCCGCTGTTAAGGTAGCAGCATTGAGAGTTTTTTTTTCATTTTTGTACAGACAAAAATCATGACATACACACTCGTATTATCACTTTGCTTAGTTACATGGTACAATAATTATATATTTCGCTAGTTGCGACAGAGAAGTTAGATGTCTAAAATGTATGGTATTCCGTATTTGACCGAAGTCAAACTTGCGGAGTAGATTGATAGCGCTACGTTTTTGGGTTTCAAATATTCTAAAGTTTCTAATTTTTTGCGTATAGTTTTGGGACCACTAGGTAAACCTATTTACACCATCCATTCGTGTACCACCATACACATACCACCATCCGTTACATTGTGCAGATACGTTTTGTGTCAGATTCATCCACGGGTTTCCCAGTAATTTAGCAAATATTAGAAACGTCGCCTAATTGCGTCGAAAAAATATTAGAGTTTGTAAAAACGGTGTAAGATGGTTTAGTTAATTTATGTCTGCTACTGTAAAAGTTTTGTGTCATATTCATTCACGGGTTTTGAAGAATTTTTTAGTTTTGCTTTCAACATCCTGTAAAAGCTACAAAAAGTTATTCAAGTTTTTAGAGTTTACATATTTATAATTAAAAGGTCTATACAAATCTCATTTCAAAATTTAGTTCCTTTTCAGCCCCGGCTTTAAGATAAATTAACGATCAAGTATATATTTTTGAATACGTTGGGCGAGTGCGGGGGTGTGAAGTGTGCGGGTGAAAACTGTCAGTATTTCTAACGTAGCGCGCGGATAAAACATTATTATTTTGCTATTGCGAAATATTTAATACACGATTTTAAAAAAATCAGATGTTTACCCATAGCGGGTCTGTATGTCTGTCTCCAGGCTGTATCTCATGCAGCCTGGAGACAGACATCGAAGTCTGAGTATTCAGTAATAGGGTCCCGTTTTACCCTTTGGGTACGGAACCCTAAAAACGGTAGGACAGAACTACGCAGAGTTTAGTCTCACTCTCGCACTCGTCCAGTTCTTTTATAGTGTTCATATTTTTGTATTTAATTTTTAAAGCAATTGGTGAAAAGGACTCAAAATGAAAATATAGATATCTCATTTCTTTAGGATGTTGAATATGTCAACTCTTCTAATTAAAAATATATTTTTTGTAGTGTTTGGAACTTGCAACAATAAAATTATTTAAAATCTCGAAATATCGTGGATTAATCTGACACAAATTTGTCCTATGGCTTTATTATAATAGACCTGAGCTCAAATATTGTGATTTCAGAAACTGATTTTTTTTTATAGATAGTGTTTTAATTAACTGGTAATATTTCGGGTTGCAATGAGTTAAAATGGTTCAAATTAGGTACCTACAATCCGAAGACTAATCTAGATATGATGCTTTTGTTATTTTTAAGTTAAATTTTTGCCAGCAAGTTTTATACAAATTAAAAAAAATCGACTACAAAATTTTGATTTTCTCAAAAAGCTATTACCAGAAATGACACAAAATTTAAAAATAACATAATAAGGCATTACTCCATCCATGTGCAAAAATTCAGAAACTTTAGAATTTTTGAAACTTAACACCTCAAAACGGGCTAGTCCCGTAGATCTAGAGTCAAAACAGACACTTAGCGATGCGTTATGTCAAATCACATACATATTTGTGACATCTAAAGCCGCCATTCCACCGCGGCGCACTCTGTGCACGGCCACGCGGCGCACGGATTTATTAGTTTGACTACGTGGGTCAACGTTTCCACTGCAGCACACGCTATGCATACGGCCACGACTATGTACAATTACTGTAGCGCAGCACAGTTTTGAATACTATGTACACGCTCGTGTATCCCGTGCACAGCATGCGTAGCGTGGCCAGCGTTGAGCTACGTGTGCACCGTATTCGAGCAAGCTACGTGAGTCAATTCGTGCGTAGCGTGTCCGTGGGTTGCAGTGGACACAGTCACATATATTTTCTTACAAAGCGAAGCTTGACGCACGTACGTAGTCTCTCCGTGCGCTGCGGTGGATTTGCGGCTTAACTTCATTATCGAAAAAAAAAATTAAAATCATCTCAGTACCCCGGTCTACCCTTCAGACTCCGGTATCCTTATTCACTCGACAAACTTAGCTTAGATTAGCAGGATTTTACAATACTATTTTTGTATTAGGGGGCAAACCAGCAAACGAGTCATCTCATCGAAAGCAATTACCGTCACCCATGGACACTCACAACATCAGAAGAGTTGCAGGTACGTTGCCGGCATTTTAAGAGGGGATGTGTTCTTCTTGAAGGTTTGCAGATCGTATCTATGAAACCGTAGTATATTTCCAGTCATACTAAACTCGTCTACGGTTTTTCCATCACGTCTCATGTTTTGTGCAGGGTATATTTATGTCTGTAGCGCTATAAACTTCGGACTTTATTACCATTACCTATAAACTCGGTACATTAATTTCATTTGAAAACAGAACATTATTTCTTTGGCTACTGTTTTTATTTGAACAATGATGGTAGGATACTGACCAACCAAATTGACAAACATTTGCAAAAGTGACCTGCGGTCGGTCTAGTTCTCTTAAAACTTGCTCTTTATATAGGATGTAACAAAACTAAGTGATAATACTTTAGGGTGTGTATACTGTGAAAGTAGCAGCGCTGAAAGACCAATTTTTTTTTCACTTTTGTATGGGGAAACTCGTGACGCCGCGCTGGGGCGCTTGCCCATACAAAAGTGAAAAAAAAAAATTGGTCTTTCAGCGCTGCTACTTTCATAGTGAACTCTCCACAAGGAACACGTACACACCCTAAACTATTATCACTTCGTTTTGTTACACCCTGTAGAGATCACTGTGAAAGTAGCAGTGCAGAAAGAGTAACTGTTTTTCAACTTTTTGTGGAAAAATACATAACGCGCGGGCGCTTGCCCATACAAATCACAAAAAATTTTTGCTCTTTTAGCGCTGCTTCTGCCTTCTTCGCAGTGAACTCTATATAAGGAACACAGACACACCCTAAACTATTATCACTTAGTTTTGTTACACCTTGTATAGAGGAAGTTGAAGTTGACTGAAGTGTGCCAAGGCACAGATCATCTAAGAACCAGATTAATTCATAAATATAGACTTTACAATAACTAATGCTAAGCATATTATGTGGTATGTCTGTCATACGCGAAATTAATAATTGTAAGTTTAGTAATATTAATTGTGTCACAATCTTAGCCTAAGGCCCGATTTGTATGTTCGCCCGAACGCGCGGTATGGCGGCTACACCGCGAGCAATCGTATGAAAATGACAGCGCGAGCGTACTGCTATTTAAATAAATCGTTACATAAATTTGCTTATAATCTCACGGTAATCGGTATAGCCGCCAAGCCGCACGTTCTTGCGGACCCATATAAATTCAGTCTAGAATGGCGTCCTCATAGAAAACATCCCCGTCGCAGAGTAGTTAGATGAAATAATAGACATGAGATACAAAGCCAACATTTTATTTACTTTAAATATACAAAGTCATACGGTAAGTAAAAAATTCTATAGGTACGTCATACAGATGGTCGCAGTTAAACGGTTAAATAATATCTTATACTTAAGACTTTTATATCCATAGATTAACATCAATAAATAAATTATGTAGAAGCGCAATAATTACATAAAGAGCCTAATGATACATTAGTAACTAATTGTGGAAGCAGGTAATGCAGAAGTAATTTTTGTTGCGTTTAGCAATAGATGTAGCCAAAGGCTTTATATTATTTGCTATTGCATAATAAAATTTCTGCTTATACAATACGCTATAATATTTTGCTACTTAACTGCAAAGGCCTTCTTTTCTGTATGGAAACGATATATTTCTAGTGGAAATAAAGTAGTTTCAGAACAAAATGCTACATCCATAGCTACTTTAAATAGAAGAAATTAAGGGATAAGTTTAAAGATGAGAAAGATGATTAATGTCAATCTATTACTACCAAATTCAGAAAAAGCTACATTTTGAACCGAACATTACGGGAATATTACAAAAATAACATTTGTAACATACAGTTGTTACAATTGTAATAGTCACATTATAATTTTGTACCTAGTTATTACAATAATTATCAAATCTACATGATTTAATTAGCAAAAAAGTTGGTTTATCAAATCTATTCTGTTACATAAGTTTTACTTAAATATAAGTCCATAAATAAATATAAAAAATGTTAAAGCTAGTATTAATAATTTAGTTTTTTAATTTCCAAGGCACTAATCATCATCATTTACAAGCATTTTACGTCTTCATTAAACAGACTACATGCATATTATTATATTAGTAGTAATGCGTTTCAAAAACTACCTGCAAATAGTTCTCAGCAATCTTTCTAACACACACGATGAATGAAAAGCTGTTGTGACCGAAAACCATTAACATCGTTGTTTTATTTAAACATACGTTTCTTTAAATATACTTTAAAGTTTCTTTATAGAAAGTAGACATGTGAAAACTTATATGCCTAACATATAAGTTTTCACTGGCAATATTATAAATAGGAACCCTAACATCAGTACAAGATCAATAATGATCAAAAGTTGAAAAAATAACTGATTTACTTGAAGTATATTTTTATGGTAATTCATCAGTTGCCTATAACATAAGTAAAACTATGTTATGGGCAAGTTATGTTTATATTTTTGCCACTATAGTCATTTGAAAATTACATTTACTACCAAAGTCACAACATCGAAAACACGGTTTTTTACTTCGAAATGTGATACAATATTTTGATGTTTTCTATTCCTGAGTTTACACGATTATAACCAGTATGACAACTAACAACAATGCAAAATATAGTCGACAGGTTTTATACATCCTGAATATGTTAAAATAGACACCTGTATCGGATCATTCAATATGCTTTAAAACTAAAGTAGGAAAAATATTCTCATATTATGTATTTTGATAAGTTACATAGTATATGTTTTTATCCTACGTTTATCTATGGTTAGCAAAAACTCACTGCACGACACAGATATTCAAAAAGAAAACGGAAATCTTGTCATCAAACGCCAAAAGAAAATATACATTTCGTACATAAAGAAAAGAGAAGAAAGATAGAGAAAGAAAAATAAATAAAGCGGTGTTATAACACTAAATCAGATAACAAGTATTTAATGTTCCGTCAATTTTTGAAATAGATAACTAGCCTATAACAATAAATAAAATATTAAGGCACTGATTTAGGTACCAAGATCACAAGTTCATAATCTACAAGTACAACGTTGCATGCACAAAATATTCTATTTTCGCCAAAAATACAGGGAAAAATAGAAAGTAGCGAATCAAAAATTCACATTTTTGCGCCGTAAACAAAACCTTGGAATGTCAAAATACAAGCGAATACTGTTTGAAAAGAATACTTTAAGTTAAAGATAATTTAGATTCACTAACAAGTAAATATACAACTAAAAACATAAGCGCATACTGATATATTTCCGCATTGTGCAGAATAACAATATCGACACAATTTACAAATATCCGCTAGCTAAAATCCTAATCCGAGTACCCTAAAATACTTAATAAATATAGTCGAGGTTACGTATTATAGCGTCACATTTTAATACTTATTTACAACGGCGACATATGCAAGTATCGAGACTATTTACAGGTATTTACAGGCACGCCCTGCGCGCAACGTTCATTCAAAGTCCACGGTCACTCCACCGGGTGGAGGATCACTCACACTGTCTTAGCGATATTTGTACGACGAGGGGAGGATGTACTCTCCTAGATTGTAGAGGGCGTCGGCGTACCAGTGGACGCCGCGGCCGACCTCGTTGCTGGTCCAACTCGACATCCATCTCAGCGGCGCCATGGCGGTGTGAGCCAGCGAGTGGCTGCTGACCAGCGCATAGCACGACGCCAGAGCGTCATCCACTATAATAGTCCCAGTTTTGGTGAGGGGCGCGAACGCACCTTTTCTATACACAGTCTTTTTCCTCACCACTCGCGAGGGACGCATGACGTCATTGATCCCTCTCGTGAGAAGGACGTCACCGAGTTCAATATTGTCTGCGAAAGACTCCCTCCAGCCGTCAGCTGAGGCCAGGAGGAGGAGGTGGGAGGGCGTCGTGGTGATGGTGACGCCATTTTCTGCCGTCACCTCCACGAACCGCCGCGTGGAGTTCGGATCTCGATCGATGAACGTCAGCACCTGGAAAGTAAAGGAAGTCTTTAATATGTTGTCAACGAAGGAATTCTTAGACGAATCGTATAATATTTTTTGAACGAAGAAAATATTTTAAAATGTTTTCAGTTACCGTACATAAATGTAAAGAATATGACTTCTGTGTAGACGATTAGATATGAGTAATCAGATACAAAAAGTGGTTTACAACCTACAAAATTCTAATTTAGGATCTGGTCTGAATTGCTTTTGCTCTATAGTCATCATTTACCATACCAAATGATATACCGTTTTTTATTGTAAATGATGACTATGAACGAAACTTATATTATCATGTCTTAGATGACTAAACAGTACCTAGGTGATTCACACCATAGTAATAATATGGGATTTACCGCATGACTATTTATTTGTCACTTATCACGCTTATAGCTGTTTGAACAATCATTTTTTCTATGATTTATATTTGCTTTTCAATTAACATATTAATTGAAAAGCAAATATAAATCATAGCAAAATTGATTATTCAAACAGATATAAGCGACGAATTTATTTGTTCATGTTTGATGTGAATAAACTATTTCTTGCTTTAAAACGAAGTAAAATGTTGCCTAACGTTGGGTACGTTAGGCATAATTTTGAAGCAGTAAGCAGTTTTTATAATAGGTACATCAAGAATGTAGTTTCTTAAAGTAAATAGATGGCTCAGCTTATATATTATCGAAACTATTAGGTAGACATTTTACGATGCGCGAGTTCATAAATAAAACAATTGAGACTGACAACGCAAGCGCCATGTAACAAACGATGCGTTGTGTCAAACCCAATAATTTTTTTGTAACTTCGCTATCGCAATTATCGAATGCAACATAACTAAAAGCCAAGAGCCTGTAGCCAAGACCTTTTCTTGATCGCTTCTTCGATCGATAAAGTAGAAATAAAAAATGTATGAAATTGACATTAGACGAGTCGAACGTCAAAGAACGCTTTTGTAAATTCCATACATTTTTATCGGCGATTCTATAAAGAAGTGATTAGAAAAGGTCTTGGCTTAAGGGTCAGGCAGGTACTCACTTCAGTGTAGGTCATCTTGCCGTCATCAGCAGCAGCCAGCACGGTGTCCCCGGGTCGGACACTATCGATCGGCCGGGGTCCGTGTGACGTGTACACCATTGCCCCTGACGGGAAGCAGCCCGCACCGGTACCCACTGATGATTCTGAAATGAGAGACAAAGGTTTGAGTTTGTGGTGAATTAGAGAGAATCTGAATGGGGGCTACAGTTTTTTTGCTCACTAGATAGCGCAACTGTCGACTAAGGTCCGAAGTATAGCTATTATAGTCGACTTTATAATAATCTAGAATCCCATTTATTTATTTAATTAAATTTAAATAATATCTCCTTTACTTTTGCTATTTTTTTTTTAATAACCGGATATTTTTAGTACGATTATTATTTATTTTCTTAATTTCGCTCTCAAAGCATTTACATTGATCGCTAAATAATACTTTTTGGGATAATTTTACGAAGGAGATCGCTTTTCAACAGGTAAATTGCATAAATAATAATTTATGTCACGAAGACCACTAAAACTAGTACAAAATAGACGTTTTTGGACCTCGCGCGACACTAGCGCCTCTAGCGGAAAATTCACACGCGGTAGCCCCCATTGTCTCTGTTTTTAAGACAAAGTTAAGAATAATAAGAGTTAAGAGGGCGACTAATCCAAAAAATCAAACATCGTCCTTCTCTCTTCACACTCACGCCCGTCTTTCATATGCCAGGTGAAAAAGGACGACGCGGAATCATAGCCAAGTTTGTTTTTTCTTAATAATTCGATAAATATACAAAATTTTAAAAATCCGCCAGGTCAGTGTCTCAATGATAGAATTTTATACAATGTGTTAAAATATTAACTTAGTTTAATGTACGGTTTTGGCAATATATGAAAAATTCGTGAAAATTTGATGCATTTTTGTGATTTTTTTCTATCGAGAAAATTTTAAGATGTCGTGTTTTCGCTTAATTCAAATTCTTGGAAATATAATGTTGTATCTATATTTAGAAAATGAAACAATTCGGGGCTAATTTTCAAGTATAAAAATGAATTATAAAATCGACAATTTAGGGTTAGTCGCCCTCTTAATATAGGTTAGGTTTACATTAAGGAATAACGTAAGAATGAGTAAGTTTTATCAGGATAGAAAAATGATGATTATTTTGTACATTAAAGGAATAAAGTAGATAGCCTGCTGCCTGCAATAGATTTTTTATCTAAGTTAACTTCATAAATCAGATTATATTTTTATCCGTAATTGTTACGAAATTTAACAAATTTCAAAATTAAAAATACTCTTTAAGTGCATAAAAGTACCTAACACCGCACGTTTAATTTATAAGCGCTCAATAAATTTCAGGTATTAAAACCGCTTCAAAATGCAATAAAAAATAAAAGCAGAATCGTGCACACGACGGTAAATTAGCTCCGTGTAGAGCCTTTAAGGGCGAACGAGGTTTCTCTACGCTCGTAATTAAAATCGGATAAGATACGAAACAAAAGAGTCGCTATCTACATACCGGTACACCTTAAACAATACAGCCTTCAGAGAAACCTAAACAAAGTTATGGGATAAGGTAAATCCTTTTAGTTAATCCTTTATTGTTTAATTCAAGGTAACGAAGAAAGGTGAGCGATGTTTAGTTAACCGAGCTTAAGCCCTAATCCCGATTAACTTTGTTTATGCAAAAAGTGTTAGCTTTTACGTGCTGGCTAATAGGCTGGTCAGATAAGTCGGTTTTTGTTGGCCGAGATTAAACTAAAGTCAGTTTGTTGGAAAGACAAATAAAAGGATTACCTTTAAAATGTAAAAAATGTATTATTTGCAAGTTATATTTTAATAGGTAGGTGCAATAAGCAGATGAACAATTAAATACTCGCTAGAATAATTTCCTAAGTGTAATTTTCAGTGTCTAGTGCCCGGTTTCTGCACCGTCCCTATTGAATTATTTATCTATTCGCTAGCAACTTAGATTGGCTAACGTTTAAAAGTTGACCAACCATTAAAGCTATTGAAAATAGCTTTAATCCTGTCAAAAAACCTAGAAACTAGGCATTAGAGACCTACATAATTATTTTATTAAAACTTAAAAAAATGTCTGGCTACTAAAACAATCATTGTCTATGTATCTTTTTTGCAAATCTATCTTCTTGCTCTAGTATAAATTTCAATATAGACAGCAAGCTTTATAAATGCTTAATACGCTTTTAATTGTGTACCTACATATGCGTGTAAAAACATGACGCATACCTTCACTGTGTAGGAACGCTCATAAAAACGAGTACATTTTATAAGTACCGCGAGCGTCGCCGTAAAAGGTGTTGCCGAAATTGTTGAGTGCAGGGTGGTACAGCAATTACACGCGCCGGAGCACACAGTGGCGGATTACGCGACGGGCTCGTTAAACTCTGATTTGTTGTGTAACCGACCGATAAATCCCCACAAAGCGGACCGTCCATCGGATCTCACAATACGACGCAAATTAGATTTCATTTAAAGTCAACGTATTGTCAAAATTCTGTTTGTCCCCGCCGAAACACAATGCCCAGGCGTCGTTCGTCGATGACTTTTTGCTCTCACTCCTAAGATTCCTCGAAACTCGAACATACTCAATCGGGATCGGTAACGGTACAAACGTTTTAAATATTCAATACAGAACTCGAATTAATTCAATATACGGTGGCGTGACGGTGCGGCCGAAGATACGGCGATAAGCTGCGCGGGCGCACGGCGCGGGCGGGGGCCGCGGGAGCCGGCGGGGGCCGGCGGGGCGGTCGTCGCGGAGTGGCCGCGCGGACCCCGCCCCGCGGACCACCGGGAGAGCTAGGCGGCGCCTGACACTCGCGACATACTCTATCTGCTGCTTCGAATTCATTACTACTGGGTTCATTTTCATATAATTAAGCTGAAGTAAAGCACGATACATGGAAAGCTTTTCCTTAAGCTTGTATGTTGCTAAAAAAATCTGTATCTGCAATACCTTCAATTTTCCCATGATTATGATTCGCATAAAAAGCTCTAGCTATATTCAATTAACTAACAACTATTTCGGTTGGTCTAAAAATCTAAGTTAATTATTTTTTACTTTATCTTTTTAAACATGTTATTTTTAATTTAAGTACACGATATACGTGAAATTACTTGTATTTTATACGATTTTAATCAGCAATAAAGAATTTCACGTCGGAACGGCGTCATTACTTTATTTATGATCGTTTTAATCATTTACTGCGATTCGATTGGATATTTAGGCTC
Organism: Cyaniris semiargus; assembly: GCA_905187585.1. Lineage (NCBI taxonomy): Eukaryota > Metazoa > Arthropoda > Insecta > Lepidoptera > Lycaenidae > Cyaniris > Cyaniris semiargus. Next base: position 3,597,451 of record LR994551.1, read on the forward strand.
TGTACAAACGGACGACTAAGGTCTGCGGCTCATGGTGATAGCCAATTTTCTTAAATAGGAAGAAGCAGATCGTAATTATGGTAAAGCTACGAGATATACTATACTCACGGTCAAATTTTAGCAACTAGTAGTCAAATTTACATACATAATATTTTCAGATAGTTGTACTTTGTTCTCTTTATTATATTTACATTTTATGCGAGTTGGACTGGACCCTCGACGCTATGTGATCTTCGCTACCACTTGTCTTGCAAGTGAAAATAGTGTCGCCCCTTACAGATTTGTCGCCAGTTTGCACGATACTTATACCCTTTAGCGCGTTCAATTTGACGCGATAAATTCGGCTTAGTACTAACAATGTAAGTAATGCCTGGGGCGATATCTGATTTATTTCATATGGAGCGGCAACCGTGATTCATCTGGCGAAAATAAATATTTAGTCTGCACCGAACTCTATATTTAACAACGTCTAGTACCATCCGAACAGTTGGTTCATAGGTAAACATGTTTTTCTGCTCTCTTTTGGCAAACGTTATGCCGATTGATAAGTATAATCTGGTAAACGATCAACAATTTGACTGTTGGTACTTGAAAATCATCGTTTTTCTTACATCGTCTGTTATTTTCATTTAGAAAAATTAAATTGTTGAGTAATATTAGCAACAAGGTTTCATTGTTTCTTTTCGTATATAATTATAAGTGTATTTTGTGATAAAACTGAGTTCTAATTATAGTGAAAAATAAAGATAGCGGATCTTTAAAATGTTGAAAAAACTATGACCTATTTAAAAGTTAAAGAATTCATCTCGATTTCAATTATTAAGAGCAAGAGTTGTAAATATTTATTTAATTGAAAACAGGACTTAGTTTTATTGATTTTATAAAAGTGAAAACAGTATTTGTTAATGATCCTTGGCCTTAAGCCAAACTAGTTTTGTTATTGAGCAATATAACACTTTTTTACCTGTAACTTTGCAACAAATTATATTTACAAACACATACCTACTTACTATAATCACTTACACAAAGCTATATTAAAAGTAAAATATAAACCACTTCAAATTAATATAAGAGTATAGCTATTCATTGCTTATAAATTTACTATGAAAAGAAACGCTATTTTCATTCACGCAAAGAAATAATTAAATTAAAAGTGCCAATAAATAAAAATTTATATAAAGTATTGAGTTCGCGTTTGACATTTTATGATTATAGATGGAGGCAGACGACGTGGAGCAACATTTATGTCTCTACGTTTGTGATCGATGAAGAGAAAAGCTGAGCTTTAATATACATCTTTGTATAGAAATCTTGTAGTAACCGTAGTGAAATACATATCTTCTCTAAATATCGACTAATTTAGGTGCAAAATAATCGTAAGTATAATTTTGTAAAAGCCAAACGGATCTAACTTTATTTTTATTACAAAATGTATACCAGGATAGTTGTAATATTTCACTATTCTTATGAAAATACTCTACATGTGCTCTACATGTGTGTATGTGTGTATGATTGTGTATGTGTGTGCGTTTATGGGAGTTTCTCGGGAACGTTAATGTAATCAACACCATTAAGGTCGTCGAATATGATAGAGCGTTGAACTCTATCTATGGCTTCTTTTTAGCGGATATCGAAAGGAATTTATGTAGAGGCGAGAATTCTTCGATACATTTTTTGCTTTACTTTTCCGAAGTTGCTTTTAAAGCTGAAGAAATCAAGAGGTTTGCTAAGTGATTATAGTGCTTTTAATGACACTACGTAGCACTTTTCTAACACTACGTGTTTTTTTTCTGCTAAAGCTAATAGTTTGTTTCATTATATCGTCTACAATCTCTATGATGAGTGATTCCTTAATAAATCTTCATAAAAATCATTATAAATTGACTTGAATTATAGATTTTGTGCCCTTTGTATAAGTAATCCGACGAAAAGAACCCGTTTAAGAAACTCGCTGTGCGATCTCTTATGAATATCTTATGAAAATGTTTTAAATTCTTTTTTTCAGTTAATTGTTTTAAGCTATTGCTTAGCTTTTATCACGAGCTTTGAGTGCGGCGACCGAATCAAGAAATTCCATAACGAAAAAACCTAACACCCCCCACTCCGACCAGTGCGGCGTTGCCAGACTTCGGCACGGTGTTTGTGTGCGTGTGACGTATGTAAATTATAGTTACCTAAGTCGAAAAAATGATATGCAATAGCTTAACCGCGGCAGTCGCCAAGTGCCACACGTATTTTGTTTTCCATTACGTGTCCTTCATCAGGATTGACTCGCAGATTTGGTGTGGGAACGAGTGGCCGCAGCGTCCGGGAAGTGCGCGCGGTGCCCGCCGGTGTCGGGTGTCTATACGGACACACGGTGCATTTCATACTTTTTGCATACGATTTTTGTTACATTAAATAGGCAGGGACCTCGTGGGACACTTACGAAAACGCGTAATCCATACTAATTTTATAAATGCGAAAGTGTGTCTGTCTATCCGTCTGTCTGTCTTTCTGTCTGTCTGTCTGCCTGCTACCTCTTCACGCCCAAATCGCTGAATATATTTTGGTGAAATTTGTTATGGAGATACTTTCAGTCCCGGGAAAGGACCGAAAAAATGTACGGTTCCCACGCGATAAATGAATTTTGGCGCAACGGGGTTGCGGGCGTCATCTTGTGTAAAATAAACAGGAATTTTTGTATCAGGACAGAGTTCTTTCGGGTGTCTCTCTGACTACGTTACGCATATACGGTGCATTTCATACGTTTTGCATACGATTTTTGTTACAAATGTGGCAGATATTACGTAAAAAGTCAAAGTTTAGATACTTTGACTACTATTTTCTACAAAAATACGTTATTATTGTTACACATGGATTTCCATTAAGAACCTACAGCGGCATATAAATTGAGATAGCACATACACACGTATTTAAGTAAGAAAATACGTAAAAAATATATATAGCAATAGCCTAGTTTCAAAAAAGGGTTTTCCAGAACGATCCTACATCACATCATGCTAATTAGAAACTTTACATGGTGAAAACCCGTGACGTCATTTCAGTTTCATTTTTTCTCTACATGACCTATACGCTAAGGCATTCGTTAATTTTCGGTGTTCGTCATTTTCGTTATTCACATGATTCATCGTCATTAAACTGAAACTGACTCATTCACTGAATTATACTGACAACACTCACAAAGTAAAGCTAGGCTTAATCTGAATTGTTTATCGTTTAACAAAATGTTTCTTTTATTTCATCAATATCTATCTATATAAATAAATATAAATTTTGTTAGTCTTGCTAAAATTCGAAAACGGCTGAACCAATTTGGTTGGTTTTAGTCTTAAAACATTCGTGAAAGTCCTGGGAAGGTTTCTATTAGGAGGAAAGCGATACGAAATTCATCGGGTCATCTAGTAGGAAATAATAAGATGATAGGTACGATCTTTAACTCAGGTACAAGTTTAGGTCATCAATCTACTCAGGTAGTGTTCTACTTAGAGATGGACCTTCGAAACTCGTCCGACCTGACTGTGCCTCACTTAGTCACGCCCATCCACGCACCTCCTCTATAAAACACGTCAAAGGTCTATAATATCGGTATAATTGTCTTACCATCCACTAAACATACGGATTGTTATTAATAAGATAAAAATATTAGTACGGGAGCCCGATAACAATTTTTTTTTTATAAATATCAAACTAATTTTTTGTGAGTAGCTTCATTTTGATAAGACGAACAACATTTTTATTTGAGAAAAATCTCGAAAGTGGTAGCTAACAGAGATAGAAAGGATTTCACACTTTGATTTGATGGTCCTAAAATATGGATTGTTTTATTTGTAGGACAATGTTGCTCTTAAATTATATAACTATTAACTTATCAATATACAAAAAATCAGCTTGTTAGGGTTCCGTTTTAGAGTTCAGTAGTCAACCAAGTTTTGTTGATTATAGAACCCTATAACGGAACCCTAACGAGCTGATTTTTGTATACTGATAGGTTATTAGTTATATAATTTAAGAGTAACATTGTCCTACAAATAAAACAGTCCATATTTTAGGGCCATAAATTCAAAGTATGAAATTCTTTTTATCTCTGTTACCTACCACTTTCGAGATTTTTCGCAAATAAAAATGTTGTTCGTCGTATCAAAATGAAGCTACTCACAAAAAATTTGCTTGATAGTAATAAAAAAAATGTGTTCTAGGGCTCCCGTACTATAGAATTTATTACATGAAATAATTATTTAGATTAAAATAAGCATTTAAACTTATTAAAAGAAAACAAAATTAACCTTATATAACTCAAACGCCAGCCTAAAACCAACAGTGTAGTTCTATGGCACGTCATTTAAAATCGAAAGGAATGCAGAGATACATATCACCTTTCGTTAAAAAACTCGAGAAACGAAGTAGCTAAAGCGTGTTTAATTGCATTCTACAAGGCGAGTGACTGAAATTCGATTAATACCGGATAATTACGAAGCGTCGAATATTAACACCTCGCGCGCGTTGAAGTCTTTTCCACCGACGATTTAATCGATCCCATTTTATCTCTACATAAGGCGTAAATTACAGTGTGTATATAAAAAACGACACGCTTAATTCTAATTGCACATAAGCTAGAGAAACTCTGAATAATCGACCAATGATAATCGATTAATTTTATTGAAAATCGTGGTCATATTATTGGCGCGTATGATCCAGTACAGACGCGTCGTGTGACGCTCGCGACTGGTTTGCCGCTCCCGCCTTATCTCGGCTATTCCGTTCCCACATTTTCTTTTTTTTTTATTTAAGCGACAAGGAAATTTTATAGCTTATCCCTTTCGGGTACAGTTTAATTTTATTGCGTCAAAATAAAAAGGACCGTTAGTGGCTAATGTAGAGAATAAACGATAGAGATTAGGATAGAGCCTTATTCTGAAAATTCGGATCTTTTAAACTGAATGTTGAAAATAGAGAATTAGGCTTGCTTTGTTTTAAAGTAATATTTACATTTTTGTGTTCTCTTTTCAAATTTCCAATATTGTAATTTGTCAATTTCTCTTAAAGTGGTTGGAAAATTCGTATAGCTGAAAAGTTAACGATAGAGAATATATACCAGCGAATGTCAGTTTAGAGTTAAAAATTCACCTTCACCTTGTCAGGTCGAGGTCGCGACCGGCCATGTCGACATTAATAATTTATGAACAAATAATTTATACAAATCGCTAAAAACATGAGTCCAGTCTTTTCAATTTACAAAACTCTTAAGAAAATGTAGAGAACTACGAAGATCTTACAATTTCACAATGTATTTTTGGTCACATATTTTGGGTCAAAAATTGCATGTTCATAATAATATGCTTTGTATAAAAGATTATTAATATATACTGTTATGTAATTGTTCCGACATCTTAAATTGTTTATCTCGTTAATAGCATACTCAGTCTCTAGAACAAATTGATTTCATCCTAATAAAATTAAAATCAAACAAATCAAAGCGACTACTCTTAATTTGCTTCTACTTTGACATTGATCAATTATAACCTGACCTTTAGCTACTATCTAGCAATAAACAACTTATCTCCTAATATAATAAAACGTAATAAACCTAATGACATGATATTCGGTCGTATAAAGTGTTTTTGTATATTTATGATGTCCATAAACGATGCCAATTAACTTCCAATAATTCCGAACTGATAATGCAAATATTGTATAAATTATGCTAAGTTAGAGTAACTTAACATCACACGCCTGCAAGACGCAAAAAGATGTATGTAATACCAAAAACTTTTTGCTGTGTTAAAAAGTAAGCTAGGTATAACTCACGTGTTCTTCTAAGAATATTTGAATCAAATATTATAAAAATCTTTACACATTGTTATACCATCCATTAGGTAATAGTGAAATAATCAATATTGATTTGCGAGTGAAAGAATGCGCAAGAGGAACTAAGGCATGTATATGAATAGTCTCTCCCATCGTTATGTTCTCATATAGCTATAAGTAGCCATTGAATCACCGACGTAATTATAGAAGGGGGGGATCGGCTGCGATGCGGCGCGCGGAAAAGAGATAGACATATGTAATTTCACATGTGGGAAAAGGATGGACGCTAACAAGAGGCTCGTTTGATCGACACCGCCGGCGCGGGTGCGGGAGCGTCTGGTGCATTCTTCTTGAAAAGCCTCGGCTATATATTAGGTCGGTACAGTTATATGCCTATTAATATTTTCAATTTATCATTGTTTTACACCAGGACTCTTAACGGTTCGCTGACCGTATCGTATTACATATCAAAGGTATTTGAAATAGTTTAGGATAGCATCTACATTCTACAGGGTTTCCGTTGTTAGTTTTCCTGTAAAAATTTTTCGTATGTTTAAAAGATCATTTAAAACTCTATTTAATTTCATATTAAACTCGCGATGTGTGCTGTGCTTTAATTTACGGCAGTTATTATTTAGATACTTTGTTCCATGATTCAACTTTGTATATCAAACGAACCGATGTTAAGTAGTCAATAAATAGCAAAGGTAAATGCTGTAAAGTTACATAATCTATAAATTATAATCAAAACAACGAGGAACAGAATTTCCTATAAGTTTTGTGCCTCGATTCGTCGTTTAGACTTCAGGCCGGCAACGCGCCTGCAGCTCTTCTGATGTTGCGAGTGTCCATGGGCGACGGTAGTTGCTTATCATCAGGTGACCCGTTTGCTCGTTTGCCCCCTTATTTTATAAAAAAAATCTTCAGAAACATACCTGTTTTAACCGAGCAGTGTATATAGGATCTGCTCTCGTAGAACACCCAGTCGAATCCCGCTTCTACGGCCAGGCGAGCCAGCATGCCATATTTGCTTCTGTCTCTGTCACTGGTGGTCAGGTCCACCGCTCGTCCCTCGTAGTGGAGGGAGTTGTCCTGGTGGGAGTTCTCCTCGTCCCAACCCTCGATCACTCGGAGACGGACGCCGGGCCACTGGTTCATCACGCTGATGGCGAGAGTATTCAGCTTCTCCTTGCATCGCTGGAATGTTTAGATTGATTCGTTAGTCTAAGAACAGAAATAATTTGAATGCCATGTATTATAATATGGTACGTTGTGAATTAGTTAAGTTTATTTATAAGTGAAAATAAATGTGGTTTTTTTTTGAGAAAATAAATATATTTAAACCCAAACTGGTATAGGGTTTAGAAGTCATAACTGGGAAAATGTAAAGGCACATGGGAGAACATTAAAATTTGAATTAATTAAAACAATGTTGTTTTATGTTTAGTCTTTCGACAAAGAAGAACTTTGTATGCGATTATAGAAAAAACTAGTTCAAATCTTGTAGAGCAAGAATAGATTTCAATTTAAGGATACTTCAATACGACCACTTCAATTATCTAAGATACAATAATATCGGTGGTCTAAATATTGTGAGGAACAATTGAAAACACAATGCAGAGATGACAACAAACAAAAGAAACCGTGTTAACAAATTAACAGGCAGGATACGGCGCGTGGAGAATCCCATACAAACTCCATACAAACTACACAATTGAGGCGAAATAATTCTTTCGCCAAATAAAGGGGATGTCAAAATATTTATAAAGAAACGGGACAATGCGACACGCACCGCATGCAGATTGAAGTGAAAAAATTTATAGATTGACGTAACGAATCGGACGCCCCGCTTGGATGTCGCATTCATACCGCCCGTACGGACCCATACATAATTACATACAAACCCAAACCGCCTAATGAAGAGTTGTATGAAGCGCACTACAAATTCCCGATTCTCCACGCTCAGAAGTGACATATTTCGAAGATTTATCGCTTTATTTGCATTGATTGAATTTGCATGAAAACTTTTTGAATGCGTATCCAATTTTGATTATTGGAGATACTGATATTTAAATCATGATTCGTATGTAGCAAAATGTCTCAGAATCCTTACTAATATTGTCACGGGGTGAATATAAATCTGTCTGTTACCTCTTGTCCCCTAAACGGCTGAACCGATTTCGGGTATGCAGATACTAGGAGAGACGGGAAAGGACATAGGATAGTTTTGCGGGCGTCATCTAGTAATTGCAATAAAACTATTGCTGTAAGATCAACAGGCTACAACATGTAGATTTTATTTCAATTAAATTAGCTCTTTATTCTCCTAACTCTTAAGGTGTCCATACACGGGACAATTTGTCGTTTCGATCAACCGTCAAGAAAATCGTCCAATCGATCTTTTGACCATAAAATTGTTTGCGATATTGCCACACACGTACAATTACTCGTTCGATTTTAACATCGAGGCGACAAATCGTCACGATAATTGACCCGTGTATGGGCACCTTTACAATATTTACGATATTCGCTATTACAAAATGTCTCAGAATAATATTATTAAAACTATTGCTATGACCTACATGCCCTACGTACTGTGTAGGACCTACCTCTATATTAACCTAGCTCTACATTCCTCTACGTTTTTACGGTATTCGCGTCACAAATCAATACTTGATCCTGTAGCGAGAAGTCTGTATTTGGGAGTGTTGTATGCTCAGGCACACTAAGACAATCGCGCGCTAAGTGTCAGCGCAAACACAACGCGTGGGAACGAACGCAGGTAATTAGTGAAGTATTGCCCAAAATGTTTCGCATTATTCGAGGGAAAGTGCGTAGGAACTTTGAGAAATGATTCAGGAATATGAAAAAAGATAAATTAAGGTGAAGGGAAGGATATTATAGTGTCTTTATGATGCAAGGATTAGAATGATTTTCAATTTATTAATGGTTAACATTTACTTGTTTAGCGACCACGCTCCGAGAGATTTTATAATAATATTATTTTAATTTAATAAAGAGTTTGAAGAAAAAATGGAGTTTGTATGAAAGTCTTCATTAAACTAACGTTTAATTAACTTTGTCATTAAATATGAGTGCGGCCGTTTAAAAGTAATGCAAGGATCATTAGGTTTTTTTTTAGCTTAAATTATGGTTAAATTTGAATAGTTTAAGTAACAATTAAATACCATAATATTTTACTTTAATTGTCGAAAGAAAATTATTTCATTACTTAAAAAATGTATATAAAATCTTTTGGTTAACTTCTGTACCTACTTATTTGCTTTTTACTTGTTTATAAACAATTAAGTGTGCTGACACTAGTGTACTAAATAGACTACTAATATTTATTCAATTTACTTGTCACAAACAATTGCTAATAACATAAACGAATGAGATGAATAAGGAAATTACATTGCTTTTCTCATCTCACGGGAAAAATAAAACATATTGGGAAAAGTCAAGGTTTTCCTTATTTTGACAGGGAAATGGAGAATAAAATATAACATTGCATTAGCTTATGAAACGGTTCTGAAAAAACAAAAGGATTACATACGTAGACTGTCAATAATTGTTATGAAAATATTTTGAAAGCCTCTAAAGTTAACCGTATTAGTAAAGAATTTGTAAACAAAACATTATAATATCAGTAATCTTAACTCCTCCGAAAGTATAAATAGATGGGATTATAATACAATTGCAATAATAAATACGGTCGTTTGAATCGCTGGTTATATACCAGTTGGGAGAGCCATTATAAATTCATTATGCATATTTTTAGTAAACAACCTGTCGATCACAATACGGCGCGGGCGCAGCGGGTGTATAAAATGGCGCTCAACGTCTTATAGATGACTACACCTTGTTTATAAAGTAGGTATTGATAAAAAGCCTTAGCTGGAAACTTTAATGTTGGTATCATAACACGTATTGTTTGGATGTTTAAAAAACTATACATTTTTAACAAGTAAAAAAATAAAGCTTAAGAAAAGAAAAATTAAACATTTCTTCCTTGGCTATTTGAGATCGATTGGTATGTAACATAAAAAAAATTATAAACAGTTAAGGCGCCATGTAACAATCAAGCCTATAAATTAGATGGTCGACACCTTTGTTATTTTTTCGCTGACTTAAAATGTATAATATTATCCTGTAAATGTCACGGAAAATGAAGCCTGAAAGTTATTTAAATGAGTTAGTACACGAAATCTGTCCGCAGGAACTCCGACAAAAAGCTCGCCCGCACTTAAAATTAGCGACCAAATTATACGACATCAAAACCACATTACGCGCACATTAATTAAAATAACGAGCATATCGAATACCTAAGGTCGGACTACCTGCAGGCACTGCGCGTCCAGGTTATTCTGCGGGCGATAACACCTTTACGCCGACGTCTTAAGGATCGTTTTCGTGGAAACTCGGAGGTAAAACAACTCGGAACGGACGGTATAATGAGAAAAAAACCCAAGGATCATCGCACGGCGCGGGTGCGGTAACGCGAGATAGATCCGCCAGATATTTATAATGGCGATCAAATTAGCCACAAAAGTTTATAAATCACGGCTCTTGTGTCTCGTTCGAGCGATTTGAGGCGAGAAGCGAGAAATTGAAGCGATAAATCGGAATCAATTACAATTGACACAATCAAATTCAAAATAAAATTCCATTTCAACTTTGATAACACTTTATTTTTAAATTCGTTTCCCAAAGGATACCGACCTATCATTTACAGCTGCAAAAAGGTGCGCATTATACTTCCATCGAAACACCTCATTTGTTGTAGGTATGTTTATCTTAATGTGATCAAAGTTTCATGCCTTAAATATTACAAGAGTTTAGAGACGACGATGACTAGTGGTAGATTTATTTCACTAAATATGGAGACTACAGAGACTCCTATATTATAGTATTTTAAAACAAAATATGTGGATATTATAAAAGTCAGATTACACAGTTAGATTTAAGCTTCATTGGCGATTAGTAACTCAGAACTTCCTTTGCAATATCTCGTGATAGTCTAATACAAATACATAAAGAGACCGAAACATTAACGGGCGGCGTCAAAAAAACTGCCCTTAACTTTGTGGTTTCCACAAAACAAAAAAAGGCGAATCCAAAACCAGTCATTGGTCGGTTTTTCGACTTCTGGCCTTGTACAAAAAACGCCGTGTTAAGGAATGTAAAGAGCCGTTTAATTATCCTAATATATCGTTATGGGCGCTGGGGGAGGCAGTATAAATTAGTAATGTGTCACCGACCATCTACAAATATTTAGTCTGGGCTCTCAAGTATTATTTTGTTAACTGCTTAAATATTAGAAAAAATATTTTTTATTTCTCACCATTTTCTATTTTACTTTAAAAAGAAAATATTATTTAAAATATTGAGTTTAAAAACAATTTTGAGAGATTGCGTTTATGAATATGCGTTTATGCGTTATGAAGATATCTTATTATTTTATTTATTTTGAGTCAAGAATCGCATCACGTCAATCTGAATGTATTTCATGCCTATTGACCTTTATGTGCTATGATAACTTTTGACATAGCTACACCGGAAATTCCAGCAATCCTTATGTAGATGTAGCTTTAAAAGAAGACACGTGAGTAGTACATATATTCACACATTAACACGTTTTGTTTTAGCTGAGACGTAAAAGTTAAAAAAAAGTAGATACTTGAGGGTTTCCAACGTAATAAGACGGCTAAAATATAATTCTTTGTTAAAATAAAATATTGCGGAATATTTGAAAATAATTATTATGTACACCTGTGTTTTTGTCATACCTATCAAGCAAAATATGCACAAATAAAATAAATAAAACTTCAATCAATTTTTGTCACTTCAATAAGCATTTACAATATCAATAAAACTTGAAATGGTCGTACAATAAGTTAAAAAGCTTATAACAGATTCGCAGGCCGAGCTTTTGTTGGTCGGTTTATGTAAATAACTTGTCCTGTCCTTATGTTACTTCATTTAAATAACAAAAAGTTACAATAAAGCATTAATTGGTTTTTAATTGTAGTCTGAAACTTGAGATTAGTAAATGCACTTCCGTAAAAATGTACAATAAAAAACCCTTATTACTTCTTAAAAATAGTAAGCGGTAAATAAAATTACTACTTACTTGAAATACGATTTAAATTGGAGCTTTTCACTTATAGTTTTTAATAAGAGAATTAGCAATTAATTTCCACAATTTAGTTAGCTATACAGTTTGCTACAGTACAGTAGTAAAGCTTAGTACTGAAGTTTTACTTATACTGCGTTATGATATTGAATGTACTGTCACTTCTTGGTAGAAATTCATGTTCAATTAAATAATTATACACTTTCCTTGCACTTATTCCACTTTATTTTAATAGATTTATTACAAAATTATTATATACACGACCGGTTTCGAAAAAATCATCATCAGGTGTACTGCAGGTAATTTAAAATTTTTTAAAAATTTGTAAACAAAAATCGGGTTGTCAGCATCATAAAATTTTTCTACCATTCAGTACAACTTTCTACCAAAAAACAATATTTTCTACCAAAATCACAAAACAAATTTTAAATGTATTGAAATCTATAAAATTGTTAAATATTTGGTAGAAAATATTGTTTTTTGGTAGAAAGTTGAACTGAATGGTAGAAAAATTTTATGATGCTGACAACCCGATTTTTGTTTACAAATTTTTAAAAAATTTAAAATTACCTGCAGTACACCTGATGATGATTTTTTCTAAACCGGTCGTGTATATAATAATTTTGTAATAAATCTATTAAAATAAAGTGGAATAAGTGCAAGGAAAGTGTATAATTATTTAATTATACTGCGTTACCCAATGGTTAAAACTATCGGTAATTTTCTAAGCCACAACACAAATATTACGCGACGTGTACTACAGTTGGTTTACACCAGATAGGTGTTGTTTGTTCACACTGTAGTCTGTACTGTCGTAGAACCTGTCATGTATTAGTAGTATGTTGGTTCTTAGCGTTTGTAAAAGGAAATTTATTGAATTCAATTAAATTTTCAAACATAAAGGTGCGATGTACTTTTTAATATTTTTCCAAAATATAATAATTTTTTTTACATCCTCAATAAAATGTATCTGCTTCATATTAATTGTATTAATATGTTTCCCATATAAAGTGAATTTCTACTCGAAATTAAATAAGTTGATTAAAGTTGAGCCATTTAGAATTAACAATATATTATGCGAATAATAATGCATTACAAAAACGTAAAACAGCTTTCACAATATATCAAAATAGATTAATAAATTCTAACAAAAGAGTGCGAAAGCGTCTATAGCGAACATGCAAACAAATGCAGGTAGATCTTTGAAGTATTTCGAGGTTTTTTCTCATAGAGCCAACCGCTAACGAAAACAGTCCACAAGGCTTTTAAGGAGACCCAGCCACCTTTCACTCGTTTAAAAAACTCTTTTGAAACAAGACACCAATCCGTGTGCACTGTGATACAGGCTGTTTATAAAACCTTTGCTTCCTGTCCGTCTATTGTATTAAAAAAATCAATTAAAATTAAAAAGTTTAGAATTAAAACTTTCGAAAACGCGGCGCGCGTTTAAGTCTTTTTTACTGCATATCATTATAGTTACGTAGACCTACGATAAAACATTTCAATGACATTTCAATCGAAATTTTCAAGCCTTATTAACAAAAACTTGCACCTAAAAATAACTTACACCATAAAATCAGAAACGTAACGATCAAAACGGGCCAATCAGAACTCGGTAATAATTGGTCGAAATTGGTATCGAATGGGAATCGATTCGAGACCCACCTGTTGGTCCTTCGAGCCGTCTTGTTACGTTATTGTTACCCGCGGGAACACAATTTATGATGCCGGGGTCACTGGCGGAGTCAATGAGATCTCCGCTGCAAGTCATCGTGGGGAACCGACAATCGACAATCATATTTATATTTTAGACAATAGACTATAGACTTACCGTACCTAATAGTTGTGTATAATCATAAAAAACGAACAGTTTGGTTTTCAATAAATAAAACAACGCTACAAGCTTGTTACAATCTAACGAACCAGATTATAAATGCCATGGATAACCGAGAATATGCTACTGTAGTATTTATTGACATGACCAAGGCGTTCGATTTTGTATCACATAAAATACTCCTCAGCAAACTAGAACGACTAGGAATCAGAGGGCCTGCCTTAGCTTGGATAAAGTCGTTTATCTCCGATAGAACACAATATACAGAAATAGAATACATAAATATATATAAAGAATTAAATAGTTGTAAATCGAGAAGTAAGTTTAATCGTTATGGAGTGCCTCAAGGCTCAGTATTAGGTCCACTGTTATTTCTTTTTTATATAAATGACATTCCCTATTTGACAAAATTTTATAAATTGACATTATTCGCAGACGACATATCTATTTTATTTACACATAAGAAAAATGACATGGCAAAAATTGAATCTGACATTAATAAAACACTCAAGACCATAATTGATTGGCTGACATTAAATAATTTACAAATAAATATTAGTAAAACGAAATACATACAATTCATAAATTACAATAAAAAACCACTAAAACTACAACTATCTTACGAAAACCAACAAATTACAGAGGTTTATGATAACTTATTCTTAGGGATTCAGATAGACAGACATTGTAATTGGCAGGCTCACGTCGATAGAGTATGTAATAAAATTAATAGATTTGTGTTTGTTCTAAGTAGGCTTACGAGAACAGTGAACGAACATGCAGCGTTAATGGCTTATCACGGCTATGTATCAAGTGTTCTTAGTTATGGACTTATTATTTGGGGAAACTCCTCACATATAGACAATGCATTCATAGCTCAAAAGAAATGCCTCAGAGCAATAGCTAAAAAACCACCGTATGAATCCTGTAAGCCTGTGTTTAAAAAATTTAACATTCTGCCTTTACCGTGCATTTACATTCTAGAGGTGTTTAAATTTGTCATCAAAAATAAGGATTCTTTTACACAATTTTTTGATAAATATCCGACGAAATATTTTCGTAATCAACACAGATTAATTATAGACAAGAAACCCAAGACAACTAATTTTCTTAAAAATAGTTACTCCATGTGTGTAAAAATTTACAATAAGGTGCCGACTCAAATAAAAGATTTAACATACAATAGATCTGTAAAAGAGCTGAAAAAAATGCTGATGAATACGTGTTATTACAGTGTAAAAGAATTCTTAGAGTCGTAAACTTACCGGTGATATATATCTTTTTAAGAAATGGTACATATGGAATAAGATTAATTTATAATTTATTGTATTTATTATATTTTATTTAACTATTTTAAATTGACATGTTGCGTATTTAAAATTAATTGTTCATTAATTATTTATTATCATATAATATTTAGAACTATTAATGAATTGAATTGTAAATTTTATAATATAGTATTATTTGAAGAATTTTAAATGAACTGTTGTAAAAATGTAGTACTTAGACTTAAGATGATATTAAATTATTTCTTTATTTTAGTTTTAACTTCTAAGTGACTTGAAAATTTGCACGCCACTCAAAGGCAAAATAAGAGAATTGACCTGACGAACATCTAATATTGTACCTTATTTTAAGCAAATAAACGATTTCTATTTCTATTTCTGTAAGATAAAATTTTTGGGTATATAAAACAGTTTTTGAGTTAATACTGTTAGAGGTTTTAGTTACACTTTCAGTACACCGAGGTTAGGAATGTTTTTCAGATTTTGAATATCGTAATCGTATTTGAAAATTTCTAAAGTAAGTGACAAACATCTATCCATACAAACATGTATAACTCAGGATAGTAAAGTTTCGAGAATTGGCTGCTTTCGGGTTTAAGTGCTTCGCTTTACGAGCGCCGAGTGAATAGAGCCTGCAGGCTTCGCTTGTTTAATACCCCTTTATATAAATACATACTCCTTCCCATGTATGGATTGTCTGTTTGTACGTACGTTATACATATTAAATATTATAAATCACCGATATTGGCATATATCGACCATAAAATAATATAAAATGTAAATTTCTAAAAGATAAAAATTATTTTCATTTTCTGTCTCAGCAATTTAAATTCCATAACTGTACAGTTTACAAATAAAATGCGACGATTTCTCGAAATAAGCGCGTCTCAACTTTGAATATTTTAAAACGCTTCGTCGTATAAGGCATTATTTTATTCGAGTGCTAATTATTTAAAAGAGAACGTATGGGCGGAGTTGTAGACAGCGGCGCGCATGAAAAATAAGGCAGGTACGAGTTTACATGTGCGTAATTATTATTGATATTTTCAACATATTATCAATAATGTTTTGCGCAATTATTCTCGTTTAAATCGCGCGGAAGGCTGTAAACATTTAAGGCCGGTTGCGGGAAGTTGCGAGAAGTTGCGCGAGGTTGCGGGGGGTCGCCGCGGGTTGCGGGGGATTGCCGCGGGTTGCTAATTCCCCTCGCCGCCTCGACGATAACTGCTGATCGATTTGCATCCGTAATTACGTCACTTTTAACACGCCGGGTGAAGAAAACTCGACGAGTAAGCGATTGCAACATGTGACGAGGCACCGCCTTTTCCGAACCGGTCGCGCTTTATTACCCGATATCACTCTATCACCCATTACCGCGGCGTTTCGCTTTAAAAGTGTTCGACGGAAAAGCTGAAAAGGTTATTGTTAAATTGTTGTACTTCAGCTGGCATTTGGTGTTGCGTGCGTCACTTTTACGTAATTTAGGGCTGGGTTTTAAAATGTCGAACTACTGAACGAAATATCTATATATTTCGTTTCCTTGGTCTGATAAACAAACTAGAACATAAAAATATAAATGTATTTGCTGTCGGTACCACCACGAAACAAATCACTGGTCGTTATGAGCCATTAGATAATATATCAGCGAAATCATGACGCGCTTTAGCTATCGTAATAAAATTTATTGATTTATCAGTAAATCAGAGCTACACAATTCGAGGCGGCCGTCGCATCGGCGCGGCCCGCTGCGCGTACGGTCAGCAACGTTCCCAGCATTCTCCAACAATAATAAAGTTACTTCGCTTAATCGCTCTCATTGTTTGTCCCTCGTCCAGCGAAGGGCGTGGGCGTAAAATCAACAATCGCACACGTATCATCGTTTTGCTGACGGTCCCCGAGTGCCTCTCGATAATATTTTATAAGACAAATAACACGATAAAGATGTTTTGACGTGGCCGCGTTCATCGCTCACGGTGTATGCGCCCGGGCGTATACTCGTAAATCGTAATACTGTGATTTCGGCTCAAACAAAACAAAGGCGTTCTATTGTGACGCGTCGACGACAGGTCTTAGCGGCTTCGTCCATTAGCATTGTTTTAGGATTAACCGTCGATCGACACGCATATTTTAATGTGTTTTTTTAATCGGTGTGAAATGACTACCGAGTCGTAAGTGTTTGATAAGTAAACTCTTTTTGTTTGAGCCGTAATGGATGTTATCTGCCTCACACCGCCGGACCTCACGGAGTCAAACTGATATGTGCTCGCCGATTTAGTGATTTAGACGTGAATTTGACGTGTTTGATCTTCGAATGAGTCATACGATTGAATTATCATTTCTCTCTTACATCTGAATTTCATGCTTTAAAGCTTATGGTATGGTAGAGCTAAAAGCATAAACCAAATATTCTATTTCATTTTTTACCTAATGATACTTTAATGTTAGTATTAAATATGTAAATAAAGTTATGTACTGTCAGCCCATGTAAAAATCAGGTACAGTAGCCATTCATAAAAACGCAGGAGCATTTTATCCCAAGTCTCTTTCTATGTACGTAGTAAATTACCTCGATAGCAGGTATCAGGGTCATTTATATATTTTTTATCAACTCCCTAGCAGCTCCCCGAGAGCCATCAAATCTTATCGCTCATCACAAACCGAACACAAATCACTTTGGCAATGTTTTAACAGGCCGAGATAAAATATTAGTGTATCAATTAATCGAGTTGCTAACAGGCGGAATTGCTCAGGTGACTGGGGTTGATTCTACTGATGCTTAACCGACCGTTAAACTCTGGTTAGCTGAGAGGTTTAATCAATGTCGGTAGGATACGCGCTTACCTACACATGACGTAGTAATTTATAAATTATTATAAAAGAAACGATACGGTAAAGGAAATATAAGCAGTATAGTACGGGAGCCCTAGAACATTTTTTTTTATTACTATCAAAAAAAAATTTGTTCTAGGGCTCCCGTACTAGTACTAATTTAGAAGCTGTCCATAATTTCGTTGTGCTGAAATACGTTTATCGTGCGAGAATTAAACTTATAGAATTTAAATTATAGATTTAAATATATTTTAGGGATGAAAACTATCCCGCGATTTATATTTCATCAGAATTAGTTTAGCGGTTTTAGCATGAAGAAGTTGGATGGCTTATTACCTTTTTCTATACTGATTTGTCGTTAAATGTGCTCGCAAGTTAACTGTGATTTAACCTCTGTCGAAACAGCGGTAAACCGGCCCGCTCGTCTCGAGTTACACAAAAGGTTCGTATTGTTTTCGGTGCCCAAATCAAATCTGATATCCTCAATAATTTGACAAACTCTGAAGTTACTGTTTTTGTGAATCAAAAATGTATTGAGTTTTGAATTGCATTTTGTTGATTTTCTTCTTCCTAACAAAAGTTTAGTTAATCTAAACATTTATTTACATTTATCTCAAAAGCAATTAGATATAAACCAAAAAAGGTACTAAATAAAAAAAATTAAACCTTTTTTGAGCCGCAAATTTTCGTTACAAAAAATATTGGTTTACGTTACGCTTCCAACCGATTAGCTTTACGGGGAGACAATCTGACACGAGATTATGTTGTGGTTTCCGCGCCACCGGGCCCCGGGAATTCGCGGGAATCGCAGTTTACAAACGGTTTCTAGTGTCAAATGAGGTTATTACCCGATTGAGCCACGAGGGTTATGTTTTCTGTATGTGTGTATGTATGTACTAGATGTTGTTGTGTTGATGCACCTAAATTCGGTAACAGTAGGTACATTTTCCGGGATAAAAATAGAGACTAAAAAAAATTTCATTACAATCGATTTTACGACTTTAGCGTGAACATAACACACAGTCTTTATATTATGTAATTAAGTAGTAAGAATGTGTATAATATTATGTTACTACAGTATCTCTAGTGTCTAAGCAATACTATTTCGGCTTGAGTATCATTACATCTGAGCGATATTAAAAAAAAATTTCTACCACACTATAATAAACTTAAACATATTCTTTCACATTTATTTCTATTCCAAGGTTTTAAACTCAGTAATAGAATATCTCGAGTCTTGTGTCGTTTGTCAGCGGACAAAGGACTCCTGTGGTCTCCCATTGTCTGCTCCATCTCTACTATTAAGTATTTTGGTTTTCGCGAACCCTCTGTTTTGTCGATACAAAACGAGCGATTGGCGACGTTTAATCCTTTTAAACTAGGTTTAAAAACTATAAACTTTTACGCGAACAAATTATTGCAACAACGACAGAAAAAGGATAAGGGCGAAAACGTCTTTTCGTTGGGTCGTCACCTAAACTATTGAGTCTATTGAAATTAAAAAAAAAAACAAGTTTAAAAGCCACTGCCTTATTTCCAATTCGAATTTTACCTGTCAAAAGTCGCGTTTGTAGACTGTTTGAGATAATTGCAGCTTAATATTCTAAAGAATTGACGAGGAAACAATTAAAAATATTTGCATAACTGTGACCTGATTAGGGTCGGTGGACACTCGCAGATATTTCGGCGCGATCAAACGCGGCGGTCGGCAATTAATTACCAATTTGTCGTGGGTGCCAACTGGCGGGATATGTTGCACCCACATCAGCCACGCCGCGATAACGATAACAAATGTTTAACGTTATCTCGACATCGACACGAGAGAGCTTTTTGCCACCGTCCCTTTCAAAATGTCCCATGTTTTATTGAAAACTTGCCGGATGTTTTAAAATTGATTTAAGTATGGAATTTCACGGTTTGTTAAACATAATATGTTAAACTGTTATAACATTTTCATAAATGTATATTCAATGTAAGCTGTCAACAAAATTATGATTAGAACCTGTTATAAAGTGGACTCATCAGGTCACGGTAATGTCATCAGCATGCAAATTGCTCACAACAAACTAGATTACCCGATTGCCCGGAAGAAAATTGGCTCATTATTAAGGCGTACTCATACCCGCTACGTCAGAGCTACGGCGTAGAATGTCCCTGCGTAGCACGCCGAGTGGGAACTAACCTTTACCGCCTATTATCACTAAGTCAATCATTGCAGTATCGATGGCAAGCTATTAAACTTAAAATTAATCATATTGACAATGTATTCATCATTGTCAATGTAACGCGCCAACTAATAATATGTCACTCAGTTTGGCGGGATCACCTCGTATAGTGTATTAGATGGCGCAATTTTAATTGGAAATTGGTCCGAAACCTGACTTTACTAACAAGGCTTTAACCCGTCGATCGTGGGAAAACGAGACGCAATAGATATTCTATTTTGTCTCGGACGCCGTTGACCATATGGGGCTTGATGAATTAAATAAATATATTTCAATAATAAGTAGGTTTCTAAAGAAGTAGGTATGGAATGTTTTACAACGTGAGCAACATGCGTCGGTAAAAACCCAATGCAATTTCGACCTTAGAATTATGAGGCGCAAACCGGACCTAATGTATATCAACCTATATATTTCCAAGATGGCGGCATGCTAGGGTATAATTATCATCGTGTGCGAAATTGGGGTCTCACCTCGCCTCGCCATAAATAAAATAAAAGTTCTGTGGGAGGAGTGCAGCGCTGCGCTAATGTCCAGCAACGTTGCACAGCGCAGCGGGGGATTACAATTAATTGATATTAGCTTGTGAGTTCCTCGCAAAATGGTAACTAAGTAGGGGATGTTTTTGCAGAAGAATTTAGTTTAAAGGTATAGAATCTGTGGCAATTTTGCTAAAGTATTTTTAAAGTAATGTTCTTAAAAATTTGCTTCTAGAACCTTAAGTAATTAACTTTGTAGGTACTGCTGATTAAATGAGCTAACTTCATATAAATATCAATTGGCATATCTATTACAATTTATAATATACTTAAATCTAATGGCGCTTTAAAAACCTGGTAGCCATATGAAGGACATATTTGTATTGTACGTGTAAATGTCAAAAATTACTCAACTTCAGATTTAAATATGAATAGAGAGGCGCCACGTTCAGCGCAGGTACACTCTCGTACCTCATCTTATTTCTATAAAAATAAGGTTGAAAATCGTTTAACGAACAGGTACATAAAAACCGGCCCTAAATAGTATAAATGTCTCGAGCACAATGCGCTATCATGGCTGATCGATTCAGTTTATGACAGGCTAATTCCAGTCTAGAATGTTCGAGAAACCTTCAGAGTTATTGATATTGTTTCACACGTGTGAAGCAACGAAACATACAATATTATGATGTGCCTAATGTTTAAGACTTAAAAAACTAACTTATATAATGGGCATGTTCAGTCAGAAAGCGTGGTCACCTTCAGGAGACTTGTTCCTTTTTAATAGTAAACTATCTCTCTATGATATCATCTGCTTCTCTTCTTCTCTTAATCTCATGGCCTTTAGACTGTAAAATTCTTGAAGAATGGTCTAGTGGCGTAGATTCTTAGTTTTCAAATTATTATTCATCCAAGCTAAAAAAATAACAATTAGGTATAAGTCAAGAAATGTAAAATTCTACATGTCACTTTTCTAGTTCAAATTTTTAGGATAATAATTATGAGGAGTGTCAACACGTACGCTGTACATTATCCTAAATAAATCGTAATAGCAAGGTCTTATAAGCGACATTTTAATCAATACATAAACCGTGGTAATATAAATCTTAAGATATGTCATCGCGAGTCGCTAGTTTATCGCTAAAATGATATCTTAATGCGCTAACTATTCAACTAGTAGCGAAATCAAACTGTCATTTATAGTTATTACATATTACTACTGTAAATGATTTACGTCATTATTACTTAGATTTAATAGAATTGTCTATGAGAATTACTATTTAGTATTATTATTATTATTATTAGTAATAACTCTGTAGTTATTGACGAACTTTGTGTTTGACTTACAAGTTATTAAATACGAAGATGACTACGTTCATTGCAGGATTCCAAGTCAATGTAGATAACTGTTTAGTACTTTAATATAAGTTCTACTTTTTTTCTTTATTCAATTTAATTAATTATGCAATAAAGAATATCAAAATGCCATTGATAGTGCTATTCCAAAAAACTGCTCTTAAATCGATTGTGTAGGCAATTGTTTAACAAGGGACCTTGCTTGTCGCATTTTTTAATTTAAAATATACAAATCTATGGGGTAATTTGGATATTTTACAAACTGAACGTCATGTTAGTGTTTATTTTGCAGTAGTTTAAACGCTATTTAGGTTATGATTTGGTTCCGATGTTATCTCGGCGACGTCTCAGGCGTCTTTTGTGTAGCGACGTGTAATTTATTGGCACCAAACTCGAGATAAGTTCAAAATGAAAATTTATTTAAATCCTCGCCTCAAACATTGGTATTTAATTTGATGATATGAATTTTAGTTTTGGTCAATATCACGAAAAATGGAGGCAGCTAGCAAAAGTTATTGTAATCACTCAATTAGAAAGACAAAAGTTTGATTGTTACATGTGCTCGCGAAAACTACTGGTATTTCGATAAAATATAGCGTAGTAATTTAGGCGCTCGATTAACTATTACACAGGCTTTTAACTTAAAACAGTTTGAGTATTCTGTAACAAGTATGCTGTGCTAACAAGGTTTTTGGCTATGTTTTTCAACAATGCACAGCGAAATCTAGGTGAAATTCATCATATTCAGTATGAAATATTTGACACAACAATTCGCAAATATTGAATACAATTTATTGTTGTTTGTTTCTAATTATTGTGACTATGGACAAGTGTGTTGCATCACATTTCACAACGCTAAAGTTTATTATTTTCACACTTTGCAAATGCTATTTTCCTCAACAATTAGAAACTATTTGAGTTGATTGAGCAATAGCAACTGACGACCTAACATTAATAATTTGTGGGCATGTGGTTTATCAATTTATAATTACATAATATTATAATATAATAAGAGAATAGAGAGAGAGACTTTTATTAATAAAAAAAATCTTCTTGCTATGTGCAAGAAAACACCGCCTTCGTGTACAAAAAGCAATTAACTTACAACTTCAAAACAATTTCAAAAAAATGTCAATTTTATGTGACAATAAAAAACGTATAAACAACGCCGTTTAAAATGTCGTTCCAGTTTTTTGGCAGCTAATTAAATTGACATGATTTTCATGCCACATCAAAATGTTAATTGTTACTTTAAACTTTTAAGTACTTGAAAAGTGACGGCTGAAGTAAATAAAAAAAAAATATCCTTAAACTTAATAATGTATTTAATTATACTTAAGACGCAATGTATGTCTTAATTGAAAAGTAAGTTTTATAAAGAAAATCAACTGTAAATACTAAAACATTCTTCCTAACTAACAAAATAGATCTACATCACAAAGATCGAAATTGATACTCTATTGATGATCTTTGTAATTATTACACGATGTTTTTGTCCTTGTTTGATACGTTCAAAAAGTAGGTTGGCAGACAAAAAACTATAATACAGTGGGCACATTTTTAGGGTAAATGCTATAATAGTTATAGTGATAGAATGAAGAAAGCATTCAGTCAGAAATTGGGGGAAATCTAGGTAAGAATCTGAACAAAGTCGAACAGTATACTCCGGCATTCAGGCCAACGCATCCCGTATTTTAATGGTCGCGACGGTGCGTCGATTCTTGTGCTAAAACAATGACCAATAATTCTGCGTTTATGTCTCATTGCCCGGCAAAAGTAGTCGTTCGAGACATTTCTATGAAGATTCACGGGCGCTTTCGCAGAAACCTAATTAATATTTGAAGAAGAGAATATCCTAGAATATTTAAGGTTATTGCAGCATAATTGTTTTTCCTTTTCAAATTGATTTTGCATAATAAAGCCGGTTTTCACGTTGATCATGAATATCACCATGATTTTGAAGTCGATCTCGGTCTATGCGCAATCATAGACGAGTAAGATATAGAGATCTATTGGTATGGACCAACGTAGAGAGACCGCTAAGAATAAAAGAAAGTAAACTTACATTGTTTTTTTTTTTATAAAATAAGGGGGCAAATGAGCAAACGGGTCACCTGATGGAAAGCAACTTCCGTCGCCCATGGACACTCGCAACATCAGAAGAGCTGCAGGTGCGTTGCCGGCCTTTTAAGAGGGAATAGGGTAATAGGGTAGGGAAGGATAGGGAAGAGAATAGGGTAGGGGATTGGGCCTCCGGTAAACTCACTCACTCGGCGAAACACAGCGCAAGCGCTGTTTCACGTCGGTTTTCTGTGAGCCCGTGGTATTTCTCCGGTCGAGCCGGCCCATTCGTGCCGAAGCATGGCTCTCCCACGGTGTTTATAGGACTTATTGAATCGTAACCTACAGCCGTCAATGAATGGTGTTTTATATTAAAATATATAATGAATAGTCCGATAACGTAAAACAAAACACGCGCAGGAAGTGTGCGAAAAGTTTATATAACAATAGAAATGAAAATGAACGTTATCAAGGCCCGAACTGCCATAGTCAAAATAATTCAGTAACTCAATGGTGCCAGTCATTAAACCATTGTTCTGGACAGCGCTAGACCAAATACACTCGCGTTACACTTGATACACATTGTTACTGGTCTTGTCAAGGATATAAGGAAAAGTTAGTTAAGCCAATGATTGAAAAACACAAAACATTGAAAATGGCTACCGACGCAGAGATATTTAATCGAGCAAATCACTGAAAGTGTTCGAAGCTTATGTCAAAATTTAATTAGCATTCAGTTATCATTCAATTTTTCTGGGTGCAACCAAAAACAAAATATCTATTTTTTTGGCTGTAGAGTGTGGTCTACACTCTACAGATTATTTTGTAGGTACTTTACACAAGACATCGTAAATAATTTTAAAACTTTATTCCCATTTTAAAAACATAGTATATTCGTTTAAAGAGCAGGGGTCACCAATTTATCATTATGTCCATGTTATCTAGCTGTAAGTTTTCCTCTTAATAAATAAAATAAAATAAAAATAAAAAAAAATAGTTTCGCTCGGACCTCGGACCTCCGCGGTCCACACATTTTATATAAAAAAAATAATTAAACAGGTAATTACGGAAATTACAAAGGTATTTATTTACATATCAATGAGACAAGTGACCATTTTTGTAGAGCTTATTATATTATATCTCTCTGAAGTTTGGAGTGAAATATTGGTGCAAGCTATTGATATTAAATCCTGGGTAAGTAAGACCGAAATTTATTTTTAACGAAGTTCATCTTCAAAAATGCTTGGTCCGCAGTCCGCACACAATGGATCGGCGGTCCGGATGCGGACCGCGGTCCGCCATTTGGTGACCCCCGGTATAGAGTATAAGCCATGAAAAAGTAATAATATAAAAAAAATACTCGTTTAGCTCTGCTACTGTCACAGTAAACTTTATTCTAGGGTCACATACATACCCTAAAGTATTATCACATAAATTTGTTACTGCCTGTATAATCAGCTTCACGGCGCATACTACAAGCATTTTAATCAAAAGTATTTAAGTGTTTTGGGAAAGAATAACTGTAGTTTACATAATTTGGGTACAGTCGCGTAAAATTGCTGATGATATTGTAAGAACCTACGACAACTCGCGCCGATCTAATGGTTTTTCAACCAAATAAGATAACGTTACACATAATATCGCATGTCGGCGCAAAAACAGATAATAAAAAATGACGTGCAATGTCACTCGGTGCAGGTATCTATCTTATCTAATATTAGATTATCTAATTGCATTCTAGATATAAAGAACTGATTGTGTGAATGTAAAAATCTATCGCTTTTTATTAGGGCTTCACACAAGACGAGAGTAAGCGAGAGTAACGAAAATCTCGTCTCGGTCTCGTCAATCCTCAAAGTGGCTGTGACATACGGACGGACAGACAGACAGACAGACACGACGAATCTATAAGGGTTCCGTTTTTTGCCATTTGGCTACGGAACCCTAAAAATTGAGTCTCGTTCAAGTCTCGGTCTCGTCTCGTTACCAGTTGTCTCGTCTCGTCTCGTCTCATCTCGCTTAGTTGTAAATAATGATCTATTTCTATATAATTTAGAAAAAAATTATTCAAACTTAAAACATAAAAACTGCGAGGATAAATATTCAATCATTCATACAAGAGATGGGTTACTATAAGAAGCGTTAACAAGTTGAAGTAAAAATGTGGAAAAATCATCTCGGTTATTGATTCCTTTTTAAATTTACAAATAATTATTTCACAGATGGTTACCAGATTTTATATTTTGTAAAATATATTGTTTTCTAAGTAGACCTTTTCTGATTTTTCGAAAAAAACTTCATTAAAAAAATTTAACGAGACCCAAAACGAGACTCCCGAGTTGCCCTGTATGTGGTCTCGGTATTGCCCAAAATATTTCCCAAAACGTCTCGTCTCGTCTCGTCTCGAAAAAGCGAGACGAGAACGAGACGAGACGAGAAAAATCTCGCTCTCGCGTGAAGCCCTACTTTTTATACGTATAACAGTCACAAAGAAAATCTTAATTTTAGCTGAAAAAAAAATCTGAAATTATTTTGCAGACATTCGTGAAAAGTTTATTTTCCTTCTGAATATTCAATTTTGAAATGTAGACTAAAATTACTCCAAACCGAAAAGTTTAATTACAAAAATTTATATTTACACAAACTATTTCTATTTAGCGTTCTATTTTTTGTAAGTCCGAACGCTCTCATGGTAACCAGTAACCACTTAAACAAAAAACTACAAAGTTTACCTCTTTACAATTTTATGTTTAAATGTAGATAAAAATATGAGACCCGTGAGAACGAATCGCGTGCGGTTAGACCTATGTGCATGATTTGTTACATCGCATGCATCCACTTATATACTGCTGTAAGGACGCGTTCTATCTAAGCTTTAAAATGTCTCCAATGAGAGTGCCCCATCGGTGACAACCGATTCGGGTATCCCGAGTTTATTATTTTATTGCAAGAGTTTTATTATTCATGAATTTATTAATTTTTTGTTTCAGTCCGTTTGCTATCAAACTACAAAATACTCAAATAATTCACATTACAATTCAAACCAACGTTTGCGTGTGTGTCAAACCAACCAACCAAAATGCTGCTTTGTAGTTTGATAAGAAACGCATTGGATTAGACCAGAAACAAAGGTGCATTTTTATTGTATTCAAATATTAGTAGAATTAAGGTACAGAATGCTAAGTCTGCGGCATAAAAAGACAAAGTTGCGATACTGATACGTGAGAAGTGTTCCTACTGGCTCATCCTTACTTTTGAAACATTTCGTATATATTATGTACAACCCGTACATGCGTACACCCCGTAGCTATTTCCATTCACATACTTTTGACGACACCATTGAACCAGTTTCTAAATACGAACCAGCCCAAGATATTCTCGTAAGTGACCTAAGATGTTTGTAAACTGAAACTGTCGGCGTAATCGAACTAAGAACATGGCGTAATGGCTCAAATAGCTTGTACAAAATCAATTACATGCTTATGAAATTAATAAACAAATTGTAAACAAGAACATGTGATTAAGCTCGCGAACAGAAGCGAATATCAACAAGTTGTAGATACGCGCATAAAATTTCATAGTTTATGCTACACTAAATTTAGATTATTATACATCTCGTAGTTCGATTCTTCAAGCATACTTTACAAAATAATGACGAATGATGATAAAACTTAAATACTGAATACATATTATATAGATAACCTATTGAAGAAGGTACAGAAACCTCCGGCAGTAATAATTTTAACGTGAAGACGCTTCTATTCAGATACTTACTCGGATGAGATCGAAGCACAAATAAATATTACCAAAAACTAATGAAACC
The DNA here is from genome assembly GCA_905187585.1 of Cyaniris semiargus. Classification (NCBI taxonomy): domain Eukaryota; kingdom Metazoa; phylum Arthropoda; class Insecta; order Lepidoptera; family Lycaenidae; genus Cyaniris; species Cyaniris semiargus. The sequence continues at coordinate 3,625,285 of LR994551.1, forward strand.
GCAAGGCGTTAAAATGACTGAAATCGTAAAATCTTGTTTGAACTGCGTCCTATATTACGCCTAGATAAACATCGGAGTGCGGTAGATTTTTATCTGACATATAAACACAAGTTATGGATTTTGAGATCGAGATAGAACGTAATCGAATATTACGAAACAGAAGAAGTCTGTATACTTAAGATAAATTATAAAGAACCGAATTAGTTTCTTTCATGTACTTGTATACCAATGAAAGATGAAAGGTGAGCCAAGCGCTTACTGGATGTAGTTGGAACAATTTAGTCTCGACTCTTAGGATAGTTTTTTAAAAAAACTGAACAATTTCGCAGCTAGAGAGCTTCTGTCCTAGTCTGCAGTCTTTATCTGTCACTTTTCCAATATGCCAAAGACCACAGAACTTATCTAGTTCTTTAACCATAAGAATGGCGAGTCTATGAGATATTTTTTGGATTTGCATTACAATAGTCTATTTTGATACTATTGTGTCTCAAATAAGCGCTCACCCTGAGCTGACCATGTATGTAGATTGATCTAAAGAATCGTGTATGTACAAAATTTTTTGCTGTCGGCCGGCAAGCGAAACTCATTACTCACATACTTTGATACGAGCACCATATGGGAAACAAATTGATGGTCGTAATAATGTAAACAGTTGAATCAGCTTCACCCACGCGCTCCTACCGCGGGTTTGGGCAGGACGTTGCTCTATCGATGTATAATTATATAACCGACTTCACTTTCTTTTATAAAGAACAAGAAGAAGATGAGAAGTAGGCTAGGATATCGCGGGCTTCAAGCTAGAAGGGCGTATAATCGTTGGGGGAGGCGAAGAGGAGATTACGGGACAAGCTCGAGCGTGTCAGATTAAGCAAGTATAGGCTTCCGACATGTGTCTAGTTATCATGGTATAGAAATCAGATTTCTCACGTGGTGGGTTAAATTTTTTTTTTTTTTTTTTTGAATATTGAAATGTCATCGGATCTGTCAGATTAAGATAGGGGATGTTTAGTATACCCCAAAAAGCTTCCATATAAAGCACTGACGATTCAAAGGTTAGGTAAGCCTGTAGGGACATTTTAAAATATAAAAAAATAAAGCTTCATATTTTCCTAACTAAGCTTCGCAGATATTTTATTTTGCATTAAACTAAATGATTTAGTCCTTGTTGTCTAAAATATATTTATAATTTACCTAAATAAGCAATTTTCTGAATATATTTTCTTTTTCACAACTTTTTAAAGTTTTGAAAAAGAAAATATATTCAGAAATGGCTGCAGTTTCTGAACCCACCGCTAAAATAAAAAATGCTGTCATTATTTTTTTATCAGTTTTACGTAATGTAAAAAACCTACTAGGTCTTCATGACGCTCGAGTGACTATACAAATAGCACCCTCCCCTCCCCTACTATAAAAAAGCGTGTTTTTTTTAAGAAGATAATAGATGTAAGTGCAGTATTGGGAGTTTTGGAATAGTTTAAATACAAAAGATCATTTCACGTAATTAAGGAAGTACTTTAATAGACATAAATAATAATTGTAGAGATGAATTAAACAAAAACTTATTAAGTTTTTGTTGCTTCCTAAAAAGTAGGGGCATCACTTAAACCAGAAGGGCGTCTTCTGGTTTGAAGCCCACGATATGTAGTATTGGTGCAGGATTTTAATTCTATTTCAATCAGCTTCATTACATTTTGAAGGACGTTCCAATCTCTACTATGCAGGTTAGGGCTTCCTTAAGAAGAACCATCCTTCCGCCATTAATACGTAGGTTCTAAGTTTTCTCTTCTTCTTCTCTTCACATTTCATAGGATACCTGTCACCTATAATTATCAATCTCATCACATGAATCTTAGGTATAATAAAAAACTATAACTGCTGAATTACTACTGAAAATTATGGATTTAATAGAGACAATGTAGACTTGCAATATTAAAGAAATTTTAGATCTGATTTAGATATTTTTTATGACTTGAGCAACCATCAGTCGCCACTGCATTTAAAATGTATGAATTTGCAAGAATAGAATTGCGTGTGTATTTAAATATTTAGACAGTTAATATATTATGTGAGGACAGTGATTCACGCGTTCATAGCAATTTTGCAACGTAACTTATTAACATGCCTTTTATATTCGCACATTCTTGTGAATTGGTTTTGACCAGAGACTATAATGTGGGACAGATATTCTCGGCTTTGACTTTTGTTTAAACAGGCTTTGGACATACGGTCCCACTGTATCTCATGTATTGCCAGGACCGACAGCGGTATCTATCCAACCATGAAAACTCTTTAATATGATCTCAGGGCTTTAAGGTTGAGAAATAACCGTATTATTTCAACTGCTTGCCGATGTATGCAGTTGTGTACACATTGATGTAATTACTAAAGTATTTACCCTGGCGCGGGGTTCCTATTGACGTCATCCTCATCCAACTATTATACAGGCTAAGGCCTCCTCCTCCTTTCTTTGGACAAGAACCAGTTCCTTTATGATCTAATGATTTGTCACCACTACATAATAAACCATTACATCTAAAAATCTGCGCTGTGTATTTTTAATTTCAATTTTAAGCCTCTTATCGGTCTTCATGAGATCCTATGGTCCTTAATTCTCCAGCCACGTCTATACTTCTTCACTCTGCCGGTTTAACCAACTTACACAAGAACGCACTTTGGCACGAGGTCTCAATCAGTAATATGTTTATGTTGGCACAACGATATACAAGACACCACATCACAAGATTAATATTAAAGGTGGCAGATCGGAACTTAAATTTATGATCACCCATTGTCTCCGTTGCGTCATCTGAAGCATTCGGTGACATCCGATCCTAAATTATTTTAAAAAACCTTAAAAGCTCACATTGAATGAGCCTTTTTTGTTTTTATACAGTTTTAAACTGTTTCTATGAGCTTTTTTTATACAATTTTAAAATAGACTGTTTCTGTCAACGTTAGTTTTTCGTCCTATGTTTATTGTTTACCTTTACCACACCTTTGCTTTTCAGACGAGTAGTCGAAATCCGGTGCGATTTTTTGTCTTTGGGTTTTGCGGGTTATTCCGTGCCCCAAACAGGATCAGTTTAAACCGATTCTAAGATAAAATAAGAATTTAGAATTGATGCTGAAGTTTAAATCAGGATAATTTATCTGTCGTTTAGTAATATGTATTATTCCAATAATAGTATCTACATAATGCTTTATTTCTCATTCTCATTCTCACTTTTGTATCTAAACTAAAAACTTCAATTTATCATCATACTAACAGCATTTTTGCATAAAGGCTAGTTTTACGTGATAATTCTTTCTTTTTTTAATGTGTGTATTAATGTTACTTTTGCGTCCTTTCACGTACATATTTGTTTCATTGTTCCAAATGTGCAAGTATGAGGTTAGAGATATAGGCTCAAACCGCTGCTCTGCTTGTGTTACGACCGCAGCCTCATGCAACCAGTCAATGAACCCTGACCATATTTACTCGATTAACCAACATATTATTGAAAACTCCAACTTCCACAGGGTTTTAATGCTAGTTTGGTCTATTACTAGTCTATTGAAATTAAAAATAGAACTTCGTTGAAATCAGAAATAGAATCTTCAATCAGTAATTGAAAACATATTTACTAATTCTGATTCAGAATTCGCTAGCGACTAGATCCGTTATCGCTTTCGTTCAGCAGTCGAACATCTCGCGATATACGTTGACTAATCACATCAAAGCGTTAACTAAGGCCTTTAAAAAAGCCTGTCAGAGCAACAAAGGGCCGCTAGGAGCGGGTGGAGTCGTGTTTGAGTTGTGTGTTGACACTGGTGTTTCTCACCTGAACAATGCTCGTTTGCATTAATGTAAATTAGGTTAGGCCGCCTACGTTCAATTAGATGTACCCCAGTGTGTACATACCGCGGCCCGACTAATAGCATACACACAACAACTTCCACATGTACTTATCAACAAACCAGATGCTTTACAGAAGTCTGAAAGAGTTCTACGCTTATTCATCTCACTAGTTTCCTGAACAAGCAACAAGTTGTTACTTGTTGCTGTATATTCTGTAGATATTACTTGATATGAAATGAGATAACCAGAATTTGATGTTACCGTCGAAAAAAAGCTATCATCATCTAATTATCGAGTCAAATAAATTCAAGTAAACTAGTTGGGCTTAGTGTTCACCAAGTATCACCAAGAGAAAAATCTTTAAAACAGTATTAAATACCCCGAGATTATATTCAACCTAATACAAGGAGATAAATGCACATGGTTTAGAGGAAAACTAACGCATAAAGATATAACAAGATCATTTCCAAAATTAATCCAAGGATCACACAAGAACCTTCTAGAAATAACCAACAACAAAATATAATAGTCGATTGTTGCGAAGTATTCTAAAATAGTGGCGGATGTTGTCAAAGTGTGTGCGCTGGCGAGCGTCTGTCAGCGGGCCGGCTCATCGCGTAAACATGCCGAGGAACGATTTGCGTTTTTACGGGAATCCGCGCCCGTTCCGATAGTTTAGTATATATTGAAGATTGGAAATCCCGCAAATGTAGCAAGAATAGGTAAAGAGCAGGTTAAAATTGAAAAGAGTGGTATAAGAGAAACAAAAGATGCTACAGCGATAGTAGGTATAAGTCAAACAGGTGTGAACGCTAAAAAGGACGCTAATAACGTGAATCATAAAATGTGTAAGCCTAGTCTATTTATAAACGATATAAAGAACACGGGCGATAATTATTCACAAATAAAACCGATAGATACACACAATAATACATTTAATTATACTAAACATAAGATAGGACCATTTAATGATAATTAGCGAATAGCGTCGTTAAGTGCTTCAAACATGCCAGTCAATAAAATAGCAGTAACAAAACAAAAACCGCAAGCAAAATGTCCCATTAACATTTCCTAACGTCACAAATCACACCAAAACGCAAGATCTATAACCGAAAAAAGATCTATGCTGGGAATGATTTTTTTTTAGTGCGCAGTCGCACGCGCGGCTCGATTGAGGCTGTGTGGTCCTCGCTAGCCACTTTGTAAATAGCGCGGTTTACCTTTTTCAACTTTTGTGTTTTGTTACCTTTTGTGCTGTTATACGACCAATATTACCATAGCTATTTAGGCGCGTCGGATAAATAAATACGTCATTTATCACGATAACTGATGCGCACGTCGCGTCGGCCCAATGGGGTGAAGATTTGATCTTTAGCCTCCACAATTTGTAATGTTGCCATTGTTTTATTATCGAGCAAAAAATATTGATACGCGAGTGCCTACCATAAATAGTTTATTATTTATTACCGACCTTTTGTATTCGTATTGGTTTAAATTTTCCTTATTCTATGCTCTTTCAGAAATTAAGTATTTCAGCTTCTAACCCTAAACTACCATTAAATATTTTTCTATGCTCTAAAAGTTGAAACAAAATAGGTAGTATGTAGTACGGACTATTATTTTAATGTTAAAAGTTAAAACCAAAACAATTTTAAAGGAAACGCGACGAGCGTAAACCTTATCGGCAATAAAAAAATCGTCATGGAAGTCGAACAAAAATCAAAGCACAATAAATTCACTCAAACCGCAGGCATCTTTCACAATATTTGTATCGGGGTGACAAAAAGGGCCGAAAGGGCGGCCCTTCGTTGAATGAAGGGAAGGTAAATAAATATAAATAAAGGTTAGGGCGGCGCGGGGTCCGGGGCTCGGCGGGGCGCCTGCGCGGGCGCATCGCAACATAAAATGCCCACATACCTTTTAATGAGAATATTTTATATTATTTTTCGAACCGACAATGCCGTAACGGCACCTTAATGTTTCTTTTATGTGGCTTTGTAAACACATGTATTGTTTGGAATTCGATTGGTTTCACCGACGACACTATAGCGCATTTATGAAATACATAAAAGTAGGGCGGGCAAAAAAAATGGTTTCGATAACCATAAACAATTTTCCAGTGTAGAATTCCATTACAGGCTCATTGTTGTTGTTACACGTCGTTAAACTGGCCCAATGAGAAACGTAAAGTGGCGGGCCCGCAGTACCCCGGCCAATTACGGGTTAGAACTGCGCGCACTTTTATTGGGTGTAAGCCTTAAGTGCCAATCGACACGGCGAGAACGCTCGTGATTTTTACTGCCTTAAATATTACTAGCGTGAAAGTAATCTATTAAACTGAATGCAATTATCTTCTTGATGTTAGGTTTAATGTATTATGATTTGGATGTTTTGTAATTAATTTTTATCGACAATGTTACGAGGTTGACGACTTTATTATCATTAACATCATTGCAATGATCTTAATATTAACAAATACCTACTATCTTGCAGGGTTATTTCAAATATTTATGTTTTTTTATTGTCAAAAACCTTTTGATTACCACTGAAGTTACATATCTTTAAAAATCTGTCTATTATTATTTGCACACTAATCCATCTTCACATACAAAACACAGCTTATACATTACAAAACGGCCGTTAAAGATTGCGATCAAAGCATGAAAGTACTTTCGTAGTATCGAGTACTTTCATCAGAGCTGTTAATAATTTCGCAAGTACCCATCAATTTGATGTAATAGATTTGTTTGAGGAAGTGTGGTTTATCTCGCACCAGTAAAGGCGATTAAATTAAACCCTTTCATACCCATTTGTTGTTGTGGCCCGTTTTACCCACGCCGCCGGATCGGAGAGTATTTACGTTAACGCCTGTAAACGGTTAATGGCTTTTTACAAATACTTGGATTGGAAATTTTATTTGGCTTATAGCCACATTTCCCTCCCTTCTTTTATAGGCACTGAAGTTCACACTACAGAAAATCATATTATTGGCTATTATAGTATTTTGAAATAAGGAGGTAAGGTAACGTGGTGCAAATAATAGGATGACTGTCAACGATTGGGTAGTTTGCGCCTCCTAAACTAGCATCGCTAGAATTCTAGAACCAACAGCTTTCAAAATAATTGTAATATAACATTTTTAGCCAAGCACGACATTAGTTTACCACACATTTCAAATTCTATTACAGAAATAAGACGTTACCTTGACTCTTCAAACGGAATTCTGACACGAGTGAGATAAAAAATGGGAACACAGGGCCCCGTAAGATTATGTAAATATATTATTAAGTAACATTGCTCGTCAAATAGCGGCTAATCTCAGTGCCCGTGCCCCAGCATTGACTGTGGTTTGACAGATAAGAGGAGATAAGAGACAAATATTTGCGGGCATGAAACAGCAAACAAACCTACTTTTAATTGTTTCACCGTATATGGACAACTGTTTTTAGATTCATGTGGCAGTCGAAAGATTTTGTATAATTCGATTTTAACAAAAAAAAATCAAAAATGTTGCTTAAAATTTCAGTAAAAGAAAAACGCAGATTGTGAAAAAATGAAGATGCTTTTGCGGTGTTACAATCACTGACATTAATGGTATTAACAACAAGTAAATTGTTGCTCATGAGATATTATGCCATAGTATGAGTTCACTTTAAATTAGATTGGATAGCACTTATAAAAGGGGAAATCCCTGTAATGAGTATCCATTGGCATACCATTTCATTGACAACGATTCGCGATTTCTTAGACCTTAAAGTCATGTTGATATTTTTTTAATTTTAGTGTTTAAACCTATAGTTTCTACCTCTTTATATTTACCAGAACTGTATATATTTTAACGTTGATTTTGGAGTGTAAGATATAATTCTATAGCTTTAAAATTTTTGAGTTGATTTTTTGGAGTATTGGCTATTAGGTACAATGCCATGAGCTCATGATGATGAGAGAACTTTCCATTTATGCAAACTCGACGTTCACACGTTGTATTGACACACAAGTGTCAGCGCACACTATACACTACACACTGGAGACACAGTATAAATATTATACAGTAATGTAGCACAGTCGTTTCCTTGAAAATAATCTCGTTTAGGAAAGAGACAAGTTTTACGTGATTTCATAACACTGTAATATCATTTAGCTAATTCCAGTTATCTGAAATCACGCTATTGTATGTGTGCCTGTCGCCTGATTCAAGCGGTCAGGTACGAAGATGGACTACTGTTTATAACTTATATTGTGGTACAAACTACACAGGAGATGCAAATCGGTAATTTATCGCTTAAGCGAGTATAAACACAAACACAGGTTCAAAGACCTATTGAACAGTATTTAAACAAGTGGTAAAGGCTTAGGGAGGGGGATTTACACGTGTCGACTTTTACTATAGTCGCTTCAAGTCTCCTCAACTGAGTGATTATTTTGCTATCAATTAATAGCTTTTAGTGCAACTTAAGTCATCCTAATTAAACAACAAAAAAATACAACATACAGATATTTAGGTCTCTACTTACCACAACGTATCTATTAGGCTTTAGAGTTTAGACTTTAGACCATGCCTCAAGAGACACATTACAATAGCAGCCATTTTATAATCAAATTCGGTTATCTTGTTATTAAAAATTCTATCCAATAATTCCAAACAGCTTGTGATATAACTAAAAAACTACAATATTTACTTTTATATTATTACCTAATGAAATCACTAATAGAAGATAGTTTCTTTGCAGATAATTTATAAGTCAATAAGTAATGATAATAATTTGATCAATAAATTTGAATAATCAATTAATATCTGGCTAGCCAAATAATTAATTAATCCGTAGCTACTTCGCCATTTAAATAAATATTCTGTATAAAGGTTAATACAAATGGTAAACACGGTGTTATGATAGGTCGTTAAAGATCTTTATTACATTTTACAGCGTCGTAAACCAACCGTAGAATTTTAGGATTAATTTGATTATGGTCAATTATTCACCAAACGATCGGCTCGTTTTTTCTTCGCTAATAAGCTAAAAGCGTCTAATTTGGCCGGCGGTCTCTTTGCTGAGTCCCGCGTATAAAACTCGTTCAAACAATCGATAATTAGGTGACCTTAGATTTATATTGCGCTAATTTATAGGGGCAGTAAATTATCACGGAATATCGCGCATTTGTACCGTTTACGAGGGCCGGCGCGGGCGCAGGCAGATGCCAGTAAAAGCTCATTGTAATTCGAGCCTCGAATACCGAATTGAATAATGCTGACCTATCCCGCGGCCGCCTCCGCCGTAAATCACGGAGATATTTATGTCGCCCCCTCACCCCGCGCCGCCCGGGCCGCCATGTTAAAAACCTACATAAAACTGTAATTCCTAATGGAATTGGAAGTCTGCGATGCGGTCTGAAAACTATTCTGCGGTCGCCGCGACTAACGCTCGAAGGTTTTAGAAATAAAAACACACATAAAAGGCCACGTCGCTCTGGTTCGATGCGTTTTGTCGTCGGAACGGAGTAACGCGTTGTAGCCGCGTTGCAGCGTTGCGACGACGTGCGTCAAAACAATACAGGACCGTGAAAGCCAAGTGCGTTCTTCTCTGCGTCATTTCAAAAGTCAAAATATTGCTGCCGAGGATGCATTATATTCCATCATAAAACTTCGCGCGTCAAAACGTTGCCGCTGCGGCAACTCAACGCAACGTGGTTTGGTCTAACGCTGCGCATGCGGCTAATCGTGACGCTCATCCATGTCCTTCCTTCGTATTTATTATTTTGTTTCGGTACGTTCGAATTATTTCAATTTAAATATTCAAACGAACGTTCGGGAGCAATTGTATAAATACCAACGACGACAGGTTTATCTTAAACGTACACGAAGACGCATAAACTTCACTTATGTTTCTTATTCATGAGAAATAAATAATACTACGAGAAGATACCGATTCCCGATAAAAAGTGGGACCGAGTTAAATGGGAGGCACGGTAGAAAGAAAGTAATGGAGGCGCACGGAACCGGTTCGGATTTTTACGAATGCAAGGTTGAGACGGCGGCTATGTGCGGTACATAGCCGGCAGATTCGCGTCGGCCGGTACATAGCCCGCATAGATGGATTCCACACGCAAGCTTGTTTATCCGCTAGGCTTCACTGAAAATAACTGAAAGAGGTTTAACTATTATCTTTTTTACGTGGATACAAGTGTTTGGGACTATATTTTTGAATTTTTTATTATATTCATCTTATTTTCTGGCTTGTTTATCATTCAGGCTTAAGAGACTGAAAAATTGCTTTGCTTGGTTAAAGTCTGTAGTACTACAATATTCTTATATTTTTTCTTATACGTTCAACTTGCTTTCCGGTATAGGGTTTTCAACCATCCGGGACAAGTAAAGCCATGTTTGACCAACAAACACTTAATAATATTATGCAATTATTTGCAAATTGCAGAACAAATAACGGATCCTCGAAGACTATTTCGAGGAGTTAGCGAGGAAACTGGATTTCGTCGAAAAGCTGTAATTGCTTTTAAGGTGAGGTGCGAACCTTGTATCCGAATATTCGAATCGAGTAAACGATTTTAATCGATTGCAGACATATTAATTCGCTTACCAGAGGATGCATGTCTAGTTTATGTATGAACTTTATATGTTAATTTAAAGTATTTTTGTTCTGAAAGATGGTTTCAACAACTCGATCCGCATGGTATATGTTAGTACTTAGTAATTTTAAAAAGCATACGTCAATAGCATAGTATTTTGTTTTATACTATTCCTGAAAAGCGCTATGGAAAATGGTACTACACAATGCGTTACATGCGTTTTTGTTTTTGTTTTTGTTCTGACCTTAAAAGCGGCTGATGGCAAAAATATAGAATTTAACAAATTTTGGTACAGAAAAGTACTGCTGAAAATGCGCTTCAAAATGCTGCTGAAGCACAACAAATTAAAACGCTCAAAAAAATAACTGCTCAATATCAACTTTATTAATTCCTGAAAGGAGTAGTTTTTATACAAATAGGAATGCGCATATTATGGTAAGTGATCTTAAACGTAAATGGTATTTGCCTACCAGAGTTTTCAACAGCCTTCATGTGTGCACTAGGTGTGAAACTGTACACATTTTACTTGTAGATAAATAACCAAAGGACATTAAATACTTAACATAAGACCACTAATGTATTATGTAAGATAAGATGTATTATAATATTGTACGAGTTCCTTACTTAGTAATGATGTGTTAGATTAGGTTAGTTATTCAATTACTTCAGCCTTTCCCAAAGTGGGCGATAACGCCCCCTTGTGGGCGCTGAAGGTCTGAAGGGGGGCGGTGTGGGACCCAGAAAAAAAATGGGGGCGTTGTTTAGAGGCTTGGGGGGTGATTTATTTCATCAGGGTGCATTTTAAATTGAAACAATGGGGGCGCTAAAATATAATTTGTTCTTAAAGTGGGCGGTAGACAAAATAAGTTTGGGAACTCTGAATTACTTAGTACTGATAATAATAATCACTTTAAACACAATAATTGTGAGCCTGAAAATGTATAAACTTTTTAGGAAACCTAGCTTCATCTAAGCTTAACTTTCAAAATTAGGTGAACACAAAATAAAATTGTTCCTTGAAAAAATATTATAATGAATGGAATTATAAAAAATAAATACATAAAAACTGTCAAATCATGACAGAAAAATTACTACATAGTTCAATAAAAAGCAAAAGCTATATCTTAAAATTAACACATTTAAAGTTTTAAGAAATATAAACATTACAAACTCACATTTTCAGCTCCTTTTCATGGATTTTCCGGCTAAGCTGTAGCCGAGCCGGAAATATCCCTAGATTTTCTATTAGGTAAGCTGTTTAATAGTAAAATATTATATACCTAATGAAATAAATAAGATACTATTTAAGTTACTAATTATTTAATTAAATAACTTTTGAAGTGAAAAACTTATTGCAGTGAGAATTTCGCAAACAAGCCAAGTTTGTTTGCCATCTTACTCCATATTATTTGCCATCCCATTAGAGCGAGGTCATCTATGTTGACTTGAACTCAAATACTTTAGAGTAAGAGCCTGCGATGGCCAGACCTTCCTACGTTTCGTAAAGCTGAAAGTTTACCTGTTTGTGGCCTTTACAGAGGTAAGAACGATCAGCAACTATGGAGTTTCGGTCGCGGCTACTTTAGGAGGTATCCAGTTCTGAAGGTCTACCTGACCTTCCAGGAAAAGTAAAGCTCAATTTCATAGCTTATATTCTTCGCGGTAAGTCGAGGAATCTCGTCTTCCAGTGCCGAACATTTTTGACAGCTGCCAGACACCTTTAAACTTTCATAAAGTATTAGACTTTGAGGGTGTCTAGCAGTGGGAAGCAACTGTCAAAAATGTCCGGCACTGGAAGACGAGATTCCTCCACTTACCGCGAAGAATATAAGTTATGAAATTGAGCTTTACTCTTTCTGGGAGGTCAGGCAGATCTTCAGAACTGGATACCTCTTAAAGTACCCGCGACCGAAACTCCATAGTTGCTGGTCGTTCTTACCTCTGCAAAGGCCACAAACAGGTAAACTTTCAGCTTTACGAAACGGAGGAAGGTCTGGCCATGGCAGGCTCTTGGCCCACTTGATTTGGCTAACATAGGCAATCGGCTAGACGCATCAGTCCTAGCGTTAAAAATCTAGTCAAGGAAGGATCAAAAAAGTGCCAATTTCAAAAGAATATTTTCATACATTTCTCTAACTGAAAACAATGCGATGAAAATTATAATAAGAAATCTTTGGTAATGTTTAATGTTTAATAGGCATGATGACTTTTTTTATTGGTAATATAAAGACCTCTCAAAAATAGAAACATCAATGAAAGAATGACTCTGATAGGCTAAAAATTCTCCAAGATATAACAATTCAAAAATCAAGTAAAACAGACTTTCCTAAAACGCTCTATACAAAATATCAGCAATCTATGACGTCACGTCAAAAGTTGCTTTAAATTGTATAAGTTATCTAGTGGTAAATAAATATTAAGTTAATTTATTTAAAAAAATCGACTTGTCTATCTAACTTTGAAAGCTCATAACAAATAAAATACAAAACTTAGGTATAAAGCTGAAATTTTGGAAACACTTATTTTTTACCCTTATATCTTTATTCTATTTTAAAAAATCTACTAATCTTTGACCTTGTCATCATCCCAATCAAATGGATTTATTCCAATTATTTAATTTTATAAAAAGTAGGTAAAATGCCATAAACTTAATGTAACGTAAACTTTTCTTAGGTCTTAAGTAGCCACTTTAGTCTTTTGATATCTACGGTAATAAAAGCAATACTAAAAAGAGTAAAACTAATATAATAAAATTACTTTAATGCTAATAGATATTATAAGAAATTCATTATAAGATATTATTTTATAAGTTGAAGTCTGCGCCATCCATTCTCCGTCGGCAGATCAAATGGCGCTCATTAAACCGATCATTTTAACTTGTATTTATTCTATAACTACTTTAAGTCATTTTAAATCACTTAGAATGCCTAGTAACATAAATTTATAATTATAAAAATATAAATCATAAGAATTTTATTCCTCTCAGTAGGAAAATTAACTAAGTTACTAAGTACATAATATTATGTTTTCTGTTATAAGTTTATAACTTATAAGGAAATGAAGAAATGGTTTCCTGTTTTTTTTTATTATTATTACAGATTTTGATAATGTAATTTAAGTACGAGTGGTACGTTATAATTGTAAAGTATGGATCATAAGAAACAGGGTGCTATGTGCATCAAAAAATTACTAATAGGAGCTTATTTTCAATCATATTTTTACCTACTTGATCTTTCGTTAGGTACAACGTCTTGTCGATCTAACAGCTAACTTTAAAAAATATCACATACAATTCAATTTAGGAACGACTAAATTACTTTAAAGGCAGAATATACAAAACGCCTAGATGTATCGAGACGTTTCTCAAATCTCAAGACTCGACTTGAGATAGAATTGACGTCACGGCCGCAGCCACCTCAGCCTTCGACCATGATTCCGTAGTGCCTCAATTCAACAACAATCGTACTACATTTCGTGAGCAAACATTGAAAAATTTATCAGCACAAACAAACATCAAATTCTAAGGACCGTCACGCGCGACACTAAACAACATTCCGTAAAACGATTTATACGCTCAACGTCCGACCACGCTAATTATGCAATCCGGAAAAAATAAAATACGACCCCCGTAAAGCGCATTCGCTCCGACCCGGCCGGGCGACAATTTCTCTAAAGTACGTAAAAATTTAAAGGGATCCATCATTCATACATTAGTCACAGCCCGCTCGGTGCGCCCAGCGTGATCGCGGGCACAATCGCGACACCCGCTACGAGGCTACCGTCCCGCCCGCGACCCGGCCCATTGTTCCCCGTGTTTACACCGCCCGACTCCGCCCGCGCCCTAAACTGTTTCCAAAACACCGGACACTTCAGCGCCCATTGTCTCCCGGCACTACGGCCGCTGTCACTCACCTGCGTCATCAGGCGGTCGGCGCCGGTGCCCTCGTCGTCCTTGAAGTCGATGTCCGGGTTGTAGTTGGGCACCAGGTCCCTGAACTTGTCGTCATCCCTGGTGATGCGGCCCTCGGGCGGGCCACTCGCGGACTTGGCGTTCTCCCCGATGTTGGGGTCGTGCTGGTTGAACACTAGGGGCGTGATGCGGTGCGGGCCGTGGCGGCGCGTGAAGCCGCGGCCCGGGCCGCAGGCGGCCGCCGCCCCCAGCCACAGTAGCACCAGGCCGAGCCTCATCTCGGGGACATCACTGCGCGCACTCCGCACTCGCACGACCACCGCGCGCCGCGTTCGCTGCGACACTGGCTCGCGGCCCGATGCATCCCTCGTCCAGCCCCCTGGCCTTTTGTATCCGACATGAATGAAGTGACCGAGCCTATCATTGTTTCCCGAAAATGCTTACAAGAAATTTATTGCGCTTTTAACTTTTTATGACGCGCCTTTCCGGAGTGATGCACTCATCCTGCTCCGTAGTTGAATCGCCGCAAATCCGCTCTGAAAGCCTGAAAATTGCTCGATTCAGTCCCTAGTCTCCACTCGACGCGGCCATCCATTTTATTTGCTGCTATGGCTTTATTTAAACCACTATTACATTATAAACATAAACTACATTTATGTATCAGTTTCCTGAAATTCACAAAAAACAATTCATCACCGAAACATCAATAAAATTTTAAGCGGCACTAAAATTCTACTTTTTCAGATATCTCCAAATTATTATTTTTTTTTTTTACCAATGAATAAGCTCCCGTACCATCAAACTGACAATTGACGCTAGAAGTGAGTTCCCTCTGTCCATGCTTCCCAAAACGCTCATTATCGTATTAAGGTTTTTTCAGGAGTTTGTGGAAAATCCGCAGATTTAGTGCCGTCAGTCACGTTTGAAAATTTGTTTTGCTAATAGAAAAAAAAGTTCAGAAAAACCCGTCGAAAATTGTAGCGCGTCGGCGCTGAATAAATAAATGACTGTAGACACTTTAACTTTTACGTGTATAGGTAGTTGTAAATAATATTTTTAATATACCGGATCCGGAGACCGGATTCGGTGCATGTTGTTTCTGACTGTGAATGGACTCTCCAACAAAAAAAATCTTTTTTTGTTGGACAGTCAAGCATATGGTACTTATTAAAATGTAGGCTAAGGCATCACGCTCAATCAACAATCATCTCAATCAAGCAATCTGAGTAAAGTGTAGAAAAAGCGGGAAAATTATTTAAAGCGCTTAGCTTACGAACTACTTGAGCGATTTTTATGTTATTTGGCACAGACATAGAATAGACCACGGTAAAGGACATAATTTGCTACTTTTTTTGTTGGGAAAATGTACGGTTCCCACGAAATTCCTTATATGGGGGTGTGGAGCTGTGTGGAATGTCTGGTAGTTACATAAATATACTCGTTACATCGGAAAATTATTACTACGTACCTACTATAATATTTTATTTTTCTTGTTGTCTTGTGTATATTTCATTGTAATAGAATGTTTATTGCCGAAATAGAAGATACAAGGCAACAAGAAACCTTTTTCATTACTAGCACTTGTTTTAAAAAAAAAGCAAAAATCATCCTGATTTGATCAATCCGGCCGAATCTATGGGAATCCGGTCAAATCCGGTCCGGATTGAATTAAATGACGCCGGATTGCAATCCCTAGTCAAGTACCTACTTTTGTTTACTTTCTGATGAAAATTATACATTCAAACTTTATAATTTTCTTGTATTAAATACAAACCACTAACTAGATGCCCACCAATCATAGTATCTAGGACATTCCACAAGTAAAGGTGACACACAAGCAAAGGTGGTGGATTTGCTCAAAAAATTTGCACATTAGATTCTAGTCACGATTTTTGGCTCGGCCTTAAAAGGATAATTGCGATTTTGGTGCTAATATAAACTGCATTTAGCTGCTTCTTTATAAATATGTACGTCTGGGCTACCTAGGTAGGTACTAAAACATGATGTGCCCAGTATATGCTAGGCCAAAACTTGGTATCACAAGATAGTTTGATACTGTATGGACTTTTACACGTGGGAAAGCTGTTTCCCCTGATTTTGAAGATTGGTCGATTCCCCTGAATAAATACATGCTCCTTAATGATAACTTTTGAGTTTAGAGACTCGGTTTTCCTGATTTGCAATAGGGTTATTCTACTATCACATGCGTAAATTGTGGGTTACATAATATAGTCCAAAAGTCACGATGAAACTTTTCCTCTTCATTAAATTGCAGTTATAATACAGTTACCTTTAAAGTTAGTTTTTCCTATAAGAATGAAGGCACCTGTAATAGCCTCCATCAGCTTAAGCCTGCGTGGTAGATAAATATAGCTTACATAAAAAGATCTGCTATCTATATTTTTGGAGAATGTTTCTTAAATTATTGATGCTGCACCTAACAGCATGGATACAAAAAAAACACCAAAATTGTTTTGCGCATGTTTCTACATAATAATTTGACTTATGATAGAAAGAGCAACTAGAAACATTTTTCCTACAGAAAACCAGAATAAGATATTGGAGATACCTACCAATTACC
The DNA here is from genome assembly GCA_905187585.1 of Cyaniris semiargus. Taxonomy (NCBI): domain Eukaryota; kingdom Metazoa; phylum Arthropoda; class Insecta; order Lepidoptera; family Lycaenidae; genus Cyaniris; species Cyaniris semiargus. Next base: position 3,642,193 of record LR994551.1, read on the forward strand.
ATAGGTCCAATGGAGGATGAAGGCTTTTTAACGACCATCGACATTTCAACCTTTGGTATATTCACTGTTCAGCGGAGATCACTTACCATCAGGTTACATACATCAGGACTAACTTACACCGCTAAACTCACCGCTTGCTTGGACAGTTACTATTGCAAGAGCCAACTAGTTTAAGCCTTGTTTAAGCTTACTGAATTAACGGTGGCGACGTGACTAATACTTATACCTGGAGATAAATATTTAACACCCGATCGGAAGTGATTAGCAGACAATGCGTGTGAAAACAGAACACCTACACTGATAACTTCATTGATTGTTTAAACCTAATGGCCATTATACAAAACAAAAGGTGTTTAAGCTAACAGGGTGACTAATGCGTGAAAATTGTCTGGCTTGATATTAATAATTTTAGGGTAAATAAAACAATAGCTCGGGGTTTGCCAAAGAGCAAGGAAGCGCAGCATTTTAGGGGTCAGACTAGCCGAATAAGAAATAGCACATTGTGCTCCATAACTGGTATTGCAGACGTCGGCATAGTAATTAAAAGCTTACAAGCTAAAATGGGACTGGGCGGACCATACAAGCCGCATGCATCCTGACCGCTGGGCAAAGATCACCACAGAATGGGTACCAAACGATGGACGATGCCGCCGTGGCCGGCCTCGAAAAAGATGGCGCGATGATTTAGGCCCGTATTTTTGGTCAGTACTTAAGATGCGACCCGGTCTCAAGACGCGGTTCGGCTCTGTGATTGGTCCAAATTTTGACAGCCAACCAATCACAGAGCCTGAATCGTGTCTTGAGACCGAGATGCATCATGAGTACTGACCAAAAATACGGGCCCTAGAGTCTTGACAAATACGAGCCAGACTGGCCTACGGCTACGTTGGATCGCATACTTGTTGGCAGTGGGACAGTATACTAAAGGCTATTAAAAAAAACAATAGCTATAACAATTTAAACAGCAATTGAAGAGCAGTTAGCATTTTTACGCAGAACAGATTTTGTGTCGCCTTTAATTATTATTATATTTATTTCTCCGTAGCTCTTGCTTCAAGACGTCTGCAATAAGATGTACTCTTTTTAACCATCATTTTACATAACATTAGAAACACGTCTGTAGGTATACCAAAAAGATTTTTGGAAACTTATTTGAAAATTGTTTTGAATGTTATTTAATCAATTTGGCAAGGATTAACTTGTTTTAAATTTTGATTATACTTTGTTATAAATTATAATGATCCATACTAATATTATAAATGCGAAAGTGTGTCTGTCTGTATGTCTGTTACCTCTTCACGCCCAAACCGCTGAACTGATTTAGCTGAAATTTGGTATAGAGATACTTTGAGTCCCGGAAAAGGACAAAGAAAAACGTACGGTTTTGCGCGATAACCGAATTTTGGCGCAACGGAGTTACGGGCGTCATCTAGTTCTAGTATTTATCTGAACAAATGCCTCTACGCCAGACTATTACAATAGGAAGTATCAAATATAGAAAAATAAGCCTTGAATCAAATAAGCAAACACGAGCATGGAGCTATTTGGCCTATTTATTATAATCCCATCTTAAATCCGATGACACAACGAGATAAGGAAACAATGAAATGCAAATAGAACCTAATAACATCCGTTCCATTGTCAGAAGGGCGCCAGGTTTGCTGGGGAAACGAAACTTGTGGAATTCTTGGCCTTCTCACATTATTTACTTACATTCGACAAAGTGTGCGAACCACAATCATTGTCATATTGGCTGAAAAGTTACCTCCAGACTTAAACAGTCATAGTAGCTAAAAATCTATCTTAAGGTTGACTATTAATAGTCATATAGTCATTTTAGCTGAAAAACTACCTTAATTAAGCTAAATATAACCATTGAAAATCATAACTATTGATAATAATCATAGTCATATTGGCTTAAAAGCTACTGCATATATTAGAAGCCCTAGATTTATAAATAGGCAGTATAGACCGCTGCCTAGGGCAGAGCCCTGGGGGGGCGGCAGCGTCCTAGGGCAGATTTTGAACATGGCTTAAAGTGGCCTACACTCATAAAAAATGTAAATCCGGCATTGGGTATTAGAGGTAACTTTTCAGGCAACAAGAGATAGGTAAGTAGGTACACCTAAAGGCTGGCAAAAGAGCTTACCTACTAGGTATAGCACGTAACTATTTTGGATCTTTTTCTGCTCGATGCTGAAAGAAATCGTAGAAAACATGATACTTAATACGTATAAAATACGTCATCTTCACTACATAGTATAAAACAAAGTCGCTTTTTCCCCCTATGTCCCTTTGTTCCCTTTAATCTTTAAAACCAACGGATTTTGATGCGGTTTTCTTTAATAGATAGAGTGATTAAATAGGAAGGTTTATAAGTATTATAACATTCATTAAATAGTGGAGAAATACTGTTATTTTTGGGGTTTCTAATGTGATGTCGTAAATAATTACATTTTTTCCGCTTACATTGCAAACGCAGGCTGATCCCTACGAGATTTATTGAAATAATGTACTAAGTATAATTGTACACTATGAAAAGGTTTACAGAAAACTCCGCGATAGTATATGTCTATCTCATATGGATATCCCACAATAACATTTTTTTGTCATTTACTTTTAACTTCAAATAATGACTAATTTTCGAAGCGATTTTAACCAATACAGCATTAATCCTTATTTAATTAAATACATTAAATACATTATCTATACTTACATATAATAAAACTGTAGAAATGAAAATTCTGCACATTATAAATATTCAAAAAATAATAAGCGGTGTCACTACATCGCTATAGAAGACAAAAATGTGGTTAGTTTTTTTGTCTGTCTGTCAGCTGTCTGTATATATTATGTTTGTTCCAGCATCACACGAAAACTACTGATCCGATTTGAATGCGGTTTTCACAGATATATTTGTCTTCTTCCAACTTATCATCTGGTGTATAAAAAAATTTCCCCCCACCCCTCTAAGGGGATAAAAGAGGGGGTCAGATTTTGTATCAAACTTTTTTCTTTAACACGAAAACTACTGATCCGATTTGCATACAGTTTTCGCAGATATATGTGGCTTCTTCCAACTTAATATCTGGTGTAAAAAAAATCCCCCCAACCCTCTAAGGGGACCAAAGAGGGGGTCAGATTTTGTATCAAACTTTTTCTTTGACACGAAAACTACTGATCCGATTTGAATGCGGTTTTCGCAGATATATTTGTCTTTTTTCAACTTAACATCTGTTGTATAATTTTTTTTCCCCCCACCCCTCTAAGGGGACCAAAGAGGGGGTCAGATTTTGTATCAAACTTTTTTCTTTAACACGAAAACTACTAATCCGATTTGAATAAGGTTTTCGCAGGTATATTTGTCTTCTTCAACTTAATAAATGGGAAAGTGTGTTTGTTTGTTTGTCCTTCCTTCACGCCCAAACGAAGCAACCAATTGACTTGATTTTTGGCATAGACTTAGTTGAAAGGATGGAGAGTATCATATTATGTTACTTTTGGTCTTAGGTAAACATCATGGTCCCAAAGGAGGCTAACGCGATTTTCGAATTTCACGCGAGCGAAGCTGCGGGCAAAAGCTAGTTGATTTAATATAGATCTATATTCTTATTATCCTTTACAGCATATGATTTAAACGAATATTTTCGAAGATATTACAGATTTAAAAATTACGGGACGTAGCTTTTGCGGCGGTACCAACCAATGCGGGCCAAGGGTAGTCTACATCTACACTAATATTATAAAGAGGAAAACTTTGTTTGTTTGTTTGTTTAATTGTAATGAATAGGCTCAAAAACTACTGGACCGATTTAAAAAATTCTTTCACCATTCGAAAGCTACATTATCCACGAGTAACATAGGATAAATTTTATTTTGGAAAAAAATAGGGTTCCGTAAGATATTTGGGTTTTTCGGACACAAGGTGGACGTTTGATTTTGAAGTTATGGCGAAATTAAAATATTACTATTACTGCTGCACGGCCCGTTGTGAAGTGGGCGTCACCAAGGCGGGGGTGCGCGTGCGGGAGGGAGTTTAGATCTATTAGTAAATGATGATTTAAATAATACTTAATTTTTCACTAAATCTAATCTAAATAATATATAAAACTCAAAAGTGACTGATTGACATAGTGATCTATCAACGCACAGCCCAAACCGCTGGACTTAAAAGCCCAGAAAGATTCATAATTTCGAAAAATATAACTATCGAGTCAAAATAAGTGAATCGTGTTTTCCGTTAAGCAAATATCAGATAAATATACAATGATTAAATAAATCTTAATTTCATTTAAGTCAATCGTCTTCTGGGATCGTAATACTTATTAGAAAACACAGCAAAATTTGGCAGCCCGCTCTTAATCATTTTTTCAGTGAGTGACATAGGCTATATATTTTATACCCGTGCGAAGCCGGGGCGGGTCGCTAGTCTTTATACATATTATATTCTAACAACTGCATTGCTGCCAAAAATCTTGTAATTTTCAGTACATACTTACTTTGTTAGTTTTTCAGTCAAATTTTCAGAACCATTAGTAGATTCATAAAAATTTCAGTCGATGAATAAAAGCTTCCATGGCATCTATTAGTAGCATCAAATACGTAAGCCGATCACCAATATTATGTCAAGCTTAACAAAGCAAACCGTGAGAGTGTCGCGGCGGCACCTCGAGCAAACATTATTTGGTGAGGTGTCAGCTAATGGAAGTGCTCGGCCAATATACCCACTGTAGTGTTTTAAACTATTTACTTTACCATAAAGCTCTTTACATACTTGTTCACAACCGAAAAACGCCCGACACTTTGGTTCTGATTGCCTTTTTTGTCTAGAGTTTGTATATTACGATGTGAGTTTACCTACTATTTATACGCTACTGAAAACTATACTGTACTCGGCGAAACATGGCGATAGCGGTCATTGACCTGTCAAAAACTTGTCATTTTCTATATAAACCGCGATTGACAATGAAGTGTCAGATGTTGTCAATCGCGGCTTTGTATAGAAAATGACAAGTTTTTGACAGGGAGTCAATGACCGCTGTCGCCATGTTTCGTCGAGTACAGTATAGTCGAATCTACCGAATTTGTTTCAACAATAATTGGAATATTTATTACTCTAGAAAATATATTTTCAGCTCTTTAATCTCTACTGCCACAATAATATATCATGTAACACAGAAACTGTTATTTCTAAAATTATCAAACAGAAAGCATTCTTTCCTTGAGGTATAACGTTAAAACAGAATCAATTTTGAGAGGCACAAAATTCACCGGTAGTATAAAAATAAAATATGCAAAACCTGCATCGGAATTTGAACAATTTTGCGGAGCGTTTGAAGGGTCGCGGGTCGCGGCTGAGAATTTTATGCCAAGTCCTCCAAAATTGGATGAATCGGGAAGGTAAAATGTGCACTAAACGTGTTAGGAAACAAAAAAAAACTAGGCTTTAATTAACTAAAGTCTTGTACAAACGATGCAAAATAAAAACTAATATTAATACAAGAAAATCCAAAACTTTATTCAAGAGTAAAGTCAATTATAGATTTTGAGAATCTCACAAATTACCCGTATCGTACATAAGGTGTAAAGAAGTAAAACCAGTTCTGCTCATGCGTTGGTCCCTAATTGACAAATTGGAATCCCATTAAAATAAAATTCAAGTTCCTAACTGAAGGCGCTGGCACAGAGGTTTACGTTGACGGAGCCGATCTCGGCCGACGATTGCCGAGTGCGCACGAGCGCCGGTCCCGCGGCAGAATAAAAAGTCGGCAGCATTCGAAGCGCGTGCCTCTACGTGTGTGGTCCACTGCGGAGGTCTCGTTCGCCTTTGATTTATTGAAATCAGATTTTCGCACTTTGCTTTCGGATTTTGCTTCTTTTTTAATAACGTAATATCGTTTCATTTAATTAATTTGGTAGGCTGGTAGCACGTTAATTTCATTTTTAATGTTTGGTGATTTTTTTAATTTATTCGTTATTTATAGACTGTTTCTCCTGGGATTCTTTGAACGAATTTGTGTCGCTAGCAGTGTTTAGTAAAATGTCTGGGTACAAGGGCGAAAGATCGTACTTGCTTGTATCAATGTCACGTTTCTCAGTCTTCCAAGACTCGGCGATCATTTTTAATGGTTCGAGACATTGTAAGTTTTGTTTTATACGCAATAATTCAATGTTACATTGATTTTCTACCTCCAGGAGCTTCAACTTAAATGCTTTAGCGAGCATTTGTTTGCGAATGGCATTCTTTTTTACATTTTGAGCGACATTTAATGTCCTTTGGTAAGATTGTAATTGTTTTTCATATTCTTTTAACTCTTTGTCAGAACAATGTTTGCTCTCTACAGTAGTTGTAAAGAAGTTTGTTGGATACAACAGATCATCTAAAATGTCTCCAGTTGTTCCTTCTTCACACGTTTCACTTTCTAATTCAATCGTTTTATTGTGACATTCTTGTAGTTTTTTTCTTTCATTATCTACTTTTAGAGAATCTAGAATACTTCCATATTCAGTGATCCTACACGTTACATCAGCTAGTTCATCAGCATCTAGATTGATATTAACATTTCTTGAATTAGCAACCTCATTATTTTTATTGATTTCATAAAAATCGTTAGGCTGCCTCGCCCACACTCCACATTGTTTTTTAATAAAAAAAAAATTATTATTTTTATCACCAAATTCTTCTACCATATTTTGATGCTTTATAATTTTGGTAATGACTTTCTCCTCGTCTTTTCTGAAACCAACTTCTTCAACTAATACTATTTTATCTCCAGATCCACAAGATATTCCGTTCATTTTAGCTTTTTCACGATTTAGAGACTTTTATTATAAAACGATGTGTAATACAAAATCCTTACAAAATATAGGTGACCTTATTTGAAATTAAACAAAAGTTACAAAAACTGAAAATGTTCAACAAAGTCAAAATTTTGAAACTTTCTTCTCTAAAAAATATACAATGTAGTTTATATCCTCTTTGCATACACTGACCTCCATTATACAAGTACGCGTACTTGTATAATGGAGGCCAGTGTTTGCATACAATCTACGAATAATAAAAACTAAGAAAAAGTAACTCCGTCAAAAAACATATTGTTCTACAATAGGTACTTGTCAAAAATGTGTACATAGGTCACTGACCTCCATTACACAAGAACGCTGGACTTATGATACCCACCTGCTTTTTGTGCCTATTTGAAGCGGAATCAGCGCCCCCAATGCGGGGGAAGAGAACTAAATTTGACGTAACCACAACCAATAACAACTGCAGTTGCCATCACTAGTATTAGTTCCAAGTACTGTAGACATAAATCAAAATATCTTAATTAAACCTAGTTTCCATTAGCATAATATTAACATAAAACTGTATGTATTTATACATTTCCATATATTTCTATGTTGTTTTGTTTCGTCTAGCTTAAATTTCACGAAAAGCATACGCCTAAGCGATCATTGGCCTAAGGCCTAAGCAATTAGGCCAGTATACTGGTAACAGTTTAGAAACACGCTGACATATTATAATACTTGTCAAACTGAAAACTGACAACTGAAAGAGTTTTGGCGGGCATGACACTGTGACACTTCTTCTACTTTTTTTTTTTTTCTTATAATGGCACTTCGGCTATTTAACCATGGCCAGTGTCGAGTATAAATATGGCGGGAAAACAATATTCTTTAATACAATTTTCAGCTTCGTTTTTCTATATTGTCAGGTCGAAAGTCTAGTCAAAGTCTAAGTAAAAGTCAATACAGTCAAGAAGTCAAGTCGGTCGATTCAGTAAAGTGGTAGGTAGACGCTTTACTGAAACTTTCGATGGAGTTTTGGAGGGAACACAAAATAGCACGTTTCTGGATATTGCATCACTTTCCTACACTTGTGCACGATAATGAATATCTAATATTTAATATCCTACCAATATTACACATTAAAAACTCAGTTAACACAATTTTAGGAAAATAATACAAATACACAACATCACTCTTTCACATTCCCGGCAAAACTCTTCTTCTACTTTTTATTGTTGGTGTGGTTTTTATTATTTTTTCCCAAATTGTGTTATTTGGGTTTTTGATGTTCATTGTTAGTAAAATATTAGCCATTAAATTGTCCGTGTACCATATCGTGCACAAGTGCAGGTAAGATGTTGTCAAAACCAAAATTTATAATTCCTGTGACATTTGGTGTGAATAACAGGAAATACGGTTATTTCTTACGTGAGTTTTAACTAAAACATCGTTATAATAACTTTATTATCCTATTCATTGGAATATTATTGCGTCTTTTTCAAATTGAAATACATCAAGTTTTCCATTCTTTTGCCCAGTTTTGTAGCAATGGGTTGTTTTCTTTTTTAAATCTCCACCAGACGGCGCGACGGTAGACACTTCTAGATTTTCTATTGGTTCCCCACTGATCTGAAATTATCTGCAGGTTGGCATCACTGACTACATATTGGTTGTGTTTCAAAAAAATTCAGTGTACTGTCAAGTGTGACATAAATAAAAATATAAGCGATCATTGGCCTAAGCGATTAAGTCAGTTTACTGGTAATAGTTTAGGAACACGCTCACATAAAAACTTGTCAAACTGAAAACTGACAACTGAAAAAGTTTTGGCGGCCATGTTACTTTGAAACTTCTTCTACTTTTTATTGTTGGTGTGGTTTTTATTATTTTTTTCCCAAATTGTGTTATTTGGGTTTTTGATGTTGATTATTGGTAAAATATTGGCCATTAAATATCCGTTATCGTGCACAAGTGCAGGTAAGATGTTGTCAAAACCAAAATTTATAATTCCTGTGACATTTGGTGTGAATAACGATAAATAGGGCTATTTCTTCCGTGAGTTTTAACTAAAACATCGTTATAGTAACTTTATTATTCTACTCGTTGGAATATCATTGTGTCTTTTTCAAATTGAAATGTATCAAGTTTTACATTCTTTTGCCCAGTTTTGTAGCAATTATTGATGGTATTACCTGGTATTACCGATAGTTGTCTACCCATACGCCATCTAGTTACTAAAATGGAAACTGTTTGACAATCAAATTTAAAAAATAAGAAAATGCCCCATTAATGATGGTATTACCGATAGTTGTCTACCCATACGCCATCTAGTTACTAAAAAGAAAACTGTTTGACAATTAAAAAAATAAGAAAAAATGCCTCATTATTTGTCGTTCGATTTTAACATCGAGCGACGAATCGTTACAATAATTGTCCCGTGTGTAGGGTCCTTTATGCTAAGTTAGAAAATGGAACTTTGAAGTTTGACATGCTGATATAAGATCTTGTAACTTGTTGAAAAATACAAATAAAAAAAGAGGGAGTATTTTCAACTTACGTTGTTAGCGATGAAGGACTTTTTCCTATTGATGAACTAAATAAAATTTGATATTATGTTTCAATTTCATTGTAAATAGCGCTCGCTGCAAGATTTTTTCAAATTTCTTTCCCGCCTTTTACTTCGCACTAGCAATAACTAAATAGCCACATCAACATTTTAATTTAAAAAAAATATTGTCACATGTCATTGTCAATATGACTAACTGGAGTTTTGTCGGGAATACGAAAGAGTGACGTTGTGTTTTTGTATTATTTTCCTAAAATTGTGTTGTTTCGGTTTTTAATGTGTAATGTTGGTAGAATATTAACCATTAAATATTCGATGTCGTGCACAAGTGTGGGCAAGTGATACAACTTCAAGAAACGTGCAATTTTGTGTTCCCTCCAAAACTCCATCGAATGTTTTAGTAAAGGGTCTACCACTTTACTAAAACAACTGACTTGACTCGTTGACTTTACTGACCACTTTTTTAGACTTTTACTAGACTTTCGACTTGACGATAATCTGGAAAAACGACTTTAAATTTTGTAAACTTTTTACGAATTTTTTTTTTCCCCGCCATATTTTACTTGACACTGGCCATGGTTAAAAAGCCGAGCGCCATAATAAGAAAAAAAAAAAAAAATGACTAACTGTCAAGTGTCAGTGTCAATGAATGTCAAATTTGTGAATTTACCGCGATAAATTTTCTGTTCGTTTTCAAAGTTCGTTAAAATTGTAGCAAGCGAAATACAGAAACATAAATAAAACAAAATGGGCTTATTAGAATTGTGTGAAAAATATTTCGATACGCCAAATTTGTATGAAGTGCTCCAAATTTCAGAAAGCGCTAATGACAAAGAAGGTTTGTAATTTTTTATATGCAAATCCTTTTTAGGGTTCCGTACCCAAAGGGTAAAAACGGGACCCTATTACTAAGACTTCGATGTCTGTCTGCCCGTCTGTCCGTCTGTCTGTCCGTCTGTCTGTCAGCAGGCTGTATCTCAAGAACGGTGATAGCTAGAGAGTTGAAATTTTCACAGATTATGTATTCCTGACATTTTTTGGTCTATAATATCAATAATGGCAACAGGTAAGTACTTGAATTTTTCTCAAAGTCCTTAGTTATAATGTGTACTTTAATATTTAATAATAATATTAAAATAAAAAAATAAGGGGGGGTCCCATACGAAAAACACAATTTGTGGCCTAATTTTGCTCAATAATGGTACGGAACCCTGTGAGCGTGAGTCCGACTCGCACTTGGCCGATTATTTAAATCGTCTATCACTTTTCCTTACGGATCTCTATTTTGATATTCCGTTTCAGTTAAAAAGGCATACCACAAGCTATCTCTTAAAGTGCACCCGGATAGAGTGAATGAAGACGAAAAACTAGAGGCAACTGAAAAGTTTAAGGTACTAGGAAGTGTCCATGCAATTCTTAGTGATAAAGAAAAGAGAGCACTTTACGATGAAACTAAAATGGTTGATGATGATGATTACAATGTTGTACAAGACAAAGATTGGACTATTTATTGGAGGCTATTATTTAAAAAAATAACTGATGAAGATATCAGAGCATATGAAAAGGAATACATAGGTAAGCAATTGACGAAGATTAAATTATTCTATGTGAGTTGGTAGAAAGTGTTCTTAATCCATACTAATATTATAAATGCGAAAGTGTGTCCGTCTGTCTGTTACCTCTTCACGCCCAAACCCCTGAACCCCCAGGAAAAGACATAAAATAATTTTTATTCCGGAAAAATGTATGGTTCCCGCGCGATTAACGAACTTAAGGCGCAATAGAGGCATCTTCTGATTAAAAAATAAAAATGATGTTTTCCTTGTTCTATTGTCTTTTTAAAGTATTATTGTTTTCTTTCTATTAAGGATCTGAAGAAGAGAAGAAAGATTTAAAAAAAGCATATTTAGCTGGAAAAGGAGATATGGACATCATCGTTGACAGAGTACAGTTTGCCAGATCTGAACAGGAACCAAGATTGAGAGGCATCCTAACTGTAAGTTTCTTTATAAGTTTTATTTACATTTTCTAGCCCCTTATTTACTTATGCCCAATTTCTGTGGTTTAATGAGAGCTCATCTTTTTGATACCATTGTTGTTGATTTGTTAGCATACCTGCATATATTATGCTGCATTTCTATGCTTGCCGAGGCTTGGCAAATGTCCACAAGGCACAAGCGTCCACAAATCTTACTTGGCATTTCGTCGCTTAGGTAACAATACCGTGTAAGTCAAATTTTAATTTTTAGGAGAGACAAAAATCTTTGTGTTTCATAAGGAATCATTTCATTTAAAATTCTTTCTTTTTCATTACCTCGATCGTGGGAATCGCAGACACAATAGATTGATGGGTTAAAATTGTTTCATATAAAAATGATTTCTTATGAAAAAAGAAGTTTATCTGTCCTGAAAACTTTAAAAATTCGACTTACGTGGTATTGTTACCTAAGCGACGATTTGAAAATTGTTTACACGCTTGTGAATGCGTCAGTGTATTACGTACATCCAAGCATAGCGGACACCGAACTTGTGAACCGCAAGATCACAGCGGCTACTAAGCGCGCGCCAACGTGTGAACGCGTCCCAAGCGCCCTTTGATCTGTGTCCAAAAACCGACACTACACATATAACAAGTTTTATGTTGAATAGGAATAGGAATTATTGTGGCTGGAACACAGTTATTACATCTTTTTAAGCTAAAAGGAATGTTGCAGTACATAATACACGAATTTTTGTTGTAAGACATTATATTTGTATTGATAAATAGTTGTTACAGCAAATCACATTTAAAATGTAATGTTATACATTAAATTCTCATATTACCATCATTCAATATAATAATTTTCTACAAAAATGTATGTATTAAATATACCGAGTATGCAAGTTTTTAACAAACACTGATATAATTTTCACTATTGTTTGAATAATTTGATTTAATCAAAACATTTAAGTACAATTTATGGAATATATTATTTTAGGAAATGATAGAACAGGGTGAGATTCCTGCTTACAAAATATTTACACATGAACCAGCCAGGAAAAGACAGAAAAGACATGCCAAAGAGAATAGAGAGGCTAAAGAAGCAGAGGAAATACAAAAATCGATGGGCTTAAATTCAGGTTGGCACAATTTTATTTTTGCTTCTTTTATGAACAGTATAAGAGTTATTATTTTTTATTTTAATATATTCTTTGTTTTTATTTTCAGAATCAAACAGCTTGGAACTGATGATAAAAGAAAGGCAGGAGTCCAGATCTAAACAAATGGATTCCTTAATTGATAGTCTTGCTGAGAAGTATGGTGGCAAATCAAAGACAACAAAACGAAAGGCAACAAAGGAGGCTGGCACCAAAAATAAGAGGAAGAAGTAAAACATTTTAATCACTTTCTTCGTAGGCTACTTCCATGATGGTATCTTTAAAGAATGGTCCCTGGTCAACATACACCTGGCATCTTGCTACAATGTTAGCGTCAAATACCGTTGATGTTGCCAGCTTTTTGATGACGTCGAATTTAGCTTCTTTTTCTTCTTTTGAGAATCCTCCAGGGCGATCTAAGAGATATTCTATGAAACCTGTAAATAATAATTTTAGCTGAGATTTGCTTTGAATATAAAAAATCTTAATTTTCAATTCATTTATGTAGTTTGCATAATATTATATTTTGTATAACATGAATGGGCGTTTTTCCATTGGCCGGCCTTGGAAGCTTGTTACCCCGTAGACGGCGCCGCGCCGGCACCGACGCCTTGCCGGCTAATACGCCCAATTGTGCTGGACGCATGGATGCATGGATTTTTAAAAAGCAATTTTAAAATTGTAAACTAACAAATTGAACAGTGTGTCTAATGATGCATTGATAAAATTTATCCATTTTAAAAATTTGTAGCTATATGAAATCTAGCCAGTTTTGATATAAGAAACAACAAGACAATTTACTAGAGCCACTTAAGTTTCGAGATCTCGTTTTATCAATATAGTTTAAGTTATTTTTCAGTAAACATAAAGTTTTTAAAATGTGTTTTTTTTTTTTTTTCTTCATTTAATAAGTTAACATTGTTTTAAATATTACTAACATTCACTAGTATTGACCTATAATATCATAAAGATTGTAACCATGTTAGAGGTGTAAAATCAGTGATAGTGACTTCACAACTTCTAAGTTTTGTATGAAATATATATGTTATACTATTTACTTTGAGACTTTGCTGAATTTATAGTTGTTACAAACTGTTTTACATTGAGAGTGTAAAATATACTTATTGTGTGTGAAACCTGAAAATAATGAAAACAAAAAAAATAAAGTATTACCTGCAGCAGAAGCAATCATTTCTTGCCCCCAATTATGTTGGCAAATAGCGTCAAGTAGAGCAAAGCCTGAAACTTTCATGTCGGAAAAGGGATTTTTGCATAACTCAAAAAGATATTCTATCGATTCATTGTGTTGTTTCAAACATCTGAACCATTCTCGCGTCATTAACGTGATCCTTTGGTCAACATTTTCTGGTTTTTTCTTTGGGTCTCTATCAATAGCGATGAGACTTGATAAGCAATGTATCGCTCGGAACTTCGCTACTGAAGAACCGTTTCTGATATACTTGCACACTCTATCAACAGCCACTTGGAATGAGCTCCCTGAAAATACAAACTGCAATGCTTATTCATTTTTACAAGGACGTAATAGCTAATAAGTCCACACCACAGCGACGATTGAACAATGATGTGACGCGACACAGCATGCACTTTGCACAAAAAAAAAAAACGCATTAGGGTCAGTTGACATTCCAACATGACGTTAAAAAGTATCTTCTTGTGTAGTGAACTAAGTTCAGTTTTGAATAGGTTATTTAAAAATGCATCGCATCAAAATGCCGCGCCACGTTACAAAATGGACTAACCCTTACATCAGCTGCTACTATATCAAACATATTTTAGCAACTTGGAGTAAAAAAAACTATTATAACGTAAGCACCAACCTAAAGCAGCCAAAGACATCTTTCCTTCATGTGTAGCTCCAATAAATCCAAGTGTATCAAGAGCAATAATTAGAATGACCTGTTCATTTGATTCTATGGCATTGAACAATAGGTCCGTAAGTATGGGGTACTTCTCAAGTACATCCTTGGGATAGTGGTATGCAATAGACCCAAAGAACCTCATGTAACCTGAAACAAAGTATTTGGATAAAACAGCACAGTGTACAATACTGGTGGCTTTTTTTTCTTTTATTTAAACCAGCCTATACATTTCCACAACTCTGTTGTGCTTAAGATGATCATTGTAAGTTAAGTTTGTCAACATTTTTGTATCTTAAAAATTTTAAAATATTATTTACTTCTTTTTAAGCTTAAAGTCAGCTATAACTTATTAAAAAAAGCTATTTAACTCATCAAGCCCCATACGATCACCGGTGATTGCGAAAACAATAGAATACAATAACATTTCCAAGAATCCGCGATTGAAGGGTTAAATAAAATTATAAGCTGTTGGTTTCCCAATATTAAATAAATAAATAACCAACTGTGACAAACACTTTACATGATGTCAGTGTTCTAAAGCTCTATTGAGACCATGAAATTGGTGAGAAAGATGAAAGTAGGAAGTATTTAATAGAGTATTGAACTGGTTCTACCTGGAACCAGAAGGTTCTTTAATGGGTTGCGTTCCAGATCTTCAATCAGTCCAACAATTTTCTGTATTGCCCCACATTCAATTAGATAGTTGATGCCATATGGCTTGATTGCCAATTGGGCTAGCAGCTCCAATATGCTTGTCTGGTACAGGAAGTCTTCTGTGTTCAACTCTGATATCATGTAGCTTATGTACTCATGCTCAACACATAACTGGAACAGCTCTGCAGACTTGGCTGATATGTTGATTATTACCTTAAAATGGAAGATCATTGTTTGTATAATTTGATAAATAATAAACAGCAAGTTTATTGATAGTGCACATATAAAATTAGGTAAAGTATTGTTTTAAGTTAAATATTGCTCAAATAAGGGAAGTGGCCTTTGAGTATTACTATAGTGTGTAAGTGCCAAGTGGTAAAGTTTATCAAAAATAATAAGTACCTCAATAAGGTTACATCTCAAATTAGCAGGGTAATCTAATCCAATTTTCATCTCTTCCAAAACTTTCGGGTAGGCTTCTGGCTCCAAATTGGATGTCACTATTATAGCTTTGTTTGCCAACCGCATATCCTTATGGAAAACCAACTGCGCCACAGCCACAAACACGTCAATGAATTGTGGCAGACGCAGAGGGTAAGCTTCCTTGGTTAAGGCTTTGTGAACCTGCAAGTAAAAAAAAACTTGTTAAGATTCTTATTTAAAAAAATAATATAAAGGTTCAATCTCAGTATCTCAGTTTCCTTTTACTTTTTTTTTAAACAATGATGTTTTTAACAACTGTAGAATTCTATTTACCTCCGTAACAGCGAGTTCCTGTACACACATTGCTTCATGACGCAACAGGTACATAAAATAAGTTGGATAGCTTTGAATAATGTCTCCTCCATCAAACTTTTCAAAGCATTTCTTCAATACTTCAGTTGTAAGATCGATAACGGCCCTACAACAGTTATTACCAACATATTTTCATGAATTAAAAGATGTTTTCTTGAAAAAATGCGCATAATTTTCAAAGATATACATACTTGTCAGTAGTATCAAGGCAATATACCATGGTCGCTAATCCAAATTTTCTAATGATTTTGACCACATCGTTACCCGGTGTTGCTTCAAAGAATGATTTCAGATCGTTTAGTATGGGTATTTTCACTTCCGCGTCTTTCAAATTCATAATTAAGCTTTTATATCGATCAAAATTCTGATCATAGTTTTCGGAGTTCATGTTTAAATAAAACTTATAGTAGTTAGAAAGATATGGAAAATGATTAAAATACACAGTAAAGATACCCCAAATTTGTTTTTAACTTTGTTATAATACTTAGAATAATTTTATTTTTCTAAATCCGGCGTTTTTGTTTTGTGTTTATCAAATCATTACGAATGACAGTCGTATTACGTATAACGTATTAGTTATTACGTATATATTAGGGTTGCCATGTGCCAAATCACGACGTAACACAAATAACCATAGGCAGGTATTACACGCATCAATATTATCATGATTCTAGTACCGTGGTCGTCAAATTACGGCCCGCGGGCCGCATGCGGCCCGTGGCCGTTATTTATGCGGCCCGCGACAAAGTAAATTATTTGAATGGTCAACTATATACTACACAATGGTTAAAATTACGCCATATTTAACGATAAACGTAACCGGCCAAAATTCGTTAATGTTTATGTAACAAATGTCATAATAATAACCTAATCCAGTTGTTTTATGGTGTGGTTGCAACTCACTCATAGGGCCTGATTACACCTACCGAGTAGAGTGGCGAGATAGTGTTCTCGACCAATAAAATTTGCCGAGAATTTACTAATAATAAAAACTAAGGAAGAATAACTGTGTCAAAAAATTTGTCCACGAATCTACAAAATGTGACCCGAATACATGCATACTATAAGCATGTATTCGGTACACAATTTTCTGTAAATATAGAAGTGACAATTAGTGTTAACGGCTTTATTTCGTAAATTTGAGTGTTAGTGTTTTGTTGCTATTGCCATATTTTAGTGTGCGAAAAGGAACCAAATTCAAAACGGTTGAAGTATGGGAGTTACGTTTCCTTAGTTTTTATTATTCGTAGCCGAGAATACTGTCTTGTCACTTTACTCGGTAGGTGTAAAAAAGGCATTAGTGTGGAACTGCTCTTGAAGTGCCCTGCACATACCTACTCTGCGGCCCGGTGCTGGCACTGACATTGTCATATTGTGTGGCCCTTAGCCAGTAAAGTGTGACGACCGCTGTTCTAGTATCACGCGAATCACAACTTCACAAGTACTACTGCGATACTGCGATTCGGCCTATTACACCATCAATATTATCACGGAATCGTGATAATATTGATACGTGTAATATGCCCCATAGAGCAAAGTAATACATCGGATACAAATAAGTTAAACCATTTTAAAGGTACTGTTACACATCGCTGGTTTGCGAGAATAGCGACGGAACTAAAAATGATTGATTTTAGAGAGCATTTTTTTATTTCTTTGTAAATATTTCAGTACATAACTCAAGATGTAAATGATTTATTGAGGGATAGACTGTACTGATTAAGGATGTATATATCATAAGGTCAAATTCCGTAGAACTTCCAATTAAATTATGAAAGTACTAAATATGTAAAAAAATTGGACACCCAGACACTTATTATTAATTATAATATGATATTTTGCATTACAACAAAATAATTATTATGCACTGACATATAAGTACTACGTACTAGACTTGACACCGCAACGCAATACTTGGTCACATTCAACAGAATATAATATATAGCCGCATAGACTAGTATATATATTATTTGGAACTTAGTCGGCCGCAAACTCTTATGCGCACTAGACGTATGACATTTATAAAAAAACAAAATAAAAGTCACAAAAATGCCTTGGTGTGTTTTAAGATATTGTAAAAATAATTCCAAAAACACTTCCAAATGCGACGGAATAACATTTCATCGGTTAGTATTCTTATTTAATTATTTTCAATTAAAATACGAACATTAAATTACTAGGCGAAGACGCGCGCCATTTCGCATTGTCATAGAGTAGTAGATTCAGAGGGGAATATAGGCAGAATACAGATATCTATGATGAGACGACGATGAATGTAGTATTCACGTAGACGAGTTTGTATTTTGGTAATATAAATACGGTATTACGTGTACATTATACATGCGTACATTATAATTGTATTTATAAATATTTAAGTAATTTAAATAAGGTAAGTATGTAGTGCACTTTGGGTCTATACTTATTATAATATAATTATTATAAATGCGAAAGTGTATCCGTCTGTCTGTCTATCCGTCCGTCTGTCGGTCTGTCCGTCCATCTGTCTGTCTGTCCGTCTGTCCGTCTGTCTGACCGTCCGTCTATCTGTCTCTCTCTGTGTCTGTTACCTCTTCACGCCCAAGCCGCTGTAACGGTTTTGCAAAATTTTGGTATGTAATATTTTGGTTTTTGACTGACTTCCAAAAAAGGAGGTAATACGTTTGGCTGTATGTATGTTTATTTTTATTATTTTTTGTATGTTCAACGATTACTCAGCCGTTTGTGGTCCGACTTTCGAAATCCTTGGTACGGAGTTAACTCGACCGTTTGTAGCTCCAAAACTGGGGGGTTTGTATAAGTATGGCCGCCAGGTACGGAGTTAACTCGACCGAGTTGTACTCACCTTTGAAATTTTCGGAATTTTGAGGCTACGTCATATTCTATTCTCGGCAATTTGCGGAGTGTTTCTTCGGAGTGATGCCTTCGGAGTAGAGTGATGATGATGATGTTTTTTAACTGACTTCCAAAAAGTAGGAGGTTATATATTTTGTATGTTCAACGATCACTTCGCCGTGCCGCTGCCACGCTGCCTAATAAGTGCTATTGTGTATTATTGTACGAGTATTGAATTTGAACGAAGGGCCGCTCGAATTGTTGACTGCCATAGTGTTTTAAACAGGCTGGACCTCTTGGAATTGTGCCTAGATGTAGCTTCGCTCTGCATCCTCTATCAGTTGAATCACGGGGAGTGCTCTGCGGACCATCCCATCACCTGTATAAGTAGAGGTCTTCCACCGTGCATTTTTTGCGTAACTTTCTTCCGCGCACTGCAAAACTGTGGAACGAACTATCGCCAGAAGCATTTTAAGAAGAAGGCATATTCCCACGCATCTGCAGCTCTTCTGACGTTACGAGTGCCCATGGGCAACGGTTGTTGCTTTCCATCAGGTGACCCGTTTGCTCATTTGCCCTGTTATTTTATATAAAAATCTAATTAACTTCTATGTCCTTGAGAAATCGTACTTGATGTTGATTAGTGAAAAAACCATGTCTATATTTAGCGACTTGTTATATTATTATTTCGTTTATTTCTGCATGACTTAAAAGTTGGATTTCACTTAACTATTTTTAACTGAAATCCAATTCTTTAGTCATGCAGAAATAAACGAAACTTTGTTTGTATTCCCCTATCTTAGATGAGCCGCCATATTGGATGTAGAATGACATTACATTCGTTTTCGAGTTATTCTCAAAAAGTTCTTTCATTTAATATCCATACTGTTATTATAGGACGGCATAGAAAATAACGATTCCGCTATCTTGGATAATCGGCCATTTTATATTTATAGTGATGTCATACTGTATCGTGCATTGTCATTCAAACCAAACGTGTATACAAAATTCCAGCTCAATCGGTTAAAATATTATATGCACATACATACTTCGAAATTGGGTTCAAAAATTCCACCCGAACTTACATATTAATATGTACTAATATATTTAATAATATGTACATAATAATATACAGAGTAAGTTAAATAAAAGCTTTTAATAATGTTTAGTAAAAATCTTTGTTTTATTTTATCCACTTACTCAAATAGAGTCTGCGTTCATTCGAGTGTAGGCACAAAACTTTGTCACTTCTGCGGTACTGATCTATAGCCATCACCGCCCCGCCTCTCACCCCGCTCATGCCTCAAGTGTGACATGTTTTTTGTTTGCAATGGCACCTCCAGTACGTAGTACATAGTATCTCTATGTTATTATGTGTTGAAGCATAAACACAGCGTCGATATGAAGATTGCGCGTGTAAACTCACCTCATTGTCGTGTATACTCACTGACAATTTTCTCTGCTTGACACCCTTAAGGGTCACCGCACATATACAATTTCAAGTTGGCCGACTAACGTACAACTAAATTGCGTAGTTTCACAATTTAATTGGACAACTTTTTAACACGTTCAGTGCCACCGATTCACCTGGAGAGTTCACGATTTGATTCCAGTGCCGATGACTCACCTGGTGAGTTCAGTGTTTTTCACTAATATTTCCAAAATGCATCCGTATTTTCTGCTTAAAATTATAGTTTAGACTAAATATATGCTAAACTAAAGATTTATGCGGTGGGCCGGGCGTGGAGATCCCGTTTATTTTTGAAAGGAAAAAAACGATTCTGCAATGCCTTGAACTCACCAGGTGAGTTCCCGGACATAGATCCTCAAACTGTAAATATGTACATGTTACAAAACGACGTCAACATAATAGCATGGACTACCTACATACTTGTGATATGGAACTAATATACAACAAACTAGTTTCATTAGAATCTATATTATATATAAAAGAAAGTTGTGTTAGTTACACTAACAACAGATTTTTATGATTTTTGTGTTTTCGGATTTGTCTTCGTCGGGAATAGGATAATAATTATTTTTAAGAAAAAATTAAAACCGATTTCCAAGGTAAAAACAATCATAAAATCCTTATAATATGAACTAAAAAGTATTAAATAATGTTTTCTATTTAATAGTGGCTTTTTCCGAATTCGGCTAAACCTCAACTATTTCTGTACTCAATCTTCATCATTTGAAGTCGGTACCAGATATAGCTGAATCTTCAGTTCTCTGACAGAATAGGTATTTGAAACTTTTGGAACTGGCACCGACTTCAAAATTATGAAGATTGAGTACAGAAATAGTTGAGGTTTAGCCGAATTCGGAAAAAGCCACTATTAAATAGGAAACATTATTTTATACTTTTTAGTTCATATTATAAGGATTTTATTATTGTTTTTACCTTGGAAGTCGGTTTTAATTTTTTCTTAAAAATAATAATTTCACTCTTTTTAGTTACCTAGTAAACCATCGCGTTACATATTCTACGTATCTTATTACAATTTGTTAAAAGTCACACTCAATGCGATTATGTTTCTTATTCCTATTACGATGTAGATTGTTTTCCAATGTAAGTATTTTCATACTAAGGGTTCAATTTATTACCTCGATCGTGGGAATCGCAGACACAATAGATTTTTAATGGTTATGCGGCAGCCGGGTGCCGCTTCTCAAATCTCAAAAGTAATGTCAAATGTGTGCCTTACGCTCTGGAGTTAAGGTTGACTTTGTTATGTTCAATTTTGTGGTACATAAGTCGCTTAGAACTTGAATCATTTATTTTGAAACAAACATATAATAATTGGTACTTTTTATAGCGATTTTAATAAAAATATAATATTTTTATTAAAATCGCTATAAAAAGTACCAATTATTATAAGGACATAACGTGATGATATAATTGTGGTGTTGTGGGGGCGGGCATATTGTATCCATATACAACCATGTGACACTGGTGACCCTGACGTGGTAATGATGATGATGAATGTAATTTGCATAGTAGCATATGCTTTCAGTTCTTAAAACAGCGCCTAAACCCCCAAACTTGTATCTATAAGGAATCCGGAGTTCTCTTAGTATCTTCGGAACCATAGTATACCTTGGTGCAAAATCTTGCGTTTTGGTAGCATATGCTTAGGATACTTCTCATAAAATCAAAATCACCATATGTTTCCATATAAATTTTGAGGAGTTCCCTCGATTACTCATGGATCCCATCATCAGATCACCACTTTTGTGAAAATGAGACCAAATTGGAGGGAAACCTAATAAAACAAAACAAAAATTTTGAAAATCGGTTCACAAACGGCGGAGTAATCGTTGAACATACAAAAAAAAAAAAAAAAAAAACCACAGCCGAACATATAACCTCCTCCTTTTTGGAAGTCGGTTAAAAATGAAAAAAATTAGGATCCAAGGAAACGAACATGATATTATTATTTTGTATTAGTTTTTTCATGTATTTTATTAGTTGTAGGTAATCGGAAAGGAATCGCTGTTCTGATCCGATTGGTGTCCAATTATTTAGTTGTACAATTTAGTTGTATGCAATGTGCGAGCTCTCATAAGCCGCCATAGCTAATAGGATACTATACGATTTAGTTGGCCAACTTGAAATTGTAAGTGTGCGGTCGCTCTAAATGTTGAATCAGCTAATATAAATTATGTTTGGCAACACTAGCTTCTTCCAAAGTCTTCACCTGGGAAGTTCTTCCTGCGACGCGGACGCGACGCTGTGTTTATGCTTCAACACATAATAACTATTTTTTTGTAAATTGTAATGCAAAATATCATATTATGTGTTTTCACATAAACACAGCGTCGATATGAAGACCGTTTGATATCTGCTGGTGACAAACACAAAATGCTATGTGAAATAACTTTAATACATTTAGTATAATATCCCTATCATACCTAAATGAAAAAATAATTAAAACAACACTAATGTCATTTATTAAGGAAACAAAAATGTATAAAAACAATGATATTCTACATATTATACAGATCTGTTACGTTCATACTATTTTCCGGTTTAAATCTCTTCCGAGCAATTAACACAAATTCAAAATTGGGGGTTGCATTTGAATTATTACGCATTATAGGGAGGGGGGGGGGGGGGGGGGGGGGGGGGGGACCCCTGACCCCTCCCTAAAGTTAGGAAATCAATAGTTACCACGAAAATTGCTATTAAAATTTTTGAGGTTGTGTTCAATTAAACAACCAAATTAGTGGACTTACGGCCAAATTAGTCTTTTTTGAATGTGGGCTCAGTTCTATGATTAATATTGTAAATATACAGATCTGGCGCAGAGAAAGCGACCCAAAAAGCCGGAGCGTCAATTATAAGTCGACGGAGCCACGCTACGCGGGGCTCCTATTTCTGGGTGGTTCACAAAAAAATAACCACGATGGCTAAGGCGGGTGCTTCGCTGCGCTACGCTCCCGCCTTAGCCATCTAACCTAAACAAATCAAGTCGTATTGGGCCAGCACGAAGTAATACATTGCTATTAATTACCTAAGAATTATATACTGTTCTTATACATTTCCTATACATAACGTTCAAAGAAAAAATAATCAAGAAAAAAACAAATGAATTACTGTTTTGGAAACTCAAATGTACCAAATTCTTAACCAAAGAGGAGATATTTGAGATCAAAGTGGCCTGTACAACAAAACGCCAATTTCATATGTAAGAACCTACGAATAATAAAAACTAAAGGACCTAATAAAATATAAAAAGGTTGTTTTATTAAACAACCTTTTTATATTTTATATCTATACTTAATATTATAAAGCGGAAGAGTTTGTTAAGTTTACTTTACTTTACTGGTCCGATTTGAAAAATTCTTTCAGTGTTAGATAGTCCATTTATCGAGGAAGGCTATAGGCTATATTTTATCACGCTAAGACTAATAGGAGCGAAGAAATATAGGAACATGTGGAAAAAACGGGGGGAAATTAATTGAAAGGGCTTATTTGAACGCGCTAATCTCAGGAACTACTGGTCCGATTTGAAAAATTCTTTCAGTGTTAGATAGCCCATTTATTGTGGAAGGCTATAGGCTATATTTTATCACGCCAAGACTAATAGGAGCTAAGAAATAGAAGAAAGTGTGGAAAAAACGGGGGAAATTATTTGAAAATCTCACGAACTACTAGAGCAATTTTTCTGTTATTTGGGTCAGATAAGAAGTAGACCACGTGAAGAATCATAGGCTATTTTTTTGTAGACTGATTTGTCTGTCAAATATATTATTTACGCGGGCGAAGCCGCGCGGAACGTCTAGTCTATACTAATATTATAAAGCGGAAGAGTTTGTTGGTTTGTTTGAACGCGCTAATCTCAGGAACTATTGGTCCGATTTGAAAAATTCTTTCAGTGTTAAATAGCCCATTTATCGAGGTAGGCTATAGGCTATATTTTATTACGCTAAGACTAATAAGAGCGAAGAAATAGAGGAAAATGTGGAAAAAACGGGGGGAAATTATTTGAAATGGCTTAATTTGAACGCGCTAATCTCAGGAACAACTGGTCCGATTTGAAAAATTCTTTCAGTGTTAGATAGCCCATTTATCGAGGAAGGCTATAGGCTATATTTTATTACGCTAAGACTAATAGGAACGAAGAAACAGAGGAAAATGTGGAAAAACGGGGGGAAATTATTTGAAATGGCTTATTTGAACGCGCTAATCTCAGGAACTACTGGTCCGATTTGAGAAATTCTTTTAGTGTTAGATAGGGCTATCCGTCGTCCTCCGTCGATTTAAGATAATTATTAATGGTTATTATTTTGTAGGTGGTGATGAGGAGTCATCTGGAGATGATAGGGGACCCCCTGAAAAACGTAGGTTATATTCGGAGGAGGTTCAGGCTATGTGGAATCTAGCACGAGTGATCCGGCAGTTGGGAACTAGGGAGCAAGGGATCGCATTTTCCGTGGAATTTA
Organism: Cyaniris semiargus; assembly: GCA_905187585.1. Taxonomy (NCBI): domain Eukaryota; kingdom Metazoa; phylum Arthropoda; class Insecta; order Lepidoptera; family Lycaenidae; genus Cyaniris; species Cyaniris semiargus. Next base: position 3,666,796 of record LR994551.1, read on the forward strand.
TACGTGGGAGAGCCATGCTTCGGCGCGAATGGGCCGGCTCGACCGGAGAAATACCACGTTGACCACCAGTGAGTGAGTTTACCGGAGGCCCAATCCCCTACCCTATTCCCTTCCTTTCCCTCCCCTATTCCCTTCCCTACCCTCCCCTATTCCCTTCTCTTCCCATCCCTACCCTCCCCTAATACCCTATTCCCTCTTAAAAGGCCGGCAACGCACCTGCAGCTCTTCTGATACTGCGAGTGTCCATGGGCGACGGAAGTTGCTTTCCATCAGGTGACCCGTTTGCTCGTTTGCCCCCTTATTTCATAAAAAAAAACTGTGGTAAAAAGCTTTGTCCCATTCATCGGGTAAACATGAACATCGACCTAAAGGCTAACAATACAGCCGGACAATATTACTGTGGAAAAATATCTTGCCAAGGCAAATCGAGAAGATCGCGGACAAATGGAACTTGGTTTGACAACGTGAAGATTCACGTCCTTGTTTACTATCTAATGTATTGCTTTGCTCATCGGTACGTCACGTCACGAGTCAGGACTCACGACACAGCAATACATGAGGACCCCTACAGAAAGAATTTGGCCGCTGTCTTTCCCGGGTCACCATCATGGACTGGTATTCCTACTGTAGAGAAGTTGTTGTGGCCTACCAATTAGAAAAGAAAGAGGAAAGTGAAGAAATAGGTGGCCCGGGGAAAGTTGTGCAAATAGACGAATCAAAATTTGGGAAACGGAAGTACAATAAAGGTAATTAGAATATGAATAGTTCAATTTATATTGTAATTTTTATAAATAATATTTTTATCAGTATTTGTATTAATATTGAATTATTTTGTTTAAGGACTCAGAGTTGAGGGCCACTGGGCCCTGGGTCTAATAGAAGATGGCAGTGAGGACCTGCGTCTAGAGCTGTGCCCAGAGAATATAAGATCGGCAGAGGTCTTAATACCTTTAATTCAAAAACATGTGAAACCGGGAACGACCATACACACATATTATTGGCGAGCCTCAGTATGGTAAATGGTTACATACATAAAAAAGTTAACCATAGTGATCCAGACAATCCCTTTGTGGCTGCTAATGGGACTCATACTCAACGTATAGAGTCCCAGTGGCGGGTGGTGAAGTGATTTTTTTATAAAGACAATTATAACCACTTTCTCTCCTCTTTCTATGATCCTTCACCTACACATAAGCCCTTTCAAACAATTCCCCCCGTTTTTTTCAATTCTACTATTGAGTACTGACTACAGAGTACCGACTAGCGAGTTAGTGACTACTGCCTGCTACTGCCTTATTGGTTATCAATTATAGAGCCATAGTTTGGTATTTTTCGTTCGTTGGTCCGCAGGGTGATACGTATTCGTATCTTACGAGTTCTTATTTTTTGCAACAGGCGTTTGACAGCTTACATCAGATGTATGCTGCAATGTTTTTACGCTAGATGGCAGCACCAACACACAGTAAACAAAAAGGTTTGTTCTACGTTTGACAACGTTTCTGTTAATATTCTGACATGAGTACAACATGTCAGATTACGGTCAGATTATTTACTGTATGAGCTAGTTACTAATAGCGCCCTTTTCTCCGAAAGAACAACGAACCTTATTGGTAATACCTAAGCTTACAAGTACATATAAAATGTCGTGTTTTGGTGTACACCTATGAAACATACGCCAATCGATAGAGAAGATGTTTACAAACAATAAATACTCTTTGACAAAATATCGTAAATGATATACTTTCTGAGTTATTTTAGTTTGAAAATGTAAAATAAATAACATTTTAGGTATACAACCTGAAATATTTCAAAAAGTATATCATTTACGACATTTCGTCAAAGAGTATTAATTGTTGTTTGTAATTATTTTCTCTGTCGATTGAAGTGTGTTTTATAGGTGTAAACGAAAATATGCCATTTTAAGTACTAGGTATGCCACGCTCCATAGAAAAAGGTTCGAACTCTTTTGAGCAATATTCTGTGTTACAACTTACAGGCTACGTAAGCATTAATGACGCAAAACATATTTTTATGTATGATGCGTTAGCATTCTATATAGTTTGTGTATGTATGAAACGAAAAAAGTATTAAAAGAACTTAAGAAAATTAGGAAGAACGTGTATTTTGTATACTTACTTAAACTAAATAAAAGTAATAATTTAATGTAGTTTATTAAAAATACGTTATACTATGTTACGCAATAATATTAAATATTATGGTTGTAACTTGTAATATATGTTATGAGTAGGACTTTTTCGCTCGCCAATCCAGAAATTCATCCAAATCAGTTTCATTATCTGAATCATTATCATCATTTGCACTTGCCATTTCTACATCTTGAATTTTTTTCTTGGTTTCTTCTTTTTTGAGTTCTAAATCTAAAACTCTGGAAAAAGTGCACATGGATAATTATTCACTGTTGAATTAAAAGTATACAATAGAAAGAAAGCTGAGAAGAAATCAATAAAGGTTTTAAGTTTTAACACATTAATTTAATACAATGTGTACCTGGACCAATTTCTAATTTGTTCATCAATTTCATCTATTTGTCTTTCAGCTGTAGCTTCTTCTTGTTCGCCCGCAATAATTTCTGCAGAGGTGCTTGTTTCATTTTTTATTTCCTTTTGGAATTTCTCCCATTCTTCTTCTATTGGATCTTTGTACTCGATATTTCTAGCCTAAAAAATATTTTTTTGTTTATTGCCAAAACAATAACTAGCTAAAAGCCGAGCTTTGTGAGGGCTCGCGTCGTCACACCTTGACTGACTGATGATAACACATCTACATACAGGGTGCAATTAAACCTTCCTGCCAAATTTTGATATATTGATCCTTGTTAAAAATAAAAATACACGTATTTTTTCTTTTATAGTCACTCATTACTAAATTATTGAGAAATGGCTTCCGAAAGTTATCCTAAAAAACACTACAATTAATGGACACGATGCGTCGGCCACGCGTGACGTGCCCCCGCGCGCGCGCCTCATCCCGGCGTCACCCCCTCTCATTCTCCCGCGCCGCGAGTGACCGTTCTGCAACGATTTTAAATGGGATAAAATATGTCATTGAAAAAAAAATAACACCCAATTTTTTTTGGTTAAATGGACTCTCCTAATGATACCTAAGCCCTGGAAAAAATTTGGCAGGAAGGTTTAATTGCACCCTGTATAATTAAAAATTACTATGTTAAAGTACAAATCAATAAGCGTGATAGTTTTTCCGCTCGCTTCGCTCGCCTTGATTAACTAACAAATATACAGGTTTTTTTAAATATAAATTATCATCAAAGTTAAAATAAAAGTGTTGAGGTGGGAGTTGAGTGTTATTACTTGTTATAGGAGTCGAAACCCTTGAGTACAAACCGCATGTTCACTGCTTCCGCCAAAACTCTGCTAAGCTAAAACGTTTCATTAGAGATATTCAATAGAGAAGATACTATATGGTACCGCCATTCGTCTACACTCTACTACTTAGATCAGGGGTTCCTAATACGCCCCAATACGCAATAACAGCGCCCTACTCTACCTAGCTATTACAAAAGGATACATAATTTGACTTAACCTTGGTTTTAAGGGTCAATTTAGACCGCAACGTGACGTGCAGATGCATTTCTAAATTTGTACTGAATTGACAGATTTCAATGAGGCATTTTCTTATTTTTTTAATTTGATTGTCAAACAGTTTTCATTTTAGTAACTAGATGGCGTATGGGTAGACAACTATCGGTAATACCATCAATAATTGCTACAAAACTTGGCAAAAGAATGTAAAACTTGATACATTTCAATTTGAAAAAGACGCAATAATATTCCAACGAATAGGATAATAAAGTTATTATAACGATGTTTTAGTTAAAACTCATGGAAGAAATAGCCCTATTTACCGTTATTCACACCAAATGTCACAGGAATTATACATTTTGGTTTTGACAACATCTTACCTGCACTTCTGCAAGATAACGGATATTAAATTTTCTCATTGATATGTAAATAAATACCTTTGTAAATTCCGTAATTAGTAATTACCTTTTTAAATTATTTTTTTAATGTGTGGACCGCGAAGGTCATTTCATTTCTTAATATGGACCCCGAGGGAAACTAATTGGTGACCCCTGTATTTGACAATAAGATTGAAAGGCGGGCGCGTTCAATATTAAATTATTAATTCTTAGACTAGTCTAGGCTATCACCAACCCGCGGCCCGCCGAGACTTTATTTGTGGCCTGCGTGATATTAAACCATTTTGAAATTCACGCCCACCGGCAAAATAATGTAGTCGTCGTGAAAGTAGTGATTTTTTTTTCACTTTTAAATCGTTAATATTTAAGAACGTTATTTTTTAACCCTAAAATTTTTTGTTGCGGCCCGCGACACCAAAACCAAAACATGTTTGAGGCCCGCATGATAAAAAGGTTGGGGACCACTGGTCTAGACGGTCAATAATATTGCACAATACGTGATATTGCACAATAAAATTGATTAGTTAATATGGTTTATTTAACCATATTGCCATATTAAAAAAAGGTCCTTTGTCACTTTTATAGCTGTCATTATCAGCTGTTTGACAGCTGAGAATGACAGTTAGAATGAAAGTCCAAATTGTTTACAATTATACTTATAATTTTAAGTAGAATTTTGTAGCCTGTACCTTACGGTAGTTAATTTTAACAGCAATTATTAGTATCTACATCTACCTTTAAAAAAAAACTAAATATTACAACAAGAAAATACATCCCGGAATCGTAACGTATTTTTAGTGGAAAAATGAACATTTTGGAGAGAAAAACTATGTTAGCTTTAATCAAATCGTGTATTCCGCCGCTATCGGGTAGCAGCCATAAAGGTCAAGCCGGCAGAATAGGTATTGTCGGCGGCTCATTAGAATACACCGGTGCACCTTATTTTGCGGCAATAAGCGCACTTAAGGTAAATGAGTTATATTTATAAAGTTATAACTTATTTATAATATAAGTATTATAAGTATTATAAGTTATACTTTATAAAACATTATGATGTAAAAAAACTAAAATTGAACATAAAATCTGGTGTCCTTGTTTTAGGTTGGAGCAGATTTAGTTCATGTTTTCTGTTCAGCATCGTCAGCCCCAATAATAAAGTCCTATAGCCCAGAACTGATTGTTCATCCACTGCTTGATCACAAGGATGCAATAAGTGAGATTTCACCTTGGCTAGATAGATTACATGCTATTGTTATCGGCCCTGGTTTGGGAAGAGCTGACAAGACGTTCGAAACAGTGTCACAACTTATTGGAATTATAAAGGAGAAGAGAATACCTTTAGTCATTGATGCTGATGGTCTCTTTCTCATAACTCAACATCCTTTACTGATCAAGGATTTCTCCTCTCCAATCATTCTAACTCCAAACAAAATAGAATTTGAGAGGCTCATCCAAAACACTGCTGGTATATCAGACCTACACAAATCCAGTAAATACACCACAGTTTTGAAGAAGGGAGAGAGTGATGAAGTTTTAAGTCCAGATGCTTCTCTACAGTGGCAGTCAAGTGTTGGGGGTTCGGCTCGAAGGTGCGGGGGCCAAGGTGATTTGCTCTCTGGTTCCCTTGCAGTATTTCTATATTGGTGTTTACTGAATGGCAACAAAAAAGGCAGTGACAGCAAACTATCTGCATCATCATTTGCATGCTATGCTTCATCTGCTCTAGTAAGACTTTGCAATGAAAAAGCATTTAAATTGAAAGGCAGAAGTATGTTGGCAACTGATATGATAGAGCAGATACATGATGCTTTTAACCAGTTGTATGGTGAATAAAATACCTATTTACCTAATAAGTGTTGACTTTACAAGCATTTATACTTTGAAGTTATAAGGATTAATAAAGATTCATATTATATTAATTATTTCAATCTTGCTTGCTACACCAGTAAACAACTCTATTTCTAACATGTATTTTAAAGAAAAAGTAATGATTTCATATTTCATCTGTAAAATTACCGTCTGGACCCAATTTAAACTAAATTTAGTTCAAACAGATCAATACTAATTATATATTATTTAAGCAAAGGTGTAAGTCAGTTTGTTACCTCTTCACACTAAATAACAAAATAAGTTTGGCATGGAAAAACTTTAAATACTTCCCTGGGACTCGGATAGGACAGTTTTAGGTTAAGTTAGGATTAAGAACCCCTGTTCTACTAAATTAAAATACCAATAAGCTCAAGTAATTTGTACCTACCTTGGCATCAAGAATTGGATCATCAAAAAATCCCTCAGGAATAGGTGCATTAACATCTTGTACTTTAAAATCCTGCTCTTCTTGTGATGTGCTAGATTTATTTAGAGCATCATCACCTAACTTTCCTAAAAGCAGCATTGTTTATTATTTTTAGTTTATTAATAATGATTAATATAAATAACAGGATTTTATCAATTTTAAAAGTAAATAAAGTATAATTACTTAATAATGAGTACATTATCATATAATATTGGAATTAAAAAGTAGCTTTCAATAACTAATTACCTTTGACTTTGCCTTCTTTACTTACTACTGCATCCAGGTTTACTCTTTTTATTTCCTCTTCGTGATATGAGTAAATATTTGGTGCATTATTCTTAGGTTTTGCTGCTACCACAGGTATTGGTGTACCAGCATTCTTTAAAATACCTTTTGGCTTCTTCTCTTGGGGTGCATCACTTATAGGAGGCCCAGGCCTTTTGATTTTGCCCTCAGTGAAGTTATTTGTTAACTCCTTTAATTTCTTTGCTTTCTCAACGTTTTCCCTGTGTTGTTTACTGTTTAGATGGACTTGCCAAACGTTCTCAGAACGTACTGTAGATGAACATAGAATACACATAAGTTGCCCTAGGTTATTATACTTAGCAAGAGGATTATTTATTTTCTGGGGTTTTTTATCTTTGTTTTTTCGTTCCAGCATCAAACGTCGCATTTCTTCTTGAGTTTTTTTCTTAGCATTTTGCATATGCATGGACATTTTTTGAAGTATATCAATAATTAGTTATTACCTATGAGAATTTTATTTAATTTGTGGACAAATTTTGACTACAAAACAGGACCACCTGTCCAACGAATAATATACGAGTCTGATACGAGTCACAAGGAGCACGAGCATTTCTCCTTCTCTTCTCTGTTTACGCTCTCCTGTCAGCTGTCACCTTTTTGACAGTTACGTCAAAAAATTGACAGCTTGACATTCTATCATAGACAATATTATAAATTTTAATGTATATTTATAGCATTAACTATAGGTCTACCAGAATCTGATGGCAAAAAGTGAGAAAATAAATTGACTCTAGCAATACCGGGGTAATTGGAATAAAATATTTTGATCCTTTTTTTTTCTTATAGCGGCTGATTCTGTGTATTATTTAAACATGCAAATATAAAAAATTATCCAATGATCAAGGATATTTTTTGAAAATCTGCTGTCAAAAATTGCCATCAGATTCTGGTAGACCTATATTAGTATTCTCTCTTGATAATGCTTTGAGTTGGTTTCAAGCTTCTTAAGCAGCGATCGTCAGTCCGCATCCCCACTCGCGCGCGGACCAGGGACTGTATACCGGTAATTTAATTTTATCGATATTTTCATTAAAATATCGATTCACGTATCGATATCACTCGAAAATATTGATTTTTGTATCGATTTCTAAGAAACTGGTAAAAAAATACCGGTATTTTTATCAGTACATCGTACCGATATGAGATATCCGTAGCACATCCATAGCCTCCTTTTAAATGTTTATCAGCCCAGTATTTCAGTATCGGTACAGTACCGATTAGGGATTGCAAAAAACGGATTTTTTTTAAAAATACGGATTTTAGGATTTTTCCATCCTCAAATCCGGATTGTCCGGATTTTTTGGAATTTATAAATATTTTTGATAAACAGCTTTAAATGTGTCTTATTTTCTTATTATTTCTTTATTTAACATTCATTTTAAAAATGCAAAATAAAACGTCTTAAATAATTAACATTTTTTTTAAGTTAGCGATTTTCACATGGTTTACACTTTACACCCATGAAACACCAAAGGAAGAGGTTAAAATAACAGTATCTGGTACTTAAAATATTATTAACAACTTCAAAATACCTTGATTTTTTTAACTATTTAAAAATGTGAAGTTTTAGTTATCAAAAAAATCCTAAGCAATCTCTGCGTTAAGCCTCCCGCACACAGGTGCGTTATTATCGGTCGATGATAACGCATGCGTCATTGCGATATCTGTTTTCAGTACATTTGTATTAGGATGGTCATGTAGTTACACACTGCTGCGATAATAACGCCGCAATGGAAGTATATCGCAATAACGCAGTTTTCTTGCATACCTGAGAGAGATGGTATAATAGTGCCGTCGCGGCGCGGCGCTCTCTCGTAAGAAATATCGGACGATAAAAACGCAGCTGTGTGCAAGGAATCGGGACGCATTATCGCAATAACGCAAGCGTTTTTATCGACCGATAATAACGCGCCTGTGTGCGGGAGGCTTTATCGACGACTTCGTCATTTTTGCGCCTACAGCAACACATCATTAAATTATGCTCCAAGATTTGCAAGCCTAGAGGTGGAACTTACAAAAAATAGGTCTAAGACACAAACAATGATCAACAGTACGAGACGTAGGGCCGAGGTAGACGAGTAAGGAATTCACTATGTCAACGAGTACCTGTACTTGGGCCAATTAGAATCTTATGACAACATATGGGCAGAAAAACTGGTCCACGAAGAATGGTGACTTACTAATCTCACTGAAGCGCAGACTCGTTGATATGTGTATTTCGCTCGTCATAACCAACGATGCGCAAACTCGAACATTGACCGATTTACGACTTATAAAAGATCCAACTCAGGGTCTGCCAAAGAGAAATGGAGCTCAAATCTTAAGAAAATAAAAAAAAAACAAACATAATATGCTCACAAACTAGAATCACAGACGTAGCAATCAAGAGGACCAAGCTAAAGTGGCATTCGGCTGGTCTCTACTCTCTAGTGGTATCTAGTCCTAGGAAAAGATAGCGCGATGCTCTGGAGGTATTTTGATCCTCTGGAGGCAGATCACTGTAATCCTGACGTTACGACGATCCTTGAGGATCTATTCCTGGTATCCTTCGTATTAGATTACCGTCCCCAACCCAGTGCTACTCATAAATTTAACGGTGTGATTGGGATTGGTGCCACAAACATCTTTAGTAAATTAGGAGAGTTTTTGCTCTGTAGTAGAACAGTAGAGTCAAGTAGAAGGTGAATAGGTGTGTCACAGATCTGCAGGTGCTATTAACACCTATTCTGTAAAGGTGCTTGTTGAGCTTACATTGTCCAATTAGGCTTAATCTAGCAAGGATTCTATTATTATTATTTTTTTGATGAATGAGGAACCAAATATTGAGAAGAATTTAGGCTAGAACACGGTTATAAACTCCCCACAGCTGGAGGCATATTATCAGCTGGGCTGGCAAACGTAAACAATTATAATTTATAATTATAACCTCAATGTTAACAAAAACAAAATATTATGTTATAGAAAAAACATTTTATTCAATTATACTAAAATGTTCTCAAAATCATCATTTTATTTATATTATTATATAGAAAACATAATAATATAGTAAAATATGAGTTAGGTTATAAGAAATTAAAATATGTCGTTATTTCTTTTAAATAAAAGGAAAAAATGTAATTACAACCACCAAATAACTACACAATGGGTTGTTAGACATACGAAATTCTGACTTTGGTACGTGTAGACCGGATGTTGCGGATCCCGATTTTTTCACATCCGCGGATGTGAATGCGGATGCGGATTTTTAGAAGCTCACATCCGCGGATGCAGATGCGGATGTGGATGTTTCGGATCCTATATGAATATAGTATAAAAACAAAATTTTGTATGGTCAATGAATGTACATTTATAACGTGTTTTACACTACTAACAACATCATCTCAGTTACGTTCAAAGGAATTTGAACGAAAAGTTCCTTTATACTTCGCCGAATACATATTTTTTAGTTGATCGACTATTACTCAAAAACTTATGAAGTCTTCTTAGCCGTGATAGTTTTCCACTTTTTCCACTTTAAAACTTCATATTTCACAAATGGATCCCTAAATCGGAAAATGATCTATGAATACCCATAATATTTTTTAAAAAACCTATCCAACGACACCCCACATCGCGACGCGAAAAAAAATCATCCCTGCTTGATGTGTAGGGGAGGTACCATAAAAAATATATATTTTTAAAAAAAATTATATCATTTTGTCGGCATCATTTATGTCTGCATTCATGCCGAATTACAGCTTTGTAGGTCCTATAGTCTCTAAGCCAAACCGCGGACAGACAGACAGACAGACGGACAGACGGACGGACAGACCGAAACTATAAGGTCTCCTTGTTGACTACGGAACCCTAATGAATAATTGAAACAATGTAAAAGTATTATTTTTATTTTTATAAATGTGTTACTATTATAATACTTTTGTATTAGAGAAATATAATAATTTGTGAATGAAAATTTAAAAAAATGAAAATTAATTCCCCTATTTTTAACTTAACATTTTTTTTTGTTAGTACTCAAAGATAAAAATAGGAGCATCCATCCTTTTGATAAGAGCATCCATCCTTACTTACTAATTATTATAAATGCGAAAGTGTGTCTACCTATCTGTCTGTCTGTCCGTCTGTCTGTCTGTTACCTCTTCACGCTCAAACCGCTAAACCGATTTTGCTGAAATTTAGCATGAAGATACTTTGAGTCCCGAGAAAGGACAAAGGATAGTTTTCATCCCGGAAAATGTACGGTTCCCACGCGATAAACGAATTTTGGCGCAACGGAGTTGCGGGCGTCATCTAGTTATCTATACGTATAATAAAATCGTAGGAAAGACTAAACTGTACATTGAATATTTAAAAATAATAATACTTGAGGCGTGGTCTACAATCGATATCGAAGTCAAAAATATTGTTTTTTCGAATTTTTGTCTGTTTGTTTGTATGTATGTCCGGGCTAAACTCAAAAAGTACTGCATGAATTTAATTCAAATTTTGCATGAACATTACTAAGAGGTCGGGTTAACATATAGGCTACATAATATTAAATCACGCTATCGCCTACGGGGGAGGAACTGTGAATCTTTATTTCTCTTACGCATTCTGTGACAACGTGTAATCTAACGACGCATATATTTTTAAATGTAGTTTTTCTTGTCGCAAGTTCGCAACTCGTATGACATCCGCATCCGCATGAAAATCTGCATTGATTTATTGTGGATGCGGATGCAGATGCAGATGTCCAAATCGTTGCGAAAGCTTCGCATTTACGGATGCGGATGCGAATATTCGCAACATCCCTGGACTGTAGACCACGCAAAGTTGTGATAGCGCCTTTAAACAATTAATGTGAATTTGTATGTCAGACATTACAGGATACATTTAAATAAATTTTATATTACGTAAAAGCTTCTTTTTTAATTTTGACTACTATTCGAAAAAACCGAAAATCCGGATTTGGAAATTAAAAATCCGGATTTTTCATAGGTCCAAAAAATCTTCGGATTTTGCAGTATCCGGATTGCAATCCCTAGTACCGATATAGTCAATTTAAATTATCGATATTAATGTATCGAAAAAAAATATCGATACTAGTACCGGTTGCTCGCTCCCATATTATCGATATTTGTATCGATAAACAATATCTGTATAAAAAATATACCAGTATTATAGTGCGTGCACGATAACTCTGCGCGCGATTGGCGCGACAGGTGGCGTGCCAGCGTAGGGATTATATTTTTTTAAATAACATTGGTAGTTTTACTTTAATATCCTTATTTACTTTAAATTATGTATAGGAATAGGCGTATCGATTATCATGTAAACGTGGCGGCCCGACAATTGGTTCCGATTTCAGCCGCGCGCAAAGTTATTATGCGCGCACTCTACAGTCCCTGGCGGACCGCGCACGACGCCGCGAAATTTCTGCGAAGCATGAGTGTGGGTCCGATTCGCATATTTTTCGCACTTTGTTGGTTCTACTAATATATATTCTGTGACTTTGTTAACAACGATCACACCGCTGTTTTAGCGCGCCCGCTAAAACTCGCGCGGGCGCACGCTTGCGTGAGTATAAATGAAAAATAGTATGGGGCCCGCATCCGCGCTCCGTCGCACGCGCCTGCGCTGCCCAATGGGTTGTTTTCTTTTTTAAATCTCCACCAGACGGCGCGACGGTAGACACTTCTAGATTTCCTATTGGTTCCCCACTGATCTGAAATTATCTGCAGGTTGGCATCACTGACTACATATTGTTTGTGTTTCTAAAAATTTCAGTGTACTGTCAAGTGTGACATAAATAAAAATATCTTAAACCTAAGCGATCATTGGCCTAAGCGATTAAGCCATTATACTGGTAATAGTTTAGGCACACGCTAACATAATAAAAACTTGTCAAACTGAAAACTGACGACTGAAAAAGTTTTGGCGGCCATGTTACTTTGAAACTTCTTCTACTTTTTATTGTTGGTGTGGTTTTTATTATTTTTTCCCAAATTGTGTTATTTGGGTTTTTGATGTTCATTATTGGTAAAATATTGACCATTAATTAATATCCGTTATCGTGCACAAGTGCAGGTAAGATGTTGTCAAAACCAAAATTTATAATTCCTGTGACATTTGGTGTGAATAACGATAAATAGGGCTATTTATTCCGTGAGTTTTAACTAAAACATCGTTATGATAACTTTATTATTCTATTCGTTGGAATATCATTGTGTCTTTTTCAAATTGAAATATATCAAGTTTTACATTCTTTTGCCCAGTTTTGTAGCAATTATTGATGGTATTACCGATAGTTGTCTACCCATACGCCATCTAGTTACTAAAAAGAAAACTGTTTGACAATCAAATTAAAAAAAATAAGAAAATGCCTCATTGCCCATACTATTTTTTAACCGACTTCCAAAATTGAGGAGGTTATATGTTCGGCTGTGGTTTTTTTTTTTATTTTTTTTTTGTATGTTCAACGATTACTCGGCACATGGTTGTATATGGATACAATATGCCCCCACAACACCATAATTATATCATCACGTTATGTCCTTATAATAATTGGTACTTTTCATAGCGATTTTAATGAAAATATAATGTTGTTTCAAAATAAATGATTCAAGTTCTAAGCGACTTATGTACCACAAAATTGAACATAACAAAGTCAACCTTAACTTCACAGCGCAAGGCACACATTTGACATTACTTTTGAGATTCGAAAGAAAAAAGAGAAGTAAGTTGCTTCGATAGGTACTACACTAGTTTAATTATTAACCCATCAAGCCACTGACCTCCATTATACAAGTACGCTGGACCTATGATATCCACTTTTTTTTGTGCCTATTTGAAGCGGAATCAGCGCCGCCAGTGAGCGGGAAGAGAACTAAATTTGACGTAACTTGCAAATGTCCGCTTAATCGTTATTGGTTTTTTTTTAAACGGGCAAAAGGCCCACCACACATTCCCACCACTGCAACTCCTGTGTCGCCAGGATCAACAGTGGTAATGCGAGACGTTGGCTTTGTAAAAGTTTACGCCGGGCTGCGCCAATCGTAGCCCTATCTGCCCAGACCGGCGAGCCGTAGCATATTCTACCTAAGTACGTGGCTGTATATATAGTTTTTAACGTTTTGAACGAGAGACCCCATGTAGATGTCGATATTTTAGTAAAACTATAGAAATTTATTTTTGCTTTCTCACCCGTTTGTATGATATGTTCTAAGAATGTGAATTTATTTTCTAAAATCAGTCCAAGATAACAGAGTGACTGTTTACGTTTGACATTTGTTTCGTTAAGTTTAATGCGAGGAGTTGATATAAGAGAGCCTTTTAAAAGAATTTGATAAGTTTTGTGTGCCGCAAATTCCAGACGATTTCTGTGACCCCAACTTGCAATTACGCTTAGGCACTTGTTAGCTTTAATCTCTATCTCAGTTCGTGTATTTCCTTCAACAATGAGGAACCCGTCGTCAGCATAGCCTACCAGATAACAGAGAGGCGGTAAAGGAATACACAGCAAATCGTCAAAACTTATATTCCACAGGTATGACGATAGCACCGACCCTTGTGGGCAGCCGCGGGTTAGATCTTTGATATAGATGTAGTGACCGAGTCGTAGTTTAATAACGCCGTAACGGAAATACGATTGTAGTAAATAATAAATATTTCGGTAGCATCCTCTGTTCCGTAGCTTTAGTAGTAGCATCGGCCACCAGGTATTATCAAAAGCCCCTGCGATATCCAAAGATATACCTACCACGTAATTACATTCAGATGAGTTCACTATTTTTCTGACTTCGATTGCCGCATCGATTGTCGATTTTCCGGCGGTAAATCCAAATTGCTGTTTATTAAACTTCAGCCCGCCAGGTAGAAGGCGGGGCACAACCAGACGTTCTAATAATTTACCTAAACATGGTAGAAGTGTTATAGGCCGGTAAGATTTCGGGTCGTCAGGTGGCTTATCACCGGCTTTAGGAATTAATTTAATTGTGCCGATTCGCCAAATTTTTGGGAACGTGCCTTCTGCAATACATTTATTCAAAACTTCTAAGATCGCTGGTCCAGCCGTTAGACAAGCCTGCTTAATCATAATGTTAGAAATTTTGTCCTCGCCGGCGGACTTTTTTGTAGGTAATAAATTTACGGCTTTAATAAACTCATCGAGGGTAGGCAAGTCGGAAACCGGGGTGTTTACGGGGTCAAATAGTCGGTGTCGAATTTCACGGTCATCGTTATTGGTTGTCATCACTAGTATTAGTTCCAAATACTCCCACTACTGTTATCAGCGCCAATATGGCGACTTTCAAACGTCATTTTTACGTCAAATCATAGTCAAATATATTTGGTTAATGGTCAAATTTAGTTCCTATCCCTCCCATCGGGGGAGCTGATTCCGCTTCAAATAGGCACAAAAAATAGCTGTCATTTCAAAGGGTATCATTAGTCCAGCGTACTTGTATAATGGAGGTCAGTGCATCAAGCCCAAGCGGCACCCGGCTGCCGCATAACAATTAAAAATCTATTGTGTCTGCGATTCCCACGATCGAGGTAATAAATTGAACCCTTAGTATGAAAATATATAGGAAAACAATCTACATCGTAATAGGAATAAGAAACACAATCGCATTGAGTGTGACTCTTAACAAATTGTAATAAGATACGTAGAATATACGCGATGGTTTACTAGGAAACTAAAAAGAGTGAAATTATAATTTTTAACAAAAAATTAAAACCGACTTCCAAGGTAAAAACAATAATCAAATCCTTATAATATGAACTAAAAAGTATTAAATAATATTTCCTATCTAATAGTGCCTTTTTCCGAATTCGGCTAAACCTCAACTATTTCTGTACTCAATCTTCATAATTTTGAAGTCGGTGCCAGTTCCAAAAGTTTCAAATACCTATTCTGTCAGAGAACTGAAGATTCAGCTATATCTGGTACCGACTTCAAAATGATGAAGATTGAGTACAGAAATACCTAGTTAGGTTTAGCCGAATTCGGAAAAAGGCACTATTAGATAGGAAACATTATTTAATACTTTTTAGTTCATATTATAAGGATTTTATTATTGTTTTTACCTTGGAAGTCGGTTTAAATTTTTTGTTAAAAATAATCGTTCATACACACGCGAGCGTGCGCCCGCGCGAGTTTTAGCGTTGGCCCCAAGGACGTTGATTGGTTGGCCCTTAGTGAACCGATTTTGAATATTTTTCATTTTGTTGTATAGGATTTTACCTTAATTTAGTACCATGTTCTCAAAAGTGGTGTCTTGATGATGGGATCTGTGTATGGGGATGGGAGTAATCGGGGAACTCTTCTTTATAAATGGAAACATAATATTATGGCGAATTGGCGATGCTACCAAAAAGCAAGATTTTGCACCAAGATAATATTATACCATGGTTCCAAAGCAGCTGGTGCTAAGAGAACTCCGGATTCTTTATAGATATAAGTTTGGGCATTTCAGTGTTGTTTTAAGAACTGAAAGCATATGCTACTATGCAAATTTAATCATCATCATCATCATCGCTACCCTACCAGCACACCATACATTATCATAATATTATGACCCTATTACTGGTACTTTTCTTCGTCTTTAAGATCGAGTAAGTCGAGCGATATTAAAAATTAAATGTTGTTTCAAAGTAAATACTAAATGATTCAAACTTGGTGCTGAGGTTATCACTTATCAGGGTAGCAATTCTATCATGAGATCTTTCAGGTATGTATGAAGGAAATACGTCTTAAAATTTATTGAGACAAATATAGTTTAATATTAACGTTGTTTTAAGTAGTTTATTTAAGTATAATAATATTATTGTGGAGTAGGTCTAACAAGTAAAAAAAAATATATCGATAGCGGCCGCGCCGCGGCGCCCCGATTGTCTTGGCGCCTGTGTGCGCCGCACACATCGCACACAGGGGCGGTTCGGGCCTGTGCGCGAGTCTGACTCGCACTTGGCCGATTTTTTACACCTGCACCTGCCGATTAGAGTGGCGAGACAGTACTATCGGCAAATTTTATTGGTCGTGAACAGATCCGGTTGTCTCGCAACTCTACTCGGTAGGTGTAATCAGGCCCTATGACTCCTATCCTACTTAATATTATAAAGGCGAAAGTTTGGATGTATGTATGTATGGATGTATGGATGTTTGTTACTCTTTCACGCAAAAACTACTGAACGGATTTTAATGAAACCTACAATAATATAGCTTATACATCAGAATAACACATAGGCTACAATTTTAACCGAATTTCAAAATTGAGGAGGTGTTATGTTCGTTTTTTTATGTTCAACGATTACTCCGCCGTTTGTGAACCGATTTTCAAAATTTTTCTTTTGGTGTATAGGTTATCATCCCAAACTATATTCATAAAAGTGGTGACCTGATGCAGGGATCCATAAGAAATCGAGGGAACTCCTTAAAATTTATATGGAAACATATTGTGGTGACTTCGGTTTCGTGAGCAGTATTCTAAGCATATGCTATCAACAAGCAAGATTTTGCACCAAGGTATACCATGGTTCGGAAGGTGCTGAGAGAACTCCTGACTCTTTATAGTGTTACGTGCTAGGGTTCGAAGGATTTGGAGAAAAAGACCTGCTGACTCTTTAAAAGACTTTACTAGCACTAAGTCTCACACAACTAAGCACTAGATCCAAATCACTAAGCACTATCACTGTCCTAGGTCGTAGCCAAGTCGTAGGTTCACAGTGGTTCACTCACTATTGATCACTTGTTTTCACTCCGAAGTCGCCTCGAAGATCGCTCAGATGAAACTGAATTGGTTGGCTCGTCTACCTGCGGCTATTTATATGGGCCGAGGTGAGTTCTAGAAAGTTCCTTACCCGATTCGCGTAAACAAGTAAACAAGTGTGGCATGTTTCTACAATGTTCGAGCATGTACTCGTGCACCTAACGCCATCTAGTATCGAGTAGGGGATTTATGTTGTTTGTGTTCCTCCGATAGGTTTCGCTGGTTTGACGCTAGATGGCTCTGTGTGTCCGTAACAATAGATACAAGTTTGGGAGTTTCGACGTTGTTTTAAGAACGGAAAGCATATGCTACTATGCAAATTACATTCATCATCATCATCATCACTACCATAAACCATTATAGAACCATGTATCATCCCGTTTTGACCCTATTGTTGGTACTTTTCATAGTATTTATTATATATCACTCAAACCGCGGGTAACACCGCGGGGCACAGCTAGTGAGTGAATAATTGCTTCATACTTTAAATTTTAAACAACTGGATTAGGTTATTATTATGACATTTTTTAACTACACATCAACGTTTATCGTTAAATATGGCATAATTTTAATCGTTGTGACTTAATGTGTAGTATTATAGTTGACCATTTAAATAATTTACTTTCGGCCACGGGACGCATGCGGGCCGCGGGCCGCAATTTGACGACCACGGTCCTAAGGGCATTAACGGACACAAGGTTTGGATTGTTCAGGTTAGCATTTTGTTACCTGACACCTATGATATTATATTATAAAAAAAAATATCATTGCCTGACACAATACAGTTCGACAAGGCTTTTTAAGAACGTGGCGAGAAAAGGAACTAAACGCTTCTATCATACAAAAACGTCATTTTAGACAGCTGTTCTCCTTACCAGCAGCAGCGTTAGTTCCTTTTCTCGCCCATTGACATAAGAAACTAATAAGGACACGAAATGACCACGAAAGAAACGAGCCTGCCTTCAAAATTTGTAAAACAAAAATGGTGGATTTTACTAGAGATGTCACTGAATAATAAAAAAATATCGATATCGATACTTTTCCAAATAATAGTAAAGACATAACATACATAAATTATAAAAAATCTGGTGACCTCTACTCATTTTTATAAAAGTAAAGACTCGCATAAAATAGTAGATGGTTTATTAGGGTTCGGTTAAACCCAAAGGGTAAAAACGGGAATGGCCATGGACACACACCAAAAACGAGCTGTTGCGGTATACTTACTTTACAGAAGAATACAGAAAAAAACCCAAAAGGACGGGCGGTTTCTACTACGGTCGCCTACTTTGGGTACTGCGATCGCCCTCTAAACTATCGCAGAGCGCGCAGGCGCAAACCACCGAGACTGCGGGCGACCGCCGCCCGCCGGTGCAGCGGAAGCCGCAAACAACCGCGCGGGCTGCGGGCGAAAAACGCGCCGTGAGTTTTGCTTTCGCTTTTTACATACAAAACTGGATTCCACGAAGGCTGCGGGCCCGCAACCGCGGTGGGCGCGGGTAAAAACCGCGCCGTGAGTTCGCTCCCTATTACTGAGACTTCGATGTCTGTCCGTCTATGTCTCCAGACCAGACTGTAACGTAACTCAAGAACCCTATAGCTAGACTTGTGAAATTTTTACATAGTGTGTATTTCAGTTGCCGCTATAACAACAAATACTAAAAACAAAATAAAATAAATATTTAAGGGGTCTCCCATACAACAAACGTGATTTTTTTTGGCCTTTTTTACTCGTAATCAATAATGGTAGCAGATAGGCACAAGGCACTTGAAATACTCACAAAATTCTTAATTATATTTGTAAGTAAATAAAAAAATAAAATCTTTATTCCAATTTTTTTAACATTACACAACCACAAAAGAAAAAAAAAACATAAAGAGAAAAGACTTTAAAGTTTAATAATTAATAATAAAATTAAATTAAAATAAATATTTAAGAAGGGCTCCCATACAAAAAACTCAATTTTTTGCCAACTTTCGCTTAATAACGGTACGGAGTGAGTTTTTACTGTTTTTTAGTAAAATTATATTTAAAAAGCGAGTACGGTAATGTTATTGTAATCTTACAACAAAGTGTTCTGGAAACATGATAGTTTTAGGAAAGGTCGTGGTAGGCCCCCTGCAAGCATCATAAACTGCCAACGGCTGCCGTCGGCTGCCGTCGACTGCCGCCGACACGTGCCGTTCGTCTGTAAGAAACCTTAAGGTCCAACAAATAAATAGAGAGAAATTCAGTTGAGAAATCTTCTTTCCGTTTTATGGTTTTAGTGTTATCTGGAACTGTGGTAGTATTTCTTTCTTTCAATAACCCTGCAAGTCTGGCTGAAGGCTGAAAAATAAATAAAATGATTTAATAATCAAAGAAAAACCAAATCGTCGTTATACATCATACTTATCTATGTAATTTCGTACAATTTGCCTGAAGTAAAATAACTTCACCAATAACATTTCTGATGTTACAGCATCATCTTTAAGTCTTAATTTGTCCAATGTTCTATTGAATCACCAATCTTCAAAATGGATTGAGCAGACAAATATCCTTGTTTTTGTCATGTCAATATTTTGTTCACCAATAATATTCAACCATGATTATCTTTTTTCTTTATCATTAGGTAATCTAAAAGTATAAATAAACACATACATTCTAAAAGTGATGAAATTATTAGGCAAAAAAAAACTTTAAATAAAATTTATCGATAAAGCCACATCACTATGTTCATACAATAGTACTACCACGTATTTTATACGGAAAACATCAAAAATATAAGGAACCAGGCGGTGAAATTAATAGAACCTTTTGTAATAGATCATTTTTAGAAAACACAGTCGTCTGGATTTAAAAATCTGATGTATTTCGAAGTAAAATACTAAACTTACATACTTATGTAAAGACAAATCTGGTTGTTTCTTTCGGATTTTAGTACGACATCCAATAATGCTGCTCGCGGTCATATTTCGGCACTCCAAATCTCACTTTCTAAAACAATTTTTACCGAAAAGAACTAGAATAATGTCGAATATGTTTAAATAAACTCCGTTTGTTTATGTACGTTGACAGGTCAACTACCACTCAAATTGTAAAACAAAAATAGCGATTTGGTCGCAAAGTGGCATTTTGGCAAATATTTCTTTCAAAATGGTAAATAAGCAAGACAACTAATCTCTAAGGCATAAAAATATTATACAAAATACAAACAAAATATTATGTTTAATTTTAAATATGCGCGAATGATGGCGCGTTGCCCAACGGCCATGTGAAATTCAAACCAGAACCATAGACATTATTAGTCTATTACAGATTTTGTCACTTTGGTGGAGTGTTTTCGGACCCTGTGTGAAATATACTGAAATCAGGTTTTCTATCTTCAGTTGAAAAACGACATGAAATTTATAAAAATAAGCAATCTAGCATTTAGTTTTTAATAATTACTATAAGTTTATTATCTAGTGGAAAATCGAATCAATAAAAACACGTCAAATTTCAATATCCGTATTTTACAGAATAAACAGTGGTGGTTCCTTTAATTTGTCTCAAAACGTTTCATAAATACAGATTTGGTGTTAATAACGCTTATTATTTCGACTGCTTAATGTGTAATTAGTGTTACAATGGACTTCGATGTCAGTAAAGAAAACATCCAACCTTTGAGAGGAGGCAGAAATTTCGTGCAGCTGGGGACTGCATTGCAAGCACAATCGGATGTTGATGCTCAAAGACAGTTGCAAAATCAGAAGGAGTAAGTTTAATTTAGCTATCTTACAGGTTACACCCTTTGTAAATTGGTTTAAACATTTTTGTGATGTTCTTAACAATTTGGCCACATTAAGAGAATTTTTAGTTATAAATGTGTATGTTTTAAGGGAGCATGAGGCTGCAATCAAGTATTATCAGGGTCCTGATCCATTGGAGCCGTGGTTTAATTATATCCAATGGGTAGAACAGTCTTTTCCTAAACATGGACATGAGGGGCATATAGACAAATTAATTAAAGATTGTTTGCAATTATTCGAAAATAATGAGCATTATTTTCAAGATAGAAGATTTGTGAAGCTCTGGATTAAATATGTATGTATTATCCTTGAATTTTATTACTTAGTCGTTAACATTCTATACCTCAAAAGGACAAAATGAACCTTCACAGTTTTATGCCTACAGTATTCAAGAATTTATAAAAAAATGCATTTTATATTTAGGTGGATAATCTACCTAATCCAACGGAGATGTATCAGAGGTTGTATAACACCGGTATTGGTGTGGAGTGTTCGGAATTCTATCGAGCGTGGGCTTGCTACTGTGAGGAGTCCGGGGACTATAAAAAGGCTAATCAGGTGTATATGCTTGGACTACAGGCTAAAGCTCAGCCCATGGATGAGCTTGAACAAGCACACATGTAAGTTTTTCACCAGGTTATCAGTATTTTGGTTTGTAGGTTATTTCAGTAGTATTTTCTATTATTATTCAGTTTTATTTTTATTAAACTTGGCCATATTTTTATAAATTTTTCATTAATCAAAATGATTCATTATTTGATTGTATCAGTTGTTAGTTGTAAAATAAGTAACCCAATTATACAATATGAAGTTGTTTAGAAGGTATCGATCGAAAATCAGTCTTTATGGTCAGTTTTTTTAATTGGAAATGGGAATCACATAAAAATATGAATCACAAAATTATTTTAAACTCTTTGAAGTGTTTCCTTGGCTCAGTGCCATAAAAAATTCTGGGAATTTTTAGCACAACTTACATAAAAGTTATACCATGTTAGATAATTCATTTTGTCACAATTCTTATCATTATTTATTGAATGCAGATGGCAGACCTATGTTGGTTGTTTTATGTCAAGTCAATGTTAACTGTCATATTTCTAAGTGTGGCTTGCCGCTTGACATAGCTTGACTGAATTATGTAGTTTCACTATCTATGAATAAATATTAATATAATTTAATCCCTCGATCGTGGAAAAAACGAGACACAATGGATTTGTATTGAGTTATCGCGGCACCCGGGTGTCGCTTGGGGCTTGAAGCATTAATATTCCAAACAAAGTTACTCTGTTTTACAGGGCTACTTTACATTATTTATACTTTACTTATTTGTTTCATGTGTAATCAAATTGAGATACAGAATATTGAAAAGTGAGCAGTGTTATTCTGACAATGAGACTGCTTATTCTTCATGTTGTTGCAGATAAGCATGCTCATAATATATACAATTCTAGGTGTCTGCAGATTTTTTATTTCTGAGATTGTTTTGCTATTTTAGGAACTTTCAGTTATTTTTCGCTCAGAGGATGTTACATGATGATTCTCCTACAAAACGAAAAGCTGCTTCAGCATTAGCTGAGACTAGGATGGCATTAACATCACTCAAGTCATTCAAGCGACGGAATATAGCTAATGTGCCAGTACAGAGGGTGGGAGAGAGTGTGAAGAGCTCTGTTCCAGGGGTTGTGAGACAACAGGGTAGCAGACAACCTAATTCTAATGTTATGGTCAATGTTTATGAGGTATGTATAGTTTTCTCTCTTACTTGTACCTATAAAATAATCCCGTTCTCATTGTAACATAACAATATGTAAACAAAAATCATTCCAATTTAAAAACTGGATCTCATTATAATATGAATGCTAAACATATATGTTGTGCTAAAATTGGACTATTATGAACTAATAAGAAATGAAATTGTGGTAACTATTGTTGGTTATTTACAAACACTTTAAAAGTAAAAGAAAGTAGCATTATGTGACTTCTGATTTGTGACTTTTCGTATGGTCACATATAATGGAATGGATAAGTCACAACAGGCGGAAAGCATAAGGTTTAGTTCACATTCGTGGTAATCCGTGGGAGAGCCATGCTTCGGCACGAATGGGCCGGCTCGACCGGAGAAGTACCACGGGCTCACAGAAAACCGGCTTGAAACAGCGCAAGCGCTGTGTTTCGCCGAGTGAGTTAGTTTACCGGAGGCCCAATCCCTTAACCCCCCAAGAAATGCCGCGGTTGAAAAGCAATTTGTTACCCCAGGAGGGTACCAACTGCGTTGGAGAATCCCTCTCTGGATGTCCATGCTCAGGAACCCCTGGAACTGAGCGTGGACGTCCAGGCTGCCCCTCGTATTCTGGGGAGGGCAAAACTGCGCTGCAATCTGATCGGGGCAAGAGCAAACACACAAAGGCACCCCCCTCGATATTAAACATGGACTTCTGTAATATCAGGGGACTACGCTTCGCTCGCGTAAATTAGATATTTCACAGAAAAATTAGTCCACAAAAAAAGCCTATGATCCTTCACGTAGTCTAACTTCTTATCTGATCCAAATAACAGAAAAAATGCTCTAGTAGTTCGTGAGATAAGCCCTTTCAAATAACTTCCCCCGTTTTTTCCACATTTTCCTCTATTTCTTCGCTCCTATAAGTCTTAGCTTGAAAAAAAAAAAAAAAAAAAAAAAAAATAGTTTTATTACTGAATAGATTTTAAAAAAATGCTTTCAGAATGTTGATACTACATGGTGCCTACCACCGGTTCGGGAACTAACCCGGCGAGAAGAACCGGCGTAAGAAACTCGCACGGGGCCCACTTTTTTACCAAAAAAAGTGAGAAAAAAATTAATCTTTTAAATAAAATTTACAATGTTGTAACTTAAAATTATACAATGTCAACATAATTGTAAGTCATACACTAATGTAGAAGTAGCCTTGCAAGAAGCCATCCTACTCCCAAGATGTGCCATCGTTTATGAAATCATTGACCTTATAATAGGCTTTGGCACACAAACGTTCTTTGACTACTTTTTTAAATTTATTAATGGAAAGATTTTGAACGTTTTCTGGGATTTTATTGTAAAGGCGTATACATTGACCTTTAAAGGATTTACTGACTTTACTAAGTCTGATCACCGGCATATCTAGCTTGTGCTTATTTCTAGTATTTCTACAGTGAATGTCACTTTTAACTTTAAATTTACTTATATTTTTTCTAACATATATTACATTATCCAAAATGTATTGAGAAGCAACAGTTAGAATACCAATTTCTTTAAATTTATCTCTCAGAGATTCTAAAGCAGACATTTTATAAATAGAACGTATGGCTCGCTTCTGCAGCACAAATATTGTATTAATGTCGGCAGCGTTTCCCCATAAAAGGATTCCATATGACATCCTACTATGAAAATAACTAAAATATACTAATCGTGCCGTGTCTTCGTCAGAAATTTCTCTAATTTTTCTGACTGCATATGCTGCAGAACTGAGCCTACCTGCAAGATTAGCAATGTGAGGACCCCACTGTAATTTACTGTCAAGTGTAATACCTAGGAATACAGTGTTATCTACCAAATTCATCTTCTCATCATTTAATAGTACATTGGTTTGGACTTGCCTAACATTGGGCAAAGTAAACTTTATACATTTAGTTTTACTAGAATTTAAAAGTAAGTTATTAACATTAAACCAATATACTATTTTTGAGAGAGCACTGTTTACCTCGTCGTAGTTCGACTGTTGTCGCTTCACTTTAAAAATAAGTGAAGTGTCATCAGCAAAAAGCACTATCTCATTATTATTATCCTTTACTAGATAAGGTAAGTCATTTATATAGATGAGAAAAAGAAATGGGCCTAATATAGATCCCTGTGGGATGCCTAATTCTATTTTGGTTCCATTGGACCTTTTACCATTTACCTCAACCCTTTGAGTCCTATTTTTAAGGTAAGAAGTCAAAAGGCTGAGAGCAGAGTCCTTTATGCCGTAGTGGCGCAGTTTCCTGATCAATGTAGCATGCTCAACACAATCGAAGGCTTTGGAGAGATCGCAAAACACACCTAAGGCATCCTGCGACTCCTCCCAAGCTTCAAAAATACTACAAAGAAGTCCTATACCAGCATCCGTTGTGGATCGACCCTTAGTAAATCCGTATTGATTATCGTGTAGCAAATAAAATATAGCCTATAGCCTTTCTCGATAACTGGACTATCTAACACTGAAAGAATTTTTTAAATCGGACCAGTAGTTCCTGAGATTAGCGCGTTCAAACAAACAAAAAAACTAACAAACTCTTCCGCTTTATAATATTAGTATAGATTAACAGGACGAGTCAGTCTGGACCAAAGACCTCTAAACCTATGGATCCGAAGCAATTGTCTATGTATAGAATTGATTACGTCAATTCGTCGATAAATTTATAATCATATAACTATCTCCCTTTTGCTTATGCGTTTTTACGTAAGTGAAAAAAGATAACTGTAAGTTTGAGTGTTTACCATTTTGAAAGAAATATTTGCCAAAATGTCAATTTGCGACCAAATCGCCATTTTTGTTTTACAATTTGAGTGGTAGTTGACCTGTCAACGTACATAAACAAACGGGGTTTATTTAAAAATTGAATCACAAAATTGAACATAACAAATTCAACCTTAACTCCAGAGCGTAAGGCACACATTTGACATTACTTCTGAGATTCGAAAGAAAAAAGAGAAGTAAGTTGCTTCGATACTACACTAGTATAAATTGAACCCTTAGTATCAAAATACTTACATAGGAAAACAATCTACATCGTAATAGGAATAAAAATTATTATTTTTAACAAAAAAAATT
Organism: Cyaniris semiargus; assembly: GCA_905187585.1. Classification (NCBI taxonomy): domain Eukaryota; kingdom Metazoa; phylum Arthropoda; class Insecta; order Lepidoptera; family Lycaenidae; genus Cyaniris; species Cyaniris semiargus. The sequence continues at coordinate 3,692,695 of LR994551.1, forward strand.
AAAACCGACTTCCAAGGTAAAAACAATAATAACATCCTTATAATATGAACTAAAAAGTATTAAATAATTTTTCCTATCTAATAGTGCCTTTTTCCGAATTCGGCTAAACCTCAACTATTTCTGTACTCAATCTTCATAATTTTGAAGTCGGTGCCAGTTCCAAAAGTTTCAAATATTATGTCAGAGAACTGAAGATTCAGCTATCTAGTACCGACTTCAAAATTCGCACTTAGTTCAGATTGGGTGCATGATTTAGTTTTAGATAATACTTAATTTTTAGTTATGTTTTTTGATATTTAACTAACCCTAAATTTTTAAGTTTGTAATACTAACCAATGGACCATGGTAAAAACAATAATAACATCCTTATAATATTATGAACTAAAAAGTATTAAATAATTTTTCCTATCTAATAGTGCCTTTTTCCGAATTCGGCTAAACCTCAACTATTTCTGTACTCAATCTTCATCATTTTACAAATACAAATACAAATACAAATAGGTATATTTATTTCAGACTACTATAGTAGTATAGTAGTCTGAAATAAATATACCTATTTGTATTTGTATTTGTATTTGTAAAATGATGAAGATTGAGTACAGAAATAGTTGAGGTTTATTATTTGATTATTTAATACTTTTTAGTTCATAATATTATAAGGATTTTATTATTGTTTTTACCTTGGAAGTCGGTTTTAATTTTTTTGTTATGAACTTATTCCATTAGTTCAATAATTTCCTTGCATATGACATCCTACTAATATTATAAAGGCGAAAGCTTCTATGTATGGATGTATGATGTTTGTTACTCTTTTACGCAATAACTACTGAATGGATTTTAATGAAACTTTACAATAATATAGCTTATACATCAGAATAACACATAGGCTACAATTTTAACCGACTTTCAAAATGGGGGAGATGTTAGTTCGTTTTTTTTATGTTCAACGATTACTCCGCCGTTTGTGAACTGATTTTCAAAATTTTTCTTTTGATGTATAGGGTATCATCCCAATTTGGTACTATATTGATTGATTGATTTCGGTTTCGTGAGAATTATTCTAAGCAATTGCTACCAACAAGTAAGATTTTGCACCGAGGTATACCATATGGTTCGGAAGGTGCTGAGAGAACTCCTGACTCTTTATAGATACAAGTTTGGGAGCTTCGGCGTTGTTTTAAGAACGGAAAGCATATGCTACTATGCAAATTACATTCATCATCATCATCATCACTACTATTACTACTACTATTATATATTTTATACCATGCATCGTCCTATGATTATGACTTATGAGCCTATTATGACCCTATTATTGGTACTTTTTGTAGTCTTTTAGATCGAGACTCGAGTTTGTCAAGCGGTTTAAAAAATATGTTTACTTAATAGGTATTATAAATCTGAAGAGTTTGTTTGTTTGTTTGCTTGAACGCGCTAATGTTAGGAAATACTGGTCCGATTTTAAAAAAATCTTTCAGTGTTAGATAGCTTATTTATCGAGGAAGGCTATAGGCTATATTATACTATCACGCTAAGATTAATAGGACCGAGAAATAGAGGAAACAATGCAAAATGTGGAAAAAAACGGGGAAAATTATTAGAAAGGGTTTATCTTACGAACTACTGGAGAAATTTTAATGTTATTTGGCACAGATATAGAGTAGACCACGCGAAGGGACATAAGCTATTTTTTGTAGGAAAATATACGGTTTCCGTAAAATTCCTAATTTACGCGGGCGAAGCCGCGCGGGATATCTAGTTCAAGTATAAGTTAATAAATGACCCTAAAAAAATATATATTTTTTGCAACGGTACAAGTTTTTTTGAAAATGGCCATAATATATTATTATATGGTTTAGGGGCCGCTTTAGGGCCCTTCCACACGACGTTTTTTTACGCTCGTTTGTATCGATACAAACGCAAGTTGAACGCTTCAGCAAACGCAAGGAAGCCGACGCGTTTTAAACTTTATATCTGAAAAAAAAACGCGATGAAAACGCGCAGAAGACGAGCGCATCAAAAACGCGCGTCGTCAGTACGCAAAAAATACGTCGTGTGGAAGGGCCCTTAGGGTCAATTCAGACCGCAATGCGACGCGTAGTAGACGTCGTGCAAGTCTGTCAATTCAAAACAAATTTAGAAATGTATCTACGCATCGCCTTGTGGTCTTGCGGCGAATTGACCCTTAGATGTACCATTTAATTAAAAAATTTAACATATTTCTTTGCTTAGGATGCACCATCGACTTCACAAGGTTTTCAAGTGGCTGAAGACCCGGGGCCTGCGTCATTGGTGCAGCCGACCAGTAACATTGAGAATGAGAAGGAGGTGGGCATATGGACCAACCCCAAAACTAAAATGGTCCACTCAAATGTTGTTCCTCATCAACCACTGCCTTTTACTCGTAAGTGTTGGATTTCTTATTATCATTGTTCCTCCTCAAATACCGATTGCTCATTGAGGGAAAATTAATTTTAAACTTATTGAGGGAAATTGAGGAAAAATAGTTCTAGTTAAGAAATGAGTGGAAGAACCACATAACTAACATTTTATAACATAAGGGCAATTACTTATTTTTTCCCTCAAAATTAAAACAAACCTTGTAATTTATCTACTTCGTCATCTGGCTACACATGAAATCCACAGTTTTTTTATTTTTTATTTCCGACCCTAAAACCTCCATTTATCGAAAAAAAAAATTAACTGTTACTTATCTGGTTCTTCCACTCACGTCTTCAGTTCATAACGCGTTGTGTTTACAATAAAACATCAAAATCGCGAAATGTTTTACGGGTTCTGTTTAGCACGACTTTCGCGCGCAACAAAAAATAGGTTTTTGGTCATCGGTAGGTTAACAGAGATTAAGACATTCATTTTGTGGCTACTATGTAAGACCACAACACGTTGTGAGCTATTTTGTGCCTCAAGCCATATTGGTCTTTGAGCGTAATAATATTATGAACTAAGAGTTTTTTTCCGATAACACTAAGAGACCAATGGTTTACATTCGCTACATTTTGAAGTTTCCGGTGTCGAAATATGTAATTCGATATAACTTGCACCAGCACTTTTTGAATTTGTTTTACAAGATGTGCATTAGACAGTAATTATTGTTATTTGACAAATGTAGCATATTGCGCTGTATTTAGGTACGAATTACGAACAAAACGCTATATAAAAGTATCGCAATTAGGTGGGAACTGGGAAGGTATAGAGTTAAGTGGCACAATATAGAAATGAGTAGAAGGCTTAGAAGCAGAAGAGCTTTTCCCGCAAATTACTTACTAAAGTAATACTCATTACTCATTAGCATGAACAGTATTTTTAAATGGAAAAATGATATAATAGTATTATCACAATAATAATAATTGTTATCACAATAATAATGGCAATTTTTGACAGCAGATTTTCAAAAAATATCCTTGATCATTGGATAAATTTTTATATTTGCATGTTTAACACACATAATCAGCCGCTATAAGAAAAGAAAAAAGGATCAAAATGTTTTATTCCAATTACCCCGGAGCTAGAGTCAATTTAATTTCTCACTTTTTGCTATCAGATTCTGGTAGACCTATATTAGACTTTTATACGGGTTGTTGTATTTTCTGTAATGTTTTTAGCCTATGAGGATGCAGATCATGATGAATTGAAGCTGCCGTCGAACCACATGCCTTATTGTCTGGACGATTTAGTAATTAATGTGCCTCTATGTGTACCTGATCCTGTAGATTCAACTAAAATCCCTTGTTATAATAAAGCGCAGGTAAGGTATTTAATAATTATGTTTTGTTGGTAAAATAAGGTTAAATGTTTTTACATTAAATAAGGTTTAATACATTAACGAAATTAAATGCTTCTTACATTAAATGACGTTATATTATACATTTCATGTTTTAGGTTTATGACAAATTTTTATAACAATAATTAATATTATAGTGAGGGTTTCCGCTTTAGGGTTCTGTAATCAACAAAACTTGGTTGACTACTGTACCCTAAAACGGAACCCTAACCAGCTGATTTTTTGTATACTGGTAGGTTAATAGTTATATAATTTAAGAGTAACCTTGTCCTACAAATAAAACAATCCATATTTTAGGACCATCAAGTCAAAGTATGAAATCCTTTCTATCTCTGTTAGCTACCACTTTCGAGATTTTTCGAAAATAAAAATGTTGTTCGTCTTATCAAAATGTAGCTACTCACAAAAAATTAGCTTGTTAGTAATCACAAAAAAATTTGTTCTAGGGCTCCCGTACTATTAGGTATTTTGGCGATAGAACGATAACGATAACGGTATTTAGCTCTCAAATATCAATGACTTTTTTCAGGTTTACGTTAGCGACAAAGAGTATAGTTTAGAAGAAATTAGGTCACGTAAATATAATTTAGAAAGAAAAACATATTCCGAATCTGTAGAAATCAAAAAGGAGAATGTGAATCATTATAATGAACAGAAATCGTTTAACGAAACGCTAGCTCAGTGCAATGCGTTGGAGACGCTAGCGAATTGTGCTTTAGACACTGAACAAGATCATATGGCTCAACTCATGCCGTTGACTATACCGACTCTTCAGAACATAACGAAGGTAACCAACATGCATTCACCTGGAGAACCGAAGGTGCTGGTTAACTTGGACTCGAAAGAACTCAGCGAGCATGCGTCAAAGAAGGAAGACAGTAAACAAAACAGTTATATGTTGGATAAAGAGAATCATATACAAGTTACATCAGCAACGGAACAACAAGCAAATTATGGGAAGAATCATCTAGTAGAGGACTTCAATCGGAGTTTAATGAACAATTTACTAGGAGACTCCGTTACTGTAAATACGAAGGAGGCGAGATGGGAGTTACGCAACATTTTCAATGACAACGGTAAATATAAAATATTGCTTTAGGCCCCGCGCAAACGTTTCACGAACTAATTTTAAGTTGCCATGATTGGCTGGCCACATCAGGGAAGTTACATGCATTGATTTCCTTTTATGAAAGATTGATTTCCTCCCTTAATTGATTAATAAAAAATCTGTTGTTTCAGATTTTTATTAATCAATATATATTATAGTATATTCGGAGTTTGTTATAGAGTTTTGTAGAAACAGTTTATAGAGGTTTGTTGTTAAAGTAACAAAAACATAATATTATTTTTTATTATGACGTAGAAGCTTCAATGGTGCAACCAGTCGTTCAGCAATTCGAGGTTCAGCAATTCGACATCCACGAAGACCATTCTATGACCATGGCAATAAATGTAAAGAAAAACTACGAAGTACCGGAACCGAGAGCACTTCCCGAAGAAAAGGAAAACGCAAAAAACTTCAACTCTCCTGTTGCTCCCCTTCCACAACAAGTAAGGTTCTTTCTTCCTACTGTTTCATAACTTTATTTGTCTCTAATTGTTGCCAGTATTTTTTTGTAAAGACAATAGAGCTTAGTATTGGCCGAACATGATAAAACGCGCCCAAAAAATGATGTTTTACAACAATTTTTAGATTAGTTTACTCATTTATTAAGACTGAGACAAACAATGATTTTCTAGACCAACTTGCATTAGGCTTGTTAAAAAATTATGTTGTCTCGCTCATACTCTTAACTCTGTATAATATTTTATGAAAGAGTGAGCTTAGCTGACAAACGACACCTTTCAGTAAGTTTGAAAATTTTCTCAGATGAACAAAACAGCTTGCATAGACGAGGAGCCGTCGTGCACGCAAATATTCAACTTCAACATCAAAGGGGGGACCAGTACTCCGAACATGGCTCAGTTTAAGAAACCCAACAACGTTGATCAGTCCAAGTTCTCCGTACCAAAGTTCTCGGTGGATGAGAGTATGATTGACCAGACGTACCAGCCAACGAGGGAGGAGTCGAGACAGACACACGCGACTGTGGACCATCATGGGGCGGGCTTGTCTATGATCATGGAGGCTACGAGGGAGTATAATAGGTGAGTGGATTGAATTTAAGTTTTAGGGGTTTCATATTTTAGTTTGTTAGAAGTTGGTGACATTTTTTGACAACGATTGACGTTCTTATTTTTTTTTTAATAAAATACTAATAAAAAGCTATGGAAGTGAATGTAATTGATATTGGCGTGCTATTGTATTATGTCTTGTGAATGAAATATGAATAAATGAATACCCTTTATTTCAGTTGCTATTATTGCGGCACATTTTTCAAATTAACTAACTTTTTCAGCAAATCTGGCTCAAGTTCATCCGGACAGTCAAGGACAAGTGTTACAGGTTACACCACCAATTTTGATTCTATGTACAACAACCATGATCCACAATACACAGCGTCCAAACGAAACTCAGTATCGGCGCAGAGGCATCCCAACGGCCATCTAGCCAGGGGTTACCCTCAGAAACACGAGGAAAAACCACCAGTAGCATATCATAATCACGATCACCAGTACCAAAAACCAGTGCCACCAAACTACGGTGGATACTCCCCTCAAAGGTTACACTCGCCCCACTACCAACAAAACTACAACTTTCAAGGTCATCCCAACCAGATGATGCATCAGCAACCGGATTTCAGCAGTCCCAACGCGTACCAAAGCCCCCAACATCCCAGTATGCAGCCTCACGATAACCCCCAAGTGCCTTGTGGGTTTCAGAGTCCCAACTACAATAACGTTGGGTACCACAGTCCCGGACACATGATGAGTCCCCAACACTTTCCAGGTCGCCAGGAGTACTACAATCAGTCTGAGCGACCCCAAGCGTATACTCAACCCCAGATGTTCCAAAGTCCTCCCCATCAAGCTCAATACCATCATCAGTATTCTCAATACCCTAGGCCCAGTCAACCCTCCCCCGCTCCCAACCACAATCAACACTACATGAACGTACAGAATCAGTATAGCAACGCCAATATGTATGCGCATGCGAGCAACCCGAACTATGTACAAAGTCCGTACAGGCAGGCGCCTAAACCAATGGAGAATTCACCCTATGGAGCACCAAATCAGCCCTTCCAAGTTTATCAAAGTCCCCAGAACAGTTACCACGCGGGTGTCCCCAATGCCAGCCAGGAAGCCCATGAGGCACAAAAGCATGACACGAGTAAACCTCCAAACCACGATTCGAGTGAGGCAGCGAAGAACAGGTCATTAAACGCCAGTGCCCAGTCCAAAAACGCGACAGTCAACAAAAGCGCCAACAACTCCCTAAGGAACGTCAGACACGATCAGCCCCAACCGAAAATGGGACAAAACGCGGAAGTAGGGTTTTCAAGTCAGTTCGTCAACTTCATAACGAACAGGAATGAGCCCAAGGACAACGCAAATACGCCGAAATTCACAAACAGCCCTAGCATATCCCAGAAAATGCATAAAAACCTGTATGTATCTAGTCCCGAACAAGCGCAAGGTCCGCCTTCCTCCGGACTTTCGGACTCCGACAGCAAAGACGGCATGACCGCCCAGACTGCCACGCCGATACAGTCAGCAAAAGTCCACGTAGAAAAGCACAAGGACATTTCTAAACGGCAGCTAGACTTCGACCATAGACTCGAAATGCAGTCCGAAGATAGTAGAGACTCGGTCGGAAAAGAGAGTAAAATATCGTCGGTGTATTCCAGACAATCTGATTTCCAAGACGGATACGGTATGGATGTCGACAGCGAAAATTCCATGGAAAGTAGCGCTTTTAAATCTACTCACTCTATCTCGTTAGTAGAGACCAGTGAAATACCTAGACCGGCCGACATAGATTTCCCGTCTGTGATCGATCCTTTCAACAAGAAAATCATATCCTCGCTGTTAGAGTACGTTAAGTTCCCGAATAAAACGCATGCAGAGGGCTACGCGGAGGTAAGGTCTATTCCGAAACTTCAGCTTGCGACTGTCATGAATTTCGGTCACATGAAGTTTTCGATAGACAAACAGCTCGGCAAGGGAAATTATGGCGCAGTGTTCTTATGCCAGGAGCTACATAGTAACAAAGCAGTGGCTGTGAAATATCAGAAACCGAGTCGTCCATGGGAGTTCTATGTTTGTCAGGAAATTAAAGCGAGAATCAAAGATCCCTTTATGGTAAGAAATCAATAAAAAATCATACTTCGATACTAATATTATTAATGCAAAAGTGTGTGTTTGTCTTGTCTGTCTGTTACCTCTTCACAAACCGCTGAACCGATTATGCTGAAATTTGGTATGGAGATACTTTGAGTCCCGGGAAAGGACATAGTATACTTTTTATCCCAAAAAATTTACGGTTCCCACGCGATAAACGAATGTTGGCGCAACAGAGTTGCGAGCGTTATCTAGTATATATTATAGTTATCCTTTACTGTTTGTTAGAAACGACAAGAAACTAATTTTTTATTTCTTTTTCAGCTCCCAGGTTACATGGACATAACCACAGCTATTATAGCCGATAATGCGAGCTTATTTGTATCAGAGTATTCAAAATACGGATCATTGTTAGATGTTGCCAATAAAATTAAAATAGCTACCACAAAGTGTATTAACGAATTCATAGTTATATTGTTAACTTCTGAAATGCTTTCGATAGTTCATTATCTTCACAAAGCACAGATTATCCACGCTGATATCAAACCTGATAATTTTCTACTAATGAAAATGTAAGTAAACATTTTATTTTTTTATTATTAGCTTTGGCAACTCGCATATTAGCATTACATCGTGTATGTGCGACTCAGATAGTATACATAACCACAATATCTACATTTAGCTTTTGATTTAAAAATAAAATATTTTTCATTTTAGACCCACAGAAGAGTGGCGAACTCCATCGTTACAACTAATTGACTTTGGATGTGCAATAGACATGTCGCTGTTCCCTAAAGAAACGACGTTTAGAGAGGTAAGGAATATCCGCAACATCATTGACTTGTAGTGTTGATGACTTACGGCCACTGACCTCCATTATACAAGTACGCTGGACCTATGATTTTTTTTGTGCCTATTTGAAGCGGAATCAGCGCCCCCAGTGAGCGGGAAGAGAACTAAATTTGACGTAACTTGCAAATGGCCGCTTAATCGTTATTGGTTGTCATCACTAGTATTAGTTCCAAATACTCCCACTACTGCTATCAGCGCCAATATGGCGACTTTCAAACGTCATTTTAACGTCAAATCATAGACAAATATATTTGGTCAATGGTCAAATTTAGTTCCTATCCCTCCCATCGGAGGAGCTGATTCCGCTTCAAATAGGCACAAAAAATAGCTGTCATTTCAAAGGGTATCATTAGTCCAGCGTACTTGTATAATGGAGGTCAGTGCTTACGGCCGTTCCCAATATTTGATATATCTCTGGTTTTGCCCTACTAGAGATAGGAATAGCTCTCATTAGACATTAGAGACATATATTTTATGTCAATTCAATGTTAGCTGCGATCGGTCGTATGTCAAACCAGAGATAGATTGAATATTGGGAACGGCCGTTAAGGGGCTACCTGGCAATTTCGACTTAGTTCTCTATAAAGTCTGGTAGAACTTAAAGCACAATACCGAAAAAAATATTGTAGATTGGTCTTTAATCTTCAATTGCTCACGAGGATTTTTTTCCAAACACAATAGGTTTTCAGAAAAAAAATGTACCTGTATGTGCGCGTGTTCATCGATGTTTCTGCAAACATTCTATTACTTCGTAACTTGTTGGCTTAGAGCATTGAAAATTTTATATTTAATACATTATCAGTTACACTACAGTTCTATTCCATTTCATCGAGGAATTTTTAATCGAACAGTCACGTCTATGTGAAAAGTATAATTTTCTCCTATTTCGCCCTATCAAGGACGCGGCGAGCGTCGTAACCGCCACTGTACAAGGCGCGCTGATATATGCTGATATATAAAGTCCCGGCGCGGCGGGCCGCGGGTTGGGGATAGCTGGTCTACATCGTGTTTCAATTAATTTTGAACTAATTTATTTCTTCTTGTGTACAAGCTTATGCGACCGATTTTTTTGTAGGCGCTTATTATGATAAATTAAACTTTGTCTCTAACAGGAGGTTTTTTATTTTCTAGCTTATTGCAACAGAAGGATTCACATGTACAGAGATGAAAGAGGGCAAACCCTGGACATATCAGACGGACCTGTACTGTTTGGCAGGAACAATCTATGTAATATTAATGGGTAACTACATGAAGGTAGCCAATCGCCTTGGACAGTGGAACATAGACAAGAAATTACCTAGGTAAAGTATCTTATCATTTTTATTGTGATACTTAATATATACTACACTTCTGGCAAAACTGCTAAATACCCACAGGAACTACTTTTTTGGAATAAGTCTTAGAGTCCCCGCAGACTGCAGACTTTCTATCGGCCGATAGTTTGGTCGGGTTTGGCTGTTAGCGCGCCGCGCACACTACGCCAAAACAGTTTGGTTGGTGGTGAGTGCGCAGTCTAGACAACAGTCGGCCGATTGTTCTCGCACGGCTCCATTCACAGCGATAGATTTTTGAATGGAAAATTTTACACGATTGGGATTTCTGCCGAGTCGGCCGACCAAACAATCGGCGTTGTGTGCGCGCGTAGAAGAACGTCGTACTGATTAAGCATCGGCCGACAGTTTGCCGATGGTTAAGTGTGAAGGCAATCGTACAGCCCATCAAACTTAATCATCGGCCAACTCGGAATCGTTGTAATATGCGCACTTCCATACAGTTTCATACTGATTAAGAGCCAAACCAAACTATTGAAATCTGTCAATTCTACATATTATAATATTTAGAAATGCATCTTACCGCATCTACATATCACATTGCGCTCTGAGTTGACCCTAAGGGCCTGTCCACATCTCCACGTCGCGACGTCGTCAACGTGGAACGGTGCGGTAAGGTGTTACGTGGCACGGTACGTTGATGTGACGTGCTTTACGTCAACGTAACGTGTGCGTAACGTAAAATACACGTCGTTTTTCTTCTCTTTCTCCGTTTTTAACAATAGCAAAAGTAGAATACGTATTGTGCGGTCCACATCTAGGGGAATAAATAGTACTCAAGATGCATCTCGGTCTCAAGACACGGTTCAGGCTCTGTAATTGGTTGGCTGTCAAAATTTGGACCAATCACAGAGCCGAGCCGTGTCTTGAGACCGGGTCGCATCTTAAGTACTGACTATTTATACGGGCCTAAGAATGTAGCAGTTTCATAAGGCATGGCGACGTACAATGTTGCTATATCGTGACGTTACGTTAACGTAAATTTGCACGTCACGTTAACGTACCGTGCCACGTTACCGCACCGTTCCACGTTGACGACGCGGACGTCGTGATGTGGAGATGTGGACAGGCCCTTAGGCCGCGTCCCTATCACATACGGCGCGGCGCCGTCACCGTACTACGTCACGACGCCGCCGCCGCGTCGCAGCACGGTGCAGCGAACGGTGCGTTGCCCCGTGGCCCTATTCAGACAATAATTTGCTGTTGGTGCGATCGAACGTGCTTCACTGAACTGAACCGGTTCCCGCGCGCGTTGCACGGTGACGGCCGCGGCGCCGGCCGTGTATGATGGGGATGGGGATATGCATGCACTCTTATCAAAAAGAAATGTTAAAAAGTCTAATCAGATATTAATAATTTTGATTTGTTTTCAGGTACATGAAGAATACATTATGGGACAAAATATTTACAACATTATTAAATGTACGAGACTGCAACAATTTACCTGACCTAATGGATCTCAAAGGCGAGGTAGACAGTGTATTAAATCAAATTGACAATTTAGGTTTCCATCTCCGAAATTTTGCTAATGTGCTTAAACGTAGGTAAAATAAATTGCCCAGCTCGTATTTATTGCATTTAGATGTTTATTGTGACTGTAAAAATAGAATATGTATTATTAATATAAAATTATAATTTATAGTGTCCCATGGAATGTTGACTTTCTATTGACTGTTTGATTGGTGAGTCAGTCTGAACATGTGTAAAAGTGTCATCATTTTCATGACGAAACTCCCCAGAATAGACAAACAACCAATAGAAAGCCTTTTGTTTAATGAATTGGGCTTTTAAATGAATTTGGCTAACAGATGTCACATTAAATAGCAATACCAACATTGAAATGCTAAATTATCCGATTTAACTTTAGTTACAAATGTGATATTGTAAGTGGTTTTATGTTAGATATAATATTTAGTCTATCTCGAGTGCTTTTCCACTATGCTTGTAAAAATAATGGGCAAATATAGACGAAAAATGTTTGTACAGTTGTTTGTTTGTTGGACAAAATTGTGTAACAAATTTTGATTTTGTGACAACCTGTGGGGTAGTGGAGGGCTCTCAATCTTGTCTCATTAGCTTAATGTTGGAATACATTAGGTTTCATTTATTTTTGTACAACTTAAGATATGCACACTTCATTCTTGTTTGAATTGTAATAAAATAACAATTATGTGGTTAATCTTTTGTTTTATTTTAAATATTATACATACTGAAAACAGTTATTATTAATAAGGCAACATTGTATCATAATTTGTTATATGCAGTAACATTGTTTCAAGTTTGTGAGCAAATAGGTATATACAAATCAACAGTTCCTAATTACAAAACAACAGGGACTCCAAAAACACAAAATTTTCTAGTTTCCTTTTGCTAGCCTTTGCTTCTTTCTTTCTTGATATTCTTGTACATTATCAAATTTCCTTTTAAACATAACTTTGATTGAATTTAATTCGGAATCACATACAAGTTTGATGCTTTCATTTTCAAATACTTTAAAGTCACTGTCCAAACTTACATCTATGTTATCATCTTGACAGGATATACTGTATTTTAAAACTTTTAAATCAATGTCATTGTAAACTAGCAAGTTGTTCTTGATGAATTTAAACTGAGTAGGACAGAAATCAAAAGCAAGCTCCTTCTCAATTTTGTGGCTAAAATTATCATTAGGCGAATTAAAACTACATAAAATAAGTTTGTTATAAGTGTGATTAGATACAGCAAAGAGGCTCCTTGATTGTGATAAGCCTGTTATATCAAAATTGACTATCGGCAAATTGTTCACTTCCACTCCTTCAGAGTCCATAACCTTTTTGAAGTCCTCTTTTAACTGTACATTATCAATATTAGTGTCGGTATTGAAAGAATAATATAGTTTGCCAGATAAATAGTCCCAACATTTTATAGAACCATCTCCTGATGCACTTATTAAATATTTATTGTTGTGGGGAAGTATTTCAATGTAGTTAACAAATTCTGTGTGTCCCAGACAATAAGTTTGAATGTTATAAGTTTTAGGAAAGTGAGAAACTTTGATCTTCTCATCTCTGTCGGACGTTATAATATATTTTCCGTCGTTTGTCTGGAGCACATTCAGTAGCAGACTTAAATGTCCCAATATCTTCGTTCCATTGTCTTCACTCGTTATATCGTATAGCAACACATCGCCAGTTTTATCTGCAACGAATATGTGCGTGTTGTTGGCGCCAAATCTTATTTTGCTTGCGCTTCGTGGTAGAGTAAATGTCTTCAAACATTTGAACTCTGTGCAATCATAAATTAGTAGCTTCTTGGACGTCGAAGTTATTACGGCAATATATTTGTTGTCTGAAGATATAACAATGTCCGTAATGCTATCGTCTAATCCTGTATCACATTGTAGAACGTAATGTTTTTTTGAATCAAAACAATCAATTAAGTTATTTTTGCACACTGCTACGAGTGAGTCACTTGCGGCTATCAGGCTCATTTTTACGAGATCATTACTTAATTTACGGTCGTTATTTTAATTAACTTATAAGAACCTTTAACAGATTACAGAAATAGCCAATAGGTAAACATTTATTTCTCATAACCTCCAAATGTTTCAATGTGATTTTGACACTGACACAGTGTTGCCCACAGAATACATATTACTCACGGAGAAGAACATTAACTTAGTACAAGAAATTCTCGAATCTTTCAACGCCCTCTATTGGTGGCCCATATTCAACTTCATGAACCCGCGAATTTTAAACGTATGTCAATTCATAGGGTTCTTGTTAAGATTTTACTATTAAAATAATTAGGTTTAGTTTTACACTAGCAAGAAACTTGGGGCAAATTAAGTTTCTTACTAATGTAAAACTAAGTTAACAATAAAAACAACATATAAAATGTAAGTCATTTATTTTCAAATATAAGTTACCTATACACAGTTTCGTTAATGTTTTGTTCTTATTTCTTATTAAGTACCTACCTGTAGACTCAGGTGAATATGCTTCTAAAGTTCTAACAGTGATTAGCGTTAAGACATTGGCGATTCACTAAGGAGCCATTGTTTTAAAAAAAGAAGGAGAAGAAGATTAAAGAAGGAGAAGAAGAAAGATTAATAGGTTATTTTAAAACCAATATTATGCTACGTCCTTTCCCGGGACTCGACAGTATCTCCAAACCAAATTATTGGTCTTATCCACTGACCTCCATTATACAAGAACGCTGGACCTATGATACCCACTTTTTTTTTGTGCCTATTTGAAGCGGAATCAGCGCCGCCAGTGAGCGGGAAGAGAACTAAATTTGACGTAACTTAATCGTTATTGGTTGTCATCACTAGTATTAGTTCCAAATACTCCCACTACTGCTATCAGCGCCAATATGGCGACTTTCAAACGTCATTTTTACGTCAAATCATAGACAAATATATTTGGTTAATGGTCAAATTTAGTTCCTATCCCTCCCATCGAGGGAGCTGATTCCGCTTCAAATAGGCACAAAAAATAGCTGTCATTTCAAAGGGTATCATTAGTCCAGCGTACTTGTATAATGGAGGTCTTATCTCTTTCAGTATTACAACCTTATTTACACGAATTTATGACTTAAATGTTCACATCAAATGCAAAGTCACTATCACACAATTTTCACAGCACTAAAGCACGGCGAGAAGCACAAAACACGGAGGAACCGAAGCTTAACGCAATGTTAATAGGCGCGCACAGTTTAGGTATTGGGATAATCACAAAAGAACGGAATTACAAGAAAAAACAAAGGCAATGGCGGACATTTTTCTTGTGACAAAATTACACAGATTATGATACTATACTAGGTAATAAATTGGGTGCCCAGTTTAAAAAAAATGAGTTTTAAAATATTTTTACATTGGCATCCCAAGTCTGGCCCCCGCTTCGAGATTGGCTAAAGGGAGCTGACCACCCCTGGTGTTGCCAGATGGTCCTTTCAACATCTCGAATCTCGACCTCGATTAGTTGTTGTGGCGCGGGCGCTCAAGTAATTTAAAGATGGTAAAAAACATTATGTAAAAAAGCAGCAACATTAGGAGGTATTTGACGTGTTTTTTGGATTTCCCCTAAAAACCCCCCAAATATTTTTTCCTCCTGTTTTGCCCCTATCTTGGTCAAAACCCCCCTAAATCTAGGGGGAAATCCCCTGATCTGGCAACACTGCACTGACATATCATAAGACGTACAACGATATTTTTTTTATAATAGACTACGACGATTATCAAAAATTTCGCCATCTTCCAATTGATTCATGATTATGATTAATGATGATGAAAGTGAAACTCCAAGGCACGCATTTTGAATTTTTTTCTTAGAACAAAAGATTTTCACTACCACTTTTGTAGATTTTTTTTAAATGCAAATGAAACTTTGAAAGTATATATATACCATGACGGGAATAAAATGTGAAATGAGTCTTTACTCTGAGTCTATTTAGGATACAGAAAATATTGTTTTCCCGCCATATTTAATCTCGACACTGGCCATGGTTAAATAGCCGAAGTGCCATAATAAGAAAAAAAAAAGTATGTAATGTCAAAATTTACATTGACATTGACAGGTGTACGTGTGGAAGTGTTTTCATTATTTCGTATGTGATTTCGTATTTTTGTTGCGATTCTTGAATTAAAAGTTAACTTTATAGCCAAGAAAGCATTAAAATAAGTAGGGACATTTAAACTATGTCTAGCATGATTTCTACTTGGACCCCTGATAAAAAACACACGGATGTTGAGAGGTAAGTTGAGTTCAACAATAGTCTTGAATTTTGCCTATAATAGTTAGGTATGTTCTCTTTACTATCATGAATTAGAAATACTTACTAAACTATAATGAATAAATACTTCCAGATGGATCTGTATATATCCAGCGTACCTAAATAGCAAGAAAACCTTAGCAGAAGGGAGGAGGTTACCCAAGGATATTTGTGTGGAGAACCCGACCCATCAGGAGATTAGAGACGTGCTTGCCACTACAGGATTACGTATTGGAGTTGAGAATAAACTGTATTCACGAGAACGGAGCAAGGTAATAATATAGCAATAGAAAAAAAGTCATCTGTATTACACCAAAATAAGGGTAGTTAAAAATACTTTTCTGGAAGCATGGTAGTGCGCCAGTTGTATTGTTCAAAACTGTTATAAAATCAAAATATTTATTTCTAAATAGGTTAACAAAGTTAACACTTTTAGAATGTCGCGTCTACATGAGGCCTACCACCGGTTTGGGAACTAACCCGGCGAGAAGAACCGGCGTAAGAAACTCGCTCGGGGCCATCTTTTACTAAAATGTTGGAAAATTACAAAAGTAACTTATACTAATTTACAAAAAGTATGTAAAAATATGTTATATTTATATAGAAGCAGCTTACAGTCAGTCAGCTCATTTTTCCCAGGGTGTGCTATCATTGAGAAAATCAGTTATCTTATAATAAGCCCTAGCACACAACAATCTTTAACAACTTTTTTAAATTTATTAACTGAAAGATTTTGGATGTTTTTTGGGATTTTATTATATAGACACATTATTTATATACATTGACCTTTGAAAGATTTGCTCACTTTGCTAAGCCTTATAGCTCCATAAGGTATTCATAGCCAATGGTTGTTGAAAGTTCTGTTGACGTATAAGATCTATTTTATGTATCACTTTTAATTTTATGTCTTTTGAATATCACCAAAACTCCAAACAAACCTAGCTCTCATAGACATTGTTTATAATTTACCATTAACTCTTCAACTCCTAAGCGGCCACATACGGCCGCGAGAACAATAGATTTCCAAGAATCCACATTCAAAGCATTAAACAGATCTTGGAAATAACACTCAAAAATCATTTCTATATTGCCTGTTTTTACAAGAAAAAATAAAAATAATATAAATTCATATAGGTAACTTTATAAATTTACACTGTACGACTTTTATTATTAACTTTAGTAATGCAAACTGGATTTTGTCATTTCCAGGAAATGTTGCACAGAGGAAGAATTCGCGTGGAAATAAAAAATGATGATGGTACACCTATAAAATCCGAGTATGCTACTAGAGAAGCAGTCATGAAGCACATAGTAGAAAATATCCCTAAACTCAAAACAAGACAGAACAGGTATATGTTTTAAATAACAAATATTATGTTGTTTACATAATATTATAATACATTAGATTTAGAAAATAAAAGACACATTTTCTAATATTAAAAAAATAAGTGTCTGAAATTGCGAGTGAGAAAGTTTCAGTCTTAGTTCAGTTCGATTTTGGATTAATAATGTTGGTAGCACTCTTCCTACAATATGATCTACTATTGTTATTACTTCACACAGTTTTAGCACTTACACTGTATACAATATTGCTGAGTAACTCCCAAAAGTTGATTCTTTAAGGCATCATAAAGTCGCATCAAGTTTGCCTTATGGCCTGTCCACATGACCACGTAACGACGTCGTCAACGTGGAACGGTGCGGTAACGTGGCAAGGTATGTTGTCGTGACGTGAAAATTTACGTCAACGTAACGTAAAAATGCACATCACGATGTAGCAACATTTTTTTTTTTTATGAAATAAGGGGGCAAACGAGCAAACGGGTCACCTGATGGAAAGCAACTTCCGTCGCCCATGGACACTCGCAGCATTAGAAGAGCTGCAAGTGCGTTGCCGGCCTTTTAAGAGGGAATAGGGTAATAGGGGAGGGTAGGGATGGGAAGGGAAGGGAATAGGGGAGGGTAGGGAAAGGTATAGGGATTAGGATTAGGCCTCCACATTGTACGTCACCATGCCTTGTAACACTGCTACATTCTTCACTACTCATTTAGATATGGACCACACAATACGTATTCTGCTTCTGCTATTGTTAAGAAGACGGAGAGAGAGTTAAGAAAAAAAAAAGACGTAAAATTTTGCTACACCGTGACGTGCATTTTCACGTTACAATGACGTAAATTTTCACGTCACGTCAACGTACCGTGCCACGTTACCGCACCGTTCCACGTTGACGACGCGACGTCGTGACGTGAACATGTGGACAGGCCGTTATGTACTATCTTCTGTTAGGCACTATTTTATAAATGAATATCCTTTAATGTTGATACCTATAATAATAATAATAATATTTCAGACCAGCCGACCAGCAGCCTCAGTCTACGCAGCAGGCGGCCAGCAAGAGCAAAGGAAAGAAGGGACGCCGATAACTTAAATTTTTTATTACAAAAGTTATACATAGAATATTATCTTATTATTTTAATATAAATTTCAACTAAGAATGGATAGTTATTGCTTTCTCTGTGAGTGTGTTTTTACCATTCACATCCCTAGCTACACTGTATCCATCGTATATCATAACGTATTTGTTGTTCTGGTTCGAGTTGGGATTGAGACCTGAACTCAAGTCTGAGGTGTTGAAACTCACTCCTTCATATGATCCACGAAGTTTTTTATCTTCTTCGGTATCTTCGCCATCTCCGACAATGAACTGTTGATCAGAGGAGTCGCCATTGTCTTTTTCTTCTGCTTGTACTTCTTTGGGGGCTCGTACTCCTGAATTAGGTTCTGATAGAACGCGTGGGCCTTTTGCTTCGTCTGTTCGAATTTCGAATTGAATTTCTCCTTCGTATTCAGGAACGTATCCTCCAAGACCTTCAGCGGTTTTATTTGGCGAGGTCTTAAACTTTCGAGATACGATTGATGTTCCAACGAATCCGGGATTAACTCTAGTTCTGGGTCTACCGTCTCCTGCATGGTCTCCGAGAGGACGGTGGGAATCTTCTTCATCATCCTCTGGATCGGAGCCAGTTTCTCCGTCTCCGGTATCACGTTCATCATCTCCACTATCCCCGGGGATATGTCCCTCAGCGCTTCCGAGATGTGGGGACCCACTTCGCGCATTGAACCCAATATTGTTTCGCCAAACGCCAGTGGTATTTCTTGTAAATAGTAGGGATACGTTCTGATGCCGTCCGACAGAGCTGACGTTATCAAGGGTAGGAGGAGGGGTTGTCGTGGTGGGAGTCTGGGCAGGAGGCGTGGTCTCAGTGAAGCCAATCCTGGTAGAAGCAGCTGCCTTTTGACGCGGTTCTCGGCCGGTTTTCTTGGAGACGCAGGTGCATACTCGCTCCTCGCTTTCGGAGTAGTCTTCATAGTTGGTCTCGCCTGAGTCTGGACCGAGAATATTATCAAACAGCAAGCCGAGATTGCGAAGTAACGGAATATACTTTTTGTTGATGGCACCATGTTGGTATGTTTCTCGTTTCCCTGACTGGTTCCGAAGTCTGCTTGTTCTTTGGAACAGCGTAACCCTCTTTGGTTTTATAGGCGACTTGATTTCGAATGTTTTTCTATAATGTAGCGGAGATAGATTCTTGTTGTGAGAAAATATCGTACCTGAAACTATAAAATAATTTGAATTTACTGTAAATGTGTAGAAGTTATATTTGTGTACCTACTTTTCTGTATTACCTGTTTTTGTTAATTTTGTCAGTCCTGAAGCTAAAGGAGTTCTCTGTTTTGTAGTTTTTTCTTGAGTTGCTGTAAGAAAGCAATTCTTGATTAATAATATTAATATGATGTTTATGATTTAAGATAAGTTGATTCAGGCTGTTAACAACATCGTGACAGTACCAATTTTCGTTCTACAGAAGTACAATATAAAGTAAAAACAAGTAATTATTATTCGTAGGTAAAAACATGTTTTTCCTAAAGTTAATTTAAACTAACAGTAATTCTGCACAGTGAAAGCAATAAAGTGCAAATAATATAAAATGATTTGTACCTTTTGACTGAATAGTTCTCTGGCGTGGTAGTTGTTTGCTTCTCTCTTCTAGGAGTTTATTCAAGGAAATCGGTTTGGCGATGATATCTGAAAAATAGTTTTAGTATGTAATACAATAAAGCGACTCCCGAACGATGATGATGATGAATAATTGTAGATAAATGAGAACACTCGTTCACGTCAGTTTATAATATAAAATATCGCGGTTTCAAAATACTGTGAGTTCTGCGTAGATCGGAACGCAAATAATAATTGATGAAAATTCGGGTAGTTGAAAAACTTTACCGAGTTGGACGCTGTCAGTTGTCACCTCAGTCTACGCGTGACCACGGCCGCTGGAAAGCAGCCGAAACGTCGGTAATAAGAAAAGGCTACCAGATTTTAATAGACTTCTAGTGATATACAGTGGACTTTATTAGTAAGACAATTTACAAAAGAATACTATGACTGGCCGCCTACAAAGACAATGCAAGAGTGGACAAGCTAAATATTATCAACATCGTCGCATGCCCAGGCGCGACGTTGCCCGTTGCTGTGCAGCCGAAATAAGTCTGCAAATTGCGACAATATCGGTAAGTGATTAAAACATAACAATATCTTTATCCATCTATCTCAGTTCCGGATTTATATTTTTTTTGAGTGTAGGCCACTTTATTTCCGCCGCCCCATGAACGAAATCTGCCGCCTCACTGATACACTGCCGTCCCTAGACCGCGACCTATACGGCCTATTTATAAACCCAGGGCTGATCTATCTATATACATAAAAAACTAGCTGTCCCGGCAAACGTTGTTTTGCCTGTTTTTCCTGTTTTCCTGCTTTTCTCTTGAAGTTTTTTCTGATTTTTCTTTTCTATAAACCTCACGTAGCCCGAGACCTTTCCAACGAATACAAAACCGTGGAAATCGGTTCGTGCGTTCTGAGTTATAGCGTCAGGAAGGAAAACCCGACTTATTTTTACATAAAAAATAATTTTAAATTTTGTTAGTCTCGCTAAAACTTGAGAACGGCTGAACCGATTTAGCTTATTTTAGTCTTGACTCTTGAAATATTCGTGAAAGTCCAGGTAAGGTTTACATTAGGAGAAAGTGATAGGAAGTTCACGGGCCATCTAGTGTTGAATAAAAGTCCAATCTGTGTAACCGTTTAAATATCCCTTAGCACTTTATGGTACGTTTCTACGCTTGCCGAGGCTTGGCAAGCGTCCACAAGGCACAAGCGTCCACAAATCTCGCTTGGCATTTGGAACTTGGAAGTCGTTTACACGCTTGTGAATGCGTCAGTGTATTACGTACATCCAAGCCGGACACCGAACTCGTGTCGGCTATTAACACATTCATTGCCACTAACACACCTAGCGTGTCCACACTAATCTTTATCTCCATGCCGCGAGCACGCCGGGTGTGCTCTCCGTTTTTCATCAATATCTGAAAGATAAAACAGTGTTTTTCACCGAAACGCTCAGAGCATAAACATTGTGCCGTAAGCTAATGAATTCTTAAGTGGTTCCATGATCTAATATTTTTTAATGAATTAAAGTTCATCTACACGAGTTCTCAACCTTTTATCATATTGTTTGGTCAATTTACTAACTTTATAATGCAAATAATAAAATATAGTGTATTTTTTATAATTTGAACAAAAAAGATATAATAAATTACATAAAACAGCACAAGCACTGGATACGTTATCATGCCTGCCGTGATGCTTTAAAAAGCTGAAATACGTAAATATTGACAATACAATGTGCTACCTATAGGTATATCATAAAGTAAGTACCAATAGGTACCGAATGATTTACAATTCATCACTAATCCACCATGTCACAATAAGTGCACTAAAATTTTTAAAACAAATTGAGATAAGAAATGTGTGTTATCGGCTCACCTTCTACTTTTGGACGTTTATTTGCTGGGGGACTATCTGCTTGCGTCGCATCAACATCACATTCCCCAGTTTCTAGCTCATATTTTCTATTCTCTAAATTATTTTATTTTTTTTATTTTTTTAAATTTATTTAAATATTCTCTAAAAAATCATAAATAAGTAACCAAAGGTTGACATTCACTGATCAGATTACGATAAACTTACCTCGGAATCTATTTACTGCCATAATTAAACCTTCAAAACCACAAACACTGCTAAAAACAAAATATCTCTGCAGTAACTCAAGAAGGACTAATTTTTAACTAAGAAAAAAGGCTTTTTATGATTTTACCTCTTTACAGTGCCAGTGAACACGCCTAGCGTGCTACGTAATTTCATCCTGCAGTGCCGAGAGCACACCTCTGGGTGGCTGGGAACTACTGGAAAATTGTGGTGGCATTGAATGTGTTAACATCTTTCGGGTTCCAGATACATTTTTCGGTTTGGTAATATTCCAAAAACGATAAACTCTCTTCGTTCGACCAGCTACTCATTTTTGAGTCAGAACTAGACGTGCGTTCGTCGCGAGATCACAGCGGCTACTAAGCGCGCCGCGCGCGCCAACGTGTGAACGCGTCGCAAGCGCCCTTTGATCTGTGTCCAAAAACTGACACTACTCCGAATCGGATACAAGCGTCTGCAAGCTCACGCAAGCTAAGCCAGATACTCTCTTCACACGCTTGTGCTTGTGGACGCTTGCCCAGCCTCGGCAAGCGTAGAAACGTACCATTGTCCATTACACATGGCAACTCAATGGGGGGCATGGGTCTGGCGACCCCTCTAGCTGACAGCTAGTAGATTCGTCACAGAACGATATCTTCTTAACATCCTTGAAACTCCACCCAGCTTGAGTGACCCCTCTCCACCAAGCCAATGCCACAACATCTAAAGGCAAAGGGTGCAGCATCATACCCGAAGAAATCCGAAAATGTCGGATCTGCTGGCTACTACTGGGACCACACACGCCCCTTCAGGGCATCAAACATTATAAAATAGTGATAAATATATATTTATTGTAGTTAGGTAGTTTTCTATACACATATGTATAATAATGTATAATTTAAAAGGTCCAAGGCGTGATGGACTTACAGTAGATTAAGAGAAAATGTAATCTTGGTACGTGACAAAATTATGTAAAAGAGACAAACAAAGGATATGGGCGACTGGCCTATAGACGACCCTAATTATTGTAAAAAAAAAACCGTTTAAATAGACAATAATACCTGGTTTAGATATTCTCGGTGTATTCTCAGACGGTTGAGCTTCTTCGGCCTCGATGAGTTTGTTCAATGACACTGGTTTTGCAGTCAAATCTAAAAAAGAAAAACATTTTAACAAACTTAACGTTATATTATGGTATTGCAATTTGTGAACTCCAACAAGACGAATTTGGCAGCTTGATGATTCAGGCACCAAAGAAATCATAAATACCTGCAACTGTCTAAAACAGTGTTCCGCAAACTTTTTGTGTTCAAGGTACAGCTAGAAAAATGAAAATTGGAGGTATACCACAATTAATTCATCAAGCCCCATACGGTCACCGGTGACCGAGACACAATAGAATATCTATTGTGTCTCTTTTTCCCACGATCGACGGGTTAATCAGCATACAAGGGTGCTGTGAGTTCCCAACCTTTCTTCGATCGTCCTGAGATGTTCCCTTTTTTGGTTCTTATAAACTAGTTGGTTCTTATAAACTAGAAAGGCGCACTAAGGGTCAATTTATACTAGTGCAGAGTCAAAGCGCATCGAAGCGAATTATTAAAACTGAACATAACAAATTCAACCTTCCAAAGCGTTAACGCACTTTATTACTTCTGAGAATTTAAAAAGGCGCGCGCATCCACGCGAATTCGCGTGAATGCGCCCGACCAACGCTGATTGGCCTCGCAGAAGTAATGTATGCGTTACGCTCTGGAGTTAAGGTTGAATTTTTTATGTTCAGTTTTTGGGAATTCGCTTCGCTTCGACTCTGCGCTATTATAAATTGACCCTAACTTTTTGAGACACACCAACTACTAAAGGCCACAAAGGTGTGCCGCGGCACACTGGTGTATGTACGCGGCACACCTTTTGCGAGCTTTTACTCTTTTTAGGGTTCCGTACCCAAAGGGTAAAAACGGGACCCTATTACTAAGACTTCGTTGTCTGTCCGTCTGTCCGTCTGTCTGTCTGTATGTCTCCAGGCTGTATCTCAAGAACCGCTATAGCTAGACTTTTGAAATTTTCACAGATTGTGTATATCTGTTGCCGCTATAACAAAAAATACTAAAAACAAAATAAAAGTAATATTTAAGGGGGGCTCCCATACAAGAAACTTGATTTTTTCGGCCTTTTTTGCTCGCAATCAATAATGGCAATTGCACTTGAAATTTTCATAAAATCCTTAATTATATAATAATATAATATGATATCTATGGACGCTTCACACCACGTCAGTCTGGCCCCGTGCTAAGTACCTGAAGGACTTGTGTTACAGGTACCAGACAACGGAAATATATTTAATACTTTTATACTATACATATATTTAAGATTTTTATTATATCATACACATATTTAATACACATCCAGACCCGGGAACATTGAAAACTTTTTTGTTCCGTCGGCAGGATTCGAACCCGCGACCCCCGGCTTGAGCTGCCACACACTCAACCAATTGAGCCACAAAGGTCGTCATTCATAATTATTATGTTTGTAATTTAATAATTAATAATAAAAGTAAAATAAAATAAATATTTAAGGGGGGCTCCAATACAAAAAACACAATTTTTTGCCTACTTTCGCTCTATAACGGTACGGAACCCTTCGTGCGCGAGTAGGACTCGCACTTGACCGATTATTTAATAGTATACAAACAAATTGAAAGCAATAAGAAACTTACATGGCAGTATCACAACACTAAAAACGCAAAGCCAGATACGCGCTACCATTTTGAAACATCTTCAACAACCACAACATAACTTATGACAATAATGTTTAAAATCGTAATGCTCGTATAATCGTTTATTTATTTGAATAAACTCACAACTCTGTCGAACAGCACGTTTCTCAAGTATTTGCTGACTCGCCACTTTCAGAACATTACGTGTTTCAATTAAGGCCTTGGAAAAATAAGCAAATAATTATCAGAAATAATTAGCACATAACAAGAGACATGAAACTGATGAAAAATTAAATGTCAGGTCACACCGAAACGAGATGTTATGACGCTTACGGCCGTTCCCAATATTCAATCTATCTCTGGTTTGACATACGACCGATCGCAGCTAACATTGAATTGACATAAAATATATGTCTCTAATGTCTAATGAGAGCTATTCCTATCTCTAGTAGGGCAAAACCAGAGATAGATCAAATATTGGGAACGGCCGTTAGCGATTGAAATATTACGCATTATCTCGTGTATGTCGGTGCGACCTAACCCTAAAAACACGCTTTTTTATATTTTAACAAATCATTGCACTGTCATTGACTCTTTGCGTACCTATGTAAAGTTTCGAATTAATTAGACTACTGGAGATAGGTGAAAATTGTGCTTAAAGATTCCGTTTCATATATTATACTAAAGTAATAAAAGCGTGTTAATATAGAAATATTTGCGGGTAATAGCAAAAAAATGTTTTTACCGTTATATTATCAAGTGTAAGTGTCGGTTTTAGCTAAGCCTCGAGGGTGTTTTAGATACAGTGGCGATTCCGCGAATTAATGGATTCTATCAGTATATATTGAGACTATTTGAACTGAAAATATTGGGTCAAAAGACGAAAAATATTAAAAATATAAAATATTAGAAAAAGCTTTTGTTACGCTCGTGGATTGTTCTTGTATAGTAAATTGAGCTCAGATTTCATGGTTATTCAAATTTCCACGCATCGCCTCGTCACGTCGCAGTGTGCAGTTACCTTAAGTTTTTAGTTTTTATTATTCGTAGGTTTTGGGTATGAAATAGGTCTTCTTACTTAATTAACTTAATAAAGTATAAGTACTGAGTAATTATAAAAAGGAAAAGTCTCTTTAATGTTTGCATTGATAATATTATAGAATAGACCACGGGTAAAGACATAAGATACTTTTTATCGCAGGAATATGTACGGATACCGCGATACGGTTTTTTTTTGCAGGACAACGCGCAACGTCAAGTAATAATCTATTCCTATACAAACATTTACCTGTTGGTTTTTTACCTCAAGAAGGGGTATAATATATTATATCGTAGGTTTAATAGAAGCATCGATCAACGTCTTTCTTTAAATGTATTAGGTAAACTCCCGTTCATATCGTTCGACAGAAGATCGTTTATAATAAAAATACGTTTTATCCGCAAAAGCGACTTGAATCGTATCTCCGATTAAAGATTTCATCCCTTGATACTGGCCGCTCGTAATATTTTAACGACAGTGGGCCCCCGACTTAGATACGCCTCTTTATTGCCTTCATTTTATTATTGATAGAAACATTCGACGTACGATTGACTGCTTTTAAGGGTCAGTTCATATTGCAACGTGACGAGGCGATACGGGGCATTTTAAATGAGTCATTGAAAATTTGAACAGTCAGCATAATATTTTAAATTCATTACCATTAATATTTTTTTTTATTTCAATAGTCGTTTATATATATTTTTCTGTTGCTTTTGTAATAATTTGTTCGCGTACAAAAGTTTACAGTTTAATTCCTTCGATGGAACCTTTACCTCAATTATTTTTTTCATAGGTTCAAAATTATTACTATATTAGCAACAGCTTGATTAGTGGATACACTAATCAAACTGTAATTTTCGTTATTACATGATTTGTTACTATTGAATCTACCGGAATTACATAATAAGAAAACAGGCTTAAGGCAATACAAAGAAAAATTTAATTTTCATTAATCAAACTAATTTTCGTTATTACATGATTAGTTAATATTGAAAACGGAAAATACGTTATATAATAAGAAAACAGGCTTAAGGCAATACAAAGAAAAAATTGTTAATTCGTTCCCTAGCGACGTTATAAGTATCTTTTACCTTTCCAGCCAGTTCTCAAAGGGATTATGTTACATAAATATTCCATTAGATTTGCAGTCCACCGAAATTAAAAGTATCTCCTGCTCAAAAAGGTCCTCGTTGCCGTGACAACGTAATTAATTCCAAATTGAAATGTAAAAATGCACAGATATTTTTGGAGGTTTTTTCATTTTGGAGAGAAAAGTACGTTTTGTGTTTGGAATAAGCTAGATGTGTAACATCATTACAAATTACAGTATGAATTTTTGGCATATTTTTAATGAAATATGGTGCATGGGGATTTTTAGGGGGCTTCGCGCTAAAGTCTGTTAAAACTTAAATAGGTTTTAGGTCAGATTTTAACGTTAATTTTTCTAGAAAAAATATTACGTTTATTTTTTATTTTATTTTACTTTTCTTATTATGGCACTTCGGCTATAAAACCATGGCCAGTGTCGAGTAAATGGCGGGAAACAATGTTCTAGTATAGTACAATTTTTAGCATCGTTTTCATACATCGTCAGGTTTAAAGTCTAATCAAAGTCTAAGTAAAAGTCAATACAGTCAAGGAGTCAAGTCGGTCGATTCAGTAAAGTGGTAGACGCTTTACTGAAACTTTTGATGGAGTTTTGGAGGGGACACAAAATAGCACGTTTCTGGATATTACATCACTTTCCTACACTTGTGCATGAAAACGAATATCTAATGGTTAATATCCTACCAATATTACACATTAAAAACCCAGATAACACAATTTTAGGAAAATAATACAAAAACACAACATCACTCTTTCATATTCCCGGCAAAACTCCAAAAAATATTACCAGCCAATAGGGTTGCCAGATCATCAAAAAAAAAAATAACCGGACTCACCTGCTAGTTTAGCCGAATATTTTGGTTAATAGCATCATTTCATAATAATAATTATTATTATTGTACGACAAAAATCATTTTATGAAATCAAGTTTTTATAGGTAGGTAGATAACATAGAGTTTTGATAACTAGAAGTTACAGATTTTAAGTTACAGCGTTAGTATGCAAGTAAATAGAATCTGTTGCATTCTTATAACAATTGCTAACTTATCAGCACACACACACACACAAAACTTACAACAGCCTTCTTTATTATGGTTTTCTTCGAGGGTTAACAATTCTAACAAACCGGACAGGCAGGGCAGTTAATTTTGTCTAAAAACTTAAATAAAAGGCGGACTATATCCGGCTTTTTCGAGACGCACAACCCTAGTAGCAATGGACATCAAAAGTCATTGTTTTAATTTTCAAAGGAAACTAGCGCTACATGGAAAACAACGCACCGATTTTAACAGTTTCCATTTTACCGCGAAACAAACCGCGAAACAACATTGACATTTTAAAGAGAATAGACCGTACGTGGAAATTGAAAATGGTTGCAGTAAAAATATACAATTTGACCTTTGAATAGACTTGGCGCTAAGACTAAAAAACAATTTGCACTTAGTCTATAATGTGTATTTAATAAAAATAGGTAAAATATATAATTATTATTGTTATAATGTAACTAAAATTAGGCAGTGAGTGTAATTTATAGAGGCATCTACAAAGTACTATACCATATATTTTATTATATTAGAAATGTCAATAAGCTTCTTTATACTCATCTTACACACGTCTTAGTCATAAATATATAGCATAATATATGTACGAGACGATAAAAACGAATTACGACATAGAAATATCATGCAGAGGTCGCTAGTGGTGAGTGAACGCCGGCAATGCCGAATAGAGAGCCTCTTTGTTATTAAACATTTTCTCCTATCGAAAATCGATACTTTTCACCAATTGATACTTAAGAATACCGTGTAACATGCCAACTTTGCCACATAGGATAACATTGCCCTAAGATCCATTCTTAAGCAAATCTTTGATGTACAGAGGTATTTTAATATTATGGCAACATTTGTTTAATTTGGCAGAAAATAGGTTATATGACTGGTAACATTGACAATACCCCGTATTGCTAACTTTATTCAGTGACTTGTTGGATCTTGTCAAAAACGGCACGTATTTTTGCGGGCAAATTGTGGTGCAGATTTGCAAGTAAATTGTGCGTGATGGAGAAACCACAGGTTAGTTTGCTTTTGATATATTATAAAATAATATCTATAGATTATTATAGTGATAATGTAATTAATCAGGGAATTATAAAATAAAACTTATGATGGTGGGTAAAGTAACCCAGCAGTATTCCGGTCATCGATTGACAACATTGCCCGGTATCAAAAAATCCTTAGGGTTGTCAAATTGGACATTTTAAAATACTTTTTGTGTCTCAACACACTAGGCTGAATTACGCCGACGTAAATTCCGCCGCGTTTACGCCGCGTATCAAACGCATACAAAATACGGACGTAACGCGACAGACGACACACTATGCCGAAATTCCGTCGCGAGCCGAATTTCCGTCGAGCCGAGTCGAGCGTAAAGTTCGGCAGCGATTCGGTGGTAATGTTTTGTATAGCAACACACTATACGCGACGGAATTATCAAAACCGAACATAGCAAATCCAACCTTAACTCCAAAGCGTTAACGCACACATTACATCTGAGAATTTTAAATACTAACTTACACGCGCGTTCCGCAACGGAAATTACGCCGCTAAATTTCGGCTCTTCGTGTAATTTATAGTGTGTCGCATCAAACGTAAGCGGCTGAACGTAATTTCGGCCACGTAAATTACTCCGGCGTAATTCAGCCTAATGTGTTTAGACCCTTAGTATTTACAAAAAATCGATGTTATTTTTTATTACTGTATGCATTGCTGAGTAATAACTAATAAAGCAGTGCGTAATGTAGTTATTACAAAACATACCATTTATTTATTTAAATATAAACATTACATCTTGTATTCTTAAATGCTATCTTATTTATAATACTGTCGTTATATGGTTTATTTCAGATAACCAAACACAAATCACGTATTAGACCAAGAAAACCAAGACGGCAACTTGGATCCAGGTCACACAAAAATTATTCTGAAGAAATGCTAAAACTCGCATGCCAGTTAGTCGAATCGGGACAAATTTATTCACGGGATGCTGAAAGGCAATTTGGTATCCCAAGACGTACCATAGTTAATAAAATGAAAAAAAAACACATTAAGTCCGTTGGGCATCCTACTGCTTTGTCACCTCAAGAAGAGATGAAAATAGTGGCAGTGTTGAAGGCTTCGGGTGATTTCGGTTCCCCGCTTACTAAAGTAGATCTTAAGCTTTTAGTTCATGAATATCTTAAAAAAAATTCTCGTGATCATAAGTTCAAGAATAGGATTCCTGGTGATGCATGGGTTCAAAGTTTTCTGGCGCGTCATGCTGATGAATTGAGTTTCAGAATCACACAAAATATTTCTAAGGCGAGAGCTGAAAAGGGACCTCAAGAAATAGCCGAATATTTTGAGAACTTACGCACAACATTAAAAGGTATACCAGCCGAAAATATCGTCAACTTTGACGAAACTAACTTGTCAGACGATCCAGGGTCATAATGCATCTTTCGGAGGGGAGTTAAGTATCCTGAAAGAGTAGTTAATTCCACTAAAGGAAACATATCGCTTATGTTTACTGCTACCGCGAGCGGTCAATGTCTTCCTTTATACGTTGTATACAAATCAACAAATTTGTACTCTGAGTGGATTACCGGAGGACCACCAAACACGAGATATAACTGTACTAAATCAGGTTGGTTTGACAGCGCCATGTTTGAAAATTTTTTTGAAACCATCATCCTCCCATGGGCACAAAAAGCATTAGGGACAAAAGTTGTCATTTGCGACAATTTATCTAGTCACTTAAGTGTTAAAGTAGTAGAGTTATGCCAGCAAAATGACATCAAATTCGTTTTTATTCCTCCGAGGTCAACACATCTTACACAACCATTAGACGTGGCATATTTTGGGCCCCTGAAGAAAGCCTGGCGTAAAATTTTGTGCCAGTATAAAGTTCGAAATCCAATGCAAACATGTTTAAACAAAAAACACTTTCCAAAGTTACTCAGTGAATTAATTGAGTCAATTCAGATGACGGAAAAGAAAAACATAAAAAGTGGATTTAAAGCATCAGGAGTATTTCCATTTAATCCGCAGGAAGTTCTCAAAAAAAATCCCTGAAATGTCAGAAGAAATATTATCATATAGCATTGATCAAGCATTGATAGACTACTTAAAAGAAACCAGATCACCGCAGACGATGAAAGTAAAAAGAAATAAACGAATTAATTGTGAGCCAGGCCAATCAGTGACAATTTCCGATTTAAATATTGATACTTCCAAACCCAGGCTAGCAAAAAAATCGTCGACAATGGCTTTGATACAAAGAAAAACTAAAGACACAATGTTTTTACACGAAAAAACTGGCCCATTTCTTGTTAAAACTGATCAAGTAACAAATAAAGATATTATTAAAGAACCAAAGATATATTTTAATTTAGAGAAGTCTCGACATACTTATTCTCCTGAAAGTCTCGGAAAACTTTGCATTACTATAATTAACTCCTACTTCATCCAATCATTAAGTAACGATAAATCTATAAGGTTTATCGATCATTCACTTTTAAAAACGTCTAAAGAAGTATCTGTAAAAAGTTGTCTTGCTGAAGAGAAGAAAATAATAATACTCTCCGATGTGATCGTAAAAGCAGAAACATCAAATGTTCTAAAGGAACCTTCTAATAAAGTTGGAAATATGTCACTCGCTGGTACGTCTAAAAATAATTCAGCAAAATGTCTACAAGAAAAGAAAGATATATATTTGAAAAAAATAAAGACGGTAAATATTAAAAAAGAGAAAAGAAGAAATAAAAAGGATAAAAATAATAAAGCAAAAAAATATTCTAAAGGAAAAAAGGTAGCTCCAGGACGTACTTCAAAAAATAAAAGGCAAGAGACATTTGATAGTGACTCTAGCTCGATGTTTGACTATAATGAAGTCTTAACAGTTGACTCTGATGATTCAGATAACATCACAATGAATGACTATTACATAGCTGAATGTTTACGAGAACAAGAAGAAAAAGAAAATTTCGAACCCATGAATGTTTCTTTTGGATTTCTGGATATTCAATATTTTACTGAAAATGAAGAAAAGTTGAAAACCGATGATTGGGTAATTGCTCAGTTTGCTACGAAGAAGACTTTAAAACATTTTGTCGGTAACGTTTTAGCGGTCAATGGTGATATTCCCACAGTCAAGTTTGTGCGAAAGGTTAAAGAGTCAAAATGTGAAAAAGGAACCGTTTTCACATACCCTAATGGGTTAGTATCCAGGGCAAGGCCCGAGCGTCGCGAGTTTCCCCATTCAAAAGTGAAAAAAAAATTGGTCTTTCAGCGCTGCTACTTTCACAGTGAACTCTCTACAAGGAACACGTACACACCCTAAAGTATTATCACTTATTTTTGTTACACCCTGTATAGTTTTAATATTATGTTTAGAATATAGATTAAGACATACATTTACAATTAAGAAATATTGTGATATTGAAAACTTTTTTATTTATTGATTTATAGCTTGTCGCAATGAACCCCGGAAACATTGATCTCTGAATAATTTTAAGAATATCTTTATGTTTGTTAAACTTGTAAATTATTTTGACTATTTTTTAAAGGGTCTGATATTATGGTTAGTTGTACCTAAGTTTCAAATATTATGATTACCATTACCATATTGTGTCTTCATTGGTTAAATTAATTTAAGGAGTTTGGTGATAGGGTAAAGTAGATACCTAGGTACTATAAGATGCTTGGATAGTTATCATCCAAACACCTTAAATTTACTTACGTATTATTTAAACTTAATTTGTATTTCTAATAGGTACACGAAAACCTAAAATTGTGTATTTAGATTTTTTTAAGTAGTTATTTTTAATAAATGTTATATTGATTTCATTTTGATTTTTTGTTTATTTAAACATTTCATTTATAATATATTCCTGATATTAATGTAAAAGATAAATAAGTAATTTTATAGATATGTGGCAGCCCTAGTACTCTTACAGACCAAAATGCAAATTGTATGGAAAAGGAAAAAAATGTAAGGGTAACATTGCCCAGTCAATTTAGTAGGATATTATTCGCGATATCGTTTAAATGTCTATAGTAAACGCCATCTTTTCCAAAATTCTTTTACTGGATTTTGATGCCACCTGCGCAAAGTTCATATTTACGTGAAAAATCAAGGTGGGCAATGTTGGCTACAAGTCCAGGTAACTTTACCCGGCATGAAAATCAATCATAAATTGAATTAAATGAACAGAAGCAATGTTTTTGACATTCCTACACCTGCACATGTAGCCTTGTAGTCGCAGAGTGCAAAAAAAAACTTACACTTCCATACATTTTTTTTACAAGAATTAAAATTATTCGAAAAAAGCTGGCAAAGTTGGCATGTTACACGGTACTCATTTTATAAAATAATTTTACAGTAATGATATATTTTAATATTTAAAATGATAGTAGGTACATAAGATTCTTATAAGACTGAAAATAGTCATGTTCGTTTGTAGTATATAATTTCTGTTCAAATTTAAGTTTCTAATAGTTAATATTTATCGATAATTTATCTTTTTTATAGTTTGTGTTGAATTCAAATAGTTTTAAGCAATAAAATAGCAAGTTTTAATTTCTTATATATTTTCTTATTAGAATAGGATAGATAGATACAAAGTATCATGTGCTGTATAGAGACAGATAGACTATTTGATTTTACCTTTTTGTTTTATCGATTATATATAGTTTTTAACAATTTATGTTCTTAAATATAATAGAAATAGGTTAACAATTGTTTATAGTGTTCATAATAAGCGTTTTTCATAGCTTTGCACGCTCGCGCGCTCCGAAATCAACTGAACGCTCCTCCCCCGCGCCATGGGTATTATACACCTGAGGCGGGGGACGAGGAAACTCGAGGCATTTTTTGGCCATCATTTCGAATTGGAGCGCGCCAGCGAAACATTTTGTATGATTTATTATAATATAATAGGTAAGGTTTAATAATATAACACAAACTTTTGTATAAATTTATTGTAAATAGATAAAATTGGTAAATAAAGTTTATAGGGGGTGAGGTAATTTCAAGGTCAAAGGTCAGCCATTTTTTCGTATAAATAGAGGACCGGTTTGTTCGACCGGCCAGACCGCTCCGAGCCAGCCTCCAGCAAGCATCAAGAAGAAAGAAGACCTAGAAAAGAAGAACTGGGGAAATCTCTGGGGAAATACTGGGGAAAAATTCCGCGAATAATATATAGAAAAAAGGCTGGCCGGAAATCTTGGTTTACCTCGACTCCGCTATAGTTTTACGGTGAAGACGTGTTTCATTTGACCACCCCAGTACGGAAGCCGTTCCCGAGTAAATTCTCGTACGGCAATACCGTACAATATAAAAATTATAATAATACTAGACGTTCCGTTTTCCTCTATTCCTTCGCTCCTATTAGTCTTAGCGTGATAAAATATAGCCTATAGCCTTCCTCGATAAATGGGCTATCTAACACTGAAATAATTTTTCAAATCTAACCAGTAGTTCCTGAGATAAGCGCGTTCAAACAAACAAACAAACTCTTCCACTTTATGAAGATATTAGTTATTAGTAATTAGTATTAGTATAGATGTGCGAGTTTCCTACGCCGCGCCGGTTCTTCTCGCCGGGTTAGTTCCCGAACCGGTGGTAGGCATCGTAGACTTTCCAGAAAGAGTTATAGTCAGTGTGGCAAAGCGCGCCACTCCGGCTGCTGTATGGAATTATAGCTGTATAGCGCACTTGCCGGGGTGGCGCGCTTTGCCACACTCACTATACCTACTTTGTAACGTAATCCGAATTAAAACTTTTTTATTTATTATTTTATTTATAAAATGTAAATTATAATAAAACGCAACATATAACGTACGGTTCAACTCGGTGTATTTCCAATCTTCATAATCTAGCTTTAGTCCGTTAGTGAAGTGATTCCTTGCCGCGCCGGTCCAGAGCACTTTACTCCTTGTTTTCCAGCTAATAAAGTGTGTGTTTTATTTGTATTTTGTACGCAAATGCGAAGTCCGGTCGCGGCTCGTTCCTCCCGATTTACGAGGGGCCATCCAGGAGTCACGCTTCGTATATCCACGATTTACACAATACTTCCACTTTTATTGGGAGTCTAAACTTGCCAACATTTTAAAGCTGTTAAATCTCGGTTTCGAAAGAAAGGATTGTCTTTGCCGTAAGTGCCGTAAGGACGGGTTCAACCGTGTACACGTAAGCGTAAAGCGACTCTAGTATGAGTGCCCCAATGAGGTTGCTGGGGTATTTTTGATGTACTATACCTTTTGTTTGCCGGGTATCTATCATGTTAAGTTTTGAGCCTTTATTACAGCGAGTTCTTCGACATTGATGAGGTAAAGTATTCAAACCATCTAAGACTCTAAATCGTATAAAAGATATGGTAAGTCAAACAGCCTGCTATACATATAAGAGATCTTATACTACCTTATGGTTGTTTAAGAATATTTCAGGTGTAAAAATGCTGTAGTGACGTAAATTTTATGTTTGAAGGTTATTTCGTCGTAGCGTATCCTAAATTTTAAAAACATTTACAACATTATTTTCGTAGAGGTTCATCCTTGCTCCAAAAACATCGTTTCTACGAAATTATCAAATGAAAATCCTCGTCCAAGGTTTATGTTATTTTAATTGTAGTGCTCAAACCCCTGACGTATACTCGGGGAGTTATAATTTGGTGTTTTAGACGGCTGGTATCGGAAGCTACATCTTAATAGGCTAAGCCGCGGACCCCATTTTAGATATAGGCAGTGGCGTGACTACCAAGGGGCGGTGCCTAAGCTCAGGGCCCTTCTCTGATATTTTACAATCTATAAATTGTAGATGTTTCGCAGCTGTTAATATTTTACAAAGGTTCAGATAGTAAGTGCGGTAATCTGATTTTAGTTGCAAAATGATTTGGCACGGGACGTCTGAAACTTTATACGCCTCTGATCAGAGGGCCTCTTAAGTACATAAAATTTACGTTTTGCCAGTTATGGCTGCACTGGTCGGGGGCCCTACTTTTTTTTTCCTGGATCTTCGGTTACCTAGCTACGCCACTGGATATAGGGATTCCGAAGGGAGTTTATTCTCGGCTGATGTAATAGAGTGATACTTCTTTAGGATCGTTCGGGTAACTGATGACACTATTTGGCTTTGCCATAAAAAGTTATGGTATATTTAGGGGATCTAAATATTACGACAAATAATTTTTGCTATACCACTTACCGTCCCTTCTTTCCGCGAAACAAACAAATATTTTGTTTCATAATCATAATTTCCCCGAACAAATTGTTTTGTTAAATAATTTGATGTCGAGGAGGAAAATTTCGAGCAGATTTTTTGGGAAGGAAGAGAATATATTTTGAGGACTAGTTACATAATATTTTGTAGATAGGTATTAGTTCGTTAAGTAAGAAAGGTGTTTATCGATAATATGAAATATTGCCACTCAGACAAAAAGGTTTTGATCTAAGGATATAGTAGACAATAATAATTCAACCACGCTTAATTTTTGTTTACTAAAATTTACTAAATGCTTTAAATTTGTTAATACCTAAATCTTTAAAATTGATTGATATCGGGGTAATGTTTTAAAATGTCGACTTTTCAAGCAGTATTTCCCTTCTTACTCTTGAAGAATATCACCGTGTTTATATCAAATATAATAAAATCGAGTCTTTAGCAGGTGTTCCTAAACTTTTGACAATGATATCTTGTCTTTCTTATTGCATATTTTATGGCACTACACAATAAAATTTTACACAACGCCCTATTTTGGATACGATAGTAGGTTGATCTGACTGCCTACAGACTCATGCTTGAACCGTTGAACCAATTTTATTATAATTTGGTATGCCTATAGTTTGGGTTCTGGGACAAAGGTAAGTGTTTATCTCGGAAAAGAAAACGGTATCTACGCGATGAGCGAATAGTGGCACTACGATATAGCGGACAACATCTAGCAGTACTTTTAGAGAAGTTGATTCATAAGTAGATTGCGGATCTATATAATTTGGTCGCGTTATGTCAAACCTAGCCGACAGATTAGGACATAAAGTTAATATACCTAGCGGAATAGAGCAACAATCTCGAGCTGTAAAACGAAACCGAAATTGATTCACGTCTGTGTGTAAAAATTTGTTTACGTATACACTTACACAAGCATCTTTCTAAGAGATTAAATTGTCAACGTGCCGATAAGTGCCGACTGGACGTCAAAAAGATGAAAAAAATTGGTTCTGCTGTCATATATCACATGTCTCTTTTTACCACGCAGTGTTACTGATAGTGACATCTCGCTTGCTCAGGTCTTTGTTTCTCTATTCCGCTAGGTATACTTTATGGATTAGGACTAACATTGAATTGACATAATTCGACTAAATGACATTGGTCCGTCAACTGCCTATTAATCAATTTCTTCGATGGTACATTGTTTTGGCAAAACCCCGATGACGATGGGCCCTGGGTGCCCCTGGGGTTCTCGAAACGCAGTTTGGGAATCCCTGGTTAAGAAGTTATCTACCAGCTAAGTGGTCGGTTTCATAACACATAAACCGCGCGATAGGGACCGTAAAGACGGTGAGGCAATACGCCGACGGCCATTGTGGTCTTTGTTTAACAGATTTACAATGTTTCGTGCAGAAGGTTTTATTTAATCAAATTTTATAATTTCAACTATTTTATTTACTCCGGCTTTGTTTAATTTATTGCATTGAAAATTATTGCAATGCCGTTATTATAAGTGGGCCTCTAGACGATCAATTTTATTGTGCAATGTCATTGAACAACTTTTTTGACTATAATATTGAAAGGCGGACGCGTTCAATATCATATCGTGATATTGCACAATAAAATTGATCGTTTAGGGGCTCGCTAAGGTTGTTAGGCCTTGCTTTACAATGAAACATTTTACTTTTTCTTCCGTATTATTTTAACTGCTTGGGTTGATAGGTAAGCTAGGGAGGAAGTACTGTCCTGTCCATCACCAGTCAAGAATGTATGTTAAAAATTTTTTTATGTAATCCGCTAGCTCATATTATTTTTTCGGTTAATACAAAAGCACCTTTTTTAAAAATAAGTCAAACAAACATTTTCTATTTTTAACCGACTTCCAAAAAGGAGGAGGTTATATGTTCGGCTGTGGAGTTTTTTTTTTTTTTTATATTTTTTTTTGTATGTTCAACGATTACTCCGCCGTTTGTGAACCGATTTTCAAAATTTTTATTTTGTTCTATTAGGTTTCCCTCCAATTTGGTCCCATTTTCACAAAAGTGGTGATCTGATGATGGGATCCATGAGTAATCGAGGGAACTCCTCAAAATTTATATGGAAACATATAGTGATTTTGGTTTTATGAGAAGTATCCTAAGCATATGCTACCAAAACGCAAGATTTTGCACCAAGGTATACTATGGTTCCGAAGATACTAAGAGAACTCCGGATTCCTTATAGATACAAGTTTGGGGGTTTAGGCGCTGTTTTAAGAACTGAAAGCATATGCTACTATGCAAATTACATTCATCATCATCATCATTACCACGTCAGGGTCACCAGTGTCACATGGTTGTATATGGATACAATATGCCCCCACAACACCATAATTATATCATCACGTTATGTCCTTATAATAATTGGTACTTTTCATAGCGATTTTAGTAAAAATATAATGTTGTTTCAAAATATTTTTCAAGTTCTAAGCGACTTATGTACCACAAAATTGAACATAACAAAGTCAACCTTAACTCCAGAGCGTAAGGCACACATTCGACATTTCTTCTGAGATTCGAAAGAAAAAAGAGAAGTTGCTTCGATAGGTTTTTAACTATTAATTAACTAGTTTAACTATTATTAACCCATCAATCCCCAAGCGGCACCCGGCTGCCGCATAACAATTAAAAATCTATTGTGTCTGCGATTCCCACGATCGAGGTAATAAACGTAGAATATACGCGATGGTTTACTAGGTAACTAAAAAGAGTGAAATTATTATTTTTAACAAAAAATTAAAACCGACTTCCAAGGTAAAAACAATAATAACATCCTTATAATATGAACTAAAAAGTATTAAACAATTTTTCCTATCTAATAGTGCCTTTTTCCGAATTCGGCTAAACCTCAACTATTTCTGTACTCAATCTTCATAATTTTGAAGTCGGTGCCAGTTCCATAAGTTTTAAATACCTATTCTGTCAGAGAACTGAAGATTCAGCTATATCTGGTACCGAAATGATGAAGATTGAGTACAGAAATAGTTGAGGTTTAGCCGAATTCGGAGAAAGGCACTATTAGATAGGAAAAATTATTTAATACTTTTTAGTTCACATTATAAGGATGTTATTATTGTTTTTACCTTGGAAGTCGGTTTTAATTTTTTGTTAAAAATAATAATTGCACTCCAAAAGTTATTTTCTGATTAGAAATATTACTTATATGGAGTTTTAGAATTAAAATTTTTCATTCTGTAAATATTTGTAGAATAAAATGTTATTTGCAAATTGCTATCGGCTATGTATAGAGTGAAAAATCAAAATTATTTAAAGCTATGTTTGAAAGGATTGAAAGGTCAATATTGAAATATTTATAGATTAAATAAAAAACCAAATAGAATATGCAAAGTTGTGCTAAAATAAAAATACATTAACGAAATAGAATTTTTAAGCTAAATAATAAATTCACTGTGAAAATAATACTCGAGTAACCTGAACTTTTTCACGCAAATATTTTATTTTATTGCATTTTTAGCGAATATTATGTTCTGCAGCATTTTCTGTACATAAACTATATAGTTAAAATAATAATATATTCATTATTAATATAAGTAATCAGATTAAATAGCATTGCACTTACACGGCCTGCTTGTATTTGGCTTGTATTTGGGCATATTGTAAATAATAGCCAAAGACAGCGAACAAATAATATTATCTTATTATGTGAAAATCTATAACAATTTACGTGTCTACATTTTTTTAGTATGAGGGTAACTCCAATGTTTAAGTACTTCTAAAAGTTAAATATACTAAGTTTGTTTCTTATAAATCCAGCACCACATATCGGCGTGAACCCAAAACTATTCAGTCGAGCACTTCTACTTTGTCATTTACCCTTTCGGTTTTACGTCGCGGACTTCATTTGTAAACAAATTCGATCTCCCGTTCGGCGTATTTGATGGCATCTACGTAACGAACTGGATCACGGCTTCTATTTCCCCGCTTTCCGCCCCCGCCATTTCCTGTATGTTATTGCGGGAGAGTTCCCGCGCTGAAAGAGTTCGCAACTTAGAAACGGAATCGGGGTGAGTCCATTTTGTTGATGTTTTTGACGAACATGTGCCCTCTATTAGTCTCTTTGTTTCCGAGAAATCGTGTAAAATATTCGAAGACTCTATTATTTTAATTATAAGATGCTTTTGAGTAAGCGATTTCGAGATTTTCATTTCTTAGGAATTCCTCGCGTCTTAGTGACTCACAAATTATTTAATGATGACAAATAACGGATAAATTAAGTCTGTACAGCAAAAACGTATTGTATGCGTATATATGTTGTAAGCTAAAATGTCTCATGATAATAATATAAATAACTTAAGAAATTATTTAAAAGTGTTTGAGTAGTCAGTAAAGTTTGTTATTACTTATTAGCATTAACAATAATTTACTATTAATCGTCTATTTGCATTAATTTTCCAATAAAACCAGCTGTTGACCTTGACTTCTATTAAAGGTAGATTTCAGATAAACTGCAGTAGCAGCTGTTGCGAACTCTTTTCTAGAAAACAAACAGCAGATTAAGTCGGTTGTTAAAATACTAGATCTTATAACTTATTTAATTTCTCAGATTAAAAAAAAAACATTTTACGCAACGGGGTAAGTTCCTTAGTATTTATAGGGCCCTAAATATAAGAATACTTGGTATTCGTACTACAGGCGGGAAGATAAGCTGCATTATTAAAAGTAACGAGGCGATAGGCCGCCGAATAAATAATAGGAGATAGGGCGAAAGTGCTATCACAGGGAGATACGAGCGTTTT
This sequence comes from Cyaniris semiargus, assembly GCA_905187585.1. Lineage (NCBI taxonomy): Eukaryota > Metazoa > Arthropoda > Insecta > Lepidoptera > Lycaenidae > Cyaniris > Cyaniris semiargus. The sequence goes on from LR994551.1 coordinate 3,733,650, forward strand.
TAGTTACACCCCTAATAATGACCTTATTTTGATGGTTAATAGAATAAGGCGTTTGCGGAAATCTGTAGCATAAGTATAATAATAATTATTATTAATTGTAGCAGTGTGGAATTTATGCATAGGCATGCGTAAGAGCTCTATGTTACAAACGTTTATAGAAATTAGAAGAAATAAACTTTATTTGTAAGCATGACAATATTACATACAAGTTGCATAATTGCAGAATCAAATTTTACCAAATTGGTGCCTACTTAGCATTAACGTGGTTGGTTAGCATGGTTTACACTTTACAACGTTTATTTTTAGTACGTATTTCTTGCGGCTATAGAAAAGGAATTGATTATACTTCTAGAAAACTAATGCTTTCTGCTGTATGTCTGTCTGAAGGCTTCCTTGTTTGTAAATTTATGATCCCCATGATCTTTTAGAATTATATCATAAATTGTGTCCGAATTAAGCGAGATGGGCAGAAACACTTTCGGGCTTACAAAGAAGTCAGAACCTACAATTTTTTAAGCTTTTGCATAGCTTTTATCGCGGGCTTTGAGCGCGACGACCGAATCAAGAAATTCCGTTACGAAAATAAACCTTACACTCGCTCGTCTAACGTTGTTTCAGTTCGGTAGACTTGGGCACGGTGTTTGTGTGTGCGACTAGATGCATGCGTATAGACTAGCTGCTAACTGTAATAGCTTTATCACGGCAGTCCCCGAGTGCCATACGTACTTTTTTATATTACAAATTCAGTCGTATCTCAGGTAGATTTAAGTGAAGGGCTGGTCGCTAAGTTTTATCAGGGTTTACCGCAAACTTGGCGCTTCGTGAAGGGTCCCCTGGATTGGGGTGCATTGTAACACGAAAACTTCCGACACTGATACTACTTGTTACTTGTGAACTTTTAATGTATTGAAATGACTTTGTATGTTTGTACCATCGAGGAAATTGACTCCTAGGCAGTTGACAGACCAACATCATTTGGTTGGATCATGTCTATTCTTCTCATCATGACAATTCATCATTCATACGTGGGAGAGCCATGCTTCGGCATGAATGGGCCGGCTCGACCGGAGAAATACCACGTTCTCACAGAAAGCCGGCGTGAAACAGCGCTTGCGCTGTGTTTCGCCGAGTGAGTGAGTTTACCGGAGGCCCAATCCCCTACCCTATTCCCTTCCTTTCCCTCCCCTATTTCCTTCTCTTCCCATCCCTACCCTCCCCTATTCCCTCTTAAAAGGCCGGCAACGCACCTGCAGCTCTTCTGATGCTGCGAGTGTCCATGGGCGACGGAAGTTGCTTTCCATCAGGTGACCCGTTTGCTCGTTTGCCCCCTTATTTCATTAAAAAAAAAAACATTAACATTAAGCATCACCTGACACCTCATAGAAACTCCGGGGAAAAAAGTTTCAACCGAACAGAAAACTCTGTAAGTATGTCAAATTAAATATCTCTTAATTTCATCAATATAAAATATATGAAAGAAAATATATTTTGTTTTGCAGTATCTTAAGTTGTCGCACTGTCTGGATAGCATTCGTGTGATAATAAAAGCTACCTTCAAAATATGTACTTTGCATCCAATTAAGATTGTTTTACAAATCACGTGACGAAAATTTTATGCAAAATTTGACATTCGAAACGAAATTTCAACTTTAAGGCCCGTATAAATAGTCTGCTCTTAATACTGAGCAAAGAAAATATAAAAAGAGGTCGGACTTAGAAAAAAAATTACGTCGGTTATTGAAGTTTAAGTTAAAAAACACAGATTAAACCTTAATTCGTCCGTTTTTAACAGCCAATCGATCGACTGTGATTTTCTTGCTTTAAAATTAGCTAATCACAGTCGATCTTAAATCGAATAAAATCGAATTGTATTTTTGTCTTCTATGAGTCCCACCTCTTGTTACGTAGTTTATATTCTCTTTAAGTACTCTTAAGTCTTAAGAGCTGACTATTTATACGGGCCGAGTCTCGCCTCTAAGGGTCAATTCAGACCGCAACGCAACGCGTAGTTGCATTTCTAAATTTGTATGGATTTGTCAGATTTGCAAGACGTCTCACGCTCACGAAATCTGTCAATTCAGTACAAATTGCATCTATGCGTCGTTTTGCGATCTGAATTTACCCTAACACCATAAGGATCCTTAATAAAAAACCACATCTCAATTTCCACCTGGTATGCGTAGGTGCTTAATATTTCACGTGCGGGCGCGGGCGGAATGCGGCGACGGCGGGCGGACGGCGGGCCGAGAGCGGGCCGAGGGCGGGCGGAACAATTCGCCAATAATCCGAACCGCAATAACTGAGGTGGGAATGGGTGATACCTGAGACCTATTGAAGTTCTTAATCGATATAAGTGAGGTTTTCTTCGGAGAAAAAGCAAGAAAAAGTTTTTTCGAATGTCTTCTCGTTTCAATCGTTAGTAAACTCTCTACTTTTTTTATATATAGCGAACTGAAAAATTAATAAGAATTTTCATTCTCTATCCACTAAAAGGCATTCGTGGTAGCAGATTTATACAGTAAAAAATGCATTTTGCGAAGGTAATTTTAAACATACGTATGGTTGCCTAAGCACGTACCTACAGTATTCTCGGAACATAGTCGGCCTAGCCCAGAGGAATGAACTGGTCAATAGGGCGGCCAACTATGTGCGGGTTTCACACGCGGCTCTATAAAGGAATACAAAGGCAGCAAGTGACACTTAAAATTTGTGATCGACTTAAAGTATAATTGTTTTGTGGTAATCTGTGGACTGCACTGTGGGCTACTTTGATACATTGTTATTTAAGTACGTAGTTAGGTTGTTTACTGTTTATTTAAAAAAATGACGACGTTATTTATAATTTCAGCCACTTGCCTAATCTTCCTGGACTGTTATATTTATCTGATCACCTTTAGCAGGCTTTACAGATGTAAACGGCCGTAGTTATCGCTTATAGGGTCTCTAACGGGCTCACGTTTACTAGAGATAAAACTTTACTAGATCGCCTTATAAGGGGTTTTCCAATAAGGACTTGACAACTTTTTTTTCAAAATAAAATTAAAACCATTTGAGATATTTCAAAAATTTTAGTATCGAATTGAAGTACAATAAAAACATTTTTTAATGGAACTCGACTTCGCTCATATGCACCGCAGGCCCGTTTGCAGCGATGATTCTTCGAACCCAATTTGCTATGACTTTGCCACACATTTCGGCTATTTCGCGTTTAATTTTGGCTCTGAGCTCTTCCAACGGCGTCGGCTTATCCAACGACTTGACGCAGCTCCTAAGAAAAAAAATCTAGAGGCGTTAAATCGCACGAAAGAGGCGGTTAATCGATTGGTCCATATTTTGAGATAACACGCTCATCAAACTTGCTCTCCAATAAATCGATTGTAACGTGTGATGTGTGGCTTGTGGTGCCGTCCTATTGAAACCTCATGCTGTCCAAGTCCATAGCTTCTAATTCGGGCCAAAATAATCCATAATCATGGCCAATCTGTCTGTCTGCTAGGGCGAGAATTACGATCGAAAATCGGAGTTAGTAGCGGCCACCGACTCCGAATTTCTGTAGTAAATTTTTAAGATTTGCAGACGTTGTTCGTTCGTGTACTTCACCATGATAAAAATGTTATGTCTAATGAGTAAAATGACATTAACAGTTCGATGTTAAGTGAAAGGGTGCGTCCACAAACTAAATTCAAAATTGTCAAGTCCTTATTGGAAAACCCTTTATTAGTTACCGAATATTGTGGTTTCAGTTATGTCGTAACTACGGTACAAAGTGCTAAGGTAGTAGGGGTAGTATTTATAGTGTCCGAACGAAGGTTAATTTTTGTATCCCATTGTTCGGTTAACACCACAATCTTTTTAAATCTCTGTGAAATTTTACCGGATTGGTTACTTGATTTTGTGTGATATTATTAAGAAATGTATTATTGAGTGATTCTATCAAGTGCAAAATATAGAAGTCTATTATTATTTATTATGAATGTGAGAGTGTATGTGTAGTAACCGCTAAACCGATTTTGCTGTAATTGGGGTATGAAATACTTTGACTTTCGAGAAAGGTCAATACAAAATTCTATGTTAAAAACTATTCTGTCATCTATTTCCTTTCCCGGAAAATCTTCATACAAGATAAACGGATGTATATAAGTATTTCTATAAACTTTCAGGGCCGGCATCTCTAGTCGAAACCTTTTGTTGGCAACCCTGTTTTCGGACAAAAACAAATGACAGTCGAAACAAAGCGTCGTATTGAATGATTCAAAATGAGCGCCGTGTTCATTGTTGTACAGATTACAGAAGAGTGACCCCCTGAATATTATATTACGTAATGGGCTGTGGTTCATTTAAAACCAATGCGTAAAACTCAAATGAGTGTACAGCCAGCAGAATATATGCATACTAATATTGAAATGTCAAAGTATGCCTGTATATTATTGTGCATGTGTTTGTGCACAATAAATTGCATAAAGTTTTTTTAACCGACTTCCAAAAAGGAGGAGTATATATGTTCGGCTGTGGTTTTTTTTTTTTGTATGTTCAACGATTACTCCGCCGTTTGTGAACCGATTTTCAAAATTTTTGTTTTGTTCTATTAGGTTTTCCTCCAATTTGGTCCCATTTTCACAAAAGTGGTGATCTGATGATGAGATCCATGAGTAATCGAGGGAACTCCTCAAAATTTATATGGAAACATATGGTGATTTTGGTTTTATGAGAAGTATCCTAAGCATATGCTACCAAAACGCAAGATTTTGCACCAAGGTATACTATGGTTCCGAAGATACTAAGAGAACTCCGGATTCCTTATAGATTTGTTATATATGATAGACAAGTTTGGGGGTTTAGGCACTGTTTTAAGAACTGAATGCATATGCTACTATGCAAATTACATTCATCATCATCATCATCATCATTACCACGTCAGGGTCACCAGTGTCACATGGTTGTATATGGATACAATATGCCCCCACAACACCATAATTATATCATCACGTTATGTCCTTATAATAATTGGTACTTTTCATAGCGATTTTAATAAAAATATAATGTTCTAAGCGACTTATGTACCACAAAATTGAACATAACAAAGTCAACCTTAACTCCAGAGCGTAAGGCACACATTTGACATTACTTTTGAGATTCGAAAGAAAATAGAGAAATAAGTTGCTTCGATAGGTACTACACTAGTTTAACTATTAACCCATCAAGCCCAAGCGGCACCCGGCTGCCGCATAACAATTAAAAATCTATTGTGTCTGCGATTCCCACGATCGAGGTAATAAATTAAACCCTTAGTATGAAAATATTTACATAGGAAAACAATCTACATCGTAATAGGAATAAGAAACACAATCGCATTGAGTGTGACTCTTAACAAATTGTTATAAGATACGTAGAATATACGCGATGGTTTACTAGGTAACTAAAAAGAGTGAAATTATTATTTTTAACAAAAAATTAAAACCGAATTCCAAGGTAAAAACAATAATAACATCCTTATAATATGAACTAAAAAGTATTAAATAATGTTTCCTATCTAATAGTGCCTTTTTCCGAATTCGGCTAAACCTCAACTATTTCTGTACTCAATCTTCATAATTTTGAAGTCGGTGCCAGCTTCAAAAGTTTCAAATACCTATTCTGTCAGAGAACTGAAGATTCAGCTATATCTGGTACCGACTTCAAAATGATGAAGATTGAGTACATAAATAGTTGAGGTTTAGCCGAATCCGGAAAAAGGCACTATTAGATAGGAAACATTATTTAATACTTTTTAGTTCATATTATAAGGATGTTATTATTGTTTTTGCCTTGGAAGTCGGTTTTAATTTTTTGTTAAAAATAATTATCGTAGCTGTTACCTTTTCACAATTAAATCAGTGACCGATTATGATGAAAATTGTTAAGGATATTATACTACTTTGATTTCTTAAATATATTTTTTTTATCGAAAATAGCTCTATAACTAAAACGAGAGTTAGGGTGAGGGCTCACTTGGGACGCGAAAGTTTATTCGGACTATTTCAATATTAACAGTGCGCAGATCCTCTTAGGCTGCGTTTCCACCAGAGATGTGTTGCGAGGAATGTGTTTCTAAGGGTGAAGCCAAACGAGCGTAATTTGTGAGTTGTGAGTCGCAGAATTTCTGCCGCGTAAATATCTTTTCAAACAAATCATGACTTACAAAATTACGCTCGTGTGAATCAAACAGGACTTTTGTATGAAACTGAATGCAGCAGAATTCTACCGAACCGAAATTCTGCGACTCACAACTCACAAATTACGCTCGTTTGGCTTCACCCTAAGATTCAATAGCATCGCCGCGCTGAGCGATGTCATGGCAAGCTCACGTCAATGAAGCGATTTTATTGGTTCTCAAAAACACATTCCTCGCAATCGCAACACATCTCTGGTGGAAACGCAGCCTTATCGTGTTTTGTGTAGAAATCTGTCTTTTTTAAGAAAAGTCTGTTTTTAGACTGTCGTGTCTCAAGTATGCGCGAACCTTTAGCTAACATGGAACTAATATAATGTTTCACTTATTTGCTGACTATGCAACGTAAAAGTTAAGTATAAAATTGCTTTAAACTACATTTTATTTCCTGTTTCAGTGGCGGCGTTAATTCATTCGGAGGCTTTCATCACACACGTTAATGTGTCTTTGTTTGTCTCATGTACCTAGTTACATTCAGGTATTCAATGCAATTCTACATTATTTGTGACTGTGTTGTTTTGTGACGTAATATTATGGGCTTTTCACGTATTCAATAAAGTCCGTTCGTCCTTCTTTTAAATATGTTATAAACAAGATGACACAAAATTCGTTTGTCGTCTCCTGATAAATCCCGTCGAATACCGGGATAAAAAGTATCATATGTCCTTTCCCGGGACTCAAAGTATCTCCATACATAATTTCAGCATAATCGGTTCGGTGGTTTGGGCGTGAAGACCTCTTCAGACAGATACACATACTTTCGTAAGTATTCATAATATTTGTATGGATATCATTTTCATAGGTACTCTGAACAGGATACTCTGAAAATATAAACTGACCAGACTGTAGGTTTATTTCTAGTTTTATATTTTTCAATGACTTTAAATTAAATTGTTTATGATGTTAATGATAACTTATTTCAAAATAATGTATGGCTTCGATACATTTACAAACTGCACATTTGTTCATCACAATATTTTATCAAATAAACGCTATTTGGATAGTTCTTGTTTTAACTATTATAGATGAAATATCACTAGCTTCTATAGTTCATCCATACTATAATATTATAAATGTGAAAGTGTGTCTGTTTGTCTGTCTGACTATCTGTTACCTCTTTACGCCCAAACCGATGAACCGATTTTGCTGGAATTTGGTATGGATCTACTTTTGTGTTTCGAGAAAGGATTATAGGACACGATTCTCGCGCGATAAACTAATTTTGCCGCAACTAAGTTGCGGGCGTCATCTAGTAATTCATATTATGCAAAGTACTTAAGACGCTTCCCCTACGGATATGCCGTAATTTACCGTTTTTAGAGCCTTATTAACTCATAATTTGAAAGCTACAAAATTATAATAAAAATACAGCGATAATCTTCAGTATATGAACGTTCCTTTCATAGTTATTAATTTCCTACTTTTGTTTTTTATACTCATGATATCAGCTTCCAAAGTAATACCAATTTATTTAAATTCAAGCATACATTCAGTATCTCCCCAGTATTTATAAATTACGGTTATTTGAAACACACGCCAATAGATCGACAATTTCATTAACTACATACTGGACGTTTGAATTTTATTAGGTAAATTTTGAACTAAGATATGTAAAAAATAGGATTTTGGCGCGATCTCGGCAATGCGGCAAATGTATGGTCGAGGTCGTTTGCTCAGGGGATGGCCTTAAGTAAGTATGTTAAGGTTATGTGTTTCTTTTCTTATAGTATTATTTATTACAAGAAAATAAACATGTCGTAACTCTTTTACAACAATAAGCCCGTCTCGGTAGTCGGTGCCCACTCTGAATACGCCCCTGATTCAGTACTTACGTTTACAGTGATATCACTGAGGACTGAGGAGGAAGCGAGCTGGCTGTAAGTGGGCTGTAAACTCAACAGTGTTTACGAGAATTACGACCGCGCCGGAACTACTTTTGTAAACATTCTGGTCTTTAAATTAAGCTATTTTTTACTATCTATAAAACAAGATCGTAAGAGGAAAATTTAGCATCGCCGTTGAATTGCCCGCATATTTTTTTGTTCAATTACGTTTGCAGTTGTTGCGGTCACGTTCTTGTGTTTGTGCATCATAGAGTGTCATGTGGCATACAGGACTCGGAAACCTGGTTAATCTTCGCGATCCTGTTCGTTAGAAACGCCATACATTTCCAAAAGAAATTATTCCTGGTTTTGTTCAAAGAGCAAACTGAAACTGGTCCTGTTCAAAATACCGGTTAGAACCGTTCGCGATTATGTTCGTCCCGCCCATTCACACACACCACGACCCTCACCCATTGTCCACACATTCAAAACAAATAAACAAGTTATGACCTCTTAGCTATTAGATGGTGCACTAGAAAGGGATAGAAGATATCACTGCACTAGTTACTTTCCGCGAGGAATTAAACAGGTTAATTTCAGAAGCAATAGGTACCGCTCGCATCTCGGTTACGCTCCGAGCGAACACTTATCCAAAAACCTGGTTAGAGCGTTTTAACCTGGTTAAAAAAATACCGGTTCCAAGCCCTGGTGGCATCATAGGTTAAAATAAAGATTTTTAAATTGGTTATGTCGGATTTTATTTTTAATTTTTAAACTGATATATTTTTTGTTGATGAAGTCACGCAAAAAATCACGTTTGTTTGTAGGGGAGAACTAACTGAATATTTATTTTATTGTTTTATGTTTAAAATCTGCAAAAATATCGACCGAAAAAGTTGGATAGGCATCGAATATTTCACTTACATAACTAATAAGTCTTTTGAGTATCATCCTAAAATAATTACGGACACAGACAAAAATAGATCAGACTGACTGCCTAGTAGCTGTAATACCTTTCTATTCTGGACAAGAATAACTAGAATTCCTTCACGAAATTCCCTATTATATTCGATAAAGAAATATGCTTAACTAAAGTGTTAGATAAAGGAGCCCTACATTTTGTCGCTGGCTCAGCACCGTTTTGTATATTATCTCTCGCTACAAATCACACCCGATGTCGCGCCGAGGAGGAATGAAATTGAGATACCGCACCCATTGTTCCGTGAAAATATTATATCTTTTTGATATTCCTTGCGAACAATCGACGGGAGATAGCAGTCTTATCTGCGGGATTAAAAAGCATTTCAGGTTATTCGGTGACGGTGGCTGATTGAAACGGTACATAAAAGTAAAGTGCCCAAGTGTGTGCGCTGTACAAGAGATGCAGCTCTGTCTTCCCTAGCTTTCGTAGCCGATGGGATGTATAAATTGTCTCGACCAGCGACAGATAAGGTACGAGACTTTCTATATGCCCATTCGACTTTATTTTAAGACTATCGGCCATCTTTATTTCTAAACAAATAGAAACAACATTTTCCTAATGCAGAAATTGACAAGCTCTTCGAGTCAAGGGTCAATAATATTATATCCTTTTAGGGTCAGTTTCGATGCGATGCTTTTTAAATGAGTTATTCCAATTCGTGACTGGCAGTCCAACACCGATAACTGCAAGTCTGACAATACAAAGTGTTTCTCCAGGTAGTGTATAAAGTTTAGTTTTAAATTGAATCCTTGAAAAAATATGCATCGCGTCGCGTCGCGTCACGTCACAATATGTCTTTAAAGTCAGTTAAACTTTAGCGTATCCATAGACGAAACTCAACCAAACTCGAAAAATCGAACCAAATCGCTAATTCAGCAATATCTTTCATTGATAGCCTCTTCCGTGATCCCGAGTTTTAATGTGACGTCATTTGAGGATCGGCCCTCATCTTTAAGCGCTTTCGATTTTTCATTTCCCCGTAATGTGGAAGTAAACGGTGACAGATGTTTGATGGATGTATTGATATTGTCCTTCTTTATCCTGGTCTTCATTTATCAATCGGGATTTTATCATTCCTTGATCAGTGTCAAATATACAAAGGGCAGGATTCCGGAGATTATGGTAGGAATATTATTGAAGGAGAATTGGAGGAATGTAAAATTTGAATGAATTGTGCCTGAGTTTTTAAATTAGAAAAACATTAAATTTCTAATAAGTACTAACAATAGCACACACTACCATGCGTTTTACACATTTATTTTATGATTCATTGCATCACCTATGTTACAATGTGAACTGACCCTTAACTATTGTTATTTGCAAGTAGGAAACAACTAACAGTATAATTCCATCAGAAACTTCTTGTTTCTGAACATCATAATTGATGACGTAAGTGGATAAAGTGGATAATTAACAATTTGAAAATTGTCGTTTTTTGCATAAATGGAGGCTTCAGGACCAGGAAAATGATTTTAAATAAACAAAATATGGATTTTATGTATAGCTAGACATATTAGCTAGATGATGAAGTAGGTAAGTTACAAATTATAATGGACAAATAAGTTATTGCTCTTATGTTGTAAAATGTTAATTATCCACTTCGTGAATTCAGAAACATTGTTTTTGAACATCATAATTCAGAAACTTCGTATAGAAGGATAGACAAACACAAACCACTCGCATTACATGGCTCAGCTAAATATTTACCTAGTGCTCTTAGTTAAATCTGTACTGAGATAACACCCCGTCCAGATTTATTTTACCCTTTTTACTACAATAATGAACCATATGCGGTCGAAATAAAGGATATCTTGGAGGCAAAATGACGGTGAACGCAGCGTAAATCCTCGACGGTTATGAACTTAGTTTTATTTTCTGTTCTTGCTGAATGTTGTGTAAGATGTGGATTTGTATTATCTTATTCAAGGATTTCCGACTTTTTTGACCGAGTAATGATTTTTTTATTTAAATTTAGATTAGGTTAAACTTACTAAATACTACACGAATCTGAATCGGCAAACGAATCCAAGGTTTTGTGCCAGAAATACTATTTTATATTTACGCAAGCAAAGACGGGGGAAAAAGCTAGTGTGCAAAATAACATAATATTATATTATTATACGTTGCTGGGCCAAAAAAGGCTTTCTGGACACTGCAAATTTATAATTGCTTACGTAAGTTTTCTAATTGCAAGAAACTTTTTAACCGACTATTAATTTTTAACCGACTTCCAAAAAGGAGGAGGTTATATGTTCGTCTGTTTATATATATTTTTTGTATGTTTAACGATCACTTCGCCGTATGTGGGCCGATTTTCAAGATTTTTTCGCTATTGTATAGGGTATAATCCGAATTTGGTACCATGTTCATAAAAGTGGTGACTTGATGATGGGGTCCATAAGTAATCGAGAGAATTCCTCGAAATTTATATAAAATTTATCTGGATGATATTGTAATTTAGATTCATCTGAAGTATTTAAATTTAAATGGAAACATATTATGGTGATTTTGGATAGGTATATATGAAGTATTCCAAGTAAATCTTACCAAAAAGTTAGATTTTGCACCAAGATATACCATGGGTGGTGAACAGATCTCCGGCCTCCTTATACATAGATGTTTGGGGGTATCGACGTTGTTTTAAGAATTAAAGTTATATGCTAATGGTACATTAGATTAATCATCATCATCGTTACTACCCTTACATCTTGCAACATCATATTATGACTCTATTATTAGTATTATTAATGTTTTTCATAGTTTTTTTACAACGAGACAGAAGTCTTTGATCATTATTCCGCTGTTTGTGGACCAATTTCGAAAATTCTTTTGTTGTTATATAGGGTATAATCCGAATTTGGTACAATGATTACGAAGGTGATGATCTGATGATGGGATCTATGAGCAATCGAGGGAAATTCTTGAAATTTATTAAAACACACGTCATGGTGGTTAAGATGTTGTTACTAGTAACTCAAACATAATATTGTACAAGTAAGTGAAATTTCATACGAAGGTGTCTTTGGATCCAAAGGCACTGAATAGAACTCCTGAACCTTTAAAGATAAAAGTTTGGAAATTTCAACAGCACTTAGATAACTGCAAGCATTTACCACAATTTCGCTTACAGCAAATTAATGTGAATAGATAACTTTCGTAGTGGTTATCTACGCATAAAGCCTTGTGGTCTTGTAGATAACTAAAAAGAGTAAAATTATAATTTTTTAACAAAAAAATTAACCCAACTTCCAAGATAAAAACGATATTCTTAAAATGATCTAAAAAGTATGAAATAATTCTTATTCTTCATTAGTGCTTTTAATTTCAAAATTCGACTAAGCCTCAACTACTTCTGCACCCAATTTTCATTCTTTTGAAGTCGGTACCGGCTAAGTTCTATGTCAAGGATCTCGGCTTTGAGCCGGTACTGGTAGAAATTAAAGGCACTAATGAAGAATAAGAATTATTTCATACTTTTTAGATCATTTTAAGAATATCGTTTTTATCTTGGAAGTCGGGTTCTATTTTTTGTTAAAAAATAATAATTACACTTCCGTATCCAGCTACAGAACCATATAAATACAAGAAAATAATGTGTCTAGTTGTAAATCCTCATAATGATAATATTTAAACAGATTTTATTAATCTCTATTATCTACCTTATTTTAATAAACTCTTTCAGAGCCGCTACTTTCACAGTGAAATCAACACAGGGGATTCATACACAACCTAGTGTGTTATCACATAGTTTTGTTACACCTTGTATATGAATTACTGTTAAAAAAATTGAAACTGGGTACGTATATGAGGCATATTGTCCATACTAATATTATAAATGCGAAAGTGTGTCTGTCTGATTGTACGTCTGTCTGACTATCTGTTGCACGTCCAAACCGCTGAACCGATTTGGAAAGGAAATAGGATACTTTTTATCCCGGAAAAATGTACGTCTCCCGCGCCTTAAACGAATTTTGGCGCAACGGTGATGTGGGCGTCATCTAGTTTAGAATATTGCAGATATTTGATTGCGTAAGTTAGTTTTCAGAAATGCACATTATAAAGTACATTTGTGAATTTGTATTTATGGATTACCATCAATGCTGCGCTCTACCTAGCGCTGTATACTACGAATAATAAAATCTATATTATTCGTAGGCTGTATATAAACCCAATTTCAATATTCTAAAAAAATATTAATACTTAACAAACATCTGAAAGGAAATACGTCCATACAAAACGGAACCCAAAAGCACTTCTTACGGTTTCCTCATTAAAAACTTGTAATTATACGAAAGTTGATTTGCATCAAAGTATGTATAATTATAAGAAACTTTAATTGACTTTCCGAATACGGTACGCACTTTGAAATTCCGTTTGTGAATCCAGCTCACAATTTGTTCCAGCAAAAGTAAAAAACTTGATGGAATCCTTAATTTATTTGCTCTTATATTCGAAACTACGTAGCAAACAAACTAGATTAAGTCGCAAGATGTTCCCTCTGAAAGTATCACTCATATGTGACGTAATGAGTAGAGTTTTCTAGTTGTTTATTTTACGAGACGAAATATTCAATTTCTCAAAGTTTAACTTTCAGTCTTATTAAGATTTTCAAATTTAGATAAGGATTTAAATCGGATGAGGTTTCAGGAGTTGTTTTGTAACAAGTTTGATTGCGTAAAGCAGCAAAGAAATTAAGAGAACCTGTGCCTACGCACAGGTTATAAAACTATAGTAGTTTACTTAGCTCCTTAGCCCATAGTAATAAAAATGTTTACATGGCGAACAACTATACAAGGTATGCTTGTCTTTGTCTAATGCCCGGGCCGCACCTGCGTCTATCGTCACGAAGCTTCGTGCTATGAGACGATACCATAGGACAATGAAAAAAATTGTCCAATGGTATCGTCTCATAGCACGAAGCTTCGTGACGATAGACGCATGTGAGGCCGCGGTATAATAACATCAAACACTATAGTACAACGATGCTTTAAATAAACTGCTGTATCACTTTAAAGTCACACGACAGGTAGAGATAAAAAAGTTATAATAGCACCAATCACCATGTTCAAAGATGCGTCTCTAAAATATATCCAAAATATCTTGGTAATATGACACTCACATTGAAAAATACTCGAATGGTCTAATTCACATTCCATAAATCGTTAAGTTTCCGAGTCGAACCCCAAATCTCGGATTCAAAAATAACAGAAGCGAAAGTCATTAAGAGGCCAAAGCGAAGCCGAAATCCGTGAGTGTAACCGGTCCGGGGCTAATTTGCAGAACGGCGTGAAATGGAGCGGGTCATTCACAAAGCGCTACTAATGCCCGCACAACCCGCAATTATATTTGCATACCTCCTTCTGTGATCCTGGTACAAAGGGTAAACGATGACGTTTGCATCTGATAGGTTTGCAATTGTAGTGATGTAAAGTGGTTGAAATTTGGGATTTTTAAAATGTTTTGATACCTCCTGTAACTTCTGTGATCCTAGTACAAAAGCTAAGCCGATGACGTTTACATCTGATAGGATTGCAATCGTAGAGATGTAATTAAAGTGGTTGAAATTGAGATCCTTAAATTGTTGTTGTTCCGTACTTCTTATAACTTCTGTGATCCTGGTACAAAGGCTGAAACTTTGATGTTTGCATCTGATAAGTTTGAATTGCAAGAAGTTAAGTGGTTGAAATTTTGGTATTTTTAAACTGTTATACATATCTACTCTCTCTCTCCTTCTGCGATCCTGATAAAAAGGCTAACTCGAAAACTTGAACTCCTCAAACTGTGAAAACGTGATGCCCAGAAGTGTGAAAAAGTGTTCATTCCCATTTCTAGGCATTACGCCACATCAGGGTGAATTTCAACAAATGGCCTTTTTTTTATCATATCGGTGAACTTTTTTATTTATATATATTTTATATACTTTTCAAGTTTAATGTATTCTTTAGGACACAAAATTTTCACAAATTTAATATCATTAACGTATCAATTAAGACTACGGAGAAAATTCAGTTTGAATTCTGGTTTCCACCGATATGATAAACCGGCACCGATTTTTATTTCTGTGCACCGATGTGATAAGTTTAACCACCGAAATGACATACTAATCCAGCGATATGATAATATTATCTTCATCTATACTTAATATTATAAAGCGGAAGAGTTTGTTAGTTTGTTTGAACGCGCTAATCTTAAGAACTACTGGTCCGATTTGAAAAATTCTTTCAGTGTTAGATAGTCTATTTATCTAGGAAGGCTATAGGCTATATTTTATTACGCTAAGACTAATAGGAGCGAAGAAATAGAGGAAAATGTGGAAAAAACGAGGGGAAATTATTTGAAAGGGCTTATTTGAACGCGCTAATCTCAGGAACTACTGGTCCGATTTGAAAAATTATTTCAGTGTTAGATAGCCCATTTATCGAGGAAGGCTATAGGCTATATTTTATCACGCTAAAACTAATAGGAGCGAAGAAATCGAAGAAAATGTGGAAAAAACGGGGGAAATTACTACTACAGTTTTTTTTTAATATTAGTACTAGAGAGTTACTACTAAATTACTACTAAATAAACTACTAGAGCAATTTTTCTGTCATTTGGGTCAGATAAGAAGTAGACCACGTGAAGGATCATAGGCTATTTTTTGTAGACTGATTTGTCTGTGAAATATCTAATTTACGCGGGACGTCTAGTAATATTATATTTTAATGTAGCTATTTATATTGATCAAGAACAGAGTTTTTGAAATTAAATTAAAATTAAATTAAATAAATTATTTTTAAAATGTACTTAATATATTACTTAACGAAATGCCACTAGATCAACCGATATGATAAAACGATTCACCGATATGGTAAAATTATCAACCGATATGATAAATCAATCCACCGATGTGACAAAACTGTGGGTTGGTCATGTTTCCAAACACCGATATTAGATTTAAGACACCGATTGGTTTTTTCTTATAATTTCGGTGTAAATTATCATATCGGTGGTTAAAATGACCACACACACACCGATATGAGAGCAGCGACGTGAGAAAAAGCACACTTTTTAGGAAATTATAAAAAATGCATTATATCTAAGATAAATTTGGTTCCAGATAATGAAGCTTAATCACTTACTACATTCATTAGAACCAAACAACAATTTTAAAACTATTCATTACATTAAAAAAATTCAATCACCGATATTATGAAATTTTTGTCCGAAAGCATATTTAATGGCGTACTTAGGTTGTTGGCGGGAATATGCAGCGCTTTGACACACGTCCGTCTTGACTGCGTGGAAGCACACACTAAGGAGTAAATTAAAATTGGGGCGGGGAGACTGTCCGACTCGTCAATGATCAGTAAGGCTTAAATTGCTTTTATCCAGCGATATGAGAAAAATTCTCAGGACAAGTACATTTGCGTCTGTAAGTAACTATTATCGTTAATGATATAATAAAATATGGTATACAATAATAGATAAACTAATATTCTATGAAATAATATAAGTTATACCTTTAAATTATTCATATTTGTTAGCATATAAGCGTTTTTGTTTGTAAAAAAAGTAGAAGGACAGCACCGATTTGATAAAAATAGATCTTTAAGTTATTTATTTCTACCTTTGTAATAGTCCTAGGCATATTATATTTTTCCACAATCCTATAGCTACCTATTGAATACTAAAACAAATAATTTACAACAATATTCCCTTTTTTTAATAGTAATTTCAACGAAGACAAAAAAAAAATGCCATTTGGGAAATTCACCCATTAAGTATTTAACAAAAACAAAATAACTAATTCAGGGTATACAGGGTGCAATTAAACCTACCTGCCAAATTTTTTTTGGGGCTTAGGTGTCATTAGGAGAGTCCATTAAACCACAAAAAATAAGGTGTTAATTTTTTTACAATAACATATTTTATCCCAACCTAATTCAGTACAGCTTGGTCACTACTCAGTTATTATTGACAACAGCGCCAGTCTGTCGCGCGGAGTCGGCAAAAACCGGCTACAGGGGTGAAGCGGGGGTGGCGCACGGGCGGCGGGGGCCCGTCGCACGCGCCGGCTGCCGCAATCGTCCGTCCACGTTTGAATTGCAGTGACGTTGTAACGATTTTATTGTTCCTACAAATCTTATGAATGAGGTTGTATAGAGTAGAGTTTAATTTTTCTCAGTTTCGTGAGCCACCTAAAGCTACTAATAATACGCTTGCTCCGGAATTTGCATACAAGTCGAGTAGTTTTGTGTCCAAAAGCTTTGTAAATAATAATAAAAATTCTAATTATTACCATTATAAGAATGATACTGCTAAGGTGAATGCTATCGAATCTAATGAAATTATAGGTGGTGAAAACAATGTTGATGTTGTTGCCGTTACTAGTGGTTCACCTAAAACAATTTTTTGTCCGAGGTGTAGATCTAATGGTCATTCTCTAAAAAACTGTAAACAGGAACGTTTCCTTATTTGCTTTAAGTGTGGGAAAAAAGATGTGCGTTATCCTGAGTGCTCTAATTGTAATCCTAATCATTCAAAAAACTAAATATGCAGGATTGGAAAAATAGTATTGGGAAGTTTTTAAAACGCTTTGACAGCGATGAATGGAAGGATTGGTTACTCTTTATTTCTAACTTTTTCTCTAACAATACTATCTCTCCAATCCGTGATTGTGGTAAAAATAAAATTAATCAATCTCGACCATATATTACTGTGGTTATTAATGACAAACCTATTAAGGGATTATTAGATACAGGATCTAGCGCAACTATTTTGGGAAATATGTCACATAAGTATCTTTTGGAAGCTGGTTTTACAGTGCGAAATGATGTACGTACTCATTTTGTTAGCGCCAGTGGTGAAAAATTAAACTCTAGTGGCATAATTGACCTTCCAGTTACTTTCGGAAATCTAACACGTACCCTTAATGTGTATGTAGTTCCTACAATTACAAATTCGCTAATTTTGGGCATGGATTTTTGGAGAGCTTTTGATCTATTTCCTAAAATTTTAGATGATTCTATTTCTGCCATTGCTAAATCCAATAGTGTCTCAACAAGCCATATTATTACTAATGTTGTAAATGATCAGCCAAATTCTATTTCTTCGTATGATCATTTAACACAAGACCAAAAAATTACGGCTGACGATATTATTTCACAATTTAGGGATATTTCTTATGAAAAATGTGGTCTTGGCCGGACTACTCTAATTACGCATTCAATTGACACTGGGGATGCTGCCCCCATTCGTCAACGATATTACAGAATGTCACCTGAAAAACAACGCATTCTTATTGAACAATTAGACGAAATGTTAAAAGAGGATGTTGTTGAATTGTCCATGGTCAAATCCTGTTTTACTCACACCTAAAAAGAACGGTGAGCTTAGGTTTTGTCTTGATAGCAGAAAACTTAATGCTGTCACAAAAAGGATGCGTACAGTTTGCCATATATATCTGAGATCCTTGATAACCTTCGGGATGCTAAATATTTATCTAGTTTGGATTTATCTAAAAGTTTTTGGCAAATATTAATTAATGAAGCAGACAGACCAAAAACTGCATTCTATATTCCTTCACGGGGAACTTTTCAATTTAAATCCATGCCATTTGGGCTCACTAACGCGCCTGCAACACAACAGAGATTAGTTGACGCATTGTTTTATGGGCCTGAATTTGAAAATCGGGTTTTTGTTTTCGTTGATGACATTGTAATTGTTTCAAACAGTTTTAGACAACATATTTTACTTCTTAAACGGGTTTTAGATAAATTAAAAACGGCTAACCTAACTATCAATTTTGGTAAAAGTCAATTTTTTAGGGAAGAACTCAAATATTTAGGTTTTGTGGTGGATTCAAATGGTTTGCACGCAGATCCTCAAAAAGTTAGGACTGTATCTAAACTTCCGACACCAACTAATCGTAAGGAAATTCGTCGATTTATTGGTACAGCTTCGTGGTATCGTCGTTTTATACCCAAATTTAGTAGTATTGCGGCTCCCCTAAATAAACTAACTTCACAAGGGAAAAACGCGCCTCCTTTTGTTTGGTCTGCTGGGGCTAACGAGGCTTTTCTAACATTAAAAAAACATCTCGTTAAAAAAAAACGTCGCCTATACTTACTTGTCCGGATTATACTAAGCCATTTGTAGTGCATACCGATGCAAGTGACTATGGTATCGCAGCTGTTCTTTCTCAAGAATTTAATGGCAATGAGAAAGTCATAGCATATATGAGTAAGTCACTGTCTAAACAAGAGCGAAACTATAGTGCTACTGAACGAGAGGCATTGGCTGTTCTTACTGCTGTTGAACACTGGCGATGCTATTTAGAAAACGGTTTAAAGTTTACCGTCTATACTGATCATTCCTCTCTTAAATGGTTTTTAAACTTAAATAATCCTACCGGGAGGCTTGCTCGATGGGGTGTTCGACTTTCAGCCTATAATTTTGATATTAAACATCGTAAAGGTACAGATAATGTGGTTCCAGATTGTTTAAGTCGCTCGATTCCAATATCTGCAATTGAAAACGACTCGCCACATCACACCATTATAAATTCTCCTAATACTAATGATGCTTGGTATCATAAAATTTTTCACGACTGTCAAAATTCTTCAATGTCTTGTCCAAATTATAAAATTGTAAATAATAAATTATTTCGGTACATAAAATCTAATAATCCTCTTACTAGAGAGTTTCAATGGAAAGAAGTAGTTCCAATGGAACGCCGTCAAGAAGTTATATCGCAAAATCATGATGAACCTACTTCTGGTCATTTTGGTATATTTAAAATGTTCAAACGTTTATCCTTAAAGTATTTTTGGCCAAGCATGCATCATGATGTGACTAAATTTATCACAAGTTGCGAAATTTGCCTTTCTCATAAACATTCTAATCACCTAACTAACCTAACTTTAGGTAATATGGGTAGGCCTAAAGATTGCTCCAGGCCATTCCAGATGCTAAGCATAGATTTAGTTGGTCCGTTGCCTGTAAGCAGGAAACAGAATACATTTTTACTAGTCATTAACTGTTGCTTCTCTAAATATTGTCTACTTTTTCCTATACGCCATGCTACTTCCGACATTATAGCTAAGATATTGGAGGATAGTGTATTTCTTGTGCAGTGTATTCCTAGTACTTTTTTGATGGACAATGGAAAACAATTCACTAGCAACATAATTAAAAATTTACTTGCTCGGTACAAAATTCCTAACGTGCTTTACACACCATTTTATACTCCTCAGGTGAATTCTGTGGAGCGCTACAACAAAATTATTATGGCAGCTGTCTCAACCTTTGTTAAAAACGATCATAGATCTTGGGACGTTAAAATTTATAAAATACAGTTTGCTATGAATAGTTCCGTCAATGAGGTTACTAAATTTACTCCTGCATTTCTTGTTTTTGATCGTGAGTTAGTTAGCTGTGGTTCTCACTATGTCGATTCTGATATTGAGGAGTAAATCATATTTTCGCCTCGTGATGCTTATGCCGAAAATTTTGGTGAACTACGAAAATTCTTTGATAAGGTACAGCTTTCTATAATAAAGTCGCATTCTAGGAATAGTTCCAATTACAATTTGAGGCGTAAAAACGTAGATTTTAATGTAGGAGACATCATTTGGAAAAGAACTTTCTATCAAAGTGACAAAAATGCTAGGTTTTCTAAAAAACTTGCTCCTAAGTTTATAAAGTGTCGGATCATAGGTAAAAAATCTAATTTGGTGTATGATCTCGTAGATATGGCAGGTAATAATTTAGGGACTTGGCATGTAAAGGATTTTAAGTTAACGTAATTATTTTTTTTGTTATATAGCTACTACAATGGTGGATTTGTTCTAGGAAAAATCCAAATCTAAAAAGGGGGGTATGTAACGATTTTATTGTTCCTACAAATCTTATGAATGAGGTTGTATATGTAATTTTTTCTATACTGGCTGGGACGCCAAAACTGTTTTTGTTTTTTTTCACGTTGACATTTTGCTTCTGATTTTCTTCTGCTACGTGTTATGAATAGACGAATTTGGGAAAACTTAAATAATTTCTCCACTTTTGCAGTTTATAAATAATAATATATACTATCCCCACTTGGGTAAGTGTTGCAATAATTATTTTAAGTTTACTTTATAAACCACTTATATTTTTACTCAATTTCATAAATATGTCCATTCTTGGTAATGTAACTAAATGGGTATAGAAAGTTCTTGTAAATATTTATTTCGTTGTGTATCAGAAATAAGCCTGTATTTATTTATTGGGATTTCCTTCTCTCCGTGGACAAAATAACCAACTCTACTACTCTGAAAAACCTCGTGTACCTTATCTAGAAATATAAAAACCCTGAGATTGAAAGATTTTTAAAATCTTTGGACTAAACACCAGAGAGATCCTACTGTTATAGTTATTTTTAAAAGTTTAGATTCTATACTCTTTTATAAGCTGCAGGGCTGACGTGTATCTAATTTCCGGGATGGAAGGGGTTTATCACACGGTGTATTCAATGTAAAAGTAATCGCCAAGTCTTTTAAACGTTCAAATATGTGACATAAAACTGGCGCTACATACTGTGTAGATTTATATTGTGGAAATTTAGTGACAAGTCTTTAAGAAGATCTTCTATTGGGGCTTGTCACTAATTTTTGGCCGAGCAGGAATTGGGCGGTAAGGCAGAAGCTTACTGAAATAATTTCAGATATTGGTACCGCAGTATTAGATATTACTAAATATAACGTAAATGGTACGTAGCGTCTATTTCAGAAACATCAATATCGCTATTTAGGATTGGCCTGTTTGGTTACTGTACGCAACGAAGTTGCCGCTATAATTTACTAGGTTTATAATATAATTTATATATAAACTAGCTGTTGCCCGCGACATCGTCCGCGTTAGCATAGCATAGTATAAATACGGAGATGGATAATTTTCTCCTTTTTATTGTCCTTTACAGCTCAAAGGGTAAAAACCCGATCACAAAGATAAAATATCAGCCTGCCCATCTGTCCATATCCACCTCATGATTCATGAACCACGCTTGACAGTTGACATTTAAACAAATTATGTATTTCTGTGGCCGCTATAGTGTATAATGTATAAATATTAATATATAACAATTAATAGTAAAAACAAAATAAAGTAAATATTTGAAGGAGGCTCGAAGGAAATAATTTCCAAGGGGTGCAGATTTCAGTTTTCTTACTTTTCTTTTTACTTTTTACGAACAACAGTGACTGTCTATTTACGTCAACAGAATACATGTAGTGCCGAAACATTACGAACTATCTTTGTACGGCATATTAATAGGGTTACAGGGCTTTTTATTTCAATAATTCCTGTTGATCCCGAGATTTCCAAGGAGTGCAAGCGCACCACGTGGCACCCCCCCGCCGGCGCCCATGCACAGCCCCCTACATATTAATAAAAGGACACTCGAAATCTGTATGTTTAGCTTACGTGAGAATTATTTCACTTTTAATTAATAACTTAGTTTGTTCCTAAAAAATGAGAATTAAAACTCAACATTAACGACGTGACACCATTTTATTATAAGCAAGATCTCAAGGGGGGGAGGGGGTTAGCCCGATCCGTCCAGTGGTTTGGGCTGTGTGTTGATAGATCACTATGTCAGTCGTCACCTTTGAGTTTTATATATATAAGATAGATATTAATAAGTACGTAAGCGTAAACAGGCAGAAATATGCATGACCTGCATGCAGATTTAGTCAAAATCGGTTTTGCAGAACCGATTTTGAAGAAATCTGGCATAGAATAGATATATTATCCACTGTATACTTGTATTGTGGCAACATAATAACCATAATAACCTCTAGTATATATATTATAGAGGAATAGAGTACTCCGTGAGATCGGTTACACCTCCGTTGGGAGTTTTTTTACGTGCGATCAATCTCCCGGATCACAATGGGCTGACTTGACCCACTTGCTATACAATATGCGTACTACGGTATAGTTTATCTTAGATATATCTTTTACTGTCTATGTTATACAAGTTCCCTAAGTTTAAGTACAGTGGCACAATTTCAATGTTTCCCCAAAATTACACTTCGAGTACTTCCTACTTTTTTATAGATATGTGAAAATGTCTTTGCGTACGTCTTTGCTTATTTTTATTAACACCTGCAGTTTGCTAAAATTTTGCGTGGAACAGAATATCTCCCACCCCATCAATTTATTTCAAAGTTTGAGGATCTGTGGTTTATACTATAAAAGTGTGAGAATAGCTAAGTTGACCCGGGAAATGTTGACCTGCCGTTTATTTGGGTACGAAAAATAATTATTGGTTGAATACATGCTAAGGGTGCAAAAAATAACGTCGAATGATACCACTGTGGAGTGATATTTAAAACGCAAAACCACAAAGGACGTATTAAATAAAACCCAAAGAAATCAATTGAACGGTACGCGCTACGTGATAATTCACCTCTTCCATTGTGGAATTTAATATCTATAATGCACGTGATCGCTGCATTATTCAATATCCACAAAGAGATCTTCATAATAAAAGTGTTATTTTCGATTTTCAAATTTAAATCCCATGCGAATGGAAACAACGATTCGATCGGATTTTGAATTTGTAGAGTTTTAGAATGCACAAAGATTTTTCAATTGACAACTTCTGATTTGTTTGTTATTCTTTCACAGTATCTAAAGCTAGAAAGCCTGAAATATTTTTGCTTTATATTATAAATGAAGGCTTTATTTGTCTGAACCAAAAATATTAAGGGCTTTCTAGTTTTAGATACTATTTAACCGACTTAAATAAACGAAATTATTTTATACATTTACGTTGCGCGGTAGAAAGAAAGGGGCATATTACTCTCTCTCCTATGCGCTTAAGGATTCGACTCTCCATCTGTCTTACAAATTTTCAATTAGGTCACGTGTCTATCAGGACAGTTCAACATCCATCCAAAAAAGTACACAACTATAAAGAAGTTTAATAAAAAAATATAATATACCATAGAATACAATTTACAATATGATATAGTGGAGCCTTGCTTTTCTAACCGCGGCGTGTTCCGGTCAGTCGTCAGGAGCAGGAGACAGGAGACAGGCGCCGTGAGCCGCCTCCTAATGTATGGGGCCATCCATAAATCACGTCACATGAATAATAACATGAATTCTCTTGTCCACAGTTGGTCGCTTGTACTCAACGTCAAGGCAGTAGGCCTAAATTGATTTTGTCAAAAGAAGCCTAAGTCGTTATTAAGTGCCGCTTGATAAATTAAAGGAGGATTTAAGATATCTTACCGTAATATTACGGACCATCCATAAAGTATGTCACACCTAAAGACGAAGACGAAGTGTGAATTGTGAAAACGAAAATAATTTTAAAACAGTTACTGTTACATTTTAATTTAAATAATTTATTACACAATAACCAGTACGGTTTTAATAAGGGTCGTTCCACAGTGGATGCTGGTATATCTCTTCTATGTAGCATATTTGAAGCTTGGGAGGAGTCACAGGATGCCTTAGGTATTTTTGTGACCTCTCCAAGGCTGTTGTGTGACTGTGTCGAGCATGCTACTTTAGTCAGAAAATTGCACCACTATGGCATAAGGGACTCAGCACTCAGCCTTTTGACGTCTTACCTCAAAAATAGGACTCAAAGCGTTGAAAGTTAATAGTAAAAGATCCAATGGGACCAAAATAGAATTAGGTGTACCACAGGGATCCATTTTAGGACCATTTCTTTTTCTCATCTACACTAATGACTTACCTTATCTAGTTAAGGATAATGAGATAGTACTTTTTGCTGATGACATTTCACTTATTTTTTAAGTGAAGCGACGGCAGTCAAATTACGACGAGGTAAATAGTGCTCTCTTAAAAACAGTACATTGGTTTAATGTTAATAACTTACTTTTAAATTCTAAGAAAACCAAATGTTAAAAATTACCTTTGCCTAATGTTAGGCAACTTCAAACCAATTTACTACTAAATGATGAGAAGATGAATTTGGTGGACACCACTGTATTCTTAGGCATTACACTAGATAGTAAATTACAGTGGGGTCCTCATATTGCTAATCTTGCAGGTAAGCACAGTTCTGCAGCATATGCAGTCAGAAAAATTAGGGAAATTTCTGATAAAGACACGGCTAGACTAATTTATTTTAGTTATTTTCACAGTAGAATATCCTTTTATGGGGAAACGCTGCCGACATCAATACAATTTTTGTGCTGCAGAAGCGAGCTATACGCTCAATTTATAAAATGTCACATTTTGAATCTCTGAGAGAAAATTTAAATAAATTGGTATTCTAACTGTTGCTTCTCAATACATTTTGGATAATGTTACAAAGAATCTAACTAAATTTAAAACTAAAAGTGATAGTCACGGTAGAAACACTAGAAATAAGCACAAGTTGGAAATACCAGTGATCAGACTTAGCAAAATAAGTAAATCTTTTAAAGGTCAATCTACGCCTTTACAATAAAATCCCGGAAAACGTTCAAAATCTTTCAAAAAATCATGAAAATCGTGTGACGTACTTTATGGGTGGTCTCTTATTATTATAAGCTTGAGGATTTACAAAATGTACACTGTACACGCATAAATATATAGCAGAGAGCAGAGAGCAAAGAGTATAATATTATATAACACCGTTTAGATACACTATTAGAGTAAGTGGCTAATAAGCAAATACATGTAAGTTCTTAGAACAATAAAGATTGAGTTTGTACATAATTATTTTGAGTTGTGCAAATTTTTAAATGAGACGCTACACAATTAACGTCTCGAGTCTCGACCTCAATGTCACACAACGCGACCCTTCCTTGCAGTCTGACGTGACTAATGTATGTACCCTGTGCAGGTGGTACAAGTTACAGATGACAGCGGATGACAGCCAGTAGCCAGGTTTTAAAAAGTAAGCAGGTAGTACAATTTACCAGGTACAGAATTAAGCGACTTAGGATGGGTTGCACCAACTTACTTTAACCATAACTGTAACTTTAACTATAACTACAGTACACAAAATGTCAAATCTTTGGTTAAGGAGGCCATATTTAACAATAACCATAACCGCTCATACTTATATCCATTTTTTTTCATGAAAATTTACTATGGCTCACAGTGTTGTTATAGCAAATATTTTTCCTGTCGATTTTTACGGATAATTCAATTTTTTATACTCTCAATCCTATTAACTGTAGCTTTGATAAAAAATATACGCGACAGACATCTGTCGAATTCTGTGGTCAAAGTTAAGGTTTAAGTTAAGTTAGCCTTAACCTTAACCATAACTTTGACCATAACTGTAACTATAACCACGCCTCTGGTGCAACCCACTCTTACAATTTTTATTCGTGCAAAGTCGGTTCCTTTAAATGCCTAAAACTATTTTCTTGGGTAAGAATTATCACCGCAATCTCCTTTTAAAAATCATTTGAAAAATATGATTGTTTATGTTATATACATATCGCTTGTAAAACAAGCGACATATTTTCATTCAATTGTAAAAAAAATTAAGATGATCTTAATTCAATTTTGACCAGTTTTGTATTCCTTTACTGTACTGTTGCATTTTGACCAATGCAGCAATGACCGATAAACTACGGTTACTTCATTAAAGTTCAGTAACGTTCTGATCTGACCTTAGACTTAATTATAAGCAACGCATACCACCAAGTCGAGCCTCATTACTTTTCGCCTCTGTGTGACCTGACCCTAAGCCACTTCGACTACTTAACTCCCACAGACTATAGCAATAAATCCATCCTGTCTTCATGACGCGGAAGTCGCGGTACCAACTACTACGCGAGATTGCGTGTCGCTTTACCAAATTACATACGTGACGTGGTGTGACGGGACAAATATGGAGTCATCATTATCAGGCACGTCGCACTATATTGTAAACAAGTAGCGTTGGCTGATGTCAACTAATGTACAAGCTAGGGTTGCCACTTGGCACATTCTTGTTACATTTTACTGTGAATGTAAATTTTCCTTAAACTATTAGGTTGTCTCACATTAAAATTATTTCACAAAAACCTTACACAAAGTTTTAAATATAATTTACTTTTAAACATCTTTGTACTTCTTTCAGCTTCGTCGGAAAACATTCGTAGTTACATTCAATACGTATTCTGAGAATATTAAAAAAGCAAAGTCCGGTTGAAATGATTTTCCGAACTCTTAATTTTCCGTAAAATTCTTAGAACAACTTTCAATTTTGTATCTAAAACGCAATCAGAGAAAAATCCTTGGAAAAACAAAACAAGTTTTTTATTTACAATGTAAATAATAGACCGAATATAACTTTTACAAGAAATCATGCCATCGGAATAAAATGCAGTATAGAACGATAATGTACGAGACATTTGACCGCTTAAATATGGTGTCACATACTGTCATCAGGGTAACGAAAATTGTATGAGAACTAACGAAAAGTACTAAAGATTCACGAAATACACATAAATATGAATTTTTTGGCTCAGTATCTCTTTCACAGTATTACCCGTAGAAACTTGAAAATAAACGTCATATTTGTTTATATTTATACCACTGAAAATAATATTACACAATTCAAAAAAATTATATATTTTTTAAATAATATTATTTTAGTATTGTGAAGTTGTCAACCCTAGTCCGAGGGCATTACGTGTTACTCGAGAGATCTCGTCTGATTCACCGTCAGTGTTTCTGCGATACACTTACTTTAATGCATGCAAATCATATGAGGTCTCTGCTAAATTCAGGATTTTCGAAATTCTTTTATATTTTTCAAGTGAAAACCTCTTTAGCAGCGTTATGATTTTTTCTGGGATCGGCTATAAAAGGTTAAACTCGTGTGTCGGTAACGGGATACGTAGCCTGATCGAAAATACGTAAGCCCGTCTTACGTATTTCCGAATGGTAGACGGTAGGCGCGGCGTAGAAAGGAAGTAATATTATCTCATTCTACCCGAAATGTACGACGGCTCCTGTTGTTTCGTTTTCACTTCTGCTGTCTACCGCGTGGCCGGCGCGGCGTAAATGTATGTTTGGCCATAGAGAATTATGTATAATTTCTCTATGGTTTGGCGTTTTGTTTCTACTTCTACCGGGATTCCCAGAGTGCAACATTTTCTCTGTTTGAACCAGCTATTGCACTTTAACATCACGACATAAACTGGCAATTATCAAAAAGATATTCCACATCAAAAGGCACAAAATCAATGCGCGCATTGGCTGTAACTCAACCGAAAATAGTTCCATCGGAAAATCCTTAGTGGAGCGAATCAATAGAGCAAATTTGCGAGCGTTTCAAATCTGTATTGTCGGGCAGAGCCGGGAACGCCTGACGAGTGTCAAACACAGGGCGGCCGAACAGAAAAACTGATTTCTTTGCTGTCAAAAATCCTATCGGTTATCAACTTGGCTGAGAAAATACGAGAAATAATACACACATTTTGTAATTGTTTCAAAGCTTTGTGTAGATTTAAAAATACAAGATTGAACAATATTCTGTTTCAGATTTAGGAAGAAAGATAATTGCGATTGAAAGGTTTTCGTTTGTTTTCATGTAGTATTGTATTATTTCAAGTTCCGATAAAAATTCCGGAATTCACCAGACTATAGATAGTTCCTAGCTCATGCAGTACATCATGTGTGTTGCTATTTGATTGCTATGATCAGGTTTATTTAACGTAATACGTGAGCGCTCACTGACCTTCTTTATACAAGTACGCTGGACTAATGATACCCTTCGAAATGACAGCTATTTTTTGTGCCTATTTGAAGCGGAATCAGCTCCCCCAATGTGAATGATAGGAACTAAATTTTACGTAAAAATGACGTTTGAAAGTCGCCATATTGGCGCTGATAGCAGTAGTGGGAGTATTTGGAAGTAATAATAGTGATGACAACCAATAACGATTAAGCGGCCATTTGCAAGTTACGTCAAATTTAGTTCTCTTCCCTCTCACCGGGGGCGCTGATTCCGCTTCAAATAGGCACAAAAAAAAGTGGGTATCATAGGTCCAGCGTACTTGTATAATGGAGGTCAGTGTGAGCGCTACATTTGATGACTTAATTTTACGAAAGGACACATCACGCAAGAGGCTAGTTTGTATTTTTCATATTTTTTTAATGACAATGGTCAAAAAAAGTTAATGAAAAATGTCCTTCTCGCTGCGCCCATCCCAAATTACGTACCTTACAACGAATTATTTGAAATTGATATTTTTCATATTTTTTTAATGACAATGGTCAAAAAAAGTTAATGAAAAATGTCCTTCTCGCTGCGCCCATCCCAAATTACGTACCTTACAACGAATTATTTGAAATTGAATTTAAGAACTCAATGATTTTACGGTAAGGATAGGAGCAAATTACAAAAACATTATACTAATTACGAGGATACGCTGACTGGATCTAAACCAATATAAGGTAACATTGGATAACGTGCCGTAGCCAGCAAATCGCTTCGTTAAATATCATTATTATGATAATAGCCCCATGCTCCCGGCGATATTATTATAGGAGATAATTAAAAGAAAATTAAAATGAGCGTAAGGTCGTAACCTCGATAACTTTTAATATTTTGTTACGTTTAATAGTTAAGTATTAAGAATAATGTTATTTTAATCATTATCAGCTTTGGCTTTAATATTTTTACTTTTGGCTGTAATATTGCTGACTTAGCGCACTCCCCTATGACTATTTAATAAAATAATATTATAGTATTAAGGACTTTAGTAAGGCAATAATATTATAATTAATTTATCAAAGAGTTAGACATAGTCAAAGAGTTAAAAGTCATAAAATTACCAATACCAAATCCAGTACAATAATTAAGGCGTCATAAAGGTGTTTTCAAGAAATTAATCATGCAGAGTTCCGTATTCCCTGACAATTATATAAATAAAATAAAAATTAAGTTATCATCAAAATAACGAAATTCCGTAATACAAATTTTTACTTTTAATGAGATGAAGTTTTGTGTCGATTAGCTGTTTAGACTTTAGTGTGTTTTGAAATACTGAGACATATTCTCAATTATATACAAGACAAGAGAACAACAGACAAGAAACATTAAATGTAGACAGTAATGTTTATTGTAATGTACCTGGAATTATAAATTGAAGAGAGTTTGAGGTAATTACAAACACGTGGTCCGAAAGAGACAAAACATAATTTTCAAAGATTAAAGAAAGATAGAAACAGTTTTATAATTGTATTAAAATAAGGATAATGATGTTTTTACGAATTGGCACCATTAATTCTGAACATTTTAAGTAAATCAATGTTAGAAAATAATGGATTACTAGGACTGCAAGCATATATCATAATCTCTGGTATTGACAAGTAATTTCAAACGTGTAAAGGGATGATAGTCTATAAGGACTTTAGGATTAATATCTATAAAACTAAGTAATAACTGATAATACTTTAGGGCGTGTATGGGCCATCTATAAAGAGTTAGTTGTGAAAGTAGCAGCACTGAAAGAGTACCTTTTTTCACCTTTGTATGGAAAAATTCGTGACGCGCGGGTGTTTGTCCATAAAAATTACAAAAAAATCTCTATCACTGCTACTACTTTCACAGTCAACTCTATATAAGGAACACATACACATCCTAAAGTATTAGTTAGTTTTGTTAACCGACTTCCAAAAAGGATGAGGTGAACGTATAACCTCATCATTTTTGGAAGGCTGTATATATATATATTTTGTATGTTCAACGATTACTCAGCCGTTTGAATTCGATTTCCAAGATTCTTTTTTTTGTTGTTACATAGGGTATAACTCGAATTTGGTACCATGTTCACAAAAGTGGTGACCTGATGATGGGATCCATGAGTAATCGAGGGAACTCTTCAAAATTTATATGGAAAGATATGATGATTTTGGTTTTATGTGAAATCAAAAATATCAAGCATCAAGGTATACCATGGTTGCGAAGGTGCTGACAGAACTCCTGACTCCTTATAGATACAAGTTTGGGGGTTTCGGCGTTGTTATAAGAACGGAAAGCATATACTACTGTGCAAACTATATTCATCATCATCATCACTACCATAAACCATTACACCATGCATCATCACATTATGGCCCTATTATTAGTACTTTTATTTTGTTGTGTAAAAATTACATGATTGCAATTTGGTCCTACGGTTACCAAGGTGGCAATTTGATAATGGGATCCATGCGGTGTGTAGGGAACTCCTCAAAACTTATATGGAAATATATAGTGATTTCGCTTTTATTAGAAGTATTCTAAGCATATGCTATCGAAAAGTAAGATTTTGCACCAGCTATACCATGGTCCCAAAGATGCTGAGAGAACTCCTGACTCCTTATAGATACAAGTTTGGGAATTTTGGCGTTGTTTTAAGAACGGAAAGCATATGCTACTGTGCAAATTATATTCATCATTATTCAGTAATAATATTTTATATTGTCAATAAGTAATAAATAAAATATTATATCATCACAGTTGAGTGCTTATTGTATTTACAGGTCTGTAATACATATTTACGGTAGTGTCATGGCTTTTAAGACATAGTGTATAACTTTTTTTTAAACCGCCGCAATACAGTTAATACTTGTGATAGTTTCATACCTAAATCCTATCTACCTACAACTGACAGTATGTGCTTACTTTAAGGTAAATAACTAAAAAGGGTGAAATTATTATTTTTAACAAAAAAATGAAACCGACTTCCCAGGTAAAAACAATAAATACGAACTAAAAGGTATAAAATAATTCTTACACTTTAATAGTGCCTTTTTCAGAATTCATCTAAATCTCAACTATTTCTGTACATATTATAGTCTTCATTACTTTGAAGTCGGTACGAGCCCAAAAATTTCAGACATTGACTGAACTCATGATTTAATTAGCTAGTACCGACTTCAAATTAGTGAAGACTATAAAATTTATAGAAATAGTTGAGATTTAGACGAATTCTGAAAAAGGCACTATTAAAGTGTAAGAATTATTTTATACTTTTTAGTTCGTATTATTATTGTTTTTACCTTGGAAGTCGGTTTCATTTTTTTGTTAAAAATAATTACACCTTGTAGACAGGCCATAATCTACGAATAATAAAAACTAAGGAATCGTAACTCCCATACTATTACCGTTTTAAATTTGGTTCCTTTCGATCTGTCATGTAACGTCAGCCTAGTACCGCTCAAGGCCACCTAAATATTGCAAATGTATTGAAATGTGTACCTAAGGTACACTTTTGACAAGTATTGTGGAGCATGTTTTTGACGGAGTTACTTTTCCTTAGTTTTTATTATTCGTAGGCCATAATAGATGAACATGCCTCTCTTCAAGTTCATAACCACAACAGTCCGTCATCAGCCAACATGGTATTAGAATAACAATAGCCTAACACACACGTCGATATCCGACTGAAGGAATTTTATTTTCGCTTACCTGACGGAAGATGAGTCCCGCGTCCTCAGGGAGGGACATTAGCATATTTATTAGCGAGATCTGAATAAACTCCGCGAACACAATGGCAAAAAATTCCTATTAGAATACCTTTAAAATATATAATTTATTACATTTCGATTAATTTTTGATTCAGAGCTCCAACGTAATAACTGTAATATCCTTTTTGTGCCTTTATGAAATTCAGATTTATGAATTTCTACTTTGTGATTACATTAATTTTGTATTAATTGAATAGATCATTTATACCACTCCGATGGTATTATACATACTAATATTATAAATGTGAAACTTTGTCTGTTTGTGTGTTACCTTTTCACGCCAAATGCCGCTGAACCATTTTATTAAATCTGGTATGGAGATATCCTATGTGATAAACGAATTTTGGCGCAACGGAGTTGCGAGCGTCATCTAGTATATAACAAATGTAAAAGTGTATCTATCTGTCGGTCTGTAGTCTGTACTGATACCCCTTCACGCTAGAAAGTTAAACCGTTTGAAACAGGATACTTTTTCCCCGAAAAATGTACGGTTCCTGCGCGATAGATGAAGTTCGATGCAAAAAAATACGGAGGCGTGGCAATTTGGCAATTTGGCAATGGCAAAAAGGCAGTTGATGACAAAATTGCAGATTTACTATAAACAAACATTAATTTGCAAATAGCAATAATCTGCAGAGTGCATGACTAAGCACTTGTTATGCGAAACAAAATCGTAATTTACGACTATAATATTAATATAATGTATTAATACAAAACTAATCCGTTGCAATTTAGTCTGATTTCGTTTGCATTAACTCTATGTTAATTCCAGTTTAACCCCTTTAATATAAATCTACGGTACGCAGAGTATACTTGATATTGTATTTGTTTTATATATAGAAAAGTCACCGTGCACTTCTTTACGCTTAAAAATATGAAACTCCTGTTCACGACATGTGACCTGATTGAAAATTCGTAAGGCTGAGGAAGAGTAAACCGCTGCGCCGGGGCGGCGTAGGAAAGAAAGTAATATAACGCTCCCTTTTTATACCGCGTAAATGTATGCCTGCACCTTCTATTTCATGTTTAATGTTTACGTTTTCACTTCTCTCTGAGTGCAACACCTTTTCTTGCCACTTTTTCTAAGTAAAACAACGATACAAAAATAAATATTTGCGAATAATCCCAAAAAGCTGTGCCATTCGAATTCGGCAAATGCGAAAATAATAGGCGAGTCTTAACGGATTTTTGATTCGATTTAAGTGGTTGTAAGTGGTTCTCACTATGTGGGATTTTTCCTGCGAGGGATGTGAGGTAAGTGGCTATTATATTATACTGTGCATGTGCCAGTCATGTTTTACAGTGATGACGGCTAATGAGCCTGTAGAGGGAACTTCCACACGTGTTTTGGAAAGTTAAGCGGTGTTACGTATTCCCGAGAGGCCCCTTTTTATTGGAGGTGGTAAGCGATTTTTTACTGCTGAAAATGCTGTTTGGATTCTGGGATGATGAGTTTGGTTATTTGAACAGATTTTTATTTCAACTAAACGAGAGTTAAGTCTTATCCGGACTTAATATGTGTAAAAGTGAATCTGTTTGTTCTTTCTCATACCATACGATTAAACTACTGATTAGGAAAGGTATACCATAGTATACCTTTCATCCTCATCAGTAGTTTAATAATAAGATAAAAATTTTCATAGACTCATAAGTCTATAATAGATAGTTTTAATCTTAGAAAAAAATAATAATTTTCCGAACGATAAATACATTGATCAACGAACCTGCAGGCAGCATCCAGCTTATAAAATATTTGGTTTACTAATTAGTGACATCATAAAATACCTACTCAAATTTGGTTATTCGTAAATTACGTATATAGTACGGGAGCCCTAGAACAATTTTTTTTTATTACTATCAAGCTAATTTTTTGTGTTTTCATAAGACGAACGACATTTTTATTTGCGAAAAATCTCGAAAGTGGTAACTAACAGAGATAGAAAGGATTTCATACTTTGAATTGATGATCCTAAAATATGGACTGTTTTATTTGTAGGACAATGTTACTCTTAAATTATATAACTACCTAATAACCTATCAATATACAAAAAATCAGCTCGTTAGGTTTCCGTTATAGGGTTCTGTAATCAACAAAAGTTGGTTGACTACTGAACCCTAAAACGGAGCTCTAACAAGCTGTTTTTTGTATATTGATAGGTTAATAGTTATATAATTTACAAGTAAAATTGTCCTACAAATAGAACAATCCATGTTTTAGGACCATCAAATCAAAGTATGAAATCCTTTCTATTTCTGTTAGCTACCACTTTCAAGATTTTTCGCAGATAAAAATGTTGTTCGTCTTATCAAAATGAAGCTACTCACAAAAAATTAGCTTGATAGTAATAAAAAAAATGTTCTAGGGATCCCGTACTAATTATATTGTAGATAGTAAAATAAACCATCATTAAAATTAATTCACAGCAAACTTGGCTTGTCAACCTTAAAAGTTAAAGAGTTCTTATGATAGGGTTGTAAAGGTTTCAGGTTGTGACGTGGAGAGCTTTCGAGCTTACGAATTAAATATTCACTTTATGGTCGAAGTAATCAATAGTACTCGAGCTGAAATCTAGTGGGCCACGACGGAGTACAATCGGGACTTATTTTGTATGAAAATCCACAGAGAAATCGAATTGATCGCAAATTAATTCGGTAGAGCCTGGAAGAACAAACTTTGCTTTGTGTTTTAGTCATTAGCAGAAAGTCAATTAAAAAATATTTTTATGAAACAAATATGTAAAGGAAAAAACAACGGATTACACACAGGCAGAAGAAAACGAAACATGCATAATTTTTACCGTGCAAAAGTGAGGGGTATTTAATTTTTATAATATTATCAAATTTCCGAATTCTGCCCGCAGTGGTCATTGACCCTCTGTCAAAAAACTCGTCATATTTCATCGTTTTCTATACAAACCGCGATTGTCAATGAAGTGACAGATATTTCTAGTCTACGGGCGATATCGGACAATTTTGCATACTCGATGTGAACTGAGTAGGAAGTATATCACTTCGAACTCATAAATAGTTGGAGATTATCATTCTAAGAGTTATCAAGAGGTTTTCCGATGAGTCTATTATAGTCTGTGTCTTTATAAGTGTTCAATTTTTTTCTTAAGTTCAGAATACAGTGCGAGCATTTTTCACATAGCGCCAAGACTAGAAAGGTCAATGACCGCAGGTGCCACCTTAAATAATTTTGACTAATTTTACGAATCTTCGATTAGAGAGTTCTGACACGCGTTTGCCATTTTTTATACAAAAAAGTTCACAACGCTGGCATTGTCAGAATTTCCATTTTTTTTTTGACTCATCCATTTTTAGATTTCTTAACTTTCACATTGCAAACAATAATTAAAAAATCAATATTTATAAACAAACAAACAAATATACTTTATTGTGCACAAACATAACAGTAAAATATATATTTTTTACGCATATCACGTATTATATTTTTCTCAAAATTAGCTATCTTAAATAAAAACATATTTTAATCAAAGCTCCGCACCCAATTGAACTTTACTCTTGAAAGTAACCCCATGAAATCTGACCGTAATCATTGTGTAAAAACCGCACCAAACTCCTTCCTTAACTCCTAATCACAGTCTTAAAGTCCTAAAACTCTCATAACTTACTCAACATACAAAATTAATACACTTTTGCTGGGAAAACAGCGCGCGGGCTATGAAAATGGCGTATTTAACGTTTAGAGGAATTTAATATGTCGTAAAATATTATTTATTCCCCATTCGCCCCGCCAGAGATTTCAGCCTCGAGAGTATAACGGCCGCCTCTCCCCACTTAACTCCTAACATATTAATCCTATTTTTATTCAATACTTTTTCCCACTTGGGAATACTTTTCAACGAGTATCGATTGCAATGTTGTGATGTTTATGGCTTTATTTATAACAGTTGATCGGGCAAACGTTAAGTTTTCCTATGTACGTTATATTATATTATGCATATATTACGCATAAATCTTCTTTGAATCACTGTCTTTTTAAAGCCACATCAAAATTTGTCAAGACAGCGGGAAGTGTGGTACAGGTTCCCTAGAACAAATTCTTTTTTGATTACTATCAAGCTAATTTTTTGTGAATAGCTTCATTTTGATAAGACGAACAACAATTTCCTCTGCGAAAAATCTCGGAAGTGGTATCTAACAGAGATAGAATAAGAATAGAAGATTTAATATTTCGATTTGATGGTCCTAAAATATGGATTGTTCTATTTGAAGGACAATGTTACTCTTAAATTAAATAACTAATAAGTAATAACCTATCAATATATAAAAAAAATCTGCTGGTTAGGGTTCCGTAGTCAACGAGGACTTGTTGATTACAGAACCCTAAAACGGAACCCTAATCAGCCAAACCTCTAGACCGATTTTGCTGAAATTTGGTATGGACTTTTAGTCCCGGGAAAGGGTATAGGATAATAATAATACTAATAATAAATTTTCTATTTGCACGTACAAAAAAGAAAAGACATAAAAACATATAAAAGGGACAAAAACAAAAGAAATAACAACAAAAAAAAAGTTTAAAAATTACAAAAATGTGCAAAATGGCGGTCTTACTGCTTTAAGTGGTTTCTTCCAGACAACCACTAATTTTTATCCCGGAAAAATGTACGGTTCCCGCGCGATAAACCAATTTTGGCGCAACGGAGTTGCGGGCGTCATCTAGTAATAATATATTAAGTCAAGCAACTTCCGTCGCCCATGGACACTCGCAGCATCAGAAGAGCTGCAGGTGCGTTGCCGGCCTTTTAAGAGGGAATAGGGTAATAGGGGAGGGTAGGGATGGGAAGAGAAGGGAATAGGGGAGGAAAAGGAAGGGAATAGGGTAGGGGATTGGGCCTCCGGCAAACTCACTCACTCGGCGAAACACAGCGCAAGCGCTGTTTCACGCCGGTTTTCTGTGAGAACGTGGTATTTCTCCGGTCGAGCCGGCCCATTCGTGCCGAAGTATGGCTCTCCCACGTATAAATATTAGAAGATAGCATCACCTATGTGCTCGACTGAAGGCAGTTATATGTTTGAACAAACCACTCATCATGTTCTCTGGGAGAGTATTTTCTGGCAAGACGAAAGAACTACAATGCTAGACAACCTACATTGTAAATCTGATGTCGCATACTACGGTGATATTGGGACAGTGCTAGGAACTTCCGTGCCTGCAAGCGTTTTTGTCACATATATTATTGGCAACAGTCTAACACACCAAGTTCCAATATTAATTTATCTATTATAGCTTAGTAGTCACAATTATTATAGTTTATATTCGTGGTGCTCCTCCTTCAGTGATTTGACATTCGGTCACTGCAACTTTGTGCTATCTCAGCTTTTAATGGGAAGGGGAATTAGAATTCTTCATACTTCTATTTTCTTCTGATTAATTTCGCTGCGGGTCCCAAACCAGTTTGAGCATGTCCTTAGGGCTCCCTAAGATCATAATATAAAATTTTATGGAAGCATCACGATTCCTGACCTACAAGAGCAAGAGGTAAAAGTTAAAGAGGTATAGATGCCTACATTAAATATCCCGTCTTCTTTAGTCTATCCTCTGTCTCCGTCACATGTTCCTGGTCCCTGTTGTCCACGCCAAGCGGTCTTCGAAGAAAGGATTTTTCAAAACGATATCTGTGGTTCAAGCCCCGCCGACGAAAGTTACTTAAAAGAGCTTTCAATGTTCCTGGGTCTTTGATGTAAATTAAAAATTTCGAGTGTATTGTACCTAATATTAATCCCTATCCAAATAAAATAGTTTTTGATGGGTATTAAATTTTCTAAATATTGATTATAATAACACACATTCACGCAGACGAACGGGGCAACAGCTAGTATTATAATAAAGAAAATTGCGGGCAACAGCTAGTATTATAATGAAGAAAATACCAAAATCTTCACGTCCCCGGAAGCTAAAAAGTTATGAAGATATTCCCTGACCTGGGAGAGGCGAAGACTTGATCTGGCGATATGTCGCCATACCCATTTTTCTGCGACGTTGTTCGAATTAAGATTGAAACTTTGGACACCGGCTCAAATGCGGTATGTGGGAAATGTACTGAAATCAACTGAAACCTAACTGTAAAATTGTCAGCTGCCACAAAACTTTTTAAGTCACATCACGGAACTAAAGAAGTGAAAACGGTACGCCAAAGTTTGAACTCTTTTGATGAAATTTTAAACAGTAAAATATTCCACCAATGGGGAATATTACGCAAAGAATGCTACTAGCATAATTATTATATTATAGCTAATATGCTAGTAGCATTCTTTGCATTCATATATAGCTAAAACATAATATTAATATAATAATTTGACATGTTGCACACGTCATATCAGAATATTGACAGCAACGTTGTCAAACGTCAAACCAAACTTTTTGTTTACTGTCTATTCTAGTGCTGCCGTCTGGCCTGAAAACTTTGCCGTAATATCTTATTGTATTTACATAACTACTATGTAATTTTACTTTAAAATGTCACATGTATCAAATAAATTAAGGGCGAATTCATTGTAACGTTGCGATATACTTTTAACCACTCAAAGGCTATCTAGTCCCTCTACCTTCAAAATTAACAAGGATAGGCTATCTAGTCTTTCTAACTCTGCGTCTGCTCGGTACCAGTAAGTCGTGAAGAACTCTTACGAAGTTCCGGGCGCCCGAAGAATTCACCTCCAATAAGTAAGAGCAGTCGCCTATGAAATAACTTGGCGGATCCACCCATAGACAACACCTCAACTTTTAATTCCAATAACAAGTTGCGTAATATCAGCGGCTCATATATAGACCCTTGTTAGGGTTATGTCCAAGACACTGCAGTACTTGAAGAGGTGATTTAGGTAAGTCAGACCCATTATGGCGACTGGAGATTGGCGATATTCAAATTTGAATTCAATACCTCGGAGGCCAAAGTTTTGAACATTTAGAGGTTATAAATAAACTAATAGATAACAAGGTAAATAAGAGGTATTGTAGTGTAATTATAACCTAACTTTTCTCCTCAAAGGCCTGTACACTGTACAGGGGTTTTAATGATGTTTTGTCCCAAAATAGGACAACTAAACAAATTCTCTTATATATTGTGTTGTAGTTAGTTTTGGCTTATGTTTATTACATGACTTTCTGCTTAGTTCACAAGTTTATTACTTAACTTTTAGTGTACCTGAGGAATATTAATTAATTCATTTATAGATGAGTTTTATTTTGTAATATTAGTCCTTACTAATATTATAAATGCAAAAGTCTTTCTGTCTGTTACCTATACACGCTGAATCTTTACAAATAATATTGATATAATAAGAGTCCCGGAAACGGACAAAATAAAGTACAAGAAAGTTTTTATCATAGTTCCAACACGATATTATTTAAATTCGCTGAAACGAAGTAGCGGGTTACACTATTATAATAGCTTCACTAGCTTTTCCTTT
Source organism: Cyaniris semiargus (assembly GCA_905187585.1). Classification (NCBI taxonomy): domain Eukaryota; kingdom Metazoa; phylum Arthropoda; class Insecta; order Lepidoptera; family Lycaenidae; genus Cyaniris; species Cyaniris semiargus. The sequence continues at coordinate 3,773,551 of LR994551.1, forward strand.
TTTAGGATCTCATAAAGCAACGGATCATACCGAAAAAGCACCAATTCGGTTTTATTTAACACCGAGTGCACCGAGTCAGAGCTAATGTAAATTGTCATTACCCTAAGCCTGACCAGTGTCGAATGTTTAAGATTCCCGGTTTTTTGCGTCGAAACGATTTAGTAGGGGAACCCAGTGGGTGGAAATAACAAAGACGATAAAACTGTTCGTTCGAAAAAGGGATATTGAATGAGGTCAGACGTATTCGGTGTTGGGGACAGACTACCACCAGCTATTGTTAGATACCAGTCGATAGGAACTAGCATTGAGGTGTTATAATGTGATTTGTTTTAGAATCGGGTTCTAAAATATAGTTGTGACGGCATGACGTACATAAACCTGAATTAAAATGCAGAAAAATGCAGGCATGGTAAAGAGAAACAGAGCAAAGAGATGGCACTAAATACTAAACTAACTACTAAACCTATAGGACTTTTATTTGATCATGTATACGCCTTAAATTATTGTTATTTGTGATAGTTAATTAAATTAACAGATTAATTGAAGATCGATTTAGTCTTGGTCATCAATTATAATTATAATAACTCATTATTTGTACTTGTTAGGGTTGATTCAGACCGCAACGCGACGCGTAGATGCATTTCTAAATTTATATGGATTCGACACATTCGCAAGACGTCTGACGCAATTGAAATCCGTCAAATCCATACAAATTTATGCCGCGCCGCGTCTCGACTCGCCTCGTCGCGTTGCGGTCTGAATTGACCCTTAGGGGTTTCCTATGCTAAACACATACAAATCTTCTAGTCTGACATAATATTTTAACTAAAAATTAAATCGAAAATGTCATGTACATTTTCATATCCTTACATAACACTGCACAGGTTTTAAAATTATGCAGGTTCATTAAATTAGCAACATAAATCAGACACATGGTCGCGAGTGGAATTTATAGCTGAATATAATAGAAATATAATCGTTAATCCGCTCATATCTGGCCGGCTGCCTAAAACTTTTGCCCGACGCATACTGCAGGAGAGATAAGGCTGAGAGTTTCTGTAGTTTGACCGGAGTACTAAGGCATCGATGTCGGTCGTTGACTTTTCATGTATCCATTAGAGATGATTTTTTTTTATGAAATAAGGGGGCAAACGATCAAACGGGTCACCTGAGGGAAAGCAACTTCCGTCGCCCATGGACACTCGCAGCATCAGAAGAGCTGCAGGTGCGTTGCCGGCCTTTTAAGAGGGAATAGGGTAATAGGGGAGAGTAGGGATGGGAAGAGAAGGGAATAGGGGAGGGAAGGGAAGGGAATAGGGTAAGGGATTGGGCCTCCGGTAAACTCAATCACTCGGCGAAACACAGCGCAAGCGCTGTTTCACGCCGGTTTTCTGTGAGAACGTGGTATTTCTCCGGTCGAGCCGGCCCATTCGTGCCGAAGCATGGCTCTCCCACGTATAAATTGATGATTTATTCTAATCTCCACGAGAAGGACCTAAAGTTTTTAAAAGTTTTTCCTAGGCTCATGAAGTGAGGAAACTCTACGCGAACTGATGAACCACATAATATTATACAAGGTGTAATAAATCTAAGTGATAAAACATTATGATATTGTGTCTCTTATATAGAGTTCGATGTGAAAGTAGCTGCGATGAAAGACTAGATTTTTTTTTGTGATTTGTATGAGCCCGAGCGCGATGAATTTTTCCATACAAAAGCAAAAAAGTTGCTCTTTAAGTCTGCTACTTTTACAGTGAACTCCACATAAGGGACTCATACACACCTTGAATATTATGTGTTTCATCGGTACGCGTCGAGTTTCCTTACTTCATGAGCCTTGGTAATACTTTAAAATCTTTTTGTCCATATCATGGAGTTTTTTTTTTTTTAATATATTCTTGTTCCCCCGAACGTTATACAGGTAAATGCTTACTATGTAACATTTTTATATTGTCGTATTTTTAAGTGTTATACAAATATACAAGATTTTATTACTTTTTTATACATCAACATCACTTCATTTTTATATAATTACTACACATAATATAATTACTATAATTTTTACACTCTGTTTTTTATCGTTTTAAACTTACTATTGTTTTCTTTTCATATACATTACTGCTTCATTTTTTATATCATGACATTTATTCACATTTACTTTAGTTACAAATACCTTTACACCATTTAGAGTGGATTGCACCGGAGGCGTGGTTATAGTTACAGTTATGGTCAAAGTCTAACTTAACTTTAACCTTTAAACTTTGACCACGGAATTTGACAGATGTCTGTTGCGTTGATTTTTTTGTTAAAGCTACAGTTACAGTATAAAAAATGAATTATCCGCAAAAATCGTCAGGAAAAATGTTTGTTATAACAACATTGTGATCCATTGTAACTTTTCACGAAAAAAATTCGATATAAGTTTGAGCGGTTATGGTTATCTTTAAATATGGCGTCCTTAACCAGAGATTTGACATTTTGCTCTGTAGTTATAGTTAAAGTTACAGTTATAGTTAAAGTAAGTTGGTGCAATCATGGAGGAGAAGTATCATGGAGATTAGAATGAGTCATCAGTGCCAATACATAAAATAATTTGACTTAAGTTGATCAAATAATAGTTTGATGATCAATTCAATTGAAGGCTACGAGTTCAAACTAAAAAAAAAATCACCGAAACACTATATTTTGTTGATAGACTGTCATTTAAGAAAATTATAGTGTAACGGTATTTAAAATTAGACGATGACATATATACAGTTTCAGTTCCTTTGTGGTGAGACTGTGAGAGTGCCGACTCAAGTTTTATCCATCTTCGAGGTCGATGAGTTCTGGCCCGCCGGTGTAGTTTACCGGAGGTTCCGGGGGAGGCTCCCGAACGAAGCGTGACTTTACGTGAATACTTTACGTGATAAAGTGTAGTGTGATTGTGTGTGTGAATGTGTAAATAATATATATTAGGATAAAATTGTTCGGCGTGCATCCGTTGTCTGATTGCCATAACACAAGTTTTTACTTAGCATGGGATTAGACGACGTGATCTACGCTACCTAGCTTTTATACTATTGTATATTATTGTATGCTTAATAAAGAATTTGAATTTGAATTTTGAATTTCACTAACACGTTAATACCACAATACAGTAGCGTAACAACGAACGAAGTTAAATTCGTGTACTCAGTTTTACGCACGTGGTAATACTAGACTAGTCTGCTCTCTAAAGTTACCTGAAATTACGTTTATGAGTGCGAGATTCGGATAAAGAATCCACTGTGTATTTAAATACGTTTGAATAAAAGGCTAAGTAAATACATTATCCAATTATGTACAGCAGTAACAATTGCAGCGACACAATAGTGCTCTCATTCTTCTTCAGTAACGAGACATTTATATTTCAATGTATCTTGCCGAGCATAAGCATTGATAATAAGTTGTTCCTGTCTACTATTGTGCTTGTAAAGTTACTCGTATTTCTTTGACTCGCTAAACTAATCATGCGCTCGTACTTTGAGTTTGCTAAACATGATACTTTTCATGTTCACATATTTAATAATATAAAAGTTAAGATAAAGTAAATAAAACTTAACAGAATAAAAAAATATGCAATGTAGAGTATTAATTCTGTTCTATGCTCCTAATATTTAGGTATGTAATGTTCTGAAGTTTAAACTTCTATAGCAGCAATGAAATGATAGCAGAGGGCTCGTAATCCCACACTGTATAATATTATGGCAATACAACGTTTGCCGGATTAATTAATATTTCTAGAAAAAGTTTATATCTAGATTCACATTTCACCTTCCTTCTGTACTGTCTTCTTCCTGATAAAACACTCATCTACCTTGGGTTAATCATATACATGAGTATAAGAAGAGAATTTAGTTGTTGGCCGTTAAACTTCGTTTGCTCCCCTGCCCCCTGGCTAAGGGGGACTCAAGGGGGGCAGAATCGGTCCCGGCGGGACACTCATCGGATCGGCACCTAAATTGGATTTGAGTGCGAGTCGCAATACGTCAAAGTCTCCATCAATCGAAGGTCGCTTGTGAGCCGAATACGCGTCAATTGTCACACGCGTGCTCGAAATATTACGTTACAATGCGGTAGGGTTTGATTTCAGCGAAATAGGCTGTTGAATTTCACCGGTAATAGGACCTTTATACCTAAACACAGTATTGATTCTAAAAGCGAAATCTTAGTACTAAAAGCCAAAAAAGCAGCTTACAAAAACCCATAAGGGTGAATCAGCAAGATATTCTGCTCCTCAATATTTTTTGGGTTGGCCAAAGTTTTAAAGTCCAAAATTATAATTTTTTAACAAAATATTTAACCCGACTTCCAAGGTAAACACCATATTCTTAAAATAATCTAAAAAGTATGAAATTATCCTTAATCTTCATTAGTGCTTTTTCAAAATTCGACTAAAACTTAACTAATTCTGTACTCAATCTTCATTCATTTGAAATGGGTACCAGCCCAGAGCTGAGACTTAACCGGTACCGACTTCAAAAGAATGAAAATTTAGTACAGAATTAGTTGAGGTTTAGTCGAATTTTGAAAAAAGCACTAATGAAGAATAAGGGTTATTTTATACTTTTTAGATTACATATTTGAAGAATATGGTTTTTACCTAGGAAGTCGGGTTAAATTTTTTGTTAAAAAATAATAATTTTACTATTTTTAGCTACCCATAAGGCTTTATGCGTAGATAACCACTAAGAAAGTTAACTATTCACATTATATTACTGTGAGTGGTGCAAAATCTTACTTTTTGGTAGCATATGCCTCGAATACTTCAGAAAAAAATTGAAATGACTATATGTTTTCATAGAAATTTCAAGGAGTCTCTTCGATTCCTCATGGATCTCATCATCAGATCACCACTTTTATGAACATGGTACCATATTCGGATTCAACCCTATACAAAAACAAAATAATTATCAAAATCGGTCCACAAATGGCGAAGTTATGGTTGAACATACAAAAAAAAATATACAGACGAACATATAACCTCCTCCTTTTTGGAAGTCGGTTAATAAGCATCATTAATGCAATGAAATTGTAATTCCAACGTCGTAAAATTGGACTCTAAGTCTACATAACATATCGGATACGAAATCTTTAAACCAACAATATCAGAGCTACTGCGAGGTAACAGAACTTAAACAATCAATTTTAAATTATTCTAGCTCTCTACCCTATTTATTGATCATGTCAGTCTGTCATAGATTCCGGCTGTCAGGCGTCATATCTGTATGAAGAGGCATAGATGGCTTTGAAGGCACTGCCGGAAATACTTGCATCAGACCTTTGACATGAAAAATATTACTTTTCTGTTTCATTCACTGTAAAATTAGCAACAGTGTTCTGCAAAGACGTCTCAGACAAATACACACACACACACACACACACACACACACACACACGCATTTTTTTAACTTAGGGCTTCCTACGCTAATCTTTTTTAAAATAAAAGCCTGTCTTTAAATAACATAGCGTTCCTCGTATACGCGATAGATTACATAGTTATGTTAACGCAGGTCTAACTTTAACTCAGACTGGCGGTAAATATAGAATAACAATTTGTTTTTTAAGGGTTATTCACTTTTCCGATTTTTGTAAAGAATACTTGTTTATGAAAAATATCAGAAGCAGACAGCTAAAATCGTCGTGAAGCGACGTAAATAAAAACATCGTTTATCTATATTGATCGTGAGATTATTTATTCCGTTGAATAATTCATGAATTTAAATATTATTTTCGCATTATTACGCAGACATCAATTCCGATGTACAGGGAAAATCAAATATCGAAATATTTTTGGATATTCTGAAATATCTCAAAATATTTTCTGGAGACGGAATCTAGTTTTGGCTTCGTCAGAATTCTTTGACATTCAAAGTTCTCATATTTGGCTTGCCATTTTCACATCTAAGATTTCTGAACCTTTACGTTTGGCAACAAAATTGATTGTTTTAATCTTAAGGTGCTCCCTCACCGGGAACATTCGCTTGTAATGTAACGTTACAGAGTCGAACATTACATCAGTGAGGGAGGAGAACCTAGCATTACAATGCGCACCTTGTAATGATAGAATGTGTTACAACTTGTAACATTAACGCTACGTGACAGTTAAGTCAGCTTGCTATGAAATGCTCAAAATCGAATCTATAATGTTACATAACACGCGAATGCTCGTCAGTATTGTAATGTAATGCTCAAAGTCGAATCTAAAATGTTACATTACACGTGAATGCTCGCGATGAGGGAGCACCTTTATACACCTTTCTATATAACGGTTTCTCGGCAACAACTTTTTATTGATATACTGAAAGCATAATATCCATGAGGTTCAGTATTTGGATTTAATAATATATAATAAAAGAAATATTATCGGGCTTTCACTAAGAGAAAACCTACTTGTAACTAGATAATTCTTCGACCGGAGAACCACGAATTTTTGTTGTCTTGTTAGTCTCCCAGGTTCTATATTTTAATGCCTCATACACAAAGAAAACATATATTTCTGTTTACTTTTTAATTATTTTCTCAAGCACCGATACTTTTCAACTTTATGAATTTTTCCGCCCGTATTTAAGGCCATCATTTATCATACCTATAGTTTCAATCATTACATAAATCTTACATATCTGGAGAACGGAATATCAATGGAATTGAAATATAAATTCTTGGGAAATCTTTTGAGATCATATGGTTACTGACCTATCCATAGACCTTATTGTTTGGTAATAAAGTTCAAAAATGATGATCTGGATATGTCCGCGACTGTACCTTGAACAAATTGGTTCATTCTTTAGTTCCCACTACCTGTCGTTTGTCAGCTTTTGATTTCAAGTTATTCTATTAGAGTACTCAATTACATTTAAGGCGTTTGTGCGAGTAGTTTTAGGTAGGTTTGCTTAAAGAGATGCTAAACTGCGTTATAATATTAAGATCTGAAGTTTATTATAATTGTGTTATACGCAGTAAATAGTGATAAACCGTGTAAGTGACTTTATGACTCTAAAATATTCATAATATTATAGAAAGCATTTGACATCGCTATTTTTACACAATCTTATATATAAAATTCTCGTGTCACAATGTTAGTTACCGTACATAGTTACCCTACCGAAATGGCTTTACTGATTTTTACCGAATTTGATATGCATATTCAGTAGGTCTGAGAATCGGCTACTGGCTACTTTTTATATTGATAAGTGCATTTGTTGAATAAATAATAGTAAACTATTACAACTCGAGACTGACGGCGACCATTGTTTGTGCGACGGGATAGCGATGGACGTTGCCATGGTGACATACTTATTTAGTCACTTAAATAAAATAATATGGGCGAAATACTTTATATGGTAAAACAACGTTTGCCGGGACAGCTAGTATTATATAATATATTGGTTATTACTACACAGTATAAAATAAATTTGCTTCGCGCTGTCTGTCTTTATGAATACTGAAATCTTTAAGTGAACGTAAAATATTTTAATGCGGTTTTTTATAGATTTCCACTTTAGGAAAATTTGTAATATTATAATAATATGTTTACATGACATGCATACATATGGTAGGAATAGTATAAACACACTGATAATTTTAGAAGTACAGCGTCAGATTTCTGTACGAAGCTGCGGCACGTCGCTAATACAGAAAAAAAATACGTGTGGCACTCGGGAACTGCCGTGGTAAAGCTATTGCATAGCATTTTTATTAACTTATGCAATTATAATTCCCATACGTCTAGTCGCGCGCACACAAATACCGTGCCGATGTCTGCAGAACTGAAACCACGTTAGACGATGCACGGCAACGCCGCACCGACCGACACACCGGTCGGAGTGGAGAGTGTTAGGATTATTTTCGTTACGGAATTTCTTGATGCGGTCGTCGCGCTCAGAGCCTGCGATAAAAGAATATGCAATAGCCTAATAATATTTTTTTTGCAATTTTGATCTATACAACACTATTGTTCGATTTTACCTGTAAATTACAAATACGTAGAATAATGCATGTTATCATTATTAATTAACTCGTAATTAACTCGATCATATAGTTTGAGACCGTGATTGAACGTGAATATTAATGTTATACTAAATGTTGCCCGCAACTTCATTGCACCGAAATTCGACTATGGGAAACTGTCCATTTTTGTAGACAAAACTATCCTATGTCCTTTCCTGGGACTTAAAATATTTACCTTATTTAGTATAAAACTCTAAAAGACATTTTAGGATCTCATGATCGTAAGGGTAAATTCAGACCGCAACGCGACGAGGCGAGGCGCGGCGCGGCATAAATTTGTATGGATTTGACAGATTTAAATTGCGTGAGACGTCTTGCGAATCTGTCAAATCCATATTATAAATTTAGAAATGCATCTACGCGTCGCGTTGCGGTCTGAATCAACCCTAAGTTGTGTTAATTTTATTGGTAATTCCTGGATGTCCTAGGACTCAAAGAATTAACCTAATTTAGTTCAAAACTCTACATATGAAGCACAAAAGGGGTACAGACATATACACTTTAGACACATATTAGTATGTATAGCGGGAGCGATCAGCGTCGTAAAATCAGGATGGTTCGCAAGGGACACAAAAGTTTGTCATAAAACTTTCGGTTCTAAACCTGGGGCCCAAATCTCACATCTCGAACATGTAGTATTGCAACTGATTGTATTTTCGAAGGAAATAACTAAAGTTAGATTTATATACGTCCGCGCGAACGAGCGGTTTGGCCGCTGCACCGCGAGATCTCAAGCAATATTATGTAGCTATTTATTTAACGCGCCGCCCAACCGCGCGTTCCGTCGTACGTATATACATCGAGTCTTATAATATACTTGTCATATGAATATCTATTTATAAGAATTTATAAGACAATAATAAGTATTTTAACTTATTTTTGAACAGAAAAGGATATATTTTTTCTTTAAAGAAAAAGCTGTATTTTCATCAGTGCGTGACACTTACGACTATTGTATCCTGAGCGTATAGTGAGAACGGGGCGCGTAGGTAAACTCGCGTTTCGCCTCTGTGTATGGAGTTAAAATACTGTTACAAAAAGTTCAAACGGTAAACGGAGGAGAGAGAGAGAACGGAGGTACAAAAACTCATATAAAATATCTGAAGTATGAAATTCTGTGTCTCGTTATTATGAATATCCCACACCTTAGGTAACTATTTAGTACTAGATGACGCCCGCAACTTCGTTGCGCCAAAATTCGTTTATCGCGCGGGAACCGTACATTTTTCCGGGATAAAAGTATCCTATGTCCTTTCCCGGGACTTAAAGTATTCCCATACCAAATTTCAGCAAAATCGGTTCAGCGGTTTAGGCGTGAAGAGGTAACAGACAGACAGACACACTTTCGCATTTATAATATTAGTATATTAGTATGGATATGGATAATCTGCTACCTTAGCATTGCCGTGTCATGAACCTCGTATCGTAATTATTGACCCGCTGTTAACTATCACTGAGTTAACACATAGAGACCATCACTTATTCAGTGTGAACGGCCCTTACACCGAGCTAGGGTAATTGAAGGCTAAGTGTCTGGGTATTGATCCTGTTAACTACCCTTAGGATTGTAGGACTATCGTATATGTACTTGTTTAGTTGTCAAATCAACTGTGTAATAAATATTGTGAGCATATATTTTGCTAAGGCGAACCCAAGGCAAAGCTAAAATAAAGGGCGAAGCGAAGCGCAAAGTGCGCTCTACCGTAGCTCCAAAACTATATATCTTATACTACTAAATATAATATAATATCTATGGACGCTTCACACCACGTCAGTCTGGCCCCATGCTACGTACCTAAAGGACTTGTGTTACAGGTACCAGACAACGGAAATATATTTAATACTTTTATACTATACATATATTTAAGATTTTTATTATATTATACACATGTTTAATACATATCCATGACCCAGGAACTTTGAAAACTTTTTGTTCCGTCGGCCGGATTCGAACCCGCGACCCCCGGCTTGAGCTACCAACATCCCACCAACTGAGCCACAGATGTCGTATTCTTATAATATACTTCTAGCAAACACTATTTTGTTACAGAATGAAACGCCGAAGTATGGTTATAGCAATATCATTCATAGGTCTACGACTATCTACATCTAAACATATCCAACTACTTGATGACGCCGCCGACTCCGATGCTCACAAATTCTTTCATCGCGGGGGAACCGTACATTTTTTCTTTATACAAAGTTTCCAATGCCCTTCCCTGGGACTCCAAAGTATCTCCATACTCAATTTCAGAAAAAATGGTTTAGCGGTTTGGGCGTGAAGAGGTATCAGTCAGAAACACTTTCACATTTATAATATTACTAGCTGTCCCGGTAAATATTGTTTTGCCATATAAAGTATTTCGCCCATATTATTTTTCAAATAAGTATGGCACCATGGCAACATCCATCGCTGTCCCGTCGCACAAACAATGGTCGCCGTCAGTCTCGAGTTGTAATGATTTTCTATTATTTATTCAACAAATGCACTTATCAATATAAAAAGTAGCCAGTAGCCGATTCTCAGACCTACTGAATATGCATATAAAATTTGGTAAAAATCAGTAAAGCCGTTTCGAAGGAGTACAGTAACTAACATTGTGACACGAGAATTTTATATATAAAGAAGATTAGTATGGATCTACGGGTCTATCTACATTTAAATTTATTAAAGTTATTTTGTTATAAAAAAACCAATTTAAACAAACATCAAACGAGCATCAGCATAATAAACGATGCGATAGAGCCTCGCGAGAATGCACAACATTAGGATATTAAAAATGCAATAGCTATCTATCACACGGTGAAACTTTATTAAAGGTCGATTGTTTTCGCTCCTACTTTGTTAGCAGTTGGGGGCGACAGGGCTATTTTAATTTAGCAGAACGTTGCCGGAGAAAAAGTCTTCATTTCGCCAATTTCAGCTGTGAAATTCCCGGTTTAAACGTGCGCTTTTTTGCCAGATAAGCGAGCTGTTTTGTGTTCGTTGCATTAGTAATGTTGTTTCATGTTATAGTAGATAGATAACAAATTATTTATTTGTTAACACAATAACTAAATTGTCTTATAAACTTACAGATAAATATGTACATGATTGAATAGCCTAAAAATCCAATTCTCCTGGCAATATTAATAAAACAATCTAGTATTAGATTAGAGTGGGCTTCGATAAAACTTTTACCTTAATGAATAGTATCATGGACCGAAAACCTTTTAACGTAAATAGCAAAGAATATCGGACGAAATATATTTCTTTAACTTTCAACTAATATCATCTGGATTTATACGACTATTCATAAACTTTAGGGCACCTGGGTTCGTTCAATTTTAGCATGTATCCCCAGGTGGTAGGGTTTAAAATGAGATAGCACGGTTTCAGCCACTTTGCAAGAATACACACATACGTTACTGAAAGCCAGCAGCGAGCTGGTTTTTCGTTACAAACTTTTTCAAACCAATTATCTGAAATAGTTTTTCCTGCCATTGATGAAGAATCAGAGTTATGATTCAAGTTTCCGAACCTGTTATTGATACGGGTAGTTACGTAACAAAATTAGATTTAGTTGAACTAACAACTATGAAGTAATTTAAGACCTATTAAAGTAGTAATAATTATACCACAGAAAATAAAATGCTTTCGTACAAAGGAAAAACTAAATACAAAACTATAAAGTCCATTTCACTACAGAAGCATACATTGACGACCTCTGTGGCTCAATTGGTTGAGTGTGTGGCAGCTCAAGCTGGGGGTCGCGGGTTCGAATCCCGCCGACGGAACAAAAAGTTTTCAATGTTCCCGGGTCTGGATGTGTATTAAATATGTGTATGATATAATAAAAAACTTAAATATATGTATAGTATAAAAGTATTAAATATGTTTCCGTTGTCTAGTACCTGTAACTCAAGTCCTTCAGGTACTTAGCACGGGGCCAGACTGACGTGGTGTGAAGCGTCCATAGATATTATTATTATTATTGACGACAGAGCAATGGACATATGACGCCTTGGAAGTGATTTAATGATGTTATCTGTACAATTAGTGTGTATTATTTTATTTTGCTCTTTGATTATAATATATACTCCGCGCATAAGCTGTGAAGAAGTATAGAAAAAGCTTTGTTTTCATTTTCACTAAATTTTGCACAATATTACAATTATTATATGATTGTATCGCCAGCAGAGACGTTATATTATTATAAACTTATGAAAAAAAAAAACAAAAATTTTTTGGTTCTCAAAGTACATACAAACTCGGGGTTTTTTAATACAAGAAAGTAGTTCCTTTACCCACAGGGTCCCGGCTATCTCAAAAGGTCTGTATCCACTTAAGTAGCCACAATCTCTACACAATTCTCTGGATAAGGATATTGAGCGTGCATTGGACTGTAGTTTCCCTTTACTATCTATTTGCTTCATACCTTCCTGTTTGACCGGGAAATTGCGCCGAAAATTCCAGGGAAAACATTACAATATTAAGGCGAGCACTTACCTCAATTCCAAAACGATAACCTTGCGAACGCGAATGCCAAGCGTGTACGCATCGCAATAAGATTCCTTTTAGCTTAGCATAAAATTGTAAGTTACGACGGGCGGATCTTCTCTATTTTATTTTTCGTGTGTTTTTAGGGTTCCGTACCTCAAAAGGAAAAAACGAAACCCTTATAGGATCACTTTGTTGTCCGTCTGTCCGTCCGTCCGTCTGTCAAGACCCTTTTTCTCAGGAACGCGTGGAGGTATAAAGCTGAAATTTATATCAATTACTCAGGTCTACTGTCCCTTGAAGCTGTGAAAAAATCAAACTTCTAAGCCAACGCAATCAAAAGATACAGCCGTTTATGCCGCAAATTTTCGACACTTGCAAGGGAATCAAAACCTACAGGGTGCTTCCCGTGAACTCAGAATCTTGAAATTTGGTACGAAGCAACGTCTTATAGCATAGATAAAGGAAAAATTACGAAAACCATAAATTTTTAGTTACATCACATAATATATATTTTTTTAATAATTTTAAACTTACTACCCATTTCCTCATAAACGCGTAGAGGTATTAAATTGAAATTCATACCAAATACTCAGGTCTATAATACCTTTAAGCTGTAACAAAATCAAACTTTGTAAACCTTGCAGGTTTGTACGGAACCCTCGGTGCGCGAGTCCGACTCGCACTTGGCCGGTTTTTTTTTTTAAAAATATCTTTTGAAATAAATATTAAAAAAAAAGATTATTCGTTTCAGACCTTTTTAAAATAGATTCATTGACAATTTATTAAAATAAAATGTAAGTTATTCTTGTTAATACTTATATTTCGATGACAAAGAGTTTTGTCGGAGGTGAGTTTGTAAATTAATTACAGCGAAAGTATTATTTTTTATTAAAATGTTTTTGATTTAAACCCTTTTAAATATTGTGCTCTATATCTCATATTTTTTTACATTTCGTTATTATATTGGAACTAGGTAAATCGAGTATCAAGAAATAACAAAATGGGGTTTCAGCCCGCCTTAAAAATCAAATACAACTTTAAATGTTAGGTTCGACTGCTTTTGTGATGTTGTAACTTGGTATATTAATATAACATTACAAATCTGCAGTACAGTAAGTCAGCATTTCATTTAAATTGCTACAGAATTTTGAGCGTATACAGAAGCGAGACTAACAGACAACATAATTTCGCATTTAATATTAGTAAGATCGTTAAACGTAGAATCATTATCATTTAAACAGTAAATTACAAACATACGATATATTTTACTATATCTTCCTTTTTATTTCCTAAAAAAACTACCAACAGAAATATTTTCTTGAAAATACGTAGGCTCGTTTCGCAAAATTTATCGAGCACTAATATGAGACCTCGTTAGCGCAACAGCCTTCATTAAGACCCATATGAAAACCTAAATGATTCCCGCGACTTAACAAGCTTGCATACTGGTATTGGCAAAAAAATCGACCAAGTGCGAGACACAATTGTGTGGCAGGTTCCGTCTGAAAAATATACGATATTTTAGAAGATTCTTTAAAATACGAGGATGGTTGTTACGGGGAGAAAAATTTTGAAAACGTGGTTAGTTAGAAAATTGAAGAATTATTCCGATGACATAACCTCACCGCTTTTGACAATATAACTTCATAGTTAAGACGGAATGATGTCCGACGGGCCCACTAGTCTGCAATAATATACATACCTAGTATAAAGATGGTTTAAATTTTATTTCTAGGGTGAAAACAAAATCTTGTTTCTACGTTACGGAACCCGTTAAAAAACCTAAAAATTTCATTGATTCGCCATTGACAGAAGATATAAAGGAACGAAGTATTGAAGTGTCAATGAAAAAGTGCGCCTGCAATACGTATTACGTTTAAAGTGTTCCTTTGAATTTAGATGCGAATAGGATTCCGATTTAAAGTGTGAGGTGTTTCAGATGTTGCTAGGATTAAATCTGGGTAAATTTATACTTTATCACCTAGTATATCCCACAACCTGAGCACTTTTGTGGTACATTTTACGGAAAAAACTATCACGCCTATTGATTTGTGCTTTAACATAGTAATTTTTATTTATATGTAGATGTGTTATCATCGGTCAGTCAAGTTTTGGTTACTATTAAAATATGTAAAAAAAAACTGCCTTAAATATTATTACGCAGAAAAAGGACGCGAGTCCTCACAAAGCTCGGCTTTTAGCTAGTGTTATCTATTATATATAACTATTTATCAATGATCATTTTTTATAACGTGAAAAGATAACATAATGGTAATCGTAAATTTTGTTTCTAAAAACTATCGTATATCCCGGAACTCATTATACCAAATTTATCCTAAATTAGTTCAAGAGTGTAAGGTAAGGTGTAAGGTAACATTGAAATGAAATTAAAGATAGACAGACACATTTTTGCATACATCCATACATCCATACTTAATATTATAAATGCGAAAGTGTGTCTGTCTGTCTGTTACCTCTTCACACCCAAACCGCTGAACCGATTTTGCTAAAATTTGGTATGGAGATACTTTGAGTCCCGGGAAAGGACATAGGATACTTTTTATTCCGAAAAATGTACGGTTCCCGCGCGATTAACGAATTTTGGCGCTACGGAGTTGCGGGCGTCATAATATAGTGGACTATAAAAAGGCCACAATAATAATTATAGTGTCCCTGCTACGCAGCGCCCTACGCTGCTACGCCGCTACGGCGTAGTGCTACGCCGTTACGTAGACCCGTACGCCAGCGTAGACATTACCCATACTAATATTATAAATGCGAATATTACATTTTGTCAAGAAAGAGTAGACGCTGAAATTAATTTTCCAAACATAATCACGATCAAATGGTAGTTTATGCGCCTTGTATTTTCACAGAGAACGTTAATACACCTTAAATATTAACGCTCTGATACAATTTTTATTTGCAATAATAAGGATTTTGTACTTTTTATGTGATTTAAAAGTTATGTTCGGCGTCTACTCTTGACAGGCTATATACAGGCTATATAGGAGTTGCGGGCGTCATCTAGTAGTTCTATAATGTGGCTAGCCTCTTTGTTGGAGACAGGGGACAGTCAAGAGGCCTTATATTAAAATATGGGAATTGAAATATGTATGGAATGTTAATATATCGCCTTGAAGGTTAATCACATACAATATTTTCAATTTGGAACCTCGACTTGCTTCGGTTTTGTTGTAATGGTGCTTCCTCACCGGGAGCATTTGCGTGTAATGTAACGTTACAAAGTCGAGCATTATATCAGTGAGGAAGAAGAACCGAGCATTACAATGCGCACTTTGTAATGATACAATGTGTAATATCTTGATACAACTTGTAACATTAATGCTACGTGATAGTGAAGTCAGCTTGCTATGGAATGCTCAAAGTCGAATCTATAATGTTACATTACGAGTGAATGCTCCCGGTGAGGCAGCACCTTTATGTTAAGTTATAAGCGATCCTAGATCTATCGTGTAACACTTATTCTGAATCCATTTAAATGTAGGTGAAACGCGAGGAAGGAACGCTTATTCGATATAAAAAGGTTTCGCGTTCGTTACCGTTTGCCAATGAATCGTCTCGGAGGAATCGACTCCTGTAACTAATGCTTAGGCGGTCCCACTGCCGCCGTTACCGACAAATTTTCAAATAAAATGCCACTTTTTTAATTTATAATAATTGAGGCCGTCTATGGGCTTTTCACCCATATCTTTTTTAGGGTTTCGTACACAAAGGTTAAAAACGGTACCCTATTACTAAAACTTCGTTGTCTGTCCTTCTGTCCGTCTGTCTGTGTGTCGCCAGGCCGTATCTCAAGGACCGCTATAGCTAGACTTCTAAAATTTTCACAAATTATGTATATCTCTTGCCGCTATAACAATAAATACTAAAAACAAAATAATATATATATATATATATATATATATATATATATATATATTTATATATATATATATATATTTTTTATGAAATAAGGGGGCAAACGAGCAAACGGGTCACCTGATGGAAAGCAACTTCCGTCGCCCATGGACACTCGCAGCATCAGAAGAGCTGCAGGTGCGTTGCCGGCCTTTTAAGAGGGAATAGGGTAATAGGGGAGGGTAGGGATGGGAAGAGAAGGGAATAGGGGAGGGAAAGGAAGGGAATAGGGTAGGGGATTGGGCCTCCGGTAAACTCACTCACTCGGCGAAACACAGCGCAAGCGCTGTTTCACGCCGGTTTTCTGTGAGAACGTGGTATTTGTCCTGTCGAGCCGGCCCATTCGTGCCGAAGCATGGCTCTCCCCCGTATAAAATTGAGGGGGGGGTCCCATACAACAAACGTGATTTTTTGGCCTTTTTTGGTCGATATCAATAATGGCAACAGGTAGGCACTTGAAAAAAAAAAGAGACACAAAAGCCTTATATATATGTGTACTTTAATAATTAATAATAATATTCAAATAAAATAAGAATTTAAGGGAGGCTCCCATACAAAAAACACAATTTTTGGCCTATTTTGCTCTATAACAGTACGGAACCCTTCGTGCGCGAGTCCGACTCGCACTTGGCCGATTATGTGTTATTATTTTTTTCAAATTTTAAAACATTCTAATTGTCCATTACGCCTTGGACTTTTTTAATTTATTATATCCCATATATATCCCACAACCTGAGCACTTTTGTGGTACACTTTACGGAAAAACTATCACGCCTATTGATTTATGCTTTAACATAGTAATTTTTATTTATATGTATATGTGTTATCATCGATCAGTCAAGGATTGGTTACTATTAAAATATAAACAAAACTGCCTTAAGAGCGGGCTGTCAAATTTTGCTGTGTTTTCTAATTATTATTACGATCCCGGAAGACGATTGACTCAAATGAAATTGAGATTTATTTAATCATTGTATATTTATCTGATATTTGGCTAACCAAAAACACGATTCACTTATTTTGACTCGATAGTTTTATTTTTTGAAATTATGTATCTTTCTGGGCTTTTCAACAAATACCTGTTACACTTATTGAATTACTATAGGTCTACCAGAATCTGATAGTAATTTTTGACAGCAGATTTTCAAAAAATATCCTTGATAATTGGATGAATTTTTATATTTGCATGTTTAACACACAGAATCAGCTGCTATAAGAAAAAAAAGGATCAAAATGTTTTATTCCAATTACCCCGGTATTGCTAGAGTCAATTTATTTTCTCACTTTTTGCTATCAGATTCTGGTAGACCTATATCATTAAATGACTTGCACTACTACAATCACACACTTTGTAAAATAATAGCTAAAGGAAATATTAGTATTGCATAACAAAAAATATTATAACAGGATTTTAGGACTTACGACCTTTACTTTCATGCTATAATGCGGGAACCGTTGTTACGCGATATTGTTCACTATTAGCTGCAGCATAAAGCATATTGCCGGAGCACGATTCATGGAATCATTGTATCACGATTGGAGGATAGCGGTGTGGGTAGGCGGGGCTAGCGTTTTGACAGTAGGCTCTTAAAGATTATTACCACGCCGAAAAACGACACGAGCCCTCACAAAGCTCGGCTTTTAACTAGTTATTTTAATGTTTCGGGCAGTGTGGCAGCCAGCAGATCATTCATTTCATTTTGATTATGACACTCCAAGCATCGGCGGCATGTGTCGCTAGACCAATGTCGGTAGAAAGTGAAACCTATAACCTAGGTCATAAAGTTGCATTTTATTTGAATTTTTGCCGGTGACGTCACGGTGACCGTGGACAAACGGCCGTAGGCGGTTCCACGATAAAAGTAAGCCACAAACGGCAATCTTTGAGTTGTAAATTTATCTCCACAATCACGTGTTTTGGTAACGAGGTTAAGAAAATGTTGTCGATACGGGATTTGTTAAGTTTAGATTTGAGGATGTGAGTGGAAGAACCAAATAACTTACATTTTATAACATAAGGACAGTTACTAATTTTTTTCCCTTATAATTTAAACAAACTGTACCTTATCATCATTGGGCTAATATATCTGGCTTTACATGAAATCCACATTTTTTTTAATTTCAAATCATTTTCCTCGCCCTAAAGCCTCCATTTACGCAAAAAACGGCAATTTTTTAACTGTTACCTGCTTCTTCCACTCATATCTTCATTTATAAAGTGGTTTAGATTATCCTGTTAGTTCTAAAATAGCAGTAATAGTGAGTCAGACTTTCGTTTGTACAATGTTTTGTATTGATAACAGCAGATAGATGTGTAAGCTTAGTTACAAATTTGTTTGCTGTATTAGAGCGTTGTTTTTGTCAAGAAAAGCTATTCAGATAAATAATGTTATGAACGTTGTTCATTAAAACCTACGTAATTTGATCGGGTTAAGCCGAACTTACAGAGCACGATTAACATCAACTTATACTTCACATAATCTGACCAAATAACGTAGGTCCACCATCTGTGTATCAACCATTTCTTCGATGGAACTATCAGAGCAATTGATTCGTGTAGGAGCAGAAGACGGACCTAAGTAATTTGGTCGCGGTTAAACCCATCTGACAAATCACGATCGAGACAGACTTGAAATTACCCGCCCAAATCACGTAGCTCCGACAATGTGTATGAATCAATTTCTCTAATAGTTCCACCGGAGAAATTATAGGCAGATGGTAGACCTATGCAATTTGGTCAAGTTATGTCAAGGTTTAAGATCTTTGGTTTTAAAAGTAGCTTAATATGTGGGTCTCATTAAGCCCGGCCACACATTATCCGAAATTTCTGCTCAAAAAAATCGGAATCGAGATCAGAAATTCTGATAATGTGCGGCCGGGCTAAATCTTGACAGACATTTGGTAATTCAGTCAAATGAAAGTCTTCCGGCTTGACAAGTTGTCGAAACTTTTGTTGCGAGATATTCGAAAGTTTAAAATTACAAAGTAAAACACGATAGCGAAACTCGGTTTAATTACTACAAGGCATTGTGCTGTGGAACTCACAAACATTGAATCGAGTTCGAGTTTTATTGCGGTAATTGGAAACACCTTAGTTTCGTTATATAGGGGGGAAATATCATACAAAATCATGAATTAGGCAGAAAAAATTATAGTAAAATAATCTAACAAGGCTCACATAAGTATTTACCTTTCATTTGATTTTGATTTGTGGCATGCCCTTTGTGACTTCCCTTGGATTGATAATGATCTTGAGTGATTGTTGATTTGGCTGTAGAGAGTCAGACTCTATACCTAAATACAAAGTAGTAGTGTAGCTTATTGTAAATCCAAATAGAGTTTAGATATAGTTATATAGTATATAGTAAAAAGTAACAGGACAGCATCGCGTCCGGTTCTGGGATTATACTGTAGATGCCCGCCCTCGTTCGTCGCCCGTGAAATTTCACCGTAAACAGAGGTAAACGTTTAATCAGCACCAAATAGGGCTACCACCTAAATACTTCTTTGGACTCTCCAACTCTTCTTAAATTTAAAGGGTCTTAAGTTACATCTGAATCTGAAAAAGTAGTTTTATGTAATTGAGGTGCCCTTTTTGATGTGTTTGGACGTACGATACGTACAGCTAAAAAGTGCGTATTATTGTATGTTACAATTTTGAAGGTGACATCCCTAACAGCAAGTCACGTAAGCGGATACTCCAACATTTTCCAGCTGTTTGCTCTTCTTGATCATATTTCACTTCATTGTTAACGTCAGCTTCAAATAAAGAGTTACAACTGAAATTGTGTTACATGCTGGACTTTATATTCAAAGAACACGTATTTGACAAAAACGAAAAAGTTGCAGGATTATTATTCAGCGGTCAAGCAATGGCGCTTAGTTTATAATATTATTTAGAATGAGATCGATATTATGACATACTTTTGCTCTCAGCTTTGTTCGTGTAAATACAGTGTTCTAAAGTAACCGTACTTTTTAAGTTATTGCATAGCTTTTGTAACTAGCTGTGAGCGCGGCAACCAAATCAAGACATTCCGTAACGAAAAAACCTAACACCGGCTACCTCCGACCGGCACAGTGGTGCGGCAACGTCGGTGCAGCGTTGCCGTGCATCGTCTAGTATTACTTAGACTAGACTAGAGTATGCGAATTATAATTGCATAAGTTGATAAAAAATGCTATACAATAGCTTTACTGCAGCAGTCCATAAGTGCCTTACGTATTTTTGGGATAAAGAGTCTATGGGTCTTTTGCTAGTTCACACCACAGATTTTCGAACCGCGGTTCGAAACAGCGAAGAATTGTTTTTGAATTGCCCGATTCACACCGCGGTTCGAAACAGAGTCGAAGACCTTTATTTGAATTAGTGGATTCGAACCGCAGTGTAGATATTTCTATTATTACACATTCCTTTAAGTACAGTTAAGGTCAACATAATTAAGAAATCAAAAATAATAATTTTAAATCTTAAGACCAAACTAAAGTAAAAATATCCGAGATGGGCGCAAAAAATTACCGACTTATTGGAATAGGTAACATCATAAAAGAGTTATTAGCGGGTGAAATAACCATTGGCCATTGCCTGGAAGAATTAAGGGTTTAAAATTAACTTTATAATGATTTTTCGTGCATAAGTTTTTTTTACTCCTGTTTTACTACATTGGTTTTTTTTATTCTTTTTGATTATTTTAATTTTTCGACTCCGATTTTATACACTTATGTAGTGTTAAGATTTTTTTGTTTACATTAGATATTATTCTTATTGATTTGTTTAAATTTTTTTACTGCGATTTTATAGAATTACGAGAATATAGTTTTAATTATTTTTATACATTGCTCCCAAAGTGATAATGCGCATAGAAATTTTCGTAATTTTTCGGCAACGGTTGTATTTCCCGAGTGTCGGAAGACATCGCTGCAAGCGCTGTTTTTAAACTTAACTTTAAGAAAAACACCGCTTTGCGGCGACGTAGAGGCGCCTGACGTTGCTTGGACGTTACCATGGTAACGTCACTGGCCACGTCGCGATGGCTTCCCGGTGAGTTATAGCACAATATAATGACGGACCGGCGACAGCGGACAGCCACCGGCTATATGATAATATTTACTTCTATTTCCTTTGAACAAGGTGCAAAATGCAAGTGCATTGTTTGGGGCTCTTACGTTTCATAGATTCGGGTGTTTTCGTGATTACGACAATTAACGAAGATTTGCATGCGCATTATTAATTTGGGAGTACTGCGGGGCTAAAATGGTAACGTTTTGCAATTCCTCCAGAAAATGAATTGTCAAAACTATCAAACTGACAAATGTCAAATTAGTACAAATTGTGCAAATTACTAGACATATGAATAGCAAGCAGAGTGATTTTTAAAAAATAAATCATAACTATGATTCGTTTTTTAAAAATCACTCTGCTTCCAATTCATATGTCTAGTAATTTGCACATATTGTACTAATTTGACATTTGTCAGTTTGACTGTTTTTTTTTACGTGGTAGCATTTGTTTTACGTGGGAGAGCCATGCTTCGGCACGAATGGGTCGGCTCGACCGGAGAAATACCACGTTCTCATAGAAAACCGGCGTGAAACAGCGCTTGCGCTGTGTTTCGCCGAGTGAGTGAGTTTACCGGAGGCCCAATCCCCTACCCTATTCCCTTCCCTACCCTCCCCTATTCCCTTCCCTTCCCATCCCTACCCTCTCCTATTACCCTATTCCCTCTTAAAAGGCCGGCAACGCACTTGCAGCTCTTCTGATGCTGCGAGTGTCCATGGGCGACGGAAGTTGCTTTCCATCAGGTGACCCGTTTGCTCGTTTGCCCCCTTAATTCATAAAAAAAAAAAATCATTTTCTGGAGGAATTGCAAAACATTACCATTTTAGCCCCGCTGTAAAGATTATTTTCTTTTTCATTATTTAAAATTTACGACTGTGATTTTATACAATTATAATGTTTGTTTAATTTTAAAGTTAGCGATTACCTGTTCGTGGGCTGTGATTTACGGTTTGAAACCACTTTTCTATACGTCTGTACAAATAAATAAATGAGACTAAAAAATGTTTGTTACAATAATTATTGGCTTCAATTCGTGGTTCGAATCCACCTATACCAAAAAATAATTAATTAGCGGTTTCACACCACTCCAATCACCGCAGCATAAATCGGGAAATTCAAAAACAGTTCTTCGCTGTTTCGAACCGCGGTGTGAACCAGCGAAAGACCCGACCGAGTCTATGTGTTGATCTGGAGCAAAACTTTTTAAGTAAAAATTTACGCTAAAAATACATCAAAATCAATCGATTTCAACTCTCATATTTACTTAATCTATACATATAATATATAATAAACATATGGACTTATGCGTAAAATTGTTACTAACATAAACTTGTTAATATAACACAGATCTTTCATCTTAATTATTAAATTACTGCAAAATGTACGAAACGCGATGTTTCATGATGTTATAGAGAGGGATGAAGGGAAGATTGCAATTCTGCGGGATTTAGTTTTATACTAAGCTGTGAAATTAGCCCTTGTTTGTCTTGACTGTTGAATTTGTAGTTACGACTATGATACGGTTGTGAGCAAATATTATGTTGACATAATTAATGCTAGGGGTCCGATTCTCGTAAGTTTTAAATCTTGCTTATCTCACTTGTGCGATCTAAACCGCATGTGTGGGGAAAGTAAGATACCCTGCGTAAGAAGTGAAATTCGTGATACGAGAAGCTCACGTTTGCTCATAACGTCATGATAGTATTACGCACGCGGATTCAAAAGTATTATTAACTTTTATACCTATTCCCTTACGATAAATACGCACGATATTACTGATCTGATTTTAATGGGTATAGACCTATGTCTTAACTCTATAGTTAACTATGGGGAAGGACATACTTATTAGGATTCCTTTTACCGCAGAAAAATAAATTACCACGGGATATTGCAGTTACGTGCGCAACTTCTCGTATTATACAATATAATAATAATAATAATAATAATAATTTATTCATGCGTTAAGAAATTACACATTAAAACCTAACAATCTTACAAAATTTTGACACCACTACATATTAAAAAAAAATTGTATAAAGACTATGTAATAACTAATAACTTAAGTAATAACTAATACAATTATTATAACATTTACATTAAATTTTTACAACAACTAAACAATTATACAATAAAACGACGAATACAAAAAAAAAAAAGAAAAACCGGCCAAGTGCGAGTTGGACACGCCCACGAAGGGTTCCGCAGCAGTAATAAGGTTTATTTTTATGAAATTAAAAGGTTTTTGATTTATTTTTATATTTCAGTTGATTTAATGAAAGTTAAATTAAGGTTTACCATTTATGACGTATAAAAAAACTACTTGCTAGATCTCGTTCAAACCAATTTTCGTTGGTAGTTTTTATAGTAATGTACATCATATATTTTTTTTAGACTTGTCATACCCCTACTTAAGAAGGTAGAGGGGGGGGGGACACATTTTACCACTTTGGAAGAGTCTCTCTCGCAAACTATTCAGGTTAGAAAAAAATGATATAAGAAACCTCAATATGATTTTTGAACACCTATCCATAGATACCCCACACGCATAGGTTAGATGAAAAATTTTTTTTTTATTGTACCTATGGGGACCCCTAAAATTTTTAATAATTTTTCCATCATTGTATCAAAATCTTAATGAAGTTCACAGACTACATCTACTTACCAAGTTTCAATAGTATAGCTCTTATAGTTTCGGAGAAAAGTGGCTGTGACTTACGGACGGAAAGACAGACAGACAGACAGACATGACGAATCTATAAGGGTTCCGTTTTTTGCCATTTGGCTACGGAACCCTAAAAAGACAAGAACGGCATCAGTAGGCAGTGTACTGTGTATTGCTTAACACAGAAATGGAATACCACTCAGGTGTATCACCGCAGCGCAGAAACACCACGGTATCTGGTCTTCCGTGGTTCTTTAAACGTATGGCGTACGACAAACTCAACAAACAACTTATGATACTATTATAAACAACTTATGATATGATACTAGGCAGGCGCGATAAAGACTTTTGACAGCAGTATTCCGGACCAATACCACCTGCAAACCTTTAAAACGAGAGCGTAATGCGTATTCCTCCTTAAGGGGGCGCCCAACCCAAAAATCCTTCTCTCTTCACACTCACGCCCGTCTTTCATATGCCAGGTGAAAAAGGACGACGCGGAATCATCGCCAAGTTAGCGGTTATTCTTTTTTTAAAAGGATATCTATTAAGTTATTAAAAATATCTAACATAATCCCTGCCTTATCTATAATGTAATTATACTAAAAAGTTTCAAGCTTTATTTTATTGTATTACTCGAATACTAGCAGTTTAACGTGTTAATTATAGGTGATTTGGAAGCAACTTAGCAATTTTTTTCTATCGAGAAAATTGTATGCTATCGTGTTTTTGAGTAACATAGTCACTAGTGTTAGTCCTGAAGTTTGCTGCATCTTAATTTAACATTCAGTTTTTCATTAATATTGATATTACAGACGATCATGTAAAGCAATTTGGCCTAGAGCGGGCCCTTAAAGGCCGGCGATGCACCTGCAACTCTTCCGATGTTACGAGTGTCCATGGGCGACGGTAGTCGCTTTCCATCAGGGGACCCGATTGCTCGGTTGCACCCTAACTCTATGAAAAAGAGACTTACGAACGAAACCATCATTATCTCTTTCAAAGCGTAGTTCTTTTCAAATTCTCTGAATTCCTCCGTAATCTGAATATTGTAATAAAATTATTTCGATTCCTC
The DNA here is from genome assembly GCA_905187585.1 of Cyaniris semiargus. NCBI lineage: Eukaryota > Metazoa > Arthropoda > Insecta > Lepidoptera > Lycaenidae > Cyaniris > Cyaniris semiargus. The sequence continues at coordinate 3,798,782 of LR994551.1, forward strand.
AGCTTTATATTTCAGAACTATTCTTGCAGTGCAAGCTCCTAATAGATTCCCGTCTACAGAAATCCGTATCTTATTATATTCCTTAGCAACTAAACCTGAGATTTTATAAGAATAAGTGAAATATCGTGCTGAGTTGGACTCTTTGTGCTAACCGAAGTGAATAAAATTTTGTAGGTAATTGACTTCACTTCTAAGGAACTTTAGCTGTTTAACGATGCATAGTTAAATGTTTTTTCTTGTTATACCTAAAGCGGGCGATGTATAAGCATTTATAAGACAAAATATAATAAAAACTACATGACACCCGCAACTCCGTTGCCCCAAAATTTGTTTAATTCGCGGGAGTCTTAAATTTTTCCGGGGTTTTTACCCCTATAGTATCCTATGTCCTTTCCCGGGGCTCAAAATCTCCATACCAAATTTCAGCAAAATTGATTCAGCGGTTTGGGCGTGAAGAGATAACAGACCGACAGACAGACAGACAAATAGACACACTTTCACATTTATAATATTAGTATGGATAATGTGCTGCCCAGTGGTGTTCCTATTTAGGTATTTAGGGCGTTTAATGTATTCAATGTTTTAGTATTCAAGCCAAATCTTGGGTTGGAATATTAAGGGTTAGCTCACATTGCAAAGAGATGAAGCGACACAGCATTTTAAAATAGTCATTCAAAACAGAACTTTATTCACTGCACGAGAAGATATAAATTTAATTTCTCATTAATAAAGTGTCGAATCGCATCGTCAAATTTAAATATAAACTGACCTCTTTTTTCTGCCGCTGTAATATCTTAAGTTTTGCTACTTCTGTTATGCAATTTAAATATTCTTAGAAATGTAAAAAAATAAAACGTTTCTTAAATATTTACTGTTTACAGAAAACTTTGTTACAAATTATAAGTGACACAAAAAATAACTTAAACGATCATGCCCGCCTTCAAAATGATTGAGGAAGGTCGAGAAAACACAAAAGTTGGTTCAAAGTTAACGAACTCTTATATTATTTAAGGAAGTTTGAAGATTTCAACAGAAGTCAGAACAATAATAACGTATTGTATTCTTTGTAACTTTAAGATACGTTACAATGATACGTCCTGCCTTTGTAATGGTAGTTTCGGTGTTTTATACGTTTTGCAACTGACGTTTCATACAGAATTTAAAGTAAGAAAAGTTTTAAACTTCGTTGAGGCTTCAGTTCTATTTTCAAATTTGGAATTTAAGGCTTTTAACTTTTAACCTAAACCATTGCGTATTTTAATATAAGTTTTGAAAATGCTTATCCCTGATTTAGTAAATAAAATATATCCAAAAATATTATCTTGTTGCTTGTTATACCTATTCTTGTTGAAAAATATATCAAGCTTGACTTCATCCGCATCAACACGTCTTATTAAAAGATAAATAATTTTCCCGGTTTTTCACATTACCCACTGATTTTTATTATTTTCTTACATTGGCGCGTTTAAACAAACATACTTTTCAGCTTTATAATATTAGTTTAGAACGCCTCCGTGGTCCAGTGGTTTAGAGCATGGCTCTTGACTCGGAGGTCGTGGTTTCGATTCCCGCGTTGGAAACATGTTATTTCCAAGTTTGGTTAGGACAATGCAGGCTGATCACCTGATTGTCTGACAAGTAAGATGATCCATGCGTCGGATGGGAATGTAAAAAGTCGGTCCTGCGCCTGATCTTTCGCCAGTCGTGTCGGTGTTCCGACCCACTGGGTTATGAGAGTAAATGGAATAGAGAGTGCTCTTGTTTACTGCGCACACACTTGGGCACTATGAAATTACTCCTGCGTAACTGGCCAGGTTTCAATGAAACTGGCCACCGTCAGTTTAGGAAAAACTGACGTATCCTTATACCTATTTACTACAGTAAATACGCCCCTTCACTGTACCCCGCAACTCCGGAAACATGCTGACCAGCGCCGCGTACAACTTTATGGAATTTTAATGTCCGTCAAAATCTTCATTAAAGTTAAGTTATAAATTAAATATATCAGAGTGCGAACGGTAGTTCTTTTTTATATCTTTATTTATTTAAAGGGATTTTTGTACAAAAAAGACGAAGTCAATCCCATCGTACCTTATTCGAATAACAAATAACAAACTTAAAATAGTTAACCGACTTAAAATTAAAAGCATAAAGCATTCTAGCAGCCTCAGAAGAAGGTGCTGCTAAAATGCTATGAAATATAAATTACGACTTATAATTTTAAGTTAAGTACATTACATGTAATTAACTTAAAATTAAAAATGACTGTTCGCTTAAGTTTGTGTTCCGGAAACACTCAATCAAATGATGGTAGATATCATCCCGCACAGCACATTGCTCACAGTTGGGCGATTCCACTTTCCTCATTAAAAAATCCAAAACTGTTACAAGGGATGTGCCCGGATCGCAGTTTAGACCAGTAGTTGAAAGTTACACTATACAATATTATAAATATTTATTTTGTTGCCTTTCAGAAATATTAAATTCCTGCTCCCTTTTTCTTGCTGAATATAAGCAAACTCATTACTATGGCAGCAGTTTTCCTACTAAAAGAAAAAATCGGTTTAAAATCTGGCATTGTCGGGAGAAGTAAAAGTAAATACTACTTCCTCTTTTATGCCGTACCGTCGCCGACGGTCTGCTGTCCCTTCATCTGACGATCACATTTACTGATACGAATTTAACTTCTTTCTCTTTGACTATAATTCCTACAGTGTTAGAATGCCTACTGCCAAACCGCAGAAGCCATGGACAATAAATTACTAGTCTAAGCGGGCCCCTAGACGATCAATTCTATTGTCAATATCACGATTCAATTTTATTGAACAGTTTATTTGACGATTAGATTGAAGGCGCGCGATGTTCAATATCAACTCTAGACGGTCAATAATATTACGCAATACGTGATATTGCGCAATAAAATTGCTCGACGAAGGAAATGACGCGAATACAGAATGTAATTTACTCATCCGGGCATGCGTTTATTTATTGTATTATAATCTTCCTCATAAGTTATTCAAATCATACGCACGTGAACTCGACAACGTTGTTATATCCCCACTATTACAATATTATGTATTAGATAAATTATGTTATACAACTATTGTGATTATTATGTTATTGTGTGATATAATTTTGATGAATATATAAAACATAATTATCAAAATTACTTATATATCTTATTAACTGTTTTCTTTTTTTTTTACTTGTTTTTTGCTTCTTAGGTATTACCTGTTTTCTGTTTTCGTGGGAAGTGAAATTGGTTTTATATTCAATAGTATTTTTGTTGAGGCTTTTAAGAGAGAAAATATATCATAAACGAAGCCACGATGATCTTTTATTAGGGTTCCGTAGTCAACAAGAAACCCTTATAGTTTCGGTCTGTCCGTCCGTTTGTCCGTCTGTCTGTCCGCGGTTTTAGAGACAATAGGACCTACAAAGCTGTAATTCGGCATGAATGCAGATATTAATGATTCCGACAAAATGGTATATAAATTCTTAAAAAAAAAAATTTTTTATGGTATCTCCACTACATATCAAGCGGGGATGATTTTTTTTTGCATCCAACCGACCGTGTGGGGTGTCGTTGGATAGGTTTTAAAAATAATATTACGAGTATTCATAGATCATTTTCCGATTTAGGGATCCATTTGTGAAATATATAGTTTAAAAAAAAATCGTTAGAGTCCAGTGGGCAGTACCCACTGGACTCTAACGATTTAGAAGGGGGGGGGGGGGGGCCTTCTACCAGCTCAACGGTTGCTTCTGGAAATGTGATAAAATTTACGGGAGTAGGAAATATGCTGAATTCAAAAGGAAAATATCACGGCTAAGAAGATTTCATAAGTTATTGAGTAATAATCGTTCAACTAAAAAAATGTATTCGGCGAAGTATAAAGGAACGTTCGTTCAAATTCCTTTGAATGTAACTTAGATGATGTTGTTAGAAGTGTAAAACACGTTATAAATGTACATTCATTGACCATACAAAAAATATCAAAAACTAGCGGTACTACGGAACCCTATATTGCGCGTGGTCCGACACGCATTTGGCCGGTTTTATTTAGCGCTCCAGTTCTACAGTGAATGCCATTAAAATCCAAAGCTCAAATAAAAAAAACAATAACCAACAGAATTTGCTTTGCTCTATACATTTAGTTACAAGATAAACACGAAAACACAGTTAAATCACAGCCAAGTCAATGCTAAGCCACATCCGTGCAAAAGTTATGTGAAAATATGAATAATACGAATATGGCCGCGTGGTTTATATGGGCATTGTTCGTCGCAGATGGCGCAGCATTTGTAGCCCGGGGCGCTGCAACGTCCTAATATTTCATCCATTGATCACACATACATGAATGTTAATGTCTGGTATTTCTGGACCTACAGCATGCTCCTCAAAATACAGTTTAGTTTGAGAATATTCAAGTGTTCGGAGAAATGGATTTACAAGTTGGACTTACAAGATTTTATATTATGTCAGCCATGACAGGTTATGTCAGGCAAATCACACTAACGGCCGTTCCCAATATTCAATATATCTCTGGTTTGACATACGACCGATCGCAGCTAACATTGAATTGACATAAAATATATGTCTCTAATGTCCAATGAGAGCTATTCCTATCTCTAGTAGGGCAAAACCAGAGATAGATCAAATATTGGGAACGGCCGTAAGAGACACGGTGCGTTGCGTCAGCGTTGCGTCGACACAGCGCTGCCGTTGCGTTGTTTTACATACAAATATATATATCTATACATGAGAGAGCCATGCTTCGGCACGAATGGGCCGGCTCGACCGGAGAAATACCACGTTCTCACAGAAAACCGGCGTGAAACGGCGCTTGCGCTGTGTTTCGCCGAGTGAGTGAGTTTACCGGAGGCCCAATCCCCTACCCTATTCCCTTGTCTTCCCATTCCTACCCTCCCCTATTACCCTATTCCCTCTTAAAAGGCCGGCAACGCACCTGCAGCACTTTTGATGCTGCGAGTGTCCATGGGCGACGGAAGTTGCTTTCCATCAGGTGACCCGTTTGCCCGTTTGCCCCCTTATTTCATAAAAAACATAAAAATAAAAATAAAATAACCAAGGTGTTCACACGGCGCGCTGCGTCGTGACAGCAGCGCGCCACGCACACATGACGGACAGCAGCCCCCGAGACGAAGCGGGAGGGGGTGTTGACGTTAAGACTGCTTCGTGATAACGCTGCGATGACGCAGCGTCCGTGTGGCCGGCTATGCGTCAAACGGCAGCGCTGCGTCGACGCAACGCTGACGCAACGTCCGTGTGGGCAGGCTCTAACCCGACGCTGTGCCCGACGAAACATCTGAACATTTTACACATTTTACCACTTTGGAAGAGTCTCTCTCGCAAACTATTCAGGTTAGAAAACAATGATTTTAGAAACCTCAAGGTGATTTTTGAAGACCTATCCATAGATACCCCACATGCATAGGTTAGATGAAAAAAATTTTTTTTGATTCAGTTGTACCTAATATGGGGACCCCTAAAATTTTTAATCATTTTTCCATTATTGTATCAAAATCTTAATGCAGTTTACAGACTACATCTACTTACCAAGTTTCAGTAGTATAGGTCTTATAGTTTCGGAGAAAAGTGGCTGTGACATACGGACGGACAGACAGACAGACATACAGACAGACAGACAGACATGATGAATCTATAAGGGTTCCGTTTTTTGCCATTTGGCTACGGAACCCTAAAAATCATGGACTAAATAAGTGATTCGTACAGACGAGTAATTATATTTTTGGCACATTTTAATTGAACCTTTTAAAAATAATTGAATGAGTAAATTAATAGCCGGTGCTCAGTAGGTAAGGCCCTGAACTTAATTAAGTATTTAACGATACGCAAAATTGCTGCTAATATTTTATAAATGATTGCCTTCACGTTACATTTAAGAATTCAGAACGTGGCTCCTAATTATAAAACTTAACTAGAGTGTGAAAAGAACACTTAACTTACCTTACCTACTGCTTTTGCTTACTACTCATAAAAATATTGTCTTTTTATTTTTTTAAATTAAAATGTTTAACAGTAAAATACTTTGAGTAGGTAAACTGCGCAAAACAAATGTTCTAAAAGTCAGAGTGGATCTGCATAATATTATGTTAAGCATTGATTATTTTATTTAGCATACTTTATCTTTTTGATGTTAATGTCCAAATATAAACTGTGAAATTATTAATAAGTGTAAATGTAGCTTTTAATTCGCGGGCTCTATTAGAAATTCTCGTTTTTGACACTATAATATATTCTAATTGGATCAGCGTTTAGACTTTAGGCTCTGAGGTAGAACAAACCTACACAAATATTTACACTGTCAAAATTATTATTTATACTTTTTTCTTCTGGCTACGTCGCAGCAAGGAAAAAGAAACGTGATGTTATCTAAGATCAAGTTAGCAAAGTAACATTTTTCCACACTCCCCAATACGCGAAACTAAAAAGTAATTGATATAAGTTCGCCAATAAGCTATTTGTGTTGGGAACATTATTTGTTTTCGCACAGAGCACCAAATTGGACTAAAACAATGTTGCTGGATAATCCAATCTCAAATACAGCCCCAAAACTCCATTAGGGAACCGATTGAAACATTTTGGATGATTTATTCTAACAAAGTCGTTTTTACCCGTCTACGCCGAAGTTGAAAGGAAGGGTAATGTTGGAAGTCTATGTATCGCCTGAAATAATGATCAGCTGGCCGATTCTGTATCGTACATTTGTGAGTTAATCACTGAGTTAGTAACGAAACGGAGGAGTGAGTAACGGAAAGTGTCACTTTTGTATTCACTTGCATACAAAAGTGAGACTTTCCGTTACTCATATCACTCCTCCGTTACTAATTCAGTGATTAACTCACAAATGTACGATACAGAATCGGCCAGCTGGGTATAAGTGTATCTGGGTAAGTATACTTTAAAATATTCGTTATAATAACCTTATTATCAGGATATGTAGTTTTTATATTTTTATAATATTATGTAGTTTTTACATTTAGCCAGGAATAACTTGAAAATAACTTTATTTATTACAGAAAATAACTAAAATTTAAAATAACTTTTTAAGTTAGGCACATGTAGAGTATTACTCATAATTAGCTTACATAACATTGATAATGAAAATAAAAAGTAGATTGAACAACATGAAATACAATCTTCTTAATGTGTTACTGGTTAATTTTTAGGGTTCCGTATCCATAGGGTAAAAACGGGACCCTATTACTAAGACTTTGATGTCGGTCTGTCCGTCTGTCTGTCTCCAGGCTGTATCTCAAAAACCGCTATAGCTGGATTTCTGAAATTTTCACAGATTGTGTATATCTGTTGCTGCTGTAACAACAAATACTAAAAACAAAATAATTTGAATATTTAAGGGGGGCTCCCATACAATAAACGTAATTTCTTTGCTATTTTTTGCTCGATATCAATAATGGCAATAGGCAAAAGGTACACTTGAAATGTTCACAAAATACTCAGTTGTATTTATATTATAATAATTGATAGTAAAATTTAAATAAAATAAATATTTAAGGGGGCTCCCATACAAAAAAAAAAACAATATTTTGTCTATTTTTGCTCTATACTGGTACGGAACCCTTCATGCGCGAGTCCGACTCGCACTTATTATTACGAGATACAATATATAACCAAAGTTAAAAATCAAAGGAATATATTGTTTAAAATATTTTAAAAAGTAGGATAGTTGAAATAAAATAAACAACAAGAATTCAGTGTTTTCACGTGTATTTCCTAATGGTTCGGAAAATATAGTTTTTCAGGAATTCAAAAACCGGGATTGTTAATTGGCCTGCCCCGTACGTGTCTAGTTCTTATTCAGTTTTTTAACAAAAAACCATTAAGAACTGTAATCATCGTAGACTTTAGGACTTAAATAAGTGAAGACACTTTCACAGATTGCTAAATACAATTACTACGTAAACACTTTGATAATTTTTCAAGCGAAGTGGTAGTCAAGATATTGTTGTTATCAATAAAATTAACTAAGAAGGAATTCCTTCTAAGCTTTTATTGTGCGTTTCAATTACGCATATCTCCTAAAATGTAGTTATTTTTTATCGTCTCTAATGAACCTCCTTATATAACACAAATATTAAATTTCTTCTTCATTCTTATGTAAATAAATAAAAATAACATCTTTTTACCATCCACGCTAACATTACATTAAGAAAACATCATTAATTGATATCTAAATAAAATAATTCGTTACTTACGCTTTAATAAATACAACAATATTGCAAGTAATTTCTCACAGAAATCTTGTACAAGAGAAATTTCGCAATCCTGAATCGTACAACTTTGTTATCGCCCAATAAATGATTAAAATTGCGACTCAAAATCGAAATCCTTTGATATTAGAAACAAAGAGTTGTTAAGGAGTTAAGATTAATGAAAACAAATTTCGAGTGTCTCCTTTAATTTGTTGCTATACTAACTTTACGTCGAAGTTAACATTAGGATTAATAAGTTCTTTGAAGTTCCAAACCTTAATTCATTCCTCAATTATTCCGTTTATTCGACTGACAGTACTATTGTTAAACAAATTAATAAACACTTTATTTAATGAGAAATGTTTTCTTGATCATAATTAAAGCATTTTTTGTATAAGATACTCAGGTACTGCGGTATTTATTGCTAAACTCCTCTGAAGCAGACCGATTTTGATGATATTTTTTGTGCTTATCGAATAGTTCTGAGATTCGGTAAACATTTTTTGTCACACCTGACATAAGGTGTATGGCAAAACAACCTTGGCCGGGTCAGCTTTATAATATTATACTAATTAATAATGTTGCTGTGAAAGTACCTGCGACAAGTTTCAAAATTGACCAATGACGCGATCGCACTGATCAAAAGGCTTATTTAAATTGGTGAATTATTACAGTAATATTATATTATGTAATGTAGCGCTAATTATTCACTTTGAACAAGTTAATAGTGCCTAAATTGGGTAGAAAGTATTAAAGTTCCTATAATGATTTTATTACCTGTATCAACAAAAAACTAAAAAGTATTAATCAACAAACATTTATTTATGCTAAGAAAAACCGGATAAGGAAAAGTATATAGCCATGTTTTATAAGGTAAGTATTTAGGTGTTCTCATTTATTAGCATACTAGATGACGCCCGCAACTCCGTTGCGCCAAAACTCGTTTATCGCGCGGGAACCGTACATTTTTCCGGGATAAAAAGTATCCTATGTCCTTTCAGCAAAATCGGTCCAGCGGTTCAGTCGTGAAGAGGTAACAGACAGACAGACAGACAGACAGACAGACAGACAGACACACTTTCACATTTATAATATTAGTAAGGAAGTAAGGATATAGGATATAAGGATGTATGCAAATAATAGAAAAACAAATATTTAGTAACAAAAAAGTATTTTATAAGAAGTGATACGGATGCCCACACTTAGGATATGCCTGCCCCATGGGACAGAGTTATCTTTAATACACACTTTCAACTAATTTACTTACATACTTACTAATTTACAGTTTTCAGAGATAAAGCAATTTGTATCAACAAAGAAATTGAGTCGTAGGCAGATGGCTAACCTACGTTATTTGGTCAGTTTATGTCAACTCCATATCAATCGAGTCTGGGTATGACATAACGCGACAAAATCGCGTAGATTCGCCATCTGCTTAAGAATCAATTTCTCTGATAGCACATTGTAATAAATAAATTTAACTTGAAGGACTTTGTCAATACCTTGATACGATTTAATTTAAGTATATTTAATTCAGTACGTTAAATCAATAAGTTTTCATTTACTTTGCAGTGCGATGGATGTTGGCTTTTATACGAATTAAATTTGAACCAAATGAAAATAAACTGAAAATGTATCGTTCGATTTGTACATTTAAATGTTTATTACTATCTACTATGTAGAACGTGTTTGTGGTAATTTAATCCATAGAATTATAACCTTTAGAAGAGGCATTCCATACAATCGTCAGCGCGAAAATGTGTCACCCTCGAAATGAGTGAGCTCACTCATCTGAGAGCAGTGTGCCTTAGGACGCGGTGACAGTCGGACGTGTTTAATGCATTGATTACGTAAAATATGCATTGAAAGCGTGAATGAGTTAAAGAGAAAGTAGTATATTATGCTATTACTGTAAGACAAAAAAGGACGACAATATTTTCTCGATACACATTTTGCATGCAAAAACATTGCTACAGTTTTGATGGCGTATGAAATATCCAAGTATTGACATCGTTGATTTAATCTTGTAGACTTACTTACTAACTTTTTTACGGAAGATTCTGTGCTATGCATTGGCTATAAATTGTTATAATTGTATAATATTATAGTATCCTCTATACTATAATATTATACAATTATAACAATTATTATAATAAGTACGACTATTTACGCATGGCTATGGCTATGTGCATGTTCTATAACTAGAATATTCCCTAAACGTATTCACTAAAGTTAAGTCATGGAACGTTTGATTGCATCGAAAACACTCCTCAGTTGACTGATTTTCATGAAATTGGAACAGATTATATATAATCACGGGAAGGATAAAAACATTTTATAATAGTTGATAATAGTTTAATCTCGAAAAATTTAAATTTCTGCGGTTCTTTTACATACAAAGTCGCAAGCAACATAATATAGTTCTTTATAATATTGTATTCCTCTTTGTATATCTCGTGTGATCCGTTCCTCGAAGCGGGGATTATCTAGTGCGGTGTAGCTCGGCGGTGGATAACGTCTTACACGCAATTGCATCGTATACTTCCTGTATATTCGATTTGTATATTTAAAACTTGTATAATCTGTTCTTATTCCTGATGTTTTGTCGGGAATAACGTTGTGGTCGGCAGGAAGTAAAAAAAAAGTACTCAGCAGACAACGACAAAATCTACTAACGTACTATAACGTAGGTTCTCTCACGGATTTTGTCGCAGTACTTAAGAGCGTTTACGCCGTTCACACTCAATTTGGCTTCAAACTGTACTTTTCAAGCTTGAAAAAATCATCAACCACTTATCTTTATAAAAATGTTGATTACTTATTTTTATAGGAAATTTCACTGACTATATAGTAAGTAGAGAAAAAAATACGATTTATAGAGTATTTGTACATAAAATCTCGATAGCTTGAAAGAGGTTTTCTTAAATTCAGTTTTAGTATCAGTTTCGAAGCTTAAAATTTACGAAACCAGCTATAGATCTAATTAGAAAAAATAATAACCTATTGACAAGATCCTTAAGCAAATAGTTAGTTGAAAAAAATATTTCATTTAGGTATTTAACTTTAAGTAATTTAAATTCAAAAAATGAGAAATATCAAGGAATTAAAACTTTTTTTTACCTATTTATTTAACTTAATTCAATATAATAATAACTTCATATCATTGAAGAACACTTTAATTTAAAAAATAGTTTTTAAATATCAACAAATCTTTTGTTTTTTTTCTACAAATATTTTAAAACTACTATAAATCGCTGCGCGCAAAGCAATTCAAATGTCCGCCGCGAGGCTTGTATGGAAACTTGACATTATGTGTTTAAACGCTCTTAATAAGTATTTACACATAAACCTAAGAAATATTTATGTATTACCTGTCATTTGATTGTATATTATTGCGTGAATTTATTTTTAGGACTGCGTACTTTCCAGATGTGTCAAAACGGCAAATCGCTCATACAGCTCGGTTTGCCGTTGACGTTGTCGATGCTGGTAAGTTAGTAAAACTTACCAGCATCGTCAACGCTAATGATTCGAGGTGTATGAAATTCTAGGAAGCGCCTTTGAATAACATGTATGACGTAACAGTCTGCGATAATCCATACTAATATAATAAATGCGAAAGTGTGTCTGTCTGTCTGTCTGTTACCTGAAACCGCCGAAACGATTTTTCTGAAATTTCGTATGGAGATACTTTTAGTCCCGGGAAAGGACATAGGATATTTTTTATCCCGGAAAAATGTACGGTTCTCGCGCAATAAACGAAATTTCGCGCAACGGATATGCGGGCGTCATCAAGTATTTCATACATTTCAGTGTCGGCCCTGACGGTCAGCGAGCAGACAGCACGGCTGTAAAATCAGCATAACATTAACTATTGACGACACGACCTCTGTGGCTCAGTTGTTGAGCACGTTGGTAGCTCAAGCCGGGGGTCGCACGTTCGAATCCCGCCGACGGAACAAAAAATTTTCACAGTCCCTGGGTTATGGATGTCTATTAAATATGTGTATCATATAATAAAAATCTTAAATATATGTAATATTATAAAAAGTATTAAATATATTTCCGTTGTCTGGTACCCGTAACACAAGTCCTTCAGGTACTTACGACTGGGCCAGACTGACGTGGTGTAAAGCGTCCATAGATATTATTATTATTATTTCACTCATATCAAATATCCGATTAAACTGTATCGCTTTACTTTTATCCTGTCAGTTTGAGCAATAAACCTGAACTATAATGCCAGATAAACCGTTTAAAATGGAGTAAAATTATGTCAATTTTATTTCACAACTAATAAATATTCTGAAATTTTAATTCGCGCGTTTCAAAACTAGTTTCCATCAAGAATATTACTTTGCCCGCATCAAATTAACTAAATTGCAAACCAAATATAAACTAAACCTGGCAAAGTAGTTCATGAAACGATTATGTTTTATTTTTCACGTTGTAGATTTTTTTGTTAAAAAAATGGTTACATAGTAACTACATACACACTATATTTTACCTGAGGTTCAGTTACAATATAGATACTTTGAATTTAAGAAACATATTATTGGTATCGAATAGCCGCTCATAGACATAGAGACATATTTTAAAGATGACTTAACTTTTAGTAACGATTTTGACAAATAAGTTATGATTTTTTAAGTTAAATCATTAAATCGCCAAGCGCGATAAGTGCGGCCAAAGTGTGATAATGTATATTGAATAATTCATACTAATATTATCGATGCAAAAGTATGTCTGCCTTTCTGTCTGTCTATGTCTATAACCTCTTCACGCACAAGCCGCTGAACTGGTTATGCTGAATTTTGTTATGGACATTGGACATACTTTGAGTCCCGAGATATAGGATAGTTTTTATCCCGGAAAAAATGTGGGAGTCATCTAGTTTAAAAAACTTTTCAGTTAGAGCCGAAGTTGCCCATCTTGCTCTACCCTTGTTCGTATTCGATTTATATTCTCTTTAACATTAAAATTTTTACAAACAAAATAACATACAAGCGGATTTTACAAAAATAACGGAATGCGAAGTGTTTTGTTTGTGCATTTCACATCAGAAACACGGCGCTTGCCCGTCATTTTGCATATGAGGGCGGCGGCGGAATAAATCCAGAATAACTTTATCCCGAATTCCATCTTCAGGGTTTAAAACTGTGTTATGTAAATTCCACAAACGTCCATCTCATTATCGAATTTTGTAACAAGATCGCGCTAAATTCGATCGTACGATTGGTTCAATCACGATACGTTGATGGTAAAATAAAATAAATTCTAATTCAAATATAATATTTCAGTTTTTAAAAGATAAGTCTACACTTTTAGAATTATGTAACTTTTCACATACTGCCAAGAAAACTGTTGTATTAAAAAATATATTAAGCAAAAACTGTACCAGACAACTAGAAAATAATTAGAAAATATTAGTGTCATGTCCAAAGATACATATTGTATACTTCCATACTATATTTTTAATATTATAAATGCGAAAGTGTGTCTGTTTGTTATCTCTTCACGCCCAAACAGCTGAACCGAGCAGGACGTAGGATACTTTTTATCCTGGAAAAATGTACGGTTCTCGCACGATGAACAAATTAATAGCTTAATCTAGTATCACATATTGGGTTAGCAGTAGACAGGAGACAGTGGTAGAAGCTCAGCTGACAAGAGCTGCAGAGCCTTTAAATATGAAGAAGAAAAATGATATTATAATAATTAACTATTACCATTTCCATACGTAGGTTTAAATATAAATAGGACCTTTAAAGGTGGATGTAAATAAGTATCTATTTCATTACAATTTATTTGTAAAATAAGATGAAACCCTTTCTTCGAGATGAAAATACTTTTTGTACGATATATTTTTAGACAGGACTAGCAACCAGCCCCGGCTTCGCACGGGTATAAAATATATAGCCTATATCACTCACTGAAAAAATAATTAAAATCGATTCAGTAGTTTTGATTTATATTCATTACTGCCCGCGGCCCGCATTGGCCGGTACCGCCCGCGCCGGCCGCAAAAGCTACGTCCCGCAATTTTTAAATCCGTAATATCTTCGAAAATATTCATTTAAATCATATGCTGTCAAGAGCCATATAGATTTATATTAAATCAACAATGTATTTAAAGTATTTAATTGAATAAGGATTAATGTCGTATTGGTTAAAATCGCTTCGAAAATTAGCCATTATTTGTAGTAAAAAGTAAATAACAAAAAAATGTTATTGTGGGATATCCATAAGAGATAGACATATACCATCGCAAAGTTTTCTGTAGATCTGTTCATTGTGTATAATACTTAGTACATTATTTTGATAAATCTCGTAGGGTTCAGCCTGCGTTTGCAATGTAAGCGGAAAAAAATGTAATTATTTACGACATCAAATTAGAAACCTCTAAAATAACAGTATTTCTCCACTATTTAATGAATGTTATAATACTAATAAACCTTTCTCTTCAATTATTCTATCCATTAAAGAAAACCGCATCAAAACCTGTTGCATAGTTTCAAAGAGTAAAGGGAACAAAGGGACATAGGGACAGAAAAGGCGACTTTTTTTTATACTACGTAGAGTATGTTGTGATTTTCATTCAATAATATGCGTTATGTTATAGATATTAACAAAACAAATCAAGCAAGTAATTTCAAGGTTTTACTTTCAATAATGAAAAAAAAATCGGCCAAGGGTTCCCGTACCATAGAGCTAGAATAGGCAAAATTGTGTTTTTTGTTTGGGAGCCCCCCTCAATTATTTAGTTTATTTTATTTTTTTATTGATTATTAAAGCAAAAAATCACGTTTTTTTGCTTTTTTTAGCTTTTAGCTTTTACCTTAAATATTTAATTTATTTTGTTTTTAGTATTTGTAGTTATAGCGGCAAGTCGGCAACAGATATACACAATTTTTGAAAATTTCAGAAGTCTAGCTATAGCGGTTATTGAGATACAGCCTGGAGACCGATAGAAAGATGGACAGACATCGAAATTTTAGTAATAGGGTCCCGTTTTTACCCTTTGGGCACGGAATCCTAAAAATAACTTTTTGACTTCCTTCGTCACTTCTCTCTATCTAGGACATCTTCTCTATAATATTATGTAGGCGCGGACGGAATCCCGGGTTGGGATTTTTTCTGTTAGATATATAAGATACGCACTCAATTGAAGCTGCACTAATAGCAGAATTGATATTGACATATCGCTTTCACAAGCTATTTATAATAATCATTAGGTTAAAAAAATACGTGTGGCAACGGGGGTCTGACACCGAGTGGAGTAAGGTTTGTTAGGTTTTTTTCGTTACGGAATTTCTTGATTCGGTCGCCGCACTCAAAGCCCGCGATATGCAATAGCTTAAATTATATATTATGTCCTTTACCTCCATCTAGGACATGTGTTTCTCCAGGAGGCGTGACCCCTAGTAGCTCCTGAGCAGCTTTTATTCAGCAACTTTATCGTGCGACTTAAAGTAAACGTTGAGGTCAGTAAGTGCTCGTAATAAATCGTACTCGCGCATTACCTCCGTAGTTAAAACACTGTAACTGTAAAATCCTCTCGCCGCACGGAAACTTATCTAGCTCGTGACCTTATTTATTAGCTCTTAAGCTATATCGATTAGAAGGTGCTCTGCCAGCAGAAATTTATATTATTAAAGGCTTAGGCTCCTTCTGGTGCAGTCGCAGAAGTAAAAACTTAACAGCACAGACATAAATGCCACGCGGTCAAAGGAGCGGGGAACATTACATTTTCTCCAACGCCGCGCCTGCTTCCTATTCTTCCTCTTTCTTACGCATGTTCCTTGTTGATGTTCATTGTCCTAAAGCGAGTTAATTACAATTTCGGTAGCCCGGATTCTTATAAAAATTAATATCTTAATACTTTATAAATATAACTTATATATAACTAATTTACAAAAGTAAATCCGCGATCGATGCTATCGGAATATAATGACGGAAATCAATTAATTACAATGAATATTGCAAAACGTGGTAAATGCTGAAGCAGCAGAAACATTCCTTGAAGGTTGACCAGCTTGACCAGGCACGTGACGCAGCGTCAGCGGCTTTCCTTAGGGGTCTGAATGTAATTAGTTTTTATCCCAAAAAAAAATTAATTTTAACCTTCTTTAGCGGTGTTCTGCACCCTTTTTGGGATAATTTTAAAATGATTTGGTGACTTGGGACTTGGAAGTAACACGGCACAGTAGCTTGTATCTGTTCTCTTGCATGTAATACTATAAACAGTATGCAAATTCTAGGTCCCAGGCTGCGACGCGATGTCGGTTGTGGATTTGTGTTCTCGGAATACTCGGTATCCTTATAATATAGTATTTCTTAGTATGTAACATCAGTATAATTATATACATTATACGTACAATATATTTTTTTTTATTTATTTATTTAAATCAGGCTACGTAGCCCCATACAATATATACCTTAATGACTAACATACATAAAAATTATATATACTTAACAACTACACATTATCACGAATTAACGGCGACGTGACGCGCGCTTCATTCCGGAGTCTCCCCCGGAACCTTATTAGATGTGTGTTTTATTACTTATTACTTTGTGTGTGTTTTTACATGTGTTTTTACACCCAGGTTTTTTTATGAAATAAGGGGGCAAACGAGCAAACGGGTCACCTGATGGATATCAACTTCCGTCGCCCATGGACACTCGCAGCATCAGAAGAGATGCAGGTGCGTTGCCGGCCTTTTAAGAGGGAATAGGGTAATAGGGTAGGGGAGGGTAGGGAAGGGAATAGGGGAGGGTAGGGAAGGAAATAGGGGAGGGTAGGGAAGGGAAAAGGGTAGAGAATTGGGCCTCCGGTAAACTCTCTCACTCGGCGAAACACAGCGCAAGCGCTGTTTCACGCCGGTTTTCTGTGAGCCCGTGGTATTTCTCCGGTCGAGCCGGTCCATTCGTGTCGAAGCATGGCTCTCCCACGTGATATAAATGTGTATGACTATTATGTTTAACTTATCACAGCTTCTTAACTGTAGGCCTTAGCTAATAAATTTTTAAAAATTGAATTTTAATAAGAGTGGGGAATTTTACATTTAAGCTGTTTAAAGCGAGGACTTAATATCTCAATTTCAAACGATAACCTTGCACACAACCAAAGACCAAGCGTGTACGCATCGCAATAAGATTCATTTTAGCTTAGCATAAAATTGTAGTTTCTAGGGTCGGATCTTCTCTATTTTTCATGTGTTTTTAAATATCTTTCTAAATAAATATTAAGAAAAAAGATTTTTTTTATATATAAAATTTTGGCCGTCTATGGGCTGTTCGCCCACATCCTTTTTTTGTTATTTTATTATTTAGATTTTTCGCACCAAGGATAATTGAAATAATAATATTATTAATTTTAATTAATTGTAGTAGAAATTATTCGTTTCAGACCTTTTTAAAATAGATTCATTAAAAATTTATTGAAATAAAATGTAAGTTATTCTTGTTAATACTTATATTTCGATGACAAAGAGTTTTGTCGGAGGTGAGTTTGTAAATTAATTACAGCGAAAGTATTATTTTTTATTAAAATGTTTTTGATTTAAACCCTTTTAAATATTGTGCTCTATATCTCATATTTTTTTACATTTCGTTATTATATTGGAACTAGGTAAATCGGGTATCAAGAAATAACAAAATGGGGTTTCAGCCCGCCTTAAAAAATGTAATTACTACTTTTACTTATTCCTCAATCCTTTGGGCATGAAAAACTAAATAGCTATGAAT
The DNA here is from genome assembly GCA_905187585.1 of Cyaniris semiargus. Lineage (NCBI taxonomy): Eukaryota > Metazoa > Arthropoda > Insecta > Lepidoptera > Lycaenidae > Cyaniris > Cyaniris semiargus. The sequence continues at coordinate 3,816,791 of LR994551.1, forward strand.
AAATGCAACTTCTATTTTGGTTTCCAATTCGAACTTAAACGGGAAAAACTTGTAAGAAAAACCCAAAGGAAAACACCAATTACAATCTGCACTAAGGCTCTGTTCACACGAGCTACCAATAGCAAAACAGTTGTTCTCCCCAAGTATGAGCTACAAGAAAGTTTTTCGATTATAATTTCAAATTTGTTATTATTCGTAATATCTCTTTCTTTGCCAGATCCAGCACGTTTTTACACCTAGCAACAATGTCATTTTTCTGGCACAATTTCATTTAAGGTGGAAAATCCTTACATCAGTAAACTACGAGTGTAATACACTTTTCTTATTTTTGCGGTTTTTTTAACGACAAGAAGTATGAATATTTTTCATATCATATTCAAACCACGAGACAAGCCACAAAATTTTACATAAATTAAAAAAAAGACGCTTGAAACTACAAAGCATTTTGGGTGAGAAAATTATCACTAAGCGCGAGTGTATCTCGTTTGCGCTTGCAAAGAAAATATTTGTACACAAAGCGTGACAACCTAATCGGTTCTCATACTGCCGGCTATCCGGATACTAGGATTATCCCGGAGATACATGAGGTCCGTAATAGGGAGCTGTCAAATGTCCGCCTGCTCTTTGATACCAGCTTACTCCGAAAGAATGATCCGTTCGTATGTTCGGAGCTTAACAGGGTTTGATTTGTGGTTTTTAAAATATTTATATCTTTTATTTAGGTGAATAGATTAGCCTGATAACTATTAATAAACAAAAAACTTTTTGAAAAAAGCTTTTATTTAAATAGTCTAAAAAGAAAAAAATAAATTTCTCCTTAAAATTTTTAACTATTAAGTTATAATCCTCAATATATTATACAATTTGCATGATAATAAAAGCTTGTCGCGACTCGCGAGACTTAACAATCTATCAGTACTTGATAAATTTATTAAAATAAAAATAAAATATCAATTTACTCAGTTAAATTGGTACTTACTAGTTTATTTACAAATCACGCGACAAGCTTTTATTATCATGCAAATTGTATAATATATTGAGGATTATAACTTAATAGTTAAAAATTTTAAGGAGAAATTTATTTTTTTCTTTTTAAACTATTTAAATAAAAGCTTTTTTTCAAAAAGTTTTTTGTTTATAATTTATTTTTTGTTTTTTGGTTATCTCTGGCTAGATTTCTTAGTCTGTTTAATAGTAATTTGTTTTGTTTCAAGAATTTGTTAAAATCTGATTAACTTAAGTCCTTAAGAAATCGTACTCGACTTTGACAATTGAAAAATCTATATTTAGCGAGTTGTTATATTCCGTTTATTTCTGCATGACTAAAAAGTTAAATTTCATTTAACAAAAGTGACCGGATTCAACCGGGCATTTTCTGAAACCCGGGTGGATTTGACTTGATGTCACGTCACGCCATTTCACGTCACGTCACGTGACGTCACGTAAAGTCACGACACGACACTACACGTAACGTCACGTCACGTCACGTCATGCCACGTCACGTTACGTCACGACACATCACGTCACGTCACTTCACGTCACGTCATGTCATGTAACGTCACGTCACGACACGACACGACACGACACGACATGACACGTCACGTCACGACACGACACGACACGACTTGACTATTACTTTTCAATATACTCTCAATGAGCCCTTTTATTTGATACCCATATTGCAGAAGTGCTTTAAAAAAACTATTCCCCTATCTTGGCTAAGCTGCCATATTGGATATAGAATGACATTACATTCGTTTCCGAGTTACTCTCAATAAGCCCTTTCATTTGATACCCATATTGCAGAAGTGCATTAAAAATAACTATTTCCGTATCTTGGATGAGCCGCCATATTGGATGTAGAATGACAGTACATTCGTTTTCGAGTTACTTTCAATGAGCCCTTTCATTTGATACCCATATTGCAGAAGTGCATTAAAAATAACTATTCCCCTATCTTAGATGAGCCGCCATGTTGGATGTAGAATAAAATTACATTCGTTTTCGAGTTACTCTAAAAAAGCCCTTTCATTTAATATCCATATTGTAGGACTGCATAGAAAATAATTATTTCGCCATCTTGGATGGTCAGCCATATTGCATTTAGAGTGATGTCACATACCATATCGTGCATTGTCATCCAAACTAAACGCGTATGCAAAATTTCAGCTCAATCGGTTAAATATATCTACTTCAAAATTGAGTTCCAAAATTCCACCGTAACACACATACTTACATACATACAGAGCAAGTTAAATAAAAGCTTTTAAAAATATTATGTGCACTGTCAATATACGCTACTGTGTTGTGTGTGATACGTTAGAAAAGTGATTTAACAGATATGGACAAAATACATATTCTAGGAGTATAACATAGTATAACTGTAGAATATGAATGTGTAGTGTAAATTTTTCATTAGTAGATAAGGGCGAACCCCTTATCTACAAATGAAAAATGTACACATTTTTAACATTGTGTAGTATGTAGTTAATATGCGAGAATTTATAGCTTGCAAGCATTCAATTATACATCCAGGTTTTAAGGGCGCTTTTCCTGTCATGCGTGTTGTGACTTGTGGCCCGTGCGCGAATCTGGTCCGCATGCGGGTGAGAACACGCTCCTGGCCGCGTACGTGTTGCCCGCATGACAGAAAAAATGAAATGATAGGATACGATACGAGTAACGATAGGGAAAGGCGCCCTAATAAAACTTTCTAAATTGTGGATAAATTAAGTGGTGAATATGCAACAAGATTTGAGTCATTTGTCAAAACGTAAAATGCAAAGATAAGCCTAGTTTAAAACTACGAAATTATTATCAAACTTAATCTCCTTGAAAAAAGATACAGAAATTATCTCATTTCCCATAACTTATCAACCCCATCGAAACTTACATTTTAATAGCAATTTATTAAAGTCATTTGCGTTTCTCGTGGAACGTTCCAATATCGTGTTTCTTCAGGATGTTTAAGTTAATCTACAACCGCATCTGAGATGGATCGCTGGTATTTATCAAGCTCCGAGAGCATTGTTAAAAGTAAACTTTAATTTACAACGTTGAATAAATGCTTTCTACCCGTAGAATAATACCTAGGGACTATTCAGACCACATCAGTCTGGCTCCGTGGCTGAAATATTATCTACTAGATGACGCCTGCAACTCCATTGCATTTGAACCGTACATTTTTCGGGGATTAGTAGTATCCTATGTCCCTTCCCGGGACTCAAAGTACCCCTATAACCAATTACAGCAAAATCGGTTCAACGGCTTGGGTTAAGAGTTAAGGGTCAATTTATACTAGCGCAGAGTCGAAGCGCATCGAAGCGAATTACCAAAACTGAACATAACAAATTCAACCTTAATTCCAAAGCGTTAACGCACACATTACTTCTGAGAATTTAAAAAGGCGCGCGCATTCGCGCGACTTCGCGCGGATGCGCCCGACCAACGCTGATTGGTCTCGCAGAAGTAATGTGTGCGTTACGCTCTGGAGTTAAGGTTGAATTTCCTATGTTCAGTTTCAGGTTCAGAATTCGCTATAACTCGAAATTCGAGTAACAGACAGACAGACACACTTTAGCATTTATAATATTAGTATGGATCTAGAGATAATTCAGACCACATCAGTCTGGCCCCGTGCTAAGTACCTTTTTTTTTACTAAGTACCTGTGCTAAGTACCTGAAATAATATATTCTATGTACTAGTTTACACAACGTTACGTTCGCTTGGCACACCGTAGTCCGTACTAAATACCTGAAGGACTTCTGTTATGGGTACCAGACAACGGAAATATAATAATTTTAGACTTTTGTACACACATTTTAGGATTTTTTATATTACTCCCGCCTGCAACTCTGCTCAGAAATTTATTCATCTTGCTTTCGAATTTATAATATTAGTAAGGATACATAAAACACATTGCATACATGTCTGTGACCGATAAACATTAAACTTTTAGTTTCGTCAGCGGGATTCGAACCCGTGACTCTAGCTTAACAAGAAGGGGTCGTCAAAATGCTTTACTTATTAATGTAGCGAAGCGCCCTACATATTTGCTCGCGAATTAAATTTATTGTGAAGGAAGAAATAATTTATATTGTTTGCTATGTTAATTAAGCATTGTAAGATATGATTTGTGGATGTGGGAGAATTCATTTTCATGTGCCTTATTTAATGGCGAAGCAGGCGTTATTATATCAAATGTCTACGAATTACGATGCCTCGAAAATATTGTTTGTTAGCGTTTTGTAACCCTGTTTCATTGCTACGGAGTACGCACACTTTTTGCGCATTTTCATGTTCTAAGTTCAATATACCTTCAATCTTTGTATAGATTATTCTAGAGACATACATATTATTATAATTACAGTATTTTTGTATCATCGTCTAGACTCTACAATTACTACATTAATGAAATTTTCTAATTAATCAACATTATTTCACCTTAATTTTGGAAACAGCAATTTCAAAAGCTGCAATGAATTTCGATGAATATAATAGCTAAGAGCATTTGCAATCACGACATTGAATAAATAATAAAAATAAATCAAAGTCAGTTCATTTGTTTTAAGCTAAACGTGAAACTCACAACAACCTCGTTTTTGACGGAAAAATGGGAACCAAGTAGAAAATTATAAGGGCACTTTAATTAAAATTATGGATCATTTTCATTCTCATATTTATGAAGCACTATGCACATATAAATTATAATTTAATTCCTCCCTCGTGTCCTGAATCGTAATTGGACCCATTATAATTACATTTTATCATTTCGAGAAAGCAAAATTGTCTCCGAAATTAATAGCAGATTGGTTTAATTTGCCCAACGAGCTCGAACTTCGGGTCTTAACCTCAAAATCGGAATTTCTTTCGCAAGTTTACCGTAAATTATGCTATAAAAGTATCCGGAATGGAAATATATTGTATCCGGATTTAAATACTTTAATGCGATTTGTGGGTTATTCATTATTTATGTTTTATTCTTAACCGAGGCGGGTCTAAAAGTTTTTCATTGAAAAACGAAGTACTGGTTCGATTTAAGATATCATTTAACACATATTTGGCTATTATATATTAATATCTGAAATGTATTAAATCCCAATATAAAATCCCAAATACGTACGTTACGTACGTACGTAACGTACGTATTTGGGATTATATTTGCGCCTACAAGGTCTTTAGAAACATGTGTACAATAATTTTAAATTATGAAAATAAATAATCACAAAATAAAATTACATTGAAAAATATTATTAGAAATTAATTGAAGCAAAAACATAATACCAACCGTAGACTATAATAATTACGGAGAAAATTTCGCTACAATTTTATACAGATTTTTTCATAAAATTCTACGGAATATTGTTATAATAATTATGAAGAATGTAAATTGTAATTGGGATCTCTGAAAATGAGCGTTATAGCTCGGGTTTGACGAAAACATTTAGTTTATGTTTTTTTTATCGGCCTAACGAAGTTTTTTACGAGGGAGGAGAGAGTCGTAAAGAAGCATCTAAAACGTGATAGCCACGTCACATTCTGTAATGTATTGGAATATCTTTACATTCATAAATACGACGTGTTTTTATTTGTTCCGTTGTTTCATTCGTGATTAAAAAAATCGGCCAAGTGCGAGTTAGACTCGTGCCCGAAGGATTCTGTACCATTATAGAGCAAAAATAGGCCAAAACTTGTGTTTTTTGTATGGGAGTTCTATACAAAAAACCCAATATTTGGCCATTCTTTTGAATTAAATTTATGGCTTAGTTGAAGAACACTGCTCGAGACAGTTAACTACTATTTACATTCATGAAAGAAAGAAAAGTGTTTGCATATTATTACACATACTAAATATAGCAAAAACTTGGCTAAGGCTTCTTACAGACGAACGGCACGTGTCGGCGGCACGCGTCGGCGGCAGCCGTTGACAGTTTATGACGCTTGCAGGGGGCCTACCACGACCTTTCCGAAAACTATCATGTTTCCAGAACACTTTGTTGTAAGATTACAATAACATTACCGTACTCACTTTTCGAATATAATTTTACTAAAAGACAGTAAAAAACTTGAGAGGTATCAAAGGACACCCGAATGGAACGAAGTTATTTCTTATGTACTTTGTTCCAAAAATGCAAAACATTGTTAAATCCGCTGTGAAATATCAACTTTTTTAGGATCGCTAGTTTGACGTTATTAAGTAATATTGCTCATCTGTCAAACGGTGTCGCTTAGTAGAGGTGGTGGTAGGCCCCCAGTTGTGACTTACCGCCTATAGGTAAGCGTCCCTAGGTCGATATCGTACACAACGGACGTCTCGCATCAAACGGATAATTTTTTCACAGTACGTCCAATGTATCGGCAGCGTACGGATTACCGACTAGCCTATTAAATGACTGCTCAAAAGGGGGGTGTGGATGGAAAAGTCAAAAGCAGAAATGTTGACTCAGGAACTTTGTTTGGACTAATTAAGAGATAAACATACTGGCTAGACGGTAATCCGTACGCTGCCGATACAGTGGACGTACTGTGAAAAAATTATCCGTTTGATGCGAGACGTCCGTTGTGTACGATACCGACCTGTGGACGCTTACCTTTACGCGGTACGTCACAATTGCAAGCGTGATAAACTGTCGACGGCTGCCGTCTACTGCCGCCAATACGTGCCGTCGCCTGCCGTCGACTGCCGCCGACGCGTGCCGCCGACACGTGCCGTTCATCTGTAAGCGCTCTTAGATACATTATTATAAAAATAACATAAGTAAAAGTTTTCGACTAAACTTCTCTGCTCAAATTTTTGCCAGTAAAAACAACGTTTGCTTTATAATTAAAATATAATAGATATTTCTTCGGAGGAGCCGCCTCAGTTTTCTTAAGGCAGGAAAATATGCAAAATTAAAAAGTATGAAGTTCAACTTATAAAGTTTGCTCAAATATAAAACTTGCTAGGTTTATTATGTTTGTTTATGCTCAAGTGTTCTTACATATTTCTTCAAGTTTTTAGAGTTCCGTACCCAAAGGGTAAAAACGGGACCCTATTAATGAGACTTCGATGTCTGTCCGTCTGTCTATCTGTCCGTCTGTCTGTCTGTCTATCTACAGGCTGTATTTCAAGAACCGCTATAGCTAGACTTATAAAATTTTCACAGATTGTGTATTTCTATTGCCGCTATAACAACAAATAATAAAATCAAAATATAATAAATACTTAAGGGCTCCTATACAAAAATACAATGTTTTGACTACTTCCGCTTAATAACGGTACGGACTACGGAACCCTTCGTGCGCGAGTTCGATTCGCACTTTGTCGATTTTTTTTACTTTATGGAAGATAGTGCATTGAACAAAAGCGTGTGCTTGAGATATTATATTCCGGGTTTCTTCATAAAATTAGAGGATAAAATTTCGTTTTATATTTTTAGAATGAAGTAATAACATTCTGAGAAGGAAGTTTACGCTTATAATATTGACCCATTCGTAACAATATTATAGTATAGCAACTAATATATTCTAAAAATCTTCATATTTAAAACAGAGCAGCTGCTTGGGTTGAGGTTTTAAATTTAAAATGAATGTCTTTAATACAAGAAAATAAGTAACATTCAAATTAGTTTAAGTGCAATATTTTGTTTACATTAAGATGAAAAGGAATCGAAACAAAGTATTCATAGGTTTTTCTCGCCAGGTTAGTTCCCAAACCGGTGGTGGAATCATCATTTAGGAAAATTCCGAAAGTGTTAGTTATTATGGATTAGTTAGAAACTAAGTATAAACATTATATCTATTTAAGTTTTATATTTTATAAAATTCTTCATATTCAATAAAAACGAGCGGAAGCTCTTGTCTAGTTTCGTTTATTACTTATTTCCCACTCAATTGATAAGCTATTAAGTATGCTACTAAAGTATCTTTGAAAAAAATATCATCCTAAGAATGATCCTAAGTATCATCTTAGCGGTAAGTGTGGTTTATTAACATGAGCTTTAATTCCTAAGTCAAGGAATCAAGCAGTCTTAAACGAGGTCTTTAAGGGGGCGACTATCACAAAATTGACGATTTTATAATTCATTTTTATACTTGAAAATAAGCCACGAATCGTTTCATTTTCTAAACATAGATACTTACTACATTATATTTCCAAGAATTTGATCTGAGCGAAAACACGATATCTTAAATTTTTCTCGAAAGAAGAAATCACAAAGATGCATCAAATTTTCACGAATTTTTCATTTATTGCCATAACCGTGCATTAAATTAAGTTAATATTTTAACACATTGCATAAAATTCTATCATTAAGACACTGACCTAGCGGATTTTTAAAATATTGTATATTTATCGAGTTATTAAGAAAAATCTAACTTGGCGATGATTCCGCGCCGTCCTTTTTCAACTGGCATATGAAAGACGGGCGTGAGTGTGAAGAGAGAAGGACGATGTTTGATTTTTTGCGTTAGTCGCCCTCTTAACGCAAAATACTTTTTAATAAGACATCAGTGACTTGCCGAAACGCTCAACGATCAATTATCCCGGCCCTAGCAAATGGCGTGGAAGCTATATAAATACCTCAGAGTAACGACTTGTAGAATAGAGAGGCAATGCGCTAGCTGGCGCTGTCCTCAGGGGTATCGACTTGGACTCATACGAATTTCGACTTTATTGAAATATTCATAGGATACCTTTCAAATTGTTAGCAATAAAAATGTTGGACTCCAAAACCGAAAAACGTGTGTACACACTCATGTCCTTTAGGATAGATGCCGACTGTCGGTTTTGTTTTTCGTTAGAAAGTCTTCTAAACGGTCGTCTTAGCACCACCCATTAGAAACAGGCAAAGGAAACACTTTTTCTTTCACTCTTTTCAAAAAAATTTTAAATCTATATTTATATTATAAATGTTTGTTTGAGAAAGGGTGTTTGTATGGAGATATCAAAAGTCCCGGGAAAAGACACTGGATACTTTGCATCCCGGAAAAATGTACGGTTCCTGCGCGATAAACGAACTTTGACGCAACTGAGTTGCGGCCACCAACTAGTATGTAATTAATAGCTTCTCAAAGCAGCTAAGCTTTGTTTTATCCCTCTTCTGTGTTAAATACATCACTAATCATCGCCGGGAACTGCCAAAGAAGGGAATCTAATTGATTAAGAGACGTTAGGACTTGCCAAAGTCGATCCAAATCAAATCAATTCTCAAGTTTGTCTTTCCATAATCCGTTGTCTTATGTATAATTTATGGGGGTCAAACTTGGAAGGATAAGGGTAGTGGCTACTATCGTGTGGCAATAATTAGATATCTTATATGGGACTGCTCGGTTTGTGATAGATTTAAATCTGTATTTCTGTTGCTTGATTTCACGTCTAGCAAAATATATGGCCGCTTCTTCGTAGTGTTAAAATAAATTATTCACATCGAGCAATATACCACAATAGACATAACTAATATACTATGACAAAATATTTTTACATATTTTGATAATTACTTAATCGTAACAGTGACATGATTGCTATAACGAGAACAAATTATTGGCTAAATAACCCATTGGGACATGTCAAATTTTATAATGAACTGCCAATCGTTTCCCGAAATTTGGAATGTAATTACCATCAGGTAGGTTAATTAATTCAATTATGCGCCTCAACGGTTCTGGGCTCTTAATATCCCAGGCGATTGCTCCGAAATCTTTTGAAATTATGTCTCATTTCCTATACTTCGGCCATCTTGGTTTTATACAGGGTGTAACAAAATAAAGTGATAATAATTTAGGGTGTGTATGAGTACACTGAATAGAGTTCAATGTAAGCTGCTAGCGCTGAAGGGGTAACTTTTTTAACTTTTGTATGGGCAATTTAATGACGCTGCCGCTGGGGCGCTTGTCCATACAAATCACAAAGAAATTCTCTTTCAGCGCTGCTACTTTCATAGTGAATTCAATACAAGGGACACATACACACCCTAAAGTATTATTACTTTGTTTTCTTCGTATCTAGGATTGAAAGAAAACACAATATTATTATTTAACATTGTATTTATAAAAATACAGTCATTCTTAAGGAATAATTAATAATCATTACATTGCTTTAAGAATGCACCTGACCCTAACTTGACTACATACTTAAACCTAGATCTCAAAATCTGTGAGGTCTAGAAAACTGATTTTTCTACACAAGTAACTTCAGTTCTTGAAGATTAAATGTTCAAGATGAAAACACGATTTCTGAAAAAATTCGAGCATTTTTTCAAAAAACCTTAGACACATTTTTGCTTGGATCTTCGAAGTTTGCTGTCTTTTCTTTAATATTTTTTAATATCATAGAAAGGCATTGATAAAACCTAAACTTGCTCAAAATACTTTTTTCATAATCATTATAGTTCGTCTTTTATTCATAGTAAAACTAACTTGGCGATGATTCCGCGTCGTCCTTTTTCACCTGGCATATGAAAGCGTGAGTGTGAAGAGAGGAGGACGATGTTTGATTTTTTGGGTCAGTACCCCTCTTAAATATAGATTGTACGTAATACTATTTCTTATATAAAATTTTGTTCACTTAACTGTTTTGTAATACCTTTAGAAGTCTCTGCTCACTTCCTCATAGACGTCCCCCTAGGGAAAATCGAGCAGTAAATGTTACGTGCATCTTTGACTTAGCACTCTTAGCGCGAGCTGTCATGTCTACAGTGTACTTGATGAGCCCTGAGGATCTCACAATACTACAAGGATGGTTTAACACGTAGTCAGGAAATAACACCGCCATATTGAAAAGTATCACTTGATGTTTTACACATCTAGATATTATAATATAAATAAACATGAATCTATTATATATAAAATTCTCGTGTCACAGTGTTTGTGCGCGAACTCCAAAACGGCTCAACCGATTTTCATGAAATTTTGTATGTACTATCAGAGAAGTTGATTCCTAGGCAGATGGGGGACCTACGTAGTTTGGTCGCGTTACGTCAAACCCAGCCGAAAGATCACAATTAACATTAAATTGACATGATCCGACCAAAATGACGTTGGCCTGTCAACTGCCTAGGAATCAATTTCCTCGGGTATACATTCGTTAGGCCTGAGAATAGGTTTTTATCTACTTCTTATTACACTAGAAATAATTTATATGGCAAAACAACTTTGCCGGGTCAGCTAGTTGTAATATATTTTGAATGACGCCAAATCCTAAAATATCGTCGATGCCCATGAAAATATCATCCAAAAATAGGATATATTACAATTTTACACGCTAGACAACAGCACCAGCACAGACAGCTAACAAAAAGTTTTGTTCGACATTTGACAACGTTTATGTCAATATTCTGGTATGACATATGCAACGTGTTGGATTTTAGTTGGATTATATTTTACTGTACTATGCGCTAGTAACTAGTAACCCTATATATCTTAGGCACAGAATATATTATGTTAGTTCTTAGGTCTGTATAAATAAATCTTTGTAGCTGTTACTTTGCGGTACAGAAGTTGTATCTGATATTATTATAAGCCCAATGTAACGCTAACTGGAAAATGTCTGGCACAATTTGTGTGGCATTGATATAATGATTTCAGGAGCCATGGGCGCAGCAGTCAACCTATTTTTGATTGCGGTCTGGTTATAATGATTCAGTATTTAGTAGACAATTTTACTATATATGGACCAGACTCCATACATTTTAAAACATACTCCTTTAGAGGTTTATATTTTCAGGTACAGAAAATAAACAATTACACATAGGATAGATATTATTATAGTTTTATTTATGAATAGTCGGTGTTATGAATTACGCGTTTTAATAAAATTTAGTTTATTCAAATCTTTATAAAAGTATTGGCCATGCCCACGTTTTGTATTTTGTAATATTATTGCCAAGAGTGTATATGCCACAGAGTACCTATACTATTTATCTACGGTAATACGACTCGCGTTCGGTCATTGGTCAATCGTGCGCGATTTTTGTTTTGATCGCACTTTTTTTCATGCCAACTAATTTTTTTGTGTAACTTTCTTACGGATAATATCCGTAAGAAAGTTACACAAAAAATTAGTCAATCAAACAATCATAATATTATTATGATTGTTGTTAGTATAAGAAAAAAAAATTTTTTTTGTTTAATTAGGCACCTTATAGGTCAGAGGCCAGAGCCAGGGTGGGGCAAGCGCCCCAGCTTGCCCCAGTGTGGCTACGCCCATGTCGGAAGCTCTGAGAATATTTTAGTTTTTTCTCTAATAATAATTAATAAAAGTAAAATCTATTTTATTCTCAAACTTTAAATGAACAAAGTTCTTTTCAAACACTAAAAAACATATTGATCAACGAACTGTCCGAACCACTGGGCTAGAGTATTGGATTTTTATTTTCGGACAGTTCCCGTTACGAAATTAGTTACAACGCGTTCGTTTATCGCGCGGGAATTGTACTTGTTTCGCCATAAAAAGTATCCTATATCCTTTCTCGGGACTCAACGTATCTGCATACTAAATTCCAGCAAAATCGGTTCAATGGTTCGGGTGAAGAGGTAACTGCTGACAGACAGACAGATATACTTTCGTATTTATATTAATTATTATGAGTAAGTGGATGATTCAATTTCCCTGTAAAATGCTTAAGACTGTAAAATAAGGTTTTATTTAAAAGGCGCTATCATTTGATTTCAAGGTTAATATAATTACTAGAATATGATATCTTCAACTTCTTCTGAGAGGAAATAAAATTACTTTATTTTGTAGCAACTTTTTTTTTTGTTTTTTGCCGGATACCAAAGTTACTCAATAGCAATATACATTAATACAAGTTCAACTGTTTTAGCGTGAAAATTAGGGAGGAAAACACACAAAAATAAAATATATTTGCTTTTAAAATATTAAAACAGATCATGCAAAACGTGGACCTTTTAATGTAATACGACAACCTTATAAAAAAAAAATAAGGTTCTGTTTTTCACATGTTTTTCAAGACATAATATCACGTTATAAACTGACGTCTTGCTTGTGAAATAATTATGAGAGACGTCTAAATAATGTTTATTTTTGAAAATTTCAGGAACGCGAGTTTGCGATTAATTTTCTGAGAATATTCAACAATCTCTCTCCGCTGGGAGAGAGGTTGCTACGGCGTTGTTTTGGTATAAATATACAAAGTGATGGATTTTGGGATGAATAGATGAAGTCACTTGGTACTAATCAAGTGTGAAACATCATCATTGTTTTGTTATCAGGTATTATATTGATTTTATTTAAATTATACTACTATACTAGATTACTCGTTAGTGCAGGTACCTTCATATCACTTTCCTCCTAATAATACCTTCCCTGGACTTCCACGACAATTTAAAGACTAAAATTAGCCAAAACGGTTAAGCCGTTCTCGAGTTTTAGCGAGACTAACAAAATTTAAAATACATTTTTATTTTAATAGTTAACAATTAAGTTGCATGAATTTATTTTCAGAATCATCACGCCCGATCTTGTACAGCGTTCATCCTTCCGATACCAACTTTAAATCGTCCACCAAACGGCATATCCTACGCAACGTTTGCCTAATCGTGGTCTGCACTCTAACACTATGGGCTATTCACACCGGAATGGCAGCGCAGCGGCGAGCACTTTCAGTATCATATGATTTTAAACTTTATCTTCATTATTGTAATACATAGTATTGCTTGAGAAACTTGGAAAGTCTCGCGGCCGCCCGCCCGCCCTAACTCTCCATTCTCTGGAATTTTTACTGTTAATAATTTTTGAACACGACTTTCTTTAGAAAAAACCTGACGCTACTTTTTATTTCCATGTGTTCCTGAAACTCTTTAAAACTGTAATCGGTCCAGAAGCTAAAATTGAGAACAAAACAAGCGACATTGTTTTCATTTATAATGTTTGTTGGGATTTAAGATTAAATATAACTGAATGTAAATTCTGGGAATTTTATAGGACAGCCCGGAATGGATGTTTGTTAAAGGGCCTAAGGTAATTAATTCCCAAGCAGATTTCGTTCAAACACCAATTTCTTGTTCGTGCTCGGCGAATTGTTTAAATATTCATACTTTTACAACGATAGCCAATTAATGCTTTAATGCTGAAAATATACTTTAATACCCAATGCCAGGTCCAAGAAATCGGATGCAGAAACGCAGGTATTTTCACCCTTATAGTGGTATACAGTACTGTGGGGGTACTGTGGTACCCCATGGCACACTACGTCATTACTATAAGGTTGAGTTCTTTGTCGTCTCTTCTAAAGACTATATTATTATGATCTTCGCGTTAGCAAAGTATGGTACCTATTAAATAGTTTTTAGGGTTCCGTACCCAAAGGGTAAAAACGGGACCCTATTACTGAGACTTCGTTGTCTGTCCGTCTGTCCGTCTGTCTGTCTGTCTGTTTGTCTGTCTGTCTGTGTGTCGCCAGGCTGTATCTCAAGAACCACTATTATAGCTAGACTTATTTTTATAAAATATAATAAATTTTCACAGATTGTGTAAAATATCTATTGCCGCTATAACAACAAATACTAAAACTAAAGTAATAATAATATTTAAGGGGGGCTCCTATACAACAAACGTGATTTCTTTGTCTTTTTTGCTCGATATCAATAATGGCAACAGGTAGGCACTTGAAATTTTTACAAAGGCCTTAAATATATATGTGTACTTTAATAATTAATAATAATCCTTACTAATATTGGAAATGTGAAAGTGTGTCTGTCTGTCTGTCTGTCTGTCTGTTACCTCTTCACGACTGAACCGCTGGACCGATTTTGCTGAAACTACTTTGGGCATAGGATACTTTTTATCCCGGAAAAAATGTACGGTTCCCGCGCGATAAACGAGTTTTGGCGCAACGGAGTTGCGGGCGTCATCTAGTATTTAAATAAAATAAAAATTTAAGAAGGGCTCCCATACAAAAAACACGATTTTTGTCCTATTTTGCTCTATAACAGTACGGAACCCTTCGTGCGCGAGTCCGACTCGCACTTGGCCGAGTTTTTATAAACATAAGCTGAACAGGACAACTCATAAAACATAAACATGAAAGTTATCCAAATCAAAGCCTTCACATCACTTAAACTATATTAAAACGTTAAGGACTTAACATAAAATCTCGGCACAGTGAGACAATAGTCTTAGGAATTCTTTTCAGCCACGGGCCTTTGGGAGGTTGGGTGTAAAGAATTTACAGGCCAAGGCAATCCAATAACATGCGAGACGCGAGTGCATACTACGCGACAGAAAAATACAAGCAATTCAACACAACACGATGCGCCAAAAAAATCTCCTATAGACGAATTTACAGATGTAACAAATACAGTACAAATAAGGGTCATCAAATGTAGTTTATTTTGTGTCGTAGTGTGTACACACACTTACCCCACGCACATTAAACCCGGCTATATAAATGGGGATCTCGTGTGTACTCGGGACAAGATTGAACCACTTAAACATTAAGATTTATTTACATTAGCATTTTCAAACGTAAAATATTGCGGCTCGAGAAATAATACCGAATACGCTTTTGGAGTGGTGTGTGTATACTAAATGGGATGCTAAAAAACTCACTTAGGAATATAATAAAAAATAATTGAAAAGGTTTCAAGACAAAGTTTTTGGACTATTGTCTCGTATGAGTTGTCTTTTTAGCCCCTTAAGGCCATCCCCTGAGCAAACGACCTTGACCATACATTTGCCGCGTTGCCGAGATCGCGCCAAAATCCCATTTTTTTTACTATCTTAGTTCAAAATAGACCTAAAAAAAAATTCAAACGTCCAGTATGTAGTTAATGAAATTGTCGATCTATTGGCGTGTGTTTCAAATAACCGTAATTTGTAAACACTAGGGAGATACTGAATGTATGCAGATGCTTGAATTTGAATAAATTGGTATTATTTTGGAAGCTGATATCATGAGTATAAAAAACAAAAATAGGAAATTAAAAACTATGACAGGAACGTTCATATACTGAAGATTGTTACAGTATTTTTATTATAATTTTGTAGCTTTCAAATTATGAGTTATTAAGGCTCTGAAAACGGTAAATTACGGCATCTCTGTAGGGGGAGCGTCTTAACTACAAGGCCTCTTTTAGTCACGATGGATTACCATATCGCTGCCATGATTGGGAAGTCTCTAGCATACTTTATCGACGTTAGTCATAAGCATTCATAGACTTATAATATCTGTAAAACTAGTTGGTATCCGCAACTCCATTGCTTATAATTTTTTTCACAAATTTTTTTCCGGGATAAAAAGTATCCTACGTCCTTTACCGGTACTCCATGGCAAATTTCATCAAGCGGTTAAAGCGTGAAGAGGGCACAGACAGACATACACACTTTCGCATTTATAATATTAGCAAGGATTGTGTTTGTTAATCACTGGCTAACGTAGAGAGGCATGGCATTGCGTACAATGAGCGAACAGATCTTTATAAATTTGGACAAGCTCTTCGCACATCGTCAAGTCAAATGTCTGTCCAAAATAAAGGAATAAACTGCGAAAGTGGTAAGTAGCATTAGTATGCAGCACCATTTCTCGTCGGTCGATAGATTTTCGTTTTGCACCAAAACCGCTTGTTTGACTTTTCCACGGACTCGCAGTACAAAGGTTTTTTATCCGGTTTTCGTTGAACCCGATAAATGTTGAAACTCGCTTACACACCACGCCATTGTCTCCGATTTGACCCTTTCAAATAAATAGAGAAAAAAATAGTACTGTACGTTCAATTTTCTGTTTGTGTTACATAATATATCTCCTTTAATAGTGGCCTTTGTGTGTATAGAACTCCAAGCCGCATTGTTTAAACTGACACACTTTTATTTCAGTGTACTAAAATGTATTTGTTTACTAACAGTATTTATTTGAAATTTCATGCTCACAGTTTTTCGTTTTTTTGCTGCGAAAAAAGCGTAGTTTCACCGTCATGTCTTTAAGGTGCAACAAGAGTGAAATTTCTTCCTCTTTTACGTCGCTCCAGCGATCTACTCTCTGTCCGTCTCACAATTTTTCGATGGTCATATACCCTGACGCGACTTCAAGATTTTCTGACCATTAAAAAAAAATTTATTAAAACTAGCTGTTCCGGAAAATGTTGTTTTGCCATATAAAGTATTTCGCCCATATTATTAAATAAGTATGTCACCATGGCAACGTCCATCGCTATCCCGTCGCACAAACAATGGTCGCCGTCAGTCTCGAGTTGTAATAATTTACTATTATTTATTCAACAAATGCACTTATCAATATAAGAAGTAGATGTTGTCCGATTCTCAACCCTAGCCGATATGGTCGCTAAGATTCACGAAAATCGGTCGAGCCGTTTCAGAGGAGTTCAATTACGCACACCGTGACACGAGAATTTTATATATTAGAAAATAAACTAATAGATCCTTACGCCTCTAGTACAACGACGCTGCGAAACGCGAAACAGCGGCGAACCTATTTGCTGTCTCACCCGCCACACGACAATGTATATTGCATCTCGCTTTATTCCTGTTTCGCAGATTTTTCGCGTTCGGTTCGCCGCTGTTTCGCAGTTCGCAGCGTCGCGTTGGTGTACTAGAGGCGTTAAACTTTTTAACAGAACAGAAACTGCTCTATGCATATCTTAAAGCGTTAGCCCGGCCGCATATTGTCTGATTTTCTGATCAGAAACATTTGAACTGCTACCGATCGACGTCATCTGACATAAAATTTCGGACGCCCGCCGGAACGCAATAAAAATTTCTGCCATCCGATAGACGGCATCTGACAACTCATCCGGACCGGACGTCAGACACAAAACATATGAGCAGAGTGCGTTCCGGCGGGCGTCTGACATTATGTGTCAGATGACGGCGATCGGATGGCAGTTCAAATGTTTCTGATCAGAAAATCGGATCGCGCTCTCTCTTACATTTTGTACTGAGCCGAGTGAGCTCGAACTCGCCGGAAGGAAATTTCGGATAGTGTGCGGAGTGGCGGTCCGGCGGACGTTCAAATGTTTCTGATCAGAAATTTCGGACAATGTGCGGCCGGGGCTTAATCTCTAACCAAGAATGACATTAGCCACTCAAATATTATAACATTCTTAAGAATCTCTTTGATGTTTTGTTTACTCCCGACGAGGAGTGGTACATAAAGGATTTACTGCGTCCCGGACGGCCGCGCTTTGATTAAACCCTTCCGAACCATTTTATCCGTCTACCCTCACGTAAAACCGCCCTAAGCATCCCCCTAGACGTAAACCATACGTTTTCACTGTGAAATTGAATTGACTTATGAAATGTGGTTGTAAAATATGATATGTTATGTTGGGATACGTCAATCTCGGCAAATAGCCTGTAGAGCTTTGGTTTATGTATTGGCTATGTAAAAACTTTACGCGATTTACGTGAATTGTACGTATGGAGGAATGTGAAATTCAGCCCATGAGTAGTTGATAAAACGCATACTATCATGCGCTTAACATATTGATATATTAACTTATAGCTCAAAAGATTTAATTTTTTCTTTTTTTTTTGTATCAAATAAGCTGTATGTAGTCCAAGGTAAAAAATTATATTATGAATAATTATAATTATTTGCGGACCACAGGCGGATCGTATTAAGAATTTTCCAATGCGATACCTCAAGGATTTAAACTCCTTTGGTACAGAATCTCACAATCAATCTCATCAAATCCATACTAATACTAATATTATAAATGCGAAAGTGTGTCTGTTTGTCTGTCTGTTACCTGTTCACGCCTAAACCGCGGAACCGATTTTGCTGAAATTTGGTATGGAGATACTTTGAGTCCCGGGAAAGGATATAGGATACTTTTTATCCCGGAAAAATGTACGGTTCTCGCGCGATAAACGAATTTTGGCGCAACGGAGTTGCGGGCGTCATCTAGTTATAGCATAAGTTTTGCTTTTTGTACTCTGTTTTTGTTATTAAAATAAACATATTAAAATCAAAATAATTTTATTCAGAGTAATTTTTTACAATTTTTTTTCTGAACGTCGGGTCTAAGGTGCCTACCACCGGTTCGGGAACTAACCCGGCGAGAAGAACCGGCGTAAGACACTCGCACGGGGCATCTTTTACTAAAAAGATGGAAAATTTATCTTTTAAAAAAATAATATAACAATACTCACAGCTATTTACAATAGGAAATTTAAAGAGTATTTTTGTAGCCTGTAAGAACCACCCTATTCCCAAGGTAACACACCTTCGTCGTTGTCGTCGATGAAATCATTGATTTTGTAATAAGCTTTAGCACACAAACGTTCTTTTACCATAGGTCTACCAGAATCTGATGGCAATTTTTATATTTGCATGTTTAACACACAGAATCAGCCGCTATAAGAAAAAAAAGGATCAAAATGTTTTATTCCAATTACCCCGGTATTGCGAGAGTCAATTTATTTTCTCACTTTTTGCCATCAGATTCTGGTAGACCTATACTTTTTAAAATTTATTAATAGAGAGATTTTGAACGTTTTCTGGGATTCTATTGTACAGGCGGCACACTGGCCACTGGCCTTTAAAAGATAATAATATTATTTACTTATTATATTTTATATAGATCATAGTCGGTATAATATTTTTTTTATCAATTCTGTTAGTATCATAGTCCGTAACAAAAGTTTATTCCTAAACAACTAAAGAATAGAATAACAAGCTAGAAGGTTAGTGGGGCGGGAGTTAAAAATGCATGGCCGTCGTTTTCGTGATATGCCAACGACCGGCTCAGTTTACAGAACAACTTCATGTATGTTAGATTATCCCTTTATTACCCGTTCCAAAAAATTTAAGAAAGGCACTGAAAGGGTAGGTTTTCTATTTTTAAGTCGAGCGTTAACAGAAGCAAAGAGTTAAGCATAAAGGTAAAATATTTGTACTTAAAAATGTTGAGTATAATCTACAAAAGATTATTTTTAACCGACTTCAAATAAGGAGGTTATTAATTCGACCCGTATGTATGTAATATTTCCAGAACTGTCCAGTTTTCGTATATGTTAGTCTATAACAGCGTCTGAACAAATGTGCCAAATTTTAAAATTAATGTTTTTATGTTTGTGTTCGCATATTATCTCCTATATCATTACAATGTATTTATGATACTATATAATAATATAAGATAGAGGTCGGGTCTTACCTTTTTTGAAAAACGTGAGGTTTTTTCATTTATTCGAGTATAAAATATAAGGGTGCAATTTTCGATTTGTATGTACACATTTACCAAAAGTAGAGATAAATGAAGATATTTGTGAGCAGCCGGTGTATGTCAAACACACTTTTATATCCCTTATTAAAATAACTTGGTTTATAGTTCCGGTTTAGGTACCGGAACTAGTGTCATAGAAATTAAATTAATGACAAACTTTGCATAAGTAAAATACAGTCATAATAATATTATTGTTCTCCATATTGAATATGATCAGGAAATACTAAGCCAATTCACATGAAATTTCGCAAAGACGTAGAGTAAATTCTCCGGAAAAACAAAGGCTGCAGAAACCGTACATTTTATCATGAAAATGTACGGTTTTCGCAAGACTTCCTTTTGCGTATACCAAACATAGTCTAGTACAGGAGTCACCAATTAAATCCGCTTGGGGTCCACTTTAAGAAATGAAATGATCTTCGCGGTCCACACATTTTATAATAAAAAATAAATAAATAAATATACAAAGGTCAAATACGGAAATCACAAAGGTGTTTATTTACATAATATCAATGAGAAAAGTGTCAATTTTGTTGCTTGTTTGTAGTGAAATTGGTGCAAGCTATTGACATTAAATCCTGGAGATGTTCATCAGTAAGTTAAGACCGAAATTTATTTTTAACGAAGTTCACCTTCGAAAATGCATGGTCCGCACACAATGGGTCGGTCGGCGGTCCGGATGCGGACCGCGGTCCGCCATTTGGTGACCGCTGGTCTAGTAGGTACAACGCTCCAACTTTCAACCAAATCCATACTAATATTATAAATGCAAAAGTGTGTCTGCCTGTTACTTCTTCACGCTCAAACCGCTGTACAGATTTTGCTGAAATTTGTTATGGAGATACTTTGAGTCCCGGGAAAGGACATAGGATACTTTTTATCCCGGTAAGATGTACGGTTCCCGCGCGATAAATGAATTTTGGCGCAACGGAGTTGCGGGCATCATCTAGTAGTAAAATAAAGCCTCTATAAAAATTACCGCTTTGTTCTCGTGGAAATAGTGAAAATTGTTCTTCCGGCTAAGTATTCCAGTACAATTTTCCCGTAAAATATTTGGCAATAAGAGCGGATGAAAATGTTCAGGAGTTTCCAGTATTCTTTTGATACAAAGAAATAATCATGAAGCGAAAGGCCTCGTGTGGAGAAAGTTCTTTGAAGCTTATTAAAGAATCGTTACGGGTAGATAGAATATAATGTGATGTAGTATTATAGGCCTCTTACAAATTCGTTCCTTTGAGACGCGAGATCGCGAAGGTTAACAAATTCTTCAGTTCCTCGGCCATTCATAAGACCCTGAAATTGTTCTAGTTTTAGGATATGAATAAATATAGGTCGCTTGTACCCTTACCTTAATGTTATTCATTGGCATTTGAGCCCTAGGGCTAAACCAAAACATTGCTAAAAGTTGGGACTTTAGAAATCTTTTACATTGGAAAATACCCTTCATGATCGAGTTATTTGTCCCGACCAATATCAGCATAATCAAGCCCGCAACTCCGTTGCGCTAAAATTAGTTTATCGCGCGGGAACCGTCCATTTTTCCGGGATAAAAAGTATCCTATGTCCTTTCTCAGGACTAATAGTATCTTCATACCAAACAGCAAAATCAGTTCAGTTTGAGCGTGAAAACGTAACAGATAGACAGACATACCTTCGCATTTATAAAAAAAATAATTAATATGGATTAAGTATAATATTATGTGTATGTATACATAATAATGTAAGTACATAAATTAATAATTATGTTACATGGTTAAAACGAGGCGAGTAAGAATATTTCTACTAAGAATGTCTTATAAAATTTTTATGTTTCGGGGTTTGGATTATATAAATGAACCAACGTTTCATATTATGCTTTCATGTGAGAGATTTTAGCAAAAAGAAACAACATTTTACGATATTTTATTTACCTTTTGTCATATTTAGTGTGTGTAGTAGTGGCTAGATTTTAAAATGAAAGTTTTATTCATACATGTAGTAAAATTTATTGCGAACCCGTTTAACAATATACCAGCGGTAAGCCACAATATTTGTTATAGAGCTGACACATTTTGCGATGTTTCGAGGCATATCTAATATAGTGCTTTTATTTTTAGGGGATCAAGCCGGGGGAAATTTATTGTCATTGGTCCATCAGAAATGGTTTTAAAATGTTTTACACGAATAGTGTGTAAGTTTAAAATGTACCTAGCAGTTCTCGCAATTATAAATAACAGTTTTTTAGTACAGCAAATTGCGTATCAGTAGATGCTTTTTCGCGAATTCATTTTCATTGATTTTCCCAATGGATGAACAAGAAATTTTTAGAAGTAAAATGTAGAATATGTGTTAATCCAGGATGACAGCTAACTCCATGCCAAATTTTAACAAACGTACAAACTCACAAACTTTCGCCTTTAAAAATAATATTAGTATGATATAGAAGAGCCATGCAAGCCATAAAAAAACACTTATTTTTGTATTGTTCTGAGAGTGAAGTAGCCTCAGGAACCTGGAAGTCAATTAAAGTCAAAAAAATTATAGTCGTGATGTTGGTCGGCATTGAACAAATTCAACTAAATAACGTTTGTCCGCTATCTTTGAATCGATTTATTTGATGACACATTCCCATCATTTCATATCAGTGAAACACCATAAAAATAGATCAAATCACAAATATAAAAATACACAAGTCCTTTTCATCTTGGAATCCGTTGGTATTATATAATTTATCGAGTGAGAAAGAATGTAGGGAGCGAAAATCGGATTTCACTCGTACCTGGCCGCAATCGACATCAGTGAATGGAAATTAGATTTTCAGTTGCAACGCTATGAATTATATATCCAATAACCTATTTAGATGGATTTTTTTACAGCAATCAATGAAATCCAGTAATGGTTTTATCTAATAGATGTTATAGAATCTAGAAAGTCTTTGTGGCAAAATGTAATTTCCTTCAAATCATCTTGTGAAGAATTCTTTTCCTGGTAAATCAGGTTTTATAACAGTTTGTCTGTTTAAAAATGGAATTGTTAAAATAGTATTCTGAATAAAAAATTTAAACGAACAGATTTAATAATACGTGTTATCTTAACCCAATTTATAGATTTAAACAACACAAAATATTATAAAAAAAATCTATTATAAGGTTATTAGATGCTGTAAGGCTTACAGCACCATCTATTAATACACATGAAACTGTACTTCTTTGTAAGAAGTTGTTGATGATTGATATACAATTTCTATAAAACAAATCTAATTAAACATCGTAGTTTCTCTAAATACCAAGTTAAACCCCAAACAACTATCGCGATACCATTTGATACGAACCAAATACACTTCGAAATACAATATTTGTATTGAATACAATAAATTGGTTCATTGTTACTATATTGGTACGTTTATCATCTGGCAAGCGTCAATCACGCGCCGCGTGTGACGGACGTGCCAACTGCCAATTGCCAACATTAAATGTATTTTTTAAATGTATCATATTGAGTATGAAATGTGATATCATATTTTTGTTTATACGGTTATTTTAACTTTTGGGTTTCCGGTTTTCGACTGTTAGTTTAGTTTTAGGTTAGTTATAGACGCATTAATTAAGTCAATGACTGGAGTCATGCGAACAGATATCATATTTTTGTTTATACGGTTATTATATAACTGTACATTTTGGGATTCCGTTTTAAGACTGTTAAATATATTAGTTTTAATTCAGTTATTGACGCATTAGTTAGAATAATGTAAACTCTATTTACTACGCAAACAGAATTCAGTAATTAACCCCTCAATCCCGATAAGGCCCACTTGGGCCGCGCCATTTGTACAGCGCCATTCCGTCAACTACCATAAGGCCCAAGTGGGCCGCGCTCTTTCATTCGATTAAGTAACGTATTTCGCCGACTTAGAGATTACTTTTGTATGAAGAAGTTTGGTTACTTACGATCTATGATACATTGGCAACATTCTCAATGAAAAAAATATATGTTACTCTATGGGCGAACATCTGATTTCAGTCTATTGAAAATCGTGTTTGCGGCGCGCGTGTTGTGACTGTTTTTTGTGTGTTATTTATTATATTCACGAATGTAAGTTATGTTTTGTATTTTAAATACGTTCTTTTCCTAATTATAAATATTTTTAGATAATCATTTGAAAGAAATACATCGTAATAACTTCTAGGTTACACTCGAAAAGTTGGTTTCTATATAAGTGATTTGGACGCGATATTTGTAAAAAAAATGACGTAAAAAGCTTATAGAAGTAAAGATAACTAGTGTAGAATACGATTTATTACATATCGATATCGTACAATATCAAATTGTTGAACAATATATCACACTGGCCGGCAGGAAACCGGTTTACATTTGACAATGTTCGAGGGCTTTCTGCCGGCCGCGGCCATTTTGAACTTTATTTGTATAGCACTAAGGTCGAAGTTTGCTTGTGGATCATTTTTTTATTACGGCGGAGTGTCCCATTTCAAGTACTTTGTTTTTATACATCTCAACTTCTTTCTTCTAATTGTTTACATAATCAGTTAGTATAAACCTTTGTAAGTGGGATAATAATAAAGAATTCATTTATTTCTTGTGAAACCGTCAACGATATAGTTTCCTAAGTTTATACTTGTGAAACGAATATTAAATCAGACTAAATACTATATTATGATGGCTTGATAGATAGGAAATTTATTAGCTATTATTAAATTCTTAACAAAAACATAAAATATAGTTAGGTTGTAAAGTAATAATATTATTTGTACAAAGAGGGTAGGCCGGGCGCCATTTTGTTTTGGCGCAGGTCTTGCCAAGATTTTTGCCTAGATTTTTCTCAGGATCCAGGGGTTAAGAAAACGTAAAGTTTTTTAGCAAGCGCTTACACACAAATATGCATGAAACTATGCTACTATTACGGATACGGAAACGTAGTGCCATCTAACGTCAAACCAGCGAAACTGATCAGGGAAACACAGAAAACCTAAATCCCCTACTCAATACTAGATGGCGCTAGGTGTATGTTTACTTACGCGTATTTGCTAGAAAGTTCCCACACTTGTTTACATGAATCGGGGGAAGAAACTTTCTAGAATTCGTCTCGCCATATATCAACTACTCGTCATCTGAGCGATCTTCGAGGCGACTTCGAAGTGAAAACAAGTGATCAATAGTGAGTGAACCAGTGAACCTACGACTCGGCTACGACCTAGGACTATCTAGTGCTTAGTGTTTGGACTTGGTGATTTGTGTGAGCTAGTGTCAGTGCTAGTAAAGTCTTTATAAGAGTCAGCAGGTCTTTTTCTCCAAATCCCTCGAACCCTAGCACGTAACACTACTTTATATTATTGCGTATGTGATTGTTGTCTCACCGAGTAACATCCTATATAAAATACACACTCATCAATGAAACTACACTATTTTAAGTAACGTATATGTCGACTGACCGTGCAACCACGTATTTTCAACTATGTTGACACACACATATTGTATGAAAACCAGCCTCACATTTGTCCGCAGAACTATAGCTACATTTTACTCAGTCTAAGGTAATAAGGTCAAGAACTTTCGTACATTACTTAAAAGTTAACTCCGCTAACCCTATCGTGCAAGATGAATGCCAGGATGATCCTCTATACAAATATAAAGGTTAGGTTGTATTGTTTGCTACATGTTCGATCCCTGGGTAAACTTTCCGAGGCTTATCTGTTTAAGGCCTGTCCCTATTGAGTTTATATTTTAGTTGGCAATATAAATTTTGACCCTGCCTTAAAGTTCTGTTCCTAGGTGTCGGTTTTTTACACGTTTTTTGCACGTGGATTATAGTGTCTATGTAAGCGTTGCCTGAATACTATTGAGATTAAATTAATTATTTTAAACTAGATGTTACCCGTAACGTCTTGAAAGCGTTGAAAGTGGCTATCACGCGGGTATCGTATATATGTATATTCGTGATTAAGACTACACCATTTTCTTAAAGTATCTCTATAACAAATTACATCAAAAATGTTAAGGCAAGGACTTATCTCAATTCCAAAACGATAACCTTGCACACAACCAAAGACCAAGCGTGTACGCATCGCCATAAGATTCATTTTAGCTTAGCATAAAATTGTAGTTTCTAGAGGCGGATCTTCTATATTTTTCATGTGTTTTTTAAATATCTTTCTAAATAAATATTAAGAAAAAAGATTGTTCGGTTCAGACCTTTTTAAAATAGATTAATTAACAATTTATTAAAATAAAATATGACTTATTCTTGTTAATACTTATATTTCGATGACAAAGAGTGTAGGGGCGAGGACCCCTACAACGTGTGTAGGAGGGGAAAAGTGTATGAAATGGGGATTACCTGGTGGTGATGTCTGCTGGCAGATGGGCTGAGATGAGATGAGCTGATGTTCGTGGTCACGACACTATTGTCCTTTAGTCTATATTCACTGAGCTGATAATCACGGGTTAATTATTAGTTAGTCGCGAATTTTGGGCCGACGGCTAGCCGATAGATTTTGTATAACGATCGCGAGCGTCAGTAGCGGACTGTGTACTACGTCACTTGTCATTTGACGTATGACATCTGACAGCGACTCATGCGCAGTGTTGCCAACTGCCACATTCGTCGCGTCAAGGTTTGGCGCGAACAAAGAGTTTTGTCGGAGGTGAGTTAGTAAATAAATTACAGCGAAAGAATAATTTTTATTAAAATGTTTTTGATTTAAACCATTTTAAATATTGTGCTCTATATCTCATATTTTTTTACATTTCGTTATTATATTGGAACTAGGTAAATCGGGTATCAAGAAATAACAAAATGGGGTTTCTTTCGCATGTAATATTGATATGCATACTGTCGTGGAACACCACGTAGTAACTAGTAACTTAACAAAGTTACTTTATAATGCTATGTGTGTATATTTTGACAGTTAAAGCCTTTTTTTTTTTAACATGGGGAAATGCTTTACGCATCCCCGGCAAATTAGGGATATCGGCCGGGGTATGTGGGACTCCTGCGTAGTCTACCGACTAAAACCCTATGGTGCTCCACTCCTCGCTTAAGGCAGAGTTGCGGGTACGATAGAGCCTACCGCAACACTACCAGCGATCATCTACATTTTGCAGACCCGACACCTTGACAGTTAAAGCCTACTGGCATCAGTTTCTGTCACTGACAAACAAAGAACAAAAGAGATCCTCTACTGTGATTTATTAAAATTAAATCAATATTACTGACACATTTTAATTTTGTAACGCTATATATGATCATGTCACGTTATTCTTCCTTAGCGAGCCCATAGACGATCAATCTTATTGCACAATATCACACACTATATTTATTGAACAACTTATTTGAGAACAAGATTGAAAAGCGGGCGCGTTCAATATTAACCCTAGACCGTCAATAATATTGCACAATACGTGATATTGCACAATAAAATTGATCGTCTAGGGGCCCGCGTACATACCGTTTCTGTAAACTATAGAGCCAGTTCAGCACCTACAAATGCTTTTTAAACAGTTTAAGACTGTTCTTGGCAGCCGGTGTAATTGCAATTTGCAATAGAAAATTGCTGCTAACACTAAACGCTAATCTTGCTCCTGGGAGCTGCATTATCGTTGCTTGGGGGTTCTAATACCTGAACCTGTCACGTGGTTAGTTGGAAATTATCATTAAATCACAGTAAGTGCAGGTGGCTAGTGAGAAAATGAAATGGTTGTTTTATAAGTCTTTAATGGTTGGAGAACTGTGCCCGTAGAATGTTTTTAAATGTAACTGTTTTGTATAAGATAATGCTGTTGTTGGTTAGGGTTTTGAGTTTTGATGCTCGCCAGTTGAAAGTGCTAGTAAATAACCACTTCCCGATAAAAAACCTTAGAAACCGGGTATGAAATATAAGGCGATTATAGCTAAAAGACTAAAAAATACTAGATCGAAGTCTAATAGAAATACGAAATTGATGGTCAACGACACGATACGAGACACGACAAATCTATATATACCTTTTTTTATTTAACCTATTCACAAATATACCGAAAACTTTTTCATTAATTTGGAAAAAAAACTGGACAGATAACATGCGACCGCAACGCGATGATTTTAATATACGTAATATTATATTTGAGTGCAATAATTATTCTGTCGCAAAAATCAACAGCGGTTGCTCTGCGGAGGTATGCGCGAGGAAAATGCATATTTACAGTTGGCCCGTGTTTACTAAGGTTTTTCATATGGAAATATTCAAAGCCAAACAATTTGACTAAATAAATAAAAAATAAATAAAATAAAAATTCTTTATGTACTATAAGTGTCGGTCAAAAAGTGTCGTTCCGTCTAGCCCCCGAGCCCCCTTTCGCAACGCGCAATAAGGAACTTCGTTCCAAAAAACACTGTCTATATAGCCGTTATAATAAAGTCATACTTGTTTTTGTCTGTCAAGATGCAGAGACAAAACATTGCGACACTATAAAATTTATTGTGTACAAAAAGCGCGAGACTATAATAATAATAATTAAGGTATACACTACACCCTCGTGGTCTACTTAAGGCTCGATATACAGGGTATAACAAAACTACGTTATAATACTTTACGCTGTGTATGGGTCCCCTATATAGAGTTCGCTGTGAAAGTAGCAGCGCTGTAAGAGTAACTTTTTTTTTCACCTTTGCATGGAAACATTCATGACGCGGGGGCGCTTGTCCATAAAAATCTCAAAAAAAAAATTTTGCTCGTTAAGCGCTGCTACTTTCACAGTGAACTCTATGTAAGGAACAGATACACGCCCTAAAGTATTATCACTTAGTTTTGTTACACTTGTATATGCGTCCGCCATAACGCGCGGTTTGGCGGCGACACCGCAAGATAACAAGCAATAATTGTATGTAAATGACAACACAATTGCGCCGCTATTTAAATAAATCGTTATTAAATATACTATCGCTTATGACCTCGCGATGTTGAGGCCAAACCGCTCGATCGCGCGGACGCATATAAGTCCAGCCTATATGTGTCAAGTTACATCACAATCAACACATAATAATAATAATACTCCCACACCGGTTTCGGTGACGGTGGCCGGTTTCATTGAAACCAGGCCAGTTACGCAGGAGTAGTTTTATAGTGCCCAAGTGTGTGCGCGGTACACAAGAGCACTCTCTATTCCTTTACTCTCATAACCCAGTGGGACGGAAGACCGATACGACTGGCGAGAGATCAGGCGCAGGACCGACTTTTTACATGCCCATCCGACGCATGGATCATCTTACTTGTCAGACAATCAGGTGATCAGCCTGCATTGTCCTAACCAAACTTGGAAATAACATGTTTCCAACGCGGGAATCGAACTCACGACCTCCGAGCCAAGAGCCAAGCTCTAAACCACTGGACCTAGGAGGCGTTAGCACATAATATAACATCTTACGTAGTAAGGTAAAAGCTAAAAGTGCTGATGATAGACTACTTTAATCGCAAAGTAGATTCGAAGTATAATTTGCCGCCACACACTCGGCGCAAAGTGTGTTAAGCTTTTCCAATTATAGCGAACGAGTTGTGCGTTTGTCGGTTCCCTAGTAACTTCATTGATTATGACTCGCTTACTTATGCCACACTTATACCACAGTTTAAATGTCATACAGTAGAGCAGCGGTTCTTAAACTTTTTTGGTGTGCAACATGTCGGATTTTGGTCGGATTATTAGTAAATCTGTCGCTGTTTGTGCTCGTAGCGCCCTCTGCTCCAACATTTACGTAATATTCCTATTTTGGAGATTTGTACAAAAACGTGGCATAGTATTGGGTCTGTAATATCGTTCCTGTACATTTGATCAGTGTCCACGAGCTACGTGCTCCATAACCACTTTTAGTTCCTTGTTTAAACGAACTACTGAATTATAACATAGTGCGTGCTTCAACTTTAGAGGCTTAACGGAACTATAAAATTATATGTAGTCGAAATAACATTATTTTAATAGCTTAGTAATTGATGTAAAGTTTATTGCAGCAATATTTATTTAATTTTCCGGAGATATTTAAAAACCACTTTGATGATATCCCGACTTCCAAGGAATTATGCTGCTGGATATTGGAATAAACATTAGCAATTCGGTCACTGACCTATCGTTATTAAGCTATTGCATAGCTTTTACCGCCGGCTTTGAGCACGGCGACCGAATCAAGACATTCCGTAACGAAAAACACCTAACACCCCCTACTTTTTACTTTTGAAGTTTACTTCATAAAGGTATGGAACCCTTCGTGTGCGAGTCGGACTCACACTTGGCTAATTTCTGTTTCAAAGGACTATCGCCAATCTACGGATTTATTCTTTCCTGTCTCCGGCATTATCGCCGAGAACTCGCAGTAATGAGCGATATGGCCGCCTGCCAGGAGTTTAGTTTCATTTTTAGGGTTCCGTACCCAAAGGGTAAAAACGGGACCCTATTACTGAGACTTCGATGTCTGTCCGTCTGTCTGTCTGTCTGTTTACCTGTCTGCCTGTCTGTCTCCAGGCTGTATCTCAAAATCGCTATAGCTAGACTTCTGAAATTTTCACATATTGTGTATTTCTGTTGCCACCGCTATAATGAAAAATACTAAAAATAAAATAAATATTAAAGAGGGGCTCCCATACAATAAACGTGATTTTTTTGCCCATTTTTTTCTATATCAATAATGCCTAAACGTAGGCAATTGAAATATTTACAAAATAGTTAATAGTATTAGCACTTCAATAATTAATAATAAAATTAAAATTAAATAGTTATTTAAGGGGGGCTCCCATACAAAAAATACAATTTTTTTGCCTATTTTCGCTCTTAAATAGTACGGTACCCTTCGTGCGCGAGTCCGACTCGCACTTGGCCGATTTTGTAAGTTCTCCTCAGAGAAATTGTACGATACTCCGCAG
The DNA here is from genome assembly GCA_905187585.1 of Cyaniris semiargus. NCBI lineage: Eukaryota > Metazoa > Arthropoda > Insecta > Lepidoptera > Lycaenidae > Cyaniris > Cyaniris semiargus. Next base: position 3,847,850 of record LR994551.1, read on the forward strand.
ATAGCAAGCTCAGTGTTTCGGCTGGCGTAATAGATAACTTGCAGTAAATTGATAGCTCGAGGGTGCGTTTGCACCGGAGCTTTTTTTTGAGAACCAAAAGAATCGCTTCATATTTTGTTAAGCTCGTTCACAAGAATTGCTGTGTAAAATTAAGGGGGCAAACGAGCAACATCAGAAGTGCGTTGACGGTCTTTAATACAATATATTCTAATAATGTACAAAATGTACGAAATTGACATAAGCGTTCGAAAAAATGAAGTCGACATTCGACGATCAGCGATTCTATGAAGAAGCGATAAAGAAAACGTCTTGGCTAAAGGGCCTGGTCCGCATGAAAGTTGCCAGCATCCTATCATTTCATAGATGTTTCTCCTGTCATGCGGGCAACTCGTGCGTTCCGTGCATGCGGACTAGATCCGCGCGCGGGTGACAACACGCATAACAGGAAAATACATTTTTCATTTTACCGAGAAAGAATTTCTTAAATTAACGTGGCAAAAGGTTAATAAATAAAACTAATAATTATCGTATGACAAAATAATTAAGTAACTATTCTTAGTATTTATTTATTACACCAATTACTAAGAACTAATATCTTTCTAATTAATTCAGAGAACTTAATACCAATTCATAATACGGAAAAGGAGATTAGGAGAATAGCAATTTATTAATTAGTGAAGTTGGACGAAGCTATTCCGATTGTAGGATAATTACAATCACTTATACTTAACAAGTTTTTAAATTGTTTTCTTTCTTCGCTCTGACGTAATTTCACGTTTTTAAATGTTACGTATTCTAGTTAGGGGGCGTCCACAAATTACGTGAGGTGTTGAAGGGGGGGAGGGGATCGAGTCAAATCTTATCTAATCTTACGTTGGAGAGAGGGGGGGTCTCGGCAAATCTCACGTAATTTTTTTTCTCATTGTTACCCTTATAAACGTGACAATTTCCAATACATGGGTCTTTATGCATAAAATACTATACCTATTATAATGTAATTTAGTATAGAGATACATGTGTGTGTGCGTGGAAAGGACAGGCAGAAGATTTTTTGTGGTAAATTGTACGGTAACCGCGCAATATATGAAGTTGTGGGCGAATATACATTATACATATCCGCGCACGTGAAAACATATAAATTTCAACAGCATTAAATTTTCATTTGCCGAAATCACATCCCTTAACTATGAACTATGATTCGGTCATTTAATGGCTATGGAGCTAGCAACGCTTTTAAGCAAATGAAAACAATATATTACCTAATATACCCGTGGCTTGTAATTCTAAGCTTGGGTATAGTCAGGCTACTTGCTATGTAAACCACGAGGCGATACATAAACTTGATAATAAATGTTAAGATTTGTTGTAATTTTGATACTTCCGCGTGATTGAACCATATTATAACCATATTATATGCATTCATAACTCAATACGTAATTTTTTGTGGGTTAATACACAAATTCTTAACAGCGACCAATTATTTCAATGTAAATATGTACTTTAAACAGTAACAGATAACAGTTAGTAGAGTGCATACTGCATAGTACAGATAATATTATATTCTTAAAGCACATCAAATTTTATTAGTGAGCTAACTATATTTCCATTGTTTATTGTGATAATTTCATTTACGATTAATAATTACTTCATTTCGAATTTGAAAACGCGGTAGAGAAATGCGAACTTTGAAAGAAAATAATTGTAAATTGACTTAATTGTAATTACATTACACCTAAAAATGGGTATTTTGCAGTTATTTTTTCCATTTTGGTAATGTGTTGATAAACTCTTCATTTCACATAATGGAGCATTTATCAATTGTGATTTATGGTAATAGCATTTAAAACGACTTTCGTATGAATATATTCTTCGGATTAAATTAATATGAATGGGATGGTCAAGTTCAATGGATATTACAGGTGACGATAGTTTGAAAGATGTGAACAAACATTATTGAGTATCTACTAGATGACGCCCGCAACTCCGTTGCGCCAAAATTCGTTTATCGCGCGGGAACCGTACATTTTTCCGGGACAAAAAGTATCCTATGTCTTTTCTCGGAACTCGAAGTATCTCCATATCTACCAAATTTCAGCCAAATTGGCTCAGCGGTTTGGGCGTGAAGAGGTAACAGACAGACATACAGACAGACAGACAATTTTAAAAAGATTTCGTATTTATAATATTAGTAATACTGTTTGTTCACATGATTTTTTACAAATTAAGTTAGGTTTCACAAATTAAGTAGGGTTACTTAGGCCCTTACTTGAGTTACTGGTCCTTCTATAGAAGAGTTAGTAAGGGCTATCTATATCTAAGGGTGTTAGCCTTTACTGACTCATCTATTATCACTTAGTTTTGTTACATCCTGTATAGAACCCTACTTATTTTTTATAGGTTATGAGAAATGTACCTATACTTGTAGCAAAGACAGTTAAAAACACAGACCACAAACTACAATGTGATATATTTTTTTAGGTTTTTGCAGTATTGTTGAATTTTAATAAACTAGCTAAAAGCCGAGCTTTGTGAAGGCTCGCGTCGTCACACCTTGACTGACTGGTGATAACACCACATATTAAAGACCTTGACTGACTGATGATAAAACATCTACATATAAATAAAAATTACTATGTTAAGCACAAATCAATAGCCGTGATAGTTTTTCCGTAGAGTGTATTACAAAATGTAAAGGTTGTGGGATATACTAAGGCTCGCTTCGCCTGCCCTGATAATTATATATTGTATACTTGCCTGTTTACAATTTTAATCGATAAACGAATTCCTGACTGAAAAAAGTCGCAACATCCACTCAGAATTAAGCTTTATTCAAAATCGGATACATTCAAATTCAACCAAGTGTCTGAAAAGAGCAAACACATTAGACTTACAATATTATTCCGCGCAAATTACGTTCTAAATTCGAGCGAAAGCGCGTCCGATTGGAGCATATTTTAATACCGTCTGGCAAGCTGCAGGCGACACCCCCTAATGTTTTCCTGTTTCACCCTAATGTGCCTACTTAAGTAACTAAACTTTCTTATCGAACAAACCGACAACTCACTTTAGAGTTCCAAAGTAATATCACGAGAAATTACTGTTTCAATCTTGTGACTTAGTTTTTTGATGAACTTTTTAATGTATTATAAATGAGAGCAGAAGAATTTTATGTTTTCGCCGCCAGAATTACAAGCAGCTGTCACGAATGTTTGTCGTAAAGAATACCCCAGTGATCGCATGTTAATGCAGAGTGTAGACATACGAGTGAATAATAAATGTTTAAAACATACTCACCATATAGATACATTTTTGATATGTACTTTAAAGTCTAAAAAGTATTGCGCAATACAAAAATAATCGGCCACGTGCGAGTCGGACTCGCGCACGAAGGGTTCCGTACCATTATTGAGCAAAATTAGGCCACAAATTGTGTTTTTTGTATGGGACCCCCCCTTATTTTTTTATTTTATTTTAATATTATTATTAAATATTAAAGTACACGTCATATTACTAAGGACTTTGAGAAAAATTCAAGTACTTACCTGTTGCCATTATTGATATAGACCAAAAAATGCCAAAAAATCAAGTTTGTTGTATGGGAGCCCCCTTAAATATTTGTTTTATTTTGTTTTTAGTATTTGTTGTTATAGCGGCAACAGGAATACATAATCTGTGAAAATTTCAACTCTCTAGCTATCACCGTTCTTGAGATACAGCCTGCTGACAGACAGACGGACAGACAGACGGACAGACAGACATCGAAGTCTTAGTAATAGGATCCCGTTTTTACCCTTTGGGTACGGAACCCGAAAAATATATAGACAGTGTCACAGAATACATATTAGTACAAGACAGTGTTTAGTGCAGTCCGGTTTGTACTAATCTTCTGCACCACTAAATTCGACACTTTATATTATAGTGCGTCGTTAAATACGTCAACTCTTTAGTACATCGTATAGTAGATCGTTACGTCTGTATGTCTGTCTATTTATTACCCCTTTACGCTAACTGCTGAGCCTAATTCGATGAAATTCGGTACAGTATACTTTGACCTCAGAAGGAGCGTAGTTTCCCGGCAAAATGTAAGGTTTCCGTTTAATAAATTAATATCGCTGTATAAATAAAAAGTCAAAATGCGGGTAACATCTCGTGTAAAATATAACTATTGTTGATGACTCCTGCAATTGCATTGTGCCAAATTCGTTTATCACGCGGGAAGTGTACATTTTTCTGGGATAAAAAGTATCCTATGTCCTTTCACGAGACTCAAAGTATATCCATACCAAATTCACACTTTTGCATTTATAATATTAGCATGGATATTTACAATTTTAACGTAACAAATACTTGTAATTTTGTTAAAAACCCAACGGCAAAAAATCCCATAACAGTTCACATTCGCGCTTATGTAAATTAAGCGTGTAAAAAGTGTTGTGTCGGGGAAAAAGAGATTTAAGGCCATCCAATCCGTCCCCTGGCGCTGCGATCCCTCGTCGATACAACGAGACAGTGATCGATGCGATTACAATACTTCGGCCGAACGATCAACTTGGTTAATTATATCTAATGGTGGTCGTACATGATGGCCAAGATTGGCGTGTTAGAGATTAAGGTTTATGGTCGCAGTCGTAGTTCGCATTGCAACGTGACGTGATAATGCGACTTTTAAAATAGACAATTCCAATCAGAATTTTAATTTTTACTTTATTCATTACCTAAGAAGATACACATTAAATTGACAAGCTCACCGCTCGCGGCGTTAAGCTACCTAATAAATGTGAACTTACCCTTAGGGGTAACGATAGATCAAAGTTTAGTTGGCTAGCCTAGTTAGCGTGAAAAGATCGTAATACTATAAATGTATAGTAGAAACAATGAACTAACTTAGTATCAATTTTAACGGCACCCGCATACGCAAATCAAATAGTGGAGAAAGGCACGGCGAACAGTAAAATGTTTTATTTCATGCCTAATAGTTTACATGACGTGTGTTTATTGTATAGCATAAAAATTATAAACTTGGTTAATATTCTAATAGAGCCTGAATTATAGGCAGTCAAATTCACATCGCTGGATGATTTCAGTGGAATTCTAACTACGAAGAGATTTGTTTGCTTGCCAAGGTATTTGCCTAGCAGCGGCCAATACAGACAATGACGAATATTTAAAGAGATATAATATTATACGTCTATTTGCGCATGACGTCGATTATACTATCAGAGAAGATTCATAGGCAGATGGCGGACCAACGTAATTTGGTCACTTTATATCAAATCAAACCCAGCCGACAGATCACGACTAAAATTAAATTGACATAACTCGACCAAATGACGTAGGTCCGTCAACTGCCTATGGATCAATTTCTTCGATGGTATATAATATAGTGGCAATCTTGGTAATCCACCATGGCCTACGTGGAGAGACGCCTTTAAACTTATGATGAACTTGCTTAATTATCTAACACACAACTTCTGTTGATCGAGTGCTAGCAATATTCGGAAACGCCTCTAATTCCTCCAAATAAACCCTTTTAAAACTTTCCTATCGGCTCCACTAATACGTTACAGTAATGAGGGTTATGTGGTTTGTTCATAAGCGTCTAGGGTTCACAATGACTTGGAACATTATTGTTTCCGTATACTTTTAAAATTGTGTATCCTCTCACTATTATACTTATGCTACAGTAAATCCGTACACTTTTAAAATTGTTTATCTTACAAATAAAAGTAAATAAATATATTGTAGCATAAGCAGGCCTGTGTAAATACGTACCCTCTTACTGATAAAAAGTTACACAGCGTGTATAGAGGGTGCATAAGATTTTTTCTACTAATAATCATTTTTAGACATAAGGCTTGTATAACCATGCTGTCATTTCCATAGTAATTTCTCTGTATAGACTCTGTGTAACGTGTGTGTAACTTAAAAACTCCTGTTTAACTATTCACACGTTGAAGGCATGTTTAAGAAGTTTTTATTAGTAAGAGGGGTAGTGAATAACTATACAAGGCCTGCTTTTCTGTATTTAGTTAGAAGAATATTGGAAAAGTCACATTACAGAAGAAGAGAGCACGGGCCTGTGTGTAAAATACAGTACTGCGTCCAAAATAATCTATACACAAATAAAAAATAATTTAAAATTTCGTTAGTTTTGCTAAAACTAGAGAAGGGCTGAACCGATTTTGCTTTGAAATATTCGTGAAAGTCCAGGGAAGGTTTATAAGGTAGAAAAATTATGAGTTAAGTGATATGAAGTTTTCGGGTCATGTACATACATACATACTAATTAAAAAAGGTAATTTTTTTTAAATATAGTTTACAAGACAAAAGCTTTAGGTTTTATTAAATTTATCTGTCAGTTGACAAATAAGCGGTACAGGTAAATAAAATGGGTTCTCAATATATTTTTATTTCTATCCTGTATTCGAATTTTGTTCCTGTGTGAAACTCTTACACCCTCATCAAAGATTAATGTCCGTTCATTTAGGGATAAAACATTTAGATTTACGTATGTAAAAGGTACCAGAAAAACAAGTATTTCCGAATAATACCTGGCAGATACAGGGAAATACAAAATTAATGTAATAAAATGAAATCAGTTTGTTTTTTGCTTTATAATTATGATTATGATATAGAGATGTACATAATACATTTCTCTATGACTCTTTTAGTGGTCCTTTTTAACGACATACCTGGCAATGCCTACATTAGTTCAATTTACCATGCAACGATGCGGGACGATGCATTTTTAAATAACCCATTTAAATTTAGAACTGGCAGCCCTACACCACCAGCGGGAAGTCAATTTAATGTGTATCTTCTTTTGTAGTAAATAAAGTTAAGTTTTAAGTGGATGAATTAAGAATGCAACGCGCTACGTTGACTCGTCACGCTACAATACGAACGGACCCTTAGGGCCTGATTACACCTACCGAGTAGAGTGGCGAGACAATGCACTCGGTCGAGACCGAGTTCTTAGTCGGCATATATATTATGAACTAGATGACGCCCGCAACTCCGTTGCGCCAAAATTCGTTTATCGCGTGGGAACAGTGCATTTTTCTAGGATAAAAAGTATCTTATGTCCTTTCCCAGGACTCAAAGTATCTCCATACCTTCTTCATACCAAATTTCAGCAAAATCGGTTCAGCGGTTTGGGCGTGAAGAGGTAACAGACAGACAGACAGACAGACGGACAGACAGACATACACACTTTCGCATTTATAATATTAGTATGGAAGTATGGATGTGCTCAGCCGAGAAACTGTCTCGCTATTCTACTCTGTAGATGTAATCAGACCTTTACATGTGTGTGGGTTACGGGCGTATGTATGAAACACTGACTTTTTGAACATGGTCTTACATCTAAAAGTGCATTTTCAGTACCTAAAACAAGTAAAAATTAGATTGCAACTCATTTACCGAATTCAACTAGCGCCGAGTCCGCTAATTAGCGACGTCGGCGTCTGAATAATAATCAGCTCAATTAGTTCTCCGATGGAACAGATGAGACGGGCTCGGTGCGAGATTGTGCCCGCCAAATTATAGTGGTTTTGCTAGTTGGCGGGAGCCGTACATTTTACATGGTTAGGTTAGGTTAGTCTGTGTGAATTATTACCGTGTGAAAACCTGTGTGGTTCATTAAAGTCGACAAATTTTGCATATCAGTCAGTGTTTTGCAACCTGTCGGTCGCAACCCCCTGGAGGGTCGCGAAGCTTCTTTCGCCAGAGGTTGAAAATATATTTAAAAAAAGGATGTTTTCATAAACATAGATTACGCGATAAAAAAGGATTGTATTTAGAATAACTGTTGTTTAACATTGTTCTATTTGTCATCATACTTCTTAAGTAATATTTTAGATTACTAAATAAGGAGTTCCTATTACAATAAAAAGGAAATGGGGGTGGCGAAATATTTTTTCATACCAAAATCACTCATGTCGCTTCATGAAAAAGGTTGAAAAACACTGGTGTGTCTTGTAGGGCCCTTAATTTAAACGCGATAAAAGGAGTAACTAAGTACTATCTAATATCGGTACTAGGTATAAGTAGGTACCTAGTAGTAAATCTACAATGGCAAGATAAATCATTGAAATTGGTTCATTACGTTCCTATTCGGTTCAAACGACAATCAGTTAAGTCGAATAAGTTATTACTAAAAGTCTTTCGTGTTAAGTTTCAAATCAAATCAAATCATTTATTTGCAGAATAAGTGGGTAAAAAGATGTTACATATTATAATACAGGAAAGTTAAAATTATTAACTGAGAAACTAAATAGTAATACACATTTTTAGCGACGTACAACCTTTGTTACAACAATAACTCCGCGAACGGACTGTAGATAAATAAACGCATGGTATTTCCTTAATGGAATAAAACACAGCAAGAAATAATTCACCTCACATCGTGTACAACTTTTAGGTATTATTAGATTGTAAGAGTTGACGGTACGATAGTGTTACAAGGTAAACTTTACTTCGAGATGTTATTCGAAGCTGTGGAGTAGGGATCGGTAACAGAAACTCGAAGTAATATCATAATATCATCATAATATTATGTCAACTATTATTCTATGTTAATATATTTTTTACTCTAATATTAATTTATAAAGGTTATCATAAAGAATAAGCATGCTGAACAAAATTAGCTCAGTTTTACTCAACTCTTACTCATTTACTCTATAAACTCTTATTTCCCATTTAAACACTCTATTTACTCTTTATATATAATTTATTTTACTCGTTACACATTCTCGATACACATTTTCTCATACACATTTTCTCTACACAAAAGTCAATATAAGCACATGTCACAATTCAAACCCAAAGAAAAATAAAGTTATAAAGAGGTCTAAAATCGTTTTAAACACACATGTCTTGACAAAACCTTTAAGAACAGAAATTATTGAACATCATAATAATTGGTTTTACTAAAACAATTTTATCGGAAATTTTTATTATCAAAAGGAATAATTAGCTCTACTAAAACTACATTTTCCCGCGTTATAGAGTTTTTGCCTTGCCTGAGCGGGCGAGCTACGAAAGCGTAGCAATGTTCTACGCGCGTAGCCCGTGAAACGGACCGGACGAGGTAAAGACTACATGGACTGGCCTACTGTTTGTAATTTAATTGGTTTACTAATGTGAACTAACTTACAAAAAATCATAGTTATTAATTGATTTAGAGTAAAAAAATCAAATGTAAATATTATTTTTATATTACATCCTATTAGGCTGATTTTCCTGTCACGCTGACCACACGCTGACGGTCGACGCCGATGGGTCAATATGTATGTACTATGTAGTTATATGTACCGTTTTCAAGTCGCGCAGATCACTCAGCGCTGACGGCGATCAGCGAAACAGAAAATCAGCCTTAAAAGTTACGACTTAAAATTAAACTATTCCGAAATGGTAACGCAAAAATAAACACTCACAGATACAAAGGCGTGCGGTAATTCAATCATTCATAAAGAAACAAAAATTATATTATCTACATAGAATTGCGTCACTAAAAGTGAAAACCACAAAAACTTTTCACCCCAACGTTTTCGAGTGTCACAAATCATTACCAAAGTTATGAAATTAAATTTGAAACTTTATGCCTTCTTTCGGTAATTTGTAAGTTAAGACCATATTTTTTTACGACAACTTTTATGGCGCTTTGAATGCCATTCGTCATTATTACAGTCGAGTCGTATAAGAGAATTGACTGGGCGCTCGCGAACACATTTCAGTCAAGGTTTTTCAAAATCTTCAATCACATTTACGTTACATATTTTCAGTTTGTTTTCATATGCAGTGCATTTTCTATTTTGTGTCAACTTTTTATTGTTTTAAGTTTATGTCGTCGAATAATTGTTTTTTGCGTGCAGATTTTTCTTTGAAATATACACACATCCTGAAGATTTTATATTAACACATTAAATTTTATTAAATCTCTTTTGTTTACAATATGCAAATAACACTATTATTATTCGCACTTTACTGGATCCTAAGGCCTTCTAAGGCCACTTGGCTTTGAATCTTAACACAAATTTGTGCTAAAATTCCCCGTTACATCTCACAATGCTCCGATATGAATCTGCTGTGAATCCTATCTCACACATTTGAGCAGACTCCAACTTGGCCACTGAAATATTATCTCTCTGCATCGGGATTATTAATAGTTCATTTAGTAATGGTTCAACTGGAATACCTTTTATCTTTCGCTCCACACAATTGAGATAAAAACAATTCATTTCGACGACATATTCTACCGAAGTAGTACGATAATATAGACGCTTGTGAACATGTGGTTCTAATTTGATTACGAAATATAGATATTGGATTTGAAGTAATTTAAATACTGCTATCATACTATTCTTATTATGTGTGAGTTTGTAATTTGTACGTTTATAACTTCCTCAGGCTTATTTTACTACTGAACCAATATTGTTTTAAGGCTTGCAAGGAGTTTAGGCTATATCACTATAGTCGTAGTCTAGTTATTCGGAAAAAAACACATATACAGTTTTTTCGTGGGATTCCGTAATAACATGTTTTCTTAAACTTGCAATTATTAAAGTTAGCATAGCTTTATTAGCGAGAAAAAAATACTCTGCTTTCGATAAGCTATTTGCTCGAACAAAGCCAAGCAACATCAACTAGGCGCTAAAAATAAAAATAACCTACAGCAGCGCAAAAGAAACAAGTCAAGTTAACTTATAACAAACTTTTTTTTAAATCAAGAGGGTCTTATCTTGAACCCTATTGTCACAGTGAAGTGGATCTATTGTGAATTTGTGACTCACTTTGTTCAACTATTTGCAGTGTAAAAGAATTTTTTGTGACGTTTTGTGTACTTTTTTTTCTTTATTTATTTAAAGGGATTATTTTGTGTACTTATATTTTGATAGTATTGTGTTGCCGATACCGTCAGAAGACTGTGTTTTTTTTAATCATGACGCTAGAGTCGTCATTTCAGAGTCATGAGTTCATGACGCAACATTATATCAGCCTCTAAGAAATAAAAGTCCTAACTTTTTAAGTTCTCTTTTATCATCCACGTGTATTCTTTCATATAAATCGGCAGTCACTTGTCATCCTTCGAGACTGATTCAACCGTATTCAACGGAAAAAGTCTTTCAATTCTGTTTATGAACGTGTCAGAACTCTAAGGCTGGCCGCATACACACGTTTTCCCTATTCGATTTCCGAATTCGTTTTCCGTATTTGGATATACGAATGCAAATAATCAGTAGAAAATAAGTACATTAACTCGCACACATCTGCATTTCCTTTCCGAAAGGAATGAATTCCGCACGAACGTTTCTAGTGCAGCCGACGCGCTCGCGAATCAAGAAAACGTTTACGCTAGTCTCACGGAATTCCAAATTTAAATTCCACATAAGGAAATCGAATACGGAAAACGTGTGTATGCGGCCAGCCTAAATCTTTGTCGACGTCATTATTTGTGTATTTGTTTAATATCCCCGTCTATTTCCGTCGTTCCGTCTATTTTGATAGCATGAAAGTTGTCTGCCACGTTCGCCATTGTGTAATGCGAGATAAATATTAAGTGCGGACGTGGCTCAAAAATGGCCATCACGAACCTCCTCAGGACTCAGGACTTAAATATGAATAACCCGCTCGGTTTCGTATGCCATTATTACGGAATACCAACCTCTGATTAGAGGTATATTTTTAAGCCCAGACAAAAAAGAGGGGTGTTATAAAATTGTCGTGTCTGTCTGTCCGTGGCATCGTAGCATCCAAACGGGTGGACCGATTTTGATCTAGTTTTTTTGTTTGAAAGCTGACATTATCAAGCGCGTTCTTAGCTATAGTTCATCATCATCAGCCTGCTCAGTGCTAAAAAATGATGAAATGAAATGAGTTCGATCTACTTTTTGAGTCGGGAATTGTTTTAAGTTTCTTAATTTATTAGTAAGTAAACAACAATATAAAAGGCAAAGCTGATTGACTGATCAACGAAAAAAGTGAACATTGAACTTTTGCAAACTTCTTCATCTTAGGATGAAAGTATTCACAAAGAAAGTATTTTTATAGGATTCCATACCCAAAAGGTAAAAACGGGACCCTATTACTAAGACTTCGATGTCTGTCCGTCTGTCAGTTTGGCTGTCTGTCTCCAGGTTGTATCTCAAGAACCGCTAAAAAAATTACAGATTACTTCTGCTGCCGCTATAACAACAAATACTAAAAACAAAATATTATAATTAATAAGTAATTATACTATTTACTCAATAGTGGTATGAAACCCTACGTGCGCCAGTCCAACTCGCGCTTGGCCGATTTTTATTATTATTATTTGAGATTTATCAAAGCTAAAATAATACAATGCCTTTGTCACCACTACATGGTGACGTGCTCGCGGTCTCAATTCTCAGCAGAAGCAGCCGATTAAAATCGTGATGAATTTTTCGAATGTATAATGAAAAAATAAATCTGTAATGCGTAAATCTGTCGCATTGTTTCGCTGTTGCTTCCCTCGGCTATTAAGTTAATTGCTACTCCTTTCCAATTATGTTTAAAAGCTGAGCTTAGCCGGCAGCAATTTTTTTGGATTTATTATTTTAATGTTATATCGGGAGTGAGCGTTGACAACGATTTTCTTAATTTTAAAATCTATTGTTACTGCTTTTGTCAGTATTATTTCTATATGGTACTTAATCTACATAAATAAATATTATTTTGAAATTCTGTTAGTCTAGCTAAAACTCGAAAAAGGGATGAACCAATTTAGCTCATTTTAGTCTTGAAATATTCATGGAAATCCGAGAGAATAATATATTAAGAAGGGATAAGATGCGAATGATACGAAGTCATCTAGTAATAATGTAATTGATAGGCTCGGTATTGTAACTTTTTTTGAAACTAGAATGATAAAAATATTATATTTGACGTCGGATTCGCGTCTGTATAGAGCTATTTAGCTCATTTAGTCAATAAATGAAATTTCTAATCAATCTCTCTGCAGCTATTTTTTATTTTGTAGGCATTACTATTTCATCGATGTCGTTAAACGGTTGATTGACGCTAATTAAAATATTATTATTGTTGGACGCATCAAAAACGAGACACTTAAATATTCGCGCGTGACAGAAAGAGGCAGGTAGATATAATACATACATACAATGGCGAATATCTACGTGTTTAAGGGCCTTCCCCTACGGAGATCCCGTAATTTACCGTATTTAGAGCCTTATAAACTCATAATTTGCTGCTTTCAAAAAGCTACAAAGTTATAAAAAAATTCAGCAATAATCTTCAGTATATCAACATTCCTTTCCCCGTTTTAAATTTTCTATTTTTGTTTAATATACTCATGATATTAGCTTCCAAAGTAATACCAATTTATTAAAATTGAAGCATACTTTCAGCATCTCCCTAGTTATTATTACAAATTACGTTTATTTGAAACACACGACAATAGATAGACAATTTCATTAACTACATATTCCCCGTTTCAAATTTTTTTTTTAAACGGGGAATATGTAGGTGTATGTTTTGAACTAAGATAAGTAAAAAAATAGGATTTTTGTGCGATCTTGGCAACGCGTCAAATGTATGGTCAAGGTCGTTTGCTCGGGGGATGGCCTTAAGATTATAACCCATATATTACTAAAAGAAACTTACCCCAAGCGGCACCCGGCTGTCGCATTACAATTGAAAATCTACTGTGTCTGCGATTCCCACGATCGAGGCATTACGTGTGTGTTTGTATGTCTGCAAAAACTTACTGCCGCACTCAGAGAATTCAATTAATTGCGAAAACGCGACGCGTATATGCCGTGAGATGGATTTTTAAAAAATATATGGATTAGACAGATTTCAATGTAACTTGCATGACGTCTCACGCAATTGAAATCAGCTGTCAATTCAGTACAAATTTAGAAATGCATATCTACGCGTCGCGTTGCGGTCTGTCACTGTCCTTAGAGCCAGTCCACACGGCACGTTGCGTCAGCGTTGCGTCGACGGAGCGCTGCCGTTTGACGCATAGCCGGCCGGGCGCTGCGTCATCGCGGCGTTATTACGAAGCAGCCTTAACGTCGACACCCCCTCCCGCTTCGTCTCGGGGGCTGCTGACTGCTGTCCGTCATGTGTGCGTTGCGACGACGCAGCGCGCCGTGTGAATACCTTGGTTATTTGTATATAAAATAAACAAACGCTGACGCAACGCGCCGTGTGGACTGGCTCTTACTTGTCATCTCGCGGTGTAGCCGCGTGGTGGGATTTCACCAATCACACATAAAACTTCGTTTTATAAAACTTACTTCCCATTGAACGCGTTCATGCGGCGACGTAAATCTCGTTTTGTTTCAAATTGATTTCACAATCTTCTTTTAATCGCGATTAATAAATCTAAGTTCACGAGACTTCACGCAATTATTTTACATGTTTTTATCATTTTGGAGCCTTTTCACGTTATTTTATTAGCAACATACCAAGTAACGATAAATAAACTAACCAAACGCATCTGTCAAAACTGTGATTTTGACATTTTTCGTCTATGATTTTCGATTCGCCATAATACTACACTGACAAGACTTGAACGGGTTTTATGAAGTAAACCGCGAACATTGGACGTTCAGAAGATAAAACTCGGATTTGCTGTGAACGCGTTTAGTTTATGTTGGTGAAATGCAATTCGGTATTATAAACGCGTTTATACGTTTAGAACCGGTTCAGTGTGCATTGAACGCGTTCAATTTCTTTGGTGAAATCGCCCCTAAGGGTCAATTCCGACTGCAACGTGACGCGTAGCTGCCGTGTCTCACGGCAGCTACGCGTATTTCTAGACTTCAATTTCGTGAGACGTGATGCAAGACACATTGAAATCTGTCACGTTGCGGCCTGAATTGACCCTAACCGCGCGTTCGAATAGACGCATATAAATCCAGCCTTATTTTCTTTGAAGCACTTACTGAAGGTACAAATGTTGCGGTGGTAATAATTATGATGCCTACCTAAATTTCTGATGAATACTTCATTGAACATTTTAGATTAGAAGCAAAATTATGTAATACATGTTACTCACTAATGCGCGGCTTTTTTCAGAGGTCCTATCTCTGGGAAACTGTGCGTTTCTTCTATTGATAATGTCCGTATGGTTTCCCAAGCACATACGGCATTCTCGCAATATCGTCGGTCTAGTCCAATGGAATAAATAGCTAAAAACGTCTGGGACCAATGTGCGGGTTTCCTCACAATGTTTTCCTTTACCGCACGAGGATCCAAATTATGTACTTGAGATCTGAAAATGTCTCATTGGTACACGCATCCACCCAGGATCGAACCTGTGCCCCTCTCGAGTGCGAACCGAAGGTCTACCAGGCCACGGACGCTCTATTCGTGTCAAAGCATATAATAAATTTAGGTGACATGTAATGAGTACATTTCATGAGCCAGTGATACGTGACGCTTGTGATTAGGAGCCGGCCCGCTGAGAGATCGCATTAACGGGCACTTCAATTAACTTGATGACGTCATTGATTGGTGACGCCGTGACGTCATGCTGGGATTGAGAGGGACAACACTATATTATACAAGTTGTAAGTACGTAATAAGTAGTAGCTAAAAGAATTAATACCTAAAATCTCTAGGAATTGTTTATTGTTATACGTAAGCACAGAATACAACGTAAGTTAAAAGGCCAACTTGTATCGGTTAGTTGTGAATTTTTTAAGTTATTATCGCGGACTTTGAGCGCGGCGACTGAATCAAGAAATTCCGTAACGAAAATAAACCTAACGGGCATAGCGGTGCGTGCGGCCAGACGTATGCGAATTATAATAATTGCATAAGTTGATAAAAATTCTATGCATAAGCTTTACCGCGGCAGTCCCCGAGTGCCACACGTATTTTTAATATTCCATCCTTTTCTGATACTAAAAATCGGCCAAGTGCGAGTTGTATTCGCGCACGAAGTGTTCCGTACCACTACAGAGCAAAAATAGGCTAAAAATTTAATTTTTTGTATGGGAGCCCCCCTCAATTATTTCATTTATTTAAATTTTATAATTAATTATTAAAGTACAAATACAATTAAGTATTTTGAGAACATTTCAATTGCCTATGTGTTGCCGTTATTGATTAAGAGCAAAAAATAGCAAAAAAAATCACGTTTGTTGTATGGGAGCCCCCCTTAAATATTTAATTTATTTTATTTTTAGTATTTGTTGTTATAGCGGCAACAAATATACACAATCTGTGAAAATTTCAGAAGTTTAGCTATAGCGGTTCTTGAGTTACAGCCAGGTGACAAACAGAAGGACAGACGGACAGACGGACAGACGGACAGACATCGAAGTCTTAGTAATAGGGTCCCGTTTTTACCCTTTGGGTACGGAACCCAAAAATGAGACAGAAAATAGAATAGGAAAACCACAATTGACTTAAACGTAGACTGGCGCAAGTGGCCCTCAGGTTTTTTTCACAGCAAAAAGAACCAAAATGTAACATACTTCTAAACATCTACTGATAAACTATCTTCAAAATTTTTACTCTCTGTCGGAAGCTTAAAACTTTATAGTATTCAGTTATTTAATTATGATTTTTATTAAAACAGAACCGGCCTTTTAGCCAAGACCTTTTCTTTATCGCTTCTATATAGAATCGCCGATCAAAATGTATGGAATTGACATAAGCGTTCGTTAATATGAAGTTGACGTTCGACTCGTCTAACGTCAATTTCATACATTTTGATCGGCGATTCTATAAAGAACCGATAAAGAAAACGTCTTGGCTACAGGTTCTGAATACTGATCGTTATTTACAGATAGACAGCATTTAGCTCTTTCGCCATTTTCGCTTACTTTCTGAATTCCCTGGTGCCGTTGCTTACATAACTTTTCTATTTTCTGGTTCATTGTGCAAAACATTCATTGAATGTAAATAACGAGTAATTGACCTAATTAACTGGCGTGTGGTCAGGCTACCTGAATTAAAAATAACGCAGTCCATTCACAGTTATTTTACATTGGAGTTTGTAAAGTGATCCTTGTGCCGTCAATATAAAGGTTAATTCAGAGGTAAAATAGCAAACTGTATCTTGATCGTGGTAATGGTTTATGAGTATAGTAGTAAAACAGTTTTTAGAGACATTAAGAACTTAACAAAGTATAATTTACATTTTTTTATTTTACCACCAACATTTTGAACCCATTGTTGATATATTTTTTGGGTCTACTTCCATAAATTTAACCTTGTGTTAATTTTTGTAAACCCTGGGATAATGAGCAAAATATGTCATTTTAATAATATAAGTAAAGAATTCTTAGAAATTATCATAATTAATCCAGGGTTACTTTAAACCTAGATATGTGGAAGTTGGCCTTAGTATGTTAAATTGCGGACCGTCCGTAAAGGAAAATAATCCCTTTTTGTCCTACTCCTGTTTGTCACTGTCACTCTTTTATTTATGTTCTGTGATGTTAATAGTTTATATTGCCAATTACCGGCATTAATTAGTTTACTGAGGCCCACTTTCACAAGTCTGGGTTAAAGTTAAACCTGGGTTAAATATAATTTTGTACTTCTCGTTCCTCGTGTTTATGAAAAAAGGTATATTAACGTTTTAACACAGGGTTAACTATAACTCGGAATATAGTGCTTAGTTTAATTGTGAAAAGGAAGTTGGCTTTTCTTGCGGTCAAATAAGCACAAAGCCAGATGATTGCTATTTGCTACACTTCTTGATATCATGGATAAACATCTATTATATTAAAAACCGTGAGATATGAGACACAAAATTTCCAATTAAAATAAGAAAAATGTGAAGTTCTGAACCATGTTTCTCGGCTTAGACCAGTGGTACTAAACTTTTCTTTTATACGGGCCACAAACACGTTTTAGTCTCGGTGTCGCGGGCCGCAATCAAAATTACTTAGCTGGTGTAAATAATAAAAAAAAAAAAAACTTACAAAATAAGCGACTTTTAGTGGGAAAAGAGAAGGTAATTACAATAAAATGTAATATTTTAGATGGGATATCGATACGACATAAATTAAATAAAAATAGTTAATTTTCTTATCTTTGAATTCACGCGGACTACCAATAAAGTCGGGCTGCAGATTGAGTACAGGGTTTAGACTGTATCCCGAGTCCCGACATGTATTCATTCGTTATCATGCGGGGAATACCCGGCCCGGGGAATACCTTCCGGCGAAACTAGCGGCATCTATTGTGCGTCAAAATTCTCTACATAGTTCCCGACTTCCCGAGTAACAACCTGCGCGCTGCGGTCGAAAATACCTTTACACGGTGCATCGGCTATTTTAGCGTTAATTTATAATGGAAAATAGGTGGGCTATTTTTGATTAACGGGTAACATCAGAGAAGTTCAGGTGTAGAAGGCGGTTTGCAATTTAGTCAGGTTATATCAAAATATTGTTGGTCTGTTAGTAATTTGACCATATTAAAGTGTTCCAAGGCTTTAAATGAATGTGTCAATGGGCGCTGCTGGTAAAGGAGAACTGTCAAAAATGACGTTTTTGTATGAAAACGGCGTTAGTTCCTTTTCTCGCCACGTTCATTTAAAGCCTTGTCGAGCTATACGTTAGTCTGTCTTTTAATCATTTTTCTGAGAGTACAGCCCGGTTTAAATATCCGTAGAAGTCATCAATGATAAAAAATTTATAGTTTGTCTTATGTCTGGTTAGAACACGTAATAATCTTCTTTACTGAACATCTATTTAGTCTTCAATATAATAACTTTGAGTATAATATTATATTTGTTACTTGTTTAAATCCCTCAGCCACAATACAACACTTCAGCAAATTAATTCTTTGAACACAAAATTACGAAACTAATCAACGTTTTGTATGAACATTTGGAAAGTTTGAAAAATATCTGTTCCGTTATGCTCCCCGGGCGCGTTTGGTTAGGGACTTAATTGGATAACACGTTTTAAGGTTTCGTTGAAAGTATCGGGGTAACATATTCGTTAAATTACTCGAAGTTTAATGTTATTTATGAAAGTTTTTAAATTATGAATTATGATCATAATTAATGTTAATTAATCCGGAGCATGAATTCCGCTAATGAGACTTTTTATGTGTGTAAAAGACATCATCACTTTTCGTTGCTTTTAATATCTTAATTATTTTAATTCTGATGATTCTATTTCATGTATGTTTAAGCGTAGTTTATGGATTACCTAACGTAATGATCTGATCTTACTCCTAGAATCGATCCGCCCTTACAGGCACGACAAAGCAAACGTTAGAGGTGTCAAAGCGACACTATATCTGGTCGCTGTTAGGCATTTGTGTTCTAACCCACAAAAATTTTTTTTGTTAAATTTTGAATGCAGTCTTGTTCTAAATGATCTAAAGAACATAGCACTATTCATAACTCAATATGTAATTTTTTTCGGTTAGTACACGAATCTGCAACCTCCAGTAACTGGCAGGAGGTAGCGCAGGACAGGGCTCAATGGCGGAAGCTCATTTCGGAGGCCAAGATCCACTTCGGGTCACTGAGCCAGCGGAGTTAGTTAGTTAGTTATAACTAACTAACTATTCTTAAGAGAGACGTATAGTAAATTTTTTGACATCTAGAGTTTATCACACTTATCACAGTTCCGTTATTAGTTGGCCATACCTACACTGGCAAACTATTGGTTTTACTCAATCAGTTAAAACGTTCAACAAATTAGTATTGACATAAACGAGCGATTGGACGTCCAAAATTCAATTTTTCGCCAAAAGTGGCGATTCAATTAATTCCGCTTTTAGATTTATGCAGTGTTAGTTGCTAAGCCCGCATGAGCTGTATGCAATCGAATAAATTTAAACGAAAGCCGTTTAAAACGCGTCCAACTGGCCCGGTGATTGATAGTTTAGCTGTTTTGTTATTGTTTTAGTGACATTATTGCGTTTACAAAAACTACCGCCATATATTTGAACGGATTACCGGAGCTCGATAGATAGAACACCTTGTTTTCACTTTCTGCGTTTGTCATTGTATATGTACCGTGAAATGGGAGATATACTGTTTCGTATGAAATCAGGTTGAAAGCGTCGGTAGATATAGGATAAATTTATGTTAACCACAAATAGTAGAAATAGAAGTAGAGTCAAAGCTTAAAGGTGTTAAGCCTTTTTCAACGGAATATAATAGTATCAAAATTAGTAATTAGTACGGCAAAAATATCAACATTAACTACCAGGAGCTACAAACATTATTTTCTCATTTATTTAAGGTCGCCTAGAACAACAAGGATATCAGCGACCACAAGCACAATTACAATATATTTTTATATCAAACTATAAATAATATTATAAAATTTGAGAAATCGAAGAAAATTACAACACACATCAGGATCAATTAATATATAACTATCACTACACGGGTTAAACATTTGTCTTTCAGAAATATAATTTACACAATCAAATAAAACATGTTTGACTGAGAATGGTAAGCTACATCTATGACAAGTCTTAGCTGAGTGCTTTGAGAAATCTTTAACATTATAAACCAGCGACAGTAATTTTGTCTATTGCCCATATTTTAAATAAATTTTATACCAAGACCTTTACTGCCGCACTCAGAGACTAATACTAATTACTCAATAGTAAATAAATTCAAGATTTTGACATACATCTGTGAAACTCTTTAATAAATTGAAGTGTAACTATCATTAAATGCAGTAGTTGTTAAATCAATATAGAAGCTCCTTTTTAGAGCGCTTACAGACGAACGGCACTTTACAGAACGCGTGCCGTCGACAAGTGCCGTTCGTCTGTAAGAAGCCTTACGAAAGTCGGTGTGCCACATCAGTCGTGGAAGTAACCCGTTTGCACTGAACTCATAAATCTGTCACGGCACTGTTGTTTTAATAGAGCTGTTTAGAAAAATTATGCAATAACGGCGGCAATCTTGGCACGTGACCAGCCCGGCGCAACGCCGCTTTGTTGTCACGTATATTCGTGTTAATGTTCCTAGGTATTGTTTTAATGTAATTATATATTTGAATGTTTATTGTTTATCTGAAACAAATGTAAGTTTAGTGAAACAGGCGATGCGAACCCTTGATGCGATCAAAAAGAGTTTTACTACAAGGCAGTGATTGTTACGGCTGTAATGCAGGGCCCGATTTATGTTTTTTATGAGTATAGGCCACTTTAATTTCGCCGCCCCTAAGTACGAACTCTGCCGCCATCCTTGGACGCTGCCGCCCATAGGCCATGGCTTATGGCCTATACTGCCTATACATAAATCTAGGGCTGTTGTTATGACCGGAAATCGTATGTCATGGCATGTGACGTGACAACGACTGATATAATATAATACCACAATAGGCAGTGTATCTTGGCTTTAAAACAGAAAACAAGCAAAAAAGGTAAAAAAAATAAATTATGTTTATTGTATGGGAGCCCCCCTTAAATATTAATTTAATTTTGTTTTTAGTATTTGTTATTATAGCGGCAACAGAAATACACAATCTGTGAAATTTTCAGAAGTCTAGCTATAGCGGTTATTGAGTTACAGCCTGGAGACAGATAGACAGACAGACGGACAGACAGACATCGAAGTCTCAGTAATAGGGTCCTGTTTTTACCCTTTGGGTACGGAACCTTAAAAACAATTTTAATTTAGTTAATATTAAAGCTGAGATGATTGATTGTGTTAACCAAAGAATATTAAACAAAATTTTTTATACTGTATTCTATTTCGATAATGCTATCCAATTTTTACACCTTACATGAAGTGGTAGTGTGTATGAGCTGTACATTTATATTCTTGCCGTATATAGCTTAATAGGATGCCCTTTTGTTGAAAACACCCTTATTACAAATCGAATATATTTTGATGTGGGACTGTAGTCTGTAATATTTGCGATAATACGCTCCGCATATTGTGTGGTCACAATACCGACTGCGAAATTATTAGCTCAACTAATATTTCTCATTAATTAACATGTTTGTTATGGTTCGTGTTAACTAGCAGTTGCTTGTTACTTTGTTCTTTTATGTTGGTGTTTGGTTTTGTTATACTATGTGCGAGAAGCTAAACTTCTCATTTGCCAACTCAAGAAATCTACATTCTCTATATCTTCGGAAAAGTTTTTAACTATAACAAAACGGCACGCAATGCTGAATCGCGCAATGGAGTAGCAGGCGTCATCTAGTCTTTTTATTTTATGATTTCTGTTATTAAACAGCAAAAAATATTATTATACGAATTCTTAGTATCTAAAATCAGTGTCTGGGTATTTTCAGACAATACAATAAATTTAATTTGCAGAAAATCCAATAGAAACTGTCTGCATATTTTATTATATTTTACCTAGACAGAAAGGACAAAAATGTAATTTGTGATACACAATATAATTTAGGCTCAGTTCGAGAGCTGCTGAAAATCACATTTTTTGTTTCACAGTTAAGAATAATATTTTTATCACATAGATCAATTTCTGACTAGGCTAGATTTTCAGGCTCTAGAATGTTAGAAATGACATAACATTGCAGCATTGTGAATAATTATAATGTTTGAATAAAAATATTATAATATTTGATGTTTTCATTGTGCGAAATAACATTATGTTTATACTGCTTTGGCACATAATAATATTATATTGGTAGACTACCAAAATAAATTAAAAAAAAAAGACTTAATAATACCGCAAATAGTGCAAGAATATCGAGTTTTTAAGCTATTGCATAGCTTTTATCGCGGGCTTTGACGACCTCTGTGGCTCAGTTGGTGGGCTGTTGGTAGCTCAAGCCGGGGGTCGCGGGTTCGAATCCCGCCGACGGAACAAAAAAGTTTTCAAAGTTCCTGGGTCATGGATGTGTATTAAATATGTGTATCATATAATAAAAATCTTAAATATGTGTATAGTATAAAAGTATTAAATATATTTCCGTTGTCTGGTACCCGTAACACAAGTCCTTCAGGTACTTACCACGGGGCCAGACTGACGTGGTGTGAAGCGTCCATAGATATTATTATTATTATTATTATTATTTGAGCGCGGCGACCGCATCAAAACGAAACGAAAAACACCTAACATTCGTCTGACCTCGTTTCAGTTCGGCAGACTTCGGCTCGGTGTGGTTCGGGGTGCGACGTTGCCATACTTCGGCACGGTGTTTGTTTGCGAGCGAGTTGCGACTAGACACATATGTGAATTATAATTGCATAAGTTGATAAAAAATGCTATGCAAAAGCTTTACCGCGGCAGTCCCCGAGTGCCACACGTATTTTTATTATTGCCAAAATTATTTTGACTTCATCGTAGTAGGATAAAAACAGTAGGATGTTGACGAAGAGCATGCTGCATGTACAATTTATACATTCTTGTAGGAGGAATAAATTAAACACAGAATACTGTATCACTGAACACTCTACTCTCGGCGGCGGCTAGTGAAGAAGTGGACGACAGCTCTCACTTCTGGCGGCCATATTTTTCCAGCCCCCACCATGATTGGTAGACGGCCATCTTTATTTATCAATACACTACACTGCATGACAGTGTTTCGTGCGGGAATTACAAGTTGCGTCGTAAAGTTGACCAGAAACGGCGGCGACATTACAATTAACGTCCAGATAGCGAGCATCATACAACACTAGCGTTAGGGAGACTATACACGATACAGTTATACACTTATTATACAAATGATATTTTGTTTTATTATTACGAGACGTTCTCCGCTGCGACCGTGTAAATTCGACTTCTCTTGTGGTCTACTCAATGTATGTGTCGAATAAATTTTACCAAGGAGCTAGAACAAGATATTACATAACATAAACAATAATATTATATAACACACATATTTTTATAACATACTTATGTTATATTTTGCTCTAACTCCTTGGTCAAATTCACGCTTGCGAAGTGCTTCGAAAATCGCGAACTCCAAGAAGTAGTTGAAACCTTAAATGTCTAATGTTTATGATGATTTATGGCAATTATAGTATTGACTCTCATCGAACCTTATTAAGATAAAATTATTCCAATTTTCTAAAAAAGCTCCAAAAAGGACCTTTGAATAATCATATCATGCAAAAAGGACAAATTTAATTTGATATTAGCAAATACTTTTAAAATGTTTCGTATGGTTAAGTGCTCCAGGCTAAGTGTGCTTAACTTTTTAATTAATTTATGTCCACGCCCGTTAACCTGCGGGCGCTAACAAAGATTTATACAACAATATGTATAAATGCGAGAAGTGTTGAGGACTTAGCAGTTAGCACACATTTTCTGGAAATAAAAAAATGAATTCACCTTTAGTATAATGGGCTTTTAACGATATACAATTCTTTAATTTTAAAAAAATGCTCAAATTTTTGGCTAGAGAAACTTTAACTATTCTGATCTATGACACTGGCCATATCACTCATATTTTGTTTTAAAACGAAATTAATATTACAGCTGTACCTATAGGTCCTCCAGGGTCCTCTTTTGTACTTTTTTGTTATTTGGCATGAAAAATATCTGAAATTATATCATAGTCTAATAGTCTGTGTGGACTGTGGATACAAAATTATAATCAAACTTTTCTTCTTTTGCTATTCATTTACGTAACAATTCTTGGTCTTTAATATTGAAAAAGATGAAAACTTCAAAACTTAATATAGCTTCTAATTTTATTATTTACAATTAAATAAAATAATAAAGTTTGTAGACTATATTAAAATATTTTGTTTCTATGCGTGACTTGCGTTAAGCCAATTTAAAACAACATTGTGCCAAAGGTTACACAAGTACTTACTGATTTAATATCCTTTAAAAACATTAAACAATGACCTTTTAGTGGGCTATAAATAAATACATAAAATTATTGTATTTCTATCGCCCTTCACCCTATGTTAATTAGTGAAGCAAAAATCTAGAAATATACCAACGAATTTACTAGTAGTATCTACTTATTTACCCTGTATTTCCTTTCAGAGATGCGGTTAGTGTCATTGTTCCCGCGTCTCTTACCTCCAGCGATGAGCACCATGGGCTTTTGTGGTAGGCCTTGGGACTTCCACATATTGACCCTTCGCACATTTCCACATATTTGTCCCCAATCCACCGGAGATGCGTAAATCATTCCTCCAGGTAAAACAAGTAAGTAACAGGTTTTATATAATCAGTACCCGACTACGTAAAAAATACAAAATACTGAAATATAGCCTGTGTTACCGGCACGGCGGCATAAATACTTACCTATAGACACCTCATTTGTAAAAGTCGGACCTGGTAGATTAGCCGCTTCGAGGACACATACATACATACATAGACTGGCAAAATCACCCCTTTTTTGGCATCGCCGTAGTCACGTTGAAAGGCCTAGTATTTCCCAAAGCCGTTAATGTCAAATCTGGTCAGTGTACCAGGGATCTTAGATCGTCAAGTTTGACTCTATGCCAGCAAATCATCGTAATTCAACATGGCGGCCATAAATAGTCCGGAGTGATTACGCGCCCGTGGCGACCGATACATATATGCCCGATTCAATTAATTCCCTCGTTAATTATATCGCATACGTATTTTAATGACGTGCCATTGAAATTGTGTATCGACTATGCCGCTCCAACAGAGACAGAAGATTGCGTTTAATTAAATAAAAAAAACACAAAGAAAGCTCGGCGTGTAGTCTGCAGGCTTTAAAGTAACATAATCCATACTAATATTATAAATGCAAAAGTGTATCTTTCTGTCTCACTGTCTGCCTTTCTGTCTGTCTATCTGTCTGTCTGCTACTTCTTCAAGCTCAAACCGCAGAATCAATTATGTGGAAATTTGGTATGGAGATACTTTGAGTACCAGGAAAGGACATAAAATGATATTTTTATTCCGCAAAAAATGTACGGTTCCCGTGTGATAAAAGAACGGAAACGGAGTTGCGGGCACCAACTAGTTAACTATATTAATGTTCTATGAAAACAAGTTTTGATGTAATGTGTGAAATTACGAAAAACTAATAGTTTGCTTGGAAATTGCCAATTGGAGTTTCTTAAAGGTCATCACAACGTCTAAAATATATCAAAGCTTCGCTCGGTCGAAAAAGCCTTCCTTTAAGACTTTTAAGCATATATTATATACCCACAGGCCACAACACAACTTTATAATGCCAATACAGCGTTTGCCGGCTTATCATCTAAATTCTAATAATATATAAAATTCTCGTGTCAGTGTTTGTGTGCGAACTCCTTCAAAACGGCTCAACTGATTTTAATGAAATTTTGTATGTGCCATCGAGTAAATTGATTCCTAAGCAGTTGACGGACCTACGTCATATTGTGGTCGGCTTATGTTAATTCAACGTTAGCTGTGATCGGTCGGATGGGTTTGACTTAACGTGACCAAATTAATTAGGTCCGCCATCTGCCTAGGAATCAACTTCTCTGATAGTACATTCGTTAGGCCTGAGAATAGGTTTTTATCTCCTTTTTACATTGATACTTGAAATAATTTATATGGCAAAATAACGTTTGCCGGGTCAGCTAATAATATTTTAAAATCATTCACCAATACACTATCAGAGAAATTGTTTCATACTTCATAGACAGATGACGTACCTACGGATTATGTTAAGTCATATTTATCAACTGCCGGCCGTGCTTGATATTATCCGGCCAAATAAGGCAGGTCTGGTCATATGAATCAGTTTCCCCGATAAAACCTAAATGGAATAGTTATAGTAGTAATATTGCTAACAAGTAATAACATTTTTACATTTTAATGAGACACCGGCGACCTCGCTCACTCTACCTTGTTGGTTATATTTAAATCTAACCTACAAATTGAACATTTCTTCGAAATGAAATATATATAGTCTCTGCTTTTCCAACTATTTGTATTTAATATAATAACTGTTATCTGATTACTATCTACCAGAAAACATTTTATATTCCCGAGATGTTTTCGTAAAAAGCTAATATTGAAGACAAATAAAATAATCATTAATTAATTACAAGCATGTAATTAAATGATGATTAGTTACATTGTCTTAAGTACCTACCTTAGTACGAAGATCTCTGTTAAGAAAATCTAGTTTCGGTTTATTTCGATTTGAGTCTTTGCAGAATGAATATAATATATACCTGAGTATACCTAATCAACTTTTACAACTTATTCTAGAATGCTAAGACGTCTCAGAATCAAATTTGATAATTATAATAATAACTAGACGTTCCGCGCGGCTTAGCCCGCGTAAATTAGATATTTCACAGACAAATTAGTCTACAAAAAATAGCCTATGATCCTTCACGTGGTCTACTTCTTATCTGACCCAAATAATAGAAAAATTGCTCTAGTAGTTCGTGAGATAAGCCCTTTCAAATAATTTCCCCCGTTTTTTCCACATTTTCTTCTATTTCTTCGCTCCTATTAGTCTTAGCGTGATAAAATATAGCCCATAGCCTTCCTCGATAAATGGAATTTTTCAAATCGGACCAGTAGTTCCTGAGATTAGCGCGTTCAAACAAACAAACAAACTAACTAACTAACAAACTCTTCCGCTTTATAATATTAGTATAGATAATCATTTATTTGAAAAAATGTTGTTTACAAAGATCTTATAGTAAGTTTTATACAGTATCAAACATTCTGCTTATGAAGCATGCAAAAATTAACATAAATATTTAGTTATTACAATGATTTTACATTATAATTTTTCTATAATTATAATTGTCTTATTAGAAGATAGCCACACATTAATTAATAGATAACAATAGAAAAAGTTGCCTTTACTATCCAAAGATCTGCAATATCATCTACTGACCACGTGGCGTTAAACATATAATTACAGATAGCAGTCTACATTATATTATGCTTTGTTACGTGTTATGATATCCAAATCATGCAATATTTCGCTATTCTGACTCCTGAGGTGCACACACATACGGTAAGTACATAATATTATTATAAAGCCTTCTGTCTAATGGAGGGTCTTACTAGAATCTTATTCTAATTATTACTTTTTGTTTTAGCACCCATTTATCGTAGTAGGAAGCTGGAGGATGTGAGATTAGATGAAGAGTCAAAGAAATTAACTTGATAACAAAAAAATAATCTAGAGCAAACTATCTCATCGTTATCCTATTAATAGCAGCTTAGATAATTGAAATTTTTATGAATGCCAATAATAGGACGTACTGTAGTATAAGCACTTGAAGTACCAGTAATAGTGTCTTTTACTTTTCCGCAAAATAATTATATCCCTTCGACTTTAAATTATGGCAATAAAAACACGTCGCGTCGGCATGACGTAACAGTGTTGCCATTAAACAGATTTATAATTATTTAATTAACGCAACTTTGGCAACACTTCCCGTATTATCCCATTAGTGGTTCATGCCAGATTTCCCCCCGAATTTCATGGACAATTACAAGTATTTCCAGGCTCTATCTAAAATTGAGATCGGCGATACTGCCAAATATGTCCCATTGGATTAGATGGGATCTTGCCACTGGAGCTTACCGATCCCATTACGCAATAAATACTATTAAAATACCTATGAAATAGGATAGATCAATGCGCACTTACCGCAGCTTCAGTAGATAATGCAATAAAAACAAATTATATCGAAGAATTATGATGAACGTAATTTATTATTTCGTTATTCACAGGACTGGACAAGGAGAGAAAGGCATACCAAAGACTCTGAATATTTTGTCTTCTCAAAGGTATTTCTTAAAACCCATAGACTGTAATGCTTTCAAACTACATTTATTGCGACTTCTACGTGTTGCTATTACAAGCCATATTTTCGACTATCAATCTATTCCATAACATTATGGTGTGTGATCTTATGTTATTTATGTGAAAACATCTAGAAAAAAAGTTGTCAGAAATTAAACACTACTACTTACTGATCTAGTAAAAGTCCCAACTAATAAGTTGAAAGATCTACCTATAATCAAAATTATGATTTGGGACAATTTCATGTAAATTTTCTCACTTTATAATATACAGATTTGTCCCTCGATACACCGTTTTGTCCATGATAATGTGCTCTACCTAATACGGTGTGCATATTTGATATCCTGTTGCACATACCTTAATTAGAAATTACGCTCCAGTTTCGGAGGAAAACTATTAATTTTGGCGCACATCCTGAATTATTGATTTGCTCCGGCTGTCAGGGTATTTCGGCGATTCATCCCACCCTCATTTCTAGGTAAGATAACTGTCGAGGATCATGAATACAAATATTATTATCAGCGATGAACTGAATAATTTGAGAACATAATATTATTATTGCTCAGGCTGTTATTTTAAAGGCAATTTGTGAGAATTCTAATTTTAGTCCAAGGGAGGCTTATAAGTTACACGAAACTTACAGGGACATCTAGTAATATATTATTATATGAATTATATACCTGTGACTATATTTTAATATTACTAGTCTATGTTACAATGTTACTAAAAGAAAATTCTCAGCCACTCTGAGAACCTAAAATTTCCTTCTTAGATATTACATGTTCAGACAAAAATAATCTTCATTCGTATCGTAATAATATATTTTTTTAATAGCGCTACATAATAAGCGACTGAAGAGTTCTCGAGGGGAAAATCTTACGAAAGGATGAGTCGTAATTAGTACGTTAGCGAAATTCGCGAGAAAATGTTGATTCAGAATGTTGCACAATATTATCACTTTTGTTGCATTATATTGCATTCTTGTACCTGAGCCATTCGCTAAGTACAGTCAGCAAAATTGTATTAATCATACTAAGTCACACTTATAATAAAAATGCCTAAACTTGTGAGATTATCTTCAAAAACTATCGAACGGATTTTGATCAAAGGGATGGGATGTTTAGGCTCTGAGTAAATACTTTCTAAAAAAAAGTTAGTTTGTTATTATTTTTAGCAATATTCCGCGAAATAAACCTCAACCTTTAAGTAAATGAGTGAGTGTACGCATAGCCATGCGTACAGCACCTCCCTGATCCCTCCTCTCCCACACTGCCTTTGCGTACACTCGCATGCAAGAACCTGCAAACACCACAACCACACAAGCAATAATGTTGGCAAATCCGTGCAAGGCCCCTCACCACCATGCAGGTTGAAAACCTCGACGCGCGTTTCGCCCCAACACCGGAGCATCCTCAGGATGTGGACTCTACGAACAACGTCCGTCAAGTGCCACCACCGGCCAATGGTTGTGGCCGGTGGCGGCACTTAAATACTTTTTATCCAAATAGTGATGTCATCTGGGTTACTGTAATACCTAGGTAAAAGTAGTGTAATATACTAAAAAACAGTAAACTTTTATTTATTCGAACTGGATTGATTTTGATAGCATTCGTCAGATATATTATTATGTAGTATACGCAATAAAATCCTACTGACCTACGCTTAATATTTACCATCGTGGCAAAATGTATAATAGTGAGATTCCTTTGTCTGTACAAGTTGTAAAGAATGTAAGAATTGCATTAATATTTCATGGTATTTTCAAAGTTATTGATAACAAATTTTATACAAGTTCATATTTACGAAAAAAAAAATGAAAAATCTGTAGTTAGAAGCTACAATAACTTTTGTCCCGTCCAGATGAAAAGGCTCCGGAGTCGCTTTTCAAACAATATTTTTTGCGAAATGGTATTCCAGAAGTTTTGCTGACGGAAGAGCTAACAGCCAATGTGTGCTGGGCTTTGCAGGTATCTGTATTTTGTTGGCGAGCGCGAAAATTGAATTTTTAAAAACCCCTAAAATAAGCGTGGCATTTAAGTTTTGTAGTTTCTATCGTCATGGTCGTGTCTTTTATTATAAGGCAAGGCTTATCTGAAACATAAAAAACCTAATACAAGGATTGTTATGTTGCGATTCCTCTTTTAATGCTTCTGTGGATCTTGTACTTACTTGGTACTTACAGTAGCGTAACTTTGCTGTTTTCTTTTAATGACACACGTGCAATAATTTTTCTCCTTGTACAACACATGAACATGGTTAATTTGGTCGCGATTGTATGAAGACGTTCTACTGTTTTTTGTGCTTTTGCATTCCTAGGCTCGATTAATGTGCGTCCGCGCAAACGAGCGGTTCAGCCGCTACACTGCGAGATGACAAGCAAACGTATGTAACGATTTGTTACGTGCTAGGCTGCTAGGATTCGAAGGATTTGGAGAGAAAGACCTGCTGACTCTCTTGAAGACTATTCACAAACACTAGGTCTAACACAAAGCACTAGGTCCAAAACACTAAACACTATCACTGTCCTAGGTCGTAGCCAAGTCATAGGTTTCACTGGTTCACTCACTATTGATCACTTGTTTTCACTTCGAAGTCGTCTTGACGATAGTTCGAACTGAACTGAATTGCCGGCCCGTCTGCCTGCGACTATTTATATGGGCCAAGGCGAATCTCAGAATGTTCGAGAACATTCCTTTCCCGAATGTACAAGATTCGCGTGAACAAGTGTGGAATATTTCTGGAAGCCTAACGCCATCTAGTATCAAATAGCGGATTTACGCTCTCTGCGTTTCCTCGATAATTTTCGCTGATTTGACGCTAGATCGCACTATAATATGTCCTAAGTCCGTAACATATTTATTTATGCAACAGCGGCGTGATCGCGCTGTCATTTACATACAATTGCTTGTAGGTAATCTTGCGAGTTGCGGTGTAGGCGCCAAACCGCGCATTGTGATGTACGAATCGAGCCTTAAGTTATCTGAAATCACGCTTATGTGTGTGTGCATCGATTCATGCGGTCTAGTATCAAGATGGGATACTCTATACAATATTTACATGGTGGTGTCGCTTTGCCGGAATAAATTACTTCTATTGTCAATGTATAGAGGAGCGTTTAATTGCTGTTGCATTTTCATGTGCTCGCACTTCGTTAACTAAATAAATAAACATGAATACGCCTGTAAAGGCTTTTGATAAGGCACACTACATGGTGTTACAAAATGTTGCTTTGTTTTTGTATGTAAAGTTACACGCTTTTCTATACTTCATGTAATGGTTCTTGCTATAAATTATTTTAAAATAATACTGATGTAATTGAAACATAATATGTATAACTAGTAACAGTGTTCCATGAAAATTTACTGTTTTCTTGAAAATTTACCAGCGGTGGCGCAGGAAAGATAATGATGAAAGTCATTGGGGGAGGCCTTTGCCCAGCAGTGGGACAGTTAAGGCTTATAATAAATAATAATAATAAACTTTTATTATTAATTATTAAAGTGTTAATACAACTGAGTATTTTGTGAACATTTCAAGTGCCTACCTTTTGTCATTATTGATATCGAGCAAAAAATAGCAAAAAATATATTAAAATACGTTTGTTGTATGGCCCCCCTTAAATATTTAATTTATTTTGTTTGTAGTATTTGTTGTTATAGCGGCAACATATTATATACATAATCTGTGAAAATTTCAGAAATCTAGCTATACAGCCTGGAGACAGACAAACGGACAGACAAACGGACAGACAGACATCGAAGTCTTAGTAATAGGGTCCCGTTTTTACCCTTTGGGTACGGAACCCTAATGAAAATGAATTTAAAATTTATTTAGTCTCGCTAAAATTCGAGAAAGGCTGACTGATTTGGTTTATTTTATTCTTAAAATATCCGTGGAATTCCAGGGAAAGTTTATATTAGGAGGAAAGTGATACGAAGTTCCCCTAAAAAGGGATTCATTTTTAAACATCCTATACAACAATGTAAGGAAATATACCGCCGTACCCATCCCGATCCATATAAAGATAGGTAAACCTGAAATTGGAAGAGGCAAAATTAGTCCCGCTGAAAGGTTTCCTCTGCGGCATTGATAACAAATGTATCTATAGCCAATACGAGTTTCTCATCATTATTATCAACGCGATTCATCTAAGTAGGAAAAAATTATTACATTCTTATTACCTATATGCCACAATTTTGTGTGTATTCTTATAAGTATGAATTAAATTTAGTTTGAGGATAAATCAAGTTTTCCTAAATTTTTAAATCAAAAACACAAGATTTAAGTAATTAATTCGAATTAACTAATATTGTCATTCTTTATAGCATGTTGTATGACTGCCGTGTCTCTCTTTTATTATTCTTATATTATTATATTAATATGTTGTTATCTTTATTAATTACAGGTTGACTAACAAACCGATATTCAGAGTTCTGTAAGGAATTAAAAAGAGAGCATTACGGGCAAGAGCAGTCATGCAGGTAAGTTTCTTTATAATTTGAATTCGCAACGCAATTAAAAACCAATATTTATCATGCTTATAGCATAAAGCTCTTATCAACGATTTATCTGTAGCTGCGACGGCAAAAATGAAATTACAGGAGTCGTTACGATGGGATGGTGCTGGCCTCGGTAACGGCCACTAAAGCTAATTACTGAGCTCCCAAACTGAGCGATAATTTAGATTGCATCGTTACTCTGTTCGGCGATAAACACTTTTTGCCGGGATTAGATGTATGTGGGATCTTGGTAGTTTTTGACACGTCTCCGGAGTTCGGACTAATTTATTTATTACAACACAGTCAAATTAGCTAGACGCACGGTTTGATGACGTCATTATGGAGCTCGCATGTTATTTATATATTTCGATGCGTCAAGTTAATGTGACCGTGTTGTGGATACCAATGATATTCTACATATCTTTGAGTTTTTCATATTATATCATTGTTAGATACTCTTACTGCCGCACTCAGATACATCTATACTAATATTATAAAGCGGAAGAGTTTGTTTGTTTGAACGCGCTAATCTCAGGAACTACTAGTTTAATTATAATTAACCTTCAAATTTCAATTTAATGAAGAGTTTGACAGATAATGTATGGGGCTTACCACTTATCATGTCAAAATTTTCATTTCATACATTTCAGTAATTAATGTTCGTCTCTGAGTGCGGCAGTTAATTACTATTTTTAATAATGTTAAGGGGTAATTTGAGAGTGAGAAATATGTTAATTATTATTTATTAGGGTTAGTTTGCGAACTAATCATACTTTATTTATTTGTTAAATTTTATTTTAAATAACCATGTTTTATAAGTTTGTAGTAGATAGATTTATCTTTACATCCCGTTTTAATTGATTTTGATCTCATTATAAATAAGAGCGGCTTACTATTAATTTAATGGTATATTGTTCATCGCAAAATCAAGATATCAAATAATTATTGCACTTTAATATTTCGGTTTTGTTATTTTTGTTAACATTCAGATCAAAATTAATTAATAATATTTCTAATGTATTCTCTGACTAGCTCTGACACCAGTAATAATAATATAATGTACAAAAATGATATATAAATGATATAAATCTAAGTAATTAAAATATATATATATATATATATATATATATATATATATATATATATATATATATATATATATATATATATATATATATATATATATATATATATATATATATATATATATATATATATATATATATATATATTTTTTTTTTTTATTCAAAATAGGTATCATGAATACACTTTTTGAACGTCGCAGAGAGAACGTAGAAACTAAGATGCCTACCACCGGTTCGGGAACTAACCCGGCGAGAAGAACCGGCGCGCGCGGCGTAAGAAACTCGCACGGGGCCATCTTTTACTAAAAAGATGGAAAATTACAATTTTAAAATATTATAACAATGTTATGGCTTAAAGCTATGTAACAAAAATAAAAGTAAAGTAACCTGCATGGAGCCACCCTATTCCCAAGGTGTGCTGACTTCGATAAAATCATTGACTTTTTAATATTATGGTTTAGCACACAAACGTTCTTTAACTGTTTTTTTTTTAATTTATTTAAAGGAAAATTTTGAACTTTTTCTGGGATTCTTCTTCTTTCTTGAAATCCTTTAAAGGTCATTGTATACGCTTATACAATTATAAGCGTATACAATGACCTTTAAAGGATTTGCTTATTTTAGTTAGTCTGAACATTGGTATAGATAAACTTGTTCTTATTTCTAG
The DNA here is from genome assembly GCA_905187585.1 of Cyaniris semiargus. NCBI lineage: Eukaryota > Metazoa > Arthropoda > Insecta > Lepidoptera > Lycaenidae > Cyaniris > Cyaniris semiargus. The sequence continues at coordinate 3,882,754 of LR994551.1, forward strand.
TATTCACATTATGATTATCGCTTTTCTTTTTGAAATTATTAACGTTCTTTCTAACATATAAAACATTTACCAAAATGTATTGAGATGCGACGGTCAAAATTCTTATTTCTTTAAACTTTTCTCTTAAATATTCAAAAGACGACATCTTATAAATAGAACGAATCAACACCAATAGTCTGGCAATTATAGCTCGTAATTTACTTCTGTTAGTTCGCTAGTTCAATATGTATTCGGGATACTAACTATGTTACGAAGATCGTCTCTAACGCTTGCTTAATAATTGTTATGAACATTAGTGTATAACTTGGGATGTTTAGATGTTTGGAAACACTTCGTAACATCTAGTTACAGTATATTAGATAAGTATTCTGATAAAGTAATAATAAAATGATAGAAAGTGTGACGTAAATGATGGCATTGAAAACTATAATATTGGGTTAGGCCTAACTCACCTAAGCGTTCCTTGCTTGGGTAAAGAAATTGATACATAATTATTAGATGGGCACACCCATGATATTTGGTCAGCCTATGTCAAGTCGATAATCATCGTGACTTGGCTTGACATAGCAGACCAAATGACGTGGAACCGCTATTTGCCTATGAATCAATAATTTATCTTATGGTATGGTTGTCTGGAAGAGACCGCTTAAAGCGGTAAGACCGCCAATTTGCGCTCTTCCTAACAATGTTTCTTTTTATTTTGTATATTTTTTTTTGAAGTGCAAATAAAGAGTTTATTATTATTATTACCTTTTACATTGAGCCACTGGGCGAAAAGCAATCAGCACAAACTTTGAATGCAATATCGAGTGAAAACTATCGACAGTTTTTACTTTTTTGCACAAAATATTTATTTTATATGAATAAAGATTGTTAGTGTGTTTGTCAAAAACGTACAGTGGCTATTTGACGTTCTGAAAAGCCTCAGGCTATGGCTTTGAAATCCGTGCATAGTATTTGTTAAGTTTTCCATTGATGAGAGTCACAGAGAGTTTTTTCTATAAAATATCGCTATATTTTAAAGCTTTAGAGTTCCAAAACTGCAAACACAGGACTGCAGTCTATGACGTGACAGGAGTTTTGCAAAATATATTTACTGTGTACAGTGTACTTACATGAGACTTTACTACCTAATATTTACTATTTAATATAATAATATTTAATTAGGATAAATTCAAATGAATTTATGATATGGTAAAAAAGTATACAAGAAACAGTTAACATAATATTATTGCAAATGAAGGGCTGCCCATAATTTTAAATATCCAAAGCCAAGTATAATGTTCCAAATAAGTTATATAATTAGTTTCAGCAGGCTCTGAAATTATTTTCACCTTTGTATCATTCACATATTATTATATCTAGTTTCAATGATTGCTAGACTAATTAGTCAGGTACATGATAATTATTGATCACACCCCTACAACAACCGTAATATTATTTGTGTGAATACAATGTGATTAGATACTTATTTCATTATTTGAGTGGTTAGTAGAGCTATAAAAATATTATAATATTATAATACCTATGTTATTAAAGATAAAATATTTTTGCAAATATTGCAAAATATATTTTACAGTTGCAGTGAATGCTGTTAATACATTGATTTTAAAGTCAATCCTGAATAAGCATGACAATGCGATGCATAAAATATTACATTAAAATGGCTTTCATATTTTAAACAAAAAGCCACCGGTAACAGCTGTATATTATCTGTAGTTCTAGAACCATCGATGACTTTAAATTTTAACAACTTTAACAACCATTGATGACTTTAAATTTTAAATCGAGAATGCTCTGTTTATTATTCACAACCAATTTTAACATTATCTTTCTAGAACATATTATGATTTTAAAGGAAGGATAGGCATAGGCAATATTTTCATAAAGCTTCTCCATATAAAATCGTTGCCTCAATGTGGCGCAAGCGTAGTTGTTAATGAATGTCGAGTAAATTATATCCATTTCATTTCAAAAATTACCTTACACGGTTCATTTAAGATTTTTATCATCATTATTATAATTATAAAACACTGTATTCCATTAATATGGCCATGTTTGGCTTTGTTGATATTGAGATCAAAATTATTTTCAATTAAGTATGTTTTCCCTAATACCGCTACATCAGTAATGGTGCAATTTCACTGGTCGATAGGGACCGCATGCGGGGTGCGGGAGATTTCTGAAACGCATGCCACAGGGCCCGCATTCGGGGAACCATTTTCATTAGTCGATAGGCCCCGCATGCGGGGTGCGGGAGATTTCTGGAACGCATGCCACAGGGCCCGCATTTTCATTAGTCGATAGGGCCCGCATGTCTTTCAACTACAACAAGCACTTGTAAATCTAAATTTAATAATGAAAATGTATTTGACTCGCGTCCCGCAAGCTGTATATTGACCGACGAATTTCATTGGTCGATATCACGGTCGGTATAAAGCATGCGGGCAATCCCCGCAGGCGGTGTAACGAACACGTATCGACTTGTAACTTTCATTAGTTGTTATCTCGGCTGCGGGGACTCCCCGTATGCTGTATATCGAACGAGTTAGCGACCAATGAAAATGCGCCGTAATCATACTGGGGCACTCGCGTTGGAGACTCTTTAACCTTTGCACCACCACACCCTTACCACACTTGTAAATTACGTTTTAATCTTGAATGAGCGTCACGTGAGGGTGCATTTACATTAAAATGGTTTATTTAAATCCGGTATCGCTGGTAATAAACTACGCCGGATCCGGACAGGATAAACGTCAGAGATCCCCAGAAGATGTCATAATTTTATCGCGTTTGCATTATTTCACGGTTCGGCGCGGCGCGACGCGACGCCATGACGCAGATTTATCGGCGCGTGTTTAACGCTCGTAAAATAAGCGTAAATATCGTAAATAGTTTGGACCGATATCTCAGATAGACATGCTGAAATAGGAATCGGTCGTAATAATCATTGTTCATCCATTTTAGAGATATTGATAACTAGCGATACTAATAATAATTATTATTTATCATGCATAATATTTGGGAGAAATCCCCGTATAACATTTATAATATAATGTAAGGTATTTCAAAAATGCACTTAGCTTTCACGATACAACAAAATTACAATCGCATATAATATTATGTTTCAAGTATTTCTCTGTCTTATACAGAACGATAATAATTTTAAAGTTTTAAATAATATTGAGATTGAGAACAATTTAAAACATTTTGTATTGATAACATTTAAAAAAATGGTAACAAAAGCCCACAATGTAAACGATCATTCAACTTCTTGATTCTATTTGGCAATCTCGTGAACTAAATCGGGCGTGATATTACAAGTGATAAATCAACTCTGAAATTACTGGCTGCGATAAAAAATAAGATTAAGGCTTCCCTATAACGAGAGAATAACCCATACGCGTCCAATGGGGCGGTGTCTCCTGTAATATTCTCTTTAAAATTTCCTCAATATTGTCTCTCTTTCGCCATTTTTGTTCTTTGAACTTTTCTAATATTGTAGAGTGTAAATGTTACAATGATATGTTTAATAGAATAAGATTTTTGTAAGTCGTAGGTTTCTTGACTGACACTAAGGTTACTCAATGAGTCATGACCCAGAAATCCTGAATAATAAAAAAGTGATATTTGTGATTCCAATTCCAGGATCACATTAAAACGACTTTATAGCGACAGCAAATTGTAAAATGTTAATTAACTATGTAACATTTTCATTCTATGTTATTTTAATGTATCGTTTTGAGCTCTCAAAATCGCGCCTGATTTTGTTTTGTTTCGATGTGAACTGGTAAAAATATACAAATGACTTCGTTCAAAACTATCGTCAGTAATGATTATTTGATAGTTCAATGCATCTTAATAACTCTCAACAAAAAAATCTAAAAAGTTATGCAGATCTAAGACATGCAGCGGAATTCTGCATCCGCTTTTCTCGGCTCTAGATCATAATGGGAATCCAAATATGCGATGTTCCAGGATAAAACACGAGCACTCTTAATGGAAATTCCGAAGTTAGCTTCGTTAACAGCCCAACTTTATTCATTAGCGTGTATTGTCTAACGAATTTATTCGTCAGGTCAAACACAGCCAAACATTCCCGGCTCGAGGAGCGTACGCACTAGGGGGTCGTTCGTAGGTTACGCGAGGAATAAGAGTTAAGGTGACGCATTGATAATTTGGCTGCAGCGATATCGATTTTTTTCAACAATGACTAAAGCTAAGAAATTAAAGTTCATTGTCAGTATTCATCATGTCTTTATGTCTTTGAATTACCCATAGCATAACACGATTGGTCAACTTTTATAACACAGAATAATTAATCAAAAAGACCTCTATAAAAACAGGGATTCTAATATTGCCAACAGAGGAGAGTGATTTAAGCTTCCAAAATTTGTACATAGATTAGTTCAAGCATACACTATAATTTGCCCATAGCTTATATGAAATATATTTATGGTTTTTAAATTACGCGACAAAAACCATTTTGTCGCTTACGCCCTTTCCATTTCTTGCTGTTCCATTTATTGTTTTCTATGAGTGATCACAAGCGATCTAAAACATATCCAAAACGATTTTTTACTTTAACGCGGCGTCACATTAATGCCTAAGGATCCCTAAAAGCTAGTTTTTTAAAACCCTTTTTTTTTTCGCCGAGAAAATGCTTTTAAGCATCTTGCGGGGGATGGGGGTCCTGCCCGCAAGTATGTGGGTCTCTGCTGCACCCGAAAGATGGTAGTAGCCCCTACCCACTAAAAACTCGGCGGCACTCCACTATTTGCCCTGGGCGAGCCGCGGGATCACGTGAGCTTACACCACGGCAAGTTTTTAAACCTGCTACCTGCAAGTACCTGCAAGACGAAAATGAGTGACGCAATAATTATTATGTGATGTGTGGTTTGATGACGATGAAGATTCATATTATGAAACTAGCTGTTCCGGCAAACGTTGTTTTGCCGTTTTAAGTATTTCGCCCATATTATTTCATTGAAGTGACTAAATAAGTATGTCACCATGGCAATATCCATCGCTATCCCGTCGCACAAACAATGGTCGCCGTCAGTCTCAAGTTGTAATAATTTACTATTATTTATTCAACAAATGCACTTATCAATATAAAAAGTAGATGTTGTCCAATTCTCCACCCTAGCCGATATGCTCGCTAAGATTCACGAAAATCGGTCGAGCGGTTTCAGAGGAGTTCAACCACGCACACCGTGACGCGAGAATTTTATATATTAGATTACAATTAGATATTATAATGAAATAATTATACGGCATGCCGTTGTGAGTTTTATGCAAGTTTTTCGAGATTTAAAAATCATATTAATATTTTGTCTAGTGCCAAGCCAAGATTTTTGTTAACAGTCAAGTTCGAAATCAAAAATGTGTGGGATTCGACAAAACCTTTGCAGTTTATATATTGCTATTAGATACCATGTCAAAGCCCATACATTTTTCGAATTAGAATTTCGTCAACGAATTTAACGAAAGCATCATTTTTAACCCCCGACAAAAAAGGGGGGTGTTATAAGTTTGACGTGTCTGTCTGTCTGTTTGTCTGTGTATCTGTCCATGGCATCGTAGCATCCAAACGGGTGGACCGATTTTGATCTAGTTTTTTGGTTTGAAAGCTGACATGATCGAGTGTGTTCTTAGCTATAGTTCATCATCATCAGCCTGCTCAATGCTGGAAAATCGCGGTTTATCTGGTTCGTGAAAGGCCGTTAGGAACTTGCAGTCGTTTGATGAGTTTTATATTTATTTTGCATTCTGGTTCGTGATATTTATGAATAACATACACATTAATGGAAAGTTGACCTGGTGCTGCAGCATCACCTGGTAATCAATAGGATACCCAACTCCTCACCAACTTATTTATTTATTTATTTTATTTATTTATATATAACTTAGAACAGAGGTTTCGTGTTTGGGCTCATTTTTATTGCGACAATAAGTATGACATAGATAAACAGTAAATATTTGCATGCTACTGCTGCAGCATCACCTGGATTCTTTAGAAGCCGAGCTCCGTATGAACCCAAAGTGGAGGTTTCATGTTTGGGCTCATATTGACAGGCTCATCCAAGAGGACATTCATAGACGGTATTCTTTGCATATTATTATGCACTATAACCAACAAAACTTTAAAAAGCATGAAATAAAATTAAATTAAGAAATTTAAAAAATCTCCCGCCACAAATTTTTAAAAAGTAATGAAATAATATATTTACTTACTGACTTTAAGTTTAAATAATTCCTAAGTGTAAAGTAATATTTTAGTCCATAATTGTTGTCAAGGTGTGTCGGGGGACCGCTAATGTAGATGTTTGATTTCACATAACATTATAGTTTAAGGGTCAGTTCACAGCGAACCGAATCGAGACAATCAATGACTTGGCATGAGCAAAAGTCGCTGTTGTCGTAGTTTACTTAGCGGTCCCCCGATACGCCGTGACAACAATTATAACTAAAATATTACTTTACACTTAGGAATTATTTAAACTTAAAGTCGGTAAATATTATTTCATTACTTTTTGAAGTATTTGGCGGGGGATATTTTAAATTTCTTAATTTATTGCTTAAACTTTTTAGCTAAATGTAACGAAAGTGTCTTAGGGGGCCCCTAGACAATCAATTTGATTGTGCAATATCACGTATTGTGCAATATTATTGATCGTCTAGGGTTGATATTTGAACGCGCGAACGTGTTTCAATGATATTGCACAATAAATTGATTGTCTAGGGGCCCACCTCCTTCGCGTCGCCTAGTGCGTAGCCGCGCCAGACTTCACTAAATATTTTCGACGAATTCTGTTTATCTTGGGAAACAGTTTGCTAACTTTTGTCATATTTTAAACGGAGTTGCCGAAACTCATTTCACTGTCATAATCTCGTATAATACGAATGTAATGGGAACTTTTCGGCAGCTCGGTACGCGAATAAAATTTTTAATTTCTACCCGTTTGAAGTAAAACGTAAATTCACATTGTTTCGTTGACGATTTTTGTGACATATCTCTATATTTAGCCCCCTGATAAAGATATTTACTTAGCGTATTAAATTCATGTTTTTTTTCTTTGTCATTCATGTGAATTTCCAATGTGCTAGATAATGACGAGCATATAAAGTGTGCCCAATTTGGCCATAAATACCCTATGTAGCTTACATATAATATGACTACTTTCATAGCCAATCGCTATGTAAAAAGCGTGCTCACAGCGTTTATATAGCCATTTTAAGATACCCGGGCAGACTTTGTACAGTTATTCGCTGTGTTTGAACATGGGTTTGAGAATAACTTAATTTTTTTCTCAATTTCAAGTGTTGAAATTATAAATACTTAGAACTAGGCGTTGCCAGTAATATCGTACGGCAAAAAATTGTATGTACCCAAAATTAACGTAAAGCTAGTTATCTAGTTTATATGTGGTAAAGGTAGTTAAATGTTTGTCAGGTATGTCAGCAACTCAGCAATTACATAAAACAAAACTAAACTGGCTCCGACGTTTACCTAAAAGTTACTCTCTATATTAGTAGGACGCTGCTAATATAGAGATTCAAGTAAATTGTATGAAGTACTATATCTACGCCATACGATAAAGAATATTAAATTTAACTCTTATTGAACCAGATGTTTCGCGGCTCCGCCCCTGTAAAAAAATTAATTCCGAAAGAACTGTACATTTTCCCAGCGAAAAAGTAACCCATGTCCTTCCCGTGATCTACTCTTTATTTGTGCTAAAATAAAAATCGGTCAAGCATTTCGTGTAATTAGTGCGTATAAATAAACAGAATTTTTAGGTTTATAATATTAGCATACCTTCACCATTCATGATAAAATTTCTCTGAAGATTTTCTTTAAAGCACAATGTAATAAAGTAAAATATCAAAATCCTTTTCCACAAGAAAATAATATAATCTGTTAGATTGTATAAAATAAGTACCATCAAAAGTAGATCGGGCCTAAATTTTATTTGTTTAGATAAGAGCTTCCCCGCTCTAGGTGCTAACCGTTTTCAAATAAATTCTGCCCTTAGACTCGTAAAGTCAACATCACTCAAGTGTGAAGACTTGAGCAACTTAAGCATCTTTGAAACTTTTAATGCCTCCAGAATTTCCCTTCAATAAATTCAATAACTTCAATTCCAATTTCAACCTATTTAAACCAATGAACGTTTGGTAAAAACATCTTGGAATAGCGTTGCAAACTATGACTTATAATAATCACTATTCATAGAATATATTATATTTCAAATCTAATATATTATTATGTCGAACTTTATACTGAGTCTCGATATGTGGGTACAAGACGAAAATCTTGTCTTATAGCGAAGCCACATTGCTCCATTGCGGTGCGTTGCTGCTGCGTCATTGTCAACGCGTCGTTCAACCGCAATGATTTATGATATTATGCCAAATTAATGAGTTGCGTTAGCGGATGCAATGTTTCAACGAATTGACGGAGTAGAAACGATGCGGAAAAAAAGGGTGATACTCTCTGATTGCCCGATGCCTTTGTGGCCGGGCAGCCGTCTGCACGGTGATAGATTAGGATGTTTTTTTATCGCGTCACCGAAGCGTCAAACAGTGATAGTTCAGCACGATCATGTTTTTGACGTGTCACCGCAGCATACGCAACATAGATGTGGAAAAATAACAAAATTGTCTGTATTCAGATCTTACAAACTCATACATAAGACGTCTTAACAACATACACTGTAAGTGTCTATTTATATCTTACAAACCTTAACATACCTAAGTCTTTACAACATAAATTATAATTACACGTTTTAATTTAAAATCAGATGTGGCATACCAAACGTAATTCCGTTGCGACGACGCAACGCAACGCATCAACGTGGCCTCGAAAACCGAAGCTTGAAAGCATTTACGTCAAAAGCAAACATGTTATCTACGATTTCGTATTTAAGTGGATATTAACTTTATAAAATGAGTGCAATTTACGGTTCGATCAGCGTTCGGCGAAGCGCGACGCGGATCAAAGCTGGACGTTATCTAATTTCCCCAAAATGGCCGCGAGGTAATTAAATTCGATAAAACAATTCTAGTTTTAAATCGTGTATCGATGCAGCCGATACTGTTTCCGATTGTTTCCGGGAAGCCAATAATACTGGAATATTGGTCAAACACGTAATTAGTTAAAATATATTAGTATTAATTATCGCTATTCTTTTATTGAAATTCATGAAACCAATATTCATTGTCGATACTTAAAAAGTGGTTTTCGGAAATTTCAAAAACATTCAATTATAATATTAAACGATTACCGGTTGGAAGGTGATGAAACCAGCAATTTAAATTTTTTGTCTCATACACAAGTTAAGAAACCATCTTTAAAGTCGTGTGTTGCGTTAATCTCGAGAACCACTGTATCAATTCCGCAGATTCTTTTTTTTATTGTATTTGTTAATGTCTAATAAAGGTTTTTAACGTAAGATGAGATTTAGATTTATGAGAGAGAGATTTTATAAAGTTACGACGAAAATTATAAAAATTAAGAATTCCCTACCAGCGTATAGACGATTTAAATTTCACAAATATGACGGAACGTCCCGCTAATTCAAAATAATTCTAATTAGACACCATAAATATACTCGAGCACGGCTGCAGTAATTTACGAAACTCATCGGTTGAGCCCCATTCGGTTGGAATTGGGGAAAATGTCTTTATTGGCTCAAACAGGACACCAATTGGTCGGAGCAATTGACCGGACCGGCTCTATTCTCCGTTACGTCGGGGACACGCTTACTGGATTTGTTACGTACATTCTCCGACTTACTCATTTGGCTTAAACCGAAGCCAATGGCACTTGAAAATGGCGTAGGAAAGTGGAAACGATCCAAAATTGCACTATGTTAATATTTTGTAATGTTTGAGATTTTGTTTAAAAGTAGCAACAATTAGTAGTAGCAGTTGTTTTATTTAAAAGTAGCAACAATACATAAAACACAGGACCAGGACAGGAGGAACTTGTAACACAGGATCATAAAACACAGGACCAGGACAGGAGGAACTTATAACACAGGATCATAAAACACAGGACCAGGACAGGAGGAACTTGTAACACAGGATCATAAAACACAGGACCAGGACAGGAGGAACTTGTAACACAGGATCATAAAACACAGGACCAGGACAGGAGGAACTTGTAACACAGGATCATAAAACACAGGACCAGGACAGGAGGAACTTGTAACACAGGATCATAAAACACAGGACCAGGACAGGAGGAACTTGTAACACAGGATCATAAAACACAGGACCAGGACAGGAGGAACTTGTAACACAGGATCATAAAACACAGGACCAGGACAGGAGGAACTTGTAACACAGGATCATAAAACACAGGACCAGGACAGGAGGAACTTGTAACACAGGATCATAAAACACAGGACCAGGACAGGAGGAACTTGTAACACAGGATCATAAAACACAGGACCAGGACAGGAGGAACTTGTAACACAGGATCATAAAACACAGGACCAGGACAGGAGGAACTTGTAACACAGGATCATAAAACACAGGACCAGGACAGGAGGAACTTGTAACACAGGATCATAAAACACAGGACCAGGACAGGAGGAACTTGTAACACAGGATCATAAAAATTAAAAAAGGTGGACTGATCAATTCATTAATACTCGGAGAATTTATATAGTATGTTATACTTGCATGCACCCTAGTGGTATGAGCAATCTACCGACCCCAAGAAATATATATCGTAGGGCTAGGGTGTAATAGCATAAAACTGCTCGTTTACCTACAGTTAACCATATCCTAAAATGACAGATGTAATCTGTTAATACGATTAAATTTAATAAAAACAATTAAATCAGTGTGTAAACAAATTAATGATAACATCCTGTATGTGAAGGGTCGATGTTTACGACAAAAAACCGGTCCAGTCGCAGTCCGCAGTTTACAGCTGACACAATATTGTGATAAGTGATGTACTTTATCGAATTAAATTATAATAATGTTTTATATAACTGAAAAATACATTATATTTAGTTTGTACTACACTTTTTTTTGTTATCAGCTGTTCTTCCTCGTGAAGGATGAATTATCTTTAGTTAATAGATTATTGTATAAGTCTCTTTGTTTATTACTTATTAGATTATAGTGATAATGTTGTTTGCGCGTGGTGAACTTTCTAAGCTGTACCAGACAAACCTTGCAGGTTTATGGTGCACTCTCAAGTAGACATAAGTTATAATTGTATTAGTTACTTAAATAAATAAATAAATAAGATCAATTACTTGTTGATAAATTGTAATAACACTAGATGATGCCCGCCACTCCGTTGCGCCAAAATTCGATGATCGCGCGGGAACCATATCTTTTTCCGGGATAGAAAGTATCCTATGTCCTTTCCCGGGACTCAAGGTATCTCCGTACCAAATTTCAGCGAAATCGGTTCAGCGGTTTAGCCGTGAAGAGGTAACAGACAGACATACAGACAGACACATTTCGCATTTATAATATTTTACGTACATAATTCACAGACTTAATCATTTGGCTTAAGGCGTTCCCCCTACGGAGATACCGTAATTTACCGTTTTTTAGAGCCTTATAAGTTATAACTCATAATTTGAAAGCTACAAAATTATAATAAAAAAAATTACATATGATATTGAATGTACTGTTACTTCTTGGTCGAAATTCATGTTCAATTAAATAATTATACACTTTCCTTGCACTTATTCCACGAATATAATGGAATAAGTGCAAGGAAAGTGTATAATTATTTAATTGAAAAAAAATTACAGCAATAATCTTCAGTATATGGACATTCCTTTCCCCGTTACAAATTTCCTATTTTTGTTTATTATACTTATGATATCAGCTTCCAAAAAAATACCAATTTATTAAAATTCAAGCATACTTTCAGTATCTCCCTAGTATATTTTACAAATTACTTTTATTTGAAACAAACGCCAATAGATCGACAATTTCATTAACTACATAATATTGTTACGTTTGAATTTTTTTAGGTCAATTTTGAACTAAGATAAGTAAAAATAATAGGATTTTGGTGCGGTCTCGGCAACGCGGCAAATGTATTGTCAAGGTCATTTGCTCGGGGGATGGCCTTAAGCCGAAGCCAATAGCACTTCAAAATGGCGTAGGAAACGATTCGAAAATGCGTAATGTTAATTTGTAATAGTTAAAATAATATTTTCTTGTTTCTAGGTTAGTAAGGATAATAATGCTATTTGGGCGAACGAAAAAATTGTTACGTACATTTTCCGACTTACTCATTTGGCTTAAGAGGTAACGCGGGTGCAGTAGAATTTTAAAAAAAGTACTTGAAGAAACTATTGCCATCGCGCTTCACCCTGCGCCGGCACGTGATAAAGATAGATGCAGTTAATCGAGGTAACGTAGTCCTCTGATTCCTCCTTCAAAATAGAACCTATCTAATTTGTTTTTTAAATATCTTCAGGAAGAGTGAGTCTATGCCTCTACGTTTTTATTTTATCTTAAAGATCTTTCAAATTTGTTTTATGGTCGGTCGATTGGCGGGGTACGGGGCATTCAATTTTTGCGATTTATGAAGGGTCATATTTTTTTATTTATTAGTAAATTTAAAAAAAATCGAATGTAGAGGCATAGCTTTAACAGATCCCAATATTGTATATAAAAATCAATTGTCCAGGGAGTAATTTGGAGAATATGTTTGTATGGAAAAACAGTGTTAGCGTATCCTCTTAAACCGAAGCCAATAGCACTTCAAAATGGCGTACTCTAGAAACTATTCGAATGGAAATAATATTAATCAAATAAATAAAATTGGAGTGTCTGTTTGTAATATTGAAAGAACCGTTTTTTACTACATGCATATCGACGATGGAAAACAGAAAGAGCGTAACCCAGGCTAACGCAACTTTACACCAGAGCCAAAAAACAAAAAAATATTGGGAAATTCTATCATAACTTTTTAACGGTAAATCGTGGGAACATAATTTTAACACCTTTACTTTAAAATAAAAACCTGCATAAAGTGGCATAAAAGCCAATAACTTCCTATTGCTAGAAATACAGTTATTCAAGTTACACCCATTGTATACAAAAATTGCAGACCTCAAAAATGTCGTATATTGACACAACGTTTGTATTGAATCATAAAACTATAAGAAATTTACCGACCTCAAAAAGGTCGTAACTAGTGTTCGTTTTAATTTGCTCTTAGTTAAATGCATGGTACGAACTTTATCTTTCAAAGTTAACGATAAAGTTCGTACCATGGCCTCTTTGCTGGTAAATGGGATAAAAGTAGCCTACAAAAGGTTGATAGTTGACGAGGCCCTCATGAACCATTTCGGCTCAATCGTCATGGCGAATCAGTTAACAGGCGCCAACGATGTCATCCTCACTGGAGATATTAACCAACTTCCGTTTATAGAGCGTGAAAACCTCTTTAAACTTAATTACACTCGTCCAAACCTGGTAACCAGCATCACCCAGGAGTTGTTTTGCACACACAGGAGCCCTATGGATGTGGCATACGCCCTAAGCATGGTCTATAATAACATCTATTCATCGAAGGAAATTGTGCGGTCCCTAAAGCTAATGAAGTATACAGGAGCGAGAATACCTAAAACCGATCTAAATACCCTGTATCTTGTCCACACACAGGAGGAGAAAGCAGCCCTCACTAATACAGGCTATGGATCGGGAACGGACTCTCGCGTCCTCACAATCCATGAAGCTCAGGGATTAACGAGTCCTTCGGTGATCATCATACAGACCAAGTCCCGAAAGCTGGCAATCCATGACAGCGTTCCTCATGCAGTTGTAGCTATATCCCGGCACACTAACACCTGTGTCTATTACACTGACACTGATGGAGACGCTGTGGCAAGCTTCATAAAAAGAACCACGGAGGTGTCAGCCGAACACATAAAAGATTACAACATAAAAATGGCTATAAAGGACAGGAACGATAAAGTCTTAAGCCACATAGCGGGTCGTGACCTGTGATCTTCAGAGGTCGGCAAAAATAAAATATCAATTAATAAAACGTAAACCTTATAACACTAACTTAGTCCTAAATAGATTGTTAAAACCCAAGTGTGGACCCCGGACTGGTCAGTGGGATCGACAGAGCCTCGCCCTTCCCAAGAATTCACATATTGCAGCGTTGAGAAGGACACGGTCCTGGCGATTCCACTGGCTGGCATCTGGTAGATTCGACACAGAACGATATCTCTTCAACACCCTCGAAACTCCACCCAGCTTGAGTGACCCCTCTCCACCAAGCCAATGTCACAACATCTAAAGGCAAAGGGTGGAGCAGCATAAAATCTAAGGAAATCGAAAAATGTCGGATCTACTGGCCGCCACACTGGGACCACACCGCTCAAAACATTAATATTATAATTATGTAATTTATAAAACAATAAATATATATTTATTTATTATATGTATATATTATAATCTATTCTATTATATATAAAAAGAAAAAAAAATGGCGTGATGGACTATAATTAATTAAAATTAATAATAATATTTCAATTATCCTTGGTGCGAAAAATCTAAATAATAAAATAACAAAAAAAGGATATGGGCGAACAGCCCCAATTTTATTAATAAAAAAAAAATTGCTCTTAGGAACGGGGTGTAAACACATTCATAATGCATTATAATGGTTAGAAAATTGGTTGTAAGTCAAACGTCTAGACACCCAATGACGAAATAAAACGTCGTAAGCTTTTATAAACGTAAATTTATTGAACTTTTCAAAAGTTACCAAAAACACAAAGCAAAAAATATAATATTATACAATGTCAACTTAATAACTAATTAAGTAAATAATATATTATGTCACTAAAACAACAACAAAAACACATAATATAAGGTTATCAAATATCCACAATAGTAACTTTAGGTACATACCTAATTATACTTTTCATTAAAGAATTATTTAACAATAAATAACTAATAATATTAAGAATTTAAGTGGAATATAATATGTTATTATTCCCTTCATAATATTATTTTTCCCTACTAATGTTATTTATGGAGTAAATAAAAAAATAGTCAAAGATAAGTCTTGTACATAATATACAACATTACAGAACAAGATTAAACATTAAAAAAAATGAACATAATATTATTAATATAATATACGGTAGAATTGAGGAACCTCCTCCTTTTTGGAAGTCGGTACAAATTATAAGAAAAGATATAAAATCAATCCAACTACAATGAAATGAATACAGACTACGCTGGTCATTATAATAAAACAAGAAAATATACTTGGTTTACTTGTAATCCGATTGGAGTATAATAATTATTGTTTGATTATTTCATGCTTTTTAAACTTGTGTTCGTTATAGTGCAGAATAATTCCTATCAAAAGGATCATAATATTATTATCTCAATGAATACCACATATGAATGTCCTCTTGGATGAGGCCGTCAATATGAGTCCAAACATGAAACCTCCACTTTGGGTTCATAATATTATGGAGCTCGGCTCTTATAGAATCCTGGCGATGCTGCAGCAGCAGCATGTAAATATTTACTGTTATCTTCATTTTACTAATTGTCGCAATTAAAATGAGCCCAAACACGAAACCTCTGCTCTAAGTTGGTGAGGAGTTGGGTATCCTATTGATTACCAGGTTATGCTGCAGCACCAGGTCAACTTTCCATTAATGTGTATTTATTCATAAATGTCATGAACTAGAATGCAAAATATTATAAAGCCCACCAAACGACAGCAAGTTGCTAATCGTGCCTTCACAAACCAGATGAACCGCATTTTTCCAGCACTGAGCAGGCTGATGATGATGAACTATGGCTAAGAACACTCTCAATCATGTCAGCTTTCAAACAAAAAAAAAAAAAAATAATTGGATGCTACGATGCCACAGACAGACAGACCGACTGACAGACCGACAGACATACAGACAGACACGTCAAACTTATAACACCCCTCTTTTCTGTCGGGGGTTAAAAAATGTGTCATGTTAGTAGTTAACATGCCCATAAATACGTAGGTATGCTTAGATTTAAATTAGTTGTTACCTAATTAAGAAAAACGTTACTATGGGAAAATTGAATTTCACGAACACCTAGTTACAAAAACGGAAACTTCATACTTTAACCCCTAATAGTAGTAAAAAACCCAAAATCTTACAACGCATAGGTACCACGTAGAATTTGATTTCGATTTGTTTACATTCTTTTTGAGTTTAGCTCAAGAATACATTATGTATTCTGGAACTTATTACTAGGTAATTAAATCTTTAGAATTTATAACATACCTTGTATAGAGAAATTATACACTCCCAAGGTTTTTGCAACACGATTTCACTACAGCGAAACTGACACAACCTTTTAACACGACGCCCGCGCAGCGACTAAGGTAACTTATCTGGGGTGTATGTAAGAAAGTCCGGAATGTTCAACAAATTGCGGGACCTGTGACTCGTATTAACTACGATTGAGTTCATTCCTACCACCCATGAAATTGTAGTATCTAAGAAGTCATTATTTGTCCTTAGAAAAATCTGAACCGTTAAAATGTCGTAATTAAGGAAGCATAAAAATTGCTTCCCGCAAATAGGTCGTAACATCTGGGACGCATCGAAACAGGAACAGCGTAAATATGTTTTAATTAAAAACACAAACTTCTTCAAATCGTATCTCAAAAAAGTATAAATACGCAGTTTTGTGGGCAGTTACACCAAAAAAAAAAAATATCACACTTTTTAAAATACTTACTTATTTTTAAATTTCATGTCATCGTAGAGCAACCAGACCCAGACCAATCGACGCAGAAAAAAAAAGCTGATAATGACCTTATACGTAGTCTAGTTACGACCTTTTAACGGGATACGCCCTTTCTGTTTTCCATCGTCGATATGAATACATATAATGTACATACACCAAAATAACATTTTTTAAAATTTTTGTCTGTATGTCTGTCTGTTTGTTCCGGCTAATCTCTGAAATGGCTGGAGCGATTTTGACGGGACTTTTTTGGCAGATAGCTGATATAGTAAGGAGTAACTTACGCTACTTTTTAACCGACTTCCAAAAAGGAGGAGAATATTTTTTACTTATTTTACATTTGTTCGCGGATAACTCCGCCGTTTGTGGTCCGATTTCCATAATTATTTTGTTGTTGTTTAAGATGTAATCCAAATTTGGTAACATGATCAAAAAAAGGTGATCTGATGATGCGATCCATGAGAAATGGACGGGACTCCTTGAAATTTATATGGAAACATAATATAGTGATTTTACCTTTTTCTGAAGGATTTCAAGCTTAAACTACCAAAAAATAAGAATTTTCATTGACATATACCCTGGTTCCGAAGGTTAGGTACAGAACACTTGAATCCTTATAGATGCAATATGTTCGGTAAAAGCTTATTATGTCAATGTTTTAATTAATCATCATTATAATTATCGTGCCATGCATCATCACATTATGTCAACCTTATTAATGGTATATCTCATGATACCTTACTTCAAAATGGGTGCCTCTGATTATTACTAAAGATGTCACGAATATTCGGCAACTATTCGGTATTCGGCCTATTCGGCTTCTTTTTTGCTATTCGGTATTCAGACGAATAATATGTACTATTCGGCCGAATACCGAATACCAAATCATGTAAAAAAAACACGTTATAATATTACTCAAAATTATGTATTTATTTCCAAATTACAACACTTTAGTAATTAAAATTGATCAGTGGTAAGTTGTGATGGATAAAAACAAGCTTTTCAACATTTTTTGGTAGCAAACGATTACGCTTTTCATCGTTAATGTTACCAGCCTCAGAAAATAACCTCTCACTATACACGCTACTTCCAGGAGATAAACTTTGGCAAATTTCGAAAGGTTTGGGTATTGTTTTTCGTTTGCTAACCACCACTTGTAAGGATCGGCCTTCCGATCTAGGCCAACTGTTTTCAAATAAAAATCCAACTCGTTTGACGCAAATGACTCGTTTGAAAACGCAACGAAGAAAATAGGTTGCGACTTGTCTTAATCCAGCTACCGCGCCCCCGAAAAGTATGTATTTTGTGCCGAATATTCGGCGCTTCGGCCGACAGCGTTGCCGAATATTCGTTATTTGGCCAATTCACTATTCGTGGCATCCCTAATTATTACTACTTCGCCGTTTGTTTACTGATTTTCAATATTCCTTTGTTGTTGTATAGGGTATATCCCGAATTTGATACCATGCTTACGTTAGTAAAATTCGTGTGATATCGAAGGAACTCCTTGGATTTTGTTGGGACACACATAGTTTTATGACGTCACTAGATGATGCCAGCCACTCCGTTTCGCCAAAATTCGTTTTTCGTGCGGGTACCGTGAATTTTTTTGGGAGAAAAAGTATCTTATGTCTCCGGGAAAGGTCCCGGGACTCAAAGTATGCCTATACAACATTTCATTCAAATCGATTCAGCGGTTTGGGCGTAAAGAGTTAACAGACATACAGACAGACAGACACACTTTCGCATTTATAATATTAGTATAGAAGTATAGATAGTATAGATATAGATTGGTACACACATACAACGACGCAGAAGTGGCCGGCCACTGCGGCTGCAGGTGCCTCACGCGCGCATTGAGCTAGCAAGCGTGCTGGCTTTAGTAAATTCACCAGAGCTACATAATATTAGTATAGATAGTATAGATATAGATTGGTACACACATACAACGACGCAGAAGTGGCCGGCCACTGCGGCTGCAGGTGCCTCACGCGCGCATTGAGCTAGCAAGCGTGCTGGCTTTAGTAAATTCACCAGAGCTACATAATATTAGTATAGATAGTATAGATATAGATTGGTACACACATACAACGACGCAGAAGTGGCCGGCCACTGCGGCTGCAGGTGCCTCACGCGCGCATTGAGCTAGCAAGCGTGCTGGCTTTAGTAAATTCACCAGAGCTACATAATATTAGTATAGATAGTATAGATATAGATTGGTACACACATACAACGACGCAGAAGTGGCCGGCCACTGCGGCTGCAGGTGCCTCACGCGCGCATTGAGCTAGCAAGCGTGCTGGCTTTAGTAAATTCACCAGAGCTACATAATATTAGTATAGATAGTATAGATATAGATTGGTACACACATACAACGACGCAGAAGTGGCCGGCCACTGCGGCTGCAGGTGCCTCACGCGCGCATTAAGCTAGCAAGCGGGCTGGCTTTAGTAAATTCACCAGAGCTACATAATATTAGTATAGATAGTATAGATATAGATTGGTACACACATACAACGACGCAGAAGTGGCCGGCCACTGCGGCTGCAGGTGCCTCACGCGCGCATTCAGCTAGCAAGCGGGCTGGCTTTAGTACATTCACCAGAGCTACATAATTTTATTTTCATTGTCTTTTGACACTTAGGTACTTTTCACATGAAGGTTTTTTAAACAACACTAATTTGGTGTGTTATATAAGTATGTATAATGTTCAGTAAGGCAAATTTGGAACCATGGCATTTGGGAAAAACAGTACAAAAACTTTCAAAGTTATTTGCTAAGAAGTAGCTTAAAATTGTTATTATATTTTATTTTAATGCACACATCAACTTAATAAATTATATACCTAAACCTCCCGGAAGAATCTTTCTATCGATTGGTGAAAACTGCATGAAAATCCGTGAAATGATTTTTGAGTTGAGACAGTAAGAACAGACAGACAGACAGTAAAACATGGCCAGGGACTTTCTTTTATAATATGTAGTGATTATTAAAGTATTCAAAAAACGATCATTGAGTATTTTGTGGTCATAGTTTTAAGTGCCTATGAGCCATCGCAAACAGTGCGACATGTCGTTGCGTCTAGTCGCCGAGCTGTCGCTTGCATCGACGACTAGTCGTTGCGTCTAGACGCCGAGCTGTCGCTTGCATCGACGACTAGTCGTTGCGACAGACGCCGTGCAGGAAGCCATAATTAGTAGTAGAGTATTCGAGAGAGTATTCGGCCGTGATGTTCATCTTGTGAGTGAATATGGATGAGGTTCAAGTTGCACTTGCCTTGGTGCTTTTAGGCATAATTCCTCCCAAGCCTGTTTTGGCTAAAGTTTAGAATCATGCCCAAAGATTTTGGTGGTGAGATGGGTTAAGGAGGGATAGGTTGGATGAGGAAAACCCCCCCGTACCACTTCCATCCTCAGGAGACCCTCCGATTATGAGAAATTCGCATTTAAAATTTTCGTAATTTCGAAGTTAGGTCTTCTATTCTCTGGTGTTTACGAAGTGTTTTTATGGCATTTTAAGGCTGTGGTGAGTGGGGGACGAATATTCCGTCATTCCTAAAATAAATAATCCAAGGTTTCTTGATAAAAATTAAGTAAAATTATCAAAATTCACTAATATATAGTAATTGTATGGGTTTGGCTAATAAATATTTGGCTTCTTCTTCTTTTTCTGTTTTTTTTGTTGGCTTTTGGCACTGATACTGAGGGTGTACTTTGCCACTTTATTTGACGTTCCGATTTGCATTGTTTTCGTAAATTTTTTTAAGGATTATATTTTACGTAGTGTAATATTTCAATATTGATTCAAAAATAAATATACTTAGGTAATATTATTTATTTTTTATCACAATAACATGAATATTTTAAATGAGAAATGTGTCTTTGATACAATGTTTAAAAATATTTCTTGAAGTGTTGCCGATTACTTGAGCCTTTTATTTTATTTTATCTGAAAATATGCTTATGAAATCAATTATAACTCAGAAACAAATCTGTCAACCCCGACTCCACGTAGTACTTGTTTGTCAACCCCTAGAGTGCAATTCCTAAGCCGGAGGCGCGGAGGGAGAGCAGCCCCCGCCCGCCGTAACGAAACGAGGAACCAGGACTCGAGTCCTGGTTTCTTTGTTTCGTTACGCAAGGGCGAAGGGGCTGCATTTCCCGCAGCGCCGGAGACGTGACAGACGGACATGGTCCCAAAAACGAATTTGCCAACCCCTAGAGTGCAATTCCTAAGCAGGAGGCTGCATTATGATAAAAAAAAAACGTCAAAGTAATGTCAAGTGATAACACGGTAGATTTTATTTGTAGTTTGTATGTAGTGAATTTTGTTAATTTCACCCCCCTCCCCCTTACCCTTGGGGTAAAATAAAAGATAAAATAAAATATGTTTAATTCAGATAACTCAGATCCATTAAATTGTTAGTAAGAAACCCTCAAAAGGAGAAAACTATCCATCTTTGTAATTATACTATGTTGACGCGGACGAAGTCGCGGGCAAAAGCTATCCTTTCTAATATTATAAATGGGTAAGTATGTGTGTCGGTTACCTCTTCACGCTTTAACGGCGTGATCAATTTCGATGACATTTGGTATATAGATACTTTTGAGTGACGGGAAATGACATATTAGGATAGTTTTTTTAGTGTAAAGCGTAGGTTACACGATCAGTTTCTCATCAATCTGATCCATCAATCTGGTAAAGATTGACGGAAAACAGATCGCCTATGACTACAGCTGATGGGCTGATAATTTTTTTAATATGTACTTTTTGTAACCATCAATCTGACGTCAATCTGTGATGTGACAAATTGATCGTGTAACCTACGTATAAGGACACATCTGCCGAACGTACGGCGCCGAAAGTTCAGCGGCTGAAGTGTCGCAATATTCAGTTGTTATGACAAACCAACCGCCTGTCGCTTGCTATGCAAAATAGGAATACATCAAATGCGTTAGCTGAAAAAATCGCCTGACGGAACCTTCTTCCGCTACGCAGAACGCGGCGTAATTTACGCGGATGGTTGTCATATAAACTTGAAATACATTGCGAGCGTATTGAGCCGAACGTTCGGCGCCGTACGTTCCGCAGATGTGTCACGACACTAAACGAATCTCGGCGCGACGGACTAACGGGTGTCATCTAGATTCTAGACTATGGTATTTGAGAACAAATTAACATAAATTATGCGTCTGGTGTTAAAACTCGAAAATACGTAGTAGCTTATGATGTTATTATTAAGGGAACGAAAAATATTTTTTGATTACAAAATTGGCATCAAGTGAATCAACCGAAGATGTTTTATCCCTGTAGGCCAAACATAATTCAATTTTGAGTCTCCAATGTTGTCATCGTGGGCTATTGAAATTTGAAATAGGATTATGAGTTGCGATGGAAATGAGGTCGTGATCAAATTTTAAATTTACTTCCCCGACGATCGACAGACCAGTAATGCGTGCCACGCAGAAACACTTATAAAAAGTATTCAAAGTAAACAAAAACAATGCAGAAAAACCATTCCGAAAATTTTGTACAGGCTTACAAGTTGCAAGGTTGTATTTAGTACGATTTCAAAACTTTTACCACGCCGCCGCCATATTGTAAAATGTCACTTATCCGACAGCTGTTTAGAAATGTTACAGTTAGTGTCATCCAAGTATCATTTAATGTTGGTGATTAATAAATTAACACTGGTGTCCTTTTCCATTTTAGTGACAATTTTTTGGCATCCACGCCCCCATGAACATATCAACCACGCATCAATCATCCTTGTAGGTTTATACTATTTATTCGAATGTTAGCGAAAATACAGTAGTCAAAATTATAGTGTTTACTTCGTACTAGTACAATTATTATTACGTTAGTAAGCACTAGTACAACAATATTGGATACCGTTGAAAATCTCTTTTCAAATCTAAAAATGAAACCCAATTTCAAAAGTATTTTAAAAGGGGTTGAAGATTCATTGCTTAGATTTAGTGGTCCAAGATCGCCGCTTCTCGAGTCACGACTCACGGCTACCGAACTAAATTGAGTACATAAAGGTTGTCGAGAGGAGTGAGTGAAACCGCTTTACAACTTTCCGACAACCATGAGTCGGAAAATCGGGATTTATAGTAACATTTTCTACCTCAAGAAAGTGTTGGAACCTCTTTCGCAAACAAGCAAATAGCACTTCAATTTAATTCGCAAAACGAATAAACTTTGTCTACTTAATTAGAAGATTTTTTTTTGTGTTTAAGTAATGAACTCAGTACCTAATTATATTTTAAAATAAGAAGTAGGCGTTATTGAGAAGCTAATAATTAATTCTTCGAGTTAATTAAGCTTATAACAAAGGCCTATAGCCCGTATCATACCTATAGAGTCAAATATTAGTTTTATAATTTACAAAATCTTGTATCTTTTGTTACAGTTTTCGGATAAAGGGGTATCCTTTATCTGAAAAACTGTCATGATATCTTGTAACTTTCTATCCGACATCAATAATAATAATAATTTTAGGGGCCCATCCAAAGAGTTGGCGAGTCACCGTCTGTCAACTTTATGATACATGATCCCACATTGTATCAGCAGACAGACAGAGTAATTCTTCCATAGTCCCAGTTATGCAGTCCACTAGCACCTCACCCCCATAGCTAGGGTTGCCAACTCAGTTGATTATAAATCCGGGAGGTAAACATTTTTACACTGCGAGTACCTTTTGATTACAGTCCGTTGCGCCGAGATTACAAATTATAATACCACTTTTGACCACTTCTTTTTTCCGGGAGAATTCTGGAATTCCGGGAGAGTTGGCAACCCTACGGCCATAGCCCGGTATCATTTCTAGCATCCATTTTCTGCAATAGTCCTACACTAGCCGCTGGCTGTCTTTGGTCGTATTCTCATAGTTTGGACAGGGAGAGTCGCCTGCTAGAGTCACATTACATTTAGATCAAAACTGTGTAATGGGCCTCTACGTGTTGGCTTCGGCCCCACGCATGCCTTTCAAAGATCCGGGATTTAATTGCCCGTGAGCAAGAAATACCTTACACAAACATAATAATAATAATATGCATTTATTATAATAGAGCGATACATTTGCGTGTGTATAAAAGAAAGAATATGCAATCGGTCAATGGCCGAATTTCTATGTGTTCAATAACCAGGCTATAATAATAATATATTAAATAACTAGATGACGCCCGCAACTCCGTTGCGCCAAAATTCGTTTATCGCGCGGGAACCGTATATTTTTCCGGGATTAAAAGTATCCTATGTCCTTTCCCGGGCCTCAAAGTATTCCCATACCAAATTTCATTAATATAGGTTCAGCGGTTTGGGCGTTAAAAGAGGTAATAGACAGACAGGCAGACAGAAACACTTTCGCATTAAAAATATTAATTTCGATTCGATAAAAATATTTATTTAAGTCGAAACTTAACGTAAAATTATGCAGGTGAAGTTTATACTCATTAAGTTTTTTATCATAGTTCACACAAAAATTAAACATCACATTTTGTGCAAATTATATACATATTTATGCCAAATATAGATAATATGCAAAGAAGATATTATAATGCTTGGATCAAAATTAATCACTTTCAATTAAAATGCAACAAGTTGAAGACGGAATTACGCGCACATGTTACTTCGTAAGTCCATTACAAGTCGACGGCTGCCAATTTGTGACGTTTGATCTAAGTAGAGTTGGACCTATACCCTCATCCTGCTATTTTAACCAAATTCAGCTTCAATACAGTCCGGATTCTATCGAACAACTAAATATACATTTTGTAACTAGATGACGTCCGCAACGCCGCCGTTGCGCCAAAATTCGTTTCTCGCGCGGGAACCGTATATTTTTCCGAGATAAAAAGTAACCTATGTCCTTTCCTGGGATTCAAAGTATCTCCATACCAAATTTCATAAAATCGGTTCAGTGGTTTAAGCGTGAAGAGGTAAGAGACAGACAGATAGTTTTACTTCTTAGATTACTTCTTTCTAAGATAGATTACTTCTTCTCACCCAAACCGCTAAACCAATTTTGCTTAAAGGTGAAAGGTATGAAGATACTTTGAGTTGGAAAAGGACATACTTTTAATCCCGGAAAAACGTACGGTTCTCACCCCGTGAGAACCGTAGGGTCCTTTAGACTTCAAATTAGAAGTCAGAACGCGTTTAAATAAACTAGGCCTTTACATCCGTTGTGGATGATTTATACAGTATTTTCAGAGCGAAGTAACCACTCCTCAAATACTGTAGTGCCTAGGACAAGATTTTTTAAAGTCCGTATGGTTGCCCAAGCACATACGGCATTCTCGCAACATAGTCGGCCTAGTCCAGAGGAAAGAACTAGTCAATACGTCTGGGACCAACTATGTGCGGGTTTCCTCACGATGTTTTCCTTCACCGTATGAGTGTCCGTATTATGTACTTGAGATCAGAAAATGTCTCATTGGTACACGCCTCCACCCGGGATCGAACCTGCACCTTCTACGAGTGCGAACCAAAGGTCTAAAGGTGGTGGACGCTGCGTTTAAATAGGTAAGAGAATATTACGTAAAAGTCGGAGCGGAGTGCGCTGCTAGCACATGACAGCAAATAATCCGACATGTTGCACACAGCATACGTCATATTATCAGAATATTGATAGAAACGTTGTCAAATGTTGAACAAAACTTTTTGTTTACTGTTTATGTTGGTGCTGCCTCTAGCGTGAAAACATTGCAGTAATATATTCTATTGTGTTTAAATTATGAAAATACAATTTTGTAGTTTTATTGAACCAATACTGCACTGAAACCGCGAACCTTGAAATATCGAAACTGCATTATTTTTGCATTAAAATAGTAGGATTGGAGTACTCAAAATCGGGGTTCTAAGTTGTGGAGTTGGGTTGGACCTGCTGATTGCTGTTTAACCTAACTATTGATTACCCGATTCTGGACAGAGCACATATTTGCTCAGTATAAAGAAGTTGCTCGTCTATATTTAGTTCTAGGAAAACCTACTACTAAACTAATAAAAAACCCTCTCTACGTTAGGTTTAGTAGAAGGTTTCATCATGATGAATGCAGTATTGACGCCGATCATAGTCCGCTTTGCGCCACGTCATGATGGACTAATTTAAGCAAGTAAGAACATAATATTATTATGTTCTTACTTGCTTAAATTAGTCCATCATGACTTATGGACCTACTTAGTACCTACGTATAAAGGCCGCAACAAGAGTATCGATATTCATGTTAACAAAAAAGCAAGCACTATTTAAAATGTATAACTGCAACATGCAAGCTATCATACATAGCATGCATCTTTTAAACACTGCCTCATAAAAAGTAAAATATTTTATGTTCAAAACAAAAGCCGTTTCAGTTACAAAAGACAGTAATGTATCACAATAAGAATCCTCAGACGGGGAAACCCCACTAAAATAAATTTGATTTTTATCTGTGGATGTGAAACAAAAGAAAGTAGACGGACAAAATTTACAATTCCGTATTCAAAGAGGTTTATTTTAAAATGGCTAAAAATTAAACGTCGGCCATTAATAAAACGCCGTTTTGGCGGGAAATTGTCCCACTTCAAAACTGGAATAATTTATACTTCTCCCTTTACATCGACCGTTCCTTCAAAAGAAACCTTCGGTCTTAAAATCTCAGCCATAATATATCGTAAATCTATGAGCAGTCTTGGAAATATCGAATGGACAGTCTATAAATCATAGCGAATGAAGAAAAATTGAAGGATTTACAATATAAGTTCAATATTATCTTATTCAAATCCGAGTGCACCTAGTTCTTTCGAGAAAAATCTAGAAAAATCTGGGGAAATCTGGAAGTTGAATCCGACATCAACTTCTCGGATAGACTAAATACTCTTGAAGCGTCGCTTTTAAGTCTGGCTGATGCCTTTTCTTTGTCGTGGAACAATTCATCTTTTCAACTATTTTAAAATGGAGATTCTTATTCAAATGACGTAATTAATTGTGGTTTTTGCGTTGATGTGCAATTACTCTGTAAGATGATGAGTAATTAGGAATGTTTAAGTCGGCGAGGATATATTTCAGAGAGAATGAAAAAAATATTTTCTCCTCTACAACGAGACGAATAGGCATGTTAATTTTTGGTTACCCCTACTAAGTCTTTTTCTTTTTTAGGGTTCCGTAGCCAAATGGCAAAAAACGGAACCCTTATAGATTCGTCATGTCTGTCTGTCTGTCCGTCCGTATGTCACAGCCATTTTTCTCCGAAACTATAAGAGCTATACTATTAAAAATTGGTAAGTAGATGTAGTCTGTAAACCGCATTAAGATTTTGATACAAAAATGGAATTTTTTTAAAAATTTTAGGGGTCCCCATAGGTACAACTGAAACAAAAAAAAAATTTTTTCATCTAACCTATGCGTGTGGGATATCTATGGATAGGTCTTCAAAAATCATATTGAGGTTTTTAATATCATTTTTTTCTAACCTGAATAGTTTGCGAGAGAGACTCTTTCAAAGTGGTAAAATGTGTGTCCCCCCCTCTAACTTCTAAAGTAGGGGCATGATAGGTCTAAAAAAAATATATGATGTACATTACTGTAAAAACTACCAACGAAAATTGGTTTGAGCGAGATCTAGCAAGTAGTTTTTTTTATACTCATAAATGGTAAACCTTAAATTAACTTTCATTAAATCAACTGAAATACAAAAATAAATCAAAAACCTTTTAATTTCATAAAAATAAACATTATTGCTGCTGCGGAACCCTTCATGGGCGAGTCCAACTCGCACTTGGCCGGTTTTTTATAGATTGAAGAGGGCGGGAAAATTGTATCTAGAAACCAAATTATGCATCTTAAAGACACAGCTGTTAATTTTTTTTCGAATTAATTACGACTAAAATAATTTATAATATACGTTCAATTTAATTCATTTTTTTAGGTTACCTGTGGCATTAAGTTCTTCACATTTTCGGTGGGCCGCTACGTAGCAGAAATGCGCATTGAAGTGTACATTTAACCCATATGGATACATCTATACACGTACCTACTATATAGGTAAGTACACAAGGAGAACTTCCCCCTAAATGGAATATCGATGTCCAACAGTTGCTGGTTCAACTTGTAACATTCGAGCCCGGTCGTCTTAGCTTTCATTAAGTTTTAGATAACTACCGCTTAAACTAAGATTAAAGACCCGTCGTAACTTTAATATATTTTTGATTAAGTGCAACATATTAATAACTTATATTTACGTTGAATGATTTATTAATTCTTGAATATATTTTATTTTTGATTTAGTTAAACACTAATTTTATTTTAGTACTGTTTTTAAAAACCACAGAAAACCCCACGTCAAAAGAAACTACGTCAATTAGGATCAAGCGAATCATTAAGTGTTATTACATAATTTATAATTAAGTGTTGTTTAGGCGGTTTTATTTTGTATACCGCCTTAATAAAGTAACATTATATTTTAATGTAGGTAGACTTCTCTTTTAATTGAACACAAACAAGTTATTATTATTTTTAATTACAGAAAATGTTCATAATAAAATAAAAATGGAGGTTTATCAAATTAAAAGTTTATTCGTTAAACACGTAGATCGCTTACGACAAAATAGACCCGTTATTATTTAAAAAAAAACTTGTACCCATACTGGGTACAAGTGTTTTTCTACATTCTACTGAGGTCAATATCATGGACAATTCCTAAGACATTAGAAACTAGATATTTTTAAAATCTTGTCCCAGGCACTACGGTACTTAAAGATACTTCGCTCTGAAAAATCCTACTGTATTAATCATCCACATCGAAGGCCTTGTTTTTGTTCATTTGTTAAAAATAATAATTTTTCAATGAACTGGCGTTTTCTCTACGTTATAGTACATAGATGAAAAAAGATAACTTATGCTTGGCCTACTTTTAATTCATCACACAGGCACACAAAAGACTGAATAATTCAGATTTTAATTTAAAACTGAAAATGTTATTAACGAAAGTTGTTAATGATGTAAGTGAGGGCAGTCGCAACACATTGTTAACACCTCGTTAAAACTTTGTGGGTTCGAGCTGTCTTTTTGTTGCTCATAGCTTCGACCCTTCGTTTTTGTGTGTTCAGATTTAAAAAAATCGTATTGAAGTTTTCCAATTATGAATATTGAACCGAATTTCTTAGGCTTTTAAAAATGTTTTCGGTTGCAGTGATTTTTTTTTGTTATTTAAGTATCGTTTGATATTATTACACTCATATTATATTGAACTGATTTTGATGAAATTTGGCATGGTAATAATTTTGGCTCTGTGATAATACAAACACTACATTGCCGATAAAGTAAAGTGTTTCAGAGGGATACTTCAAAAAGCTAGTTCTAATAATAATATAATTATTTAATAATAGTATATATCGAGCCAACCAAAAAAAATACAGCTCATTAAAATGGGCAATTATTCCTCAAGTTCTCCAAGACAGAAGTTGACGAGAGCCTTTACTTTAGTTAGAATAAACATGATTTTAACGTACAGAAGTATATATTTATGAAGGGAAAAAGTTTTTCTGCGAAAATTTTACATAATCTTACGAATAGCGAGCGGTGCTAACAACGTAGGAATTTTAAATTTAAAAACTTTCTTTTTCAGCTTAAGGCAATTTCTTTTCTTGGGAAGATTAAGACCGAATCATTGAGCTCAAAAATTAATTATTACGAAGTTTTTAATGAGCGTTACGCATTACCTAGCTTAAAAAAATATTAGTGTACGTAAAAATTACCTACTTAATTTAATAAACATGGGTTACTCACATTTAAAATATTTTGTGGTAAAAAATTAAACTGAATGTTAACACAATTTTTATACACCATATTGTGATTTGTGGCTAACTATTTACTTTGTTAGTTACACATCACCTTAATTTTCATGATTGAAGTTAGGCTGATGCATATATTATGTTATTATACCAAATGGGAAAAAAATAAAGTATATTTTGAGCGTCAAGAAAGGAGTTAACTGTATTAGGACAGGTTTTATTACAAAAAATATAGAGGTTCCGTGCGACATACGTACCTATTTTAGAGTAAACAAGGTAGCAAGAGGCTATAGCTGATTGATCAATGCTCAATCAAGCTCTGAAAGCTACAAACTGGAAATTTCACACGTGAGTTCCTCTTATCATATTGTAAGCATCCATCAACAATTTTTTCAAATTCAACCCTCGAGGAGGATAAATACAAGATCATAATTCGTAATATACCTATTTCGCGTGGGCAAAGCAAAGCTAGCCATATCCATACTTCCATACTGTTATAATAAATGCGAAAGTGTGTCTGTCTGTATTTCTGTCTGTTTGTCTGTATGTAACCTCTTCACGCCCAAACCGCTGAACCAATTTTGCTGAAATTTGGTATGTAGATAGTTTGAGTCCCGGGAAAGGTAAAATGTACGGTCCCCGCGCGATAAACGAATTGTAGCGCAGCGGAGTTGCACCAACCAACCATGGGAAACCCGGGCACCAACTAGTTAATACATAGATGACTGTTCTCAATTTACTAACTGCGAAATAGTTATGGACACCATCAAATGAAAAATAAAAGTTGAGTATTTCCCATGAAATTCAGCAGACTGGTCGGAGTCTAGTACTTGACGCATTGAATATAAAGTTTCTAGCAGTAAAACCACAGTTAAAAAATACTTCTCGGGTTTATGAAACGAATTCCTGCAAACTATCTTGGTGATATTGTGTTTATGTTTTTATTTTTATGAATTATGTCTAACCACAAAAGCTGTATGACTTTTACGCGCCATTAAAGTAAATTCTCATTATCCAAATCATGGACGTAGTATATAATATTACAAAGGTTTAAATTTATTCTTCTAAAATATTATAAAAATTCATTTACTATATTACAACTTAGGGATATAGTGGCCCATTTACACAAGCCACTAAAATTCGTTGCATGAAAGTACTTATTCTCATTGCACTTGCCTAATACTGTTTACTTTTTTTGGAGGTAAACTTTTATTGCAACAGAAGAACAGTACCTACACGTGCCATATTCAATAAAAAAATCGGAGCTTAAATTTTCACATGCAACAGCATTAAAATACAAATGATACCAATGAAGTAAACTTAATATTTAAATTAAGTTGACAATTAATTTAATTTGAGTATCCAAAATCAATGGAACGTTAATAAATAGGCTTTATTTACGAGTATCACCTGATAACGACAACACATTACACCAGTTACCAGCACGTGTTGAGAGATACTGCCTTTCATTAACTGAGAACATAAAATCATTTTTACAGTTTATTTTTATCAATAAAAATTGTAAACTGTGTAATAGTTCCATCCATATTATAAGAGCTTTTACACCACATTTCATGCATAAAATATTATTGTTTATATAACTACTAACTAGCTGACCCGGCAAACGTTTTTTATCACTTTTTTGCCATATAAATTATTTCTAGTACTTATCATTAATATAAAAAGTAGACAAAACCTATTCTCAGGCCTAACGAATGTACATACAAAATTTAATTAAAATCGGTTGAGCCGTTTTGAAGGAGTTCGCGCACAAACACTGTGACACGAGAATTTTATATATTAGACTAGCTGTTCCGGCAAATGTTGTTTTGCCATATAAAGTATTTCGCCCATATTATTTTATTCAAGTGACTAAATAAGTATGTCACCATGGCAACGTCCATCGCTATCCCGTCGCACAAACAATGGTCGCCGTCAGTCTCGAGTTGTAATAATTTACTATTATTTATTCAACAAATGCACTTATCAATATAAAAAGAAGATGTTGACCGATTCTCAACCCTAGCCGATATGCTCGCTAAGATTCACAAAAATCGGTCGAGCCGTTTCAGAGGAGTTCAATTACGCACCCCGAGACATGAGAATTTTATATATTAGATGATAAATTATTGTCACGTTGCTGGGTGGAGGTGTGTGACCACAGAAATAAATCAAGATAGAACGGTGACGCGCGTGTTATGCTAAGGAATCGCTCGTGTCAATTTTTGTTTTGCTTTTAGTTAGAACAAATAACTTACCCGTGGAAAGAAATACCTCCTTT
The DNA here is from genome assembly GCA_905187585.1 of Cyaniris semiargus. NCBI lineage: Eukaryota > Metazoa > Arthropoda > Insecta > Lepidoptera > Lycaenidae > Cyaniris > Cyaniris semiargus. The sequence continues at coordinate 3,914,579 of LR994551.1, forward strand.
TGACCGATTCACTTTCGTACTTCTGTTTTTACAATTAGACAGTGCACAATGAGGCATTTTTGCACAACCGCTCCGGTGCATGTAATCAAGTCGAGACGTGCGCGCTGACTGAATGAACGTTCAACGAATCTTGCACATTTGTGCAAGATTGAAACACGCATTCTCCACCCGCTTAGCCGTTCTATCTTGATTTATTTCTGTGTGTGTGACTCTGTCCGCTTTAATACAGTATACAACAGGAACTGCAAATTATACCATGATAAAAAGTAGCATGTCTCCTTGCTTGTCATTTATACTATCCGTCCCAAATTTCATCAAAATCGGTGCTGTAGTTTTACAGTGTATGCAATGCAAACAAAAACGACTTTCTCATTATAAATAATTTACACTTTGTGCACATAAATTTACAGGTAACGTTATATTGAAAATTTGCTTATCCATTAATTAATTAACAAGCTACTTGCAATTAACGAAACTTGAAACATAGTATGCATTTTTTAACAATACAATGTATACTTATATTTTTAAAACATTTTTTTTAAAGTGTGTGCTCCAAAACTTGTGAGTGGATTTTGATATAATTTACCATCCATATAGATTAGACTACGACAAAGGAAATATGCTACCTTTTATTGCAGAATTTCACTGGTTGATTGTGAGTCGCGGAAAACGTTTGTGTAAAAAGCAATAATCTGTAATATCTATCTAATATATAAAATTCTCGTGTCACAGTGTGCGTGGTTGAACTCCTCTGAAACGGCTCGACCGATTTTCGTGAATCTTAGCGAGCATATCGGCTAGGGTGGAGAATCGGACAACATCTACTTATTATATTGATAAGTGCATTTGTTGAATAAATAATAGTAAATTTTACAACTCGAGACTGACGGCGACCACTGTTTGTGCGACGGGATAGCGATGGACGTTGCCATGGTGCCATACTTATTTAGTCACTTCAATAAAATAATATGGGCGAAATACTTTATATGGCAAAACAACCGGGACAGCTAGTATCATCATAATATTATCATTCATCATTATATAAAAGGCTTTGTCCTGAATGACACGAAAATGGAATAACGCTACGGCCTAAACCACTGATCGTAGATACTTGAAATTTGGAGGGAGTGTTTTTCGTATGAGGTAGGCGTGCGATAAGAAGGGATTTTTAGAAATTCCTCTCCTAAGGGTGTGAAAAGGGGGGATGAAGTTAGTATGGGACAACTCGATTCCTTAGTTTGATCTGCTCGAAAATTTGCATCATTATTATTTGATGTATTTTATGGAAGATGTAATTCATAGTTTGTTGAAATGTATCCATAAAAGTGGTTAAAAAGCAATAAGCAGTTATTGTGGGACCGATATAGTTTTAATTTGATTAAAAACTCTTTACTGCTTATGAAATAAAGCCCCCATTCACAATAAAGCGATGGTGACATTCAGTTTGTAAATTATCTAGATATTGTACATTTAGACGAAGTTATTTACGTTCACGAGTATATTAATTCTCAAAAGTCCTGTTAATTAAAAATTGAATAAGTAATAGTATAACTTTGTACACTTAATATACGGTAATGATTATCATGTGTTTATGGTGAATGATCAAAATTGCAAATTATGTAGCCATAGGTCATAATAATAACAATAATTATTAGTTGTTGAATGTAAAAATTAACTATTTATTTGCAACAATTCATTGATATATTAATAAATAATTATTATTTTCTTATACTTTTATTTATTTAGATTGTTACATTATGTTTTGACAGACGCGATGTCATCATGTTTAAAAATTAATTGCGTTCGAAATTCAAAATTTATTATTATTGTACGATAATTTCTGTCACAAAACTGGTTTTAGAAAGAGTCGGGACTTAGAAGAAATGAAAATGAAATATTTTTTTTTTTTGAGATTTAAGTTAATATTTTTTTATTGAGATTTACGTTTAAGCACAAAAGATTGTCTGAATGAAGTGCCAAAGAATTTGAAAATAAAAAAATTTATAAGAAATGAGCTTAAACCTATACTAATCCATACTTAATATTATAAAATATGCGAAAGTATCTCTGTCTGTCTGTCTCGCTTTTACGCCAAAACTACTGAACCGATTGTAATGAAATTTTGTACACAGATAGTATAGAGATTGAAAAAGGACATGGCTACTTTTCAACTGGAAAAATGGGTTAAAAAATGGGTAAGTAAGGTTGTAAGTAATGGGTGGTAAGGGGGGGGTCAAAGTATAATTTTTATTTATTTTACAATTTATGTACACACAAAATGAAGTTAAGAAACCAGCTTAAAACTAAAAATATGTTTTGTACAAAGGTACTTTTTTTTTCGAATGTGCTACGGCTTTGAAATTTGACACCAATATTGTTTAATAGATGGATTTTAAGAAAACTTTTCAGTTAAGTAGGCATTTGCAGTAATCCCACAATTTCCATGGAAACGGGAACCACCGCGCGATGTAAACTAAAGTCCACGTGGACGGAGTCGCGGGCAACAGCTAGTATATAATAAAGTTACAACCGAACATAGAACTTCTTCCATTTTTAACAATAATCATAACATTCCATTTTTAACAGTTAGTTGGTTAAATAGAAACGAAGGCTTTAATATTAACAAGGCCCAAGTAGGGGATAAGCCTACATAGGAAGACTGACGTTACAATGGTAGCGCAACGGCATACGGACGCAAAAAGAATTATCGTTTTTAGAGTTCCGTACCCAAAGGGTAAAAACGGAACCCTATTACTGCGATGTCTGTCCGTCTAGACAGACGGTCTGTCTGTCTGTGTGTCTCCAGACTGTATTTCAAGAACCGCTACAGCTAGACGTTTGAAATTTTCGAAGATTGTGTGTTTCTGTTGCCGCTATAACAACAAATACTGAAAATAAAATAAAATTTATATTTATTGGGGGCTCCCATACAACAAACGTGTTTTTTTCGCCTTTTCTGCTAGATATCAATATATGGTAACAGGTGGGCACTTGAGATTTTCACAAAATCCTCAATTATATATTATGTACTTTAATAATTAAAAATAAAATAAATTAACGGGGCTCCTATACAAAAAAAATCAAAATACACAATTTTTGGCCTAGTTTTGGTATATAGTAAGGAACCCTTCGTCCGCGCCCGACTCGCATTTCGCCGATTTTTTAAGGTTATCCGCCGTTTGCGTAGAAAAAAGAATTTAATGAGATGTCCTCAGATAACAATATTATAGGACGTCTCCAAATTAACACAAGGGATATCGCCTTTGTAAGGAAATATTTTAGGGAAAATTTTATATTTCCAACATAGAACGAGATATTTTAGATATTTTTCCTCAAATTAAGGGTAATATTAAAAAAATTCTTACGCTCAATTGGAATGTTATAATTTGACGGAAGATTTTTTGTAGATAATGAATTTATTGGTATTATAAAAATTGTAAGCCGCGATAATGATATTTTTGTGTGCGTAGCACACTTTTTACGCTATGGGTATTAGTTTTCTACTGACTACGTAAAATATATGAATCATGCTTTGTTTCAGCGGTATCGATTGGTTGATATTTTGACGTTAGCCAATTAAAAGCGCTACTGAATAGATAAATTCATGACAAATTCCTCAGAAAGCGGGCATTAGTCAATTTACTGTTGTGTAGTACTTCCTGTTATTTACAAAGCACACTCACCTCACATGACACATCCAATAAGCGTATATAGGTAAGAGAAAATAAATGAAAACTCTCTTAACAAATGCTCTTTCAAAAAAGTGTAATGAAAAAAGTCAAACCTTCCCGCCTTCGTTTTTTGTAGAGGTAATGTATGACGTCGAGCACGTATCGTATTAAAATGGGGGACGTGTACGAATATGTAGGTTTAATTTAACAGCCATGTGTAGGATGAATAGCAGTCTTCAATTATGTATGTAGTTTGTACTAACTGCGTCGTATTAGGAAAAACGTGTAAAAGAAACGGGCGTTTTGTAGCTTAAAATGTCTACATAAAACGATTTTGGAAGTAAGGAGGAGTCTGTTGGGCCTAGGAACATTTTATTGACATAATATTTAGATATTAAATAAAGACTCAAGAACAAGCTCTTTTTGAAAGAAGCAATTTTTAATATGGCTGCTACTACGCAATAATTATTATGATGTCTTATAATCATACTAGAATTATTATTTAACCCAGATCACAAATTATGAAAAAAACAAATTGATAATTAATTTGTATTGGTCTAAATAGCATCCATACTATAATATTATTAATGCGAAAGTGTGTCTTTCTGTCTGTCTGTTTGTTACCTCTTCACGCCCAAACCGTTGAATCGATTTTGCTGAAATTTGGCATGGAGATACTTTGAGTCCCGGGAAAGGACATAGGATACTTTTTGTCTCGGAGTTGCGGGCGTCATCTAGTATTTTATATTATAATCATTCATCACAAAGTTAAAAGACGAAAAATTTTTGATTATTTCTATACAGTATGTAAGCGTATCAATTTTCTTGGCGTAATGAATTACAGACGCGCAACTTTTAACCACAATTTTTACCAAAAGAACAGAGCACTCCGCTATGCTATAATATTTGAGAATTTGCACTATGTACTTGTGAGTAAATAAATAAGGCTTACATTTTTGCTCAGGAAATTTTAAAACAGAACTGAATCTTGAAATACCCCGAAATGTACGTCCGGCGAAAACAAAAGCTATCTCCGAAAAGATTCAGGAGTTCGCCCGGAGGTATCACGTGCACATGACCGCGGAATTGCGCACGTTCCAACGGGAATATTTTACTGCTATCTCCATAAGGAAATCTGATCCCAATTCTGTACTCGCCAGTACACAGACGTCACGGGAAGATGAGAAGAAAAGTGTTTTGAGAAATCTTTACGCTGATATCTTTATATTATGCTATTGATAATGTTTAAAACAGTCTTATCCTTAATTGAAAAAAGCTGTGATAATTGGGTATTCTGATACTGGGTGATCTATGCTTATAATATAAAAAAATAAAAACATTAAACAACCCCCATTATAGAACTCTAGTTATCTAATCTAGAAATAAAAATGCATTATATTCAACTAATTAAATCACTAAAAGTTGCTTACAACCATTCATGAAATAAATAATCCCAAATTTTTCGGCATTGAGCAAACTGATCATGAACTTTTCAATCTCGTAAGCATAAAAAAACCAACCAACCAAGAACACTTTCAATCTCGTAAGCATAAAAAAAACAAGATCAGAATCTTTTCACCCATTTGGATGCTTTGGACAGACAAATAGGTATGTCAAGCTTGTAACACCTCAGAGCGCTTACAGACGAACGGCACTTGTCGACAGCTGCCGTCGACGCGTGCCGTCGACAAGTGCCGTTCGTCTGTAAGCGCCTTACTTTTTCTTTACAATAATTAGACCTTCCACGGTCTGATGATGATGCTTAAAATCTATTTCCACTGTTTGAATCGCGTGGGACATAAACGGGACGAAAGAATTTAATTACGGAGCAAAAATAGAAGTAGCGTCAATAGCAAACAGCGGTTTATGTGTTTGCGTCGCTCGTTCCCAGATGTGCAATTTGCTCTAAGCTGTGTAACTTGCAGCATCGATTATCACGAGGTGCACACAGAATGTATGCACAAGTTCTAGGAGGTCTAGGAAATATGGATATACCTAAAACTTAGGCCAATTTATGCATGCAGTTAACATACGGTGATTTTTTTTCTTTAATTCGGCGTCTTTCACTCTACGTGATCGTAAAAAGAAACAATAAAGAATAATTAATTCAAAGTAACATAAATGTTCGTTCAAATAAATATTAATTTGAGTAAAGTTTCTTATAATCACCCTTCAGAGAGTGTTACATTAGTCATTGAGAAGAAACTTCACAAATCACAAGTAAGAGACGTACTAAGTTAAGTTTATAAAAATAACCTCAAGAACAGCAAGAAATTTGCTGGATTCACTTTATAGAAATGCATTGACTAGCAATATTTTATATACTTGCGATTACTCCTAAGAACATTCAGTCCAGTTACAGTACAAAATCTTCCATCGACCCATTGTCTTGTCTATTTTACGTCAAAAAACCATAAATTTCAAACCACCGTACGAAGATAGCGATATCGAATTTCTACCATCCACGATCACTTTCTGAACACAGTAGGATTTCATTCCGCAAAAACAAATGAACACAGTGTAGTTTCAAATCCAGTAGTATTGTTCGTATCCGCAGGTGGACGGAGTATAATCGACTCAGTTCTATTGTCGCCACACAATGGCCGCACCGTGTCCTAGCGTTTGCATATTTACAACTCCTATCTTCGCTTATGTGTTTAAACAAACAGAAAATTTAGAATCTAGGTTTTGTTTCGGTGATTTAAGTTTGTAGTTTTGTTTTTAGTTAGGTAATTATAACCGTACAATTTACTTAAGTATGTTTTATGACATTCTTTAAAAACAAAAGACTTGTTTGCTATGTAGGTACTCGGTGTGCTCTCACGTCAAATATTCATAATAAATATGATATTATATCTACCTTATTAAATCTATCCATAGTTTAGATGTGAAGCTGAAGGGCGTGAAAAAGTAATTAATATAAAATATATAGCCAACTGGCGCAGTCGACGGTGAAGTAAATATTAATTGTATAATTAATATTTACTTCACCGTCGACTGCGCCCTTCCACGTATATAGTAAAAGTAAGTTAATAAAACATTAAGAAAAACCTACACATGTGTTCTTATTTTCAGAAAAGCTGGTCATGGACTCAAAGAATAAAAAAAAAATATTTACATGTAATTGGGGAAGATCGTTTTTTCGACCCAAAAATTACTATAGTCAGGGATTCCTAGAACAATTTTTTTTTGATTACTATCAAGCTAATTTTTTGTGAGTAGCTTTATTTTGATAAGATGAACAACAATTTTATCTGCGAAAAATCTCGAAAGTGAACAGATGGATTGATTGTTCTATATGTAGGACAATGTTACTCTTAAATTATATAACTATTAGCCTATCAACATACAAAAAATCTGTTGTTGTTCGTCTAATCAAGATGAAGCTACTAACAAAAAATTAGCTTGATAGTAATAAAAAAAAAATTGTTCTAGGGATCCCTGACTATTCCTATTGTTATATTCTTTCCTATTCTTAAATATCCCTATTCTTGGTAAACGATGTATTTTTAAAGAATTTTTTCTCTTTTTGAACTTCGAGCAATGCTCCCAGGTATTACCTAACTGTGTTATATTTTCATATAATACCGTCTCTGATGTATAAAGTTCACGTTATTGGACCAACAACAGAGATTGCGTCTCGGGGCTTGCACTAATCTTATTCATTGTATAAATTATACTTTGTGTACTTACTACGGACTATGATTTAATATCGCTACGAACTTGTTACTTTGTGAGGAGATTGGGGAAGATTCGGTCGCATGGTATTCAAAAATGTTGGGGATATTTACTATCCTTAAACTAGAATTGTGCTAAATTCGTTTATAGCGCTGGAACCGTATATTTTCCGAGACTCAAAGTATCTCCATGCCAAAATGTATATTAGCAAAATCTGATTTGGGCATGAAGATGGAACAGATAGACAGCACCCATTCGCACATAATAATATTGTACGGATAGGAAAAAATCTTAACCCGGTTTCGGATGTTTTATGACAGTTTATCACTTCACTGGCGCTTTTGATTGGCTAAGGTCAACACATTAACCAATCAGCAAGTTTCAATATGTGAACTGTGCTCCTCCCTCATAAAATAACCTCATAAACCCGACACCTGTCATCCTAAATACAACAAAGTTGAGTCCCAAGAAACGACCAAGGATATTTTTTCCCGGAAAATATACGTGAACTAATTGCAGCGCGAACTAACTTGCAGTCAACAGTGTTTTTGAATTACTTCATACTATTATTGTATAAATACATTTTTTTGAGTATTCATAAAATTAAAATTACAAAAACTTCAGCTCATCAATTTTGAATAATTATTTCGTCGTGTAATTCTCTTGGAATTGTAAATCCTTTTGCAAATTGGTTGAATTAAAGTTTAATTAATTTTACTAATTGTAATGTATTGGTAATGTTACAGGCACATTCTGTCGTCATCATTACAATAATTACAGGTTTTTGTTTGTTAGCAAGTAAAGTGTTTAAATAGTACTTATTTTTATTTCTACTTATTTTTTATTGAATGACCGACGGTCATTTAATAATAAGTAGAGATAAAAATATTTCTACTTATTTATTATTAAATGGTTAAATTGCATTGCTCAAGTGTACTGCTTATTTTTTTATATTATATCTACTAATAAACTCCAGAAGAATTAATAACATTTTTAAGCTGCGACTTTTCTATTTTTAGCTATTTGCGTTAAAATGCTTGCCTCTAGGCTCTAAGCCAGATATGTTACAATATTATACTTATAATTACTTTATTTGTTTTACTATAATAATATTATAATATTATTTATCTTATTATATTATCTTAATTATAACAAAAAGCACAAGAGTTTAATAAGCAAGGGAAATGGCTAATGGAATAGCCGGATGTTCAATTAATTACAATTGCAATACTCTACATGTTGCATTGTAGTCTAATAATGCCGTTTAAAATAAACTTTCTCTTGATGCATTTTACTAGACTGCACCAGAAGAAGGGTTAAGTTTTTCAAATGTATATTAATTACAGTAGGTATAATATATTTTTTAGACTTGAATTCCAAATTGCCTGCTGCTTTTGTATCAAACCATTAAATTAATCTTTGACGACGCGAGTTTAATCACAAAGGTAATCTAAGATTTAATATGTTCAATCTTAGATTACATATTTTGTGATTAAAATTTGTGCCACCTTTACTAAGAACTTTTACATTTTGCTTCGGACAATAAATATTTTCACAAAGCATACAATGTATTTATTTTTAAGAAAGATATAAATAGAGACTGAAAAATATAAATAACAAAGATACAAAAGAAGCCTTCGAAGTGAAATCATTAATCATTGTTAAGGGAAGCATCGAACCTTAAAATAAACTGCGTTTGAATATGAAAATCACACTCCTCAGCCGGATGCCGGTGACAACGCGAACATATAAATAATTTATGTGAATTTATTAATGTGGTTATAGACTATAAGCTAGAGGTTTTCTGTGACTTCGCTCGTAAAAAATAATCTTGCGGGGATTATAATTGCTCCTGTGATAAAAGTTAAATAAGTTATGGTCGATTTGATATCTGTGTTAATACGCTATAATAAACTGTACATTTTGCCATGGTCAAGTCAATTCTCTCAAAAAAATTTGATGAATTTTGACCATAGGATGAAAACATTTGCGTGAGTGCGCGTTCCCAGGTGGTAATATAATGTTGTGATTTCAAAATTTTGTCTTTGTATTTTTTTTTTCTTTACATTGTATTCAAAAGAAAACAAATTAAAACTTTAGTAAACATAAAAACTAATCCATCTACTCTAAGCCTACATGCACACTTCGACCTAGAACCTAGAACCTAAATAAAATTTAAAATCAGGATGTAAAAGGGGACTTAAATTAAAATTTTTAATTCAAAGAAACGTCTTCCTTTTATTCTTAAACAAGGACCCTTCTTACGACCGTTCTATAGTGCGTCCTTAAAAGCCTCACCTGTGTTTTGTAGCAGAAAAACACAGTAAGAAAAATATTTAAGTAATTTACATTAGTGGACGATTTAAAGAAAATTTTCTGGAATTGTGTACATCAAATGACGATTAAAGCATTTTTGTTCAAATGGAGGTACCATTTTTATTGTGGGAAACATTATATTTATCGTTAAAAATTTCGAATTGTTTTAGGTCTCTATCTAAACTTGAGACTACAGGAATGTTAGGCAACCGAAATACAATTTTATACTTCTCGTCATCATAACATCCTTCCAAGCAGAGAATACAGAGATCACACGAACACAGTTTTTTAAGAAATGTTGGATTAGAGAAGATGAAGAGAAAGAAAGGTCATGCGATGTGTAATACCTGAAATGTAAAACAAAATCACGCTATTTGACATAATATCAATTTTTTTTGCATTGCCGCGACGTGCAGTGACGTGCTTCGTGTTTTGTACCTGTGTGACCTACCCTTAAGCTTTTATTCTTGTCAATTCACCAAACAAAGATAAAAGACCCTAATTATCGTTTAAGAATCACGTCGTCCGCCGCCAAGAAGATCCGAACATAATATAAACTTCACTTAAACAGAAACAGCAATATCTATGTAGAGCCGGCTAAACATTAAAGCTATGCACGTGCGGGCAAATTGAGGACATCTCCTACATAAAATATATTTTGTAGTCCTCCACAAGCTTTTTAGCCGCTTCATATTCTGTACTGGAAAAGGATTAATGGCTTTCAAAATAGCGTATGTACTTTTACTTACAGACTGATAGTGAATGTATCATTACAGAAATTTATTATAATAATAAAAACTCTTTATTCAAACAAACAAAATAAATCGATTTACACAAGTTATATTAACAAAAAATTAAAACCGACTTCCAAGGTAAAAACAATAATAACATCCTTATAATATGAACTAAAAAGTATTAAATAATGTTTCCTATCTAATAGTGCCTTTTTCCGAATTCGGCTAAACCTAAACTATTTCTGTACTCAATCTTCATCATTTTGAAGTCGGTACCAGATATAGTTGAATCTTCAGTTCTCTGACAGAATAGGTATTTGAAACTTTTGGAACTGGCACCGACTTCAAAATTATGAAGATTGAGTACAGAAATAGTTGAGGTTTAGCCGAATTCGGAAAAAGGCACTATTAGATAGGAAACATTATTTAATACTTTTTAGTTCATATTATAAGGATGTTATTATTGTTTTTACCTTGGAAGTCGGTTTTAATTTTTTGTTAAAAATAATAATTTCACTCTTTTTAGTTACCTAGTAAACCATCGCGTATATTCTACGTATCTTATTACAATTTGTTAAGAGTCACACTCAATGCGATTGTGTTTCTTATTCCAAATAATCCTATTACGATGTAGATTGTTTTCCTATGTAAGTATTTTCATACTAAGGGTTCAATTTATTACCTCGATCGTAGGAATCGCAGACACAATAGATTTTTAATTGTTATGCGGCAGCCGGGTGCCGCTTGGGGATTGATGGGTTAATAGTTAAACTAGTGTAGTACCTATCGAAGTAACTTACTTCTCTTTTTTCTTTCGAATCTCAAAAGTAATGTCAAATGTGTGCCATACGCTCTGGAGTTAAGGTTGACTTTGTTATGTTCAATTTTGTGGTACATAAGTCGCTTGGAACTTGAATCATTTATTTTGAAACAACATTATATTTTTATTAAAATCGCTATGAAAAGTACCAATTATTATAAGGACATAACGTGATGATATAATTATGGTGTTGTGGGGGCATATTGTATCCATATACAACCATGTGACACTGGTGACCCTGACGTGGTAATGATGATGATGATGATGATGATGAATGTAATTTGCATAGTAGCATATGCTTTCAGTTCTTAAAACAGCGCCTAAACCCCCAAACTTGTATCTATAAGGAATCCGTAGTTCTCTTACTATCTTCGGAACCATAGTATACCTTGGTGCAAAATCTTGCGTTTTGGTAGCATATGCTTAGGATACTTCTCATAAAACCAAAATCACCATGTATTTCCATATAAATTTTGAGGCGTTCCCTCGATTACTCAAGGATCCCATCATCAGATCACCACTTTTGTGAAAATGAGACCAAATTGGAGGGAAACCTAATAGAACAAAACAAAAATTTTGATAATCGGTTCACAAACGGCGGAGTAATCGTTGAACATACAAAAAAAAATAAAAAATAAAATAAAAAAAACAACAAAAAAAAAAATATCCACAGCTGAAAATATAACCTCCTCCTTTTTGGAAGTCGGTTAAAAAAGAGAAACAGTTTGAATTGGCGGCCTTGAATTGATTCATAGACAGATGACGGACCAACGTAATTTGGTCGGGTTATGTCAAGTTAATGTTAGTCATGACTCATGAGTCATGATGTGACATATCAGCTGGGTTTAACATAACTCAACCGAATACCATAGATCTGCCTATGAATTAATTTATCTGATAGTAAATTTTTAGTCTCTACTTAAACTTAATAATAGTGAATGTAATTCTTTATTAGCTTCATTTGAGGGGGTGCAGGTTCGATTCCAGGTGTACCAATGAAACATTTACAAATCTCAGGTACATTATACGGAAACTCGACCGGTGGAGGGAATCAACTCGAGGAAGGCCGCACATAGTTGGTCCCAGACGTATTGACCTGTTCATTCCTCTGGACTAGGCCGACTATGTTGTAAGAATGCCGTACGTGCTTGGGAAACGGTACGGTCATTAAAAGTAACCTGTACCAGGCAAAAATTTGGTATTGATAATATAACTCCATGAGTCCTGTGAAAGGACATAAGATTTTTTATATGGCGGAAAAAATTACAGTTTCAAAAAAAGAATATGAACGAACAGTCCATAGACGGTCCCAAATAGTATAAATAAAATAAAAAGAAACTATAGTTAAGGGTAACATCATAACGTAATGGTTATATTTATTCGTTTCATTTTATTATACTAGAAGACGCCCGCAACTCCGTTGTACCTATATTCGTTTATCGCGCAAGAATCGTACTTTTTTCCATCATAAAAAGTATCCTATGTCCTTTCTCGGGACTCAAAGTATGTCCATACCAAATTTTAGAAAAATCGGTTGAGCGGTTTAGGTATGAAGAGGTAATAGACAGGCAGACAGACACACTTTCGCATTTATAATATTATATTATAGAAGATATGGATATAGAATTGGATTTTCTTTATAAAAATGTTAGTTTAGTCGTAACTACAGCTAATTATATTTCCATTCTCATCGTCCTTCGATCTTCTCATTTTATTCTGCCTCACTATACTAATTTGATACACGGCGTGTGTGAAACAATCATATTATGCTGAAACACGATAATATTACCAAGAGTTTCCAGAATTTAGACGATATCGTACTAGATATAATACTAGCTTGGGCTATCGGAATTATAGTACCATTATGGTTACACTTGCTTTGGCAAAGATTTTTAACGCAAAAGTACGTTGAGAGTACATTTTCGGTAAAAATTATAAACACTAATCTTTTTACTAATAAAAAAACCGGCCAAGTGCGAGTTGGACACGCCCATGAAGGGTTCCGCAGCAGCAAAAGAATTATTTTTATTAAATTAAAAGGTTTTTGATTTATTTTTACATCTCAGTTGATTTAATGAAAGTTTAATTAAGATTACCATTTATGACGTATAAAAAAAACTAATTGCTAGATTTCGTTCAAACCAATTTTCGTTGGTAGTTTTTATAGTAAAGTACATCATTTTTTTTTTAGACTTATCATGCCCCTACTTTAGAAGTTAGGGGGGGACGACGACGACGACACACATTTTACCACTTTGGAAGAGTCTCTCTCGCAAACTATTCAGGTTAGAAGAAATGATATTAGAAACCTCAATATGATTTTTGAAGACCTATCCATAGATACCCGACACGCATAGGTTAGATGAAAAAATAATAATATTTAAATATAAAAAAAAACTACTTGCTAGATTTCGTTCAAACCAATTTTTGTTGGTAGTTTTTATAGTAATGTACATCATATACTTTTTTCAGACTTATCATGCCCCTACTTTAGAAGTTAGAGGGGGGCGGGGGGATACACATTTTGCCACTTTGAAAGAGTCTCTCTCGAAACTATTCAGGTTAGAAAAAAATTATATTAGAAACGTCAATATGATTTTTGAAGACCTATCCATAGATACCCCACACGCATAGGTTAGATGAAAAAAAAATTTTTTTGTTTCAGTTGTACCTATGGGGACCCCTAATTTAAAAAAAAAAATCCATTTTAGTATCAAAATCTTAATGTGGTTCACAGACTACATCTACTTACCAATTTTCAATAGTATAGCTCTTATAGTTTCGGAGAAAAATGGCTGTGACATACGGACGGACAGACAGACAGACAGACAGACATGACGAATCTATAAGGGTTCCGTTTTTTGCCATTTGGCTACGGAACCCTAAAAATCACGGTATGTGCAGACGTTTAGGACTAGGTAACACAATGTTTTGGCTTTGTCAAGAAAACTTCTAACTTATCGGGCAAGGACAAAACCTTTTTAAAGTAAGGTTCTCAACCTAATCTAATAAGTAATCTTTTTAATAATATTACCCATATTTTAACATGTACCAAATCTTATCTTATTAATTTATCAATGTTGCTACTTACTTTTTATATTATGTACATTGTACTCCAAGATCCGACAAAACATTTTCGCTAGCGCCCGTGTATTTGCGGAATTATACAAACACATAAAGGGGAACAATGTAGGTAGGTCCTTGATCGCCCAATTTATTATTAGATTGTTATGATGTTTCCTTCGAACAGCCTTTCCCTATTGTGATTCGGTTACGAAGATATCTACTGACGCGAGAAAACGAACTTGTCTTGTTAAGTCTTCTGTTTGTTTTGTCTAACTATGTTACCGGTCGCTACAATCTTATTGATTGTATTTTTGGGTGAAGGATATAGGTAACGTTGATGTATACGTTTAATTTGGGACCTGTTGTGGCATGGTTTCGGTGATACGGCTTGGCAAAAAGAGTAGCGCGGTGACATCTGGAACTAAAAGTTTTTATTTCAGGCAAGCGGCAACATTACACTACTTGTCAACAAATTTTGTGTCAAAAGTGCGTTCATGGGTACCGTAGGGTTGCCAATAATAAAAGAAAAGCAACATATTTTAAAACGCACCCTTTTTCGCCAAGCTGTATTGCGAAGCATTATTATCATAATTATAATTATGTCAAACTCAAACTCATTTTTTTTAATTCAGATTTTTTTTTTCAAATTTTCTCTGAACGTCGGGACTATACTGGTGCCAACCACCGGTTCGGGAACTAGCCCGGCGAGAAGAACCGGCGTAAGAAACTCGCTCATAATGAGTCATATTATTATATGCCCAAACAGAATGACAATATTATAATCAGGATGATTATATTATGTCGTTCAGTTGAGTTAGGAACTCATAGTCACTTAGTTTAATAATTAATAATAATACCAAGAGAGGACCTACTATATGTACACTCGAGGAAGTTGATTCCTATTCAGATGACAGGTTTTTTAGTTTTGTCCGGTTACGTTGATCGGCAAAGAGAGTATAACAAAATTATATATCCATCTTGATCATTTCGTGTTTGCATAAAACATAGCAACCACCTTGTACCTATAATATAACCATGTAAAACTAGATCTATCAATATATATTTTCTTGCTTGAAAGGCGAAACATAAGCACTTAACATACAGTAACAATAGTCTCTAGAACATTCACCTTGGTCTACGTATCCAGATATCAAATATTCGGTAGTACTAATGGTTTCTACTGCGAAATAAATTTTAGCTTGAACTCGCATCTAAGAAGAGAATAAGTAATAATGTGATAATTCTTTAACATCTTTCCAGATATAGAATTATCAAGTAAATCAACCTGCCTATCTTATTTTTTAATAGCATTTTGCATTTTTTTTATTCAATTTTATGAAATGAAATATGAAATGAAATGAATTTTTTCAGCTTTAAACATGTAAGTTATCTAGTAAAAATCATTAAGTTTATACTATATCAATCTCTAACAGTATAAACTAATTAAAATTAAAATTCATAATTCTGGAACAAATAACTCATAAACGTGTATGAAACAGTTGAATTTTTCAAAGGTGAACTTTGTTTGAGAGTTTATTAGCAGTATAAAATATGTGCTGAAAATACAAAGGGCTATAATTACCTACTCTACTTTCCTGTATTATGAGTTCCACGCGCATTCTTGTATTTTTTAGTTAATGAAATAGTTTTAATGGTATTTCGTTTCAAGTATGAGGATTAAATTCGTAGATTTTTATGTTCGAAAAAGGTAATGTGCTACATTGTATGGCTTTCGTTTTGTATGTTTTGTTTTGAGTTATCAATAAATTACATTGAATATCTGTTGGTATTTTACAAAATAAAAGTATAGTACTTATCTAAATAGAGTTACTAATTATTCCATTCCAAAAGCCCATATTTATGCAAGAAAATGACAGTTTTCAAATTGTTACTTAGCGCTCTTACAGACGAACGGCACTTGCTGACGACAGGCGTCGAAGGCAGTCGATGTTGACGCGTGCCGTCGACAAGTGCCGTTCGTCTGTAAAATGTCTTACTGGTTCATCCATTCATGTCTTCAAATGTCATCTAAATACCACAAGATCCTTGTAGATCTGTAGGTACTCTGTACAATGACGTCATCTTAAAGCATAGTTATTAATCAATAGGCGGAACATCCATTACCGAAGCTGTAATAATCCGAGTAATATTGGCACTAAGCGAGACCAATCCGAGTTCATCCTAATACTGTAATCCCTGGCCTGAGACCCTTTAAGTTTATAGCATTACTGAGCTTGACACTTCCAAATTGTACGAGTTAAATAATTATAAGATTTGGGACGTTTATTTAATATTTAGTCATTAATTTTACCAAACTACTAAATAATACAGGCCTTGTGGGCAAAATTAATTTTATGTTTTTTCAAGACCTAATATTTTATATTGTTCAGACTAGCTGTTTCCCGCGAAGTCACGTCCACGTCAAATTTTTTTTTCATAAAAAGTATTTTTTTTTTTAAATAAAAAGTATCCTATATTGTTACTTCTGAATTCTGATACCTCCAAGAGTATCTCTGTTGCGTACAAAGTTTCATGATGATTCGTCAAGTGGTTTTTGTGTGAAAGCGTAACAAACATCCATGACGTTTTCACATTTATAATATAATATTAATATATAAAGGAAGTTTTTTCACATGTGACATTTTTTTTTTGCCAAAACTTCGCAATGTGAGCAGTTGATCAATGAACAAACACGCAAAATATTTGTATTTATTTCTTGTTTAATAAGGCTGGCCGCATACATACGTTTTACGTATTAGATTTCCGAATTCGCTTTCGGAATTTCGTGAGACTAGCGAAAAGGTCGTTTTTAGGGTTCCGTAGCCAAATGATAAAAAACGGAACGGATAGTTTTTTTTATACGTCATAAATGGTAAACCTTAATTTAACTTTCATTAAATCAACTGAAATATAAAAATAAATCAAAAACCTTTTAATTTCATAAAAATAAACCTTATTGCCCCTTCATGGGCGTGTCCAACTCGCACTTGGCCGGTTTTTTCACGCGCGAACACGCCCGCTTGCACTTGCAATTTACTTGCGGAATTACTACTAATTCTATGCCATCAGATTTCCGAATACGGAAAACGAATTCGGAAATTGTATGCGGAAAACGTGCGTACGCCAACCTTAAAATCTGTAGTTGATAATAATTTCCATAGACATAGAAACATTTACAATAATAATTGAAGCCTTATTTAGCTTGTATAATACAAGAACCCTCTTACTAATAAAAAGTTACATACACAGCGTGTATAGAGGGTGCATAAGATTTTTTCTACTAATAATCATTTTTTGACATAAGGCCTGTGTAACGATGCTGTCATTTCCATACTAATTTCTCTGTATAGACTCTGTGTAACGTGTGTGTAACTTTAAAACTCCTGTTTAACTATTCACACGTTGAACGCATGTTTAAGAAGTTTTTATTAGTAAGAGGGGTAGTCTATATGTGCTATACCGTCAAACTTCACTGCGATTTCCTCTATAATCTTTACTATACCGGCTAGTAGTATATAAGTATATTAGTAGAGAATAAGTACTGATGATGATGTATCCAGCGGTTATTTTAGGAGCGGTTCAGCTTAGCCACTTGTTTATCGTGCCTCACTCAACAACTGCCAATTTATATTCAATTGAATAAACGTTACCCGCAACTCTATCGTTTGATTTGCATTCCACAACTTCGCTTCGGTTTCCCCTGTAAAACTTAACCACTGTATTTTTACCATACTACAATATGATAAATTCGTAATACCATGCTACAATATCCATACTAATATTATAAATGCGCAAGTGTGTCTGTCTGTCTGTCTGTCTGTACGCCTGTCTGTCTGTCGGTCTGTTACCCCAAAACGTTGAACCGATTTTGCTCAAATTTAGATTGAATCCCGGGAAAGGACAAAGGATACTTTTTATTCAGGATAAATGTACGGTTCCAGCGCGATAAAAGAATTTTGAGCAATGGAGTTGCGGGCGTTATCTAATTATAAAAAATCGTGTATGTCTGTCTAGCTATTACTTTGGCTTAACATCTCTTGATATTTAAACACTAAGGTAATTTTGGTGTTTGGGGGATAGTTCTTTGAGTTACGGAAAAGGATCGGATGGTTTTTACCTCGAAAAAATGTATTGTTCCAACACAAAGAATAAATTCTAGTAAATGTCAAGTAAGAAAATATAATATGAGAAATAAGAAGACAATTTATTTCTTATATTTCGTTATCAACTAAAACCAAACTAGGTTGCCCGTCAAATATAACATCTTCTTGTAAACAAAATTCAAATCAAATTAAAAAAGAAAATTTGAGACAAAGAATGCTTTGTTTTTTACAAAGAATAGAGAATATCTGAGTAAATTGATATTGATTTTATTGAAATACATCAAACCGAACTTCCTCACTAATCATTCAACTGTCCTGAAGAGCTTTGGCAAAAGAAATGAAAACAGGACGTTTCCATTTTTAAAAGAGAAATTGTTTTCTCGATAAAAAGAAAGCCCCGCTTTGTGTTCTTGAGAGCGATTCTAATATTGACGTTATAATTGCTTGAGTTTTTTGGACAACAAAATAAACAACATTATTATTACTTTAATTATATCATACCATTAGAGGGATTATTAATTTGATGAACGGGCTTACGAGCTTATTGGAAATTCCTTTAGGATTTCGTTTGCAACTTAATTAGTGATAAATATTATTACTTGATTTAAGGGTCATTTTATAAATTTAGAAGGCATAAAACGAAATAATTTTAAAATTAATACTAACAAAAAGTTCTCTACTTCTAGTTGATAAAGCTAATAAATATGTTGTCTTTAAATTTCGTTTATGCTACCGTGCCTTTTTACCGCTACAAAAAGTATGTAGGTTTTTTTTATTTTTCCCAAAAGTCTTAAAAAAATTTAATCTAAAGTTCCTTGATTTAAACGTGAAGAGTCAGACACTCATTTTCACATGAACATTGTACTATAATAACACAATAGACATAACTAATATTATATAGTGTGAATGCCATCTGTGCCCATAATGCGTCATGATTATTTTGAGAGTAGTTTTTGTCGTCTTAATATTATTATGTATAACGTTTCAGCTTCGGAGTCTTCTTTGAACTTATATATACGTGTAGTTCCATTTTGCGATACGCTAACAAAATTTTGATATTTCCGGATTTACGTTTCCGGTTTGTTACACTTCCGGTCAACAAATTGAAGATAGTCAACAAAATGTCTAAATTGCGCTAAAATATATAAGTAGGCTTTATTGCTACAACAAACTATAGGTACAAACTAGAGATTAGAGTTGTTAAAGGTTCACAAATTCTTGTAGAAAATGTAATGTGATAGACCTCTACCTCTACCTATATCTATAAATAAAAATGAATTTTGTTAATCTCGCTAAAACTCGAGAACGGCTGAACCGATTTGGCTAATTTTTGTCTTGATATATTCGTGGAAGTCCAGGCAGGGCTTATGTTAGGAGGGAAATGATACGAAGTTCACCGGGTCATCTAGTCTAATAATATTTATTTTACTGTCATCATAAATCGTCGACACCACAGTCATATTTTTAGCCTTTCTCTCATTTATAGAATATCTTAATGAAAAACGGACCGAACATATATAATTGAAGTACTGGTATTGGGATTGTACTATCACAAAAACTGATCATCGGTAGTTGGCCCTACGTAATCCAGACGAACTATGTCAACCCGACCAAATAACGTAGGTCCGCAATTTTCCTATGAATCAATTTCCCTGTCAACATTTATATTTCATTTCGGGAAATTTAGGTAGATACTTTTTGATCACGTAAATGCATTTATTCCAGTGAATATGCAATATTGACATCGCCGAAATGAAAGAGCATTCTAATTAGAAAATAGTGATTTTATTTTATTCGAACAAACAACTTCTAAACGAACCGAACGGAACATTTGAGATAGTGTGTCAAAGTAAGGTTTATAATTAGCTTGCCGAGAGCTCTTTTTAATGTTCGTAATTTTGCGCTCGAATCTGTTTACCGGCAAAACCTTTTGATAAAGGTGAACGTAACTTGAGATTTTTCGGTCATTTTGTAGTTTCCAATTATTTTATTACAGAGTTTTTAAATTAAAATTGTTTCTGTATTTCTTTTTCATAGAGAGATATTTTAAATTTGAAAGTAAGGTTGCAAAATATCTGAATTATGGAACTGATTATAAAAAACATTAAGATACAAAATTAATACTGACTTAATAACTATGGAACTAATAATAAATAATTATAGCATTCGATGACGTATATAATATTATATACTCTGTAGATCTTTTAGACTCCTTGAGATTTCCTCCACTCGATTGAACCTCAATCCTTAAAAATTATGTTTTGAGGATTGAGTTTGAGTCGAGTCTAGAAAATCTCGACGAAACGACCAATGATACAGGCGTAAGATGAATATTCTTAGATAGTAAAATCCACTTTTCAATCCAAAATTATGTATTCACTTTTAAAAACAGCACTACATAAATTTTAAATTACAGTCAACCAAACTAAAATGGATTCTCAGTTGAATTTCCCGCTAGAGAAGCTTTGAATTAAACAGCTTATTTCAGAAATAGATCCGACTTTAAGAAAGAATGTTTTTACGAGAGCATACTTAAGCTTATTGTGAATTCGCGGCATAACTGCTTGGAAATTCATCGCGCGCATTCAAAGGATAAGTTTGAAAATGAAAATATTTGTATTATGTTTTTTGTATCGTTCCAACCAAGGGTCTTTATCTTCGCCTCAAGTATATCCAATATTACATAATATTATATCGGACGATCAAATTTTCCATAACAGCAACCACATTGCTATAAATAACTTTAAAATAATTTTTGCCTGACAATGTACAAAAGAAGACGGTCTTTGCGTCTGAAGAGATGTAAAATCTACCAGCCTCAAGTTAAAGCCGATCGCGGGCAACCTATGTGCGACTTATCTACTTATATCTATCTATTTAATAAAAATGAATTTTAAAATTCGTAATCTCGCTAAAACTCGAGAACGGCTGAACCAATTTGGTTTGTTTTAGTCTTGAAATATTCGTGGAAGTCCAGGCAAGGTTTGTACTATGGGAAATATGTTAGGAGAGAAGTGATATGAAGTTCACTGGGTAATCTAGTTCTCACTATTTTGCCATCAACACAAATGTAACAAATAGCTTTGACATCTGAGATCGATGATAATGATAGTACGTATAACGGTAATAACGATATCGCTCCAAGAAAAGATACAAAAGATGTAAAAGTATTAAAGTCTCCATCAAAAGATCCCAGTGGGACATTAAAATGATTTTGCTTTAGCGCGATAAAATGTATCCAATACCTATTTCCTGAGAGACGCTTCCGATTTCTATTTTAAAGTTTTAAATGACTATAGTACTATAGTAAAATTTTAAATAAGAATTGAAAAGAGATTTATTTATATTTTATCCACGTATTTATGTCAATTAACCCACACCTTCAAATTTTATAAAAAGTGTAAGATAGTTATGTATCTCTGTAGCGTTGTGTAGTTAAAAATATTATGTGAATATAGATCTAAGATAAATTATTAGATCAATAGATTAGAAAGGGTCCAACCCAAATTAGACAAAATGAGTTTTTGCAGTTTCAAATTCCAAGCGTCGAACGAGACTGTAACTTAAAATTTATATTTTAAAGTTTAAATATATTAACTTTAATGATAAAATTTTAATTATAAATTTAAGAGTTTCTTAAATATACAACGGCTTAGGAAGCATTGATGCTGTACAAGTGATTCTCGCTGAGAGGCTATTTGAAATAGGTTCAGCTGTAAAGGATACAATAGAAACCCACTTGGAACGAATGTCTTTGATGCAAAGGAATGCAGTAAAAAAAAACTAGGCCTTTTGCATCCGTTGTGGATGATTTATACAGTATTTTCAGAGCGAAGTAACCACTCCTCAAATACTGTAGTGCCTGGGACAAGATTTAAATGTCCGTATGGTTGCCCAAGCACATACGACATTCTCGCAACATAGTCGGCCTAGTCCAGAGGAAAGAACTAGTCAATACGTCTGGGACCGACTAGGTGCGGGTTTCCTCACGATGTTTTCCTTCACCGTACGAGCGTCCGTATTATGTACTTGAGATCAGAAAACGTCTCGTTGGTACACGCCTCCACCCGGGATCGAACCTGCACCCTACGAGTGCGAACCAAAGATCTACCCATTAGGCCACGGACGCCCTGAATGCATTAGAGGTTTTAATATTTGCTGCTTACAAAAGGGAGTTTTACTGTCTTTTTAATACGAATTGCAATAGTTAGAAAATATAATATCAACAATATTGTCACTTTTCTTACTTCCTTCTTTATTTCCATTTTCCTTAACGTAAAAATTGGGTAGTCTATGAGTATCTCAGCTAGTTAGGTTTTTTTTATATATATATATAAAATTGGGGCCGTCTATGGGCTGTTCGCCCATATCCTTTTTTTGTTATCTTATTATTTAGATTTTTCGCACCAAGGATAATTGAAATAATAATATTATTAATTTTAATTAAGTGTAGTCCATCACGCCATGGACTTTTTTTTTAAATATATATAATAGAATAGATTATAATATATACATATAATAAATAAATATATATTTATTGTTTTATAAATTACATAATTATAATATTAATGTTTTGAACGGTGTGGCTAGTTAGGTATTAGAACTCTGTTGAATCAGTAATGCAAGTTAATGTAGTTGTTTACATGTTACGGTGAATCAACTGTATACAAAATCTAAAAATATAAATTACCTTTCATTATTTTTGTTTCATCGTAATATAAAGTAGATTATGCTTATAATCTTGATCTTCTTCTTTTTTTTGTTACCTAGTTATATATTTTTTAAATATTTGTTTAGTGAGCTAGTTTACTAAGAACTCAATAACATTTCCTTATGTCTTTTTAAGAAAATTATGTAAATATTTATCTTGACAATGTACTACTATTAGCTCTAGCATTTCCTAGTAATAACGCTTTGCAATATCAAAAGTCTAAAGACATGAAACCTTCTTACGTTCTTCATTGCTAAGCACAGAGCGGGTAATGTAAAGGTGGGTTTAAACCAAAAGAACATAGAGCAAGAACTGCACAAGAACATTCTTTCGTATTCGTTTAGTGTAAACTATAATTCGTTACAACATACTTTAGGTCGTTTACACCAATCGAACCAACAAGAACATCAAGAATAAGAATTTTTGCTCTATAGATGAGAATCATTTAGACCAAACGAGCGAATGCTCATTGCTCATTCGTCAACGATAAGTAGTAGGGTTCACACTACACTCAAAGAGTATATAAACTACGTAACAACTACACTATGTCTGACTGTGATAGCGATATTGTGATTTCAAGTGCTGCATTTATTGTTATAACGCAATTAAAAAGAAAAGAAGGAAAAGACGTGGGTGGGTGACGAATTTAATACAGAGAAGAATACACGATAATTTAAAAAACCCGCCAAAAATTAAAATATTTCAAGAACACTAGAATCCCTTTGAAGAGACCGCGGTCGGTTACACCAAACGAGCGAGCATTCTTAGAGCATTCTACCTATTTACCGCCGAACACGTGGCGAACACACTAGAATAACGAAAGAATGCTCGTTGTTTGTTTACATCAAAAGAGCTTTAATAGAATGAGCATTCGCTCGTTTGGTCTAAACGGAGCTTAAGCTATTCACATTAGAATAATATTAAAGGGCGTATACGTATTCTAATTTAACGAGGAATGCAGATGTGGTATGGTTAGAAGTAAGACATTTGTGAAACGAGAGAACATTAGTACAAGACATTCTGCCGCACTGATTACTTTTTGATCTTAATGAAATCTTGCGTATGATATTCATTATTCAACCCTCGAGCCTAGAATATTCTGTATATCGCAATATATTTATTGCAGTCTTAATGTTCTGTAAGTGGCGGAGAAAAATTATCAATGATCAAATTTATATAATAATATTTTTGTTCACTTATTTATATTATATTCTCTAGATCAATTATTTTTCTTCAATTCTCAAAGCCATCACTAATTACATGAAGTTTTAAAATTTTGAAGTTCGATTAAGTACACTGCAGTAGTCCTAAGTAGAGAGAAAATATTGTGTGCTTCATAAAATTTTCCACAATCGCTTAGTCAGTGGTGAGTTTCTTATCCAAAAGTTTTGTCTCCATCGCTCAGAATAAAGTAAGAAATAATAAATAATATTAAGAATAATATTATTATTATCTAAACAACTCACTTCGCAAAAGAGCCTAAAGCCTAAAGTTTTTTATCGAGACATATTTAGTCTAGTGTCTCTATATCTTAGTGATATTTAAAACTTCTTCACTTGTTTTCATTTTATTTCATAAAATTATGTAAAATTCTTTTGTTATCTCTAGTTTACAGAAGCGAAGTTATGAAATCCATTAACACAGTTGTACTTGTAACTCACCAAACGCTTTCACGAGTTATTTCTTTTATGTCAAATGAATAGCCCGTTCTCCAATTACCACCAAGTGACATAAAAAGACAATGAACAAGGCCCTTAAGTGCTCGAATCACGGCTAGCGTTGATTCTATTGAGTATACCACTCTTGACCTATATGTAGGGGCCGTATTATGTTTCGAGAACCACTAAAACTTGTTAAACAGAATCTCAGTTATGATAGTAACCTCGCCTTATCTCGCCATCTTTATGAATAGTAAAAGATATTGCCTAATTCTGACTAACCTCTTTTGTTTTTATTGTAGAAGACGTCAATTTTAGTTTTAGCTTTTTTTTCCTTTCTTTTTTTGACTAAACTTGATAATAATATTGTAAAATATGTTATTAGGAATAAATGATTTATGCGTACTTAAATAATGCTTTTGTAGCGTAAAGTAATAAGATAGCGTAAGCGTAAATTAAAGTAATAAGAAGTTTAGGCTCTATTACAACATAACAACATAATTTAATATTACGAGAAATTTATCTTTGATTCAAATAATTAAATTAAAGGCAAACTGTGTTTGCAGGCAGCGCTTAACCGGACACCAATTAAAATGTTATTACGGTTGGCTTTGTCCAAGACATTTGAATTTGCATGAACCCAGAGGCAACCATGAATACCTCACTGAATCTTCGCCATAGTGATATTTCGGTTTATAAATAATATTGTATGTCCTAACCAAACACATATTAATTTGAGCTTTGTCCCCCGTAGAACAAGTTTCAATTTCAAATGACCGGTAATTTCATGTTTATTTATAACTACTCCTTGCTGGTTCCCTCAGGTTGAAATTGCGGTTAGATAAGTCTTAATGCTATGAAATAATGCTAATGTAATGTATAACACGGGCTATTTTTTAAGATATGTGTGCTTCTCCATTCTTTATTACCAAACAGCATTTGTAAGAGGAAGTAATTTTGGTATTTATATTTTTTTATATTTTATTTTATTAAGATGACTACAACCTTAAAACTAACTATTTAAATAAACAATGTATAGATAACTAAAGGGCAATTAAAGTTACCTACTTAAATACAGCTTTAATACTAAACTAAAGCTTAAATCGACTTAATTAGAAAATCTAAATATTAGCACACATAATTTTAAAACATCTAAATAACTATTACATAAATTTAACTAATACAATGTACTTAAACAAAGAAATAATATAAGAGAGGGTAGAGAAAAAAAAAAAACTTAGATTGCCTCATTGCCATTTCATGGAATGTTGCGTTGAGGTAAGATATTATGGTTTAGTCAACTCGCACTACAATACATACTTATTATGTTATAGATAATAATATAGAAACTATTACAACCAAAAACAACTTTGTCTCAATTTACAATAATTATTATTATATAATTTTCTAGCAGCATACAATTGGTATTGCACATGCAAAGTCATAAATATTACACAAAATGAATTGAGATGAATTAATGAGCGCTCTCACCAGATAAAATGCTTTTTATTTTGTTCATAAAATATTTCTTATCTCCAATAAAGATGTCAACTTCAGAAAAGTATATATTGTAACTTTTTGCAATTCTTGTAAGTACAGCATTTTGGCCATAAGATGTACGATGCGAAGGCACAGCAAGCATAGGGGTGTTTCTCGTGCGATAAATTGGCGTGTTAAATGTTATTTGTGTAAGCAATTCTGGGCAGTTGATACGCCCTCGCAGTATATCAAAGAGTAGGCTCATATTCATTAGAGAACGTCTATCCTCAAGAGATAGTAAGTCATAAGTCCGGTGGTTGTCAGTGTAGTTGATAACTTTATTTTTAATTCTGAAATTTACATATTTTACAAATTTCTTTTGGATTCTTTCGATCCTGCTGATGTGGACAGCATAATACGGTTGCCACACTTGACAAGCATACTCTAATATACTCGTCTATCTTTCGTTAAAAACGATGACGAAATTCGTTATCCAAATGTATGCGATTTGACATAACTCATCGCTAAATGACATTTTGCTTGCGAAGACTAATGTCAAATCCCATACATTTTGATAACGAATTTCGTCATCGTTTTTAACGAAAGGGACTTTGGCTACGGCTTCTGACATATGCGTAATAAAGTACTTTTAAACTAAGAATATGGTTGAATGATTTGCAAGTTCTTATAGTAACGTTGCAAGTTCTTATAAATTTTATACGTGGGAGAGCCATGCTTTGGCACGAATGGGCTGGCTCGACCGGAGAAATACCACGTTCTCACAGAAAACCGGCGTGAAACAGCGCTTGCGCTGTGTTTCGCCGAGTGAGTGAGTTTACCGGAGGCCCGATCCCCTACCCTATTCCCTTCCCTACCCTCCCCTATTCCCTTCTCTTTCCATCCCTACCCTCCCCTATTACCCTATTCCCTCTTAAAAAGGCCGGCAACGCACTTGCAGCTCTTCTGATGTTGCGAGTGTCCATGGGCGACGGAAGTTGCTTTCCATCAGGTGACCCGTTTGCTCGTTTGCCCCCTTTATTTCATTAAAAAAAACCTGAGTTTTTGTAGGATTTACTTACTATCGCGTCAATGTGTTCTCAACCATATTCATTTTAGAATCAAATAAAATACCTAGGTCCTTTACTATGTTAACTTGTTTTATAGGAATACCATTAAACATGTAAATTATAGGTAATTTCTTACG
Source organism: Cyaniris semiargus (assembly GCA_905187585.1). Taxonomy (NCBI): domain Eukaryota; kingdom Metazoa; phylum Arthropoda; class Insecta; order Lepidoptera; family Lycaenidae; genus Cyaniris; species Cyaniris semiargus. The sequence goes on from LR994551.1 coordinate 3,942,019, forward strand.
ACTAAAAGATATCCAATTTGGCATTTACTTACGTTCACGGAGATTTTATTTTGTTGATAGTAATTGTATATTCTGTTTAAATAGTTTTGTAGTTTCTCACAATCATTAATTAATGATATACTTAAAAATATTTTTTATCGTCAGCGTACGATAAATTACGGGTATAAAGTAAATATAAATGAATGTCATAAATGTACGCGTTGTAGAAGAGTGGTCCTAAATGTGATCCTTGAGGCACGCCTGAAGGAACCTGTATGTAATCTGACTTGTATCCGCCCATTACTACCGCCTGAAAACGATTAGACAAGTAAGATGTTACCCATCGCAAAAGGTCTCCGTGAATACCCAACTGCAACAATTTCTGTAAAAGTATAGTATGGTCTACTCGGTCAATGGCTTAATCCGTATAGACTACATCCAATTGACCATCTCATTCCATTTGTTCTAAGACATAGTTTGTATGTATAGTACTATATAATATAGTAGAACGGCCACGAAGAAAACCGTGTTGGGTATCAGGTATAGGTACCTTTGATAATAGTAGGATATATGTTTTCAAAAACTACTTTTTCCATCAATTTAGCCAAAGTATTTAAAATGGAAATAGGCCGGTAGTTAGTAATCTCAGTTTTTGATCCTTTTTTAAATACAGGTATAATGTGGGCTTTTTTTCCAGATTAACGGAAACACACAATCCTTCAAAGAACGTTGAAAAAGTAAAGCAATAGGTGATGCTAAGCTATTTGCGCATGAACGTAAGAATATAGGCGGGATGTCGTCGCAGCCTGGTCCCTTATAGATGTCAAGAGATCTAAGCATTTTAAGGACGTAATTTTCGGAGATGTGTATAGAGGATAGGCTCTCATTGTTAAGTGAAATGCTAGTTGACGAAGGTATATCATTTTGTTCATCACTATTGGTGGGCCTTACAAAAACATTTTCAAAAAAATTATTAAAAGCAGAACAAATTGAAGTCCCATCATTAATTACCTCGCCATTAAATGAAAATTAATGAGGGTACATAGATCCGCCTTTTTTTGATTTAACATAGGTCCAAAAATACTGAGGCGCAAATTTAATTTTATGTTCTACATTGCTAGTAAAGCTAGCAAAACATTCTTTTTGTATCCTATGTTGCCGGGTCCGAAGAAGCTTAAATTCGTCATAATCACACGTATTTTTATATTTTTTCCAACGCTTACGAGCGACAGATTTTTCCTTAATAATTTTAATTAAAGCTCGACTACCAGATTGGATAGTTAGTATTTTTTTTATTATATAATGGTATGAATTTCTCGAAACACTCGTATAATTTTGAGTTAAAGTTGTGAACAGCGGCGTCTATATCATCGGCTTTCAGCACCGTCGGCCAGTCAATATTTTTTAAATGTTCATTAATCAATGAATAATCACCCTTACGAAAGTTATACCGTGGCTGAAATTTCTCCTTAAAGGGCTTTGTACAAAGGTCTATTATATTTATATTAAGTGGGGGATGAAAATGATCTACTTTAGTTAATGGATAAGTCTCGTGAACAGCTAGGGGAAGAGTACTGAAACACAAATCTATGACATTACCACTGACATTCGCCATATTGTTATATTGGCTTAGTCCTAAAAATAAAAGATTACTTACAAAATTATGAGCTACTTCTTGAGTTTCGACTCTGCCAATGAGTCTAACTGAACCCACATTATTGAACCAGTCTAAGCAAGATAAGTTAAAGTCCCCTGTCAGTAGGTAATTATCTAATGGCTTACGTTCGTGAAGAAGCTTTAGTGCGCTTATAATTTAAGGGACGCACTGAGTTATAATAGAATCATTAGGCGGAATATATACTAGTATAATGTGCAAATCAACAGTGGAACGCAATTTACTTGAGGACACGGTCAGGCACAGTGATTCGATTGATTCATATGCCCAGTCGATATCGAGTCGAGCATCTAGTTCGCGACGTATACATACCATGACGCCACCGCCGCGCCGCTGCGCTTGCCAGTCGAGTGTAGATCGCGGTCGCATCGATACACGTCGTACCGATCGTCGCACGACTCAGTGTTTAGTATGTCGCTTTGGAGCCATGTTTCGGTTAAAAGTATCACATCATAATCTTCGGACAAAATGCTGTTAAAAATGTTTAGACATTTTGTGCGAAGACCCCGCACATTTTGGTCATATGTGTTGTATGGTTATGTCTTGAACTAGGTATGTTTTTAATATTTTACTTACCATTTCTTTTAATGATTTTTATTTTATAATATTTTGTTGCAGGACCTCAAAATCTAGCATAATAATGAACCTCAAAGGAGTAATCAATGAGCATGAGTTCTTGTAGTAACTACTTTAACGTAACGTGTACAAATACATACCAAAATCCAAATGTTACAATGCAATACAATCATTAGAATATTTTTTAACTACTTTAAATTTTAAAATATTATAATAATGGTTCAAACTCATGCTCACTTTTCAATATGGCTGTACCAGCAAACTTCAACGTGACACCAAGTTTCCAGCTCTTAAATTATGAAGGTGAAATTTCACTAAAACATACTTACGTATAGAGTTAACAAATTTATTCATTAGAGTAAGGACTTTATGTTTGGCTTCTACCTAGAAGTTAACGCTAGTAGTTAGTTTAACCGAGCACTAACAAGAGCTAAAGCCACTTGAAGGATCGTAACTCTTGATATTGAATAATTCATTTAATACATTTACCGCTCTTAACGCCACTGGAATAGGTAGGCGCTGAGGAAATTGCTATTCATTTTGTGCTTAGTCATATACAGTTTCCTTAAGTAGTTGCAATGATATATCCCAGAGAAATGTACAGGTGTGACCTTCGTTATAGTTTTTCTAATTGATACTATACTATACAGTGTGTTTGGACCGCGAGTCTTTTACACAATCTATATTCTATATGCATCGGAGTTGATTGCGGGTCTCTGACGATGTTTTACCTATTCTATAAATAGAACTATAGAATTAACCGATTGGGGGAAAAAAAAACTGCAAGTTAATTACTGCAAGTGTTTAATTATATTAAGTTATTTTATAAACCGCCATAATGTGTGGATTGACTGCGGGTCTCTAAACACAATTTATATGCATCGGAATTGACTGCGAGTCTCTGACGATGTTTTATCTGTTCTACTATAAATAGAACTATACGTTGGCCGGTCTGGGGGTTAACAGCGATTTATTTTATAAACCGCCATAATGTGTGGATTGACCGCGAGTCTCTAAACACAATCCTTATGCATCAGAATTGACTGCGGGTCTCTGACGATGTTTTATCTAAAAATAGAAGTATAATATGTTGACTGGTTTGAGGGGATTAACTGCGAGTTAATTACTATTTAAATTTAAAATATATTGATATTTTTTAAATCAACATAATGTATGGATTGACTACGAGTCTCCGACAATGTTTAAAAATAAAAATTAGCAACTACCGCGCGTTTTCCCGCGCTCTTTGTTCTATAAATAGAAGTACATAATTATTATTATAATATTAATATCTTTTCCGTTTTATAGAGAACAGCTATTTCGAGCTAATAACTAGATTGACTGCGAGTCTCATCAGTTAACAACCAATGCGCGTCCCGCGCGATCCTTTTGTTCTAAATATAGAATTTATTATCTCTGCCGGTATATAATTATTATTATTAAATAAATTTTGCACCAATGTTAGGATTCGGGATACACCGCGAGTGTATAACGAAACTTACTTATTATCTACGTAACGTGATAACTACTACCCTCAATAATTTTTGTAACATATTTTATCGACAAATAAGTCGATTATAGATGACGAGAAATTAAGCTACCCCAATATTTATTTTTTTAGGTCACTAAGACCAGACAATCGACTAGAAGTGACCGATATACGGGTCCATCAGGTTACAAATGAACCCGAAGCTTTCCCACTCCTAAACCAGGTACCAACGGTCGATTCTGAGTACCGGCACCGATAGAACCGGACCCAGATCCGGATAGATCCAGGGCTCCTACTGACGTTAGGTGAGCCCTCGTTGGATTCACCAGATTATGGTTTTAAATGATCCCAAAAACGATTAAGATAAGCTACTGCTTATAAAACATTACTGATAATAAGTGTTGCAGATCGATTCCATTTCGATCAATTATTATTATCATAATATCATTATAAATTTCACCTGATAAAGTCTCGATATTATCAGACTTATCAACAGTATCTGACTTATCTCAATATTAATTATTATCAGACTTATCAGATAATATATTATCAGACAAGAAAACTTCGTAACGGAAACCTATAAGACTCAGACTCGATAAGTCTTGTCTCAATATCAGACCGAGATTATTATTGTTTCGCTGAATAATTCCAGTGTTTGTTCGGAGATACAAAATTAGTACATACCATTAATCGGGTACCTTTAGGACTCTGGCAAACCCTGCCAGCTACCCGTCAAAAGGACGTAGGTAACCGTCGGCTGGCGCCGCTAATACTGTACCGCTACAATCACTCCTCTTCGAGTTCGAAGAGCGTTGAGGGCTGAGGCGACTAAACGCTCAAAACCGCAGCAGTAGTGCTGACAGTTATTTTTATATATATTTTATAGATGTTACTATTATAATTATTGTGAGCTTAATATAGCTATCCTCAACCCGTGCCCCGCGGGCCGCATGCGGGCCACCGGGACTTTATTTGTAGCCCGCGTGATGTTAAACCATTTTGAAATTCACGCCCACGGGCAAAAGATTATACAGCCAACGTGAAAGTCTTTTTCACTTGCAAATCGTTAATTCTGGATAAGGTTATTTTTTAAACCTAAAAATGTTTGTTGCGGCCCGCGACACCAAGACCAAAAATGTTTGCGACCCGCATGAAAAAATATTAGGGAACTTCGTTTCTAAAACAAAAACAGGTTGGGGACCACTGGCTTAATATATTATACATCATGACATCAATAAATTATTAGAATTTAAAACTATATCTTCGTGTACCCCTACTGAAGGTTACCTTATTACAAAGATTTTCTTTTCCCCAAACAAAGCGGCGGAAAATATTGTATTATATTTTAAATACAATTTTTGAATTATTTTAAATTTGAAACCACTAAGTAAGTTTATTTCGAAATTACATTGGAAAATTACCGTAGATATGGCTTTCAAGCCAATACCCAAAAGTGGACATCTAGCAAAAATAGAGTTAAGAGCCTACTTCTTGGTTCCTATTAACTCACTAGTCGATCGAAATATTTTAATTTACGGATTAAGAGCCTTAAGTCTTGACGTATAGACTATCAGATGCGCTAACATTTTTTTTCACAAAAAATATAAAGAAGGAAACCAGACCAGGCGTAGGCTTTATCACTACTAGACTTACCACGCTTTAACAATATCAGTGTTCTAAGCGACAATTCTTCAGCCTCAGGCGCCCCTTTTTTGGTTACGTTTTATTGTTAATAAGTGCCATGGGTGTATTAAATCCACAACAAATATGTAAATATTTAAGTCTTAACGTTTATAATATATATTATTTTAACATAACTAGCTTTCCCGGCAGACGTTGTTTTTGTCATATAAAGTATTTCGCCCATATTATTATTTGCTATCCCGTCGCTCAAACAAGGGTCGTCGTCAGTCTCGAGTTGTAACAATTTACTATTATTTATTCAACAAATTAATACACTTATCAATATAAAGATAAAAGAGTAGATGTTGTTCGATTCTCAACCCTAGCCGATATGCTCGCTAAGATTCACGAAAATCGGTCGAGCCGTTTCAGAGGAGTTTAACCACGCACACCGTGACAAACAAGCTCACGCAATTCGTGAGCTAACTCAACTGATAGGTGTTTTGACACCTTCTTATCCTGATTCCTGACTCCCGCCGCGGAATACGACTGGTTTTCAGCGATTAAAATATTTAATACTAAATAAAATATGCAATGATAAATACGATAACAGAATCACACTTATTCTTGAATAATAATTGTTAAAATATTCAGCCTGGTGGACCGAGAACACAATATTCTCGACTTTCAATCATATTAATATGCAATAATCATATTATCGACGACCACATAGCCGGACTCAGTTAAAGCAGTAGACTCCTTAAAATTTATTCTAAAATACTTTACTTCGACTTAGATTTTAGATAAATACTCTCTTCAATCTTATTAGTTAATAGACTTATTACAGAGATCTTCGTCCGCTCCATCGGAACCTTAGCCAAACAAAAAAAATTGACAATGGCTGTAATGTCAATGTCTTCTACAGCCATCACTGTGCACTGTCATTGCTTATGAACAATGTTGACATTATTGGTTGGTGACATTGGCTCAGATGAATGTGTGAAGCGTCTTTCGAAAGAAACTCTCCGGTAAAAATCCTACCCCATACCTGAGTAGTATAGTACCCGGGATCCACTTATAAATTATTTGTTTTTTCTTGCACTCTGTACCTACTGAATACTGATCATTGACTTAAAACTTTCTACCTAATAAAACTCGGAAAAATAAAAAATACGGTTTTAAATGGCGATATCGAAATTTATATTACAAAGACATCAACTCCCGGACGTGATCGGATCGGTGATGTTATTAAATTATGTAATTCTTTAATATTAAAAAAGAATAAGTTATATTTACGTTATTACACCGTGCGATGGTTATGCAAGATTATATTAAATAGGATAATGCTAAGGTACGGGTTCCTTATTGCTAACGTTTAACGCTCTGCACAGAACAGCCACCTCCCAGTCGGTTAGCCGCTGGATAAAGTAGGTGCTGTGCGAGAGCGGCGCGGCGGCGTCGACACGGGGACCGAAACTGGACACGATTTGTGTGACGATTAGTAAGACGACAGTCGACAGGCAGGACTGGCAACTCCAATACTTTCGCTATTTTCCTTAGCCATAATTTTATCACAAACCATAGAGGTCTCTTAAGTTTTGTTTCTACTGACTATTATTATTATTTATGGGCATTATATTAAATTCTTATCTCGAATTTAATGATTACTATTCATAATGTACACCTATATTATATTTTGTAAAAAAAAAAAAAAAAACTTTCTTTCGTTACTCTGAAAATCTACCTGGTTAATTATATATCGAAGAATGAAGCGAAGAAATATAATAAATGATCAAACGAACTTACCAAGTGAAGTTCGATCATTATTATATGAGTCGCTTCATTCAAAGATATAATCTCCCTCCCACCCAGTCTGCACGAAACTATGTTTGCTGCAGTACCCAAAGAAAGAAAGAAAGATTTTTTGCATTCCCTCTCTTTAAACATAATGAGGCGCGCTGATGAGCGAGTGTCCAACAGTATTTTTTTTTTCATGTACCCACATACGTCTTTAAAAAAAAACGCGATTGCCTAGCAGATAAGCAAAGGACTACCTGGTTAATTATATATCTTTGAATGAAGCGACTCATATAATAATGATCGAACTTCACTTGTTAAGTTCGTTTGATCATTTATAAGAAATTATAACATTACTAATCAGAAATACAGGCATGGAAAATGGAAATGTTGTATTTACTACTTACTGCCTAATATTGTTAATTGTGAATAATTATTATAAATAGTAAACTATTGCCAATGTTGGTATTTAAAGTTTAGTATTGTATAACATTTATAATAAGTGTCAATAAGTAAATATATCAGGCAACAGAGAATTTTCGTATAAATTTGTGAGAATAAAGATTATGGTTTAAATAAGCATTATGGAAAATATTAGCATATTTGTACGAAAATTTCTTTGACTTTGTCGTCGGTATCTTAAGCTAGATTTTTATTTTAAGTAGGTAACTTTTTCTTTATTCTAACGTAATTATCGCCAGTGACTTAGGTTTTAGTAATTAATGTCATTGCTAAAGATTAATAAGGATTCAATTAATATTCAGATATTTCAATGAAAAATTGGTGTAAAAAGTAAAATTATATTATGGTTTTCAAATAAAACTAAATTTACTTTTAAAAATGTTTATTATTGGTACTACAATTCTTACATTTTTCTATACGCTTACAATATTACATTATTCAAGATGTTTTCGTTATTTTACGTTCGATTCAGATAAATATCCGTTTACATCTAATCCTATCTTTATTTAAAACTTAATAAAGTATAAATGTTCGTTTCTTGATACTTAAGTTTTATACAATACCAGATTCGTAATATTAAATTTATTTATACTACAAAATTAAAGCACATTTTAATTATTTACAATCCTTTACTAGGTTATAATAAATAAATACGATTATAACATCATCAATATTATAATAAAAGACAAACGTTGAACGTTTTAAGTATGATATTTTACAATTTGAAGTCTCAACATAGTAACAAATATTTTTATTAAAAAAAACAATAGGATAAAATTTATAAATATTTTTTCAAAATCACATTTTAATAGTGGAAATAAGATAAAATTTAAAATACATTATACAACATGACTGGTAGACATGTTCAATACTTAACAAGAGTACTCAGTACTCGATTCTCATTATAATTATGTAATAAAATTAGGTACTTAATTTTTGACCAAATTTTTCTTTAAATAAATGAATCATGGACAAAGTAAAGTACGCGGCTAGGCAAGTAGGTAATCCGTAATAAGCATATATATATATATATATATATATATATATATATATATATATATATATATATATATATATATATATTTTATCTTAAATATAATAGCCGAATATCACGTCCTCGAGTATTGAACATATCTCACCAGTCATGTAGTATAAAACAGATTAACAATTATTTTGCGCTATTTAAGAGTGTAAAATTATTGAAATATAATTTACGAAAATACAACGTTATATTTTCGAATATTTAAGAAAATTATGACACTCGGTATGTACAATCTAAAATATAATTATCCCTTACTTTCGTCAACACAAAACTCTAATATTACTCGTCAAAATGTTTACAAATAAATGGGATTCGTCAATTTTACTCGAATGATTATTATTATTGATTACAGATTCTGTTCTAATTAGGCGTTTTCTGTGTGATATTTTTGCATGAAGTCCCTATTTAGAATCAATACTTTAAATACTGTTACTATTACACTTTTTGTACTTGTAAGCTATTCGCACGACTTGAACTGAGATGCTTTTTCTGTGACTGTGTTGATATCCATGTCTGTCGTATGCGTCTCCACATTCGGGGCAGTGAAATTGTCGTAAGATATATACTGGGGAGTCTGCTGCACATCGACTTTCGGTAAAATTGGACGTTTCTTTGTTTTCATATACCCTAAAGCCGACACTAAAACGATAAAGACGATAAAACCTATACAACACCCCACAACCAAACTTAGTCTTCTCGTCAGAATATCAGCGATTCCCATGTACGTATTCGAAAATGGACTGTCCATGGCCGCGCCGAAGATCTCTATGGTGCTCACGCTGGTACATTTGCTGAAATGGGAGTCGACCATCAGCGGCCTTATGTTGTTGAACACTTGCTCGTCCCCATACAGGTTGGCGCCGAATTTTTCGTAGGAAGGTGCAACCCGCGCGACCGGAAGCGACGACTCCGAGGAGTTGCCGAAATTGCCGACAGCTATGACGCAGATCGTATACCGAGCGCCCGGAGTCAAGTGATTTAATCTCGTTGTTCTTGCCGTGGAATTCAGTATTTTACCCCGAATCTGAAAGAGAATAGTGATATATTGCATCGATTTTATTACCGTTCGGAAGCGTGTATTGTTCGTATTAGTGACGAAACTCTGGGGAACGTGTAAAAACATTTCGAAAGAGCAGGTTTAAATAGAATCAGACCATAAACCGAATACTCACGGATGAGGAACATAAATATTTTTTATGGTCCATTGAAGTGATGAATCGCCTTTGTATTCAAATGGTGGTGTTGCGATTGTTGTAAGTGCTCGTTTAAAAATGATCTATGTAGTTGTAATTACAAAATATTATGATCGTGCATCTCGAGCGACGTCGCATCCTAATAAAATAAAGTAGTTGGAGTTAAAAGTGCTCGCAATGTACTTACAATGTTTGGCATTTGTTCCCTGAAGTAAGCTACTTGATATCCGTTTAAACCGCTCTGATTGCGACTTTGCCAAGAAACTAAAACGGAATAAGTCTGGATGTCTTGTATCGCGATCCGAACTAAGACTGGCACATCGCATAGTTTTTGCAGAGGCAGTTCAAAGAACACGTATCCGTGCTTCTCTTCTGGATGCTCGCACCGCAAATTGCTGCTGCCTTTTAGAATTATTTTGTAGTGATCCCGCATCCACCTCCATACTTCTTGAGACTCGCAGTTGCATGTCAGGGGATTTTCTACAAATAAAATTTTATTTTAAGTTAATTTTTCATTCGCTGATGTTATATTTTCTATAATTGTAAACATATTCATAAAAATTCAATATACAATGTGTCCCAATGTGGCATATTTTATTGAAAAATTGGCTCTCAAATTATTTTTTTCTCTGACTTTTGAAAAAATTTTTTTTCTTTATCTCTCATACTAATCTGACCAATACTTCATAAGAAAATTGTTATAACTCACTGACCTCCATATAATGGAGGTCAGTGTTATAACTTCTAAACTCTAAGTCAGTTATGACTTAGAGCATAGAAGTAAAGGAATTTATTTAAGATGAAAACCTCCTCTATCTTTTTAAAATAAATTAGAACCAGTTTAATGCGCTAGATTTTCCATAAAAAGCCATTAATTAAAAAATACACAAATATTTTTCCTTAAATTTTGGTTTTTCTATGTTTTATTCCACGAAAGATATTGTCTGTGTAAGCGTAGTCCACAAGTTCAGCTACCAAATGAGACCTCTTTTATCTTCATAGGATATTTACATGAGAAGTATTGGTCAGATTAGTGTGAAAGCCCGAGAAAAATTAAATGGCTGCCATTTTACAATCGTGAGAGAGAGAGAGAGAACAATTTTGAGAGCCAATTTGTCGATAAAATATGCGATACATCATGACATTAAAGGATCGGACACCGGTGTCGGGACACATTGTATATATAATAAAAATATATAAAATATACGTACCGTCAAATGCAAGGTTTTTAATTTGTGTTTCCAGGGACAAAAGTAATTTCAATGGTATGACTTCGAAATAGTTTCTGGTTAGATCCAGGTACAATAATTTGTTGACGTCTTTGAAAGCGTCGTAGGCTATATAGGACAACCAATTTCCGCCCAACCTTAAATCGTTCAGACTTCTAAGGTTTCGGAAAATTTCTTTACTTATTCTTGTGATATGATTGCTCGACAAGTCGAGGACTTGTAAATTTTGTAAATCGGCTGTAAACTCTTCTAGTTCTTTGATAGTGTTGTGAGAGACGTTAATAGCTCTTACAGAATATAAGCCTTGCAGCCTTTCTCGGGGGATATTTTCTAACTTATTTTGACTGATATCCAAAAAGTCTAATTTATATAATTTCGAGAATGCCCCAGGTGATAGTCGAATAATAGAATTCTTTGTCAGAGTCAAACGTTTTAATGACGGAAAATTCTCAAAATCTTTACTCGTAATAATGCTCAAGTTGGTGTTAGATACGACTAGCTCCTCGAGTAGAGGAAACTGTTTTATAGGATATGTCTGAAGTAGTTGAACTAACAAATTTGAAGACATGTTTAATGAAGTTAAAGCTGGCAGTACAGCTTCAGACAGCCCATTACTGGGGATGTGCTTGAACAAGTTGTGAGAAAGGTCGATCTGTTTTAGCCCTAATGAGTGTTGAAAAAAATTTGGTGGTAGAACTGTTAGCAAGTTCCTACTCAAATTGACCATTACCAAATTTTTCAGGGACGGTGAATTAAAGCCACTCAAAAACGAAATATGATTATCACACAAATTTAGAGTCCTAAGATTTTGCAGGCCCACGAATTTGAAGAAATCTACGCTTTGTAGTTGGTTGTGACATAAATGAAGTATTTCTAGGGATGTAACATTAAATAATGCCACATGCGGGAATTCAACGAATGAATTTTGGTTTAGATTTAGTTCCTGTAAAATCGCAGTGTAAGCGAAAACATCTTTGTGTAAATCTTTTAGATTGTTTCTAGCCAGATTAATTCTGAGCAAGTTCTGATTTTTTATAAAGGTGGCCGAAGGAAGATGAGATATGTTGGACTCTTCTAAAGTTAGAGACTGTAGTGAAGGTAAATGAGAAAACGTCCTATTTTCCAAGGTAGTAAAATTATTTCTTGACAATTCTAGCGATTTCAATCCTGGAATTTGAACTTCGATTATCTCTTTACTTGTTAAAGAATTGCTTTTCATTTCTAAGTTGCTAAGATTTGGTAATGATTTAATAGATTCTGAATTTATCATCGATATAAAATTTTGATTGAGTCGAAGCTGTTTTATCGATAGAGCTGAGAGGTTAAAATCCAGGAACAAAATGTTATTGTCGGACAGATCTAAAATTTTTAGTTTCTTAAAATACATGAAAGCATTTTTTGCTATGTGCTTTATGTCATTAGTCTGCAGATAAAGTTCTTCTAGCGTTGATAAATTGTAAAACGTTTCATTTCCTATTATTGACATTCTATTATTACTCAGATCTAAATATTTAATTCTTTTTAAGTGAACAAATGTTCTATTTTCTATGTACATAATATTATTATTTTTTAAATACAATCTCTGAATATTTAATAAGTCATCAAAAAGATTGGCCGTTAAAGTGTTAATACTATTTTCATTGAGCCACATTATCTGCACATTATTTTGTCCCCTAAGTGAACTATTTTTTAGCAACGATAAATTATTTGCACTGAGCTGAATGGAAACGAGCGACGAATTTCTATTGGGAAATATGTCACCGATAGTCTTCAGTCGATTGCTCTGCAGATTTATGTGTTGTAGATTTTTAAGAGTGATAAATGCGTGGGAATCGATACTTTGAATTAAGTTATGTTGCAAATGGAGTTCTAATAGACTCGGTAATGGATTGAAAAGATTCCTCTTAATGTGAATAATGTGATTATTCTGTAAACGTATCTCTCGCAACGCAATCAGTTCGTTAAAAACTAAATCGTCTAATTCGTTTATTTTATTGTTATCCAAACTTAATATAACTAGTTTACTGTTAAATCTAAAAATGTTTTTAGGAAGTTTTTTCAAGAAATTTGATCCCATGTGTAATTGTGTTAAATTTTCCAAAGAATCGAAACAATTGAAATGTAAGTTGTTGATGGCATTATGCTCTAAATTAAGAACCGTAAGACTAGTTGCATTTAAAAAAGCATCGTCAGTTATTTCAAAAATATTGTTTTCTGACAAAAACACTTCTGAAAGTTGACGAAGATTAGAAAATACACCTTTGATAAGATGCAAATGATTGTAGCTCAAATCAATCGTACGTAAATTCAGATTTTTCTGAAATGTGCCTTTACTTATACTTACAATTTTATTTCTACTTAAATCTATCGTTTCTAATTTACCTAAGGAATAGAATGCTTCTTCATCAATACTATGTATTTGGTTGCTAAAAAAAGTCAAAGTCTTTATATTTGGCATACATTTAAAGCGATTTTTTTCAAGAGTTACGAAAAAGTTTGAACTCAGATCGAGAGTCGATAAGCTGGGAAGATTAATGTTATCACTTTCTGGTATACGGCTAATCTTATTCCAAGCTAGTCTCAAATTCGTTAGCTTCGTTAATTTTTCAAAAGATTTCAAAGGAAAAGTGTCTAAAAAATTTTCCGTCATATCTAACTCAGTTAATGTTTTATCTAAAGTATTAAATGCGTCCTCTGATATATTTGCAATTTTATTTCCTTTTAAATTTATCTTCTTCAATTTCAATCCATCGAATGACCTGGATTCAATCTCACGGATATCGTTAAGTTGTAAATCAATGGCTTCGATTCTATTTAGTTCTAGAAGCGACTCATGTGGAACCTTGCATAATTTTCCTGAAATTATGCTCAATGACATCAACGAATCGCGAAAAGGTGCAAATGTATTAGATTTAATTTTTTCTATTGCAGATTGTGAAATTTGTAAATTAATAATTTTGGTTTGAGGCGGAAAGATATCAGAATTCAGTTCCGTTGTAGAACTTTCGAGGTCATAAATGGACAGAGACTGAATAGCTCCTTTAATTTTCAGCAGCACATTTTTTACTACACCAGGTGTAGCGCTCGGGCACTCGAGAAATAAACCTGAAACAATTTCACACGCTTAACCGGTTTGATCATTATTTTAAATGAAGAGTAAAAAGGTCCCAGTGATCTTACCTTCTTTGAAATTATAACAAGGGCAAATAGGGTTTTCCGTTAGGCTCGGGCATTGAGATTGTTCTTCACCTTGCAGTATCGGTATATGGGTGATGATAAAAAAGATGTAAACGCCACATTTCGTTGGGGATAATTGAGCTATGCCCATATTGAGTCGACGTCATTTCAATAACATGATGCATTCGAAGATATGAATTTCGCAGGTCTTGCAATCTGAAACAAGGATAAAAAAAATTGTGTATGAGAAACAATGACACATTAGGTAATTACGTAGATTATTTGAACCACTAAAATCTTTTTATAATGAAATTCGTTGATTTCGTTCGATTTTTAATTACAGATATACATTTAAATTCCATAAGTAATGCGCATAAAAGAAAATATTAGCTAATGCGGTTTAAAGCATCATGGAATTACAAACAATCGGCTAGCTCCGAATGTAATAAACAAAGGAGGTGCTATTGTAAAACCTGTATAGCACCACAAAGGCTGCGGCGTTGTTTCTAATTTAAGTGTTCCACTACAGGGGCTTAATTAATCGTTTGTATCATGCTTTCTCTATTAACATTTCCTGTATTTGTTTTGCTGTAAGCAAAATAGGGCTGTTATTTTTTATATTCTGCTTATATGGATAAATTTAAAGATATTTAACTAAATAAAAATTGATCACATTGTTATAGAATAAGTAAAGTTAGTTAAAATTATTATTTAATAACCAAACTAAACATTTCAAGTATAAGAATCCAATCCTAAAAGCTAACTTAGAACAGAAAATGTGTTACATCTTGATACCATGCCGAGCTAGTCAAGAAGTTTTATAAAACACAAAGGAAATTCTCGTAGACATAGCCGCATGAAAAGCTAACGATGAGAACGCAAAAGTAGAAAATCTTTTACATTTTCACAGCGTCACAAGATTAATTAGCAATTTTTCTCGAACATTACAAAAGTAATGGAGTGGCTTACATCTTTTAAATTTCTACAAAAGTAAAATTACAAAGAGTCGTCCATCATATTCCGAAATCACAATATAATTACGCTAACGCGGAAATTCGTCTCTCATAATGTTTTCTAATTAAATTTTATCGGGTCTAATTTTTGAGGAATCGTCGTTGCGTCCTCTTTTTTTAGAACTGGGGCGTCTATTTCATCATAGCGACGACACTTGATAACGTTTGTTCCCGTTTCATTATTTTTGCGAACAGATTTTTGTGCGTTAACTTTGTTTATTTATTGGTGTCGTAATTCTTCGCTCCGAAGATAAATCTTTTTGTATTTGTTTGTGTGTTTAGAAATTTAGTTCCACTTTATTAAGTTTATTTAAATCGAGTTTAAGAACTACTGAAGACTATGACTATGGACCTAACGATCAAACATGTTTTAAATTAAACTATCAAGTATCTGGGAATACCTAATTACCTACTATTAGATATTACTTATTAGATATATGACTCTATCGATAATATATTTATATAGTTTATATCGCAGGCCTGCTCGCTAACAGTTCCGACTTCCATATGGATTTCTATTCGTTTATTGCGAGCATATAAAATATTAAGCCACGCCAAGCTGATACCGTCTATTTAATATCCGACTAAATGTCACGTTTCGCAGACTTCCTTTTATTATACGTTTATTTTTCGTGATATTGCACATGTCAGAACGCACCTTGATTCTATCTATATTAAAGGCGCATGTTATATTATGGACAGTAATTATTATCTATACTAATATTATAAAGCGGAAGAGTTTGTTAGTTTGTTTGTTTTTTGTTTGAACGCGCTAATCTCAGGAACTACTGGTCCGATTTGAAAATTTTTTTCAGTGTTAGATAGTCCATTTATCGAGGAAGGCTATAGGCTATATTTTATCACGGTAAGACTAATAGGAGCGAAGAAATAAAGGGAAAATGTGGAAAAAACGGGGGGAAATTATTTGAAAGGGCTTATTTGAACGCGCTAATCTCAGGAACTACTGGTCCGATTTGAAAAATTATTTCAGTGTTAGATAGCCCATTTATCGAGAAAGGCTATAAGCTATATTTTATCACGCTAAGACTAATAGGAGCGAAGAAATAGAAGAAAATGTGGAAAAAACGGGGGAAATTATTTGAAAGGGCTTATCTCACGAACTACTAGAACAATTTTTCTGTTATTTGGGTCAGATAAGAAGTAGACCACGTGAAGGATCATAGGCTATTTTTGTAGACTGATTTGTCTATGAAATATCTAATTTCCGCGGGCGAAGTCGCGCGGAACGTCTAGTTAGATATATTTAAATAATTATGTCGATCGCAAAAACACCCGTTTATTGGTAAGGATTACTACTTTACTACTAATATTATAAATGCGAAAGTGTGTGTCTGCCCGTCTGTCTGTCTGTCTGTTACCTCTTCACGCTCAAACCGCTGAACCAATTTTGCTGAAATTTGACATGAAGATACTTTGAATCCCGGGAAAGGACATAGGATACTTTTTATCCCGAAAAAATGTACGGTTCCCGGGCGATAAACGAATTTTGGCGCAACGGAGTTGCGGACGTCATCTAGTCTTATTATATATGTTACAGTCATAGTGATTAAAAAGCTATTATACATAATGCCTGGTCATTATATATAATACCAAAATTGAATAGACAATGTGATAAATTAATCATTTTATCCGGATATTATTAATAATAGCTGGTCAAAGTTAGCCAAAGTAATAAATACGGTATATCCGACTTATTATCCTCCTTACTTGTAAGAATAAATAATAATTATGACCCATTTATTTAATGTCAGTTAATTTTAAATATTTTATTATTCTTTAAAGAGTAATTCCAAATACTTATATTGATCGCTGTGTTTTTAGGGTTCCGTACCCAAAGGGTAAAAACGGGATTACTGAGACTTCGATGTCTGTCCGTCTGTCGGTCCGTCCGTCCGTCCGTCTGCCTGTCCGTCTGCCTGTCTGTCTGTTTGTCTCCAGGCTGTATCTCAAGAACCGCTATAGCTAGACTTCTAAAATTTTTACTGATTGTGTATTTCTGCTGCCGCTTTAACAACAAATACCAAAAACAAAATAAAATTAATATTTAAGGTGGGCTCCCACACAACAGACGTGATTTTTTGGGCCTTTATAGCTCGTAATCAATAATGGTTTTTACTATTTAATAATTAATAATAAAATTAAAACACAATTAATAATTAAGGGGGGCTCCCACACAAAAACACAATTTTCGTCTATTTTTGCTCTATAATGGTACGGAACCCTACGTGCGCGAGTTCAACTCACGATTTTTAAAAAATTTTGTTTCATGGCCAGTGAGCTTTAAATTTACTTTATTAATTTAAATTGAAATAACTTTAGAAAAATGTTAATAAACGTATAATTATTTTCTATGGCAATGTTATCATAGTATATCCCACAAACTATACATTTTGTGGTACACTTTATGAAAAAACTATAACGCCTATTAATTTCTCCTTTAACATAGTAATTTTTATTTATATGTAGATGTGTTATCATCAGTCAGTCAAGGTGTGACGACGCGAGCTCTCACAAAGCTCGGCTTTTAGCTAGTTTTAATTCTTAAAATAATCTTTATAATTGTTACATTTCAAATAACAGTATAATGTTGCTACACATGTAGTTAGGTATGCTTAAGGTAAATTAAAATATAATTTTATAATCTTTACCTACTTGTTTTATTACATTATCCAAGTCTTTGAAGATATTATATAAAATTGCTAGTTAAAGTGATTAATTCTGTGTCAATTATCACTTTATCTAAATTGAGTAGACATTATAAATAATGGCTAGATAATATATATAATATCCGGATTTATTACTTTGGCTGTAACATATATAAATCTTATATATAAAATTCTCGTGTCACAAATCACAATGTTAGTTACCGTACTCCTCCGAAACGGCTTTACCTACTGATTTTTACCAAATTTTATATGCATATTCAGTAGGTCTGAGAATCGGCTACTGGGTACTTTTTATACTGATAAGTGCATTTGTTGAATAAATAATAGTAAATTATTACAACTCGAGACTGACGGCGACCATTGTTTGTGCGACGCGCGACGGGATAGCGATGGACGTTGCCATGGTGCCATACTTATTTAGTCACTTCAAAAAAATAATATGGGCGAAATACTTTATATGGCAAAACAACGTTTACCGGGACAGCTAGTATAATATATAATAATATGTGACCTTATAATAAAATGACGTGTTAACATGATAAACAACATTGTCATACTCAGAATAGTTCGACCATGTTGTTTGAAATACTTACACAAAATGCATGTAAGCATTAAGCACTTTCCTCAAACACACCGCAGCCTCCAAGACAAGACGAGGTGTCACAATATATCCCCAATATTAGCGCAGCCTTTGTTTTCCTACCACGTTGTTTTGTTAACGAAATGATTCCAACAAGGCTTCCCTCAAATTTAATTTAGATTCTTCTTTTGGCACTTAGTAATGATATTAGGGTGGCTTGTTATTATGATTTGATTCAATTTAAATTTTACTTTGCATGTTATATTATTATAAAACAAAATATTTTACATATAAACACGATATTTTACTTTATTTGCCATAGTGCCGATTCATTATATCTGCTTAGTTAAATTAAAAAATTCCTTATTTCATATTTCCAATAAATATACAAAGCATTAATATTATTGAAATGTATAATATACTTACAGTATTACTTGTACTTGTAATGGGGATGACGACAAGGTCAAAGATTAACTAATTTTTTTAATAAAATAAAGACACAACGATAAAAAAATAGATGAGTATTCCAAAAATGCCAGCTTCATAACTTATGTATTTTTTTTTGTTATGGACCTTCTAAGTTGGATAGTCAAGTCGATTTTTTTTAATAAAATTTCTTAATTTTTGTATACCATTCGATAATTTACGCAATTTATAACAATTTTTCTTATGAAACCACTTTCATAAACGCAATATTTAACATAGCTATCGAACAAAATCTTCCTGCGATGCGTACAATCTAGCTAGGCGTGACGTCATAGTTTATAGCTAACATTTTGTTTGGAGCGTTTTGGGAAGGTATTTTATGTAAGCTTTGAGTTGTGATATTTCGGAGAGTTTTTAAGCTATCAGAGTCATTTTTTCACCAATGATTCTATTTTTGAATGGTCCTTACCAACCAGAAAAAAAAATTGTCGTCATGCCTATTGTACGCATAATATTATATTCTTTTTGTTGCGACGAAAAATCTAAAAGTAAAGAAAAAGCAGACATGTAAGGCACAAATGTCGGACATTTTCCTGATGTTTGTGCTTACCAAGTATTTATGTACCCCCAAAGTCACGAAACACGAAATTTACATTTTGTCACATCGACAATAATCATGTGAGGTACTTTAATCCCCGCCTGTACGGCAGCCGTAATATTTGACTTTTCCGCGTACATTTTATTTAATGAAAATCTTTATATAGAAAAGTTGCCTGTTTTGTTTGTTTATTTCAAAGCTAAACGAATATATTAAGCGAAGTAACTTGTTTGAAGAAGAATCGACAAACATTTTCTTAAGACTAGAAGTTAAACAAATATAGGTATCACGATGTTACCTACTATGGGTGTCTATGTGTATTTAATATTGATGGGTAGCATAATAACATTTAGGGCCTGTTTCACCACCTTCTGATAAAGTGCCGGATAGGCTATACACATCTATTTGACAGATTCTCCATACTCTATCTGTCAAGTTAAGTGGTGGATAGCCTATCCGGCACTTATCAGGAAGTGGTGAAACAGCCCCTTATTGTTTTATTTAGCCCTTGTAGCATAAGCAAAAAACATAGCGTCCATAACTTATTGTTAACGAAAAGCCCAACCCTCGTCCAACAATAGGTATTCTATTATTTATATTTCAACGGTTCCCACTTGAATATTAAGCCCTAGTGTCGTCCATTTCTTTTGTCGGGGCCTATAAACTTAAACGTCCCAACAATTCGCCCAACCATAATAAGCTGACTTACGTAAATAAAATATCAGAGTCATATCTACTTACCTAAATAAAATGTTCCCTAAATGGATTTTTTATGACAAAAGTAAATTGGTCCCGATAAGAATTCTGAACTGCGATCAGAAGAATAACTACGCCCCGATTCGATCCATGAAAAGATGATTACTTTGACAAACGTCCTCGAGGACGGTGATCTACTTCTGTATGTATTCCAATTAAGTTCCTGAACGGTTAAACGCTCCGACTTGTCGGGCCGTGTAGTCGGATTCAAAATACGTGCCTAGATAACTGATTAATTGGCATCGTATTTAGTCTATACTGAAATTATTTATGCGAAAGTGAGCCTGTCTATCAGCTGTTTGTTGCATTTCATAATAATTATAAGCTGACAGGGTGTATTTGTTTCCCATTATCCTAGTAGGTCTACGAGTCTTACATAATTGGATAACCGCTCTACCGATTTTTATGAAATGTAAAATGTACGGTTCGTACACCACAAAAGAATTTCAGCGGGAATGAATTTGTAACATTTCGATTGTGATGTTCTTTGCACGCTGACGAAGCATGTAGAGGAGTCATAAGAATTTGTATTTGAATAGTCGCGTTCGATCCTGATTGCTGTTATTTATCGAATTTCCCTGCCCTGCTCCACACAATTATTCCATAAATGACATTTGATTTATAAATTGAATTCGAACATTTCTGAAAATACATCTAATTTGATAAATGCATGTTGTTGCGGGTTTGATTTTGTTTTGGCATTACTGGTGTACATCGTTAAATAGTTTGTTATACATTCACCGGATTATAAACCGACTTAATGGTTGCTTTTATAATTTGTCGTGGCACGACATGGTGTGGTAATACTTGTGGACCTTTCAGGCTCTTGTACGACTTGTACGACGAAACGATAAACGTATAAAACAATTGATGAAACATAAGTTGCAGCCTTTTACTTAGGTTAGGTTAAACCTACGTTAGGTAGATACAAAATAGTAAGTTCAAGTCTGTTGGTACGATTTTTTTATCATTACTAGCTTCTACCGTTTTCGAATTTTTTAAATAAAATCCTGCAGGAGCCGTGAATTTTTGCATAAAAAGTAGGTATCTTAATAATATTGTGACATTTTTTGTCTTTAGTAAATTCTTTAAAAACGGTCCAGAGGTAAGGATTACTATACTATATTAAAACTAGATGACGTCCGCAACTCCGTTGCGTCAAAATTCGTCTATCGCGTGGGAACCGTTAATTTTTCCGAGATTAAAAGTATTCTATGTCCACCGGGACTCAAACGCCATACCTTTTAGCAACATCGGTGCAGTGGTTTGGGCGTGTAAAGGTAACAAACAGACAGAGACACTATCGCATTTATAATATTAATTAAAACAATATATTAGTATTGGTATATTATTATAACATTTTTTGTATTTCTGAGATGTTCTGTAATATTTTCGTAGACCTAATTACAAACGACGACGATGTAACAAATCTTAATTACTCATTATATCATTTCTCATAAAAAAACGACACGTTGTCACCTACATCGTTCCTCGTGCGTATACAGGAATTATTACGTTAAACACGCAATAAATATTATTTCTCCCGTCAAGTGGAACAGACAAGATTTGACTGGAACAAATGGGAACAAATATCGAGATTTGGGCGGGCGTAAATAAAATGTGTCAATAACGTTTCACGAGCTAAGCTCACAACTTATGAGAATACCAGCACATAAATGAGAGTGACACGTGTTCCGTCGTTTATATAAAAGCTTAGTCTAAGTGGGCCCCTAGACGATCAATTTTATTGCGCAATATTACGTTTTGTGCAATATTATTGACCGTCTAGGATTAATATAGAACGCGTCCGCCTTTCAATGTTATTGTCAAATAAGTTGTTCAATAAAATATTGTTTAATATTATTGAAGGTCTAGGAGGTCAAATTAGTTATCCGATCACATTAGTTCAGTAGAATTTATGAAATATAATAGAATAGCAATATTGTTAATAAAATAGATTTTTTTAACCAGAATTTGTAATTTTGCAAAATGAGTAATTGGATATCGTTGTAATAAGGTTATTCAAACTGTTCAAATATATTAAAACGTATACGGTATAATATTTAAGGTGTAACTGCACTAGTCGTAACTAGGAACTGCAGCTGCAGCCGAGCGACGCGACACTTTACATCCCATAGCACTAGATTGCCGTTTCGCGTAATGCAGCTTAGCTCATACGAACATTTGGCCGTGGCGTGTCGCGTCGCTTACCCAGTATATTAGATAGGCTGCCTTCACATTATGTCGCGGCTGCCGCAGTACTCGCGACGTAATGTGAAGGCAGCCTTAAAGTCGCCATATTAAGTTGTGGTAATATTAAAAGCAAAAGTAAGTATAGAGGTAATATTAGTCAAACTGTCGATGTCGGTAGAGTCTTTAGAAGAATGATGAGACTATTATTCGGCAATGTTAATCCAAGCCTGCAATTAGTATTTACAATAATTTCTGAAGAATGTCTCTAATTACACAGCTAGCAGCGGAAAAATAGAACTTTCCTCAAGTTTATTCAGACTGAATTTCGCCGTGAAAGAAATATTTCAAGCGTCAAGTGCTTTTAACTGCGAGATATAAGGAATAATTAAAATCTCGTACGTACTCGCTCCAGATACATGTAACGAGGTCAGAACATCCGCAAAATATTGCTCTCAACGATAATTGAATTGCGTAAGTGATTTTATAAATTAAGTGGCTGTTGGTCGATTAACTGAGTGGCTATGGGATCTTTAAGATCGTTATATTGAGTTCATTGTGGAGAGACGATGTTAGAGTTTGGCGGTTACCAAAAACCGTTTTGAAACGAAAGTTATTAGTATAAATATTTATCCAAAAACTTTAGAAATAGGATAATATATCACTGCAATGTTTTCACGTTGAGGCAGCACTAGTATAGACGGTAAACAGAAAGTTTTGCTCGACGTTTGACAACGTTTCTGTCAATATTTTGATATGACGTGTGCAACATGTCAAGTTTTGGTCGGATTATTTACTGTATGCGCTAGTGGCACCCTCTGCTCCGACTTTTGCGTAATTTTCCAATTTGTCAATATAAATCTACATATAATATAAACAGCAACATTTTAATATCAGAAACATTAATATTTTTAATTCATGACGTGAATGAGCTACAATATTTTAATGAATGGCTAACAAAACTTTATTTATGACAAAAAAGTCCAGCCACTAGTTACTACGATCAGGACCATGAGGCTATTCATAAAACTTCAACTGCCTCAACGTGGTACGTAGTATGTACTTATAATAAAAGTGTCCCGTTTTTACCATTTGGGCACGGAACCCTAAAAACAGGTTACATACCTCCACATAATAGTCTGTTAAGCTTCTGCATTTCAGCATAAAGCATGGTTCAGTAAACTAGCATGTGATGACGGTAAACCCTGACAGGCTTAGTACAATAGATCTAATACTGCTATTGTGACCTACTCACACATAATCTAGCAAATAATAGACGGTGAGGTGTAAGGGAAATCTGATGTGATTCCATGCAGAGACAGATTTCATGATAATAATGCATCACATCTAAGATAGGCAGTAGCTGCTTACTATACTAGAGTAGGTTATACGTCAAAATGTTATGATAATGTAAATAATAATGAGTGCATCAAGGACAAAGTGGAATATGCCTGCAATGAGATTGTCAATGCTGATAATATAATGCTATATATCATAATCACATTCGACAAAATTTAATAAGTATTATTATGAACAAAATGAATACAATGTCACACTAAAATTCAAGAACGGCTAAAAAATGTTGCTCAGATTAGTTTAGAAAATTTGTTTTGTATCAAGACCACAGCACAGGAACTTTGCAGACAAAATATTACATACTAGACGACGCCCGCAACTCCGTTACGCAAAACTTCGTTAATCGTGCGGGAATCGTACACTTTTCCGGGACAAAAAGTATCCTATGTCCTCTCCTGAGGCTCAAAGTATCTCCATACCAAATTTCAGCCGAATCGGTTCAGGGGTTTGGGCGTGAAAAGGTAACATACAGATAGACACACTTTCGCACTTATAATATTAGGTATGGATTTTACTGTAAATGTTTCTTAATAAATATTATTGAACGACAGAACGTGTTGAGACGTCAGAGTTAAAAAATTGAAATATGAACACAATACAATTATATTATTTAACAAACAAAATGCTTCAGAATATTTTTAGGTTAAGCTATAAATAAATACATCTGTAAATCAAATAAGTATGTATTTTAAATAGAACAAAATCTTTTGTTAGGTTCCTTTCAAGCGATTCCATCATTCATCAAATCATCACGTCATCAACATACGGATACGAAAATAGCAACCGAAGTAACCCTTTGTCTTTCAACCGATGTGTCGACGGCTTAGTAGAGAATATGGCACGGTACGAACTGGTGACACCGCTATACAATACTAGTCAGGACATTTTAAGGTGGCACCAGCGGTCATTGACCTTTCTAGTCTAGAAGCTACGTGAAAAATACTCGCACTGCATTCTATTAACTGAATAAAATTGAATTCTTGTAAAGAAATAGACTATTATAGTTTCATCGGAAAACGTCTTGGTTACCTCTTCGTATGATAATCTCCAACTATCTATGTGTTTGAAGTGATATAATTCATTGTCATTGTGTGTTCAGTGTTCACATCGTGTATGCAAAATACGATATCACCCTTAGACTAGAAACATCTGTCACTTCATTGTCAATCGCGGTTTGTATAGAAAATGACAAGTTTTTTGACAGGGAGTCAATGACCGCTACAGACAGAATTCCGCGATTTGAGAATAATGTGGATAAATGCAAAAGTCTCTATCAGCTACTAAAAATATTTTATGAGTATGGATACACTTTTGGTCCCGGGAGGACATAGTTTTAATTACGGAAACGTGCAGTTCAGTTCCGGGCGATATAGTAGGTATTATAACAAGATTTAATTAATAATTAGTACTTAAAGTATACTAGGGGAAATTACTTGTTTGCTTGTCCTCTTTATCCTTATCCTTTATAATATTAGTATTTTATTGTAAATAAAAGTGAGCATGAAATCCTGCATGTGTTGGGCAAAAGTAGTTTTAACTCTAATACTCTGACACCTAAATACTCGACGACTTGATGTATTATTACAAAAGTCACCACGTTGAATACATATACGGTGTTGTTTTAGAACCAGCTTTAGAATATAAAGTTGCCTTATATTTAGTAGTGACAGTTCATTATATAGTAAATCTGTGGGATACATAAGTGGTATGGTAAGTCAACATTACCTTTAAAACAGATCTTTGGGCTCGTTCCAGGTGTATCATAGTGGACTTTCCAGCACCACCCGAGATACCTAATGTGATCTACTTTTTCAATCACCTCACAAGAGCATGCTAATAAACTACATGTGGCTAGATGGATCTTGAGCTGAAATGATTGTTTTGGGGCTGTTGCCTGAGTCTTATAGAAGCACACGTATTTAGTTTTTTTTTATATTTAGAGATAGCAGATTTAGATCTAGCCACTCTTTTATGCCAGCTATGCCAATTTGGGTCTCTTTAATGACTTTTTCTCAGGTAGTATTATGGAATATAAGAACTTTGTCGACCGCATAGGAGATTACTTCAACCTTAACTTTGAGGACACTTTGTATGTCATTTATATAAATAATGAAAAGTGTCGGGCCTAGTACGCTTTCCTGTGGGACTACAACTTCTATATTTTCGCAGTCACTAAGGTAATCGCCCACTTTGACACATTGACTTCTGTCGTAAAGATATGTCTTAAACCACTGAAGTGGGAGGCCTCTGATACCGATATTCTCCAATGTTTTTAATAATATTGGCGTCGCAACCGTATCAAATGCTTTTGCTAAGTCTAGAAAAACACCAATACATTTTTTGTTGCCATCTAGATAAGAGGTCACTAATTTAGTCAACAGAGATACAGCATCTTCTGTGGATTTACCTTGCCTAAAACCAAATTGTTGGAGGGAAATTATATTGTTCGACTCAAGATATGATATAAGGCGCTTATTAACAACTTTTTCTAGAATTTTCGAAAATAGAAATTATCCTAACCCATTTCAGTTGTCAAGTTCAGAGTTATGGGAAATATTAGTTTTTTATACCATTTTGTTTTTTTTTTTAATTAATAAAATTGGGGCCGTCTATGGGCTGTTCGCCCATATCCTTTTTTTATTATTTTAGTATTAAGATTTTTCGCACCAAGGATAATTGAAATAATATTATTAATTTTAATTAATTGTAGTCCATCACGCCATGGACCTTTTTTTTTAAATTTTTAATATATAATAGAATAGATTATAATATATACATATAATAAATATGTATTTATTGTTTTATAAATTACATAATTATAATATTAATGTTTTGAACGGTGTGGTCCCAGTGTGGCGGCCAGTAGATCCGACATTTTTCGATTTCCTTAGATTTTATGCTGCTCCACCCTTTGCCTTTAGATGTTGTGACATTGGCTTGGTGGAGTGGGGTCACTCAAGCTGGGTGGAGTTTCTAGGGTGTTGAAGAGATATCGTTCTGTGTC
The DNA here is from genome assembly GCA_905187585.1 of Cyaniris semiargus. Classification (NCBI taxonomy): domain Eukaryota; kingdom Metazoa; phylum Arthropoda; class Insecta; order Lepidoptera; family Lycaenidae; genus Cyaniris; species Cyaniris semiargus. The sequence goes on from LR994551.1 coordinate 3,968,871, forward strand.
GAATCTACCAGATGCCAGCCAGTGGAATCGCCAGGACCGTGTCCTTCCTAACGCTGCAATATGTGAATTTTTGGGAAGGGCGAGGCTCTGTCGATCCCACTGACCAGTCCGGGGTCCACACTTGGGTTTTAATTATGTTATACCATTTTGGTTAATTTAGACGATACAGGCATCTCTGAACGGTACCAAAAAGAAGTGGCGACGGTCGCGGTCACTTCAAGAGTTTTTGCACCGAACCCAAACTCTAATTTCGCACACGTTCATATTATTTGATAAAAATAATTCGACCCTATATCCCGTTACCGGTAGCCAGTATTAGAGGATAATATTTCGCACGCGTTGCCATGGTAACTCAATTCGGTTAGAAGTTTATAAACCGCTGATTCTATTGAAATATTTTCTGTCACGTTGCTCTGAGGAAAAAGTTTTTCGTGTCCTTTCAATAACTTCTTGCCGCCTAAGGGCCTTTCCACACAACGTATTTTTTGCGCACTGACGACGCGCGTTTCTGATGCGCTCGTCTTCTGCGCGTTTTCATCGCGTTTTGGCAGATATAAAGTTTAAAACGTGTCGGCTTCCTTCCGTTTGCTGAGTGTTCAACTTGCGTTTGTATCGATACAAAAGAGCGTAAAAAAACGTCATGTGTAAGGGCCCTAAGACTTTTTGTATCAATGGTTATCGATTTAATAACTTTGTAAAAAAATAGACTTATATTACAATTATTTCAGCTATTTCATCCGTTGGGATAAATTGTGTCTCGTAGGAACTTTCATAAAATATGTAGATACAATTAAAGTAGGTGGTGGACAGACGTAATTTAGTGGAATTGTCTTTGCTTGACTACTAAATTACGTACGTTACGTAATATAATCTCAGATATAGCACGAAAGTAAAGGTCGTAAGTCCTAAAAATGTTTTTGATGATTACTTAAAAATTAAATACAATACTAATATTTCCTTTAGCTATTATTTTATAAAGTGTGTGATTATAGTAGTGCAACTCAATAAGTGTAACAGGTATTTGTTGAAAAGCCCAGAAAGATTCATAATTTCAAAAAATAAAACTATCGAGTCAAAATAAGTGAATCGTGTTTTTGGTTAACCAAATATCAAATAAATATACAATGATTAAATAAATCTCAATTTCATTTAAGTCAATCGTCTTCCGGGATCGTAATACTTATTAGAAAACACAGCAAAATTTGACAGCCCGCTCTTAACTTCTCATTCAAGCAATAAAATAACATATTTTGCAAATTTCAACTAAAAGAAATAAACATTAAACAACGGTGCTGAGTGCTCGCACGTTTTCTCTACAAACTGAATAATTTCAGAGTGGTATATGAATTTGTTCAGATTCAGTTAGTTTTAGATTACCATATAACGCTCGTGAGCAAGTTCAGAGGGATTACAGTTTAAATGTTACAGTAAGTCCTGTCTGGTGTTAATCCTTTAAGTTACGGCGCTAACACTAGGTTTAAACGTGTTTAATCTCTTTCTTGTTAATTTAGTATGGATTATTGTATTACATCTTAATAATATTATCCATGTGTCTGCCTATTTATGTTAATATTCAATTTACTTAATCAATTTTCAAACCAGTTATAAGATTGTAGAGTAAAATAAAATCGGCTAAGTGCAAGTTGGACTCGCGCACGAAGGGTCCCGTACCAAAATAGAGCAAAAATAGGCTGAAAATTGTGTTTTTTGTATTGGAGCCCCCCTTAATTATTTCATTTATTTAAATTTTATTATAAATTATTAAAGTAAAAATAAAACTGAGTATTTCGTGAAGTGCCTATGTATTGCCGCTATTGCTATCGAGCAATAAATAGCAAAAATTCACGTTTGTGGTATGGGAGCCCCCCTTAAATATTTAATTTATTTTGTTTTTAGTATTTATTGTTATAGCGGCAACAGATATACACAATCTGTGACAATTTCAGAAGTCTAGCTATAGCGGTTCTTGAGTTACAGCCTGGAGACACACAGACAGACAGACAGACAGATGGACAGACGGACAGACATCGAAGTCTTAGTAATAGAGTCCCGTTTTTACCCTTTGGGTACGGAACCCTAAAAAGATTACTTTTTATTATGTAAGAGATTGTATTTGTGACTTATGTTGGAAGATTAAAATAAAATTGTCTTGTCGCTCTCTAAACGCTATAACATTAGATACAGAACAAATGATTACTCAAAATTTTGGATAATATTATACATTCAGGAAAGTAATTTTGATAATTTATTTAATTCTGTCCATATTCTGTTGCGATAGAGAAAAAGCGCACGAATCCATCTTTCATGTAGAAGTTGGCCGATACCCAAAACCTCATCGAACATAATATTTAAATCACTCCGACATCCTTTCTGAAAATCCTCGATCTAGGATAGTAAAATTTCGTCTTGTTTCACTACAAAGCATAAATTATAATATTGTTTCCTTCATTGGCTCAAGGTTAGGTTAGAATTTGATCAACCGCAAAATCATTTATTTCAAAATGCAAATCACTTTTGTTTGTCTTTCGCGACTTGACGCATTCGCGACGCACACTTCATAGCTTGAGAGCTCATGCCTAATTTTACAAATACCATCTAGATTTATAATTAACGATTCATCGCGAAAAAGTGAACACCATTAAATATCTAGGGTCCTAGAAACATAATATTACGTCCTTACTTAACCTAATAGTAATTCGTGGCAATAAATTATATACGTAGCCCTGAAGGCAGATGCGGTAAATACCTCTAAGTGGAACTAATGAAGGTAGGATCAAATGGACTCCAGCATTTAGTAGAGCATTACAGGTCTTAAGACCGCGTCTGTAAAAAGGAATTTCTATTTCACAGCGGATCGCAGTATAAAATTGAATGAAACACGTTACTAAACTTTCCCATTGATAGATTTTATTATTTTCTTTTAATAGTACAGGTTCCCTAGAACCAATTTTTTTTTATTACTATCAAGCTAATTTTTCGTGAGTAGCTTCATTTTGATAAGACGAACAACAATTTCACTGCGAAAATTCTCGAAAGTGGTAGCTAACAGATTTTTAATAAAGGATCTAAAGGATTTAATATTTTGATTTGATGGTCCTAAAATATGGATTGTTCTTTTTGTAGGACAATGTTACTCTTAAATTATTTAACTATTAACTTATCAATAAGTATACAAAAAATCAGCTGGTTAGGGTTCCGTAGTCAACCAAGTTTTGTTGATTACAGAACCCTTAAACCCTTTCTCTGTTAGCTACCACTTTCGAAAATTTTCGCAGAGGAAATTGTTTTGTCGTTTTATCAAAATGAAGCTACTCACGAAAAATTAGCTTGATAGTAACAAAAAAAATGGTTCTAGGGAACCCGGACTATTAGAAACTTAACTGTCAAAAGTATTGATATGTGTATTTTTTTCGTGATTTTCTTTAACCTTTAAAACGACGAATTGTTCATTTAATTTTGAAAGATATAAATGAACTAAAAAGTATTAAATAATTCTTATTAATCTGTACTCAGTATTTTTGTTCTCAATCTTCATTATTATGAAGTCGGTACCAGCTAACCTAATCGCCAGTTCTATGGCAGAATATAACTGCAACTTATAGGACTGGTACCGACTTCAAAATTATGAAGATTGAGAACAGAAATACTGAGTACAGAATAAGAATTATTTAATACTTTTTAGTTCATTTAAGAATATTACTATTGTCTTTACCGTCGGTTTTAATTTTTTGTTTAAAAATAATAATTTTACTCTTTTTAGTTACCCTTAAGGTTTTCTGTACAGTTTTGCGTTTTTACTAAAGTACTTAACAAGATCATTCATATCATATATAGATCACTACAATTGTCACAACAAATTTCGAGGAGTTCCCTACATACCTCATGAACCCCGTGATCAAATTTCTACCGAATTTGATGTTATGGCTACCAAAGCCATAACATCAAATTCGGTATCAAATAATAGTATTATACTTTAAAATAACAAAATAATATTAAAATCGATAGACAAACTACAGAATAATGATCGAAAACATCAATCTCGATCTATAAGACTGTGAAAAGTACCAATAATAGGGTCATAATGTGATGATGTATGGTGTAGTGATGATTATGATGATGAATATAATCAGCATTACTATGCTGCTACTGCTACTGCTTATGCTTTTGTTTTTTTAAACAACGCTGAAACTCCCAAACATGTATCTATAAGGAATCAGGAGTTCTGTTCAGCACCTTCGAAACCGTGGTATACCATGGTGCAAAATCTTACTTTTTGGTAGCATATGATCAAAATACATCATATAAAACCAAAATAACCATATATTTCCATTTGAATTTCAAGGAGTCCCCACGATTCCTCATGGTTCCCATCATCAGACCACCACTTTTGTGAACATGGTACCAATTCGGAATAATACCCTATACAACAAAAGTAAAATTTTGAAAATCGGTTCGTAAACAACGAAGTAATCGTTGAACATACATAAAAAAAATCTACAGCTGAACGTATAACCTGCTCCTTTTTGGAAGTCGGTTAATAAAAATATAAAAACCCGTGTTACAGTAATTATAGTGTCTGTTGAAAGAAATGAAAATAAAACCTCTATTGAAACTTGTAGCTGTAACACAAATATTATTTTAGAGGTATTATTTGTTTGCTGACGAACAATAACTGCGCTCGCTCGCACAAGTGCACAGGAAAACAGGTGCACAGCCGGGTTAACTAAAGACAAATGCTATGTCCCTGTTACCTGTACTGGTTTTTGGGAACGGGGTTCTAGAGGATTAAATGAAAAATAAACAATACGTGTGGCACTCGGGGACCGCCGCGGTAAAGCTATTGCATAGCATTTTTTGTCAACTTATGCAATTATAATTCGCATACGTCTAGTCGCACGCCCACAAACACCGCTGTGCCCGTCGGAGTGGAGGGTGTTGGTTTTTCGGTACGGAATTTCTCGATTCGGTCGCCGCGCTCAAAGCCTGCTATAAAAGTTATGCTATAGCTTAAAAATTGCCTAAGAAATCGTGAGATTCATTTAGAAAGATGTAGAGTTTAGTGGTATGTGTAACTGTAGATGTGTATTAAGGATAAAAGTTTATTGGCATGCTCGCTATATAAGTAAATAATTGTGGTAAAAATATTATTATACACTATAATAATATTTTTACCGTGTGGTGGATACATGGTAGCCTCAGGATTACATTCTGCCACCCAATGAAACATTTAAAAGTTAAAACATTACTTTTACTTCAAAGAAGCTCTTTTTAACCCCCGACAAAAAGAGGGGTGTTATAAGTTTGACGTGTCTGTCTGTCTGTTTGTCTGTCCGTGGCATCGTAGCATCCAAACGGGTGGACTGATTTTGATCTGGTTTATTTTGTTTGAAAGCTGACATGATCGAGAGTGTTCTTAGGTATAGTTCATCATCATCAGCCTGCTCAGTGCTGGAAAATCGCGGTTTATCTGGTTCGTGAAAGGCCGTTAGCAACTTGCAGTCGTTTGATGGGTGTTATATTTTGCATTCTGGTTCATGACATTTATGAATTTATTATGTATACACATTAATGGAAAGTTGACCTGGTGCTGCAGCATCACTTGGTAATCAATAGGATATCCAACTCCTCCCCAACTTAGAGCAGAGGTTTCGTGTTTGGGCTCATTTTAATTGCGACAACCAGTAAGACGTAGATAAACAGTAAATATTTGCATGCTGCTGCTGCAGCATCACCTGGATTCTATAGAAGCTGAGCACCATATATAAACCCAAAGTGGAGGTTTCATGTTTGGACTCATATTAACGGTCTCATCGAAGAACACATTTATAGATGGTATTAAGTGGAATATTATGATCTTGTTAATAGGAATTATTCTGCACTATAACCAACACAAGTTTAAAAATCAGCCAAGTGCGAGTCGGACTCGCGCATGAAGGGAATGCATGAATTTATTATTAATTATTAAAGTTCAAATATAATTAAGGATATTGTGAAAATTTTAAGTGCTGTTACCATTATTGATTACGAGCGAAAAAACCTTAAAGAATCACGTTTGTTGTATGGGAGCCCCCCTTAAATATTAATTTTATTGCGTTTTTAGTATTTGTTGTTATAGTGGCAACAGAAATACACAATCTGTAAAAATTTCAGAATTCTAGCTATAGCGGTTCTTGAGTTACAGGCTGGAGACAGACGGACAGACGGACAGACATCGAAGTCTCAGTAATAGGGTCCCGTTTTTACCCTTTGGGTACGGAACCCTAATAAAAAGCATGAAATAAAATTTAATTAAGAAATTTAAAAAAACCCCGCCAAATACCTTTAAAAAGTAATGAAATAATATTTACTGACTTTAAGTTTAAAGTAATATTTTAGTCCATAATTGTTGTCAAGGTGTGTCAGGGGAACGCTAATGTAGATGTTGGATTTCACATAAGTAACATCATCGTTTAAGGGTCAGTTCACAGTGAACGAACGAGACAGTCAGCGACTTGGCGATACAAAATGCAAGTCGCTGTTGTCGTAGTTTACTTGGCGGTCCCCGGACACACCGTGACAACAATCATGGACTAAAATATTACTTTACACTTGGGAATTATTTAAACTTAAAGTCAGTAAATATTATTTCATTACTTTTTTAATTTTATCTTTTGTCAAATGCATCATAAATTTTTTCATCTGCAGCAAGGTTCGTTTTTTGACCTGTTTTAAATTGGTCGTTTTGTTCTGTCATGTCATTACCGTTTCAAGCCGTTTACTCTGCATTAAAATCATGCCGGAATGTGTCCAAAAATTACACCAATTTTAGCTGCATTGTTATTTCAATGCGAATGTTATGCGCTCGGCGGTGTCACACTTTTATTTTGCTATGTACATATATCGGAAATATTTGTGAATTGTGAGTTGTGACATTAAAGAAAAGTTAGGGATAGTCAGTAGTCACATTGCAATGTGACAAGGATTTTGTAGTACTTAGATGACATGAGGGAGTTGATGTAAACGATCACTCAAAATCGCACCAACATTAGATCATTTCATCCGCATACCTTCCACTCATAAACTTTATCTGCGGATCATTTTAGTCATAATTCACTTGAATTGGTTCCCCTATCGCATGGTATATTTTTCGCGTGGGGCGATGGCGAAAAGTTGCAGGAGGTATGATTCCGAACAATTCCTCAGAGCACTCCCCGTGATCCAACCGATAGAGGATGCAGAGTGAAGCTACATCTCGGCGTAATTCCAAGGGGTCCAAGCTGTTTGAAACATTATGGCAATCAACAATTCGAGCGGCCCTTTGTTGGATACGATCCAATTCCAATTATGTAAAAAAGGAGGGGCATACGTACCCACCACTGTAGCACTTTCAAACATATACCTACCAAATGAAAGGGCTTGAAAAGTAAAACATTTAATTGTATGACGAAAAATCATTAAACCGTGAGAGAAGAAAGTTAATGAGGGATGTGCTACAGCTTGGGTACGGGTTACATACAAAAATGCCCCTTGTCCTTTATATCTCTACTTAGTTTACTAAGCTTTATCTGTAAACATTAATATTTATTTAATTAGCGTCTCATTGAAATGCATTAACATGTAATGTCTAATAGCAAATTGTCTAATCTCTGTCTTTGTCTAAGCCAGAGTGTTCTCAAAGTGCATGTTCCCGTATAAGTGCTTTATGTCATCTCCCGGGACTGTTCAGTGTCGTGCGATAGCTATAATAATTGCGTTTACATATTATGCAATACATTTAAGAGCCTTGTTGTTCTGTTATTAACATGTGCTGTAGATGCGAAGTAATATGATGTTTATATGTAACATGAACACACTCTAATCGAAATTAATCCTACTAATATTATAAAGGCGAAAGTTTGGATGTATATATTATGTTACATGTATGTATGTATGGATGTATGGATGTTTGTAACTCTTTCACGCAAAAACTACTGAACGGATTTTAATGAAACTTTACAATAATATTGGTCATACATCAGAATAACACACAGGCTACAATTTTAACCGACTTTGAAAATGGTGGAGGTGTTATGTTCGTTTTTTTATGTTCAACGATTACTCCGCCGTTTGTGAACCGATTTCTTTTGGTGTATAGGTTATCATCCCAATTTGGCACCATATTCATAAAAGTGGTGACCTGATGAAGGGATCCATAAGAAATCGAGGGAACTCCTCAAAATTTATATGGAAACATGTGGTGACTTCGGTTTTGTGAGCAGTATTCTAAGCATACGCTACCAACAAGTAATATTTTGCACCAAGGTATACCATGGTTCGGAAGGTGCTGGGAGAACTCCTGACTCTTTATAGATACAAGTTTGGGAGTTTCAACGTTGTTTTAAGAACGGAAAGCATATGCTGCTATGCAAATTACATTCATCATCATCATCATCACTACCATAAACAATTATAGAACTTATTCCGTTTTAGGGTTCTGTAATCAACAAAACTTGGTTGACTACTGTACCCTAAAACGGAACCCTAACCAGCTGATTTTTTGTATATTTGTAGGTTAATAGTTATATAATTTAAGAGTAACCTTGTCCTACAAATAAAACAATCCATATTTTAGGACCATCAAGTCAAAGTGTGAAATCCTTTCTATCTCTGTTAGCTACCACTTTCGAGATTTTTCGAAAAAAAAAGTTGTTTGTCTTATCAAAATGTAGCTACTCACAAAAAATTAGCTTGTTAGTAATCACAAAAAAATTTGTTCTAGGGCTCCCCCCTCACTAATAGATTTAAGAGCCTTGTTGTTCTATTATTAGCATGTGTTATAGATGCGAGGTTATATGATGTTTCTATACCTTCCAATAAGATCCTTATCCTTAGATCGAAAGTAAGAAATATTCTTGAAGCTTTTCAAAATATATTCTGTTCTTGTTAAGGATTTGGCATTGGCATATTCTGTACAAGTATATAATATTGTATTAAGACATTAGTTAAAAGTTCATGTAAAATGATTGTTTTATGAGTGAACCGAAAGAAGTTATTGAAAGAAAAAAAAAATTGTGGCGATAACATTTGTTTACATATTTTATGTATTTGCATGGATTAGAGTTCTGTAATCTGTAACAGCCATTAACGGTAAAAAATTTATTATTGCGTAGTTCTTGCTGAGGAGCAAGATACTTACCGTACTTCTGGGTATGAGAAATAACTTAAACAGTAACATTTAAATAAAGTATGCTATGCTGCAGTATTTCGTCAATATAAATAGTGTAATAATGAAGACATGAGTGGAAGAAGCAGGTAAGTAACTGTTAAAACATTGCCATTTATTTACATAGGCTTTAGGGCCGGGAAAATTAATTGAAATAAAAAAATATAGATTTTATGCATAGCCAGATGATGAAGTATGTAAGTTACTAGGTTTGTTTAAATTATAAGGTAAAAAACTAGTAATTGTCCTTATGTTATAAAATATTAGTTATCTGGTTCTTCCACTCACGTCTTTAATTATGTAATTTCAAAATTACATTCAGATAATGGGATGCATATTGCCTATAGCTATAAGTAAGGTCGTGCCACCTTTGTGTTCAAACATCATGCTTTTGTTCTCATGAGGCCTTGTTTTGGCTCTTAGCGACAAATCTTGAGGCATTCAGAAAGAATATTCTTGTCATTATGAAAAATCATAAAATGAATCCAAGATTACCTTTAAAGTCTGTATTTATACATTTTGTTTGAAACTATTTTTGATTTATTTCATAATATTGAAGAAAAATATTCATCCTTTATTTTAACTTGCCTTTTATTGTTACGTCAATGCTTATTTGTTATTTAATTCTTGAAATAGCAACATCAGATTAGCATTCGAATATTTGTTAATAAAATATGCAATTGAAAAGCGATGTATTGGGTTTGGGCATGATAACGATGAAAGTATACAATTGAATTTCATGAAACTTTCTGAAAATCTTTCCCTTTTAGGAATTGAATAGAAAAAGGGGCGCAACAAAAGAAATCTATTTTTTCTATATTGTTGTTTGCGTCTTTTATTTCCTTACCTGAAATCCCGGGAGAGAAACCCGATGTATCGAAATATTTGAAAAAGATAAGAACTTTTTTCTTTCATCATCAGTGTCTGCGAGTTAGTTACATCCTCTTACCTGTTTACGCTTAAGCCGCTGAACCGATTTTGATGAAATTTTGTATGGAGTGTCCGTCTGTCTGTTACCTCTTTACGCTTAAAATGCTAAACCGATTTTGATGAAAATTGGTATGGAGATAGTTTGAGTCCCGGGAAAGGACGTAGGATACTTTTTATTCCGGTAAAATGTACGGTTCCTGCGCGCTAAACGATTTTTGGCGCAATGGAGTTGCAATTGACATCTAGTAATATAAGTAATCAAAAAGCGAAAGGAAACTAAGCTAAGTAACTAAGCTAAGAAAAAAAACTAAGAATTTTTTAAGTAATTTTAATGATTATTTTGTATAACATAATATTAATATTCAAGAATTAATATAATAGTTAGTCGTCAGTCAGTCCTAGTATTCACGGAACAAACATTGATCTTCATCGGATCATGATCATTACAGTTGGAAATATCCGAAATTAGACCCTGGGGTAAAACCTACCCCATGAGACAACTTTACAAGTGATGCTCGTGTATGTTTTCAATATAATCATTTTAGCGCCGCGCCGTTTCATTATTTTTGTCATTGTCAAAATCATCAAAATTAAAAAAAAAAAGTTTTATTGAATTATGCATTATCAGGGAAATTGATTCATAGACATTCATAGTATACAGGTGGATTCAAAATTTTAGTCGGGTTAGGTTAGGTTTGCATATTATATAATAATAATTATGTTGGGCGTTTCTCATTATATATATGCATAAGATACAATTTCCTTATAGTACGTAGTCATAATTATTTTGGGTGACTCAAAACAAAATATCTACAAAAACAAAATAAAAATTTCGAATCACACGAACCTATTCAATTTCTATCAATACTGGCTCTATGAGCGAAATGACAAATGGCACAATTAATAAAGTACAATAACTATACTGTATTTAATTGTAAATACCGTAATTAACTGTTCACGCATTTTGTACAATTGCAATTGGAATGACAAATGTGAATTGCTATCGCGGTAATTTCAGCATCGATCATTCCAAATCGCCTGGTTAGACACTTGCATTGAAGGGTTTGTTTTGACTTATAATGGGGCTATTTCACTGCGTTTATAAACTGACCTATCAAATAACTGTGCTTCGTTTTAATTACTTTTCGTCTAAGAAAAAAAACTTGATCAAATAATGTATAGGTTGGAATAGAAGAAATATCTGAGAATTATAAATTCCTAGTAAGTATATGTGGGTTCAAAAGTTGAAAGAATAACATTATTATGAGAATAAATTGAGATAATTCCATTATTATAGAACTTAGCTGTAATTATTAAGGTCTGAAATAAAAAAAAATACTGCCAAGCTAGCAGTAGTGATGAAAATTCGTTCGTCAATTTGTCGCTCCCAAGTTTCATTCCATGAAAAGTCATCAACGGACAAATCAACGGAAAAGCGGGATCAGCAAATTCATGGAAAATTCGTCGGTTTTTGGCTTGGCTTAAAATTTTACTACAAAATTGGCTGAGAATAAAAACAAACGCGGGTATACGTGCAGTGCGTGGGACGCCAAATCGACTCTTCGTAGAGCAAGGGACAATCTACAAAAAATGTAAATGTTTTTTTTTTTTTTATAGACATAAGGTTTAGGTATATATTTTATTTACTAGCTTTAATCCGCGACTGCATGGAATATAGAATTTTTGTGTGTTTAATCATTATTTTGCTGCGATGTTATTTTAAAACTGCGGTATATTATTTGTTTGTAACAATAATATAACTTTTCTAATGAGTAAGTCAAAGATATTGTATTTTGCTGGGTATATTTTATTAGTACTTTTATATCTATGTCGTGGTAATTTTATCTAAACATTCATATATCATTATTTGTGTTATTGTTTACGAGCCAGAAAGATTGAGGGAAAACTTTGTGAGAATTATGGCCGCCGTGTTTTCGTTTGGAACTGCTTTCCTAGACAAATGGCTGCTTAGTATCATGGCTTTCGTTAACGCGGGTATACAATAAATATCAATTTATGTATTTATAGTATTAAGTCTTCGCTATACAATATAATATTTAACGAAGACAGAAAATAAATTGAGGTCATGTCCAAATATTACGATAGACTTGTATATTTTGCATAAATTAAAAAATTAACCCTCTACTAAGTCATATACTTGCACCTTTATTAATAAGTCAGGTTGCACCTTCATTGATACGAATTTCCCAAATGTGAATATGTGTCTAAAATTAAAAAATATAGAAATAACATAGATAGTTAAAATATCTTTGTAACGGCAATACGTACAGTTTCAGATATAGATTAGCTCTTACGAAGTTGCGGGAAACAGTTATGAAATAATATAAGTTTGAAAATACACTTAAAGTTACAATTGAAGGAATCGAAGGAAGGAATTTAACTTTAACAGATTATACAAATCAGAAGTTGTCTTCTGGTTTGCGAAACTTGGAACACGCTGCAAGAAGAGAATAGAGCTAGCATGATTGTAAGCCATTATTTGTTTTACTTGATTATAATAATGGACACCGTCACAGAATATATATTATGACACCGTTAAGCATTTGTACCTATATAATACACAAATGCCTAGAAAAAAGATACGTATTGAATTATGAGTGCAGTCATGTTCTTTAGATCATTTAAAACAAGACTGCATTCATAAGTCAACAAAAAAATGTGGGTTAATACACAGCGACCATATTGTATTAGGCCCACTTTCTCCAGCCTAGGATTCTTAATGATTTTAAATAAACCTTTTTCAATAATAAAAAAGGGATAACTAAAATGTAATATAAATAATATCGTGTTTATAATATATTCTCCGTAACATTTTTGTATTCTGAATTTTAATAAAATCTGGCAAACGAAAAATTACAGGCCACATTTCAATGAGCTTATTATTATACCCCTAGCTTCGACGCAGGCGAAGTCACAGGCATAAGCTCTTCAGTTCATTTTAATTTTACTGGCAAAAACTCTGTATCTGGATTTTTATTGAAGGTATTTTTAAGGCATTACTTAAATCATATTATTTATGGATATGTTCTTCACAAACTAATGTATTTAGAATTAAATCAGCTATGTATTATGCAAAGATTCTCCTTGAACTACATCTAGATATCCTACAGACAAACTTGGAATACGCCGGCGGCTTATCTCGCGAGTTCTCGCAGCAAATACTACGGTCTAATTACGAAGCAGATGATTTATAAACAGATTTTCTTTAGCCTATTTTATCTATGATCTACTATAGGTCTACCAGAATCTGATGGCAATTTTTGACAGCAGATTTTCATAAAATATCCTTGATCATTGGATAATTTTTTATATTACATACAGAATCAGCCGCTATAAGAAAAAAAAGGATCAAAATGTTTTATTCCAATCACCCTGGTATTGCTAGAGTCAATTTATTTTCTCACTTTTTGCCATCAGATTCTGGTAGACCTATAGTTATAATATTATTTTGCCTCGTAAATAACTTAAATATTTTAAAAACTAGAGACTTAAAGCTCTAAAGAAATCATGTATATTTTACAATTTCTTTGTTTTATTCCCGTAAAATAAATAATATTATTTCACTTAAAAATATCTTGTCTAAGCATAATTTACTAAATAAAAATAGATGGTATTACCGTGGCTGTAGTAATTAAATTTGAAGTATAAAAATAATAACAAAACAAAAAACAGCAGGAAATATAAACTTCAAATCTCGACGACCTCTGTGGCTCAATTGGTTGAATGTGTGGCAGCTCAAGCCGGGGGTCGCGGGTTCGAATCCCGCCGACGGAACAAAAAGTTTTCAATGTTCCCGGGTCTGGATGTGTATTAAATATGTGTATGATATAATAAAAATCTTAAATATATGTATAGTATAAAAGTATTAAATATATTTCCGTTGTCTGGTACCTGTAACACAAGTCCTTCAGGTACTTAGCACGGGGCCAGACTGACGTGGTGTGAAGCGTCCATAATCTCAATACTTTAAACAGAAACGGGCGTAAAAAAACTTTAATAAACTTTTAGCGCCGATAAAACTTACCACTTTTACAGAATTACACATTAACGACGTCCATAACTGTTGTACAAACACGTCAGAAATCCAAATAACTTTACACTGCGTTCGAGAGTTGTTCGAAAGCGATATAGGACGGGAGCTCGCGACCGCGCTGGCCCCTCTCTCGTAGCTCACTGGAGCAGGGATCCTGGAGTCTGCGTAGTGCATCCCTACAGATTGCTATGTGGAATAAGCGCTAATAAATTACGTACACGCGTTACGCGAATAGCCATGTTCTTGATTGGTCTGATGTCCCGCGAATGCTCTTAATTTTTTAATGACTGCTTTTAGATCAAGATTTCTCAGCTTTATAGATGCCGGCATTTTGCAATTAATTTTTTTTAATATAAGAGGCAAAAACGAATTAATTGCTTTCAAATTTTAATGTAACATAGACTACAGAGTAGTGTTATCCTTTCATGCGAAAATATGTATGTCTGTTTTGCTTTCACTCATAAATCGCGGAACCGATTGATATAAAATTTGACATAGATACCTATATTTTAAATGCAGGTACAGCATATGGAGTTTATTCCGCAACAAAATGATAGATATATATTATATAAATATAGTTCCTACAGGATTTTTACGCCAGAAAAATGTTACTAAAATAAACCACCTGAAAGGACACGAAAGTTTCACACAAAACCAAACGCTTCGAAAATGAAGTTTTCTCTTCTCATTGAAGTTGGAAATTAGGGAGTTCGTCTGTCTCGTACGAGCACTTAATATATCTTTACCGCCACCGGAGTGGCTGTTGATATTTGTGTCACATACCATCTTTAAAACATCCTGCGGAGCGTTAGTGAATAGTTCGTTCTGAATCATATTATCTCTAGCAAAACCTTTATGGCTAGGTAATAAGGCTTACTACAGGAACTCCAAGGTAAAATAACTTCGAACTACAGTTTCGAATGTCGCTGCAATCGAATTGGTTTTCAACGGACAGAATCTGGAAAATATAAAAGCACCTTACAAACTAAATCCAGCACTCCCTGATAGTATTAGCTAGTTACGGGTCTGGCGTACGAATTGCTTTCTAAAGGATTTGTCTCATTGCCTTGTGAAAGAACTAACAAAAGTCTTAGAGCCAGTCCACACGGCGCGTTGAATTGCGTTGCGTCGTCGCAACGCAAATATTTTGACGCATAGCCGGCCACACGGGCGCTGAGCCATCGCTTCGTCTCGGGGGCTGTTGTCCGTCATGTGTGCTTTGCGACGACTCAGCGCGCCGTGTGAACACCTTGGATTATTTGTATGTAAAACAACGCAACGGCAGCGCTGCGTCGACACAACGCTGACGCAACGCGCCGTGTAGACTGGCTCTTAAGAGGGAACGCGGGTGCAGTAGAATTTAAACGAAGAAACTGTTGCCATCACGCTTCACCCTGCGCCGGCACGTGTATTGTGATACAGACAGATACAGTAAATCGAGGTAACGTAGTCCTCTGATTCCTCCTTCAAAATAGAGCCTATCTATTTTTTTTTTCTTTAAATATCTTCAGGAAGAGTGAGTCCATGCCTCTATTTTTTTATTTTATCTTAAAGATCTTTCAAATTTGTTTTATGGCCGGTGGATTGGCGGGGTACGGGGCAGTCATTTTTTGCGATTTTTGAAGGGTCTTTTTTTTTTATTTATTAGTAAATTTAGAAAAAATCGAACGTAGAGTCATAGCTTCAACAGATCCCAATATTGTATAAAAAAAATCATTTGTCTAGACGAATTGTCCAGGGAGTAAATTGGGGAACCGTTTGTATGGAAAAACAGTGTTAGCGTTCCCTCTTAAGAGACTAAAACCACACAATCCGTACTAATATTGTAAATTCGAATGCGTGTCTGTCTGTCTGTTACCGCTTTACGCCCAAACCGCTGAACTGATTTTGCTGAAATTTGGTGTGGACATACTTTGAGCCCCGGGAAAAGATCCTACTAATATTATAAAGGCGAAAGTTTGGATGTATGTGTGTATGTATGGATGTTTGTTACTCTTTCACGCAAAAACTACTGAACGGTGTTTAATGAAACTTTACAATAATATAGCTTATACATCAGAATAACACAAAGTATACAATTTTAACCGACTTTCAAAATGGAGGAGGTGTTATGTTCATTTTTTTATGTTCAACGATTACTCCGCCGTTTGTGAACCGATTTTCAAAATTTTTATCATCCCAATTTGGTAGATACCATATTCATAAAAGTGGTGACCTGATGAAGGGATCCATAAGAAATCGAGGAAACTCCTCAAAATTTATATGGAAACATGTGGTGACTTCGGTTTCGTGAGCAGTATTCTAAGCACATGCTATCAACAAGCAAGATTTTGCACCAAAGTATACCATGGTTCGGAAGGTGCTGAGAAAACTCCTGACTCTTTGTAGATACAAGTTTGGGAGTTTCGACGTTGTTTTAAGAACGGAAAGCATAATATGCTACTATGCAAATTACATTCATCATCATCATCGTCACTACCATAAACCATTATAGAACCATGTATCGTCCCGTTTTGACCCTATTATTGGTACTTTTCATAGTATTTAATTATATATCACTTAAACCGCGGGGCACAGCTAGTATAGAATACTTTTATCCCGGAAAAATTTACAGCTCCTGCGCGATAAACGAATATTGGCACAATTCCGTCGCAGGCGGCATCTCGTTTCCTATATAAATGTTGATGATGAATGATGATGCAACAAGAAGTAAAACATCATTATATTACAGTCCAGTACAGTCTACGAATAATAAAAACTAAGGAAAAGTAACTCCGTCAAAAAACATGTTCTACAATACTTGTCAAAAATGTGTACCTAGGTCCTAGGTACACATTTTCAATAGGTGGCCTTCAGCGGTATCGGGTTGACGTTACATGACAGTTCGAAAGGAACCAAATTTAAAACGGTAATAGTATGGGAGTAACGTTTCCTTAGGGTTTGTTATTTGTAGAGTACAGTGTAATATTAATATAGGATGCGTTTAATATGTGGCTGTAATTAGAACGTTCTTACGGCGCGCTCCAGAGTACTTTGAAGTCTGCAGCTAATATGCGATATCTTGCTTCGTACTTAGCTACTTCATATTGACAATAGAGTCCAAAGTCCAATGACACGTTGAAATCATTAATAACCTTTTGACACTGAGAATGATGAAAGTGAATCAACATTTAGCATTCATTACAATGATTCCTTACGAATAAAAAAAAGGTTTAACCTATCACGGTATATCTGATACCATAATCGCACTTAATGAAGAAAATAAAAAAAAATCAAGAGCAGGGTTACCAACTTAGGGGATTTCTCCCCACATTTAGGGAGTAAAAAATCGATAGGTGTGTTTTTTACAAGCATAACTTCAATCAAGTCTTTAGGGGAAATTTTCAATTATTATGGTAAATTTCGGAATTTTTGACTTACATTTAATGTTGTAATATTAAGGAGTTGGTAATACTCGTTCCAAAGAAAAATTATAGCAATTCAAACTTGCAGCTTCAATCCTACGAGGATGTTTTGACTTGTAGCCGAAATTAGAATAGAATCGATACCGCCATATTGTAAATGCTACTTGGGAGACAGAATACAGATGTTTCGCATAATAAATAAAATTCTCATGTCGCGTTGTTCGTTGCCAAACTCCTCCGAAACGACTGATCCGATTGTGTTGTAATTTTGTGTACTTATTCTGTGGGTCTGATAATCGGCCAATTTTTTTTTCATTATACAATTAACTTTACCGTACCAAATGGCAGTGAAGCCTGAATCGCGCTATCCAAATTTTTCTAAGATCGAGACATAAGCAACGTCTCCTTGAGAATATCTGAAATTATGACAGTGGGCTCAGACATACTGGACACACCGTATATTATGGCAAAACAACATTTGCCGGATCAGTAATTGTACCATCGATGAAATTGATTCATAGGCAGTTGACACTGTCGAAAGACCTACGTCATTTGGTCGGATTATGTCAATTTAATACTAGTCGAGATCTTTCGGCTCAGTTTGACATAACGCAACCAAATTATGTAGATCCGCCTTCTCCCTAGATATGAATCAACTTCTCTGATAGTACTATAATAACGCATACTTGTGTAAAATATACCAGCGATAGCAGCCAGCATCTAGGGAATAACCGTAAAAAATAAAAGTGTTGCAATTTCCGTATGAAATATTCATACAGGTGAGTGCGGGGAAAGAAAGGAAAATTATAACATCGCGTTGGCAGCACAAGATTGATTCGCCACCCGTTTATCTACTACAGAGCTTGTACGTAAACACCTTACGAGTTCCTTCGAATTCATACGAAAGTGAAAATATAAAGTTGAAAGAAGTTGAATGGCATTTCTGAATTCTGTAACCCGTAACAAACTATTGCATATTAAGTTTCGAATGCAGTTTTGTACTAAATACTAATGAGCACTAATTGTTTTATACAATTGTACTTACTAAATGACGCCCGCAACTCCGCTACGCTAAAATAGTTTTTTTTTAGTTAAAAACTTGTTTCAAGAAATACGTGTTTATTAGTAGGCCCACTGACCTCCATTATACAAGTACGCTGGACCTATGATACCCACTTTTTTTGTGCCTATTTGAAGCGGAATCAGCGCCCCCAGCGAGCGGGAAGAGAACTAAATTTGACGTAACTTGCAAATGGCCGCTTAATCGTTATTGGTTGTCATCACTAGTATTAGTTCCAAATACTCCCACTACTGCTATCAGCGCCAATATGGCGACTTTCAAACGTCATTTTTACGTCAAATCATAGACAAATATATTTGGTCAATGGTCAAATTTAGTTCCTATTCCTCCCATCGGGGGAGCTGATTCCGCTTCAAATAGGCACAAAAAATAGCTGTCATTTCAAAGGGTATCATTAGTCCAGCGTACTTGTATAATGGAGGTCAGTGAGTAGGCCTTACAAGTTTGTAAAAAAATATGTTTGACATTTATAATCTCCGTTACATTTGCAAGGTTTATAAAAAATATTTCCTTTACTGGTACAATTAGTAAGTACATTATAAACGTCTAAATTTCAGATAAAATTTGCAAAAAGCAGTTATTGGAGGCTTATACTGAATTTGTTTCTCCAAATTTTGTGTTCGCGTTTTTTTATAAACCTAATTATAGTGCAGAAGATACCTATTAGTTCACAAGTTTCAAAGAAAGATCCTTTACAACACCATAATCACATACGAGCGTTTGTATGGAAAGATGGTCGGGTTGGCCGCTCTTAAATGACGAAATCGGTTTAGCGGTTTGAACGTGAAGAGGTAACAGACGGATAAAATAAGTATGGATAGTGTGGATTCCAACGTCTTCAATGATTATTATTTAAAACTAAATTTAATTATGAAAAATAATAATATTATTATAAGCAATGCGTTGAGACAAAGGGGTTGATCATATTAATATTTTAAGATTTTGCAAAAACAATGTCCGTCGTTTTACAAAATGCGTCGCTAATTGACATGGTGTGTGGGATGCCTTAAAAATCATAATATAAACGCACCTGATACTTAGAAGACGATACACATATAAAACTATTATTGTGTCTTATAGAAATATTCAAATGTAGAGCGATTGTTCAGTTATTACTATTTTTTATCCGACTTCCAAAAAGATTATAGTTGTTTTTTTTTTTAAATTGGCTGTTGATGTTGATGTTAGTTTCTTTAACCGCGAATGTTAAATGAGGTTTTTAAAATTAAAAGGGTAGGCAAAGGTAAATAAAGCTAAATATTATACCCGAGAGGCTTACAGTTTGAAGCTATGTACAACGGTTTTAATTATAAAAATGCTTGTTGTTGTTTAACAAAGTCTGTATGTTTTATGTATTTTCAGTACAATTTCGTGGAACCCATCGAATAATGTTAATATCTGAATTTAAGCCTTTACGGACACGTGCAAAATCTGTTTTTTTAAACCTAAAAGTAAAATATAATGTATTGAAAAAAACATAAGAATAAAGAAAGGCTTTGGCTGGAATAATAAACAATTTTAACTTGAATAATTATGAATCCTCTGCATCAAAACTTAAGCTTTAATGCAGTCTTTAAATAGTTTCCAAATTGAAAAATCGCTTGTTTGTTCAATTAAGACACTTTTTGGAGCCTGAATTAACGCTTAAATTTTTACCCGAATATCTCGAATAGGCGCATTTTTTCGCCAGAATTCATATTTTGAGTCGTGCAACATTTTTGGAGAACATTTTCCAGTGTAGCTCACACCATAACGTAAGCTAATAAATTCTCCTGGGTCAGCGGGTATTGACAGAGAGATAAAGAGAAGCTGGCTTTGTATGGGATATTGCAAACCTGTTGTCATCCGATAAAATACGACGGCGGTGAAGACTAAATTGAATTTTTACGTCTTCCTCCACATGGCATTGTGAATATATTTCAATGTTTCTTGGAGATACGAGAGGATATAGAGTTTATGGATAAATCATATTTGGGTAAAGGCCCCGCACAGCTGTAAGATCGCTCAGCAAAAATGGAAGAAAATTTGTCAGCTTACGATTTTTAAGCTTTTAATGCTACTTGCTTTTACTATTTTTTAAGACTGTTGTAATATGGTATACAAAATGGGCTAGAAAACAGTGGGCAGTTGCCGTGAAATTCTGTTTTGCACATACTTATCTCAGGAAACGTCATATGACGCATATTATTTTTGTGTTGAGAGTATTGTAACTTTAAATCTATATCCACTATAAGCCAGTAGCAACACTAACAAACGGGTTTTAGTTTAATTATTTAGTACTTTACGCCTTCTCTATATTGTATGATCAAGGTGAATCAATTGTAATTATTATATAACGTAATAGATAATATCGTCTAGAACAGGGGTTCCCAAACTTATTTTGTCTACTACCCACTTTGAGAACAAATTATGTTTTAGCGCCCCCATTATTTCAATTTAAAATGCATCCAGATGAAATAAATTACCCCCATGCCTCTACACAACGCCCCCATTTTTTTCTGGGTCCCACACCGCCCCCCTTTAGACCTTCAGCGCCCACCCAAACCTTGATAACAGAATATTGCCTTTCTTGTGATTGTGCTCATATTGATAATTAATTTCAGTAACATAAAATATATTTCATAATATTATTATTGTTATATCTATGATGTTTATTGACATACTACGAATAATAAATACTTTATTATTCGTAGATGACATACCAATAATTTAGAGGATAAATGACAATCCAACAAGTTTACGAGTATGTACGCTTTTGAAGATAAAAATTACAGAAAAAAGCGTGAAATAATAACTTTACGAGAGAGAGAGAGAAAGAAAGAGTTTAGATATATTATTATGATATGAATGGACTTTAACCTCTTGGTGGAAATTCATGTTTCACAGTATACAAATTTCATGCAATTATTCCACTTTACTATTCATTAAATTTTGTTACAATTTTAACACCTGAGGATGATTATATCGAAACCGGTCGTTTAAAACATTAAAATTGTAACAAAATATATTAATAAAGTAAAATAAGTGCATGAAAAGTGTATATTTATTTATACTATGAAAGAGTTTAGGGTAAACTAAAATTTAAAAATAAACTCAAGTCGAGGCAATTCAGTTGACAATACGTTAAATATGTGGCAGTCACCTTCCATCAGACGATCAACTTTCTTGTAACATGATTTGCTTCTGTAAAAGTTATCCCTTAATCGGGCACAGGGAACTATTTTCTCACCCTCTCAATCTAGCTAAAATTCCGAATATTTTTGAAATAGCAACCTTTTATGTTGTTTTTTTTTAAACAAATAGAATCTAAGATAATTACAACATTATCTTACTAGCAACCCAGCCCTTTCAAATGTCATGTGTCAATGTCAGAATCAAATAAATGTCAGTTTTGAAAAAAATGCGCGATTTTCACATAGTGGAGACATAAATCTGCAAAGTTTCTTCAAAAAAGATTCTGGTAAGTAGATATTTTCAGTGCAAAAACATAGTGTTTATGTGGTTTTGATTAATTTGAAATACATACTTGCAAGTGGGAAAATAGTTCCCATTGTCCATTAGCAACTCTATTTTGCGTCACTATATATAAAAAATGTGTCTGTATCAACTGTGTAAATGTCTGATTAATGTTTTTTTTGAAATAAATAACTTTAAAAGTTTAGATATTTTATTGTTTATTGGATCCTTTATTCGCATACTGATACATAAGCTAGTTTTAATTTAAATAATTTTGTGCACATTTATTGAAGAAAAAAAATTCAAAAGTAGAGTCAGAGCAAGTAACTAATCTATTTATTTATAAATTTATAGACGTAATCGGGCAAAGGCCACCTTGGGTGGTCATGAACAGGCAAAGGGAAATAATTTCCCACCCGTAAAAACATAATTATTTTCAGTTTCAGTTATTTATAATTGATTTTATGTACACAGATATCCTAATTGACCTAAGAACATCTAAGCCATGCAAAACTGTTTTTTTCGTTATGCCCGATTAAGGGTTAAATTAGGATAAATATCTGGCAGTAAGTTTCCATCAGACGATCTTTCTTATAATATTATGTAAAAGTTATATTATTCTAAATATAACTTTTACATATAAACGTTAACATCCGCAAGCGATAACAATAAACCAAAGTATGTTTCTATTACGCAGCTCATAAGCTCACTCTTGTCTATTCAAAGTTGTTTTACCTCGGATTATCTATGATAATGGCTTTTATGTCGTTAGCACAAAGGCCTGGCCGGTGGTAAAATAGCTTAGAACAGACCGTAGATAGAGCTGAGGCCACATTACTCTTGTGCGTTACGGTACGTACCCAACAAACATTTTTGTCGTTTAAGTGAAAGTTATATGGCTTAAAATTCTATAAACATCGTATTGAAGTAACTTTAGTCTATAATACGACTTAGTGTCTCTTATTTTTATACTACTTGCAGTCGTATAGAGTCGTCGTTTTCACTTCTTTGCGACTATTTTATATGACCACCACACAACTTTCAATAGTATAACCGGCGCTGTCGCCCTAGTAACGTTTGTACGACTTTTATACCAGATCCATTGTATGTATTAGAGTCGCATGAATTACTTTTACGTGTCATTCGTGAAAAAGTGGTGTATGGCACTCCTACACGATTTTTAGTCAATTTGAAATGCTATTATGTTACTATTAAATGACTGAGAGTCTCATAAGTGTTGAGTATTGTAATATTTATTATATTCAGCCATCTTTCTTTAACTGTAATAAATATTTCGTCAAAATGGATAGAAAAGGCTGGGCTAATGTAAAAAGAGTGGAGCTTTTAAAAGGAAAGTTAAAAAAAATATATGTACTGCGCCGCTTTTTAATTTTATTTAGTTAAATTTTTAAAATTGTATAGGTACAGTGAAATTAGTCGTTTGAAAGTTGTGTTACAGTTGTGTCTTAAACCATAAGTTGTATAAAAATAACTGTTAGCACATTAATTAAAAATATACGAAGCAATACTGTTTAATTTTAAGAATTTGAAAGGCACGTAGGTTTTATTGAGAAAACTAGCGCATATTACTCGATAACATTAATTTCCCAACAGATTTCATCATCCACTTCAAGTTTTGAAGATGCAACACATAGATAATTAACAAAATGGCTGCTAATAAATATTTTCTGTCACAGTTTTGAGTTTGAAATCTTCAGCTTACTACAAAATCCTTTGTAAAAGTCGTCATTAGTACTGTCGTTTGGCAAAGTGTAGTAAAACTGAGGTAAAAAATACTATAACGCGACAAAAAGGTATACTCACTACATTTTTGCGACCACTACTGCACCACTAACTATGTTAATTATATGACGATAACGGGACTCTATTGCGACACAGATTCGTATAAAATTGGCCTTTTCTCGGTCTTATCGACGTATCAACGACGTAATTGGCACGTCGTGACGACTTCAAAAATGTTTGTTGGGTAGCGTCGCGTCGGCGCGTCGGGACGTTATAAGTAATAACGCTTAATATTATTGGCAAAGCACGTCAATGCAGTAAAAAAAATTGCGCAACACGCTATTTTATTAATTTATTTTATTAGCGTAAAGAAAATTATTACCAACTTGTAGACATGACTAAAACCAAACTGAATACTAAAAAGCTGAATTACATACCAGATAGCTCCGGATACCCGCGACAGTCGGTAACACAATACAAAATGGCGATAATGAACGCGTCATTTACCATAGAACGTCGGATAGGAGATGAGGCAGGATACATCATCTCTTATTCGTCGTTCTATCAAAATACCGTACAATCAATTACTATGCAACGCATCAAAGTAGGCCTAAAATAAAGTATTGAAACCGTCGGAACGGCACTGCTGCCGTACCGCACCGCATCAGAGCAATGTGGCTTCGCTTAGTTCATATTTATGTTACATCTATTTTCATAATGCGAAAGTGGCTATTTACGGAGCTCTTCCTGGTGAGCCGCTATGCACACACCAACTTTCTTTTGACGCATATACTACGGATAAATGCGCATAAAAAATGAGGGCATAACTTTTAAAATCTTAAAGAGATTTTAAAAGTTATGCCCTTTTAAATCCCGTTATATTTTTATTCCCCTTATATTATTATTTAAATTACTTTTATTAGTCATGTTATTGTTGAAATTACTTTTAAATCCCGTTTTATTTAATTTTGATATTTTCAATTTATTTCGGTCTTAATGTAAACAATTTAGAGAGGCTAAACAGTTGAATTTTGCGGTTATACTAATCTAAGGGCCTGTTTCACCACTTCCTGATAAGTGTCGGATAGGCTATCCACCACTTAACTTGACATATGAAGTATGAAGAGTCTGTCAAAAAAGTTATGGATAGTCTATTCGGCACTTTATCAGGAAGTGGTGAAACAGGCCCTAAATGTCGCGTATTAACCACACAATAAAGAATGACGATGGCACATGACGATTTTATTTTTTGTTTTATAATGAAACTAGGGACCCTCCCCGGCTTCGCACGGGTATAAAATATATAGCCTATGTCACTCACTGAAAAAAAATAGCCATTATCTGTCGTAAAGTAAATGACAAAAAAATGTTATTGTGGGATATCCATAAGAGACATATACCATCGCGGAGTTTTCTGTGGACCTTTTCAATATGTACAATACTTGGTACATTATTTTGATAAATCTCGTAGGGTCAGCCTGCGTTTGCAATGTAAGCGGAAAAAAATGTAATTATTTACGACATCACATTAGAAACCCAAACAATAACAGTATTTCTCCACTATTTAATGAATGTTATTATACTTATAACCTTCCTCTTAAATCACTCTATCTATTAAAGAATACCGCATCAAAATCCGTTGCGTAGTTTTAAAGATTAAAAGGAACAAAGGGACATGAGGTCCAGAAGGACTATGTTTTATACTTAATATGTATAGATGAAAATGAATTAAAATAGAGCAGCAAACGCCTAGGATTCACTCAACGTTTAAACATCTATCTATAACTGAAAACTGAATAAAATGTATTGAGTGGTTTATACAACTTTTTTTCTCTCGAGACATAAGTGATTATAGATGGCTAAAACTACTTTATTAAATCTCACATTTCGCTCGCGGCCTTGTTCGCTCGAAAAATATTCTTAGCATATACATGCTAAAAGTATACACTTTTATCCCCAATTTCCTCAAGGATGGAATTTTGAAAAATCCTTTCTTGCTCGATGACTGTGACTGACTACATTTTTCTCCCACTTCAATTTATATTACTATTTTGTCAAATTCTCTATCAAAGAGAAAAATCACTCAAGAGTCTGTGGCTGATATCAAAAGAATCTACTGATATCGATCATTATTATTAATCCACCCTTAGACCTTTATAGGCCTAACTGGAGGATTATCGAGGCTATCACCTACATGCCCTCTTGAGAAAATTTCGGATAATACCACTTGAACAAAATTTACGGATTTTTTGTTCGAGATTTTCGTATATCGGAAACCGTACATTTTACCATGATGAATATTTACTTTCGCGAAACTCAAAGTGTCTAGTCTCTAAATATTAATATTTAGAGACTAGAGTCAATTTATACTAGCGCAGAATAGGCACACACGAATTACCAAAAACTGAATATAACAAATTCAACCTTAACTCCAGAGCGTAACGCACACATTACTTCTGCGGGACCAATCAGCGTTGGCCGCAGCGCATTCGCGCGAATTCGCGAGAATGCGCGCGCCTTTTTAAAATCTCAGAAGTAATGTGTGCGTTACGCTCTGGGGCTGAGGTCGAATTTGTTATGTTCAGTTTTGGTAATTCGCTTAGATGCGCTTCGACTCTGCGCTAGTATAAATTATTGATCCTTATAATAGACGCAGACAGACATACTTTTCGATTTAAAATGTCAATATTATTATATAGTATGGTCTTTACCAATCGAAACAGTGTTTGTTTCGATTGGTAATTAAGAATGTATTACCTTGGTCTCTTTCGACTGAGATGAAAAAATTAGAAAGGTTTTCCCAAAAGCTACGTTTATCAAGCAATGTCATAAACATAGACGAAACTTTGGGGGTGGATCAAAAATTCCTAAAGGTTATCGTCAAAACTCATTTCTCGCTTCATCTATCAATGGACATCGGAATTCAAAGGTTGGACAAACTTGTTTGTACATTTATGAAAGTTTTTTTTATGAGCATACATGTTTTATGTTTTGTAAGCCGGCCCCTAGACGAGCAATTTTATTGTCAATATCACGTATTGCGTAATATTATTGCGAACGTCTAGAGTTGATATTGAACATCGCGCGCCTTCAATCTTAATTCTCAAATAAACGACTACAAATACAAATATTAATTAAATAACTGTTCAATAAAATTGAAGCGTGATTCCATAATTGATCATGATTCAATAAAATTGACAATAAAATTGTTGCTCGTCCATGGGCCGGCTAACACGTGTTACCTAATCTCCTTCAATAAGTATGTAATTTTAAAAATAAATCAGAAGATTTTCCTTCGGAACACCAATTATCCGCATAAACGGATATGCAAAATAGCAGCAATTAAGATTATAAAGCACGAATAATCGAGCGATTGCCGAGCGAACGTGGCAATCACACGTGGCAGACTTTGTAATTAAAATTTGATTTAAATTGGAGCAGACTGATCATTTCCTTTTAGATGTAATTATCCTGGCCACCCTTCATAATTTGTCAATGATTAATTGAAAACGTTTTTTAATTAAGTATGTTGTGCGCTTTATGTTTTTAATCAGTTTATTACGTAAATAATATTTAAATTATAATCTTAAAAAAACTCCACAAGCGGTCCTTTTTCGGTAAAATATTAAAATGCATGGCTTATGAAACAACAAGTAGAATTGCAATTATAATAATGCATTCTGTAAGTTAACAGATGCACAATATTATATTAAAAACTAGATGACCCGGTGAACTTCCTATCAATTCCCTTCTAATATATTTTTAAGCCTTCTCTGAACTTCCACG
The DNA here is from genome assembly GCA_905187585.1 of Cyaniris semiargus. NCBI lineage: Eukaryota > Metazoa > Arthropoda > Insecta > Lepidoptera > Lycaenidae > Cyaniris > Cyaniris semiargus. The sequence continues at coordinate 3,996,506 of LR994551.1, forward strand.
AAAACGCACACGCAACGAAGATGCTGTGAACTGGTGTCGCCAATGCGAAACTTATTTTCAATTATTAAGCGACATGTTCTGCCATCTACAGGGTGCAATTAAACCTTCCGTCCAAATTTCGATATATTGATCCTTGTTAAAAATAAAAATACACGTATGTTTTCTTTTATAATCACTCAGTACTAAAATGTTGAGAAATAGCTTCCGAAAGTTATCCTAAAAAACACCATAATTAATGGACACTACGCGTCTCCGGCGGGTGACATGCCCCCCGCGCACGCGCCTTTCCCCGCGTCACCCCCGCTTTACTCATCGCCGCGAAGCGACCGTTCTGCAACGATTTTAAGTGGGATAAAATATGCTATTGTAAAAAAAATTAATACCCTACTTTTATAGGTTAAATAGACTCTCCTAATGATACCTAAGCCCTAAAAAATTTTGGCCGAAAGGTTTAATTGCACTCTGTATAGTTTCTGCACGTTCTTTTATACAAATAAAGTCCTGCCTAGTAGCATATAAAATCTTAAACTTGTGCTGTAATATTATTATTAATTCGACATGTGCCGCCTCCTAAGTCCTAATAATAGTTCCTACGAGTTTCCTATTGGAGTCCATGGATATGAAACAGCTCTCTCAAGTGACAAGATACTATTTCTGATTTTGGCTAAAAAGAAAAAAAATAAAAAAAAAAAAAAAAAATTTACTTTAGTTTAAGAGAGCAATACACATTCCCTTAAAGTTCTTGTCAAGCCTTAAAATAAGTCGGTACGGATAGATTTTGCGGGAACCTATTTAAATCGGCCGACTATGTATTTCCGATCGCGCAACTTATGCTCTGTGTCGGCTTATCTCGAGGGAAATAAGGAAAAGCGGCGAATACGCCTGAGGTTTCGCAAAATATGCCTTTATGCCTTCGTAGAACTTTCAAGGTAAAATGCGACCGTCCCAGTTTAAATGTTTTGACGGGAAAAATGGAATTCGGGAATGTCACCTCAGGTTTAACCAGAAAATTAAATTAAGTAAACCGTTGTATAAAATGACGTAATATATTTTTTAGTTTATTATTTTGCAATTTGGATCTGACAAGCCTAAAATAGGACAGTTTAGAAATAACATTTCCTAACATTGTCACCTGTATAAATAATAATGAATTGAATTTTGTTAGTCTTGCCAAAACTCGAGAACGACTGAACCAGTTTTTAGTCTTGAAATATTCGTGGAAGTCTAATAGTGCAGCGCCCAGAGGGCCTCCGAAAAATTTGTAATAGTGAATGGATTTTTGTTTTTGAGATGTCATTTTCTTTTTTACACTATAACTTGCAAAGTTTACCAAAAAAAAATTGTGCTTTTAATTTTTTAGTTATATAATTAATAATTAATATTTCACCATATAAAACCAGTCGAGAAAAAAAAATCTTGTTCCTGTTATTTAATGACTCTTATCCGATTGCTTACATTGAAAATTAACCAAAACACAACTTATTCCGAGGTATGCTCATCTAGATACAGAAATATTAATTTTTAAATCTAAATCATATATGTTTTCCACTTGTTTTATTTTTTTTAATATAAGCAACGATATGAATAAAAAAATGATAATATACTTTATTATTTTGCTACATAACTGAACTGAAAGAAATGCAGGTTTTCTTCAAAATTTTAAAATTAATGAGTGTAACTGAAGTGGAATAAAATAATTTAAAAATCAAAAGCACAACTTTTCAGTAGGTAAACTTTTTTATTTATGTTATCAGCTGAACATTCCTTTTTTTTCTTTTCAATTTTCATCCACTATTACGGAAATCGGAGGTTTGCATGATTTTTACACTCTAGACACTCCACTAAAGGATAGTTTACATTATGAGGAAATTGATACGAAGTTCACCGGGTCATCTAGTTATGATTAATTATTATAAATTACGTCTACGTTGTAACGATAATACTTTTTTAAGGTGCTCCCTCACCGGGAGCATTCGCTTGTAATGTAACGTTACAGAGTCGAGCATTATATCAGTGAGGGAGGAGAACCGAGCATTACAATGCGCACCTTGTAATGATACAATGTGTAATAATTTGACACAACTTGTAACATCAATGCTACGTGACAGTGAAGTCAACGTGCTATGGAATGCTCAAAGTCGAATCTATAATGTTACATTACACGCGAATGCTCGTCAGTCAGGGAGGTAGTATTGTAATGTTATCCTCATAGTCAAATCTATAATGTTACATTACACGTGAATGCTCCCGGTGTGGGAGCACCTTAAGAATTCATTGAAAATATACAATATTGTGTCTAATATTGTGTCTAAAACCTATATAACTATCAAAATTTTGTCAATCTGGCTTGACTGATCGTCCTAAAATATAAATCAGGGACGGTTTCATGAACAAAAGACGAAGAATCTTTGAAATATTTTATATTCGCTAATTGGCTGACTTTGTAATTGGCAGACACAAAGTGATATTCTACATTGCTCAGTAGGTTTACCGTTATAAGGCTTACCAACATTCTAATTGTTTTCATTTTCATCCAAATTTTGGTGACAAAATATAATAATATTAGTAATTAGTTTCAATTTAATGATATTGTGACATATTTTAGGCACTGTTATGCCCTTTTGAGGGTTCCGTAGCCAAATGGCAAAAAACGGAACCCTTATAGATTCGTCATGTCTGTTTGTGTGTCTGTCTGTCTGTCTGTCTTTCTGTCTGTCTGTCTGTCTGTCTGTCTATCTGTCTGTCTGTCCGTCCGTATGTCACAGCCGCTTTTCTCCGAAACTATAAGAGCTATACTATTGAAACTTGGTAAGTAGATGTAGTCTGTAAACCGCATTAAGATTTTGATACAAAAATGGAAAAATTATTAAACATTTTAGGGGTCCCACAGTTGTAACTGAAACAAAAAAAAAACATTCAACCTATGCGTGTGGGGTATCTAGGTCTTCAAAAATCATATTGAAGTTTCTAATATCATTTTTTTCTAACCTAAATAGTTTGCGAGAGAGACTCTTCCAAAGTGGTAAAATGTGTGTCCCCTCTCCCCTCTAACTTCTAAAGTAGGGGGCGTATTAAGTCTAAAAAAATATATGATGTACATTACTATAAAAACTACCAATAAAAATTGGTTTGAACGAGATCTAGCAAGTAGTTTTTTTTATACGTCATAAATGGTAAACCGTTAATTTAACTTTCATTAAATCAACTGAAATGTAAAAATAAATCAAAAACCTTTTAATTTCATAAAAAATAAACCTTATTGCTGCTACGGAACCCTTCATGGGCGAGTCCAACTCGCACTTGGCCGATTTTTTATTTGATAAGTAAGGTCACTTGGTTGTCAAATGAACTGGTATGATTTGACAAATGACTGGTTTCTTTGGGTCAGTTCACATTGCAATGTTATGACATGTCCAATATAATACAATGTTCTTAGGGTTCCGTACCCAAAGGGTAAAAACGGGACCTTATTACTGAGACTACGATGTCTGTCCGTCTGTCCGTCTGTCTCCAGGCTGTAACGCAAGAACGGTAATAGCTAGAGAGTTGAAATTTTCATAGATTATGTATTTCTGTTGCCGCTATAACAACAAATATTAAAAACAAAATAAAATAAATATTTAAGGGTGGGTCTCATACAAGAAACATGATTTTTGGCCTTTTTTGCTCTATAACGGTACGGAACCCTTCGTGCGTGAGTTTGACTCGCACTTGGCCGATTTTTCAATATTCTGTTCGGTTATTTTGTTACTTTGTTCCTTTTTGAGTCTACATCAATTTTGGTGTAAGAGAATTCCACATAATTTTTTTTAGACTGGAAGCTTAAAACCGGCCAAGTGCGAGTCGGACTCGCGCACCGAGGGTTCCGTACAAACCTGCAAGGTTTACAAAGTTTGATTTTGTTACAGCTTAAAGGTATTATAGACCTGAGTATTTGGTATGAATTTCAATTTAATACCTCTACGCGTTTATGAGGAAATGGGTAGTAAGTTTAAAATTATTAAAAAAAAATATATTATGTGATGTAACTAAAAATTTATGGTTTTCGTAATTTTTCCTTTATCTATGCTATAAGACGTTGCTTCGTACCAAATTTCAAGATTCTGAGTTCACGGGAAGCACCCTGTAGGTTTTGATTCCCTTGCAAGTGTCGAAAATTTGCGGCATAAACGGCTGTATCTTTTGATTGCGTTGGCTTAGAAGTTTGATTTTTTCACAGCTTCAAGGGACAGTAGACCTGAGTAATTGATATAAATTTCAGCTTCATACCTCCACGCGTTCCTGAGAAAAAGGGTCTTGACAGACGGACGGACGGACAGACGGACAACAAAGTGATCCTATAAGGGTTCCGTTTTTTCCTTTTGAGGTACGGAACCCTAAAAATCAGTCTTTTCGAATTGGCCTCGCCTTAACTACACTTGCCCTGACTGAGTTTGCCGTATCTAGGTAAAATCTATGTAACAGTACAGTACACAGCTAGTTTTGTAAACTCTAAACTCAAAGTCGCGAACTCTAAACGATGTTGATAAAATGTTCCATCGCACAAACATCCCAGGTCTGGCGCACTCAATTATCGGAGTTTGGCGCACAAAGAATTCCACATCCTCGTTTTGCGCAATCCCATCCAACTTATTAGCTTTAGTTCAATTTAACGTTTCGGAAAATCGATTAAATTGAGTGTTCGTAAATTGTACAATCAGTGGTGCGAGATTAAGTAATTTTCACCTGAAAACCATTCAATAGTACTTAGTAGAACGTATGAACAATTCACATATACCATCAAAGAAATTGATTCGGCACATTTCATAGTATATTGCGTGGGGCTACATTAAGGTAATGTTGACAGGGTTTCACCGATTATGACATAATATCACAATAAAATTACGTAGACTTGCCATCTACCTTTTTAATGAATTTCCCTGATATAATGCATAATATGTTTACCCAGATTTTTTATAAGACTAGACATTAATTGCGACATAACTTATTCGATCCTCACTACGAGTTAACTCGATTATGACACACTCTAACTCACTTAGCACACACCTGAAATTTAATAATAATACAATATAATAAACATATAACATAAACACTCTGTTATCTATTCCCATGCTAAGTTATTCTGCTTTGGCAGCCAAACAATAAATGCTCATTTAAAAAACTAAGCACTTGATCGTCCAGTAAGGCCCCGTTTCTGATTTTTGACAAGAGTTTATTAACAGCGTTGTTGATTGGTTACAGCCAAAAGCACTAGTGAATAGATAAACTCTTGTCACAAAACCTCAAATATAAAGCATAAAGGTACAAGTTGGAACCGGGCGACACGCGACAACTGCAGACGACGTGTCGTCGCAACACTACTGGTTTCTATGTATTTTTATGAAATAAACTCCGCAGCTAGCGACACGAAGCTAGCGACACTTATTTATAGAAATACATAGAAACCAGTAGTGTCGCGACGACACGTCGTCTGCTGCCGCTTCATGTAGCGGGCTTCCAACTTGTACCTTTAGAAAGAATAAAAGCCACAAAAGAGTATTTTGCTCCGAAACTTTAGCGCTAACCAAGCCTATGTTACCATCGGAATGACAAATGAAATTCGCAAGCTGTACCCTACACCCTAAAATTATTTACCTTTCATTCCGTTCAGCAAATGAGTAGGTTTATTGGATTAAGTTCAGAAAGCTTGCCCTTAATTGGAGCACGCTGAAATAGGTTCTGTTTTTCCTGACAGTTCCTTAGTTAACTATTTAGTTAACAAAATATATATCATTACTAGATGATACCCGCAACTTAGTTGCGCCAAAATTAATTTATCGCGCTGGAACCGTACATTTTTTGTACAACCGTACATGAAAAGTATCCTATGTCCTTTTCCCGGATTTAAAGTATCTCTATGCCAAATTTCAGCAAAATCGGTTCAGCGGTTTAGGCGTGAAGAGGTAACAGATAGACAGACTGACAGACCGACTGATTCATAGATAGACACTTTTGCACAATTATATATTAGTATGGATATGGATGGATAGATGGATTATCAAGTTCATCGTCATCAGACAAATCAACATTACATTTTTACTACTAGAGCTTGGATTTTTAATGTAGTAGAAGAGGTTGTAGTACGTTAATAAATTCCAATAGTAGATCATCGATAGAATACCTAAATAATTTTCAAGGCATCAACATTTCGTGTAACATTTGGATTAAAATAATGCTGTGTCATTTTCTAAAGTAAATGCTAAACCACATTGAAATCATTAAAAGTTTTTGGACGTATCCAACAATTTTATTTGGAATCACTAACTCGGAATCGCTAGTTCATCAATGTTGAAATTACGTTTTAATTTGCTAGTACTCGTGAATTAAAACTACTTAATGACTTTACTTAGCGATCAATTAGTTGCTGATAGAACAAATATTATTAGAAATGGTTTAAAATATCGTTATTAATATGCATTTTACTTGAAATAATTTCAATTCGACATGTTATAATATTTATGTGAAAAAATATAGAGATAATTAATATCTTTTATTCCACACAACACAGGGGCTAAAAGTATTGTATGATAGCTATACTTGATAATATAAAAGCTTTCCCACACCGGTTTCGGTTAGCGTGTAAGATTAATTTAACCGACAATATTATGCTTAGACCACTATTTCTTCCTTTTGCAAAACTTATGCTTCCTTAAACAAAGCACACACTTTTACTTTAATCTCGTAATTTAGTGGAACAGATCAACATGACTTAAATAATGCGTTACGTCCAATAAAAATAACTAACACAAATATTATGAAAACGAATACTTGCAAGCATTATCTCATTCTTCACGCAAAAGCTACTGAACGGATTTTGATTACGTTTGCAATAATAGGCTCGGGATTAACACTGCTACATTTATCATCAAAAAACGTGACAATAAGAGGAAAAATATTGATGATATTTTTATTTTCTTTCAGTGAATAGTTCTTAGCGGATCACACGTCATTGTGTCTGCTCTCATTAAGCGGCTTAGTTAATACCGTTGACAATATCAGGATCTGGAGGACAAAGATGAGGAAATACGGAGCTACTTTGTTTGGGACAGTGGTGAGATTAAGCTCATGGACTATAGCTGAAATGAAGAATTATCTCTGCAAGTTTATATTATTATCTTGCTAAATCTGATATAATGTCTTGAATCTTTGTTTATAGAATAAATCTCAATTTTCCTTCGTCACGGCATGAGAGATTTTTATATACGCACCCAACCTGCTTACATACTTTTTGTCGCGGTACATTCCACGAGATTTTATTTTCCGTGATGTGGGGAACAGGCATTTTTTAATATTATTAAATCTACTACAGAAACTGGAGAGTAAATAAAAAATAAAAAATCAACTGCTATTGTAACATGATGTTAATATGAGAATTTATGTAGTTGGTATATTAACAATAGGTGAAATTAAACGGGCCCCAATTTCTAAGCTTCAACTGCTTGTAAAGTCTGAGAATTGAACTTCGAGGCACAAGAATCGGCACCCGTTTAGAATAATTTAAATGAAAGTAAACGTACGATTAAAGTAAAGTGCTTTTTTTCTTTATTTCTACGCCAAGGTAAATGCAAATACTGCAGTATAATGTATATTATACATACACGTATGGTTTAAATTTTACATCCATTGCACGTGTTCGTTAGTCAAATGCATAATGCAGAGCCATTCCGAAGCATGAACTAGCGAACTTAAAAATTGGACTACAGATGAGCTCCATTATATCACGTAATGCCTGCAGGTGAAAATGTTTAAAAGTGAAGTTACGTAAAATACCATTTTTATTATCAAACTTTTATTTACCCAACATACGAAAACAAATACAAATACCAATTATACAATAAATCCTAAAGTTTAACACCATTTGTAAACAGCAAATAATACTGTTAACTATTTGTAATAATATGTATTTTACAGTCATTAAATTCGGAAGGTAATGATTAAAAAAAAATATTCATAACAGGACCAGGTACCATCATTATTATGTATATTCCATATTATTATGTTGTAAAATTCATTCACATAGATGTCATCATAAATCCATACCGTTAGAATTTAATATTCTTTATGATTATATTTCTATTTAGTTGTCTTAAGAAAGAGCTTAATCAGCCGTACGTAGTTGTACTTTTCAACGCTTAATTTTTTTTCTTAATATTTTACTATGACTAATCCTACGGCTGATTAAGCTCTTTCTTAAGACAACTAAATAGAAATATAATCATAAAGAATATTAAATTCTAACGGTATGGATATATATATATATACATATATATATATATATATATATATATATATATATATATATATATATATATATATATATATATATATATATATATATATATATATATATATATATATATATATATATATATATATATATATATATATATATATATATATATATATAAGTCCGTCGTTTCATCAATCGCTTCCTACGAAGCAACGCACCGATCGATCATAAAATATGTATGTAAAACTGCAGCGACGCGCCTAAACGCAACGGAGCAACTCATAAGCTGTTTTGAATACATTTATTTACAACTCAGAATTCGAAAGTTTTGGAAAATACTACTCCCAGTTAGCGTTATGTAAAGTGAGGATTTTATAAGGCCGTCACGTCCGTAGATACTGCTGGAATAACGTCGCCGGAGCTACGGAACTCGGAATCACGAGCGAAGTTATGATTTCGTATTCGACGTATGAACCCAACCTATATCTATGATATTCTAATGTTTTACGTAAAATGTATCAATAGACATTTATAGACGTAAAACTGATACTAATCATCAAACTTACTATGTTACAGGTGTTAAAAAGATGTGTTTTTTTTAGTTTCAATTCAATAACTTTGGTGCCAAGCTACCAACCACCCAATATTTTTATATTTGGTCCGGTCGCATGCGACCGGTTGGGGATTGAGAGGTTAAGATAGAATGAATAAGATTAAACCATTTTAATAAGGTATTTTAGCTATGTGTCCAAATTATACAAAAAGTAATTTTAAATCCCTTTACTTTTTTTCTTTTATTATTTTGTAATTTTCTGTCAAATGTACGTCGTAACTCGTAACTCGTAGCCTATCCTAAGTTTTAAATCTTTACTGAGGTGGCTTCTTTAATCCCATACATATTTTTAATTATAATTGTAATCAAAGTAAAACGATAGGGAGACAGTTCTCGGTATAACAGGATCCTTTGAGAACATAATAGATACTGATACGCTTGACGGCTCCTCATAATTTTAATTAAGTCGCTGAATGCCCAAACTTATGTTTCAACTTTAAATCTCCCTTTATTTTCGACAACAATATAAATTGAATTAATTAAATACTATTGTCTATCATGACAATGTATTAATTAATTAAATTTATGGATGTAAAAACTTAAGTCTGTCTTTTTGATGCCAATAAATTAATTACGGAACAATGAATTAATTTAATTACAAATATTATCCTAATTAATTAAAATACGGGTTGTTTTTGGACCTTTTATATCCCTATTGTAATTTGAACTCACCAATTATTAGTTTGTGGTATTTGTTCGTGTGTCTGTCTGTTATTGCAGCACTGTTTTAGCGTTATTTCAAAATAACGAATTATAGAATCTTTTGTCATTATTCATTATAAAAATGAAATAATGTTTATGACCCTTAGGCTGCGTTTCCACCAAAGATGTGTTGCGAGGAATGTGTTTTTAAGATCCAATAGAATCGCTGCGCTGAGCGAGGTCACACCAATGAAGCGATTCTATTGGTTCTCAAAAACACATTTCTTGCAACACATCTCTGGTGGAAACGCAGCCTTATAGGTAAGCTTATGATAAAATGAAACATTCATAAATAGCGTATTACAAGTATACAAACACATTAGAACATTCAACTCATCCGAATTCCGCTCGCAACATTATACGCAATTTTATATTTCCTTTCCGTTATGGAATAGCAAACACTTCGTTCGTTTGATTAAAATATTTCAGTAAACGTTTCCGAAGGTTGAGAAACATTAAAAGAAACGTAAGGGTGGTCCCATCGGAATATTTGAATAATTCATGTAAACAATCTATAAACCGGCGAGAGAAACATTTTACAAAACAAACAAATTTTATTGATCTCCGCGGCGCTGTTGGCCTCACAATAAAATATTTACATTCACTTCGTGGCACCTAGCGAACGCACTACATAACCATTACGGCCTAGGAGCTAGGCCACATTCGTGACGTCGCGTCGTTCCAACGAAATGTATTGTATCTGTATGCTACAGCGTTGCACTGACGCACGATATTATACTGTGCATATTCAGAGTATTTCAGAGGAAGGAGAGGTGCAATTCATCTCCTGTCCGCCTTTCCGCTAAATCGCGACCAACAACGTAACGCATCAATTCTGTCTTATAAAAAATATGATAACAAGTACTTACAATTGTTTAGACGTTGCAGAGTTGCGTCATCACAACGTCAACTGTTGACGTTGTGATGACGCACCGTAACGTAACGGTGCAATGTGGTTTTACTCTAAAGCTCTGGTTTCCTCCAAAAGCGGTGCCGTTTTTAAACAGACGCAATATGATGGCCGCAAAAAGACGGCCGTAGGCACGTGGAATGTTCGAGAGTTCAACGGTCATATTTTTATGGTGAAAAGATCACAAAGTATGCGTTACATTATATTATATAGTATCTCATGAACCCGCACAAAATCAATTAAAATTTCATCATCCTCGCTGGTCCAGTTGACGAAACTCATTTTGAACAATAATAGGTACGTGCAATGTCCTTGAAAATGGCTTTACCGCAACGAAAAAAACGTTCACATACCATTCGACACCAAAATGACGGCCGTCATGCAAATGGCGGCACCGCTTTCTTACATTACGGTGTCAATTACCGTTCTCTAGGAAACCGCGCCATATTGCTTACATAGACAACGTTCTAGTGACGTCATTCACCGCTGTATTATGGCCGCTACATGATGGCACCGCTTTTGGAGGAAACTAGAGCTTAAGCCGCACTTTATAAAACCAGTTTTAATGTTCAACTTATTATTGGCAAATTAAGTTATTCTGAATGATAGGTCAACCAACAAATCACAAAATGGTATAAGATAAGATTTGACACGCATTTTGTTCACGAGCTTCACTATCGAAATTCAAGACGTTAGTGGATGAAGCGGGTAAGTAACAGTTAAAAAATTGCCATTACATAAATGGAGGCTGTAGAGTTGAAATCAATTTCAAATAAAAAAAGCTGTGGACTTTTTGTGTAGCCAGATATATTAGTAACTAGCCAAATTATGAAATAGGTAAGTTACAAGGTTTGTTCAAATTATAAAGAAAAAATGTTATAAAATGTTAGTTATCTGTTCATCCACTCACGTCTTTAATTTATAGCATACGTCTTAAATCTTAACTAAACCCTCTTAATTAAACTCCTAATGATGTAGTCCAATAGTCCATAATTTTATCATTAATTTGTATGTAAGTACTATCAAAGAAATTGATTCATAGTCAGTTGACGGTCCCACGTTATTTGGTCAATTTATGTCAATTCACTGTTAGTTGTGATCTGTCGGATAGGTTTGACTTAACGCGGCCAAATTACGAAGGTCGACCATCTGCCTATGAATCAACTTCTCTGATAGATGATAGGTACATGCGTAACTTGATCATTTGTTTAGGCTTAGTAGCTACGAGTATCTATAACTCACACGCAGCCACAAAACATCGTGTATGGCCATGGGCCAGCTAGCTTGTACCCTGTAACAACACCGCACTACCAGCTCTATCGATTTATTCTCTACATATTTGATGTACCTTCAACAATATTGTTTAAAATTAGTTTTACGCCAAGCTAAGCTGACTAGGAAAGTGTTTAAAGTTGTTTCCTACATTATTATTAATTCAACCACTCTACTATCATAAACTAAGCGTTAGTAGTTAAATAATAATTATGTAGCGGTAACTTTGACAGAGAAACAAAAGTAAATTAATCTAGTTTTGTTCAGTTACTTGATTTTCCAATGATATATTCAGAGTTAAGGACTGCATAAAAATAAATATCTCTTTAATATATTAAAATATTAACAAGAAAAACTTTATCGTAGCTTATGTAAGTATCAACCAACTGTAGTGCAAACTGAAAACTCGCTACTGTTCAGGTGCGAAAATATTTGTTGGGGCAACTCGAAAGTTGGAGTATATTTCATGGATTTATATTCAATAGTGTCAGACAGATGATTCAGTTTCGGCTTCGGCCACAATAATTGTTTCTTCGACTTCGGATTTAGATAAAATGACGTCCAAGTTATAACAATAATTAAAAAAAAAACTTCAAATTATGGAGTATTGTCGGCGACCAACTGCCACCCCACAGCTACAAACGAAAATAATACGAACACACTATTATATACAAAAAATGGGACAATAATAATTTGATATCAAAGTTTTAATTTACCCAAATTCCATAAAAACTTGTAGCCAATCTAATAGTACAAACTACAAAGTTTCATAAAAAATTGAAACCTTCGGCCGAAGATTCTGGTGATCACCGAGCAATTTTGGCCGAATCGGCTCCGGCTTCGGCCAGAATTGCTCGGACACTATAACATTCAGCGATATGGAAAATCACTCGTCCGATAACGAGGACAATATACTTGAAGCTTCAGACGATACTTGCGTAATGTTTACTTGGCAAAGTGGTAGGGCGCCGCTGTCCACTGATTTAAATATCGAAACTTTGTTTGGTATGCCATTACTGAAACAAACGTTGGATTTTACAGTGTGAGTATTGACATGAAATACGGTCTTTGTTTGTGAAATTAAACACAGAGGAACTGAAACTTAAACTTTAAGCAACATAATATTATCAATTATACTGATAGGATTGGTGATAATAATTTTCAACATTAGTCCTTAATATGTATACTTATGGGCGCTAATATTATGCTTTTAATCAAGTTTTACAATCTAGATGACGCCCGCAACTCCGTTGGGTCGAAATTCGTGTACCGCGTGGGAACAGTACATTTTTCCGGGATTAAAATGTTCCTATGTAGGTTTACCCGTTGTGCAACTCGAGTTTGCCAGTCTTTTTACTCGAGTGCCCTATGGGTTGGGTATAGGAATAGAGCCTATGACACTCTGCGCGTCCAGTATAACAATACTTTCAGAATGCTGCTGGGGCTACCGTGGCGCTGTAGCGCATCTGGTATGTTTGCCTCGGCGCGTACCGACGGTTTTAAAGCGGTAATACGCAAAAAAACAGCTTCACTTTTCCAGCGTCTACGAAAATCCAACAACAGCATTCTGAAAGTCATAGCAGATAGATTTGACTGTCCTATCCAAGAACATTGGATAAGGATAGTCAAAGGAGTAATTTAAGTTTTAAGGAAAATTATTACTAACATCACTAACATATTTATTATATTTTATAAGCATAACGAGTCTGTCGGTAAAATAGGACTACGATCAGACATTTTGTGGGCTTGTGTGGGTATCGCGCAATGAACAAGAACAAATAACAATAATCAGAAATAGTTTTTATTACAATTCACAGAATCACACTCATTCATCAAACACTTTCACAATTAAACTTCCCAGGAACACTTTTACACTTTACAACACTTCACTTTAATAACTTCACTTAGCAGTTAGTAACGCTTAAACGAAACTAGGGACAGTTCCGGAACGTGTTGGCTAGTTGGAAGCCCAAGCCAGACTGATCTCATCTTCTGGCGACTGGCACAGGAGGGGAAGTTTCCCTCTCCATCTCTCCCACTCCGACACGCCCCGACTCTGTCAAAGCGCGCTACTCGTTTCATAAAGATGGCGCACTTAAGTTCCGTTTCCGTTTTTGACCGGATGCGACACGGCCATCCTGCGACGACGTGCGTCCTCGCATGTTAATCTGAAACAAATTGAAACAAGCACAGTATGCGCTCGACCATTCCTGACATTTCATAATGCTGCCAATGTATGTTGAAAGAAATCATTGTTTATCAATCAAACTGGTTTATTATAACCGACCTTAGTCTATTAGCAAAATATTTAAACCTTAAAAAAAAAATTGACAGCATTAATCTAAGACATCATTTAATTCTTAACTAGTTAAGTTTCTAATACTAAAACTTAAGATTAAACCTCATAATTGAAAACGGGTCAAGTACCATTGATGAGATGTATTCTCAAAAAATCACATTTTTAACTTCGGTTACTCATTCGTGGTCAAAATAAAGTAAATACCCAGAAAAAACACAAAACACAAAGCGAGTCACATATTGACTCTATGGTCTTGGCTTCGAGGCTAGACCCGACCACAGCATCCAGAGCTACTGCTGGCCGCGAACCCACGGACGACCACAAAGGTCGATACCGATTTCTACTAGGCTACGGCTACAGCACACTGGTATGGTCTCCGACCCAGCGAACCGAGTATCCGAAAAACACAACAAAAAAATGCACTAAACATCATCATCAACATCAATAGGTACTTGGTCCTCAGGCATTTTTCTAAGACGATCATGAGCGTATTTGTAAGTACGTTTGTTTGTTAACGATTTGAAAAGATAACGGTCACCGTCTAAAAGTTCTACAATTTGAAACGGACCTCTAAATTTGGCATCCAATTTGGTTTGGTTACGTTCTTCATTTTCTATCAAAACGAAATCACCCACGGAAAATTTATTAACGTTAGCCTTTGAACGATCGAAACGGTTTTTATCATAAAGTGCTGATTTTTCGATATTTTTAGATGCTAATTGTCTTACTTCGTCAATATCAACTGTCTCATCATTGTCAGTTACCATCAAGTCGAGTGGACGTGCAACTTTCCCTATAAACAGCTCCAAAGGACTTACTTTTGTAACACGGTTTATGGTACAATTTAAGGCTAATTGGACTTCTCCTAGTGAATCCTGCCACGATTTGTCTTTGTCAGTCTCTATTGCAGTTAACATCGACTTTAAAACACTCATGACCCTCTCCACTTGGCCATTCGCTCGACTAGACCCAGTAGCAATAAGGTGAAGGTTGATATTCTTTCCTTCACAAAAGTCTCGGAATTCTCTACTTGCGAAACAACGTCCCTGGTCTGCTATAATTCTGACTGGAGCACCAAACAAAGCTACACTGTCAGTTACGGCCTTTATGCTACTCTTAGTATCGATGTTCTTAGTATGATATAGTAAAACGTATTTAGTAAATGCATCGATTAATACGAAAACATACTCCTTCCTGTCACTTTTTCCACTTAACTTCCCAGTAGCATCTATGTGAACAGTGTGCCATGGGATTGCTACTTTCGGTATAGAGTGTAACTGAGCTTGCACCTTACCTGAATGTGATTTTGCCACTTTACAGATCACACAGCTATCTACAAATTTCTTGACGTATCGACTCATACCTTCAAACCAGTAATGATTGTATACCTTCTCCAAAGTTTTCTCCCAACCAAGATGAACAAGAGACTCATGATCGTTATTAATTATAGACCATCGCAATGCACGAGGAACAATAGGTAGACACCTAGTCCTACCATTCCTCTGCACCTTGCGATGAAGCACACCTGACCTTACTTCATATGTCTTAGCAACATCCTCACCTAATACTCCTTGATTAAGATTTTCAATTATTTTTTTAATGTCTTCATCTCTTTGTTGCTCAGCGAGAAGCCAATTGTCACCAAGTTCAGTCACGTTTACCTGCCTTTGTTCAATTGCCTTAAAGAGTCGTTGGTCTGGTCTGCTAGGGAGTAAGTTGCGAGAAAAAAAGTCAGCATGAGCCATTTGCTTACCAACGTTGTATCTGACGTCAAAGTCAAAAGACTGTAAAAATACCCACCATCTGTGTACTCTTGGAGACAAATCGATTTTATTCCGAGCCGATTTCAGCGAGTTACAGTCGGTAACCACTGTAAACTTCCTGCCATGCAAATACTGTCTAAAGTGCTTAATTGCGTTGACGACAGCAAGAGTCTCCAACTCGTAAGAGTGATAGCGTGATTCTGCTGCCGTCGTGCGTCTGCTATAATATGCTACAGGCCTTTTCTTACCGTCTACAATTTGAAGAAGTATAGCACCATATCCTTCAGCACTTGCGTCAGTATGGAGCTCTACTGGATACTGAGGATCAAAGATCAAAAGAACTGGTTCATTTGTTAACGCCTTTATAACCTTTTGACGTGATTCTTCGCAGGTTGTATCCCATTTGAATGGATGCTTACCTGAAGTCAATTTGTAGAGTGGAGACATTATTTTAGAGAATCCTTGCACGAACTGACGAAAATATGATGCTAAGCCTACAAACTGTCTTACCTGAGTAATCGTCTGTGGGGGAGGTAACGCTGATAATGCCTCAATTTTTCGTTTATTCGGCTTAATTTCACCAGCTTCGACCTCATAACCTAAAAACTCAACACGCGACTTCAGAAAAGAACATTTCTTAAGGTTAAGAGAAAATCCTGCTTTTGTCAATTTCTCTAATACCTCTCGTAGTCTACCTAAACCTTGCTCTATTGAATCAGATACCACCAAGATATCGTCCACATATATCACTACATACTGGTTTGCTAGATCACCTAAAGCATTAACTATGGCTCTTTGGAATACTGAAATAGCATTTTTGAGACCAAACGGCATTGTTAAAAATTCATATTGTCCCTCTGGTGTAATAAATGCGGTACGCTCAATAGAGTCTGCCTGTACAGGTATTAAATGGAATCCACTGGCGCAGTCTAATTTCGTAAAATAATTGGCACCGTATAACCTTGAAATTTGGTCAGTAATTAACGGCAAGGGAAAACGATCCGGAACTGTATTAGAATTCAACTCCCTATAATCTATACACATGCGCTGTGAACCATCTTGTTTATGTACCAAGATCGCAGGGCTAGCAAATGGGGATTTACTAGGTCTTATTATGTTTGCCTGAAGTAATTCACTAACCCTATCTCGCATAACTTGACGCTCGCTTGGAGACAATCGATAAGGGCGTCTTTGGACGGTACGGTTTGGGTCTATCAATCGTATTTCTAATTCACCAGTGTTAACTCGAGTAGTTGGAAAACCGGTTATAAAATAGCAAGAATAATTTTGCAAAATATCTAAAAGCTCGATTTTTCTATTAGAAGGAATGTCTGTATCAATACAATTTAAATCATTCACACTCAATAGGTCAGTCAAGGAATATGTGTTAACAATTTTGTCTCGCGTCAAAACAAAGTCAGTTTCAGTCATGTTTACTCGAAAACCATTGTTTAATATTTCTCGTCCTAACAAAATATCACTGCGTATAAATTTTTCAGGCACAACGTGGAATAATATTTCCATGGTGAAATCGTTGATTTGAACTGGACACAATAATTGAATCGTACTATAAATGTTACTATTGCCAATACCAACTAAAGTAATCACATTATTTATTCGTTGACCTCTAAATTTACTTGCAATATTTTCTTTAATTAATGTACACTCGGCACCAGAATCAAATTGAAAGTTAAAACGCTCACCGAAATGTTCTAATGTACCGGATGGAGGCTGGACGGTACACACGTCTATCCGTTTCTCCACAGGGGTTGATGGTCCAGGCGTAGTAGTGGCAATACAGCGGCTTGCGACGTGACCAGCAGTGCCACACTTGTAGCAAACGACTGGGCTGATTTGGCGACGTTGATTGGGCGTAGAAGCTGACATCGCAGACGGCTTTCTGGCTTCAGTCTTTTTAGAACGACAGTCCGATTGCTTGTGTCCCAATTTTCCACAAGAATGGCACCTTATGTTTGTTGATGAGAACTTTTGTCGTTTTCCATTCCCAACAGCATTTGAATCATCCACAGGCATCTTTCGTTTTAGATAAGAAAACGCCTGCAGTTCTTGCTGTAGATGATGACGTGTTTTAATTGGGACCGTAAACGCCAGGCGTTGCAGACGAGTATCCATTTGAGCTAAATGAGCGAGCACTGTAGACACTGCAATTTCTTCTAAATTTAAATCCTTCCATTGATTTAATAACGACGTTACCAGCCGACTTGAATACGCAGCATAGTTTTCGTCTTCCTTTGGTCTTTCGGAATTTATTTTGATGAGAGTTGCCGCAGGCGTTTCAGTGCTCAAAAATCTGGCTTTAAACAACTCTTTAAATTGCGCCCATGTCATCCCAGGATAGGCTATCTGAGACAACCACGTGGAAGCAGAACCTTTAAGGGATTTGCTAAGTGTCATAACTAATTGACTACCTGCCATCACATGTTCACCAAAACATAGGTCTGCAGTAGTACACCAAGAGGCAGCATCCGATTCCTGCACATCTGGATTAAAATCTGGCAACACCACAGCATTATTGGTCACTGGAGTCTTCAAGGTTTGAATCAACGCTTGTATTTGTTGATTTTGCATTTCTAGCAAAAAACGCCATTGATCTCCACCGCTGTTGCCGTTATTTTGTTCATTTGCGCGATTATATCCCACTTCTGATAACGAGTCTGTCGGTAAAATAGGACTACGATCAGACATTTTGTGGGCTTGTGTGGGTATCGCGCAATGAACAAGAACAAATAACAATAATCAGAAATAGTTTTTATTACAATTCACAGAATCACACTCATTCATCAAACACTTTCACAATTAAACTTCCCAGGAACACTTTTACACTTTACAACACTTCACTTTAATAACTTCACTTA
This sequence comes from Cyaniris semiargus, assembly GCA_905187585.1. NCBI lineage: Eukaryota > Metazoa > Arthropoda > Insecta > Lepidoptera > Lycaenidae > Cyaniris > Cyaniris semiargus. The sequence goes on from LR994551.1 coordinate 4,015,210, forward strand.
GCAGTTAGTAACGCTTAAACGAAACTAGGGACAGTTCCGGAACGTGTTGGCTAGTTGGAAGCCCAAGCCAGACTGATCTCATCTTCTGGCGACTGGCACAGGAGGGGAAGTTTCCCTCTCCATCTCTCCCACTCCGACACGCCCCGACTCTGTCAAAGCGCGCTACTCGTTTCATAAAGATGGCGCACTTAAGTTCCGTTTCCGTTTTTGACCGGATGCGACAAGCATTTGTTATTATTTATTATTATCATTATCATTTTGTAACTAACTAAATACTAAATACTATGGGCACATTGTCTGAAATAAATGTTTTCATTCATTCATATCTCGATACACTATATGTAATTACATCAAATTCGGTTCGGCGGCTTAACCGGGAAGAGGTTCAGCCAGACAGAAAGACACAGTTTCGCATTTATAATATTAGTAAGAAAGGGAGAATTTAACCCTAGCAAATAATCATATATTATCACTCGTTAACCTGCATTTAATACTTGAAGTGATTTAATGTTAAGTTATGGTAAGTTCTCTCTTAAAGCTCGCTGAAACCCCATTTTGTTATTTCTTGATACCCGATTTACCTAGTTCCAATATAATAACGAAATGTAAAAAAATATGAGATATAGAGCACGATATTTAAAAGGGTTTAAATCAAAAACATTTTAATAAAAAATAATACTTTCGCTGTAATTAATTTACAAACTCACCTCCGACAAAACTCTTTGTCCTCGAAATATAAGTATTAACAAGAATAACTTACATTTTGTTTTAATAAATTGTCAATGAATCTATTTTAAAAAGGTCTGAAACGAATAATCTTTTTTCTTAATATTTATTTCGAAAGATATTTAAAAAAAACACACGAAAAATAAAATAGAGAAGTCGTAACTTACAATTTTATGCTAAGCTAAAATTAATCTTATTGCGATGAGTACACGCTTGGCATTCGCGTTCGCAAGGTTATCGTTTTGGAATTGAGGTAAGTGCTCGCCTTAAGTTTTGAACAAACCTACGCGTCAGTGACGCGGAACGCAGGACGTGCAATTATGCTAAATTGTGGAAATGTCATCCACATTATTAACATCAGAGTCGGTTGGTAGGTACTAAGCTTGCTTTTGATTTGGAAGGTGCAGAGGAATAAAACACGTCCACAATGCTCAAGTCGAATTAATTTAATATCATGACACAATCTATCAAAATGTAAACAAATCAAAAAATCATAAACTAAAGAGTTGTACAAAATAATATAAAAAAGGTTTTAAAAAGAAGTCTAGTTATGTCAATAGTTATGTACACTTCAAAACACACATCTGACAATTTGACGTGCACGTCTCGCTTTGCCTACGCGAACATCCCGCGTTGCGGTCGCGCAGGTGTGCACAGCGCCATAATGCTTGATTTACACGGGTGACTAAAGCCGCACGATTTACGCCGCACGGCGAAAATCGACCGTGTAAATGGCAATTCGACTACGCCGCATGCGGCTAAAGTCGCAAGCCCCAAAGTCGTGCGGCCAGCGGCCGCATGCGGCTGGTGACTAAAATCGACCGTGCAAACGCTCAGTCGCAAGCGATCGCTTGCTGCGAATACTAATGTAGCAAGTGACTTGCCGGGTGACTAAAATCGACCCGTTAGTCACCCGTGTAAATGGGGTGGCGATTCGACTTGGACAGGCGATTCGACTAGTGACTTGCCGGGTGACTAAAATCGACTCGTTAGTCACCCGTGTAAATCGGCACTAAGATTACATGGGCAGCGTCCGCCGCGCGGTAGACGCTCCCACTTCGCAGTCGCTTTGGTCGCGTAGGTTTGGCCTAAGCCACAGAATATATAATAGTACCTCACGGTACAGAAGTCTCACTCCCGAGTTTAGGTATGATAAACGCAAGCGTCCGGTCACCGGACTAGTCTCGATAGGCTGGCACTCGCTCGACTTGTCGCACACGCAACGCACGCATCCGCGATACAAAAGTAATAGTACCCGGCCCCGCGCCGCCGCCCCGCTCGCTTGACAGCCCTGGCAGATTGAAGCGAGAAGGCAGACAGTTATTGTACTATGAACGCTAAGCGCAATGCAAAAGGTTGAAATTAGGTTGTTTTACAGAATAGTAGGTAAATATCTCGGCGATTTCGGGCCGTTTGTATGGAAGTGAGACAGGCCTGCCTAAGCCTTAAAATTATCTAGTCTCGACGTTACAGAAAAATGGATTATCTTGATCTCACAAAGACTATTTTTATTTTTTATTGAATAGAAACTTCCAAAGTTTTTGCGATGGGCAACATTTAAACGTTCCTTTGTCGGGTATCACAACAGAGGCCTTAGTGCGAGTTTTATTCGATCATACGCATCGAGCACTTTAACGCGAATTTATATGGGATCAAAGCAGTGCCATCTACTGCCTAACGTGGATACTGCTTTGATCCCATATAAATTCGAGTTTACGCGCTCGATACGTATGATCGAATAAAACTCGCACTAACCCCTCTGTACTCTATTCCAGAGTAAATGTGAAAAGTTAAAGCAATTTTTAGCGTCGCCATGATACAACGGAAGCAAAACCCGGGACAATCTATTACCCTTCATCCGGTGTCTACTCCCAAGTGTGACTAGTTGACTGGAGTGCTTAGATAAAAATGATAAGAACGCGGGTGATGCTTCGTTGTGTACAGAGGATATGGATTGCATTTTTTACATCGAGTTAGCAAGTTGTTTAGAGTCAGCTATCTATATCTTTTTAACATTTCTTGCAAACACGTCTAAGCGTTACCTACTGATATTATAAATGCTGTTGAAACTGAAATTGGAAGAACATTTTTTCCTATTCCTAGAGCATAGACAGTATATCATATACCTGATATACCTATACTAGATAAAAGCCTTTTTTTATACACAGTCGTAATTTTGGTTTGAGCTATCGTCGTTTGTGATAATAGTATGAGATCCCACCGCTAAATCCTGCATGTATCGTTTTTTTGACGAAATATATTTTTCAGTAATCTTTAAAACGTATGGAATAGATTAAGGTTTGGTTGCCTTGTTAAAACTAGCCGCAAGTACCTCTAATTAGATTTAATGTACTTAAGAAATTGGCATAATTTGCATGTATATTTTTTTCAGTAAATTTTACATCATTTTAAAGATAATGATGTGACAAATTAAGGTAGAAATAGTTGCCAGCTCTAAGTCTGCCGCAACCTAAGGTTGCCAGCCCGTAAACAGGTATACTTCTATGGAAAAATTGAAGCATCGATGTTTGTAATAATTTTGATATAAAACTGAAGTTTTATGTATATTGCACACGAATATCCATGGTTGCCAGTCGCACGTTTGCGCAAACAGGGGTTGCCATAACTTTTGTGAACGACATCGCTTCAGGTAAGTGGAAGTGCATGATAAAAGAAGCACACATTGTTACGTGCGATAAATAAGGACTAAGCATGATAAAATATACTTAACGGAAATCGGAATCACCTCGAGCTTATAATGGCCACATTTGGAGAAGCAATAGCGCGAAGTAGCAACCCTAACAATCATGGTAAAAACGCCATCTTTTATCACATATTAGAACTACAACACGAATTCATTTTCATCGATATTTTTATAAAAATAATATATTTTCCCGCATCAAAATGTAGACTATGTGTAATCCTTATGTATAAGCTATATTATTGTAAGGTTTCATCAAAACTATTCAGTGGTTTTTGCGTGAAAGAGTAACAAACATCCATACATAGAAACTTTCGCGTTTATAATATTAGTAGGACTAGTAGGACTAGGCTATACGTATCACAGCTGCAGGCTATGCTTTGTCCTTATTTATTGCACGTAACAATGCGTGCTTCTTTTATCATGCACTTCCACTTACCTGAAGCAATTTCGTTCACAAAAGTCATGGAAACCCCTGTTTGCGGCAATTGTGCGACTGGCAACCATGGATATTCCTGTTCAATATACATAAAAAGTTAGTTTTATATCAAAATTATTTAAAAAATCGATGCTCCAATTTTTCCATAGAAGTATACCTGTTTACGGGCTGGCAACCCTAGGTTGCGGCAGACTTAGAGCTGACAACCATTTCTACCTCATTTTGTCACAATTTTCTTTCTAATGATGTAAAATTTACTGAAAAAAAATATACATGCAAATTATGCCAATTTCTTAAGTACATTAAACTTAATTAGAGTTACTTGCGGCTAGTTTTAACAAGCAACCCAACCTTAATCCATACCATACGTTCTAAAGATTACTTAAAAATATATTTCATCGAAAAAAACGATACATGCAGGATTTAGCGGTGGGATCTTAGGCTATAATTGTTCGTTCAGCCCAATATAATGTAATGGTTAGTGTCATTAAGGACACTCGGGTAGTTACTATCAACGTATACTTAGCCTAATCACTGCTCTATAAAATGAGCAATGGCTCATTTTCAATAGCCAGGATTATAATAATATTGGCATTTATGTAGAAAATCAATGCTATAATTATGATTTCATTTAAAAGTAGCTTGTGGTAACTTAGACCCTGCGTGCCTGAAGTTTGCCATTACGTTTTCGTAGTTTTTAATTTCAGACTATCAAGCCAGTTAATTATGATAAGCCAAATATTCAATTTTCAATTAATCTGGCCTCGGCTGCGTGAGGCCAGCCTCTATTACCCGCTCTGACGTCAATGAAAATCATGTTTCGGAGGTATTATTAATTAGCTTTATGACCTAACCAAACACAAAGTGAGGCAAATTTACATATTTATTACGCGTTAAATAGATTTTAAAGTAATAGTTTCGGTATTAGCGCATGTAAACTGTTTTTACTTTTTTAATTGGGTAAATTTGTTGCTTGTCTGGTTTTTACAGGCTATGTTTTTGAGTAGATTATTACAATAAATATAATATCATATCTTTTAATAAATGTAGATTGAAGGTAAAGTTTTTGTGATAATGGCCGGGTATGTTTGGTGCTCCTTAAAGATAAAACTACTTAAAGAATTTAGACGAAGATTTGCTATTTAGATCTTACTTTAGGCTCCGGATTAGCGCGTAAATAATTTCCTAACCCCAAAAATTTCATCGTGGAACCTTTAGTATCAAAAGGTTTTTCTGAATGAAAAGGAATATGCAAAAAAAAAAATTAATATACGGAATGATTGACTTGTTCTTTCCGGACGATAAAGCCTTTTCGGCGTATATTTTGTTGCGAAATTACAGTACGTTTTTTGAAAGCACGCATGACCGCTTGCCCGGAAACACATGGAGCACGTGCGAATTCCGCCTGTTGGCGCATCACATCAGGACGAAAACATCTGTCGTTATGTTGTTTTAATGTGAAATTTCCATGTAGAGTTAAAGAGTTTCTACAGGTTATCTAGGCTAACAAATTTAGGGAAACTATAGTCAAAATAATATAGGGTGGCACCAGCGGTCATTGACTTATTTAGTCTAGCTATGTGAAAAATGCTCGCACTGTATTCTGTTAACTTAATAAAACAATTGAACTCTTATAAAGACACATACTATTATTATCAGATATAGATTCATCGGAAAACCTCTTGGTAACTCTTAGAATGATAATTTCCAATTATTTATGAGTTCGAAGTGATACTTCATACTCAGTTCACATCTAGTATGCAAAATACGATATCGCCCTTAGACTAGAAACATCTGTCACTTAATTGTCAATCGCGGTTTGTTTAGAAAACGATGAAATATAACAAGTTTTTTGACAGGGGGTCAATGACCGCTACGAACAGAATTCAGCAATTTGAGAATACATACTCAGACTTCGGACATTACGTTATTTGGTTGCGTTATGTTCAGAAAATGTTAGCTGCAGTTGTGATCTGTCTGCTAGGCTAGATATAACCCGACCAAACAACGTAGGTGATCTGACTTTTTTTTTTATGAAATAAGGGGGCAAACGAGCAAACGGGTCACCTGATGGAAAGCAACTTCCGTCGCCCATGGACACTCGCAGCAGAGCTGCAGGTGCGTTGCCGGCCTTTTAAGAGGGAATAGGGGAGGGTAGGGATGGGAAGAGAAGGGAATAGGGGAGGGAAAGGAAGGGAATAGGGTAGGGGATTGGGCCTCCGGTAAACTCACTCACTCGGCGAAACACAGCGCAAGCGCTGTTTCACGCCGGTTTTCTGTGAGAACGTGGTATTTCTCCGGTCGAGCCGGCCCATTCGTGCCGAAGCATGGCTCTCCCACGTATAAATCAATTTCTGTTTGTGGTCAAAAGTGACAAAGCATTGGTAACGTAATTACGCTAGATTCCTAGTTCCTTCGTATTAATTCTTGTAAATTGCGCTCCACTAGTATAAACATACTGTATTTTCTTACCATAAAATACTCCTTAAAATCATACCAAACTCCGCAAACCAATTCAATATCTTATAATTTCCCATCACGATACATTTTAAAATACTCAAGTCAACCTTAAAGTTACATTAAAGTTTATGATTTCATGAAGCAAAAGTTCCTTCGCCGTAATAGATTAAAATCTTGCAGTCACCAGCGCAGACTTTTATAATATTTAACCCTTTATTTTTAAAATCTGAGAGATAAAATCTATGAAGATATCGTAAAGTGTAAACTTTAACCCTCGGATAAGCTCGTGTTAATAATAGTTATCTCGAAGATTTTTCATGAGAGACAATGTTACAACCTTACAAGAACTATTCCAAGTAACGTTCCACTTACAACCCTCAGTATCTTCACTCCACATCAATCCAGGTCAGTGTCATCCAGGTCTAGAGTTAGGATCTGCCCAGTGGACGCTCAGACCGATACCCCTGGTTTCTCTCTGAGCCGCCACTGCGCAGATGGACGACCGAATCAACACCGGGAATTGTTGTGTTATATAGATAACTATTAAGTCATGTTAAAATGTTTAAACTTAATTGTTCAAAATTTCTTAAAACTAATAAATGGGTAAAGTAAATTTAATCAAGACACGCGAACTAGTAATGCGACCCTGAGAGAAAGTTTATTCTTTATCTCCAATAAGGATTATAAGTAATAAGCCTTAAGATAAATGATGAAATTAAATTTAGCAAACAAATTATACTATATAAATAGACTACTTTGATGTGTATAAAAACTTACATACTGTATGAATCATTTGTGAAATATATATTGTGGTGAGATCACGTTTGCATTTTATTTTATCTCCTTGTTGATAGTATAGGAAAAATATTACTTTTCAAGAAATAGCTATACACATTGCAATCACCTCTTAGTAGGTATACAAGTACGTCTTTATTCCTTGTACAATAATATTATGGTAATTGTGTCACGATAATTTCAGAATTTACAAGATTTTCAGAATTTATAAGAGATTCCGTAATTTACCGTATTTAGAGCCTTATAAACTCATAATTTGAAAGCTACAAAGTTATAATAAAAATACAGCAATAATCTTCAGTATATCAATATTCCTTTCCCCGTTTTTAATTTTCTATTTTTGTTTATTATACTCATGATATTAGCTTCCAAAGTAATACCAATTTATTAAAATTGAAGCATACTTTCAGCATCTCCCTAGTATTTACAAATTACGTTTATTTGAAACACACGAATAGATAGACAATTTCATTAACTACATATTCCCCGTTTTAAATTTTTTTAGATCAATTTTGAAATTTTAAGTAAAAAAAAAATAGGATTTTTGTGCGATCTCGGCAACGCGTCAAATGTATGGTCATGGTCGTTTGCTAGGGGGATGGCCTTAATATGGAGAAATTTAATCAAGGGGTACTAGTCAAATCTGGCTTATAAAGATTACGTACCATCTTGCGGCTGCCAGTTGGAGCCCGCACTAAAAGATTAACATAGTACTTTAATCCTATGTATAGAGAATACACACGTAAGATATTTTGAGTTAGTTGAAATAGGATTTTTAACGTGTTCGCACATTCATGATTTATCAGCTCGCACGCGCCGAACACGCCGCATAATTCGTTGTATGAAATGATGTGAAACTTCGCATATTCGTCCGCACCGTGCGCGCCGTATTTCGTGTACTATGCGGTGTGTTCGATGCGTACGGTGCTAAGAAAATATTATGTGCGATCAATGTGCGTGCGGTGTGTCTAAGAATAAACCAATGAAAGAGTATAAGAAAGAGTTCTTTGCTTATTAGTTATTATGTACTCCAGTTTTTTTTTTTTTTTTTTTTTTAATTTATCATAACGTAAGTATGTACTTTGTATATTATAATGTCAAGACGAAAGCCTACTTCTTATTTTACACGAAGATAACCTTGGGCCTCTGTTAGATCAGATTTTAGCCAACTTGACTTACATAGAAATTAAATGACTTTCCACTTTTGAGTGTGGTAAAAATTAAAATGTTAGTTCGTTACGGATTTAAAGAATGTCCCGTTGTTTATAAATGGGCGGCGAGTGTGTAAAAGTTCGATTCGGTATACGTGCTAGTTTTCACAATGCTCACTTTTTGGTGACTTTTTCGCAGATTTCGTGCTCGCTCGTGTTTTTTACTGTTTGCCGGCGCTGTGCAAAATCATATTTCGCCGGTCGGCAATGCATCGCAAAGTAAATGGAAAAGTTGGGAATGCTTCGGTTGGAATTAAGGTGTCAATAAAATGGGTCGCTATGAGTATCGAGGAGCAATAAATTCGTTTTCAGCTACGTAGAACTAAGAGCTCAGATTATTTCGCACCATTTACTCCTTTCACCCGGCGTCTTTATAATACCGGCTCTATAAAAAGGATTTTTCCCGGCAAGATTGAAATTTTTGACCTCAGTCTAATAGAATTCGGGGAATTTCGTTGTAAAATTCGCGATCGCTTCTTTTTGGGTTTAATTAATTTTCAAACATTGTAATTTATATGCTTTTAATTTGCCATTAAACTTGTTGAAGGGAGTTTTACATGAAACGAAGGGATTTTCCCGACCGACAAACCGCCATTAGAAATCGCTTAAAGTATTAAGTCTCAGTATTTTCTTTGTAATGTTATGCTTTGAAAAAAAAAAAATATATGATTTATTTCGCTTTATGTTTGTAGCAATTATATTATTTATTCTTAACGTAAAATATGGAATGGCGAGTTTTTAAATTTAAAAATGTCTCCCATTCATAAGGCAATTCGACGAATCGTTACTTCCATTTTGTCTTTGTCTCATATTTACAAATAATTTTGCTACACGCTACAAGGAATCCTTACCTTTAAAATATGTAACTTCATTTTGAAAATGAGACTCCTTAATTTTTACTACTTAATTATTCGTTGAGTTGACTTTTTCCGCCAGACATTTAAGTAGTCAGCTCCAACACAGCCTTTGTTTCTAAGTTTTACGTGCGATGTCCACAAAATTTTCGATAAATATTATATACATAATATGGTTTTATAATGATTTTTATCAAAACAGGTCGTGTCCTTGTTTATTTAGAATTTATATGACTTAGTGCATATGGTGGAAGAACATAATGTTTTATCGGTGTTAAACAGACACTATTCTAGCATCAAGCATGTCCTAAACTTGGAATCAACTCGTATACCCGAACAATTTATGTCTGTAATACGAACAAAGAATCATGATGTTGAAGCTTAATTAAAGCGCCAATATGTCAGTATAAATTTACGATATTTCGTATCAAAATATTGAGTGAAGAATAAAAAATGTTGATGAAATCCATAAATTACCGAATTGGTCCTTTGTTAGCATTTCCGCTCCAATCAAGCCACGACACATATCATAGTGACGGGAAATTGGTATACCGGCCCTCACACTATTTTTACCTTGAGCATCTAAAAATACAGCGTTAACTCGTAAAGCGAAAATGAAGTATGCTTTGAAGTCCTAATTGTAAAATGCGTTGAGTAATCCTTTACATGATTCTCTTTATGGTCTAATTTACACACGGTTTAGAAAGTAGGTGAATTTTATTTATTGACTTTGGTTTGAAGATGTAAACGGAAATTGAGGTAGATGATTAAAAAGCGATAGAGTTTTGCAATATCTCAATATGAGATAATCAGGTGACCAACCGGCATTATCCTGACAAAACTTTTTTACTGTTTACTTAAATGCTTTACATCTTAAGATTACTTAGCCAAATAAGTCAAAACTTTTAACGCGGTAATCGAAGCCACAACCGACCAACATCAAGACCACGGAGGTATAATATTATGAGTTGTAATATTATGATGCATGTGACATACGACGTGGAATTTAATAAAAATGTTTTGCGACACAAAGTCCGCAGATAAAAACGCGTACATAAAGAGCGCCGTAATTCCAAGTGATACAAACGTGACGTAAATTTGATTTTGTCGTCACAGGCCGTGTGTCCCGAATTTTTCAATAAGATTATCCTTTGGTACGCGAACGGCTAATCGACTTCGTAATTATATTGAAAAATGCCTTTGCTATTTTTACAAATCGAACTGAGCTTAATTTAATATGTTCCAGCTTGTTTATGTGACAGACATATTTTAGTGGACGCCGCATGTGCTTTTTGGTGATGTTGAGTGATTTCATGGAGCTAAAACACTTAAAACAAAAAAAAAAATTTGAAAGAAAAAAACTACAGAGGTGTCAAGGGACACACGGGTCCTATGCGTACACTCGCATGCAAGAACCTGCAAACACCACCACCACACAAGCAATAATGTCAAGTCAAGTCTGACTTTGCGGACGTTGTTCGTAGAGTCCACATCCTGAGGATGTTCCGGTGTTGAGGCGAAACGAAACAAAGTACATCAAACGACTGATTACAAAATGAAGGGGCTTGGCCCACTATGCCCACAATTAGTATTGGGGAGATTTTATCCCTCATGCAGAGTGGAGGCAACACTTTCTAAATTCCAACTTCGGTTATACTCAAAGAGTGTACCTGTTTGTCAAGAATCCAACACATAAGGCCCTAAATCTGACACTGAAAACTCTGTCTGATCTACTTGAACATGTCTGTGGCATGGATAAGAGCGTGTAAACAGTGTGTAAAGTAGATGGCAACTGACAGGCTGCGGTGGCGGTCGGCCTCAAATCTGTAGCGTATTGTGCAACTTTGTACAGACCACACTCTAATAGCCACAAAGAGAGGAATTTTAGGTTATAATTTACAGCGCGATACACCCATTTTGATATTCGCATTATCCAGCTACTGCTGCCTACGAAGATTGATTGTCATCAGAACTACTACTGTAGTTCTGATGACAATCAATCTTCGTAGACAATGCTGGTGTAAAACCTAGCTATTATTGAATCAACTATTCTACTTCACGCTTTTTTTTAACATCATCGGTTGGCTGACTGTGTGTTAGCGTAGTTTGACTTACACATTAATGAAAGACCGACCTCCCTTTGTTGTTCAAATTTAAGCAAAGGTTTTGTTGGCTCATGATTGATCATCATGATTGCCACCATAAAAATGCAGTTATATACAGTTTGTACCATCGAAGAAATTGATTCATCGGCAGTTGACGAACTTACGTCATTTGGTCGGCTTATGTCAATTCAATATTAGTCGTGATTCATGAACTGTATGTACGATGATGGTTTTGATAGATGGTATATAGCGCAAACAAACGCCCGCTAATTGCCACACAATTTCCAGCTCTATTCCCAGAACGATTAAGTTTAAAATTAAGTTTGCAAGTTAGTCCTCTATTAACTTTTAAAATTGAACCCATGCTAATAAGATTGAATTTTATAAGTTACCCGCCAACATTTTTAAACGAAAGAGTTTAAAAATGAAATATGAAGGAAAAATAAGAACACTATAACAAAATCCTAGGGATTTACATCTTTTCGCCAGAAAATCTCTTCAGAAGTTCCTACATTGACGGCCTACATTCGTTTCGATGAAATTATTCGTAACTAAATCTGTTGCGCCAAAATATGTTTATGGCGCGGGAACCGTACATTTTTTCGGGATAAAAAGTATCCTTTCCCGGGACTCAAAGTACATATCTCTATACCAAGAAACTGCTTTTTCTGAAATTTGGTATGGAGATTTGGGAGAGGTTTGGGTGTGAAAAACCTAACAGACAGACAGAGAGACGGATACACTTTTGCATTTTTATTATTAGGATGGATAGTGAAAGACGGAATAAAATTGTACTATATACGTGGGAGAGCCATGCTTCGGCACGAATGGGCTGGCTCGACCGGAGAAATACCACGTTCTCACAGAAAACCGGCGTGAAACAGCGCTTGCGCTGTGTTTCGCCGAGTGAGTGAGTTTACCGGAGGCCCAATCCCCTACCCTATTCCCTTCCCTACCCTCCCCTATTCCCTTCTTTTCCCATCCCTACCTTCCCCTATTACTCTATTCCCTCTTAAAAAGGCCGGCAACGCACTTGCAGCTCTTCTGATGCTGCGAGTGTCCATGGACGACGGAAGTTGCTTTCCATCAGGTGACCCGTTTGCTCGTTTGCCCCCTTTATTTCATTAAAAAAAACTATAATTTGGACAAAACACTTAGATAACAAAAAATGTAGTCGTCACAAAAACACAACAATTTTAAAACATTTTCATGCAATCTTGGCTACACTAAACAGTGCACGGTAAAATCTAGAAAATTCTAGTCTAAATATACCCGACGCTCAGCACTCGGGCGAGCTTAGTTCAGTAACACCGACAGACTAATAAAAAATTAAAGAGAGTCTTTTATAGACGACCTGGCGATAGCACCAGGCATATGAATGCAGCATAATATTATGTGTTACATTTAAAGATCGAAAACGCTCAGTGAGCGGAAAAATAGCTCAGACGCATTGTGGTCACAGCAAAAGATCCACATGGCGAAATCCGTGTTATGGCTAATGAAAACGCGCACGACGTTGTGGCAATCAGAGATATACCAATATTATACGTATAGTAAAGAGGTATAATATACTTTTTCTATTATCTATAAATTATTACCTTTAACATTATAAAATGTATAGATAACTATTTGGCGCCCGCAACTCTGTTGCACCAAATTTCGTTTATCGAGCGAGAACCGTAAAATTATCCGGGATAAAAAGTTATTCTATGTCCTTTCCCCGACTAAAATTATCTCCATACCAAATTTCAGCAAAATCGGTTCCGCAGTTTAGGCGTGAAGAGGTAACAGACAGACAGAAACACATCATTAAAACGATTGAATGGACACCGATGGACCACAATCGAACCGATCACATGTCCTAAGAGCACATGTACACCAAACATTCACATATATAATACTAAAAATGAATCCAGTAGGTTATACATAATAATATAATTATGTTAAAAATTTAAACAGATAATATCTAAAGAAGTGGAAACATCACACACAGAAGGTGTGCAGGAATTTATTAAACAATACTTGACGTGTTCTCGTAAAACGAGTGAAGCCATATTTCCGTTGTTCATTGCCTATTACGTGAAAATGAAGCTCAAAAAAAGATAAACAAATTGCTTCAATTCTCTCCTTACGAAAACATAAAATGTAACAACACTGTTATGTTCGCAGCGACTGAAAGTTAGCGCAATAATGTACAAAATTCATGGCTACTCGAAATACTTTATTACTACTTAATGTTATAGACTCATGATTGTGATAAGAATTGCGGTCATTAAAATGGCGTTATAAAAGTTGCCGTGAATCTTCTATAGTTCCAATAGTCTAGTCCTTGTTCTGATTAAAAAGTAGAACAATCTACCAGGCTCGTTTATAATACTTAATTGAAGACATGAGTGGAAGAAGCAGGTAAGTAACAGTTAAAAATTGCCATTTTTTAGGGTTCCGCAGTCAACAAGGAACCCTTATAGTTTCGGTCTGTCCGTCCGTCCGTCTGTCCGTCTCTCCGTCTGTCCGTCCGTCCGTCTGTTTTGCTCAGAGAGTATAGGGCCTACAAAGCCGTAATTTGGCATGAATGCACATATTAATAAAGCCGACAAAATGATATAAAAAATCTTCAAAAATTTTTTTTTTATGGTACCTCCCCTACACATCAAGCGGGGATGATTTTTTTTCACGTCCACCCCACCGTGTGGGGTGTCGTTGGATAGGTTTTTTTTTTTAAATATTACTAGTATTCAAAGATCATTTTTACATTTAGGGAGCCATTTTTGAAATATGAAGTTTTAAATTTGAAAAAATCGTTAAAGTCCTGTGTTCCCCTCCCTTCTACCAGCTAAACGGTTGCTTCTGGAAATGTGAAAAAATTCACGAGAGTAGGAAATATCCTGAATTTAAAAGGAAAACTATCACGGCTAAGAGGACTTCATAAGTTTTTGAGTAATAGTCGATCAACTTAAAAAATGTATTCGGCAAACTAGTATAAAGGAACTTTTCGTTCAAATTCTTTTGAACGTAAGTCAGATGATGTTGTTAGTAGTGTAAAACAAGTTATAAATGTACATTCATTGACCATACAAAGATTATCAAAAACTATCGGTACTACGGAACCCTATATTGCGCGTGGCCCGACACGCACTTGGCCGGTTTTGTATAAATGAAGGCTTTAGGACCGAGAAAATTATTAAAAATCAAAACATGTGGATTTTATGTATAGCCAGATATATCTAGACAGAAGAAAAGAAATATTAATATATATTAATTAATATACGTTAATATATATATATATATATATATATATATATATATATATATATATATATATATATATATATATATATATATATATATATATATATATATATATATATATATTAGCCAGATCATGAACTCATACTTAAACCTAGATCTCAAAATCTGTAAGGTCTAGAAAACTGATTTTTACACAAGTAACTTCAGTTCATGAAAATTAAATGCTCAAGACGAAACACGATTACTGAAAAAATGCTCGATGGTTTTTTTTTTACAAAAACCTTGTTTTAGACACATTTTTGCTTGGATCTTCGAAGTTTGCTGTCTTTTCTTTAATATTTTTAATATCTAAAAAGGCATTGATAAAACCTAAATTTGCTCAAAATACTTTTTTCATAATCATTATAGTTCGTCTTTTATTCATAATAAAACTAACTTGGCGATGATTCCGCGTCGTCCTTTTTCACCTGGCATATGAAAGACGGGCGTGAGTGTGAAGAGAGAAGGACGATGTTTGATTTTTTGGGTTAGTCGCCCTCTTAATTCTTAAAAAGATAATAAGTAGACAGATATACTTTCGTATTTTGAATCCTTACTAATATTATAAATGCGAAAGTGTGTCTGTCTGTCTGTCTGTTCCCTCTTCACTCCCAAACCGCTGAACCGACTTAGCTGAAATTTGATATGGACATAGTTTGAGCCCCGGGAAAGGACATATGATACTTTTTATCCCGGAAAAATAAACGATTCCTGCGCGATAAAAACGCAACAAATTGCATTGCGCCTTTTCAATTGCGCAACAACGCAAAAAAACGTTGCGGGAATTATCTAGTAATATACATGTAAATATAATGTCAATTCACTCAATCAGGTACTTATTGAGGTACTCACTATTCAAATTACCACAATAATAAACATATAAACACGTCAAATAGAAAATGTAAGCCATTAAAATCTTTTACCATATAAAAAGTAAACATCCATGGTATATGGATGTAATGTAGTTACCTCAGTACAAACGTCAGTCCGTTACAAAGCCATGACCCCTTTGTTGGGTAAAGGTACGAATTTGCGGTTGTAATTAGCCCCGCCTTGGCTTTTTCACCTCGCCGTATGAGCTTTTTAAATAATAAAAGCGGGCAAGTGCGAGCTGTATTTACGTGACTTTATGATGAAGTTTATTTTTTACAAGATGACGTCTGGAACTCCATCGCGGCTAAATTCATTTATCGCGCGGGAGGCACACATTTTTCCAGTCTAAAAAGTATCCTTTGTCCATTCCCGGGGTTCAAACTATCTCGATGACGAGATAGTTTGAACCCCCGAGATATTATGACGAGCTTCGAGCTATGACTAGCATCTAAGTGCGCTGGTTCTTTTTGAATTCTTCTGGCAGTACTTCTAGTTTTATAATTATATACTAGATGTTCCGCGCGGCTTCGCCCGCGTAATTTAGGAATTTCACGGAAACCGTACATTTTTCCACAAAAATAGCCAAATAACATAAAAATTGCTCCAGTAGTTCTTAAGATTATAAGCAATTTCTAATAATTTCCCCCGTTTTTTCCACATTTTCCTCTATTTCTTCGCTCCTATTAGTCTTAGCGTGATAAAATATAGCCTATAGCCTTCCTCGATAAATAGACTATCCATAGAGATATTAAACCGTTTGTTTCTGATATCTATGAGACTATCTAACACTGAAAGAATTTTTCAAATCGGACCAGTAGTTCTTGAGATTAGCGCGTTCAAACAAACAAACAAACTAACAAACTCTTCCGCTTTATAATATTAGTATAGATTAGTATTAGCATTAGTATTAGTATAGATGTACTAAAATCTTTGACAGTTCCAAAACTCAGACAGTTGTAGCTTTAGCCGCAGAGATAGATAATAATTGGTCTCTATCATATTTTACAGTTGTACTTGTTCAATTAAAACTTAAGTACAACTGACAATTATTATTTCTTTACAATTTAAATAGAAAGAAGCCAACACAATATGATACAGTTGCACTTACGTAATTTAAGTAATAAAGCTAAAATGTTTAAGTCTAGCGGTTCTCTTTTTTCTTTTCATCTGTTTTTTCGTATAAAAACTATTTGCGGATAGACTGCTCAAGTCCTTAGTGGCAGTAAGTTCGACGGGTATCTTTACATAAATTATGCTAAAAAGTGGGCGAAGTGCGGGTGCTTCAGAAAACCTTGGGAAGGACAACTTGAAAACCGACGTCTTTGAAAGTGACTTTTATCATAAAAGTATTTTAGCTGACTGCGAAAGAAATTTTTTGATTTTAGCAATCTTTATGTGTTGGTTGGTTGGTTAGTAAGTGACCTAAAGTATTGATAGTTTTAAGAAAAAAAAAAACATAAAGGCTTCAAGTATTTCCTCAAAATTAAGTTGCAGAACTTGTCCTGAGAAACCAAGCTTTTTTTAATATCTATGGACGCTTCACACCACGTCAGTCTGGCCCCGTGCTAAGTACCTGAAGGACTTGTGTTACGGGTACCAGACTATGGAAATATATTTAATACTTTTATACTATACATAATATATTTAAGATTTTTTATTTCTTCCCAATTAATAGAGGCGTAAGACAAGGAGACCCATTACCTCCTAAACTGTTCAACTCTGTGCTGGAACACACTTTTAGGTGATTGGACTGGGATAACTATGGAATTCTTATCAATGGTGCTCGCCTTAACCACTTGAGATTTGCCGATGACATTGTCATACTAGAAGAAGACCCTAAACTATTAGAACACATGATAAAAGACATAGCAGAAAGAAGCAGAGAAGTAGGTCTAGAAATAAACACAGACAAAACCAAGCTAATGACCAACTCGACAGAAGTTCACATAGAGGCATATGGAACTAAACTTGAATATGTGAAAGAATATGTATACTTAGGACAAATTATATCCCCAGAAAACCCTATGTCAAAGGAAATAAACAAAAGAATAGCTTTCGATTGGAAGAAATACTGGTCGTTGAAAGAAATTATGAAGAACCAAGACCTAGGCATACACATCAAGAGAAAAACTTTCAACACGTGTATTCTCCCTTGTATGACATATGGGTGTGAGACATGGGCACTAACAAACAAACACAAAGAGTTACTAGCCAAAACTGAAAGAGCAATGGAAAGAAGCATGTTGGGAATCAGGCTTAGCGATAGAATCCAAAGTTCAGAAATAAGAAAAAAGACAAAAGTAACAGACATATTAGCACGCATAGATCATTTAAAATGGAGTTGGACCGGGCACATGTTGCGTTGCAAATTATTCAAATGGAGCAAGCAAGTAACCTTATGGTATCCAAGAGGAGACACCAGAAGACAGGGGCGTCCGAAGACAAGACGGAGTGACGATATCCGCTTAACTTTAGGACCATACTGAACCAGAGCAGCAGAAGACCGAGCTCATTGGAGAGAGCTGGAGGAGGCCTATGCCAAGAGACACACCGAAGTGCGAGATATTTAATCTAACTTAAGAAAGTTGGTTACTTTCTTAATCTAACCAAAATGTAAAACATATATTTCGGAATAAAAAGGGCTCATTATATATTTAAGATTTTTATTATATGAATTATGATACACATATTTAATACACATCCATGACCCAGGAACTGTTTGAAAACTTTTTGTTCCGTCGGCGGGATTCGAACCCGCGACCCCCGGTTTGAGCTACCAACAACCCACCAACTGAGCCACAGAGGTCGTAAAATTTTTAAGTTATTGTTTTTATTTATTAGATGTTGCCCGTAAATTCAATAAAGCGTATAATATGTTTGTTCGTTTTTCGCGCGATCACAGTCCAATTTTGCCTTTGTTTGGCCTCAATAGAAACTATACCTACTATGTCCTATCCCGTGACTTAAAGTTGTCTATACCAAATTGCGTGCGATTTGAAGGTGAAGAGGTAACAGATAGACAGACGATTTATACACCGACAGAGAAACAGACTCACACAAAACACACTTTCGCATTTATAACAATGGTAATAACATAATTATGGATAATATGCCAGTAAAGATTCATTCATAAAACACTTCCAAGTATTTTTGCATGTTGACTGTAAAATTCAGTTCGTTACGAGGAGTTCCCGAAGTTGTGCAGTTTATGTGCGAACTTGTAGACAATGACGGAGACAAGTGCTTCGCACGTGACATCCTCTGCCATCCTACCTCGACTTACAAGATTAAGTAATACAAGAGTTCAATGTTTCTGCTGGAAAATTCTGCGTCTTAAAGCCTAAACGATGAGGCACAAAAAATCCTAATATAAAACGTCAAGATTTGTATAAAATTGTGTGCCTTATTATTTTCATTAAAGCATCAAGACGGGATGAAACGAGACCCAGCAGTGAATAGATAACGATTCAAAATTAAATTTATTTGCTATAAAGAAGAGACACCTTTTCATTATAATATGAGAAACTGAATTTCGCTGCCGTTTAGCGTTTCGGTGTGACTGCCCCTTATGTTATTCCAAACCCCAGTTCGTCGCTATTGGGTAAATATAATATCATAATATTATATTTCATGTCATAGATATAACAAAAACTCCAAAATCTTTACAAAAATGTTTTATATATAGCAAGCAAAATTTTAGTGATATTTCATTTGTTTTAGAACTGTACCACAATCCATTTAAAATTGAAGTCAAAATGTTCGGTGCATCTCCAATCGAATACACGGTACAAAAATGGCCGTTTGCATAAACTCTTATTGCCCGTCTAAGTTGCTTCGATATTGCCTAAGTTCAGTCCGTCTTGTGCTAAACACGAAGTTTGCATTGTGTGCGATTGTTTGTCATACGCTATCGCCCATAACCGTCCGGTAAAGGTGGGTCTCCACTCCGCGTTAATCGCAACGACAAAAGTAGTGAATTTCAATAAAATAAAATAAAAAACAGGTTGCACGAAAACAGGCAGTAGACTGTAAACAAAACAGAATGTACAGGTGATAAAAACTATCAATTGTCCTTTAACGAGACCCATATTCAATTAAATTTCATCTTAAGCGGTGTAAAAGCTGTATAATTGTGGAAAATTGAAGGAGACACAAACACTTTTGCATTTATAATATTATAGATTTTAACGCATTATTAGATAAAAATGTTTTAAATCAACTATTGTAAAATCAGTAACGTACGAAAAAACACTACATTTTTATTTCTAATCGTTTGATAAAAGCGGTGCGTATTACGCAGTTGTAACCGCTGACCTTAACAGTTGAGGAAATGCGTTATGGATCATATTGCCGGTGTTTATTGCAGCCAGAAGTTTGCACAATATGTTGATATTAATTGCATATTGTGCAATAGAATCAGAATTGATTAGAAATGCCTCCGTATGCCATTCCGATATTGGCTATGTTTACGTGTACGTTAGGCAACATACTAGAATTATTTGCCCTGTTTCATGTTTGGGAGGGAGGTATGGTCACAAGCTTTAGATTAGTTATACTAGGAGGGACTGCTACTTTCACAATAAATTCTATATAAGGGACACAATATACACACCCTAAAGTATTATCACTTCGTTTTGTTACACCTTTTGTAATGTTTTTCAGATTTCTTGAGCTGTGTTATACTGTACTCGGCGAAACATGGCGCTAGCGGTCATTGACTCCCTGTATAAACCGCGATTGACAATGAAGTGCCAAATGTGGTCAATCGCGGCTTTGAATCGCGATGAAATATAAAATATTTATTTTGATATCTTTCTATAAAATGATATAAAATTTTAGACATACTCTAAGACAAAGTGAACACGATTACTATCCCATCTAAACTGTCTGATGATGATGAATGTTTTGTAACGTACAAGATTACTCTAAAAATAAACGCACTTAGCTCAATATCAATTAAAGTAGAAGTTTATTCTGTCAGGGAAGTGTTTATTATAGCTTCGGGGAAGGGCGTTTACGTTATCTACGGCTTATAAATAGACTTGGCTTTACTGACATAATAATACTCCGCACCGGTTTCAGTGCCGGTGGCCGGTTTTAATGAAACCAGGCCAGTTACGCAGAAGTAATTTTACAGTGCCCAAGTGTGTGCACAGTATACAAGAGCACTCTCTATTTCTTAACTCTCATAAAGTGAGACGGACGACCGACACGACTGGCGAGAGATTCGTCGCAGGACCGACTTTTTACATGCCTTGTTGAAGATCATCTTACTTGTTTTAAGACAATCAGCTTGTGATCGGCCTGCTAATTATATTGTGTGTACTTATTACATAACATGTGTATGTACTTATTACGTTTTTCTGTTCGGATTGTCTATAAGAGATTGGAAACATCGTGTAGGTGTACAAACCTAATTAACAGATAAAAGATTACCTTAATAACAATTAACCTAAAAAAAAAACTTGTAGTCCGGGTTCCGTAGAACAATTTTTTTTTGATTACTATCAAGCTAATTTTTTGTGAGTAGCTTTTTTTTTATGAAATAAGGGGGCAAACGAGCAAACGGGTCACCTGATTGAAAGCAACTTCCGTCGCCCATGGACACTAGCAGCATCAGAAGAGCTGCAGGTGCGTTGCCGGCCTTTAAAGAGGGAATAGGGTAATAGGGGAGGGTAGGGATGGGAAGAGAAGGGAATAGGGGAGGGAAAGGAAGGGAATAGGGTAGGGGATTGGGCCTCCGGTAAACTCACTCACTCGGCGAAACACAGCGCAAGCGCTGTTTCACGCCGGTTGTCTGTGAGAACGTGGTATTTCTCCGGTCAAGCCGGCCCATTCGTGCCGTAGCATGGCTCTCCCACGTATAAAATGCTTCATTTTGATAAGATGAACAACAATTTTATTTGCAAAAAATCTTGAAAGTGATAGCTAATAGAGATAGAAAGAATTTAATACTTTGATTTGATGGTCCTAAAATATGGTTTGTTCTATTTGTAGGACAATGTTACTCTTAAATTTTGTAACTATTAACCTACCAATATACAAAAAATCAGCTGGTTTGGGTTCCGTTTTAGGGTTACGTAGTCAACTAAGTTTTGTTGATTACAGAACCCTAAAACGGAACCTTAACCAGCTGATTTTTTGTATATTGGTAGGTTAATATTATAGTTACATAATTTAAGAGTAAATGTTACTCCTTACTCCTACAAATAGAACAATTCATATTTTAGGACCATCAAATCAAAGTAATAAATCCTTTCTATCTCTGTTAGCTACCACTTAAGATTTTTCGCAAATAAAATTGTTGTTCGTCTCATCAAAATGAAGCTACTCACAAAATATTTGCTTGATAGTAATAAAAAAAAAATGTTCTACGGAACCCGGACTATTAGTAATAATGTAGAAACAAATTTATCTCTCGTTTAAGAAATGATGTCTTAACTTATTTTTTAAAATATTTATCGTATCAGCGCGGCGAATTTCCAGTGGCAGTGAGTTCTAAAGTACTGTAGCATGAACAGTAAAGGATTTAGAAAATAGGGTAGAGGAATGGGAGGGGATTTCAAGAGTCAGATTGTTGGAAGAGCGTAATGATAATTGGTGGGTGTCACGTAGGAAATTAAAGCGATTTTTTAAATATTAAGGTATGGAAGGGTCAAACAGGATATTATAAAGGAGTGAGAGAATGTGAGTGTTACGTCAGGATCGAATAGGAAGCCAGCAAAGCTTTTTGCGGAATTCCGAAACATGGTCATATTTCCGTAACCAAAAAATAAATCTAATGCAAACGTTTTGAAGTTTTTCTAGTTTATCTAGTAGCTCTTCTATTACATCGATAAAACAAACATCAGCATAGTTCAATATAGGTAACAAACAGTATTGTGTGCGCCAGAGCAATCTTTGTAGAGATTGGCAGAAAGTTAGCAAGTATACGGAGAAATACATTAGTATAATTTAACTTCTATGTTTCTTCTGTGTTTATGAATTAGCTCATGCAATAATCAATTATTGCATGGGCGATTTCATGGCGTTAGAGTATTTCTCATAGAGACGTAATGAAAAATGAAACAATAAAATTTTTCAGCACTCTCCTACTTTCACAGTGAACTATGTAGAGTTCACTGTGAAACCTTTGTTTTATTACATTCTGTATATTTTAAATCGATCTTAGTTATTTTAGTTTTTAAAGCTTAATGTTTTTGTTATTAAGTTTAATAAACATAGTTCTTTAATTTTTCGTCATTACCCCTCACTAACACTCGCTTAAATATAGATAAGATTTTAATGAAAACTCGTTGTATACTAAATATGTGCTGTATTTGCATAAATAAATTGGTTTCGCTGTACAAGATTTTGAGCGAACCGACTCAGCTGGGTGCTGTTAACGTTATTAATTTGCTACACAAAGATTTGGCCCGAATAAATACTGGATTACCTATATATACGTTTTCAGGATCTATTTTATACAGGGTGTTTGTTACAGCTCTCAGCTTGACCTTATACAGGGTGTGACAAAACTAAGTGACTGAACTTTAGGGTTTGTATGTGTCCCTTACGTATAGTTAACTGTGAAAGTAGCAGCGCTGAAAGACCAATTTTTTGTTATTTGTATGAGCAAGCGCCCCTGCGTCATAATTTTTTCTATAAAAAGGTGAAAAAAAAAGTTACTTTTTCAGCGAAGCTACTTTCACAGCGAACTTTATATTGGGGACCCATACCCTAGAGTATTATCACTTAGTTTTGTCACACCCTGTATAAGGTCAAGCTGAGAGCTGAGATGGCACAGAGATATTACTTAGATCACTTTCATGTTAATAATTAGAATTATGTATTTTGTGACTTCTCGGGTAATATTATTTTAAACCGTGGGCTTTGCTTCAATGAAAGTAGCTCAATGTCGTATTTGTCGTCGCTACTTTATATCTGTGACTTTGGTTATTATATATCATTAAAATGATAATGAACTGTAAATTTACGTAATCTCAAAGATAAATGAAACGGTTTCATATTATGTTAAAATAGCACTTATATTATAGTACACACTATAGCAGCGGTCGGCAACCTTTTGGCAGGCAAGGGCCACAAGGTGGCAAAACAAACTAAGGGCGCGCCGCAGACCTTATACTCGTATTAACCGTAGAAGCCCAATATACCTACGCATAATCAGGGCTTTTCTAGACCACAATTTAAAAAAAAGTTTCAACCTCATTTTTTACTAATGCCATCCATTGGTAAAAAGTGTTGACAAAATTTGTAAGAGAGAGTATTATAAGAGGATTCAGAAAAATAAACAAAGTTTTAACTACAAAATGACACAAACAGCTACGTTTTTAAATTGCGATAACTACTGGCAATATTAGAAAACATTGTTTTTGATGCTTATTTAACTTATTCACAAAACATTCACGGGCCGCAAGTTAAACGTTAAACGGACTGCACCGATTTTGATATACATGCTCATCGGGTAGATCAGAGAATATTTCCGAAATTACGTATAATATTGTGGTAAAAGCATTTGCCAGTTTACCTACTATAAGAAAACTACGATAAAAAGTGCACGATGTTTGACAAGTTTCTATTTCGAGAACAATATCTGTTGCGAACAATTAAAAGCACTCGTGATCTTCGCGAAGAATAAGTTCGCAAATGTCACTAGCAGTTCCACTGGCTAGTCCGAAACGAGCTGAGATTGTCTAGAATAGTCTACTACTAGAAATAGAGGATTTTTCTTTGAAATTAATTGGCCGCTTTAACCGGATAAATTATGAGGTTTAAAAATGAACTGCAATTTATACATATTTTGTGTATATTATGCTATTCTACTGCTTGCTTATAGACGTTAAGGCAGAAAAAGAAGTAAAATTTCATCAATATAGCTAGCTCACAAATTATATAATAAAGGAAGGCTTTTTCGAGTGTAATATTTTTTTCTGTCTAAATATCGTTATACAAGCAGAAGAATATACCTGTAATTGATTTTACAACTTATAATATAGAAAAGCAGTTTCTACATCCATTGCAGTATTTTTATATGACACCTCTTCCAGTACAAACTAGAGTTCCTCGTTGGAAAACTAGTTATTTTCCGAACAGACTCCCTGCTACTATTAATCATTAGCCGCCCGGGAGATACAGATTGACCCATCTACCTTAGTCTCTTACTTTTGTAGAGAATAGTTGGGATTTGTAGAGATTTTAATATATTTTTTCTATTACCTGGCTTACTCAAACTATTTTAAAAGGAGCTTAAGTATTGCTTTTTGCGAGATATTTAAATTGATGTCGTTTTTAAGGGCTCGAAAATTAAAAACAAATCATAATTTTTGCCAGTATAAATCCTTAAAAAGGAACGTTATGCCTAGCTGTTGAAGCATAAATACTAGCATTATCTTGATGACTAGCTTTATTCCTGTAATATAGTATTTCCGGCATACAATTTTTCATCCCCTATTTAGAGGGAATTTAAAAAAAAAATCCTTTCTTGTAGACTTCTACGTTATATAAAAATTATTGGAATTTGTGTGCGAAATATCAAGTTTTAACTTTAACGTACTTAAAAATACAAAGTGTTTACCTATGTATTTTTTTTTTATTTTTAATTTTATTTATTGTGAAAACCAACAGCTTATATGCTTATAAAATTTACAAAGAGCGTTTTGCATACAGTAAAGCCAATAACAGGTTTCCCATATATCACAATCATGCAGTACAAACTAAAAAAAAAAAAACCGGCCAAGTGCGAGTTGGACTCGCCCATGAAGGGTTCCGCAGCAGCAATAAGGTTTATTTTTATGAAATTAAAAGGTTTTCGATTTATTTTCATATTTCAGTTGATTTAATGAAAGTTAAATTAAGTTTACCATTTATGACGTAAATATATATTATATTTTTTTAATATAATAATATAAAAAAAACTACTTGCTAGATTTCGTTCAAACCAATTTTCGTTGGTAGTTTTTATAGTATAGTACATCATATATTTTTTCATTTTACTTTTCTCACACAGCAGCACTTTGGAAGAGTCTCTCTCGCAAACTATTTAGGTTAGAAAAAAATGATATTAGAAACCTCAATGTTATTTTTAAAGACCTATCCATAGATACCCCACACGCATAGGTTAGATGAAAAAAAAATTTTTTGATTTAGTTGTACCTATGGGGCCCCCAAAAATTTTTGATAATTTTTCCATTATTGTATCAAAATCTTAATGCGGTTCACAGTCTACATCTACTTACCAAATTTCAATAGTATAGCTCTTATAGTTTCGGAGAAAAGTGGCTGTGACATACGGACAGACAGACAGACAGACAGACATGACGAATCTATAAGGGTTCCGTTTTTGCCATTTGGCTACGGAACCCTAAAAAGACCTAATATAACAAAGGCACATTAATACAAAAAGACCATAAAGAAGAAGCGGGTCGAGAAGACTAATCAAAATGGACAGACAGTAATTGTCGTTAAGTTCAATGTTATGATAAATAGATTAAATAACTCTCAGTATACTACACATAAAAATATAGCTATTTTTTTTAAATAATTTTTAATTTTTAACAAGCAGTAATATTCCTTTAGTCAATATATTTTCAGGCTTTTTACCGATTTTATGACTTGACTTCTAAATTTAGCTTTAGAATGAGTGAATAAGTCAATATCACTAAAATGTTTATTATACATGACATATATGAGTAATACGTGTTAGGACAGAATTTTGTGCGTAATTGGTTTGATGCAATGGAACATGCAGTAGTGGGGTGGGGTCTTACGGGTTCGGGATTTTGGGGTTCGAAATGAATTTGAGAAACAAGGTGTGGACAATCTATCCTATTATATTTTAAAATATCGTAAAGAAATCCCATATCCAGAACAATGCGCCTCTGCTCTAAAGTTAACAGATTATGTACATCACAGGCATCTTCATAGGTATCAAGGAATTTGCGGCTTTTATAGTTCAGGTGATTAATAAACATCTTTTGTATTCTCTCTAATCGGCTTTTGTACATAATGTAGTTTGGAGTTCAAATAGGACAACTATATTCCAGTATACTCCTGACATAAGCTGACTAGACTGACATAAGAGCTGTAGGGTTTGAAAAAGATTTACGCTACGCAGAATAAATCCAAGGTTTTTGTGAGCTTTGGAGATAATATTTTCAATGTGGTCCGAGAACATGAATTTACCGTCTAAAAAGACACCCAAATCCCTGATACTTCGTTTTCTTTTAATGACGATTCCATCAAAGTTGTAGTGATTAGTAACAGGATAAGTTTTCGAGTAAAGGTAAAAATATCGTATTGTTGACATATTTTCCCTACCTAACTTACATATTTTAAATACACGTGAAGGTAGTCAAAAAACACATTTAACTTCCTCGTTCTCCTTGTCTCCTCAATGAGGCACGAGTGTACGAAATTATCATCCATTTCTATTGATCATTTATTCAGTGAAACATAATATAGGTCTGACGAAAACTCGCTTGTTGAAATTATAAAGAGAAACATCAAAACAGCCTTTAATTAGAGCAAAACATTACCCCGTCTTTGTGTCCCGTGTGTGAGTAATTCTAATTACTTACCTTCTAGTGTTGTTACGTTTTAAGACTCAACGTTAACTACGTTTATGGATGTTAGTATGTACGTATTAAATTGCTGCGTTTAGTAGAAAAAGTAGGTGTAGTAGGGCTATACTCGTTTTTAGCTCCCGTCAATTTGAGACGATAACACAGACAAGTGACAACGGCTACTCTATTCTTTGATAGCATCAACTTTTTGAAAGTAAGGATTTTCCTTGTAATAAACTTATTAGCTACATTCTCTGTATCTACAAGATTTATTACAAAAAATACTATCAGCTTGTTGACATATTAGGTAGGTACGACAAATTTATTGGCACAATATTTTGCGGCGAAAGGACTTGTTCTGTGATTTTTTACGAAAGATATATGGGTAAAGAATTTAAGAACGCTAGTTTGCGAAGCTGAGTCGCGTATAACAAATGTTATCCCTTACGCGGTAACGTCGTGAAATATTATCGCAATATTCAGACACAATATCCTCCAAATTAGATTTAACGTGCTCCCCGTATCTTAGATTTGTGTTTATTGCCAATTTTTATTTGAAATAAGTGTCGCTTATTTTCATATCACGTGAATTACGCGAGCGACGAAATACGAAAACGCAGTAATAAGACCAATGATATCTAGAATAGGGACAAGATACATTGAGAAAAAATAATAACAACTTGTGTTTATACAAAAAAATGCCATCTATGCATATTTATTTATTTATTTAAATAAGTAAATAAATATGCAATATAATCGGGATATCGATAAATTTCTTTTAATGGAATAATCGCAAAAATTACATCGATTGCAACTGCTAGGATATATTAGGTGTGGACAATTTTTGCATCGACATGACGCATCTTAATAGATAATAATATGAATAAAGGGATAAATAAGAGACGTTTTCGGAGAAGGTTAATCGTGTTGGTAAATATTATTCTTGTAACATAAAGAACATAACTTATATGTACCATAAGACGTATAACTATCATCATAAAATATATCGGAAGATGAACTGTAAATTTTTTACATATTTTTTTTTATTACCACAATAATGTACAATTTCCGAATATTTCAAGGTGCTAGTTGCTACGGTGGACACTGTAATAGTGTCATAATTCCTTTTGGTTTTCCTATCAGATAATAATTAATATCACTGCTTAAGTCCATTTTAGCTTTATCGGGTAATACACAAAAAATCTCATCAACTAGGGTTGTTACTATTTATGTTACCAGCCCGTATCTCGCCAAATTCACTTTAGCTTCGCACATAAAAATGATACATCGCAGTACTTACACTAACGCCTAGGGGCTTACGCAAGGAATGTGTCTCCCATAACAGTAATGCCCTCATCACACCTATATTGATGGGGCGATGTAGCGTTAACTGTTAACAAGTGACCGTCTCAATTATAGAGGTCTTACACGAACTTTGTTATGCTTAAAGGTTTTTTGTGATGACTTTTTATGAGGATTGAGGAAGTAATGAATCAGTAAAGAACTTACTTCAATTATTACTTATTATCATGTTACTTAATCAAGAATTCGTTGGGTTTCGACTATTAAAATGTTTTGTAGTTATGAAATGAGACACACAATTACTATTTTTCAGGATTCGTAAGGCTACAACTAACAATAAACGCGATTTAGATCGACATGTCCAATGCCATCTATCGTAATAATATGTTGGAAGTACACATACGTAAAAATCAACTTTTGCTGAAATATATTTATATATTATACTTCGATATAATCGACGTGTTTGCTATAATGCCTAGGAGCTTACGCAAGGAATGTGTCTCCCATAACCGTAATGCCCTCATCACACCTCTATTGATGGGGTGATGTAGCCTTAACTGTTAAGAGCGCGCTGTGAAAACGCTAGTCCCGCCTACACACAACGCTATCCTCCAATCGTGATACAATGATTCCATGAATCGTGCTCCCGGGCAATGTACTTTAGGCTGCAGCTAATAGTGAACAATATCGCGTAACAACGGTTCCCGCATTATAGCAAGAAAGTAAAGGTCGCAAGTCCCAAAATTGTTTTTTGATGATTACTTAAAAACTAAATACAATACTAATATTTCCTTTAGCTATTATTTTATAAAGTGTGTGATTGTAGTAGTGCAAGTTATTTAATGATAGTAACGCAATAAGTCTAACAGATATTTGTTGAAATGCCCAAAAAGATTCATAATTTCGAAAAATAAAACTATCGAGTCAAAATAAGTGAATCGTGTTTTCCGTTAGCTAAATACCAGATATAATAAATATACAATGATTAAATAAATCTCAATTTAATTTGAGTCAATCTTCTTCCAGGATCGTAATACTTATTAGAAAACACGGCAAAATTGCACAGCCCGCTCTTAACAAGTGACCGTCTCAATTATGGAGGTCCTACATGAACTGTCTTACGCTTAAAGGTTTTTTGTGATGACTTTTTTATGAGGAAGTAATAAATCAGTTAAGAACTTACCACGATTATTATGTATTACCATGTAATAAGTTACAGGACAACACAGTTGGTTAAGATTAAGAGATCGTACAGACACGACTTATGAAATGGTTCTCTAGACATGATATTAGTTACCCAATTACTATTATTCTGGATGCGTTAGGTTATAATTAGCGTGAGTTAAATCACGTCCAACGCCATCTATCGTGGCATGTTGAAAGTACCCATACGGCAAAATTGATATTTGATTTATTTGAAATGTTTCAACTTTCATGGGTGGAATCTAAAATATTTATACGTTTTAATAAACTTATCTAAACATTTTTTACATCGCATTACTTACACTAACACCTAGGGGCTTACGCAAGGAATGTGTCTCACATAACCGTAATGCCCTCATCACACTTCTATTGATGGGGCGATGTAGCGTTAACTGTTAACAAGTGACCGTCTCAATTATGGATGTATCTATGTTATACTTGAAGCTTTCTTTATGAGTACTTTTTATAAGGAAGTATTGTATTTATTTTATTATTAAATAGCTCATTCTCGCGGCTTCTTTGCGTGAAATGGTATCTTTGGCATACACAGTTTCATCAACTGGTACTCCACTTTTTTTTTTGTTTTCGTGTAACTTTCTGCTGCGCACTGTAAAACTCTGGAATGAACTGTCAGTGCAGTATTTCCGGACCAATACGACCTGCAAACCTTCAAGAAGAGAGCGTATGCCCTCTTAAAAGGCCGGCAACGCACCTACAGCTCTTCTAATGTTGCGAGTGTCCATGGGTGACGGTAGTTGCTTTACATCAGGGTGACCCACTGACCTCCATTATACATGTACGCTGGACCTATGATACCCACTTTTTTGTGCCTATTTGAAGCGGAATCAGCGCCCCCAGTGAGAGGGAAGAGAACTAAATTTGACGTAACTTGCAAATGGCCGCTTAGTCGTTATTGGTTGTCATCACTAGTATTAGTTCCAAATACTCCCACTACTGCTATCAGCGCCAATATGGCGACTTTCAAACGTCATTTTTAGGTCAAATTTAGTTCCTATCACTCACACTGGTGGAGCTGATTCCGCTTCAAATAGACACAAAAAATAGCTATCATTTCAAAGGGTATCATTAGTCCAGCGTACTTGTATAATGGAGGTCAGTGGGGTGACCCGTTTGCTCGTTTGCCCCCTTATTTTATAAAAAAACCCACTCCATGTCTCCTCCCGAATTCAAAGTATTTCCGTGAGGAATATTTTCGCACTTATTATACCCAGTACAGGTGCAAAAGTGGGAATGTCCCTAGTGAAACGTAACATGACGTGGAATGTCCAACTGTCAATGTCAGCTGTTCTTGTGACTGCGAATTAAGATTTATATTTTTCAGTCAATTTGTGAAAAAAGATGAGTGAAAGCGATGAAGATATTAATTAGATTTTAGTAAAAGACACGAAAAAGCGGAAAAAGAGAGGAATGATGATGTCATGAAAGAAATGAGACTTGCTACACACGAGTCAGTTGTGGATTGTATGTATTAGGTGTTCAAGACAGAAGACTTAAGTGTTTTAAAAGGATTTCATTTCATTTCATTCATTTCAAAGGATCAGAAAATTGTATTAAATTGTTAAGAGAGTTTAATAAATTTTTGTTCTGCTGAAGTACAAGCCTATTTTGAAAGCATTAGCCATACATAGTACTAGATTTGGACATTCCCTGTATGGGTTCTAAACAATGATATTATTGGTTCTAAAGGACATTTGGCCAGTTTTTGATTTGATTTGATTTAAAAAAATATATGTAAAATTAGAAAAAAGAAAGTAATTATCTATTATAAAGTTATAATAGATAATTACTTTATTTTTTCTAATTTTACATATATTTTTTTAAATTTCACAAAAGTTTATTTGTATCTAAGGCTGATTGATCTCTGTAAAGTAAACTAAAGTTCCTATGAGTAGTTTCTAAACAATTAATATGTAAGACAAAGTTATAAACTTTCAATCATTAAAATGTTAATTACACAAAAATTTGTTTTAGTGACATTCCTTGTTTTGTCCCTGTACCCTTCAATTTAACTTTTATTAAATCAACTGAAATATAAAAATAAATCAAAAACCTTTTAATTTCATAAAAATAAACCTTATTGCTGCTGCGGAATCCTTCATGGGCGAGTCCAACTCGCACTTGGCCGATTTTGGTTAATTGCGAGCGGTACACTATTAAAATATTATACTAGGTGATGTCCGAAACTTCATTTTCCTGAAATTTATTCATACCGTGTATTGTATTTTTTCAAACATGTCAGTAAACTACTAGCGTGAAGAGGTAGTAACAGACAGATAGACAGACGCCCTGTCGCCTTTATAACATAAGTTTTTTTTTATTAGCCTTTGCTGTCCCTCACTGCTGGGCAAAGGCCTCCACCAGAGTCATTAGTATGCATATTGCATAATATGGATTATAGTTTCTCTGTTTCAATTTATTTAATTTTCTTTCAAATAACATGTATTATCTGCGTGATAAAAATAGGCACATTCGTTTGGTTTTGTTTTAATTTTTTTTCTTTAAAATAAAAATAATTTAAACAAAGCATTAGTAACCTATTACATTATTCGTATATTTATTAAATAATATAACATATATACAAATTTGGCCACAACTTTATTGTGACTCCATCCACAAGAACCAAAAATAAATTATTTCAGTTAACGCTTAGCAAAACTCCGACCACAAACGTTTTGTTAATTTGATTGAATAAACAACCTTTAACCACTTGATTTAACTATGTTGACATAGGCGACTATTCGTTTAACGAACCTACTTTTCACTTTAATTATCTTCGCTACATCATCGTTAATTAATTTGGTCTGTTTATTCGTTTTTAGGGTTCCGTACCCATAGGTTAAAAACGGGACCCTATTACTAAGACTTCGATGTCTGTCCGTCTGTCTGTCTGTCTGTATGTGTGTCTCCAGGCTGTAACTCAAGAACCGTTATAGCTAGACTTCTGAAATTTTCACAGATTGTGTATATATCTGTTGCCGCTATAACAGCAAATACTAAAAACAAAATAAATTAAATATTTAAGGGGGGTTCCCATACAACAAACGTGAATTTTTTGCTATTTTTTGCTCGATATTAATAACGGCAACACATAGGCACTTGAAATATTCACGAAATACTCATTTGTATTTGTACTTTATTAAATTATAATAAAATTTAAATAAATTAAATAATAAAGGAGGGTTCATTTTCTAATTATGTCTTAGATCCATTCAAACATGACGAGACGGGGCGCGGTGCGACGCGGCGATTTAACGGTACGGGACGCAGTACCGTTCCGATATTTGAGGCAAGCGACCGTGACTGACAAAAATTCGCCCATGACTATTAACAATGTCGGATGTGCAAAAACGGCATTTTTTTATTTCATAAAAATATGTCCTTATAACCAAGGCTATCATGAGCTGAAAAGAAAAAATCTATATTATGCATAGTTTCTGAAATAGCTACAATAAAAATGTTGTATATTACTATAAGATAGCCCGCTAACAATGTCGGGTAGTCACTACCTGCGTTATTAGCGGGACGCGGTAGCGAGTGAGAGCGCACGATGTGCCACTTCCGACTATTTAACGGAGGGAATGGACGTCGCGCTGTCACTTGTTTTTTTTGCTACCGTAGTTATATTTTTTTTACTTTTCGACGCTATTTACAATGTCTACAAGATCAGCACGACTAATCAAACTAGGTACTTAACGGAATGGAGAAAAATATAGTAATAAGAAAAAAAATACTGATGGAAATATTATGACCGAAGCTAAACCTAGTGCGGAAAATGGTATTTTCTATTTATTCTTTATAATATTTTTTACGATTCTTAATAGTATAGCTTACTAGCGACCCGCCCCGGCTTCGCACGGGTATAAAATATATAGCCTATGTCACTCACTGAAAAAATGATTAAAATCGATTCAGTCGCTAGTTTTGATTTATATTCATTACTACCCGTGGCCCGCATTGGTCGGTATCGCCGCAAAAGCTACGTTCCGCAATTTAAATCTGTAATATCTTCAAAAATATTCATTTAAATTATATGCTGTAAAGGGCTATATAGATCTATATTTAATCAATAATGTATTTAAAGTATTTAATTGGATAAGGATTAATGCCGTATTGGTTAAAATCGCTTCGAAAACAAGCCATTATTTGTAGTTAAAAATAAATGACAAAAAATGTTATTGTGGGATATCCATAAGAGATAGACATATACACCGCGAAGTTTTCTATAAACCTTTTCATAGTGTACAATACTTGGTACATTATTTTGATAAATCTCGTAGGGTTCAGCCTGCGTTTGCAATGTGAGCGGAAAAAAAAGTAATTATTTACGACATCACACTAATGTGATTTCTAAAAACCCCAAAAATAACAGTATTTCTCCACTATTTAATTAATGTTTTTAAACTTATAAACCTTCCTCTTTGATCACTCTATCTATTAAAGAAAACCGCATCAAAATCCGTTGCGTAGTTTTAAAGGGAACAAAGGGAAATGAGGCAAAAAAGCGACTTTGTTTTATCGCTGTTATGAGATGAATACTTAACTTCAATAACATTTTATTGTAGGTAATTTAAAATTGTAGGATGTACCACATCCAACATTCTTAATCGGTTTTTCAAATTTGTAAAATGTCGGTAGTAACTAGTACCACATACGACATTTTAAATCGGTTTTATAAATGGTTAAATTGTCGGTAGTACTACTTCCGACGTTATGCGAATTTATAAATTGGTAAAATGTCGGTATTTTTCTTATTGATTAAATGTCGCTTGTAGTTTGTACCATATCTGTCGTTGCTTACCGACTTTTAACAAATTTTAGAAGGCTTTAAAATGGGTCATTTTTGTACAAAAATTAAGTTTTAGGTTGCACGCATACACAATGAATGAATATAGTTTTTAATCTATTAATCGTTTTTTTCATGGTTTTACGATCTGATGACTGGTAACTGCAATAAAGCCAGGCTTTCTTGGCATTTTTCTATTAAGCAGGCAGGCAAAAAATGGCAATGATGTTCAGTATTTAATACATAATAGTAATAAAATATAAGCTATAGTGTAAAAATCGTAAAATAGGTATTAAAAAGAATAGTAAATACCTTTTTTCGCACTTGGTTTAACTTGGTCACAAGATTTCCATCAGCATTTTTTTTCCTATACTTTTATTATTTTTCTCCATTTCGTTATGTAGCTAGTTTGATTAGCCTTGCTGATTTTAATGTAGACATTGTAAATGTTGAGCTTGCTATAAGTCACAACAAACGTAAATATTTACTCAGATTATGTAAAAGTGAGATAATCCCCAAAAAATATCAGCACGACTATTTAAAATACCACAATGGATCAGAGAGAATCTCGTATGAAGAAGACTGCTTTTGATTAATGAATCTAATAAATAATAATCTAAGTTTTTCATGAAAACAAAGGCTGTGGTGATACGTATGTTCCCTAAAAATGTAGAGATTTTTAAGAACTAGCTGACTCCGTGAACTTCGATTCGCTGACAATTAAATGGGCATGCAAAACAGTCAGTCAGTCAGTCCTTCGTTAGTACTTTTTGTATTTCCCACACATTTTGGCATTTCATCTCTCCAGCGTATTTGGAAGATCTCGATGAGATAGATAGCTCGTTCGACAAGGAAAATATAATATTTTTCATTACACACTCGTGGTAGCCGCCGCCGTTGCCGAGTCGGCGCCTTATTTTGAGCTTTAATCAAACTACCCAAACTTCTAGAATATTTGCCCCGTGGTAATAATTTAAAGGACAATTCAATTTTTTACATAATGCCAATTAATATTTTGATATTTATTTAGGTAAGTTTACTAATCAATATATGCAAAAAAGAAACGGAGATGATTTGAAGTTAATTTTTTAATGAAAGAAATGGTTATTATTCGTTAACCATAAAAGTTAGATATATGCTGCCCTGGACTTTTTTGTAGATAATAATGAATACTATAAACATGTATAACATTATTTTTATGTATTATCAGTATTTTTCGCAGTGCAAGCGAAATAATGTAATTTATGGCAAATTTTTACCACTTTGGGTTACATTTTTGCAATTTTCGGAAGGATCCCTAATATTTTTCAGAATAATTAGTCCATGTTCTTTGCAAAAGATTAGCTTTCCAAAGGTGAATTAATTTTTATAATAAGTTCAGTAGTTATTGAGTCTATTCAATACAAACAAACATACAAAGAAACAAACTTTTCATCTTTACAATTAGTATAAAATAGATTTTTTTTTTAATTTTGTTTAGGTAAATTTAAGTTATGCTATCAAATAGTGAACAAGGTAGTAATGGTAATAGGTAATTTTTAATTTCAATGTTTTATGTGAGTTTTCATTTCGAATCAAAATTTGATTTTAAGAATTATTTAAGTGATAAGAAAGGTATTGTATTTTCACACATACATTGTTTTTACGTTTTATTTGACAGAAGTCACATGACATAAATGCCACTTCTGACAAGCAATAATCGATTTTGTACAAGCAACAATGTCGGTTCTGGCACTTTTGACAAATCAGCATTACTCGTACCCCGTTAAAAAGGTCAGAAGTGACTTTTCTCATATTTACGCATTAAATACGAGATACTCGTAATAATATACTAAACGTAAATAACTTAATATGTAGCATTATCCTGAAATTTCATGATCCTACTTGAAATAAGTAAAAAGTAATGCACAATTTAGATTTTGAATCGCTCTCCTGTAAAGTTGTCTTTCTTCACATCCGACTTTGTTAATAGCACTGACCTCCATTACACAAGTACGCTGGACTAATACCCTTTGAAATGACAGCTATTTTTTCTACCTATTTGAAGCGGAATCAGCTCCCCCAATGTGAGGGATAGGAACTAAATTTGACGTAAAAATGACGTTTGAAAGTTGCCATATTGGCGCTGATAGCAGTAGTGGGAGTATTTGGAACTAATACTAGTGATGATAACCAATAACGATTAAGCGGCCATTTGTAAGTTACGTCAAATTTAGTTCTCTTCCCTCTTACTGGAGGCGCTGATTCCGCTTCAAATAGGCACAAAAAAGTGAGTATCATAGGTCCAGCGTACTTGTATAATAGAGGTCAGTGGTTAACAGTCGTGGGTGAATAAAAAAAAATCCACATTATTACATACGATTATAGGTTTCATTTTGCTCTAATCCACTACAAAGCAACGGTGGCATGGGTCGCTAGACCAATATCGTTAGAAAATTAAACCTTATAATCTTTGTGATGAAGTGGCATTTTATTTGAATGTTTATTAGTCGCGGTCGCTTGCGGCAAAGATTGGAACGGTACCTATAGAATGAAAAAGAAGGTGCTGCGAACAGGTGTCACTAGCTGTCACTTTTGTCTTCTGCGTGCCGAGTGTGAGTTTGTTTCACATTCGATCGTGAACGCGTTTGGCGTTTACTAAGATTTTGTATGGGATTTGTACAGCGCCACCTAGCGATGCTCACGGGAGTGAGCCCAGCCCAGTGAGTAATCCCATACAAAATCTTAGTTTATTAACGCCAAACGCGTTCACGATCGAATGTGAAACAAAAAACTCACACTCGGCACACGGATAAATGTTGCTAGCAACTTCGTTAGGCGAAGTATTGCTTATCGCACAAAAACCGTACATTTTTTATTTCGCACGGAAAGTCTTCCGAGATATGGAACAATAAATTATGTATCTAGCCTTAAAGAATGTGGGACAAGCCAAGAACGTCAATAACGTTAAAAGTTTTATGTTTGCTGAAGTTTCAACAATCAACATTAGTTAGTGTTATTCAAATTATTCGATTTTCAATTATATTCGGTCGATGTCGGTTAACTATTCGGTAATGAAACTTCGACCTTCGTATGAACTGAACGCGACCGCACCATCTGTGCACAATGTTAATCAGTATTTCAATTTAAACTTCTCAAATTATCGGTTTTTCGTGCACTAAAATTGTAAACAGGTGGTAAATGAGTATTGTAATAAAAGTTGTGTTTATAGAAATGGGTGCGGGATTAATTTTAATATTTATAAACTAGCTTTTGTTGGGGCCCTGCTCGTATAAAATAGTACTGTCATACAAATTACCGCCGGCCGCCCCGCTTCCGTCTGAGACGGGCGGAGTGAGACGGACCGTCTCACTCCTTTCTGAAGTTTGTTGACAGGAGTTCATCTATTTACTAGTATTTTGTTTACTAGTATCTTCGATTAACGTTATCCAATAAAGTAATTATATAGATCCACCAAAAAACCTATAGAACAATTTACAGAGTATACTCTATTATATTATATTATTACTAGCTGTCCCGGCAAATGTTGTTTTGCCATATAAAGTATTTCGCCCATATTATTTTATTGAAGTAACTAAATAAGTATGGCACCATGGCAACGTCCATCGCTATCCCGTCGCACAAAAAATGGTCGCCGTTAGTCTCGAGTTGTAATAATTTACTATTATTTATTCAACAAATGCACTCAATATAAAAACTAGCCAGTAGCCGATTCTCAGACCTACTGAATATGCATATAAAATTTAGTAAAAATCAGTAAAGCCGTTTCGGAGGAGCACGGTAACTAACATTGTGACACGAGAATTTTATATATAAGAAAATATCATACTTTTACAGCCATAAAATACTTTGAGTATTAAAACAGTGAGTACAACAACCCTGAGTATTTAAACAGTGAATAAAAAATACAATGTTTCGAGTTTAGACATTGTCTGTCACATTGGAAAAGGCGATTGATAGACAAGTGGGAGAGCCATGCTTCGACACGAATGGGTCGGCTCGACCAGAGAAATACCACGTTCTCACAGAAAAGCGGCGTGAAACAGCGCTTGCGCTGTGTTTCGCCTAGTGAGTGAGTTTACCGGAAGCCCAATCCCCTACCCTATTCCCTTCCTTTTCCTCCCCTATTCCCTTCCCTTCCCATCCCTACCCTACCCTATTACCCTATTCCCTCTTAAAAGGCCGGCAACGCACCTGCAGCTCTTCTGATGCTGCGAGTGTCCATGGGCGACGGAAGTTGCTTTCCATCAGGTGACCCGATTGCTCGTTTGCCCCCTTATTTCATAAAAAAAAAGTACAAAATATTGAATCCATTATTTCCCTACTTATATTAGTAAGGGGGTATGTGTCTGGAGTACCTAGCTATAATAATATCTAGCTAGCTTCACTACGCTATAACCAGCTACGTGCGCGCTAATGGAATCGTGTCGAGCAACAACACTTCAGATTAACTTTAATTAAGTGAATGTTATTTGAAACTTAACCGGGGAGAATTTATCTTAATACAGCAATTTATATTCAAAATGCGAGTCAACTTCAGGAATTAGCGACGTCATTAACTCAAGTTTTCAGACGATAAGGATGATAGGATCTTTGATTTGTATACGGCTTCAGATTTGTATATGAATACAAGTATAGATAAAGTGGATTACGAAGTAGGATACCTATGTTATGTACAGCTCGACCTTATTAAGTTTTTAGTTGTTCAGTTAGCAAGGTTTTAAGCTTTATTCAGCAAGTCAGAAAAAGAAAGGCCTCTCTCTAGTAGGGAGTACGAACTATGAATATTCCGACCGACCAACTTTTTGTAATATTATTGTAGTATTGTCGTTTCCTACGATTCCGCAAAAAAAAAAACTCGCGAGACACGTATTCTTTACATTTTTAACGCTACAAAGAATCCCTGTAATATCTATCAGTGCCTATCAAATAAGGAAATAATCCTTTCCACATTAAATTAGTTTTAAAGATATTATACATATGAAGTTAAAATTGTAGTGGTATTCATAAAAATAATAATAATAATATCTATGGACGCTTCACACCACGTCAGTCTGGCCCCGTGCTAAGTACCTGAAGGACTTGTGTTACAGGTACCAGACAACGGAAATATATTTAATAATTTTATACTATACATATATTTAAGATTTTTATTCTATTATACACATATTTAATACACATCCAGACCCGGGAACATTGAAAACTTTTTGTTCCGTCAGCGGGATTCGAACCCGCGACCCCGGCTTGAGCTGCCACACACTCAACCAATTGAGCCACAGAGGTCGTCAAAATAGTCATTTTGTTTCACTTTTTTATTATTATTTTTAGCTTACAAAATAACTGTCTTGTGGAAACAACAACAAAGGAAAAGTTTTAACTAAAGCTGTTTTGCTCTCACAAAAATGTCAACCCTTCGCAAAATGCCAATGGCAAAGTTGTGGGCGCTATGATCCTTTTCCTAATATTATAATTTTGTTCACGTATTTAAATAGTTTCGGAGGACTAATAGCCTCAAATGTTTCCGCAGACCCACATTAATTTTGTTTTTCATAAGTATTCCGAAGCTGGAAATTAAATTTCACCAATTTATTACAAGTACTACTTTTAAACATTTTACTTTTAATATTCAGTTTAATTCATCAAGCCCCAAGCGGCCACATGCGGCCGCGATAACAATGGATAAGCTATTGTGTCTCATTTTTCCACGATCGACGGAAATATTTGGTATGTATTTCAGTTAAAAATCTGTTATATGGATTTATAATTAATTGAGGCAGTAACAAAAGCCTCCGTGGTCTAAAGCTCGATTCTTGACTTGGGAGGTTGTGAGTTCGATATCCACAATTTCCGCAATTTAAAGCAACTTCCATGTCGTTTACAAGATTGGGTAGAACAAATGCAGGCTATTCATCTGACTGTTTAAATAATTAGAAACATGATCCATGCGATGTAAGAAAGAATCGAATTTAGTGACAAAATAGCGGATTACCTTTGTTAATCTGTCACTTTGTCTATTATTCCGTAGAAACTGTTGACCCATGCTATGCCTGTAGGTCTAGGTTTATCTACCCCCATGGGCATATGGAATTTAAGCATTCTATATTGCGCACAATCTTTAAAATAATTCCTGTGTTTGGTAACATATAAGACAAGTATGTAACCTTCAATTCAAATCTTTTATCAATATAAAAATTATGATTTCTTAATTTCGAGTTAACATTATTCTTATATTAGACGACGCCCGCAACTCCGTTGCGCCAAAATTCGGTTATCGTGCTTGAATCGTACATTTTACCGCAACAAAATCTATCCTATATCCTTTTCCGGGACACAAATTATCTCCACATCAATTTGCATAAAAATCGGTTCAGCGGTTTAAGCGTGAGGAGGTAAGGTCTTTTAGACAGACAGACACACTTATAATATTAGCTTAATTCAGCAA
Organism: Cyaniris semiargus; assembly: GCA_905187585.1. NCBI lineage: Eukaryota > Metazoa > Arthropoda > Insecta > Lepidoptera > Lycaenidae > Cyaniris > Cyaniris semiargus. Next base: position 4,055,974 of record LR994551.1, read on the forward strand.
GCCCCATACTGTCACCGGCGTCCGAGACACAATAGAATATCTATTGTGTCTCGTTTTCCCACGATCGACGGGGTAAAACTAGAATTAAACATTTTTCTACCCTTATTATTCGTAGCTTCTACCTCAATAATGCAGAAATTCTACATGATCGATTTCACACGAGCAAAATCGGTAACACGTTAAACTTAGTGCTACAGTAAAAACTGATCAACAAAATGATTTATAACACACCGATAACAGCTTCTGGCTGTTTTATGAGATACCTAATTTATAACCTGGAGAACATTTTCCCAGCGAACAATTCGCACGATAGGATCTCAATCGAGCACTGAATGTAATCTTACAGCAGATTCTCTAAAACTCAAGTTAATTGAAGTGTCTAAATATTTCAAGTGGTTAACTTTTGGAATTATCGCAGAAAATTAAGAGTAAAATTATTTTATTACCGTCTAGCATGTTGTTTACAATTGGAAAATTTGGACTAATATTATTAAGATTACCTAACGTTTGCGTATATTGCGTATTAGAATACGAGATCAAACTTTGTACAGTCGATACGCTCTAATTTTTTTCTGTAAAAAAAATGATTATAAAAATTGATGACAAAAGAATTTTCTAGAACACTGACGCAAACGAAAACAATATCCTTTATAGTTCTATATTCAAGTCTGGATTCTATTACTTTGTCAGCAATTCCTATATTACTTCAAATTTAAATATTTTAAATGTTTCGAGTTATTATAGTTGGTAACAACATCTAACATTAAATGTTGTTCCCAACTTTGTAATCAAATTGATTATTCTCTAATAATATTTTAGTTTTTATAATAACCTTCTCCGCATAGGATTAGTATTATAAACACCGACCCTTCCCGTTTTGAAATTTCATCGAAATTAGTTTAGCCGTTTAAACGTTACTTAAAGATAAATAAATCTGAATATTTAATATTTCCATTAATATTTTTAGGGCAAAATGGTTTATAGACAAAAACGTATTCTTTTTGACCGAGATAAAGACATGGAAAATAAAGGAAACGAGTAAATAAAAGAAAACTTAATAAAGTTATAGGTACCCTAATAAAGGGCTTAAAGTAGAGATTAAGACACTTTACCTTATGCAACCGTTTTCCTCTTGCACAAGGAAAATTTATGACTTTCCACAATTTTGCCAGCCATATTTATAAGCAACTCAATTAAGTATTTCAGACGGTACTGAGTATACAATTAAGACTTGTCTGAAAACAAGATCTTTTAAGATAAAGTTTCTAGACTGGCGGATATTACACTTTTACTCGGCTCATAGCTCAAAGCGTATTTAAGTTTTAATACGAAATTTCATCTAAACTCAGATTGAGAACTACAATTTTTTCATAGATTTCATCATCGTGGGCAAATTATAAAATTTTCTGTTGGTTGATACAGAATATAATATTATCGAAGCAATTCATAGGTACTCGCTATATTATTCTGCTGTATATTCGAAAGCGTGTCTGTCTATTCAAAAAAATATATTGACATTAAACTTTCGATCCTAGAAGATGTCATAAGATAGTTACAATTTTTTTTTTTTTATGAAATAAGGGGGCAAACGAGCAAACGGGTCACCTGATGGAAAGCAACTTCCGTCGCCCATGGACACTCGCAGCATCAGAAGAGCTGCAGGTGCGTTGCCGGCCTTTTAAGAGGGAGTAGGGTAATAGGGGAGGGTAGGGATGGGAAGAGAAGGGAATAGGGGAGGGAAGGGAAGAGAATAGGGTAGGGGATTGGGCCTCCGGTAAACTCACTCACTCGGCGAAACACAGCGCAAGCGCTGTTTCACGCCGGTTTTCTGTGAGAACGTGGTATTTGTCCGGTCGAACCGGCCCATTCGTGCCGAAGCATGGCTCTCCCACGTAAGCCGTTTAGAAAAAAATGTGCTCTTCCCACCCTAAAAGAATCTTTGCACGAAAAAAGATGGGGTCCATTAGGGGAGTATCTTGGTATATTCACTTAAATTACTAAGAATATCTTTACCAATACTCATTACTCATTTAATGTTGCTGAATCACACCAAGTATAATTTTGCCAGAATTACTTAGCATTCGCCTTCACAAATGTCAACATGTACCGACAACCTTGAAAAGAACCCTTCGGTCAAAGGGCCGAGACGTGATTTGAACTCCCAAGCCCAACCTTCCGCATGTTATTGCCGTCTCAAATAGACAAGCAACCCTTTTCCCAGAAACTCCAGAATCCGAAAAGTGAGCTATTGATACAACATCTATTGAATTCGAGCCTCCTAAACCCGAGTCATTTATAAGAAAAATGGCAGGGCAAACAAAATGTTTCTTAAAAGGATAGGTTGTTTTATTTTATATTTCTTTTATACTTTGAACGGAACCGACATATTTTTAGAAGGGTTTTATGAACTTTTAATCGTTACTTTAACTCAATATACCGATATAATTCCAAAATAAATAATCGGCCAAGTGCGAGTTGGAATCGCGCACTTGGCCGGGTTTAAGGGTTCCGTACCATTATACATAGAACAAAAACAGGACAAAAATATGTTTTTTGTATGGGAGCCCCCCTTAATTATTTATTTTATTTAAATTTTATTATTAATTATTAAAGTATAAATACAATTGAGTATTTTGTGAATATTTCAGGTGCCTATCTATTGCCATCATTTATATCGAGCAAAAAATGGCAAGTAAATCACGTTTTTTGTATGGGAGCCCCCCTTAAATATTTAATTTATTTTGTTTTTAGTATCAGAAATACGTAATCTGTGAAAATTTCATATCTCTAGCTATTACCGTTGTTGAATTACAGCCTGGAGATAGATAGACGGACAGACAGACATCGAAGTCTTAGTAATAGGGTTCAGTTTTCACCCTTTGGGTACGGAACCCTAAAAATAAATTCCTATTAAATTGCAAAGGCATCTAATTATAAATGTAATTGGATCCAAACATGCTATATCAAAGGAAAGGCGATTTGATCATTTCTTCCTTTAATAAAGTGAAATGAATATGGCGACGTTTAGCGAAATTGTGATAATGAAATCTGAGTTTAGGCACTCAAGCCTCATTATTACTCCAAAAAAACTTCCGTTCCGAATTAATAAAATGGACATGAAAAGACATTTTTGGTGCCACTTCTTTTTTAATAAGCATGCATGAATTACTTTTACTTTTCCCCGCGAGTTCCTGAATAAATAAAATGAGGATTCAAAGCGTTGCTTCCCTCCTTTTGTGCTCATACTTCCTGGCATGCGTAATGGGATACCCTTACAAAATGGCGGGCGAATTCTTTGTGCGCTAAAATCGGTACAATCACCCTGGGAAGACCACCAGCACATTGTCTCACTAAAAGCTCTTAGTGTCTCAATAATTGCCCGAATTATTCAAATGTCTAGACTCCAGATTGAAGATAATTAGGATTATAATGTATTCATCCATTATTCATTGCGTGTGATTCATTGTATTTCTAATATAATACAAATTAGCCCCCAGTATACAAGTACTCCCAAAATCAGAACTTATACTCAGGATTACTCAGGAATAGCATCACGTTATAGCTCTTCTTCAGTACAGCTGGATTTAAGAAAATTTTTTATCCATAGAAACTGTCGAGGAGCAAAATGATTGTTTCGTCCTATTTTGGATTTAAATGTTGCAAATCGTACCCTAGAGAACATGTTTAGGATACCCGTTTCTTGGAATTCGCCACGATAGAGAAATACATAATGTTGAGAAAAACCTACACCCTTAACCATTACAACTAAATTCCACAAAACTAGATAGGTTTACTTAATGAAACATATCTGTAGCCAATACCAATCTGTAGTCAGTAGTCACCCATGGTTATTTTAAACCGCCATTCGTCCATAAATCATTTACCGGCGGACATAGGTGTCCATGTTGCGCCGATATCGGCGGAAGTGCAGACAGCTTCCGGCGGCGAGTTTGTCACTGTCCCCTGACAGATCGTCTGGCCGGTGCCAAAACTGCGCTGTTTACCGCAGACATTAATATCGACTGAGATTCCAGAGTTAAGTGCGCTACTTAGGCAGAGCAGGAACATAATCCGTAATGATGCAGTTGTTCATTTTGGGTATGGAAAGTAAAATTTGTAAAAGTCGATTCCATTTTTTAATACACCATTGGGGTGTGGAGGTACCCACAATTAGCGCCACATTCCTGCATCGCGCTATCGAAGTTTTCTAAGTGCGTCGATATAATATATACGACAGCTGAAATGTATCACGTGGGCTCCGGCCTGACCAGTATCTAGCCTCGTAGGACTATTCTCATAATTAACATGCTTTATAACGCCTTTAGTTCATCGGCCATTTTTTATGCTTTTCCAGAAATATCTCCAATTTTTAGATGTTCCCCGAAACTGTAAAGAAATAATTAGGGTAAATGAGTACCCTCCTTATTCCTTTATTAATATTGCACTAATTCATGCCCCTATCATGTGTTCTTACTCATTTAAATAAATACACTGACAATTACATACACACCTTTTTATAAGAGGGTTTTGATTGACTGATTGACTATTGCGTGATGCAAATAGGTACGGCAGCGATTGCCCAAACTAGAATTCCCCTCTTGCTATATCAATAAGTATGTTAATTATAATTTATACCACTCCTTCCTAGCTTTCACAAAACATCTAACAGAAGATCCTAGAAAAATTTCATACAAGCACGTGCCGCATATAAACAAACAGATTACACTTACAATAAAGGGAGGTACAAAACGTGGATGCTTAAAATTTCCTTGGAATCCCCACTTCCATCCGAGCCCCACGTAAGCCGCTCTTGTTTATGGTAACTGCAATGAATCTCAAATAATAAACAAGGAAAAGGCCTTTCATGTATTACCCTTTGTATGGAAAAATAAAACAATTTGGCAACTTGAAAGAGCAACAAGGTTGATTGATCCAGTCGAGAGTTACTCGAAATACTTGGGAACCGCTGGCTTTGTTTGGGACTCCATACAATAACTAAGTGTCATCCGATGAACTTATCTGGGTCATGAATCATGATTTTATTATATCTGTCAGCCCACTCGTCTGAATTACTTCTCTTAATAAAATTAATAAGCTTGTTAAAATAAAAGTGTTCTTCAAAGCTGTCATATTAACTTTATATTTACATTTTTTCATTTTCATTGAGTAGGTACTGCTTTTTCCCCTTAAATTTGTGCATAATTAAATCGCGAGGCAATAGTATAATTTGTTGTGGTAATAAGTCTTATGTTTCCTGGAATCATAGTACTCCACCATACCAAAGTCCAAACGTCATCAAAATGTGTTCAGTCGCTTCAATGCCTTATATTTACATTACAACTATGGAACGATAGGAACATTAAAAAATATTCAATATTTACTACCGATTTTGACATACCTAATAAAAGTTATGAGAGCTCGCGAGAGCCGTATATTTTTCCGCAAGGAAAATTATATTTTGTCTAATTCCATCAAAGTCGATTCAGCTGTTAAAGCGTGAGGAGGTATAGTCAGATACACTTTCGCATTTATAATATAAGTCTGGATGTAGTCTATGTAATGTCCTCAGGTACTATGTAATACATTACATGTAAGTTATTGGTAGACTATTGTGTTACGGGAATAGACGCCTATAATACCTCTCGGATTACACGATTGCCGCGCTAATCTCCATCTAATTAGCTATAAATGTATTGTGAATAAATTAATTATATATTCATGAATAATACAAGTCAATATATAATAATATTATATTTTTAATTGACAAGAATCATCAGCTGAAGTGAGGATTTATTTGCTACGGAGCCACATCTTTTTAATTTTAAAGGCTAGTACGTTCTAAATCGTATATCCTCATTTGTAATTTACCTGTAACTAAAAGTATGTCCAAAAAATCCTTTTTATGAAATGTGCCTAATCAAAAATTGACTGAAAGCATAAAAGAGTATTCGGCCATTTTAAAATATAAGCACAATAACTTTTGTCGTATAAAAACTCTCTCGAAGGTGAACAGGCGTACCCTTTTCAAAGATCGAACTTCTCTCATATTTCTTTTCTAACATAATTCAAGTTTCATAATGGAAGCCTCTTGTAACTTTAATCCCTTTTGAATTAAAGAAAATTAAAAAGAATTTTAATATGCCAGCGAACTGACGAGCTCGGTAAGAAAGGATACAATATGTTTTGTGTTTTTTTTTTGAAAATTTAATATTTTAATTCATACCATTTAGATCATAACAATACACAAAAATACTTTGAGAATGTAAAATATTAAGATTTTAGGCTTACTTTGTTTCTTAACTTGATGACCCGGAGAGCTTCCTATCACTTTCCTCATATTATATCGTTTTAAGTATTTTAATCGCAGTTTTTTTTTTAATATTTTGTCATCTTACAGGCATACAAACCTTCTATGGACTTCGATGAACAATTCAAGGCTTAAATTAGCCAAATCGGTGCAGCCGTTCTCGAGTTTGAAAAAATAAAAAAATATTTTTATTTAAATAGATTATTATGTCATACCCACATTGCAGTACAACAAGTAAAACCTTACACATTTTTCTCAAAGCCACAATAATCAAGACTGAAAAAAAAACAAATACGTAAAATATTCAGTTTCGTATCCCTCGTAGGGTTATCCTTTAATAAAATCGGTTGACGTGAACGGAGCTGTAACCAACTGGATTTACATAAGCGGTTCTTGTGAGCAAATTGGTCGAACCTACTGAATAGTCCATTTATTTTATGGTCACTTTGCCGGATTAGATACCGGAATTTTAGTAAATTACTTAAAATATCGTAGGTTTAAATATAGTTTTACAAGCTATGCTATACTTAGGTATCAAGCAATATTATTTATTAGAATATTATGCTTTTATTTGTATAAATGGAAGACCTTTTTTGTATTTTATCCATATCATACAAAAAATTCTATTTTCAAAACAATGCCATGCAAGATATTATATTTCGAAAACACAAGTCTACAAGTCATATTTTTACAAAATACAAACACGCCACGGAGACATACTATTGATTATCAATTATCCATTTCCGTTAAGCTCTTCCTTAATCCTTTTCTTAAAAATATTATAATAACTAGCAATTGATCGTCAGGGGCAAGCCTGTCCCTAATTACTCGTCCCCAAACGTTTAAAGGGAACAGAAAACTGGGGGCCCTTTCAGTAAAGTCTGTACTATTAGATAATTAAATAACTTCATATTACGGAGAATGTACTCTTAATAAAATAGAGGGTTACACTTGTCCTGGCCGTCCCATTTCGCCTCACAAATAGTCCATTAGGTCCCAATCCCTTAGCAATTTCAAAAGGATGAAGGGTTAATTTATGAGCTTAAAATTTAAATCTACGGCCAACTCTGATAGTAGCTGTAGGGTTAATTCTGTTGTTAAAATATTATAAAGCTTATATCGGGCATGTACAAGTTACCTTGTTCGTATAATTAGAAGTTGGAAAATGTTATCTAAGGTTGATTCACGGGTCTTACACAACGGGTTTGTAGTTGTAAGCTCGGGCTTATTTTAGTTTAGGGTATTTTAATTTATCATAATATTGTGTATCGAAATAAAGATCCGACCCGATAGTGTGTTATCCGACACGAAGTGGTTAATAAAAAACAAGTCCTTTTGTTAATAACATTTAGACACGACCGTTTCATAATATGTAATAGTAGATACATTATTGTTTTTACTAACGGAACTTTGAAACATATTTTTTGTTAGAACTGAAACCAACAAAACTCAAAACTTTAAATTCGAAAAGTCGTGACGTCAGAAAAATGCGTTTAAAGCGTTTGAAAATTTTATACCACATTCCAACTTGTGGTCTCGCGGCAGCATAGGAGTTCCGGCTTGCAAGTTTAAATTGATACTAACCCCCGGTGGTTAGAAATTCTATAAATTGCTTTATAATAATGGACGGTTGCAACATACTACGTTTTATTGTTTCAGAATAATTCACGTCTAGTCAAAGTTTTAAATAGACATAACTTATTTGAAACATTTTGCCAAAACTTACGTAGACAGTGATTGAATTACTAATTAAACTAGCTAAAAGCCGAGCTTTGTGAGGGCTCGCGTCGTCACACCTTGACTGGCAGGTGATAAGACGTCTACATATAAATAAAAATTACTATGTTAAAGCACAAATCAATAGGCGTGATAGTTTGTCCGTAAAGTGTATTACAAAATGTAAGCATTGTGGAATATATTTCCGTCATGATTGCAATGATTTTAACAGACTTTCCATACATGAGTTTAGTTTACTGCAACTTTGAACTACCTATACAGAATTATTATTTACGTTTTCACAGTCATAAATTCTCCAATTATCACTGCCTCTCTAAAAGCCGCAAAAACAAATCCTTCGCCACCGCCGCATCCATAAAAAAATCAAAACGTCAACGAAGACGGGAACGATTAATTAAAGTTGTAACATCGAGACGGCTCCCGCGCCACTTGTTCGCGATTAATAATGGAGGTCCGGGCCGCATGTCGCTGCATGGTCTCCGTGCTAAATACATGCTGAATACAGATGAGCTTATTTATGTAAATTTCAGCCCCAACGAGTATGACGCCGGCAGTAATCCAGAGACCTGTAGCTGATTGATGTGGCTTGACGAATGTCCTTTATGGCTTGAAGTCTGCAGACTGTCTAGTTTAAGCAGTAATACATCCATACTTCCATACTAATATTATAAATGCGAAAGTGTGTTTGTCTGTCTGTCTGTTACCTCTTCACGCCCAAATCGCGGAACCGATTTTTCTGAAATTTGGCATGGAGATACTTTGAGTCCCGGGAAAGGACATAGGATACTTTTTGTCCCGGAAAAATGTACAGTTCCCGCGCGATAAACGAGTTTTGGCGCAACGGAGTTGCGGGCGTCATCTAGTCTACATATAAAATCCACACTATTTTATTGATGCGAAAAAGTTTTTGTCTGTCTGGTAGCACTTTACGTCCAAGCCGCTGAACCGATTTTGTTGAAATTTGGTATGGAGATACTTTGAGTTCCGGAAAAGGACATAGGATACTGTTTATCCCGGAAAAATGTACGGTTCACGGGCGATGAACGAATTTTGCTGTCTAGGGAAGGTTTATATTGAGAGAATACGACGTTCAGCGGGTCATCTAGTAATATAATCAGCCGAGTGTGAGTCGAACTCGCACACGAAGGGTTCCGTACCATTATTGTGCAAAAATAGCCCAAAATTGTATTTTTTGTATGGGAGCCTCCCTTAATTATTAAGTTTTATTTTATTTTATTCTTAATTATTAAAGTATAAGTACAACTGAGTGAACATTTCAAGTGCCTACCTTTGGTCATTATTGACATCGAGCAAAATATATCAAAAAATCACGTTTGTTGTATGGGAGCCACCCTTAAATATTTAATTTATTTTGTTTTTAGTATTAGTTGTTATAGCGGCAACAGATATACACAATCTGTGAAAATTTCAGAAGTCTAACTATAGTGGTTCTTGAGATACAGCCTGTAGACAGACAGACAGACGGACAGACAGAGTAGACAGACAGACATCGAAGTCTTAGTAATAGGGTCCCGTTTTTACCCTTTGGGTACGGAACCCTAATAAGAAAGTTAACAACCAAGTTCCGTAAGACGATAAAATGTAATAAAACGGTTTACGCTAATAATCACATCGATTGCATATTAGTATGAATTCAACTGCTATAGCAAGCTGAAGCAAGCTAAAACAAAACGAGCTATCCAATGAGTGCTAGATTTTGATTAATATCTAGATTCTTGGAAGATCCAATAACCCGGCGACGTGATTTAGTTCCTTGCGATTGTCGATTACACTTGAGTATTTCCTGTTAATTACTGGGATATACTTAGGCTTCTTTAAATGTTTATATCGCTTAGAGAACGCTTCATAAAATTACTGAAAAAATTATACCTCAAGTAAGTATTAGTCTTCCTCTTTCATATAGGCTCTGAGAAATGAACCAATTTTGTCGATGCACTGATTTAGAATTGATCGCGCTAAAAGATTTCAAACTTCCGGTAACACAAGAACAATGGTACGACTTTATAAGTCAAGAAAATGTACAGCTCCGGTGGATTTATTTTGTAACAGTTAATATTACATATTATATTATACTAGATGACGCCCGCACCTCCGTTACGTCAAAATTCAATGATCGCGCGGGAACCGTACATTTTTTTGGGACAAAAAGTACCTATGTCCTTGCCATATCAAATTTTAGCAAAATCGATTCAGCAGTTTGGGCGTGAAGAGGTAACAGACAGACACACTATCGCATTTATAATTATAAATCGTCGCTGCATCCTCGAGACTTTATAATTAACATGGCAGTCCGCCCCTAGCTTCCGGCATCGAACACTTTTCAGAGCTTCCTGAAAAAATAAAATAGGTGGCGCGGCAATGGCGCCATTTCCCGGGCGGAATTTTTACCCCACCACCACCGGTTTCTCCCCACCAGTTTACCTTGGAGGTTCACTGCAGATCGGTCCTCATTCGTTTCTAGTGTTCGGGCATCTAAACATCTCTAACTAGGTTATATTGCTTTAATTTTGTGAAGTGAACAGTGAAATAACTTAATAATTTATTAAAGTGTTTTTACGTGAATATAAGTTCATGATAATTTTAAATATCAAGGGTAAGCGAAAACTCCGTAATTCGGAGGAAGAAATGAGGAGGATTCGTTGCTTGGAACGTCGTTTGAAAAAATGAATGGATCGGAAGTTGGTGAAGAAGGTTGGTCACTTATTTTTTCAGATTTGTTTTTTTTGTACAGTTTATTTTTAGGATGTTAATTGGAATTCATCCTGAATATTAAAGTGAATATGGGCAATCTTTCGAAAATATCATAAACTGGAATACTAAATAACATAAAATAAAAACAAAACATGTACGAGTATGTTTAGAGAGTCATGATGCGATCATGGCCACACACATACTCTTTTCAAAGGTATATTTAAAGAGTCTTTATGCGATCTTGACCATATATACCAATTGGCTACCCCTTTTTAGGGGCTGATGAAAGTTTTATTGTTCAGTCTTTCAGACTGATGGTGAATGCGAGTATTTAATTTCATCTGTACGGAGTGTTCGATCCGTTGTGCGTATGCCTTTTGAGGCTGATGCAACCGGAAGTGATTTAATTAACATGACGCTCTACCGGAGCTACTAAATAATAATTTGTCTGTCTCGACCTCTCAAGGTGACAGACTCAGAGCCCAATGCGGTCGAACCCATCCCATCTTTATCAAATGATATTTTATAAGCTTTGGGTTCTTTGATAAACAAAGTGGAGGTTTTTGGCGCCGAAGATTAGGGATGAGATCTCTGAACGTTGGGGACCAATTTGTTGTGGACTCCTAAGTAAGGAGTGTATGTAAAAATGAATGGAAAACATCCATATACCTGAAAATTTAACCCTATTAAAAGCTCCAGTTCTTAATTCGGAACGGATGATTCAGTTTAAAATAGACAAACGATTAGAAAAAGCACAAGTATTTTGGGCAGTGTATTGCGGCGATTGCTACTAAAATGGTAGAACGTTCGGGTCTACAGATTAAGTTTAAAAAGTCTTATGATCCACAACAACCATCTACATCGTAATATCAGCATAATCAACCGCTGCCTAACAGGCCGGTAAACTCTCGGGTCCCCACCCACGGGTTCTACCATTTTAGTAGCAATCGTGCTACTAAAATGGTAGAACGTTCGGGTCTACAGATTAAGTTTAAAAAGTCTTATGATCCACAACAACCATCTACATCGTAATATCAGCATAATCAACCGCTGCCTAACAGGCCGGTAAACTCTCGGGTCCCCACCCAAATAAGAGGCAGAAAGAGTGGGCCCAGGAATACGGAACCAGCTCAGACGCACAAACGGCCACGTACTACGACGACGCACACCGATCGGAACGAGTCATACGGACAGAACCACAGGAACTAGAGGTAACTGCTTTAGCAAAACTGCCACATCATTGTAATAACTGGAAAATTATCACTAACGATCCTGTCGTTCTCGAATATGTATCTGGATATATATAATTCCTTTTTCTCATTGAGGTCTGCGAGCCACATCAATCTTTTTTGGCCAATGAAATAGTAGTTCACATGAATAGTGAAATCACTGGATTATTGCAATTAGGCGCTATTGCTGAATGTCAGGATGTTCCTGGACAATTTACTATTTAACTAAGGATAATGGAAGTTACAGATTTATTCAGAATTTTAAAAAGCTAAATTTATTTATAAAAACTAGTCCCTTAATATGGAGGATATTACCACTGCTATCAAGTTGGTATCGAAACTAGACGTTACAAATATTGATTTAAAGCTTATTTTTGTATTCCCATACACAAATCAAGCAGAAAGTTTTTGAGATTTAAATTTATTGACCTAAGAATTTCAATACTTGCCCTTTAGTCTCTGCAGATTTATTTCTGTGTTCTGCACCATTCGTGTTTACAGTTCTTATGAAACCTATCATAATTAACTTAAGAAACCGGGGTAGTATACTATTTAGATGACATATTATGTGTAGACAATTTTCACAATTATTTCTGCAGTGATAATGTTAATGAACTTATAATTAAAAAAAAAAGTCTGTAATCAATGAACAGAAAAGTGACATATTTCTGAGTACAAGAAAAAGATTTTTAGGTTTCAAAATAAATACAGCTAAAATGACTTTGGAATTGGGTACCCCATAGGGTATATATATATATATATATATATATACCCTATGGGGTACCCAATTCCAAAGGCATTTGGGTATATATATATATATATATTATTCTTGCTTACATTTTAAATCTTAGACCTTAGTGGTGAACCAAAATTATTAAATTACACGTCATGCTACAGTTATTTTACAGGGACTTCAATAAAATTTAATTTAAAATTACATTTCTAAGTTTAATTTACCATAACAACGATAAAAAATAGATAAAATAATTTTTAATGCTTTAATCTTGTTTCAATGATTTTTAGCCTATCCGCCTTCGAAGGCCAATATCAACAAAAATAGGCCGATAAAGTATTATTTTTTTAACGATTTTTATAGTTTAGAAGCATGCGGAGTTTTTAAACTTAACCAGAAGTACTGGAAACTCCTTTTTGTATTTTTAAATTGAAGTTGAAGGTTTGAGTAAATCCCATTAAAAACTAAACTTCTGACTTTCAAGCCTTTTTTGAGTAACTTTAAGTAAGTTCAGGAAGTTGAGTAATTTTTTTTTAATTAAAACAGCATTCAAGACAAATCATGTCACAAAAAAGACTGCAAAATACCTACACAAAAAAAAAAAGTGTACAAGTATTCTTGTTAGAACATCAAATAATAATTATTACTATAATGATAAAGTAATGTCATTAATACCAGTTTTGAAGTTTTTGGTGGCAAAACAATATTACTTATATTGACTACTTTCAAACATCTTCGCTGTGAGCAATATTATATTGAAATATTCTCGGATTTTTCCCTCACGGGATGGGGAATAGCTTGCGATGGAGAAACATCAAATGAGTTTTGGAACGTAGAAGAGTCAATGTGTTATATTAATTTATAAAAGTTACGGGCAACCTTAAAATGATTAAAAATTAAAATGTTTTGGAAATTCCTTGTATAATAAAGAAATTCTCTTGAGAACTGATAATAATATGGACTGCAATCTCCTACATCAACAGAATGGGAGGAGTGTAGTACGAACATTTTAATGATGAAGCATAGCTAATTTTAAAATGGCTAATGGTGCGAGTAACTCCACTTTTTTATTTTTGCATCATATATCAATTCTAAAGAGAAAATTGACGTAGACAGGGAGTCAAGATGCAGTAATATAGATACTGAACGGAGTTTGTCCATCGAAGTCTACCACAAGTTTACTGACAAATTTGATCTTCCAGACATTGATTTTGCCTCCCATATTAATGCCAAATGTTATAAGTATGTTTCTTGGAAAAGACATCCTAACGCATAGAATACTGACACCTTTACAATAAATTACTGGAGTAGTTACTTCTACTGTTTTCCCCCATTTTCTTTAATATTAAAATTTTTAGGTACTTGAAATAATCGGCGATCAGGCATCTGGCATTATCGTCTTCCCTTTCGGGCCTAGTCAGGCGTGGTATCCATTATTTTTAAAACTTATATTATCGTACGAGGTTATCTATTTTAGACCAGAATATGATCTTTATTATCACCTTTCAGAAACGCACACCCCTTGTGGTGAGGCCTTACCCTGGTGTCGTGCCGTTTATCAGGGAAGCGTTTTCGCATGAATCGTGCAATCTAGAGACAATTGATCTAATGATTTCGTCTTTATCTAGTAACACGCTTAAGCATTACGATACGACATAAAAACAAATTTGGAAATTTTGTACTGAAAATAAGCTTGCTGATTGTTTCAATGTTTCAAATCAAATAGCATTACAATTTATAACTGAACAATTAAGATTAGGAATTTAGGATCTAGCTATTCAGGAGTGAATACCATACGCTCGGCGCTTTCTCTCATGTTGCGTAAAAGGTTTGGCACATATTGTAATGTCAGTAGATTACTTAAGGGTGTCTTCAAATCTTCAATCAATATATATATATATATATATATATATATATATATATATATATATCGACACCGGAAATATCACTTAATGTAAGGGACAAAACACGACTTTTCAGGAGAGCGAAAAAACAACTTTTTTTTCACAAATTTGTCTGTAACTTTTTTTCATTTAGTCCGATCTTAAAGGTGTTTATGGCAAAGTTTCTTAGAATTTTGCCGGCTATATAACTATAAAAAAATATTTTCGTAAATTTATGCGTTTAGAAAATAGCATGTCCCTTACATTAAAAAAAATTGCTTATTTGTCCCTTACGGCACTGAATTTTTCAATGTAAACTATGCCATATTAAAGTAAGCACCAAGTTTAATATGAAACTATGACACAAATCCACTGTAAAGGACATAAAAATACTATGCTTTGGAGGAAGTTTGATGTATGATAAACTGTTAAAAACAACTTTTATATAATTTTGGACCTTATGTTTTTAATATTAAGTATATAACAGTTGATAGTTAATTAAGTTTACATAAAGCATCCCGAGGATATGGGGGAATAGACGACGAGTAGCGCCAGCTGACCCACTAAAACATTTACCATCAGTCGTATAGCGGAGAGATTCCTGAAACTATCTAACACAAAAAACCCACCACGACTGGCTGGTCTACCACGTAAGGGATAGGATTTCCAGCAAAATAAGGGAACTTTTGCAGACTGAAGCATTTCCCTTGGCACCGGGACTGTTCCCATCTACACCCAGAGCCCTTTTAGACAAGGTGGAACTTTGCAAAACCACGTCTCTGCTCTTTTGTCTTACCGAAATCTGTATCCTGAGCCGAATGGAAGGAGGATCTTCCTCCCTGTTCCGCTCTGCGGCCTCTTTCTGTGAAATTATGGATTCACAGCAGCGCAGAATGACCTAGCGATCGCACACCACAAGTCCTCCACAGCGCTACATTCGTGGCAGGCTGACGTAGGCTCTCCTGAATTCTGAGTCCGGTGAGCACCTGTGTAAGGCAGAAGGTAAGAGATTCTCTGAGCTTTTAGAACTAGACGCAGAGCCTGAGTCTCCGTTCTTGACCTGGCATTAAGCTTCACACTTCACCTTATCAGGAACAGGAGCTACTGCTCTCTTTTATCGCACCTGCTAGAGCTGCTTCGCCAGTCGTGACCTTCCCCTTCTATGACCTTCCTTCTTATGGTGTTACGCTAGCTATTCCTATTATCGGCTACTCGAAGAGCGTCGTAGACAGTGGACTCAAGTGTGGTGCAGATTTGATCGGACCAACGCATGCCAGTTATCATGAGTTTGCCATACCATGGTTTCAAGGTTGCCTCCTTTTTTCTGGTAATGTGTCTGAAATATTCTAAGATGCGTTATTAGACAGATGGTAGAGAGCCTTGTTTTTATGTTTAGTTTAGCAAGAATGAATGTGTTGGTTCTGAAAGCAGCTTATGGAATTCAGAGCATTTTCCTCCAGCACCCTCGACGGCGTCGATACGTTTGCGGTCTGCAGACTTCAGAGTCCATGTCTCGGATCCTCAAAGACAAATGAAGAATATGAGCATGTGCACATGTTTCGTCCTGGTTTTTAACGAAATCTTCCTGTCAGGCCAGGTTTTATGCATTTGAGACATGGCGCTGTTAGTCATCCCGATTCTTCTACGTATATTTGATTCACAGGAGCCGTTGTTCGTAAAAATCAAAGACGTATTTGCAAACCACTTCCAATTTTAGCGCGCCAGTCAAAGGTAGAGTGTTGCTTCTGTCTAAGACCATGTTTTTGGCTTTCCCTTTATTAATTGAGATGCCCAAGTAATTGATCATTTGCTTAATTCTCTAAGACAGTTCTTGCATCTCGACTTCATTTGCAGCTAGGAGAGTATTGTCATCCTTAATGCTAGCTATCTACAATTGATCGCTTTACATGTGTATACCTAAAGGCTAAAGGTATAGCTAAAACACTTAAACTTTATAGAAAACCTTAAACTTTTACGGATAATACTTTTTGAGAAGGTGCCAAAAATTATCTTCTTACATGAAAAATGATATTTAAGATTAAGGTAAGGGACAAATTTTAGTGAAGCTATGACAATAATTATGTCTCAATTCTTAACGTAAGGGATATGTTAAGAGAATTGCATTAAGCTAAAGGTTAACGTAAGGGACTGAATTGTATTTTAGAAGCATTTACGTTATTTTTTTTAACACGTTAAAATATTTACGTGCGTTAAATTAATTTTTTTAGGAAAAAACCTGTCTAGACTTTCAAAAATGTGTACTGTAAGGGACATTTTTTTTAACGATAGCGGAATTTCAAGTATGCCAAACGATAGAGCTCGAAATTCTGAATCCAATGATATATATAACTTATTTTCGCCAAAATGTCCCTTACGTTAAGTGATATTTCCGGTGTCGATATTGATTGAAGATTTGAAGACACCCTTAAGTAATCTACTGACATTACAATATGTGCCAAACCTTTTACGCAACATGAGAGAAAGCGCCGAGCGTATGGTATTCACTCCTGAATAGCTAGATCCTAAATTCCTAATCTTAATTGTTCAGTTATAAATTGTAATGCTATTTGATTTGAAACATTGAAACAATCAGCAAGCTTATTTTCAGTACAAAATTTCCAAATTTGTTTTTATGTCGTATCGTAATGCTTAAGCGTGTTACTAGATAAAGACGAAATCATTAGATCAATTGTCTCTAGATTGCACGATTCATGCGAAAACGCTTCCCTGATAAACGGCACGACACCAGGGTAAGGCCTCACCACAAGGGGTGTGCGTTTCTGAAAGGTGATAATAAAGATCATATTCTGGTCTAAAATAGATAACCTCGTACGATAATATAAGTTTTAAAAATAATGGATACCACGCCTGACTAGGCCCGAAAGGGAAGACGATAATGCCAGATGCCTGATCGCCGATTATTTCACGTACCTAAAAATTTTAATATTAAAGAAAATGGGGGAAAACAGTAGAAGTAACTACTCCAGTAATTTATTGTAAAGGTGTCAGAATTCTATGCGTTAGGATGTCTTTTCCAAGAAACATACTTATAACATTTGGCATTAATATGGGAGGCAAAATCAATGTCTGGAAGATCAAATTTGTCAGTAAACTTGTGGTAGACTTCGATGGACAAACTCCGTTCAGTATCTATATTACTGCATCTTGACTCCCTGTCTACGTCAATTTTCTCTTTAGAATTGATATATGATGCAAAAATAAAAAAGTGGAGTTACTCGCACCATTAGCCATTTTAAAATTAGCTATGCTTCATCATTAAAATGTTCGTACTACACTCCTCCCATTCTGTTGATGTAGGAGATTGCAGTCCATATTATTATCAGTTCTCAAGAGAATTTCTTTATTATACAAGGAATTTCCAAAACATTTTAATTTTTAATCATTTTAAGGTTGCCCGTAACTTTTATAAATTAATATAACACATTGACTCTTCTTCGTTCCAAAACTCATTTGATGTTTCTCCATCGCAAGCTATTCCCCATCCCGTGAGGGAAAAATCCGAGAATATTTCAATATAATATTGCTCACAGCGAAGATGTTTGAAAGTAGTATATTATATAATATACTACTTTCAAACATCTTCGCTTTATATATAATAGTACATAAAACAATAATAATATATAATAGTAAATAAATAAAAAATATAGTAAAGCTACTCGCACTGGCAACTGCTCAACGCGTGCAGACACTTTCTTATAAAAGTCTCAATTATAAATAAATGCAACTCCGCTTTTCAAATACCAATCCAGGACGAATTATTGATTAAACCTCTAATCCTAAAAAAAAATCAAAAAGCTGATAGACTAATATTGACAAAAAGAAAAAAAAAAAAGGCACTCGACAGTTTTCGGCACATTGCACAGTGCACTCGTCATGCGTCTACATCGGCGGATTGTCGTGGCGGCATTTCCACTGAGAGTTGAGACCATGAATAGAGTCATAGGGTGGTCAGGTAGATCTCTCGTTGTTGATAAATTCTATAATAGACCTCTTTTACCTATGTTTTACCTATAAATGTTAAATGCTTTTGCTAATACAATTTTGACTAACTTATTACTATTAGCTAATACTATTATAAAATATTATACATCTCAGACTTAAGTTAAGTATATCATAGAGAAATTATTTTCCTTAGTGTATGGTTCTATACACTGTTATATTTAGGTACAAATAATTAATATAAAAATTTGATTTCTACAATATAATATATATTTAATATTACAGTATTAAAGATTTGAATGACGATTTTCCATAAGAACTCTGAACATCTACCATGTTAATTATAAAGTCTCGAGGATGCAGCGACGATTTATAATTAATGGTTAAACAAACTTACCTTAAGTGAAGTTTGACCATAATTATGAGAGTCGCTGCATCCGAAGAGACTTTATTACCCTCCCACCCAAAAACCCTAAAATGTCTTTGGAAAATCGTAATTTATTTAATTGTACCTTCTCTAAAAAGAATGAGGACCGATCTGCAGTGGGTAAACTAAAGCTAAAAGGTAAACTGGTGGGGAGAAACCGGTGGTGGTGGGGTAAAAATCCCGCCCGGGAAATGGCGCCATTGTCGCGCCACCTATTTTATTTTTTCAGGAAGCTCTGAAAAGTGTTCGATGCCGGAAGCTAGGGGCGGACTACCATGTTAATTAAAAAGTCTCTTCGGATGCAGCGACTCTCATAATTATGGTCAAACTTCACTTAAGGTAAGTTTGTTTAACCATTAATAATATTAGTATGGAAGTATAGATTAGTATGGATTGACGGCCAACAATATCCATAAAATATAAATGTATTAGTAAGAGAGAGTTGGTTTTTATGCAGATTGTTTAAAGCCAATACGAGATTGTAGACTGTAGGGGTACCACATTAACTTGTTTGTTTACGTATGAAAAAAGGAACTACTTAGCATAATATTGGATCTTAGCAATTTTGCTTATAATGATTTTTTTACAAGTTAATCATAATTAGCAATGGATTTACTTAAGTGGGCTTTGCTTTTAATAACACGCTCTTAACACTAATTAAGTAATGTTTGATTCTCAATTCTGCAGGTAAATAAAGTGTTACCATGTTTTAAGGTCATTCTTTTCAAAAGTTCATTTACTTAAGATTTCTATACAAAAGCCTCCGCAAAATACGTTCCATTCTCAAAATGAAAAACTGCGCCAGCCCTGCATCTGCCATAAAGAGAAAAGGTTCCATTTGAAACATTTATTGGATTGTGATAAAACTGTGTAACATTAAAGAGATGAAATTCGGAGTGCAGGCAGAGCTAGAGGTGTGAAATAAGGTTCATGAATAACGCAAGACGTCGCCGCCTTTGTCTTGTTCGGGCTGTAATGGCGCCATACTATTTTTATACTTTTTAATCTTACATGCTTCAAATTTCGTACCAAATTGCGGCTAATGTAAGGGTGAAGCCACATTGCGTTGCGTTGTTGCAACGCAAATTTAAACGTAATTGCAACATCTGCGTGGCAATAACAAATTACGTTTGTGGTAAAAGCTGCGTTGACAAAATAATATCGGTCAATTAGAGGAAATCAAGCTCTTTACCGTTTCCTTTTCTTCTGTCAATCCGTTGAAATAACGCATTCAACAACGTTAGAGCCAGTCCACACGGCGTGTTGCGTTGCGTTGCGTCGTCGCAACGCAAACATTTTGACGCATAGCCGGCCACACGGACGCTGCGCCATCGCAGCGTTATTACGAAGCAGTCTTAACGTCAACACCCCCTCCCGCTTCTTCTCAGGGGCTACTGTTCGTCATGTGTGCGTTGCGACGACGTAGTGCGCCGTGTGAACACTTTGGTTATTTGTATGTAAAATAACGCAACAGCAGCGCTACGTCGACACAACGCTGACGCAACGCGCCGTGTGGACAGCAGGGCAATCGCGCTATTTTTAAACGTTTCAATTCAGGTTCACATCTGCTTTGGTTGTGGTTCAGTTACGGTTTGGTTCCGCTGCGTCTGAACAAATTTCAGGATCGTGCTAACGTTCCAACCGTAACTCAACCTTAGATGAAACTCGAACGAAGCGTAACGTTTGACCTTTACACAGACATTGCAGCGGACCAATCAGCGCCCTTCTGATTTATTCTTGATTGGCTTAAATATGAGCACATTGTTTCCGATGCCTTAATTGGTATTGACCAAAAATAAACAATTTGTCAATTGTGACAAATTGTTTATTTTACGAATGTGCGTTTTTATAATTCCGGACGTCACGTTATCGTGGACGCCGACTTCCACAATAAAACGTTGGGTACGTTAAATGCCCTTATGATTTTACGCACCGCGGACGTTTTGTGCGGTTCAGAAGAGTGTAGACGTCGTGATCAACGTTTTATAATTTTGAACGTGACGGTAATATCGTGGACGTCCGCGGTAAAACGATAACATAGGGAAGTAAAATGTATGAAAATATATGAAGACGCTTTTAAATTTCCGTCGACGATAACTTTTTACCGTGCACGTTAGAGGGCATCACGACGTCTACACTCTTCTGAACCGCACAAAACGTCCACGGTGCATAAAATCAAAAAGGTATTTAACGTACCCAATGTTTTATCGTGGAAGTTGGCTTCCACGATAACGTGACGTCCAGAATAATTATAAAAGCGCACATTGAATACGACACTAGTGAAGTTGTTTTGGTAGTTATTGTGGATGATTATAACTTGGTGTTTTTAATTTACGTATTATTTACTTTAATTTACAAAAGCCGTGTTGATTTGTGACAAAAGTTTTTTGTGGCACAGAAAACATTTACGTAAAGAAGTATATATGTATTGTAATGTCAAAATTCAATTCACTTTTTATCAAACTCAAATAGTCCGTAGTGTTATTTTACAGCTTTGAAGTAAAACATAAGCTTATATCATAATTTGATTATAGCTTATGTTATATTTTTCAATCGATTTTCGCCAATTTAACACACCAAAATAAGAAACGTTTCAGAAACGTGCGAGTAGAAGTAGCATTGTATCAACTTTTTGTTTTGACAGCGTTTGCGCTTGGGCTGAGATTCAGTAACGTCTCAACTGGCTGTCAAAACGTTAGCGCGATACTGAATCGTTCCAAAAGTCGGACGTTGATCACGTCCGAGTTTAATTTGCGGTTCAGTTGAAAAAAATTAGCGCGATTGCCATGCTGGCTCTAAGGCATTATTGTAGCATTTGATAGACGCAACGTAACGCATTTCTACTTATTGTGTTATGTCATGTGTTTCAATTTAGGAAAAGCTTTCCATATTATCATAAAAATATCTGAACGACAAATTCATCTCTTTAACTGCTGAAATGTTTATTTATGTAGATCGGTCGTATTTATCCTGTCGATGTAATCAAAATATAAAAATATCTTATAATATTTTTTGATTATAAGATATATATCTTATAATCAAAGTATATTATAAAAATATCTCAACGACAAATATAAATTCATCTCTTTAACTGCTGAAATGTTTATTTATGTAGATCGGTCGTATTTATCCTGTCGATGTAATCAAAATATGTAGGGAAAATGTTAGCTAAGAATTTGAGTAGAAGACGTATTCTGTAGCAGGTGTGCTTATGCCACGAAAAGAAAAGCCTTCGACGCGGCAATGTTCACAAAAAGCGTATGCTACTTTCCGCTTTCATATAATCCTACAAGGATGCTTTTATGTGTGGCCGAAATTGAAACTAAAGGTGATCGCACATTTATCAGCAAGCACGCGCCGTACCCGCCGTATTTTAGAATTCGTTGTATAAAATTGTGGAAACCTGCTCGCACATTCGTCTGCACCGTACGCGCCGTATTTCATGAGCTATGCGGCACGTCTTTAACCATCTCTCCTAGCATTGAAATACTTGGCGTTAACATATCAAGCGAAGTCCAGTTCCGATATCATCTAGAGGGTAGTTGCTTTCCATCAGGTGACCCGTTTGCTCGTTTGCCCACTTTTTTCATTAAAAAAAAACGTTCAGCGCGTACGGCGCGTATGGTGCTGACAAATACGATCAGCTTTACGCTTATATTTTGTAAAGTGTTAGGCTGTTTTACCCCTGTTATTTTGTCAATGTCAGCCAAGTTTCAATGTCATCGAATTTGTGTGTTCCAATTTTGAATTATCTTAAGTGTCATTTTGACAGACAGTCATTTGCATCTAAGTCCCACTTCATCTATACACCAAAACATTCGTATATTGTCTACTCAATGATTACTATTGACGTTTCCAACCAATACAAAATTATTCCGTGACGTTCCAATACATTATTCCGTACGGAATGAAAATATATGCATTGTTAACATTCATTAAAATGTATATTTAAAGCGCTGGCTGATTCGAAAAAACGCAGTTATATTCACAGCTTTTCCGCCAATTCTTTTTTCGTTGTTTTAAACAAAAAGTCAACGGTATAAGTTAATCAAGTTTAACAGCTCTTTTGTGCGCTACCTTATATTTATCAATTAATTCTTTTTTTTTCAGATACCTGCAACAAAATGTAATCCGATAAAATGACCAACGTCATTTGGTCGGATCATGTCAATTCAATGTTAATTGTGATCTGTCGGCTGGGTTTGACGTAACGCGACCAAACTACGTAGGTCTCCCATCTGCCTAGGAATCAACTTCTCTGATAGTACATATTATAGGAAATATTTTAGCAATCCTTCCGCCACAATATAGTATGGAACAGTTGAACATAAACTGACAAAGGTAGGAACTATTTATTCCATGAGTAATGACTAATGAGTACTATAATGTGCATTTTTCAAAACAGTATCAGTGACGCTTGTATATTAAACAATTATTGCTATATCTCGTGGGAAAACTAATCTCCTCATTTTTTAGGAAATAATATTTTAGAGTCCGTTGTGAGTTTCACATAAAACAGTTTTTTTACTATAGAGTTATAAATTATAATACCTGGATAATGTTAAAAATTCTAAGTTTTATGAAAACACTTCTTGTCCTTCCCCTCAAACCAATTAAATACAAGATTATTTTAGATTATAAATATTATATTTAAATGATATTAATAAAATACCGTAATGTTTTCTCCATTCGTTCATTAGACACACTTTAACTGAGACAATATCATCTACTGTTAAAACATTTTATAACAGAGCGGATTATAAAGTTCCGGTAACATTGCTATTTAGTTTAGCAATGTTTTGTCAAAAGCAAGAGTTGTGAGTTTGAGCCCGAACAGATGCAGTGGCTGAACAATTAAAAGCAAATGCCCTGACTCGGCACTTCTGTACTTTACCTAACCCCGAAATGTTTAAAATTAATTGGTTTTCGAATATTAACAGCATAAGTTACTATAACTTGGGGAAATTAGACTTTAGATCAGTTTAAACTTAAATCATTACCGGTGCTACCTTCAATCAAATAAGAATCAGTATTTTTGTTTCTGATATAATATTATTATGGATCGAGACATTTTAAAATAAAATAGTAATAATGAAACAAAAATACCTTAGAAAAATTATTTTTTTAATTCAGTGGTCTGATCAAGCCTCAAATCTACACTAATATTATAAAGAGGAAAACTTTGTTTGTTTGTTTGTTTAATTGTAATGAATAGGCTCAAAAACTACTGAACCGATTTTAAAAATTCTTTCACCATTCGAAAGCTACATTATCCACGAGTAACATAGGATAAATTTTATTTTGGAAAAAAATAGGGTTCCGTAAGATATTTGGGTTTTTCGAACACAAGGTGTAAAAATCAACCAGAAAAGTTACTTATTTTGCGTACGCTGCCTAAACTATAAAAGATAGAACCATAAAATGTTCTAATTAATTGTAGAAAAAGTCCGCGACATACTATACTTATCTATGTCGAGTGAAGCACAACAACCATTTTTTTATTTAAAAATCTTGAATTTTTTTTGGACTTCATTTAAACGCGTTTATTCTACTCATGCTATTAATCCTCATCAAAATAAATTACTTAATCACTAAGCACAGTTTATGTAGATAATATTTGGTCTTTGAATTATTAAAATTGGACGTTTGATTTTGAAGTTACGGCGAAATTAAAATATTACGATTTCTGCTGCACGGCCCGTTGCGAAGTGGGCGTCACCAAGGAGGGGGTGCGCGTGCGGGAGGGAGTTTAGATCTATTAGTAAATGATGATTTAAATAATACTTAATTATTCACTAAATCTAAATAATATATAAAACTCAAAGGTGACTGATTGACATAGTGATCTATCAACGCACAGCCCAAACCACTGGACGGATCGGGCTGAAATTTGGCATGCTGGAAGATGTTATGATGTAGGCATCCGCTAAGAAAGGATTTTGATCAATTCTACCCCCAAGGGATAAAATAGAGGATATACCGATCGGGCCGAGACTTTGATACCTAAATAATAATAATACTTCTTATCGCGAGCGAAGCCGCGGGCAAAAGCTAGTATTATATTATATAATTAATTATTCTGTGATTGTAATAACAATAATATAGAAATGGATGACCTTTTCAACAAAACTAATTTAAAAAAATAAAAATGCGTAAAACGTATGAAAAAATACCGTGGCAGAGCCATGCTTCGGTACGAATGGGCCGGCTCGACCGGAGAAATACCACGGGCTCACAGAAAACCGGCGTGAAACAGCGCTTGCGCTGTATTTCGCCGAGTGAGTTTCCCCTACCCTATTCCCTTCCCTACCCTCCCCTACCCTATTACCCTACCCTATTACCCTATACCCTCTTAAAGGCTGGTAACGCACCTGCTACAGCTCTTCTGATGTTGTGGCTGTCCATGGGTGACGGAAGCTGCTTCCCATCAGGTGACCCGTTTGCTCGTTTGCCCTCTTATTTTATAAAAAAAAACTCGCTGTATATAAGCTATACGCGCGTAATACAGTTTTATACGCAGTGTTACTTTTTACAACAATGAGTGTAACTGTACAACTTACTATACTGTACTCGGCGAAACATGGCGGTAGCGGTTATTGACTCCCTGTCAAAAACTGGTAATTTTCTATACAAACCCGCGATCGACAATATCTGACACTTCATTGTCAATCGCGGTTTATATAGAAAATGACAAGTTTTTGTCAGGGAGAGACAAGTTTTATACATATCTCACGTTCTTACTCAAAATACATGCTGCAAGCTATGTTTGGAGAATGCTCACTTAAATACAAAAAATATCAGTTCTTAACCTAATTTGTATTTTTTTCCTTAAAACTTGTTTTAGTGAATGTAATCTACACTTCTACACTAATATTATAAAGAGGAAAACTTTGTTTGTTTGTTTGTTTAATTGTAATGAATAGGCTCAAAAACTACTAGACCGATTTTAAAAATTCTTTTACCATTCGAATGCTACATTATCCACGAGTAACATAGGATAAATTTTATTTTGGAAAAAAAATAGGGTTCCGTAAGATATTTGGGTTTTTCGGACACAAGGTGTAAAAATCAACCACAAAAGTTATTTATTTTGCGTACGCTGCCTAAACTATAAAAGATGTAACCATAAAATGTTCTAATTAATTGTAGATCTTATAAATATCTACAAAAAAGTCCGCGACACACTATACCTATCTATGTCGAGTGAGGCACAACAACCTTTTTTTATTTAAAAATCTTGAATTTTTTTTTTGGACTTCATTTAAACGCGTTTATTTTACTCATGCTATTAATCCTTATCAAAATAAATTATTTCATCACTAATCATAGTTTATGTAGATAATATTTGGTCTTTAAATGATTAAAATTGGACGTTTGATTTTGAAGTTATGGCGAAATTAAAATATTACGATTTCTGCTGCACGGCCCGTTGCGAAGTGGGCGTCACCAAGGCGGGGGTGCGCGTGCGGGAGGGAGTTTAGATCTATTAGTAAATGATGATTTAAATTATTCACTAAATCTAAATAATATATAAAACTCAAAGGTGACTGATTGACATAGTGATCTATCAACGCACAGCCCAAACCACTGGACGGATCGGGCTGAAATTTGGCATGCAAGTAGATGTTATGATGTAGGCATCCACTAAGAAAGGATTTTGATCAATTCTACCCCCAAGGCATAAAATAGAGGATATACCGATCGGGCTGAGACTTTGATACCTAAATAATAATAATACTTCTTAACACGAGCGAAGCCGCGGGCAAAAGCTAGTTAATAATAAAATATAAAATAATAAAAAATAAACTTTATTCTGTTAATACCTAACTAAAAGAAATAAAATGCCGATTTCCTTCAAAATATATGTGAAAAATTATTGCTACATTTTCGGAAAATGTATTAAAGTAAGAGCTAAAAAATTATATACATTGGCAAAAATGAAATAAATTTAAACTTCCTATTAAGACCATAAAAAAAGAAGGAGCGCCTTTTATCAGGTACTTACTGTCGAGACATACAAAAAGTGTATTTTGAGGTATGCTCATCTAGATGCAATAATGTTAATTTTAAAATCTAAATTATATATTTTTTCCAATTATTTTCTTTTTTTGGAATATAAGCAACGATATAAATCAAAAAAATAATAATATATTGTATTATTTTGCTACTTAACTGAACTGAAAGGAATGCAGGTTTTCTTTAAAATTTTAAATTTTTTTAAGTGTAACTGAAGTGGAAGAGAATAATTTAAAAATCAAAAGCACAACTTTTTAATAGGTAAACTTTTTTATATTTTATGTTATCAGCTATACATTCCTTTTTTTCTTTTCAATTTTCATCTACTATTACGGAAATCGGAGGTTTGCATGATTTTTACGCTCTGGGGCCTAGGCACTCCACTAAACCATTTAGCTACAATTCGTCACCGCTTAACTGTATCCCATAATATTCAGTTCCCGATATTTAACCAGGATCAAATTTCCTTAACCATTGTTAAAACTTTGCTAATACACACGTAAAACGGGAATTAACCCACTGTTCTTAATTACATTTTCGCATGCTTTCGTTTAGCCTAAAAGGGTCACTTCTATATAATTTACCTTCGCATGAAAGTTACGCTTGTTTGAAATTAAAATTATGTACTCGAATTTTCGCTGCGTAATCTGAAACCTTTAATATTAATGTAATGTGATTTAAACTTTACCGATTTGTGCCCGCCGCGACAGTTGTTTTGGGACTTATTGTAGTTTATTAATAACTACAACAAGTCCCAAAATGCAGCCAATTTTCATATACGTCTACTACAACAGTTTATTATAATCTCGATTAAATCTTTTGGAATACTTTTACAGTTGTTTTAACGGGCTGC
Source organism: Cyaniris semiargus (assembly GCA_905187585.1). Taxonomy (NCBI): domain Eukaryota; kingdom Metazoa; phylum Arthropoda; class Insecta; order Lepidoptera; family Lycaenidae; genus Cyaniris; species Cyaniris semiargus. The sequence goes on from LR994551.1 coordinate 4,083,831, forward strand.
CCATCACACATTCCCACTGCTCTTGTGTCACCAGGATCGACAGCGGTCTTACAGCACTTTTACAGATGTTTTTCATATCGAAAGTATAAATTACGCTTTTATTTAATTTTCTAATCGCCACACTCAGAGTCGAACATTAATTAGTTAACTGTAGTTAAATGAAGATTTTGACACAAGTCCCATACATAATCTGTCAAACTGTTCATTCTTCCGAGTGCGGCCGTAAGAGTTTAATTGTTTATTATTCATAATAATTAATACTTCTTTACAATACTCAAAACTGTTTAAACCGTAAAAGAAAATTTACACAATCAATGGAATGATTCGGTGACGTCAAAGCTGTCTGTGTCTAGCTAGATCAAATACGGCATGTGAGCACGTAGTTGTAACGTAGTTTCCGTGACGTAGCCACGTAGACATGACGCTCGTGTGTCATAGTTATTCGTTAGCTCAGTGTACCGTACACCGTAACTATAATGTAACGTTAACGATCTCTGAGCTGCGTTGTAACACCAGGCTTATAATAACGATGCAGTCAAAGAAGAGTATTTTCATGTATGAGCCCTTTCCATTTTATATTTTCATAGTATAAAATATATGTATATAAATCTTTACAGATTTTATATGACTCATCATATGACTCATCGTAACTCAAGTTCTTCAGGTGATATGAAACGCATATCACCTGAAGAGCTTGAATTACGGGTAACAGAAAATAAAAATATTATTTTGTTTTAAAATTAACTGACAGAGAGTTAGAAGTGCTGTCACTCGTCTCGTGGTTTAGGCCATTGTTTGTTGGACATTAAAACAAAAACCGCCAAGCCGTGGAACCGTAGGCGTAGGCTACGCCGTAGCAGGCATCTACGAAATTCGTAGCGCAGCCGTTGTAAACATTAGAATATAATATTGTTTATTTCTTATTGTTTCTATTCCTATTTTAGATAATATGTCTTAACTTTTACTGCTAGATAGTCTATAATATTATTATTGTATTATATCTACTATCTAGCAATAAAAGCTAATTAAGCTTATCCATGTGCCTCGAATTTCATTATTTTAAAAATACTAATCACAACGATAACATTAAATAAACCATGAAAGAACCTCCTTTGAGATATCGCTAGCAAAGTATCAAACTTAATAAATTACTAAAAAACTTTGATGAAAAAGTAATTCTGTCGGCTTACTACAGTAATCGCTATCTTAGGAAGAAGCCATTAGAGAGACGAGCGTAATTTTTCAGTAGTGAATCGCGTCTTTTGCCGCTTTTTCACATTTAAGTCTTCGTCGTCCCAAATTACTAACGATTCAAAGTCAGTCACGATATGTGTAATTATGGTACTTAGGACTTCTTACGTTTACTTGGTTGTTAATATTTTTAATTGCTTTGGCTTTTCTTGATTTTGACTACAGTCAAGTCCATGTGGTATTTGGCAAGTGTTCACGATTTGTTCAAAAAGAAAAATGAATTTCAATAATGTAAAACATGGATTTTCACCACAGAGCAACAATATTATAGTATAGTACATTAGTACATATTATTTTAACAAAATTAATAACTTGATGACGACGAAATTCGTATATCGCGCGGGAACCGTATTTTTTCCGCAACAAGAACTATCTAGGAATCAAAGTATCTGTATACCAGATTTCAACCAAATCGGTTCAGCGGTTAAAGCGTGAAGGGGTAACAGACAGACAGACATTTATAATATATAAGGGATATCAAATTAAATATATTTTACAGTGATACTGTAATGATTGCCAACTTAATATTATGCAGTAGTCGGGCTTTTCAAGATATATTCTAGACACAATCCTACTGCTTTGTAAGAAAATGTGATGATGAATTAATGGATGTAGGATGTAGATTATATAATATAGACTAATTATAGTCTATGGATGTTTTTTACACGCTTTAAATTAGCTTCACTTGTAACTAAATATGTATGTAAGAAAATCTTGGAATCTTAATTTGACCCACTTCCCGGTCTTCGATTAGGATGAAATTTTACACACGCTCTGAGTTCTGATGACAATACATGACTAGCTAAGAAACCATATAAATCCAATATGGCGGCCTCCCCAAGATAGCGGACAGGCTATTTGAAATGGTATACTATATATGGTCGCTGTTAAGCATTAGTGTCCTAACCCACATTTTTTTTGTTGTTAAATTTTGAATGCAGTCTTGTTCTAAATCATCTAAAGAACATAACTGCATTCATAACTCAATACGTAATTTTTTGTTGGTTAATACATGGATGCTTAACAGCGTCCAATTATATAGGTATCAAATGAAAGGGTTTGCTGTCAGGAATACGAAAAAATAGTCACGTGACTTAAATCCAATATGGCGGACATCTAAAATGGCAGATTGGCTTAGAGCATGCTAAAAGCGTGTTTTTTAGTTTTTTAAACTATTAATTATTTTCTTTTACGCTACTGAATCTAACTGCAAATTGAACGCATAACTTGTAATTGTTTTGCCCAAGGCGTTTGTATTTCGTAGAATGAAACTCTATAGTAGATGCGTTAACTGTCCATTTCTCGTTACAGAAAATCATCAAAACATCTGTCTAAAATACAATATATCCTTAAATGTACGTTTTGTAAAGTTGATGACTATTTTTCCACGAAATAAAAATAGAGGATATTATCCATCTTCAAAAACTTTCCCTTAAACGATTAAATACATGATATTATTGTAATAGTGCGTAACGTCGTTCTAATATAATATGTGTTCGTTTTATGAAATTTTATGTAATATCAGTAATTAAATCACTTTGATACTTTTTTTATTAAACAACTAAACATTTATTTGACAATGACACGCCAATAATTTTAAAGTATTTTAGTTGAAAGGTATCATAAGATTCCCTAAATCAACCACTTTACTGTTTAATGTTTTGTTAAGAAATAAATATTTTACGATCTTAAACGGATACAATGGTTGACCTTTAAAAGTGGCAAATGGGGTTTTTAGACATCAAAGTTTCAAGCTTATTGGTGGCACTAACAAAATTATAAAGCGATTCAAACGACATCGTGTTACACTTGTGGTAGCTTTGAATAGGGGTGTGCGGAGATAACACTCGACTGTCAAATGTAAGATTTGTAGAGTTGTATATAAAATTAAATAACCTTTTTTCTTTTTAATACGATTTAGTGAATGCTAGTTATACAGTAATAATTACAATTCTAAATAATTGTGAGTGTGAACTTTCATAAAAATTCGGTATGGGTGGCGTCGTCTTTCTTTTGGGACAAATTCTGAGGAGATTTTTGCGCAGTGATCTGAATACATGTGGCTGGAATGACCAGCCGAAATAACATTATCTCTTTCTTCTTCTAAACTGCTAACGCCACCACGCTAATAATTTCGATACCTAAACTACAATAATCGATTGTAATATCGATATGTTTATAGTACGCACTGTATATCATCCCTACGGTACTTCAAACGTCCCCCGCGCAGGTGATTTTGCCCCTGGCGCCTTTAAGCAGGAGTTTCGGAGCGGAACTCTTACATTTTAAGCCAACATGTCGGAAATTACTTTGAAAATAAACAGAGCGTGATTACATGTCAACGTGCGAACGTGTTTTAATTGACATATAAAACGCGTTTTAGGCTTAAATCAACATTATAAAGAAATATAACGAATATGTTCTCATTAGGCGCGCAAAGTATCTTTTTTATGGTTTGCAGACGTATAAAGTAAACTTGAGATTTGTTGCCGAATAAACAACAATCAGACAGTTCAAAATTGCTTCCGCTTGAAAATAAGGATAAGAATTGGGTATATTCAGAAGCGTTACTTCTTCTTTTAAATTATTTTCGGTTCTATCATTATTTTGTGCACAGTTAGAAACTTTAATAGGTATAGCTATTGAGCAAAAAATCCTTTTCTCCTAGTCGGTTAAAAGGGCGAAGCAGAGGAGGCTCCTCATTCTATGTTTTATGTTTATTAAGTAGAAATTACACTTGTTTTAATGAAGTCAAGTAGAAAACGCCAGAGTTTGTTGTTGTATAAATATTTAATAGTAAATTACAAAGGTGTTAATTACGAGCCTTTCGCTTCAACTCGTTAAATAATTTATTTCTCTACGTAAATATTATGTTTCAGCGCTATCAAAAGCTTACTATATTTTTGAGTGATACCTTGTTTATTATTTTATAAATCATGTTTATTGTAGACTGAATTTTATCATATTAAATTCATTTATCGCGTAGAAATCTTATATTTTTACAATAAAATTATTCCATTTTTTTTTCAGAACTCTAAGTACTAAATTTCATCAAAATCAGTTCAGTAGCAGCTTACGCATGATAAAATAACATTTACAACGTTTTTATTAGTTATTTAATACAAACGTTGTAAATAATTACATAAGGCAGTCCCTGTTTCTGCCTGCTTTTGTATACTGCGGAGTGCGGACTACCATTAAACTTATCTAATATTCCCACAACATATTAATAAATTACGTAAATACTGTAACGAATGTCGAGTACCAAAACTCTCGCCGATATCATCAATGAGAGTAATAAGTTTAACCCTCCCGCTGCCTTTTGGGGTGAAATTTATCTGCTCTAATAAATTATTTCGCGCCTACCAGCCTCGCTTAAACAAACACGATGTTCGCACCACATTTTTCATCGAGCATCTAGAAGGTTTGATATATGATATATTTTTGCTTAATACGCTAATATATGTGGCGTGATGAAAATTTTCCTGTATTTTTTTAAAACAGGTAATTAAGTTTCATATTTTTAAGTGTCTTATTGTAGCGTTTTGTCTACATAATCTCTATTAAACAAGAAAAGGTCGAAAGACAATCATTGTTAAAGTAGATTATAGAGATTTTTTGTATACTATGTATATAGTTGAACAAATTACATAGCTTTAGGCCGATTTTAACTATGTTGAACAGGTTTATCTCCAGTGGGTAGGTTTGATGATGATCAAAGTTCCCGAATTAAATCTTATAAACGAGGTGGATTATATTCAAAATTATAATATTACAATACTTTGTTATCTACATTTTCGGTGAACTCCTTTTATTTCTAATTCAAAAGACAAAACATTCGCTGTAACTTTTAAAAATAAAAGCAGATAGAAACAATAACAGAACAAAGTCAACTCAAACCACAGCAACAGCTAAAGCGAAAACTTATATTAGAGCAATACCGTGGACGCATTTTAATAAAAATGAAAGAAACAGAATGGAAAATGTTTGTCCACTTTAACCAGAAGCTGAAGATAAATAAAAGGTAAGCTCACGAAATTTTATAACAGGATTCCATAAAACTTGGTGATATCGGAGTTGCGATGTTACGAGCGGCTTAAACTTGTAATAGCCGACAAAGCCCCGTATAAAATATCGATCAAAGTACATTATTCAACAAAGCACTTGAGGTAGATGATCGTATTCTATCTGAATTAATAAATGACTTTTGTTCGCGCGATTTCATCGGGACACTTTGGCACTCGCAAACTTCCAAAATATTATGTATGTAGCTGTATACAGAGTTACATTAAGAGGATACACCAAGGGCTAGAGAAATAAAAAACAAGTGTTTGTAAAATCTATTGCTGTCTCCCTAACCTCAAGCCTCCCCCCGCATAGCGCGATAGAGACAACTGCAGCTTGAATTAAAAATTCTAATAAAAGAACAGAAAATCAACGATTCGTTGTCCCCTGATTTCTTCTCCAAAACTTAACCGATTTAAGTACATTTTTCATTAAAAATTAAAGCAAAGCTTGAGCTGTGTTCCTGTGTTTTAGTTTTTGTATAATCAAGCCAAATTTGTTTTCTGGATGTTTGAACATAGCGGAAAATGTGACCATTTTTTGGGTGTTTGAACGTTCATATCTTTTATAATAATTAAATTATGAAAAGAAAGAAAAGATAGAGACATGCTTATAGTGGCAATAGATATTCAGGAAAAAAATTATAACTCTACCGGCATTATCCAAGGAGGAAACAGGGGACAACGTTTGTATGGAAAAACGGCCCTAGTGTCTCCTCTTAACGAGTTAGTTTGGTTATGTTCTATCTCTTTAATATATTGCGCTAGTAGCAGCGAATGGTTGCACTACCAAAGCTATTAGAATTGAAACGAAAAACAGCCGATTATATTCAGTAAGACGTACATGGACTATTTGAAGTATCCATTTGTACGGATATGGATTTAAGTTAGCAACGTGTTAAAAATATCTTATCTCCTTCATACATAGAGAGAGAGATACCATAAATTTTAACGAGGGTTACCCCAGATTTGGGCAACCATGCCTTATTAAATCATAACCCTAAAATTTATATTATCCTTTATTTTTTGGTTTTGGTACTCTAAGAGCGTTTAATAAAACTTTACTATAAATTGTACGTTAGTTAAAAACTAAAATTAACTACAATATCCGTGTGTTAATCCTAAAACATTAAAAACAATACTTAAGCTTTAAAACAACTACTAACAAAGAATAGCTAGAAAGTAGCGGTCTTGTAAAACCATTTATAGTAAAAAAGATAGCATTCAACTTAACACATCGTCGGAAACGAGCATTAAGTCGTGTAACAATTTAGACGAGACGTGAAAAAACGTCGCTATTACCTCTTACTTTATTCCGACGAGCTTATAAGTTGAGCCCTCTTCGCCGCACGCAATGAAAATATCACAATTTACGGGCGATGTTTTCACGAATAACGTACTTGTTCGTAATCAACTAGGATAAAAAGTATGAAATACGTTCCCTACGCGAATAAGAGAGACCACGTTGCGTTGCGTTGCAAAACGTCAACGCAACGCTTTTTCGTTAAAACGGATACAATTTATATTTTATGATCGACATCAGACGTGATATTTTGACGAAAGGACGGACAAACAATGAAATTAAATGGTGAATAATGCATTGCGCTGTCACTGTCTTACACACTGTCTTGACGCAGATGAATACAATGTTTTTGTCAAAAACGCAAAAGATCGCAGCGGAGCAATGCGGCTTTAATCTTATATACGTAGCTATAGCTTATAATAACTTTTGCTTAAGTCATTAACTTATTACACAACATACATGGTGTAAAGTGTTAAAAATGTATTAAAATAAAGTAAATGCACTTGGATTTCGATTTCCTCGATGAGAGATAATTTTATTTTCCTTTAAACCGCGCTGGCTTTAGATATAAAAGTATTTGTTTTCCTAGGACTCTGGGAATTAATCTTTGCTGTTAATAGGAGCTAAATTTCTTACAGATTTGGTGCATTTACCGAAGCTTGTTAAGGTTAATGGTGGATTAAATTAAACGTCATAATTTTTGTTCTTCTACAATGGTATGAATGAAAATAGGCGATATCTTAAACCTTAGTCAATCATACCACTAATTACAGGCGTTAGTATAATAAAGGCTTAGGATTAACCCTTCGATCGCGGATTCTTGGAAATGCTATTGTATTCTATTGTTGTCGCGACCACCGGTGCCCGTATGGGGCTTGATGAGTTAAAATATTCAAATGGAGATTCTTATCAGATTCTTATCATCGACAGAGCCTCGCCCTTCCCAAGAATTCACATATTGCAGCGTTGGGAAGGACACGGTCCTGGCGATTCCACTGGCTGGCATCTGGTAGATTCGACACAGAACGATATCTCTTCAACACCCTAGAAGCTCCACCCAGCTTGAGTGACCCCTCTCCACCAAGCCAATGTCACAACATCTAAAGGCAAAGGGTGGAGCAGCATAAAATCTAAGGAAATCGAAAAATGTCGGATCTACTGGCCGCCACACTGGGACCACACCGTTCAAAACATTAATATTATAATTATGTAACTTATAAAACAATAAATATATATTTATTTATTATATGTATTATATATTATAATATATGCTATTATATATAAAAAGAAAAAAAAGTCCATGGCGTGATGGACTACAATTAATTAAAATTAATAATATTATTTCAATTATCCTTGGTGCGAAAAATCTAAATAATAAAATAACAAAAAAAGGATATGGGCGAACAGCCCATAGACGGCCCCAATTTCATAAAAAAAAATGGAGATTCTTAAGGAAATATTCAAAAGGAGCTATTGCTAATATGTATTAGATCTATAATTGCAGAGATAAATATGTATTCTATTCTTAGTTAGTTTTCCTGGGGTAAATTTAAAATATTTGAAGGATAAAACAAAGAAAACACACACATATAACTTCTCTCCCAAAAGCTTCCCAAACATAAGCATTATGGCATAATCGAAATAAAATTGAAACAGCGTTCACTAATTGAATTCGGAACGGTGAATCGTAATTGTTTTGCGCCTGTATGATTAGGCATCACGGCTGACGGTACATAAATTTTCTATCGTGCACACCGCAGTAATCCTGACATGGCCGGGTTTATCCATCCATATATCTTGTACATATCTAAACCACTTAGCTCCGCTAACGTTCCGGGCAAATTAAATTTTCAACTGCAATCATAGCTATATTCGATCGCGCAATAAATTCTTCATTTCAGTTTTCATGCTCGTTCCGTTTTTATGGTTCACCTTCAACTGTATAAAATTGTGTAAGGCTGATTTCATTCTCATTCATGCAGTTTATATACTTTTTGACATCGTAGCATATATAGATAGACATCATATCATATTGCACAACCACCTTATTTTGTCTTTGCTTTTTACGAAAATAACTTTTTTTACGTGGGAGAGCCATGCTTCGGCACGAATGGGCCGGCGCGACCGGAAATACCACGGGCTCACAGAAAACCGGCGTGAAACAGCACTTGCGCTGTGTTTCGCCGAGTGAGTGAGTTTACCGGAGGCCCAATCCCCTACCCTTTTCCCTTCCCTACCCTCCCCTACCCTATTACCCTATTCCCTCTTAGAAGGCCGGCAACGCACCTGCAGCTCTTCTGATGTTGCGAGTGTCCATGGGCGACGGAAGTTGCTTTCCATCAGGTGACCCGTTTGCTCGTTTGCCCCCTTATTTCATAAAAAAAAATGTAGTTACTGTACTAAGATATTCACACAAAAGGTTTTTTATTTATTTTGATGACACCAGAGATAATATTATAAATGCGAAAGTATGTCAGTTTGTCTATCTGTATAATATGGTTATGGCGCTGCGTGAAAAACGATTTTTGACGCCAAAAATTTGCAGGTAACTTTTTTGCGTCGCTAAAAACACTTTTGGATTACATTAAAATGAGGTTGTTGGTATAAAACTGCTGTTTGTAAAGTTACATTATAAAAGACGTGGTGGGAAGTGGTGTTCTTATTTTGGCTAACCGCGGAAACATCTTAAGGAGTGTAAGCATTTTCTAATTATAAGGGTAAAACTAGTCATTAGACTAACCAAGACCTATTTTTACTACCCAAAATATAGATTTTATTTTTTAAATGCCGTCCGTAACCTAACTGTTATTAATAACTAGATGTTCCGCGCGGCTTCCCCCGCGTAAATGAGATATTTCACAGACAAATTAGTCCACAAAAAATAGCCTATGATCCTTCATGTGGTCTACTTCTTATTTGTGCCAAATAACAGAAAAATTGCTCCAGTAGTTCGTGAGATAAGCTCTTTCAAATAATTTCCCCCGTTTTTTACACATTTTCCTCTATTTCTTCGCTCCTATTAGTTTTAGCGTAATAAAATATAGCCTATAGCCTTCCTCGATAAATGGGCTATCTAACACTGAAAGAATTTTTCAAATCGGACCAGTAGTTCCTGAGATTAGCGCGTTCAAATAAGCCCTTTCAAATAATTTCCCCCGTTTTTTCCACATTTTCCTCTATTTCTTCGCTCCTATTAGTCTTAGCATAATAAAATATAGCTTATAGCCTTCCTGATAAATTGACTATCTAATACTGAAAGAATTTTTCAAATCGAACCAGTAGTTCCTGAGATTAGCGCGTTTAAACAAACAAACAAACTAACAAACTCTTCCGCTTTATAATATTACTAGATGTTCCGCGCGGCTTCGCCCGCGTAATTTAGATATTTTACAGACAAATCAGTCTACAAAAATAGCGTATGATCCTTCACGTGGTCTACTTCTTATCTGACCCAAATAACAGAAAAATTACTCTAGTAGTTCGTGAGATAAGCCCTTTCAAATAGTTTCCCCCGTTTTTTCCACATTTTCTTCTATTTCTTCGCTTTTATTAGTCTTATCGTGATAAAATATAGCCTATAGCCTTCCTCGATAAATGGGCTATTTAACACTGAAAGATTTTTTCAAATCGGACCAGTAGTTTCTGAGATTAGCGCGTTCAAATAAGCCCTTTCAAATAATTTCCCCCCGTTTTTTCCACATTTTCCTCTATTTCTTCGCTCCTATTAGTCTTAGCGTGATAAAATATAGCCTATAGCCTTCCTTGATAAATGGACTATCTAACACTGAAAGAGTTATTTAAATCGGACCAGTAGTTCCTGAGATTAGCGCGTTCAAACAAACAAACAAACAAACTAACAAACTCTTCCGCTTTATAATATTAGTATAGATAAGAGCTGTTTGTATTTGTTTCAAAAATAGCTGTACAAGTTTAAATGTAGCAAACTCTTTTGTGCTTAAGCAAACATGAAACAATACATTAGTCGTTACAAAATGGGGTTAATTTCAACACATATTTAAAATTGTTGTCTATTTATGTTCAAATATTAACTTGTGTTTGCAATCAACATTTTTTGTTAGATGTACTCGTAGCAAGGACCAACCTTATATTTTTAGGGTGCTTTAAGCAGGCATCTAGTCAAGACCCGTTGTCAACTGAATGCCCATGGTATTAAGGGCCTTCCCCTACGGAGATTCCGTAATTTACCGTATTTAGAGCCTTATAAACTCATAATTTGAAAGCTACAAAGTTATAATAAAAATACAGCAATAATCTTCAGTATATCAACATTCCTTTCCCTGTTTTAAATTTTCTATTTTTGTTTATTATACTCATGATATTAGCTTCCAAAGTAATACCAATTTATTAAAATTGAAGCATACTTTCAGCATCTCCCTAGTATTTACAAATTACGTTTATTTGAAACACACGACAATAGATAGACAATTTCATTAACTACATATTTTAAATTTTTCCCCGTTTTAAAATTTTTTTAGATCAATTTTGAACTAAGATAAGTAAAAAATAGGATTTTTGTGCGATCTCGGCAACGCGTCAAATGTATGGTCAAGGTCGTTTGCTCGGAGGATGACCTTAAAATCTACGAATAATATTCTTTTCTTATCAGTAATCTATATCATTATATAAAAGGCTTTGTCCTGAATGACATGAAAATGGAATCACGCTACGGCCTAAACCACTGATCGTAGATACTTGAAATTTGGAGGGAGTGTTTTTCGTATGACGTAGGCGTGCGATAAGAAGGGATTTTTAGAAATTCCTCTCCTAAGGGTGTGAAAAGGGTGATTAAGTTAGTATGGGACAACTCGATTCCTTAGTCTGATCTGCTCGAAAATTTGCATCATTATTATTTGATGTATTTTATGGAAGATGTAATTCATAGTTTGTTAAAATTTATCCTCAAAAGTCTTTAAAAAAGCATGAATAGTTTACAGCACTTTACAGCGTTTAGCAGCGTTTGCGGCGACGTAGAGAGTTAGAGACGCCAGACATAGCTTTTTGCCACAATAGACATAATCTGTCTACTCTGTTTTTGCCACGGTAACCCGGTAAGTAATGGCTGGTTTACACGTATTAAGTAGATAAGAAGTCAACTAAATTTTAACTTATGACTTTATACTTACTTAACTAAATTTGAACTTGCTACTTGCTACAAAATTTTGTGTTTACATGCAATTAATAACTTAAAATTAAGTTAAAATTTAAATCAAAATAAATAAATAAAATAAAACAAATAAAACGTTTTTATTTCGGTCGGTGGACCATATATTTTTTTTTATACTTATCAACTTAATACGTGTAAACCAGCCATAACTGCCTTTTTATCCCGATAGGCGTCGCATCGTCGACTGTACTCCAATTTGACATTAGAGCTGTCAAATCCCCTACATTTTTTGTAAACAAGAGTATTTTTTATCAATTTTCGTAAAAATGCCTCAATGTTGTGATTTGAGTTTTAAAAATCGGTTAGTTCATATATTTCCCAAAGAACCAAAGTGATGAAAAAGTGAGAAAATGCCTTGTGAACAAAGAATTTCAAACAAAGAATACCCCACGCTTATGTTCACTTCATTTCACAGAAGATGATTATTTTGGAAGAAGTAAATACACAGGTAAGTCGTGAAATTATGATGTCTAGCCTAAGTCAAACTTATTTATTTCCTAGACATGCCTCTTACAAACAAACTAATTACAAATTCTAACATATATTTCCAGATGCTGAGCCACAAGAAACATTTTTAAGAAAAACTTCTGTACCGTCTGTTTGATAAAAATATTAGAGTAGTTGGTATAGATGGAACTGAAATAGCAGTACAAAAACTAAAGAATCCAACTTCTCAGCAAACTTCCTAGAGTACTTATAAGGGTGAGGCCGCCAATTTTTGCTGATTTAGTAATACGCCCTGGGTATTTTAAAATTTTTTGTGTTTATCTTATGTTCGAAAACTGATTCTAACGAAGAAAATAAAGCACTTAAGAATGCATTAGAATTATTTCGGTTCAAATCATAGTCTAAAAATATATTTACAATAAATAAAAAAAGGTAAGAAAATAGCTTAAAATATGCCATCCGCCGTGGAAGAGGTGCACTCCAACTGTCGCTGTAGCAGTAAGTATGACAGATTTGAAGATAAATCGGATATGTTATGAATACTACGATAAACTAATTTCTGTGCAATGAAGCTGCGAGCACCATCTTTCTGTTGTGATTTGCAAATCCTAATCCTAATATTTCAGCCATACTAAATAATAATTGCAGACGTGAGTGGAAGAACCAGATAAATAACATTTTATAACAAAGGCAATAACTACGCAGCCCCCCGCCAAAACAAAAACAAACACATTCCAGAAAGTCCAAAAGTAGGTTAGGTTAGAACTGTGACTGTGCTGCGGCAGCAGCCGGGGACCGTCACAAAACACGTTGTAGGTTAGGTTAAAGGCGTTAAAAACACTATGCAAATTGCCGAGAGTAAAATATGATGTAGCCTCAGAATTCTGAAAATTTCAAAGGTGAGTAGCTCCAAAACTGGGGGGTTTGGATTTGGTACGGGTCTGTCATAAAGTAGGATTTTATTTGAATTTTTAGGACTATAGTCTATGTCATAAAGTGGCATTGTATTTGATTTTTTGTCGGTCGTGACTAGCCGCGGTAAAGATCGGAACGGTACCTTCAGTTTATCTCCACAGTTTTTCTATACTTTCGTATTTCTACTGTGGCCATGCTAGGGTCGCTGGTGTATAAAATATCTCTCTGCCTGCCTGCCTGTCTGTCTGTCTGTCTGTTTGTAATAATATTCTTTACAAATAAAGAACTACATTACAACTACAAATAATTTATATGGCAAAACAACGTTTACCGGGTCAGCTAGTATAGAAATAAAAAGTCATGCATAATTACTTTCTTGAGCTAGTATGTCTCTTACTTTCCGGCTGCCGCTGCAAAAGCAGTACGCCTTATATTGATAAAATAGGACACACTCTGCCTTTATTATTTTTACCTAACCTTTAATTATTATTATTGATAGATGAATAATTGTAGGAAACCGTACGATTTTCGCCAAATAAACAAATAAACAATAATTTTCTGAAAAAATAGCGAAAATGAAGTAACGGGCATCTGTTAGTGAATATTTAGTGAACCTTTCGGGGAGTTAATAAAGATATTTGGTCTAAACCTCGTAGTTTCACTTTATCGGGCCAATAACCACTTCGTTTCACAGGCGCCGACATCGAGTGGGCGGTAAATCTCGTGCGCGGATAGTGCATTTATAACTCTAATACAGACTTTATTTCGGTAAAACTTTATTATCCTTAGTTTATTAGCTACGTATGTTTTTTTCGTAGACTATATATGACGACCTCAGTTGGTGGGCTGTTGGCAGCTCAAGCCGGAGTTCGCGGGTTCGAATCCCGCCGACGGAACAAAAAGTTTTCAGAGTTCCTTGGTCATGGATGTGTATTAAATATGTGTATCATATCTTAAATATTATATGTATAGTATAAAAGTATTAAATATATTTCCGTTGTCTGGTACCCGTAACACAAGTCCTTCAGGTACTTAGCTCGGGGCCAGACTGACGTGGTGTGAAGCGTCCATATTTTCATAAAAATTTGGTTGTAGGTGTTGGATATGAGATCATAGTATCAAAATACAATTTTCCCACGACTGAGTAGTTGACTAATTAGTCCTTGAAAAGTTATGTGTTTTTTGCCAAAAGTATATTATATTATTCACTAGCGTTTTAGTCTTAAGGGTTTCACACACAGAGCAGGTAATGTATATTAATATACATTACATCCCGGGATGTATAGCTTTAAATTATCTTAATGTATCACACACACAACAGGTAAAGTAATGTATTTTTCCCTTCATTTCAATGGTATACGCCCCGCTTGACGCACTTTTCAGCTGCTAAGGCGTTATACAGGCTGTTCTTATTTTTAATGTTGAACTATACTATGGACCCTTCGAGTTACTTTCTATTAGATTTACTAGATAGTTCATCAGAAGATGATTCGGATTGTGATTTTGATGCGTGCATTGTAACATATGCCAAAAACAGAACGAGTTTCGGAGGATTTTTGCCTGTATCTTATCCTGTGACATTACATAGTTAAAAGCTCAGTCTATTTGTTTCAAAATATTAAGTAACGGTTCAATACAAGTAATGTGTAATATTAAGGTCACAGACAGACAGTTTCACCTATTGAAAACCATACTAAAACATATTTTAAACGAAACATTATGATGTTATACATATAAATTATCAGGCAAGGGATCTCTTACTAAATAATGAAATAATAGCGTGACTAGGCGCCATCAATTCCAGCCTATGGGCTCTTTAATAAATATATTTTTAGCGAAATGATTAGGGTTGTATCTTTCTTTACAGTTATTGGAGTACGTCTATGTAATATTGCTTTTTTCGGTTCTGTAAGTTAATGGTTCCATTTAGAAGTTATTCCTCTGTGTAATCTTGTACTTACTGAGTCTGAGGTTTATCAGATTTACGCTGGATTGCCATCAGATTGATTTTAATTGTAAGTACCTACAAGTAATAAACAGGCATAATATGGTATTTTCAACGAATTATAATTATTTTCCTTTTAATATTCTATTTCGCTGACAAAAAACTAATACTTGAAGTTTACCGTGCTCTATGTGAATCAATACTATCCTATTGTATATCAGTATGGGGAGGAGCCTGCAAAACACTGATCATACAGTTAGAAAGAGCCCAAAGAGCAGTACTGAAAGTAGCTATATCCAAACCTTACGACTTTCCGACGGATGAACTCTACAAACTCACCAAGACACTGACAGTCAGACAACTGTTTATTAGAAAATCAATACTGACACAGCATCGCCACACCAGTAATACAGAATTAACTAAAAATGTTTGTTATAAAAGAAGGAAGGACAAAGTATGCATACTACCTAAAACTAATAGTGCAATGGCCCAACACCAACAATATTTCCTAGGACCATTTTTGTACAATAATGTCAGCAAAGTCATAGAGAATTTTAACGTAATGAACACTAGAGATGCCAAGTTTGCGGTGAACAACTGGCTAATCACACTTAATTATGACGAAACTGAAAATCTAATACACATCATAAAATAAATAACACCTTAGCTAACAAGGCTGATAAAACACACACACACACACACACACACACACACACACACACACACACACACACACACACACACACACACACACACACACACACACACACACACACACACACACACACAAACACACACAAATAATTGGATTTAAATATAATAAAAATAACAATAAAATTAAGATAATTTCTCTATTAATGCAAAAATGGTAATCATAAATTTAAAAAAAAATAATATTATATATTGTATGAACTTTTGTCACTAAGAATACATAAACATACCTATATAATATATATAACTTGACATTTGTATAATAATAATAATATAATTTAGATAAGAACCTACTGAATTGTTAAATAAATATTTCTAATGTCTTTTTATAATATGTCTTCATAATTTATGTCAATTGGCAGGCAACCCCTACAGCACAAGAATTTCTTAGTGTAGAGGCTGCGCAACTAACAAGATATTCTATGTAATAATTTTTTTTTTAATGTGTTCTTTAAAATGTTATGTACTTAATTAGTTTTCTGATGGCAATAAACTATTTATTTATTTAAGCTGATCGCACATTCGTCAGTACCGTATGCGCTGTACGCGTCGAACGCACCGCACGCACACGAAATGCGGCGCGTACGGTGCGGTCGAATGTGCGAGGTTTCATATCATTAATTCATACAACGAATTCTAAAATGCGGCGCGTTCGGCGCGTGCGTGCTGATAAATGTGCGATCACCTTTATTGTGAGCTGTCACCTAATATTATATCCCCATACAATACAATTAGCTAGACGCACATTGCACATATTATTATGAGCACCGGCATTTTCTAACTCTTGAGAAATAGTTACAAAAACCTAATTTTAATATAGTCATTATAATAATCACAAAGATAATCGAAAACGCACTTTCGAGTTGGACTGCCGAAATCAGGTGGTTCCCCAATTTGCGTCAAAGCTTTTCATTTGCGTCATAACAGCAAAAGCTCAGCGTAATAGCTTCATTTGTAACTTCACAAGCTGCGCTCCGCAAAACATTACTCCGATTGTAGGTGATTTCACGGACGACTTGGGGCCCGAGTGGCCCGGTGCCCCGACAAACGCACCATCCCGTCGGCATTTGTTATATTATATTAGGTACATTGTTAATTTCGGGGGAAATTTACCTTTTGGTGTACGTAGTATGTTGGCGTATGGGGGTTTTTATTAACTAGATGACGCCCGAAATGCCGGTGCGCCGATATTCGTATATCGTGCGGCAATCGTACATTTTTCGCAAAGAGAACTATCCTATGTCCTTACCCGGGACTTAATTTCTTAAAGAATCTGCATACCAAACATCAAAATCAGCTTAGCCGCTTAAGCGTGAAGACATAACAGAGACGGACACACATTTGCATTTATAATATTAGTATGGATATAGTGGAAAGGCTTGGACAAGACAGAGACAAGTTTAACTCTACACCGATGACATTAATATTATGTTTTGAATCACCTCAAATGTCCCCAAATATGTATCCATAATAATTAACATGTAATCTTAGTGGGGCAAATTTTGAAGAAAAAGTCATCTTTAATACTTAATCTTTTAAGTTGTAAAAACTTGCTTCAAATTAAAAATAAAAACATTTAAAGTTTTGAAATGTACGTTAATATTTTGGTGAATCTGAATATTAATAGAAACTTTGTCCCATTTTAAAAATAATTTATTAAGTACAATATTGTCTACCGCCCACTCTTATATTTTGGTTTAAATTGTTAAGTAATGCCGTAGTTGTAACCTAGAACGCCTTTCAAGCAATAAAATATAAAGATAGAATATATTTTTAAAGAAATTAGGACAAGAATAGTTAACTTACTATTTATTGCCTTCGTTTGTTATTTAAAAAACAAACTTAAGAAATGGATTACATTGCAACAACACAATAATATACTAATTAACTTAACTCACCCATTTGCTAAGTAATCACATACGGTTTTACTCGATAGTTTTACTCCAAATCGAGTAAAAATTACCATGTGGACCGCAAAACTCACAGCTCGAAGGCTCGCATCGAGCCGGCTCGATGGAATTAAATAAATCAATTTTATTTTATTCTACTCGTAAAGTTTTTTTTTTATTATTTATTATTATTCAACGATTAATCAACCTTATGTATTATTTGTTTCCATGTGAAGTAAAAACTATAATAAAAATCCGATACTATAGGTCCTTATAGCTGCTGCTGCAGTATGAAAATAACCGGTCCATGACAAAGCTACAAAAACAAACAGATTCAAAATATTCAATAAATTAATTACGAAGTCCCAATAGTAGCAGAATCTATATCGGTTGGAGCATGATAAGAACACAGGGGAATAACTGATCGATCACCCGTATTTTGTCACTGGCAACTCGAATCCGATCTATTCATTGAATTATTCGAGTTGAACGGCTACAATTTCAGTCAATTTTATAACTTACTAGTTGACGCCCGCAACTCCTTTGCGCCAAAATTCGTGCGCGGAACCGTACATTTTTCCGAGATGAAAAGTATTCCATGTCCTTTCAAGTGTCTCCATACCAAATTTCAGAAAAATCGGTTCCGCGGTTTGGGCGTGAAGAGGTAACATAATATAGACAGACATACACACTTTCGGATTTAGAATATTAGTATGGATCCGTTGAAAATATCGTTTAACTAAGAGACGTTTGAATCAATTGAAAATCTATCCGCCATTGAAAACTAAATAGAGTATACTGATGGGATTTACTTAATTCGTTCCAATTTGTGAAAAATCTGATTTTTAGGTTTATAGTTGTATACTGGAAATGGTTTATCAACCGGTTTATACTTTAATTAATTAGTGATTGGTTTATTTTAAATTTACTGTATTGATTTTAAAACCTAAACTAATTTGGATTTGGATTAAAAATGTTCTTCCAAAAGCAAGACATTTTTGTGGAACACCTTAGATATCAGCACTATTTTAATAGATGTTAAATAAACTGTTTCTCTTGAGCTCAATTAATAAACCCAAGGTACTTTATTAAATTTCTAGCTTAATCCAAGTAAATAGATTTACTTACACAAATATATACAAATGCAATAAAATTTCAAAGTAAACCATCTTAAGATAAGCTCGGTTGAGAATATTTGAAGAAAATCTAGATAATCCCGCAAGACATCCTCGAGACTGCTTAAGATACTACAGATAATATCTCAAAATACACCAATAAATACGGAGAGAGAAACAAGAAATTAAGTACCCAAAGGACAAGCAAAGGTTAAAATATATAAACCGTTGCACAAAAATTTGTTTATCGCGCGAAAACCGTACATTTTTCCGGAATAAAAAGTATTCTATGTACTCTATACCAAATTTCAGCAAAATCTGTTCAGTGGTTTGGGTGTGAAGAGGTAACAGACAGACAGACACACTTTCGCATTTCTAATATTAGTATATTAGTAAATATTATGAATGTTGAACAATGATTCTTATTATGTTAAGGACGCTATCAAATAAAAATTAGCAGGTCGATGTCTGTCAGTACGAATATCGACGTTAAAGATATTTAAATAACATTCATATCAGCGCGCCTTGTACAGTGGCGGTTACGACGCTCGCCGCGTTCTTGATAGGGCGAAAATGTATGAAGAAATTTGAGAGCGTTTGTTATTTTTCTTATGAATGGAAATGTTATTTATTTTTATATAAAATATTTAGCTATTCGTACAGGGGACTAAATAAGCAACAATTTTTTTGTATATTTGTTTTCCTTAGTTCAGTGTATTTAGCTATACTGGTACCTAATCAAACCCCTCTTTATTTGAAACCAAAATATCCTCGCAGTGTGACTCCCAATTCTTTAAAATGGTACCTGAAAATCGCTGATATTTGTGAAAAAATGTGATAGCGTCCTTAATACTAATAGTTTAGTTGTAACTTATTACTTACTAGATGACACCCGCAACTCCGTTGCGCCAAAAATTCGTTTATCGCGCGGGAACTGTACTTTAATTCGGGATAAAAAGTATTCTATGTCCTTTCCGGGGCTTCAAAGTATCTCTATACCAAATTTCTGTAAAATCGGTTCCGCAGTTTGGCGTGAAGAGGTTACAGACAGACAGACACAATTTCGCATTTATTATTAATATTAGTATGGATACCAATAAGTTGCAACTAAACGATTTATATAACCTGTTTAATATAATATTAAATATTGATATTAAACAAGTTATAGTTAAATAGCGTAATAAATATTATTATGCTATCAAATGTAACAGCCTTCAAAGTCACTTGTGGGTATGAGAAATGTAAACACAGAGCATTGACCTTTCATTTATTGCTGCGATCTAAGTGCTCTTCATCACTTAACGGAATTGCCGGCCCGCATCCAGACAACTAGTGGGAATACAGTTCATTTACCATAAAGGAAACTGTTGTAAGCGAAATTCATTCGTCATAGAGGAAAGCAAATCCTCCAGGCATATTTTAAAGAGCTGCTTGGGAAAATGAGCTAGGACTAAAAAAATATGATTGGGTAAATAGTGGTGTTGACCGCAAGTTTAGTTGTTCATTAAGGAATCATACATTTTTATATATCATAAAAATATCATGTAATATATTTAAAGGCTTTAAATTTTGGCTCAAAGCCTTAAATTGAGATTCAAAGTTGTGTAGGTATGCCATGTAATATTACATAGCATGAAACAACTTTTAATCTCAATTCAAAGTTTCCCCATACTATTTTTTAATTAGTTCGTTATAATATTAACCTCCTGCATACTAAATTTATGATTAATGTAATAGACATTTTATTTGGCTACATGGCCATGTTGACCGTCGTACTAACAAATTAACAACTTTCAGTATGAACTAAAAGTTTACTGCAAACTTAATGGAAGGCAATTCTCACGAGCACCTACAGGAAGAACGATTACGGAACGGAATAATTTCCGGATATATAACGTATTAATGTATTATTCATTAGGGAATATAATTTCTGTGGATTTTCAATTTAATTCTATCGATATTTTAAAATTCCGTCTGGAATCCGGCGTGCTTTAGAACATATGGCTCATGAATTATTCAGGCGAGCCGCGTGTAGCTCGGTGACATATTATGTGTTGTGGGTCTCACTCGGGGGACAACAGGAATGTACGGCGGGGGAAACTGAATGCTTAACACTGTTAAGAGCACGTAATATTGTATTTGTGCTAGATATTAAGTTATGAATTGTTGCGATATCACATTACATTTGAGATGCTATGCCTGCTTTAAGCATATACATTTTATCTAGATAGAAATAAATATTATACAAATAATAATAATAATAATATCTATCTATGGACGCTTCACACCACGTCAATCTGGCCCCGTGTTAAGTACCTGATGGACTTATGTTACAGGTACCAGACAACGGAAATATATTTAATATTTTTATACTATACATATGTTTAAGATTTTTATTATATGATACACATATTTAATACACATCCATGACCCAGGAACTTTTGAAAACTTTTTGTTCCGTCGGCGGGATTCGAACCCGCGACCCCCGGCTTGAGCCACCAATAGCCCACCAACTGAGCCACAGAGGTCGTCGTCAATATTTTAAATAATGATAAATATTTGGCGCGACCGAAATTCTGCGACTCACAGTCACGATAATTTTGTAACTTACAAAATTATGCTCGTTTAAATGAAGTGTGAATTTCCTATGAAACCGAATGCAACGAAATTTCTGACAACCGAAATTCCGTGACCGTAATACGCGGCTTCAGCCTTACAATTAACTTTGCACAGGTATTGTCAGTTCCTATACCAAGTGTAACATGAAGGTTTTTGCTAACACTGTACGCCCTCTTAATCCGATACATTATGAAGAAAATAATATCATGCTTGATGCATCTGATGCGTTTTAGAAACAGTATTAAGGTTTATTTAAGGTACCTCTTAAAATTATAGTTTTAAAATTATTATGCTGTTAGAAAATTAGATAGTGATTCAAATACAAATTTCGTTTTACTACACAAGAAAATACAAATTTTGTTAGTCAGATTGCTAAACATTAAATTTCTTCAAACGTATAATACCTGTATGAATTTTCTTACGATTTATGTTTGCACAAGTCGAAATTGACTGTGTGATTCTTTCGTATATTTTTGTAACGCAAATTTATTTAAATGTAAACGTAATGTGCTTACAATATGTTGCGTTTTGTATTTCTTGTCTTCATGTTTTTATAATATCCTGGTTAGGTATAAGGGGAAAAAATTGCAGTTGTCGATTAAGTATGTCCGTCTGTTCCTCTGTCTTTCTGTTGCCTTTACACGCTAAAACGGTTAAATTGAACTATTTTCGTATGGAAAGTCTTAATAAGGGCACCGTCTTCCAAATTCACGTTTCTAGAATGAGTAATTTCTAAAGAAAGCGCCATTCAAAAAAACTGAAAAATATATACATGTATAGATACATCTTTTAACTAGTGACTTTTTTGGTTAGAAACACAATACAGATAATTTTACTCGATAAAAAAAAAAACCGAAACAACCTCGATTTTAAAAACATTTTGAGTTTTATAGGACTTACAGGGACTCAATCAAAAAATAATTTGGACAGTTCGATTACTATTAAAATTTTACAGGGAAATGATTGGATACATGTTTAATTATAATATTTTTTATCTAAGTAAAAAGGTTTTTTCTCCTATTTCGCCCTATCATGGACGCGGCGAGCGTCGTAACCGCCACTGTACAAGGCGCGCTGATATGAATGTTATTTTAATGTCATTTACGTCGATATTCACACTGAACAGACATCGACCTGCTAATTTAGGGAGAAGGTGCCCTTAAGAGAGAAGAGTTTTTATCATGACAGAACGCATGGTTCCCGCTTTTTAAACGAATTCCCCGAACAAACAGATGTTGCTCACGAAACATCTAACGTAAATAACCAGCAATATTATGCAAACTAAAACAGGCCCAACAAAAGAGCGCGCATAATTTAAAACCGCAAAAGTAGTTCGTAATTAGGCGTATCTTTAAGGCGCAATTTCCTGGGCGAAGTTAATAGGAATAATGTGAGTATAAATGGGAAAAGTTAACTCATTTAGGGGCAAGACGCGTCCAGCGCGGAGCAGAAGGTCCACTTTACAATCACCCCTTTTTGTAAAATTACACCTCTAACGTGACCGGACTGACTACACAATCACGTTAGCTAATAAACTTAG
Organism: Cyaniris semiargus; assembly: GCA_905187585.1. Taxonomy (NCBI): domain Eukaryota; kingdom Metazoa; phylum Arthropoda; class Insecta; order Lepidoptera; family Lycaenidae; genus Cyaniris; species Cyaniris semiargus. The sequence goes on from LR994551.1 coordinate 4,106,815, forward strand.
AAATAAACTTCGAGTGACTAGTTTATTTATGTTTATAATTGTACTAGTTTATAGTAAGTAATAAGGTCAAAGAAACAAAAAGGAGTTTTAGCTTCAGAGAAATTTATTCGTAAGTAGATGAAGGGCGTATGTTGCTAGGTCGGGCTATGTCAAGTAAATGATAAACTGTTGACATAATTATAAGGTTTTTTTTATGAAATGAGGGGGCAAACAAGCAAACGGGTCACCTGATGGAAAGCAACTTCCGTCGCCCATGGACACTCACAGCATCAGAAGAGCTGCAGGTGCGTTGCCGGCCTTTTAAGAGGGAATAGGTAGGTAATAGGCTAGGGGAGGGTAGGGAAGGGAATAGGGGAGGGTAGGGAAGGAAATAGGGGAGAGTAGAGAAGGGAAAAAGGTAGGGAATTGGGCCTCCGATAAACTCACTCACTCGGCGAAACACAGCGCAAGCGCTGTTTCACGCCGGTTTTCTGTGAGCCCGTCATATTTCACCGTTCGAGCCGCCCATTCGTGCCGAAGCATGGCTCTCCCACGTAAGATAAACGCAATAATATATATGCGGTAGGATTTATATGCGGCGGCGCGAACGCGCTGTTTGGCCGCTTCACAAACAACACGAGATCACAAGCAAATGTATGTTACGATTTTTTTAACATAACTGAACGTTATAAACCTGCAACGTAGCTATATATCAGTTTGTAAATAGTCAAACTCGTCTACCTATTAAGTATTAACGCTCAAACCGCTGAAGAATTTAATATTATAGTGCTGAGCGTCGAGGGAAAAAGATAGTTTGAGTTGTTCTAAATTTTCCACTGATCGTAGGATTGTTATCTACATAATAAATAATACGAACTACATTTAATAAGCAATAAAAAGAAAAGCCAGAGACTAATAGCGACATTGTAATTAGTTATATTCATTATTCACTTATCCTTATTCTTATTTTACCTACAGAAATGATTAAGTCCATCTTCATACTTAATTGCTTCTCATATAAAGTTATTGTTTCGAGTTGATTTATTATACTTCGATGAGAATAACTCCTGCAATAAAAGAGTAAATATTGGTTTTTATGAAAAGGATATTGTCCAGTACTTGTGTGAATAAATTGTGTAAGTTGTTTGGTTTACAAGTTGCTAGCCCACTTTAGATACTTTGTTTTTATTGGAGGTTACCAACATGTAAATCTTAATAAAACGTTTTTAATTTACTTTTTAATTGATGGATTAACACAATTTACTAATATTATAGTGGCACGAAATACAGAAAATATAAATATGAGAAAATAATTATGAAATAACGATGATGATCACAGCGTGGGGTTAATTTAGCCCCAGACCCAGAAAAAAGTTTTATAAAGAAAACTGTGAAATTTACTTGAAATTCTCAGTTACATGTTAAAATATGAAATACTCGTAGTTACCTAGGTAACACGATTTTGCTCGGTTCCTTATCGCATTCATTCTATGTCCAATAAAACTACAAAATGGTATCTCATGGCAAATCGTCACCGTTGGCTTGACGTTTCATTAGGGTCAATTCAAACCCCAACGCGACGCGTAGATGCATTTCTAAATTTGTACTGATTTGACAGATCTCAATTGCGTGAGACGTCAAGTGCAAATCTGTCAAATCCATACAAATTTAGAAATGCATCTACGCTTCGCGTTGCGGTCTGAATTGATCCTAAAGGTATGATTCGGATCAAGGCCGCATGCAGTGGGTCGCCGAGACCCGCGACCCAAACAGCCACTGCTCACTATGAAGTTGTATGGAGGACTAAACAATCACGGCGACCCGCGTCGCGAGACAGAGAGACCGGTCGCCGCGTAAAATAGCTTAACGATGTCCGCGACGCGCGACGCGCGACCTGAGACCGTCGCCAAGCCACTGCTTTGTATGTGTTTATATGGAGGACATTCCGATTACAGCGACGCGCGACGCGAGACTGGTGGACGTGGTGCGGCAAATTTCGGTAAGCGCGACCCTGTCGCGTCGATAGCAGTACCGCGACAGCCGGAGGGCAGCTGGGGTAGATATTCTATCTAGAAACATGCCGATAAGTAATCGATTCGTACCATTCGGCCAGAACTTCTGCGCCTCGAAAGTAGAAATATGCTTTGTCGGTATTGTCACCACAAATAAACTAAAGTTAACCTTGTGGCGAGACTGCAGACGCTCTATACTCAGGCGGAGTGTTGCGGTCGTCTTATTCTGGATGTAGTCCACGACGTCCTCGACTTACATGGACCATGTACAGAGGCGTTGCTCGGACCTCGCTCCGCAGACGCAGCTAGGGTACATAAGGCGCGGTTTTGCGGGCAACTATCACGGTACCGATGAAGAATGACGCTTCTGTCCGAGCACAATATCACGAAATCCATTCTATATGCACGAGCACAATATCACGAAATCCAATATCTGACTTACATAATGACATAATGCCATAATGACTTGACATCGTCTTTTGAACTTTCAAGTGGTTACGCATTTCTGAGAATCGTTTGTAAGACGTTGCTACTCTAGTATTTTAGAAACTCATTGACCCTGGGACTAAATTCTAAAATCCCTCTGGCGTGATAATTTTGTAGAGTGTGAGCGAAAACTATTTTTTATTAGTTAATCACCTATAGCAGACATCGTCGTGCTAGCTATAGCGCGATGTAGACGTCAAGCAGAGTCATCTGTTATCAAATGAAGAAATGATTAAACTTAATATTATAATAAATTAGCGGCATAGATTGAAATGCTACCTAGTTATGTGGTTAATAAAGTTGCGTTTTGTTCACATTTACTTATTTACGCGGCGCATTTGCATGCCGCGGGTCTCTGCGGCAAGCGACGCTGGTCACGTGGTTATTATAATATAATAATATCTATGGACGCTTCACACCACGTCAGTCTGGCCCCGTGCTAAGTACCTGAAGTACTTGTGTTACAGGTACCAGACAACGGACCTCGCAGATCCGAATGGTACCTTTACACTGCATTGATATTACATTAGTAGTAGAATTTGGGTACAGAAATCTACATTCAAATATCGCAGCAGCGTCATCATGTTCATAGATGATCCAACATTTAGCCAACTAGCAATTTCTGTAATACGCAAAACGAATAAACCGCGTAACCGATCCAGCGAGCCGCAAAGCAATCGAATGATCGGTTACGCTGCTAACCACATCAGAATATGTTGAGTAAATAAAATGCGAAATGGTTCAACTATGGTTCAACGTAGGTAAGCATTTTATTTAGATATTTTACTTATATCATGGTAAGGACAAGTAAGAACTACCCGTTATGGTGGCTCCAATATGTGTGCCCCAATGACTAAATATTGTATGCAAGAATGAATCGCTCTACCTACTATTTAAATTACAATTACCTATAAATTCTACTACGTCACTTCAGTTACAAGGTAATGAAGCCAGAAAGAATGATGAATAGAAGCCAATCTTGATCAAATTCATTCTGGATCTCATTCGCTCATATTAAAAACCTATTCTTATTACTGTCAATCAAACGTCAGTCACTACATTTTTAAGTTTTTACCAATCAGAACGCGAACATTATATGAGAGTACTGCAGTTTGTAGCTTTATTATACTGCGACTGCAACGAAACCCAATCAAAACTGCGTTAAATTGGATAAAAATAGTAAGGTGGGATTTCACCAGTCACACCTAAAACTTCGTTTTATAAAACTTAATTGTCATTGAACGCGTTCATGCGGCGACGTAAATCTCGTTTTGTTTCAAATGGATTTCACAAACTTCTTTTAATCGTAATTAATAAATCTAAGTTTACGTGACGTCACTCGATGATTTTACATGTTTTCATCATTTTGGAGCCACATCACGTTAATTTAACAACAAAATAGTAAGAAACAATACATAAACTAACCAAACAAATCTTTCAAAACTGTAATCTAGACATTTATTTCGTCTATGTTTTTCGTTCCGCCATGACACTACACGGACAGGACTTGAACGGGTTTATCAAATTGAACCTCGAACATTGGGCGTTCAGAAGATAAAACTCGGATTTGCTGTGAAAGCGTTTAGTTTATGTTGGTGAAATGCAATTTGGTGTTATAAACGCGTTTATACGTTTAGAACCGGTTCAGTGTGCACCGAACGCGTTCCATTTATTTGGTGAAATCCCCCCTAAATTGTGGCGTGCAGCTGGTAACTTGTCTAGTTACAATATAAAATACAATTTATAATATTATGTATAATATTTTGTATATATTTATTAAAATAGGACTGGTGACTTGTGTGGTCTGTCATTCGCCTGACAGTCTGGATCCACTGAAAATCGGGGACTGCGAACCACGGTCATTACCTGAGTGGATACCAATTCAGTTTTTGATCATTACACTTCCTGCCTTACTTTGTTGGACTTTGAAATCTTATTATGCCTTTATTAAATATAGCTGTGCCCCGCGGTGTTACCCACGGTTTAAGTGATATATAATAAAAGAAAAGATATAATAAAAGAAAAGACTATGAAAAGTACCAATAATAAGGTCAAAACGGGACGATACATGGATTTATAATGGTTTATGGTAGTGATGATGATGATGATGAATGTAATTTGCATAGTAGCATATGCTTTCCGTTCTTAAAACAACGTCGAAACTCCCAAACTTGAAACTATAAAGAGTCAGGAGTTCTCTCAGCACCTTCCGAACCATGGTATACCTTGGTGCAAAATCCTGCTTGTTGGTAGCATATGCTTAGAATACTGCTCACGAAACCGAAGTCACCACATGTTTCCATATAAATTTTGAGGAGTTTCCTCGATTTCTTATGGATCTCTTCATCAGGTCACCACTTTTATGAATATGGTACCAACTGGTACCAAATTGAGATGATAACCCAACAAAAGAAAATTTTTGAAAATCGGTTCACAAACGGCAGAGTAATCGTTGAACATAAAAAAACGAACATAACACCTCCTCCATTTTAAAAATCGGTTAAAATTGTATGCCTATGTGTTATTCTGATGTATAAGCTATATTATTGTAAAGTTTCATTAAAATTCGTTCAGTAGTTTTTGCGTGAAAGTGTAACAAACATCCATACATCCATACATACATACATACATACAAACATCCAAACTTTCGCCTTTATAATATTAGTAGGAAGCATATTATTGTATTGTCGTATACTTTGTTTGTAATATTTATTGTGGATTGTTTTGTACCATTTGTCAAAATTATTTGTAATCTTGTACTGTACATTCTATTTTTTTTTTTTTGTTTTTTAATTGTATTATTCTTGTGGTGTGTAAGGGGAATAAATGATTATTTATTTATTTTATTTATTTAGTTATGCAATTATTATTTTTTCTGGCTTATCTTTACTTTCAAAATCATTAAATTTATGTTTAAAACCACGGCCCAATTGTATATCCATAAACAAATTAACTATGTAGTTGGAATTCCGAATGCAAATATTAATTAACTATTTGTGCACGTTTATTTTTAGGCGACGAATTTCATTTTGTATTTAAGCTTATGATGGGATAGATAGTAATTTGTTTTAGCTCTTTTGTACTAGTAGTAAATTAGTGCTTTGTTATATGAAAATTATATTTCAATATACATACATAATAATATTATGTTTTTGTGTCAGTGGCTTGGAGTTACTTTTTTTTTTTAATTAAAACCCATGCAAATTTGTTCACGCCTGTTTTTAGGGTTTCAAACCGTTAGCAAATTTTCCATTTTCATATAGCGTTCAGAAAAGTTCCAAATTTTTACTCAGAAACAAATTATATAACTTTATACATCTTTCATTTTAAAAACCATTATCACGATGCTTTCTTAATACAGGCCAAGATTTTTGCCTTGAACAGGAATCTTTTCGCTGAAGATTTAAAAAAGCAGAAAAGAAACATTTTAAGCCGCCATAATATTATAGTTAAAATAACGCATCTCCTTCGTTAGTAGACATTAACGATAGAGATGCGATCCAATTCAAACGGGCAAAGAAAGAATTGACGAAGTTGCGTAATGCATAAATAATCGAAGACGTGAGTGAAAACACTACATAACTAACATTTTATAACATCAGGACAAATTCTAATTTTTTTCCTTATAATTTGAACAAACCTTATTACTTATCTACTTCATCAGCTGGCTAATGTATCTGGCTACACATAAAATCGACAGTTTTTTTTTATTTCAAATAATTTTTCCGGCCCTAAAACCTCAATTTATGCAAAAAACGGCAATTTTTTCACTGTCACTTATCTGGTTCTTCTACTAACTCACGTCTTCTCGAGCACTGATCACGTGTTCGGAGGATTATCGGAGTGCTCCAGTCTAAATAGGCGCAGAAAGGGTCTTTAGTAGTGCGTGACAAAACAAATAAAACCTCATTTAATATACAAACCCAGGGGAAAATTTATGCCACGTAGCACCTCTTTAATGCTGAAGCCGTGACGACGCGTACATATCAATTGTTGTTTGAAAGTGAATTTTTTGAATTCTTCCAAATCATATTACTGTTGCGTCGAAAATTAAAGAATTTGAATTCTGTGATAGGTCACAGAATTCAAATTCTTAAATTAACTAGGGTTAATTTGATTATATACTTAGGACTTTATTTTTTTAGTTTTTACCTCTAAAGGCCATAGGGGAATTAATATTCAGGAAAACTTTCAGCTTCCATAAAATGATGAAAGTCTGGCTGTCGCTGGCTCTTGGGTTATGACAAGTTATCACAATATTATAATAAGCACAATACTTTTATCAAAACCAAAATAACAATCTTAAGAATGCACCTGACCCTGACTTGACTACATTTAAACCTAGATCTCAAAATCTGTAAGGTCTAGAAAACTGTTTTTTTTACGATAGAAGATTTATAAATGCTCAAGACGAAAACGCGATTACTGAAAAAATGCTCGATAGTTTTTTTTTTTACAAAAAAACCTTGTTTTAGACATTTATTATTATTATTATTATTATTATAGTTCGTCTTTTATTCATAGTAAAACCTGTGCTAAAACTAACTTGGCGATGATTCCGCGTTGTCCTTTTTCACCTGGCATATTATATGAAAAACGGGCGTGAGTGTGAAGAGAGAAGGACGATGTTTGATTTTTTGGGTTAGTCGCCCTCTTAAGACGATATCGGTGAATAAAATGAATCTTGCATTGAAGTTTTACTTACCTCATTTCTCCTATACAGTCTAAGAGTTATTGGCTGAAAATTAAGTACTTAAATGTGGGCGAATTTACACCCACTTGGAAATAAGATAAGTGTCCTTTACTTGTTTCTTTCTTGTGAGAAAATTTCGAATTTGGGCTAATGGAATCGTACTTACATAATATAATTTATAAACCCACCACTACGTTCCTTTTACGTACACAAAATAAAAAGACTTATTCTCAACTGTTGGTCTGAATTTCTACGTGTGAATCGAGGTTCTAGGCCTATGTACATTGAGTCTAGAAGCTACACGTATTTATCATCCGCACGTAATTAAATTAGACTGTCAATATTTAATACATATCACGTGACACGTCGTCCTTATTCGTATATTTTTGTATAATCACAAAAGTTTCTTAACTTAATAAAATTTATTAAGTTGAATTATGTCCATCACATGTTTAAATAAAAAATCGCTGAGTAAGGCTAGTATGAGTCGCGCATTAAGACGTGGGTTCCTTACAAAACGGCAAATATCTTGTCTGTTGCATTATATTCAAGCTGAATTATTTTTTATGATAAATAGATTTTTTTAAATTCAAATAAAAGTATTGAGTCGCTTTTATAGCAGCTATGAAAACATTAAAAAATTGGAATCTCTATAATATTATATCCTCAATTAGAAAATAAATGAATGGTACATTTCTCAAACTTGGTTGGTGGATTGCTAATAGCTAGGAATAGGAATAAGTCAATTTTGCCACCTTTTTTTGCCGCTCTGCCCTTAGATCTGGGCCTGCGCAGATATACGTTGGTCCATTGCGCTGGCTTAATGCATTGGCCCAATGTGTACCGGCTTTAAAGTAACGTAGCCGTTTGGGGACGGAACTCTGAAAACAAACAATATTAAACATTCAGCTAACTATCAATATCACTGACATGTTTCAGGAAAGTCGTTTGTTCATTCGCCGTGGAATTGCAGGAAATGGAACTTGGAACTCCTTTTCAATTTAAAATTTATTTTTTCTTGTAGAAATTTATTCAAATTGAAGAAATATCGTTAGCTAAGTTCGAAGTTGATGGTGCTTTTCCGCCTGGAATAGTATGTATTACATTTCGTAAGGCCAACTTGAACCAAACGGATTAAGAAGTTTATCCTTATTCATGATATCTCGTCCTTCATACCTAAGGAATAGAAATTAAGATATTATTTTAACACATAATTAGCGCCTTAAAATGCGTGTTTCAGAGTAAGGCTTCGGCCAAACCTACGCGTCAGTAACGTGGGACGCGGGACGGGAGCGTCTGCAACGCGAAACTGGTGTGCACATCTGCGCGACTACGGTGCGAAACCGTAGATTATTCCCGCTCTGCCGACGCGAACGTCCCGCGTCGCAGACGCTCCCGCTTCGCAGTCGCTTTGGTCGCGTAGGTTTGGCCACAGCTTAATAATTAATGATTTTTACTTTTTTCTAAATTCTAGTATAATATTATTATATTGTTTTAGGCATACGATTATATAAAAAATATACAATATTAATATTATAACTACTAGTAATAATGTTAGTAACGTACTAGGGTAGCAGAAGCCGTCAGAAAGTTTCATGAACAATTTAGCCCAATTAGCCCGCAATGGTCCGTTTGGAATAATTTTACCTCCAACATGACCTCTATGCGAACGATATAAGGACCACTCATATCAAATCCGAGGCAAAACAGCTGAACACTTGAAATATTAATTGACCTCGAATTTAGAAAGTGTGCTAAGGTGAAATGAAAAATCGATGAAAGTTAACACAATATACCCGTATGAAAAACTAGTTAGTTGACACAATGGATATTTGTCAACCTTAATATTTAAAACTATTTTTTTAAAGTCTAATATATATAAAATTCTCGTGTCACAGTGTTTGTGCGCGAACTCCTCCAAAACGGCTCAACCGATTTTAATGAAATTATGTATGTACTATCAGAGAAGTTGATTCCTAGGCAGATGGGGAACCTACGTAGTTTGGTCGCGTTACGTCAAACCCAGCCGAAAGATCACAAAATATCATTAAATTGACATGATACGGCCAAATGACGTTGATCTGTCAACTGCATAGGAATCAATTTCCTCAACACATTCGTTAGGCCTGAGAATAGGTTTTTATGTACTTTTTATATTGATATTAGAAATAATTTATATGGCGAAACAACGCTTGCCGGGTGAGCTAGTTATTATTATAAATTTGAAAGTGTATAATGTCTGTCTGTTGCTTCGTCTGTCTACCAATGACAATATTGATATGAAGAATCCTGATAAAGAAAATTGAGTAGTTTTTATTGCGGAAAGTAGGCGATCCACAAGGAAAATGCGGGCAATATCTAGTTAAGTGCCTACAAAGAAAAACTGGTAACTTTATTATGCCTGAAGAATAAAAATCAAGTTTTTAATTTTTATTAATTACAAAATAATTTTTCTTACTGTAAAACGACATCAACGAAAAACAACAAATGAAAAAGGAGAGATTTCGCCTACGAACGAATGATCATTTATAATTATATAGTAATTGATATAAAATAAAAATAGTTAAACGTAGTATTTAATTTAACTGAAGAAAGTCCTACCACTATTTAATGGTCATAGGTGGCATAATATATATTTTTTTTCAGAACCATAAATTCTGATAATCCTTAAAGGCTTATGAAATATGAGTGACCCAATTTCTTCCAATCGAAACTAGCGCTTAGACGTTCCAGGTCATTGCATCACAGCCAAAAACATAAGAATTCCCCGATCTTACTTCAAATGGGAAGCGACCTACATAATTTCTCTTAAGTTTGTAACGAAAGTCGGTCTAAAAAGGTGTGTTTTAGGTTTTATTCGTTTGTTTCAGATAAAATGTTTATTTAGAGTATTTTAAAGTTTTAAATTTTTTACTTTAATTTAATGTTTACATTACAAAGGAATATTTTAAGAGCGAAATATTATATTTTATACTTCAAGCATAATCGCGCTTAACAACAAAGTTATAATAATTCCTACAAAGTAATACATTACAACTTTCACTCTTATCTCAAGTTTCATCCAAAGTGTTGCATAAGAACAAAGCAATCAATAAACTTGGAGACTTGGAGTTACGAAAATTCGAAAAATCCGATTCGTCATAAAAATATAATAGTAGGTCGGGAGCACCGCAACAACGGCAGTGACCCGCGCGCGCCGCCGCGGCAGTCTCGCGCCGAGCTCTAATGACCCCAGGCGTTTCGCCCGTATTAAATCATAAATACCCAAATACTCGATACCCGATACCCGATACTCGATACCCGTGGACCCGAGTACCCGAACAGGCGCAGTTGGGCCACGCAAAATGAACCCAAACTGCGAAAACCGGCTGTGATTATTGTAAGTACTATTTAGCTAAATATTGTGATATGTGGCGTTGATTGTTTTATAGTAGGTTTTATTGATGTGTACAAACAAAATATACGAATTCAGAGAAGGAAAATGTTTTAAGCGCGCAAAAAGCTGTAATGTTTGTGACTTCAGTGGAAAGGAATAAATTTAATTTTACGTAATGTGATACATTACTCACGGGCACTCGGTGCGTTGCCAGTTTTTCTGCTTTTTGTTGGTGCTAGTTTATTAGAACACGTTTATCTTTATGAGTTTTCATACTAGCACAGAGATTTAAGAAAAAATATTTCAAGTTTTGTTGTTGCTATTTGTGCACATATTATAAATTTATTCCATAGTCGGATAGTTCGTGGTTAACATTAACTATGTAATTTATTATTAAGGTTATACATAACAACTAGCTCATAATATTTTCATTCTAATGACCGACTTCTACGTGTAATGAACAGTGTAATTTCCGAGAACTTTCCGACACGCACTCATGTTTTTCGAGTGGAGGTTAAATAATCAGGCGACTTTTTAACGATTTCGCATGTACTTTGGTTATTAAATAATAGTTTTTGTTTTAGATTAGTACAAAATGTAACTGGAGTAATATGGAAGGACCCCAACGCTCAATAATGCAATTATGAAAATACCTCTCCGTTACAAGACAAGATTGAATCATGACGTCATTCATATTTTTTCATTACTACTGGTTCTACCCCCGGTTTTTCGAGCTCAAAATACCTTGGACTGTAACGAAATCCTGAAGAACGCGTGTTCCTGTTACAACTTCGAAAATGGTATGTCTCGCCACCATAGTTTTAAACTCGAGTATAAAATGTACTAAACTTTTATTTTTGTTACAGCCGTTTACCTAGATTGCCAAGATAGATCCGTAAAAGATATAAAATATGCCCTCAAGAGTATTACGAATGTACATACTTTATCTATTTATGATCTAGATGACAGTGAAGATGCTTTGGGACCACATTTTATACCACAAGGTGCTTGCATTAAGCATATACATATATCGAGAACGAGCATAAAAACGATCGACAACGAGACGTTCATGCCGCTGAGAAAGTGCCTCGAGACATTAAGCATTATTTCGAGCAAAATTAAATTCATACCGCAAAAAGCTTTAGCCGGCCTCCTCGAGCTTACATCTGTCGAGATAGCGTCAAACTACGTCGAAGAAATTTCGAGTTACAGCTTTTACGGCCTGCCCCTAGTAAAATTAAATTTAAAAGGAAATTTAATAAGACATATTTCGGACACGGCGTTTGCAGGCTTAGAGAGCTCATTGTTTGAAATCGATCTAAGTGAAAATAATCTGACCTCATTTCCCGTTAGTTCGATTGCCGATTTAAAACAACTTCGTTCATTGCGCCTCTCCTGGAACGAAATATATTCATTGCCAAACGACGACATCACGGGTCCATTGCTTTTAGAGTCCTTAGACTTGAACTCGAATAATTTCGTATTTATTTCGGAAGACTGCCTTAAATTTAGTCCGTCCCTACGAGTTTTATCTTTTCATTTTAATTTCATTAACAATATTCATTATCGCGCTTTTTATTCGTTGGTAAATCTACGGTCACTAGATTTGAGTCACAATAGGATAAAAATTCTCAACACGAACCTCTTTCAGAGTAATAAAATGTTAGAATTCATAGATTTAAGTCATAATCATATTCATCATATTCATGGACTGCTTTGTAACATGCCGTCATTGACAAAAATAATTTTAAGTAGCAATAACATACTCGAAGTGCCAATAGATTCTTTTATAAATTCTAGTAAAATTAGTGTTATACATTTAGATAAAAACTGCATCAACGCCATTCATAGTGAGAGCTTTAGTGACTTAGTAAATTTAGAAGAGTTACGATTGGATTTTAACTATTTGGATGACGTGCCACATAATACGTTTAGTAGGAATAAAAATTTAACAAAATTAAGACTAGACAATAATAATTTTAATAAATTAAACAATGAAACATTCGCCACTCTTGTGAACCTAAAATATGTTAGACTAAATAACAATAAGCTCAATCATTTAACGCGATATGTATTTCGTAATGTCATAAAAGCCGAAGAAATTTATTTAAACCACAACCAAATCGCACATATAGAGCCCGGAACTTTTGTAAAAATGAGACATTTAAAATATATATCATTGAACAATAATAACCTATTGGACCTACACGAAGTTCTTCCAAAAATTAATTCGAATTTACACTTACTATACTTGAGCTTTAATCGTTTGACTTCGGTTAATAATATCATGCTAGAATATCATAATAAATTACAACAGCTAAGTTTGAACAATAATCAGGTCAAGTTTATAACAAAGAAAACTTTTAACAACTTGACGTTCCTCACGCGACTAGAACTGCCTCATAATGAAATATCCGTCATTGAAGATTTCTCATTCCAACGCCTTAACTCAGCTCGGTACTTGTATTTGCAATACAATTCACTTAGAAATATTACGAGTTACACTTTTTTTGGTCTCACTGAACTAGAAGAACTCGATATTTCTTATAATAATATAGAATTTATTTTTGATATGGCATACGATACTTTGAAGAAACTTAGAACTTTAAACCTATCTTTCAATCGCTTGAAAATCTTGTACAAAAATATTTTCAAACATGGCCTGCCATTAAGTTCTTTGTACATAGACAATTGTGGTGTAGAACGTATAGAAAATGGTACATTTGAAGGCTTAACTAATCTTAAATCTCTTTCGCTAAAGAACAACTCATTGAAGTCAACGGATTTTTTAACTCTCGATATACCAGGATTAAAATTTTTGACATTGTCCTACAATATCCTGGATTATTTACCGGTGGACACATTCAGGCAACTCCCACTTTTAGAAGTACTGTATTTGGAACATTGCAACATAGATCAAATCGTGGAAGGAACTTTTGCAAACAACAAAAATTTACATAAACTTAACTTAGCTCAAAACATAATGAACAATTATCCAGCTACATCATTCGGTCTATATAATTCAGTTTCAGATTTTAATATCAGTAATAATTTTTTAGACGTCGTTCCGTATAGTACATTTCATAACTTTACTTTCATAGAGACTATAGATGTTTCGGAAAATTTGCTACCAAAAATAGAATTAAGTGGCTTCGAAAAGCTTAATAAATTAAAGACGTTAATTTTAAGAAAAAATGAAATAACAAGCATAACTTGTGGTAAGAAAATATCTTTGAAATCTCTCATATCTTTCGATATTAGTTACAATAGGTTAACGTATTTACCTGTATTTATTTTTGAAACATTTCCAAACGTCCAAAGTATCAATATCTCTTATAACGAAATTATACACTTTGATTTTATGCTTATTCACAAAAATGCCGGAATATCACTTATGAATATAGATCTTAGCAAAAATCCCGCGACAATATGGCCAACAAACACTAACATAAATACGAACACAGTAACATCAAGTTTATACGAACTTCATATTTCCTATACTAATCTAACTTACATAGAAGATACGACGTTTGAAAATTTCAGAAATTTGCAGCACTTGTACTTAAAATATAATAAAATACGCCGCATGTCAGTCAGTCCATTTTCAAAACTATCCTTACTAGAAAATATCGACATAAGCTTTAATAGAATAACTCATTTAAAAGCGAGTAATTTTCGAGGTCTTATCAAACTTAATACTCTTTGCCTTTCGAATAATAACATAGAATCCATGGAATCGTTCGATGAAGATTTGGGTAGCTTAAAACTTTTAGACCTTGCACAAAACAAATTGCAAAACATTCTCAGTGAGCATTTTGTACATTTAAAGGAACTAACAGTTTTATATTTGGCTCACAATAATATTAAATACATATCGGCGACATCCTTCAAAAACTTAGATAAAATTATTCAAATCGATTTGGGCTACAATAAAATCCAAACGATACCCATAGAGCTGTTATCATCAGTAGAAAATCATATACAAGATATATCCATAAAAGGTACTATATATTCATATAGATATAGAAAAGAATACAATTCCTATTTTCTTACAAGAATATTATTTTTCAGGAAATGTGATTGAGTGTCGATGCCAAAAAAATAATACTTGGACCTGGATACAAGATCATCCGAAAATAATCAAGCCACATTCAGTTATCTGCTTCAATGACGAGTACCCGAAAGATAAATGCAATTTTCCAATAATAGCTCAACTGTCCGTCGACAAGCACAACGATAACTCTGTATCTGTGTCATGGTTCATTAGAAACCGTACAGCAATCAAAGCATTACAGATTCTATACTACGATGATGCGAAAGATACAAAGGTAAGAAACGAAATCAATTTTAAAAATTTAACTTTATATTTGTTTAAATACTGTTTTGATATCGATACTTTTGTTTTTAGGTACATTTTAAATACATTGAAAAAAATGAACTGTCTACAAAGATATTTGATTTAAAACCGAATAATAACTACGTGGTATGCTTGCTGACCATAAACGATGAATTCACCCCGAACATGGATGAAATAGAGGAACTATTTCAACAGAAGAATTTCAACGACTCTGCAACAAATACCACGACTAAATTAGATCGTAACTTCGCTGCTACTCTCATTGCACAGTCTCCATCTAGTGAATGCATCACATTCGACACACTCAGAAAAGCATCGACCATAAAGAAGAAATCTAGCAAAGATACAAAACATTCTTCCATTTTTAATCGTAGAACTGGTTTAATCGTTGGGTGCTGCTTAGGTTTTGTTGTTTTCTTTGTTATGGTTTCAGTATTGTTGTACACTAAGTTTAAAGAGCGAAAGAGAATAGAAAAGTCGGACCCAGCGTGGTCCGAAATGAACGATTACCATTCCGTACATAGCAAAGAAGATATTTTGAATTCGACGACAGCCTCAACTGACAACATTCTTTTAGGAATAACTAAAAATCGGAACACATCGATAGTAGAGAATAAATAATTTGCTCAGTATAGTGTAGGTCGTTTGAAGCTCTGTAGATAATGTAGCTAATTTATAATGAATACGCTTGCACCAAAACATGATAGAACAACTAGACATTTAAAATTGTTGATCACAAAATATTATGTATTTCACAAAGCAAATAGAGAAAAAGTTTTAGTATAACAGAAATTGGAAGCGAAAGGATGCCCCAACATTTAAATATTTTGATGTGTTTTCATTTGCTATTGTATTGATATTTAATATTGTATTTATTTAACGAATGCAAAATCATTTCGCTTCCAAGTTTACATTTTATTCAATCCTTAAAAGTCAGTTTAAATATACCTAAATAGAATGCTGAATAAAAAAATGCTTTCGTTTGGTGGCTGTATTATAAAAAGTAGCCAATAGTTATGTAGTTGTTATATTTATATTAAAAGAGATTTTTATATTAGACTTAGAAAAAAGAAAAATAAATAGTTATATTATATTATATCACTTTTGTTTTATTTATCTTCACTTTCATAAATATAAGTCACTGAGGAAAATTGTAGGTGTGAGATTTTATGTGAAAAAACATGATATTTTGCCACAGGGAAGCAAATAGTTCAATCAACTTAATGCCTTGGCTTTATCAAATCTCTTCGAATATTCTACAAGCTTCGTGTAGGCTTTTGCAAAGATTCTACTAGATACAAATAAGAGAAAAAATAGAGACATGAATTAGAATGATGAAACGACATTCTACATTATAATTTAATTGTTTAAAAAAAAATCTCATTTCGCTTATGCTTGTGGCCTAAAATCATTATGATACAACATTTTTGCGATTAAGTTTCATTGGATCGTCATGATTTACGCTATTGTTTATAGAACTTATTACATTGGATCCTCATTGATTGATAAGAGCTCTTAACTCCAGCGCAAGTAAAAATATATTTTCATATACACTTATGTTGTTCTGTTGGGCTACTAAATAAATTATGTATTGTATCATTCGGTTAAGGCAAGGATGTTCCTAAAATTAGTAGGTCGATGTCTGTCAGTACGAATATCGACGTAAAGGACATTAAAATAACATTCATATCAGCGCGCCTTGTACAGTTGCGGTTACGACGCTCGCCGCGTTCTTGATAGGGCGAAATAGGAGAAAATTATACATTTTATTTTATTTTTTTAATGACCGAATCAATTATTAAAAAACTATTCGGTTAGAACTATAAAAAAGCTATCATGTTTGTAAAAAAAATCATATCATTGTCATTGAAAATTACGAGATGTTCGAATTTGAAGTGTATTTTTATGGTGATATTCAAGATTTTTTTACAGAATTACCATGCCATTTTTCAATATTCTGTTCGGTTATTTTGTTACTTTGTTCCTTTTTGAGTCTACATCAATTTTGGTGTAAGAGAATTCCAGATAATTTCTTCAGACTGGAAGCTTAAAAATCAGTCTTTTCGAACTGGCCTCGCCTTAAGTGACACTCAAATTAATTGACAAATTTGAAATTCACCAGAGGACTGAGCTAATGAAGGCTAATGAGGATTGTGCATGACACTAACGGCCATTCCCAATATTCAATCTATCTCTGGTTTGACATACGACCGATCGCAGCTAACATTGAATTGACATAAAATATATGTCTCTAATGTCTAATGAGAGCTATTCCTATCTCTAGTAGGGCAAAACCAGAGATAGATCGAATATTGGGAACGGCCGTTAGCCGATAACGGCAATAACTCGTAGTGTCTGGACAATCATGGTCAATATAACGGTTTTAGCATCCATTTAAGACTTAGCGCTGATTAGCCTCCGTTTCAGATTGGTATGAAATAAGGTTAAAAGTGAAGCTTTATTTTAGTTCCATAAAGTTTAAAGTCGCACGAATCAATTAGATGTGATTTTTAATCTATTTATAGATTAATTTTATTAATATTAAATTTGCTATCAGTTGTTATTTTTATAGTTTAGGTTTTATCTAAATGGTCGATGCAATAAATTTCTTACTGTGTTGTCTTAATAGCCAATCAACTTTTTTTACTAGTTTTCCTTTCTTTACAATTAAAAGCATATTATTTAATCATGAGAAAACGATTTTATAACTTACTCATTATGTGTCAAGCAAAGCTAGTTACGATGAAAAGCGTTCCGAATATATAAATAATTTTGTAAGCAATCCTGTACTGAATTCAAATTTACCCCAATCATCGCGTTGGGATTAAAGCGTCCTCACCGTTGTTTGCCGCTGTTTACCTGCGCTCGCTGACAACACTCAACCATGCTTGAGAACCTCCCTTAATTAATATAAATTGGATTGTTATGATTGAGACTTGCTTACTTACATGTGATGCTCATTGCCAACAGTAAAAGTTATAACGTTTTTAATTCCAAACGCGAATTCCAAACGGAAGGAAAATGTTTTAGCAGTATAGGTTGATTGTTCAGTATATGCGTAAAGTTTGATCCACTATGGTGGGATTTTGAAGAATGAAGTGTGGTGACGGTGAACAACGTAGTCCTTCTGATTAAAGCATTTACTTATTAATCTGAATCTCCAATTATACAATTATTAAAGTAGTGACAGATAATAAACATCTATTAATTAACTAGAAAACTGAACTTCGTATTATAAACACTTCCTTCCTTATATTTATATTATATTTATATTATATTTGGCTAATTTTGGTCTTGAAATATATATTATATTTCAAGACCAAAATTAGCCAAATCGGTTGCGCCGTTCTCGAGTTTTAGTGAGACTAATAAAATTTGAAATTCAATTTTATTTATATAGATGTGTGTTGATGATGACACAATGGCTGATGATGAAAATTTGGTATCGATTATATCGTAACAAGTCTTACAACTTTTTTTCACGCTGAATTAATTTCATCTTAAATTAACCATTATCACTTTTCTCTAAACTTTTAATAACTCTTTAATAAGAAGAGAAAAATTCGTGAGAAAAGATGGTTACTTAAAATCAAAGGTATCGAAAAGTTTTCCTTTATTAATAAAATATTATTTCATTTTTTTGGGGAGAGTAAGTGTAGCAAAACAAAGTGATCATACTTTAGGGTGTGTATGAGTCCCTTGTATAGAGTTTACTGTGAAAGTAGCAGCGCTGAAAGAGTAAATTTTTAGAAACTTTTGTAGAAAATTATAACGCTGAGACGAATGCCCATACAAATCACAAAAACAAATTATTTTTAATTAGTAGTAGAGTATAACCATGTATAACTTATGCCTATATTCACTTTATAGTCGACGACCGACGATGATATAGTTGACGACCTCTGTGGCTCAATTGGTTGAGTGTGTGGCAGCTCAAGCTGGGGGTCACGGGTTCGAATCCCGCCTACGGAACAAAAAGTTTTCAATGATCTCGGGTCTGGATGTGTATTAAATATGTGTATGATAAAATAAAAATCTTAAATATATGTATAGTATAAAAGTATTAAATATATTTCCGTTCCGTACTTAGCACGGGGTCAGACTGACGTGGTGTGAAGCGTCCATAGATATTATTATTATTATTATTATTATTATAGTCAAACGCGTTTTGATTGGTCAAATCTTCAAAAATAAACTATTTAGGATTGCTGGCACTGGCAGTCATTCTTGGTTTAAAATTATAACTATTAATTTAGATCGGGCCGAGATATAGTTTTAAGTATCAGTAGTTTGAAGTTTTATAGGATCTGGCCTAGATCGTACCTGTTTTCATGTTGGTGTAAAATTGTAAAATCAGGGTACCATCTTTTTTTTTCTTTACAAGTTATTACATTTTGTAACCCCAAATAACAGTGATTTCGAAATTTTAACAAGCTCGAGCGAGCTAAGGAGGTAAACGAGTGGCGAAGTTGTAGAGTGTATGAACATTGCACATTTTCAAAAATGTAGAAAAATATTTCCTTCCTCTGAATCGTATTTAATTAGAGCCTTATGAAGCTACTTGACCCGTTTGAAGATCTCAGGTGGCCCCGTTTCTCGCTGCTTCTGGCCACGTGAGTTTGTATGTATTTTTATTTAATATTCTTATATGCTACTAAGTAGCTAACTACCCAATTTCCACAGGTAGCCCGGGCTAAAATGTTGCTATTTAAGTATTTAAATAAAGTATGTATACAGTGTGTAACAAAAATAAGTGATAATTTGTCGGCTTTTGACATAACCCCGCCCTTAGTTTCACCATCTGTCCTTTGAATCAAATCCTCTGATAGTACTAGTAGAAAAATAATGTGCCATAATCATAAATTACTTTTTGGGCATCAGCAGAGTAGAATATACTAAACAATGATAACTTTTTACTAATTTGTTCACAATATATACGAGCATAATATGTTCATAACTTAACTAAACTGCAATTTAATCGATTCTCCAACCAAGATGGGAAAAAAATCTGGGCCGCCACAATTTTCCAACATGTAAGTAATCTTAGGAAGTTGCATGTCTTAAGGGAACAGAATGTAGGACAAATATTTTACGGTGCATTAAAATCTTCATCCGATTCCGCCCGGAGCCAAACTGTCTCAGTCTGTTTATTCAGATATTTTATGAATTGTTTTACCGAGTTTATGAAAGTTATTGAACAGAAAGATAACTTATAGAGTGAGGTAAAAAAGCAGTATGACGGCTATTATTTCATAATATTAAAAAACTAAAACTAGGCCTTTACATCCGTTGTGGATGATTTTATACAGTATTTTCAGAGCGAAGTTGCCACTCCTCAAATACTGTAGTGTCTGGGACAAGATTTTTAAATGTTCGTATGGTTGCCCAAGCACATACGGCATTCTCGCAACATAGTCGGCCTAGTCCAGAGGAAAGAACTAGTCATTACGTCTGTGACCAACTATGTGCGGGTTTCCTCACGATGTTTTCCTTCACCGTATGAGCGTCCGTATTATGTACTTGAGATCAGAAAATGTCTTATTGGTACACGCCTCCACCCGGGATCGAACCTGCACCCTCTACGAGTGCGAACCAAAGGTTATGTTCATAATATCATATCAGTTCATAATATTATGTTCTATATAAATAAAAAGAATTTTTAATTTTGTTCGTCTCACGGCTGAACCAATGTGGCTAATTTTAGTTTTGAAACATTCTTGAAAGTCCAGGGAAGGTTTATGCTGGGGAAGTGATATAGTGAGTCACCGGATCATCTAGTAGAGAACATGTATGTTCTAGCATTTGTGTCCTCAAAAATAAAAGTTAGTATAGAATGATTGTCATAATATGAAAATGATTTTAATATTTACCTCCCTTTTACCCTCTTCAAATAACTTAGTTAAAAAAATATGGGTATAATAATAATGGCACTCAAATATACGAATTACGGCTCATATTCCGTGAGATCTCCTTTGAATTATTTGGGTCGAACCCAAATCTACGAATAAATCCCGCTCTTAGATAGCTAACGGCGCGATGCATTATCCCGCCACGATTATTAATTCTGCGTTACATGTACTTTAAATATTGAATATGAGATGCTTTTCGAACGCATAAAATGAAATCTTGCGGGAAACGCTCCCGGAATATATTTTTAACCGACTTAAAAAAAGGAGGAGGTTTCTCAATTCGACCGATACTTTTTTACGTTTGTTCGCGGATAACTTCGTTGTTTATGAACCGGATTTGTTGATTCTATTTTTTGTTGGAAAGAGGACATTTTAAAGGTGGTCCTATGGTAAGGAAATACTGTTTAAAGTCATTTTTTTATTAAAATTATTATACTTATTTATTTCAGGCTTCATAGGCCATATTATAAAGTAAACTATGCTCTTCTCACTATAGTCTATATATAAATAGGGAACATGCAAATATAATAATTATGAAAATTTTGCTATTAAAATGTTAAAAAAATATAAAAGAAGGGCCACTGCAAGGTTAATATTTTATAAAATATTGTTTTTTCACAAAAATTACGAATTAAAAGTAACTTGAAACGGAACGGATTTCAAAACATCAATCAGCGTTCAGTGACGTCACACCTGCTATCCCCGCGTTCCATTTAGCGTTAAAAACGATCAAAACGTTTAAAATGCCTCCTATTTTGAGCGTTCTGATCGTTTTTAACGCTAAATGAAACGCGGGGCAGGACAGTAGTGACGTCAAACAGACTATAGATCCGTTTTGGCGCCAAAGTTTAAATTGACAATTTTAAACCGCATTTTTTTGCAGTAAATTCCAGTGTTTTAATTTTTTAATATATTTTTGGTCTATTCTACATGGAGTTCTTTAAAATAAACACAAAAATAAAAATATCGCATCTTCCCTATTCAATAAAATTGGTTCAGTAGTTTCGAAGTTCGATCACAAAATACTAGATCATTAATATTTGTAATATGAATGATCTACGTATATATTTATTTTATTTATTATTTTATTTGGAAAACAAACAGTTACATAACAAAGGTAGTAGGTAGGTAGGTAGGTACATATCTAGAAATATTACAAGGAAACCATTAACATGTTTTCACATATAAGATTCTAGTTAACATTTTAAAGAAAGCTTGTTAAACAAAAGAAAAATTATAGAATATAATCATAATATAGAGACAATCAGTGAAATATAGTAAAAAGAAAAGAGAAAAGATACATCAATGAGTAATTAAAAATAATAATAATAATAAATATATATTAACTTTTTAGATATTTTTGATATTCTTGATTTGTAAACTTCAATTGTGATTATACGCAGATGATGTACCTACTATTATTAACCATGGACAACACGGGTAAGGACGACTCTGTTTAAGAATTTCGCTTGAACATTTCGAGCTGCGAACTTGATTGGATTGTCAGACTAGGATAACCTTTCAGCTGTTTGCCTAAATACTTGTGTAATGGCAGACGTGAGGCGATATCTGTTCAGCTAATAGATTCATTCGTATTCAGGTTACAAGTGGCCACTGTAACGAACGGATACCACAGACGTGCGCTTGAGTAGATACCGCAATGTGTGTAAAAAATGTTTTTTGTGTATTTTTTTATTTAGTTTAGAATTAGCACGCTGAAATAGAAGTTAACCAATAGTAATATCGTCCGAATGACAAACAGTTTGTAGAGCAGACAAGTATAAGCCGGCCACTAGACGATCAATTGTATTGTGCAATATCAATCTTCAATTTTTATTGAACAGTTTATTTGACAATTAGATTGAAGGCGCGCGATGTTCAATATCAACCCTAGACGGTCAATAATATTACGCAATACGTGATATTGCTCAATAAAATTGCTCGTCTAGGGGCCCGCTTAGAGGACATTTTACGATCAAGCAAATAAATTTTAGAAGGACCTGCAAGTTTGATGTCGTTTTCGATGCTGTCTTGTTTTTTTTTTTTTTTGTGGTTATAATTGCCGAATTACTTATATATTTATTATACAGATACAGGTATGAGAATATCAGGGATACAGGTATGAGAATGCATGGTGGATTCCAATAAAAAAATAAAAAAGGGGTTTGTCATGTCTAGTCGTGTATATATCTGGAGGACACAGTACAATTACCAGGGCCAATATTTACCAACTGACGCCGACTAATTACTGCAACTGTACAGACAGTACAGTTACACCTCTGATTACAGGATTACCCCAGACTTTTCTCGCAGGCGGACTT
Organism: Cyaniris semiargus; assembly: GCA_905187585.1. Classification (NCBI taxonomy): domain Eukaryota; kingdom Metazoa; phylum Arthropoda; class Insecta; order Lepidoptera; family Lycaenidae; genus Cyaniris; species Cyaniris semiargus. The sequence goes on from LR994551.1 coordinate 4,129,948, forward strand.
TTATTTCTCGCAGGTGGGATTAAGGGAATATTCGGTAACAAAATAATTCTGAAATTTTTAATTCTGGGTTTAAAATTTTTGAAAAATTTAAAATTTGAAATTATAAAATATGAATATATATCTTTATTTATGAAATAAATACTTAATCTTTTAATATATTATATAATATTTATAATATGATTTCTCTTTAGAAATAGTAGTCATGAGAAAATGTTTATTTGTATTGGGTACCAACTACCTGAACGATTTTGATAAGAATAGGCAAAGATGTATACGAGGAAGGCTATATCCATAACGGAGAAAGATACGGTTTCCCTTTACATGTTTGGTAACAAGTGCTACAATTTTGTGTACAATTTATTTATTCTTCTTAAACATTTTCTTACAATATTAGCCCCAAGCCACGATAAATATTCCAAACGTTTGCTTCTTTGAAAAATTAAATAAGGGAAGTATTTTTTCCTTGTTCTGGTGGCACAAATTCTAAATAATATCAGTTACTAGATGTTGCCCGCGACTGTGTGTGCGCAAAACAAAATATGTGAACTGTGTTTGTTTGTGCAATAAATATGCTCGGTTTCTGGAGTTTTTGACCGAAGTTTATTCTCGATGACCTCTGTGGCTCAGTGGGTGAGCGCGTTGGTAGCTCAAGCCGGGGGTCGCGGGTTCAAATCCCGCCGACGGAACAAAAAAGTTTTCAAAGTTCCTGGGTCATTAATGTGTATTAAATATGTGTATCATAATATAATAAAAATCTTAAATATAATGTACAGTATCAAAGTATTAAATATATTTCCGTTGTTTGGTACCTGTAACACAAGTCCTTCAGGTACTTAGCATGAGGCCAGACCAATGTGGTGTAAAGCGTTCATAGTTATTATTATTATTATTCACTAATGCTTGTGATCAGCTAAAGTGATAAACTTCGGTAACCGGTCATTTTTAACTTAAATTGGTACCCAAAATGATATATCTGTTTCATAATATCTAGTTTCGGAGTCTTTTAACTCACGCGGCGATTCAGTTTCTGGTACAAAACGTATTGTAGTTATTGTTTACGCTTACAACATACCATGAGAAATATTTTCATATAAATTGTGTATAAGAAAACAAACACGAGACAAATAAACTTTAACGTATGCAAACCCTGACCTATAAATCAACACAGAATCTGAAAAATATCGTTTCGTAAGTGTAATAAATTATAAAGTATTGTATTATAATACAATAGTTCATATAGCCGAGCGCTTCGGAAGGAGCCAACAAAAAATTTGGGATCGAGCCAAGCTACCATTTAAAGTTCAGCCAGTGGCGAATGATGGGGAAATGTCATGCCTTGAATAATAATAATCGATTGTGCAATTTGCCACGAATGTTAGCTTTTTGTGGTTCTGGCGTCATTATTGGACAACCATATTAAGTTGATAAGGCTAGTTCATTTTTACTAGCGTTGTTGTAGATGTGGCCAAATATATTAAGCGCTAATAATCACAGGAACTTTGGTAGTGTCAAAATTTTCGTTCCCAAAATAATTCGACGTAAAAAATAATTTAAAGACCTTTGTAATACTTTAATCCACAAGGTATTCTGCTTTGTGCACATAAAGTCCCAATAAATAGCTGTTGTTGTGATAATAATATTATTATCATGATTGTTTTACTAAAACTCTACCATGTTTACTACATACAAAATAATAGGTTGGGGAAAATTTCTCTTCGCAATATAGTATGTATGAACTTGTCATAAAATCTCTTGGGCTACACCAATAATTGTATCTGGCTGATTTCGGTATCATTAAAAAGTTTTAATTTTACAGAAGACTATTCCAAATTCAAATTAGGTAAATGTGAGATTTTCATTTGTTTTTCTTATTGTTAAATTAAGTGATTCTAATGAAGAAATTCGATATATTTTAAAATTTTATTACAAAAAAGGTAAAAATGCAACACAAGCCGCGAAAACAATTTGTGATGTTTATGGACCTAATGCAGTATCTGTGAGAGTAGCGCAAATTTTGTTTTAAGCGTTTTCAATCCGGAAATTTTGATATCAAAGATGCACGTCGCTCTGGTCGCCCTGTTACGGACAAAACTGATGCCATTTTTGAAAAAGTGGAGCAAGATCGGCATATTAGTAGTTACGATATAGCTGAAGAACTGGGGATTGACCACAAAATGGTTTTGGTGCATTTGAAAAAAGCTGGGTACACAAAAAAGCTCGATATTTGGGTGCCTTATGAGCTCACTGAAAGAAACCTAATGAACCGTACTCATTTGTGATTCTAATTATTACGACGTAATGAAACCGAACCATTTTTGAAGAAGCTGATAACTGGTAATAAAAAGTGGAACACATACGATAAGAACGTGCGAAATAGATCGTAATCAAAGGCCGGTCAGGCTTCACAGACTGTGGCGAAACCCGTGTTAACTCGCAACAAGGTGATGCTGTGTGTGTGGTGGGATTGGAAGGGCATTATTCATTATAAGCTGTTACCGCCTGGCAAAACCATCGATTCTGAACTGTACTGCGAACAACTGACGAGATTAAAGCAAGAAGTTGAGAGAAAGCGGCCGGAATTAATCAACAGAAGGGTTGTGGTTTTTCACCATGATAACGCTAGCTAGCTATCTAACCTCACACATCTTTAGCCACTCAGTAAAAATTACGGGAGTTTGGCTGGGAGGTGTTAATACATCAACTGTATAGTCCTGACCTTGCACCTTCAGATTTCCATCTGTCTCGTTCGCTGCAGAATTCCTTAGGCAGTGTCAGGTTGACATCACAAGAGGACTGCCAAAACCACTTGTCGCAGTTTTTTCATCAGGAGCCCCAAAATTTTTATAGCAATGGGATCATATCCCTACCAACAAGATGGCAAAAAGTTATCGAATAAAATGGCACCCAAACCATACTTTAGTTAATTGTAAATAAACTTTATAAAAAAACCTTTTCCCCAACCTAATATGTCTACCACATTGTCAAAGACATAGGACACATTGCATAGGAATTAAGAAACAAGTTGGTTGTTATATTTTCAACTTTTTACTACTAAGTAGATAATATTATTAACAATAAATAAGGAAATATTAAAATAATCCACAATGCTTTTAGCGACTAAATATTGATTAAATTAAGCGAAAAAAACATCTTTTATAATCCCAAGAACATTATTGGAAAATTTTGAAATAAAATCTCTGTAGCCTCCGGCATTGTATCGATTTTTTTCAAATTATCGTCATTTCTACGGAAGCTTTAAAGGAAAATACAAAATTAATTTGTGAAATTCCTATTTCAATTTTCCTTCTGTTATTCTATCAGTAAAAGGCCTAACATATTCATATAGAATACAAAACTCTTTGAAAATTTCAAACACTTTTTGAGTAATATTTCAACATTGCTTGTGTAATTGATACATTGTAATAATCTTGATTAACGCGCAGCTTAGACCTCCTAGGTATTTAGGTATCCTAGGACCTAGATAATGGCGGCTGAATAAACAGCTGGTGATAACGGCCAGGTGCGACCACGTGATAAACACGTGAATAACAATTTGTGTATTTTAGCGACGCGCGACGCTCAATCAAAATTATTGTGGATTAAAACTGTTTAATTAAGCGAAAACAATATAGAGATTTATGTGTTCGATTTCATTGGAATAATATGATAATTGGAATATTTAACCTTTGTGAGTTAATAGTTGTATATTGTAATTTCGATGAGTTTTAAGCTAGTAAAACGCTGTCCGTAGCTATTGGGAATGTTTTATACATGGCTGTCACTTCCATGGAAAAAATAATAGTTATACCTACTAATGTACTATCAGAGAAGTTGATTCCTAGGCCTAGATAATTTGGTCGCGTTAAGTCAAACCCATCCGACCGATCACAGGTTCTCAGCTAACATTGAATTAACATAAGCCGACCACATGATGTAGGTCCTTCAACTGCCTAGGGATCAATTTACTCGATAGTACAGCTGACTAAATTTAATTTTATTAAACTTTAGAGTAAAAATTTTGATGTAATAAATAGTGTAGGTTACTCTTGGGGCACTTAACCGAGCAACACATAAAATGTGTTAACAAATACGTATAATATTGAACAAATCAATGCTAGTACAATATTTATTTAATTTCTATTTGAATGGCTCTAATCAAAGTCAAATACAAAACGTGAAGGTGTACATACACTAAGTAAATACACAATTCAAATGTTATACACAGTAGTGTAACACAGTTGTGATGTTGAAATCGTCCTACACAGAGACAAGTTTTACGCGCGCTTCGTAATACTGTTCTGTTGTCTAATGTTATCTAAAATCGCACTTATGTGTGTGTGCATTCAATTCGAGTGGTATAGTAAAAATATGTTCTACTGTTTATCATTTTATTCTATGATAAATATAATGTAAGTAAAGAGCAATATAACATTTGCAAAGAAAATAAAGGTGTACTTTTTACGGTAGGTATAGGTTTTTGCAAGTAATTTCTAGAAGGTTAATATAAAATCATGAATAACTAAGTACTTTTTGGTCTGGATATTTGAATCAATTTTATTATAACTTCCATTTACTCACATAAGAGTTTATGATTAAAATGAATATCGAGTAATATCAAATATGAATATACTAATACAAACAAACTAAAAATTCATACTTAATTCAATACATAATAGATTTTGTATTATGTATGCATTTCAAGTTTGCTTTTGTATTCAACGAAATTATGTTTATTTTGGTTCCGTTTTTTTGTAAAACCTACAAATAATAATAATACTTCTTTTCTTACAGATTTCTGTAATTGATGATTTCGTTGATATTTGGCATAATAATTAGGTATCTTAATTAAGTTACAAGAAACTATTTTTATCACAAAAATAGTAATTAATATTCATTAATTACTATTTTTGTGATAAAAATAGTTTCTTGTACCTTAATTAAGAGACCTAATTATTATGCCAAATATCAACGAAATCGGCATTCAGCATACTTTGTCAAGTAAGTACTTTGAATAATTATATGAAATTAGCATTTGAAACTTAAATTGAAAGTCAAAAGTAGAGTTATTTAACAATTGATATTCTACCTGAATGAGAAATTCCGAATTTGTAAAAGAAAATTTATTAGGTCCATTATTCTGCTGCCTTAAGAGGTTAATTGTTCAAACTAATCAATAGGAGAATAATAGTGAAAGTTTATTAAGCAAAGAGTCATTAAGAGTCGGGCTAATGATAAATGCCATACCGGTTTCGGTGATAGTAGCCGGTTTCATTGAAGGCCAGCTACACAGGAGTAACTTTTTAGTGCCCAAGTGTATGTGAGACGGAGCTCTTCCTTTTCACCTTTTTTTAACCTTCCAAACCCAGGATGGACGACTGACACGACTGGCGAGAGATCAAGTGCAAAACAATTCACCGGAAACAACATTTTTCCAACAGAGAAAGAGAGAGAGAAAGGGATATAAACAAAAAATATACAAAAAGATGACGCCCACAAGTCCATTGTGCCAAAAATCGTTAATCGCGCGGGAACCGTAAATTTTTTGAGATGAAAAGTATCCTATGTCCTTTCCGGAACTCAAAGAATCTCTATACCAAATTACAGCCAAATCGGTTCAGCCGTTTGGGCGTAAAGAGGTAGTTTGGACGTAAACAGATGGACAGACAGACACATTTTCGCATTTATAATATTAGTATAGATGTATGTGAATCAGCCTTCAAGTACATTCCTTCAGTCCTTGACATCTATTCCATTCTAAAATATATAAATTAAATTAAAATAAGTAAAAATGACAGTGAGATAGGTCGCAGGTGGGTCGGCGCTCGTTAAATTTTCACATGCACTTGATGTGGCTTTAATTATGAACCAGAGCCCCTAGCCAAGACGGTTTTCTTTTTCGCTTCTTTATAGAATGACCGATCAAAATGTATAAAATTGACATTAGACGAGTTGAACGTCAACTTCATATTATCGAACGCTTATGTCATTCCATAAAGGAGCGATAAAGAAAACGTCTTAGCTAAAGGACCAGTATAATGCCCACGAAATGAAGTGCCGTCGTCGGATCTTCGAATTTTTTCTCGCTCGTATTAATTTAATGAATCCATTAAACTTAATGTGGTCTCGAGTTACTTGAAAAATAATTGAGTTTATTATATTTTAGGACCTGAATATTCGAGTGTTCTTGAGATGTCAGGTCAAATCCAAAAGGTATTCTGTAAAAGCACTGGAAATAATTCAATGCGATTGTCGTTATATTTTGATTTAGGCTATAATATTTTCTTACCAAAACGCCCACATTGTTTAGTGCTGTGAAATGACAAACCCAAATATTATTTTAATACCGAGACACGACGTGATGAAAAGATGCATAACAATAAATAGATGATAATACATCAATGTAATAATATTATGCCAAATTTTTTACCTACCTCAAAATATCACATCCATACTAATATTATAAATGCGAAAATATGTCTGCCTGTCTGTTACCACTTCACGCCCAAACCGCTGAGCCGCTTTGCTGAAATTTGGTATGGAGGTACTTTGAGTCCTGGGAAAGGACATAGAATACTTTTTATTCCAGAAAAATGTACGGTTCCTACGCGATAAACGTTTTTTGGCGCAACGGAGTTGCGGGCGTCATCTGGTTATGAATACATAACATATTATTCTACCAAAAACTTACACAAGATTTTTCCTACCGAAACTACACTTTTTTATTCCAAACTATACCGATACTTTCTCACAATATAACCTCAACAATAAGTTCGGGGCCTCTCCGCCTCCATCCGCCTCCGTCAATACAACAATGGCGCCCGTTATTAATGGTTTCCCATAATGAATTTAAGGATTTGTCATAAATTCTCCGCACATTTACATGTGACTTAAATAAAAGTTAAGTTTATTTTCAGATACAGAAATATAGACTTAAAATAATTGTATCTCGAAAAAGCTTAATAGATGTTAGTGAATTAAAATAAATTATTAAAAAGAGCTAGTAAAACGTTTAGTTAGAAATACGTTTTTGGTAAATATCAAGCTAGATTTACAAACTGGAAGGAAAACGTGTATATTTTATAAAGGCCAGTGAAGTCACATCTTTGGTGTTTCAAAATACTCGTACTCTCGTTATATTGGTGACGGTAATCGCTTCTTATCAGGTGACCTATTTGCTCGTGTATTAACACTCAGAATAGATCCAAAGCATATTATAGGTTCCTGGGCTGGTATTTGGGCTAGAACACAATTTGTATACAAATGTAAACTACGTGAGGGTTCGACTTGGCCCTTTAGTCTACAACATTTAAATAAATATATTTAAATGTAATTTGCAATATTACGTGCCCTTAAAAAAAATAATAGCGGGTTTACATTCTTCCAATCCAATACAGCGCTGGATTACTACTGGAATGATGTAAACGAGCGCTGGAAGGCACTGGAATGCAATACATTTATTCCAGTGTACATTTACATTATTCCAATTTTACATTGTTAATCCAGCACTGGATTTGATCACTGGATTGGAATAATGTAAACGGGCCATAAAGACACGTACGTTGTAACCTTATAAAAGTGTGCACTGGCCGACCATAATAGTGCAAACTATCATCACAAAATTTTATACAAATTTTGAGACAATAATAAAAAAAAAGTTATTCATCTTGTGGCATACTTCAATATAATAAAATAATTAATTAAAAATATTAAAGAATTACAAAAAAATATTTTAATCAGACGGAAGGTGGTGACCTTGGAATTCCAAAAAAGAACTCAATCTTTTCTTCGTTCATGTCTTAAAACACAGTCTCAAGGCCCGAATCAGGTCGTTTAAAGCAATTTAAATACAGCTTCAAGGCACACCTGGAGCTTATTAAAAGCACTTACATAAATATTAAAGTACACCACATGTTATTAAAAGTTTGCGAAGTTCGGGTACACCGCTCCGCAACACTACACACGACACTATTACAACGAAATTCCTCTGTAATTTTAATCAACTTTGAATTTTATGTGAATTATTTTGTATGTTATACAGATGAAAATGGCAAAGTTAGAGACTATCAACTAAATCGCACAGCACTTTTATACGGATTTTGTTGCATATTAGACAGAAAAAAATGTGAAAAACTGATAGACTAATCATTATACAAAATGTAGTGTATGTGAGTCGGTAATGGTGTAGTTGCAATTTTTTTTTTTATCGCGGAAAAATGAACAATTTCTATACGATAAACTTTTTTCGGACCAACGGAGTTGCGGGCGTTATCTTAATATTATATATAAATCTTCTGTAAGTATGTTTGTAATTGAATTCCTTGTAAACAGCTACACCGATTCTGATGAATTTTTTGTGTGTATTCAAGGGAGTTTAAGAATAGTTTAGATTCACAATCCGGCTTAAAAAATCCGTGAATAGTTAGAAAATTTAAGAATTCCTTACCACTGTATAGGATTATGTTATTACACTATTGACAATTTAACCTTCATAGATATGACGGGACGTCGTTCGTCAGGCCCGCTAATGGCTGATGTTGCATCTGGGTCATTATTTGAAATTAAAATATCTTTCGTCAAAATCCAATGCCAATCCGATTAATTAAACGGTTTAAACAAACAAACATTTTGCTAAAATAGAAACCTAAATTGTAAATAATTATAAATGGTAAATCATTATTATTTGTTATCACAATAAAGCTTACTCGCTATCATAATGTTAATGTGTCTAATATTTATGTAAAACGTTGTGCTAACATTATTATAAACAGTATTGACTTTGAGTAAAATCTGTTCAGGGAATACAAAACACAAAACTAGATTACATAATAAGTTGTATTTAACTAATTAAGGAATATTTTGTTTACATTATTTAATATTATAATGTATATTAATTATGTATTTGTAAGTATTAAATACATTTTGAGCTACGAAACTCTACGAGCTACGAAGTGGTACGAGCTACGAAGTGCGACGATCTGCGAAGTGCTACGCGCAAAGTAGTGCTACGAGCTACATAGTGCTACGAGCTACAAGCTACGAAGTGCTACGAGCTACGAAGTGGTACGAGCTACGAAGTGCGACGATCTACGAAGTGCTACGTGCAACGAAGTGCTACGAGCTATATAGTGCTACGAGCTACAAGCTACGAAGTGCTACCAGCTACGAAGTGCTACAAACTAAGAAGTTCTACGAGCTACGAAGTGCTACGAGCTACGAAGTGTGACGAGCTACAAAGTGAGACAAGCTACGAAGTGTGACGAGCTACGAAGTGCTACGAGCTACGAACTGCTACGAGCTACGAACTGCTACGAGCTATGAACTGCTACGAGCTACGAAGTGCTACGAGCTAAGAAGTTTTACGAGCTACGAAGTGCTACGAAATGCTACGAGCTACGAACTATGGATGGATGTACGTGTGTTTCAAGCTGCGAAAACCCCAAAATTTTTAGCAACAAAGTATTTTAAGCTCCGAAGTGCGAATTATTATGATTACTTTTGTAATCACAATTTGATTAAATCTCAACAAAATTCGATCTCTTACCATTTACTTACCTACCATTTAATTTTGTGTTTCAAAAATATTACATAAGTCTTTGATAATAGAGCCCGCGAGAAAAGAAAGAACGTCTTAAGTTGTACACATGGTGCTTCCGATGTTATCTTATGGGACTCGAGTATTTGCTCTGGGAAAACATTTGCTGAATTGGGCCATTTCTATGCTTCAAGCAAAAAATTTCCGCCATTTTTCGATCGAAATAAAAGTGATTTGCTGTGATGAAAATATTAGATAAAGATAAAATCTTTATACAGAATGATTTGTTTTTAGTAATAGTAAGAGTATATTTTGCATTAGTTAACATGAGAATTATCTTAGCTATATGTATCGTTTCATTTGTCAGGGATGAAGGTTATGGATTATAACTAAAATATACGATTATATTCCACTTATCTAGATTGTTGTTCTTTACTTTTATATAAAAAAAACTCCTCAGTCCAATCATCTTTACTAAATTATAAAACATTAATTTGTTAATAAAAATCACCCTTTACAAAAATATCCTATTCAGCGTATAGATAACGCATTTATAACTTAAGGGGAAGCTATAAAAAGATAAGTACAACATCGGCAGAGATTCGCAATGGTTACTCAACGTTTTGATAAAGATGAAAAATTGTTTCTTACAGCTTAAGGGGCTTCTTCGGACGATTAATCTTGGCTATTGTTGATGGCCGGGGGTTCCCCGCTGGGAACTTTTGTCGGACAGATCAAAGCCTGTAATGGCTCTGATTTTCATGGAATTTTAGCATGTATGTGTGTTTCTATTTGATTGGAAATTATTCTAGTTTATGATTTCTACTCTTAATGGTCAGAATGAAATGAGTATACTTTGTATTATAAATAAAAACATATAATAGTTTTAATGACAATTAGCAATGCAGCGCCACGTCGAGTTTTATATCGCCTTAAAATATATACGAAGACGTGAAAGTTTCAAGAAAGTAACTAGAATCTTACTACTAATTGATACGAATGCTAAGATAAACGATCATCTGGCTAAGTATATCTACTACTTAGTTGCTTTTTTTAAAGAGTGATCTAATCCGCTACCAGATAAGTTAGTTCGGTTTCAAGACTAGTGCCTCGTTTAATTCAATTTGGACATCTGCCAGGCCAGCTCGCTGGCACCAAGTCTCTTAAATAATAGAATAGTCGACATAGCAGGTCTGCTGGACATTAACGCTGATTCAACAATTTGTTTCCTTTTATAATTTCAGAAATTTCGAGTAGTAACTTTGTCGATTGTCCCACCAGAGAAGCTTAATATATAATCAATGAATCAATTTAGTACATGAAATACCGTGGCGCAAATACGCCAAACAGAGGAATTATATCTAATAATTTTATATTTTCACTAACATTGCAATAAGCTTATTTATTTTTAATACTAACCGCTATGGGCTGTAATAGTCTGTAATAAACATATTTTTTTTATTAATAAAATAATATATTTTTTTATAGTATTTAAATATAGGAATAATCTATTCGAGTCATTTTAAGATATAAAACTATTGAAACACTATGTTATTGTGTTTTATTTTGAAACTAAATACTGTAGTAATACCGAGCATATCAGTAAATTTAAAGTACATCAGTGATTAATATAACTGCAGTATTAAAACATTATAATATTATGCAAGTGTAATATTATGTTATAAATATAAAATGTATCTGTAGAGATCGTTGGTTATTATAAGTAAAAAACACTACGAGCAAAGCAAGCTTTTACTACTTTTTATATTCCATGTTATTCAATCCTGGTGTAGCAAAAAAAATGGCGCTTACTTAAAATAACGTTTCTTTACACTCTTGAAATATATTTCTATTCACGTAGTATGCATTTGGTCTATTCCAAAAATAATATTTCAAGTAATTTAAAAAATTAAGGAGGAAAGTGAGCCTGATAATTTAACCAGCACATTCCTTAAGATAATTTTGTCCATATATTATCACATAGTATAGCATTCACTTGCTTGTACTATAAGCACATACGTGCGAGTGAAAGTTGTAGGATGCAGTACCCCTAATAATATAATAATAATAATAATATCTATGGACGCTTCACACCACGTCAGTCTGGTCCCGTGCTAAGTACCTGAAGGATATATTTAAGATTTTTATTATATCATACACATATTTAATTAACATAGGAAATCTCACCAAATTGCAAAAAAATAATTAAATAATTACATATTTGACTAGTGTTAAGTATCTTATTAATCAATAAATAAACTATTTTGTAGTTTTTACAATAAAAACTTAGTGCCATCAATGCCGGTTTTCTAATTTCCTTGTCAGGCTTTTGATGTAAGTTTTGAGATGGAAAATTGTGATCTAAGTTGGCTGCTGTAACTAAATAACCGATCAAGAGACAAATATTAACAAAATAAGTGAAATAAGTGAAAATAAGTGAAAATAAGTGAAAACAAAAATAAGTGACAAATATTAACCAGTTTTGTAAACCCTAGTCTAGCAGTTACACTTGTATGAAAATGAGCCAATCCGGTGACTTCTGAAGTTTAGGGTCGTTTATTCTTAGAAAAAAATAATTTAAATATAAAAAAATGAGTTTATAAATAGAAGAAATAACTTATATGTATTTTATATAGTATAGTTCGTAGAGAGTTCGTTCGTTCGTAAGACGTATGGGGCAATGTCAACGCTGCATGTTAGCCCAAACTTGATCGCCAAAAAAGTGGTGCTAGATTTGTCATTTCTAGTTTTATTCTGACCTGTAAGTAGGACTTAAACTCGAATAACATAAAACAAACAAAATTCTAACTAATTTTAGATTCAAGAAAGGAATACACATGTTTGATTTCATCAATACGATTTTTGTCACATTTTCATAGAAATTCACAAATTTGTTGATTTTTCAGTAATTTAATAATTTATTGAATAGTTTAAGGTTTTAAAAGTAAGTTAATTAATTATATTTTTGGTTTTATCTGTCATTTTAATAAAATAATAAAAATTATGAAAAAAATCAAGATTTTTAGATGGCCTACCATGATAGGCCACGCGAGTACTCGTGTAAAAAAAAGGGGCGCGTGTACTGTAGTGTTAACGCGACCAAATTACTTAGATCCTCCCTCTGCCTAGGAATTAACTTCTCTGATAGTACATAATTGAATTTACCGCTTGGTGATATGAGATGTATACAGTATTGGCTTCTATACTGTATACATCTAATATATTTCGTAAAATATAGAAAATGTAACCTTTATAATATGAGTAACATAATATCACGGCTGTAGTTGGCATCCAACTGACTTATTTTAAGCTCTTCAAGCCCGTCTGAACTGCGAAAATTCCCTTACGCCACGGCGAGATCCGGAAATAGAATTTCATGTAAAAATTTTACTGCTCGTATTTGTGCCCATAAGGTTGAGCTGTTACTAAACTTGTAATGAATTCAACGAATTTTACACAATACCCCTTTTTAGAATAATTAAAAACTTTTTATAGGTGAGTTACATTCCTAATACATTTTTTTGCTTTGCCGCTTTGTTACTTACTAGATGTCAGTCGCAAATGTGTTTGGATATAAATTGGTTTATAAATCAAGATTGCATTTTCCTCTGATAAAAACAATATAGCATATTATAATAAAGCAATATAGCTTCCCCCTCGAAGAGGCGTAAACCATTGAAATAATGAAATTTTACTTCAGAATGCATGTTATTAAGCACGCACAATATAATTTTCAATATTGTCATTCTTTCACTAGTAGGTGACTGAAACTGCAAATAGTTCCTTTTTAGCCGGACGGTTTTTAAAATTAAGCATCGAAATCGGTGAGGCGGTTAATACTATAGGAAATGTCATGTTTACTTAGTAAGGCAAAGTCTCTGACTCAGAAGAGTCTCAAAAGAGACTGACTGATGATAACACATCTACATATAAATAAAAATTACCATATTAAAGCACAAATCAATAGGTGTGATAGTTTTTCCGTAAAGTGCCACAAAAGGTTGTGGGATATACTAGGGCTCGCTTTGCTCGCCCTGATATTACAATATTACAACCTCTGTTGTAATATCAGGGCGAGCAAAGCGAGCCCTAGTATATCCCACAACCTTTTGTGGCACTTTACGGAAAAACTATCACACCTATTGATTTGTGCTTTAATACTGATTTGTGCTCGCCCTGATATTACAACAGAGGTTGTAATATCAGGGCGAGCAAAGCGAGCCCTAGTATATCCCACAACCTTTTGTGGCACTTTACGGAAAAACTATCACACCTATTGATTTGTGCTTTAATATGGTAATTTTTATTTATATGTAGATGTGTTATCATCGGTCAGTCAAGGTTTGGTTATTGGTTACTATTAAAATATTTAAAAAAAACTGGCTTAAAGATTATTACCACGCAGTAAAACAACGCGAGCTCTCACAAAGGCTTTTAGCTAGTTAATTATCAGCTAACGTTACCTTCAAACTCAGAAAAATTTGATAACGTGATTCAGGAATGTAACGCAAAGTGACTACATCTAACGTTTTAGTTTCTCTAAGTTTAGGGGAAATCACTTCGCAGTTATTCTAAGAATAAATCCTCCACTACCATTGTACCCGTGTCATGAATTGTAGTTGGAGTTAAATAAATTTATCTGAAATTGTAAACAAGATACAAGTGCTACGTAACATTTCAAGCTTAAGAAATAAAGTTACATTTAAACCGAGTTATTTCTTCGCAGAGCATTTTTCAAGTAGAATTGCCCTACCCGTCTCACTTGGAAGTTTACACTGAAAATATTAAACATTCATACGTTATTCGATTAGCGAACTTTTTGCATAATAATATGTTTTTCTTTGGTATTTGCAAACATTGAGTAGAAGAACCTAAGAACTATAAATTATACACTAGATGACGCTTGCAACTTCGTTGCGCCGAAATTCATTTATCGCGTACAAACTATCGTATAATATGTCCTTTGCAAAGGACATATTATAATATACACCCGGAACTCGAAGTATCTGCAAATTGAATCTAAATTCGTTCAGCGGTTTAAGCGTGAAGAGGTAACAGACAGACAGACACTCTTTCGAAACCAACTCAAGTACAGATTCAATCATACGTAGCCAATTTCTCTCTCTCTCTCTTCGTAACAGCATTTTGGCCTTCATAACTTTTTGTCAACAAAATTATCAACAATTTTGAACTAAGTTGCTCAAAAAGACTGTCCTAAAAGAGTTAAGAGGCACAAGTTTTTCCTTTGACCAGTTTTTATTTAATTTTCTTTGACCCCGAACATAATTTGGTAATAAAATCAGCTATAATTCATTAAACGAATTGCCAAAGCGAGTCCTTCTTTTAACCCGTCGATCGTGGGAAAACGAAACACAATAGATATTCTATTGTGCCTCCATCACCGGTGAGCGTATGGGGCTTGATGAATTAAATTTAACAAACAAGAGATAATCATTGCCCTACCTGTAAAAAAACTTTCGTATTGGCGTCTTAAATAAGTTTACTATTATTATTATTATCAGTCGAAACCTGGGATACAGTTAGAAAAGTACTTTTGATTCATAATATATAAATATATTGCAACATACGGTTGCCGTAATAATTATAAAATTATGCTATGTTATTATTTACTTTTAGATTACTCTTAGATATTGACTAACAACGACCCAAACATATGTACTCAAAACATATATTTCCATAACCTCTATTCCAATAATGTTCTAGCCGTCACATATAGTATATATTTTACATCGCAGTAAACACTATGATATATGTTTTGTCTTCACTTGTTCGATGTGTCGTTGACTATCCAAACGTATTGGGTAATATACTTTTTCAATCTCGAAAGTGAAGCAGGCAATAGAATAACCTTCTCGGATCTATTTTTAACCGGCTTTCAAAAAGGAGAAGTCAACTTTATGTGCGGCTGTATGTAGTTTTTGTAGGAGTACGTTTAAGTTCTTATAAAAATTGACAAAATGGTTGAAATAAACGTGTTTGATAATTGAGAATTAAGGAATATTCATTCTTAATATTTAAATTCAAAAGTGTTTTCAATTTGTTACGCATCTTTAACAAAAACTGACAACATTATAATTAACGTTCACTTATGGCAAATTTATAGAATGACAGGAAATCTTCAAAATCATAACAAATGTTAAGATTTCGATACAGAATATTTAGAAATATTCCATAGTAAAATTGGCAAATCCTATTATAATAGAAAACGAAATATTAGGGTCTACGAGTATTTCGGTCATTTATATCGATGGAACGTAAAGACTTTAATAAGCAACGTATTTCAAATATCCGTGAGGCGGCCGCATACCTCTAGTACCTCGCTACCCAGGGCTGCCACTTATGGAACAATCGACTGCCGCATATCGACGTACTCGTATGCGGAAAACTCTAATAACGCCAACCCTAGCGCTAACGGTGGGTAATCAACTAAAATTCTCGAATAAAATATTAAATTAAATTCCTGCTCGCGTCACCCGGTATAGAAAATAATATTGGGTATTAGCGATACCCGGAGGAAGTGGAGGTATTCTGGGAACATGTGTGCATGTGACGGCACTTGAAGGATTATTTTTATGAGAACTTACCTGATATTAAGTGATTTCAATATGATGTGGATTTGGTTCGAGTTTTCTTAGAAGATTGTATTCCAAGAACACCTGAGATACTCTTTGCGAGTAGTCCTTCAAAATAACAAGATCCTATTATTGTTGATATTATTTAGCTTTATAATAGTAAAATGAGTGTATACGTTTACTATTTACTACGTGTACTATTGACGACCTCTGTGGCGCAGTGCTCAAGGGGAAGGTATAGCTCAAGCCGGGGGTCGCGGGCTTGAATCCCGCCGACGGTAAAAAAAGTTGTCGATGTTCCTGGGTAACGGATGTGTATAAATCTTAAATATATAATATATAGTATAAAAATAATAAATTATATATAAATTCCGTTTCCTGGTATCTTTTTCTGGAGAGTGTCATAATCTATGGTTTAGAAGAGCAGATTTATTTTAATAATTCTTAATATTAATAATTATGCGTATAACCTGGTCAAATCATCTTAAGCATTATCTTTTCGTAAAGTCATTACTTCGCGTGTTATCGCATACCAGCTAAGGTCTCAAGATATTTAGACCGACTTCGAGGTAAGTATAACAATATATTATAACGTACTGCCTTGGACTAAGCAAATATTGATAGAACTTCGCGATAAGCACGGATTATGCCCAGATTAAGGGAATGAGGAAACAAATGTGTCTTATGAAAATATAATCACATCATGATGAGAAAGATTAATGAAGCCGAAAGACTTTGATCGATCGTGTTTTTCACTCTACCCCCTTCGAGACGTTCTCCGCAATACATTTTGTTTTGCTTATTTGCTTCTGGTAACATGAGGGTTTAAAAAGTTTTATACAATATGAAGCCTGCAACTCCGTTGCGCAAAAATTCGTTACCACGCGGGAACCGTACATTTTTCCGGATTAAAAAATATCATATGTCCTTCCCTGGGACTCAAAGCATCTCCATACAAAATTTCAGCAAAATTGGTTCAGCGGTTCGAGCGTGACGAGGTAACAAACAGACAGACAGATAGACAGACAGACACACTTTCGCATTTATAATACTAGTGTAGATTCAGCTAAGAGATCGTCTTTCAATATTAAAATATTAAATGTGTATTTAATGTGTTTAGGCCCGGGTATATTCCAAATGAGAGAAGGACTAGGAGTATCTTTGACCATAGTAGACAGTAGCTAGTAACACAATTAGTCAGGGAGCCCTAGAACAATTTTTTTTTTTTGATTACTGTCAAGCAAATTTTTTGTGAGTAGCTTCATTTTGATAAGACGAACAACAATTTTATTTGTGAAAAATCTCGAAAGTTGTAGCTAACAGAGATAGAAAGGATTTCATACTTTGATTTGATGGTCCCAAAATATTAATTGTTCTATTTGTAGGACAATGTTACTCTTAAATTATATAACTATTAACATATCAACATACAAAAAATCAGATTGTTAAGGTTCCGTTTTAGGGTTGTGTAATCAACAAAACTTGGTTGACTACGGAACCCTAAAACGGAACCCTAACCATCTGATTTTTGTATGTTGATAGGTTAATCTTCTTCTTATATATAAAATTCTCGTGTCACAATGTTAGGCCGCGTACTACTCCGAAACGGCTTTACTGATTTTAACCAAATTTTATATACATATTCAGTGGGTCCGAGAATCGGCTACTGGGTACTTTTGATATTGATAAGTGCATTTGTTGAAAAAATAATCGTAAATTATTACAACTCGAGACTGACGGCGACCATTGATTGTGCGACGGGACGGGACGGGACGTTACCATGGTAACATACTTATTTAGTCACTGCAATAAAATAATAATATGCTCGAAATACTTTATATTATTATGGCAAAGCAACGTTTGCTGGGACAGCTAGTAGTTATATAATTTTAATTCATCAAGCCCCATACGGTCACCGGTGACCGAGACACAATAGAATATCTATTGTCTCTCGTTTTCCCACGATCGACGGGTTAAGAGTCACATTGTCCTACAAATAGAACAATCCATATTTTGGGACCATCAAATCAAAGTATTAAATCCTTTCTATCTAGTGTTAGCTACCACTTTCGAGATTTTTCGCAGACAAAATTGTTGTTCGAATAATCAAAATGAAGCTACTCACAAAAAATCAGCTTGATAGTAATCAAAAAAATTTTGTTCTAGGGATCCCTGACTAAGTTAATGTGCAACAACTGTGTAATTACAAGTGTGACTTCTCTTACAATAACCCGTGGGCTTTGGCAATCGCTAGCCTGATTTGATCATCTGATTGTCTGACAAAAAAGACGATCCGCGCGTTGGCCAAGCTTTTATGGTGCCGGTCCTGCACCTGATCTTTCGGCAGTATTGTCGGTCTTTCATCCCACTGGGTACTGAGAGTAAAGTGAGATAGAGAGGTTCTCTACTGCATACCTACTTGGACGCCACAAATGTAGCTCTTGCATAATATATGGAAACATTATAATAATTATAATTATTATGTCGTGCTAACACAGCACACATGCCGTGTCTATTTTCTTTCTAATTACAAGCAATTAAACCTGGATACATAAATCTAATTTTAAATTAAGAACGAGCTGTTTTCGTTCATTGTTTGTCCCGGCAGTGTTTGCGGGAATTAGGTCAATTGTCCAACACACACAATTCTAATTGGTTTACCTGGGGGTTGGAACTTCTCAAACAACATAAACTTAACGATAGCACAATATGTATAGTACGGGAGCCCTAGAACAATTTTTTTTTTTTTTGATTACTAGCAAGCTAATTTTTTGTGAGTAGCCTCATTTCGATAAGACGAACAACATTTTTATTTGCGAAAAATCTCGAAAGTGGTAGCTAACAGAGATAGAAAGGATTTCATACTTTGACTTGATGGTCCTAAAATATGGATTGTTCTATTTGTAGGACAGTGTTACTCTTAAATTATAAACTATTAACCTACCAATAAACAAAAAATCAGCTTGTTAGGGTTCCGTTTTAGGGTTTAGTAGTCAACCAAGTTTTGTTGATTACAGAACCCTATAACGGAACCCTAACGAGCTGATTTTTTGTATATTGAGAGATTAATGGTCATATAATTTAAGAGTAACATTGTCCTACAAATAAAATAGTCCATATTTTAGGACCATCAATTCAAAGTATGAAATCCTTTCTATCTCTGTTAGCTACCACTTTCGAGATTTTTCGCAAATAAAAATGTTGTTCGTCTTATCAAAATGAAGCTACTCACAAAAAATTTGCTTGATAGTAATAAAAAAAAAATGTTCTAGGGCTCCCGTATTAGTATACTAATATTATGATAAATGCAAAAGTGCATCTGTCCGTTACTTCTCTCTCAAACGTACTGGCAACGTTTTTTCCATTCGGTATCTCCCACACCAAGTTTTTGGTACCAACCAAAAACTTTGAAATGCAAGTGGTAGTTTTGTTGCGACAAGATACAAATTTCGCGGTGAGCGAATTTTCGTGCAACGACATTGCTATCAACAAGACGCAGTCAATAATATAATAATAATAATACCTATGGACGCTTCACACCACTTCAGTCTGGCCCCGTGCTAAGTACCTAAAGGACTTGTGTTACAGGTACCAGACAACGGATATATATTTAATTTGAATTTTAAATAACGCCTCAGTGGTCCAGTGGTTTAGAGCGCGGCTCTTGACTTGACCCCCGGCTTGAGCGCTGACCACGCGCTCAACGCAATAAGTTTTTTTTTTTTTTTATATGCTGAAGTATTCCACATTCATGGTGGCGCCAACAATTATTTCACCAGCAGCCTGATTTCAGACAATTAGAAAGCAGAACAATGTAGTGTCACGTCGCACGTAAACCTTTTTTCTGTACTTTATCAGCTTTATTGTAACTATTTACTCAATTTCCGGTCGGCTTTAAATTAACATTTCTATGAAGAAATAATAATTTAATTGGTTAAGCCTTCTCTAGTGGAATGTAAACACGGAGATAATGACGAGACAGTATTCTGAAAATTATTTCCATTTTTCTCTCAAAAGGTTCAGTTCAATTAACTTTTACAGTTCATTGGATTTTGTTTTATCAAGTTTTGTCCGAACCATGTCTTAATTGGAAAGAGATTCTTCTTTAGTTAAAAAATTAGTGTTTAACTGTATTTCAAAACTAATAATAATTCGTGACTATATACCTTCTATCAATAATGAGCAGTTTTTTAGTATAATTATTATGCACCAAAATAATAATATAATATGGGCCAAAATACGTAATAAAATAGTAAAATAAAATAAAAAAATATAGTTCATGCTACTTTACATAAAAAATATTAGTTTAAAAACTTGGAACATCAACATGAAAGTAAAAGAGCAATCTGATTTACCAAAGAATAGACTGTAAAGTTCCTGCATTATTTACCTGCAAACGAGCCATTTCCGAAGGGAAAAAATTACTTCCCTCGAAATGCTTTGACTTTGTCCGGACGGCGGAAGTTGAGTGGATCCTTTGTGCAAAAATTAAAGTTTGCTTAAGTTTCACTTAAAACAAAGTGATTCGACTGCGTCAATCAGGACTTTTGCGAAGTCGTTAAAAAGTATTTTCCCCGTTTTATGTATTCTATTACCTATTCTATGTGAATTTAAAATAGTTCAAAATAGTTTTTTTATAGTTCAATAGTTTAGAGATTGACTTTCGATTATGGTCTTGGGTTCTCAGGTAAGAACAAACTAATAATACAAAACATCAAGTTATGGGAGTCTACAATTTGTTGTTGTGTCTAAGCACTGCTCTCTTGTCGGTAGAGTCACCATCATCACGAGAGTAAAAGAACTTGTCCTTATACAACGTGCACAACTTGTGCACTTTAAAAATTACTTCTTTGCATTGCCTGCCTTTTCTGCCTGCCTTTCATGACTGTAGTGGTGACGTCAGCAACTGCCACATATAATTTGATACAAAGTGGAAACTTTTTACCTTTAAAAATATGTAATTGTTCATTTAAGGACGTAATACGTCCTACAAACTTAACTTCTACTGTTTTACGTGCGAGTTTCTTCTCGACGGGTTGTGCGACAGCATATCCCATTGGTGGTCCCAAGCCAATGGGATCGATTTCTACTATCATGTAACAACAATTTCGAAAGTGCTAGCTTCTGACTGGGACTAAAAATAAAAGATTTTTTCATATAAGAAAAAATCACAAGATTTTTCATTTTCATTTAATTTGCACGTTGCATAATCCTGTATATCTCACACACCTTATCTTCCTCAATTTACTTTTTAAACAATATTCGCGTCATTTACATATTGTAATACAAAGCTCAAGATTAGCGCGGCCATTTTCCGTTGGAAGTAGCAGCCGGAACACTAATATCGTCAAATTTGTCCCATAATGACACTTTGGGGCCTCCGTGTATTACTGTAATATAAAACATATTTTATGATCCTGTTACTTTAATATTGTAACCATTTATTTTTTTACCTGGCACAAAAGTTTGGATACTAATTCCTTTTAGATTTGTTGAAAAATGTAATTTCAATTTTTTTTTAATTGCTCGTCTTATTTTGATTCTTTTTAAAGGATTACTTTCTGAACTGCAAACCAAATACTAGTTACTGATATTGCTCTAAGTACTCATAATTTAACTCAACTTAATTCTTAACAATTAACTGCTAATATGCAATTCTAATAACTGCACAAATTAGTTATGGGCAACATTTAGCATCTTTCTTGCAATTTATTTATTCATAAATGTGCATAGTAAATATACATTTGACCGCATCAAAAACCTTAACATATCCCGAGACTGAAAGTATCTCTAGATCCAAATCGCTACCTACAACGGCTTAAGGTGAAGAAGTTATTGACAGAAAAAACACTTGCTCATTTATGTTTTACTCGTTAATGAGGATGGACATGAAAATTATAACATCACTAACATATTGTGTGATGAAGCCACTGCAATATAATAACCACATAACATCTGATTGTTATCCATCCCCATTTTACCATGTACACTAGCCATGCTGATGATGATTAAATCCGGGCAAGTAATTCAAGTTTAGTACACAAATCACCCTTAGGTTATATACAGCCCCTTTAAATTTTCCTCCCAAAGTCATGTTTTGGTAATGCGTTTTTAATGTTCTCACATTGCTATAAATCACTATGGCCAACCCTGGTCCAGATAGCTAAGCTATAATGGCTTATTAAATTAGTTTATATAATGGCTGAACCAGTATTATATACACTTGATTTATTTCAAAGCCTTTACAAAATCACTTTATAGCACGTTTTAGGAGCGCTAAATATTAAGAACAGTTTATGCTTTTAAATAACTGAACATAAGTTTTATACGGGGCAAAATCTAGTCAGGATATTTTAAAGATATTTTTTTTTATAATTAGAAAATTATTTATAGTATGTTTAAGAGATCTAGAGTATTTTTTTTATGAAATAAGGGGGCTAACGAGCAAACGGGTCACCTAATGAAAAGCAACTTCCGTCGCCCATGGACACTCGCAACATCAGAAGAGCTGCAGGTGCGTCGCCGGCCTTTTAAGAGGGAATAGGGTAATAGGGGAGGGTAGGGAAGGGTAAGAAAGGAAATAGGGGAGGGTAGGGAAGGGAAAAGGGTAGGGGATTGGGCCTCCAGTAAACTCACTCACTCGACGAAACACACCGCAAGCACTGTTTCACGCCGGTTTTCTGTGAGCCCGTGGTATTTCTCCGGTCGAGCCGGCCCATTCGTGCCGAAGCATGGTTCTCTCACTTAATTAACACGTATTTTGATTTTTAAACATTTAATATGTCATATTGTCCTTTGAATCTTTAAAATTATTATTCCATCAAGTGAGTGATTCTTACGTAGAATTTTATGATTAATTTTTGAATTAAAAAATATTATTTAAAAAATAAGATATAAAATTTAAATAAATATATAAAAATTATAAACAAAAAACTTTTTGAAAAAAAGCTTTTATTTAAATAGTCTAAAAAGAAAAAAATAAATTTCTCCTTAAATTTTTTAACTATTAAGTTATAGTCCTCAATATATTATACAATTCGCATGATAATAAAAGCTTGTCGCGACTCGCGAGACTTAACAATCTATCAGTACTTGATAAATTTATTAAAATAAAACTATAATATCAATTTACTCAGTTAAATTGGTAGTAAGTACCAATTTAATTTATTATTGTTAGTTTATTTACAAATCACGCGACACCTGATGATGATTTTATCGAAACCGGTCGTGTGAAACATAATTGTAATAAATTAAACTAATAAAAGTGAAAAAGTGCATGAAAAGTGTATATTATTACTGTGAAACATGAATTTCCACCAAGAAGTTACGGTACATTCAATATCATATAAAAAGTTAAATTTCATTTAACAAAAGTGACCGGATTCAACCGGGCATTTTCTGAAACCCGGGTGGATTTGACTTGATGTCACGTCACCTCATTTCACGTCACGTAACGTCACGTCACGACACGACATGACACGTCACGTCACGTCACGTCACGATACGACACGACATGTCACGTCACGACACGACACGACACGACTTGACTATTACGTTTCAATTCACTCTAAATGAGCCCTATTATTTGATACCCATATTGCAGAAGTGCTTTAAAAAAACTATTCCCCTATCTTGGCTAAGCTGCCATATTGGATATAGAATGACATTACATTCGTTTCCGAGTTACTCTCAATAAGCCCTTTCATTTGATACCCATATTGCAGAAGTGCATTAAAAATAACTATTCCTCTATCTTGGATGAGCCGCCATGTTGGATGTAGAATGAAATTACATTCGTTTTCGAGTTACTCTCAAAAAGCCCTTTTATTTAATATCCATACTGTAGGACTGCATAGAAAATAATGATTTCGCCATCTTGGATGGTCGGTCATATTGGATTTAGAGTGATGTCACATACCATATCGTGCATTGTCATCCAAACTAAACGCGTATGCAAAATTTCAGTTCAATCGGTTAATTATATCTACTTCAAAATTGAGTTCCAAAATTCCACCGTAACACACATACTTACATACATACAGAGCAAGTTAAAAAATAATAAAATAAAAGCTTTTAAAAAACAGTGAATTTAAAAGCTTTTAAAAAACAGTGAATTTAAATAATACATTATTATTTAAAAAAAATAGCAATACTTTGTAAAAGCGCGCGTTCATGATTTATGAAATCATGAATAATTGAAATAGGATTTGGATGTTGGATACAAATCCTTTACGTTGTTAAGAGTTCTTATAAAAAAAAAAAAGCGCGCGCGTGCCTAGCCTGTTTAAAAATAGATTTACAGATGTAAAAATACTAACAATAACTGTAACAAAGGCTATAATCACCTGATGATTATATTCAGGTTATGAAAACTTGTATGAAAATGAAACCAATGCACGTACATAGGATGGAAAATAAGGATTTCTTTTCATCGTATAAGTTATAAAGAAATATAATTAATAGAAAGAAAACAATAAATGGGGAGAAAATTTCTTGGCTACATACTAAAGAAATAATGATTAAAAAGGATGAAATGTTTAAAATATACATGAAAACGAAATCGCGGAAGACAATTATATTTAACAAAAGCGATTATGGAACCACTTTGGCCAACTGGACAACCTGTCCCCGACGCTAAGTTAAAAGATTTAAAAAGTATGCTACACTTGATTCCACAAGACGCACATGATTTTTATGTCAAACTTGTCGGAAATAATGCTATAGAAGACGATATTGAAGGGTTTTCAATGCCTACCGGATAGTGTAAACACCGTTATCCTTAAAACCATGACTACTAATGCGAAAGTGTGTCTGTCTGTCTGTCCGTCTGTCTGTCTGTCTATCTGTCTGTCTGTTTGTTACCTCTTCACTCCCAAACCACTGAACCGATTTTGCTGAAATTTGGTATGCAGACACTTTGAGTCCCGGGAAAGGGTGTAGGGATCTCCTAAGTCCTACATCTTAATATTTACATTTTATTTTTACATCATATATATTTCTCGTAATTTCATATTTACACGTATTTTATTCACACAAACAGCTATTTACAATATTATATCTATTACTATATTTAAATCAATAAAATATTTACAAGTAAAATCTTAATAACTACGACCAAGCATCAGGTGCGCGGTCTGCTCATTTAGTTATTACTTATCAGCTGTTTACTTCGCGGCGCGAGCGCCGCGCGCTGTGGATAGCGGACCGGTTTCGCTAGCTGCGTATGCCTTCGACGCGATACTATGTGGCTGTAGGTGTGTTATCGCTAGGCTCGCGCGGCCGGCCCGCGCTCCTCAGTTCGCTTGCAAATTTAACGCGAGATAGCTAGCCCGCCGAAATATATTTCCTTTCATGTACAATGTTCATAAGACATAACTATTAACTGTACGTCTAATAGCTCAATAAATTGCTATACTAAATAGCCTTCACTTTATTTGCTATAAGGGCAATAGGATACTTTTCATCACGGAAAAATGTACGGTTCCCGCATGATAAACGAGTTTTGGCGAAACGGAGTTGCAGGCATCATCTAGTTTTAAAAATCCTTGTAAAACCAGAAAAAAGTAGGAGCGCCACATTATATCAGGTAGGTACTTACTGCCGAAGCATACAACAAGATATATTTAGGATATGCTCACCTAGATACAAAAAAATTAAGTTTTAAATCTAAATTATGCATTTTTTTTTCATTTCTATCTTTTTTTTTTTTTTTGGGAATATAAGCAACAATATAAACTAAAAAATAATGAATATATATTTCATTATTTTACTACATAACCGAAAGAAAAAAATGCCGGTTTTCTTCAAAATTTGAAAGTTTTTGAGGTCCCAGTTTATATAAAAGTAAATTTTATAAGTTAAAATCATTGTTTCTTTAACTAATTAGATGTTAGACATCCAAATCGGGTGCACAGAATTCATGCAGAAAAATCCTGTTGACTTGTGTAATAAATCCAAAGAGATGGTTCCCTTTGGATTATACGTATCCCACACTAAGATAGTTTTGCTAAAAGGAACCACCCTGTTTTTGTTTAATTTTTGTTAGAAATAGTAGTAATTTTTAACATATTTATGTTTGTACGCATAGAATAAATTACAAAATATACTATTGTAAATTAAATTTACTTAAAATAACAATCAGTTTTAAAGAGTACACAATTTTAATAAAAACGGCTTTTTCTCAGAACTGACATTTTTTTTTTTGTGATTTGTATGGGCAAGCACCCGAGCGTCATGAATTTTCCCATACAAAAGTAAAAAGAAAAAGTTACTCTTTCAGCGCTGATACTTTGACAACGAACTCGATATATTATGGTACCCATACACACCCTACCCTTAGTTTTATTACAGCCTGTATAGGGTGATTCTTCGGAAAACGATTCTTCGTCTCATTACCATGGTCAATTTTAAACGTTACTTTTTTGACTGGAATTCATATTTTTATGATAATATAAAGGTCAAATAACCTACTTTTACTTAAGGACTCGTTTTCATAGAGAAGATTTAGTAATATCGAAGTTCAAAAATTTTGTGGCTAGGGTAATGATAATTGCATACAAGGTAATTATAAAAGTAACAAAAAATTTAAAAAATATCTAAATAAAATATTTTAATTTAAAAATAATCATCTTCTGACAAAAACTATAACATATTTTGTTATAGTTTTTGTAGCATAACATTTGTTATATATGTTTGAAAACGACTTACATTTCTTGTATCATCCTAAAAAATAATTAAGTAACTAGTAATTATAGTACTCTTAGAAACCAGTCTTAGTTCAGTCTTGATAATTTAAAATTCATTTGCATTCAAAACGTTTGATTTAAATTCATACAAAGTGATTTTTTCTTCTATACTTCTCGTCCAAATCACTGAGCAGATTTTTTTTTTAAATTCGGTATGGAGCTACTTTGAGTCCTGGTAAAGTACGCAGGATAGTTTTTATCCCGAAAAAAAATGTACGGTTCCCACGAGATAAACGGATTTTGGGGCATTAGAGTTATGGGCGTCATCTAGTAGTAAAATAGCACGATTATCAAAAGAAAAATCAAAAGCAGTATTTGTTTTGTTTTGTACAAGATATTGAGTTTAAGTAATTCTCAAAATTATTTTTTGTTCTCATGGTCTTTTTTTACTGAAATAGAAGTCAATAGCAAACATTAGCAACTTGAACAATTTTTATTCTTCTTTTTTTGTTCTGAGACTTCTTAAAGTAAAAGATATCATATGACTCCGAGTCTGAATGGCCAGATAGAATTGTTTTATGTGGAGAAAAAAATGTAGAACCTTAAAATCTTCACAATCATTTTTTTTCTATAGGAAGAAAATCCTTTCTGTAGATCCATGTTTTTTCCTACAGAAGAAACACTTTTTTCAAATATTTCCTCCTTCTCTTCAGAAAACATATATTTTATTTCTCCGTTAGCCATATTATATACACTGCATGCTTTTCCTGATCTTGCTTAGTTTTTTCTATTCTTTTTTATTTTTTTCTCTTTAGTAATTTGTGACATCGTTTTTACGTTATTCTAATGTCTGTAATCATAAGTTACAAACAAGTTTTTATAAGGAAATTTAAAAGAGTCTTAAGAATTAAAAAAACTTTATGCAAGGATATTCAATAGTCGTAGTTACTCTACAGAACTCGTGAATCGCACATAAAAGTGCATATTTCAGGACAAAATTAATATATTTTATCATTACCCTGGTCTTTTGACCAGGGTAATGAGACCCACGGAAATGAGAATTATGCCTATAATTATGCATAGCTCATAATTCTTACAAGCATCAGTTTTGATATTTCATAACATAAATATGTAACCCAAGAGCATCAGTTGACACGCAGATTAAAGTTTTGAAATAATAAAATAAGCTCGATATAGTAGACACATAAATGATAAACTACGCGAACCAAACATAGGATAATGATATATTTACCTTCCAAACACCTGGAAAGAAATCAATTAGCCGCACATCCGCCTGATAGCTTCTTTCACATATGACTGGCTTGCCTGCATGCGGTAAGATACACTCCTATTGTTTTTACCAGAAAAGTTATGATCGATCGCAACTTGGGCCACAGGAATTATAACTTTACGTTGGACACTCTTTTTTTATTTATTTATAAGTATGTATGTTATAAGTGTGTAATGTAGCCATGCATTTTTTATAACAGGTAAACTAATGTAATTTCGTTATAATTTTATTTTGCATTGATTCGTCAAACAGGAAATGAATTATAGACGTTTTTGTTGAAGAAAATGGCAAGAGGACGCTCCATGGTAATGAGAAGAACGGACTTTAAGATTTTTTTTCCTATACTGAAACTACAATTATTAAAAAAAGGCAGTTGTTTCTAGGTAGACACTGAGCT
The DNA here is from genome assembly GCA_905187585.1 of Cyaniris semiargus. NCBI lineage: Eukaryota > Metazoa > Arthropoda > Insecta > Lepidoptera > Lycaenidae > Cyaniris > Cyaniris semiargus. The sequence goes on from LR994551.1 coordinate 4,158,446, forward strand.
CAAGTATTCAAAAAAAATATTTTTATTGTTTGCTTTTGCCTGGTTACAGAAAAAAGTCCGTTGCCGTCAAAAATTTAGCCTCCGAAGAAATGCCCTATGATGGTGGTTCTAAAAAAATTACCGAAAACAATAACTATATATTTTAATAGGTATTATCTAAAAGGTAATAATACCTTTTAAATATAGCGACTCGGTGCGGTGGCGAGGTGTCTAAATAAAGTTTAATTATTGCAAACAATGGTGGACCGCGAAATTGATAAATTCCAAAATGGCGACCATATTTACCCGGCGCGAACAGCCAATTATGATTTTTGCTTGTGATTAATTGAGGCTATGCACGAACCAAGTAAAATACAATAAAGTCGCCTCAAAAGTATTCTTGAAGTCATTTAATGTCTTCAAGAATACTTTTGAGGCGTTATTCTCGAAAATCGAAGAGAAAAAATGGTATTTCATGTAAATTAAAATATCAGAAACAAGGCCAGGAAGTAGGCCATGTTTATAAAAATATGATGGTGCATCTTAAATAAAATTGTATCTTCTTAATAATTCTGTCATAATCTTTCACTTTGTCTATTCTATTCTCGGAGTGTGTTCATGCTAAAGTGTTTTACTCTGAACAAGATGCATTAAATGATGCGCACGCGTGTTTGGCAATATAATTGCTTTCCATCGAACAACCATGCGTAGTTCTGTATCTATAAAACAAATAACATGTAAAAAATACACCATTTTAATTCATGTCTACGTCTCCACTCATTGATTTTTACGTCACATTTTAAGCCTTTTTTATTACGAAATACATTCCCTTGTTCTCCGAATGCCGCTCATGTAATAACAATCAATAACAGCTGATCTAAATAGCTGTACCGCGTGCCATAAAAACCTTCCTACATAAACGTAACCGCTTAACTTTTAAGCCGTCTACGTGATTCAATTTAGAAGTTGTATGTTTCGTGTCGGGAACCTTTCGGTGCCATATTTTAAAACTCTCAGTGGCTGCCACTCGAAAATTCTTTTGATATAAATCTTCCGATGCCATCGGAGTTTCCGTATTTCGACGTATTGAGACTTTAGTTGTTTCACGGGTTTATTGCTCGGAAATCGAATAGACGTCCTTGATGTGTATGTGGAGCGGAATCTGCATTGAGGTTCGTTGTTGTATGAAATTTTAAGGTCTGAATAACAAGTCGTAAACGGTCAAGCGAGCGTGTTATGGAATTCCTTCCTTTAGTACAAATATTTTAAAGACATTTAATTGCATCCATACTATTATTATAAATGTGTGTATGTCTGTTACCTCTTCACGCTTTAACCGCTGAACCGATTTAGATTATTTTTTTTGTATGGATATACTGTCGTCCCAAGAAAGCACATAGGATAGTTTTTGTTGTGGAAAATTGAACGATTCCAGCGCGATAAACGAATTTAAACGTAACGAGTTACAGGCGTCATCTAGTTTACTAATATCCTCCAAATATATGTTACGAGACCGTATAGAATACGATATACCTAATAAACGATGTAAGCCCACGCACTGAGGAAACACGTTTAAAAAAGATCAATCATATTCGATGACTAGTGTTGTACGTAGTTTCTAACCTCAATGTACAAATAATTATACTAGATCTGTACATAATACGTACAAAAACAATTTAACAGATAATAATTACTTTGATTTATTTTCGTATTTTTTGTTTGGTAAACAAAAAGTTATTAACTAATTCGCAAAGTTAATGAGCTTTATACAAATAAATCAAGTGGGCCGTACTTAATAACGAGATTAATATTGAATGCAAACTGCTAAAGTTTGCTTTAAATTTATCATTTCAACGGCACGTCATAGCCTAGATAAAACTTTTAATTTATTACCCCAATTGGGGCGAAAATAAAAATACTAAGCCCCGCTAAATCGGGTCCGCGAGTATGAGAGGTCGTTTCTGCGTATAATTTAATTTGGACGGCATCCAGCCTGAGCGAACAAATAATTTAAAAAGCACAGAAGTTTAAGCAGTAATAAAGTATTTAAGCGAGTTTTATGGAGCCCGTTTTGAATGATAGCCGGCTCAACCACTTACGTTTATGAATAGCTTCAATCCTAAATCGTTTTAAACTCCCTTAAATCTGTTAAGCTAATAAAATTTTGAGGGTCGTCGTAAATAAATGTAAACACATCCGACATTATTAACTAATCTTATTCATAAAATTCGGCCGTTTTATTTGTTCACATTTATAAGCCCAGCTGTATTAAAAGGACATTTTTTTCAGTTATAATCGCTTTTTTCCACATCTGGGTTACTAACTTGTTTTCAAAATATTTGAACGTCGGATACATCTGACAAAATATGAATGCTGGTTCATAGTAATACCTGGTAATATTGTACCATCTTGACTTACCCATATATTTTTTTAAATAAACTGTCTTATTCTTATTTAATACAATTTCATTTACCTCACTTCCTAACATGAGACTTCTAAATATATGACATGCTGATTTTAAAAGGGTAGCGGAAAAAATCTCTACACGCAAAACGACGAACAAATCATGAAAAATGAACACTCAGCGTTCATAAAACATAACAGTTAAATCCGACGACGCAAAAAATAATGTTGGCAGACGCTCCGTGCCATGTCAGCACTTCTTGACGCACAATGCGAGCGGCGCGGCGGGTCTGACACACATATATATCCTCTAACACATGGGTAAAACATGGGCTTGTAGTCTGGTAAAAGTGGTTAAAAGATCGAGAGGTAAAGAGAAGTCGGTTAATAATTATGAAGTTATCGGGAAATATCTCTATGTGTTTTAGTGAATACAGTTTTTCTAATTACTGGACTCTCGATGGTTTTCATTATCTTCATGCACGTTGGTTTCTAAATAATTTGCGATTGTACTTACTATAAAGTAAGGTATTCATACACTTATATTTAAACATTTCATTTCTGAATTTTTGTGCGTTATTGCGCCTTGAGAAATATGTATTATATTATAATCCCTACGTTATAAGTCCAGAGGATAAAGCAAATAAAAAAGTTATAAAAATATTTTAATGTTTCCTCTAGAAAGAATTGAATTTGAAATAATATTATCGTTACCATGAATAATGAATAATAAAATCCGGTGACTAGTTTCACAAGGAAGGAAAATGTGGGCCAAACAAAAAATTGATTGTAATAAATTTTATCATAGCTTATGTCGGGGGCTTAACGTTTCCGAAGTATTTTTATCTTCATCCGTCACGACTCCCCCGAGATTCCTCATAAACTTGTCTGGAGCATGATAATGACATAGACATATCAGAGAGATTTTGTAAGTAGATCTATCGAATTGTACAATATCACCAAATTTAAAAATATGATTTCTTGACGTGATTAACTTACTCCTCTGGAGGCATGTACACGTAGGAAAATAAATGTTAGCCCTCCTGCCTCTTCATTAATAAAATGATTAACAGTTTGGAGTTTGGGGTATGTGCAGATATTATAGTTATATAATCTTTTGTTGCTGTCACCTGTCTTGATAATAATTAGGAACAGAATCAATACAAAGGTTTAATCATTGTATAACGTGTTGTCTGATTATATTTACTTAATTATGCTTCTATTTTCTCCGTTTGACAATCCATACTAAAATAAAATTATAAATGCGAAAGTGTGTCTGTCCGTCTGTCTGTCTGTCTGTTACCTCTTCACGCCTAAACCACTGTACCGGTTTTGCTGAAATTTGTCATGGAGATTCTATGAGTCCCGGGAAAGGACATAGAATAATTTTTGTCCCGGAAAAATGTACGGTTCCCGCGCGATAAAAGAGTTTTAGCGCAACGGAGTTGCGGGCGTCATCTAATAATAATATAATTAGTTGCCCCTTCTACTATAGCACCTCGGGTAGGTTTAGTACTTGTTCAGGTCTTGATTTATCATAAAATACAAATGAACAAAATAATATTCGACTCACAACAATCGCAACACTTTTTCACATAAGAAAATAGAAAAATGCTCCACAAAATATATGTCTGTGGTCCACAGTAAAGTGTTTCTTTTTTCCCGTTGTACGAGATAAGCGCGTGGCTCGACTTATCTGTTTAAACTTTTGTTTTTACATCGCTGGGAGTTACACAATAGTCTACTCTTGATATGGATGCGAAAAACTATGCGCATAGAGAGTTTCAGTTTATGAGTGGATTTCAACAACTTGCATTTTTTATATAATTTTGGTGGAAATATTTGTTTCCAACAAAATTAGAGATTAGGTGTTTACGCGAAACTGGTACGACAACCACCACCTAGACGAGTTAGCTTGTGACAGAACGAAGTGAATGGCGTGTTTTTTATGCTTTAAGAATCAATGGTATTTTGTAAAAATAATGTTTTACACAACCTCTTACCCACCGGAATTGGAATATGCGAGAAAAATAATCTTAAAAAAAAAACTACGTGCACTAAAGTTATAACACATTAACTTAATTATAAACAAACCAAAACTCTACCGATATTCAAAATAACGACATGATATTATTGCCACAAGTAAAATATAATTTAAGTACACCAAAATTGCATAAAATCGGAGGTTTTGTGATAAAACGGTTTTCTTTCATTTCTGGCTGGAAACTAGTACGACCCACCCCACAGCCACCTCCTAAACGGGTTAGCGTGTGGCTGAATGAAGTAAATGGCATATTTTTTATGCTTAAGGGATCAATGGTATTTTGTAGAAACAACGTTTCGTAAATGAACCCCAAAATTGGTAAAATCTCCGCGACAGACCTAAACTGTGTCATAAAAACTCAACTACAGAACTTAGTCCAATAAAAATTAAATAATATTATCAAGAGTCAACTATATTAAACGACTACATAAAGATGAAAATCCAATCCAGTATCAAGTTTTTTGTAAATCAGTCTAGATATTGAGAAAAATAAGTCGACGACAAGCCACTAAATTGGAAATCACCTATTTATGTTTATTATCTTGGAAAATAAATTTATTTTAAAGTTATTTAAAATCAAAAATTAAAACCTTATCTTAAAACAATAGGATAGTTTTCAGCCTTGCCGCGCAAAAAGCGGTTTGGGTAATCCAGTCTTATAGATGTTCGTTTGAGGCAAGAAACATAGCATTGTTCTGATTATTGAAAACCTAAGATTGTAAAAAATATTGCTCCATGGATCACTTATAATTCTCTAAATTCACTGTAAACAAAATGAATTAATTAGTATGTGGTGCTAAATAATTATTGAGTTTATTTAACAGAATAATTATTGTTTCGCACTTACATTGCTCAGTTTACATACTAAAAATAGTAACATATAATTATTTATATATTTTATTTCAAAACATATTAATATTATATAGTTATTATTATTATGTTTTATTATACAGCTTATATTATTGTATTTTTCTTCACAATGATAAGATTAAAAGTACTTATCCTCTACGCTTATGATAAGGGCCTTAACAGTAATTTAAATTTTTTCCTGATTATTTTTTTTGCCCTTAACAGCACAAAGAATAAAAATGGTTTGACTGACGCTTATTTATCCTTAATGTGGTGCTTAAATCATTAAAATCAATTCGCAATCAGCAATCACTGTGCATTCATTATCATAAAATATTTAAATCACTGTTAAGTACGCCAGCCTGCTTTTGTCATCTCTGATTTTACGTTATTTTTAACGTTAACTTTAAGTAATTCAATGTATCGTCCTTTTCTGTCAAGCGACGTTTTAACGTGATAAAGACCATATTATTATATTAACAACAATTATAGAGGTAAGTACAACAATTTTACTAAACCATACAATAACAAAATTAAACTATTTGTATATCTAAATAGTATGTTTATAACGAAAAAAACCTAACACTCCCCGGCACAGTCGGCAATTATGCGTGCGACTAGACGTATTCAAATTATAATTGCATAAGTTGATAAAAAAATCGGCCAAGTGCGAGTCGAACTCGCGCATGAAGGGTTCCGTACCGTTATACAGCAAAAAATGCCCAAAATTTTAGTTTTTTGTATGGGAGCCCCCCTTAAAGTTTAAATTTTATTTTAAATTTGTTATTACTTATTAAATTGCACATATAACTGAGGATTTCGTGAAATTTTCAAGTGCCTATCTGTTGCCATTATCGACATAGAGTGAAAAAGGCCAAAAAAATCAAGTTTGTTGTATAGGAATATAAATTTCCCCCCTTGAATATAAATTTAATTTTGTTTTTAGTATTTGTTGTTATAGCGGCAACGGATATACACAATCTGTGAAAATTTGAGAAGTCTAGCTATAGCGGTTCTTGAGATACAGCCTAGAGACAGACAGACAGACAGACGGACAGACAGACAGACAAACGGACAGACAGACGGACAGACAACGAAGTCTCAGTAATAGGATCCCGTTTTTACCCTTTGGGTACGGAACCCTAAAAATGCTATGCAATAGCTTTACCGCGGCAGTCCCCGAGTGCCACGCGTATTATATTTTTAGTAAATTGGTACATTGAAACTCACTTAAGATTCCGATCTTCCGATCTTCTGATCTTCTGATTCTGGTCTCTTCATTATCCATGCCGTACGGTATGCTGACATCCAACCTAATTTTATTTTCGATAACTTTGGCCCACCACACATTCCCACCACTGTATCACCTGTGTCGCCAGGATCGACAGCGGTATCCAACCACGAAAACCCTTTGATATTATCTCAGGGAGCCCGAGGGACATGCGGTCCCAACATACCCGCTATCCTATAGCGGGTATGTTGGGACCCGCAACGAAATTAATCAGAAGAAAATAGGAGGAGTAGGAAGAATTCCAATTTCCCTCCCCATAAAAGCGGGAGACAGCACAAAGTTGCAGTGACCGAAAGTCAAAGAACTTAAGGGGGAGCACCACGGAAATAAGGTTAATAATTGTGACTCCTAACCTAAAGCTAAGTTAATATTGGAGTTTATTTTCGATAACTGTGGATTTTTTTTTTTTTGTTAGGAAATGCCCAATGTTTTATTTTTGGTAATTTACGTATAGAATCAATATAATACGCAGACATAAGACCCAAAATACATTTACTCTAATCAAATGTTCCAGGAAAATCGTTTTGAAATTGGAGTATCAATTACACGTCTCCGTAGAATTTTCCGTCTATTTATTCTTAATTATAATCCGACGAAATTAATTAAATGTGTAAACAGGAAACTTCTGGGTCATTTATTTGGGAAATTAATTTTGAATGTGTACTTTGGAATTTATGAAAAATAAATAAGTGAAATTGGTACTTGGAATTATATGTAGAAAATCTTTTTACTTTAAATATTATCTTAACACAAGATCTTGCTGCAGCTTCGTTTGCACAAGAAATATTCCTTTATTGTTCGGCAACCATACCTTTTGTCCTGAGTATGTAAGAGACCGACGTTACCTCTATGTCTATCTCTTTTTAGGGTTCCGTACCTCAAAAGGAAAAAACGGAACCCTTATAGGATCACTTTGTTGTCCGTCTGTCCGTCCGTCCGTCTGTCAAGACCCTTTTTCTCAGGAACGCGTGGAGGTATGAAGCTGAAATGTATATCAATTACTCAGGTCTACTGTCCCTTGAAGCTGTGAAAAAATCAAACTTCTAAGCCAACGCAATCAAAAGATACAGCCGTTTATGCCGCAAATTTTCGACACTTGCAAGGGAATCAAAACCTACAGGGTGCTTCCCGTGAACTCAGAATCTTGAAATTTGGTACGAAGCAACGTCTTATAGCATAGATAAAGGAAAAATTACGAAAACCATAAATTTTTAGTTACATCACATAATATATTTTTTTTTAATAGTTTTAAACTTACTACCCATTTCCTCATAAACGCGTAGAGGTATTAAATTGAAATTCATACCAAATACTCAGGTCTATAATACCTTTAAGCTGTAACAAAATCAAACTTTGTAAACCTTGCAGGTTTGAACGGAACCCTCGGTGCGCGAGTCCGACTCGCACTTGGCCGGTTTTTTTTAGGGTTCCGTACCCAAAGGGTAAAAACGGGGCCCTATTACTAAGACTTCGATGTCTGTCTGTCCATCTGTCTGTCTCCAGGCTGTATCTCAAGAACCGCTATAGCTATACTTCTAAAATTTTCACAGATTGTGTATATCTATTGCCGCTATAACAACAAATACTAAAAACAAAACAAATTAAATATTTAAGGGGGCTCCCATAAAAAAAACTTAATTTTTTTGCTATTTTTAGCTCGTTATCAATAATGGCAATAGGTAGGCACTTGAAATGTTCACAAAATACTCAGTTGTATTTATACTTTAATAATTAATAATAAAAATTAAATAAAATAAATAAGTAAGGGGGGGCTCCCATACTAAAAACACATTTTTACCTATTTTTGCTCTATAATGGTACGGAACCCTTCGTGCGCGAGTCCAACTCGCACTTGGCCGATTATTATTTTAAGGGAGATGACCATTGGTTTCCGATAACAGAATTTATGTGCGAACAAAGTCGCAAAAAACAGCTATCTTCTATATTATAATGTCTGTAATTCTGGTTTCACACTTTGAACAGATAACAAGCTCGTTTCAATGACGAAACAGTGATCAGTCTCAAGACGGGAGATTAGTCTTCACCCTAATTGGCAGAAGAGTCCTCTGACGGATGGATTTGTATAGCGATACTTTATACTCGCACCAATTTTGGACATAATTTTCCCAGTTCGACACGAGTTACAAGGTTACTTTGGATACTGTTGCTATCGTGATTAGTTAAGAAGTTATAAGTATAATTATTGATGTACAAACGCAGAAGTATAAACAAGGCCTTTGCACCCAATGTGGATGAATAAACTGTATTTACATAGCGAAGTAACCACTCTTCAAATACTGAAGTGCCTGGAACTTCGCCTGGAACAAGATTTTAAAATGTCCGTATGGTTGCTCAAGCACATAATATTATGATTATGACATTCTCGCAACATAGTCCAGATTAATAAGTAGGTCAATACGTCTGGGACTAACCATGTGTGGATTTCCTCACGATGTTACTTACCTTACAAACGTCCATATTTTGTACTCGAGATCAGAAAATGTCTAACTTTTTGTTGTATCTTTAATTGGTACCTAGCCGAGATCGAACCTGCACCCTTTCGAGTGTGAAACAAAGGAGTATAAAACTACATAAACTATTAAGGAATTTTTGTTTTACACACGAAAGCGCGTTTTCTGTATATGGCTTATTTAAAAATGCATAGCATCACATCACCTCGTCAAGTCGAATGCACATTGCAGCCACGTAACAAGGCGATGACTGACCCTTAAAACTAACAAATTATTTAATCCTAGATTACCAGTAGGTATGCCTCAAAGAATCATCAATACAAATCATTATACTTGACTAATATTAACTTCTGTTTTTGTTTAGGTTTCACAAACAAAATACATAATGACGGCCGGCCTAAGAGCATTACATAAATACCTTTTTTACGGTTTATACAGCATATTTTGTTTTATCGCGAACCAAATAAGAACAGTTAGTCATATCCTCAAACTAATTAATAGTTTGTGATTCAATAAAAAGTCAAGCAGAACAATTAAATAAAACAAGTTTGCGAAATCAATTAGCTGGCTAACAAGTTGGTATTGAGTTTATAAGCTCCTAATAGGATTTGTATGGCTCTTTGTGGTATTGTGTTCACGCATTTTTGTCCCCGATATATTATTTCGTTTCAAAATCTTTTTCATCAGCTTTCTCATCAAAATATAATCCCAGACACAAAAAATGAGAGTTTTATTCGGCAATTTTCTTGAATAATTGCTATCTTGGCTTTCAAAATTAATTATGTTCAATAGCATCGTTATGATAATGGGACTTGTTTTTTAATCTATTGCATAGCTTTTATAGCGGGCTTTGAGTGCGGCGACTGAATCAAGAAATTTCATTACGAAAAAAACCTAACACACCCCACTCCAGTGATGCGGCATTGCCAGACTTCGGCACGGTGTTTGTGTGCGTGTGACTAGACGTATGCGAATTATAATTGCGTAAGTTGACGAAAAATGTTATGCAATAGCTTTGCATCGAGTGCCACACGTATTTTTTTTCAATTATAAATGACTTGACTTTATAGCATTTGTAGAGGGGTTCCCAAACTTTTTCAGCCTGCGTCGCAGTTACACGTCGCGATATTTTGTCACGGCGCCCTACTTTACCTAGCTATTAGAAAAAGATACATAAATAAATCCCTTTAATTATTATAGTTACGTTAAGCAGGTAAATAATAATGAACAAATATTTAATCATCTACCTGCATTTACATAATTTACATTACAATTTTATTTTATAATATGTGTGGTTTTGGATAATAACTGAGGATTTCACGGCGCCCCTTTTGCCTTTCCACGGCGCACCAGGGCGCCTCGGCGTACACTTTGGGTATGGTATGGCCCCTGGTATAGATGAAAGTTTGTCTAAGAACTTATTAATCTTATATGAATTTAAACTGAAGTCTTACCCGCTGGAAGTAATTTGAATTACGTAAGCAATCTCCCCTATAATGAAATCAAATCATATGCATTATTTGAAGGAGCGCGCTTTACCTCATCTCCGTGGGCTCAACAGATCCCCTTATTTACATGTTCGAGTGGCAGGCCCGTACAATATCACAATATAAATAATATACAGTAGACAAACTTCAAGTGAAATCACAAGAATAGAGCGCACGCACATTTTTGTGGGTATTATCTTGAGTTCAAATAACTTTTAGAAGCATAATGATTTTATATCACGTCGCAAGCATAAAAATTGTATCTTCATTGCACAAGTTTGATTTAAAAAACACTCTGGCACGGTCCGCGTCTTTTACGGGGCGATTCCACCAAAGAAATGGAACGCGTTCAATGCACGCTGAACCGGTTCAAAACGTATAAGCGCGATTATAACATCGAATTGCATTTCACCAACATAAACTGAACGCGTTCACAGCAAATCCGAGTTTTATCTTCTGAACGCCCAATGTCCGAAGTTTAACGTCATAAAACCCGTCATAAAGCCCTGTCAGTGTACACTACAGTCAACGGCGGAACGAAAAACATAGATAAAAGAAATGTCAAGATGACAGTTTTAACACATGTGTTTGGTTGGTTTATGTATTGTTTCTTGCTATTTTGTTATTAAATTAACGTTACAAGGCTCCAAAATGATGAAAACATGTAAAATAATCGCGTGATGTCACGTAAACTTAGATTTTTTAATCGCGATCCAAAGAAGTTTGTTAAATCCATTTGAAACAGAACGAGAGTTACGTCACAGCGTGAACGCGTTTAATGAGGACTAAGTTTTATAAAACAAAGTTTTGAGTGTGCCTGGTGAAATCCCACCTAAGTCTACGTAACCCAGAAAAATACGGGCTTTAACCGCCTGGCTGCTGGATGGTACTCTGCTTACTATATACATTTGTATTATGACAATATAATTCAATAGACGTGAATTTAAATATTTTATTTTATGCAAAGGAATTTTGAGTACACTCGAAGACATGAAACGTTTAGCCCGAGTAGGATTGAAATTCAATTTTAATTTTATGTTTTATCATGAAATCTTTGCTTATAATTTTAACAAATTCATAAGTTTTTTTATTTTTTTATTTGGAGGTAGGAGTGTGAACTAAAGTAATTGAATTTAAGAATGGCGTTACAAATCACACAAGTCGCAAACGTGTACCTAGCTGCTTGTAGCTTAATTGAGCATTATTAAAACTTAATAAAACTGCTTAATTAAGTCATAAGTTACTCGTAAATATTTGTTGATTCATAATAATAACAAGTTATTCTGTCTCAACTTACCTCGCTCTACATTATTATCTTGGCATATTTGCCATGGATACGAAGTCATTAAATCCTGAAAATCAAATTAATTAAGCACAAGATGCTCTACTCAGATTACATACATGGTGTGAAACACTCGACAAGAAACATATTAAATTATAGTAATCTACATGAGCTTTTTGCTATATATTAGATATACCTGTGGTAGAGTCATTTAGTAGTTTAGCATCCCACAGAAACGCCGTTCTTTTTCAAATTATATGTAAACTGTAAAGGTCTTAAAGTACTGCATAAAAAGGTAATGTGCATTCAAAATTGCTTCAATAATATAATTAATTAGTTTGCCGTTTCCGATAATTATTAGCGGCATCACGTAAAAATAGCGATCAACAATCCACTAGCAATAATCGCGCGATCGATTGCTGGGTATAAAAAGCAATGATATAATGTAAGCGATCGATTGCAATCGTATTGTTTTGGCTGATACGTGATACGAAATTGCGATTTTGGAGCAACTATCGCGCAACAATTGCTATCGCATTGCTCTTGCAAGATACGTGACACGGCAGCGGACTTTGTACCAACGAATACAATATTATAGCCAAAATTAAAAGTCCATATATAGTACAGCTATAAGCCTGACTATTTTTGTAACACAAAGAACTAATGAAAATGTTATGTTAATTTCTCTCTATTATATTGTAACATTCTGTCCGTCTGTTCATTTACAACGCAAGCATCCTCTGCATAATATTGTTGTTTTCGCTAAAATTTTAAGCATTTATATTAAATTTTCTTAGCTAGTGTTGAACGTAGCGCGTATGGACGAAACAAATTGTATAAATTTTATATGACTATGGTCTGAACCACGTCTAGTCACAAAATTTTATTTATTTATTTAAATAAGAACACTTTATTATTAAAAAATTTTGACTTGCCTCATGGTTTCATTTTCAACAAAAGTTTCTATTGCATTAAAAAGTAGTTCTGTGGTCTGCGTCTGTGTTAAATGTTATCAAAATAGGTCTAATAACGTTGAAACCTTTTTATTGCTAATAAACAAACCATTCCACTTTATTTTGCTGAAGCAAAAAATACGTTTAATTAATATAACATTTTTCTTTCATAACCATCAAGTACCTACTTCATTCATAATTTCAATCAGCACGAACGAACATAAAATCCATAACCATAATTTCCACATAGAACCGCGGGCAGCGTCTAGTAAAACTTTATCACTCCATCTTCCTTTATTAGAGAATAGGCGCTCGTGCATACAAAAGCATATTGAATTCTCGATCGAACAATTTCCTACACAAATTTCTTTTAATTTTCCATTGTCAGGTCAAGTTTCCCGGACCCGGTCACGTCTCAGACGGCTGACGTAGGAAGATAAACTCACCTTCATTGTCAATTTTCTCGAGCCTCGAGAGCCCTCCTCGGGAAACAATGAAAGAAAAGTACCCTCGACTTTGTTGACTTTTCAAATGGTCCATTTGCTTGACGCTTAACGTCAAACAGGTAACGTTTTAATTGTGTAACGTAAAGTGAGGAAAGTGGAATCCGTATTGAAGGTTTTTGTCTGTTTGTCAAAACAACCGTAGATTTTTCCGGGATAAAAAACTGTATTAAGTCCCTTTTCGGGACTCAAAGTATGTCCGTACTAAATTTCATTCAAATTGGTTCGGCGACTACGAAAGTAGTGGTTATCTACGCATTATATACAGGGTGTAAGGAAACTAAGTGATAATACTTTAGGGTGTGTATCTGTTCCTTGTAGAGAGTTCACTATGAAAGTAGCAGCGCTGAAAGACCAATTTTTTTTTTTCACTTTTGTATGGGCAAGGGCCCGAGCGTCACGAGTTTCCCCATACAAAAGTGAAAAAAAAATTGTGGTAAATGCTTGCAGTTATCTAAGTGATGCTGAAATTTCCAAACTTTTATGTTAAAAATTCAGCAGTTCTGTTCAGTACCTTTGGATCCAGAGACACCTTCGTATGAAATTTCACTTACTTGTAACATAATTATGCTTGAGTTACTAGAAACAACATCTTAACCACCATATTGTGTGTTTTTATAAATTTCAAGAGTTTCCCTCGAATGCTTGTAGATCCCATCATCAGATCATCACCTTTGTAATAGTTGTACCAAATTCGTATAATACCCTATACAACAACAAAAGAATTTTCGAAATTGGTCCACTAACAGCGGAATAATCATCAAAGATATCTGTCTCGATGTAAAAAACTATGAAAAGCACTAATAATACTAATAATAGAGTCATAATGTGATGTTGCAAGATGTAAGGGTAAAGACGATGATAATGATTAATATAATGTACCATTAGCATATGCCTTCAATTCTTAAAACAACGTCGAAACCCCGAAACATGTGTCTATAAGGAGGCCGGAGATCTGTTCACCACCTTCGAACCATGGTATATCTTGGTGCAAAATCTAATTTTTTGGTAAGATTTACTTGGAATACTTCATTATTTATCCAAAATCACTATAATTTTCCATTTGAAATACTTCAGATTATGAGTCGAAATCACAATATCATCCAGATAAATGGGGTTTTAGTATAAAAAGCGAGGAATTCCCTCGATTTCTTATGGATCCCATCATCAAGTCACCTTTTTATGAACATGGTACCAAATTCGGATTAAACCCGATACAATAGCAAAAAATCTTGAAAATCTGTCCACAAACGGCGAAGTGATCGTTGAACATACAAAAAAAAAACAGACGAACATATATAACCTCCTCCTTTTTGGAAGTCGGTTAAAAAGGTTGTAAAACACCTTGCCGTCTACCAAAACTACTTCTAGATAATAGAGACATCTCGCCAATACTTTCATAACGTGAATTTAATCATGAAAAGCGGTCGATGACAGGCATTTCGGGCGGAGCTCTTGAAATCAATTTCCGCAGCCAAGTCGAAGCAAATCGGATAACAGCGGGCGGTGGGCGGCAGAAAATCGGCCGCCTTGGGCAACCTTCGGACAACGTCAAATTGGATTTTGACTTCTAGAAGATTTCACGTTTAAGAGCCCCCGTAGTCTACAGGCTTTTAGTCGGCCTATAGTTTGATCAAATTGTGGTTTCAAATATTTATTATCGGCCGATAGTAAACCATTTGTTGTGCGCCTTGCGTACCTTCTTCATATTGATTAATTTGTTAGACCTTTGGCCGACTCAAAGTCTGCAGTCTGCACTAAATTATTTTAAAAATGTTGATGTTCTTACTCGAGCATTAAGAATTCCCTTGCAAGTTTTCCTACCCATCGGCTGAAATAATGGCGCATTGAGCAGCTTCATTACTATAGCAAACATTGTCCTAATTTATATTCGCTTCAATCCCTGGCCTCGAAACGTTAATGCCTAGTCCTGGTACTCGGATATTATAAATTTATTTGCTTACTTTGTCTCCCCCCGGAAACCTTATGAAATGGAGACTTCATCTGTAATTTCGGCGACGCTGGCAGTCGGCCAAATTGGATTACAATTTCGCGATTAACAAGCCAAACGGAAGATTTTTATCTCGCCGAGCAATTGTTTAATCAAATCATAAATATATTTTCAAATAGAAATAAATGGGGTTGAATTTGTCTTTTGAAGTGACAAATTCGCTGCTATAATTGTTACAAAATATTGTGCTTCGTTACGCTTTTGTGATCTCGTTACGAAAAGCCCGTGCCGGAAATTGTTCTATTGATGAAAATGTTATTATCAGGTTATTTGCGTTTCATTAGGTATATTATACAGAGACAAACATTATTAGTACTAACATAATTTTAGTATCATCCATGTATATATTATTTGTATCATCTTAGAAACGCGAACTTATTTTTAAATTAGAAAGTTCGTTAAGGTGACGCCGCGTTAAAGTAAAAAATCGTTTTGGATATGTTTTAGATCGCTTGTTTTCTATGAGAGCCGGGCCGGCGTCTCATAGAAAATAAGAAATGGAAAGGGCGTAAGCGACAAAATGGTTTTTGTGGCGTAATTTAAAAACCATAAATATATTTAATATAAGCTATGGGCAAATCATAGTGTATGCTTGAACTAATTAAATCACTCTCCTCGGCAGTTGGCAAAATTAGAATCCCTGTTTTTATAGAGCTCTTTTTGATTATTTATTCTGTGTTATAAGAGTTGACCAATCGTGTTATGCTATGGGTCATTCAAAGATAAAGATATGATGAATACTGACAATGAACTTTAATTTCTTAGCTTTAGTCATTGTTGAGAAAAATCGATATCGCTGCAGCCAAATTATCAAGGCGTCACCTTAACTCGTTTCGTGGTTTAGTCCGTACTCACCGCCTCTTAAGTACAAATCCTTACCCATGAAAATTAAGTCGCTGAAGATCCGTCGCATAGTTTTCTGGTTGATGACTAAATTTGCTTTGTAAGAACTAAATGTCACATGCTTTATATTTTGCTTATTGAGAACTTATATACTTAGGATGATTTTAGTTTCAAGCTGACCGGTCTTACGAAATGTATGAATATTAGCGCACACCCATATGCGGTATCCTAAAACGTTTCTAAGAATTTCATACATCTCTGCAATAAGCGCCGACGGTCAGCGTGAGAAATACAAGGTGCAGTCACACCTAAAATAGTTTAAGATCCTATCTGTATCATGAATGATTATTATTTCGATTGAGCATCAAATTTTCCTTGTAACCAATTATATCTAACCAATAACAAAGACCGCAACTCTAGAAAAATATTTACATCCAACAAAATAAATATAACCGAAGAGAAAATGCAAAACGTCTTCCATTTTATCTATGGTATTAGATATTAAATTGAAGACGACTTAAAAAGATTCTTTTGCAATTTTCTTCAAATCCTCACAGCTTTCGTTTACTAAAAACAAACAACCCTTTGTTTAAAACAGGCTTTTCAGCAAAAAAATAGTATTGTTGGCGTTTCCTCACCACGAGTATTTTGCCTGTTATGTATTAACTAATTGAGAAAAAAAACAAGCATATAAAATAATTACAGTCTTACTTTCCACTCAGCGACGAACATTATTATTTACATAACCCCATAAATAATTATTTATCTATCAAACCTTTCATTAATTAATATTAAAGTATAATCATGTTTCGGATTGCAGCCGCTATTTAGTAAATTTTAAAATTTACGGTATTATTTAAAAGCTCTCCTTTATGCGTAACAAAACTTGACGCTGGCACTTATTTTAATAGTAATTTAAAAATTTAATTTTCAATGACTATTAAGCAAACACGAGACTCAGCACAGCGTAGCGCGGTTCAAGCAAGACATTGCCTGTCTCTATGGTTTACCATATTTAAAAATAGATACATACAGGTCAAAATCATAACCCTCCGTTTTTCTTCGTCGTAGTCGAGTAATTATGCGTAGCAGTGACTGCACTGTTAGCCGTACCGTATAGTCACGTCGGGCCTCGTCTCATCTCGTTTCGATGTAAACTGACCCTGATATTATTACATCACAAGCAATCCTGGTGAGGCAACACCCTTAACTATAACTCTGTAGAGCATATTTTCCTACAGACGTGTAGCTTATCTTTACTTAAGCATATTTTACGCCAACTTTTCTCCAGTATCTTCTTATAAGAATTAATAAAGGCGTTTATACATCTATATCATTAGTGTACCTCGCGTACGTTTTTATGAACTACTTCAATGTGAAATTGCTAACCTCGTTTAGCTAAGGCTGCCGGTGGAGAACGGAAATAGCGTCCTTATGTCCAGTTGGCAGGGTTCATTTTCGAGTGCTGGTATTAAGGATTGCGTGTCAAGCAACGGCAGCCCTCCAATTAAGGGGCAGGCTAAGTGGCATGAGTGCACGTAAGCAGGTCGGACTATATCATAACACGACTTTTAAACGAGCCTATGAACATAAATTTGTGTTTGAATCTGGGGGCACGGCAGTGCCCCCGCCAAGTCGAGCAAAAAAGCGGCACGGCCGTACCATCCTTTTCTCAAACCAATTCAGGCTCTTTTTGACCCCCCTATAACTTAAAAAACAACAAGCCTGAATTTTAGGTGCTAAGCAAGCATGGTATAAACACGGTATATTTAAAATTTCACTCAATTTGAACCAGTAGTTTAAGAATTGTAACTTAAACTTTCTTAATTTTGTCACTCACTGACTGACGAAGTGCCTTAGACTTTTAGTGATCGGTCAGTCAACCGATCACCAAAAGTCTAAGGCACTTCTAGCAGACATAGAACCTTCAAATTTAGAATATTATTAGTGTTTAGTGTCTAAATCAAGGGAAAACTTAAACATTTCATTATTTATGTCCTCTTTCTAGATACACTAACTTCGTGAATAACTTTGTAATCCCATACAAATGTACAGGATTACAAAGTTACATTTGCAGTTTATGAATCATTGTACCCGTACCATCGATATCGCCGGTGTATCATCGGTAGATAAATATCTAGTTAGTGTTTAGTGTTTTAATCACGGAAAAACCTAAACATTTAATAATTTCTGTCCAGTTTTCTAGACACATTAACTTCGTGAATAACTTTGTAATCCCATATAAATGTATAGGATCACAATGTTACATTTGCAGTTTATGAATCATTGATCGATATCTCCCGTACGTATAATGGAAGGAATAATAGTTGTAGATAGGTATCTATATATATGAGGTACTAGCTTGTGCCCGCGGCTTCGCTCGCGTGGAATTCGAAAATCGCGTGAAATACGAATATTCTTGTAAACCTCCATTGGAAACATGATGTTTTCCCGAGACCATAAGTGGCCTTTGTTACTCTCCATCCTTTCTACTAAGTCTATGCCAAAAATCAAGTCGATTGGTTGCTTCGTTAGATAGATTCAGGGAGTGGGCTTTGAGAAAAACTAGCTGAAGCTCAAGAAGTAGTACCTGAAAAGAAAAAGAGGAAGACTACCTACAAAAATAAGAAAATATCATGAGATACAGGTTTTAAGAAAAATCGTTATTGATATTCTAGAAGTAAAAGGTACCAAAAAGGAAAAAGTAGGACTCTACAAAAAGAAGTGAGATCCCATCAAAAACATGCATGTTTTTGATGGGATCAGCTTGTTTACGAAATTTTGTAACCGGCGAGCATTTGTTTCACTTTTTCCCCGCGGTAAAGATGGATGAAAATGACTTATTGAAGTTAAGACTTCGAAAAGTCTGTTTCATTTTTGCATAAAACTAACGCACATTTTGTGGAAATGGACCATTGGTCAAATGTCATGAAGCTTGGCTATTGACCTCCAAGTTTGAGGGTTCGAAGTTTGGTTAGAATTATTTTAAATACAGGTATTTTTCCTAGTTAGTAGAAATTGGCTCACGTGACACCGATACACAAATCAGGGAGGATAGAGGATATTACTTACTATAGGCCGGTATCAATTCTCTCTATTCCAGGAAAAATTCTTGAAACTTTTGTACAGCGTAAAATGTACTCCCATGTTAAACACTGGCAACATCGGATTGTGTATTTACAATCTGTGAAAATTTAAGAAGTCTAGCTATAGCGGTTCTTGAGTTACAGGCTACAGCCTCGAGACAGACGGACAGACGGACAGATATCGAAGTCTCAGTAATAGGGTCCCGTTTTTACCCTTTGGGTACGGAACCCTAAAAATGACAAGAATTCCAACAAGCTGAGCATCTGATGGTATATAAGATGGTTACCTAGTGTTTTGTATATTTATAAAATATATATAATCAATCAGCATAATTCCAACAAAAGTCAAAACAGACAGACAGGCCGACACGCTTCCGCATTTATAACATAACATTTTGCGTAACATCTTTACAATCCACTTATTTTATGTCCATGTCTACACAATTACGCTACATCGCGTGACTTACCTTTATTCCCAAAGTAATACACAAAAGTATTGATTAATGGACCGTATTATAGTTTGTTACACCCGCTATTAATACTCATTTTATTATGATACATGAATAAAAATACTAGATGACGCCCGCAAATCCGTTGCACCAAAATTCGTTCATAATATGTCCTTTCCATGGACTCGAAGTGTCTCCATGCCAAGTAACAAACAGACTTTTTTCATTT
Source organism: Cyaniris semiargus (assembly GCA_905187585.1). Taxonomy (NCBI): domain Eukaryota; kingdom Metazoa; phylum Arthropoda; class Insecta; order Lepidoptera; family Lycaenidae; genus Cyaniris; species Cyaniris semiargus. The sequence goes on from LR994551.1 coordinate 4,178,326, forward strand.
ATAATATTAATATGTATGAAACACGAGGTACTCTCATCAGTACTAACAATGCTCTTCAATTATACGGAATAGAAATGAAAACAAATCATAAACTGTTGCTTCACGCGCACTCAAATAAGGCAAAAAAGTTTCCTGCACTAGTTTACATCAATTTTTACAACGCTTTATAACTTTCCAACGACGCCAAATGGCGCGCAATATGCCTCTATTTTTGCATTTGAATGCGAAAAATTAATCGCTTGTTATACAACGGAACAAATAACTCTTGTTTAAATATTTGAAGCATAAATGAAAATACTGTTCATCATCATCGTCATTATTGAGCTTTCGTCATACTGACAAGGCTTTGTTGCCTACTACATTATGACTTTAATCTTCACCGAAGTCGCGGAGGCTTTGATGTACCCATAGTTTCTAAAAGGTCGCTGTGCAGAAGTACCACCGAGCTTAAATAGGTAAGGCTGTATCCACTTTTCGGGTGCAGCGAGTCCTGCATATCCGCATCGGGAGTCCCCAATCCATCAAAGAATACATGCAAGCCTTATCAAACTTCAAACAGTACCCAACATTTAAGATTTAGTATTACATCCCCTAAATGTTTGGGCACGTTTTCAAAAAACGCCACCCATAACATTCTCAGGGTCTTAAGTATAACGTATATTTTAAGAAGTAGGTATACTCTATAATTTATTATAATCTTATTTATTCATACCACTATAAATCAAACCTGCACGTAATTTTGAATAAAGAAATTTGTTACTTGTCGTCATATTTTTATTTTAATTACAAGAAAATGGCACTTCAAATAGTTTTTGCAGAATCAATGCTAGTTTTCGGCTGATTGCGGTCGGTTTCCAATTTGCCTTTGTTCCACGAATGTATGGCAAAGTTCGCAAAGTTCGTAACGAGGTTATAAGTTGGAATTTGCCGAATTAGATTGTGTTGTGGAATTACACGTGTTGTAAGATTGAATCCGGAATTGTAGAAATGTTTAACTTTTGTTGTTTGTACCATAGTATAATATAATGTCATCGACGATACAATTATTATTTGTGAAATAAAATAATATTATGAATTCTGAAAGTGCTAGTAGATAGTAATTAATTATTAAGGGCCTGTTTCACCACTTCCTGATAAGTGCTGGATAGGCTATCCACCACTTAACTTGACAGAGTATGGAGAATCTGTCAAAAAAGTTGTGGATAGCCTATCCGGCACTTTATCAGGACGTGGTGAAGCAGGCCCTAAATGTGAAAAACAAAATTTAAAATGTAGTAACGATACAGTTTAAAAATTGAAATATAATTCACTAATAAATTTCGAATTATTCCCTTGTAGGTACAGACAAATACAATAAGGGCCTGTTTCACCACTTCCTGATAAGTGCCGGATAGGCTATCCACCACTTTACTAGACAGATAGAGTATGGAGAATCTGTCAAATAAGTTCTGGATAGCCTATCCGGCACTTTATCAGGAAGTGGTGAAACAGGCCTTTAATATATAATATTTATCTGCAACTACAGAATGGTATTTGTCAGGAACTAAAAGATATTCCATGTTCATAAATACACAACATTTAAAAAAAAAATTATTATTCTAATTCAACAGCGCTGTAAAACTAACAGTCCATAAAAATAACTAAGGAAAGTACACCACTTTCCTTGAAATGAAATAAAATAGGAAACCGCTGCGAATAAATATCACGAACTTTTCTCTCCCGGACAATATTTATTTTTAATTCGAACAAGAAAAGGAATCTCGGAAAACAATAAGCTTCAATTACAATGCATTAAATCGAGTGAATTGCAAATGAATTAAATAAAATGTTTTAAAATGCAAATGTTAAGAGCTAAAAATGATTGACATGGAAACCTTACTTTCATACTTCCATTCCATTATAAATGTGAACGTAGTGTCTTTCTGTAGGTCTTTGTGTGACCTCTTCAGGCTTTAACCACTAAACGAATTTTGATGAGGCATGGACATATTTTGGGTCCCGGTAAAGGACTTTCTTTTAGTTTTTACTAGATGACGCCCGCAATTCCGTTAAGGCCAGGTAGTCCCTAATTTACATGACTTTGAATCAATAATAAACAAACAAATAGTGACTTTTAAAAGCCAAAAAAATACACATTGTTGTTTACTTAAGGGAAATAATAAAACGAGCGAATAAAAAATTACTTTGCGACTGATGATGAACATACTGTTTTAATAACATGAGCGGTATGAATTTGAGTAAGCGAAAAATAAACTAAACTAACGACTAATATTTATTTATAATAAAATCCAGAACGAGCTTACAAAAAGGTGGATTATGATTAATCTATTTCAGATATTAAAATTCTATCCGAGCGACTGTATTACTAAGTGAGCGACTGGAAATACATAGCGGGCAACTTCAATATTAAAGATAGATTCAATTTTTCTAAGTGAGGTTATACATTACGAACTACTAAAAAGTTCACTTTGAGCAAACTTTTGTGAGCTGCTTTATTAATGATTATTGGTTACTGATATTCTATTTGAGGGTTTATATTTTATATTTTAATACGTGTTTTAATGAAAATCTCGAAAGTGAATAACTATTAGAGATGAAAAGGAAACGAGCAAACGGGTCACCTGATGGAAAGCAACTACAACGCTACATAAGAAGAGCTGCAGGTGCGTTGCCGGCCTTTTAAGAGGGAATACGCTCTCTTCTTGAAGGTTTGCAGGTCGTATTGGTCCGGACTCCGGAAATACTGCAGTTAGTGACAGTTCGTTCCAGAGTATCTATACACTATAGTCCTTACTCTAAGGTTCACCCCCTTACTAATAAAAATATTTACACGAGCAAGGGCCTGTTTCACCACTTCCTGATAAAGTGCCGGATAGGCTATCCGAAACTTATTTGGCAGATTATCCATACTCTATCTGTCAAATTAAGTGGTGGATAGCCTATCCGGCACTTATCAGGAAGTGGTGAAACAGCCCGTAATTAAACTAGGTTTGTTTTCTTTGTCTCCTTAGATCAGGCATAATATGACAGCCAAAGACAGTCAAATCTAAACGCAGCGTATAACATCATACTAATAAAATCTTTATTAGTAAGAGTTTTAAGGCAAGGATGTTCCTAAAATTAGCAGGTCGATGTCTGTCAGTACGAATATCGACGTAAAGGACATTAAAATAACATTCATATCAGCGCGCCTTGTACAGTGGCGGTTACGACGCTCGCCGCGTTCTTGATAGGACGAAATAGGATAAAATTATACATTTTATTTTATTTTTTTAATGACCGAATCATTTAAAAAAAAAACTATTCGATTATTTTGTTAGAACTATAAAGACGCTATCCTTTTTGTAAAAAAAAAATCATATCATTGTCATTGAAAATTACAAGATGTTCGAATTTGAAGTGTATTTTTATGGTGATATTCAAGATTTTTTTACATAATTACCATGCCATTTTTCAATGTTCTGTTCGGTTATTTTGTTACTTTGTTTCTTTTTGAGTCTGCATCAATTTTGGTGTAAGAGAATTCCAAATAATTTCTTCAGACTGGAAGCTTAAAAATCAGTCTTTTCGAACTGGACTCGCCTTAAAGTATGGCGCCCTATTTTATTACTACTTCTTATACCGTTGACATAAAGCTTATATCAAAGGGAAAATAACTTTAAACGGACCGTAGCGAGTGGCGGGAAATTACATTCTGTCAAGTTTCCAAGATGGCGCGTAATGATATAACACTTTGTAATTAGCTGCGAAAAAGCGCAATTTTATTCGTAAACAAAATTAACATTCCTGCAGTTACTGTTTAAAGTCTTAACTAAGACTATCTATTTCTTGAGCAATCATCTTATATTTAAGTAGGTAAGTTAAAAATAAAATGTATGAACTATTATATAGAGTGCGAATACCAATTTGAAGGTTCCTATCTAAAATGATTTAACTTAATTTAAAAAATATAATATATTCTAAGCGCCTTACGGCCGCACACAGATAAATTTTGATGACTATACTTAACGTTAATTTAATGTTTTATTTTATTTTATTGAAAAGCATTGAGCACTATTCATTTTCTGTTAAAGTCTTCATTCAATTATTAAGAATAATGGTTAAATCAGACCGCAACGCGAAGCGTAGATGCATTTTTAAGTATGGATTTGACAGATTTCAACTGCGTGAGACGTCTTGCCAATCTGTCAATTCAGTACAGACATGCATCTACGCGTCACGTTGCGGTCTGAATTGACCCTAGTCCCTAAGTAGGTATATCATTACGCTGTGGCTGTTAAAATTATCTTCGTGATTTCTGTTAAATATGTCCATTGACCGTAGTCTTAAGGCGAGGACTTATCTCAATTCCAAACGATAACCTTGCACACAACCAAAGACCAAGCGTGTACGCATCGCAATAAGATGCATTTTAGCTCAGCATAAAATTGTAGTATTTAGGGGCGGATTTTCTCTATTTTTCATGTGTTTTTTAAATATCTTTCTAAATAAATATTAAGAAAAAAGATTATTCGGTTCAGACCTTTTTAAAATAGATTCATTAACAATTTATTAAAATAAAATGTAAGTTATTCTTGTTAATACTTATATTTCGGTGACAAAGAGTTTTGTCGGAGGTGAGTTTGTAAATTAATTACAGCGAAAGTATTATTTTTTATTAAAATGTTTTTGATTTAAGCCCTTTTAAATATTGTGCTCTATATCTCATATTTTTTTACATTTCGTTATTATATTGGAACTAGGTAAATCGGGTATCAAGAAATAACAAAATGGAGTTTCAGCCCGCCTTAATCGCAATTATTGCAACGTATTTTTTTTTTCAAAATAGCTTGTTTAAATTCAAGTAACGAAACCCCGATGCTATTTAACGTGGCCATAAAAATACAAAAGCAATTACATGCTTTTGGGCGATAACTCGTTAATATCCTGGTTGTTTAAAATTTACAATTTCAGAAGTTATAGCATCCTCGTTAAGCGGATTAAAAATGAGTTATTTTCAATAATTGCTACCGCTGCTGCTATTTTAATGATTTCTGTTTCCCTTATTTCGGATAAAATTTAAATTTTAATTATTTGAATCAATTACTTTTATTAACTTCATCAGAAATATGTATTTACTTTTTGCTCTTGGAAATAGCGATGTAGCAAGTGAAGTTTGCATATTATAATTAAGTATTATTTACCATTAAGTAAAAAATATTGTTGAACTGAACTGCAGTCATATACCACTAACTAAATACTCCTATTTAACATCAACATCGAAGTACTATGTAATATAATATTATTATAATAGGTGGCTCTGGTCTAACAGGAAAAAGTTAGATAAGACACAGCTACATATTTACGACAAGAAATATATTAGTAGACATTTCTATAAAAGTTTCCTGTAAATTAAATGGAATATTTCTACTAAGAAAATGATTCTGAATGTCGCCAATTAAGAACATCATTAACAATACCACCAGACACGGTGCACAATATGAATTTACGCAGTAGCGTAACTCATTTGTGAAGGCGAAATAAATTTCTTGCAACACAGTGAGTAGTGACAAGTTTTGAACGCTCGAGACGTGATACACTATCGTTTTGCTCCCTAACCACCACACCACACGCATTGTTATAGTTACAGTTATGGTCAAAGTTAAGGTTATAGTTAAGGTTAACTTTAACTTTATCTTTAAAAATGACCACAGAATTTGACAGATGTCAGTTACTAAAGTTAATGAAGTTGAGAGTATAAAAATGAATTATCCATTCAAATTGACAGGAAAAATAATTTGTTATAGCAACACTGTGACCCTTATGTCAAATTTAACTTTAGCGAAATTGCACGGTTAAAGTTATCGTCAAATATGGCGTCCATTCTTGACTTTAACCAGAGATTTGACAGTTCATTTGACATTTCGTTATAGTTAAAATTAAAGTTGTAGTTTAAAAAAGTTGGTGCAACCCACCCTAAAGCTTTCTGAAAACACGCTTATGTGTGCGTGCGCTTGATTCAGGCGGTCTAGTTTGAAGATTATTTTACTCCTACTGCATTATATTTATACTGTGGCGGTGCATCGCATGTTTAGGACACATTCGCCCAGTTTCCGCCGTGCTCCATTTTCATACATTATTTATGGACTACAAAATGGCAGCATTTGAAATTTTTCACGCGCTCCCGATATGATTTTTGCACCATTGAAATCGAAATTAAGTTCACAATGCTGCAGCCAGGAATATTTCTGGTACATTTTATTGTAAACATTTATTATTTTGTGTGGATCATCGGAAATCATTAGTAGCATCGTTAGATTTCCGAAGGACATGACTCGGCAGCTGCATTGTGTGATCGTTTGTAAGGAAAATATTATAGTGGGATCGTAAGAAAATTATACACTGAAATTTCATACACTTGAAGACGAGTCTCTAACTGAACCTTTCCATGAACATTATTTATTGTTTGTCTTATAGCATAGAAACAGCACTAAAAGGCCATCATATCCTCAGTTATAACGAAAATCCACATTACTTCGTTCCATTTAGGTTTTGGACTGCGGACTTAACTTCTAACACCGTTGTAGAAGCCAATTAATGCATCTACAATTATTATTTCATAATGCTCTGGTTTTTGTCTCACAATAGTACCTTACATCTAAATAAATAGAAAATAATTATAAATTTAGTTAATCTCGCTAAAGCTCGAAAACGGCTGAACCAATTTGGCTAATTTTAGTCTTGATATATTCGTGGAAGTCCAGGGAAGGTTTACATTAGGAGGAAAGTGATACGAAGTTCACCGGGTCATCTAGTACGTCCAGTAGCGGCGTTATGGGTGCGACACTGGGCAACCGCCCAGGGCGCCGGATATAAAGGGGCGCCGAACGCAAACAAAAGGGGCGCCGCCTTTTTTAGCACTACCAGCACCCGGGCGCCGAAGAAATCTCGCCCAGGGCGCTGGTAGTGCTAAAACCGGCCCTGAGTACGTCTATTATACATATTTAAGTGTTACTGAGAACCCCGAATTCCGTAACACAGATATAGATACACAAGCCACATCAGTACAGCACGGTCGATTACGGATGGGCGTGTAAACACGGCACCAGCTGCAGTGTCTAATCTCAGCAGATTTGGGGAGAGCAAACAACTGATACGGGCTTGTTAATGTTTAGTTGGCTGTAGTTTTTACACCAACATCCATACACCAACATTCAAGTTAGATCTTATTTTGAAGCTTTGTGCCGTTATTGGGATGTTTAAAAAAATTTTACGCTTGTATGGTTAAATATAAACACGTAAAGGACTGATGGAGACGCTCCTTAGGAACGTAAATAATATCATCCACTCTTTCAACCCGTGAAAATGTATGCCTGCTAGTGATGTTTAGAATTTAAACAGGTAAATCTTTCAGTAACAAAATATCAAATACGATGCTCTCTGACCCATCAGACAAGAAAGCCTGAAGTGGTAACAGACCCATATGTTACCTCTTCAGGCTCAAACGGCTTTAGTATGGAAATACTTTAAATCCCGGAAAATATTAAAGAATTGGTTTAACTACACCTAATTGTACAAAACCCGCGCGATAAATAGATTTCCGTCCAAATTGATTTGGCAACATATAACCTATAGCTATACCTACTAGAGTATCTAATTTCAAAAATTGCAACAAAAAATATATATGAAATTTCTCGACGCAAAACGTTTCGTGTCGATAAGCAATGAACGTCAGGCTGATAGGCAGCGATTTTTGCGGCGAACCCAGCAGGTGTAGGTATCAATAAACGAGAATTTCGATCAAGAAATTTGCCGATTAATAGCGGTAGCCACGTTTCTGCCAGCAACATGGAATTTTTGCTTTTCTGCTCAACGAATACTCTAGAACTTTTAAGATGTAGTATTGCAAAGAATAAGATCGATTGAAAATCTGTTCTAAAATATTATGAGATCCATTTAAGGCTTTCAAAACTAACCATATAATTCTGAATTCCGGTTTTGTCGAGCCAGTTAGTCGTGATCTGTCGGTTGGGCTTGATATAAGCGGACCGAATTGCGTAGGGTTGCCATCTGCCCATGAATAATTTTCTCTGATATAGGCAAAGGCAGCACTCGATTAGGCGTAAGATAACTATCGTTCAACAGAGCCATTTAGCCATGCAATTCAATTTAGCTTGTCTGCAGTTGTTGCGATCCTATAAAAAATGTCCTGGTAAAAATTCCGATCCATTAATCAAGCTTAGAATACGCCGCAGTGACATCATAAATTATGCATAATACACTTTATTTCGTGCGATCAGCAATAATACTGAGCTGTGTACAAATCCTCCTGTAAATAAGCAGGCTTAAGCCAGATTACGCGAATATGTTCCCTATCATGCCCCCGGTGTTATCAGAGCCGGATGTTTTTCGCGTTATATTTCTCAAGTGGCGTTTTTGTATATGCGCATAATTACATCAGTTTTCTCGTTACATTTCTTCTTCCTCTCATTGTGTTTCTTCTTGCTGAGTGTCAACCTGTAGGAATTTGCTGGTGACCACTTTCCGACATGTACGACCCCTGGCAGAATAAAAAGCGTCGTGAAGGCCGGTCATTACTCTCTCGACTATAATATCTAACTCCCCTGGCCTTTTAAGTACATTCCAGGGAATACATTGTGTGTATTTTAGGTATAGATATACAGTTACATCTAAAGTTTTTACATCGTGATATGTGTTGACATCATTATAGGTCACCTTAGCAAACTACAGAAGCTATCTCAGTCAGAAAATGTCTAGTAACTTTTATATCTTAACTACTCAATCACGCAAAAGAAATTATGAATGTAAACGCGAGCGCTTTGCATCCACTTTCCGAGAGTAAATAAACAAAAGACTCTACATAAATACAAGTTTATATTAATAGTGATGTCTGCAACCACTGCTGTTCAGTGTTTCCATACAGTATTCACCCAGCTATTCCCTGTTTCACCCGCTTTTACCTGGTTCACCTGCTTTTGCCTGTTTTACTCGCGTTCACCTGCTTTTGCGTTCACCCATTTCACCCATTACTCCCTTGATGTAAAGCCTACTTAGCTAATGATAGCGAACCGCGGTTTCCGCGCGCCGGACTCGCTTTCATTATTTCAACGAATAATTTATCAATTGAAATGTTTTTACTACAGTGCATTAAAATAGGTTCGTTATTAACCATATCGGAAACCTCCGCGAAACGTTCGTGACCACTTCGACTATTGTTGTCTGGTGGTGGTATCGGTTTTGAAATAAAATTGAATACATGCAATTTTATTGTGCACAAAATTAAATACATTTTGAAAGTATTGTGTCTGCGATACTTTTACATGTTACTCAAAATGTATCAAAAATCAAAATCTAAGTTAGGCTAGAAGCTTGGCAATTCCTCTGTCTCAGATGCTTCCGATGTGCCACCATGGCCGTAAGCATCGATTAATGGTAAGTAGGCACCTGGAGAACGTCGGTTTGGCGTCTAACGTTAGGAGATAGGTATAAGTGCTAGGGAAAGAAAAAGCAATTCGAAAATCGAGGAGTCAAATGAAACTAAAGGCCATATTTTAATACTTCAGGTAACTCTAACTCTCTCTATTAGCCTTCGAAGCCGTACCACAACTTATATTATTGATATAATCCAACTTATCAACGGATCTAATTAAGTTAATAGTATTAGGGTTTTCTATCAATAAAAGTAATTATTTTATTAACGTAAACATCCAATGACACCGTAAACGAGGCTGTAACAGAATACGGAGCGTTTATAAAGCGGAGTATGCTAATCTCGTTAATTAGAGTCTGCCGTCATTTGGGGCCGAGAAAAATACGTGGCCGGCTGAAATATGGCCGACATTAATATTGTCCGCACTTCCTCCCTGTTTACCGGCCTCCGACCACAGCCAGAGCCGAACATTAAAAACATCTGGATCAAAAGAAAACCTCATTAGGCCAATTATTTTAATTTCGGGGCTAACGGGGCCCGATTTAAAAATTACATTTAATTACTTTGGCGACTTCGCGACCGCGATTCCGCTGATGGTCGTATTATTTTAATGAAAGGAGGTCGGAGCAAAAATTACAAGGAAAATTTAAGTTTTATTCGCTCAAAGTGCAAATCCCTGCAGCGGTGGAGTGGAGCGTTCTGTAAATCAGCTGTTCTGTGGAGATTTATGTGCGAATAAAATGGCCGCATTTATTTATTGTTGTTTCAATTTTGCGCGCTAGCACATTATTAATTGTGAATTAATGCAAATCGGGTATTGTATTGTAATATAATTAATAGCCCATAAGACTTAATTGTTGTTCAATAATGTAAACATAATAGCGAAGTAAATCTTTGATGATGCGTGCGCAATTAAATTAATTAATATCAATAATGGGATTATTATCTCCCTTTAACTTTATTTTTAAAGAAGAAAATTGCTGTAGATAAATGTTGAAAACAATGTTAAAAATTAGAACTAACAGTAGAAAAACTAGAACTAATATAGTGCTATACAGAACGAGTGTACCAGTTAAAGTTTGTAATAGTGCTACTATTACAAACTTTAACTGGTTCTTAATTTTCCCAATCAGAACCTTTAATCTACTCACAAGCTTACAATAACTTAACAATCCTCATATGACTTTAGAGTTAAGAGACTAAGTTCAAATTCCTATTCTTAGTTGACTTACGTAAAACAAACAGCCCAGAGCGATACAAATACAACTGATCCAGTGCAAAAGCTAAACCTGTGTCGGAAACTTAAATATGATTTGATCCAGGGTCCTGATTCTCTTACCTCTAACAAAATTCATAATGGCTCCCACGCCGTTTTTAGTGACGCTGGCGAGTTTTATTCATACCAGACCAGGAGTGATTTAACAGCACTTTCTTTTTCTTTACTCTCATTAATGGATTTTTTTTGGATGATCACTCTGCATTGTTCTAACCAAACTTGGAAACAACATTTTCCAACGCGAATATCGATCCCTGATATTCATAAGCAACGGACGAACAGACGAAGAATGCGCGCGAGTAAAATAGCCTGCGATGGAAATTAAATTAGGTATTTGAGAATCAGGGCCAAGCGCCTCGAGTTAAAAGCAACAATTACGTCTTGTTGACTTCATTATATTGTTTTCCGTCCAGCCGGCCCCAATTTCGACTATTTGTTGCTTAAATTATATTAACTTGTACTAACTAGCCTACCTTCCTGTTTAAATTAAAAAAAAAACAATGCTGACTTGTTATTTTACAATAATTTTAAAGAATTAAGTGAAGCCATTTTAACCTCAGAAAGTGGTTTTGTTTTTCAAGTAATTGTTTATTTTTTATGACATTAATCAGAAAACAAGCAGATGAATTACCTGGTAGCAAGCGATAGCCGTCAGCCACACGGTTGCGTCCTGGTCTTGCGGAACACAACATCAGCATAGATTCACGCTGGTTTTCTTGAGGTCGAGCCGTATAATTTATGTCTAAGTGCAACTCTCCCACGTTCAAATGTAGGTATATAGCGTGGCAAAATCTGAAAGCCTAAAGCTGAGAACACACTTTCAAATAGTGATCGACAATAAACGCTTTGAATTGAATGAAAAAGAAGATGTAGATACAGATGTAATAATAAAAACTGGTACTGTATTTTTATTTGAAGAAAACATACCAAGGGATTGTGTTACAGATATAGTGGTCATTTACAATAATTAGGTCGGCATGACGCGCTGTTCGTGGGTTTTGTCATGACATCACTATCATCATCATTAATTCCCAATCACATAATGAACGTTTTATGACAACTAGCTTTATGTTGGATTTATCGGTCTGACATGCGGTATAAATGATGTATCTGGTGGTTTTTACTAGCAAATTGATGATCATTACTATCCATTATAATTATTCTTGCCATTAGTATTATTACTACACTCAGTCAAATATTTTGGCTCTGGTATTGTAAAAATAGAATATTAATTTGAAGTACGTTATTATTTGTATATATACGAAAATGTTTAATATTAGGAGATATTATAGCATACTAGACATTGACACGGCAAAAAAAGTTGCAACGATTACTTTCATCCTAACTTGTGATTTTTGGATACGCCTATGATATGTAAATAGCAGTAATACACATTTGTTATTGCAGATATATACTGATAATATAAAAGATGCAAAATTATGTCTGTCTTTTACCTCTTCAAGCTGAATCCACAGAACCGATTAAGATGAAATTTGGTATGGTTACATTGAGTGCGGTCAGAATCATAAAAATATTTTATTTTCATTCCTCAAAAATATAGAAACGGTTTTAGAACAATACATGCCTCGGCCAACATCTAACTGATAATAAAATATATAACTTGATAACTTTGTATTATGTTCAGCTTTAATATAACTGTATCGGAAAATAATTGACATACTTATTAATAACAAATATCATGACCATCATGCCCCTAGAATAATAGGCTGCATTATCTTATAACAATTACGAAATATTTTGTCTGTCTACCTACTATGAAGGATATTCCCTAAGGGCGAAGCCAAACGAGCGTAATTTATGAGTTGTGAGTCGCAGAATTTCGGTTCGGCAGAATTCTGGTGCATTCAGTTTCATACAAAAGTCCTGTTTGTTTCACACGAGCGTAATTTTGTGAGTCATGATTTGTATGAAAAGATATTCACGCGGCAGAAATTCTGCGACTCACAACTCACAAATTACGCTCGTTTGGCTTCACCCTAAGAGTACCGCGGTATTTGTTAGCACGACGCCTGTGATATAATATTAGCTGTGACACAATATAACTGTACATTAGTACGCGACGCGACGCCTCGCGAGCGTGTCAGCGTGTAATGCATTCCAGAGCGCTTTCCCTCGCACCTCGTTCTAAATAACTCTGCCAATAGAACGCATTCATTGGGTATAATGTACGAGAAATGAACGGTCTGAACACTGAGAGAACGATCATTCGGGTTCGGGCATTTTGTCTCGAGTCAGTCGACGGACGTCACGTGTTGACGACTCTAAGGCCCGTATTTTTGGTCAGTACTCAAGATGCATCTCAGTCTCAAGACACGGTTCAGGCTCTGTGATTGGTTGGCTGTCAGAATTTGGGCCAATCACAGAGCCGAACCGCATCTTGAGACCGGGTCGCATCTTAAGTACTGACCAAAACTACGGGCCTAAACTTCCAAAACTATCACCTGTAGCCAGGTATCAGGTAAAATCAAGCAATAGGAACTGGGACATCGTTGTCTTCAAATCTTTTGGAGACTCGTCCACCTTCAAAAAGGGCTAAAACTAACATCCTAATTGTAAAGTTTTTTTTTTTTTAATGAAAAATATGATTAGCAAAATGCAAGTTGTCAGAACTAAACCAGTAGAATCACTTACGAAGTTGGCTTCTATTTGGTTTTAAACAACTTCATGTCTGAGTTGTGTATTTAATTACTTCATTTTAATATAAATTTGGAAAAAATTGGCTAAGTAAATAATATTTCAGATATTATTTAACTTTTAGCGTGACCGTTCTATAATCTACTGGAAAAAAAAAGTAAACTATTGTGTTCTAGGCAACTACGCTAGGGGATTTAAAAACCTTTAAAATTTCAAACAAATTTTTTTTTCAGTTGGCTCGCGGGCTATGGCTGCAGTTCTAACAGGAATTCTATTCCAAAATTTTTCTTAAATCTTTATACTACTCTATACATAAAGGAAGTGTTCGAAAATTCATTTCAAGTGCATCGTGCACTTAAAATGGATTTTTGGGCGGCTTCTGTCCTACCTGACAATGGCATGTTCATTGATCAATTAAATTAATAGTTCGTAACTTTGACGTTCTGATAATTGAATGATGCTCTTTAGAATATTTACCCCTTGTGCAAAAAACTACGCGTGGGGCGAGGGTTAGATCGGGTTGGATCTTTAGGTTGAACAAGAATTATTCTTTTTTGTTTTGAATGATAACTATACTTAAGGCTTTATTATAATTTATAATATAAAGACTTTTATTAATTAATTAAAATAAGACTATAAATTTTTGTCTAGAGAATGCAGAAAAGACAGATATTTGATATTATAAGACCCATATTTAGCATATTTTGGCATATTTGCTCTAATTTGAATCGAATTGAAAATTACCATCTCGAATTCCTTGTAATTGCCTTCTCCATTACAGCAGTTCAGCAGTTCCAGTAATTACTAGACGCAAACGCCTAGAACCTAAATTAAGTGCTGGCTATTGATCGCCTAACCTTTGCTGTAACGATCTAGAGCAGGGTTGGCTTCAAATTACTTGAAAATAGGGTTGACGATAAAAACACACTCCTAATGTTCCTAATTAATGTGAAATGAAGTAGGTACTGTGAATCATTCAAAGCGATAGATTTAGCTCATATACATTTCTGTAAAAACGTAATAGTCATATTATACAGGGTGTAACAAAAATAAGTGATAATACTTTAGGGTGTGTACGTGTTCCTTGTAGAGAGTTCACTGTGAAAGTAGCAGCGCTGAAAGACGATTTTTAGGGTTCCGTAGCCAAATAGCAAAAAACGGAACCCTTATAGATTCGTCATGTCTGTCTGTCTGTCTGTCTGTCCGTATGTCACAGTCACTTTTCTCCGAAACTATAAGAGCTATACTATTGAAATTTGGTAAGTAGATGTAGTCTGTGAACCGCATCAAGATTTTGATACAATAATGGAAAAATTATTAAAAAATTTAGGGGTCCCCATAGGTACAACTAAATCAAAAATTTTTTTTTTTCATCTTACCTATGCGTGTGGGGTATCTATGGATAGGTCTTTAAAAATCATATTGAGTTTTCTAATATCATTTTTTTCTAACCTGAATAGTTTGCGAGAGAGACTCTTCCAAAGTGCTAAAATGTGTCCGCCCCCCCCCCCCCCCCTCCTCTTACTTCTAAAGTAGGGGCATGATAAGTCTAAAAAAAATATATGATGTACTTTACTATAAAAACTACCAACGAAAATTAGTTTGAACGAAATCTAGCAAGTAGTTTTTTTTTTTTTATACGTCATAAATGGTAAACTTACTTTAATTTTGGCTTCCTCGACTACTGCTTTTATTGAGCAGAATACTAGTCATAGTTTTAACGAATTGGAATATGTTCCAAATATTTCTTTAAATTAGATATTAAGACAATAGAGGAAATCTCTTGCAGAAACAAATCAACTTTAAATAGTCAAAATCCTACCAATAACTTAATAGATTCAAGTATAGTAAGTAATAATAATTGTAATTTAATTAATCTGGTGCGTCAGAATTTACAAGGTATGGTAGGTAAAGAACTTGAAATTGAGTTATTTTTGAAGGAATTTAACATTGATATTATGTGTATATCTGAACATTGGTTCAGATCGCATGAACTCATTTTCAATTTCAATGATCACCAGATAGCTAGTTCGTTCAGTAGAGAAAATGCCATTAGAGGCGGCTCTCTAATTTTAATCAGAAACAATTTGAAATTTAAGGAACGTAAAGATATTGTGAGTCTCTCTACTGAACGAATAATAGAAGTGGCCTGCATAGAGCTGAGCCATCTAATAATTGTGAGCATATACAGGCCTCCATCAGGGTTATACGATTCTTTTGAAGTAACAATGGAACAAATTTTGTCAAAAATATGTGCATCGAACAAAAAAGTTATTATATGTGGTGATTTTAACATTAATTTATTAGATTTAACATCCACTACTGTTAGATTCACATCTTTATTTCAATCGTATAACCTTAACAGTTTATTTCAGGAACCTACAAGAGTCTGTGAGACTACAGCCACTTGTATTGACAAATATATTTACTAATATTATTCCTGTTACAAAAGAAATAATTAATAAGCTAAGTTCTGATCACTGTGGACAAATAGCTTCTTTTAATATGAATTGTGACAGTGATGCGAAGAAAAGTCTTGTGTTTATTCCTGTGACCACAAAACGTATTGAGCAATTTAGAAGTAAATTAAATTCAAATATCCATTTATCGGATAGGTCACATAGCTCTGATAAAGCTTTTAATAAATTATTTAAGGTGATAAGAACTCAATTTAATTCAATATTTACTTCTAAAACGGTTAGAAACAGTAATAAAAAAGCTAAATTTATTGAATGGGCAACAAAAGGAATTAAAATTAGTAGGAAAAGATTATATGAACTATATGATGAAAGTTGTATTAACAATAGTGAAGTATTTAAAGCATATGTTAAAAACTACTCTAAAACCTTTAGAAAAGTTTGTAAAGCTGCAAAAGCCCTGTACATACAAAATAAAATTAAGAACTCTAAAAATAAAATAAAAACAACATGGCAGGTAATAGCTGATGAGACTGGAAATGTATCCTGTCGCAACTCTGATTTTGAACTATACTTTGAAAATAAAAAGATTACTAATGATCAAGAAGTTGCGACGGTCTTTGAAAAGTTTTTTGCTGACATTCCGGTCTCAACGACTAAAAATTTAAATTCTTCACCAGAAGCTGCCGAAAAGCTACTCAGAGACAATGTAAAGGAGTGTGATGTCAATTTTAAGTTTAGAGAAATTAACCCCAGTGATATTATTGATACCTTTAAATTGTTGAATATAAAAAATACTGCTGATCTCTGGGGCATGTCTACAAAAATTATTAAATCAATGCATAAAAAATTGTGTTTTTCGTGACTTAATGAAACATAGCAAGGTTGTTCCTTTATTCAAAGCCGGAAGTAAATCGAATCCCACGAATTTCAGGCCTATATCGATTCTACCGACCTTTAGTAAAATATTTGAAAAAAATATTTTAAAACAATTACTAGTACATTTTAATTCAAATAATTTGCTACACGATAACCAATACGGATTTACTAAGGGTCGATCCACAACGGATGCTGGTATAGGACTTCTTTGTAGTATTTTTGAAGCTTGGGAGGAGTCGCAAGATGCCTTAGGTGTGTTTTGCGATCTCTCCAAAGCCTTCGATTGTGTTGAGCATGCTACATTGATCAGGAAACTGCGCCACTACGGCATAAAGGACTCTGCTCTCAGCCTTTTGACTTCTTACCTTAAAAATAGGACTCAAAGAGTTGAGGTAAATGGTAAAAGGTCCAATGGAACCAAAATAGAATTAGGTGTCCCACAGGGATCTATATTAGGCCCATTTCTTTTTCTCATCTATATAAATGACTTACCTTATCTAGTAAAGGATAATAATAATGAGATAGTGCTTTTTGCTGATGACACTTCACTTATTTTTAAAGTGAAGCGACAACAGTCGAACTACGACGAGGTAAACAGTGCTCTCTCAAAAATAGTACATTGGTTTAATGTTAATAACTTACTATTAAATTCTAGTAAAACTAAATGTATAAAGTTTACTTTGCCCAATGTTCGGCAAGTCCAAACCAATGTACTATTAAATGATGAGAAGATGAATTTGGTAGATAACACTGTATTCCTAGGTATTACACTTGACAGTAAATTACAGTGGGGTCCTCACATTGCTAATCTTGCAGGTAGGCTCAGTTCTGCAGCATATGCAAAAATTAGAGAAATTTCTGACGAAGACACGGCACGATTAGTATATTTTAGTTATTTTCATATTAGGATGTCATATGGAATCCTTTTATGGGGAAACGCTGCCGACATTAATACAATATTTGTGCTGCAGAAGCGAGCCATACGTTCTATTTATAAAATGTCTCTTTTAGAATCTCTGAGAGATAAATTTAAAGAAATTGGTATTCGAACTGTTGCTTCTCAATACATTTTGGATAATGTAATATATGTTAGAAAAAATATAAGTAAATTTAAAGATAAAAGTGACATTCACTGTAGAAATACTAGAAATAAGCACAAGCTAGATATGCCGGTGATCAGACTTAGTAAAGTCAGTAAATCCTTTAAAGGTCAATATGCCTTTACAATAAAATCCCAGAAAACGTTCAAAATCTTTCCATTAATAAATTTAAAAAAGTAGTCAAAGAGCGTTTGTGTTCCAAAGCCTATTATAAGGTCAATGATTTCATAAACGATGGCACATCTTGGGAGTAGGATGGCTTCTTGCAAGGCTACTTCTACATTAGTGTATGACTTACAATTATGTTGACATTGTATAATTTTAAGTTACAACATTGTAAATTTTATTTAAAAGATTAATTTTTTTCTCACTTTTTTTGGTAAAAAAGTAGGCCCCGTGCGAGTTTCTTACGCCGGTTCTTCTCGACGGGTTAGTTCCCGAACCGGTGGTAGGCACCATGTTGTATCAACATTCTGAAAGCATTTTTTTAAAATCTATTCAGAAATAAAACTATTTTTATTTATTTATTTATTTATTTAACTTTCAATAAATCAACTGAAATATAAAAATAAATCAAAAACCTTTTAATTTCATAAAAATAAACCTTATTGCTGCTGCGGAACCCTTCATGGGCGAGTCCAACTCGCACTTGACCGGTTTTTTTTTTTCACTTTTGTATGGGGAAACTCGTGACGCTCGGGCCCTTGCCCATACAAAAGTGAAAAAAAAAATTCGTCTTTCAGCGCTGCTACTTTCACAGTGAAGTCTCTACCAGGAACACGTACACATCCTAAAGTATTATCACTTATTTTTGTTACACACTGTATAGCAAGTTATTACACTAAGTACCGCACTCAGAGGCGAATATTAATTATTTAACTATAATATAATTAAATGCAAAGATTTTGACATAGGCCCCATACATTATTATCTGTCAAACTCTTCATTAATTTAATTCAATTGAAGGTTAATCATTTAACGTCTCTGAGTACGGCCGTTAAGAAGGAACGCGGGTGCAGTAGAATTTAAACGAAGAAACTATTGCCATAGCGCTTCACTCTGCACCGGCACGTGTATTGTGATAGAGACAGATACAGTAAATCGAGGTAAGGTAGTCCTTTGATTCCTCCTTCAAAATAGAGACTATCTAATTATTTATTTTTTTAAATATCTTCAGGAAGAGCTATGCTTCTACATTTTTATTTTATCTTTAAGATCTTTCAAATTTGTTTAATGGTCGGTGGATTGGCGGGGTACGGGGCATTCATTTTTTGCGTTTTTTGAAGGGTCATATTTTTTTATTTATTAGTAAATTTAGAAAAAATCGAACTTAGAGGCATAGATGTCCAGGGAGTAAATTGAGGAATACGTTTGTATGGAAAAACAGTGCTAGCGTACCCTCTTAAGGTGATATCAGACGGGTCATTTTTGTTCATTTTCGTCTTTCATTTTGCATCTTTCACTCCAAGTGACACATCTAAACACAAAATGAAACATTAGTGCCGAATGAATTCATTAGTAAACCGATCCAACTGTGTTGGATATTGTAATTCGGTATCTTTCACTCCCACTCCGAATGAACGAGAAATGAACGGTCTGAACACTGAGAGAACGATCATTCGGGTTTGGCCATTTTGTCTCGAGTCCTGCGACCCTAGCATGGCTACAGTAGAAATGCGAAAGTATAGAAAAACTGTGGAGATAAACTGGAGGTGCCGTTCCGATCTTTACCGCGGCTAGCCGCGACCGACAAAAATTCAAATAAAATACCACTTTATGACATAGACTATAGTATCTGTCATAAAGTAGGATTTTATTTGAATGTGGCCATGCTAGGGTCGCTGTAGTCGACGGACGTCACGTGTTGACAACTCTTAGAGACAATTCCGTGCATCGCGACCGTCGTCGTAAGCCGCGCGCGGCCTACGACTGTCGTCGGCCGCTCGCGACAATAGTCATTGTATGAAAATGTATGGCACCGCTTCCGAGGCCCGTGACAGACGTGACGTCCGTCGACTACAGCGACCCTAGCATGGCCACATTCAAATAAAATCCTACTTTATGACAGAGACTATAGTCTATGTCATAAACAGTCGTAGGCCGCGCGCGGCTTACGACGGTCGCGATGCACGGAATTGTACCTTTAACTTACAAAACTATCACTTGTAGCCAGGTATCTTAGTACAATTTGAAGTTTTGTTCGGTTAGGTATGCTGTCTCTCATCAAAGTATCAGCTTAACGTCTGGAAAAGCATTATCGTTAATTTTAAAGATCTGTAAAAATTCTTACATCGACACAATATGGGGTTGCTGATTTTCAAACGTAATAATATAATAATAGTGCTTGTTTTTGCAATTAAATAATAAAAAAAATAAATGTCACCAACTCATCACTCATCAGCTAATGATAGGTTTCGTTATGTAAGTAGCAAGTAATAACTGATACAAAGTAAAAACTTCTTAGTTGAAGTTCAAGCATTATTATGAGGCAATTAATACTAAGTAACAACATTAAGAAATTTTAATGAGTTTGATAGTAGGCTCTACATCACATAAATTAACCAATTTTTATCCATTCCAAAAAGTTCAGTTAACACACAGAGCTCTGAGCAAAAAGTATAATTAGTAAATTAAATAATTATTTAAACAAACGCTTAAACAATGACTAACGTTAACCATTAGTATGTCATTTGTTTTAAGCAAATAGATAAATGAATATCGTAACGTACAGAATTTATACTAGAGGTGTTTGGAAAAAAGAACTCAACTTTATAACAAATAATTTAATATTATAAAATTTAACAATATTAACGATATTGGAACCCGTTCTATCCGCTTTCGTAGCCGCATATGAAAATAAATTAAACGAAGTATACATAATTTAAGAACCTAAAATATATTAAGTATACAACCATTTTTTAACAAACATCAAAAACATTCTGAACTCGTAAAATTCTGTATTTACTGGTAATTTAGTTTTATCGAAACTCTATATTAACATCATAGAGTCAAAGACAATTTTTTTGTGCCCGTACCATTTTTAGGGTTCCGTACCCAAAGGGTAAAAACGGGACCCTATTACTAAGACTTCGTTGTCTGTCCGTCTGTATGTCTCCAGGCTGTATCTCAAGAACCGCTATAGCTAGAGTTCTGTAATTTTCACAGATTGTGTATATTGATTGCCGCTATAACAACAAATACTGAAAACAAAATAAAATTAATATTTAAGGGAGCCCCCCTTACAACAAACGTGATTTTTTTGGCCTTTATTGCTCGATATCTATAATGACAACAGGCAGGCAGTTGAAATTTTCACAGAATCCTCAATTTTATATGTACTTTAATAATTAATAATAAAATTAAAGTAAAATAAAAATTTAAGGGGGGCTCCCATACAAAAACAACTTTTGGACTATTTTTTCTCTATAACGATACGGAACCCTTCATGCGCGAGTCCGACTCGCACTTGGCCGATTTTTTTAACATACAATTTTAGAAGATTTCGTTGCGTTTATGAGTAGAATATATTTTAAACACATCACCATTCACCATATTAATAATCCTTAGAGCCAGTCCACACGGCGCGTTGCGTCAGCGTTGCGTCGACGCAGCGCTGCCGTTTGAGGCATAGCCGGCCACACGGGCGCTGCGCCATCGCAGCGTTAATATCACAAAGCAGTCTTAACGTCAACACCCCCTCCCGCTTCGTTTCGGGGGCTGCTGTCCGTCATGTGTGCGTTGCGACGACGCAGCGCGCCGTGTGAACACCTCGGTTATTTGTATGTAAAACAACGCAACGGCAGCGCTGCGTCGACGCAACGCTGACGCAACGCGCTGTGTGGACTGGCTCTTACGCACCAATAATTTCGTGTAGATTCAACGTAGATAACTAGGGTTCAAATTCCAAAGTTCATTGACAGCGAAGCCAACAATTATTATTATCTATCAAACAAACCGTTTTCCTATTCTGTTCAGCGCCTATTTTTAGGCGTAAGTAGCATCGTTACAGTAAATAGTTTATGTACAAATCGTTAAGTAAAGATAAAATATCACATATTTACATTACTTAGGAATATCATCATAACCTAAATAGGTTCTCACTAAATTGAGCATCATAACTTCAATGACCGAGAAATTATTTTTTCTGTCTCCTCCCATAGTTGACTAGCGATTTTTTCGTCCCTAGAAATTTTGGACGGCTGCTTCACGCGACAGTCGCTGAAGTAGAGTCCACTAATGTCCTTGACCTCGGGAGAAACCGCCAAGTAGATCGAAGTCTGAGACGCTTCCCACGTGGTCTGATACAAGAAACCTAAGATTAAATTAACTATACCTCTAACGAGCCCGTTCTTAATGTTTCTAAAGAGATTGGTGCTCGCCACACCGGGGTGTAACGCGTTCACTGTCACCCCCGTGCCACTCAACCTCTTGCTCAATTCCAAGGTCATTAGATTTATGTAGAGCTTGCTGTTGGAGTAGACTAAGTAGTCGCTCCAGTACTTCTCCATGTTCAAGTTCTCAAAGTCCATTTCCGCGTATTTGTGCATCATTGACGAAACATTGATTATTCTACTGGGAGCCGACGACTTGAGCAGAGGTAGACAGAGCTTGGTGAGCAGAAACGGGCCGAAGTAGTTGACTTGCATGCCGATGTGATTGCCGTCGACAGTTTTTGTGTTGCCAAGGCCACCGGCGCCGGCGTTGTTGATAAGAACGTCGAGGCGTTTCTCGGTTTTCTCTAAGTCGTCCACGAATTCACGGATAGATTTGAACGACGCTAGATCCAGGCGTTTGCATTGAACATCATTGTTACCGGTTTCCCTGATAATTTCATCCTTCGCTGCCTCTCCTCTGGGGACACTGCGACAGGCTATGATAATCTTGGCGCCGCGCTCGGCCAAGTTCTTGGCCGTCTCCATGCCGATGCCACTGTTGCCGCCGGTGATCACCACCACCTTCCCGAACATGTGAGCCCCGGACCTGCATATTCCGCACGTCAGCTTCTGGTACGCCTTGTACACCAGCATCAAACACACGAAGCCGACTAATATAGTCCACAGTATCATTTTAATGGAATATTTAATGCGCCCCGACCTTGCGCGTTTAAATCAATAGCAGTCACTCCACGTCATTCACGGCTGGCATATAATTTATTATTACAGCGCAGATAAGATACGGTATGTTAAAGTACCGGCACAGGCAGCTCGGTGACGGACTATTTACGTACTAACCGTGGCTAGCCACACGCGCGACGCGTACGCAACTCTTTCGTCACGCCATTATTGATGTCAAAACCTGCCAAGTTCGAGCCGCGTAACTAGGTCGCTGACAATAAACTGACTCAGCTATTTGGATCCACCTCAACTCCGAGCGGGCATGAATGAATGCAGTGTGTATTCCCAAGTGGAATTTTCTATGCAACAAACGACTAGGTTCTCTGAGAATTTTCCCAGTATTTCCAATTACCATTTTACTAGACGTATCCTGTATTTATCAAACTTTAACTTTAAAACATTTACGGAACCTTTCGGGTCTTTCGGAAAGTTAAATAGTTCAAGTTGTATAAAAACATGCATTATTAATACGTTAGTAGGTAGTAGCTAGATATACCAGTATGATAGTCATACATAAGTCACACGTTCCAACAGAACAAACAGTTTATTGACCTAAATTGTATGGGTAGTAACCAAACTGAATGTAGTAAGTATTTAATTAGAGCCTCGTTATCGTCTTATGTATGAAACGATTAATTAAAATATAGAGTATGAAAATGACGTAAGCATGGCAAAAACATGTTTTTAGTTTTTGGAATTTTCACAGATTGTGTATTTCTGTTTCCGCTATAACAACAAATACTAAAAATGAAATGAAAATAATTTTTAAGGGGGGCTCCCATACAACGAACGTGATTTTTTTTACCTTTTTTGCTCGATATCAATAATGTCAAAAGGCAGGCACTTAAAATGTTCACAAAATACTTAATTATGCGTGTACTTTAATAAATAAAAAAATAAAATAAATATTTAAAGGGGGCTCCCATGCAAAAAACACATTTTTTGCCTATTTTTGCTATATAACGGTACGGAACCCTTCGTGCGCGGGTCTGACTCGCACTTGGCCGATTTTTTTATCTTGTTTTCTTTGGTATAACCTCTAAATATCGTCTTCCTGTACTGTTTGTTTTGTGTTAGCAATGTCAGTGAAAAGTATGCTTGGAGCTCGAAACCACAAGGTTCCCCCGCAGCTTCTATCTTAAATGGGGTAAACAGTAAATTAAATAACTTCAAATCAAAATAATAATACTACTCTATCATATTATTTTACAGTTCTATAATACTCCATCAAAATAATTATATTCTACTCTCTCAGACTCTATCAAATTGTACAGTGCTACAAGGATCTTCTGGCACTTACATGACAGTGTCATGGGGTCGTGACTCCGAAGTAGCTTGTCACTCAAAATGACACTAACGAAAATTTATTAATCATGCATTTTATTATTCGTAGCTCATGCATAATCATATTTTACAAATATGAAAAATCCTTTTTAAATGACATAGATCAGTGGGCATAGCTTACATAACCTTTGAATTCATAAATTTTACTACCTACATATTGTTTAAGAAAAACGAAGAAAAGGTTATGGCGACGCTAATCAAGTAATTTTTGCTGTGCAGATAAAATATCAATTTCAAAGTGCCGAAGATGTTATTTATACTCGAATATAAACTTTATTAGCATTGCGGACGACTTAATTTTATTTGCTCCGTTTTTTTTTTTATTAGGGTTCCGTACCCAAAGGGTAAAAACGGGACCCTATTACTGAGACTTCGATGTCTGTCCGTCTGTCCGTCTGTCTCCATGCTGTTACTCAAGAAGCGCTATAGCTAGACTTCTGAAATTTTCACAGATTGTGTATTTCTGTTGCCGCTATAACAACAAATACTAAAAACAAAATAAAATAAATATTTAAGGGGGGCTCCTATACAACAAACGTGATTTTTTTGGCCTTTTTTGCTCGTAATCAATAATGGTAGCAGCTAGGCACTTGAAATACTCACAATATTCTTAATTATATTTGTAATTCAATAATTAATAATAAAATTAAAAGAAAATAAATATTTAAGGGGGGCTCCCATACAAAAAACACAATTTTTGCCAACTTTCGCTTAATAACGGTACGGAACCCTTCGTGCGCGAGTTCAACTCGCACTTGGCCGATTTTATTTCTTTTCTTATTGCATAACTAATCAGTTGAAAAATTTTTAGGTACCAGCATGCAAGTTATTAAAACTGATTGTGATTATATTTCATTAAAATTTTTTTCTTTCACTTTCAAAAAAAAAACAATTATAATATATAAAAGTACACAATACATAATATAAGAACACCCTAAAAAATCAAGATAATCAGTCAGGCTGTTCGAGCGATTTAAACATCTAGTATCTACATAAAAATCTTACAAGGAGTAAAACTTTTTATGTAAGGGACTTTATATGGGTTTAATCAATGCTATACAAGTTATACGGCGTAGTGGTACTTAAACCCGATTTTATGTAAGGGCTCATTCGCCCTTTATAAAATTGTCCGGCCAATAAAATCGGCGGAGTTTACGATCTTGTTAAGACCTATAATTGTTGAACTTAGGCGAGGCTTTGCCGCACAATTGGCGGTTTATCCTTTCCTTGAGCTCTCGAATTGGGTCATTATTCGAACCCGTCTTATGTTAAGGAACGTTAAAAAACAATTTGGATATGACTGACTTGTTCAACAGCCACTATCTTATAAAGCGTCACTTATGTAGCAAATTTACTTTTTTTTTTTTTGCAAAAAACAGCAAGTTTTGGCGATATAAAATGAAACAACTTTTTCACACTCGTTGTATCTCAAGAACCGCTATAGCTAGAATGCTGAAATATTCACAGAATGTGTATATCTGTTGCCGCTATAACAACAAATACTAAAAAGAAAATAAAATTAATATTAAAGGAGGGCTCTCACACAAGAAACGTGATTTTTTTGGCCTTTTTTGCTCGTCAGGCACTTTTAGGCTAGGCACTTGAAATTTTCACAAAATCCTTAAAATTTATTGTAAATACTAGGGAGGGACTACTTTATTTGAAACACACGGCAATTGATAGACAATTTCATTTGCTACATATTTGCCGTTAGAATTTATTTTATGTCAGTTTTAAACTAAGATAAGTAAAAAAAAATAGGGTTTTGGTGCGATCTCGGCAACGCGGCAAATGTATGGTCAAGGTCGTTTGCTCGGGGGACGGCTTTAATTTAAATTGATGATGATGAACGTCTATTTAGATAAAAAGTGTACTTTTTCTAATATCTTATCAACGGCTTTCAAAACCTTTGATAATATGATTATATTATCAAAGGTTTTGAAAGCCGTTGATAATCCTCTTAAAATATAGATAGCATAAAATTATCACAATAAACAAAACAAAACAAGGAAATATGGTATGAGAGACAAAAAGTGTAACTACATAAAAATAATAGTTTAAATAATCGGTCAAGTGCGAGTCGGACTCGTGCACGAAGGGTTCCGTACCGTTATAAAGCGAAAGTTGGCAAAAAATTGTGTATTTTGTATGGCAGCCCCCCTTAAATATTTTTATTTTATTTTTGAAATTAATTATTAAATAACAAATATAATTAAGGACTTTGTGAAAATTTCAAGTGCCTAGCTGTTGTCATTATTGATTACGAGCAAAAAAGGAAAAAAAAAACCCGTTTCTTGTATGGGAGCCCCCCTTAAATATTAAATTTATTTTGTTTTTAGTATTTGTTGTTATAGCGGCAACAGATATACACAATCTGTGAAAATTTCAGAAGTATAGCTATAGCGGTTCTTGAGTTACAGCCTAGAGACAGACAGACACACAGACAGACAGACAGACAGACAGACGGACAGACGGACAGACAACGAAGTCTTAGTAATAGGGTCCCATTTTTACTCTTTGCGTACGGAACCCTAAAAAACTAAAAAACACGCTAATTATTGCATTGTAATTGGCTCTTAATACGTATGCAAAGTTTCGAATTAATTTTTCGACTACAGCTGGAAATGACTACTTTTTTGGCAAGAAGATTAGATTATAATTAGTTTTTGGTGAGAACAGGTTAAAAGGCGAAACAAAAACTACTATGAAGATTTATACATAAAACATATGTGTTGAATTTTTTAGGGTCGGAACCCAAAGGGTAAAAACGAGAACCTATTACTAAGACTTCGATGTCTGTCCATCTGTCTGTCTGTGTGTCTCCAGGCTGTATGTAATTCAAGAACCTCTATAGCTAGACTTCTGAAATTTTCACAGATTATGTATATCTGTTGCCGCTATAACATCAAATACTAAAAACAAAATAAATTAAATATTTAAGGGGGGCTCCCATACAACAAACGTGATTTTTTTGCTATTTTTTGCTCGATATCAATAACGGCAACACATAGGCACTTGAAATATTCACGAAATACTCAGTTGTATTTGTAATTTAATAAAAATAATAAAATTTAAATAAATTAAATAATTAATGGGGGCTCCCATACAAAAAAACACAATTTTCAGCCTATTTTTGCTCTATTGTGGTACGGAATCCTTCGTGCGCGAGTCCAACTCGCACTTGTACGATTTTATTTCCTACTTTTAACAATGCCAGACTTACCACTAACCTTGACAATGATACGTACAAAGGCAGCTTGCCTTAATCATTCGAACAATCGTTTTAGAACTACTGACGTATCTAGAGTCCTTATCCTTAATTAGATGACCAAGCAGGCGGTTGCCAATCAATAGCTCCATTATGTTATTACTCTAAGTGCACCAGCTGAGCTGATTTCTCCCATAATTTTCTTGAAAGATCCATATCAGTAGCTGTATCGCTCATTTTAACTTCTTTGCAATCTACAAAATAGCATCCACTTACATCCGTCAGTTCAGGTGACGTAGCTAAATAAATGACGGTCTGTGCACCCATCTTACAATCTTTAGTAAATATTTTACTCAAGTGGAAGGCAATTTTTGCTATTCCATCCGAACGTACAATATTACTTCTCACTGCGCCTGGATGTACCGCATTAGCCGTAACACCAGAGTCACGCAAACGACGATCTAATTCCACAGTCATGAGCATAAGGTACAATTTTGATGTAGCGTACATAAGATATTTTGCAATCCAACTTGTTCGCTCCAAATTTAAATCATCCAGATCTATTCGGCCGAGCCTATATATCACCGATGAAACATTTACTATGCGACTTTCGGGAGTCTTTTTGAGCAGCGGTAGAAGTAGGTTGGTCAAAAGGAATGGACCAAAATAGTTTATTTGTAATTCAGCAACGAGTCCATCTTCTGTAATTTCGTAAGCGCCACAAAAAATTCCTGCATTGTTAATTAGAACATCCAATTGTTCTTCGGTTTTAAATACGTTTTCCGCAAATTGTCTTATAGATTTAAAGCTGGCGAGGTCCAAACAATGATAAAATACATTATTATTACCCGACCCAGCGACGATCTTAGCTCTGGCGTCCATTCCATTTTTCTGGTTTCGATTAGCTATGATCACCCGCGCTCCTCTCTGCGCCAAGTCCATTGCCGCTTCGAACCCGATCCCAGAACTTCCTCCGGTCACTATCACTACTTTGCCAACTAAATGATTACTGTTTTCACATCGTCCTGCACTTAATTTATTGTACATATACAGAGCAATTACAAATAAAGTTAATGCTAGTACAATAACCAGGAACATTTTTCGTGGCTTGTATTTAATCGCTATACAGATATCGACATTGCTTCTTCACTGTGACTCACTCTGTAATGTAACTACCGCAGCACTAATATCCAGTAATGTAATTTTATTTATAAAATCGTTATCTTAAATAGCGATTACAAGGTGTAACAAAACTAAGTGATAATACTTTAGGGTGTGTATGTGTTCCTTGTAGAGATTTCACTGTGAAAATAGCAGCGCTGAAAGAGCCATTTTTTCACTTTTGTATGGACAAGCGCCCCAGCGTCAAGAGTTTCCACATACAAAAGTAAAAAAAAAATTGGTATTTCAACGCTGCTACTTTCACAGTGAACTCATAACGAGGAACACCTATACACCCTAAAGTATTATCACTTAGTTTTGTTACACCCTGTAGAATATTTAAACTGATTAACGCACTTGTTTGTTTTTTTTTTTTTTTTTGTAGAGAATATCGTCTAATTCACATTCAAAATTACTTTAAAAAACAAAAACAGTTAAATTACACTCTTCGAGAAATTTAACTTGCAAACAAAACTTTAAATATCTACACCATCTCACGTTTGATGAGACTGAACAACTGCTAATAACTATAAAATAACACGTAAATTATTTTAAACTAAGTTACAAATAGTATAATATTCTAATCTATTTATTAAGAGCCTACTGTCAAAACGCTAGCCCGCCTACACACACCGCTATCCTCCAATCGTGATACAATGATTCCATAAATCGTGCTTCCGGGCAATATGCTTTACGCTGCAGCTAATAGTGAACAATATCGCGTCACAACGGTTCCCGCATTATAGCACGAAAGTAAAGGTCGTAAGTCCTAAAAATGTTTTTTGATGATTACTTAAAAATTAAATTCGATACTAATATTTCCTTTAGCTATTATTTTATAAAGTGTGTGATTGTAGTAGTGCAAGTTATTTAATAATAGTAACTTAATAAGTGTAATAGGTATTTGTTGAAAAGCCCAAAAATGAATGAATGAAATTATGAATCATAATTTCAAAAAATAAAACTATCGAGTCAAAATAAGTGAATCGTGTTTTTAGTTAGCCAAATATCTGATAAATATACAATGATTAAATAAATTTCATTTTCATTTGAGTCAATCGTCTTCCGGGATCGTAATACTTATTAGAAAACAGTTATTAGCAAAAGTTACAGATTATTAATTATTTATATTGTTGTATTATTTTACACATTACTAGACGTTCCACGCGGCTTCGCCCGCGTACCTAAATAAGGAATTTCACAGACAAATTAGCCAACAAAAAATAGCCTATGATCCTTCACGTGGTCTACTTTTTATCTGTCCCAAATAACATATAAATTAATTTATAAACATATCGTGAGATATATGCCCTTTTAAATAATTTTCACTGTTTTTTTTTCTACATTTTCCTCTGTTTCTTCGCTCCTATTAGTCTTAGCGTGATAAAATATAACCTATAGCCTTCCTCGATAAATGAGCTATCTAACACTGAAATAATTTTTCAAATCGGACCAGTAGTTAGCGTGTTCAAACAAACAAACAAACAAACTCTTCAGCTTTACACAAAAAGAAAAACATCCGTATACACATGCTTTTTAGATCTTAGCCGTGCTTTTGACCTGGTAAATTATAATTTACTTTGGCAAAAGCTCCTACAATGTAGTATACCCGACCAAACAGTGAATCTGTTGAGATACTGGCACGAAAACCAAACGAATTTTGTAAAATGGGGCGACGCAACCTCTAATGATTTTAGATTAGAGTGTGGGGTGCGCGAAGGAGGGTTAACCTCGCCGGACCTGTTTAGCATGTACGTCAATGGTCTGATTGAGGAGCTCAGAGGCACCCGTGTGGGTTGCCACATAGGCACGACATGCATTAATAATTTGAGCTATGCTGACGATATGGTGCTTCTGAGCCCCTCAATCAGAGGCTTAAGACGTCTTCTCGGCATTTGTGAGACCTATGCTAGTGTAGCCATGGTCTCAAATACAATGTTGCTAAGACGCAGATGATGGTGTTTAGGGCTGACAAGGGTCCGGAGAGGGACCCGGTTTATTTAGATGGAGAAGTAGTGCAGCGAGTCGAGCGTTTCCGATACCTGGGACACATTTTGACCGAGAATCTATCTGACAATGAAGACATTGTTCGTGAGAGACGGGCAATGGCCGTTCGGTGTAACATGCTCGCGCGCCGTTTTACACGTTGCAGCGTTGAGGCAAGGCTGACAGCCCTATACAGATAGGGCATACTGTCAATGCTTTTATACGTGTCAGGTTTGGGGCAACTGTTCTAAATCTGTAAGGAATAGCATCAGGGTGCAGTATAATAACGCATACCGCATTCTTATGAGACTGCCTAGATACTGCAGCGCTTCGGGCATGTTTGCCGACGCCAGAGTTCCCGATTACTTCTCCGTTGTTAGGGCACGAGTTGCGGAATTCTGGGCCCGCGTGCGTTCCTCTAGGAACGAAATCCTCGGTGTGTGTGCCGGGTGTCCGGAGAATTCGTTTCCAGCCTACTGGTTATCGGTGCATCGCGACAGAAA
This sequence comes from Cyaniris semiargus, assembly GCA_905187585.1. Taxonomy (NCBI): domain Eukaryota; kingdom Metazoa; phylum Arthropoda; class Insecta; order Lepidoptera; family Lycaenidae; genus Cyaniris; species Cyaniris semiargus. The sequence continues at coordinate 4,209,399 of LR994551.1, forward strand.
CCGTAAATGATTATTAGAATTATTTTTAAACGTATTTTTGTAGCATTTTATTTTGTTTCTATTATTATTTAAATTTGTTCACAATGTATATTATTATAATATGTACTTTTTAATACTAACTTTTAATTCAATTTTATATATTTTTATATGGGTTTATTGCCTGCAATAAATGATTATTATTATTATCATTTATAATATTAGTATAGATGCGAAAGCGTGTCCCGGGAAAGGATATAGAATACTTTTTATTCTGGAAAAATGTACAGATCCCGCGCGATAAACGAGTTTTGGCGCAACGGAGTTGCGGTCATGATCTAGTATAATATAAATAATTTATCTTTTCGCCACAAAGATGACAACATTATACTTAGTCATCAACAGCATAATAATTACTTTTTAGTGAGACTTTTAAACACTTTAATCTTATATTCATTGGATGAAACATTAAACAACAATAATTTCATAGTTGACCTGTATGTTTATGTATCGCAAAACTGGGCACAAATTTAAACTTTATGCACTACACACATTGAACAAGTGGCCCAGCACGGGGCAGCTCGAAACTTAAGTGCCCTTTACATATTTACAGCTCATAGGGCCTTGTTTCACCTACCGAGTAGGTCGGCGATACAGTAGCGAGACAGTGGCGAGACAGTGGCGAGACCAGTAGCGAGACAAGTAGCGAGACCAGTAGCGAGACCAGTAGCGAGACCAGAGGCCGTAGCCAAAGTCCCTTTCGTTAAAAACGATGACGAAATTCGTTATCAAAATGTATGGGATTTGACATTAGTCTTCGCAAGCGAAATGTCATTTAGCGATGACTTATGTCAAACCGCATACATTTTGATAACGAATTTCGTCATCGTTTTTAACAAAATATACTTTGTCTAAGGGGCCAGTAGCGAGACCAGTAGCGAGACCAGTGGCGAGACCAGCGGCGAGACCAGTGACGAGACCGTGCTTTAGGCCAATGCCACTCTACTCGGTATGTGTAATCAAGCCCATCCGCTCGGTCTCTCAAATCCTAGCGATCATGGTCACCGTGCGAAGTTCAATTAGTCCCTCTGCACCGCCGTGACCGCGGCGTTACAACTATTCGCTGTCACGTGGCCGCGGACGAAACTGACGTGACGTTTTAATGGAGTCCGGCCCTGCGCGTGACAGACGTGTTTTAGACCGCGGGGTCCGGCCCTGGACCGGTTTTTGAGATTTAATTAGCGAATCAAAGTATCTGCATGCCAAATTTCATCTAAATCGGTTCAGCGGTTTAAGCTAGAAAAGGAAACAGACAGACAGATAAACACACTTTCAAGTTTATAATTTATTAAGTACTAGACGTTCGGCGCGGCTTCGCCCGCGTACAAAAAATAGTCTATGATCCAATTATTATGATATTATTATATATGATAATTGTGGAAAAATTCACGGGTGTAGGAAATATACTGAATTTAAAAGGAAAATTATCACGGCTAAGAAGAATTCATAAGTTATTGAGTAATTAGTCGATCAACTAAAAAAAATATTCGGCGAAGTATAAAGGAACTTTTCGTTCAAATTCCTATAAACGTTACTGAGATTATGTTGTTAGTAGTGTAAAACGCGTTATAAATGTACATTCATTGACCAAACAAAAAATATCAAAAACTAGCGGTACTACGGAACCCTATATTGCGCGTGGCCCGACACGCACTCGGCCGGTTTTTAATTACATTTTTAGTTATTAACTATGTTTAAAATTTACACTACTTGTCTATCTTATAACTAAACATAAAATCATAAATTCTTTAACTATTGGCAATTTGCATTAACTAATACTGCCACTTAAAGCAGAAATTAATATACTATTGTTATTTATTAATATATTAAAATAAAAACAAAATTGATATTATACATTTTTTTAATACCTAATGCTTAAAGCTTTTTGTGTAATATAATAACAATTATCATTAAAAGTGTTGTCACACATATTTTTCTTCGACACGCGCGTCGTGTGCAAGTTTAGTATAACAAAAAATTCCGATGCAGTCAAGATATCGATTTTGCAAAAGTGCTCCTTCATATTGTACGCACAAGAAAAAGGGCTACTTCTAATGCTGCGTTTCTATACTTGCCGAGGCTTGGCAAGCGTCCACAAGGCACAAGCGTCCATTACTACTTTGTGTTGCCTAGAAACTTAGATACTACATTTAGTAGAAGATCCGAACTTAAATCGACCTTCACCGAGCTGATAATAGAATGAAAAATATTTTATAACAATGGTATAATATTAGAAAATAGATCATCGATGATTTACAAAAAAAAACCTTGGTATATTATTGCACCAATTTAAAGTATTGCTTGGTAATTAATCATTTCTAGAAAGTAATTGTATATGGCAAACTTAAGGAAAGTGTTGTATTTATAAAAATATAATTCTTTAAAATATGAAACAATATTCTAATATACATAACGTGACCATACGTCCCGCTTTGGGCGGGACAGTCCCGCTTTCAGGCAGTCTGTCCCGGTGTCCCCTGCGAGGCCGAAATTGTCCCGCTTTTGCAAACAGGCCAAACGAATTATTTTTACGTTCGAAATGCCTGTGCAACGCCTGGAAGTAACACACTCCCATACAACAAACGAGATTTTTCTACCATATTTTGCTCGATATCAATAATGGCAATAGATAGGCACTTTAAATATTCACAAAATACGCAATTGTATTTTAAATACTTTAATAAAAAAAAATTAATAATAATGAAAGGGAGGCTTCCATACAAAAAAAAAACAATTAAGCATTGCCTATTTTTGCTTTATAATGGTACGGAACCTTCGTGCTCGAGTCCTACTCACACTTGGCCGACTTTTTTATTTTATGTATAATTCTGCAGATGTCCCGCTCTGACAAAAAAAATGGTCACGTTAAATATGTAACAACATCAATTCAATACAACATGGGAAATTACCTTTTATTAGTATTTATACATTGCAAAAAAATGCAACGTGATACATTAAAATAACGTTTATATTTGCTATATACAGACAGACATCTGCATGTTTGTGATGAATTTATTTAAAAAACTTTTTTATCGCAGACCTGTGATATTTAATTACTCTAAGTGTACCAACTGCAATGATTTGTCCCAAAGTTTTCTTGCAAGATCTATATCGTTCGCTTTTCTATTCAGTTTCACCAATCTGCATTCCTCAAAATAACATCCACTTACGTCTGTAACTTCAGGTGACACAGCTAAATAAATAATTGTCTGAGCACCCATTCTAGCGGTTTTAACGAAGTCTCCAAACATTTTTAGTCCAATTTTTTTCAGTACGGTGCCATCTTTGATTAAAATGTTCGTAGCCACATAACCGGGATGTACCACATTAACTGTTACGCCGGAGCCACGCAAACGTCGGTCTAACTCTACCGTCATCAGCATGATATATAATTTTGTTGTAGCGTACGTGAAATATTTTGAAATCCAACTTCTCTGCAAATTAAGATCATCCAGATCTATTCGGCCGAGCTTATAAATAACCGACGAAACATTTACTATGCGACTCTTTGGAGTTTTCATTAGTAGCGGTAGAAGTAGGTTCGTCAAAAGGAATGGTCCGAAATAATTTGCCTGTATTTCTGCAACGAGCCCGTCTTCTGTTACTTCATGTTCTCCGTTCATCGTTCCGGCATTGTTGATGAGGACGTCCAAACGCTCTTCTGTACATAAAACATTATTCGAAAACTGTCTCACAGATTTGAAGCTGGCGAGGTCCAAAGAGTGGTAATGGACGTCGTTGTTGCCCGACCCAGCTATAATCCTAGCTCTGGCGTCCATTCCATTTTTCTGGTTTCGATTAGCTATGATCACCCGCGCTCCTCTCTGCGCCAAGTCCATTGCCGCTTCGAACCCGATCCCAGAACTTCCTCCGGTCACTATCACTACTTTGCCAACTAAATGCTTGCTGTTTTCACATTGACCTGCAGTTTTTTTACAGTACAAGGCCAATCCAAGTATAAGTATAATTATTATAAGTAATATAGTAATAACGAGAAACATTTTTACTTTCGTGTTTCTTATGAATGCAAGGACGTGAATGTGATATCAGGACCATGCATGAGATTGTTCTGCAACGTAATGTTGTAATGAAGGTCCGTTCCCTGATGCAGTTACATAAACGTGCCACAAGTCATAAGCGTTGGTAATTATGATACGTATTAACTAATAACTTTATATATATATATATATATATATATATATATATATATATATATATATATATATATATATATATATATATATATATATATATATATATATATATATATATATTAGTTTGTATATATTTATAACCATATCTGTGAATAGGACTGTATCGCAGCATTGCACAAACCTCATTGGTTTTAAATGCTGTTTCAATTATGTTGAATAATTGTATATGTCTTATTTGGTAAATAAATAAATAAATAATAATAATTGGTTTGTAATCTGTTTTAGTTTTGTTCTTGATGTATCGAAGCCAATAATTAAATATATTTTTGCTCTTATGTCTAGAAAACGAGAAAACTTATCTTTTGTACATTTTTTTTTTACAATGAACAAACATTGCAACTTACTTTTATTTTCTTACATTTTGAGCTACGTATAATAAAAACTAAGGAAACGTAACTCCCGTACTTTTATTATTCGTAGATTTTGAGCAATAGAAGAATTATTGTTTAGTCGCTTCAGCTTGTGGTATACAATTTTGAGGTGGACCTCGCTAGTCAACTGGAATCTGAACTGTACACATTTTGTACCATCGACGCGGTTGTAACTCGGCACACATAATTAGTGTTTTAAATAAATATACACAATACTTTGTAGCATGTATTTGTTACTTCAACAAGACACAGTTGCGATGACGCTCTATAATAATGTCCTATACTTACTTTGCAATAATTTAAACACCATCTTTTTTATCGATTTAAAAATTATTAAGCCTTAATTTTTTGGATAAGTAAAAGTTACGATATTTTAAAGGGTTAAAAACATCCACACTTAAACTGATGTGTCGCCGTGATCAAAAGTGACCATCTAGGTACGAAAACCATTTAAAAATTGTGATCTTAGCGATGACAGAGAGACAAGTTTAGTAGCTCAGAACAATGTCAAAGGAGTTGGAAGTTTAAAAGATATAGAAGTAATACAGATAAAGTTCATGATATTTTAATAATTGTATAAAATAGAATATCATAAATAAAAATACTTCAAGAAGCCAAATGACGCTACAGTACAATGATTTTACATAATCTTTAAAGAAAATAACATAGGAAATAAAAATGAAATAATTATTATTATAAATCGTCGCTGCATCCTCGAGACTTTATAATTAACATGGTAGTCCGCCCCTAGCTTCCGGCATCGAACACTTTTCAGAGCTTCCTGAAAAAATAAAATAGGTGGCACGGCAATGGCACCATTTCCGGGGCGGGATTTTTACCCCACCACCACCGGTTTCTCCCCACCAGTTTACCTCGGAGGTTCACTGCAGATCGGTCCTCATTCGTTTCTAGTGTTCGGGCATCGAAACATCTCTAACTAGGTTATATTTCTTCAATTTTGTGAAGTGAACAGTGAAATAACTTTTTTTTTTTCATATTTAATATTACAATCTGTCTCCTGACATTGAGTGATTGTTGTGTTATTTAGATGACTTGCGCGTTACTTGACCAGCATCAAGTACGCTCTATATTATATGCAGCCTACAGTAGGTCCTGCGGTAGTTTCCTTTGAGTCGCCTTAGTGGCTCGTCATTGCTCATTAGGTCTTTGGCATATACATTCGGATGATTTAAAATTTTCGAGCTGTACGATTTTATTTTATTTTTTATTTCTTGCTTAACTGTATTTATATTGAGGTCATGATGTAATCTATCATTACTAATGTACCAGGGAGCACCTGTTATCATTCTTAACATTTTTGATTGAAATCTCTGAAAAATCTCAATATTGGAGTTAGCAGCTGTACCCCACAACTGTATTCCGTAAGACCAAATTGGTTTTATTATTGTTTTGTATAGAAGGAGTTTATTTGTAATATCAAGGGTAAGCGAAAACTCCGTAATTCGGAGGAAGAAATGAGGAGGATTCGTTGCTTGGAACGTCGTTTGAAAAAATGAATGGATCGGAAGTTGGTGAAGAAGGTTGGTCACTTATTTTTTCAGATCTGTTTTTTTTGTACAGTTTATTTTTATGATGTTAATTGGAATTCATCCTGAATATTAAAGTGAATATGGGCAATCTTTCGAAAATATCATAAACTGGAATACTAAATAACATAAAATAAAAACAAAATATGTACGAGTATGTTTAGAGAGTCATGATGCGATCATGGCCACACATACTCTTTTCAAAGGTATGTTTAGAGAGTCATGATGCGATCATGGCCACACATACTCTTTTCAAACGTATATTTAAAGAGTCTTGATGCGATCTTGACCATATTATATACCAATTGGCTACCCCTTTTTAAGGGCTGATGAAAGTTTTATTGTTCAGTCTTTCAGACTGATGGTGAATGCGAGTATTTAATTTCATCCGTACGGAGTGTTCGATCCGTTGTGCGTATGCCTTTTGAGGCTGATGCAACCGGAAGTGATTTAATTAACATGACGCTCTACCGGAGCTACTAAATAATAATTTGTCTGTCTCGACCTCTCAAGGTGACAGACTCAGTGCCCAATGCGGTCGAACCCATCCCATCTTTATCAAATGATATTTTAGAAGCTTTGGGTTCTTTGAAAAACAAAGCGGAGGTTTTTGGCACCGAAGATTAGGGATGAGGTCTCTGAACGTTGGGGACCAATTTGTTGTGGACTCCTAAGTAAGGAGTGTATGTAAAAATGAATGGAAAACATCCATATACCTGAAAATTTAACCCTATTGGAAGCTCCAGTTCTTAATCCGGAACTAGCTTGAGTTTTAACTGATTCAGTTTAAACGATTGAAAAACAGCACAAGTATTTTGGGCAGTCTATTGCGGCGATTGCTGCCAAAATGGCAGAACGTTCGGGTCTACAGATTAAGTTTAAAAAGTCTTATGATCCACAGCAGCCTTCTACATCGTAATATCAGCATAATCAACCGCTGCCTAACAGGCCGGTAAACTCTCCATCACTAATAATATTATAATGTGAACATTCTTAATAACTTTATCTTTAAACAGGTTATTCACATCAATTAATAAAATAACGTCCATAATATTATATGATTATTTTTAATCCTCTGTCGTGAAGTTCCAGGTAGATACGTACAATTTATACAAAAATATTAATAATAGAATGATTTTTCTTTTGTAAATATGATACGTAAATAGTGATATCATAGCACTACTTACGTCATTTTATAGCCTCGTATACCTCGTATGCGACTATTAATTAATATTCTTGAAGAAGGATAAAAATATTAGCAATCGCAGGTTCGCATTTTTGCTCAGTTGCTTTACTGGATTGGTTTGAAGGTGCGAACTGGTGCACATAATATTATGCGTAAATGATGGTAGTTTGTAACGATGTTTATTAAATTAGACGAATTTCAGTATTATACAGATTGAACAATAAGCTAAAAATTTTAGAACTTAATGTGATAATATTATTAGAATTTTTACATTTATTGTATTCTACAAATTCCAATTAAATTGAAAAAGCAATGTGATTTTTGTAAATAGCGTATAAAGTTTTAAATGTCCCAAAAAAAATTTAAACATGATCCTGCCTACCCCAAATCTAACTTATTACTTTTCAAATTTTTAAAACGACCCATGGATATTCTGCTTGTGAAATAAACTATTGTTATTATGAACAAAAATATCTACACTAATATTATAAAGAGGAATACTTTGTTTGTTTGTTTGTTTAATTGTAATGAATAGGCTCAAAAACTACTTGACCGATTTTAAATATTCTTTCACCATTCGAAAGCTACATTATTCACGAGTAACATAGGCTAAATTTTATTTTGGAAAAAATAGGGTTCCGTAAGATATTTGGGTTTTTCGGACACAAGGTGTAAAAATCAACCAGAAAAGTTATTTATTTTGCGTACGCTGCCTAAACTATAAAAGATAAAACCATAAAATGTTCTAATTATTTGTAGATCTTATAAATATCTACAAAAAAGTCCGCGACACACTATACCTATCTATGTCGAGTGAGGCACAACAACGATTTTTTTATTTAAAAATCTTGAATTTTTTTTTTTGGACTTCATTTAAACCCGTTTATTTTACTCATGCTATTAATTCTTATCAAAATAAATTATTTCATCACTAAGCACAGTTTATGTAGATAATATTTTGTCTTTGAATGATTAAAATTGGACGTTTGGTTTTGAAGTTATGGCGAAATTAAAATATTGCGATTTCTGCTGCACGGCCCGTTGCGAAGTGGGCGTCACCAAGGCGGGGGTGCGCGTGCGGGAAGGAGTTTAGTCTATCAGTATATGATGATTAATTAATTAATTATTCACTAAATCTAAATAATATATAAAAGTCAAAGGTCAAAGCACAGCTCAAACCACTGGACGGATCGGGCTGAAATTTGGCATGCAGATGTTGTGACGTAGGCATCCGCTAAGAAAGGATTTTGATCAATTCTACCCCCAAGGGATAAAATAGAGGATATACCGATCGGGCTGAGACTTTGATACCTAAATAATAATAATACTTCTTAACGCGAGCGAAGCCGCGGGCAAAAGCTAGTAATATATAAAAACTAATATGTAATTTATAGACCCCAAAACATAGAAATCCTTCTTTTTTGGAAGTTCACGGTTGTGCCCCAGACTGCAGACAAGCCTTAAGGCAAAGGCACCATACTTTTACTACTTTTCTCGAAGCGGTTCGCGGCTATTTCACGCCCCCAATATCTTCGATGTTAACAAAGCTAGGAATCTAGATTTTCGGTGACATTTTGATAAATAGTTTACATGGATGATCAAAGTTACTACATTTTGTCACTCACTGACAAACAGATCATCCAAATTCTAAGGTACTTCTAGCAGACTTAAAACCTTGAAAGGCACCAATATTGGTCATTAGCCACAATGAAAGGAAAAATTATGAAACCGGCCAAGCGCAAGTCGGACAGGCGTACAGAGGGTTCCATACCGTAAATTTGTATGGGAGCCCCCTAAATAAGTAGGTAGTTTTTATTACTTATTATTAAAATTTAAATACAATTGAGTATTTCCTGAAAATTTCAAGGACCTCACTTTTACCATTAAGGATATAGAGCAAAAAAAGGGCAAAAAAAATCGCGATTGTTGCATGGGACCCCCCATTAATAATTTATTTTATTTCAATTTTACTATTTATTTTAATAGCGGCAACAGAAATACATAATTTGTAAAAAAAAATAACTATCTAGCTATTGCGGTTCTTAAAACGCAGCCTGGTGGCAGACGGACAGAAGACAGACAGACAGCGAAGTCTTAATATTAGGGTCCCGTTTTCACCCTTTGGTCACGGAAACCTAAAAACTTAGGAATATAATAATATAATACTTTAATAAATAAAATAAAACATTTATAATATGTTTGCGGCTTTCCAAAAAACATTGAGTATGTGTTTCGAGTGCATATTTTACGTACAAAAGGCGTTGAATTGGTTATGTATTTAATGAAATGTTATTCAATTATTTATTAACTATAAAACAAACAACGTTAATAATGAAGCAGTAAATAAATTCGATTGAAATATAAATATACTACGATAAACACTCCTTGCTCGGTGGATAGACGGTGTTGCGCTCCCTCTACATCGCGGTATCGCGGAAACTTTCCGGAATACTTCATCTATATTCTATACTATATATATATATTATATATAATATTATAAAGCTGAAGAGTTTGTTTGTTTGAACGCGCTAATCTCAGGAACTGCTGGTCCGATTTGAAAAATTCTTTCAGTGTTAGATAGCCCATTTATCGAGAAAGTAACATTACACTGCGTCCACTAGGAGGGAGGAAACAGAGGAAAATGTGGAAAAAACGGGGAAAATTATTTGAAAGTGCTTATCTCACGAACTACTGAAGCAATTTTATGTTATTTGGCACAGATAATATATAGTAGACCACGTGAAAGGACATAGGCTATGATTTGCGAGAAAATTTACGGTTTCCGTGAAATTCCTAATTTACGCGGGCGAAGCCGCGGGGAAAGTCTAGTATTAAATAATCGAAAGTGACATCGGTGCATCCATACTAATATTATAAATGCGAAAGTGTGTCTGTCTGTCTGTCTGTCTGTTACTTACCTCTTCACGCCTAAACCGCTGAACCGATTTTGCTGAAATTTGGTATGGGGATACTTTGAGTCCCGGAAAAGGATATAGGATACTTTTTATCCCGGAAAAATGTACGGTTCCCGCGCGATAAACTAATTTTGGCGCAACGAAGTAGCGGGCGTCATCTAGTCTAATAAAAGTATTTCAATAGTTCGTAAATTAATGCTTGGTATGGAGTTTGTTCATATTTATGCATAAGTGGGATATGAAATAAGGTGTGCTGTAGACAATTAGGTAGTCGCGAATTGTGATGAAATACAATTTAACTCCGACAAACGTGGAGACGCTCACATGAATGCAGCCATGTATTCAATAGCAATGCTGAAAATTACCACCTTCAAGTATTGGTATCTTATTAGAGTCAGTAATAGCGGAATATAATAATTGACTTAGAAGTATTAACCGTCCGATCTTGTCCACCTTAGAAGTAACGTATCCTCAAAGAAAAAATAATAAAAGAGATAGAGAATGGGCGCTAAACTAAGAATCAGGTAAAGTACAGAAAATGTTGACCTTAAAAAAAGAATCCTTAAAAAAGGAAGTGAAATCCCACCAAAAACATGAAATGTAAAAAATCGGCCAAGTGCGAGTCTTACTTGCGCATGAAGGGTTCCGTACCGATACAGAGCAAAAATAGGCTAATAATTGTATTTTTGTATGGGAGCCCCCTTAAATTTTTATTTTAATATTATTATTAAATATTAAAACACATATAACAAAAGAATGTGTGAAAAATTCAAGTGCCTGCCTCTTGCCATTATTGATATCGAGCAAAAAATGCAAAAAAATCACGTTTGTTGTATGGGAGCCCTTAAATATTTAATTTATTTCAATTTTAGTATTTGTTGTTATAGCGGCAACAGATATACATAATCTGTGAAAATTTCAGAAGTAGCTAGCTATAGCGGTTAGTTACAGCCTGGAGACACACAGACAGACAGACAGACGGACAGATGGACAGACGGACAGACATCAAAGTCTTAGTAATAGGATCCCGTTTTTACCCTTTGGGTACGGAACCCTAAAAAGACAAGCCTAATTCCAATCTATGCAATCTATCTATCGTAAAAGTTTCCAGATCACATTCAAGCCAAGCCTTCAACTTATTTTCTATTTTTAAATCAACATTATTATAGTGGCTTGTCAATGAGCACAAGAGAAATGATCAGCGACTGATCGGAATTAAATTTGGGTATTATCAACCACATATGCCAATACATACTTAAAAACACTTTACGCTTGCCGTCTGTGTAACAATCAATTTCTCCAAATATGCAGTTTTATATTTGTTTCTCTTGTGCTCATTGCCTATAGACTATAGACAAAGTCGTAATGAAACATAAATGGTCTTCCAAAAAGGTATATTCATGCATTATTTAGTTTCCATTTTTGCTTGTACCGTTTTTCCTCTCTGCAGCACTTAAAGGCATGGTAGCTGAAAGCGGACAAAAATAACTTAAGTAAGTAAAGCAAAAGGCCTGTCAAATTTAGTTACAAGGTAAGCATTTTAGTTTGTAACAATTGTCTGTTGGGTCACGATAATGTGACTCAGTGGAACTGTGACCCAGGAGACATATTACATATTTTATTTTTTGTAGATGAATATAAGAAATCAAGATATTCCAACAATACCCAAAAGAACTAAGACATAATATCCATATATAACCACAAAAAATTATTGAAGTCATTCATGCACTTAAATGAATTTCCAATCGGAATGCAAGTCAACTATTTTGGGACATTTCTATTGACTTTACTTCTCCCAATAAGTAGTACGGTCAACGTTGTAAAACAGTTGCTTATCTTCTTATCTCACATACTTTAATTCAAAACTGCTATAGAACTGGCTTGTCGGCTTCAGGGCACTGGTGTCACACCAACTGCCTTCACCCAGGTTGTGTTCCTACCAAATTGATAATTTATACAACAATATTTAAAAGTCATACTTCCAATATGCAAACGTTTGTTGAAACTCCACGACAAGCAACACAGACTGCTATTCATTAAGGTGACGCCGCGTTAAAGTAAAAAACCGTGTTGGGTATGTTTTAGATTGCTTGTTTTCTATGAGAGGCCGGGCCGGCGTCTCATAGAAAACAAGAAATAGAACAGCAAGAAAAGGAAAGGGCGTAAGCGACAAAATGGTTTTTGTCGCGTAATTTAAAAACCATAAATATATTTCATATTAGCTATGTGCAAATTAAAGTGTACGCTTGATCCAATCTATGTACAAATTTTGGAAGCTTAAATCACTCTCCTCTATTGGCAAAATTAGAATTTCTTTTTTTACAGAGGTCTTCTTGATTGATTATTATGTGTTATAAAAGTTGACCAATCGTGTTATGCTATGGGTAATTCAAAGACAAAGACATGATGAATACTGACAATGAACTTTAATTTCTTAGCTTTAGTAATTGCTGAGAAAAATCGATATCGCTGCAGCCAAATTATCAAGGCGTCGCCTTAAGCGGTATCTGCTGAACCTTTAAGTTCTCTGGCGAATTACGTCATTATGAATTTTAACCGCCAGAGAAACCCTGAACATTGACCTTTCTATTCCAAGCGGACCTCGAACTTATAAGCCTGCTTTCAAATTATTGTCCACATTTCGGCTCCGTGTGTTATTTTCTGTAGAACGCACTGGTAAAAGATCCAGGTTTGGTTTTAAGGGATTGTAGGATCGCCAAGTTAAAGATATTTTATAAGCCAATATTTTAGTGACCTTGATGCATTTAATATAACCATGTTATTTTCCGATATTCATTAGAATATAAGAATAGGGTAAGCGTTATTAAATAATATTATATTGCTTCTTGAGTTTATGGCAGAAATATATTTTACTAGCTGTCCCGGCAAACATTGTTTTGCCATATAAAGTATTTCGCCCATATTATTTTATTGAAGTGGCTAAATAAGTATGGCACCATGGCAACGTCTATCGCTATCCCGTCGCACAAACAATGGTCGCCGTCAGTCTCGAGTTGTAATAATTTACTATTATTTATTCAACAAATGCAGTATCAATATAAAAAGTAGCCAGTAGCCGATTCTCAGACCTTCTGAATATGCATATAAAATTTGGTAAAAATCATTAAAGCCGTTTCGGAGGAGTACGGTAACTTTTTTTTTTATGAAATAAGGGGGCAAACGAGCAAACGGGTCACCTGAGAGAAAGCTCTTGTATACTGCGCACACACTTGGGCACTATAAAAATTACTCCTGCGTAACTAGCCTGCTTTCAATGAAACTGGCCACCGTCACCGAAACCGGTGTGGGAGTTATTATTATTATTAATGAGAATCTTAGTATACATTATATTATTTCTTTACTTGTCCTAAACTGGTTTCATACATAGCAAGCATGGTGATTTATATATCTTCTCGCTACTCGCTGTTAAACAACCCTGCTTTGCAGACGTTCACACAATGTTAGCACTTATTTTAGTAGTATTTTTTCTACTTTTATCTGTACTTCCTTGTTATATTTACGTGAAAGCTACTACAGGCGTGTGCGTCAGTAGCCGTCACTTGGTCGGCAAAGTGGTGTTGGTGACCGGTGGTACTTCCGGCATCGGATATGAGACAGCGGCGGACCTCGCGGAGAGAGGGGCCCGTGTCCTCATAGCCAGCAACGAGCGGCACGGCGACAGTGTCAGAGACACTATTGTGGCGCGCTCCGGGAACACCGACGTACACTTCATCTACTTGGACCTCGCCAGTCTCGATTCTGTGAGATCTGTTGCTATTGACATAATAGCAAAAGAAAAACGTCTTGACGTTCTAATCAATAATGCAGGTATGATCGATCTTAAAAACGAGAAGTCAGGAGATGGATTTCCAATCGGAATGCAAGTCAACTATTTTGGGCCATTTCTATTGACAAATTTACTGCTCCCACTAATAAGTAGTACACCAAGAAGTAGAATAGTAAATGTCGCATCTGTGGCATATAAATATGGACATGTGGACTTGGACAATCTCAATACGGTGAGAAGTGGTTTCTTATCTTCTTATCTCACATACTTTGATTCAAAACTGTGTGTTTCCCTCATGACTGTAGAACTGGCTCGTCGGCTTCAGGGCACTGGTATCACAGCCAATTTCCTTCACCCAGGTTGTGTGTTTACCAACATTTTAAATACACCATTTGATAAATTCATATTTCCAATATGCAAACCGTTTATCAAAACTATACGACAAGCAGCTCAGACTACTATTCATTTAACGGTATCGGTAGAAGTGGACGGTATTAGTGGGTGCTACTTTGAAGACTGTAAAGTAATGAAAATTTGTGAAAAAGCTCGTGATAAGGACCTAGCTAGAGCTCTATGGAATATGACAGAGAAAATGCTCACTAAAAAGTTCAAATGTAATAAGCTAAATATGTTGTCAGAATTCAGCCGACCTTAAAATATCATCAATCGTTATATTTTGTGATTCTTGTTCGATAGTAAATATTTTTATACAAAGATGTTTTTTTATTTACTTTTTAGTGTAAACAAAAATATTAAAGAATACCATAATACAGGCCTTATGTCAAAAAATGATTATTAGTAGAAAAAATCTTATGCACCCTGTATACACGCTGTGTAACTTTTTATTAGTAAGAGGGTTTGAATCGTCGTTCCATCGAACAGGGCATCCTTCGCTACGTTTGCCTAATCGACGTCTTCACTCCAAGGCTTTTCTGATTCATCATTCGTCTGTTCTTTTGCAGACATAATGAGCCCACTCCCACTTTAGCGTGTTAATTCTTTAAGTAATATCAGTAACTCGTGTTCTCTGGTGAGTTACGTCGTATCTCATTATATTATACTAGCTGTACCCCGCGGTGTTACCCGCGGTTTAAGTGATATATAATAAAAGACTATGAAAAGTACCAATAATAGGGTCAAAACGGGACGACAACATGGTTCTATAATGGTTTATGGTAGTGATATGGTGATGATGATGATGAATGTAATTTGCATAGTAGCATATGCTTTCTGTTCTTAAAACAACGTCGGAACTCTCAAACTTCTATCTATAAAGAGTCAGGAGTTCTCTCAGCACCTTCTGAACCATGGTATACCTTAGTGCAAAATCTTGCTTGTTGGTAGCATATGCTTAGAATACTGCTCACGAAACCGAAGTCACCACATGTTTCCATATAAATTTTGGTGAGTTCCCTCGATTTCTTATGGATCCCTTCATCAGGTCACCACTTTTATGAATATAGTACCAAATTGGGATGATAACCTATACACCAAAAGAAAAATTTTGAAAATCGGTTCACAAACGGCGGAGTAATCGTTGAACATAAAAAAACGAACAACACCTCCTCCATTTTGAAAGTCGGTTAAAATTGTAGCCTATGTGTTATTTTGATGTATAAGCTATATTATTATAAAGTTTCATTAAAATCCGTTCAGTAGTTTTTGCGTGAAAGAGTAACAAACATCCATACATCCATACATACATACATACATACATCCAAACTTTCGCCTTTATAATATTAGTAGGATATTTTATCCGCTAGAGAAACCTTGGGCTTTGCCCCTTAAGAGCGGCCAACCCGTCCATCTTTCCATACAAACGCTCGTACGTGATTATGGCGTTGTAAAGGATCTTTCTTTGAAACTTGAGAACTAATAGGTATCTTCTGCACTATATTATATAAGTTTATAAAAAAACACGAACTCAAAATTTGGAGAAACAAATTCAGTATAATATAAGCCACCAAAAATCTGCTTTTTTGCACAAATTTTATCTGAAATTTAGGCGTTTTAATGTACTTATTAATTGTACCAGTAAAGGAAATATTTGTTTATAAACCTTGCATATGTAATGGAGATTCTAAATGTCAAACATTTTTTTACACACTTGTAAGGCCTACTAATAAACACGTATTTATTGAAACAAGTTTTATGAAATTTCCGCACACTATTTTTATCGTTCAATGTTATCGCGCACTCACTTGCGCGCCTCTTAACTCACATTGCGCTGGATGAAACAACAAGATTTTCGATCACGCCCGCGTTGACGATAGTGGGACTAGGAAGGGGCCTCTTAAACCTTTAACTAATTCACCAGCCCTGCTAGCTGCGGTGAGTGCCCACGTTTCGGCTCTGTATCTCACCTTAGCTCTACCATGAGTTGCTATCGAAAAAGTATACGATTTTACCGTACTCGCTAACGAGCAAACATGCGTTGAATAGTTTTTAATAAAAACCGTACCATGAGTCATACATACTCGCTAGTGACAACTGGATTGTTTATGTAGTTTTCGTGTGTTTATAATAGTACAAAAATCGTAATGCGGCCTCCACACGATGGGCCATCATGGACGATCAAGGATGTGCCGTTAATCGCTGCACCTCCATTTGTTAATTATCATCGATTTACAATGGACGTCGAAACAGCAGCTGCTACTATTTACTTATTTAGTGTCTATAACCATTATATAAATGTATATTCTAAAAGAGTCGCGAAAAAAAGTGCTGGCGAAGAAGGTGGTGGATGCTAACTATACATAGAAATAGAACAAGGTTACTAGTATAATTTGATGAGTTTTTAGGGTTCCGTACCCAAAGGGTAAAAACGGGACCCTATTACTGAGACTTCGATGTCTGTCCGTCTGTCTGTCTGTCTGTCTGTCTGTCTGTCTGTCTGTCTCCAGGCTGTATCTAATAATAATAATAATATCTCAAGAACCGCTATATTATAGCTAGACTTTTAACATTTTTACAGATTGTGTATTTCTATTGCCGCTATAACAACAAATACTACATAAATATACAACAAATACAACATCGTTGAAAACAATACAGCACGCGTCCGCACCGTACCGTAAACAAATACGAACTGAGTGATCGGCGATCGTGTGGACACGTTTACAATCATGGCCGAACTTCCTTTCATGATTGTGGGAAAAACCGACACAACGGCGATTACGCACAATCGACGGCCATCATGGCCAATCGCAAACGATTATGCCCTCCACACGATCGTGATCTCCTGTGATTGTCCATGATGGCCCATCGTGTGGAGGCCGCATAATGTAGTATCATAATTTATTTTGCTCTCTCTTTCTAGCTCGAGTAAAAGACAAAGACGGCATATGGCCTTAAAAACCCTACCAATTTTAAACAGCGACTTGACAACGACTATTAGGAAATGTAAGGTGCTGAGAGAACTCCTGACTCTTTATAGATACAAGTTTGGGAGTTTCGACGTTGTTTTAAGAACGGAAAACATATGCTACTATGCAAATTACATTCATCATCATCATCATCACTACCATAAACCATTATAGAACCATATTGTATCGACCCGTTTTGACCCTATTATTGGTACTTACTTTTCATAGTCTTTTTTTATATATCACTTAAACCGCGGGTAACACCGCGGGGCACAGCTAGTACTTAATAATTATCTTAGTACACATACTTCTTTAGTTGTCCTAAACAGGTTTAATACGTAGTAAGCATGGTACGCTTACTATTCTCGCTACTTGCGTTCTCTGTTGTGCAGACGAGAGACGTTCACACTATGTTAGCTCTTATTTTAGTAGTATTGTTTCTCATTTTATCTGTACTGACTTTTTATATTTACGTGAAAGCTACTATTGGTGTGTGCATCAGTAGTCGTCACCTGGTCGGCAAAGTGGTGTTGGTGACCGGTGGTACTTCCGGCATCGGATATGAGACAGCAGCGGATCTCGCGGAGAGAGGGGCCCGTGTCCTCATAGCCAGCAACGAGCGGCACGGCGACAGTGTCAGAGACACTATTGTGGCGCGCTCCGGGAACACCGACGTACACTTCATCTACCTGGACCTCGCCAGTCTCGAGTCTGTGAGATCTGTTGCTAATGAGATATTATCTACAGAAAAACGCTTGGATGTTCTCATTAACAACGCAGGAGTTCTAGTCACTCAGAATATAAATTCAGGAGATGGGCTTTTAATCGGAATGCAGATTAACTATTTTGGACCATTCCTGTTAACAAATTTACTTTTACCATTAATGACCAAATCAGCACCGAGCAGGATAATAAACGTTTCATCAATTTCATACAAATATGGGCACATAAATTTAGAAAGGCTGAATGAAACTTTCTCAACATATTTAACATACTGTAATTCAAAGCTGTGTGTTGCACTTATGACTGTGGAACTGGGTCGTCGTCTTCAAGGTACTGGTGTTACTGCTAATTTCCTCCACCCGGGCTGCGTAACAACTAGCATTCTTGACAAATCTTTCGTGAAAGTTTTTTTCAAATTATTCAACGTATTTACCAAAACTCCAAGACTAGCTGCACAAACTGCTATTCATTTGGCTGTGTCTCCTGAAGTCGAAAATGTTAGCGGATGCTACTTCGAAGATTGCAAAATGAAAGAACCTAGTGCAAATGCCAGAAATGTGGATTTAGCTCGAAATTTGTGGAATGTTACTGAAGAACTTGTAAATAGGACTAAAAGTAAATAAAAACATCGTATGATTTTTATTACTAAAATTACGCAGATTAACTGGTTTTATAACGTTGTATGTAATACTATGTTATTATATAAACAATTAAATTTATGTCACGTACAAATTAAATTGATTTAGAGACAAAACATCTGAATAATTCATTATTACCCATTATTTATGCTTATAATTCATGCGAGAGTATGTGTATCTTAATTGTTAATGCACAAACCACAAAAAAAACCGTTTAAAGATCACCTTACTCGCCTCGGAATAAGGGCTTACTTTATAATTCGTCATAACCTACAGTATAGTACGGGGTGATGAAATTATCTCGGTGCCACGTAAGCCAGGTGCCAGGTAAGCCAATGAATGGACTAGGCCGACTATGTTGCGAGAATGCCATAATATGTGCTTGGACAACATTAAACTACTGTCCCACGCACTACAGTATTTGAAGAGAGGTCACTTGGCTCTAAAAGTACTGTATAAATCACACAAATTTAGAATATGTAGTAATAGTTAAGAAGGGTTTTATACAAAATGCACCTTTCTCTTACGTACCATTGAAGCAATTGATTCATAGGCAGATGAAGCAATTGATTAGGCAGATGAGGCCATTGAAGCAATTGATTCATAGGCAACTATTAATAAAGAGTATTTATATCGTCTTTAGCCTTAAAAAATCGTTTAATATGTTGTTTGAATGGTCTCACGCGTCTACATCTCGTTCTATTGTTCATTTGTGGTTTGTGGTGATTGTGTGCTGACGGTGTAAATGTAATTTTTAATATTGTCAAAAATTGCTATTAAACTAACTTTATAACGCAAAATCCTACTTTATCAGTCTATTCAATACAGCACATATTTAAATGTAGAAATTATAATGTAGTATTATCATAAAATTGCTTATGAATATCAATCAGTAGATAAAAACACACATTAGCTAGTATTGCGTTAAAATTTGCAAATCATAAACGTATTAACAAAATGTGGTTATATTTATTTTTAACTGTAGTCGTAATAATTTTGTTAGTTTTGGCTTTTTGTTGGTACTTTAAAGTCACTGCAGGCATGTGCGTCAGTAGTCGTCACTTGGTAGGCAAAGTGGTGTTGGTGACCGGTGGTACTTCCGGCATCGGGTATGAGACAGCGGCGGACCTCGCGGAGAGAGGGGCCCGTGTCCTCATAGCCAGCAACGAGCGGCACGGCGACAGTGTCAGAGACACTATTGTGGCGCGCTCCGGGAACACCGACGTACACTTCATCTATTTGGACCTCGCCAGTCTCGATTGTGTGAGATCTGTCGCTAATCATATTTTGTCTACTGAAAGACGACTGGATGTCCTAATCAATAATGCAGGAGCACTATTTATTGACAATAAGAAGGCAGAGGATGGACTATTATTAGGTATGCAGATAAACTATTTTGGACCGTTTTTATTAACGATGTTACTTCTTCCACTGCTTAAGAAAACAGCGCCAAGTAGAATAATAAACGTCTCATCTATATCATATCAACATGGAACTGTAGATTTGAAAGATATCAACAAAGGACACACTGGTTTCTTGTCTTTTTATTTTACATACAGTGATGCGAAATTGTGTGTTGCTCTAATAACTATGGAACTCAGTCGCCGACTCGAAGGAAGTGGTGTCACTGCAAATTTTCTGCACCCAGGAAGTACCAAGACAAATATCAACACTATGTGGATTGTAAGAACACTCTATGTATTGCTTTAAGGAATTTACAAAACTCCGAGACACGTTGCACAAACATCTATACACTTAGCTGTATCTCCGGAGGTTGAAAATATTAGTGGATGTTACTTTCGTGACTGTCAACTGAAAAAACCTCACAAAAAAGTCCACGATAAAGACCTTGCAAGATATTTGTGGGATCTTAGTATAAAACTTGTTAAGTTGGATAAATAATTTTATTATTGTAAAGTGTTGATATTCGTAATAAACAAAACTTCAAGAAATATATATCATGTTTATTATTTTCTACTACTATTTATTGACAAAGAGAAAAAAAACATAATATGGATATTTGAGCGTAGTAACAAACACCTAGCCATTTATGTATATAATATATCTTACTAATTTTTAAATCTATTAAAGAGGAGGATTGCTCCACTTCTATAAGATGGTAAATTGATAATGTGGGAGAGCCATGCTTCGGCACGAATGGGCCGGCTCGACCGGAGAAATACCACGTTCTCACAGAAAACCGGCGTGAAACAGCGCTTGCGCTGTGTTTCGCCGAGTGAGTGAGTTTACCGGGGGCCCAATCCCCTACACTATTCCCTTCCCTACCCTCCCCTATTCCCTTCCCTTCCCTACCCTCCCCTATTACCCTATTCCCTCTTAAAAGGCCGGCAACGCACTTGCAGCTCTTCTGATGCTGCGAGTGTCCATGGGCGACGGAAGTTGCTTTCCATCAGGTGACCCGTTTGCTCGTTTGCCCCCTTATTTCAATAAAAAAAAAAAAGTTTCATTCAAAGTAAACAAGTGAAACCTCCTGGAACAGTTTGTGATAAATATTTGGCTAAACAGCTATAATCCGGGTTCCATAGAACACATTTTTTTTTATTACTATCAAGCTAATTTTTTTATGAGTAGCTTCATTTTGATAAGACGAACAACAATTTTATATGCGAAAAATCTTGAAAGTGTAGCTAACAGAGATAGAAATGATTTAATACTTTGATTTGATGGTCCTAAAATATGGATTGTTCTATTTATAGGACAATGTTACTCTTAAATTATGTAACTATAAACCTAACAATATACAAAAAATCAGCTGGTTAGGGTTGCGTTTTAGGGTTCCGTAGTCAACCAAATTTTGTTGTTCTTTTACTTTGTTAGTATAATAAATAATATTTTTAAGAAGTCACGTTTGTATTTTTTCCAGCGTTAAACAAATCTTTAAATATGTTGACCAGGACTGCAGTTCGCCGATTTTTAAAGTAATATCTTATTTAATAATAATAATAATAATATTAAAAATTTAAAATCTTTAAATCTGCATAATATTATCATGGTCCACTACCATAAAGCTGTATAGGGCAAAATAGCAAGTGAATTGTCCCAAGCCGCATCTCGCTCTATATTTTTTCCCGGGAACAACAAGTTTGTTGCAATCTCGTAGTTCCCCTAATTGCTTAACTTCACCAGTACCTCACGCTGTCCCTGGATTCATTTAACTTGAAGCATACTTCAGTCAACAAAAGCACTGCTCACGATGTAGCTTTTAATGCAGTTTAAACGGTTTCGATCCAGGAATTCGATAGCTCGCGCCCGGGAAACCGAGTTAACTAGAAAACGTGGTTTATTTTACATAGACAACTGATACAACTTTGTTCAGAGTTTTTATTTTATTTATCCACTAGATGTTGCCCCATCGAAATACTATGTAAAGCTCACTTTAGTTCGCTGTCGTATATCGTCGTTCTAGATTTGATAACTCGTAACTAACAATTTTTGTTAAAGTTAGATTTTGATGAAGAAAGTTTTAAATAGTTTTTCTGGTGATAAACTGTTAATGTTTTGAGTATTACAATACATTTTGATGGCAAAAAGCGACTTTATTGACATCTTGTAAGTTGTAACAAGCACTGTTACTATAATTTTAAAAAAAGTTTGTCTCTCATGTAAAGTTTGTCAGTTTACGACGTATATAAGTACGCGTACTTGTATAATGGAGGTCAGTGGTTTACGAGCTATCCATAGAGATATAATATAGATAATACGTCCGTACGATGTATTTAGTACGTCCATGGAGCTATCACATCTAGACCGATGATATTATATGTATTTTATAGGAACCGTAAACTTTTCTGCGATATTAACCCTTAATGAGGCCCCATGTGCACTGGCATTAAAAAATATTTTTAAATATGGTGTGGTCTTAATTTTTACCTGTACAATGTATAGGTACCTAAGAACTGTTTCTTAAAAAATATAAAAATTAAGACAAAAACTAAGCGGTCGTATAATGCCCTATGCCTGTTAAGGAGCTCTCTGACGTTTTATAATTTGTTTCCATTATCTCTTTTTTTAATTAGGAAACTGCATACTTTGAACTTTGATCTCTTTACTGATAACTGACAATGAATATTGAAGTGGTGAACTATTCACAAGAATTGAAGAATTTTGAATACTTACCTAAGATTACTATTTTGTGAGCGTGTAATTACCACACGTAGTATCGACTAGAAGAATGTTATTTTTGTTAAAAATAACACTAATAATTTACAATTATATTTTTATTTCAAAATAATCTCTTGTATAATGGAAACAGTGTCAATATCATACTACCGCGCCGCCAGACGGGCATAGGGCATATAATTACCACTTACTTTGAATAATGATTTTTCCCAAAATGAATTGTTTAGTAAAAAAATTTTAGCTTCATATGAAAGAAAGACACAAACATTGGTAATCAAAAAAAGGTTTTATGAATTTAAAAAAGACAAAGATCATAGGTGGTCGATAAATTATAAATTATGCCTGATTGAGGGTTAAAATATATTTCATGATAATTTCCAAAGTACATATCTATAATTAACTAAAATCCATCCAAATCCAACCACCCAAAAGTAAAGTGGCTTAAGAATAAAGAGGTAAGATCACAGAAATTAATAAGACATAGAGACAAACACACATTAGTATAAATATTTTACTTTATAATAAAATTTTGTTAAAACAGTAACCAGTACATAAATATTAAATACTCAATAGAAAATTTACTTTTATTAATATCAACCTTTTTGTAAAATATACTCAATGGTAGTTGTATTATATCCTTACTATAATGTGTGTGGTATCTTAACTAAAATCATACAAAGAATTTAAAATTCTTATTAGGTACTGGATTTACGAATATGAGAGTGTTATAGTGAGTAAGGATATCGAGTCCGCTATTTCAATCAATGTCTTCTTTATTTACCTTGTCGTTTTCACCAAATTCTATATTTGAAGTGACTGTAGAACGAAGAGCCGTAAGCATGTCATTACATTTTCTAGCTCTTATGTGCTCCTGTGTTATTTCTTCAATTTGCGCTTCTCCCTGCTTATCATTCTGTATACTCCGCAGTTTTGCACCAATATAACCGATGCAATCACACAGTTTCTGCTGCTGATTATCAATGCTCCAATAGAACTGGAGATCCAATAAAATTGAAAGTAAAAACCCAAAGTACAGTCCTCCAATTCCGGCTATGAAATAATACAATTTTGGATCACTCGTTGACAATATGGACTCGTCAGTAAAAATAAAATAATTTAAAAATTGCACAAGGGATTCAAGTAAATATGATTCACTCATTTTTATTTTGTATTATTTTTTAGAAATATGTAAAAGGAAAGGTGGTTTTATATTCACATGTCTGATATTCCAATGACAAGTACTTTTATCTTCTTCTGTTTGATAGGATCAACTGTCAATATTATTCCTGTCACTTAATCCATAAAGAAAAGATGAACAGTACTTACTACACGAAGAATAAAACTTTTATTTGTCAAATTAATTACTGCCATATTTCTTTCGACAGTTTTTATTATTCGTAGTTCCGAGCACAATATTTTCGTGTTAATTTATACCAACAACTTTTTCTGACATACACCACAAGTTTGTAGCGAGATCTTTGTTTGACGCCTTTTTGTTAATTTCTTTTACTGTACATTCTTCAAAGTAGCACCCACTAATATTTTGAACCTCCGGCGAGACAGCCAAATATATCGACGTCTGTGCGGCCTCACGAAGCGTTTTAAAAAATTTTCCAAAAATAAAACCAAGTACTGAAATTAGTGTCATAGGTACAATATGATTTGCGATATTACTTCTGCTGCATCCTGGATGAAGAAAATTAGCAGTAACGCCTGTGCCCTGAAGACGACGAGCCAGTTCCACCGTCATGAGAGCAACACACAGCTTAGAATCACAATACGAGTAGAATGAAGGGAAACAACCTGTCCTCGGTTCAATCAGATTATCCAAATCCACACGTCCATGTTTATATACCGTGGAAGAAACATTTATTATTCTACTCGGCGATGATTGTGTTATCAGTGGTAGAAGCAAGTTAGTAAGTAGGAACGGTCCAAAATAGTTGATCTGCATACCCAATGAAATTTCATCGTCTGATTTTATGTTGGGAGCAAACAAGACTCCTGCGTTATTGATGAGAACATCCAAACTTTTTTCTGTCGATAATATCTCATTAGCAACAGATCTCACAGACTCGAGACTGGCGAGGTCCAGGTAGATGAAGTGTACGTCGGTGTTCCCGGAGCGCGCCACAATAGTGTCTCTGACACTGTCGCCGTGCCGCTCGTTGCTGGCTATGAGGACACGGGCCCCTCTCTCCGCGAGATCCGCTGCTGTCTCATATCCGATGCCGGAAGTACCACCGGTCACCAACACCACTTTGCCGACCAAGTGACGGCTACTGACGCACACGCCCGTGGTTACTTTGAGGTGAATATATGAAATCAAAACTAATAAAATAAAAAATAGGAAAAGTATGAAATAAAAAAACATTTCAAGGAGCACTCACAACATGTCCACTGAGACTGAGAGTATAAATAGAAGATAAAATTAATTGCTCGATGTGCGTTTAATATAAACACTAAATCAGATATAATGGATTGATTTATTGAGTTGTTGATAGAAGTGTAATGCTAAATAATAATAACTACAAGTTGTTACAGAGCTGTATTAAATAAAATATTAATTATGGCTTAATGTTTTTTGCTATTACATTCTGAGGATGAAAAATCTGAGAATTGCAATTTATGCAGTCTCACGGAACATTGACCCAGGAAACGCGGTTATTTGTGTAGTCGGATAATAATAAGAAGACATTTAAAGTGGATGAAGCGGACAAGTAACAATTTGAAAACTGACGTTTTTTTTTTTTGCATAAATGGAGGCTTTAGGATCTGGAAAATGATTTAAAATCAAAAAATCAAAAACTGTTGATTTTATATACAGGGTGTAACAAAACTAAGTGTGTGTACACTTGTACACTTTAGGGTGTGTACGTGTTCCTCGTAGAGAGTTCACTGTGAAAGTAGCAGCGCTGAAAGACAAAAATTATTTTTTCGCTTTTGTATGGGGAAACTCGTGACGCTGCAGTGCTGGGGCGCTTGCCCATACAAAAGAGAAAAAAATTGCTCCATCAGTACTGCTACTTTCACAGTGAACTCTCTACGAGGAACACGTACACACCCTAAAGGATTATCACTTAGTTTTGTTACACCCTGTATACAGCTAGATATATTATGAGCCAGATGATGAAGTATT
The DNA here is from genome assembly GCA_905187585.1 of Cyaniris semiargus. NCBI lineage: Eukaryota > Metazoa > Arthropoda > Insecta > Lepidoptera > Lycaenidae > Cyaniris > Cyaniris semiargus. The sequence continues at coordinate 4,235,460 of LR994551.1, forward strand.
AAGTTACAAGTTTTGTTCATATTATAATGAAAAAATTAAGAATTTCCCTTATGTTGTACAATGTTATTTTAACAAGTAGCCGCAATGAATATAATATAAAATTACAATTTAATTACGCTGCATTAAATGTAGTCATTAGTGTTATTATTGCAGAATGTCTTAAGCAACATTCTTAAATTGTATAAAATAAGTATTGCTTTAATTCGCGTATGTGCTCTGACGGTCGTTGGAACGGGAAATATTTCGTCCATAGCATTTGGACGCTGTCCAACTTTGAACGGGAAAAACTCTTTCCCCTATGAAAATATTACATAGATGTGCAATACTTTACCCGAACTGACCAGTGCTTATCGAAATGTAGAGTTATGAATAATTGTAAACTTGTGAGCAGCAGCTTACATTCCATCAAGCTTTTTAAGTTGTATTCATAGGCGTGTATCTAAATTGCGTTCTTAACGTTGTTGATAAATAAAATTTGTAACAAAAGGATAATTTTTCCAATCTTAAATAATGAAAATAACAAATCAATGTAAAAGAAATACGCAGGAGCATAATTATTATATATATAAAAATAGGTGTAATCAAAATAAAAGTGCAATAAGTTTATGGTGATATAACTATTTATTTTCACACACTCACACAAGTCTTTCTTACGTCTCTAATAAATACTTACATCTATTGTTAATTTTATACAAAGCTTCGGTTTTAACATCAAGTATACGAAACTTACAATTAATTCAGTCACATGATAATACAGCGGTTACCAGAAATCTTAGGCCTTAATGTCGGTCGAGAAAACGAAAAGTTAAAACGAAAACTTAACATAAAACTAACAGTCACAGCCATTTCAATAACATAACAGTAAATTTAACAACAAATCAACGCTTAAAATGACTTAACATTAACAAAATTGAATAACTAACGATTCGTAATGTACAACAATGGTTGTTTAATGAGAATTTTATCCCCTAGGGTGGTGTGTTAACACATTAATTCGACATTAAATATATACTATTTAAATTCAGTTGTGAGTTCACAATGAAATTAATTAGGTGGACAACAATGATAAAATTTTAACTGAATATGGAAATTGGTATTGTCCAGTCCTCGGTGGAGGAAAAAATTCTCATTAAATGTTATGAATAAAAACTGTTCATACTTAAAAGGTAAACGAATGAGTATGATACAGCCTTATACACAACTTAAGCATCCTGTAAGGGTAACGCGTACCCATACAGAAGGCAAAGAACGGAGGCACTTGAAATAAGGCACTGTGTGATTACAACGTGCAATCAGACGCAAATTTTGAACAATAACAATGTACAAACAAAAAACTTAACTCAAAAGTGAAATTCAACAATATTTTACACACAGAACAACAAAACCAAAATTCAACTTAAATAATTAACAGTGAAACTTAGTCGTAAGAAAGATGTGTTTTAAGAAAGCCCTAATATTTTGTTATGTACTCGACATGTTTATTTTTCCTTATTTACTTTTGTGCTGTGGATGTTTCTTTGGAAATTAGTGGTTTCTTAATTATTTTGTTTTATTAAAACAATCATCAAACAAAACAGGTTAAGTTACAAAATAAAACATAAACTTAATGTTTTAAACAAAAACACTAACAATATTATGTTGGAAACTAAGAATAATAAAAACTAGTTTTTATTAGTCGTGGGTTGGAAAGAATCAAAATATACAAATTACAAATGATCTCAAAAAAAATTTTTCAAGTAATGTCAGATTTTAAACGGTTTATTTTATTGCCAAATATTTTATTATAATATTGAAAACTGAAATGTATTGATCAGAAAAAAAAGAAAAGAAAAATAAAACAAAAACTTAATGACGGTGAACGTACAACCATAGAGGTACAACTAAACGGAAAAAAAATAAAACAAAAACTGAACATTAATTTTAACGCACAACATAAATGTAACATAACAAAGTAGGATAAAACAAAAACAAAAACTTAACCCTTTCTTCAACTTCACTGAAATTATGAAGACAGTGTTCAAATAAAGGAATCAACGCATCAACTGAATACGTGGCTGAAGTATTAATTTATGAGTATGTGTGCGTTTGCCTCATTAATTATTATTATCGGTACTGTTAAAAGTTTCACATTGAACCTGAAAAATGTCTGATCGAGCGACAACTTTGCCAATAGTATAGATTAGAAAGAAAAAATAACCCTCGAATTTATGAGAAATATTACTTAACTATCTTTTAAATTTTAAGTATTCTTGTGTTATTTCATAAAAAACACTATTAAGCACCAGTCACGGTACTTTACTCACTTGAAACAATTTTAAAATCGATGATACCATGACAAGTCAAGGTTCAAATAACTGATTGAATATTTACACAGCAATATTTTTAAGGTTTAACAAGAACAGTTCTTTTTAAGAAATAACGTTACTATTTACTGGCATTAGGTAACAAAATGATTTTGTAAGAGTTTCGTAGAAACTATACCATTTAAATTAAAACAAAAACGGGTAAGATATCAATGAAATTATCAAAGTAAACGGTCACTAACGAAAACAACATGTCAATGATGTTTTCAAAGTTAACGGCAATAAACAAAAAAGTGATGAAAACAATGAAATTTAACAAGTTACAGAAAGAAAAGAAAACAGGGAAGTATCAATGTTTAAAAAGTTAACAGTACTAAACAAGAACAGGTCAGTATTTACGAAATTTTCAAAATTAACAGTAACAAAAGAAAACAAGGCAGTATCAATGAAATTTTTAAAAATTAACGTTAAAATACGAAACACTTATGACATTATTCAAAGCTAACGGTAACAAATAAAGGTAACGTGGAAATAACAAAACGCGTAACAGTAACAACACCGCACATTAAGGCTCCCATATCGAAATAGAAACTTGGAGTAATGGAAACACTGCAAACCAATACAGACATATACGACTTATCCTAAAGAACACAATCCTAACCTACGACTAACCTATCTTTGGGATCCTAGAATGATCTGTGGTTCACCTGATTCTTTCTGGAAATCCATTTTGTGAAACATTAGCCCTTCTCGTTGGGCAAAATGGATTTTTTATTTGGTTTTTTGTCATCTTTGCTGTATGAAACATTTTTGGTTATCATCCAATCATATTTGTAGATAATGCCGATGAGATATTTGTTTTCTGTCATTATCTGGAACAATAAATCAATTGTAAGATTAGTATTTACCTATATTAATATAAATTTCACAAGGTTTTAGAGTATGTCTAAAATAAATGTTATTTCAAGAGCGCTGTTCAAGTTTGAAGAAATTTATTTATATTTATCTACTAAAAGGTCTAAAATTAACACAGCACAAAATTTTAAGATTTTAAATATCTGAGTAATATATTTTCTATACTAAAACAAACAGAATAGATAGACATCATTGCAAAAGTCGATAGCGAAAATAAAAGAGTTCACTTTAAAGTGAAGAAATAAAAGTAGTTCACCTGAAATTATTCGAGTCTACAATTCGCGAGCTCGCCGAAGACGTTTTTCATGAAACAGCTTTTCCGTAACTTAAACATTAATTAACTTCACTTCAAGTTTTAATTGACAAACTAGCGATAACTTTGCCGGGGACCCGGCTGGGTCCCCGTGTTTACTGTCGCTCTTCAGATCCGGGAATAATTTTCGATTGCGTCCACACCCCTATATATACGGGTCCCGAAATCAGTCCCCGCGCTACCGTGAGAGCGCCAGCGCACGTGGTCTTACACCATGCCCGAACACAATAGCAAATTTCTTTGTCCCATTCATTCAACCCCTCGAGCGTCTTACGTATCTGCGCTTACCTGTACTTGCGTAAGGGGCGCAATCTCGCCCGGTGGGAAAGTACGTAATCTAACGGAATTTAATTATACGAATGTATTATGATTTTATTCGAGGGGTCCCAAGATGTAACTTTCACACGCTCCTCGATATTATTATTCGGTAATCCTCGTCCGTAGAATCTTATAGAAATCTTTTAGTACCACTAAAAGTTCTGAGTGTCGTGTTTTATGTCTTTAAGTAAGTCGGTAAATTTTATATATTTGTTTTAAATTCGTTGGTAGTTTATTAAAAGTTTCATAAAATTTAATTTTTTAAATACTCGTTTACATAATATTTTCCACTCTGCATAAAAAACAAAACCATATATTTTAAATCTTCAATGCGCGAATGACGAACGAAACGAACGTATATTAAGAATATTTACACCCTTACACATCCGGGATGTAGCTGGAAACGCAGTAAACAACGAGCCGAACATTACACCTCGGCTCTCATTAATTTGCGGCCATTCAGGCCCCAACCGACTCCAATTGACTCGGCCGAGTGTTATGGATCAACAAAAGAGCCTTTCTGCGATACCGGAGGACGTGCTCCGCTTAAAATAATGACTTTTAATTTATTAAGGTAAGTAAAATCCGGTATTGTTTCACCCCACGAATTTCTAATGACGCTTAAATAACGCTCAAATTAAGCGATTTTAAATGCAGCGGTCAGCGGAGGGTTAGCGGTTTGCGAATTGGGAGTATAACAGCCATGTGTTATTGGCACTCGGATTCTGAGCGATATATAAATTACAAAATGACTTCCTGAATTCGCGAATATTTTATGTGTATAATGTATTTGTATATTACCTACTGTGTACAACTACAATTGGTGTGCCTTGCAGCCTGCTGGCCGGAAAATCACAATACATCATAGTACAATCCAACTCACACTTATATTTATTCTATCGGTAAATACAGTCGGCGTTTCTAATCAGATTTACAAAATTAATGTAAAGTTTAGTAATATTTCGTTATCGCTAAATTAGCAATAAATCAGAACAAACTTATTATGAGCAAAAAGCTCGCAAGCCCAAACATAAATATTAGAGAGAGAGAGATAAAATCCTAAATTATTCCCAATTTACTATTATCGGAAGAAATATATCATCGGTAGACACGATAATATGTTATCTAACCTAGACACACTATTGCAGTGCGCCTACAATCCGCGCTCGCCGACTCTATGGGGAATTCTCAAACGTTTGTTTCAATCGTTTCATAGCTATCTAAAACCCATGCTAGCTATTGGTTTTATTGAGCACATATTATATTATGTCAAACATATGATGTATTTGTGATGATCTTCCTTTGTGGCCGCCACTAACATAGGTTATATTTTAATAACTTTTGCTTTTGCAGACGTAAAAATTTTAGATGACAATGATTAAAATCATGGACATCAATATTTTATACCAACCTTAGTTATAAGTAGTTTTCGTCACCAAAATATAGTATGGACTGCATAACAATAATATTTTTATCAAGTATTCGTTGAGGATCAATTTCAAATCACATAGATCACGAGACTCCAAGTATCTCCATGAGATACTTGGATTATCAAAATTAGTACAGCGATTTATTATGAAAATATAACAGACAGATAGACGGACAAATATACAGTAAACTAATAGTAACAAGTAGGTATATCTAAGTGTAGATGTTACTAATGTAACAGTGAAATGTGCGTGGATAATGCTGATACTATGCTATGCTAAGAATACCGAAATATCCGCTAAACCTAATCCATTTCCTGTATTCGTATTCGTATCATTTGAAACTCGTAAACGGATCGAATCCTTTGATGACACGGCCCGTATGCGATACCCAAACGAAATACATGCGCATGTAGCTTGCATTTAGCCTGCATTTAGCCTGCATGTAGCGTATAGCGTGTAGCATAGTCTTAGACTCGGATTCCAGCCCCTGGGAAATGCAGGAGAATACACCGCATTTCTTGTTCCGTACCGTTCGGCTCACATTACGTTCGAATTGCTAAAGACATTGTGAGCTATTTCACTATCACTCGTAGGTGTATACGTAGGTGTGAGCCAAGGTAGGATAAAAATATGGAAATAATATTAAAAGCTGAGCTATTTGCTTCATAAACTATTTTTAAAATTTCATAATAAAATTGGATTGTGAATCCATATTATTATAATTATATTAGCGCTCTCTCCATAGTCTGCTGTCTATACTCATCACTCGGTCGCGATATTATCTATGTATCAATTTTTTTGTAACTGTGTGTGTTGTTGTTGCTACGAAGCAAATATTTTTATCTTAGCTCTTGTATATAAAATATGTATGTAAGTATTGCTTCCGCCCTTGGACAAGGCGTTATCTTAGTACTTATCGGCGTAATCTACCCCAGACCCCTACAGATTGTGTTCCTGATTAGGTCCTTGTACCATCGAAGAAACTGATTCATAGACTGATGGCCGACCTACGTCATTTGGTCAGGTTATGTCAATGTTAATCGTAAACTGTCTGCTAGTACCATAAACATTTTAAAACTCTTGAAACACTCTTCATTCACATGATAAGTTATATTGTTTGTGTTAATTACTTTAAATAACTTGCATAGTGGACTGTATTAGATAAGGTTAAGGTCTACCAGAATCTGATGACAAATTTTGACGGCAGATTGATACATATACCAGTATATTGTTTAAGCATATTCTATTAACTATTATATTTTGGAAGAGTAAATACTATATATCTATTTAGTGACATCAAACGCCACTCAACCTGCATCCACAAACAACGATTTAGTTGTCAATATTCGCAATCTGATGACTACACATCCCGGCGTTTGCTCAGATAAGTGAAAGAACATGTTATGTGTAAATACAAGCTGACGACTTAAGTGGCTGCAGTGTACATATTGAATTACGCATCCACAGTCCAGTGGTTCAACTTGGATCAGTTTGATTCCTGCGTTGGAAAGGAATATTTCCAAATCTGCTTAGAACTAAGATAATAATTAATCTCTTGATTATTTGACAATATTCCTGTAGATTAACTAAATTTTAATTAAGACAATGCAGTAAATATTATAATCCATACTTTACTAATATTATAAATCCGAAAGTGTATCTGTCTGTTACCTCTTCACGTCCAAACCACTGAACAGATTTTGCTGAAATTTCGTATGGACATTTGAGTCCCGGGAAAGGACATAGGATACTTTTTCTCCTGGAAAAATGTACGGTTCTTGCGCGACAAACTAATTTTGACGCAACGGAGTTGCGGGCGTCACCAGTACATTAAAATAATATAATTTAATAGTGATACTTGTACTATTATCTATTATGTGGTACTGACTCACTTAAGGCCATCCCCCGAGCAAACGACCTTGACCATACATTTAACGAGTAGCCGAGATCGCACAAAAATCCTATTTTTTTACTTATCTTAGTTCAAAATTGATCTGAAAAAAAAATTAAAACGGGGAATACGTAGTTAATGAAATTGTCTATAATATTATATTGTCGTGTGTTTCAAATAAACGTAATTTGTAAATACTAGGGAGATGCTGAAAGTATGCATCAATTTTAATAAATTGGTATTACTTTGGAAGCTAATATCATGAGTATAAAGACAGGAATGTTGATATACTGAAGATTATTGCTGTATTTTTATTATAACTTTGTAGCTTTCGAATTATGATTTTATAAGGCTCTAAATACGGTAAATTACGGAATCTCCGTAGGGAAAGGCCCTTCACGACGGATGAATGCTACACTTATAACTTACTTAATAATTAAACAATACAACTGCTTGGTAAAGATTTAACAAGAGTTTACAAAGAGATGTTAACTATTCATTCGCAATACTAATATTCAATCATTAAGCAAAATTGTATTAATTTGTTAATGCGGCGTTTAAGCACTAATTATTATTATTTATCTATTGTTTCTGTTTTGTTGTCATGATCGAAAAGATATATACAATCTATGCCTTCTATTGATATAGAACTGACAATTCTATTGTGCCAAATTAGTTAACTGTGTGGGAACCGTACATTTTTCTGCATAAAAAATTAGTTGTGTTACGTTTTCTAACCAAATTTAATTAAAATCAGAATATCAGCTATTGATACGTGAAAATAAATCGATAGGTAAAAGGTAGACACACTTTCGCATTTAAAAAAATAACTATACCTAGATTTAGGCCAACTTAATATGCACGCTTAGCTTTATTTTCCAGCAAAATTATTGCATTGTCGAGGAGAAAATTCTTTTTTCCAATAAACGCGAATACATCGTTATACACAGGATTACAGGAGCGATGGCGGCGCATAATTTCTGCTATATTGAACATCGTATCTAGCTCAGATAACTAACGGAAAATGTTGCCTTCGAGCTATTTTAGGTATTTTCAAGTTAAACTGCTGGGGAATTCATAATCATTAATCACGAAGAGATTGACTGTGCCAATACGGGAATATCCTAATAGCGCTGATAAATATGTTAATGTTCCGTTGTTAAAATATTTAGGTTTATTGTACTTTCACCCTTATTATATTTTTTAATGAAAGTTACTTTTAAAATACTTAATAAGATATTTTGCTTCGTGAACTTATTGTTATATCAGGACCTTCTTGTGATAGCCCCATTGTTGCAAGAGTGAAGTAAAAATTATATGTCGTTATTCAATTTTTTTGACCATACACTCTAGACGTTTAATTTTGTGGGCGAAACTAAGACGGTAATAAATAGAACTAAGTACTGCTTAAAAACGTCACTACAAAACAGCGGTGGCATAGATCAATGTCAATGTCAAAAACGGCGACGACCTCTTCGGCTTCGACGACCTCTGTGGCTCAATTGGTTGAGTGTGTGGCAGCTCAAGCCGGGGGTCGCGGGTTCGAATCCCGCCGACGGAACAAAAAGTTTTCAATGTTCCTGGGTCTGGATGTGTATTAAATATGTGTATGATATAATAAAAATCTTAAATATATGTATAGTATAAAAGTATTAAATATATTTCCGTTGTCTGGTACCTGTAACACAAGTCCTTCAGGTACTTAGCACGGGGCCAGACTGACGTGGTGTGAAGCGTCCATAGATATTATTATTATTATTATTAAAAAGTGGCATTTTATTTGAATTTTAGTCGGTTGTAGTCGCTTGCCGCGAGCACAGATTACTAAATATGCCGCGAGGATCAGAAAGTAACCTTTAGACCAAAAATAATTTTCCTTTGTCATCGGAAAAGCTTCTAAGAGTTTCCATTATTCTTTTAAGTATCTAGAATTTGAAATTATTCCCAAACTGAAAGTTTACGTTTATATATTTCAAGGGTGCGATATATTTAGATTCTTTCGAGGCTCGGATCTTTAATCTGAAGCACATGAATAAATTTACAAGTCAATTATATTTAAGGTAATGCCATTTTATAATTTGACACAATACGCCCCCAAGATAAACATGCTAACGTTGGAAATTTAAAAAATAAAGGGGATGCATAAATATTTATGCCTAAGACCTTTGACGCTCCTTCAAATATTATGTTGTGCTTAGAATTGTACTATGCAGTTTTGAAGCAAAGAAAGGGCAATGTTCCAGTTAAAAATTACTTACGTTTCTCCACAAAATAATAATATGTTTGGGTTACCAATAAAACAGGCAAGTCTAGGCCAAAATAAAAATATAAAAAAATGTAGCTAAATCATTTTGGTAAATAATAATCTATCCAGTTTCCATTATTAATCTTTCCACCAAAAATCCATCTAAGAGAACTCTACCTTCTACGCTCTACAGGGTAATGTTTTTTCATAATTTCAGGGAATATTTGCATGCGAAAAGGTAATATCGATGTGATTTCCTGTCACAGCCAACTCACTGCTATTTGTGTATAAATATTAGTGTAGCCACGCGTCCTGCGTTTCACGGACTTCCCGTTATTTGGGTCATAGTTATGCCCAAAGGCACTGATTATTCGATTTAGTAAATTTCCACTTACTATATCTAATTATATACAGTATTGTATATCTAATTATATTCTGTATTGCATAAACCTGAATATGCCATATGACTTTAAATAGTGTATCACAAGGCTCTGGTTTCTTCGGGTCACCAATAGTTCACTTTACGACGTGACACGCGTCGATGACGAGGTACATTTTTAAATGGCCCATAAAAATTGAACTATTATTAATTACTACATAGGAAGATACCCTTTCAGTTGACAAACCTTCGCTCGCGGTTTCAGGTTGCCTGAAGATCACTCATATCAAGCATGACTGCCATTTTCTTCGTCTCAAGTTTTAATCTTGTTCTGCAGTTTACAAAACCATGGCCACCCGATCCATGCATGTGACGGTATCATAATAAAGTTGCCCTGCTCCAGCTTAATATTAAAAGCTCACCTATATCCTTACGTTCCTCGCAGTTGGTGCCGCGGCCTGGATCCTTTGTGCTGTGAAAAGGCCTGGGGTATTGAGTTCGGCCCTCTCCCTCCTGGCACATTCCCCCAATGCACGTGTTAGAAAACTTTAAAGTATAGGTCAATTATGGGGTAGACCATTGTAGAGAAATCCTACCTACATCTTGGTACTTACAGCAGCCTTAGCATAGCCACAGTAGAAATGCGCAAGTATAGAAACACTGCGGAGATAAACTGAAGGTACCGTTCCGATCTTAACCGCGGCTAACCGCGATCGACAAAAATTCAAATAAAATGCCACTTTATGACATAGACTATAGTCTATAAATTCAAATAAAAAGCCACTTTATGAGATAGACTATATATATTCTATCTCATAATGTGGCATTTCATTTGAATTTTTGTCGGTCGCGGTTAGCCGCGGTAAAGATCGAAACGGTACGTTCAGTTTATCTCCGCAGTGTTTATACAGGGTGCAATTAAACCTTCCTGCCAAATTTTGATATATTGATCCTTGTTAAAAATAAAAATATACGTATTTTTTCTTTTATAGTCAGTCAGTACTAAATTATTGAGAAATAGCTTCCGAAAGTTATCCTAAAAAACACTACAATTAATGGACACGATGCGTCGGCCGCGCGTGACGTGCCCCCGCGCGCGCGCCTCAACCCGGCGTCACCCCCTTTCATTCCCCCGCGCCGCGAGTGACCGTTCTGCAACGATTTTAAATGGGATAAAATATGTCATTGAAAAAATAAATAACACCCATGTTTTTGGTTTAATGGACTCTCCTAATGATACCTAAGCCCTGGAAAAAATTTGGCAGGAAGGTTTAATTGCACCCTGTATGCTTTCGCATTTCTACTGTGGCCATGCTAAGGCTGCTGGAGGTATTTGGTCCCTCGCTTAACGTTACGTAGGTAAAATTGTTGTAGTCTAAGCGACCAAACTTTGCAGTTATATCGTTGTGTGTAGGGTATAACTTGACACTTTCCTTATATTGTGGGGCTTGCAGAAACGTTCGGTAAATTTCTGCTGATCTTGCGCCTCGATTACATATTTACGATGCACCTGAATCAATTAATTAACTGGTAGGACCTGGTTTCTTAGAAACCAAATACATACTAATATTATAAATGTGAAATTTTGTCCGTCTGTCTGTCAAAATCATAAAGTTAATATACCTAGCGGAATAGAGAAACAAAGGCCTGAGCAAGAGAGATGTCACTATCAGTAACGCTGCGTGGTAAAAAGAGACGTGTGATACATGACAGCAGAACTCTTTTTTTGACGTCCAGTCGGCACGTGCCGCAACGTTGACAATTTAATCTCATAGAAATCATGTTCAATCATGCTTGTGTAAGTGTATACGTACGCATATTTTTACACACAGATGAAACCAATTTCGGTTTCGTTTGACAGCTCGAGATTGTTGCTCTATTCCGCTAGGTATATTAACTTTATGGTCAAAACATAAAAATCCATAAGCAACCATTTAATACCAGCAGCGACGGATCGAGACGATTCATCGCAAAATAGTAGCCGCCCTCTGACTAAATGCTGCCGCAACTTCTTCTTCGCAACTTCTTAGGACAAAAATTTGTCTATCGCAATAAGAAGGGAAGCGGAAACAGACACACAGACATTCACTTTGCATTTTATAACGTAACAATAACGCAGCTGTCAAAATATTCCTGCTACTGTGAAACTACGACGTGACGTAACGTGACGTAACGTAAATACCGTTGATATTACGGTTGGATGTTAAGCTCAGAAGTCAATTAGTAATCCGTGAAGGTAATTCCAATGAAACCGATTTATGCAAATTGTCATCACATCAATCCACATTTCCCGTCAAAGCGAGGCCACGTTGTTCAAATCCGTTGCGTTGCGACTTGCGTCGACACCTGGAAATCTGCGTTAAATTGCAGTCGACAATGTCGTCTACGTCGATATAATCGCACTAACGACTGCGTTACCTTCTTCCCGCTTCGTTTCTTCTCCGTCACGTTGTATATCCCATCCGATAACGCAACCCATAAGGTCCCCAGCACACGGCGAGTTTTTGTAGCGATGCAATTGCGCGTTTTGGGAATCTGCGATTGCATCGCTACTAAGGACTTTTGCAACGCGCGACTGTAGCGAGTCCTAGTATAGCGATGCAAACGCGCGATTGTAGCGATGCAAACTCGCGACCGTGTCGAGTAACAGCGTTTCAAGTACTTTGTTGGCATCGATACAGCGTTTGTACGATTGTATCGATGCCAACACGCGATACTATCGCGATAGCATCGCTTCAAAAAATCGCCTTGTTCTAGGGCCCGTAGCGTTGTCGTTGCGAGTTGCGACGACTCAACGTAGCGTACCAAAGATATGTGATCTCGCTCTAAGCCCTTATCCGTACCTATAGACAAAACTGTATGATTTAATCCATAGAAACGAGCGCCAAGTTCTCTCCCTCGTTTCATAGTTTTGAGTACATGTCACGCTAGCCATGGTTCTACGAACGTTAATCGGAACGCTTGCATGAAAATAATATTTGCATACACTTTGATCAAACACATTAGGCGATGTAGGTCGTTGGTTTAAGATACAATTCCTTTATTTGTGTCTACATAAATATAATATTATTAAGTGTCTTTGTATCTTTTTTTGTGCTATTATTATGTTATAAACATAACAATGCTACATCATACATGGTTATTTAGTAACTTCTCAGTCTGATGTAAAATACATACTCGTAAAATAGGTTTAAGTATTTCACAAGTTGTAAACTATTTTTTACAGAATACATTGTTTTGACCTTCATAAAAAATATTTTAATATTTTCTACAATCTAATAATTCTCAGACCTACCTGATTAACATCAAAAATTTCATCAAAATCGGTCTAACCATAGTAGGCAACAAACTTCGATGTATATAAGGTCAATTTCCGTAGTACATCTAATTAAATTATGAAAGTATTAAATATGTAAAAAATTAGACACCCAGACACTTATTATTAATTATAATGATTATTTATAATAGATTTTAAGGAATTATTCGATATTTAATTATTATTGAAAAAAAATTGAGATGTAATTTGACTGCCGCTACCAATGAGGTTATACGATATAACCTATATCCTTAATCTGTGGCCGCTACTATAGTACAAAGTACAACACAATAGTCGTGTTCGTTTCGCATGCGCAAAGTTAAAAATTTGTGTCAGTGTTAGTGTCAGGTGCCAAAATCTGACAGAAATTGTTGATAATTTCTTTCGAAAGCTGCACATGCGTATTGAAAAATGAAACGAATATGACTAATCTAACAGTTGTATCGCCATTACCCTTCGAAGTTTTCATCAATTTCAATTTGAAATATTTCCGCAGAATTACCGGTGAACCCACTTTTTTTTGGGCTTAAAAAAACGCAAATCTTACAAAGAAATTGATAAGCAGTTTTTTAGCCGTATAACTTTGATACAAATTTCCCAATTCGTCTGTCTTCTCAAAAATTGTAACACTTCTGGCAAAAATTACGTTTGATAAATGAATGGTAATTTTAAAATGAATTATTACACATAACTTGTCGGTAAAGTATTAATTTTTTGGTGTCAATCGATGCAGGATGTTTTATGCTACTATAAATTTCGAATTTACGTCAGAATCTTTGAATTTATAAAAGTTATATACATCCTTGGAATTTTTTTCTATTCCAAAATTCATTTGGAATAGAATGATATGGATACGTAGATACATTACAATAGCGTTTATACTTTAAGCTTATTATCTCTACATAGAGATATTAAGCTTACTAGACCTTGCCAAAATAAAATTTGAAAAAAATTATCATCTTGCATTTTACTTTTCTATTTGAGATGCAAAAACCGGACTCGCGTTTGTTATATCCGCGTTAGAGCGACAAAAGTATTTTTTGTTTAAAAGTTAACTAAGATATTATGTACTATCAGAGAAGTTAATTCCTAGGCAGATGGGGGACCTGCGTAGTTTGGTCGCGTTACTTCAAACCCAGCCAACAGATCACAATACATGATCCGACCACATGACTTTGGTCTGTCAACTGCCTAGGAATCAATTTCCTCGATGGTACATAGATAAGGGTCACTTCAACTTAACGCAGTCTTAAAATTCTGAAAAAAGGGAAAGAAAATTCGTTAAATATCTACAATGTTGATGCACTTAACACTTACCTACTTAATAAACTTAAAAAATAGGATGCGTTTGTCGTGCTTAGAAGCGCGAATCCACGTCTTAATTTAGTCTTTGAAGGAACCTTTTCAAACCCTAAAGTACGTACACAATGTGTATAGCTATAGGGGTAAATTTCCTGTTTAACAAGAATTTTGCTTCACTATCAACTCTGCGCCAGTATGAATTGGCCCTAACCGTTGGGTTGCAAAGATAAGAGTCAAGCCATAGTCAAGCTTAAGCTTTTGATACTGTGGGAGAAGTGACATTTTGTAAGCAGATGCCGCGAATCTTCCTTACGAGGGTCTTAACTTTTATACCTGCATATTGAAAATGCGAGGGTTTATTCCTTGCCCGATCTATAAATATTTTGCACTTGCTTAATAGTTACTACGTTACGTTACGTTACCAACTAATTTACTGTCTGCAAATATTATTATTGCACACAGTAAATTATTCAATAAAAATTAGTGAAAATATTATTTCTTGAAGCTTACTTTCATTATCCATATCTCGGTCTGAGGGCATAAAAAACACTGCTTTCATTTTTAAGTTTAATATCAAACTTTTAATGATATTTATAATTTTTAAGTTTAAAGTACCTAAATAGGTACTTTAAACTTAAAAATTATAAATATCATTTTTGAAACAATTATTTTCCAATAGTGTGTAACAAATAATTTAGGAATATTATAAGGGACTAGTCAGGTGTGTATAATGTTTCATCGCCCCGGCCCGGGTTCCGTATGTAAATCAGTATGAAACTTACCGCATTACTGTTACACGTTTTTACCCTTTTTTTCTTTCAGTTAGAATGTACCATCGAGGAAATTGATTCCTAGGCAGTTGACAGACCAACATCATCAAATCAGCCTATATTCGTCCACTGCTGGGCATAGGCCTCTCTCAATGAACGCCAAGATGTTAGATGACCGATCTCCTGCTACTCGCATCCAACATGAACCCGCAACTAAACGGAGATCGTCATCCCACCTAGTTCGAGGTCGACCTACACCCCGATTTCCCAGTCTTGGTCTCCATTCCAGAGTAAGACCAACATCATTTGGTCGGATCATTCAATTTAATGTTAATTGTGATCTGTCGGCTGCGTTTGACGTAACGCGACCAAACTACGTTGGTCCCCCATCTGCCTAGGAATCAACTTCTCTAATAGTACCTTAAACCAGTCTTTGGTTTAAGGTCATTAGGATTTTTTCAGTAGTTATAATAATAATATCTATAGACGCTTTAAAGCACGTCAGTCTGGTCCCGTTTTAAGCACCTAAAGGACTTTTGTTACAGGTACCAGGCAACGGAAATCTATACTAATATTATCTATACTAATATTATAAAGCTGAAGAGTTGGTTTGTTTGTTTGTTTGTTTGAACGCGCTAATCTCAGGAACTTTGAACGATTTGAACAATTATTTCAGTGTTAGATAGTGAATTTATCGAGGATAGCCATCCTATAGCCATAGGCTATATTTTATCACGCTAAAAGTAATAGGAGTGAAGAAACAGAGGAAAATGTGGAAAAAACGGGGAAAATTAATTGAAAGGGCTTATCTCACGAACTACTGGAGCAATTTTTATGTTATTTGGCACAGATAAAAAGTAGACCACGTGAAGGATCATAGGTTATTTTTTGTGGGCTTTTGTCTGTGAAATTCCTAACTTACGCGGGCGAATCCGCGCGGAACGTCTAGTATATTTAATACTTGTACTTGAACATGGTGGGGCTTTTTTTAGGGTTCCGTAGTCAACAAGGACCCTTATAGTTTCGGTCTGTCCGTCCGTCTGTCCGTCTGTCTGTCTGTCTGTCTGTCTGTCCGTCTGTCTGTCCGCGGTTTTGCTCAGAGACTATAGGACCTACAAAGCTGTAATTCGACATGAATGCGCATTTTAATGATGCCGACAAAATGGTATATAAAATCATAATAAAAACATAATATTTTGTAATAGTCGATCAACTAAAAAAAATATTCGGCGAAGTATAAAGGAACCTTTCGTACAAATTCCTATGAACGTAACTGAAATGATGTTGTTAGTAGTGTAAAACACGTTATAAATGTACATTCATTGACCATACAAAAATTATCAAAAACTAGCGGTACTACGGAACCCTATATTGTGCGTGGCCCGACACGCACTTGTCCGGTTTTATTAATATGCGAGCGATTCAGTTTTGATCTAGATGATCCGGTGAACTTCGTATCACTTTCCATATTAATATTATAAATCCATACTAATATTATAAATGCGAAAGTGTGTCTGTCTGTCTGTCTGTAACCTTTTCACGCCCAAACCGCTGAACCGATTTCGCCGAAATTTGGCATGGAGATACTTATTAATTATATAGATTGCTTATAATATTTATCCGATATAAAGGGATAAAATCAGAATAAAAATAAATTGCTTATTTTCAACTAGAC
Source organism: Cyaniris semiargus (assembly GCA_905187585.1). Lineage (NCBI taxonomy): Eukaryota > Metazoa > Arthropoda > Insecta > Lepidoptera > Lycaenidae > Cyaniris > Cyaniris semiargus. The sequence goes on from LR994551.1 coordinate 4,252,317, forward strand.
GCCAGCAACTCCGTAGCGCCAAAATTCGTTTATCGTGAGGGAACCGTAATTTTTTTTCGGGATAGGACGTATCCTACGTCCTTTAGTTTTCTACGACTCAAAGTATCTCCATACTAAATTTCATCAAAATCGGTTCAGCGGCTTGGACGTGAAGCCAGATCAGACAGGCAGACAGATGGACAGACAGACACACTTTCGCATTTATAATATCAAGTATGGATAATAATCATCTTATTATTTTTCATCTAATCGAAGTCAAACCTGGCGATAAAAAAGGGCGAGATTTAATAAAGTGTAACGTCGTCGTTCGAAGGGTTCCCAAACTCTACGCAAAAGATTCAATTGAACGAACATTTCTCATAGTTGGGATACAGTAATTTAGTTCAGGTGTACGCGGCACAATCCCCTCGAATCTGAGGTCTCATATGTATCCCGATTTTATTGCATATTGAGACGTACTATTTCTTCGACCCTAATATAAAATATCCGAGCAGATTTAAAGTATCCGAACCCTGTTCTGTCAGATTCAATATGCAAAATTGACTCACAAAGAGCTACTTCGGCACTTTGGCATTATTAATTTTCTTGCCCTACCTCGGACGCCGAAATTCAGCCTACACTTGACGACAATTTCAATCTACTCATCTCGTGCTATTAATGCTAAGTTTAAATTGCTTTCTCTGCGTAAATATCAATTTGCACGCAGTAAGTTATGTAATTACTTCAAAACTATTGGGTATCATTTATCAGTTATCAGCTATCACATACTTCACACACAGACAGCATACTCACATTGTCTTAATGATCCGTAGTTTGGATGAAGTGTGGATATTGGAAATATATTCATAATAGAATAGGCATTCGACATAGGGCACTTAATACCAAATAGTACAATCAAAAGGTTAGTTGTTTAGATACTGTCCACGTACTGTCATAATATGGAACATGGTCCATGTAAAGATGGTGCAATGCCCAAGTATTATAAAAAATGATTCTTAGCCGAGAAGGAAACCTACGTTTAGAAAGTGATTTTTATTCATAATAATATTATGCACAGAAATAGTAATTTTAATCCGACGCAACTTGAAGCTTTAAATTAATTTAAGCAAACAAATATTAAAGTATAATAGTTGTTACAATGAAAACTGGGAGATGCTGATAAATGCCATTTTAAATTCTTATCTCGTTCCCGCAAACTGCAATTAAAACGTTCACTTTAAATTTTCTTCCGTCTTTCAATGTTTATGTAAAATCTAGAGACTTAAATAATTAATTCTTTGTCTGCTAGATAATGTTTAATTAGTGGCTTATCCTCCACGCATTAAAGTGTCGCAAAGGATTACCTTTGCGACACTTTACACTCAATTATTAAATTGAGAAGTGTGTTATACTTGTAAAAGTTAAATTTATAAAGATTGTACTATAATATAGAGGGTAGCCTATAAAACTTACTGCTAAAGTTCATTTTCAACAATATATTTTTTCAACAATATTAAAGGAAAATAAAAGCGTCGAGAAGCACGTTATAAAGCTTTGATGTCGCGGCCACACAATAAATATCATACAGTAGAGAAAACTCAGCCGTGTCCTTCAAAATCTCACTCAGGATAGAGATAAGTTTGACCTGCTTGTGACTTGATGCTGCATTGCATGGTATAAAGATATGACTATCAGTAGCGTAGGGCTCATATAATACAATTCCTATCTAGTTTTCCTTACCATGGAAGATGAAGAATTCAACGTCTTTAAAGCCTTCCTGCCAAAAAAGACGTCCAGTTATACTTATATTTTTTAATACATGGAAAACTTACAGCTCAAAAAAGTTATATTAAAAGACAACATAGAATATCACTATAGTGCAAGTGTAATCAAAATAACGAGGCACAGAATTTCACAGATATTTTGAAATATTAAAGACATAACAAAGCGGAGCATAAGTGAAAACTCTTCTAGCATTCGTTTCAGGTAAAATTACATTGACTAAGCGTGACATTATATTATGTGACTGTACTGAATAATGTTTATATTGTGTCGAATTGTCCCGCAATTCCGGAACCATCTGCAATCGCGATCCATGATTTCGATGCACTCCCGCAAAAAGTGCAGAGAAAATTGCTTCCCCAATAACATAGGTTTCATTGGTAAATCGTTTCACACGAGCGGAAATGTGCGATTTAAATATTTGTCACTTTTTTTATTCTTGTGTTTTTATTTCAATTGTTTTTAACCCCCGATAACAGACGGATGTTATGTGTTTGGCGTATCTGATTGTATTTGTATGTATGTGCGTGACATTGTAGAATCCAAACGAGTGGGCCAATTTGTAGTTTTTTTTTTTTTTTAAATTTATTTATTATTATGTTGTAGTCCTTGCGCTTATCTAAAGACCCCTTTTCACTGTGGGTCATAATGGATAATTGCACAGCTGTCTATATACTCTACAATCGTCGTCTTTCTTGGACAGTTATGCCGCACTCAGAGACGATCAGAATTCGGAGACGGCATAAGCCTCATACATTATCTGTCAAACATTTCATTACAGTAATTGATATTCGTCTCTAACCGCCGTACTCAGAGACATTTAATTATGATTTTGATTAACCTTCAATTTAATGAAGAGTTTGACAGATAATGTATGGGGCTTATGTCAAAATTTTGAATTAATTACATTTAAATAATTAATGTTCCACTTTGAGTGCGGCAATAAGTGCGGCAGTTGGCGATAAATATTCTACACTCTGGTTATCGCCTCATATTGGCCAACATTGACCAAACAAAGTGGAAAAGCCTTATAAAGCTAGCAAGTATTTTATTGTTAACTAGCTTATATTCCACGGAAACATTTTTTTCGGGATAAAAAGTTGCATAGAATACTTATTGACCAATGTGGAAAGGTCGCTTAGCAAGTACTTTCTTGTTAACTAGCGTTTATCACACGACAACACTAGTTTTTCGGGATAAAAAGTAGCCTACAGGCTACATGTTAATCCAGAGCCTAAACCGCAGCTCAGTATTTTTATGTAAAGAGTAAACACGTTACAGACATACACACTCACAAACTCTCCTTAATAATAGTAGTGTGATTCGTAGAGCTCATAACGAAATAATTGTCCGTATTAAGTTAATAAAGCGGCCATTTAATTCTTAGCAATTAAGAAACGTCTTAATTAAATAACATAAAATGAGTGAGTGTTATAACTGTTATAATTTAAATTAAATGATATAATAACAGTTATAATTACGATCTTGAATTTGAGCGTCGATGGTGTATTTAATTGTGCAAGAGCAATAAGCTCTATCGGGTTTTCCAATATATTTCCGCAGTTCAACATTATACGAAATGGTTTTCACAATACCGTATTAATATAATTTATGCTATGAAATTAAAGATAAAGCATTATATTATCTTGTATTGAGCTTAGGGGTCAATTTGCATTGCAATTTACAACGTGACGAAGGGATTAAGTAGCGCTAGCGAAATAAATGTTATATTATTCTCACTACTACAGTGGAAATCGTGAGACTAGTCACAGCAACACACAAGTTCCATGACACATCTCACTTCTAACTTGCATTCAAAATCTTTCCCATCTAAGGACTGTCTCCAAAAAACGTTAAGAAATTTGCATAACAATACGTAACGATCTTCGGAGGCATATTGTAAGATGGGACGGGAATACGAATGTCCCGGATTGGGTCTTAGCAATATGTCAGACTGTCCGGTGTCAGCTTGTCTGCCGCTAAATTGCTACATATAAATTGGTGCGCGATTGTGCATTACGTAACCTGAAGATGCAGTGGAGCAAAGGCGTAGTTTGTCATAAAGGAATTGATTACGTGAGATGTGGATAGAGGAAACAAAAGCTGAATATTCATCTATAGAGGGTGTAACAAAACTAAGTGATAATTATACTTTAGAATGTGTTTGTGTCCCATATATATATATATATATATATATATATATATATATATATATATATATATATATATATATATATATATATATATATATATATATATATATATAGAGTTCACTGTGAAAGTAGCAGCACTGAAGGTGCAAAAATTTGTTTGTGATTTGTATAAGCAAGCGCCCCAGCGCGGCAGCGTCACGAAATTTCCCATATAAAAAGTAAAAAAAAAAACTCTTTCAGCGCTCCTACTTTCACAGTGAACTCTATACAGTGGACTCATATACACCCTAAAGTATTATCACTTAGTTTTGTTACACCCTGTATAAATAAAAGTGAATTTTCAATTTTGTTAGTCTCGCTAAAACTCGAGAACGGATAAACCGATTTGGCTAACTTTAGTCTTGAAATATTCGTGGAAATTCAGGGAACGTTTGTATTAGGAGGAAAGTGATACGAAAATCACCGGGTCATCTAGTTTTAAAATAAAATGCAGAATATGCTTGATTTTATAAAAATGTCATACGCGATTTGTGTACACAATTTCTAATTAATAATTTCACCATTGAAGTTAAAAATCAAAAATGTGTGGGGTTTGAGTTTTGACATAATGTGTCGCTAAGTTGTATGGCGCTACGCGCTTGCAAAGTCTATGTCAAATAATGCATTTTGATTTTTTTTTTTATGAAATAAGGGGGCAAATGAGCAAACGGGTCACCTGATGGAAAGCAACTTCCGTCGCCCATGGACACTCGCAGCATCAGAAGAGCTGCAGGTGCGTTGCCGGCCTTTTAAGAGGGAATAGGGTAATAGGGGAGGGTAGGGATGGGAAGAGAAGGGAATAGGGGAGGGAAAGGAAGGGAATAGGGTAGGGGATTGGGCCTCCGGCAAACTCACTCACTCGGCGAAACACAGCGCAAGCGCTGTTTCACGCCGGTTTTCTGTGAGAACGTGGTATTTCTCCGGTCGAGCCGGCCCATTCGTGCCGAAGCATGGCTCTCCCACGTATAAAACTACTAACTTCGTTATCAAAATTATCGAATGCAAGTCGTCTAAGTTCCCTATTCAAAATCGCCCAAAATCTTACGACTAACTTATTCGGAATAAGGATGATAAATTAGTAAGAAGCAAAATAATACTTTAGAATATTATGAAATAATCTGTATACTAAATATATTTTATAACAGCACTGTATGCATCTTCAAATTCTTCAGAGCTCACAACTTCAAGATCATAACTGTAATTTTTCAAATTTCACACATGGCCGCTTTCACTCGAATCCATTAGTAATTAATACGGTTGTAATTAAATTTTAACAAGGAGATTAATTACCCAATTTTATACTAATTAATTAATCGGATCAGTTTATTTTGATTGGGAAGCGTAACATTCTGCGTCGGGACAAACTCGGTAATCCGCTAATACAAGCAAATGCACTAACACTATAATAATATAATGGCCCGCATACACGGCAATATACGTACACAATTAGAATATCTAATGTGGGATTTTGTTTACGACCCCAAAGTGTCAATGATAAAGGACAGGGGTTACTATTAAGTGGGAAACAGGCAAACAAGCAAAAGACGACTAACTCGCGATGATTTTATTTAAAAGTTTTCCCTTTTTCAGCGGCGCTGTCCATTGTTTTAGTTAAAAAATGTCAAACTCGCGTCAAGACATAATATTGTGAACCGATCAAAAAATTATAATATAATGGCGGGTGGCGGCGGAGAAGAGGAAAGGATAATCCCAGTCTTTTTGTGTGTAGTAACTAGTAACTTATAGTTATTGTACTTACCTATAATATATTATTTGTATACGATAACGAAGTAAACGACGTAACCTAACAGATCTTAAGTTTGATTTGAGCTCTCAATCCTAACAAATATCAAATGATCAAACAGAACATTAAAAAGCTAGGTTTTATTGTTATTTAAGTATGTTCAAGTTTCCAGTAATTTACTCTCCAGTGAATATCAGAGAACAAAGCCTAGTTCTGAGAAACGGCTTCACTCAATTCACACAGAAGCACAAGAAGTCAGTGTCGCATATAGCTAGCCCGGGACCCATAGCAAATTTTGGCGCGAGGGTTACTTTCGATTCTCAAGCTAACGACTAATTCTAGTCGAGGTTTAATTATTCTGATAGGAACCTTTTTGATTTTTCTTTTTATTTATTACCAGAATTCTCAACATGATATGTACGTACTACGTAGAAAAGCACTTTTCTCAGAATAAATATCAAAAATATTTTGTCGCTCCTTAGACTCGATGTTACAAAGCCCCTTGAGCGGGCTCGTGGCACGTGCTACAATGTGCTATGAAGTTAATCCGACCCTGAAACAAGTACATTTCCGGGAAGAGATCCATCATGTAGTATTTCTGAAGTTTCTAGAAGATGTTTCCATTCCCCAAGGTGACATGAGTTAATTTTTTGTTGTGTGGTTTTGTTTCAGGTGATTTTAGGATTCTTAGAATAAAACTTGTATTTTGAAGACTCTGAAGATGAAATTTACAGGAAACGGGAAAAGCCAATTTTAAAGGTAACGAAGTCTTTGAACTCTATTTAAGTAGAGTATCTATAAAGCAATGCTAAATCATTGTTAGTTAATACGGGAACCTCAATACCGTACGTTAAAACCAAATCGATAATCGAAGTGAAGAATATAAAGAAACGAAGTATTCCAGATCACAAAGAAATTAGACTAGAATCTAAAGTGTGAATCTAATTTTCTATGATCTAAAAGATATTGCTCGTTTATATATTTCAGGAACACTGTTGCTAATAACTGAGTAACTAAAGAAGCAGCAACAAAAGTAGACGGTGGAATAAGAGTACCTAGTCTCTAAAGTAGAGCTTATTTAATGCGACAAACTTCGGTATAATCCATGCTCCATGCAAATACAATCTAATTGCCTATTGGGTTTTTACCGACCCAAAGACCCAAAGCCAAAGTTATACTGTCAACACTCGCCATGCGGGCTGTGGGCGGCACGCGCCGATCAATACCCCTATTATTACAACTATCAAAAACTTATCTCATAAATTAGACCCGGCGTGCCGCGTGATTGAGTTTAATGGCTACCTGAGTGATTTCTTGGATAATTGTCTATTCTTTGATATAATAGCTCATAATATTATAGAGATAATACTTAAAATATTTGTTCGCATCAAACAGTTTCGAAACTCTGAGGCTATTTTGATTGCGTTGGCTTTTGGGCTTGGTTGTAGTTGGATAATTGTCTATTCTTTTCAATATTAAAAGCTTATATTATAAAACGAATACTTAAAATATTTGTTCGCATTAAACAATTCTGAATCTGGAGTCTGGTCCGATTTTGATTACGTTGGCTTTCGGGCTTAGTTGCAGTTGTAGATTACGAAATGTAGAGTTCCTGCGTGATATTCTTATCGCGTATGATGGACAGGGGAAAAATCTAGTTAGTAATGTAGTTCCTACCTATCGTTGTAGAGTTGTTGTATTTATAAAGAAGACGTGACGGAAGTTAATTCGATTAACTAATATAGCTTTAATAATAAACAATATCATGTTCTGCATTAATGCCATATTATATTAACACAAAGAGGAGTCAATCGCAAGCAATTCGCAACAAAAAACATAAAAGTCTCGAAAGCAGATCACAAAATATAAAGTTGCAGTTTTCACAAAATCCAGTTTCACGAATAGTAAAAGTTTCGTTTCAATATTTACACTCACGGAAACCTACTGACTCCAACAAAGCGCGCTCATGTGGAGGGAAAAAAGTCCAAAACAATACACGATATGGCGGAATTTAAATACGGAACGTTTTCGACTAAAATATTTCATATTGTTGCATGCGATTGCAATTTTATTAACACCTGGTTCAGGTATGCAGATAACATAAATATTAACGTGCATTTCCCTGAAAATGTTTTATGTATCGCAATAATTCTACACATCTAGGCGACAAAATAAAAACTCGGATATTTTTCGTCTCTACGTTCACGCTTTTTACACTCTAGATACCTGAATATGTAACACATATAAATCAATATTAATCCGACATCAAAACAATGCTAAAAGTTAAACTTTCATCCATCTATCTCTCATTCAACCTCCCCTGCGATTCGCCTTGAAAAGGGAAAAGATGAATTGATAAGTCGTAAGACGCTCGGCTCGTCAGTTACGATTTTTTGCGATCGGGACCGTTAAATAAATCCCGCTAATCGCAACACTGGGAGCCTCGCATTGTCCAGACATAGAATACCTTCATTGTCTCCAGGAAACTTCGATTTGGGCCCGAAAAGACATCGAAGAGTCGTCTGCTAGGGGAAAATAAACCTTGTTTAAAAAGCTTCAGGGTTGAAATTGCAGGTGTGGATTTAAATCGTTGCGTAATTCCCTTATGAAGGTAAAGATTGATGTAACGACCCTTCAACTCGCACGTGCTACGGCCGGCTGCAAGATCTTTGCAGTCTCGTTCGAGCGTAAAAAAATTACAATACCGGCTAACTTCTTAGCTATGGACTATGGTCGTAAAGAACGTCTTAGCTGGTATAGAATTTTATACGATAGCGAATTCATGTAAGAATATTAAACGGAAAGTTTTTGAAAGATATTTATATAGTTTTAGGGACTTGTATCTTCTGGACAGTTTTGTGCTTTTGGTGTCTTTTGATGTCTTCGAGTGGCAAAATGTCTTACAATTAGACAGTCAATCTGCTTGTTCTCTCTATTACAAAAAAAAATTAGGATGACGATCTAAGAATATATTATAATTATGATTAATGGCTCATATCCGCATTGAGGATTAATTCATATTGAAACGATACTTAATTATTATTGATATAGCGATACATTTAAGTTTATTCACAATAAAATAATGTGCCACACTTTATTAACAGAATTTAAAGTTGCAGCCTGCAGGTGTACGCAGGAACACAACAGAATTTAAAGTAGCAGTTCGCAGTAACACAACAAGTATAGCACTTCACTTAAGGCGGGCTGAAACCCCATTTTGTTATTTCTTGATACCCGATTTACCTAGTTCCAATATAATAACGAAATGTAAAAAAATATGAGATATAGAGCACAATATTTAAAAGGGTTTAAATCAAAAACATTTTAATAAAAAATAATACTTTTGCTGTAATTAATTTACAAACTCACCTATGACAAAACTCTTTGTCATCGAAATATAAGTATTAACAAGAATAACTTACATTTTATTTTAATAAATTGTCAATGAATCTATTTTAAAAAGGTCTGAAACGAATAATCTTTTTTCTTAATATTTATTTCGAAAGGTATTTAAAAAAAAAACACACGAAAAATAAAATAGAGAAGATCCTCCCGTCGTAACTTACAATTTTATGCTAAGCTAAAATGAATCTTATTGCGATGCGTACACGCTTGGCATTCGCGTTCGCAAGGTCAAAAAAACGATATTTTGGAATTGAGGTAAGTGCTCGCCTTAACTTTCATTATTGTATCGTCTAGTCGCGCTTTGTGGCCTGGCCCTTATATTTTCGGTTTTTTAACAAGTGGGTAATCTATACTAATATTATAAAGCGGAAGAGTTTGTTAGTTTGTTTGTTTGTTTGTTTGAACGCGCTAATCTCAGGAACTACTGGTCCGATTTGAAAAATTATTTCAGTGTTAGATAGTCCATTTATCGAGGAAGGCTATAGGCTATATTTTATCACGTTAAGACTAATAGGAGAGAAGAAATAGAGGAAAATGTGGAAAAAACGGGGGGAAATTATTTGAAAGGGCTTATTTGAACGCGCTAATCTCTGGAACTACTGGTCCGATTTGAAAAATTCTTTCAGTGTTAGATAGCCCATTTATCAAGGAAGGCTATAGGCTATATTTTATCACGCTAAGACTAATAGGAGCGAAGAAATAGAAGAAAATGTGGAAGAAACGGGGGAAATTATTTGAAAGGGCTTAACTCACGAACTACTAGAGCAATTTTAAGAAGTAGACCACGTGAAGGATCATAGGCTATTTTTTGTAGAATGATTTGTCTGTGAAATATCTAATTTACGCGGGCGAAGCCGCGCGGAACGTCTAGTATTGAATAATTCCGCGTGCATGCATATTGCAGATGGCCAGCTCGCTGTTCGCACGTGGCACACTCCGGTACCTGGCGTATTCAAATATTCCCATTGAGCCCTTTTTTGCGTTACTGTTAGGCCAATATTTTTGAATCGATGTTATGGACACATTTTTTTGGTTTGCAACAATGGAGGTGTATTTTTCAATCGGACACCTTTATTGTACCCATTATTCAAGCGTCATTATAAATGTTAATTTCTCTTTCAATAATTTTAATACTCTACTAAATAATTTAGAGCGTTTTTTGTTAATTATAATATTTGAAGCGCGTTCTAAAATCGTAATTAAATAGGTTATGTTTTCTTTCGCGCTAACTAAAGCCAGCCAAGTTTTCCATTGTGAAAATCAGTTATTTTTTTAATAAAATATTAAAATTTTAATATAAATATTAAAATGGCCGTCAGCCAAGCTGTTGAAAACTTTAGTGCGCAGATAAAATAAATTTATGAATATTAAAAGTGAACATGTAGTTACATTCGGTCCTTATAGTCGAACTTAGAACATAAAGCAAACTTGAATTTTGAAACTTAGTAGGGAGTTACCTAATTTTTTTAAAATATCTCGTTTAAAAGTTTATGTCTGCTTGCGCATAAAGATAGCCGAATCAGGCAAGTGTTGTAAAACTGTGCTGTAGGTAATCTTGTAAATCTAGAAGTTTAGAGCATAAAATTATTTGAGAGCTGGGTTCGAAGTTAAACTTTTTTACTTCGTTTACTACACATGAAGATACGTTTAATTACAAGAGTACATCATAACAAGAAAAACATCTTTCGGCTCGAGATCAGTGTTTGACACTGTCTAAAAGTCATTATTATAATATTATATTATTATATATAATATTTATAAGCTAAGATCCAGGACTCTAACTTTACATGACCTGCTACTCTCTACACCTATATCAGTTCATGTGACGTGTCCGTTTCAGAGCGGGCTGTAAAATTTTGTTGTGTTTTCTAATAAGTATTACGATCCTGGAAGACGATTGACTTAAAAACGGAAAACACGATTCACTTATTTTGACTCGATAGTTATATTTTTCGAAATTATGAATCTTTCTGGGCTTTTCAACAAATATCTGATATACTTATTGAGTTACTATCATTAAATAACTTGCGCTACTACAATCACACACTTTATAAAATAATGGCTAAAGGAAATATTAATACTGTATTTAATTTTTAAGTAATCATCAAAAAACATTTTTGGGACTTGCGACCTTTACTTTCATGCTATAATACGGGAACCGTTGTTACGCGATATTGTTCACTATTAGCTGCAGCGCAAAGCAAAATGCCCGGGGGCACGATTCTGGAATGTATGAATGGTGTGTGTAAGGCGGGGCTAGCGTGCTTTGATATTTCGATGACAGCGCGCTCTTAACATTAACATGGGTGAAAATCACTGACCTCCATTATAGCGTACTTGTATAATGGAGGTCAGTGGTGAAAATTGATGCCCTGCAGTTTCTGGGGTTTTTTGACAAGACACTCTTAATTTGATTGTTGATGTTGTGATGTCAACATCAAAACATTAACCAATTGAAGTTGTGGAATGATAACTCATATTTGGGGTTAATTCATACCGCAACGCGATGCGTAGATGCATTTCTAAATTTATATGGATTTGACAGATTCGCAAGACGTCTCACGAAATTGAAATCTGTCAATTCAGTATCTACAAATTTAGAAATGCATCGCCGCGTCGCGTTGCGGTTTGAATTTACCCTTAGAGAAAAACACTTTTTTTTAATAGCAATTAGTTAATAATGTTAATATTTAAATACTTTCAAAATTGTCCAGAAGTGCTAACCACCGAGCAGAGTTTAGTATCACCTAAAGAAGAACTTTTACATGGTAGGTATTACCAAATGACGAAAACGGAAGTAAAACGCTTTCAGCTATACAAATATTTGGTCAAAGCATTAAAATGGAACATGTTAATGGCTGCCAAACTTGGGGCCACTCCCAAAGGTCATGAGCAAATTAGATGCGAGCGTCCAGGGAACCATTTGTCCAAGAAATGCGGTAGGATTTTTTTACCAACGGCCCCAGAATGTTTACGCTTTTCGAGTGCAGTCGGTAAAGAACGATGTATCAGGTATATAAAACTTTTATACAGTGGCGTAGGCCGTAGCTACCGCCGTATCTGCCGTATCAATTGTACGGGGCCCCCGGGCCACTGGGGCTCCCAACGTCCGTAAGTTACCCTTCCTGAGGGCCCCCAAACAAATTTTTATACGGGGCCCTGCCAAGGCACGCTACGTTTCTGCTTTTATACGTACATTTTTTCGGCAAGTTCTAGAATAATTCACATAATAATCTAGACCAGGGGTCACCAAATGGCGGACCGCGGTCCGCATCCGGACCGCCGACCCATTGTGTGCAGACTGCAGAGTAGACCAAGCATTTTCAAGCAATTTCGGTCTTGACTTACTGATGAATGACTTACCAATTATTTCTCTCCAAACTTCAGACAGATAATAATTAGCAACAAAAATTTTCACTCTTCTCATTTACCAATGAATGTTAATAAATATCTTTGTAATTTCCGTAATTACCTTTGTTTAATAAATATTTTTTTTTATAAAATGTGTGGACCACGAAGGCTATTTCATTTCTTAAAATGAACCCCGATCAAAACTTATTGGTGACCCCTGATCTAGAGGCTTTAGCATTTGAGCTTGGTCGGTACAATATATTCTCGAGTTCATAAATGAAATAAAGCGACGATTTTAGAAGAGGAGAATCATGCGAATGAACGTCACTTAGGCTGGCCGCATACACACGTTTTCCGTATTTGATTTCCGAATTCGTTTTCCGTATTCGGAATTCCGTGAGAATAGCGCAAACGTTCGGAAAAACGCGACCGTGTGTGCCAGTTAATGTATTGTGCGCTTTTATAATTTTGGACGTGACGGTAATATCGTGGACGTCCGCGGTAAAATGATAACTCAGGGAAGTAAAATGTATGGAGATAGGTATATGAAGACGCTTTTAAATTTCCTTCGACGATAAGGTTATAACGTGATTGTGAGAGGCCATGACGATGTCTACACTCTTCTGAACCGCACATATTATAAACATCGTGCGATTTTATAATTATTATTCTGGACGATAATATCGCGGACGCCGATTTCCACGGTAAAACGTGGACGTCGGCGTCCAACGTTAAATGTCTTGTTTATGATTCCGTAGTCAACAAGAAGAACAGGTGGCACACGGCCGCCGCCCGCTCTCTGCGCGCGCGTCTGCTCACGGGATGGAACGGGCGTTAGGGGAGTGCGAGGGGTATGAGGGTCCGGGTGGCGCGATCATTGTTTTCAGCATACACACTTTCACTTTTTATTATCTATGTATTATATTTATTATTTAGCATGCCAAGTACAATCTATTATTCTATTATTATTAATGTATTTATATTATTAATTGTGGCGTAAATGCATGTTACGTATTTGCGTTACAATTACATTTACACTTATTATTGCTGAGTGTTTAGCTGTCCGTCCAACGACAATAACAGCAGGAACCACAGAATACCAGGCGCTGTAGTGCTCGCTACAGAGTTACGCCTGAGTGGTGTCCTTTTTGGCACATAAGGCATTGCACTACCTACCATTCAATGTAATTCATACAGTACCTACTGCTTTATTTCAAGTTCTTTTATTGTTGTTTCTCATTGTTTTTTTTAGTGTGTCCGGTTTTTCTTTTTTTCGTGTTGTATTGTTATTGTGTTAATGTTTATATAAATTCTAATTGTTGATGTGAATTATTGTAGTGTAATGTCCTATTGAGTCAAATAAACTTTTATTTATTTATTTATTTATTTAAATCCTTATAGTTTCAGTATGTCCGTCCGTCTGTCTGTCTGTCTTTCAGTCTGTCTGTCCGCAGTTTTGCTCAGAGACTATAGGCATGAATGCACATAATGGTATATAAAATCTTTAAAAAAAATTATGGTACATATCCTACATATCGAGCGGGGAAGCTCTATTAATGTTACTATATCATATTATTTAAACGCCATTTTTACGGTTCCGTAGTCAACAAGGAACCCTTAGCCGAAACACATAACCGCGTTGCGGCGCTGCGCTGCTGAAATCGGCAGTTTGCGTTGCGGCATTGCGGCGTCGCGAAAACTGCGTTTTGGTAGGGTAACCAGTTCCTTGTGATTTTTTATTGTGAATGGACATGTCTCTGGCATGGATCGTCGAAAGAAACTTATTGCTTATTTGTTATTAAGAAGACATTACTTAGTTTTAAATATACGACACAGAAGATACTGGATACATCGAAAATACGAAGCATTAAAGGTAGACGAAAAAAAATTTTCGCCTACTTCAGAATGAGTATCATTTGAGGAGCTATTAAGCGGGTTATCAAAGTATATACAGGAAAATAATGTAAAAGGAAGGAAGCCCGTCACTGTTATGGAAATGCTGGGCTTGACTATGAGGTCAAATAAATCAAATACTTTTTATTGATATTTATTCCACTAGGAATCCCAGAAACAAACTGAATCATTGTCAATAAGTGTGACGTCATAACGCTGGAATTAGCGGCGCCGCGCCGCTAAAATCAGCAGTGGCGCCACTGCCGATTTCAGCGGCGCGGCGCCGCGCCGCAACGCCGCGCGGTTATGTGTTTCAGCCCTTATAGTTTCAGTCTGTCCTTCCGTCTATCTGTCTGTCCGTCTGTCTGTTCGTCTGTCTGTTCGCGGCTCACGGCTAAGAAGACTTCATAAGTTATTGCGTAATAATTGTCGGTCAACTAAAAAAATGTATTCGGAGAAGTTACGAACTTTTCGTTCAAATTCCTTTGAACGTAACTGACATGATGATATTAGTGGTGTAAAACACGTTGTAAAATGTAAATATACATTCATTGACCATACAAAAATCATCAAAAACTATCACTACTAAGTACTACGGAACCCTGTATTGCGCGTGGCCCGATACGCACTTGGCCGGTTTTTTTTTTTATTTCATAGTTCATACTAGCGACGACAGCTTTGTTGTTGTTGACAGGCATGCGTATTAGCAGGGCGCGGGGGCCCGGGCGAGGAAGTGCGAACACGTAACGTAGTCTCACTCACGACATCAATTAATTTTTGTAGTGTAGTGCGTACTACATAGCAAAAATATCGGGACGGTTTTAGAGGGAAATTTGGTGTGTCACGTTATCGTAGCGTTATGGACGTTAAAACGTGTTCAGGCATTTTACTTCTCTGTGTTATCGTTTTACCGCAGACGTTCACGATATTTCCATCATGTGCAGAATTTTAGAAGCAAACTGCGGTGCGTAAAATTAAAAGGGCATTTAACGTACACAACGTTTTATCGTGGAAGTCGGCCTCCACGATAACGTGACGTTCAGAATATAAAAGCGCACATTTTCTACTGATTCTATGCATTCGGATTTTCCAATACGGAAAATTAATTCGGAAATCATATGCGGAAAACGTGTGTATGCGGCCAGCCTTATGGTCACTTATAAGCTGTCGTACTTTTGGGAATTTTGAAAATGTTTCGCAATTAAAAGTGGTATTAAAAGTAGCTAAGCTTATTTATTCATATTCCTTACTTCTATTTCTTGTAAAAATACTTACAACTAGATTACAACTATCATATTTACAGTTACAATATTTACAAAACTTACAACAATTATTCGACAATACTTTTGAGATTTCTTTGAGCTTAAATTACATAGCTTTTATCTGTTTATTGAGCTTTTTCTTGAGCTTTATATCGCTGCTTTCGACTCCGTCACTGATCGGTGTAACGTGCTTCTGAAAATAAACAATCAGTCAAACATTTTCTGTAACAGTGTTTTTTCAGTGTCCAGACTTTCAAGAGTGCATGTACTCTTGATTTGAAGAGTTGGTACACTGGATCGAGCGTCAGACTCAACAACGGGCGTGAGAAAAATGCTTGTTATTTTATAAATAAATATAATAATAGTCGTGTTCGTTTCATTTTTTCAACGCATTGCGCATGCACAAAGTTGTCAGTGTTAGTGTCATATGCTAAACTTACATCAATTTCTGTCAGATTTTGGCACTGACAACTTTGCACATGCGCAGTGCATTGAAAAACGCGTTGAAAAAACGAAACGAACACGACTAATATGTATTTTTTTACACTTGTAATGAATTTGTCTATGTTACATACAAATTCGATTCTACAATATTTGGATTGTCCACTTGAATATTACAAGTGTGCCCAATGCCCATATATTGTAAATCGGGCCCTGCGAATAAGCTACATAATGTGTCGTCTATGTCTATCAAATGGCTCTAACAACAGATCAGAAAACGAAGTAAATTATAATGAGTGTGTTTGATATTTCATTTACCACCAGGTGCCGCTATGTAGTATTAGGGTCTATCGTGTCAAATAGACATATTATCGTGACACATGACAGCTTTATCGTGACACATGACACCTATATCGTGACACACGATAGACCCTATAGCGGCTTCTGGTGGCAAATAGAATATCAAACACCCTCATTTATTAGTAAGATGGTAAGTGTAACAGAAACCCCCTGTACCTTCATCACCACAGTCTGTGTGTCCAACTCGGCGAGGACTCTGTCTAACGTGTCCACGACCCTGTCCGCGTCCTGTACGCCGAACACCATCGGCGGTTTGAACTTGAGCACGTTGTTGTCTGGCCCGTCGCGACTTATGAGGATTTTCTCTTCGCGCATACTGAAAAGAGAAAATAAATTACTTTGATTTATACATTAATGTATGCATCACTTTGATGAAAAGCTCCTGTTACTCTAGGGAACGTGCGAATTGTGCTGCCATTATTTAACTTGACATGTGCTGCCAGCCTTCCATCATTTTTACTCTGATAAAATATTATGACTAACTAATAAATTCGTCTTGTCCTGTATTAAGGTGCATTGTCGCAATCCTTACTCATAATATAAATTCGAATCTTGGTGGAATATCCGCACCTTGACGCACTTAAACCATTGAACCGATTTTGATATCTAGAGATACTTGGAGTCCCAGGAAAAGAAAATGATAGGGTATTTGTAACAAGGTTCAGTTCCCATTCAATAAACAAATATCTGCGCAAATTTAACCAATGGAAACATCTTTCTTATAAAAACTTTATCATCACCTATCCATTATTTTGAAAAAAAAAATTAAACTCACCGTTCAACAACAAACTTCGCTTCATTCGTCGCTGGGGTCCTTTTACTCCTGTCCGTGACCAGTTCGACGCCGACGAACAACCCCAGTCCTCTTACGTCACCAACGATGCCATGCTTCTTCAGGGTCTCGCAGCGCTTGAGCAGGTGGGAGCCCACTCGGGCCGCGCGCTCCATGAGTCTTTCCTCTTCTATTACGTCGAGTACGGCATTCGCGATGGCACATGATACTGGGTTGCCGCCGTACTGTAGATAGAGAGATAAGGATTAATTAAATATTTAATATATGAAGTCGTATTACTAAAACTGTTCCTTGAAGTCTTTGCTGTGGCGCTTTTGAATTCGTTTTATGTTATTTAGCGACATCTGTTGTCAATTTTAAGAACCTCTTTATAACAACAATGAAGTTGTTTTGAGCAATCGGAATGATATATTAAGCAGATAACTTCACTGTGCTAAAAACGTCATAATGTTACTAACTTCACTTTGTTATTTGTTGACAACTTCACTTGAAGTAACGGTACTGAAATTATTATAACTTCACTTTGCTGAAAGCACAAATAATTATAGCCTATAATATATACCTTAATCTGTAATTATAGCAAGTTTAAAATCGACTTCCACCTTTATTTTTTGAACATTTTTTATAAGATAGTTTCATAATTGAAATACACACATGGGCGTACCCAGGTAGGGGTAGGGGGGGGGGGGGGGGGGGGGGGGGGGGGGCAGATTTTCCTGGCAAGTGGGAATTAAAAACGTGTTACCTACTCTGCGCAAAATGTTTTGTGTCATAATCAAACTAATAAATAAAAACTATGAATGATTTTTTGTTTCAATATACCAGACCGACCATCTTCTCGAAACAGGTATGAGCTGCCTCCCCCTAACTGAAATCCTGGGTACGCCCTTGTACACACACTATAGTGATTTTGTGACTTTTATTTCGTGGCCAATAATCATGGACGAGGAGCAGTCGCCGTTACATATATTTTTATTGGGCTTACACTAGATATTATATCTATATCTAAATCTGGAATAATTTGGTAGAAAATTTTGGGGATAAAAAGTCATAATCTGTTAATGCACAACCTAAACTTACTATCTTGTGGATTTTTGATAGATCGCTTCAGAAGCTGTCACGTTAAGTTACGAACATATTTTACAAACTACCTTTATTATATTAATGTTACTGTAAGTACCATCAGGCATATATTTTAGTGTTACTGTAAATACCGTCCGCAACCTTCCTATGAATCAATTTCTCTGATAGTACAAAAAAAATTTAAACGATAATAAAATCCTCATTAACTACTTAATCATTTCTTTCTTAAAATGTAGTAATTTTAAATTATATTCATTACCGTGTTGAAATACTCCACTCCCGTCTCAGTAAAGCTCCTAGCTATCTCCGGTGTGGTGACAACAGCGGCGACGGGATGCCCGTTGCCCATGGGTTTCCCCATCGTCACGATATCGGGGACAACACCCTGGGTCTCAAACGCCCACATGTGGGTGCCCACGCGGCCGAACCCAACTTGGACTTCATCGGCGATGCACACACCCTTCGCTGCGCGAACGTGCCTAAAAAATTTAAGATGACGTAAAATAACTTTGTATAATGATACCCTGAAGATGAGAGGTGGCCATAGGAACTCCGTAATAAACCCGCATAACCTAATCGAGTTTGGGCTCGTTTGATTCGTCTCGATGAGTACTTTGTACTTTTTAGCTTTATTTATTTTATTACGTAATTCTAAATTCATTTCGATCAATTGAAATTAGATGTATGGACAGTAGCTTCAAAATCCCTACATAAAAAATACTCGAACCTACTTACAATATCCAGACTAAAAAACACTAATCGCAACTTACTCGTAGACGCGCTCTAAGTATCCTTTCGGAGGGATGATCTGCCCCCCGCAGCTCTGCAGACTCTCCGCTATGAAGGCGCAAACTCCTTCGCCTTTTTGCCTGACCTCGTCGCAGATTTTGCCCACTTCGTCTGCGTACATTTTGCCCAACTCCTCGTCGGAGTCCGAGTCGCGAGGACTTATGTACTTCCCACGGTACACGTCCGGAACTGGCGCCTGAGTACACAAACAATATAAAGACGATATAATAAAGGAGTAATAGAGATTTTAATGGGGCCGTTTCTAATGTAATTTTACAAATTAATGTTTTGTGTTTTCAGAATAATAATACATAGATTCAGAATTTAGAATAATCTCTTTCTTGGATGTTTTGTTATTCCAATAATTCTAAATATTATTTCAGTCTAATAAAATATTTTCTACATTTCAATTTAAACAGTAATAAGTAATGAGATACATCATTAATAGTAATTACAATAATATTACATTACATACTTAGAAACGAGAGTCAGATATTGAATTCGATACAATATACGTTACCGCCAACACTATACAGGGTGTTACAAAATATTTGGGTGGGCTAAGAACTCACCACGTGAACCCACTCCGGCTTGTCCGGCCCCCCCGGTAGGTTCAGTTTGTATGGCGAGACATCGATCATGGACGTTAGGTGGCCATGATACGCGCTGCAACAAAATGGCGCTAGTAGCACCCTAAAACACTCCTACTCGGTGTCTATCTTCTCCGATACAAATTCTTGATGTCTTCGTGACATTACATTTTTTTTTTTCTTAAATTTTACATTTACAATTTTTGTTACAAAATTAATAACGATATAATGAAAAAAAATACAATCATTCAATTTTTAAAATTTACAGTTCTGCAAAAATCTCTACAAAACATCCTACACTCTTCTACAACTACATAAACAGAAAAATGAAACATCCTGTACATTTCATTTTCGTTCGCTTCAAATAAAAAAAAACACTTACTGGTCTAGTGTGATGACGTCCTTATTCTTGGTGTGGATTCTGGCCAATCGGAGCGCGAGGTCGTTGGCCTCCGAGCCGGAGTTGACGAAGAAGCAGACGGAGAGTTGTTCAGGCATCGTCTGGACCAGCCTCTCGGCCAGGATGACCAGCTCGTCGTGTAAGTAGCGGTTGTTGGTGGAGATTAGCGACATCTGATTCCGGCCCGCTTCGACAACGTGCGGGTGACAGTGCCCAACTAAAAAAAAAATGGCTGAGTTATATACAGAGTGCAACAAAACAGTGATAAATGTGAAAGTAACAGCTCTGAAAGAGCAAAATTTTTTTGCGATTTGTATGGGCACGAGCCCCAACTTACGTAAGGTCCCCATACAAAAGGATGAAAAAAGTTACTCTTTCAGCGCTGCTACTTTCACAGTGAACTCTATAATATAAGGGACACATACACACCCTAAAGTATAATCACTTAATTTTGTTACATCCTGTATATGACTGTAAATCTTGTACTATTAAATTATAATAACAATTAATATTTTAATGTCTTGCATCAATGTTATTAAAACTACTCATTCGTCGAATTTTGCGAAAGTCAAAATATTGGGACTCAAACATTGAACTATCAAAAGACAATTTTCCTGTTGTATTTTCTACAGGAAAATCGCCTTAATAATAATAATTTCCTAGACAAACATCTACATACGTTAATATTGCACCAAATTAATGTTAAACACACGTGTAAGCTATGTCTTTAGTGCGTGAACAGGGTGTCTTAAATATTATTGACTTAACTTACATAATAACGTGATTATATATTTTATCAGATTGTAAATAGTTAAATATTTAGGGCCTGTTTCACCACTTCCTGATAAGTGTCGGATAAGCTATCCACCACTTAACTTGACAGAGAAGTATGGTGTCAAAAAAGTTGCGGATAGCCTATTCGGCACTTTATCAGGAAGTAGTGACACAGGCCTTTAATATAGTATCAGTCTGTTTAGAAATAAAATCCTATATTATCTTCAAGTTAACAAAAATATAAAAATAGATAAAAATATTTCTTTATCGCACCGTCACTAACTGGACAATAAAACCTTGTACTAGACTTTTTACAAGGAAAACCTTACTAATAAAAATAAATATAATATTATATAAAAACTCACGCCTATTGATTTGTGCTTTAACATAGCAATTTTTATTTAAATGTAGATGTGTTATCATCAGTAAGTCAAGGTGTGACGACGCGAGCCCTCACAAAGCTCGGCTTTTAGCTAGTATTTCCAAGGCCCAATTTCACCAAAGACTGTTAAAGTTAATGCTCGAATTAGTATCACGTTACCTCTTCCGTTTTTCATATGAATGAAAGAGAAGACATGACATTTTAACAAGCTGTTAACGCTAACAGACGTTGGTGAAATTGGGCCTAAATCCCAGAGATATTTCGCTTACCATGGGCAACATTATTGATGCAGTCCAGGTACCGCTCGCCCATCTCGTCGTACATGAATTGGGCGACTCCTCGTACAATTTTGAGCGGGCTGGAGCGGAAAAACAGCTGACAGGCGGCACTGCAACCAAATTAACTGCTCAAAACCCCACCCAGGTGCTGTTCGGCGGAATAATGCCGATAGATAAATAACAACACCCTGTAGATATGCTAATGAAGCGATAACTCGCGGAAACGTTGTTTATATGATTAGTATGTATGCATAGAAGTGAATTACGCAATTTCATAGTTCGCCTCGAGTAATTTTTTTACTTTCAATCATATAGAGATATTCAATCAAAGTTTAAAAAGAAGAGTTGTAAATTGTACAATCCTTTTTAATTCTGATTCAAAATAGGGATTTTTGAGTTTGCGTTTTCGCCGAGATAGACCCCGAATTGGAGGAAGATCCCGAAATTGTGGTTATGAGCACACACTGTGGCAATGTAACATGTTAAAGACACCGGGATTGTAACAAATAACCACTGTTTGTAAAAAAATTAAATAAATATTAAAGTATGTTATTACTAATTATATTTTGTCTTAATCCAAAGTCATCTTACGGAATACGGATTATAGTTAGTGCACACGTCAGGTATATCAATACAGCTAGGTCATATAAGTTCGATGCCCGTGTAAACAAACAAATTAAATTAATGCAGTAGCATATTAATAAACTAATCTAATAATTAGATACTTAATATGTTATTCCTTACCCAACATATTTTTCCCTTAGTTTGATAGTTTCTGATTTCGGCATGGACTGAATGTAGGCCATTGCGTTAAAGCTGCAAATAAAAACATTCTTTACTGATATTATTTTGTTTCTTTCTATTAAAAAGAATCCAAATGATAGCACTAATTAGCTCTATATCAGTACCCATTGGTACTGATATAGAGCCTTCATGAGGACTCTGGGATACGGGATTTCCTGTCACGCATGAAATCGTAGGTTTGAATCGCCAATCCAATCATCCGTGTCTGAAGATTATTGAATCTTTGGCAAACGAATAAATAAAAGTTACATAGAGTCATAGAGTTCCTTGATAATATGGGCCTTATATAGGCTCTACATCTGAATCAGTCTTTACATCTGACTCAGAAAAGATATTTCGTTCACATGGATTGTAAGTTCATACTAGTTAAGGTGACGCCGCGTTAAAGTAAAAAACCGGCCAAGTGCGAGTTGGACACGCCCATGAAGGGTTCCGCAGCAGCAATAAGGTTTATTTTTATGAAATTAAAAGGTTTTTGATTTATTTTAATATCTCAGTTGATTTAATGAAAGTTAAATTAAGTTTACCATTTATGACGTACTAGATGTTCCGCGCGGCTTCGCCCGCGTAATTAAGGAATTTCACTGAAACTGTAAATTTTACCGCAAAAAATAATATTAATTATAAAGCAGAAGAGTTTGTTAGTTTGTTTGTTTGTTTGAACGCGCTAATCTCAGGAACTACTGGTCCGATTTGAAAAATTCTTTCAGTGTTAGATAATCCATTTATCGAGGAAGGCTATAGGCTATATTTTATCACGCTAAGACTAATAGGAGCGAAGAAATAGAGGAAAATGTGGAAAAAACGGGGGGAAATTATTTGAAAAGGCTTATTTGAACGCGCTAATCTCAGAAACTACTGGTCTGATTTGAAAAATTCTTTCAGTATTAGATAGCCCATTTATTGAGGAAGGCTATAGGCTACATTTTATCACGCTAAAACTAATAGGAGCTAAGAAATAGAGGAAAATGTGGAAAAAACGGGGGAAATTATTTGAAAGGGCTTATCTCACGAACTACTGGAGCAATTTTTCTGTTATTTGGCACAGGTAAGAAGTAGACCACGTGAAGGATCATAGGCTATTTTTTGTGGACTAATTTGTCTGTGAAATATCTAATTTACGCAGGCGAAGCCGCGCGGAACGTCTAATTTTAAATAATTTCCCCCGTTTTTTCCAAATTTTCCTCTATTTATTCGCTCCTATTAGTCTTAGCGTGATAAAATATAGCCTATAGCCTTCCTCGATAAATGGGCTATCTAACCCTGAAATAATTTTTAAAATCGAACCAGTAGTTCCTGAGATTAGCGCGTTTAAACAAACAAACAAACTCTTCCGCTTTATAATATTATAGTATAGATAAAAAAAAACTACTTGCTAGATTTCGTTTAAACCAATTTTCGTTGGTAGTTTTTATAGTAAGTACATTATATATTATTTTTTAGGGGGACACACATTTAAGCACTTTGGAAGAGTCTCTCTCGCAAACTATTCAGGTTAAAAAAAATGGTATTAGAAACCTCAATATGATTTTTGAAGACCTATCTATAAATACCCCACACGCATAGGTTAGGTGAAATTTTTTTTTTTCATTGTACCTATGGGGACCCCTAAAATTTATTATAATTTTTCCATTTTTGTATCAAAATCTTAATGCGATTCACATACTACATCTACTTACCAAGTTTTAAAAGTATAGCTCTTATAGTTTCGGAGAAAAGTGGCTGTGACATACGGACGGACAGACAGACAGACAAACAGACATGACGAATCTATAAGGGTTCCGTTTTTTGCCATTTGGCTACGGAACCCTA
This sequence comes from Cyaniris semiargus, assembly GCA_905187585.1. Classification (NCBI taxonomy): domain Eukaryota; kingdom Metazoa; phylum Arthropoda; class Insecta; order Lepidoptera; family Lycaenidae; genus Cyaniris; species Cyaniris semiargus. The sequence continues at coordinate 4,276,431 of LR994551.1, forward strand.
AAAACCGTGTTGGATATGTTGTAGATTGCTTTGATTTCTATGAGAGACCGGCCCGGCCTCTCATAGAAAACAAGCAATGGAACAGCAAGAAATGGAAAGGGCGTAAGCGACAAAATAGTTTTTGTCGCGTAATTTAAAAATCATAAATATATTTCATATAAGCTATGTGCAAATTAAAGTGTATGCTTGAACCAATCTATGTACAAATTTTGGAAGCTTAAATCACTCTCCTCTGTTGGCAAAATTAGAATCCCTTTTTAGGGTTCCGTAGCCAAATGGCAAAAAACAGAACCCTTATAGATTCGTCATGTCTGTCTGTCTGTCTGTCCGTCCGTATTTTACAGAGGTCTTTTTGATTTATTATTCTCTGTTATAAAAGTTGACCAATCGTGTTATGCTATATATGGGTAATTCAAAGACAAAGACATAATGAATACTGACAATGAACTTTAATTTCATAGCTTTAGTCATTGCTGAGAAAAATCGATATCGCTACAGCCAAATTATCAAGGCGTCGCCTTAATTTACCATTCAGTTTTATAAATTATTTCGTCACCATAATTATTACATGGAATGCTTCATGTGGTGTCGGAAATATTAATGTACCGGCCTATAGTACAGGTAGCTAGAGGTAAATTAATCGTAATAATATATAGATAAGATAGATTTTACCTAGGTTTGCCTTTAGCAAGTTAAGCCTTTTGCGCAATTTGTATTTGAACCAGATGTTATGTTGCGACGTAGAGCAATTCGACTGACCAACACGTCCCGAATGGGTCACACTTTTCAAATGAAATGAATTTTTCAAAGGGATAAAATGGACGTGGGTAAAAAAGGTTTGCGGCTCCTGCCTATTGGAGAAGTGCTTATTTATAGGCATTATATTTAGCGGCTGAATTCGCCACATAATATGGATAGTTAGCTCAGTGTCAGTAATAAAAATAATAAGAATTAAACAAATATGACCCTAAAATTCGCAAGTGTTATAACGGGTGAAGTGTGTCATTTTTAGGGTTCCGTGGCCAAATGGCAAAAACGGAACCCTTATAGAATCGTCATGTCTGTCTGTCTATCTGTCTGACCGTCTGTATGTCACAGCCACTTTTCTCCGAAACTATAAGAGCTATACTATTGAAATTTGGTAAGTAGATGTAGTCTGTGAACCGCATTAAGATTTGGATACAATAATGGAAAAATTATTAAAAATTTATGGTAGGTACAACTTAATCAAAAAAAATTTTTTTTCATCTAACCTATGCATGTGGGGTATCTATGGATAGGTCTCCAAAAATTATATTGAGGTTTCTAATATCATTTTTTTCTAACCTGTATATTTTGCGAGAGAGACTCTTCCAAAGTGCTAAAATGTGTGTCCCCCCCCCCCTCTCTAACTTCTAAAGTAGGGGCATGATAAGTCTAAAAAAATATGTGATGTACTTTACTATAAAAACTACCAACGAAAATTGGTATTGAGGTTTCTAATACCATTTTTTTCTAACCTGAATAGTTTGCGAGAGAGACTCTTCCAAAGCGGTAAAATGTGTGCCCCCCCCCCTCTAACTTCTAAAGTAGGGGCATGATAAGTCTAAAAAAATATATGATGTACTTTACTATAAAAACTACCAACGAAAATTGGTTAGAACGAAATCTAACAAGTAGTTTTTTTTATACGTCATAAATGGTAAACTTAATTTAACTTTCATTAAATCAACTGGAATATAAAAATAAATTAAAAACCTTTTCATGGGCGAGTAACTCGCACTTGGCCGGTTTTTTTTATATTCAAAATTGAAACGGCTATTCCAATTTCGAATCTAAAAAAAACTCGTAACGGTTTTGTCAATAACCATTCTATTTTTAAATCATTACTATTTTTTTAGATTCAAAATTGGAACGGATATTCCAATTTTGAATCTAAAAAAATACCAATGATTTAAAAATAGAATGGTTTACGACAAAACCGTTCTATTTTTAAACTGAATAAAATAACCTCAAAAATCCTTATCGAAGTGATTCACTCAAAATATAAACAACTTACCTAAAAATAGAATACTGTTTAAGACTAGGTATAGCTCGACGGCCGCTCTCAGAGTGATGCGGTGTAAAGATGAACTGATTTTATAAGGAGGAGGCCTCACGCCCTCCGCGCGACCAATAACGCGCGCGCTGTTATCGCTAAGATAAGGCGATACAAAAGTCAGCGACCACGCGGCCACTGACGATATGCCATGGACTCACCGCATGCTAGTTAAGGCGCTGAACAGTTGCGAATCGCATGTTGGTTAAGGTGCAGAACAATCCACTGATACACTATAACTATAATAATATTATAAATATGCGAAAGTGTGTCTGTCTGCTACCTCTTTACGCCCTAATCACTGAAACGATTTTGCTGTTTGGTTTGGTACTTTGAGTCCTGTGAAAGGACATAAGACACTTTTTATCCCGCAAAAATGTAAAATGTTTAATAATTTTAGGAGCAAATCGGCACTGATTGCTGAAGCTCAAAGACAAAGTTTTTATTATCCAAGATAGAATTTTACCAATTTTATTTGGCAGTATTAGTCAACGTCAGAAGCTCCAAAGGGCCTCGAATTATTTTGGAGACTTAGGGCCTGTTTTACCACTTCCTGATAAGTGCCGAATAGGCTTTCCAGTATCCACCACTTAACTTGACAGATCAAGTATGGAGAATCTGTCAAAAAAGTTGTGAATAGCCTATTCGCCACTTTATCAGAAAGTGGTGAAATAGGCCCTTAATGATTGCTTAATTTTTTTTGTAGTAATTAAAGGGCAGGACCGGCTTGTAGAAGAACAGTAGCGGATCAGATTAAAAATAGCAATTTTTAAGCGATACCAACACTACCACTTCTTACGGTCTATCAGCAAGGATGGACATATTTGGATAGTAAGAGCCTGTTTCACCACTTCCTGATAAGTGCCGGATAGGCTATCTACAACTTAACTTGACAGACAGAGTATGGAACATCCGTCAAATAAGTTGTGGATAGTCTATCCGGCACCTTATCAGGAAGTGGTGAAACAGGCCCTAAGTGAGGTATCATGTAAGAAATGATGACCTCTGTGGCTCAGTTGGTGGGCTGTTGATAGCTCAAGCCGGGGGTCGCGGGTTCGAATCCCGCCGACGGGACAAAAAGTTTTCAAAAGTTCCTGGGTCATGGATGTGTATTAAATATGTGTATCATATAATAAAAATCTTAAATATATGTATAGTATAAAAGTATTAAATATATTTCCGTTGTCTGGTACCCGTAACACAAGTCCTTCAGCACGGGGCCAGACTGACGTGGTGTGAAGCATCCATAGATATATTATTATTATTAAAGAACTAACAAGCAGATAGGCTGTAGGTACCAGGTACCACCTATAGGCTCAAGGTACCAGGTACCACGTCAGGTATGCAATAGCTGAACTACATACACATAAATTCGTATAAATTAAAATCTATCCATGACGATTATAATACTCTTTCTAAGAACAAACAAACATGGCAAGCTGTACAACAATTATTTATGTGTATTTTAATTAACCTCTCAAGCCCCAAGCGGTTGTATGCGACCGCGATAACAATAGAATATAACAATAGATTTCCAAGAATCGCGGATCGAGGGATTTCTCTATACCTATTACCTAGGTAGATTTGATACAGTAAGTCATAGTTTAACAATGTAATCAGTAATCAACCTCGGTGTTCCAGCCCATGCCAGTTATGAGTTAACCATTGATACTGATTAGATAACGGTATTGATACCACGACCTACACAACATCCGTATCACAGTACAGATATAATACGGTAGATCATCTTCATATTAGATCGCCTGAATCGCATGTAAGCGTGATTTCAGGTAGGTACCTATTAACTTGGGGTGGGTTGCACCAACTTACTTTAACTAAAATTGTAACTTTAACTATAAATTTAACTTTAACTACAATGCAAAATGTCAAATCTTTGGTTAAAGTAAAAAATTGACGCCATATCTAACCAAAACCATAGAGCTCGACAGGGCTTTAAATGCACGAGGCGAAAAAAGGAACTAACACTATCATCATACAAAAACGCCATTTTTGGCAGTTTTCCTTTACCAGCAGCGCCCCCGCCCACGTTCATTTAAAGCCTTGTCGGACCAGCAACGTCTTCTGTCAAATTCTGTGGTCAAAGTTAAGGTGAAAGTTAAATTAGCCTTAACTATAACCATAACTTTGACCATAACTTTAACCACGCCTCTGGTGCAACCCACCCTTAAAGGTGAAGCCAAACGAGCGTAATTTTGTGAGTCGTGAACTTCGGTCGCAAATTTTTTTTTCCAATGGAGCAGAATTTCTGCCAACCGAAATTCCGCGACTCACGACTCTCAAAATACGCTCTTGTGGCTTCCCCCTAAGAGTGCAAAACAATGAGAAGGCCTAGTAACTCTACTTTTTTAGGGTTCCGTACCCAAAGGGTCAAAACCGGCCAAGTGCGTGTCGGGTCACGCGCAATATAGGGTTCCGTAATACCGCTATTTTTTTATATTTTTTTAATGGTCAATAATTGTACATTCATAACGTGTTTTACACTACTAACAACATCATTTCAGTTACGTTTAAAGGAATTTGAACGAAAAGTTCCTTTACACTTCTCCGAATACATTTTTTTCAGTTGATCGATTATTACTCAATAACTTATCAAGTATTCTTAGCCGTGATAATTTTCCTTTTAAATTCAGCATATTTCCTACTCCCGTGAATTTTTTCACATTTCTAGAAGCAGAAAATGATTTTTGAATACTTGTAATATCTTTAAAAAACTATCCAATGACACCCCACATGGTGGGGTGGACGTGAAAAAAAATTTCATCTCCGCTTGATGTGTAGGGGAGGTACCTTAAAAAAACATTTTTTAAAGATCTTATATACCATTTTGTCGGCATCATTAATATTATGTGCATTCGTGCCGAATTACAGCTTTGTAGGTCCTATAGTCTCTGAGCAAAACCGCGGACAGACAGACGGCCGGACGGACAGACGGACAGACAGACGGACGGACAGACTGAAACTATAAGGGTACTAAGACTTCGATGTCTGTCCGTCTGTCTGTCTGTCTGTCTCCGGGCTGTAACTCAAGAATGGTAATAGCTAGAAAGTAAAAATACTAAAAATAAAATAAATTTAATATTTAAGGGGAGCTCCCATACAAAAAACGTGATTTTTTTAACATTTTTTGCTCGGTATCAATGATGACAACAGATAGCCACCTGAAATGTTCACAAAATACTCAATTTTATTTATACTTTAATAACTAATAATAAAATTAGTAATTAAGGGGGGCTCCCATACAAAAAACACATTTTTTCCTATTTTTGCTCTATAGTGGTACGGAACCCTTCGTGCGCGAATCCAACTTGCACTTGGCCGATTTTTTAAGGAGCGTCACATTCCCGCCACTATAACTTTTATGTTATAGGTAGGATCTACGGTGGTGGAACCATAAAAAACCTTTGATACTATATTAATATAGTCTGAGTGATATTTATAGAATATCACCATAGACTAAGGAAAATATATTTTCCTTAGTCTATATATAGAGTATATACTCTATGATATCACTCAGATCCTGATAAAAGAGTATGTTTTAAAATGTATGGAGTCTGGTCCAAATTTCCACCACTAACGAGACCTATATAGTAAAATTGTCTACTAAATGATTTATTATAACCAGACCGCAATCAAAAATACCCTGTGAAAAGTTATGGCTGAGTGAAAAGTCATGTTTTTTACCATTTTGAATGAAAAATACTGTAGATGTAATAAAAATGTATTGAGTTTGGTGCAAATGTCCACAACCAATAATACTTACGTAATGGTCTGCTAAATACGGAATCATTATAACTGGACCGCAACCAAAAATATCCTATAAGTAAAAAGTTATGAAGGAATGAAAAAGTTTTCTACCATTTTATTCCATAAAATAGGGTTAATATGACCCATTGCACTTTTTAACTACTCAATCTATGCTATGTTATGCCGCTAGGCATTTCCTATTAGGTTTTCACTGAAATAGATGAATATCAATATCAATATTTTCACTCAAAAAAATATTTTTTCATATGGTCATAACTTTTTACTGACAGCTTATTTTTAATTTGTCTTATAATGAAAGTTACTCTATATTTAATGGAAAATAAGTCAATATAGGTCTCGTTAGTGGTGGAAATTTGGACCACTTTACTTCATTCTCCTTTAGTTGCCGATACTAATTTAGATTAGTATCGGCAACTTAATTTATCAGGAATAGCAGTAGTCGAGTAACGAGTGTATAAAATATGACATATAATTTGCTGTACTGTATACATTTATAGTGTGTCCGTATCCTGAGTCCTGACTGAAATGACTGCTTCCTCAATCAGGCCCCTAGGTGAAAATTTACGTCAACCCTGGTGGCCCCCTTAAATTACCTAATAATTTAACTATGACGTGTATATAGCGAATGTACGTTTTTATAATTTTGGACGTGGCGGTAATATCGTGAACGTTCACGGTAAAACGATAACATAGGGAAGTAAAATGTATGAAAATATATGAAGACGCTTTTAAATTTCCGTAGACGATAACTTTATAACGTGCACGTTAGAGGCCATCACGACGTCTACACTCTTCTGAACCGCACAAAACGTCCGCGGTGCGTAAAATCATAAGGGCATTTAACGTACCCAACGTTTAATTGTGGAAGTCGGCGTCCACGATAACGTGACGTCCCAGAATTATAAAAGCGCACAATATTTGTCTAATATTTGGTCTGTCATTAGCATCGTAGCTACTAGCTCACGAAGTATGAATAATTAGGATCTAGATTTATTGTTTTAAAATTGACTAAATTAATTGTCTTCTTCAACTATCTTTGGTCAATTTAAATTAATTTTGTTTCTTTTTATGTACAATTCGTATTTACGGCCGTGATATCCACTAAATCTCTGCTATAGATAATTAAATCCAAACAGCTTACTTTCTGACTGTGATAGATGAAAACCTAAACTAATTTAGATAGAAAAAATGAATCAAACATAGTACAAGGGATTTTTCAATTGACGTGTACGAAAACAAAGCATTATACTTTATAACGTACATGTAGCCCCCAACTTTCTTGCAAACAATTACATTGTTTGCAAGAAAGTAACTCTATAGAAAAATTCTTTAAAATGGTTTTAATTGCGGCTTTAGCGTGAAGAAGTAATGTCAGATAGACAGACAGAGCAAAATTATAGAAAAACAATTTAATGCTTCATTAACTAAGTAAATTAGTAAACTAACTAGAACTGTCTAACTAGGAAGCAGGAGCTTTAAAAAAAACTTTTCATTTAACTGCAGACTTATTTACTTTTTGTTAACCTAATTACTAGCGAAGTAGGGTAACTTAATCAGGTATAATTTAGTTTATTGCTGTTGGTTCCGTATCATCATTATCAACTGTTACCCCATCTATAATTAGAAGATTCGCATAACACCTCAATGACAAATGTTCATCATGATGAAAGGCCCATGTTAATTACGGTAACGGTGATTTTTTTTTTCGTTGAAAAACATTAGCAACACAAATTATTTCAACAGTGCCCAAGTGCGTGTGCATTAAACAGGAGCATTCTTATTGCCGTAACCTTATGGAACGGATGACCGACGAAGCTATATTAGGAGTAGGACCGACTTTTCACATCTTTTTGTAACAAACTTGTAAAATATAAATAGAGCTACTCTATAAACCACAGAAGCAATTTTATAATAAAATCCAAGAAAAAAAATCTATTTTCCGCGAAACCCTAAAAGTTATCTGGACGTAATTGACATCATTTAGCAAATGGAAAAATATATTGTGTGCTCATTTGTTTGTCTGATACAGTTTTCTCTGACGTCTTTCTTCTTTTTCTTTACCATCTTAACTTACTACACTCTAACATACTTAAGCAAATTACTAATTTGCTTACCTTTTGAATAGTTGTTAATTGTTCCTCTTATCTAATTCGTATGAATATAATATTTTGTATCGCCGCAAAAAACTACTCATACATAAAATTACTATCGTAAAATTTTCCATAGCTTTAAAATTAATAAGCCAATAGATATTTAACATTTTTTATTGTTGCTTCATAAGTAAGTATGTAGAGAATTCGATAACATCACTTACAAATAGGTACACAATATTTATGTAACAATCAATTATAAAGAATTTTCTTGAATGTAATGAGATAATTATGATTCTTATAAGGACATCAAGCGAATTCCTAGATTTTTTATAATATAAACATTGTACGATGCAAATGTTGTTAAGATTCTGCTGTTTGGAGTTTTCGTAAGTAGGTACTTGAAGTTTAAAAGAGTAAAAATCTTATTACTTTGACGATCTCTACTTTCTTTAAATTAAGAAAACTAAAATCGTAATTAATATTAAATATTATTTAAAAAAAAACATAATTTTTTATGATATTTTTACAATCGACAAGATAGGCTCTTATCATTCTTATCCTTATTAGATATTATAAATATTACTATCAATCTCCGCAGAAAACTTTATAACAGGTGTTAATTAATAATATTATCTGATATAAGATATATCTATCTCTTGCATTTCATGCTAACGAAAAAGAATGTAAGTCTGTTAAATATTGTTTTCGTATACAACTGTATTGTACTTATAAGTTATATAACAACATAATGTAACAGATGCTAAAAGTTTTTAAATAAAGATTATTATTATTATTATTAACTTTTGGGAAATAGTCACATATAATTTATTTTAGATTTTTTAACATCCTGTGGGAATAAGCTGAGAGCTTCCTAAGTGATGGCCACAAAGGAAGATCTTCCGACCGAGCGAGGTGGTATGCTCGGTCAGGCCGGAGCCCACGTGATACATTTCAGCTTTCGTGTAGGTATATACCGACGCACTTACAAAACTTCGATAGCGCGATGCAGGAATGTGGCGCTAATTGTGAGCACCGCCACATCACTCCCCCCCGAAGACCGGAGGTCGAATCTTGAAGTCTTGTCGCTTGAGTCGCCAGTGCCAGAGAGTTCCAGTGAGTCGGAACTGTGATGCTGCTGCACGGGATCCAGTGAGTCGGATAGCTGCCGTGCGGGGCCGATGCTACGTGCTGACCAGGAGAGATGCTGACCGGTCGGTTTAGTGAGAAAGCCCGATGATGCCGATGCGGAGTCGCTCAGGCCGCGGTACATTGCAGCTAGTGGACGAGGTACCCGATGAGGCGATGCTGGCTGGCACGGTGCGGAGGGGCCCCGCCCCTCCGCACCAGTGATGATGATGAAGGAGGCGTGTTCTGTCGAGGGTCACCAATGTGGGAATAAGTGTGGCGACACTAAAGGAAAATCTTCCGACCGAGCAAGGTGTTATGCTCGGTGAGGCCGGAGCCCACGTGATACATTTCTGCTTTCGTATATATACCGACGCACTTAGAAAACTTCGATAGCGCGATGGAGGAATGTGGCGCTAATTGTGAGCACCGCCACAATCCTATTGCAGGTTCGCTTTCCATCAGGCGAGGCCTAAGTCCTTTATGACTCTTTTTCCTCAAAAAATAGGTCAAATAAAGTAATAAAATATCGTATCTGTCTAGCGTCCTTGATTGAGGCTTTGATAAAATGCACACCTATATTTTGTTATATCATCCTCATTTATTATCTTATACAGACGTCACTCATGTAGGAATTGTAGATAATTTTACATAAAGTTGGGGTACAAGTTGCAGAAAAACTTAAAAAGCATCTAAAATAAAAAATACAAGGGTGTTCCACAGGGATCTGCTTTAGGTTCGCTTCTATATTTAATTTACATAATTGACAATGTTGCAAATTCTAATTAAATGTGCTTATTACTATTAAAAATTTTAGTTGATTAAATTAACTAATTAATAAATTAAGTACCAATTTCACCAACGACTGTTAACTTAAAGTTAATGCTCGATTTTTCATCATGTTACCTCTTTCGTTTTTCATATGAATGAAAGAGAAGACAATATAACTTTTTAACAAGCTGTTAACACTAACAGACGTTGGTGAAATTGGGTCTAAATTTCAGTTGACTATTATTGATATTGATGTTAGTTTTCCTGGGTTTCAAGCACTGAATGTGCTGACTGTACCACTTAGATACCGTATCAGAGCAGTTAATTATTTGGCACACGCTTATTTTGTTACATGATAATGTGTAGATATACACGTGACAAAAGCGTGATCAGTGTTTATCAACACCGAAATAGGTTTGAGTGTACTTAGACCAGTCCCTTACCAATAATAGTAATATAGAGACATAAGAGTATTTACTATTAAGCAATGTCTAGAGGTAAATGCTCTACTACTAGAGTAGAATATGGCGATGACTTGAGCTTGACTAACTATGAATTGTGTATTTCATAATTATAATAAACTGTATGCTGCTACTTGATATATCAGTAATCAATTGAATTTTCTATAAAAAAAATAAGGAAATAAATTAAACAATAAAATATTATAGGCAAATAAAAATTATCCCTTCACGCATTAACAATTGAACGAAATTTTGATGAAATTTATTTTAACAGGAAAACGAAAGGTTTACGAACTTCTGCGCGGAATTTGCTAACAACATGTAGAATATCACAAATCTACTAAACTTACATTGTAAACTAATGTACATTCAAAATAACAATTAACTATATTTTTTATCATGTAAAGTTCAGTTTGGAAAAACATTGCGTATTTTCAGGGGTGAATGAAATATTTATCGTGTGACTTTGAAATTTGTTTGCACGACTTCTAATAATAAATGACTTGTTTTTCGCACACTTGATAACCGCATTTACTTATTGGCGGCAGTTTCCATATTGTGTTAGCGCCAAGTTGTTTGCCAAATAAATATAAGAGGTTGTACGCAAATATGATAACGATGTACTATCGCTGATTAGGTAAGTACTTAGCATCTGTTACTATACTGTACTCGGCGAAATATGGCGGTAGCGGTCATTGACTCCCTGTCAAAAACTTGTCATTTTCTATACAAAGCCAATCGCGGTTTATATAGAAAATGACAAGTTTTTGACAGGGAGTAAATGACCGCTACCGCCATGTTCCGCCGAGTACAGTATAATAATATTACTACATGTGACGCTACAGAGAACCTTCATCATCATCATCTACTCCATTCGGATTCAATACAAATATAATTGTAAATAAAAAATTTCTGTACCTACCTACGCCTTTTCCTTTTTCAAGCTTAAACCCTAAGATAAAGATCGGACCTTATGAAAAACGATTACAGCCCACTATTAGGGTCCGTTAAATATATAAGAGATTCGGGTGGAATTTAAGGCTTGGGCATTTGAGGGGGTTCCTTATTTAACCACACAAGAACCGCGCTGGTCAAAGAATCTTGAAGTTGCTATAATATCTGCATTGGTAATTTTCGATTTACACGTGACACGTGACATCAACAAAAATGGCCTTGATGGATTAAAATAGCCTTGTGAATCGTACCAAATATATTATCAGCTATCACCGAAGCGTCATGACGCACGCGATATACAAAGTAACAAGGTATAGTATACCTGGTATACCTACAGGCCCCGTACTATTAAAAACACATACACTGTGCAAAGTGTGCATATAAAGATGTTTTTGTCTAAGATTATACACCTTACTTAGTGTTAAGGTATGGGTAAAAACTAAAAAAGTACCTACGCGAAAAGACTCACCTATGGATAACGTAGAAAATGTTGGTTTTTCACACCCAAAATTGCGACACCCTAGATTATGTTTATAATAATTATTGTCTTATCCTGTACATGTACTCTTACTGTGTTAAGTAGTAGATAAACTACTTAGCTCGATAAATATGTTTACACACACGTGAGAAGCACGCTGTCTAATCGTGGGAATATTACTTGTCAGTTATCATAATCACTACTAAAATATTATACTAATTTACAAAAAGGAAAATGTAAGTGGACACATGGTTAAAAGTGAGGAGGTGTCTAAAAATTCAATTGAGGTAATATTGGCCAATGTTTAAAAGTCAAGAAATAATCTACTCTATGTTTTTAATTCACAATATCGGTTCAATTGGTAAAGAGAAGTTTGTAGTCCAAACTATGAGGCGAATAACAAAACTACATTATTATTATTATTTAATGCCTAACTTTGAGACTAGCCTAGCCCTGGATTTACAAATAGGCTGTATATTTCGTACATGGGACGGTGGAAATAAAGGGGCCTACACTCATAAAAATATACATCCGGCAATGGACTAGCCTTATGGCATCATAGAACCTAGTGCGGTAACTGTAGGTAAATCCAATGCAGATAAATACAAGGTTAAAATATAAGGCAACAAAATAGTAATATCAAGTGCCTTGAATTATAATATTTATACTATCTATAAATAGCATGTTAATTAATAATTACTATAAAATCTTTATTATTAGATGCGCGATAATACGCCTACTAAACGCCTCCGTGGTCCAGTGGTTTACAGCGTGGCTCTTGACTCGGAGGTAGTGGGTTTGATTCCCGCGTTGAAAACATGTTATTTCCAAGTTTGATTAGGACAATGAAGACTGATCACCTGATTGTCTGACAAGTAAGATGATCCATGCGTCGGATGGGAATGTAAAAAGTCGGTCTTGCGCCTGATCTCTCGCCAGTCGTGTCGGTCGTCCGTCCCACTGGGTTAGGAGAGTAAAGGAATATACAGTGATCTTGTGTACTGAGCACACATTTGGGCACTACAAAATTACTCCTGCGTTGGTTTCAATACAACCGGCCACCGTCACCGAAACCGGTGTCTATTATTGTACTACTATCTATTCAGTCATACATCATCAGTCTACAAAAAATAGCCTATGATCCTTCACGTGGTCTACTTTTTATCTGACCCAAATAACAGAAAAATTGCTCTAATAGTTCGTGAGATAAGCCCTTTCAAATAATTTCCCCCGTTTTTTCCACATTTTCTTCTATTTCTTCGCTCCTATTAGTCTTAGCGTAATAAAATATAGCCTATAGCCTATATTCTCAATAAATGGGCTATCTAACACTGAAAGAATTTTTCAAATCGGACCAGTAGTTCCTGAGATTAGCGCGTTCAAACAAACAAACAAACAAACAAACAAACTAACAAACTCTTCCGCTTTATAATATTAGTATAGATATGCCTACTACTTTTAACGCCAGGTGGCGCTTTTTATTGCTAACTACAGCACACAGACATTTAAAGGTTTTTTAGAAGTTTTTGACAGAAAATGTATGAAAACTTTATACATCTTCTGTCAAAATCGTCTCTAAATTAAAGTTAAGTAATCATTAACTATTTCCAAATGCGGCGGAAATGTTTCTCGATTCTCGAATCGTTTCAGTAGTTTCTTCGTAGTAAAAAATGATAAGAATAATAATTATATTGAAATCGATAAATATTTTCCGTCTCAAATCTCAATACAAAATATAATAATAATAATATCTATGGACGCCTCACACTACGTCAGTCTGGCCCCGTGTTAAGTACCTGAAGGACTTGTGTTACAGGTACCAGACAACGGAAATATATTTAATACTTTTATACTATACATATATTTAAGATTTTTATTATATCATACACATATTTAATACACATCCAGACCCGGGAACATTGAAAACTTTTTGTTCCGTCGGCGGGATTCGAACCCGCCTCCCCCGGCTTGAGCTGCCACGCACTCAACCAATTGAGTCACAGAGGTCGAGCTTATTTTCTATCTTGCGTCCGTTTACATTTTAAAACAACATATTTTGATAGGTTCCTTTTTTCTTCCTTGTTTCTCGGCTTCAGTATGATAGAATAAAGAAATTGTTAACTTTGATTACAGGTTCTTAATCTTGAATCTATTTATATCTGAAACGAAACATTATTTTCAAGTGATGCTATTGACTTAACATTACGTTGACGTAACACTTGTTTGTCGCTCTATTATTTTTAATCGATAGACGTACAATCGTAATGTGATTATTATATATTTTAACCTTAGACCTGTACAATAATATAAGATTGCGACAGAGAGATAAAGAGAGTGATAATAAAATTATTATCTAGGTTTATAATAGTTCATGTTGAAAATAGATAAATAAAAGAATGTTTCTGTTTACTTACGTAGTATTTAGGTACAAGAGACATGAATTAATTTTTCTTTACATTTTATAAAGGGGACCAATTCTGATCTTTTAGTTCAATCGCAGACTCACGTGCAAATGAGACAACCTGAGATTAAATCAAGTTCGAGGTGTCAGAATCGAGCCCCTGAACAGTGTTAAATAGCTTTTACTAACTACTCATCATAGCTCTTACTAAATAGCTTTTGTATTTAAGTACTTGAGGATTTTGGGTAAATAAAACAAGACATTCTTAATTAAATATAGAATAAGTATATTGAATAATTAAATAATGTTACTTCAAATATTTTGCCAAAAAAGACTTAGGTGTAACCGTAAAAGTAATAATAAAAATTATCTAGTTTAAAAACATTTCGAGTTCGAGTGAAAACATACATAGTGGGAAGTAGTAAGTCGGAACCGGAACTGTTGGCAGCGTTGCGGTCCCGAGCCCGTCTTGTCCTCACAAAGCTTTCCCCGGCTCAGGACGACAACGCTCGCCCATCGGACAAAAATCGTGCAACAGTCTATCATTTGACTAATAACTTTATAATATTACAACCATTTGCGAAAACGGAGCAAAAATTCTAGTGCTACTCAATAAATATATAAAACGTATGGGCACTTCTAGCTTGCAGGATGCCATAGATACGCCGAAATCGTTTGACATCCCGGTCGTTTAATATTTGACTATATTCTTGTCAGTCTTTCGTGCTGCAAGAATGACGTCAGAGACTTCTCGTGGCGAAGCGGAGACTGTTTGTGCTGTGAATCGACATAAATTTATAGTACACCCGGCATCAGATGTATCCGAGCAACATCAAGTTATGCTTCTTTAGTCGTATCCAAGAATCGCCTTTGAAATTAAGCTTCTTTAGAGGCGTCGATAGTACAATTTCTCTGTTACGACACGACACTATAAACGACACGATTTTGGATTAAATAACGTACAACTTTACCGTTATATTTTTGCACATCTCCTGGATACATCTGATACCGAATGCTCACACGACCTGCTCGTTAATCAAACAGTGTTCAGTGCACCTCGCGCGAGGGCTGGGCGCTATGGAAGATAAAACTATATTATATTACGTACTAATAAGTAGCCATCGGACTGCAATGGTTACGTTAAATAGGCGGAGATACCACACTTATAAAGTGTAATTAAACTACGATCCAGATGTATTATGCATCGGCGACTAACGGGGGTCTGTGATGTGATGTGACGTAGCTCACGTAGCCGAACCGTTTGATACGAAACGAACGTCCGAACGCGAACACTACTATAGAACATGCGGGGGACATACGACATACGGCCGCTATCAGACATTTAAGGACTAGGTACTTATCATAATTAAATGAAGATTTTGACTTGTATAGAGTTTATGTCAAAATCTTCATCTTATAGTTGGGTAATCCTTAAATCTGAGTGCGGCCGATAAGGAGGGACGGGTTCTATGTGTCTATAGTTTTAGGCACTCATGGCTTTGACGCCCGCGAAGCCCGTTAACTCGTTCATCGCTAAACCGACAGTGCACGCTGAACTGATATGTAATACAAAATAATCCGCAAAAGAACGTACCGCATACTCTTCAACATCGCCGTCACTGGGCAAAATACGACTAAGACATGCATTAAACGACTAATTAAAATATGCTCCATACTAACGACTTAATTACGAAACTAACGGTATATTTTTATTTTTTTTTATACTTTTTATTAAATACGTTTTATGTGTAAAAATAGTTCTTTGAGACAAACTTTCGAAGCACTTCTCGTGCTATGGAGGAATTCTATAATTTTACGCACGTCAATAATGCCCATCGAGAGAAAACTGTGAGTATACCTTTACCTTCGCGGGGCGAGGCGGGGAAATGAGACTGTACATAGCAAAACAAACATGGACGGCAAGTTACGAACGTTCACACCCAACTTTCGGGACTTCAGGCTTAGTCAAATTACATTCGCCAGTTTCGATAGCGAAATTAGATGTCAAAAATGTATTGGCTTTGACATAACGAATCGCTAAGGCTAGCCGCATACATACGTTTTCCGTAAGCGATTTTCGAATTCGTGTTCTGTATTCAGAATTCCGAATGCATAGATTGAGTAGAAAATACATTAACTGCCGCACTCGTTCGTTTTTCTCCGTACGGAACGAATTCCGCAAGTACGTTTCAAGTGCAAGCCGGTGCGTTCACTCGTGAAAAAAACGAACGATTGCGGTAGCCTCACGAAATTCCGAATACGGAAAGCGACTTCGGAAATCGAATACGGAAAACGTGATTTTTCGGCCAGCCTAAGTGTCATGGGACATGGCGCTTGCGATTACGTCAAATCCCATATATTTTTGACATCTAACTTCGCTATCGAAACTAGCGAATGCAGTTTGACTGAACGTGAGCACTCAGAATGCGTAATTTAATTTTACCTTACAGCGATTAATTTTTCAAAGTTTCGGGGTATTTCGATTACAATTTGTCATGTCAACAAAATGTAATGAGCCAACTCAAAGCGCATTATCAACTGGCAACACAGTAACGTACTTCTAAGATCCGTAGAGAATCGAATCTCCACAGCACTCCATACTGTTACGTCAATTTATACTAACTAGCATTCTAAAAATTTACTAACTACTGAATGCACAAGTCATTCACACTTTAAATGTATGCACGTAAACATCTACTAATATATAAAGGATATTTAACTAAAGCTACCGTGAGGCTGGCAACAAATTACGCCAAAGAGGTGGCAACACGGAAGTCAAATAATAAGTCAAAGGTCAACTCTTGTACCTCCAACAACGCCTCGATTTCAGGTGTTTGTCTCGCGTTAACGTCACGAAATCGAAGCGATATTCGATCCATGAGATTTAGGACCTAAAAAGAAAACTCCCGCCTTTATTTTGTTCGCATTGAATAGTATCTTGAACATAGACTACACCTACCACAAGTTGTCTGAATAATATTTAAGGTTATGCTGCCATCCTTTTGACGTTAACAAATGTCATTCATACGTCATTTTATGTTTGATCGACGACAGACGCACCTAAGATGCACTTATCCTAGGTCCTTTAAAACACTTCAAAAAGTCTATCAATAAACGTTGTTACTTTAATTCTATTTGAGGTATTACACGTGTCCATATGCTAAAGATGTCTACAATTTTTTCTTCGATACCGAAATCCTTAACTATTATCGGTTTTGCGTACTATTGCGTACACAGGTCTAAATCCTCAAAAATTACTTTCCAATATTATACTCTCGCGTTGATAAATAAGCGAGATATGGTTAAGACATTGATTACAAATGGTTTCTTACTCCTAGCAACGGACGCAATCGCTCTACAACCATTAATATCGATTATATATATGACATAGATGTCCTTTGCTGTCCTGGATTGATCTGAGAACACTGGTCTAAGTTTATTTATATATAAGCCGTTTCTTTTATTTTCCATTTCATTCGATCAAAAATCGATATGCGGGAACGATACAACAGCAAAGTTCGTACACAATATAATTATACACAGTACTTCCTTTTTTTTTAACGTCGATTTAGATCGTCTAAATAAAGAATGAAGACAAATTTACTGTACATAACTAATGTGTGCGAACTTGCAGTTATATCGATGCTGTGTGTAGAGAGTTTTACTTGAACATCGATTATTATAACTGATTTCGCGAGCGCGCACTCAATCATGACAACACTCTTATAAAATAAACACTGAGGCGTCGTGTACAAGTTAATATTAAAATACGAAATTCTATAAAACCGCAAATACATTTATCAATATACTCACTACTTTATAATATGATATATTTAAATATTGCTTTTGATGGTGGAAGATCTTATATTCACTAAGTCACACTTCACTAGCGATGTTAGTCTAGACTCTAGACAGTCTACGCGTGTTCGACATTGGATACCATATTTTGTTACCAGCCCCGCTCCTTTTCTTTTAATATTACTCAATATAATATTCCGAAGGCGCACAACACTACTTTGCGTTACAATATAATATATAACTTGTAAATAAAACTCCTATAGTTAATCAAACGCACTAAGTATAACGCCTTACATTAACACTCAGGAAACTGCAAATTTCGACAAGAGAATATCAAAAATAGTGTATCGACGGTCGTCTTCTACAATCTGCCTAATAAATCTGTAGACTAATGACGCTATTAGGTCACTTGAAACATCCTAGCCAATATTTCAGTACAAAATGGACTATGGTTCATAAATTTGGAATTTTTCCCCTCCTACCCGACAAACAGGCGCGCCGACTCGACGGCCGCTGGTGTAATCGCGCTAAACTAACGCCAAACCAAACGCCGGAAACACAACGAATCGCCGCCTGGACTACAGTAAGAGTATTATAATGTGTCATGTCGGCATTCGGTTTGACGTTAAACTTAACGTCCCGAGATCTTACTGTTTTTGATACACTTTAGGAGACTTCAGAAAGAATTTTGATCGAAGATCTCTTTAAGAAGCATACCTGTTTCGAAACGTAGGTGTAACGTAATGTATTTGACGTTCCTCCGTAATTTTGGCCACAAAATACCGTCGTAAATACTCATCAAAATATAAATTTTAAGGCATCGAAACCCATATAACACTTTTACGGTACTAAAAAATAACACTCTTCGTAGCGCCAATAGGGCCAAAACTAAAAATATATATTCAAATAAAAAGAAATAAAATCATTGCTACTGTCATACAAGAAAGAGATCTTAAAATTCACTAGAAACAGAAACTAGTTTTCCGAACAACCGCGACGTACACCATTTTCACGATGAAACGAAACAAAAATATGTTGCTATCGCAGCTGTGCACAAAACCTACAGTTTATAAAAATGTTAATCATATTCGATCGAAAAATCTATAGAGTATTTATCTTCCAAACAGTTTAATATTGTTTTACGCTTTTCAATATGAAAGTTGGCTTCGTTGTGTCATCGTTTGTCTTTTTTTTAAATTATTTTCCAATATCTCTTCGTCAAATTCCAAAAACACTGATGCTTTAATTTTGTCAATGACAATGATTAACATTTTTAAATCATTTAATACCCTTTGATATTATAGATAATGCCTGGAGATCTTTAGCCAAAGGGTACTAAAACATTACCTAACGCTAGAAAAACTAAATGAGTGTTGCTACTGAAGCTAATATTGACCTCAAAACCTGACTAGTTAAGTGTTCAAAACTCGTGAAAAACTGTCAGGTCCAATTGAACCAGTCTAGGTTACTGCTAATCGTAGGTTTAATAAAGTGTTCTCTCTTCTTGGTACCTTATGAATGAGAAGGCAATATTTTGACAGACTATTAGTAATAACACAAGCGATACAATTGAGCCTAACAGTGGCTGCATTGTGCATGCTATGCTTATGTTGTTAGGACACTTTTTTTATTTATTCACTCGTACACCATTAATAAATTGCCAATTGAATCTTTTGATTTTTTTTTATAAATAACGCAAAATGTTAACAATTTATGGGCATACAAGTAAATATATAAATCACACATTGTTCAGAATTTATTACTGCAATATGTTCAAATGATAATTACATAAATATTGGGACAAAGATTTTCGACAGTCATACGAATTTCACTGTTCATTTTCTATTTGAGATCGATGAATTATTACCGATCGATAAATAAAAGTGACTTATATTCTTAGTTCTCTAATTTTAACATAGAATGTGCTATTATGATTCGTAACTCGAATATCGTCCGAATTACCGTCATTTCAAATTATGCGCATCAACTAGGACGAACCGTGTGGCAAATTTTTTGTCTGTTGCTTCACGCAAGTATAAATCTATGAGGTCAGTGATATAACATAGAGGAGCCAATTTTATCAACGCTTGTTAACATTAATCGTCGATTAAATGTCATGTATCTCACTCGTCCTTCGTGTAGTGAAAAGAGATATTTAGACTAGCAGGCGTTGGAAAAATTGGCTTGACGCTTAAATAACAAGCAAAATAATTCTCAATAATGAGCAAAGTCACTAGACAAATTAATATAAGATATTAGCGCTAAGCGAATGCCTTAAATTAACGTTTACAATCAGTAGAATATCATATAGTGATGAGGACTATAACTTTATGCTTATGAGTATAAGTATAATGTGCCTATGAGACACTCACAACACATAAAAATTACTCTTGCAACACCGCTCTATTACATATAACATTATCTATAGCTTGCATTCAAAGCAATAAATGATGTTTATGTTTAACATAAAAGTGTGTACCGACCCTAAATCGACACACGGTGAACTTGACAAAACACTTACGATTTAGCTTTGTTTTGCGATTTTAGCATTTAGGTGTTTATACTGACATTTTCAATAATATGCACTCCGATATTTTTATTGTTCTTATGTTTATTGAATTAGGTATTACAGTGATCATAACTTACTGTGACAATTTGATCGATGCGTTACCTGCCTTTGATTTTTAAATGGAAATCAAGTGTATGTTAAATATAGCACGCACGTATTAATCACACTGCATCGAGTTACAGTAATTACTATTTAACGTTTTGTGTCATTAATTATTTTTCCATATTCTTGTTCTTACGAGGACCTCTTTACACAAACCAGTTTAGCAGAGCAATGCTCTTCAGCAAGCAAAAAGTGCTCTTGACTTATTCACCTGGCTACCTATTATAAGCTTTATAATAATCGATAATTTAAAAGTGTAAAGAGCTTACTCAAGTTTTCTTCAAAAGTGTAGTGTTGTTTGCGTCACGCGATATCCAATCGTCCAAACGTTCAAATTACGTAGTAGTGGTGGCACCAGGTGAGGGGGGGCGGGGTACGTGCGCGCGAGCGTGTGTGCCTGCGGGTCTGCGTGCGCGGGGCCAAACGGAACGGGCCCGAGCTGGCCTGGGCTGAACGAAGTGGGACCGAACTGATTCGAACCAAGTGGGGTGGGCCGGAGCTGGCCTAGACCGAGAGGGACGGGCCCTAGCTGGCCTAAACCGAGAGGGGCGGGCCCTAGCTGGTCTAGACCGAGTGGGGCGGGCCCTAGCTGGCCTAGACCGAGTGGGGGGGGCCCGAGCTGGCCTAGACCGAGTGGGGCGGGCCCGAGCTGGCTTAAACTAAGTGGGACGGGTCCATTCTGGCCTGGACCGAGTAGGGCGGGTTCGAGTTGGCCCAGAGTGAGTAGGGCGTGCCCATTCTGGCCCGGGCCGACAAGGGCCAGGCCAGATGGGCCGGCGAACCGCTAGAGCGTATGCGCGGCGCGGCGCGAGCGCGTGCGGCGCACGGCGCGCACGGTGCAGACTACGGGCTGCCGCCGTCATTTACTGTTTGTTTGTAGCGCCGCGTTCAACTGCGTCCACAGGTCCTTCTTGCACGACTTTGATCTGTAAAAAAGACGGGATATGAATGTAATACTAATTATTGTAAATTACCAAACTATTAATTGCAACAAAATCCGTAGGTGATTAGAACATGATGTGTAATACTCCCGAAAACCTAATAAATCATTATTGTAAACGAGTTTTTATAATATTATATTAAACAATATGACATATTTTAATTAAAAAAAAATCTCACCTTCGTAACGAAGCAAGCCACTCCTTGAATTGTGTATTTCCTTCGGGGGTCAGTTGGAAGGCTGTCCGCGCTGACAGGACGATGCCGACAAACTCCTCGTACTCAACCGACGTCAAATGATATAGTTTTTGATGAATACATTGGATATACCTAGAATTAGAAAAAAGGTATGTTATTGACGGTAGGTATCGGTGCAAATTTTGTCTATTGCTATATTATTCACACCAAGTCAAATGCACATTACAATTTAATTTAGGCACACTTGTGTCAGTGTAAGTAATCGTATGTCAAAATATCATGCTTTCTCTTACATATACCCTACTATCGAGAGTGATAAAACCAAGTGGGCCTTAGAATAATCCTCACATCTGCCGGCAATTGTGTACTAGCGGCGATAGATATGATGCGGGTCGCCGCGCGCGATCCAGTTCGTAGATCAATACATCATACTTTCTCTTTGATATACCCGACATAGGAAAGAGAAGACATGACAGTAAACCAAGAAATAGGACATATTGCTGAAATGTTTAGACGCTGGAGAGCATCACCAGCATAGATAGTAAACAAAGGTTTTGTTCGACGTTTGACAACGTTTCTATCAATATTCTGATATGACGCGTGCAACATGTCGTACCGTATGTGCTAGTAGCGCCCTCTGACCTTTCCCTATTGCAAACATAGAAAAATGTATCCTCACATCTGCTGGCACTTATGTACTAGCGGGGCGAGCGTCCCACGTAGATGTTGCATGACGATATGATGCGGGCCGCCGCGTGCGAGCCAGTGAGCCGATTCCACGCACAGCTCGTACAATACGAACGGCGACACGACGGAGTTGACTGCGCACACGCAGAACTGGTGCAGGTATTGCGCGCCGAGACGCTTCGATATGCGTAATAGCCACTTCACGTGTTCGCCGTACGGCGGGTTTCTGGAAAAATGACATTTAACATTTTTAATACTAATGTTACTGATATATTGGTATTCGTGCACAAACCAGTCATGGACACGCCACTGAAATATGGAACATGCAAATATAATATTTATGAAAATTTTGCTATTACAATATTAAAAAAATATAAAAGAAGGGCCACTGCAAGGTTAATATTTTATAAAATATTGTTTTTTTACAAAAAATACGAATTAAAAGTAACTTGAAACGGAACGGATTTCAAAACATCAATCAGCGTTCAGTGACGTCACACCTGCTATCCCCGCGTTCCATTTAGCGTTAAAAACGATCAAAACGCTCAAAATGCCTCCTATTTTGAGCGTTTTGATCGTTTTTAATGCTAAATAGAACGCGGGGCAGGACAGTAGTGACGTCATACAGACTATAGACCCGTTTTGGCGCCAAAATTTAAATTGACAATATTAAACCGCATTTTTTGCAGTAAATTCCAGTGTTTTAATTTTTTAATATACTTGTGGTCTATTCTACATGGAGTTTTTTAAAATAAACACAAAAATAAAAATATCGCATCTTCCCTATTAAACACCTATATTTTATATCATTCCATTTCAAACGACACCAATCTGTCGTTTACAGAATATCTACTGTGCCTGAAAACTGAAAATTATAGGCCACATACTTCCTGGTACAGCGCCACCCACAAATTTAATTCTATTTCTATAAAATTAGAAAAATCTGAAAATGCTATACGCATTAGATAATTGACAGTGAAGAATGAGAATGCGAAAAATATTTTTGTTATATCTTTTTATTATTTAATATGACTAGAGATCGCCCAATGGTCGAAACTTGACCTCAAATAAAAAATTAAATTAAAAGTTTCAAACAACGCTTTTCTATTGATAATCTATTGTCTTAATAATGACTTTATTATTTTTTAGACATAATTATTCCTGCGACAGTCTCAGATTAATAAAGTCAAATGATGACAGACTGGCCGTGTAATAATTGTCTAACAGTATTTAAGATTCAATAAAAAAAAAACTAAATCTTTTTTCAATTTGACAACAGACTTCAACCATAAATAAAAGAGTACAATTCGTGTGTATAGGCTTGTCAATCAAAATCTCCTAGTGTGTGTGTTGTAGTGTGTGTAATGTTTTATTTGTTAAAAAATGTATGATAAAAGCATAACTTCAAAATAATTTTAGCTCGATGCACTCCTTCACCATATAAATTATAACTGTGCAAAATTTCAATTACCTACGTTTCCGCATTTTTCGCCAAAAGGGATCTAAAGTTTTTCGCTCGCGTATTAATATATAGATTAAGAATTTTCTATATTAATTACATGTCAGGACATACCTGCCAAACTTGTTCTGCGGACGGTCGTCGTGGACTCGTCTCGCTTGCGTCTCTAGCGCCAGCATGCCAACTCTATAAGCCGCTAGTAGCCGGCGCAGCTGCGCCTGGGGTAAAGCTGGTGGGCCAGCGGCCGGTACGGTGGATGCCACTGGCCCAACTGCGCCAACCGGCACGGGGTTAACCCCGCTCACGCCGGGCGAGCTGTGCGCTGGTAGCGGCGGCGGGATAGGCGCAGGGTGCTGTTATGTAATACATAATATTAGTTATAATATTGTTATGTGCTATAGTCCGGGTTCCGTAGAGCAAAAATTTTTTTTATTACTATCAAGGTAACTTTTTGTGAGTAACTTCATTTTGATAAGACGAACGACAATTTTATTTGCGAAAAATCTTGAAAGTGGTAGCTAACAGAGATAGAAAGGATTTAATACTTTGATTTGATGGTCCTAAAATATGGATTGTTCTATTTGTAGGACAATGTTACTCTTAAATTATATAACTATTAACCTATCAATATACAAAAAATCAGCTAGTTAGGGTTCCGTTTTAGAGTTCGGTAGTCAACCAAGTTTTGTTGATTACAGACTTTCTAATAAGTCTAACATGACAGCCAAGCACATACAATTCACAACGTATATACTACAACATATTTTATCAGCACGATTTATGCTTACACTGACAGCGATAGTCGCAGGGTGCTGCGGGTGCTGCGGCGCGTGCGGGAGGGACACGTGCGGGTGCTGCGGCAACGGCGCGTGCGGCTGCGTCACGATGCCCCGCACGAAATACGGCTGTAGTGCGTACCCGCCCGCAGTGTGCGCGCTCGCCGCTCCGCCGTACTGTAATGACGTCATTATTCACCAACCACAAAAATTGTACCATTTATGATGATAGGTCGTCTGGAACTGATTTACTGTTAATTATGGGCTTGGGTATTGAGCTATTAACATGTTTATTGCTGCATCACGCGACGTAGCGTGATGCAGTCCACTACACTGTGGCCGACCACGCCACGTCGCGTGGTCGGCCACAGGGTAGTGGCGAACTTACGATCTTGTTCACGCTTAAAAATGGTGGTCGTAGGGTAATGGCAAATGGCATTCGTTTTGGCCACTAGGGAAGGGATTTACATTTTTTTTTTTTGTTAAGGCCATCAAAACTCATTAACTTTTTTTTTATTTTGTGAATTAACAACTTAACACACAAACAATAACGTCCTATGTGGGTCAACTTTTCTTATTTACGAGGCACGATTCATATTGACCATAAGTTACAAAGTATTAGTTAGCCACCTTCAGCCACTTACGTCTTCAATTGTATTTATTTTTAAGGACATGTGATATTGGTTTCAGACGTCTCTCCCAAACAGATAAACCTTTTAGGTTTTTGTATGGGAACCTACTGTCATGTTGTTTTTCTTATAAAATTATTGTAATGTTTTGAATAATTGAATTTAAAAAAAAGACATTGAACCATAACCATATACAAGGCGTAACAAAACTAAGTTACAATACTTTAGGGTGTGTATGAGACCCCTTTATTGAGTTCACTGTGAAAGTAGCAGCGCTGAAAGAGTAACTTTTTTTTGATTTTTGTATGGTAAAATCCCTGACACTCGGGCGCTTGCCCGTGTATATTACACGTATAATAAAGTAAGACAAACATACCTGGAGCTGATATATCGGCGGCGGGTAGGGGTACGGGAACGGATATAGCGGGTAGGGCACGGGCACGAGCGGCGGCGGGGGCGGGGGCGGGCGGAACTCGTCCTCCGGCTCGTCCGCCTGCCGCAGGAACAGCTCGTGCCAGTACCGCGCGACCGTGTACAGCACCTCCGGGTACACGCCGCCGCCTGACGACACGGCGTCTATATAGATGCATTACGTTACTACGTCATAGCTCGTACCATAAACCTCTTAGGGACCACCCATAAAGTATGTCACACGATTTTAATGATTTTAGACCCCCCCTCCCCCCTTGTTACAGGTGGTCACATTTGTGAGTACCCCCCTCCCTAGTGTGACGTCACAAATGAATAATTTTACATCCAAAAATTAAAACTAAAAAATGTGATGTCACAAAACTTATTAGGACCTCACCGCCCTCTTTGTCACACCATGTCACACTTCGTCGACCCCCCCCCCCTTAAGTGTGACATACTTTATGGATGGCCCCTTGTTAGTAAAAAACGTTTAGGCCCCGTCCGCACTGCGAATTTTCTCCGAGCGATATATTTTACTCTCGCGAAAGTGCGGGTACTTATAAGATTCAATGTGTTACAGAATTGTAAGAATAGCGTTCAGTCACATGACATACATATTTTATTTTTAACTTTGCAGTCGTAATTTACGAATGTAGCTTGATCAAAGGCCCGCATTCTTTACTCTTTATCTATAGCTAAGGTGCGTCTCCAACGCAGCTCAGTATAGTTCTAGAAGAAACGCAACCTTAGACTAATATTATGCATTTAGACCAATTTACTACTACGTAATCTCACCTTTAGCCGCGGCCTCAACAGTGAGACAGGCACGCTCGAGCATGTGATCGCTCTGCTCCTTACACTGTAGCACCGCGCGCTGTATCTCGTTGTAGTTGAGTGCGTGAGCATGCGGTAGAACTGACAGGGCTAACTCGGCCGCCGCGCTAACCATGGAAACGTCGCAGCCAGACGACGCCTGTACAGAAAACCAATTAGGTAATAAATTCAAATGTCTAATAAGTGTCAGGCTTCTGCCTCGAAATCAGAGGGCAGCAGGGCGGCGGCGGCGTGGGAGCGGGATGTATAGATTTATATAGACCGGTTCTCAAAAATAGCGGCGCGGCACTACGCGCGCTGCGTACTAGGCGGCTACCCGCGCCGCCGCCACCGCTCCCGCCCCGCTGCCCGCAAAATTCGAGGCTGAGGCCTCAGGCATCAGAATACAAAATATTAAACGGAACCAAACAGGAATTTGCCTACAACCTTTCATGACATAGATAAACCCAAATTTTGCAGCACTAATGAACTAAGCAGGCTGATGATGGTGAAGTACCGCTAAGAACACTCTCGATGATGTCGCCTTTCAAACAGAAAAACTAGATGAAAATCGGTCTAGCCGTTTAGATGCCACAAACACAAATAGACACATAGATTTTTCTTCGGAGGTTAATAAACGGCTATTGTTAATACAGACAACAGTGTATAATTATACTTTTATCATAAACAGCGTTATAGCCCAAATATTCAAAAATACAGAAACAGAATATTGCTAGTCTTTGTATATGTATAGTCAATTTAATAAAGTCAATTTATTTTAATTATCCTTACCTTATCAGCGATTCCCGCTGCTTCAGGGGGTGTGAGGTGTCCTTCCCATGCGTCAATCAGGAACAATATAGCTGGCGCTCCGATGTCCATTGCTTGTCCTGGTAACAAAGAAATAAAGTAAGCCGAAGAAAAATCAAAAGTAGTATTGCTGCCATTTACGTGTAGAAGTCACTAACTAAAGATCTTATTAAGTTTAATCTTCGATCAAATATTTGATCGAAGCGTTTAATATTTAATTTTATCGTGTTAGAACTACAAATAGATTTTAAGAAATCAAAGTATATAGTAGAATATTCTTGTTTAGTTGACCTGTAATCCAGCTGACGTGCGATGAGTATGTTCTACTGAGCCAGTTTGAACTGACGCAGTTGTGTAGTCCAAGCGCATACAGGCCCAATTGGAATGCAGCCATATGCAAGCCTCTGAAATAATTAAATTTTAATATATTCCACTATTCTTCGTTTTAATTAAAAGATATTATAAATGAGAGCATTGACAAAGAGGGGCCAGACCAAATGTGACAATACCTGTCATGTAAAAGGTATTTGAAAAAAGGCGTGACATAAGGGGGAGGACGTATTATGTGGATGAATAATTTTCAGAAAATAAATCACAAACCTGTGTGGTCCATGGTGCTCTCTTGCACACGAAGTCTGAGTGAATAAACTCGTGCTGGACGATCCTCCCGCTTTGAACAGCACGGACTTGGCCAGCTCGAACATGAAGTGAGCTGACGCCTCCGACGGCTGGTTGGGCACGGACGGATATTGGCGTTTACCTTTATACCTGCAATGAACACGAAGGATTGTGTTTGTGTGTCATGTTATGTATTCATAAGTTTTGTTTAAAAAAAACTTACCTGTACTCGGTTTTTGCTTCTTTCTAGTCAAAATTGTGACAGAAGTTACAATCATAAAGGCACACTTTCACTATTTATTTATTGTAATAGTACAGATACTTTGGAAAGAAACGGACGTCATATTACATTTCAAATTTTAGTACTAGAACACCAAAATTCAACATTTTTCGTCCTTATGCTTGATTTACACGGGTGACTAAAGCCGCACGATTTACGCCGCACGGCGAAAATCTACCGTGTAAATAGCAATTCGACTACGCAGCATGCGGCTAAAGTCGCAAGCCCCAAAGTCGTGCGGCCAGCGGCCGCATGCGGCTGGTGACTAAAATCGACCGTGCAAACGCTCAGTCGCAAGCGATCGCTTGCTGCGAATACTACTGTAGCGAGTGACTTGCCGGGTGACTAAAATCGACCCGTTAGTCACCCGTGTAAATGGGGTGGCGATTCGACTTGGACAGGCGATTCAACTGGTGACTTGCCGGGTGACTAAAATCGACCCGTTAGACACCCGTGTAAATCGGCCATTAGTACTATCCTTATTTAATAACGTTCTTTGTGGTGCAAACATCGAAAAAGCAGACAACGAAAAGACTAACCTCAAGTCCTTCAGTCGCGGCAGCTGCTGATGTGTGGAGTGCGACTGGTGCGTCGCGTGCTGGTGCGACGTGTGCGTGTGATGCGTGACGTGAGTGTGCGTGCCGTGCGCCGCGAGCGTCATTTTTAAAACTATCCAGGGAGATGCAAACAAAAGAGAATGCAAGACTAACCTCGAGTCCTTCAGTCGCGGCAGCTGCTGGTGTGTGGAGTGCGACTGGTGCGTCGCGTGCTGGTGCGACGTGTGCGTCTGATGCGTGACGTGAGTGTGCGTCACGTGCGTGCCGTGCGCCGCGTGCGTCACGTGCGTCACGTGCGTCGCGTGCGTCATGACGGGCGGGGAGCCGTCACCGTCAGCCACCCGGAGACGCTCCATGTCACTGGACAGTGGACACGGACCGGGCTGCAAGGAAGAGAAGATTTTTTTAAATACCAAAGAAAATGAGCAAGCGCTTATTGCTTAATCAAAAAAATAACTTAGTTCAAATAGCTTATTATAAAATATAGAAAGAAACTATAAAAAAGAGAAAAATAAATGGTTGACTTATTACATAACCAGTGGCAAGTATAAGATTTTTGGTAATAAGCTAATTTTCTTTCTGTTAACAAGACCGGCAACAACTTTAGACTAGTAAAAATCAGTATGAGTCTACTCACCGGCGGTGGCATAACGGGTGCGTGCGCGTGCTGCGGGTGTGCGTGCGCGTGTGCGTGCGCGTGGTACTGCTCAGCTCGGTACGGCTGATCCGCGCGGTACGCGGCGAGGCGCGGATTGTTCGTGTAATACATGCTCACCATCGGCCCCTTGGTCAGCTGGTGGATGTCGCGATCTAGTAGCTGTAACAATCGAAAGTTAAAATAAGAGTTCGAAAAATATAATATTCAAAATATTGACGTTACAAGTTTTTAAATTGTGTTTTGAAAGGTTCAATCGTCAAAATTGTGCCGTTCATAAAAGTTAGATAATTAGGGGGCAAACCTTTTTACGCAACGCGCGGTGAAACCAAAAAAAACATACAAATACACTTCATTCTGCTTCCTTTCACAGCACACGTTAAGTCTTCGCAGTAAGCGAGTAAGATGCAATTCGCGTAGTGTCACTTTGGTATTAATTTCTTTATGCCATTAACTTTAGTTTATTTTTTAGCATTGTTTTAGACATTTTGCAGTTTTACCTTATTCATTATCCTCGCTAGCTTCACGGGGTCGTCTTTGTAGAACGACAGTAGGGTAAGCGCTAGTTCGCCTCTCTGTCTCCTTGTCCCTTCACACAATAGTGGATGTTCCGCCTCTGACACATTTGCTTTGAGACCCAAAGCCGCGACCGCCGCTTCGAAGCCTAACATTTCATCGGTCGGTAGTCTCGACTGAAATTAATGAGCTTTTTTTAATAAATGTTACTTTTTTATGATGTGGATCAAAGACTTATACAACATTCTTGTCAAAAATATAAGCGCCGTTATCACCTCAGAACGGCGGCGTAAAACGCTCATTTCATTTACTAATTTTACGGTATGAAATCTTTTATTTCTCATACTTACAGGTTGTTTGTTTTCCTTGTCCGTAGCAGATAGAACAAGCACTTCGAATAAGAAACTTGCTAGAGCGATAGGTAGTAATGCTGGACCTCGATTTCTGAAACAATAATAATTTGCTTATATAAAAATAATATCCAATGTAAGTACTCTGACCAATATAATACGATTTTAATTTGTTTTTTAATATTATATTCCCCTTACCAGCAAAAATGGATACGCTATACAATATTTTTCCTTATCTATCAAGCGTGTTTAGAATGTAACAGAGGGGGACAAAACATTTATGACCTACCTATAACATTGTTGAAATAAAGGGGGATTATATTTCCGTCAATAAGACGTTCATAATTTAAAAAACGCACCCATGAACATAATTTCACATAACACACAAATCATACCTCAACAATCCATCCCGCAGTTCCTCAGCCTTCTCCCTAGCTAACGCTAGCTGTTCGGCCCCAGTGGGGAGTTTCTTCAGCAGGGCCACTAGTTCCGTCTCTTGGTTGTTGAGTTTGACCTCCAAGGCCTTAGTACTGGCGGGCGGACGAGCCATTTCCAGCGCGAATAGGCCGACTCGGAAAGCCAGTTCGTGATGCTCACTGAACTCTGCTAGCACCTGATGTAAAAAAACTCGGGATCGTACAGAGTTCATAAAGATAAAGAGAAGAGAATATAAAGAGAGAAAGACAAAGAAGATCTATGAAGTCCCTGTCTTTTCAAGAGGTTAAGATTTCTGAATCAGATCATTTTCATGTAAAATCGACAACACAAGACTTTATTTTCTAAAGTGCTTAGAAACACCACTCGATTTAAATATTATTAACCAGAGTTCTGAGAATGATTTTTCCTATGTATACTGACCCATTCTGTAAGATATGTAGGTAAATCCAATTTATATAGCATTGGATATTTAACATTGTTTACCACTAAGCACGTTCTTTTGACGTGTTCCTGGCAAACAAGGTCAGCCATTTATAATATTAGTCGCCTATTCATGTCTCGCGGTGTCGGCGTGAAAGCAATCTAAAAATATTGCGGGTGTATAAAAAATCGTTTTTTTTAGAAGAAAATAGACATCTACAACTGAAAATTTGCATGTGTCTTTGAAAGTACTTCCTTAATATGTAAAGTGATCTTTGGTATTTTAACTATTCCAAAAGTCCCAATATTGCACTTACATCTATTTTCTTCTTACAAAAACGTCTTTTTATACGCCTTTCTGGCTTGAAGCCCGCGAAATGTTTTAAAATACTCACCGTACACAGGAACGCGCACTTAGCGAGCGTGGCCGAGGCGAGGCACGACAGGCGGTGGCTCGCGGCGCACAGCCGCGGGGTCGGCACGCCGCGACGCCGCATGCGCCGCGCCTCCGCCGCGCTAATACCTGCGCCGTTAGCGCCACCTATAGCGTTATACCATCAAAGGATGACGCACGCTACACCTGTCGGATCCGAGTCGAGATTTGTCCGGTGCGAGGCCGTCACTCGATCGCCTCTCAGTATAGCCTGAGTCATCCTTAAAGCCTGCTTAGCGGTATAAAAACCTACTTTTCATACCAAGAACATTATGAAAAACTATGATGTGACTAAATGAAGATTTTTCCGTATAGATCTGGTTTCGTAAATATTCCGCAATATGACGAAATATTTTATATAAAAAATTCAACTTGATAACTTCTTTGTATTTTAACAAAGTTCCAATGAAATAAAAAATGTGGTGGTGTCACGTATAGCTTGTCAAAAAAGAGTGGACGACGAACATAATTTTTAAATTACATAAAAAGTACAAAAACCTTATTATTTAAAAAAATAAAATTTGTCAGTGTTAATATTAAAAGTGTAAACGTTCTCTGTTAGAATACAAGGCGCAAAAACTACCATTTGATGGTGATTATGTTTGGAAAATTTATTTCAGCGTCTATACTTTCTCGACAGACTGTAAGTCCTAGTGTTGAACGCAACACAAACATATTTTTTTTTAAACTTCCCGGCAACATAAACATTACTTTAACTCACATTACATTATTAGTAACAAAACACAGTCTAACCTAGCGCGGGCGGGCTAGCCAACAGTTCCGCAGCGAGGCAAGCACCGAGCGCGCACGCCTCGCGCGCGTGTCCGTGTGCGTGTAGGCCCTCAGCGCGCGCAAACGACACCTCCCACCCGCAACCCCAGCCAGACCGGGAACCGCTCTGGAAAACATATTTTTTTTATAAAATAAGGGGTCAAACGAGCAAACGGGTCATCTGATGGAAAGCAACTACCGTCGCCCATGGACACTCGCAACATTAGAAGAGCCGCAGGCGCGTTACCGGCCTTTTAGGAGGGAATACGCTCTCTTCTTGAAGGTTTGCAGGTCGTATTGGTCCGGAAATACTGCTGGTGACAGGTGCAGTTCGTTCCAGAGCTTAACAGTATAATATTTTATTTGAGGTTCTATAATTAAATTGGCGTTCAAAGTTCGATGGAGAGAAATTAAATTATAGAAGGATCACAACACATGAAATGGAACGGTATGTCAGTCATAGTTATATGCCTGACAAATTGCGATACCCTTTAACGCGGTTAAAAATAAGGCTCGAGTTAAGACAAAATTTAAAAAAAACATGTTAATACAACTACAACTTGTCTCTTTTTAGATGCTTTTTGTTTAGACAAGTAGGTTATAGAAAAGTAGCGACAGCGACAACAAATTCCTGCAAGTGTTCCGCGACTGGTAAGTTTAACCTTTAAGAATTGCGGTGGCTACATCATAGTCTTACAGATTACAGTTCATCGTCAGAGAATGAGAACGTTTTGTCGTTAAAAGTTTAACTGTCTCTTTCAATCGCCACGAGAGAAAGACACAACTAAACTAGCGTTGGGCGGATTAGCGACCAGACTGTAGAGTGCAGACTGACCTGTGAGGGTTGCGGCGACGCGGACGCGGCATCAGTAGTGAGACGGCGGGCAGCAACAGCGTCGTAGTAGTACAGGTTGCAGTCGTCGTCGGATCCGCTGTCGTTGCGGTCGCGACTATCTGGGCGCACGTCGCTAGAGGGCTGATTAGCGACCAGACTGACCTGTGAGGGCTGCGGCGGCGCGGACGCGGCATCCGTGGTCAGGCGGCGGGCAGCAACAGCGTCGTTGTAGTACAGGTTGCAGTCATCGCCGGATCCGCTGTCATTGCGGTCGCGACTGTCGGGGCGCACGTCGCTAGAGGGCTGATTAGCGACCAGACTGACCTGTGGGGGCTGCGGAGGCGCGGACGCAGCATCCGTGGTCAGGCGGTGAGCAGCAACAGCGTCGTTGTAGTACAGGTTGCAGTCGTCGCCGGATCCGCTGTCGTTGCGGTTCGCGACTGTCGGGGCGCACGTCGCTAGAGGGTGATTAGCGACCAGACTGACCTGTGAGGGCTGCGGCGGCGCGGACGCGGCATCCGTGGTCAGGCGGCGGGCAGCAGCAGCGTCGTAGTAGTACAGGTTGCAGTCGTCATCGGATCCGCTGTCGTTGCGGTCGCGACTGTCGCGGCGCACGTCGTCGGAGGAGGGAGGCGAGCTGGAGCCCTGCGAGTCAGTGTCACCACCGCTCACTGCAATCTCCTCCTCGTTCTCGCAGAAACCTTAAACGTTTACGTATACTAATTAAAAACACAGCGTATATAGACGTTATGCCCTTGTTTTATAACTACACATTGTAAGCAGACGTTTAATCCATGTCTAATGTTACAAAGGATACAGACGATTAGTACTTTTCTGATGACACACAAAGCACAATGTTTCATGAAATGAAAATACGATTCTTGAAATTTTTACTCAGAATGAAAATACTTGATATTACAGTCATCATCAACATCATAGCCGCTCATATTCCTTTTATTGTTTTAACTAGCGGTCATATTCCTTTGTTTTAACTAGCGGTCGCCCGCGGCTCCGCCCGCGTGGATGTCGGTTACCGCTGCAAAAAGCCTACCCAGGAAAGACACGGTCAGCAAAATGATTCCCAGGTCAATTCACAGACACCGACACTAACATCGACGACGCAGTCATTATCCTCAGGCTGCACAGATTGTCTTTCTGTGGATGTTAAAGTTGTTAATGATGAAAATATTTAAATGTATTTAATACTAAGTTTTCACTTCTGCCGGCATCCCGGAGTGCAACCCGTTGTTTTAGGATTTAGCTAAAGCGATTACTGTAGAGTTTCTCGCGGACGCCCACTTCGCAACGGGCCGTGCAGCAGAAATCGTAATATTTTAATTTCGTCATAACTTCAAAACCAAACGTCCAATTTTAATCATTCAAAGACCAAATATTATATACTTAAACTGTACTTAGTGTTGAAATAATTTATTTTGATAAGGATTAATAGCATGAGTAAAATAAATGAGTTTAAATGTAGTCCAAAAAAAATACAATATTTTTAAACAAAAAAAATAGTTGTGCCTCACTCGACATAGATAGGTATAGTGTGTCGCGGACTTTTTTGTAGAAATTTGTAAGATCTACAATTAATTAAAACATTTTATGGTTCTATCTTTTTTAGGCAGCGTACGCAAAATAAGTCACTTTTCTGGTTGATTTTTTACACTTTGTGTCCGAAAAGCCCAAATAAAAATAGGGTTCCGTAAGAGGAACCTTATTTTTTTCCAAAATAAAATTTAGCCTGTGTTACTCGTGGATAATGTAGCTTTCGAATGGTGAAAGAATTTATAAAATCGGTCCAGTAGTTTTTGAGCCTATTCATTACAATTAAACAAACAAAGTTTTCCTCTTTATAATATTAGTGCAGATTAATAATTAATTTTTTATCTTTTTTTTTTTTTTGCAACGTTACTTACCTTCGGACGAGACACTGGAGTGATTGCCGTCGTTGTTGGCAGCATCGCGAGCGGCTTCGTTCCCTCTCTCGCCAGACCCGCAAGGCTGTTGAACAACATTACTGTTTAAAGGAATGTAGGTTTCATAGTTCGCGAGACGGCAAGCCTAAGGGCCAAGGATGTGTATTCACACACTGACAATGAAAACGGGGCGATAAGATGATAGAGCGAGGTGAAACAGCACATTGTCATTCGACATTTGACAGTAAAATCATTTTGACGCGGTTCACGGCGCCAGTGTGCAAAGTAAAGGTTCTAATTTCAGGGTTGTTTTCCAGCAATTCCAGCATTGCAGTGCGTACAGTATTTGACATTATAATATTTTAAAATCACACAAGATAATATTATGAAACGTAAGTCGTACTAATACAGTAGGGCCTCGGTAATCCGGACTCCCGCTTGTTCGGTGATCGCTGTAATCCGGCCGGCCGGATTTATTAAACACTGCTTTAAAATGGGCTGAAGATAACGAATTTTATCAAATTCACCACGAAGTTATGTTTCTCCGTTAACTTAGAGACCGGGCTTTCGAAATGAAGTGCGAAAATCATAAACAGAAGAGTATTACAGACTTTTTCAAAAATAATTAACTAATTTTTTATTTTAACTTACTGATTTCTTACATGGTTGTAATTATGAACATGTACATTTTGTCTTTATGCTATAATTTAAAAAATAATTAAAGAAACTAAGGTTAAACTTGTGTTTTATTAATTAGTACGGCTCCTTGTCCTAACAAAAGTCAATTTTATGGTACCATCCTGAAGAAAGCATGAAACTTGGCATGAATGTAGCTGTCATGTATGTGCTTCAATGTAGATATGGAAGCACGTCCAGAAATAATGTTTCGCCCCCCCCCCCCCCTCCCCCTCCTTTTATCTCCCTCATTCCGGTGTTTTGAATTTTCTACGAAAACGATAAGACTGAGGAGTTTACTCTTCAGAGAACAAATTATCGTCGATAAATTACCTACAAAACGATACTACATTATATAGTGGTAAGATTAATATATTTCTGTTTACAGACACCAACGTATTATGAAATTGTAAAAACAGGCTAACTTTTTTTTTTCTTGCTCCATTTATAGAATAACGACAAGAGTGGTGATAAAATAGGCTACAAAAGTTATTATATAGTGGTAAGATTAATATATTTCTGTTTACAGACACCAACGTATTATGAAATTGTAAAAACAGGCTAACTTTTTTTTTCTTGCTCCATTTATAGAATAACGACAAGAGTGGTGATAAAATAGGCTACAAAAGTTAGATACCTTATACATTGAGCTACAAAATGACACCTATTTCATAATCGTAGAGGCATAACATTACCTCCAGAGTTACAGCTTACCGCGTCTGACTCAAGTACTCGTTTTTTTACCTTTTTACAATTTCTTAGATTTAGAGCTAAGGGTTTCAAGAAATTCATTAAACATACAGTGAAACAGTGAAAATTATGTAGTTGTCATATATGTGCTTTAATGTGGATATAGAAGCATGTCGACAAATTATTTTTTCCCCCCATTCCCCCCCTTCGTATGTATCGTATGCTAAATCGTGGTTTTTCTTATTTTTTATGAAAACGGGTACAGTTATTAAAAAACTATCAAAGAATAATATGTTGTTTATTAAATTCTCTACAACATTGTTTTTGGACGTTTTTGGTTAAATCTCGATACCTTAAAAGAGGTTTTCTTAAATTCCGTTTTAGTATCAGTTTCGAAGCTTAAAATTTACGAAACCAGCGACAGATCTAATTAGAAAAAAATAATAACCTATTGACAAAATCCTTAAGCAAATAGTAGAAAAAAATATTTCATTTAGGTATTTAACTATAAGTAATTTTAATTCAAAAAATGAGAAATATCAAGGAATTAAAACTTTTTTTTTACCAATTTATTTAACTTAATTCAATATAATAATAGCTTCATATCATAGAACACTTTAATTAAAAAAAATAATTTTAAATATCAACAAATCTTTTCTTTTTTTTTTTCTACAAATATTTTAAAACTACTATAAATAGCTGCGCGCAAAGCAATTCAAATAGTCCGCCGCAGGTTTGTATGGAAACTTGACATTATGCGTAAACGCTCTTAAAAACGTAGCTGTTTGTGTCATTATGAAATAAAAACTTTATTTTTCTGAATTCTCTAATACTCTCTCTTACAAAATTTGACAGCTCACTTTTTACTACTGCCTAGGGTTGCAAAATTACGTAATTTTACCGAAAACGCTGGTAAAATACGCGTATTTTACGGTAATTTATATAAATTACGGTAAAATTACCGGCTACGTATGTATGCAGAATGGTGGTATGACGGCGGGCGGGGAGAGCGTGTTGCAAGTTGTAATTTGTGTACTGCGTGCGCGTCGCACGGTGTGAGTTGTGACGTTGCCGATTAGTGCTGTTTGCCATAATATTTTGCGCTGTTGCGACTTGTTGACAGTTGACGACACTCGACAGAGCATACAGCAAGCCGGCAGGCTGGCTATTATGTTGTTTTGACTTACTGCAGTCTAGACTTGCATTAAGTAACCTGTTTAATTGTTTATATCCACATTCTTAATGAAAATTATGCCACGAAATCAAATCTTTTTTTACCCAATTTTACCGTAATTTACCGTAAAATATAATATTTTACGTAAAATATCGTAATTTACCGAATTTTACGAAAGTAATTTTACCGCTTTACATCCCTACTACTGCCATCCATCAAAGAGGTTGAAACTTTTTTTTAAAAACCTCTTTTAAAAAAAGTTTAAAAGAGGTTGAAATTGTAGACTAGAAAGGACCTCATTATGCGTAGGTATATTGAGCTTCTAGGGTTAATACGAGTATAAGGCCTGCGGCCCGCCTTTAGTTCGTTTTGCTAAATTGTGGCCCTTGCCTGCCAAAAGGTTGCCGACCGCTGATGTAATTTAATAATATATTGTTGTTCTGTACCTCATATTGTTACGTATTGTGAGATGGTAAAAATAAATTACAGTACCAGCCTTACTACACTTTCTTCCATTCCAGTTATTACCTGATTGGACGGTCCAGGCATGGCCAGGTCGACGGCCACACGATTGTTGCGATGCATCAGTTTTCTGTGAGTCTGCGTAGCATCGGGGTTGGTGAGGCGATAGCTGAGCGACATCTCGTTATTCAACACCGCTTTCGATGAGTTCACCTAACAAATAATTTTATCATATCATAGTATATCCCACAACCTGTACATTTTGTGTTACACTTTACGGAAAAACTATCACGCCTATTGATTTGTACTTTAACATAGTAATTTTTATTTATATGTAGATGTGTTATCATCAGTCAGTCAAGGTGTGACGACGCGAGCCCTCACAAAGCTCGGCTTTTAGGTAGTTGTAATAAATATTACTGACATTATTTACCTTAAATATTGAGGAATATAGTAAGAAATTAAATAGAAATGCCTTGATTTAAATTATCTTCTCTCTCTTAATAATTAATTTCAGAAATTAAACATAAGATTTATTTAAGCTTTCGCAAAAATATCCGTATTGAATTCGTTATTAGAGAGACTGACGAATTTATTACTTGCGAAATCGATTCGATTCTGACGCTATCGAGAGAATAATCGTGATCGGGGGTATCAGAATTTCCCAAATCTGACTGACGCCAAGTGTGTCAATATTTACCTGATGCACCCCGTCAGTTTTGTCGTGTCTGAAAATGGTGAATGGACTATGGTACAGCGGGTTGAGGTCGTTGGTATGTGTCACTCCGGGTATGGGGTAGTCGTCCCACTCCAGGAAACACGCTTCCATGGCCGGATGGAACCCTGGGAAGACTTCCGCTTCGCTGACCCCGTTGACGTATGGCGGGTGGGGACGCGCGTGCCGTGCGTGCGCGCCGTGAGATGCGTTCATATGATTCGTACGGTTCTTCGCCACCTGTGTAAAACATATTGCATATTTTTAACACGCTTTTATAAGCTTGGGCTGTATGTAACTAATGGAATCTTTGAGCACGATTTTTACAAATCTCCAGTATTCGTATTAATTCGAAACTTTGCATACGTATTAAGAGCTAATGACAATGCAATAATTTGTTAAAACTTTTTGAAAAAAAAAAAACGAAAAAAAGGCGTGTCATTAGTTTTTTTTTTTTCTTACTATTACTTATATACCTACTTATGTTTTGTGATATATTGTTGGAATTCAATTGTTATTAATAAATTTGTAACAAAAGCATCTAGCAATATCTTGTTCTTGCCTTGTCAAGCAACTTTTCTAACGACAAGAAGAAACATTGTGTAACTATGTCTATAACATGTATTACAGAGTATGGATCTTTTAAGGCTAGGGAGCTCGCATCGCAATGTCATTTTTACTATGAATTTTGTCGCAGATATTTGCGATAAGATGCGAATTCGAATAAAAAAAGTAGAAGCATGTCTTACCTTATCCAACACCTTCATGTGCCATTGAGCAAACTGTTCATGTAATGTGTCTCGTTCGTGCGGGGCCAGGCCTGGGTTCAGAGCCGCTAGACGCCACAGTATGACCACCTATTATAAAGTCAAGAAACGATTGAGTATGTTATCTCAATTTAAAAATTATTTGTTTGAGGGAAATCTAACCGTATCGCCTTTGGACAGGTACGTTGTGTATTATTTAAACTACCTCACCATTTTACAGAACAAAATTATCCTTTTATCATCTCGTGGCCTTTGACATTTTTAGTCGATTATAAGGATACTGACTCATATTAAGATGTCGAGGGAAAGGGATGCCTTGAAATGTTTAAAGTGATACACACCTCATCACATAGCGAGCAGGCATTTTCAAATAGGAATCTAAGTTACCAATAATAGGGTGACTGGCAATAATAGGGTACCTAATCACATAGCGCGGAGCATGCGTTTTCAAATAAGTTCCCTAGCGGTCTTTTAGGGTCATGTATCTCTTAAAACAAACAAGTTTTTTACAATATTCATGTTTTACCAAGGTTCTTAGGCCATATGTAGACGACATACAAAAATTTATGGAATCTTGGAGGATATATACCCTTAATGTGCGCTTTAATAATTTTTAACGTGACGGTAATATCGCGGACGTTCGCGGTAAAACGATATCTCAGGGAAGTAAAATGTATGAAAATATATGAAGACGCTTTTAAATTCCATCGACGATAACGTTCTAACGTGCACGTTAGAGGCCATGACGATGTCTACACTCTTCTGAACCACACATAATTGCGCCTCTACACGATGGCCCATCGTAGTGGCCCATCACGATGGCCCAGCGTGTGGAGGACGAAGTGGTGGGATGGCTGATGGCGCCAGCGATGGTCGTGGGATGGCGGCGGTGTCGGTTTTTCGGCCGCACAACAAAGGGAATGGCCCAGAGATGGCGGTACGCATCTACACGTGGCCCATACCAGTCTGTGCCCGAACGCGGTCGAGTGAGCGGTCGTATGACAATTTACGACACCAAGTAAGGCACCGAGGTGTACCTGGTATACCATGGCTCGGAAGATGCTAAGAGAACTCCTGACTCTTTAAATATACAAGTTTGGGAGTTTCGGCGTTTTAAGAACGGAAAGCATATAATGCTATTATTACATTCATTATTATCATCATCATTACTACCTTAAACCATTATTTTAATTTTAGTCTCGAAATAATTATTCGTAGTTTATCCTGGAAAGGTTCATATTAGGAGGGAAGTGATACGAAGTTCACCGGATCATCTGGTGAAGTTATAAATTATTGAAAAATGTACGTTTTGCATTGCCGCAGTGGCTAATGCCTACACGTCCATCTTAAAAGACGTTTAGATCACAATTCACATCTGAACGCGGCCATCATGTAGAGGCGTTGCAACCATTGTATATCCATCGCATGCGCCATTTGATGTGCCAGCGCTGGTCCATCGTGTAGAGGAGCAATAACATCATGCGCTTTTATAATTATTCTGGACGATAATATCGCGGACGCCGATTTCCACGGTAAGACGCGGACGTTAAATGTCCTGTTTTGTTTCGGTCTGTCTGTCCGTCTGTCTGTCCGCGGCTCACGGCTAAGAAGACTTCATGAGTAATAATTGAGTAATAGTCGGTCAACAAAAAAAATGTATTCGGAGAAGTATAAATGTTCTCCCTGACCGGGAGCATTCGCTTGTAATGTAACGTTACAGAGTCGAGCATTGCAATGTGCACCTTTGCTTGTAATGATACAAAACCGAGCATTACAGCAATACAGCAGTGTGTAATATCTTGATACAACTTGTAACATCAACTAGCTATGGAATGCTCAAAGTCGAATGTTACATTACACGCGAATGCTCGTCAGTCAGGGAGATAGTATTGTAATCTTTAATGTTACGTTACACGTGTAATGTAATGCTCAAAAACAAATCTATAATGTTACATTGCAAGTGAATGCTCGCGGTGATCCCTTCGCGGGAGAACCTTTAAGTAGCTTTTCGTTCAATTTCCTTTGAACGTAACTGAGATAGCGCGTGGCCCGATACGCACTTGGCCGGTTTTTTTTAATTTCATAGTTCATACTAGCGAAGACAGCTTTGTTGTTGTTGATAGGCATGCGTATAAGCAGGGCGCGGGGGCCCGGGCTAGGAAGTGCGAGCACGTGGTCTCACTCACACATCAATTAATAATTCTTGTAGCTACGCACTACATAGCAAAAATATCGTGCGGTTTTAGAGTGAAGTTTAGTGTGCCACGTTATCGTAGCGTTATGGACGTGGACGTTCGGTTAACGTACCCAACATTTTATCGGCGTCCGCGATAACGTGACGACCAGAATTATAAAAGCGCACAATGGCCGCTAGGGAACATTTAGCGCTAGGAGGCAGTTGGTGCAAACAAGCATAAGTTGCCAATAGAGTGACTGCCAATAATAGGATGACTGCCACCGACGCGGCAGTATCAGTGGTCCAGTGGTTTAGAGCGTGGCTCTTGACTCGGAGGTCATGGGTTCGATTCCCGCGTTGGAAACATGTTATTCCAAGTTTGGTTAGGACAATGCAGGCTGATCAGAGGTTCATGTGAAAAGTCGGTCCTGCGCCTGATCTCTCGCCAGTCGTGTCGGTCTTCCGTCCCACTGGATTATGAGAGTAAAGGAATAAAGAGTGCTCTTGTGAACTGCGCACACACTTAGGCACTATAAAATTACTCCTGCGTAACTGGCCTGGTTTCAATGAAACCGGCCACCGTCACCGAAACCGGTGTGGGAGTTATTATTATACCCTACCTCATCACAGAGCGAGGAGCAGGCGTGCTGCGCGGAAGAGCTGCCAGCGGCGCCGTGCTTGCCGTTACCGCCGCCGCCCCACGCCACCAGAGCCGCTTTGGTGCTGTACCACCATACTATTATCTGTGTAGAATAAATAGCATGAGAAAAAACAATATATTATGTTAAAAAAATCTCCTTATTAATAAAAATATTTATACAATGGATACGCTATACACTGTTCATTTTTGTCTGGTACGTTGGGAAAACTGTTTGACAGATAATTACAAAATATTGCATAATATATTCGTTATACAGGGTGTTTCAAATAAGGTATGGTAAGACGAAAGGGCGCGACTCAAAAAAAAATTTCTATTCCATAGTAAAAAATCGTGACCAACAAAGTTTCTATAGAAATTCAATATTTATTTTCGCAAATTTCCAAAAGTCATAGAACAAAAGTTGTTTAGAATGACCCCCTGAGTCACCCCCTTACGTCTTACTATACCTTATTTAAAACACCCTGTACATATATTTTATCAGTGAGTACTACCTGTTCACAAGCCATGACCTCCTCAGTGATGATCTCCAGGAGGGGTATAGCGTTGCGGTCACTCCGCTTGAACATCTCCCGGACTATGGAGAGCAGGTTCCACATGCCCTCCGGCTCCCGGCCTCGGAGCGGTCGGAGTAGCGACGACCATTCCGCCGCGGCTGGTGGTGCGCTCGTACTCAGATAGTTTACGTCACTGTAAAAAATGTTACATGAAATTTAAAAAAACCACATTTAAAAT
The DNA here is from genome assembly GCA_905187585.1 of Cyaniris semiargus. Taxonomy (NCBI): domain Eukaryota; kingdom Metazoa; phylum Arthropoda; class Insecta; order Lepidoptera; family Lycaenidae; genus Cyaniris; species Cyaniris semiargus. The sequence goes on from LR994551.1 coordinate 4,319,612, forward strand.
TCCTATAAGTGTCAGGAAAATTAGTAAAAGTTACTGATAAACTTTCACGAAATAGAAAAACCTCAAATTTCCCAGCACTGAGCGAGTTGATGTCATGACGGACTAGACTCTAGAGTCTAGTCCATTATCACATTAACCCACATGTAAAATACACCATTAATGTATTTTTCTTATCATCTTAAAAAACCTAAATATGTAAACGTAGTTCAGTTCTTATCAGAAAAGGAAGTAGCTAAGTGCTCGCAACTACTCAATAAGTAGGTAATTCTGAAATACCAATGTTACAAAACACTTAAAGTGATTTTGCACTGTTTAAGAGCACTCTCGGTGTCATTACATCGACGCAACGTTGTGGTTGCGATGTGGTCGGTTTCACACAAGTGGTCGACAATGACTGCAAAATGTGGTACGTGTGAATGGTCCAGTTCATTTACAATACGAAATATACGCCCGACCACGTGGTGTGGTTGTGGTGTGGTTGTGGTTGTCGTGTGGTTGTGGTACGTCGTGTGGGTTGGCCCTTACTGTAATCATGGAATTGGCTTGCTCATTTCATTACAGTCTAAAAAGTAACAACAAAAAAAGAAACTAACCTGAAAACAATAGGCGCGGGAACACAGAACTTGACCAGGATCTTGTTGATATTATTATGGAGGGTCTTCTCATCCAGAAACCATGAAGTATACTCGTAGGCCGAAGCACCCGCTGTAGGGTCCGGAGCGCCACAGGTCGCGTTAATCTGGTTCGGCTGCGCTGACAGTAGCTCGTCCAGTATCCGCTGAGCCGTGGGCAGAACTTGTCTGGGCAGCTCCGATATGAGGTACTGTGCGAACTTCTGTAGCTGATCTCTTCTCAGCCTCTGTAGGGACTCCGATACGGGCGCTCGAAGGCATACTTGTGTTGGCTAAAATGGTATAAATATTTGTTTCTTATCTATTTCAGTCAAAAGAAGAGAAATGTTTTTGGCAGTAAGGGCCGTTTCACCACTTCCTGATAAGTGTCGGATAGGCTATCCACCACTTAACTTGACAGGTAGAGTATGGAGAATCTGTTAAATAAGCTGTGGATAGCCTATCTGGCACTTTATCAGGAAGTGGTGAAACAGGCCCTAAATGTTGTAAAAAGTTTACAGTACTCATCAACCTAAAGTTAAATGAAAAACTTTTTCATTGAATTCCTCATAAAAACCTTAAATATATGTATTTCAATTCTTATCAGAAAAGGAAGTAACTCAATGAGTGTAAAGTAGGTAATTCTGAACTACCAATGTTAAAATACACTTAAAAAGTTTAATTGCAATATTTGTGTAGTTTTATTATTAAGTTATTTTTGTAAAAAAAAATCCAGAGAAGTATTTAAAAAAATAGGACTCATAAGTTACATATAATACTCATAAGTTACATCAGTTACATAATATTATTTAAATAACTTATAAACTTATTAAACTTCATGTTCTTTTCAGTTTTATTTTTGACACAGCGGTCTAAGTTTATTCCTAGTGCACATTAGCAATTCCTAGAGAAATCTAGAAAATAATAATGATCTTACCAAATGTATTCTGTACAGACAGACTGCAACAATATGTGAACACCAGTGAGCCGATGAGGAACAGGTGCAGTTGCATGATGATATCTTTTGTCTGTCAAATGTTACTGCCACATTGAATTGAGCTCTTGTCATAAGTAGGGTGACTGTAGCGGACAGGTGGAATCCTAGAAATAATTCATTATTGTTAATCAAAGCATAATAATATGATTTTATTATTGGTCAATAATTAACTCACTACAGACATTTTAATTGAAAGCATCAAATTATACAGGGTGCAATTAAACCTTCCTGCCAAATTTTGATATATTGATCCTTGTTAAAAATAAAAATACACGTATTTTTTCTTTTATAATCACTCTGTACTAAAATTTTGAGAAATAGCTTCCGAAAGTTATCCTAAAAAACACTACAATTAATGGACGCGACGCGTCGGCCGCGCGTGACGTGTCCCCGTGCGCGCGCCTCACCCCGCGTCACCCCCGGTCAATCCCCCGCGGCACGAGTGACCGTTCTGCAACGATTTTAAATGGGATAAAATATGTCATTAAAAAAAAAACAGCCAATTTTTTTTGGTTAAATGGACTCTCCTAATGATACCTAAGCCCTGGAAAAAATTTGGCAGGAAGGTTTAATTGCATCCTGTATAGTTATCATCTATATATTAATACGCGAGCGAAAAACTTTAGATCCCTTTTGACGAAAAATGCGGAAACGTTGGTGAATGAAATTTTGCACAGTTGGTGAAGGAGTACATCGAGCTAATATTGTTTTGAAATTATGCTTTTATCATACATTTTTTTAACAAATAAAACATTACACACACTACAGCACACACACTAGGAGATTTTGATTGACAACTTTGACAAGCCTATACACACGAATTGTACTCTTTTATTTATGGTTGAAGTCTGTTGTCAAATTGAAAATAGATTTAGTTTTTTTTATTGAACCTATACACATGAATTGTACTCTTTTATTTATGGTTGAAGTCTGTTGTCAAATTGAAAATAGATTTAGTTTTTTTATTGAATCTTAAGTACTGCATTAGACAATTATTACACGGCCAGTCATCATTTGACTTTATTAATCTGAGCCTGTCGCAGGAATAATTATGTATAAAAAATAATAAAGTCAATATTTTGATAATAGAATATCAATACAAAAGCGTTGAAATTTGTAATTTTTTATTTGAGGTCGAATTTCGACCATTGGGCGATCTCTAGTTCAGTTTATTGAGCCAATAACAATAATTAATTGAGTTTATATTTTATTCATTGTTCTTATGACATTTTAAGGCATGAATTGTAATGATTTTGCAGTCAAGCTACTCAAGACTAGCAATGTTGTTTTCAACTTTATAAGGTCAAAAGTATTAGTAACTTAGGAAATTACATAACAAGGTAGAAAACTTGTCTCTATGTATTGTTTTTTTATTATCCATAAAACATGTTTATTTCAAGATAACAATACTGACATTCAGACTTTTAATTGGAATTTAAAAACATTTTATGTTGATAAAAATATTAATAATAAAAACTAACTTTTAAAGCAATTTAGTTGGCAATTTTGTAAGTGCAAAGGCAAACATAAATTGTTATCATGGAAAAGTAGATTATATACCTTCGTAGTCTTTAAAATAAATGTCTAATTTTTTAACCGACTTCATAAAAGGAGGAGGTTATATTATGTTCGGCTGTGGATATTATTTTTTTTTGTATGTTCAACAATCACTCGGCCGTTTGTGAACCGATTTTCAATTTTTTTGTTTTGTTGTATTAGGTTTTACTCCAATTTGGTACCATGTTCACAAAAGTGGTGACCTGATGATGGGATCCATGTGTAATCGAGGGAACTCCTCAAATTTTTTATGGTAAAATAAATTAAAAAAAATATATATATATATTTTAGTTTTATGAGAAGTATCCCAAGCATATGCTACCAAAAAGTAAGATATTGCGCCAAGATATGCTATAGTTCCGAAGATACTAAGAGAACTCCGGATTCCTTATAGATACAAGTTTGGGGGTTGAGGCGCTGTTTTAAGAACTGAAAGCATTTGCTACTATGCAAATTACATTCATCATCATCATTATCCCTACCACGTCAGGGTCACTAATGTCACATGGTTGTATATGGATACAATAATATGTTTCCACAACATCATGTACCATTACGTTATGTCCCTATTATTGGTACTTTTCATAGCGATTTTGAAAATAAAATGTTGTTTCAAAATAAATGATTCAAACTTGGGTCAATCCATTCTAGCGCAGTCGAAGCGCATCTAAGCGATACTAAAATTGAACATAACACATTCAACCTTAACTCCAGAGCGTAAGGCACACGTCTGCGGGCGACCAACGCTGATTGGTCTCGCGCAGAATCGGAGAAGTAATGTGTGCGTTACGCTCTGGAGTTAAGGTTGAATTTGTTATGTTCAAACCACTGACCTCCATTATACAAGTACGCTGGACTAATGATACCCTTTGAAATGACAGCTATTTTTTGTGCCTATTTGAAGCGGAATCAGCTCCCCCAATGTGAGTGATAGGAACTAAATTTGGCGTAAAAATGACGTTTATAAGTCGCCATATTGGCGCTGATAGCAGTAGTGGTAGTATTTGGAACTAATACTAGTGATGACAACCAATAACGACTAAGCGGCCATTTGCAAGTTACGTCAAATTTAGTTCTCTTCCCACTTACTGGGGGCGCTGATTCCGCTTCAAATAGGCACAAAAAAAAGTGGGTATCATAGGTCCATATTAAGTTAAGCATATTTTTTTTTAATGTTCAGCTGATGTTTCCATGCGGAAGTGCTATAATAGAACTGTTACGTGCTACCCTGCTAGGGTTCGAAGGATTTGGAGAGAAAGACCTGCTGACTCTCTTGAAGACTTTATTCTCTAGCACTAGGTCCAAAACACTAAGCACTATCACTCTCCTAGGTCGTAGCCAAGTCGTAGGTTTCACTGGTTCACTCACTATTGATCACTTGTTTTCACTCCGAAGTCGCCTTGACGATCGTTCGAACTGAACAGATTTACTGGCCCGCCTGACTGCGGCTATTTATATAGGCCGAGGCGAGTCCTAGACTGTACCAGAACATTCCTTTCCAGAATGTACCCTATTCGCGTAAACAAGTGTGGAATATTTCTGGAAGCCTAACGCCATCTAGTATCGAATAGGGGATTTATGTTGTCTGTGTTCCCTCGATAAGTTTCGCTGGTTTGACGCTAGATGGCACGGTGTGTCCGTATCCGTAACAGAACGGAAGTCACAGAACAGACCTCTTATAGAGCCTTTAGAGATAGGTGTTTGAACATTTCATTTTCAGCATTGCTTCATAAACTCTAAGCATATTATACAGTATTAGGTATATGCTTGGAGTTCTTTAAGAAATTCTGAAGCGGTAGTGAACTCAGAATTCAGATAATGGGTTTTCATGGTGGTGGTTTCAAGGTGTATCCTGGATCCAAAGTCACATTAGTCTTTACAGAAAATAAAATATATAATAAATAAATAAAACTTAAGTGTTATTAAAAGTTATTTTAACAAAAAATTAAGTGATAACAATAAAATTACTTATTCTTAAATGAACTAACAATTATTAAACAATTTTTACTCTTTAGTAGTGCCTCTTTCAGAATTTGCCTAAACCTCAACTATTTCTGTACTTCTACAATCTCCGTAATTTTGAAGTCGGTACCAGTCCCAAAAATTAAAAATACTTGGTCATAGAATTCACGATTCTGAGCTAGTACCGACTCCGAAATAATGAAGATTGTATACAGAAATAGTTAGGTTTAGGCAAATTCTGAAATAGGCACTACTAAAGAGTAAGAATTATTTAATATTTTTTAGTTTATTTAAGAATAAGTAATGTTATTGTTAGCACTTGGAAGTCGGTTTTAATTTTTTGTTATTATAAATATAAAATATTGGTTCTCTTAACCTCTCGAATACCGGGATGTCAAAATTCAATTGAACCGTAAGGGCCTGTCCACATGTCCACGTTACGACGTCGTGCAACGGTGCGGTAACGTGGCACGGACCACGGTACGTTGTCGTCACGTGAAAATTTATGTCAACGTAACGTAAAAATGCATGTCACGATGAAGCAACATTGTACGTCACCATACCTTGTAAAACTGCTACATTCTTCACTGCTTATGTAGATATGGACCGCACAATACGTATTCTGCTTCTGCCATTGTTAAGAAGACAGAGAGATTTAAGAAAAAAAAAACGGCCAAGTGCGAGTCAGACTCGCGCACGAAGGGTTCCGTACCGTTATAGAGCAAAAATAGGCGAAAAATTGTGCTTTTGTATGGGGCCCTTAAATTTTCATTTTATTTTAATATTATTATTAAATATTAAAACACATATAACAAAGGACTTTGTGAGAAATTCAAGTGCCTAACGTTTGCAATTATTGATATAGAGCAAAAAAGGCCGAAAAAATCACGTTTGATGTACATTTATCACGAAATTCACGTTTATTGCTATTATATGAGTGCCCCCCTTAATTCATCAAGCCATATCCGGTGACCGAGACACAATAGAATATCTATTGTGTCTCGTTTTCCCACGATCGACGGGTTAAATATTAATTTTATTTTGTTGTATGATATACACAATCTGTGAAAATTTCAGAAGTCTAGCTATAGCGGTTCTTGAGATACAGCCTGGAGACAGACGGACAGACAGACGGACAGACAACGAAGTCTTAGTAATAGGGTCCCGTTTTTACCCTTTGGGTACGGAACCCTAAAAAGACGTAAAATGTTGCTACACCCGGACGTGCATTTTCACGTTACGTTGACGTAAATTTTCACGTCACGTCAACGTACCGTGCCACATTACCGCACCGTTCCACGTTGACGACGTCGTGACGTGGAGATGTGGACAGGACGTAATATTAGCCCGAGTTTTGTTATTATTATTTAGCCTTTTTTTCCGAATTGTCTGTTTTGCAGTGTAATAAGAATTTTCTTGTTATATAATAATATATAATATAGTCTCTTAATTCGGTGTGCCTGTTGGCAAAGGCCTCCCTCCAGCTCTTTCCAGTATTTTCTATCCTGTGCTACTCTTGTCTAGTAGGGTCCAGCAGTTAGTTAAATTTCGTCTTTCCATCTCATGGCGGGTCACTTGTCCTTTTGCCATCTCTTGGATACCACATAATGACTTTCTGACTCCATTTAATTTCTTTGCATCGTACAGTGTGCCCTGCCCATCTCCATTTTAGCATATCTATTCGTCTGAGGATGTCCACTACTTTGGTTTTCATCCTGATTAAGCTGTCGGTCTTGCAGTTTGCACCCCATCATGCTGCGCTCCATGGTTCTCTGGCATTTTGCTGCTCTATCTCTATGCACTTTGGACAGATAAGTTAGACAGGGGAGGACACATGTATTAAAAGTCTTGCTTTTTATACGCAAGCTTAGATCTTTGCTTCTCTTTTAGTGGCCTAAAGTTCCAACCATGTGCTATTCTTTTTTCTATTTCTTTGGTCATTTGGTCATCGAAGAAGATTATATGTCCAAGGTAAGTATAGTTTTTGACATATTCTAGTTTGTAGTCATTGACTGTTATGTCTTGGTTTGCAGAGTTTGTCATCACCTTGGTCTTACTGGAGTTCAATTCTAAGCCTACGTTTTTGCTGGCGGCTGTTAGATCGCTCAGCATAAATTGCAATTTGTCAGGGTCTTCTTCAAATATAACAATATCATCAGCGAATCGCAGATGGTTTAGACGAGAGCCATTAATATTAAGACCAAACGGTTCCCAGTTTAGTTTTTGAAAGACTTTTTCTAGTAAATAGCTTAGGAGAAAGTGGATCGCTTTGTTTTACACCTCGTTGTATAGGGAATTTGTCGCCTGTTCTTTCCAACTTGATTTTGCTTGTACTGGTGCTGTATATTTGTTGTATGATACTAATGTACGCTTCTGCTATTCCTTGTTGTTTCAGAGTTAGCCAATACTGTTGTTGTTAAGGCTGTCGAAAGCTTTAGAGTAGTCTATGAAACATATGTATAAAGGCTTATTTAAACTCATTTTATTTTTGAATGACTTGTTTCACAGTATATATACGATCAATCGTGCTAAAATTCTTCCTGAAGCCAGCCTGTTCTATAGGTTGTTTTTCGTCTAGTGTTAGTGTTAATCGTTCCAATAAGATTTTTGTGAATATTTTGTATATGTTTGATGACAGACTTATAATTGGCCTATAATTCCCAATGTCATCTCTTGAGCCTTTTTTATGAATCAGTATTATATGCGACTCTCCCCATCGCTTCAGCTTGCTAAATTGTCCACAACCTTTGTGTGTGTTCGGTATTTGTTTCAGTTTTGTTTCTATTTCGTTATATTTTGTTATAAGTGGTTGGTCGGACTTAGCTACTTCTATGAGTTGTTTAATATTTATTGATACTGAGTGTGTGTTTGTCAGAGATGAAAGTTTTTCTACTCTTTTTGGATGGGGTATGTTCAAACAGCCTCTTACCATTCAATTGTTGGTATTAAAATTAAGATTTTGGATTATACCTGTATCTGCAAATTGTTTAGGAATGTTGGTAAGTATAAAGTCGATCTCGTTTTTAGTTCTCCCATCAGGTGATATCCATGTCCATTTACTTTTGTGTTTCTTCTTGAAGACGGAGTTAAGTAATGTCAAGTTATTTTCTAATAGAAAGTCGACAAGTTTATGACCGTTAATACTCCGCTTGCCATGCCCAAATCTGCCTTTTACATGATCTTCACCTGCTTGTTTTGGGCCGATTTGCGCATTAAAGTCGCATTAAATGATAATAAGGTTGGTTTCTGCATAGTGCCCGAGTTCTATAGTGCCATTTAAATTTTTGTAATTTTTTTTCAAATTTTACAAAATTGCGCCAATCAACAACGAATTTAGTGCACACTTTTTGTAGCCAACTTCAAACTCTTAAAAAAATTGCATCAAACAAAAGAAATTGAATCTTATACACATTAAAATAAGTTAAAAAACTGCGTGAGGTTGAGTGCAGTCACGTGGCTCGATATTGAGCCGGTGGTACACAGAGGTATTTTTACGGGTTACGGTTTTACGGGGTACGGTTTACGGGGGTTCAAGAGGTTATTTTGGACACTTCAATTTAAACGAATAAATATATAAACTTACCAATTTGTAAAACATCCTTAACAGCTCTGTCTCTGAAAAGATGTTCTCCTCTTTGAAATTCATCAGCTGAACCGTTGGCAAGGCATGAGTATAGTCGTATGTCGTCTTCACTGTCGGGGAAACTCCAGAAGGCAATTTGCAACTGTAGTTGTTCAGGCACGGGAGGGTAGACATGTTCCACAAGTTCAAACGGTATATGTGATGCTACACATTTTGCTGATAACTCGCTTAGTGAAGATACAGATTTGTCTGAAAAAAAAAATTTTGTACAAATATGTCTTAGCTTTATTAAATACTGTCTTTTAAAGGAATAATAGGGCGACAAATGTTTTATTTTATCTGTAAGTAAATAATTTGAATGCATTATTAATTACCCATGTTAATCTATACCAATATTATAAAGCGGAAGAGTTTGTTTGTTTGTTTGAATGCACTAATCTCAGGAACTACTGGTCCAATTTGAAAAATTCTTTCAGCGTTAGATAGCCCATTTATCGAGGAAGGCTATAGGCTCTATTTTATCACGCTAAGACTAATAGGAGCGAAGAAATAGAGGAAAATGTGGAAAAAAAACGGGGGAAAATTATTTGAAAGGGCTTATCTCACGAACTACTGGAGCAATTTTTCTGTTATTTGGCACAGATAAGAAGTAGACCACTGAAGGATCATAGGCTATTTTTGTGGACTAATTTGTCTGTGAAATATCTAATTTATGCGGGCGAAGCCGCGCGGAACGTCTAGTTACTCTATAAATAAAGCAATTAATATTATTTTAAAATAATATAATATACTTATGCTTCCATATTTTAAATGAAACATCTATATTTTCCAAGTTTGTTTACTTTTATTTTAACTTTTATACTTTGCTACTGCCTTGATTTTTATTAAAATCATTAACCTATAATAAGTCAGTTCAGAATAAGTACATAATATTATAAGCCAAATAAAAATTATTTCAGAAAGTCACCAGCACTACAAATGATTCAAATGTATTATTTTTTTAGTAAAATGAATATGGAATTTATTAAGTATAATGATAATACATTACAAGTTGACAGTTTAGTGAAAGTTGAGAAAGTAAATACAAACAAAAATAAATCTAGGGAACAAAGAACTTGATACAATGTGCAGATGGGATTTCAATGTAAGGTATTATTAACAACAGTCCACTCAAAGGTAAATGACTTCACAACACCTGTTATGCACTATAAATACATGTACACTGTAATTGTATATCACAATAACTTTCTATTGATGATCAACAAAGTTTCATCTTACAAACCATAATATTATCAATGAAAAAACGTTTAGTGACGATATTTTAAACTTTTACGCGAATGACTGTCGTTTCGTACGGTCAAACAAAGGAGTACAATGAAGTTACCTTGAATGGTCTTTTTCGATGATCGAGACACAAAAACGTTTTGAAGGTTTGGTCTCCGCCATCCTCGCCAATTATTGCACAGGCTCTCCGGTTCTGAGCTCCAACTGCACAAGGAATCTTCCTCGAAACGTTCCGAATCTTCGAAACTGAAGTGATCCCCTTCTTCCCAGTCGAGTAGGGGAGACCCCACGTCGACTGGGGCGGCTGATCGTCCCCCTTTCCCATTACTATTTGATGTCCCCGCCACTTTAGCGACCTTTGTTATAAAATTCCGATCTAAATTCGCTGGGCGAGTTCAGCGAATTGTTACCTGGAACCCTATCCACAATTACCAAAAGATCATACTATTTCAAACACGAAAGCCTTTATGTAACTCTTTAAAACTTTGAGAAAAAATACATAATGAAGGTAAATACATCACAAACAGAGAATAATTTAACTTCCTAGTCAGAAATTCTGTGATCTAAATAAATTTTCATCGAGCACAATAACAAATATGGCCGTTCATCCGTTCGACGGTGGTCGACGTCCCGTCCGATTTCCGAAAATCCGACAGGCGAGTGGCGACACCACAGAATACAAATTACTCACCACAGATTACTATTACACACACACACACACAGAGAGAGATTATAGTTTAAATTGCATTGACATAATGCTACGTCCGCACGTTTGGCGTTTGCTACAAACTCCAAATCGCCACAAATGGACACAAACTTTTGGCTTGATTTCGAAATCCATCCACACGCTTGCGAGTGAGTTAGTTTGTTCTGACGCGGCAAGCATGACGGACGTCGAAGGTGCTGTATCGGCTATAACATTAGGCTTAAGTTATTTTTATTATAAATATAAGAAAACGATTGTAAAAAAAAACGACCTCGTCAGTTCCTCTACTGATTTATTTAACATCTTACTAAGGCGACTCCATGCATCGGCTACTTTTTTTTTATCCTTGTGGTCACTATTGCTAGGATCCCAAATACAAGGCTCCCCCTGGTAACATTCCAGGAAATTTAAAACGTGTTCATTAGACCACCAGTCATCATGGGCGTACCCAGGTTCTGGGCCAGGGGGGGGCAAATCAGATTTTTTATATTCTAGGTGTTTATAAAGAATAAAAAAATAATAATTTTTAGTTGTAAAAATATTGTATTGCAAAGAAATGGCAAAAATTTGACGTAACTTGCAAATGGCCGCTTAATCGTTATTGGTTGTCATCACTAGTATTAGTTCCAAATACTCCCACTACTGCTATCAGCGCCAATATGGTGATTTTCAAACGCACAGAGTAATAATACCTCAATGTTCAAACGTCATTTTTACGTCAAATTTAGTTCCTATCACTCACATTGGGGGAGCTGATTCCGCTTCAAATAGGCACAAAAAATAGCTGTCATTTCAAAGGGTATCATTAGTCCAGCGTACTTGTATAATGGAGGTCAGTGGACGGGACCCAATTTGATTATTTTATTGCTATAGTCTATGGGGCATATTACACAATATATCAATACTATCACGATCAATATTATCGGATCGGTGATATATGCACCGATCCGATAATATTGATGGTGTAATAGGCTGAATCGCAGTAGTATAGTGCGTTTCATCCAAAGACCTCTAAATCTATGGATCCGAAGCAATTGTCTATGTATAGAATTGATTACGTCAATTCGTCGATAAATTTATAATCATTTATTGATTTCAAAGACCTCTAAGCCTATGGATCCGAAGCAATTGTCTATGTATAGAATTGATTACGTCAATTCGTCGATAAATTTATAATCATATAACTATCTCCCTTTTGCTTATGCGTTTTTACGTAAGTGAAAAAAGATAACTGTAAGTTTGAGTGTTTACCATTTTGAAAGAAATATTTGCCAAAATGTCACTTTGCGACCAAATCGCCATTTTTGTTTTACAATTTGAGTGGTAATTGACCTGTCAACGCTCTCCGCTAGGAGTATTAGTGTTCCGTGTGTCGACGTACATAAACAAACGGGGTTTATTTAAAAAATTTCGACATCATTCTAGTTCTTTTCGGTAAAAATTGTTTTAGGAAGTGAGATTTGGAGTGCCGAAATATGACCACGTGCAGCATTATTGGATGTCGTACTAAAATCCGAAAGAAACAACCAGATTTGTCTTTACATATGTAAGTTTAGTATTTTACTTCAAAATACATCAGATTTTTAAATCCAGATGACTGTGTTTTCTAAAAATGGTTTATTACAAAAGGTTCTATTAATTTCACCGCCTGGTTCCTTATATTTTTGATGTTTTCCGTATAAAATACGTGGTAGTACTATTGTATGAACAATAGTGATGTGGCTTTATCGATAAATTTTATTTAAAGTTTTTTTTTTTTTACCTAATAATTTCATCACTTTTAGAATGTATGTGTTTATTTATACTTTTAGATTACCTAATGATAAAGAAAAAAGAAAATCATGGTTGAATATTATTGGTGAACAAAATATTGACATAACAAAAACAAGGATATTTGTCTGCTCAATCCATTTTGAAGATTGGTGCTTCAATAGAACATTGGACAAATTGAGACTTAAAGATGATGCTGTACCATCAAAAATGTTATTGGTGAAGTTATTTTACTTCAGGCAAATTGTGCAAATTGCACGAAATTACATATCTATGTAATATATAAATAATCTAAGTATGATGTATAACAACACACACAAACGTGATTTTTTTTGGCCTTTTTTACTCGTAATCAATAATGGTAGCAGGTAGGCACTAGGCACTTGAAATACTCACAATATTCTTAATTATATTTGTAGGTAAATAAAATAAATAAATAAATAAAATCTTTATTCCAATTTTTTTAACATTACACAACCACAAAAGAAAAAAATATAAAGAGAAAAGACTTTAAACTTTAATAATTAATAATAAAATTAATATTTAAGAATACAAAAAACTCTCATACAAAAAACTCAATTTCAGAACTATGGTAGTATTTCTTTCTTTCAATAACCCTGCTAGTCTGGCTGAAGGCTGAAAAATAAATAAAATTATTATCTATAATTATATAACTATAATATATATAATCAAAGAAAAACCAAATCGTTGTTATACATCATACTTATCTATGTAATTTTGTGCAATTTTCACAATTTGCCTGAAGTAAAATAACTTCACCAATAACATTTTTGATGGTACAGCATCATCTTTAACGACGATTTGGTTTTTCTTTGATTATATAATTGATTAAATACTACCATAGTTCCAAAATTGAGTTTTTTGTATAAGAGTTTTTTGTATTCTTAAATATTAATTTTAATTTTATTTTATTATTAATTATTAAAGTTTAAAGTCTTTTCTCTTTATATTTTTTTTCTTTTGTGGTTGTGTAATGTTAAAAAAATTGGAATAAAGATTTTATTTATTTTATTTACCTACAAATATAATTAAGAATATTGTGAGTATTTCAAGTGCCTAGTGCCTACCTGCTACCATTATTGATTACGAGTAAAAAAGGCCAAAAAAATCACGTTTGTTGTATGGGAGACCCCTTAAATATTTATTTTATTTTGTTTTTAGTATTTGTTGTTATATCGGCAACAGAAATACACACTGTGTGAAAATTTCAGAAGTCTAGCTATAGGGGTTCTTGAGTTACATTACAGTCTGGTCTGGAGACATAGATGGACAGACGGACAGACACCGAAGTCTCAGTAATAGGGAGCGAACTCACGGCGTGGTTTTTTCCCGCGCCCGCCGCGGTTGCGGGCCCGCAGCCTTCGTAGAATAGTTTGCGGCTCCCGCTGTACCGGCGGGCGGCGGTCGCCCGCAGCCTCGGCGGTTTGCGCCTGCGCGCTCTGCGATAGTTTAGCGGGCGATCGCAGTACCCATAGCAGTATCGTAGTAGAAACCGCCCGTCCTTTTGGGTTTTTTTTTCTGTATTCTTCTGTAAAGTAAGTATACCGCAACAGCTCGTTTTTGGTGTGTGTCCATGGCGGTCTGGATCTCAACTGATCGTTTCTGCCCGCCTTGCAACCGCCCGTCTAGCGATTATCGCCCGCCGAGTTTGCGGGCGCTGACCGCAACCGCGGCGGCTGCGGGCCCGCACAAATCAGCGGTCTGGTGAGTTCTGAAATAAAACCGCTCATTTGAGCGGGCCCGCAACCGCGCCGTGAGTTCGCTCCCATAGGGTCCCGTTTTTATCCTTTGGTTTGACGGAACCCTAATAAAGCATTTACTATTTTATGCGAGTCTTTACTTTTATAAAAATGAGCAGAGGTCACCAGATTTTTTATAATTTATGTATGTTATGTCTTTACCTACTATTATTTGCAAAAGTATCGATATCGATTTTTTTTATTATTCAGTGACATCTCTAGTAAAATCCGCCATTTTTGTTTCACAAATTTTGAAGGCAGGCTCGTTTATTTCGTGGTCATTTCGTGTCCATATTAGTTTCTTAAGTCAATGATTGATTTATACAGTCCGACAAGGCTTTATATGAATGTGTCAAACTGTAAATGGGCTCTGCTACTGGTAAGGAGAACTGTCAAAAATGACGTTTTTGTATGATAGAAGCGTTAGTTCCTTTTCTCGCCACGTTCATAAACAGCCTAGAGTGCGCGCACGATAACTTTGCGCGCGGCTGAAATCGGAACCAATTGTCGGGCCGCCACGTTTACATGATAATCGATACGCCTATTCCTATACATAATTTAAATAAGTAAATAAGGATATTAAAGTAAAACTACCAATGTTATTTAAAAAAATATAATTGGGATTACCCATTTTTTTAATGAATCCCTACGCTGGCACGCCGCCTGTCGCGCCAATCGCGCGCAGAGTTATCGTGCACGCACTCTAGTCGACTGTCGAACTGTCTAGTCGCAGAGCGGTCTACTGTGTTTACGTTATTGACAGACAGGAATGCCAACATGACGGCAAAGCACTGACCTCCATTATTCAAGTACGCTGGACTAATGATACCCTTTGAAATGACAGCTATTTTTTGTGCCTATTTGAAGCGGAATCAGCTCCCCCGATGGGAGGGATAGGAACTAAATTTGACCATTGACCAAATATATTGACGTAAAAATGACGTTTGAAAGTCGCAATATTGGCGCTGATAGCAGTAGTGGGAGTATTTGGAACTAATACTAGTGATGACAACCAATAACGACTAAGCGGCCATTTGCAAGTTACGTCAAATTTAGTTCTCTTCCCGCTCACTGGCGGCGCTGATTCCGCTTCAAATAGGCACAAAAAAAGTAGGTATCATAGGTCCAGCGTACTTCAAGTATAATGGAGGTCAGTGCGGCAAAGGAAGTATTCGATGAAACGCACTTTACTTGTGATTCGCGTTGTCGCATAGCGACATCTATTAGGCCTCTTTATAACCTTTACAATCATGATTCATGATCATGATAATATTGATGCGTGTAATACCTGCCTATGCCAAAGATATTTGATTCATCTTTTTATATTATAGCAATATCAAAATAGGAAGAAATTAGGTCTTTATAGTTTATATAGGTCTACCAGATTCTGATGGCAAAAAGTGAGAAAATAAATTGACTCTAGCAATACCGGGGTAATTGGAATAAAACATTTTTATCCTTTTTTTTTTCTTATAGCGGCTGATTCTGTGTGTTAAACATGCAAATATAAAAATTTATCCAATGATCAAGGATATTTTTTGAAAATCTGCTGTCAAAAATTGCCATCAGATTCTGGTAGACCTATAGTTTATTAATAAGTCCCTCAACAGTCAACACTGACCTCCATTATCTTGTATGTCAATTTATAGATGGACTTATCAATAAAAAAAAAACTTATCATTAAAAAGTCTCAGTTCATACAATATATTTAAAATAAGATTTGCCACCATACTGCATTTTTAATTTATTAACCCATTCAATGCCACCGACCCACCCGTAACATCACCGGTGTACCACTTGATATTTTTGTTTTTTCTGACTTCAAATACATTGTTTAACGTATTTTATTAATGAAATAATGCAATAAATAACGAAAACCTGTCTAAATATGATATACGCACCAATTGCGTTGGTGGCACTGGTGAGACAAATCCGATCCCAAGTGCCATTCAACGCACCATTTGCGTTGGCGCTTTTGTTTTTAACCCCCGACAAAAATGAGGGGTGTTATAAGTTTGACGTGTCTGTCTGTATGTCTGTCTGTCTGTCTGTGGAATCGTAGCATCCAAACCGACCGATTTTGGATGCTACGATGCCACAGACAGACAGACAGATTTTGATTTGATTTTTTGTTTGAAAGCTGACATGATCGAGAGTGTTCTTAGCTATAATTCATCATCATCAACCTGCTGAGTGCTGGAAATTCTGGGTTTATCTGGTTCACGAAAGGCCGTTAGCAACTTATAGTCGTTTGATGGGTTTAATATTTCATTCTAGTTCGTGACATTTGTGAATATACAGTATACATATACACATTAATGGAAAGTTGACCTGGTGCTGCAGCATCACCTGGTAATCAATAGGATACCCAACTCCTCACCAACTTAGAGAAGAGGTTTCGTGTTTGGGCTCATTTTAATTGCTACAACTAGTAAGACGTAGATAAACAGTAAATATTCGCATGCTGCTGCTGCAGCATCACCTGGGCTGGCTGGTTTCTATAGGAGCCGAGCTTCGTATGAACCTAAAGTGGAGGTTTCATGTTTGGGCTCATATTAACGGCCTCATCGAAGAGGCCATTCATACAATATGGTATTCATTGGGATAATATGATCCTGTTGATAGGAATTATTCTGCACTATAGTCTATAACCAACACAAGTTTAAAGCATGAAATTAAATTAAATAAAAAAAAAAACCCGCCAAATAACTTTAAAAAGTAATGAAATAATATTTACTGACTTTCAGTTTAAATAATTCCTAAGTGTTGTCAAGGTGTGGCGACTGGCGGGGACCGCTAATGTAGATGTTTTATTCACAAAACATTATAGTTTAAGGGTCAGTTCACAGCGAACTGAATCGAGAGACTTACCATCGATACAAATGCAAGTCGCTGGTAGTTTACTTGGCGGTCCCCCGACACACCGTGACAACAATTATGGACTAAAAATATTACTTTACACTTAGGAATTATTTAAACTGAAAGTCGGTAAATATTATTTCATTACTTTTTAAAATTGTTTGGCGGGGTTTTTAATTATTGAACCGTGTTATGCAACATGGTGGTTAGCTGAATAATTTTTAAATACACTACAGTTAACCGCTTATCAAGCTACCCATAGTTATTCAAAACCGTTTTTACATTGCAAAGTTAATACGCAAGATGTGGATATGTTGATCAGCGGTTGCCTGCACTCGTATAAAAATTATTTGTTATTTTTCTGAAAATTGTTCATTTTGTGAAAAATTAATAGTTGTGGTACCAGGGACTTTTTAAAACAATTGTTCAAACAAAATCCGTAATTTTCGGTAAAAAAACAGAAATAAGTAGTATCTTTTCTGATTTTTTTTTGTGATCCAATATTGACTACAACGACGTCTTAAAAGTTTTATCTTAGTGCCGCTTTGATGCCGCTACTGTTACTTTTACGACAACATCAATATTGTTGAAGAACGTGCACTTGTGTTTTTGGACAAGAAGAACTTTGAGGATCTTCTTCATGGATGTTTAACAATTTTGAAATGACTTAGCAAAAAGTAATTTCCCCTTCATCCTTTAAAATAAACTGAAAAATAAAATAAAATCTTTATAATTAAAATAATATTTTTTTCTTCAATATTTAAAAATACAGCTTGTCAGCTAGAAAAAGATTTTGTATCAATCAATGATATTCTACTTATACAGATCTGTTACGTCCATACTATTTTTCGGCTTAAATCTCTTCCGAACAATTTTCAAATTCAAAATTGCTAACATTGACAAATTTGACAGATAAGTGAAACAAAAGATACGAAAAACCATTTACATAATAATAATAATAATAATAATAATATCTTTATTTCAGGCAAAAATAGCCCATATTGTAGCCTAACAGTTACAAATTATATTAATATGTGTTATTAACTAGCTTTGTTAGTAATTACTTACAATAAAGAGTTAGTGTTAGTTAGTAAAACATACTTTAATTAACCTACTTCTTATTACTACTAAGGTGTACACTTGTCCAGTATTTCTGGAACGGGCTATCAATTTTTCCAGCTAACGTTCTGAGGATACTGTTGGTACTATTTCGAAGCCTTTCCATTGTAGATGCAGTTCTCTTACGAATTATAGCAAAGAAATCATCAATTCCTGCCAGTGCAAACATCGTGGATGCACTACAGTACCTCGGCTTTCCCAGCAGTATCCTCAGCGCGTCATTGTACTGGATTCGGAGAGTGTTGTAAGCCCGCCGCGTAAAACTGATCCATAGACTGCACGTGTAAAATGATTGACAGAAGCTCTTAAACAAGAGCAATTTTACGTCCTTTGTACAGCGTGCAAATCTACGGGCCAGCATATTGCAGCGGACTGCCAACGCCCTCCTTTCCCTCTCCAAGTCATCATCATCCCGCAATTCGTCTGTCAGTATGTGACATAAAAGAGACAGTTCTATTTTTAAACGTCGAATCGTATCGCTGTCTCTTTCTTTGCCTGAGCTATGACGAAAATTCGATTTTTTCCAGATTGTTCGAAAAAATAATTGAAAATGTAAATAATCGAGATATTTATTGCAATCAAGACATGTGGTAAGAGATTCCATGTGTTTTGTTTTTTTTTGAGTCATAATTGGTACATTTTCGAAACACACACGACGTCATTTTCAATTTATTTAGGTAAGACAAGACGCGACACGTTCGTGACTGCGCTCGATGCAGACTAAATAATAGACGACCCAATTGGGCCGTATTGGAATCTTCACAAAGCGCGCGGTAGTAACATATCTGCTTTGAGTTTTTCATCATTGGTATCAATTGAATTATAAATACAACGAATGGATATTGAAATTTACAAAAATGAAGATAGTAGTGTTGCGTCATGAATGAAACCATCCAACAAAATTCCTACTATCACGCCGATGAATGCACCATTTTCGTGGTGGCAATTTTATTTAAAATATATATAATGAATCATAAAGTTAATTAATATACCTAGCGAAATAGAGAAACAAAGGCCTGAGCAAGAGAGATATCACTATCAGTAACACTGCGTGGTAAAAAGAGACGTGTGATACATGACAGCAGAACTCTTTTTTCGACGTCCAGTCGGCACGTATCGGCACGTTGACAATTTCTCATAGAATTCATGTTCAAACCTCAGAGCAATAATTAAATTTATTGCTCTGAGGTTCAAACATGCTTGTGTCAGTGTATACGTACCTACACATATTTTTCACACAGATGCAAACCAATTTCGGTTTCGTTTGACAGCTCGAGATTGTTGCTCTATTCTGCTAGGTATAATAACTTTATGCAATGAATCGAAGAAAAATTATAATGTACCTAAATGTATTGCTTACATTTATGTCCTCAGTCAAAAACTTTTCACTCCAACTCAATAAAACTGAAAATATCTTGAATTGAAATCAGGCAGTATTTGGGCTAACGTTTTTTTCGCTCTCAAAAAAAGACTGAAGGTCCAGGGCAAAAACCGACAGTGTCACCACATGTAAAATATATCTCCAGCAGCCAATGAGGCCAAAGATTCATGATATTAAATATTGCCATTATAAAGAAAAACCGGGAAAAAATCAAAGGTACCTCAACGCATACGGTGCGTTTGTGGCATGAGAAAGTCAGCTCGCTAAAAACAAATGGTGCGTTGGTGGCAATGAATGGGTTAAACCAACCATCATTAAATAAAATAGTTTATTGTTTACCCCTGAAAAGACTAAAACACGTAGAGGATTTGGCAAGCGCAACGACGATATAAATGAACTGGCACAACGGAGTTGCGGGCATTTTCTAGGTGCATACTTCATGGTCGTATTCTTTCGTTTTTCAACGCATTGCGCATGCGCAATGTTGAAAATTAGTGTCAGTGCCAAAATCTGACAGAAATTGATGAAAATTTAGCACATGACATTGACACTGACACAATTTTTTAACTTTGCGCATGCACAATGCACAGTAAAAATACGTTGAAAAACGAAACGAATACGACTCATATGATACGGCTGTGTGTAGTGCACTGTGCACTGTGATACACGCCGTCGCGACATGTATGTACGAGTTACAACATACCTACTCGTATAACGCGTCGTACGAGTCAACTCAAAAGACATGTATTATAACATGTAGCCATGTCAAGACCGTAACCTGTAACGGGTTACAACTTACAGTCTCAAGGCCACTCAAGGGCCACGTCATAATATTATGTCCTATCCCGGGACGTAAAGTATATCCATAACAACTTTAAGCAAAATCGGTTGAGTGGTTTGGGAATGTAGAGGTAACAGACAGACAGACAGACACACTTTCGCAATTTTTAATATTAGTATGGACTATGGACTACATTGTAGCTGGCAACCTTAAAATCGTCACGTTGACATTGACAAATTGGAAATGTTTCATTAATGTACTCATGTTATACTGGTGTCCTGTCTTTACTATTAGACAAGATCTGATTGGCTGATAGCACATCAGAGCGAACTTTCTAAATTTTTAGTATACTGGGACTAGTAAAGGAACTATTGGTATGACAGATGTCTGACGTTATTAAAAAAAAAAAACTAAAAATCTATGCTTCTTTAGCGGATTGTTCTCGATACTTGAATTATCGCAAATGGTTATTGTGGTTTTTTTTAGATAAATTTGTATCAAAATTCTAAGTAATATTAAATAATGAGTCTTTGTCATTTTCCGTAGCAAAAACTCTACAAGTTTCCTCAACAGTGAGTCTTAAAAAGTTTGTACAGGTTGAATATTTCATTGAAATTATATGAACGGAAAAATGTTTTGTTGGGGTAATGCAACTCATCATGAATTATGTATAGAAGGTCCTGAAACCTTAGATTTGGTAAGTATGAAACGTACTTTTTAAACGTTTTTGCACAGGTATAAAATAAACATTCAGTTCATTGGATTTTTTGGAAAAACAAAGATTGTTCTGAAAAGTCCACATGTGAGGTAAATTTATCTTTTAACATTTAACAATGTGATTTATGGTACAGGTCATTAAGCCCACACTGTCAAATTGGAAGGAGAGTCAGCATGTGCAGTCAGTGGCTGCTGGGGAGTTTCACACTCTATACTTAACTGATGTGGGCCACTTGTACTCTTGTGGCAGTAATGATGTGGGCCAACTGGGAAGACAGACTGAAGCTGTTGATGGGAAATCTCCAGGTAATGATAGTTTTGTTCTATATATAAATAATTTCAATTACGAGAAAAAAATCTTTTTTTATCCCCGCATTCCAATTGACGTTAAAAATGATCAAAATGCTCAAAACGACCCCTTCTGCCGTTTCAACTTGACGACCGCGGTCGTTTTGATCGCGACGAATACGTCACTCATGACGCTCGCATTTTCGCTCAGGCAATGCTCAAAACGACCCACAACGAAGATGGGTCAAAGTGGGAGTTCTAGTTTTTTTTATATAATATTGCGAAAGCCATGTTCAGAAAGTTTTCAGGAGAGAGTAGAGACAAAAAAACTTTATATTATTTCATTACTAATAATATTTTTAATTGAAATATATTAAATAACATTTAATAAAATATTTTGATTGAAAAAGAAATTGTTTTAAATGAAAATTGAAAGGTCAAATGATTTCTTATAAATATTAAATACAAATTTTCGTCTCTCCTGTACCTAAACTTCTTAAATTTGACTTACTCTAAGTACCCACATACGGTTTTACTCAATCGAGCAATCACGTTGAGCAAAACCCGCGGCTTGGGCTTTCGTCCACACATTCAGCATTACTCTATCGAGTCAGCTCGCCGTTCAGTAAACCGTTCGAGCCAAAAGATGTCTGTTCAACTAAGGAGAAGGTGGTTATATTTAACAAGTCTCGCAATTCTTAATTATAAAAGAATTAGAAAATGAACAGAAAAAACGTAAAAGGAGATACCGAGTCAAATATTGGTTAGATCACCGCTCTGATTACAGCTAAGTGAACTTAATTAAAGAGCTTTGTCCCGAAGATTTCAAAAATTATTATATAAAAGGATCGTAATATCCAAGTTCTGTTCAATGTAGGTATAAAAAAATAAATAATATGTTCTTTTTTAAACTTTTCTCAAAACGCTCCATAATTCATTCCATTTCAGTTTGTGTGATACAACTCACTGTTCACTGACGCTCACATGCTAATGGAACTAGAAAAACTATGGTCTTGAGCGTTAAATGGAACGCGCCCAAGTGGCGGTCGAAGTGGCCGTTCTAGTTTTTTTATTTTTTATTTTAATGTAATGAAAGCCATCTTCGGTAAGTTTTCAGGAGTGAGTAGAGACAAAACACTCAATATTAGAAATAATAATTTTAATTGAAATATATTACATAAAATTAAAAATAAAATAAAGAAATATTTTAGTTGAAAAAGAAATTGTTTTATATGAAAGGTCAAATGATTTCTTATAAAATACTAATTTTCGTCCTTCCTGTAAACTTTTTAAATTTGACTTGTAACGCGGTATTGTTACCTTAGTCCCCAGTACAAGGAACTAATTTTTTTCTGATACATACAAATTTACCACTTTGTGAGTGCCTTGTTTACGATGAGTCCGACAAACTTTTCTATGCGAAAAATTTCGGCGCTGCTGCGTTTTCGAATGCTT
Organism: Cyaniris semiargus; assembly: GCA_905187585.1. Taxonomy (NCBI): domain Eukaryota; kingdom Metazoa; phylum Arthropoda; class Insecta; order Lepidoptera; family Lycaenidae; genus Cyaniris; species Cyaniris semiargus. The sequence goes on from LR994551.1 coordinate 4,342,442, forward strand.
GACTCCTGGAATTGTCGATATGACGTCACCATGGCTCCTCGTACATACAACTTTCATTTTTAACCGACTTCCAAAAAGGAGGAGGTTATATGTTCGGCTGTGGATATTTTTTATTTTTGTTTTTTTTTATTTTTTTATTTTTTTATTTTTATTTTTGTATGTTCAACGATTACTCCGCCGTTTGTGAACCAATTTTCAAAATTTTTGTTTTGTTCTATTAGGTTTCCCTCCAATTTGGTCCCATTTTCACAAAAGTGATGATCTGATGATGGGATCCATGAGTAATCGAGGGAACTCCTCAAAATTTATATGGAAACATATGGTGATTTTGATTTTATGAGAAGTATCCTAAGCATATGCTACCAAAACGCAAGATTTTGCACCAAGGTATACTATGGTTCCGAAGATACTAAGAGAACTCCGGATTCCTTATAGATACAAGTTTGGGGGTTTAGGCGCTGTTTTAAGAACTGAAAGCATACACAAGCTACTATGCAAATTACATTCATCATCATCATCATCATCATTACCACGTCAGGGTCACCAGTGTCACATGGTTGTATATGGATACAACGCGACTTCCATACTAAACAGAGTCGCGCCGCAGCCGCGCGACTCGCTTTAGTATGGAAATACTACTAAATAATGAAAGTTAAATTAAGTTTACCATTTAAGACGTATAAAAAATAACTACTTGTTAGATTTCGTTCAAACCAATTTTCGTTGGTAGTTTTTATAGTAAAGTACATTATATATTTTTTTTAACTTATCATGCCCCTACTTTAGAAGTTAGAGGGGGGGGGGGGGGAGGGACATACATTTTACCACTTTGGAAGAGTCTCTCTCGCAAACTATTCAGGTTAGAAAAAAATGATATTAAAAACCTCAATATGATTTTTGAAGACCTATCCATACACATAGGTTAGATGAAAAAAATTTTTTTTTATTTAAACATAAAGGTATAAAAAAACAACTACTTGCTAGATTTCGTTCAAACCAATTTTCGTTGGTAGTTTTTATAGTAAAGTACTTACATCATAAATTTTTTTCAGACTTATCATGCCCCTACTTTAGAAGTTAGAGGGGGGGGACACACACACATTTTACCACTTTGGAAGAGTCTCTCTCGCAAACTATTCAGGTTAGAAAAAAATTATATTAGAAACCTCAATATGATTTTTGAAGATTTATCCATAGATACCCCACACGCATAGGTTAGATGAAAAAAAATTTTTTTAATATAAAAAAAAAAAAACCACTTGCTAGATTTCGTTCAAACCAATTTTCGTTTGTAGTTTTTATAGTAAAGTACATCATATATTTTTTTTAGACTTATCATGCCCCTTCTTTAGAAGTTAGAGGGGGGGGGACACACATTTTACCACTTTGGAAGAGTCTCTCTCGCAAACTATTCAGGTTAGAAAAAAATGATATTAGAAACCTCAATATAATTTTTGAAGACCTATCCATAGATGATACACACGCATGGGTTACATAAAAAAAAATTTTGGTTTCAGTTGTACCTATCGGGACCCCTAAAATTTTTAATAATTTTTCCATTTTTTTTTTATGGAATAAGGGGGCAAACGAGCAAACGGGTCACCTGATGGAAAGCAACTTCCGTCGCCCATGGACACTCGCAGCATCAGAAGAGCTGCAAGTGCGTTGCCGGCCTTTTAAGAGAGAATAGGGTAATAGGGGAGGGTAGGGATGGGAAGGGAAGGGAATAGAGGAGGGTAGGGAAGGGAATAGGGTAGGGGATTGGGCCTCCGGTAAACTCACTCACTCGGCGAAACACAGCGCAAGTGCTGTTTCACGCCGGTTTTCTGTGAGAACGTGGTATTTCTCCGGTCGAGCCGGCCCATTCGTGCCGAAGCATGGCTCTCCCACGTATAAATTATTATTATATCAAAATCTTAATGCGGTTCACAGACTACATCTGCTTACCAAATTTCAATAGTAAAGCTCTTATAGTTTCGGAGAAAAGTGGCTGTGACATACGGACAGACAGACAGACAGACATACATGACGAATCTATAAGGGTTCCGTTTTTTGCCATTTGGCTACGGAACCCTAAAAACGCTCTTATTATTTGTGTATCGGTTTTACCTAATGTAAAAAACCTACTAGGTCTCCATGACGCTCGAGTGACCACACGAATAGCACCCTGGGCTCCCCTACTACAATCATTGAATCGGTCATTTCAAAAACCTCTTCAGTCACTCAAATTAATTTTTTCAGGAATCAATAATAACTATTTTTAACCCCCGACCAAAAAGAGGGGTGTTATAAGTTTGACGTGTCTGTCTGTCGGTCTGTCGGTCTGTCTGTCTGTCTGTCTGTCTGTCTGTCGGTCTGTCTGTCTGTCGGTCTGTCTGTCTGTCTGTCGGTCTGTCTGTCTGTCTGTCTGTGGCATCGTAGCATCCAAACGGGTGGACCGATTTTGATCTAGTTTTTTTTGTTTGAAAGCTGACATGATCGAGAGTGTTCCTAGCTATAGTTCATCATCATCAGCCTGCTCATTGCTTAAATATCACAGTTTATCTGGTTCGTGATAGGCCGATTAGCAACTTGCAGTCGTTTGATTGGTTTTATATTTTGCATTCTGGTTCGTGACACTTATGAATATATACATATTAATGGAAAGTTGACCCTGGTGCTGCAGCATCACCTGGTAATCAATAGGATACCCAACTCCTCACCAACTTAGAGCAGAGGTTTCGTGTTTGGGCTTTTTTTAATAGCGACAACCAATAAGACGTAGATAAGCAGTAAATATTTGCATGCTGCTGCTGCAGCATCACCTGGATTGTATAGGAGCCGAGCTCCGTATGAACCCAGGGTGGAGGTTTCATGTTTGGGCTCATATTGACGGCCTCATCCAAGAGGATATTTATAGATCGTATTCATTGGGATATGATCCTGTTGATAGGAACAATTCTGCACTATAACCAACACAAGTTTAAAAAGCATAAAATTAAATTAAATTAAGATATTAAAAAAAACCCCCGCCAAACAACTTTAAAAAGTAATGAAATAATATTTACTGACTTCAAGTTTAAATAATCCTAAGTGTTAAGTAATATTGTAGTCCATAATTGTTGTCAAGGTGTGTCGGGGGACCGCTAATGTAGATGTTTGATTTCACATAACATTATAGTTTAAAGGTCAGTTCACAGCGAACTGAATCAAGACAATCAGCGATACAAAATGCAAAAGTCGCTGTTGTCGTAGTTAACTTGGCGGTCCCCCGACACACCGTGACAACAATTATGGACTAAAATATTACTTTACACTTAGGATTATTTAAACTTGAAGTTAGTAAATATTATTTCATTACTTTTTAAAGTTGTTTGGCGGGGGTTTTTTTTAATTTCTTAATTTAATATGCTCAAACAAATAACTTTTAAAGGACTTTTTTGTTCTCAATTTAATATCTGGGTGGTAAACAATTTAGAAGAAGAATTCCCTGGGAAGTAACATGTATGGAGATATAATATGAAGACGCTTTTAACCCTTAATCAGGCTCCATCACCCATGTGCACTGGTGGTAGACTATAAAAGATCACTATAAAACTTCAATTACCTAGGTGGTCAATAAATCGTACTATGCCTGATTAAGGGTTAAATTTCCGTCGACGATAACGTTATAACGTGCACTTTAAATGTCTTGTTTAGGGTTCCGTAGTCAACAACAAACCCTTATAGTTTCAGTATGTATGTCTGTCTTTCCGTCTGTCTGTCCGTCTGTCTGTCCGCGGTTTTGCTCAGAGACTATAGGGCCTATAAAGCCGTAATTCGGCATGAATTCATACTTATTATTACTTATATCTTAAAAATAAATAATATGCATAATGTATATGGTGCCTACCCTACATATCGAGCGGGGAAGCTCCATTAACGTTACTATAATTATCATACTATTTAAACGCCATTTTTCGGGTTCCGTAGTCAACATTATTGAAAATTTCATTAAAAAATAACCTTACTCATCAAGCCCCATACGGGCACCGGTGGTCGCGACAACAATAGAATACAATAGCATTTCCAAGAATCCGCGATCGAAGGGTTAACATTTTACATATAGTATTTGTATGTATGGATGTATGGATTCTTTTAGCAGTGACCAACAATTAATAATTATATTCTAACTGGTCCACTTGCATTTCCGCATCAACTATTTCAGATATCGCATCCAAGAATATGGGGAGACTTCCAAATCGGACACCTTCGATACTATATAATTTATAATATTAGTATGGAAGTATGGATTACAAAAAATTCTACATCAGAGTACTATCTACATCATTATCAGAATAATTGTTATAATCATCAAAGTTTTCATCATCATTGTCATTGTCATCTTCATTCTTCACCACTATCGTCGCTGCTATTGACAATACTACAATAATATTAGGAAATTTATTAGAAGGTAATGAATGAGTATTAAATTGATATGAAATATTAATAGATTGCCTAATATTTTTGATAAAATTTCAGATATATAAATTCAAATTTGATTAAAATTCCTCCATAATCGTCAGGCCTTACTTCCGACGGATTGCGAATAATATGTGAATTGCACCATATTATGCTGCTTAAGACGTATTGTGTCCTACGCTGCGACGTATGCTGCAAAAGTTCTTGCTTAATGGGTTGACGTAGCGCAGGACTAAATTATCTGTTTAAACTTTTTCCGAATCGTTGCAGGATTTATATGATTTTTCTAACTTTGCGACCTTTGTTGACGTCGTCTTTGGTTTTCAACAAGTACATTCTACAGACAAGCTCTTCAATAACTTTAAAAACTGTGGTTGTGGTGTTGGTTTGAAAGCCTCTCGAATTTTGGAGTTTTTAGGGTTCCGTAGCCAAATGGAAAAAAATGGAACCCTTATAGATTCGTCATGTCTGTCTGTCTGTCTGTCCGTCCGTATGTCACAACTTTTCTCCGAAACTATAAGAGCTATACTATAGAAACTTGGTAAGTAGATGTAGTCTGTGAACTGCATTAAGATTTTGATACAAAAATGGAAAAATTAATAAAAATTTTGTCCCCATAGGTACAACTGAAACAAAAAAATATTTTTTTCATCTAACCTATGCGCGTGGGGTATCTATGGATAGGTCTTTAAAAATCATATTGAGGTTTCTACTATCATTTTTTTCTAACCTGAATAGTTTGCGAGAGAGACTCTTCCAAAGTGGTAAAATGTGTCCCCCCCCCCTCTAATTTCTAAAGTAGGGACATGATAATTAAAAAAAAATGATGTACATTACTATAAAAACTACTAACGTAAATTGGTTTGAACGAGATCTAGTTAGTAGTTTTTTTTATGTCATAAATTGTAAACCTTAATTTAACTTTCATTAAATCAACTGAAATATAAAAATAAATCAAAAACCTTTTAATTTCATAGAAATACACTTTATTGCTGCTGCGGAACCCTTCATAGGTGAGTCCAACTCGCACTTGGCCGGTTTTTTAGGGTTCCGTACGCAAAGCGTAAAAATGGGACCCTATTACTAAGACTTCGTTGTATGTCCGTCTGTCCGTCTGTGTCTCCAGGCTGTAACTCAAGAACGGTAATAGCTAGAGATTTGAAATTTTCACAGATTATGTATATCTGTTGTCCCTATAACAGAAAATAAGAAAAACAAATAAAAATTAATATTTAATGGGGGCTCCCATACCACAAATGTAATTTTTTTTGGCCTTTTTTGCTCTATATTAATAATGACAACAGGTAGGTACTTGAATTTTTCACAAAATCCTTAATTATATGTTTACTTTAATATTTAATAATAATATTTGTATAAAATAAAAAATAAAGGGGGGCTCCCATACAGAAAACACAATTTATGGCCTAATTTTGCTCTATAATGGTACGGAACCCTTCGTGCGCGAGTCCGACTCGCACTTGGCCGGTTATTTAAATATTGAAGAGATTTCTCTTCCCCTTCCCCTCTATAATATTTACTAAGGTTGCTTAAAAACTGCCTGTTTTTCTTTAAAATCAGGCGTTCTATTACTTTAAAAACAGGCAGTTTTTAAAGCAACCTTAATAAATATTGTGTTTTTGTGTTTTTTCCAATGACTGGCACTGTCCAATCACTAATCATTTACCCTACTTTATTTTAAATCGAAAACTACTAAATTTAAAGTGGTATGTACGGGGAGACATAATGACGTCACATCAACTTTTGGGGTGGTGGAAACTCCAATATGCAGCGTGATTCTTGTCGGACAAGTTGACCACAGTTTTTAAATGAACTTTATTAAACAAATTTGAAAAAATTAAAGTTGTATGTACGAAGAGCCATAGTGACGTAATATCAACATCTTTGGGGTGTCGGACACTCCATACGCAGGGTGATTCTTGTCGGACAAGTTGACCATAGTTTTTAAATTAACTTTATTAAACAAATTTGAAAAAATTTAAGTTCTATGTACGAAGAGTCATAGTGACGTCATAACGACATCTTTGGGGTGTCGGACACTCCATACGCAGCGTGATTGTTGTCGGACAAGTTGACCACAGTTTTTAAATTAACTTTATTAAACAAATTCCAAAAAATGAAAGTTGTATGTACGAGGAGCCATGGTGACGTCATATCGACAATTCCAGGAGTCAAGCATTCGAAAACGCAGCAGCGCCGAAATTTTTCGCATAGAAAAGTTTGTCGGACTCATCGTAAACAAGGCACTCACAAAGTGGTAAATTTGTATGTATCAGAAAAAAGTTAGTTCCTTGTACTGGGGACTACCTAGCTTTTATGTGACAATATGCAAAGTATAATATGGTTTTGTTATTAAAATGTGATTGAATGTGAAATATGATGAAAGTTTAACTAATCATTAAATATTCATAAAAATGTTAGTAAAAATAAGAGTAAAAAAATAATAATACTAAAAACGAAACAAATATAATATTATGTATTTTATTTGTAAAAGAAATGTAACTATAAACAATTACTTTAATTTACGACTTCAAGAAAAGCATCGTAATATTCAAGTTCTGTGCAAATTGCAATGTATAAAAAAATATACTTAATATGTTCTTTTTTTTAAACTTTTCTCATAACGCTCAAAACACGCCATAATCCGTTCCACTTGAGTTGTATCATTGACGCTCACATGCAAGTGGAACGGGAAGAACTACGGTCTTGAGCGTTAGCGTTTTTATAGCTAGTGGAATGCGGGGTATATATGTTAAATTTCTTCTTCTTTCTAAAATGGCCCCGTAGTGAGTTGCCAATGTCAAAGTGGTTGATGTGACTCTGCTTTATGATGGGTTGGCTTTATGAAGAAACAAGGTATAATTTGAGACGCGTACGGATGTTGAAAAATCTAAAACAAGCACAAACATTTAGGGTTTGTACTATACACCTCACAGTTTTATTTTGTTACTATGAATATATGAACATAACATTTCAACAAATGGAGTATTTACAAAGGACAAAACAGATTTTAAATTGATAGAGCGAGGAATAGGCTGCTTGACCTATATTCAATTTCATTGAACAAATGCATATTTCTAGTAGAACTTGGCATAGGAAACCGTATTTCACCCTTATCATCGATTTGAAAATATGATTTTATATTTTTTAATTTGTACTGACGACAGCGCTTTTGCGGTACTTCTGATCTGGATGTGACGTCATCACACTAGTAATTTAATATCTTTTATTTATCGCGCTCGTTATATGTAAGTTTATTTGTACATAAATAATAAGAATAACCCTAGAAAGATTTGAAAAATAGATTTTCTTGAATAATTCAAATAAAACATCAGTTTTATATATTATTATCTCCATTTGTTGTAGTTGGGAAATGAAATGAGCAAAACTTTTCTCCAAAAGTTTTCAACATTACAAATGATTTCTAAATTCTTTTCTAATTTTTTGGCACTGTTAGACACGTTTAGAACATAATTTTTTTTTTCATTAAAGAAAGTATAAAATACAAAAAATATGACGTCACACTATGGCGGACAGTGTTTTCGGCGCCATTTAAAAGGCATATTTTTCAATCAACATTTTTATGGGTTTCTACTGCTTAAAATATTAAAATATATTAAATATTAGTTTTTTTGGTGAAAATGAATGATTAAGAAGCAATTAGCATGAAGAAAAAAAGTAGGTCAAGTAGCCTATTGTAGGGGGGAGGATATCATACAGGGAAGGTTGGTTCCTTGGACATGAGAAGAAAATGTGGTCTAGAGTGCCCTCGTCCAGGCCGCATTCACATAAGGAGTGATATCTCACCCTAATCTTGGCCAAGAAAACTGGCGTGCAACAGTGTCCCAACTCCCAGTCTCATTCGGCAAATTGTTGAGCACACAATTTTGCTTGCCTGTTTGAATTTAAAAAACCATGGCTTTTTAGGTATAGTGTTCTGAATTCCAAAATAGCGTTTCCCCTTAATTTCGCTAGTTTTGACCAAATCATTGTGCCATCTGTTGGTTTTGGCTAGTGTAATTAAATCCTGACAATAGACTGTATACTGACTTGACACACCAGTACTTATTGCGTCCTTAGCACATGTGTCTACCGCCTCATTCCCAGTAATTCCACTATGCCCCGGTATCCAAGCTAGGACAACCTGAATACCTTTTGTGTGACACTCAAAGAGCAGCTGTCTTATTTTCAAGACCAAAGGGAATTTGCATCTGGAGCGGAACTGATTGGAGTTAATGGCCTCCAGGGCACTTCTGGAATCCGAAAGTATTGTTGACTGGTGGTAAGACTTGTTGAGATGGTGGGATTCAACAAATGAGAGAGCCTCCAAAATAGCAAGTTTCCCCTGTAAATACAGAGGAATTTGGAGGTAATTTAAAATTTAGAATCACATTAACTTTCGGAATCCATACAGCCACACCAACGCAGCTGCCCTCCAAAAACTTTGATGCGTCTGTGCAAATAAGCAGCCAATCTTCAAAGTGTTGGTGAATAATGTGCTTGAATTGTGTGTTAGCCATGGTTGAGCCCTTGTCTATTGAAAAATTTAGAAGCACTTTTGTAGACTTAATCCTCTTTTCACTATGCTAAGTGCATTATAGGGAGTAGTGAAAAGAGGATTAAGTCTACATTGGAATATAGGACAAGGAAGACGAGTAATGGTATGGTAGCTAATCAAAAGGCAGGGAAGATCCTTATGGCGCCAGTAGCTTGAAGAGCTAACTAGCCGTGAAAGGGTGTGGAGTTTATTTAGGAGTGGGTGAGATGAATTCTGGAATAATTTAAACACATCTGTCAGACAGATATTGTCTTCTGATGTTAAGTGGGGGATCCCCACATTCAACTTGAAGTGCGTTAATAGGTGTGGACCTCATGGCCCCAAGAACAATCCTTAAAGATTTTGATTGAATTTTGTCCAGAACTTTCAATGGTAATTTATTGCAAGGCTCGAGAAGAAATGAACCATAATCTAAATGGCTTCGGACTAACGCATTGTACATAAGCTTCTGCGTGCAAGGATGTGAGCCCCACCAAACACCAGAGAGTGAGCGGAGAATATTAATATTTTTTTCGCATTTCTTCACCACATGATTTATATGGTGTACCCCAGTAAGCCTGGAGTCTAAATACCCAAAAATTTTACTTTTTCTTAACCGGGAAAACTTGTCGATTTGAATGGATGGCAATATTTGGTATTAATTTAGATCTGGTAAACACAACAACCGAACTTTTGGCAATAGAAATAGAGAGACCATGTCTAACCATCCAATTATTGAGATACTGAATGGCAGCGTTAAGGCGAGCAGAGCATTCCGCGATGTCTTTTGAGGCAATGTAAATGGCTATATCATCAGCATACTGTACTATCTCGCAAAAACTATGTATACAGAGGTCAAGAGCTAAGGTATAAATATTAAAAAGCGTTGGACTGAGGACATTACATTGGGGAAGGCCTATATAAACCGTTAAAGGAGGAAGGGAGGAATTTTGGGAAGTGATGGTAATACTACGAGAGGAAAGGGAATTGCAGATATAGTTCGTCATCTTTTCTGAGACACTCAGCTGTCGCAATTTCTGCCTGAGTATTGGAAGACTGACGTTGTCGTATGCCGATGATACATCCAAAAACACCGCCGCCACGTGTTCCATTTTCGAAAAGGCTATGCGTATGTCAGTCACTAAGGTTCCTATACCGTCTGTTGTGCAATAGCCTTTTCGAAAACCAAACTGAAAACACACCCCGGCTCTCCAAAAACCATTCCAATCGGTTTTTGATAAGGTGTTCCAGAATTTTTCCTAAAGTGGCCGAAAGTGCTATTGGTCTATAGCTAGACGGATCATTACCAGGCTTTCCCGGCTTAAGGATCGGTAGAATAATTTGGGACCGCCACTCATCCGGGGGAACTTCCGACTGACAGATGTCGTTTAGAACGTTCAGACACAGCTGTTGTGTGTCAGGTCCACTGTTGACCATAAGGGAGTATGTTATTCCATCTGCACCAGCTGACCGATTCACGATCGTCGGAAAGATCTCACGCGGAATATTTTCACTTTCTGTCAGATACACAGCGATTCACAAACTAGTTTCCGTCGCGGAAATGAATCCGAAACCAAAGAGAATAACTGATTTTTTTTGGCAATAAGTGCTACGGTATATAGCCTTGGATATTCATCGCTGTCAGTATCGAGATAAAAGACCGAAAAATAATTATAATTGTCTCCAAATTTTCCTGCTCCTCTTAATTTAATGAACTAAATTTTTAAGACTGATTAGTCTCACCTTACAAAAAATATATTTCCTGCGTTTATTCATTAAACGCAGCTGAAATATATTTTATAATATTTTTGTAATATTCAAAATCATTCGCTCTGTCGCTCATTAAACTTTAATGAGCGACAGAGCGAATGATTTTGAATATTACAAAAATTGCTACGTCTTATTAAAATAATTAAACCAAAAAATAAGTTTGTCTATGTGTAATGTGCCGACTGCCGAGTGACAAATTTATGACAATTTGTCAAATCTGCGAGATTTGTGTATGTGACACAAACCGTCATCGTTGTGTAATATACTAATTTATACCTTCAGCTCTGCTGGCAAAGAGCTTCTGCGTGGATGCACCCTCCAAACAGGCATTAGTTCCCACTTCCCGGACCATTGCCAAAGCTATATCGGGCGTTATGTCGGCACTACTTATAGGCGAACGCGTTGGCCGACGCGTTGGCCGGCGCGTTGGCCCAATGTGTAGAACGGGCGTTCGCGCGTTGGCGGTAGGTATTTAGACGTTGGCCGGCGCGTTTGCGAGCTTGCCGCGCGGTGTCGGAAAGATCAAAGGACATTTGTCGCAAGCTTTGCGCTCCATCCACACAGGCCGCGCGATCAGTTCGCCCGGAGCGGCGATGAAGTTAGCGACTCAACATCCATTTTGAATCTGTCCGCACATTGGCGCAATCCAAAGCATACTTAACGACCTTCCTATGTGTGGATTACTCACAAACGCCGTGGCGAGCGCACCGCCAGCGCGTGGGCCAACGCGCTGGCGGTGCGCTCCCCTATGTGGGGAGGCAGCTTTAGGCGATATGTGCGACTAAAGTTGGGGTCGCGATATGGGTCGCACATATCTCTTATTCTTTTGTTAAATACCAAACGCCTACTTCGCCGGCTTTCCCTTTCCTCATTTTGGGCTCTTCTTTCTAAAAGAATCAAGGCTGCTATGCCCGCCATTGTTGGAACTTATAGTAGAGGAGGTAGTGCTCATTTTGTAAAGTCATTTCATACCGAGCGAAAATTGTAACAATAATAGTATTCTATTAATACATAAAAGATTTGGTCATTAGCTACTTCAGTATGAGTGGAATAAAAATTGAGAGTATCTCAAAGTTGTTGTTGGGAATCATATTGTATTGACATTATAAAGATCCCAATTCGCACCCAATAAAGGTTCATATCTAGATTATAGACATTTAGGTTCGGTAGGTGGTATTTTAGTTTTAGTATGTAACAACAGATGGCGCTTTACAAGTAAAATCTATATAATTGTTCCTCATAAATATTGACTATCGAATTAATTACTTACCGAATAAAATTGGTATGTGAGATAATTTTATAGTTAATTCAAATGAAAATCGCCGTCAGCTGAATGTTTGTAGGTGGAAATGTCGTGGAAGTATGGTTATTTTGGTTATAAGTTATAACTTATATCGCTGGCTGACGGTTTTTCCACCGTCATATTAACGACTGACGGTTTTCTTTATTATTTACAAAGTAGAAACATTCTCCTGTATAAATTTTGTACGGTATAAAATGACTTTTTAATCAAAATATTTATTGTTCAATGAACACTTCCTAAAGCTTTAACCATTGAGATGTACATCTCAATGGCTTTAACACATAATTATTACAGTACTTACGACATTTATTTTAAACAAGACACGACTGACTATTAATAATTATTGCTTTCTTTTATTATTCTTATCATTAAATAATTTCATCTAACAATATCTGCCATGAGTGACATGACCTCGAAGTGAAAAGATTTCACGAGTCTCGGAGGTGGCGGGAACATTCCGCGAAAGCGGCTCTAATCCTCGGAAAATTTTCCGCCGTTGGATGTCAAACTCCCATCCGCGGTGAGATCTTCTCGAAACCGTGGCGGAAACTATTTCACTCATACAAAAGAAATGTCACTACTGTCAAAATGACAGCAAAATCGGAAAGTTTTCACTTGTCATTTGCTTGAAAGTCAAAAAGTTTCCGCCATCGAAAACATTCCGCGAGGAATAGCTTAGTGAATCAGGGAGCAGGAGTGGTATCCTTCAATGAACCTAAAACCAGACGGAATTCCTCCAGAGAGAACGGAGATTCTAACCAATTTGAAGATGATCCTTGAGAAGTATTAACGCGAATTTTGTCAAGAGATGGAGCTGTTAAGGGAGCCAACTTTTGCGAAAACGCATCAATCCATTCAGAAGGATCATTGGACTGACGGTAATTGCTCGCCGACAAAGAACCACGAAATTTTTTAATGTTTTTCCAAATGATTGCGGGTTTAGATGTAGGCGAGAGACTTAGGCAAAATTGTCTCCAACCTTCTCTTTTTTTTTCCGAAAATAATTTTGAAACCTCAGCCGATTTTTTTTTTGTAATTTAGATAATTAGCCATGGTTATGGACCTAGCATACAGTTTTTCAGCATCCTTACGACGCTTGAAAGCTGATGTACACGTCGTCCCACCACGGGGGAGACGATCTACGATCTCCTGTTTGTTTAAGGGAATCGTTTTTTCTGCTGCCTGAAGAAGGATATTTTTTAAATTTTGATATTGAATGTGAGGATCGTGATTTGTGTTTAAAGGGATGAGATTGGTTTCAGAATCTGTCGCTATTGCGTATTCTGACCAATTTGCTTTATTGAGCTTAAATTTTTGTCGGGGTGGGTTAGGGGTGATTGTCTGTCCAGTCGAGTAAGTTATTGTTACAAGGATAGGAAAATGATCGCTACCAACTGGGAAGTACAGACCATGAACATAAAGAAGCAATAGACGGTGAGCACAACGAGAGATCCATCACAGCCCTTGGGTTTTGCAAAGGCGAAACCCTGCGGGTGGGAGATCCATCATTTAGCACAACCAGATTATTGTCATCTAATATGTCCATGAATAGGGAGGAATTGGAATCATTAAAGTAGGAACCCCATGATGTATGGTGGATGTTGAAATCCCCCAATACAACACAGGGAAGGGAAATAGAAGAAATAATATCTGAAAGTTCAAAAAGGATAGAAGGATTGGGAGTGGGGATATATACAGACATATATACAGTATTTACAATTCGGACAGCCACAATATTAAAACTACTGCTATGTACAGGGAGAGATAACAAAGAATATGTACACTGGCTGGAAACCAAAATGGCTACACCAGCCTTGCACTATTCTGTCATCCCGGAAACATGAGTAGCCAGGAACACGAAAACGTGATCGGGCTTTAACCACGTCTCCTGGATGGCAATAATAGATGGCTTATATCTATTAACAATATACAGGATTTCTTGTTTTTTGTTTTTAACGCTACGACAGTTCCACTAGATCATGGGGACTTTTCAACAAGTTTGCACGAGCTTTGTCCGGTAATCCGGAGTCACTGAACCGGGAGATTACTTGGGAAAGGGTACTAATAAGGGCATCAATAAAGTTGTCGTTAGGGGAGAGTTCAAATGCTGAAGGATAAGCACTACCTTTAGGTAGTTGTAAAACAGGTTCCTCAATAATATTTCTGTGAGCCTGGTGATCATACCCAGGGGTCACAGGAATAATTGGTCGGCGGGGAATGAAGACGGTTTTTTTATAGGACGTGGTAGCAGGGGATTTGGGTTGGGATCTTGAATTGACTGCAGAAATCACAGAGGGAGATGCTTTAGCCGAGTCAGCAAAAGAGCGTCTCACCGGACGGAAACGAGCCGAAGCTTCCAGGTACGAGATGCTTTCTTGCGACATGACCAACTTAATTTCCTTTTGACGTATGTGGTCTGGGCAAGATGGGTTGTTAGCCGCATGACAGCCGGAACAAAACAAACACGTAAAAATGGAAACCACACAAGTTTCACCCTCATGTGATTGACCACACTTATAGCACCTAGGCTGAGAACGGCATTGGGGTTTAATTCATCAAGCCCCAAGCGGCCACATCCGGCCGCGATAACAATGGAAAAGCTATTGTGTCTCGTTTTTCCACGATCGACGGGTGTGACCAAAACGACAACATTTATTGCATTGGATGTTTGGTAGGACATATGCTTCAACTGGGAGGGATGTGTAATAGCAATACACGCGGGAAGGGAGTTTTTGGCCAGAGAATGTCAGGACAACAGATCGGGTGGGAGTGTAAATAGGTTGATGCTGATCGTTAAAAATCTTCCGGCTCAGTCTCCGGGCCTTCATAACATCGCCATAACCAGGTGGTATGGATAAATTTGAGACTAGCTCCTCCATGGACCATTCTACTGGAATGTCTCGCACTATGCCCATGCGGGAAACGTAGAATGGAATTCCCACAACACTTCCAGCACTAGCAAGCACAGACATGTTTAAAAAGTGGTTAGCATGGACAGCCAACGTAAACTCTACAGAGATGCGGTTTCGACCTACCTTTTTAATACCGTCCATTTTAACGTTTTTAATATTATTTTTGAATAAAAATTGCCCAAATTCCATGGGTCGTAGCGTTGATCCATCATTATCAGACTCAGCCTTAGAAACATGTACTATAAATGGCGCAACATCATCAACGCCGTACACTTTTTTGTTTTCAAATTCAGGGCTGATGTAACTCATTTGAATGGATGAAACGGAATGTGCATTGTTAGATAATTTTTTTGCACTTAAATTGTTGCCATCAGGATTTGCACGCTTCCTTGTCGCTGTAACAATGTTACAGTCCATTTCTTCGACTTGTTGGCATGCAGTCATAAAAAAAAAAAACTATTTTTAATTTTATTGTCTCTTTGTTTAACTGTAAACAAAGAGTCTCAAACTTATTATTAGATAAGTGTAACAAATACGATTTTTAAGTTCAAAAACTAGAGCACCAAAATAGATAATTTTATACATTTTTAGAATATAGGAAATTTTATCAGAATTTATAATTGCTTATGAAGACTATCTTAAAGCTTCTATGACTTTATACTAAAATATTTAAGTAATTACTATCTTATTGAATTTTAATGTTGCATCATACTGTTTGCATTGTATGTAATAAAGTGTAATACTGACACTGAACTAGGTTAAACCACAGAATATATATTAGTAGTGTTAAACTAGGTTCATCCTACTATTATTATAAAGGCGAAAGTTTGGATGTATGTATGGACGTTTGTTACTCTTTCACGCAAAAACTACTGAACGGATTTTAATGAAACTTTACAATAATATGGCTTATACATCAGAATAACACATAGGCTACAATTTTAACCGACTTTCAAAATGGAGGAGGTGTTATGTTCGTTTTTTTATGTTCAACGATAACTGCGCCGTTTGTGAACCGATTTCAAAATTTTTCTTTTGGTGTATAGGTTATCATCCCAATTTGGTACCATATTCATAAAAGAGGTGACCTGATGAAGGGATCCATAGAAATCGAGGGAACTCACCAAAATTTATATGGAAACATGCGGTGACTTCGGTTTCGTGAGCAGTATTCTAAGCATATGCTACCAACAAGTAAGATTTTGCACCAACGTATACCATGGTTCGGAAGGTGCTGAGAGAACTCCTGACTCTTTATAGATAGAAGTTTGGGAGTTTCGACGTTGTTTTAAGAACGGAAAGCATATGCTACTATGCAAATTACATTCATCGCCATCATCGTCATCACTACCATAAACCATTATAGAACCATGTATCGTCCCGTTTTGACCCTATTATTGGTACTTTTTATAGTCTTTTATTATATATCACTTAAACCGCGGGTAACACCGCGGGGCACAGCTAGTTTGAATATAATTTAAAATTAAAGTAACATTCCAATTTTAAGTTCTATTTGTGTTTATCTATTAATCCTGAAAAACACTACAAGATAATAATGTTGTTATGGTCAAAACATTGTTTTCCATCACATCTCATGCAACATAGTAATGTTGTGTGAATATGAAGTATTATTAGAGATTAACTAAACAAAAACTTAATGCGAGCACTTACCTCAATCCCAAAACGATAACCTTGCGAACGCGAATGCCAAGCGTGTACGCATCGCAATAAGATTCATTTTAGCTTAGCATAAAATTGTAAGTTACGACGGGCGGATCTTCTCTATTTTATTTTTCGTGTGTTTTTTTAAAATATCTTTCGAAATAAATATTAAGAAAGAAGATTAATCGTTTCAGACCTTTTTAAAATAGATTCATTGACAATTTATTAAAATAAAATGTAAGTTATTCTTGTTAATACTTATATTTTGATGACAAAGAGTTTTGTCGGAGGTGAGTTTGTAAATTAATTACAGCGAAAGTATTATTTTTTATTAAAATGTTTTTGATTTAAACCCTTTTAAATATTGTGCTCTATATCTCATATTTTTTTACATTTCGTTATGATATTGGAACTAGGTAAATCGGGTATCAAGAAATAACAAAATGGGGTTTCAGCCCGCCTTAAAGTTTTTGTTGCTTCCCGAAAAGTAGGGGAAGCGATGCCCCTTACGCTTACGATACGCTATTCTGGTTTGAAGCCCACAATATGGTACATAAATAAAAGTAATCTGTTTTTATCCAGATTTTTACATAATTTTGTCAAAATCAGCTAAGTATTAAAGAAATAACAAACTTCAACATAAAACATAAACTTTTGCTTCTTTAATATCAGTGTAACATGATTATGCCTTTTTCAGCCCCCGTGGAAACATTTAAAGGATGTACGCTATCAGCAATAGCTTGTGGCATACAGCATTCAATGGCAGTGGACGAATGGGGACAGCCATTCAGTTGGGGTTCAGACAGCATGGGCCAACTTGGCAGCAATCTTGGTGCTCAAATACAGGACAAACCCAAAATAATAAAGATTCTCGCTGCCAAAAATGTTATACAAGTGGCATGTGGATCATACCATTCAGTTGCTTTAACAAATAGTAAGTATTATTTTAGATGTAAATCACAGAAGTATAAGAAATTTCTTTACTAAGATTTTATGTTTGTATGCATCACGATTTGATATTATTTAGACAAAATCCAAACTGTTATACTATTTAATTTACGCGCTAAATATCGCTATTATTATCAAAATATACGTAGCGCCTTTCTCACTTGTTTAGTGACAAAAGTACACTAATTTTATTTAAATTAAATATAATAAAGTTAATCATTATATTCACCTTAGATGGCGACCTATACGCATGGGGCGCAAACAGTTTTGGTCAGTGTGGTCTGGGAACCATGTCCAACAAGGAAACCACACCGCAACCGATAACGTCCCTGGTCGGAGTCCCAATAGCTCAGATAGCTTGTGGCAGCAACCATACATTTGTGTTATCAAAGTATGTACCTATTGATATTATTATTTTGATAAAACTTGTATTTTTTTTAAATATTCACAAAAAAATCATCAGACTTAAACCTGATATTGCAGATTGACCATAACATAAGATCCTTAACACAAGGTTTAAAATTTAACTTTTGACGTGACAACGACTAATAACTCGATACTACGGGCTGCATGCACGAAAAAGATGACGTCATTGTCCCGTTACGCTCATTGTCGCGTTCCGCAAGCGAGAGCGCGGCACGAACGAGAGAGAGGCATGATCGGATCGAGCGATCGGCTCAGTTCGGTTTGTGCATACTACTGTAATGTTTGACGTTGTAACGTCAAACTACCGTCCGTACTTTACAGACAGCCAATTTTTTTTTTCAACCTTATTTGGAATATCTTTATTTTGAAACAAGTTTAAATTCTTCTAAGATGTCAGATGATTCAAGTGCTCTCCAAATTTACGAAGCTACACTTAAATCTTTACGAACTTTAACTGGCATTTAAAAATAGTCACCTGACAAGCAAAATCGGCAAACCTTAAATTGACCTTGTGAAAGTATCCCTATTAGTAATTTGTTACTTTTCATTACAGATCTGGTGCAGTTTTTGGTTGGGGTAAAAATTCCCATGGACAGTTAGGATTACAGGACAGAGAAAACAGATGTTATCCAACACACTTGAAACCTTTAAGAAATGTTAAGGTAAGATAGTGTCAATTATTTTGATGAGCCTTTAATTATTAACTATATCATAATTTCTACTATTTATCCATAATATCCATTTATAATTATAAATGTGAAAGTGTGTCGGTCTGTTATCTCTTCACGCCCAAACCACTGAACCAATTTTGTTGACATTTGCTATGGAGATACTTTGGCTGTTTACACACACGTCGCAGCGGCAGCGGCACTGCCACCGTGGCGGTGCCGCTCCATTACTCTTCCTTGTATTTCTATTTGCCCTTACACACGGCGCCGCCGCGGCGGCGGCGATACCGTACCGCTGCCGCTGCGATACCGTACCGCTGCCGCTGCGGCGTGTGTGTAAACAGCCTTTGAGTCCCGGGAAAGGATATAGGATATTTTTTATCCCGGAAAAGTATACGATTCCCGCGCGATAAACGAATTTTGGCGCAACGGAGTTGCGGACGTCATCTAGTTAGAGTCGGGTCATTTTAATAGGTAAGATTTGACATCTGTCAGATTAATCTCTATAGTGAGGTGAGCTGCTTAAAAACATCGATCAAAATGAATAAATCGATACGGACTTGAAATAAAATACATATTTGAATTTTAAAAACCATTAGACGAATCCCTGTCCTATTATTACCTTTTCTCAAGTATTTTTTTTTATCTTTTATTTTTATAGAGGCTTTTAACACTCAGTGTTAATGTCAGCCTCATAGGTGAACACAGTGTCCAAATCCAATCAATAAATAACTACAAAAAACAAATAACTACATATACAATTTTATTGGACAACGGACTGGACTGGGGACAACGGCTCCGAAAGTACACTGTTGATTCGTCCATTGTGCAGGCAACCAAAGTCTCCTAAGAGCCTTGATCTTTGCTCTGCAGTCCGACCACACTCCAGCAAAACTTGATACAGGTCTTCGGGCTTCTCGCACACATGGCAATTGGGTGAAGGCTTAATTCCAACCAAGTGGCAAATTTTGTTTGCTGGAATGTGCCCAGGTCGTTATCTAAAGGCTGACACCATCAACTTTCTCGATAAATTACACGAAATAAACCAAGGCTCCCATACTGGTTTATTCTGGATGGTTCAGTTTTTGTAAATTTACGAAGCAAAATAAGATAAGTACATAATTTCTAAATTGCGTTTATTCAGTTGCAATATTAAACTGTTAAATTTAGTATTATCATTATTTATGTCCTATAATTATGTGTTATTTTCATAACGTGGATATTAATTTATGGGGATATTTCGTTAGAAGTAATTAATGCATCTGATTCTAATTATTCGCTTTCGATTTTTAGAGTAACATCCCTAGTTTATAAAGAAAAAAGGTTGACTGACGTAACATTGTAACGACGTTCAGTTCTTTAGATCAGAATTTGTTTATTACGTTTAGGATTGTTTGTGTGAAAGTAAATCGTAAAATAACTCGTATCGGTCATTTTTACAATAAATATGTAATCGTAATTAAAAAAAGTTAATCAATTGTGCAGTTGTAACAAAACGAAAATATTTATTTTTTATGCACGCCGCTACAAGGTTACGTTGTTGAATTTTGATAAACTGTCAAATGTTACCTATTAAAATGACCCGACTATAGATAATAATCGTATATCGTGTTACTTATGGTCATCTTTACAATAAATATGTAATCGTAATTAAAAAAAGTTAATCAATTGTGCAGTTGTAACAAAACGAAAATATTTATTTTTTATGCACGCCGCTACAAGGTTACGTTGTTGAATTTTGATAAACTGTCAAATGTTACCTATTAAAATGACCCGACTATAGATAATAAGCGTATATCGTGTTACTTATATATAACTGTTAAGCATGTATTGTCCATGGACCAAATTGCTTAGTAATAGCATAAGGTGAGCTTAAGGTCAGTCACGCAAATCAGTGCGATCCGTAGCGTCGAGTTTATTGCGTTAAATGGGTAAAACTGTATATTGATAGAAGCTATTACATACAACGAATTTTTTAATTCTCTCGGTATTGTGGCGTTTTAAAATTGACGTCCTGTTTTAAGATTCTTTACAACGGAAACGATTTATGTTTATTTCATGCGGACGCCTGCAACTCCGTCCGCGCGGGAACCGTACATTTTTCCGGGATAAAAAGTATCCTAGTCCTTTCCCGGGACTCGAAGTATCTCCATACCTTTCACTTTCGCATTTATAATATTCTTATCGATTTTTAGGGTTCCGTACCCAAAGGGTAAAAACGGGACCCTATTATTAATACTTTGATGTCTGTCCGTCTGTCTGTCACCAGGCTGTAACTCAAGAACCGCTATATCTAGACTTCTGAAATTTTCACAGATTGTGTATATGTGTTGCCGCTATAACAACAAATACTAAAAATAAAATAAATTAAATATTTAAGGGGGGCTCCCATACAAAAAAATCTATTTTTAGCCTATTTTTGCTCTGTAGTGGTACGGAACCCTTCGTGCGCGAGTACAACTCGCACTTGGCCGATTTTTATGTTATGTATTATTATATCCATTGCAAAGCGTTGTCCGGCGTGCGCGTAACCAAATAAGCATGACTATAAAAGGATAAACTGGCAACATTGCAGGTATGTCACATAACATGCGGCGAAGACTTCACGGCATTTCTGACGTTGGATGGCGGAGTGTTCACGTGCGGCGCCGGCGAGTACGGGCAGACGGGACACGGTACGACGAGGGATGAACTTGTTCCTAGAAAGGTGAGTTTTAGTTTTTTTTTTTATAAAATTAGGGGACAAACGAGCATACGGTCACCTGATGGAAATCAACTACCGTCGCCTATGGACACTCGCAACATCAGAAGAATTTACCTATTCGTTTCGAATATCCTTAGATGCGTCTTGGTCGGAGAGAGAGTGAGTGAGAGCAAGATAAAACAAGACGAAACAATGAAATAATTCGGAGCTTACAGTTGTATTTGTGCCAATGTCTCGAAAGATATTATTATAGATATAAGATATAGACTAGCTGTGCCCCGCGGTGTTACCCGCGGTTTAAGTGATATACATAATAAAAGACTATGAAAAGTACCAATAATAGGGTCGAAACGGGACGATACATCGTTCTATAATGGTTTATGGTAGTGATGTTGATGATGATAAATGTAATTTGCATAAGTAGCATATGCTCCAGTTCTTAAAACAACGTCGAAAGAGTCAGGAGTTCTCTCAGCACCTTCCGAACCATGGTATACCTTGGTGCAAAATCTTACTTATTGGTAGCATATGCTTAGAATACTGCTCACGAAACCGAAGTCACCACATGTTTCCATATAAATTTTGAGGAGTTCCCTGAATTTCATATGGATCCCTTTATCAGGTCACCAATTTTATGAATATGGTACCAAATTGGGATGATAACCTTTACACCAAAAGAAAAATTTTGAAAATCGGTTCACAAACGGTGGAGTAATCGTTGAACATAAAAAAACGAACATAACATCTCCTCCATTTTGAAAGTCGGTTAAAATTATAGCCTATGTGTTATTCTTATGTATAAGCTATATTATTGTAAAGTTTCATTAAAATCCGTTCAGTGGTTTTTGCGTGAAAGAGTAACAAACATCCATACATACATACATACATACACACTTTCGCCTTTATAATATTAGTAGGATAAACTACTTTTAATAAGAAAGCATGACAACACCATCTCTTGAAAGTGACTTATCTACAAAACATGCCCTTAAAGTAAACAGTTTAGAGATGACATATTTGACTGCAGGTGCTAGAGCTGATGGGCAGCACAGTGACACAAGTGGCGTGCGGGCGGCGTCACGCGCTTGTCCGCGTGGGCGCGCGCGTGCTCGCGTGCGGGTACGGCGCGCGCGGTCAACTCGGCTGCCCACACCTCGCTACAGCGCTCGTGCCCACGCCCGTACCCGTGTCAACTGAGCCGGTGAGTGATGAGTGACAACGAGCGATGAGTGACGACCGGATGATAGTGATACTGAAGTATGAGGTAAGCGCTAGCGTGCTCGTGTGCGGGTACGGCGCGCGCGGTCAACCCGGCGGTCCGCACCTTGCCACTGCGCTCGTGCCCACGCCCGTACCGGTGTCTACTGAGCTCACTCACCAGTGAGCTTATCACTCATCAGAATGAGTAATGAGTGACAATGAGTGATGACCGGATGATAGTGATACCGAAGTATGAGGTGGACGCCTACGGGAAAGGCGCGCGCGGTGAACTCGGGTGCCCGCACCTCGCTACTGCTCTCGTGCCCACGCCCGTACCGGTGTCTACTGAGCCGGTGAGTGATGAGTGGCAATGAGTGATGACAGGATGACAGTGACATCGAAGTATAATATAGTCTTTAGCCAGTTTATATAGCCCGTAGTACACCACATTGTATTTATGGACCCTTACCCTAAAAGGGCAGTGTAAAAGGATGATCTGTCTATCCACCATCCGCCTATAAATAAATTTATAGTCTGATTGCTGACAGTACTAATTCATAAATAACACTTCATTTTTAATACCGCACTGCTTACAGGTTCTAGTTTTAGTTTCTAGTGTTTTAATAGTGCTTATAATATTATAGTGTTTTCATGCAGTCCGATGACCCTGAGTATAATAGGGTAAATATCTCTCGTATGATATATTGTGTTTCATCACTGGACCACCACTGTATCAAAGTAGCAGGCTTTGATCTATTGTGCAGTGCTTTTTAGGGTTCCGTACCCAAAGGGTAAAAACCGGCCAAGTGCGTGTCGGGCCACGCGCAATATAGGGTTCCGTAGTACCGCTAGTTTTTTAAAATGTTTGTATGGTCAATGAATGTACATTTATAGCGTGTTTTACACTACTAACAACATCATCTCAGTTACTTTCAAAGGAATTTGAACGAAAAGTTCCTTTATACTTCGCCGAATACATTTTTTTTAGTTGATCGACTATTACTCAATAACTTATGAAGTCTTCTTAGCCGTGATAGTTTTCTTTTTAAATTCAGCATATTTCCTACTCCCGTGATTTTTTTCAGATTTCTAGAAGCCCCCGTTTAGTTGGTAGAAGGGGTCCCCCCCTTCTACCAACTAAACTGGCCTCTAACGATTTTTCCCACTTTAAAACTTAATGTTTCACAAACGGATCCCTAAATCGGAAAATGATCTATGAATACTCATAATATTTTTAAAAAACCTATCTAACAACACCCCACACGAGGGGGTGGACGCGAAAAAAAACCATTCCCGCTTGATGTGTAGGGAAGGTACCATAAAAAAAAATATTTTTCTATGATTTCATGTACCATTTTGTCGGCATTATTAATATGTGCATTCATGCCAAATTACAGCTCTGTAGGTCCTATAGTCTCTAAGCAAAACCGCGGATAGAGACAGACGGACAGACAGACAGACGGACGAACTGACCGAAACTATAAGGGTTCCTTGTTGACTACGGAACCCTAAAAACGGGACCCTATTACTAAGACTTCGATGTCTGTCCGTCCGTCTGTCTCCAGGCTGTACCTCAAGAACGGTTATAGCTAGAGAGTTGAAATTTTCACAGAATATGTATTTCTAATATTTAATTTTCCCATACAACAAACGTGATTTTTCAAACATTTTTGGCTCTGTATCGATGATGACAACAGGTAGGCACCTGAAATGTTCACAAAATACTCAGCTGTATTTATATTTTAATAATTAATAATGAAATTTAAATGAAATAAATAATCAAAGGGGGCTCCCACACGAAAACACATTTTTTTACTATTTTTGCTCTATAATAATGGTACAGAACCCTTCGTGCGCGAGTCCAACTCGCACTTGGCCGATTTTTTTACATTAGTAAAGTAGTGGGCGATAGCTACATGGATGGTAAGCATGTTTACATTAATACTGTGATGATCCAGCGCCATAATCCAGTAATGGTGGAGCTTGCTACTGTATCAAAGTTAATAAAACAGGATATGCCAGACATTTTCAAGTTTTATCATTTATTTAATGGCAGGAATATAATGACATCATTATTACATCATTTAATTAAGACTTGTCTATGCATAATATATTTTAATCAAAGCAATATTTTACCTCTCTGTAATTCTTAGTTAATAACCAGATTATAATTCATAAATCTGATTTTATATTTTTATTACCATAAATTTGAAACAAATCCATGATTTAAAAAATATATTGTTAATAGCCAAGGAAGAAAGCCAAGTTGGAGAGAGAAACTTCGAATGGCAGGCAGACCTACGCGGCCTCCAAATTAAATGTTGAGTCTCATAAGTATTATGACCCTTATTCTAATCTATTCTACTCTTAAATTGTCGAAATGTAGTCAAATAGATGTTGGTATCGTTCTATAAGCAACGAGAGAACTCGCTACTGACTTGTAGAATTTGTTGATACTAAGAAGTAATTTATGAAAAGTACTTTGTTATTTTAATTTTGTAAGTACTATCAGAGAAGTTGATTCATAGGCAGATGGCGGACCTGCGTAATTTGGTCGTGTTAAGTCAAACCCATCCTACCGATCACAGCTAACATTGAATTGACATAACTCGACCACATGACGAAGGTCCGTCAACTGCCTAGGAATCAATTACCTCGATGGTACTTATCAAGAAGTTGATTCATAGGCAGATGGCGGACCTGCATAATTTGGTCGCGGTTTGTCAAACCCAGCCGACAAATCACAAATTAAATTGAATGGACATAACCCGACCAAATGACCGCCATCTGCCTATGAATCAATTTCTTCGTAATGTATTCATTTATTTCACCCCTCTAACGCCTCTAGTCCACCGACGCTGCGAACTGTGAAACAGCGGCAAACCAATTTACTGTCTCATCTGCCACACGACAATGCGTTATATTGCATCTCGCTCTATTCCTGTTTCGCATTGGTTTCGCAGATATTTCGCAGTTCGCAGCGTCGCTGGACTAGAGGCGTAAAAGTGGTAAATAATTCCTTTTATTTTTGCCTTCTCTTTTATCAAGCGCAGTATCACAGAAATTTTGCTTAATTTTTGAAAAAAAGACTAGAGTATCTTTAATATTCTCCAAACATTTTTGGCAAATTAATTTGTGTGTCTATCCAAAATGTTAATATTTTATTCACTTATTTACATAAACTAATATCTGGTTATTAATTAAGGAACACCACTCACTAGAGTCAGGAGCGATTCTTTCGTTGGCACTGAAGTTAACAAAAAATCATTTAACACAGTAGTGACGTCACAGTTGTAAATGTTAGCGCGCCCGCTAAAACTCGCGCGAGCGCACGCTCGCGTGTGTATAAATGAAAAATAGTAGGGAGCCCGCGTCCGCGCTCCGTCGCACGCGCCTGCGCTGCCCATACTATTTTTCGTTTATACACACGTGAGCGTGCGCCCGCGCGAGTTTTAGCGTTGGCCCTTAGAATTGCATGCTTCTCGAAAATTTTACATCTCAAGTTCATCATCTTGTTCTTGACGACTTTGAAAATAATACACTTAGTATTATCTTACATATTTGAACTAATATGAAAATCGGTGAATATATTGATCATTGTTGATATTATTGTTCGTCTATGTATACCCTTTTATGTTACTTATAGATATTCTCTTTCAGTTCTCAGCGGAAATACTGAATGGGCCAATAAGAGTCTTTGCGGGTGGCGACCACAGCTTTCTACTGGTAAACGACAAAAAGCCGGATTGGTCAGATTTCCGTGTACCTGACACTAAGAAGCAAATACTGACGTTAAACCTAGCGAAGCTGGCTGCGTGTCAGATGTTCAAAGATAATGATAGTGTTAATCAGGTTAGTTTCATTGATGCCTCGTTTCTTGTGCAAACGGACTGGACTGACTTACTAAAACATATTATTTATTAACTGACTGCTATTTGTCTCTTTCATAAGCACACATATTAATGTTTCTAACATACTATGGGGAACGTGAAGGAGCTAAATAGGTGGCAGCACATTTCAAGTCTTACATATTATAAAGTCGCATTTTTTCCCTCATGTCCCTTTGTTCCCTTTAATCTTTAAAACTACGCAACGGATTTTGATGCGGTTTTCTTTAATAGATAGAGCGATTTAAGAGGAAGGTTTTTAAGTATAATAACATTCATTAAATAGTGGAGAAATACTGTTATTGTTGGGGTTTCTAATGTAATGTCGTAAATAATTACATTTCTTTCCGCTTACATTGCAAACGCAGGCTGAACCCTACGAGATTTATCAAAATAATGTACCAAGTATGATAAGCCACCTGACGACCCGAAATCTTACCGGCCTATAACACTTCTACCATGTTTAGGTAAATTATTAGAACGTCTGGTTGTGCCC
Source organism: Cyaniris semiargus (assembly GCA_905187585.1). Classification (NCBI taxonomy): domain Eukaryota; kingdom Metazoa; phylum Arthropoda; class Insecta; order Lepidoptera; family Lycaenidae; genus Cyaniris; species Cyaniris semiargus. The sequence goes on from LR994551.1 coordinate 4,369,413, forward strand.
CGCCTTCTACCTGGCGGGCTGAAGTTTAATAAACAGCAATTTGGATTTACCGTCGGAAAATCGACAATCGATGCGGCAATCGAAGTGAGAAAAATAGTGAACTCATCTGAATGTAATTACGTGGTAGGTATATCTTTGGATATCGCAGGGGCTTTTGATAATACCTGGTGGCCGATGCTACTACTAAAGCTACGGAACAGAGGATGCTACCGAAATATTTATTATTTACTACAATCGTATTTCCGTTACGCCGTTATTAAACTACGACTCGGTCACTACATCTATATCAAAGATCTAACCCGCGGCTGCCCACAGGGGTCGGTGCTATTGTCATACCTGTGGAATATAAGTTTTGACGATTTGCTGTGTATTCCTTTTACCGCCTCTCTGTTATCTGGTAGGCTATGCTGACGACGGGTTCCTCATTGTTGAAGGAAATACCCGAACTGAGATAGAGATCAAAGCTAACAAGTGCCTAAGCGTAATTGCAAGTTGGGGTCACAGAAATCGTCTGGAATTTGCGGCACACAAAACTTATCAAATTCTTTTAAAAGGCTCTCTTATCAACTCCTCGCATTAAACTTAACGAAACAAGTGTCAAACGTAAACAGTCACTCTGTTATCTTGGACTGATTTTAGAAAATAAATTCACGTTCTTAGAACATATCATACAAACGGGTGAGAAAGCAAAAATAAATTTCTATAGTTTTACTAAAATATCGACATCTACATGGGGTCTCTCGTTCAAAACGTTAAAAACTATATATACAGCCACGTACTTAGGCAGAATATGCTACGGCTCGCCGGTCTGGGCAGATAGGGCTACGATTGGCGCAGCCCGGCGTAAACTTTTACAAAGCCAACGTCTCGCATTAATATTCCTATGAAAGGCATATAGAACGGTCAGTACTGAAGCACTTCCTGTCCTGTCGGGTGTTTTGCCTGTAGACTTGGAAATACAGCGCCGAGCTGCTTTATATTACAAAAATAAAAAAATTATGACCCCAGATTTCTTAAGCATGAGAGACAGAAATAAGGTGAATAGATTGTTTGAACCACTAGACATTACACTACAAAATCTTTTATCCGAGTGGCAGGATCGGTGGGATAACTCGATTAAAGGTCGGCACCTGTACAATTTCTTTCCTTCAGTTCGCGAACGACTCGCCATGCATTGGATAAAAATAGATCATTGCGTTGCACAATTCCTAACTGGTCACGGAAATTTTAAAGCTAAACTTCATAGATTCAAGTTAGTTCCATCTCCTCTTTGCGAGTGCTCGACCGAAGACAGCCCGCAAGAACAAACTGCTCATCACATACTCTGGGAGTGCGGTCTCTGGCATGAGGAAAGAACCGATTTATTAAACAGCCTCCAATGTGTCTCTGGAGTCGTATATTACGATGACCTCGTAGGCAGCGCAAAGAATTTCCGTGCTTTCAAACGTTTTTGTCATAAATTCTATTGGAAACAATCGAACACCAGTTTGCCATTATAAATAAATGTCTTTTTTTTTTATGAAGTAGGCATATTATATTAAGCATAATTTTTTTTTCCCGTGGTGCTTCCCCCTTTTGTTCGGACATCAATGTCATTACAATTTTGGCTGTCTCCCGCTTTGCTTGGGGAGGGAAATTGGATATCTCCTACTCCTACATTTCTTCTGATTAATTTCGTTGCGGGTCCCAAGACAGATTTAGCTTGTCCCTCGGGCATCCCTGAGATCATATCAAAGGGTTTTCGTGGTTTCCTGCCGACACAGGCGTTGCAGTGGTGGGAATGTGTGGTGGGCCTTTTGCCCGTTTAAAAAAAAAATGTACCAAGTATGGTACACAATGAAAAGGTGTACAGAAAACTCCGCAATGGTATAATATGTCTATCTCTTATGGATATCCCACAATAACATTTTTTTGTCATTAACTTTTTACGACAAATAATGGCTAATTTTCGAAGCAATTTTAATAAATACAGAATTAATCCTTATCCTATTAAATACCTTAAATACATTGTTGATTTCATGTAGATCTATATGGCCCTTTACAGCATATGATTTAAATGAATAGTTTCGAAGATATTACAGATTTAAAAATTGCGGGACGTAGCTTTTGCGGCGATACCGACCAATGCGGGCCACGGGTAGTAATGAATATAAATCAAAACTACTGAATCGATTTTAATCATTTTTTCAGTGAGTGACATACGATATATATTTTATACCCGTGCGAAGCCGGGGCGGGTCGCTAGTAAATAATAAAGTACAAGTTTTTAGACGCTAGTAAGTAGCACTTCGTATAAAAGAACGTGTAGAAACTATAGATGGCAGCACATGTCATGTTCCCTTTAATAATATTATTTTTGCAAAAGTGAAAGAGACAAATAACAATTGAATACTCATACCCTAACCACCTTTTAATTTTCCTTTGCAGGATTTATTAGCATACTTAGAAGTAGTATTCAGCTCAATAGCGTGTATAAATGGTTCGTTCCTACTGGCTCACAATGCTCATTTCGGCTGTAACACTAAAGTCCCCGGTGTGGACTTGAAGCGGGCGGAGGAGGCTTTCACGTTGATAAGTAGATTTGAGAACACATCCATACGGGAACTTGTAAGTATAAACGTGGGAGTGAAACAGAACGACGTAAGAGTGAGATGGAACAATGAGGAAAGAGAGTAATTTCATGGGTAAATTTAATACAGATTTTATTGCTAGATGTTTATCGCAACTTCAATACGTCGAAATTAATTTATCGCACGATAATTATTATTGTGCTTTTTTTTCGGGATGAAAATTGTCTTTTCTCGGGATTTAATAAAGAGTCCTTATATCAAATTTCATCGAAATTGGATTATTGGATATTCGCATTTTGCTAAAGTCTCTCGGATTTTGCGCAAGTAAATGACAGCTGATGTATAAAAACGACGAAACTGAAATTCATTGTTCTCCATCGTAATCACTTTCAATTTGTTTGTTTGTAACTATTGTCATTATCTTTCCAGATATTTAGCAATTTAACAGAGAACATAATAAAGAAGGCGAAGGCGTCGATGCCCGATGTAGAAGCGCTAAGAATGTTCCTAATACTACCGCTATATCACGAAATGAGAAATCCAAGGCGGCATCCTGAATTACAGGTAGGCTATTTTTACAATCTAAATTAAAACCTTGTTGCAATGTCAAGATAATACTGATTTTATTTAATTTATATGCGTTTACTGCGTTTAAATATTTTATTTTGATCTAAATGTAGACAATGCACGGACGGCTATACCACCAATTTTAATATCACGTAGTTATTAACTGCTCAATAAAGAAATACAGTAAACATTTTACATTTTAACTTTCTTACTCGCGTTTAAATATTATGCTACCTCGTTTGCACAGGTACGTAAAGTTGTTTTGTGCACGTAAAAAGACTAGGACACTTATACAATACGCGTGCAGTAATTATGACAGCGTAGCTAGATGTAAAAAAAAACAAAATTTGATTTATAAAAGAATCGCAACCGAAAGTTTTAATATTTTACTTTGGACTGAACTCTATTATGGATGAATTGTGACAAAAAATGTTCCTTAACCCCATTTTTAAAAACGTACGAGGACTGAGCACGTCTCAAAGATGTGCGTAATTTGTTCCACAGACTGCAGCACGAGCTGTAAACGAGGAGTCATAAAATTTTGTATTACGAGTGGGTGGTATTAATGACATATTAGAGTTTCGAAATGTTTTAACATTGTCATCTAAAAATGTAAACCTTTCTTTTAAGTAGGGTGGTGTCTTAGGGTCATATAAAATACTGTATAAACACGACAGTATATGAGCATTCCGCCGAAGTCGGATTGGCAGCCACTTGAGTTTGACACGAAATTGGGAAACGTGATCATACTTTCGCAAACCGAAAATAAATCGTATGCAGAGGTTTTGGAGGCACTCAAGTTTATTTAGCTGCTCCTCTGCAATATTTGTGAAACATGTCAGCGTAATCGAGTATGGCCAATATGAGCGACTCTGCAAGCAGGATCTTAGTCGGGATCGGCAAAAAATTCTGGAAACGCCTCAACGCACTCCACGCACCAAAATTTCTTTTACTGGTCTCACTAATGTGCTTGTTCCAAGACAACGTTGAGTCAAGATGAATCCCAAGATTTTTAACAGTTTGCGAGAAAGGAATAATTTTACCATCAACCATTACAGGACAAAGGTTATGAACTTGAGCCCGTGTTAGAAGCCCTGGACTGCCAACGATAATTGTTTGAGATTTGACAGGATTTGTAACCAGTCCACGAGACTTACATCAAGCGCAGATACTTTTAAGGTCTTCATTAGTTCTTGCAATATCTATTGTGTCTGTAATTCCCACGATCGAGGTATTAATTTTATTACATTTAACGTGTAGACGTAACGTAGTGTAACGTGTAACGTGTTAAGTTAACGTGGGAGAGCCATGCTTCGGCACGAATGGGCCGGCTCGACCGGAGAAATACCACGGGCTCACAGAAAACCGGCGTGAAACAGCGCTAGCTCTCCCCTATTTCCTTTCCTACCCTCCCCTATTCCCTTCCCTACCCTCCCCTACCATATTACCCTATTCCCTCTTAAAAGGCCGGCAACGCACCTGCATCTCTTCTGATGCTGCGAGTGTCCATGGGCGACGGAAGTTGCTTTCCATCAGGTGACCCGTTTGCTCGTTTGCCCCCTTATTTCATAAAAAAAAAAATTATTACTTTTGCTCTCAGGGTCCATTCGCCGAGGCGTTCAACAGACTATCGACGCAGGGTTCCCGTATAGTGCAGACCTGGTGGGAGGCTCAGAGCGCGGAGTACTTTGAGATGCTGGTGGACATATTCAAGAGTGTGATAGTGTATGAACTGATGCAGCCTAGTGTACAGACTCATAAGGTAAATGTTGAAAATTGATTAGAATTTCATTTCGCGTCAAACCTTATATATTCGTATTCTCTCCTATAAGGCCGGCAATGTTGCGAACTGAGGTTGCGAATGTCCATGGGCGATGGTAGTTGCTTTCCTTCAAGTGGCCCGTTTGCTCGTTTGTCCCCTAATTTTATGAAAAAAGAATAATATATTAGTATAACATGTATTGAAATATTGTTATGTTTTCAAATATTGGATTTGTAACATGAGGAATGTTTAAAAACTTCCACTGATGCTTTATTCAGAATATTTACACATTTTGATTATGTTGACAATTAGTCTGAATATATTTTTAAAAGTGCCCCAAATATTCTATTCTAATTCAGCATTAACATTGATTATGATAAAGTCTTGAAGTATCAAAACAATAAAAGGGAATACTCTCATGAAATGTCAAAACTCAAACCACTCAAAGTCAAAAATGCTCTGATTGGTCATTTGAAAAATTGTTGTTTGACGTATGTTTCAAGCACATATGACATAAGAATATTACTTGCTTTTTGAAAAGTTCCAGACAAAAGCGAAGCTACATTCATGTCGGAAGAAAATGGCAGAATTAGAGTACTCCTTTAAAAGTTCTTCTAAAGCTTGAGTGAAGACAATTTGAAACAGGCCCTAAAAATGATGTAAATGTATTTTAAATTGAATTTTTTCTCTATTTCAGAAATTACAATTTAGTAGAAGTGTATTGCAAATATTAAATTCACTGACACAACTAAACAGGATAAACTTTTCCAATCCAAAAAAACCTAAAATACCAGCGGAGTGTTTCTACATAGATGATCTGAGCAATCGCGTGGACATCGCTTCTGATTATATCAACTGGCTCTCGGATAATAATGTAAGTAGTTTTTTGTAAGGATGGTGCTCGACCAGCTTTAGTTTTAGAAATAATAACATAATTATTGCGAAAGGGAGATGTACAGCTTGGCATAAAAGAGTGCGTTTTAAATGATGGCGCTTTTCTTTTGTAAATTTACTAGTGTTGACAAGTACTGTAATGTTGCCAAAAATAAAAACTTTTAGTTTCATCTGTCATCGCGCCAGACTCTTTTTTGCCAAGCTGTACTAGTTCAAGTAACAGTAACATTCATTTTGCGATGACAACGCTAAGATTATTATAAAAATACAAATACAAATCTTTAATTGTCATAAATGAATTTACAATATTTTAAAGTGGCAGTCCCCCAAACTAGGCGCAGCCTGTGCTATGGGGGAATTTTTACCGAATTACAATAAAATAAAATGAGTACGGCTAAACAAACATAAATAAAAAAATTAACATAAATATTCTGAGAATTACTAATCTTAATACAAGCCCATACAATAAAAGCCCAGTCGATTGATCGTGATTGATATTGTCTTGACTTATATCTGCTCATAAATATATTTTTTCTGATGCCATTGGTAATTTTTTTTTTAATTTTTCAGTCATCATCAGTCCACCTCTGCAACTACGCGTTTCTATTCGACGTGCAGTGCAAGTCGCTCCTGCTGAAAATAGACCAGCAGATACAAATGCAAATGGCGGTCTCCCGAGCGGCGTCAGCGTTACTCACACGTATAATGTTCGACCCCACTTACGAGCACACGGGCGCCAGCGAACAGTTCCTGCATCTGAGAGTGGCGAGAGACCACATATTGAGGGACACGATGACGCAGATTAGTGCGCATGATTCGTCACAGCTGAAGAAGCCTTTACGGGTAAGCTAATGTTAATATAGTGTTGTGTATAAATGTAGGAGTTTTGGGATATAAGAACAAGTGGACGTTTGGGTAACGGTTTTTTGATAATTGTAGATTTTCCTTAGAAATTATACTTTATGCTATAGTTCAAAGGATTTAATGGTCTTACGGCTTACCATGCTGGCAATTTGTCTTCTGGGATCCACAAATCGTCAGTGTGATAAAAACCTAAGATGTATCCCTAGTATTTTTCTTAGACGTTCATTTAGTTATGCATTGCTAAAAATTGTTAAAACATGTTATGTTTTAACATTTTTAGGGTCGTACTCAAAGAGTAAAAACGGGACCCTATTACTGAGACTTCGATGTCTGTCCGTCTGTCTCCAGGCTGTAACTCAAGAACCGCTATAGCTAGACTTCTGAAATTTTCACATATTTTGTATTTCTGTTGCCGCTATTACAATAAATACTAAAAACGCAATAATATTAATTTTTAAGGGGGGGCTCCCATACAACAAACGTGATTTTTTTAGGTTTTTTCGCTCGTAATCAATAATGGTAACAGCTAGGCTCTTGAAATTTTCACAAAATCCTTAATTATATTTGTACTTTAATAATTAATAATAAAATTTTAATTAAGTAAATATTTAAGGTGGGCTCCCATACAAGAAACACAATTTTTTGCCTACTTTCGCTCTATACGAGTACGTAACCCTTCGTGCGCGAGTCCGACTCGCACTTAGCCGATTTTTATATAATTTTAATGGTACCAACGCTTGTTTAGTTAATAATATCTCTATAAATTTAATAATGTTATATATCTCTCTTTGTCTTCTTAAAAGGGAAGGCATGATTAGGCTAAATTGCACTGAATCTTTAATTTCCTTAAACTGGTATTAGATAGACATAAACTACAACTACGTTATAATTTTCAGGTAGAATTTGTCGGCGAGGAAGCTGAAGACGCGGGTGGAGTGCGGAAGGAATTCTTCTTCTTACTACTGAAGGAGATATTCGATCCTGTGTACGGCATGTTTAAGCAGTCGGAGGAGACCAACATGATTTGGTTTTCGAATAATCCCTTCGAGGATGACGTCATGTATTATTTGATTGGTAAGAAAAAAGATTGAAAAATCGCTCGCTATTGTAACCCTTCGCTTAAGGGCCAACCCACACGTACCAAGTAGTATGTGTGGGTTGGCCCTAATAGTTTGTCGTGCTGCATAATATAAACGCGATGAAAACGCGGCAGTCACATTTGGACTAAACGTACGTATCACGTAGTTTAAGCGTGAAAAGGCAACAGATATACTTTTGCGCTACTTTCCTTATAATTCTACCTTAAGGTGAAGAATTTCATTGATTTAATCAAAAAACTATTTTCGTGTTGTTGTTGTATAGTATATTTATCGAGGAAAGCTTTAGGCTAGTTATATGTTATAATGCTGCGCTGTGTGGAAAATTTTGTTAAATCCGGGAAAATTATTCATCTTCGTTATTATATTGTGTTGATGATTAATGTATTGCTTATGTTAAATTCCTGCCTCTTTCATGAACATTAAACACAAATTTTTAGTGTCCTTATTCTTTTATAACTTTTCAGGTGCAATATTCGGTCTAGCGATATACAACTCCATAATAATCTACGTGCCGTTCCCGCTTGTGTTGTACAAGAAGATCCTGGGTGAGGCGGTAATGTTGGACGACCTGTCTGACTTGTACCCCACGCTGGCGAATAGTCTTCGTAGCCTGTTGGAGTATTCCGAGAATGATGTTGAAGATGTAAGTCATAGATTAAGATCTAATTTCACCAACGTCTGTTACCGGCCGCCTAGACGAGCAATTTTATTGTCAATATCACGCTTCCATTTTATTGAACACAGTAAAATTGCTCGTCTAGGCGGCATGTCGTCTCTTTCATTCATATGAAAAACGAAAGAGGTAACGTGATACTAATTCGAGCATTAACTTTAACAGTCGTTGACGAAATTGGGACTTAGTAGCAATACAATAAGCTACACTGTAAATATATAATATATATACCAGGGCTTCCCAAACTGTGCTTCTTGTGCATCCCCGGTTTCAGAAGCTTTGCTCAGAAAAGCAAGCGCAGCCTTCACATTAGCCAGCCTTGCTGGCTTTAATATCTTTCATAAATATATCTTTTAATTTTTATGCTTATGTTTTGATTTGGTCATTATTTCCTAATAAAAATATAAATATCCAAATAGTGTTTATATGAGTTATTATATAAACACTATTTGGATATTTATATTTTTGCTGCTATGTTTCTAAAATTAGAAAGTATTTTTGGGGGCTGGGTTGAGGGGCGTCGTAAAGAAATGGCAAAGTCCCAAGGGCGTCACAGTACAATTAAGTTTTGAAGCACTGCGCTATACAATGTTCTCGTTTGACGAGAACAAAACATTGTATTGCGTATCCTTTGTATAAATGTTTTTACTAGCAAGAGTTATACATAAGTCATTGCGTGATAAGTGACGACCAAAACGACCCAATCTTTGAGGACTACACATGCTACACCTACACGCCTGGGTCGTTATAATATTAGTGCAAAAAGAGATTGAACGGGTGACGAAAGGATGCAGTTACGATCCGGATATAATCCTGATATTCATCTTTTATTAGAATTATTCGAATTCATTTGTTTTTTCAAAAAACTTTAACAGATGATTACATTGTCATTGTCTCTTAATACGTATGCAAAGTTTCGAATTAATTAGACTCAGTAGTCTAATTAATTCGAAACTTTGCATACATATTAAGAGACAATTTTATTTTTGAAACAACTTTTACCAACACAATTTTTACCTAACTACAGTTAGTTAGGTAAAAATTGTGCTCAAAGTTTCCGTTACATACATACAGCGCAAGCTTATAAAAGCATGTTAAAAAAAGATGGCTAAAATGGCCATTGATGTTTATAAGTGCCCAAAACGTCCGAGGATTTTCCCATCTATTTAGATAAGTGGCCATGACCGCGAAAATGCTCGGTCGTTTACCGATTTACAACGAGAAACATGATTTTAACATAAACACCCTAATTTTCTTCTTCGCAGGTGTTCGGTCTATGTTTCGCCGTCAACATGGAGGTATTCGGCGAGATACAGGTGCACCCGCTGAAAGAGGACGGTGAGAATATACCCGTCTCGCTCGAGAACAAGGCCGAATACGCCGACTTGTACGTCAACTTCCTGCTCAATAAGTCCGTCGAGAATCAGTTTAAGGCGTTCAATCAGGGTTTCCAAAAGGTAAATAGATACTATAGTACGGGAGCCCTAGAACAAATTTCTTTTTTATTACTATCAAGCTAATTTCTTGTGAGTAGCTTCATTTTGATAAGACGAACAACATTTTTATATGCAAAAAATCTTGAAAGTGGTAGCTAACAGAAATAGAAAGGATTTCATACTTTGATTTGATGGTCCTAAAATATGGATTGTTCTATTTGTAGGACAATGTTACTCTTAAATTATATAACTATTAACCTATCAATATACAAAAAATCAGCTTGTTAGGGTTCCGTTTTAGGGTTCAGTTATAGTCAACCGAGTTTTTTGATTACAGAACCCTATAACGGAACCCCAACGAGCTGATTTTTCGAGATTTTTTGCAAATAAAAATGTTGTTCGTCTTATCAATATGAAGCTACTCACAAAAAATTTGCTTGATAGTCATAAAAAAAAAATCTCCCGTACTACTGGAGTTTTTTTTTTTCTGGGGCTCCCGTACTACTATGTATTATGTAATAACAATTAACATATTATATTTTAGCATATATAATATTATAAATGCGAAAGTGTGTCCGTCTGTCTGTCACCTCTTCCAAAAAGCGCCTAAACCGCTAAACGGATTTTGCAGAAATACTTTGAGACCAGGGAAAGGACAAAGGATACTTTTTATCTCATAAAAATGTACGGTTCCCGCGCGCGATAAACGAATTTTGGCGCAACGGAGTTGCGGGCGTCATCTAGTTACTTAAGAGGAGACACTAGGAACGTTTTTCCATACAAACGTTGTCCCCTGTTTCCTTCCTGGATAAGGCTGCGTTTCCACCAGAGATGTGTTGCGAGGAATGTGTTTTTGAGAACCAATAGAATCGCTTCATTGACGTGGGCTTGCCGTGACCTCTCAGCGCAGCGATTCTATTGGAACTTAAAAACACATTCCTCGCAAGTCGCAACACATCTCTGGTGGAAACGCAGCCTAATGCCGGTAGAATTATAATTTTTTCCTGAATATAATATATGGCCACTATTAGCATGTCCCTATGTTTTCTTTCTTTTCATAATAAACCCAGAAAAATTGCCACATTTTCCGCTGTATTCAAACATCCAGAAAACAAATTTGGCTAGATTATACAAAAAAAAAAAAGAATTTAATGAAAAAAGTACTTAAATTGGTTAAGTTTTGGAGAAGAAATCAGGGGACAACGAATTGTTGATTTTCTGTTCAGAATTTTCAATTCAAGCTGTAGTTGTCTCTATCGCGCTCTGCGGGGGGAGGCTTGAGGTTAGGGAGACAGCAATAGATTTTACAAATACTTGTTTTTCATTTCTCTAGCCCTTGGTGTATCCTCTTAATATTTTTACGTTCCATCCGTGCTAAAAAGTCGTGTACTTACAGTCCTTTTTAAACTCAATTTATTGAGAAACTGTTATAATAAGACAGACTTCTGAAAACAACGGCTACTGACAGTCAAATAATAGACAGTCGTTCTGTGAGTCCATTGAAGTCTAATCAACAGGCTCGTTCACAATTTCCGTTCGATTCGGACTTGGTAGCTTACCGCGTTGTTATTGTGCGGTTATTGGCAGGGAAGTTGTCAAATCCGCTTCTAATTTCCTATAGTGAATCAAACTCCAGTAGCCCTAGCACGGCGACCAGTAGAAATGCGAAAGTATAGACAAACTGTGGACATTAACTTAAAATGCCACTTTATGACAGACTACAGTATATGTCATAAAGGTTTTTAGGACTATAGTCTGTCATGAAGTGACATTTTAATTGAATTTTTCGGAACGAAAAAAGATCGGAACGGCACCTTAAGTTTATCTCCACAGTTTTTGACTACAATCTGTCATAAAGTGGCATTTTAATTGAATTTTTCGTAATGAAAAAAGATCGGAACGGCATCTTAAGTTTATCTCCACAGTTTGTCTATACTTTCGCATTTCCACTGGTCGCCGTGCTAGGGCGGCTGGTAAACAAAACATCTGCTCGGTGCGTATTATAATACTCAGCGCAGTAATGCCACCAAAAGCTGAAAGAAGTCTAAGATTCACAATACGTAATTATATACGAATCCGACAACTTTTACGCACGATAGTCAATAAACACTCGCTGTGTTGACGTTAAAGAGTTAATAACCGGACTTTTAAATCCAAGCCGGACGGGTACTGATAATTAATGCGCTTGTCATGTAAAAACCGTAATTTACTAGTAACTTATACTGTAATTTGTTCATTTTAAATCAATCTAATATATTAAAGTCAATGTCACAGTGTTTGTGCGCGAACTCCTCCAAAACGGCTCAACCGAAATTTTGTATGTACCATCGAGGAAATTTATTCCTAGGCAGTTGACAGGCCAACAGGGGTCTTCGGAGTTTGGTCGCGTTAAGTCAAACCCAGCCGATAGAGGCCAATTAACGTTAAATGGACATGATCCGCCCAAATGACGTCGGTCTGTCAACTGCCAAGGAATCAATTTCCTCGGGTATACATTCATTAGGTCTGAGAATAGGTTTTTATCTACTTTTTATATTGATACTATAAATAATTTATATGGCAAAACAACGTTTGCCGGGTCAGCTAGTTAAACAATAGATTAAACTTCCACTGTGTCGTCCCAGGTGTGCGGCGGTCGCATAATCAAGCTGTTCCGGTCGCACGAGCTGCAGGCGGTGGTCATCGGCAACGAGCGCTACGACTGGGACGTGTTCGAGGCCAATGCCGAGTACAAGGAGGGATACGAGCGGAATGATCAGACCGTCAGGTACTATCAGAGAAGTTGATTCATAGGCAGATGGCAGACCTTTGTGATTTGGTCGCGTTACGTAAAACCTAGTCGACAGATTACTACCAACATTGAATTGACATAATCCGACCAAATGATGTAGGTCCGTCAACTGCCTATGAATCAATTTCTTCGATGTTACATTACACAGTCTCATTATATTATTATAATACTAAATCTTGTCCGCAACTTTGTAGCAATAAAGTTAGTTTATAGTGCGAAACCCGTACATTTTTCCGGGACAAAAACCATCCAATTCTTTATTGGGGCTTAAAATATCTGTATACAAAATTTAATCAAAACCATTTAGATGTTTAGCTTAGTTTTATACCGTGTACGCACACCTAAGGTACGTGCACGTATGCGCATAAAAAGAGCACGCACTTTTACGCACACGTATAAAATATATAGTACGGGAGCCCTAGCCCTACCAAGTTTTGTTGATTACAGAACCCTATAACGGAACCCTAACGAGCTGATTTTTTGTATGTTGATAAGTTGTTAGTTATATAATTTAAGAGCCACATTGTCCTACAAATAAAACAGTCCATATTTTAGGACTATCAATTTAAAGTATGAAATCCTTTCTATCTCTGTTAGCTACCATTTTAGAGATTTTTCGCAAATTAAAATGTTGTTCGTCTTATCAAAATGAAGCTACTCACAAAAAATCAGCTTGATAGTAATAAAAAAAATTTGTTCTAGGGCTCCCGTACTAATACAAAACTAAGTGTCTAAACACATCATGCCGAAGTTCCGCGGCGGAAGTTCAGCATGATTCCGCCTGCAATGTACTTTAAATTACCGATGACACACCATGCCGAAATTACATCGCGTTATATTGTATGCGTTTGACATTGCTGACGTAATCATGCCGAACTTCCGCGGCGGAACTTCGGCATGGTGTGTTTCGACACTAAAAATCGTCATTTCAGATGGTTCTGGGAGGTGTTCCACGAGCTGCCTCTAGAGGATAAGAAGAAGTTCCTGCTGTTCCTCACCGGTAGCGACAGAGTACCCATACGCGGCATGGCCGATATTAAGGTATGTAGTACGTCTTTTAATTGACATAAAACTAGAATAAAATCGGTCCACCGGTTTGGATAAAACGATGCGACGGATAGACACACACACTGAGAAACAGACAAACAGACAGACAGACAGACGAACACGTTACACCCCTCTTTTTTGCCGGGGATTAAAAAAACATACAGTACTTGTACGCTCCATATAGCAATTAGTTTTGTCCGTAGTTTAAAATGGCAAATAGGTATAAATCATAGACTCCGGCTTCTTCCGCGTAAATATTCCCAAGTTAAGACTCCTTCCCAGAGTGGCAGGCACTAAACTACCAATTTTACCAAATTAAAAACAGTAACAAATGTCCACTGTCCGTACATACAAACAACTTATTTTATTCCAGATCCGCATTCAACCAGTAGCCGACGAGCGTTTCTTCCCAGTTGCTCACACGTGTTTCAATCTACTGGACCTGCCGAGATACCGCACTAAGGAGAGACTAAAGTACCATTTACTACAGGCCATACAACAGAACATGGGCTTCTCGCTCGTTTGATCGTATATAGACAGGTAGAGGTCGCGCACAACTTTGAGATTGCTTAGCAAAAATGGAAGGCGAAGATGAAATGTTCAATTTTAATGCGACATATACACTCAGCTCTGTTGCGCTGAGAAGTGAGCAGGGAAGTGGGCATCGCGTGTGTGTAAATATGTCACTCGCGCTCCCACTCGTCATGCCTCAAGTGTATAGAAGGATGAGTGTAAACACTCACCCGTTACTGCTGTAGAAGTATTCGGGGAAAATTTTCCGTCAGCGGCATGAGCAGCGGCAGTGGCTGAATGTAAACGGCCCATTAGGTCTCTGGTGGGGTGAGGGGTGAGCGGGGACACGCCTATTGGTAGATTGAGTTGGTTGTAGCGATGCCGATTGCTCCATCCGGTTTTGTCGAGCGATCCTTAAGTTGTGCGCTCCATTTACTAGCAAAAGCTAAATGACTGTTCCGTCATACGGATCTCAATCCAAACCGGTTGCCATAGACAAGTGAAAAAAATAGAAAAAACTTAGAAACTGTATTATATAAAACGTCTGTTTGGTGATGTGGCTAATATCTATACTCAATCACTGCATTTTATATAATTTTCAAATGTTTTGGGTCACTTGTCTGAGGTGCTATAAGACTTCATGTTTTTTCAAGATTAACATTTGAGTTTAGGTTCAGGGCTCAAGCAAAGAATTGTTTCTTTAATAGTCGAGTAAATTATAATATATATATAGTAAATTAAATTTAAAAAGTAAAAATATAGATCTTAACTTGTTTCCTTCAGCTGATTGTGGATGTCAGGGTATTTTCAATTACTTTGTAGTACAATTCATCATTGTATATTTTTTAACAATAATTAATCAATCGACTTTTTGTTCGAATATATTTTAGTAAAACTTGGATCTTAAATCGAGGCAAAAAACCACTAATTTCCAACATTCACAAAACTACTCATTTACAATTTCTTTTGCACTATGTTTTTTTTTTTAATATGCAATATTTTTTCATTATAATCCTACTGAGGATTTAAAAGCTTAGCAACGCACTTGCATGTTGATATCACCGCTGCGGATATCTTTAGGTGTCAGTCTCTTAGCGCTTACGAAAGGGCACATTATTATAACCAAAATGTTTTAGTTACATGATATTAAAATGTTTTATTTATTGTTTGCTATTTAATAATTATAAAATTACTCACTTGTTAGGCTAGTCGCACTTTTGTTTGCTTGTTAATATTATTAAAAATCCTAAAATTGTAAGTTGGAAACCCTATTTCCTAATCCCACGACGCGACGTCATAAAAACCCAACCTTTCTGAATTAATTTCCTTTGAAAACTAAATTTGACGATTGGTATTTGTTATATTTTTTATAGTGGCAAGCTTTTTAAATATATTTTTGTATGTAAAAAAAAAAGACAGGAAGTCCTTACAAAACGATTTTGGTGGTCAGTAGAAATAGATAATCCCTCTTAGGGTCAACCCACACGTACCACAACCACACCACGTCGCAACGACAAAATGCCGTCAAGCAGTGGTTACGTGTGAATGGTGTCGCTGCAGCTTTTTGTAGTTGCGTTATGGTACCGACAAAATGTCGACGTGGTTGCGTTGTCGCCAGTAGTTGCGATGTGGTTACGTACGAAAGCCAATGAAACGGAGAGGGGGAAGAGCGCGAGCGGTGTGCGCGCACTGTCATTTCATCGACGCAACGTTGAGGTTGCGATGTGGTCGGCCACTAGTTCGCTTGTGGTCGGTATCACACAAGTGGTCGACAACGACTGCAAAGTGTGGTACGTGTGAATATTCCAGTTCATTTACAATACGAAATATACGCCCGACCACGTGGTGTGGTTGTGGTGTGGTTGTGGTTGTCGTTGTGGTTGTGGTACGTCTGGGTTGGCCCTTAGACTGGCCATAGACAGACCGCAAGTTGCAGTCGGGACCGACTGCTCTAGAGCGGTCGCGTTGAAATTTGTACCGACCGCTCAAGAACTGCTCGAGCGGTCCGTGTATTGCGATTTGCAGATATAATATAAGAATAAGAATCATTTATTCAATTTTACGTAACAAAAAACACCACCATTATAAAATACACAAAAGAATAACAAAATATAATAATAAAAATAAAAATTAAACTTATAAATGGATTTAGTATGAAAACGCTGATCGCCGTGCGGCGACCGCACTTTGCAGTCGCTTTCAACTGTAAAATGCGGTCCGTCTATGGCCGGCCTTTAACTAATAAAGAAACTTATGCAGCGTACATCCGAGGTTCGCTATCATAGTCTGTCATGTGACTTTTCCAATATACTAGACAAGGACAACTAGGACACGACCGATAGTAATCGCTGTATAAATGATAAGTAAGGACCAATGAATATAATATATTCTGATGTTAGAGCTAAAGCGCAATACGACTATTTGCCGCGCGATTATTTTACCAACCGACAAAAATTCAAATATGATACGCTATAAGGTCTCATTTTGCTCTACGCCACTAAGGCCCGTATAAATAGTCAGTACTTAAGATGCGACCCGGTCTCAAGACGCGGTTCGGCTCTGTGATTGGTCAAATTTTGACAGTCAACCAATCACAGTGCCTGAACCGTATCTTGATACCGAGATGCATCTTGAGTACTGACTATTTATACGGGCCTTAGTGGCGTAGAGCAAAATGAGACCTTATAGCGTATCATGTCATAAAGTGACATTTTACTTGAATTTTTATAGGTCGGTAAAATAATCGCGCGGCAAATAGTCGTGCACGCTAGCTGCTACTGTATGTTTTGTAATGGCTGCGTGTTTTATAACTATTGTATGTGCATGGTTTGTGATGATTGTTATAAAGATATCATTGTTTTTGTTGACGATGTAAATATATAAATATTAGTGTTTCCTTGTCGATACTCCGTTTCGACATGCAATGCAAGCAGCGTTCAATATGCGGCTATAATGCTAGCAATTTAAATGCCTTTTAATTTGTCAAAAAATAATTACAATAGCATATTAATTTGGTAGGTTTTTGTTTACGTTAGATCAAAATGATTTGAAACGGAGTACAATTATAATTTTTGCATTTACTTTTACGAATTACAAAGTTTTGTAGCTAGAGAATTGGTTAAAAACAAAATTGTTGTGAAAAAAAAAAAAAAAAAAGATTTATAACACACGTCTTGTATTTAACCGAAGTTGTTTAAAATCACTTTGGGATTGTTATTTTTAATGTTATCTAACATTTTAACTAACTCAGCTTGGAATTAATAATTTTCTTATTGCATATATTATTATGCCATTTTAACTGTTTTGTTACGTATATATGTGTTCCCGATTTTAATAACTATTCTTTTTAATTAAAAAAAAATATGTAAAATAATAATGAAAACACTACACATTTATTACAATTATAATGTAATGTTGTTAATAATGTTAAATAATAATAATAATTATGTATACTTGTGAAATGTTATGTTGTTTAAAAAATGTTACTTAAACTCGAAACAATGAATTAATAAAGGGTTTTCCAATAGGGACTTGACAATTTTGAATTTAGTTTGTGGACGCACCCTTTCACTTAACATCGAACTGTCACTGTCAGTTTATTCATTAAACATAACATTTTCTTCGTGGTGAAGTACACGAACGAATAACGTCTGCAAATCTTAAAAAATTACTACAGAAATTCGGAGTCGGCGGCCGCTACTTTAAGAGCGTTAACTCCGATTTTCGATCGTAATTCTCGCCCTAGTAGACAGGCAGATTGGCCATGATTGTCGATTATTTTTGGCCCGAATTGGAAGATATGGACTTGGACAGCATGAGGCGCCACAAGTCACACAGCACACGTTACAATCGATTTATTGAAGAGTAAGTTTGATGAGCGTGTTATCTCATGAAATGGACCAGTCGATTGACCGCCTCGTATCACGTATGTGCGATTTAACGCCTCTTGATTTTTTTCCGAGTCATAGAAAATTGGGTTCAATAAATCGACTGCTGCAAACGTGCCATGGTGGCCATATGAGCGAAGTCGAGTTCCATTCAAAAATGTTTAGATTGTACTTCAACCCGATGGTAAAATTTTTGAAATATCTCAAATGGTATTCATTTTATTTTGAAAAAAAGTTGTCAAGTCCTTATTGGAAAACCCCTTATAATAAAAATAATGGCATTACATTTCATTTTACCATAATTTTAGTATTCAAGTATGTTTTGGCGTGTGGATGGAATTTTTTCATAGGGGCATGAATGCTCAATCATAATTCATAACTGTAATTGGTCACAATTTGCAATATTTAATAATTAGAATACATGTAAAATAATAATAATTTGATGTCATTGGTTTCTGGGTATAGGTGTATAACAGTTGTCTTTACAAGATCGGACCGAATCAGCTACTTACTTCTATCACCAAGCGCCAAAACATCCTTCGAGGGTCGTAATTGTAAATGTTGATGAAAAAATAGTAAAATCAATTAATATTTCATTTTACACACATTTCACAATTTATTTGATAAACCATTCAATTGTTTTGTATAAAGTTTATAAAATATTATTCATTAATATTTTAATGTAAAATAATAAATATGCGTTTATTCGCACCTACCGTCCAATAAAAAAATATTTTATATTTAAAAAATTGTGTCAGACACGAAAATAAAAACTAACCAACTTCATAATTGTTAAAACGTTGTAGAAAAATTGTAAAAGCTGTATTAAGTTTGACCATTTAATCATCGTTTATAAATATTTCTTAGAATAATGTTTTTCACTGTCAATATACTCATAGCACTGCGTAGACTGGATTAGAGAAATGGTTTTGTTATCGGAATAATTAATAGTTAAAAAGTTAAAACTTTGATCATAGCCATCATCTTCTTACGATAAACAAAAACCACTTCGTTTTGACCACTAAAAAAATGTATAGCTGACCCTGATCAAACTTTGACTTCTATGTTATCATATTTATTTTTACTAAAGATTAAGTTAATGTAGCTTAGCCTTCCAGTAGCGGGCCTATTGTAAATAATACCTGAGTTTTAATCTCAGCCAGTAAAATTACATTGGAGCTCTTTCCTACTTTGTGTAAGCTTATAATATTTCTTGCTGTAATTTACTGAATAAGATTAAAGATCAGAGTTTAAAGCACGGAGTCTTGGTATAAGAAGGACCAAATCTTGCAAATATGTTACATTGCTATAGATTAAATTATTATAAGGGATTGGTTTATCAATGTTTCTCAATAGATTGGCAGCTTTATTGTTACACGGCTCATCCAAGTGATAGGCATTTTCTGTCAAATAGCTCTTCTGACTAGTAATGGGTATTAATGCTATTTTCTATTAATTTTATCAACATGCTTATTTTGATGTCTTAGCATGTTACGAGCTATTGCTTTGCTATTTGCTAAAAACGCAACATCGTGAATTCATGGTTCGCATCGCACCGCTCGCATCGAGTATTATTTCGCATCGAGTGAAAAATAGCAATTCATTAACAGTTAGCGCCGCGGTGCGAAACAGCGCGGACGTGAATTATTTTTCATGATCGCAGACTATTGCTGCGCACGATAATATTAGCAATCGTATTTTTTAGCAAGTACGAATAATTTAATTATTGCTAATGGGCATTTAACAGTTAATTATTATTGCTAATGCTATTTTTACCAACACTACTTCTGACGTGTAAAACAAAGATAGTAACGGATAAGTTTTGTCTTATTCTTCGTTTAATAAACAGGCCGAAAGAGATTGTCTTTCTTATGCCAAGTCTCCATTGATCAGAGTTTAGTGTGGGTATCTGTGATACAACGCCATCTCTCGGTGACAATATGCTATTTTATATGGTGTTTACAAGAGCGCTGTACATAAGCATGTTAGCTTGGCTAGGTTGATTTTATCGAAGCATTTATGAACCATATCTGTCTATCTGATGTTACCCTGGTTTGTACCGATGCGTTAAATATAATATTTTCATAATTATATGTGTTTTATTTGTGTAGATGTTGGCTTGTGTAAACACATTCAGTGCCACTAACACACATTGTGTGTCCACACTAACCTTTATGTCCATGCCGCAAGCACGCCGGGCGTGCTCTCCGTTTTTCATCAATATCTCAAAGATAAGACAGTGTTTGTCACCGAAACGCTCAGAGCATAAACTTGGTGCCGTAAGGAATGAATTCTTAAGTGGTTCCAGGATCAAATTTTTTTTATGTCATCGAAAATTATTATGTAATGCTGCGAACATGCCAGGCGTGTTCATCTACACGAGTTCTCAACCTTTTATATTGTTTGGTCAATTTACAAAATTTTTAATGCGAATAATAAAATATACCTAGTGTATTTTTTATAATTTGAACACAAAAGATATATAATAAATTACATAAAACAGCACAAGCACTGGGTACGCCATGCCTGCCGTGATGCTTAAAAAAGCTGAAATACGTAAATATTGATAATACAATGTGCTATATACAGTGTGTAACAAAAATAAGTGATAATACTTTAGGGTGTGTACGTGTTCCTTGTAGAGAGTTCACTGTGAAAGTAGCAGCGCTGAAAGACCAAAATTTTTTTTCACTTTTGTATGGGCAAGGGCCCGAGCGTCATGAATTTCCCCATACAAAAGTGAAAAAAGTAATTGGTCTTTCAGCGCTGCTACTTTCACAGTGAACTCTCTACAAGGAACACGTACACACCCTAAAATATTGTCACTTATTTTTGTTACACCCTGTATAGGTATGCCATAAAGTAGGTACCAATAGGTACCGAATGATTTACAATTCATCACTAATCCACCATGTCACAATAAGTGCACTACAATTTTTTTACAAATTGAGATAAGAAATATGAGTTATCGGCTCACCTTCTACTTTTGGACGTTCTTTTGATGGGGGACTATCTGATTGCGTCGCATCATCATCATATTCCCTTGTTTCTAGCTCATATTTTCTATTCTCTAAAAATCATAAATAAGTAACCTAAGGTTGACATTCACTGATCAAATTACGATAAATACTTACCTCGGAATCTATTACAACACTTCAAAAATCAAAATATATCTGCAGTAACTCAAGGACAAATTTTTTACTATTTTTAACTAAGAAAAAAGGCTTTTTATAATTTTACCTCTTTACAGTGCCAGTGAACATGCCTAGCGTGCTACGTAATTTCATCCTGCAGTGACGAGAGCACACCTAGCATAGTTTGCGTTTTTTGTATGGCGGCATCGCTGGGAACTACTAGAAAATTGTGGTGGCATTGAATGTGTTAAGACACATATTTATTTATATCATTGCCTTGAGTTTCTCATATTTAAAGTTAAAGGTAGACCCTAAATATAATCAAAGGAGGAAGAGTCATTCGTTAATTAGGTGTAAATATAAAGAAACAATGAGAATTTAAACTTTTATTTAATTTATAGTATAAATTACAACGATATTAGAATTTGAATTTTAATTTTTATATACAAAATAATTTATTCGTGACTAGTTTAAGCCAATACGAAGCGTATCGCTGACGTAGAAGAAATGAGAGCTTATATTTCGTATATACAGTTAATAAGCGAAGCGTGAACGGCGGGGCCGCATTCGATAAATATTTAATGCTAACTTAATATAACTTAATTTACACCTCCCTCGGTACATGCTCGAAGACTTTAACGCCAAAAGTCTTTACAAGTACTTCCTCGACCAATGGCCAATGGGAAAGATTTTTGCCAAATTATCCCGCTAGATGTCGCGATTACTATGATCTGCTTTGCTTATCCGTGATTTTTTTTTGGTGACGTTACACCGGTGCGACAATAACATATTATTTTGATTTGTTATTTATATCTATGTAAATAAAAAACGGCTAAACTGATTTGGCTAATTTTAGTTTTGAAATATTCGTAGAAGTCCAGGGAAAGTATTTAGGAGGGAAGTGACACGAAGTTCACCGGATTATCTAGTGGATCATATAAAGCGCTCTCTGGTAACAAAATCTTCCCCTTTTTGTTTTTTTTAATGAGATGGAGTATGACAGGCGCTCGGCCTTCGGCGCGTCTAGTTTAGTAGGATGATCTGCCCGAGTGGTCCTCGAAGTGTTGTGTGCCGGGCGGCACGCGGTAGCTAGTGTAGTTATGGTTTAAAGCGTGCTGCTGGAAGAACGACGTGTAGTCCTTGTTCACCTAGAAATTAAAAAAAGTAAATTGAGATTTTTTTTAATGGTTAATAAGATTTTTGGTAAAAGATATAATCTAAGAGTAAACGTAAAAGATATAATCTAAGAGTGAACTGGAATTGAAATTTGGAGTCCGTAAAAAACCGGGCAAAAGAAACTGATCTAATACAAAAGTTGCAAATTGAAATACAGGCACCGATGGCCGTGTCTTCGACGTTCAGTTACAGTCTTTCGGATTCGGTCCTAATTTTTTGCAATACCTTAATATGTTTAACCCGGGTGATCTACTGTGAGTAGATATTTGTCTTTGTGTGCAAGAAAGCTAAGAAGAGTTATGGCAACACGTATTTATGAATTGTGGTAATCTATACAGCAGAAACTTCTAGAACTAAACTCATTAAAGATGTAGTAAGTGGATTTGTCTCCATGGGGTATTTTAAGATAATATAGTGTATTAGGAACAACCTAAGAATTTTAGTTCTAATCAGTCAAGCCTCAACTTTAGAGCCAATTAAAACACATCTACTACATGCACTAGGCCACTACGAAGAGAGAAGGTGCCTAGCGAAACTAGTAAGTGATCACTACTAAGCCTTGCAAAGTAACAAAATATAATAAAAACGATAAATAAGTTAGAAGAAATGTATGGGATATTCCGTAGCTTAGGGTCGTGTTCTGTGCTGATCGAATGGATAGGATCAAAATTTAATTTGCCTTCTCTCTTGTTTGTATCAGTATTTGCTTTCACTGCTAATTTGCTTAAAAATCTTCATATTTTTCGAACTATTAATATGATCTTTATAGAATATCAACTTCAGGGCCAGTTAAAACTGAAACGAGACAAGAATAGAGTCATCTCGCTCGGTGTTAACTGACCCCCACTCCCTATGTTTATCCCATCCATTTCCACCACTATCTTCGTCATCGTTTCAAATTGTACTTTGAGGCCTGTATAGGATAGGCTTGACAATTATAACACTCCACTTACTACGGGCATGTACCGGACACTATACAGGCTTACAGCTCGTTCATAGCTATTAGTTCAGCCAGCGACAATTGCCGCAGCTAGAACAGACAAGTCCACGTGAGCTAGGAAAATTTCCAGAAAAAACGCTCCAGAAAAAGATACATAATTTGATTTTGCGTAATTGTGTCCCAAAATGATCCAAAGAATAATTTATAGGGATACTCCGCGTAGGTTTTCATTTGTAATGAATAGGGATGAAAAGTCCTTCTCATAAAACGTATTTTTGTGGGTCGGTATGACGATCTTAATTAGGTTTTTGTAGGATAAAAATCGTGCTAGGAAATATGAGTATATACATAAGAGGTGCCTATTGTGTAAAATTTTCGCTAACCAGGTATCTAAACTTTTCGGAACTTGAGAAGACAATTTATAAACTTCCCCTGCTACCAGACCCCTACCTTGAAGTTCACCTATTTCTTCCAGTAGGTAGGTCTATATAGAAGAGAGATTCATCAATGCAACACCCTATTTCTCTTCACTATTTTTAGTAAGACAAAAGGTATTTAATCGGCAGTCAGCACAGACATAATATTAAGTATTATTGTGATTGACGATTTCGCTGATGACGTAGAGCTCTCGTATAGCTAAACTATTAGTATATTCACCCTGCGCGGCCTGCACGCTGGTCCCTTCGCCAGCATCCTCCTGGCCTCGTTCTCGGCCGCGACTGCCTCCTTCACCGACTGTGGGGGCCACTTCTGGTCTCCGCGCATGTTGACGCCGCCTGAAATATTGTTAAGTTGTCATTTATATTTTGTTTGTTTAGGTAAAGTGTGTATGGAAATTGGAGATTACCTAGCTGTAAATAAGGTTACCTTTAAAAATATTAATAACTAGATGTTGCCCGCAACTGCGTTGCGCCAAAATTCATTTGTCGCGCGGAAACCGTACATTTTTCTGGGTTAAAAAGTATCATATGTCCTTTCCCGGGACTTGAAGTATCTCTATACCAAATTTCAGCAAAATCGGTTTAGCGGTTTGGGCGTGAACAGACAGTTGGTAACAGACAGACAAACATACAGTCACACTTTCGCATTTACAAAATAAAAATAAATTAAAAAAAAAAAAACTAGGCCTTTGCATCCTTTGTGGATGATTTATACAGTATTTTCAGAGCGAAGTAACCACTCCGCAAATACTGTAGTGCCTGGGACAAGATTTTTAAATGACCGTATGATTGCCCAAGCACATACGGCATTCTCGCAACATATTCGGCCTAGTCCAGAGGAAAGAACTAGTCAATACGTTTGGGACCAACTAGGCGCGGGTTTCCTCACGATGTTTTCCTTCACCGTATGAGTGTCCGTATTATGTACTTGAGATCAGAAAATGTCTCATTGGTACACGCCTGCACCCGGGATCGAACCGGCACCATCTAGGAGTGCGAGCCCAAGGTCTACCCATTACGCCACGGACGCTACAATACTAGTATGGATGGTAAGTGCACTTTATTATATTATAATATCTACGTAATTTGGTCGGATTATGTCAAGCGCCCGGCCCAATAGTAGGTTCGCCACCTGCCTATGAATTGTCAATTGGCTAATCCAACCTTATTTCCTACTGCACTTATTTTTACTTAAACTTTAAAAAGTGGCTTATTATTGTTAAGCAATTAGCGAGTTGAGCTAAGAATACTCTTATATTTTAAACTTGCTCACAAATAACTCGGCATCCGGATTTCGGTTTATCCATAGGAAGCTACGACGCGACGGGCAGACATACAGACACGTTAAACTTAATATACTAATAATATACTTATAACCACCGTTTTTTCAGGGTTTAAAATACGTATAATCTAGTATACTAATATAATAAAGCGGAAGAGTTTGTTTGTTGTTTGAACGCGCTAATCTCAGGAACTACTGGTCCGATTTGAAAAATTCTTTCAGTGTTAGATAGCCCATTTATAAAGGAAGGCTATAGGCTATATATTTTTATCACGCTAAGAGTAATAGGAGCGAAGAAATAGAAGAAAATGTGGAAAAAACGGGGGAAATTATTTGAAAGGGCTTATCTCACGAACTACTAGAGCAATTTTTCTGTTATTTGGGTCAGATAAGAAGTAGACCACGTGAAGGATCATAGGCCTATTTTTTGTAAGCTGATTTGTCTGTGAAATATCTAATTTACGCGGGCGAAGCCGCGCGGAACGTCTAGTAATAATATAATTTCTCCTCGGAACACGAATGCTAAAAATATATTTTGACACATTTTTGTTTACGTTTGAATTAAGTGGGGCATGAGCAGGGTTTTAAAATGGTTTTAAATAAATATACGGCTATTTCGACGACCAAATATGTTAACACGACAGAACAGTTACTATTAATGTAAATTGAATGACTGCGTTATAAAATTATATCAACCTCAAATATTATGAGCTATAAATCACTACGCAACTGTTTATTGTTTTAGGATCGTTTAACTATCGATATACTATATACTATATACTATATAGTATAGTATACTATATAGAGGTATACTTAACTTTCGATAATAACTTATTTTAAATTAAAGGAAGGTTCTTGTTATGAATATGTACCTACTTACTTACAGTTACTTGCGAGTTTAGATATTATACTTAGGGCCTGTTTCACCACTTCCTGATAAGTGCCGGATAGGCTATCCACCACTTAACTTGACTTTATCCGACACTTTATCAGGAAGTGGTGAAACAGGCCCTTAATAAAACATAACTATGTCGGTAAAATTTTAGAGTGTTGATGTTTTTATTAGTCAAGGAGTAAAGCTTCAGAGTACTGTTGGTGGTAACTTAATAATTTAACATTAGTTAAATATTCCTAATAAGTTTAATTACTAATAAGCTGTTTTCGTTTTTTTCAATAAAATGAAATGCATGTTTTCGTACGTAGCTTCAGATTATAAAGCGCCATAGAAAAAGATAATAATAGGCCAAGTGCGAGTCGGACTCGCGCACGAAGGGTTCCGTACCGTTATAGAGCGAAAAAATTGTGTTTCTTGTATCGGAGCCCCCCTTAATTATTTATTTTATTTTAATTTTATTATTAAATATGAAAGTAAGAATATAATTAAGGATTTTGTGAATATTTCAAGTGCTTAACTGTTGTCATTATGGATTACGAGCAAAAAAAGCCAAAAAAATCACGTTTGTTGTTTGGGAGCCCCCCTTAAATATTAACTTTATTTTGTTTTTAGTATTTTTTGTTATAGCGGCAACTGATATACATAATCTGTGAAAATTTCAGAAGTCTAGCTAGAGCGGTTCTTGAGATACAGCCTGGAGACAGACAGACAAACAAACAGACAGACAGACAGACAGACGGACTGACAGACGGACAGACACACGGACAGACAGACGGACAAACAACGAAGTCTCAGTAATAGGGTACCGTTTTTACCCTTTGGGTACGGAACCCAAAAAGGCACTAACCACTATAGTCGCTGTTACTTCTCTGATGTTGTGTATAAGATTTATAAGGTTTAATAACGACGTTATAAATTCACAAGCCGCTACGACGTATAATAAATGGCGAACAGTAGCGAACCCTTACCACAATATAAATTGAAAATATTGAAGAAAGAATATAAACAACTAGATGACGCCCGCAAGTCTGTTGCGCTAAAACTCGTTTATCGCGCGGGAACCATACATGTTTCCGGGATAAAAAGTATCCTATGTCCTTTCCCGGGACTCAAAGTGTCTTCATGCCAAATTTCAGCAAAATCGGTTCATTGATTTAGGCGTGAAGAGGTAACAGACAGACAGAAGACACGAATAATAAAAACTAAGGAAACGTAACTCCCATACTAATACCGTTTTAAATTTGGTTCCTTTCGAACTGTCATGTAACGTCAGCCTGATACCGCTGAAGGCCACCTAAATATTGCAAATGTATTGAAATGTGTACCTATAGTATAGGAGGTAGCAACGTTTTCGAGAAAGTATTTCAGGTCGGCTGATTTTGTGATATGTCGTCATTCTTGCTCTTCTCGCTAGAGTCCGGGCGGTCTGGCTGCCGGTAGTGGTTGCGTTCATTAGTGCGCATTTCAATTATCCAGGTGATGCTATTAATATAAGGAACGCCTGATAAAAAGAAATGGCAATCTCTCGCTTCTGGCTCTTGTCATGTTAAAGGCCAGGCTTTAACAATTATTATTATTACTGTCGTAATTATTACGTTTGTGTTAAGCACTCCTTGTCCACTAAAATGATTTTAAAATCATTTAAGTATACAGTATGTATACCAAAATGATTTTAAAATCCAGGATTATAACCTGGACAAAAAGGTTGCGCATTTTCAGTTTAATGAACGCAACTACTACCGGCAGCCAGACCGCCCAGGCTGTAACCAGAAGAGCAAGAATGACGACATATCACAAAATCAGCCGACCTGAAATACTTTTTTTTCAAACGTTGCTACCTCCCGTACCAGGTACACAAGTATGGTAGAACATCACAAGTATTGTAGAACATGTTTTTGGGTTACTATTCCTTAGTTTTTATTATTCGTAGATGGACATATTATGGAAGTATGGAATATGGATGTATAAGCTGGTCAAAATGTCCTATTTTGCAGAATTGCAGAAGTATAAAATATAAATCAACTGATATAATTTTTTCAAGTATGTAAGTTGCTGCCATAATTATTATAAGAGTTGCTAATTATACATTCTGCTCAGTCTCAAACGCAGTTAATATCTATTTAATTTGTAGATTATGTGTTTGACTATAATTTAGCATTATTCCTTAAAATGTACTTAAAAGAATTAAGTGATTATTATTATTTATAAGTGCCTTTATCAGAATTCGCCTAAACCTCAAGTTTTTCTTGTATTCAATCTAAATAATTTTAACCCATCAACTCCCAAGCGGCACCCGGGTGCCGCAGAACAATTGAATATCTATTGTGTCTGCGATTCCCACGATGGAGGTATTAATTAATCGGTATAACCAACCATAAAAATATCTGAGATTCTTGACATATAGCATTTATGTTATATGGAGTACCATAACCAGACCAATCAAAAGCTCTAGTAAGAGTAATGTGAAAACATTAACCAATCAACAGCCTTGTTGAATAGGTACATAAACTCCTGTCGTAGAACCTCCAAATCCGGGCATAACACGGGTTTAATTTAGCATGCCAACTGCCGGATTAAATACTATTTTAAGTATCTACCTGCTTTATCCATACTATAATATTATAAATGCGAAAGTGTGTCTGTAGCTGTTACCTCTTTACGCCCAAACCGCTGAACCGATTTTGCCGAAATTTGGTATAGAAATACTTTGAGTCCCGAGAAAGGACATAGGATACTTTTTATCCCGAAAGAAATGTACGGTTCCCGCGCGATAAACGAATTTTGGCTCAACGCAG
This sequence comes from Cyaniris semiargus, assembly GCA_905187585.1. Classification (NCBI taxonomy): domain Eukaryota; kingdom Metazoa; phylum Arthropoda; class Insecta; order Lepidoptera; family Lycaenidae; genus Cyaniris; species Cyaniris semiargus. Next base: position 4,398,179 of record LR994551.1, read on the forward strand.
TTGCGGGCGTCATCTTGTTATTCATAATATTTTGTGTGTCTAATATATAATAATAATAATAATAATAATATCTATGGACGCTTCACACCACGTCAGTCTGGCCCCGTGCTAAGTACCTGAAGGACTTGTGTTACAGGTACCAGACAACGGAAATATATTTAATATACACATCCAGACCCGGGAACATTGAAAACTTTTTGTTCCGTCGGCGGGATTCGAACCCGCGACCCCCGGCTTGAGCTGCCACACACTCAACCAATTGAGCCACAGAGTCGTCAATATAGAATTTTAGTTTAATAAACTAAGCAAGACTACTAATATATTCTGTGACTAAGCTCACCTCCGTAGGACGCTGTAGCTGGTTGGCTGGCGAAGACTGGCGGTGGTTTCTGGTGCACCGGCGGTTGCGGGCGCAGCGTGATGGTTGTGGGCGGCGGTGAGAAGGGTTTCTGAGGGTAATCGTACTGCGGCGTGTACTGGGCCTCCGGGTACTGTGGCCTTTGCTGTGTGGGCTGGAAGGTTTAGTCAATTAAATAAAAAAAACAAAAAAAAAAACAGTGGCACTTCGCGCCAAGTTTTAAACACAGCCAAGCATTGTTGGGGCTTCCGGGTACGGTGGTCTTTGCTGTGTGGGCTGAAAGGTATATGGCAATTTAAAAAAAAAACCGGCCAAGTGCGAGTTGGACTCGCCCATGGAGGGGAACACACACACACATTTTAGCACTTTGGAAGAGTCTCTCTCGCAAACTATTCAGGTTAGAAAAAAATGAAATGAGAAACCTCAATATGATTTTTGAAGACCTATCCATAGATACCCCACACGCATAGGTTAGATGAAAAAAACATTTTTTTATTCAGTTGTACCTATGGGGACCCCTAAAATTTTTAATAATTCTTCCATTATTGTATCAAAATCTTAATGCGGTTCACAGACTACATCTACTTACCAAATTTCAATAGTATAGCTCTTATAGTTTCGGAGAAAAGTGGCTGTGACATACGGACGGACAGACAGAGACAGACAGACAGACAGACATAACGATCTATAAGGGTTCCATTTTTTGCCATTTGGCTACGAAACCCTAAAAAAGAAAAAAACAATGGCACTTCGCGCCAAGTTTTATATAGCCAAGCATGATTGTTGGGAGTGACCTACCAACGTCGGTCCCGGAAAACATGTTATTTCCAAGTTCGGTTAGGACAATGCAGGCTGATCACCTGATTGTCTGACAAGTAAGATGATCCATGCGTCGGATGGGCATGTAAAAAGTCGGTCCTGCGCCTGATCTTTCGCCAGTCGTGTCGGTCTTCCGTCCCACTGGGTTATGAGAGTAAAAGGAATAGAGAGTGCTCTTGTGTACTGCGCACACACTTGGGCACTATAAAATTACTCCTGCGTAACTGGCTTGGTTTCAATGAAACCGGCCACCGTCACCGAAACCGGTTTGGGAGTTATTATATAAATGAATCAAAGTTAACAATTAAAGCAAACACACACGAGTAACCGCTGGTAATAACTCCCATCATAAACAAGCGTTGTTTTTACGCCGTTTGTAGGTGCTCGTCTCACGCACTCGAGATCGCAATTTTCCGAGAAAATTTCCAGGTACATTAATGTTTGATATAAAACTTGATGTCTGTCCTCTATGTTTATTTAAACACTACGTTTATATCTCCTAAAGTTTTATGTCCCCATGCTGATGTACACGATTTTATAACACACACTGATGTTAGTTTTTCAATGATCATGATTCGTGAGAATTATTTGGTAATTCTATAATATGAAACTATTGAAGTATAATAATATAAAGGTCTTTTTACACTAAAGATCAGTTATTCACATGAAAACATTGTAATTCACACTACAACAATACTGATACAAATCGACATGCTACGGGGCATAGAGCACTGCGCATTTCGTATGTTTTAAGTATTTACCTACATACATCTTGTCTAAGGATAGTTAACAATAAATTACTGTACATTCCCGCCACATACATTATTTGAGACAACAACTTAATTCATTTGTCACATATAAAACAATTGAAAAATAAGCGTAATATTTATTATCTTCCTCTCAATAAAAAATAAAAGGCACTTTGATTGAAATGCATCATTTAATGAAAAAGATAAAATACTACGCGATTATTCCAATTGAGATACAATACAATAAAAGACATAAAAACTTTAGTCCTTGGCTTTTATAAAAACAATGCATCGGCTATTTCAAAAATGAAGCTTTATAAATACGCTTAAGTAATACGAGCGAAAGAAAATATTATGAAAAACTATTGAATGTTTGTCTGTGCCAGGTTACGTGGAACTGTTTTTTAAATAAATCTAAGGCGCTGTATTAGATTTCAAAGTCAAGCAAAGTATGTTTATTAAGCTGATTAGGTACTATGTGCTAAAATTACACAGAAGCTTTAAAACTAGTAGCACGTTAAACAGTAAACACACTTAAAAGACACAACCCTCCTTCTGGCGCAGTCTGGTAGAAAGTAGTAGTTTTCCGCTGGCAATATTAAATTTAAATTAACATATATAACATGTACAAAATTAACATAAAACACATTACTCTTTACGGTGCTGTGAAGTACAGCGAACACTGAAACACGCAACAAGTCTGCAGTCAGTCCCGGATTAGTGAAGCGAGCTACCTGGGGTGAGGCGGGGGCAGGCACGGGCGCCCAGCGGCTCTGCTGTTGGCGGTAGGGCTGCGCGGAGGGCGACAGGGGCCCCTGGCGAGGGGCTGGGGAAGCGGTAACACCTGGCCCCACGGGGATCAGCTTACTAAGCCCCGTTGCCTCTTGACGACGACCCTCGCTGAACGCGGGTTTTGCTTGGTTGTGTTGCGGTTGGGAGTGCTGTTGCGTTTGGGGGGAGTACTGCGGTTGCGAGTACTGTTGTTGCGGAGAGTACTGCGGTTGCGGAGAGTACTGCGGTTGTGGCGAGTACTGCGGTTGCGGAGAGTACTGCGGTTGCGGAGAGTACTGCGGTTGCGGAGAGTACTGCGGTTGCGGACAGTACTGCGGTTGCGGTGAGTATTTCTGCTGCGAGTACTGCTGCTGGTGCGAGTACTGTGGGGGGTTCGCGTTGTTCTGGTACACGGGACTCTGCTGTAGGTACAAACGCAATGACGTTTGTAGAGGAACATCTCAGCGATCATGCATCCCCGGTGCATGCTCTCGCGTGTTTAATAACATGTATGCATAATCAGGCTAAATGGTATTATGCAAATCTTTACAAAGCTTTTGCAATGATAATAAATAATATTATGCTTCCTAAACTCTCTAGTAAATATTATTGGAGGTCAGATCAATAGTTTGATAGAGTAATTTCAAGGTTGCATTAAACTTGTATCGAGCGCTATAGATGCTATAATTTTATACTTTTTGACACTGTGACAAGGCGCCGAGGCAATGTGCGGGTCTGTGCAGCTAAGCTAGATATGTACCATCCAGGAAATTCATTCCTAGGCAGTTGACGGACCTACGTCATGTGGTCGGCTTATGTAGATTCAATGTTAGCTGTGATCGGTCGGATGGGTTTGACTCAACGCGACGACTTACTTAGGTCCGCCATCTGCTTAGGAATCAACTTTTCTAATAGTACATGATACAAGTATGTGTTTACCTGCTGTGATGAGTGGTAGCCGTTGGTCTCTGGGGCTGGCGGCCACACCACTTTCTTCTGGCCTGGAATTAAATGTTTATCATGATTAGAACAATCTTTTATAATCATAATCAACAGTAACTCTCTAGAAAATTATTGATAACAGCTGTTATTACAAACAATAGTTATTTATATTATTGTTGGCCGTCAAATCTTTCGATCAGTTGATTATAGCGTAGCCTATTATAATTGTCTAGATAGAAAGTTGGAATGGTAGATAAATGTTAAGGCCCATGTAGACTGGGAAGTCGGAGTCTAGATCTAAATTAATTTTCTATCGGCTCATTGAATCATATAAAATATTTATTACTACATCCAACATTTTACTCCTATATTTTAGATAAAAATAGATGTCCAATCACTGGACGTTGATTGAAAATATTGAATATTTTCAACTTGTGTCGTGCCTTAAAGTTAAATTTAAATTTTAGTTTTTCGTTTTCTTCATCATACTTTCTGGCTCGCGGTAGTGATATAGATAAATAATTCCTAAACATGCGAATCTGAGACTCTACTTTCTTAATTTTTTATAGATTTCTCTGTATAATAAGTCGTCAAAGATAGTTCGAGTTTACCACCATTCAACCTTATCCGTTAGCAATACGATTCAAAAGACATACTTCTACTACTCGTAATATTAAAAGGACAATGTAATTTTATCGAACTATAATCTCCACTGAAGAGTAATTTGGCTCCTGTGCAAGTGACATCAACAGTTTTTTATCACCTTGGCAGCCGATGAGATGAAATGTTTCCTACGAGTTCACAACGAAATATATGTGTCATATCTAGGGTTGCCAGGTCGCTAAACTGAAAAGCCGGACAAAGCAGTCAGCTTAGCCGGACATTTGCATTAAAAAGCCGGAAACTCTCTTTAAACTCTACACTCTCAGTATAGCAATATGTTCGGAAACATGTTGACAAATTTTCTGTTTTATTAATAAATAATACAATTTAACTACTAAATTCTAATAGATAAAATTTTACATCTTATGTAAAACCGTTTAAATTAGTAGAATTTTCATATAAAATAAAAATAAAATACGTTTATTGCAGACTATCACAGCCCATAGAGGTTAGTATAAACAATAATCTTATTCCTATGTTAGTAAAAAAAATACACAGTGGTTTTTAAATTTCTCTATTTGCCGTATGTGCGCCACGGTACCGGCGCACTGGGGACATGGACATGGACGTGCTCCCAGTGCGCCGCTATCGCGCCGTCGCGTCGGCTTGCCCACATATAGCCTTCAGTATAAAATTTTAGTTTTAAAATTCAAGGCTCTACAAAAGGCGGACTCCCTTTAATTTTGGCTGGGCACGCATTCAAAAAGCCTGTGTCCGGCTTTATTCGGACGCCTGGTAACCCTATTCATATCCATCGGCGATAGTATTATCTGGAGAGCATCTGAGACATTCCGGTTTAAATTAGCCTGGCTCGGCGACCGTTGGCTGGAGGCCAGGTGTATTCAGAATTTAAAAAACCATAACTATGATATTGGATAACGCATTTTAATTGGTGGATGTAATAATTGAGTAGCCATTGCGTATTAAATTGCAGATTTAATACGCAATAGTGTAAAAAGATAAAGTGCCTTACACCAGCTGCAGCTGTTAAAGATATCTTGTTGATGGTATTATTGAAAGAGCGGCCATGTAAGAGCCAGTCTACACGGCGCGTTGCGTCAGCGTTGCGTCGACGCAGCGCTGCCGTTGCGTTGTTTTACATACAAATAACCGAGGTGTTCACACGGCGCGCTGCGTCGTCGCAACGCACGTACATGACGGACTGCAGCCCCCGAGACGAAGCGGGAGGTGGTGTTGACGTGTGTAGCCGGCTATGCGTCAAACGGCAGCGCCGCGTCGATGCAACGCTGACGCAACGCGCCGCGCCGTGTGGATTGGCTTTAATATAATATTATTTACGGTGAAGAGCAGTTACGAAAATTTCAAGTATGCTCCGAAACTACTGGCAATTTTTTATTATTTGTCATAATATAATATAGAACAGACTACGTGGAAAAACCCTACATATTTTAATTAAGATGTACAATTCCCAGGAAATGTCCTTTTACACGAAATCAATCTACATCTAGTCCTACAAAGTCTAAACGAACCCATATAATTAGTAATAGATTCAGTGTATTGAAACTTGAGCATTGTATATAAAGTTTTAATAGTTTGGACTCGTACTGAATGTAGTTATAATTCAAATTGTACAAAGGAAATAGCAACATGAGTTAAGACCTAATTGTACTAAGACTCCGAAGTATCTAAGCACGTGTGTCGACTTTGTTGGCTACAGGTTGTTTTAGTTTTTAAAGTTGAATATTTTTATTATTTTCATGTTTGGTCTACTTGTCAGGATATTATTTTGCTTTGTTTAGGATCTTCTAAGCGATAGAGTTTCAAAAAAAAAAATGAAATACAAAATTATTATAAAAACTAGAAAAAAAAAGACAATTGTGCTTAATTTATTTTCAATTTTTTTTGTGTGTTTAGTAACTTTGTCACTTCAGAGTGTACATTGAATTGGATAAAAAATGCAATAAAGGTGCATGAAAATAAGCAACACTTTTTAACTGCACCTAATTAACAAGCATAAATAAAAGCAATGTGAATTGAAAAATAGAAAAATCTCTATATCACTCAAAAAAAATTGTTGAAATGTTTACCGATGTGTGTTTGGATGAAAGTTTAGGAGTCACTTGAACCGTGGGCAAGATACAACTAGCGCTCTGACGCTGGCCAGGTGTGTAGGTGCACGAATAACTGTCAAATTATTTTGAGAGACCACACAGAAGATCGTGCCGTCTCGCTCACTCCTGTGTAAAGGACTCCGCGTCATCAGTCGAAATAGAAATAGAGTAAGATCCAGCGACAACCAGACTGTCGTCATTTTATAAAAGCTGTAAGTTTTCCTGTTTCTGAACCCTATAGAGGAACGACCAGCACTGTGGAGTTTCGGTCGCGGTTACTTTAGGAGGTATCCAGTTCTGAAGGTCTACCTGACCTTAAAGTATAATGCTCTATTTTTCATCATATTTTCTTCGGAGTAATTATAAGAATCTCGTGTTCCACTTCCAGAAACCCTTAAACTGCCCTATAGTAGAAGTACTTTAGAAACTCCATAGTTGCTGGTCATTCTTACCTCTATAATTGGGGTCATACACAATTAAAGCTTTCAGCATTTATAAAATGACGAAAGTCTGGCTGTCGCTGGATCTTGGGCCAGAACATAATGACAGATATTATTAATAAGTAAAACCGACACGGAAAGTGCCAAAGCATATTGGGATCTGCCACTATTCATCGTCTTAATTGTTTGGATGTTGCAGTGACTTCATATCATGTCCAATTACTGAAGTTTTGAAATTTATTTAGATCTTAGCTGAGTCAATCTCAGTCTAGCTACTTTGAATGAAAATCCCTACAAACTATGCGAAGATTTTTCTAACCTATGCAATTTCGGAAAATATATTTTCAGGAAAAAGAAAAAGAGAATTTAGTGATAGTGAAGTTTTTAATTAATTATTAACTCAATTTTGATAAGAACTAAAACTGCAATGTTAGTTTTTTGTGTAGTGTATTTTGCAATCAAACTAACAGATTTTTTAAAACACTCCTTGTATAATTATTATCATAGAAGATGTTCCGAAAAGAGAGACAATATTTTCAGAAATGGAGCTATTACCATTATGTCAGTCTTAGTATGATGGCCAGCTATTATAGCAGGAAAAATTAACTTAATTCTTTCCTTTCTACGGCAATAGAAAATAGGCGAGGTAGAGACAAGCTTCATATTCGAGTGTAGTTTGAAGAGGCTCTTTCAACATTTTAATGCAGCTCTATCGCGTAATAATTCACGAAGCATTTTATATTTACCATCATGCTATCATATTTTTATTTAATATTTCTATGTTTTGCGTCGCTTTGCCAAGAAAGAATAGTAAAATCTATCTTAATTACAAATAATCAAATATGGAGTCCTTGAGTATTCTGCCTATAGTATATTGTGTTCTATAAATGGCAACGTGTGTTTGTAATCTATATAGTTTGTACTCTGTATGTAATAAATTAACTCTCTACGGATTTGGTTTAGCGAAACTGCAAGTAACACAATTTTTATCTCAGGAAAACAGTTGCACTATTAGGTATCAAACTTCTGCGTGAACGCAATTGCAACATCTAGTATTAATTTGCATCCGTTATGGGTGATTTGTAAAGTAACTAATAAATAGTAGTGTCTGAACAAGTTATTTTAAGTGCTTGTATAGAGCAGCCAAGCATACACGACATTGTCACAATATAGTCTTGTCCTGTAGCCCTAGCACGGCGACCAGTGGAAATGCGAAAGTATAGACAAACTGTGGAGATAAACTTAAGGTGCCGTTCCGATCTTTTTTCGTTCCGAAAAATTCAATTAAAATGCCACTTTATGACAGACTATAGTCCTAAAAATTCAAATAATATCCTACTTTATGACATATACTATAGTCTGTCATAAAGTGGCATTTTTATTGAATTTTTGTCGGTCGTGATTAGCCGCGGTAAAGATCGGAACGGCACCTTAAGTTTATGTCCACAGTTTGTGTATACTTTCGCATTTCTACTGGTCGCCGTGCTAGGGCTACAGAGGAATGAACCGTTCGATGCATCTGAGAACAACCATGTAAATACTATCCTTACTATGTTTTTCTTCGCCGTATAAGCATTTTTATTTTGTACTTTAGATCTGAAAATGCTTGTTAGTACCGCCACCTGGGATCGAACTTACCCCTTACTACCGAAACGATCGAGAATCGAATCTTCTCGATCGAAAATCGAATCTTCTCGATCTTATTAGCACTTGGTACTCCCTACATCTACACTAGTGCACAATCCTGCGATTTGTCAATTTATAACTAACTAACTAGGATCAAGAAGTTTGATATTTACTCGATGTGATGTCGATTTTTCTGCTGATATAAGAATACGCATCATGATTCATGAAAATCGTAGGTAATAGCAACAGTTTTAGGAGTCCTTGTACTATTCAAAGATCTACCCACTACTTTAATAATAAATAGCAAAAAACACCATTGTAAGTAATAGTCAATTACATGAGCTATTGGCCATGATATATTAATATAACATTTCCCCGCCGTTCGGCACAATTACTCCTCATTATATTTCTCTTGTCCGACTTTTTCCAACTTATCTTTATTGTCATCAGATTCAATGAAACCAAATGAAACATATTTTTAGATTTCGTGCAAAATGAGCCCCGTATTCAAATAAAACATAATGAAAATGTCACTTTATTACCTGTGATATCGCGTTTAACAAATGAGTATTTATTTCATTTATTGCTAAACAAATGCAACATTTTGAGTCGTACATACTAAAAACACTGAAAATATATCTTTATTACCCTAATTTGCGAAAAAAATAAATAAAAAATGTGATTGTTTATTGTAGAAAATAATAATATCATTTTAGCTGGTAAGTGTTATTAGGTAAGTGTTAGCTAGTGTTGCCTTGATATCTAATTCTAGAATAGACCGCATCTATAAACCTTCAACTGACCAACTGTTGTCTTAATTCTTAATACAATATTATACACTACAACGTCTGTTTATAAAATTGTGAGTAATCGCTGGCCTCTTGGCAAATTTCTTAGTGTTAATAAAATTAATTAAAAGTAGAGGTCCTATTCATAAGTGAAAATCTATTACAGTTACTATTACAGGTTATAATTATTATTTTATTAGATATTATATTGTAATTCTCTCTAACAGAAAACATTTCGATCTAGTAGGTATATTTCTAATATCACAGTAAATATTTACAAAGGTGAAAGTTTAAGACTGTGAATTACTTTTTCACGCAATCAATAACCTTTTTGGTAAGGCTTTTATTTAGTATCAAAGAAGCTGACACTCTTGATTGACATTTAGGCTAATGTTATCCTGACCGACCCGACTCGTTTTGTGCATTTCCGTGTCACGAGTCAGGTCGAGTCGGCCTGCGGTCAGTCCAAACGGATCGATCGGCCTCTCCGCGTATGGGGGCTTTGAGCTACTACTACTACGTGAAGAAGTAACAAACACACTCACGAACTTTCTCCTAACACTTAATTAATTGTTAAAGGAATCGTTAGTAAATAGGAGGTTACTCATAGTATTAAGTGTAACAAATGCACCTGACACATTATGTACAGGTTGTGCTCGCAAACTCCGTTACAATATTATTGTGTTGTTACCGACAGATGGTTCAGCGAATTTCTCGATAACTACTTCTATATCAACAGTTACAACCAACATTTTGAACGTGTAGTGTGTTTAAAGTACTCTCTACAATACGCGTCCGTCGTCTAATAATAAACGTTGATTCACAGAGCGCTCGTGAAAGTCAACGAAAATAGTCTCTAGTTGCGTCAAAATAAGTGTTTTATTCGTGTAAAAATGTCGAAATCTGCTGTAAATTTGCCGACGAGATACCTGTACCTGACATTTATAAATACTCCGCGATTACTAACACGTAAAATCCACATGTTTATCCTTGAAACTATATCGAGAATACGGAAATCTTTGTATATAAAAACACTACAAAGTTTAACTTTTTATTTTTGAATTAAAGCATACACGATTACGTAAAGAAGCTCACCAAAGTATATTGCTTCGGGCATCGTGTTTTCGTTTTCGCGGATCGTTTTCGACTAAAATAATACAGCAGAAGACAAAATATCCGCGACCGACCGATTCGTGAGCCAATTTTTGTTTACGACGTTATGAAATAGATTTTTGTCAACATTCCGTCATCGAGACAAAGAGGCACGGGCGTTACTCTCGCAACAGAAATAGCAGCTTATTTAGAGTTCAATGAATCATTGGTGAGGTGCATGCGAAAAATATTGGCAGCGGATACATTATGACTCAAAATGATACATTATAAGTTATAACATATGACTGTAACTAATCTAGATTATGTCGTACATCGATGACAAACAAACGAATACTATCGGCTCGATCCGGTGATGCGACTCACGCGTATTCATTTGCTTGAAACTTCCTCTTACTGCGTTTACAGTAGTAGTTGGCAGATGCTACTTACTATACTCAAAGGATTCAATTCAACGTATACAAAACTATGAAATCTTTGATGACCAAATTGTTGTGCCATGTTTCTTTATTGCACGGGAAATAAGAAGCCACTAATTTGGCATTTCTTTATTAAATAATCAATTTTTTACATCTCAATAAAAATGAGTAAATACCCCATATCACAATGTGTTACACAGGTAATCTAAATAGTAAATACCATGACATACAATTTTATTTCCCATAATTTAGGAGCATGCGCGTGAGTCGCTTCATTCGGTAAGCATCTACCAATACCTTTGGTCGCCTTCATAAACTCGGGGAATACGTAAGACGTGGAATTAATCTGTCCGTCCCATTTACGATCAGGCTTTGCCTTGCTCGGGGGCCAGCAGTCCTCGAACCGGTGGTTTGCGTGCACAAGGTTCTCCAGAATAGCTTGGATTTGGGTGGGATCAAGTTCTGAAGCAGGGTTGAAGTTAGTAAGCAAAAAGAATAAAAAGTGCACAAGATTAACAAAGGTAGAAAGGCAGACTTTTGGCAAAGGATAAACCACGTGTAATCAGTATTTATAGTCTGTAGACATAAGTCTTGTAGTAGTAGCTACAATCACACGCTAATTTGCGCCAGGACTATAACACTTTTGCTAGGGCTTATTTGCCATTGGTCTTACGACCAATGTCCCAATAATTATGTTACATTTCACTCACTTCCGTCACGCAATGCGTATTTGTAAGACCAAATAGTTTGAAGCGATCCTAGAAAATTTCAACGAGAGGTTTCTGTGCATGGTGGTGTACTTACTGGGTAGGCCTTTGCGGTTCCTCTCCTCCTCCTCAAGCATCCTGAGCACAGCGGAGTTGGCGAGGTTGGCGGGCTTGCCCGTCATCGGGTCGTGGAAGTCGATGCTGTAGAAGAAAGAAATAGTTGAAGAATTGTTCTAATTTACTGGATTATACAGTGGTGATGATGATAAAAACAGCAGCTGTATCTCTATACAAATAAGAGATACAACGTGGCTGTCTATGTCTGATGGATTTTATCCGAATCTATTGTCAAGTTTAACATCAACATGTTCCCTGCATTTGGTGTTCAAAAGTTAGGATAATCGGAAATTGCATGTGTTAAAGCTCACAATCAATGCCATGTTTTGAATTTTAATAACCTTCTTTGAAAAATGTACAGCTTTTAAGTATTTTCCTTTGACCTTTTTGAGTAAACCGTACGCCAAGGATGGTGGGGGCGGTGGGGGCGCAAAATTTGTCAAGCGACGTGTTCGGTTATGCGGTTGTTCGGTTATTCGCATAATCGACAGGTATAGGTTCTCGAGTGTATTAAAAAATGTAAGCTAAGGTCAAAATAGCTTAGTTTTAATTGGATAATAATGATGACGCCAACTTTCAGTTTGCGAATGTTCCAGTAGAAAGTCAATCACAAAAACTTGAATGGCATCCGTGGGAGCCGCCGCAAGAACTTGTGATGAAGCACAAAAGTCAACTAAGCGATTGTTTGGTTTCCAACTATCAAATGCTATCGATTCCCACATATATATTGACGACTGTTTCCTCTTGATATTCTAAGAGAAAAATTGAATAATAGTAACAATTTACACTTGTTAAAAATTATGTTGTAACTTTGCTTTATTGATTTTGTATATATTCAAAACAAAATTTCATTTTTAAATGGCTTGTTGGAAAGTTGAGATTGGTGTAGGTATCCTAATAATTCTTATAAGACAATCTTTTGCAATGTATTTTTTTATTTTGCACATCTGTACCTCTATTTTTTTTTATTTTGAGCATCTGCTCGGCGTTGCTATAGAACTTTCTAGCCCTAGGAGCTTCGCAGGTGTGGACTTGTAATTGATTATTATAACTTGATATATTATACTTTAATAGGGTCTGCATCTGGTTCTATTATGTTAGTTGTGAATAACTTTTATTGCTGGAAACTATTAAAGTAATAAAGCACACATGATGCACTTGTATACCTATTACCTATAACTTGTAACTAATTTTACACTATCTTACAAAAAATAACATACGTATCTAAATATTATTATTAATATACTAGCTGTCCCGGCAAACGTTGTTTTGCCATTTAAAGTATTTAAATCTTACCCCCTCTTTTATCCCCTAAGAGGGGTGGGGGGAAAAATTTTATACACCAGATGTTAAGTTGGAAAAAACAGTTAATAATATGAAGTAAGTCCATTAAAGAAAAAAGTTTGATACAAAATCTGACCCCCTCTTTGCTCCCCTTGGAGGGGGGGGGGGGGTCGCCACTCTACTCGGTAGGTGTAATCAGGCCCTAAGTACGTGTGTAACCGCGGGAGCAAATGGCTTGCCTAGCAACCGGTCTAAGAAACCTGTTGTTTCACCCACGTAGGGATGATGGCTTTTACCAGCGATGTGTTAAGGCTTTAGACTTTAAATTTGAGATAAAATTTATCAGCGTTGGTTATTTCTTGTCAGTTCGGTTGTTGTACCTACCATTCATTTCATAGATCAATATCTACCTAGCATTATGAATTCGCTGTTGTTAAAAGGTTTGTTGTGACTAGACAATAGACATATTATTAACTTTTCTCGTGGCTCTGCCGGTAATAGAGTATATACGAGTATACTTATTAGAGTAAGCCACGAGAACCGTACATTTTTAACAACAAATAAACTATTCGCTTTTAAAAATCGTTTAAAGTTTCGGAAAGTATTTTTATCGCTAAAATAAGAAACTTTACCGCCTGTTGAATAATAACAAGTGCCATATACGGCGTCGTACTTGCATTATCCAGCCTTATTGGAAGTGATGGAGTATCAATGTCACACAGGTTGATCGCGAGATTAACGCTATGCATTTAAGAACAGCCACTAGACTGTTTTATACATAATACATTATTATATATTTACGATATATTTACATAAAAACAGCGCACCGTTTCCTATGAATACGTAAACTGTTAGGTATACACGAGGGGCAATCCAAATGGCGTGTTAGCAGTCCGAATTGTACAATGTTGAAAACGATGTCTGTTTAATCTATATAAATAATAAAAACCAGCCAAGTGCGAGTTGGACTCGCCCATGAAGGGTTCCGCAGCAGCAATAAGGTTTATTTTTATGAAATTAAAAGGTTTTTGATTTATTTTTATATTTCAGTTGATTTAATGAAAGTTAAATTAAGTTTACTATTTATGACGTCTAAAAAAAAAAAACTACTTGCTAAATTTCGTTCAAACCAATTTTCGTTGGTAATTATTATAGTAAAGTACATCATATATTTTTTTTAGACTTATCATGTCCCTACTTTAGAAGTTAGAGAGGGGACGACACACATTTTACCACTTTGGAAGAGTCTCTCTCGCAAACTATTCAGGTTAGAAAAAAATGATATTAGAAACCTCAATATGATTTTTGAAGACCTATCCATAGATACCCACACGCATAGGTTAGATGAAAAAAAATTATTTAAATAGAAAAAATAAACTACTTGCTAGATTTCGTTCAAACCAATTTTCGTTGGTAGTTTTTATAGTAAAGTACATCATATCTTTTTTTTAGACTTATCATGCCCCTACTTTAGAAGTTAGAGGGGGGGGGGGACACATTTTAGCACTTTGGAGAGCCTCTGTCGCAAACTATTCAGGTTAGAAAAAAAAATGATATCAGAAACCTCAATATGATTTTTGAAAACCTATCCATAGATACCCCACACGCATAGGTTAGATGAAAAAAAATTTTTTTTTGATTCAGTTGTACCTATGGGGACCCCTAAAATTTTTAATATTTTTTTCATTATTGTATCAAAATCTTAATGCGCCTTACAGACTACATCTACTTACCAAATTTCAATATTATAGCTCTTATAGTTTCGGAGAAAAGTGGCTGTGACATACGGACAGACAGACAGACAGACAGACATGACGAATCTATAAGGGTTCCGTTTTTTGCCATTTGGCTACGGAACCCTAAAAATGAATTTTGTTAGTCTCGCTAAAACTCGAGAACGGCTGAAACGATTTGGCTAATTTTAGTCTTTAAATATTCGTGGAAGTTCAGGAAAGGTTTATATTATTAGGAAGAGAGTGATACCGGGTCATTTAGTATACAATAATTTTTAATTTGGTATTGAATACAGGATAGGTATGGACGGCCTGTGTATGTAACGACCATGGACTATGGAAGGCCACGTTCCTTTGAAGGCTAACTATTAAAAAGTCATAGTTATCGTCATGGTAAGACATATTATTTCTGCTGCACACTTAGATCCATCAAACTTAAGGCCAAACGCGGTGGCGAGTCGATCGCGCCGCGATAGTGGCTGTGCGATCTCACTGTTTGTAGACTTTGGTTGTCGAGGTTACAATTGTTATTTCCGCACACTGCAAAACTTAAGTTTTTAGTTACATAACCTATATCTAACTCACATTTTATTAAAGTGAATTGTCCCATAAGGATATATTATATGTATGGTACTAATAAAAGAAAATCTACTTATGCCTCGATTTAAGTTAAAATATTGCTAATGTTACTTAGGAAGGCCGGTGATTCCTTATAAGGCCCAACCAAAGATTTGATGGTTGGCCTTTCCAGGGAACATGGACTTTACAAGGAACATCTTAAAATCATTGACATATAAACAGTTATTTTTTAGTTATAAATGCGTACCGTAATAATTAAAAAAATGTTTTTTTTATAAAACATCTTAAGTTATTATGATTATAAACTTATACACTCATATTGAACATTTTAGCTTTGGACGGATCGGGCCCATAAGAAGGCCATTTTAGATAAAAAAAAATTTTTGATGGCATTATAAAACGCGTTGACAATTAGTTATAAGGTGTCAATGTGATACTCATTACGACTATTAAAAAAAAATCCATTACTATATTTTTAGTTATAACTTATAAGATGATGTTCAAGCAATGTTCGTTAAAGTTTTTTTAGATGATATAAATATATTGAGCATTTTACGGGTTGCTTAATTGAAAGAGATTGTAATATCGTTTTAGTAAAATCAGATAGATAAATACTTGTAACTCTATTTTCAAGTTAAACGACTGATGTATAAAATTGGACTTGTTTGGAGCTGTGTTCCTTGCAAGGCCATTTGGAAGAGCTTAACAAAACTTAAGTTTATTAATTCATCAAGCCCCAAATAGTCACCGGCGTCCGAGACACAATAGAATATCTATTGTGTCTCGTTTTCCCATGATCGACGGGCTATTCAATCTAGGTTAAAAAGTGATTTATAATATGATACCTGATAAACAGAGCATTACTTGATAATTTGTTTCCTTAATTTATTTAGTTAACGAATAAAAAGTATTTTCCCGTTAGAGTGGCCTTACATGATCCAGGGTCCTTATAACATTTAGTTTTATCTTAGAGATTTTCCCCAACAAATACAGAGAGTTAAGCTTGATCGTTGAATAATTCCTCATTTTATAGGCAGACAGACCTCAGAAAAAGTTTGTCCTTTTCTGTGTACATAGGATTGATCTTTATAGTACACAAAACTGTGCAAACTATCGGCACGTGACAGCCGGTAGATCGGCCGCGAGATAAAAATCCGATCTAATCCGACCCGTCGTCACCCGACCTGACGGATTCTCGGTCATTTGGACCGTCGCATTAAAATTAAGCCCCTGAAGGGTTGAAAATATTATAATATACTTATGCATACTTTATTACTTAAATCCTTCCTAATATTATAAATGCGAAAGTGTCTCATGTCTGTCCGTCTGTCTGTCTGTCTGTTACCACTTCACGTCCAAGCCACTAAAGTGATTGTGCTGTTTGGTAAGGAGACACTAAGTCCCGCGAAAGGACATAGGATACTTTTTATCCCGAAAAATTGTACGGTTCCCGCGCGATAAACGAATTTTGGCGCAACGAAGTTGCGGGCGTCATATAGTATAAGTTATAACATATAGGTGAAACCTTGAAGTAGGTACATCAGATAAGTTGATTCATAGGCAGATAGTGGACCTGCGTAATTTGGTCGTGTTATGTCAATCTCAGCCGAAAGATACGTCTAAAATTAAATTGACATAACCCGACCAAATGAGGTAGGTCTTCGAACTGCCTATGAATCAAATTCTTCAATGGTACATTTGGTATTGTTTCCTAACCTAGCCAACTATTTGTCTCTGAATTTTTTTGGATCCTATTGGCATAACACTAGGATCCAAACATAAGAGTACTTGGAAGTATTCTTAGGGCCTGTTTCACCACTTTCTGATAAAGTGCCGAATAGGCTATCCACAGCTTTTTTGACAGATTCTCCATACTTCATCTGTCAAGTCAAGTGGTGGATAGCCTATTCGGCACTTATCAGGAAGTGGTGAAACAGGCCCTTAGTATTATAAATGACAAGGTGTGTCCGTCTGTCTGCTATCTTATGTGTCGCTTGCTGAAATGATTAAGGGAAAATTTGGTGTGGACTGTTTAGTCCCGGAAAAGGACATAGTGTCGATTTTGTCACTGTGAAGGGTACAGTTTACGAGAAATTTTGTGCTAGATGGCGCCCGCAACTCCGTTGCGCCAAAATTTATAACCATAACCATCAACCATTAACCATACATTTTTCCGGGATAAAAAGTAACCTATGTCCTTTCCCGGGACTCAGGGTATCTCCATACCAAATTACAGCAAAACAGGTTCAGCGGTATGGGTGCGAAGACGTAACAGATAGACAGACAGATATACACTTTCGCATTTATAATATTAGTATAGAAGTATCAAGTATGCATTTTAATATTCAACAAATCCTTTATATTTTACGGACAATAACCAGGATTTTCATGTTAAAAATAACTACGTTCGTGTCTGGCCAAGATGAACCGCACTCATTAATAAACATCTCGGTAAAGAACAATTGTTATTCGTTACCTTGTATTCTTTTAAGCTCATAATAAGATGTTGGATACGATAAGAAATTACATTAAACTTTAAAGGTTACTTTTATCCCATAATACGATTTATGTTGATGGAAAACATGTAAAAATGGGTGTATTTAAAACTTTTTAGTTTTTTTTTTTTGATAAATTATATTTGCTGTAGAATCGTTATTTTAATCACAACTAGATAACCCGGTGAACTTCGTATCACATCCCTCCCAAAACAAACCTTCCCTGGAATTCCACGAATATTTCAAGACTAAGATTAGTCAAATCAGTTCAGCCGTTGTTGAGATTTAGCGAGACTATCAAAATTGAAAATTCTTTTTTATTTATATACAGGTGTAACAAAACTAAGTGATAATACTTTAGATTGTGTACGTGTTCCTTGTAGGGAGTTCACTGTGAAAGTAGCAGCGTTGAAAGACCAAATTTTTTTTTTCAATTTGTATGGGGAAACTCGTTACGCTGGCTGGGGCGCTTGCCCATACAAAAATGAAAAAAAATATTGGTTTTTTAGCGCTGCTACTTTCACAGTGAACTATCTACAAGGAACACGTACGCACCCTAAAATATTATCACTTAATTTTGTTACACCTTATAGACAGTTAATTAGTTGTATATCTACTAGCTACTATAATAGCCTCAAAAGTCTAGACATCCTATGTACTAGTATTTAGACGGTAGATGCCGACGTCTATTTAAGACACTGCCACTAGAATCTGGAATAAACTACCGCTATAAGCTCGTTAGGTTTAAATAATTAAATAAAAATTGTTTTATTTCTGAATAAATTAAAAAAATATATTTTCAGAAAGTCTACATGGTGCCTACTACCGGTTCGGAAACTAACCCGGCTAAGAGAACCGGCGTAAGAAACTCCCACGGGGCTCACTTATTACCAAAAAAGTGGGTTAACCTCTAAATTCTATTTACATTTGAGTAATTAAAACAATTTAGAGAGTTCAAACTTCAGATAACCATAAAAGTTTAAAGCTGACAGTGAATAAAAATAGGTAATTCGAGTGAAATGTTAGCCGGTTTGTGTAACTACACCTCGTATTATTGCTGATATGTGACAAAACTACTTTTACTTATGATATAATATCACGTCATGGATTTATTATGTCACAAGATAATTTAAATAAAAAATTAAATTTCAGAAATCCTCAAAAAATTGCAGAACAAATAGATTTAAAGAATAATGATGATGTATTATCCACTTTTATGATACCCGATAATACTTTGGACCAAAATATAATTAATAATTATTATAATTATCATTGTTTAGACTTTGCAATATTCAAATTTTAATTTAATAGAAAAAGAGATTTGAAACTTTTTGCTCTACTTTTATGTATCTAGTAACAATAATAAAATTAAAATAACTAAATAAATATACTCAAAAAAAAAAAAAAAAACGTAACTCTCACCTATTATTTTGCATCACCATCTTCACTGCACTGTTCCAAATTAGGTGAACTTATGTCAAACTATTCCAAATTTGAGTCCAAGTTATAGTCCGAGATACGCGCTATGCACAACACGACTGCACGCGCAAGCCGGCCTCCACTGACTTGTTTACTTCAATTAAGTGCACTTGAGTAATGCTAAATGATATACTTGGAGAAATATGTGTCAGATGATTTATTTCGGATGAATTCGGATTCGTCTTATGATGAGTTCGTGAATGTGACGCAAACGATAGGGTATTATGCATAGAACAAAGATAGTTAGCGTTCAGGAAAATGGGTGGAATTTTGAGTAACTTTAAATAGGGTTGCTTGTACACATCTAAGGGAGTATTGACCTAACATTATAACAATAATCTAAAATATTAACAAATAGTCCTTGCTATAAAACATAAAATCTGAAAGTATAATGACGTTATTATTAATACCGCCTTCTGCTTTAGGTGCCATTCGATATATATGTAAAATGCTTACTTAGGCCTTAATCTCTATGAAACCTCCTATGCACCATAGGAGGTCACAAGATTTAAAGAAAATTAAATATCAAGTTTTGTAATTCACCTAGTGCTTTGGACCATATTTCTCTTCATATTACCCACATTCAGTGCTCAAATCTGAAAATGTAACATGGATATACCAGGCGCTATCGCATTGATTTATCTGACAACACTTTGATGTTGCGGTATGCGCTCGCGCATCGCAGGCGCAGCAAATGTCAGTGGCCTGAGGTGATCTCTCAATTTAGGATATTCAGTTATTTTGGATAAGTATGGAATGTAAATATCTGGGAATTTTGGTTATACTATACTCCTGTTATGAATTCCAATGTTAAGATTATTTGAAAATAATATTTTTGTGTCATAAAAGAAATACGAAGTACTGTTAATCTTTTTTAACAGAACACATTTTGATTATTTTTTAAATGATATTTTAAAATAACATATCTTCGCTTCCCACCTCTAACAATATAAAAAGAAAACTTTTTAGTAACACATTAGGGAAAAATTCACTTTTCAATATTCTTTATTTTAGAAGTGAAGTAATAAAATGCAGTGTTTGTTGTGGAGAGAGGTTGTTACATTGTTACCTTGTGTATGTTGTTTATCGTGACACAGACCTCCTCTGACTTTTATGACAAAGAGATAAGGTGCACTTTTGCGAAAGTCTGGGGTAAAATAAAAGTGAATGAACTAGTCATGTCTATCGACAGGCTGCCAACAAATATCTGAGGCAGATGGGAAAAATAAAACCTTAGAATCAGATCATTTTTATAGAAAGTTTAGGGGGTGAATATCGCTGACACTTTTCCGCCCGTCTATTATTTCTTAACGCCTAAACAGCAGAAACGATTTTATTGAAATTCGCTGAGAATAGAGGTATTTTAAATCTTGAGAAATAACGTCCTTAAATATTAATTTGGATATGAAAAATGTACTGTTAAACAGGTGAAAATTGTTTTAACAATTTTCAGCGCAACGAAGTTTCGAGCAACATTAATAAACGCTTCGCCCGCGTAAATTAGATATTTCACAGACGAATTAGTCCACAAAAAATAGCCTATGATCCTTCACGTGGTCAGTAGATCGTAAAGGGGGAAATTATTTGAAAGAGCTTATCTGACGAATTACTGTAGCAATTTTTCTGTTATTTGGCACAAATAAGAAGTATCTTATCTGTGCCAAATAACAGAATAATTGCTCCAGGAGTTCGTCAGATAAGCCCTTTCAAATAATTTCCCCCGTTTTTTCCGCATTTTCCTCTATTTCTTCGCTTCTATTAGTTGTAGCGTGATAAAATAAATCCTTTAGCCTTCCTCCATAAATGGGCTATCTAACACTGAAATAATTTTTCAAATCGGACCGGCAGTTCCTGAGATTATCGCGTTCAAACAAACAAACAAACTAACTAACAAACTCTTCCGCTTTATAATATTAGTATAGATTAGTCATATTTGTTAATTATTGCATACCCAGTGTAAGCGGTTTTTGACAGGACCTTATCTATTCAACACCGTTGTTGGTAAATTTTTAACCAATCAAAAGCGCTAGTGAATAGATAAACTCCAGTGACCCTAGCATGGCCACAGTAGAAATGCGAAAGTATAGAAAAACTGCGGAGATAAACTGAAGGTACCGTTCCGATCTTTACCGCGGCTAACCGCGACCGACAAAAAATTAAATATAATGCCACTTTACGACATAGAGTACGACTATGTTATAAAGTGGCATTTTAATTGAATTTCTGTCGGTCGCGGCTAGCCGCGGTAAAGATCGGAACGGTACCTTCAGTTTATCTTCACAGAGTTTCTATACTTTCGCATTTCTACTGTGGCCATGCTAGGGCTACTGCCAAAGATCCTCAGAAACCGGGTATTAATTGCACACACCCTGTAGCATCCCAAGCTACACGTTTCCGTTTTAAACAAAACGTTTTCTACTTAGTATTGTACTCCTTCATTTTACAGTCATTTTTGTGTGTCCCAGTTTAGTAAAACATTTAAAACAAAGGTGTTTTCTCGGCTCTTTTACTGCAATTACCTGTACACGAATAATGAAAGTTTAAAAACAAAAAACGGAAAAATGGGGTTATCTGAATGTATTCGGTATTAATATTTTCCAATATTTACAACGGCTAATAATTTAAATCTAATCAAGCGTAATTTAACTATTAAATGATGAAATTTTTGATTTTGTATAAAACTAATTTGGGATCAATCGTTTCAACCCATTGAAAATCATGTGCTTGAAATAGTACGTTGTATTATTATGCAGTTAAGGATTGTTTCAAACTGTACTTACTAATGTCTACGATTGCGTAAGTATTGGTCATTGCCCTTAGGTTTTAAACAATACTTAAGAAATAAATAAAATGCTTTAGACAGGGAGATAATTATTAGTGGCTGTAAATAACAAGTACAAAACAAATAAACCTAACAAATATAAAACCTGTTTAGATGTGTGTATATTCACTGGAAAATTCGCTTAGTGCAATGCTACACACCTAGAAGTATCTTATGTCACTATCCACACAAGATAGATCAGGTGTGTAGCATTACACTCAGTGTATTTTCCTTCGGAGCAACACAGCTGAGACCTAAAATGACACAAGTTGCTAGTTATATGGCGGTGGTAGTTTCAATTTTGATCACGCGTGCCAATACAGCTTTGACACCGTGGGAGAGCCATGCTTCGGCACGAATGGGCCGGCTCGACCGGAGAAATACCACGTTCTCACAGAAAACCGGCGTGAAACAGCGCTTGCGCTGTGTTTCGCCGAGTGAGTGAGTTTACCGGAGGCCCAATCCCCTACCCTATTCCCTTCCCTACCCTCCCCTATTCCCTTCCCTTCCCATCCCTACCCTCCCCTATTACCCTATTCCCTCTTAAAAGGCTGGCAACGCACTTGCAGCTCTTCTGATGCTGCGAGTGTCCATGGGCGACGGAAGTTGCTTTCCATCAGGTGACCCGTTTGCTCGCTTGCCCCCTTATTTCATTAAAAAAAAAACACGAAAAAATAGCCCGAGTAGCATTTTCTCTTTATACCTTTTTTTTATCGTTGGAGAAATGCAATTAAATATTAATATTTAATTTTATCGGCCAAGTGCGAGTTGGATTCGCCCATGAAGGGTTCCGCAGCAGCAATAAGTTTTATTTTTATGAAATTAAAAGATTTTTGATTTATTTTTATATTTCAGTTGATTTAGGGTCAATTTATACTAGCGCAGAGTCGAAGCGTATCGAATTAGCAAAACTGAACGTAACAAATTCAACCTTAACTCGCATATTACTTCTGAGAATTTAAAAAGGCGCGCGAATTCGCTCGACCAACGCCTTTTGGTGCGCGCGCATTCTCGCGCATCCATGCGCCCACAAGCGAATCTACGCGTCATCACTGTAGGCATTCTGGCGAATTCGCGCGCATTCGTTCGACTTGTTGCGAATTTGACGCTTCGATGCGCTTCGACTCTGCGCTATTATAAATTGACCCTTAATGAAAGTTAAATTAAGGTTTACCAATTATGACGTACTTACCTATAAAAAAAACTACTTGCTAGATCTCGTTCAAACCAATATTCGTTGGTAGTTTTTATAGTAATGTACATCATATTTTTTTTTACTTATCATTACCCCTACTTTAGAAATTAGAGGCGGGACGACACACATTTTACCACTTTGGAAGAGTCTCTCTCGCAAACTATTCAGGTTAGAACAAAATGATATTAGAAACCTCAATATGATTTTTGAAGACCTATCCATAGATATCCCACACGCATAGGTTAGATGAAAAAAAAATGTTTCAGTTGTACCTATGGGGCCCCCTAAAATTTTCAATAATTTTTCCATTTTTGTATCAAAATCTTAATGCGGTTCACATACTACATCTACTACATATAGTATAGCTCTTATAGTTTCGGAGAAAAGTGGCTGTGACATACGGACGGACAGACAGACACACGGACAGACAGACAGACAGACATGACGAATCTATAAGGCTTCCGTTTTTCCATTTGGCTACGGAACCCTATTATTATTTTTAACAAAAAATTAAAACCGACTTCCAAGGTAAAAACAATAATGAAATCCTTATAATATGAACTAAAAAGTATTAAATAATGTTTCCTATCTAATAGTGCCTTTTTCCGAATTCGGCTAAACCTCAACTATTTCTGTACTCAATCTTCATCATTTTGAAGTCGGTACCAGATATAGCTGAATCTTCAGTTCTCTGACAGAATAGGTATTTGAAACTTTTGGAACTGGCACCGACTTCAAAATTATAAAGATTGAGTACAGAAATAGTTGAGGTTTAGCCGAATTCGGAAAAAGGCACTATTAGATAGGAAACATTATTTAATACTTTTTAGTTCATATTATAAGGATTTCATTATTGTTTTTACCTTGGAAGTCGGTTTTAATTTTTTGTTAAAAATAATAATTTCACTCTTTTTAGTTACCTAGTAAACCATCAACCATCGCGTATATTCTACGTATGTTAAGAGTCACACTCAATGCGATTGTGTTTCTTATTCCTATTACGATGTAGATTGTTTTCCTATGTAAGTATTTTCATACTAAGGGTTCAATTTATTACCTCGATCGTGGGAATCGCAGACACAATAGATTTTTAATTGTTATGCGGCAGCCGGGTGCCGCTTGGGCTTGATGGGTTAATAGTTAAACTAGTGTAGTACCTATCGAAGCAACTTACTTCTCTTTGTTCTTTCGAATCTCAAAAGTAATGTCAAATGTGTGCCTTACGCTCTGGAGTTAAGGTTGACTTTGTTATGTTCAATTTTGTGGTACATAAGTCGCTTAGAACTTGAATCATTTATTTTGAAACAACATTATATTTTTATTAAAATCGCTATGAAAAGTACCAATTATTATAAGGACATAACGTGATGATATAATTATGGTGTTGTGGGGGCATATTGTACCAATAATTTCACTCTTTTTAGTTACCTAGTAAACCATCAACCATCGCGTATATTCTACGTATGTTAAGAGTCACACTCAATGCGATTGTGTTTCTTATTCCTATTACGATGTAGATTGTTTACCTATGTAAGTATTTTCATACTAAGGGTTCAATTTATTACCTCGATCGTGGGAATCGCAGACACAATAGATTTTTATTAAAATCGCTATGAAAAGTACCAATTATTATAAGGACATAACGTGATGATATAATTATGGTGTTGTGGCATATTGTATCCATATACAACCATGTGACACTGGTGACCCTGACGTGGTAATGATGATGATGATGATGAATGTAATTTGCATAGTATCATATGCTTTCAGTTCTTAAAACAGCGCCTAAACCCCCAAACTTGTATCTATAGGGAATCCGGAGTTCTCTTAGTATCTTCGGAACCATAGTATACCTTGGTGCAAAATCTTGCGTTTTGGTAGCATATGCTTAGGATACTTCTCATAAAACCAAAATCACCATTTGTTTTCATATAAATTTTTAAGAGTTCCCTCGATTACTCATGGATCCCATCATCAGATCACCACTTTTGTAAAAATGGGACCAAATTGGAGGGAAACCTAATAGAACAAAACAAAAATTTTGAAAATCGGTTCACAAACGGCGGAGTAATCGTTGAACATACAAAAATAAACATAAAAAAAATATATATCCACAGCAACATATAACCTCCTCCTTTTTGGAAGTCGGTTAAAACAGCAAAATTAGAAACTGTTTGTTGTTCTACATTCGTGTAACTTTAAACAAGGCCAAGGTGATGAAAATATAGATTATAGACATAATAAAAGAAGGTATCCCGATACTTCGATTGTCGAATCGGCTGCAATAAAATTAATATTTTACAGTTGCACAATCGACTAACAACCATTACAATTAGAGTATGCACTTAGAGAAGTATTTTTATAGATTTCAATTAAAATAAGAAGTTTTTGTTTGAGATTCCACAGCAAATGTGTTATAAAATGTACTAAATTATTATTTCAATTGCTAGCAGTATAATACCTTAGTTATTTCAAATTCTCAGAGTGGATCTAAATGATTACAAAATGTATAAACTTAGCCGAATAATGTTCTTATAAAATGCTTTATTATGCGGTTGCCTATAGTGACACTTAAAATAATTTATTTACATTCTTAAAGATTTTTCTGGAATTAAATGAATTGAAAAGGAGGATACAGTAACCGACCTCTGGGCAAAGATAGCTGAAGATGGACGATGCGACCGTGGACGGCCTAGAGAAACATGGCACGATGAGCTGGAGGTATACCAGCCAGGCTGGCCAACGGTGACGCAGGAGAAAGAATGCAAGACCGTGGGGGAGGTCTTTGCCTAGCAGTGTGATAGCATCAGCCAAAAAAATATACCCACATATGCTGTGGTTATATTTTTTTGGTCTTATATCCCTTTATCGTGCAACTACTATGTACCATACACAGAAAAATTTATTCATAGGCAGATGGCGGACCTTCGTTATTTAGTTAGGTTATGCCAAGTCGTGATCTGTCACCTGCCCTTGATATAACCTGGCCAAATAACGTACGTCCACCTTACTATCTACAAAATATCTCAATTTTTGATGGTAAACCGTAAACTAGATGACGCTCGCAACTCCGTTACGCCAAAATTCATTTATCACGCGGGAACCATAATTTTTCAGGATAAAAACTATCTTATGTCCTTTCCCGGGACTCAAAGTATCTCCATACCAAATTTCAACAAAATCGGTTCAGTGGTTTGGGCGTGAACAGACAGACAGACACACTTTCGCGTTTATAATATTAGTATAATAATTATGCTACACATCCATATGTATAGCATTTTATACATCCATACTTCCATATCCATACTAGTCCATACTATCCATACTTCCATACTAATATTATAAATGTGAAAGTGTGTCTGTCTGTCTGTCTGTCTGTTACCTCTTCACGCCTAAACCGCTGAACCGATTTTGCTGAAATTTGGTACGGGGATACTTTGAGTCCCGGGAAAGGACATAGGATACTTTTTATCTCGGAAAAATGTACAGTTCCCGCGCGATAAACGAAGTTGCGGGCGTCATCTAGTCCCAAATAAACTGTGCGGGTACGTACCCCGTGGTGCCGTTGTCGAGGTTCTTGAGGTGTTTGTTGAGGGTCTCCTGTATGTTCTGCGGCGAGTACAGGCCCATGGGCGAGTTGAACTGCTTGTGGACTATCTTCGGCCCGGTAGCCATCTTGTCGTTCGTTGCGCTGGAACACGGGAAATATATTTTTAAAGAAACCATAACTTTACACCTTTAAACTAAAAGCCAGTGAGATATTTACATAAAATCCTTTTTTTATAAAATAAGGGGGCAAACGAGCAAACGTGTCACCTGATGGAAAGTAACTACCGTCGCCCATGGACACTCGCAAGTCGCAACATTAGAAGAGCTGCAGGTGCCTTGCCGGCCTTTCAATGCGTTGCCGGCCGGGCCAATCCTAAATGAATACTTAAAAAAAAGGTCTAGAGAATAATATTTAAAATAAAATTAAACCTGAAAATACAAAATCTAAAACTAATCACGGTAACTTTTACACAACATAAAGTAAAAACCGTTTATGGCCTAATAGTTACCAAATGATTTTCTGGGACCTATGGTGCCAAAGAAATACATAAACAAAACCTCTGTATGCTTCAGGGATAAAGAAAATTAAAGAGAGATTATAGACTTAATATCTGCCAGAAAATACAAATGGACATTACAACACAACTCGAAAATTTGGATTGAGTGTTATAAAAACTCAAATTTGTAATGAATCTAGGGCCTACGTAGATTAGTGTCAAGGCCAATGCAATGTCCGTAGTCTCGGAAAAGAGATTTCCGCGCGGTAATAAAATTTCCTCGCGGGTCGTAAAAATTGAAAATAAGTTTGCATGTAGATATTTTAACACTCACGACATACGACAATAATATTTGCAAAAGAGAGTTTGGCTCTATCTATGAATCCATACTAATATTATAAATGTGAAAGTGTGTCTGTCTGTCTGTCAGTTGCCTCTTCACGCCCAAACCGCTGCACCGATTTTGCTGAAATTTGGTATATAGATACTTTGAGTCCCGGGAAAGGACATACGATACTTTTTATCCCGGAAAAATGTACGTAATGTATTTTCAATATTTAGGTACAGTGTCGTCTGATTTCAAAAGTGAAGAAGTTTATCTTATTTAAACTGTAGTTCAACTAGATGACGCCCGCAACTCCGTTGCGCCAAAATTAGTTTATCGCGCGGGAACGGTACATTTTTTCGAGATAAAAGGTATCCTATGTCCTCTAGTAAATCACTTTCATGAGTAATCATAAAGATTATTCATGAAAATGATCTACATGTCATGATCTATCATGAAAAAGTTAATTTATTCGGATCATTAATTTGTCCGTCTACCGTCGTCCATATATAAATCTGAGATCCTCCAACATACAAATATTCATTTGTCAAAGAAAAAGATTCAAGACTTTACCTTTTTGCGAATGTTGAGGTAAATGTTGTGTGAAAACGTCGGTGTTTTACGTTCAGATTTATTTTACGCCTGACAGAATCCTAATGCCAACGAGACAAGGATCACTCTCGTAGACAAAGGTAAAATTGTGACCGTACGTTCCGAATTTCTGTAAAAACATGACGCTAACATTTTATTTCTATATTATTTTTATTGGTGTTTTAAGAACACTAAAAATAAGGAAGATTTGTTTCTTTACATTGAATTCGTTTAGAAAGTACTAGACCTATTTGAATGAAATTCTAGTAAACACATAGAGTAGATCAGTGTTTTTAAACCTTTTTATGATGCGACCTCCTGGTATGAAAAAATATTTCTCGACTCCTTACTTTTTTACCATATTGTGTGTACTTATGTTTATGAATATAATATAATTTTGTTAAAATTCTCATACTTAAAATAATATTATGAATAAATATTATTTTATAAATTTCAATCTTTATTATAGTTTTATTGAAATAGTTTTTTCAACCTCTGGCGACCCACTTACGGAAGCTTCGCGACCCCCCGGGGGGTCTCGACCTACAGGTTAAAAAATATTGGAGTAAATCAACGGGATGGACATAAAAGGCTCTATATTATCCCCACAACTAGGTAGGTAGGTAACTTGAACTTTGGAATATTTATAAGAAATGCCCCGATTACCGCAATTTGGCGCTTATGTTGGCGACTGTACTAAGCTATTCACACCACCTTGTAGCGATTATTGCTTGTACTCCATTGAGATTTCAGCACAATCATTAAACGTTTCTCGATTACCATTTTACAACAAGATCGCGGCAAATATTTTATGTTTCAGCAGATGTTCTCGTAATTAACCTGCTCACAGCACAATTATTGTGCATCTGACCTGGATTACCAAGGACATTGAAAATGCGAAAATGTATTGAAAGTTAATACAATGTTAGAGTTAAACCGAATAAAGCGCTTTTAAACAAATAAAAAACAGATCCGTCTTATACAATTGGACGCGTATCCGTGGTATTATGGCTCCCAAACGGATAAACCAATTTTGATAATTTTTGTTTGAAATCCGACCTTGGATGATTTACATCTCAGATTGAATCACTAAATTCATTATCTTTAAATCTCAAAGTTATTAATTATGAATACACACTATATATAGATAGACAATATTTTATAAATTTATAATAAACCATGTCATTTTTTTGGCATTGAATAAAACGATGATATTTCCTTCATAAAATAGGAAGGTTAAACTAAACTCGGTACAGACTGCGTCCACTATCAATCAATCTATAATTTTCCCATCTATTTTCTACCAAATTAGGTGATTACATCTTTTTCGATTTACCTTATAAAGAAATAATAGTATGGGATAACAAAAAAATAATAGAGGTGCTCCCAAAATTAGGTAAAGGAAATGAGAGAATGATTGGTATCGCCAATAGTTTTATGATTATGAAAATTCTGAGAAAATGAGCTTATAGAATAGCCATTAAATAAAAAAACATAAATTATTTTTACAATGTGAGATTCAAAAAAACCTAGAAAGCGCACATTTATTATAAGCAGTTCACTTTATTTACAGGTGATACAGGCGTTACACACATGCTTTAAGCTACTCTACTTCGGTCTTCGTGTATCTATTCTTCAGGATATGATTAAAAAATACTATTCTCAAATCGCGGAATTCTGTCTGTAGCGGTCATTTCAGGGCGGACTGCGGAGTCGCCCTGTCAAAAAACTTGTCATATTTCGTCGTTTTCTATACAAACCGCGATTGTCAATGAAGTGACAGATATTTCTAGTCTAAGGGCGATAACGTATTTTGAATTATTCAAAATACGATGAATTATATCACTTCAATCTCATAAATAGTTGGAGATTACCATACGAAGAGTAATTATCAAGAGATTTTCCGATGAAACTATAATAGTCTGTTTCTTTACAAGAACAATTTTATTCTTAAGGGACCGGGTGCCATCGAAATTCTCATACATACGTAATACCATAATCATTTTCTCATACGAAAATATTTAACATGTTTGAGTTATTTTTCAGATCAAACTTAAATATTTTGTAGTAAATTTATTTATAATTTTTTTAGTGTTTTACTCTTTTTTTTAATGTTTAAATATAATTAGTAGTAAATTTACTACAAAATATTTAAACACTAAAAAATTTTTTTTGTGTTTAAATATTTTGTAGTAAATTTTTGTGCAGGAACCTAGGTAATTACTATTTTAAGCTGAAAAATAACTCAAACATGTTAAATATTTTCGTATGAGAAAATGATTTTGGTATTACGTATGTATGAGAATTTCGATGGCACCCGGCCTCTTAAGGCCATCCGCCGAGCAAACGACCTTGACCATACATTTGACGCGTTGCCGAGATCGCACAAAAATCCTATTTTTTTTACTTATCTTAGTTCAAAATTGATCTAAAAAAAAAATTAAAACGGGGAATATGTAGTTAATGAAATTGTCTATCTATTGTCGTGTGTTTCAAATAAACGTAAGTTGTAAATACTAGGGAGATGCTGAAAGTATGCTTCAATTTTAATAAATTGGTATTACTCTGGAAGCTAATATCATGAGTATAATAAACAAAATAGAAAATTTAAAACGGGGAAAGGAATGTTGATATACTGAAGATTATTGCTGTATTTTTATTATAACTTTGTAGCTTTCAAATTATGAGTTTATAAGGCTCTAAATACGGTAAATTACGGAATCTCTGTAAGGGAAGGCCCTTAAGTTAACAGAATGCAGTGCGAGTATTTTTCACATAGCTCCTAGCCTAGACTAGAAAGGACAGTGACCGCTGGTGCCACCTTAAATTGTCCTGACTATAGTAATAGACAACTGTCACATAATAGTTTGATTTGCACATGAATTAAATACCTGCCTCACCTAGTTATAAAATCTTAGCAAATTATTAGAAGTTTTTGTCAAAGTATTTTTTTTAAACTCTAAACGTACTATACTACGTGGTTCCTACCACTGTAAAGCAACTTCCTCCAAAACATTACATCACTATTTAAAACCAGTTGAGCTAGTTAAATATAATAATTTTGATCCTCATCCCTGTATAACGATATTAATATGCATTAAGGGCTGCAGGCGGTACATAAATAGCCGGCATATACCAAGGGATATTATGCCGGCAAGGGCATATTATAGGCCAACGACCTTTGCCAAGATACTCCAGGTGAACTATATCTATACGTTCTAACAGCTATACTCAACCAGCGGCCAGCCGACTATTATTAGTGGCCCGCGTTAAGTTAAAACATTTTGAAAATGCCCACCGGCAAAATAGGGCAGTCATCGTGGAAGTCGTAATTTTTTTACCACTTTTGAATCGCTAATTTTGAAAAAGTTATTTTTTAACACCAAATGGTTGCAGCCCGTGACATCAAACCTGCAGACAAAAATATGTTTCTGTCCCGTATAAAAAAGGAGTACCACTGCGTTATAATCATCTCTCTCATTACGCTACATCATATCTTAGAGATAATCTAAATTGAACAATAATGTGATAATTTCAATTAACACACTATGCAAATTGAAGAATATATTTATGCGTATGGAGGAATGTGAAATTCGGCACAAAAACAAAATATGTACGTACGACATAGATGTTCTTAGATTTTTTTCGAGAATCATTGTATGCCAAAAATTATCTTATTAGAAAAGGTGAAAAACACAAATGGGTTACTTTTACTCTATCTGCCTGTTTATTGTGTATTTATTTAACAACTTCTTACATTTGCTAAAAATAATACGAAGGTAGTGCCAAAAATCTTGGGAATTTAGTAATGCATTCGTTTGTTTATAATAATGATTCTATATTATACTATCTTAGCATATTTTCTATTAAGTACACGTAAAAATAAACAAAAATTGGAATTAATCTCAAACCCTCATACCACAGAGTACTATAATACTGGCGTAACTCATACTAATCAACATATTAAAGCAATGTATAACTATAATTCAAAAAACGCTGTCCTTATCTGTGAAGTGTGAAGTGACTTTTCGTTACTTTTCCAATATGCTAGACAAAGACAAAAAACCTTGTATTGTTATTCGTTGTGTTAACATTTTTATTAGTGAGAGGGTATGGGTTTACAATAATAGCGCAAATAAATTATGATAATTTACATATTTCTAGAAAATTTAACGTAAAACGCCAGATAATAAATAAAATAAACAATTTCATGCTGTTAAGATAAAACAGCAAGATTCCGATAGTTTGACCGCCTGCGAGTGCGTGGGACGCGCCCGAAAAAGATTCGGTTGCCGGAGAAAATGAACGTTATTTAAAGCTCGGAACGACGGACAACATAGCTGTAAAATATCATAATCTGAACTCAAGAATCGACATTACCTTCAAGTGTTTTCGTTATAAAATCGTAATTGCAAAGGTGTTAAGATTTTCGTACATCGTTAAAAGCTGGGAAAATTCAATACAATTTTATCGTGACAAGTACCTACCCGATTATTTGCACCTGTTGACCGTTCATAATATTATGATGTAAGGTCGCAGTGAAAACAAGGCTACCGGGAGCGTCATCAAGGTTGGGAATATTTCGGTCGTGAAAGGACGTTCGAGAATTTTGGAGCGCATATTTTCACATTTTCACAACGATCGACTTGTGCCCAGCTTTAGAAGTCTGACAGTAGTTTTTCTATTCATCAGCGTCGTCTATTGGTTAATATGCCAATTTAATAGCGCTGGTGAATAGAATCTATCAAAAAACTTAAAAAACCGGACATATTCATGCTTTTAGTGAAGGTCAATAATGAAAAAAAACGTTTAAATATATAGCGTTTTATTGCGAAGCGGTCGTTATAGCGAAGCGTTTATACAGTAGTATACCTTAGCGGTCGTCTGTGCGTCGGCGATGCCGGTAGAGTACTGAAACTGTTCGGCGCCCGCCCACGTGTCCACCTGAAGCGTTCATGATCTCAATTATCAATCATCATGATTATTAATCATAATTTATTATTGTACTTTATATTAAAAAATCTAGCTGCATTTCCTATTAATAAGTTATTGGAATAAGGACAAGTATTTGAAGTTTGCGTAGCCCAACTTGGAGAATCATTTCTGTAATTTTCGCTTGTAAATATTCAAAATATTTCTCTCTATTTCGAAATAGAGATATTTTAGTATTACAATCAGTCCTTCGGATAGACGTAGCGTCTAGTTTTGGCACCACTTTTACGTAAAAGCTACATTTTGATAAAACTATTTGTAAATAAATCTTCGAGATGATTACATCGTGACTTGTAATCGACACCGCAATATCAAATTCGTGAATTAATTTTTGCAATTCGATTTGTTATTCGCTTTCAGAAATAATTGTTGGCGAGTATTCAAAGTGACGTAACAAATACCTGGAAAAACAACTCGAATCCTTGAACTTAAACTTCACAGAGTAATGACAGTAATGACACTGTTAATGACAGTAATGACACTTAATGACAGTAAAACAATGAGGAGTGAGGACTCACTACCACGACGTCCAGACTGCGAATGATCACCTATCTTATGATAAAACTTTATAAAACTATTTTTAAACTCCCTGACTACATAAAAACTAGATACAAGCTATTCCTAAAATCTGCAGTTTCTTTGTTTAGATTTTGTTTCTGTTTAGCGTCGTAAACTCGTCGTTAGGGTAACTTAAAATTATATATTTTATTAGTTAATTAATTTAGTAGCAAGTAATGTGTACAATAATAGTGTGTATTATTTTTATTCTATTAAAAACCAATTAATAAAATTAATAAATAAAATTATACAAATTTAAATGTACTGGTCTTGAAAAATAGGTTTAGTAGCAAGTAATGTGTACAATAATATTGTGTATTATTTTTATTCTATTAAAAACCAATTAATAAAATTAATAAATAAAATTATACAAATTTAAATGTACTGGTCTTGAAAAATAGGTTTTGCTGAGTGATTGTATGAAATTAAATAGCGCAGTAGTAGCAGTATACTGCTACTTATATATTTTAATCAGATTGTTGAGGAATGTAGAGTTTAGCTCAATCTTGTCTAGAGTATATTTTGTGACTTGCTTTAGATTTCTATTGTTAATTAGGTCATTGCCACAATATTCTTGTTATATTAATTTTGTAGACTAGAATTAAAATATCTGTGTACGATACACAGATTTTTTAGACAGTTTTTTTTTTTTTGGTTTTAGCACGTTAATTGTTTCAACTTTTAATAGTACTTAAAACTTTTTGTGTCATAATGGGGTGTAACATAAAGAAGTGATAATACTTTAGAGCCATGCCACACGATGCGGTGCGGCGGCGGTACGGCGGCGGTGCGGCGGCGGTGCGGCGGCGGTACGGCGGCGGTGCGGCGGCGGTGCGGCGGCGGTGCGGCGGCGGTGCGGCGCCTGACCGGTGCCGCTCCGGTTTCCTATATATAAAAATGAATGCTATGGCACACGGCGCCGTCCGGTGCACTCCGGCGCTGCACCGCACGCGCACCGGAATCGAGACGATGTATTGGTGGAGCTCGAGTCCGTCGCTGCTACGGTACTGCAAAACGTTGCGGCGCAGCACTCACCGTGTGGCCGGTAGTCCGGCGAGATGACCTCCAGTGCGGCGCCGCACCGCGTCGTGTGGCATGGCTGTTAGGGTGTGTCCACATACAAAAGTATCAGCCCTGAAATTATTTCAATTTTTTGTAAGAAAAAATTCATGAAAGGTATTTATGAGGTATTTCTCATAGAAACAAAGAAATCAAAAATTACTTTTCCAGCGCTGCTTACAGTGAAACTTACCTATACGGTATACCAGATACACATACACTCCCTAAATTACTACATGACACCCGCAACTCCGTTGCGCCAAAATTCGTTAATCGCGTGGGAACCGTACATTTTCCTGGAATAAAAAAGTATCTTATGTCCTTTCCCGGGATTCAAAGTATCTCCATACCAAATTTCAGCAAAATGTGTTCAGCCGTTTGTCCGTGAAGGGGTAAGACAGACAGACAGACACACTTTCGCATTTATAATATTAGTATGGATTGTGATATAAAATTATTTGGTTGCAAAAGAGGTATCTAAGGTTAGAAAATATGAGTTAAAATTAATTAAAACCTTCCTACTAAACGTTTTGAACTTCCTCCTTGTACCTTTCGGGACAGTCAAAATATTTTTTCATGCGTAAAAAGTACAACAGCTGTGTAAAAAATATATCCAGTATATTTCTAAAAGCTGTCGGAATTAAACAACAAACAAACATACAATTAGTTTCACTATACGTGATTCATTCGTTTCGTAGTAAAAACAATACAATTTTAATTTTAGCTGCAGAAATATTCCAACAGGTGTGCCTGCCGTTGTGATTTTGTATTATTCATAAAGGTGTGTACACAGTATCGTACAAATTGAATATTCTTATTAATTTTATTTTCTTTCTCATTTATAATATTGCTTGAAATAAAACAACCCTTATGTGAATTTTATTATGAAAGTAGATAAATCCAGTGGTATTGTATATTTTGATTCTAAAACTAGTTTATGTTAAGTACTTATTACGTATTTTGTCCTTCTCGCGTTTAATCTACACTAATATTATAAAGAGGAAAACTTTGTTTGTTTAATTGTAATGAATAGGCTCAAAAACTACTGGACCGATTTTAAAAATTCTTTCACCATTCGAAAGCTACATTATCCACGAGTAACATAAGATAAATTTTATTTTGGACAAAAATAGGGTTCCGTAAGATATTTGGGTTTTTCGGACACAAGGTGTAAAAATCAACCAGAAAAGTTACTTATTTTGCGTACGCTGCCTAAACTATAAAAGATAGAACCATAAAATTCTAATTAATTGTAGATCTTATAAATATCTACAAAAAATTCCGCGACACACTATACCTATCTATGTCGAGTGAGGCACAACAACCATTTTTTTATTTAAAAATCTTTTTTTTTTTGGACTTCATTTAAACGCGTTTATTTTACTCATGCTATTAATCGTTATCAAAATAAATTATTTCATCACTAAGCACAGTTTATGTACATAATATTTTGTCTTTGAATGATTAAAATTGGACGTTTGATTTTGAAGTTATGGCGAAATTAAAATATTACGATTTCTGCTGCACGGCCCGTTGCGAAGTGGGCGTCACCAAGGCGGGGGTGCGCGTGCGGGAGGGAGTTTGGATCTATTAGTAAATGATGATTTAAATAATAATTGATTAATCACTAAATCTAAATAATATATAAAACTCAAAGGTGACTGATTGACATAGTGATCTATCAACGCACAGCCCAAACCACTGGACGGATCGGGCTGAAATTTGGCATGCAGGTAGATGTTATGATGTAGGCATCCGCTAAGAAAGGATTTTGATCAATTCTATCCCCAAGGGATAAAATAGAGGATATACCGATCGGGCTGAGACTTTGATATCTAAATAATAATAATACTTCTTAACGCGAGCAAAGCCACGGGCTAAAGCTATCTTACATATAATAAAACTGTAGAAATGAAAATTCTGTACATTAAAGATATTCAAAAAATAATAAGCGGGGGTTGTCACGACATCGCTATAGAAGCCAAAGATGTGGTTAGTTTTTTTGGATGTCTGTCTGTCTGTCTGTATGTTTGTTCCAGCATCACACGAAAACTACTGATCCGATTTGGATGCGGTTTTCGCAGATATCTTTGTCTTCTTCCAACTTAACATCTGGTATATAAATCCCCCCCCCCCTCTCTAAGGGACCAAAGAGGGGGTCAGATTTTGTATCAAACTTTTTCTTTAATGGACTTACTTAATATTATTTACTGTTTTCCAACTTAACATCTGGTGTATAAAATTTACCCCCCCCCACCCCTCTTAGGGGACAGGACAAATGAGGGGTAAGATTTTGTATCAACAGTTGAAGTAGAAATACTTTATATGGCAAAACAACGTTTGCCGGGACAGCTAGTACATAATATAGTAGAACTTACGTAGTAACTACTTACGGCCGTTCCCAATATTCAATCTATCTCTGGTTTGACATACGACCGGCAGCTAACATTGAATTGACATAAAATATATGTCTCTAATGTCTAATGAGAGCTATTTCTATCTCTAGTAGGGCAAAACCAGAGATAGATCAAATATTGGGAACGGCCGTTAGTAATCTTTGGTAGAACATAGACCGAAGGTCATTAATTATGTTCTACTATATTATTTACCAAATGTCATAAAAAGTAGTAGAATAAAGGCAGACAAATAAATGTTTTTACTTAATGAATCAAAATATTTCAATAATAAATGTAATAGCATATTATAGAAAACTGATATCAATAGGTATAATATGTACAAAGTTGGTAACATGTTGGATTTTACAAAGTCGTCTTTGAAATAGAGCTTGCAGCATCAGGAGCTTAGGAAAAGCTCATTCAATTTAGTTTTCTGGCTTAAAATGTTTCTATGTATCGTTGAAATTTTAATTTCGGGATATGTCTTAAAATATCCAATTTTCCTACACAATGGATTTTATCGAGCATCTGGTAATAAGTGTATTTTTTTTGTGATGACATTGTGATTTTTTTAACTTCTCAAGCAACCCTACATAATACATAATACATAATATATTAACCCTCTTCTTAATAAAAAGTTACACAGCGTGTATAGAGGGTGCATAAGATTTTTTCTACTAATAATCATTTTTTGACATAATTGGCCTGTATAACGATGCTGTCATTTCCATACTGATTTCTCTGTATAGACTCTGTGTAACGTGTGTGTAACTTAAAAACTCCTGTTTAACTATTCACACGTTGAACGCATGTTTAAGAAGTTGTGGGGATAATGCGTAGTGGCCGAAAAGGAAGATCTTCCGACCGAGCGAGGTGTTATGCTCGGTCAGGCCGGAGCCCACGTGATACATTTCAGCTGTCGTATATATACCGACGCGCTTAGAAAACTTCGATAGCGCGATGCAGGAATGTTAGGCGAATTGTGGGTACCGCCACATCACTCCCCCCCGAAGACCGGAGGTCGAATCTTGAAGTCTTGTCGCTTGAGTCGCCAGTGCCAGAGAGTTCCAGTGAGTCGGAACTGTTGCAGTGAGTCCCAGTGAGTCGGAACTGTGAAGCTGCTGCACGGGATCCAGTGAGTCGGATAGCTGCCGTGCGGGGCCGATGCTACGTGCTGACCAGGAGAGATGTGCTCTACTTGCTGACCGGTCGGTGTAGTGAGAAAGCCCGTTGATGCCGATGCGGAGTCGCCCAGGCCGCGGTACATTGCGGCTAGTGGACGAGGTACCCGATGAGGCGATGCTGGCTGGCGCGGTGCGGAGGTGCGGAGAGTGATGATGATGAAGGAGGCGTGTTCTGTCGAGGGTCACCAATGTGGGGATAATGCGTAGTGGCCGAAAAGGAAGATCTTCCGACCGAGCGAGGTGTTATGCTCGGTCAGGCCGGAGCCCACGTGATACATTTCAGCTGTCGTATATATACCGACGCGCTTAGAAAACTTCGATAGCGCGATGCAGGAATGTTAGGCGAATTGTGGGTACCGCCACAAAGTTTTTATTAGTAATAGGGCTAGTGTATTAAATGTCGAATTGCGTACTTCGTGAAAATACTTAGACAGCATGCCAGTCAATTGATTCTTAACTCGCATGCTGGTTTTACAAAGGTCGCAGGTTTTAAAGAGACGTGTTTAAAATCTGCGACACGTTTATAATATGTCATGTAAAATCTGAATTAATAACTCCCACACCTGTTTCGGTGACGGTGGCCTGTTTCATTGAAAGTAGGCCAGTTACGCAGGAGTAATTTTTATAGTGCCCAAGTGTGTGCGCAGTACACAAGAGCACTCTCTATTCCTTTACTCTCATAACCCAGTGGGACGGAAGACCGACACGACTGGCGAAAGATCAGGCGCAGGACCGACTTTTTACATGCCCATCCGACGCATGGATCATCTTACTTGTCAGACAATCAGGTGATCAGCCTGCATTGTCCTAACCAAACTTGGAAATAACATGTTTCCAACGCGGGAATCGAACCCACAACCTCTGAGTCAAGAGCCACGCTCTAAACCATTGCACCATGGAGGCGTCAAAATCTGAATTAACACAGGTAATAAAAATCTTTATTTTTGTGTGATTTGGGCGCAGTAGTAACACAGTGCGATGTCCACTGACCCATTTCCTGACATTCCTGACATTGCTGACGCGCCGACGACGTCACAGTTAATGAAACAGTAATTACTTTTAAGTTTTCACCGAGGTCCTAATTCACAGGTGAGATTGCCCTTACTTTGTGAAACGGGGATAAAATTAATATACTTTGATTTTTTTAGTTGTATTCTCTATCATATCTGTGTTATCCAAAGACCTTTACCTATTTCTTATGTCAGCTTGGTGTTATCATCTGATGGACTGAACTGATGGCAGACTGACCGTGTAACCTATGTCTTATAAATGTGAAAATGTGTGGGCCTTTCTGTCTGTCTGTTGCCTCTTCGCGCTTAAGCCGCTGAACCGACTTTATTAATAATTTGGCATGAAGACGCGACGTCTTTTCTGGGACTCAAAGTGTCCTTATTCTATATTAGTGTAGGATAGTTTTTGTCCCAGAAACAAGCGAGAAAAACTAATTTTGGTGCAACAAGGTAGTGGGCAACATCGTTTTAGTATAAAGTTATTTAAGATTGCGCCTGGCATTAATTTAAATAATACCAGAAGTATTGTAAATTCTATTAATTTATGTATCAAGATAAAACTATTTCTGGAGATCGTAAAATTTAATTACAGTAGAGCGTGTGTCCGCGGCCTTAGTTCCCTTGGATCTGTTACAGGGCTCAGGCGTCATGCCGCGTGATGCACAGCATGAATCATAAGATTTATACAGACTGTAGTACTCATTATTTATTTTATTTTATTTATTTAGCACACCAACAGTACATATACAATAATGCAATTATCAAACTATGTCACAATTATCATACTATGTCACTAATTAGGTATTATATTATGTTGTTCGCAACTTCCTTTTTGCAGAATTAAAAAAAACGTGTGGCACTCGGGAAAGCTATTGCATAGTATTTTTTATCAACTTATGCAATTATAATTCGCACCAAGCCGAAGAACTGAATCGACGTTAGACGAATATTAGGTGTTTTTCGTTACGGTACGGTATACGTGGGAGAGCCATGCTTCGGCACGAATGGGCCGGCTCGACCGGAGAAATACCACGTTCTCACAGAAAACCGGCGTGAAACAGCGCTTGCGCTGTGTTTCGCCGAGTGAGTGAGTTTACCGGAGGCCCAATCCCCTACCCTATTCCCTTCCTTTCCCTCCCCTATTCCCTTCTCTTCCCATCCCTACCCTCCCCTATTACCCTATTCCCTCTTAAAAGGCCGGCAACGCACCTGCAGCTCTTCTGATGCTGCGAGTGTCCATGGGCGACGGAAGTTGCTTTCCATCAGGTGACCCGTTTGCTCGTTTGCCCCCTTATTTCATTAAAAAAAAAAAAAAAAAAAACGGTATTTCTTAATTCGTTCGCCGCGCTCAAAGCCCAAGATAAAAGCTAATATATAATATGAATAACATTCGATATACGAATGTTAAAAAGCGAAATAAATTATTGTAGACTTATAATAAAACTAGAACCTTGTGTGTAGGAGTAGTAATCTTGTCTTTTATACTATCACAGAACTTACTTTGGTAGAATTGGTAGAATTCGGTTAGCACTTGTCATCGACTTTTTAAATCTTACAAAAACTTTTATCACTTCAATAGAAGTCTGAGGATTATCGATATGTCCCCCGTGTTGGTGCGTTGAACCGATTGCGCAAAATGGGTCTGGCTTTGACAGGTTGACAACAACAATTTGTCGAAGAAAGGTAACGCTGAATGCTGGTAATAAGATGGCCAGTATTTTTGTGCCGATAATATTTTCCTCATAATCCTAGAGACTGAATAAAAAGCATAATATATAGACAAGAATAACTGAGTTAGGCAAGTTTTTTAAACTTTTAAATATTGAAATGCATTAATTTTTGCAATTGAGTAGGAAATTTAAATTCAGTTATTTTTCATTCATTTATGTCATGATAAAGTCCTTTCTTATTAAGGATCCTTTGCTATGCTTTTGAGAATGTTAAAAACTTGTGAAGTAGGTACTTTTTATTTATCCACTAAGCTCTGATGGGATTTAATGGACGTTGTACTGGTTAATCCATATTTGAATTTTAGCTTGCAGCCCGCACAGAAGTAATTTTGATGAAAACGCAAGATAGCTTTAGAAGTGTAATCACATTTGAAGTAACGCAGTTAGCCAGCGAAATCCTAACTAAACATGCTAAATACACACGTATGTTAACTGTTATGTTAAGTGTATTTAACATGGAAATGGATCATGTATCATAAGGATATAATTAACAAGATGTTGCTATTGACTTCCTTCGTTTAGCGTTTCCTACTATAAAATGAAGCTTTCCCCTTTCCCTTGGTCAGTCTATTCAGTAGTTTGGATTACTTATTACATAAATACTAACAAATCTTACCGTTTTATAACACTTACATAATATTAGTATTGTATTCATAACATTTCTTACCGAAACATCCTTACTATGTTTTACCTGGTTTTACTATGCTTTTGTTGTCTAAGCAGACAACAAAAGCATAGTAAAACCAGGTAAAACATAGTAAAGGTACAATATTTACACTTAAATAATAGAAACTGAGTAAGTATAAGCATACTTACTCAGTTTCTATTATTTAAGTGTAAATATTGTAATATATGGGCGGCTATAATACTACCAATTTTTTTTGTGTTAACCGCGCAATAAAGAAATGCTATGACTAATTAACTTGGTAGTTACAGTTCTTTGTTGATTTAGATCAAGATGAATTAAAACGAAATATAAATAAAAACATTATAAATAGATAATGACGAACTAAAAAGCATTATAATAATTTATTTTTTATAAAAGTGGCAAACAAAAGTGGCAAAGCATTCTTTGTTTCTTTCTAGTTTCTTTTCTTTCAATTTGTTATAGTGTAGACTGACACTAAGAGAGTTACTTTGTAAATGTGGTCCGTGGAATGTTTACCTCCATACCCTCGTCTGCACTGGAGCACGTAGTCGGAATAACCCAGAAAATAAGTTATTTCTGGAACGAAGTTACCATACGTCAAACTGGCTCGCAATCACGAATCGGTAATAACTCTTTGTAAAGATAAAATAAAGTTTTGGCCGAATTTTCGCTGGTGTGAAGGAAATGAAGGCTTATTTTATGATGAATATAATTTACTTAGTTTTTTTTTATCATTTTAGGATAGACTTTATGTTCCAAAAGTTTTCAGCTCACAATATCTATGTATTCTTCTTTCTTTTTATCTAAGGTGTAAGGTGTCGAGTCCGCACTTAAAGACATTAACGGCCGTTCCCAATATTTGATCTATCTCTGGTTTTGTCCTACTAGAGATAGGAATAGCTCTCATTAGACATTAGAGACATAGCCGTAAGACTTACGTCTAATGAGAGCTATTCCTATCTCTAGTAGGGCAAAACCAGAGATAGATCAAATATTGGGAACGGCCGTTAAGAGCCATACCTTACCGGGTTGCCATGGCGACGTGGCCAGTGACGTTACCATGGCAACGTCTGGCGTCTCTACCAAGTCTCTACGTCGCCGGCCGCCGCAAAGCGGTGTTTTTCTTAAATTCTATAAAGATTTAAGAAAATACCTTGCAAAATGTTCAATTATCTAAGGATATCACTAAAATTAGCGACTGATTGAGTGACGGAGCATACAAAGACGTGCAAACAACTGGCAACGTCAACAGTCGCCGCATGCGGAGCGGTCGACTCTGGCTACGCTGGCGGTCGCCAGGTGAGTTACCCGTCATACATCTCAATAGAACTAGTTGGCGACGCCGCTGGCCACGTCGCCATGGCGTCTCGGTGAGGTATGACCCTTAATGATTGTCGATCTTTAATTTAATTAAGACTTCAACCAATAATTTAGTTTCGGGACAGTGAAGTTAAGTAGGTAATCATTAAATCTCTCTGGGTGCGGCCGAGTCTACAGTTACTTTAAGATCGTAATTTTTTACATCTACGCCTTTCTTAATCATTCATTCTTTTAAACACTTAGGCATATCAAAGCAAATGAATCATTTCATTTTAATTAGTATTCATAATGAGAATTGGTAATTAGACGGCTAACGTTTGCCATAACTGATTTACTGAATTAACTGAATACACTAATTAATATTATGATTGAATTTGCAGGTGGCTGGTTGCACTGTTCCAATATTTAGACATACTTCGGATATGAGTCTTGTGTTAGACCAATATTGTAAGTAAATACACCATTTAAAGGAACACGAAAGCCTAAAGGAAGAAAGTTCAAAATTGGACTTTTCATTGATAAAAGTAACAAAATTGAAATAACTAGAAACAGTACATCTTGATTCTACTAAATTATGCAATATTAATGCATCCTTGTCCCAATTATACCCAAATAAAGGCACTGAAAGAAGAATTAAGTTGTAGTTTTGATCTAAAAAATACAACAAATTTTTATGAAATGTTAAACAATGTTGAGAACGTATTGCAAAGCATTGACATTGCATAAAATCCTACTAATATTATAAATGCGAAAGTTTGTATGTATGGATGTATGGATGTATGTATGGATGTTTGTTACTCTTTCACACAAAAACTACTTAATGGATTTTAATGAAACTTTACAACAATATAGCATATATACATCAGAATATTTAACCGAATTTCAAAAAGGAGGAGGTGTTAATATGTTCGTTTTTTTTTATTTTTTTATGTTCAACGATTACACCGACGTTTGTGAACCGAATTTCAAATTTTTTCTTTTGGTGTATATAGGGCATCATCCCAATTTTGTACCATGTTCACAAAAGTGGTGACCTGATGAAGGAATCCATGAGTATTCGAGGGAACTCCTCAAAATTTATATGGAAACATGTGGTGACTTCGGTTCTGAACATATGCTACCAACAAGTAAGATTTTGCATCCAGGTATACCATGGTTCGGAAGATACTGAGAGAACTCCTGACTCTTTAAAAATACAAGTTTGCGAGATTCGGCGTTGTTTTCAGAACGGAAAGCATATTATGCTACTATGCAAATTACATTTATCATC
The DNA here is from genome assembly GCA_905187585.1 of Cyaniris semiargus. Taxonomy (NCBI): domain Eukaryota; kingdom Metazoa; phylum Arthropoda; class Insecta; order Lepidoptera; family Lycaenidae; genus Cyaniris; species Cyaniris semiargus. The sequence goes on from LR994551.1 coordinate 4,442,476, forward strand.
ATCATCACTACCATAAACCATTATACCATGCATCGTCCTATTATGATCCTATTAGGGTCAATTCAGACCGCAACGCGACGCGTAGATGCATTTCTAAATTTGTATGGATTTGACAGATATCAATTGCGTGAAACATCCTGCTCATGTCAATTCAATACAAATTTAGAAATGCATCTACGGACTACGCGTCGCGTTGCGGTCTAAATTAACCCTTATTGGTACTTTTCATACTCTTTTAGATCGAGACTCGAGTTTGTCAAGTGATTTAAAAAATTATAGATATTGTGGTTTTAAAGTATATTATTTAAACTTAGTGCAGTTGTTACCATGGTAGTCATGAGGTAGGTATGTAAGTAAGTAGTAACTTCTCAAAATGTGTATGGAAACTCATGATGATTTTAGTTTTAGAAGAAGTATTCTAAGTATATGCTACCAAAAAGTAAGATTTTGCACTAAGGTATATCATGGTCCCAAAGGTGCTGAGAGAACTCCTGACTTTTTATAGATATGAGTTTGAAGGTCTCGGCGTTGTTTTAAGAACGGAAAGTGCGATGATGATGAATGTGTAATTCACATTCATCATCATCGCTACCCTTACACCATGCATCATCACAGTATGATCCTATTATTGGTTCTTTTCATAGTGTTTTATTATATTTCACTTAAAATCGAGCATTGAAACTACATCATCTGTCTAAAATAAAAGTGAATTAAAATTTGGCTGATTGTAGTCTCTAAATATTTATTCGTGAAAGTCCAGGGAAGTTTTATAATATTAGGTGGGAAGTGATACGAATTCACCGGGTCATCTAGTAGAAGAATAAAGGTACAGTTATCCTGTTAAGTCTTGTCTATATTTGATGCAAATAAAGGCCGTAATAAAAACAACTGGAGTGTATGTAGATTTTATATTTTAACTTTTATTCAATAATATTTACTATACAAAACTAAAAACTTCATAAATTTAATTAAATATAATTTAGTCCATGTCGAAAGCATTGAACGCGAAGATATAGTACATTTACCCAGCTCATACAAATGTAGAAATCTTCGCAAAATAACAGATCAAAATAACAATATATAAAAATAGCCTACTGACTAGACGTTAGGTCATCGAACTACGTTAAATAAACGCTAAGCGTTAGCTATAATATTAACATAGTCTGATTATGTACACACAGCTTATAAATGTTTTAGAACAGCTAAATGATAGTGATTCCACACTTAGAAAATATATCCTTAGAGTAACAGTTTTGTTTGGGCGAAAATACAGTTAACTATTGCGGGTTTAGTTTTGCCTGTCGTCTTCGGAACTGCTCGCTTTCACCTCCTTGGGAAGTGTTGGCTGAAACAAATATAAAGTGTAAGTTTGATAAAAAATACTTTAACTGATATTTACACATATTAATTTATTGCTTTTTTTTATAAAAATAATATAAATTTAAAACACAGTTAAATTCAAAATTGTGAATTAACTTAGTATGTTGCAAGTATCATACAAACAAAATATACTCCATTCGATAACTTTAAAACTAAAGTTACAAATCAAAAGTTCATCGCAACTATTAGATATGCCTTGCGATGTTTTTATGTTAAATTTCATACAATCTCGCAGATAAAACTTTTCTATCTATTCAAGTTATTTTTTATTTTATCATTTATATCAGGCGTCAGTACCGGTCAGTATCCAAGCATGAGAACATTAGGTACTAGGTAGAGAGTAACAAGTAAGCGAGTGGGGACTGGGGTGAAAAAGTCATCAAGTAGGACAATATATTTTCAGATCTTTTTACTAATTAAAAAAAAAACAAATGTAACCTTTTCGTCTATTTCAGTTCCAAGAGAATTGAAACTTCCACGACAGTCTGTATGCAATTGCTTAAGAGTCTAAACTTCGTACTTTAAATTCTCAACTTTAAAGTGAGACTGAGTCCACTAAAGTTCGTAGTTCAAGATGGATATGCTGCAAAAAGGTATTCTCTTGTTGTCGATACATCTTCTAGTATACTCCAGTGAATTTTCCGATACTGCCACTTAAAAAATTGCTTACAGTACTTATGCATATTTACCTATATTAAGAAGCCGTTAATCTATTATTAATATTCAGAATAATATTAACATATTATTTATAGCTGAAATCGTTGAAAAGGGAAACTAAGACAACTTGCATTCGATAATTTCGATAGCAAAGTTGAATGTGGAAATATAAGCACGTTTATAATACATTTTTCTGACAATGCATAAAATAAATCTTATTGCGAGGAACATTATTCTAGACAGTAGTTAACTTTAATCACTTAAGCTTTAAAACTCCAAAACTTTGGAGCGTTAAAACGAAGTAATCGTAAAATATCGAAAGACTATTATACGATATTTACTATTCTAGAACATGTTGTGGCTATTCAAACTAAAAGTAAAAAGAATTTACTGCCCAAAATATGAAGCAAGACTTCAAAATTGTTAAGTAAAAATCGAAATTGGTGTTGCTTAAGCTAAATTGTTGCTATGTAGGTATGCCTTTTTTTAAACAACTAGCGCGAAAAATTAAGGCCGTTCCCCTACGGAGATGCTGTAATTTACCGCTTTTCAGAGCTTTATAACTCATAATTTGAAAACTACAAAAATATAATAAAAATACATCAACAATCTTCAGTTCTCCAACTCCCAACCGGCCACATACGGCCGCGAGAACAATAGATTTCCAAGAATCCGCGATCGAAGAATTTACTACTTTTGTTCATTATACTCATGATATGAGCTTCCAAAGTAATACCAATTTATTAAAATTCAAGCGTACTTTCAGCATCTCCCTAGTATTTACAAATTACTTTTATTTGAAACACACGGCAATTGATAGACAATTTCATATTTTGCTACATATTTGCCATTTGAATTTTTTTATGTCAATTTTAAACTATGATAAGTAAAAAAAAAAATAGGGTTTTGGTGCGATCTCGGCAACGCGGTAAATGTATGGTCAAGGTCGTTTGCTCGGGGGACGGCCTCAAAGTGATTTTTTACTCAACTCAATAATTTCTCAGCAGACAAATTGTGTTTCCTTTAATAATGGCTTCCGCTGAGAAACGACAACAGATCTTAATTATGAAAACTGATCCCACAACAATTATGTGCATTATTATAAGGACATAATGGCAAAAATTTATGACACACACATTCAAAGCTTTCATCCTTATATTTAAATGAACATCGTTTAGGTGGAATCATTTTTATTGAATAGGACATACGCTTATGTGTATGTACAGTACACAATAACGCTAGTCTGTTCCTTTACTCAACGAGACAAGATGAGTGATTAGGTAAGAATTGACATGTTATATGCATTGACCATCCGATAAAAAAAATCCTAACAGATTGAGTGTATCAGCCAGCATAGCCCTAACTATTGGATAATATAATGTTTTCATTAGTTTTTTTTTTTTTTTTTATGAAATAAGGGGGCAAACGAGCAAACGGGTCACCTGATGGAAAGCAACTTCCGTCGCCCATGGACACTCGCAGCATCAGAAGAGCTGCAAGTGCGTTGCCGGCCTTTTAAGAGGGTATAGGGTAATAGGAGAGGGTAGGGATGGGAAGGGAAGGGAATAGGGGAGGGTAGGGAAGGGAATAGGGTAGGGGATGGGGCCTCCGGTAAACTCACTCACTCGGCGAAACACAGCGCAAGCGCTGTTTCACGCCGGTTTTCTGTGAGAACGTGGTATTTCTCCGGTCGAGCCGGCCCATTCGTGCCGAAGCATGGCTCTCCCACGTAAAAAAGTTGCAACCGAAGAGTCCTTAGTCAAAATGGATTTGATTAAATAAACACCTGATGATGATTTTTTCGAAACCGGTCGTGTATATAATAATTTTGTAATAAATCTATTAAAATAAAGTGGAATAAGTGCAAGGAAAGTGTATAATTATTTAATTGAACATGAATTTCCACCAAGATGTGACAGTACATTCAATATCATATCTAAAAATGGATTTGCTAGTTTTGATAGCAAAGTAAGATGTCAAAAATGTACAGGATTTGGAATAACGCATCGCAAGCGCCTAAGGGCCAACCACACGTACCACAACCACACCACGTCGCAACGACAAAATGCCGTCAAGCAATGGTTACGTGTGGTAATGGTGTCGCTGCAGCTTTTTGTAGTTGCGTTGTGGTACCGACAAAATGTCGACGTGGTTGCGTTGTCGCCAGTAGTTGCGATGTGGTTACGTACGAAAGTCAATGAAACGGAGGGGGGGAAGAGCGCAGGCGGTGTGCGCGCACTGTCATTGCATCGACGCAACGTTGTGGTTGCGATGTGGTCGACCACTAGTTCGCTTGTGGTTGCGATGTGGTCGGTATCACACAAGTGGTCGACAACGACTACAAAATGTGGTACGTGTGAATAGTCCACTTCATTTACAATACGAAATATACGCCTGAACACGTGGTGTGGTTGTGGTGTGGTTGTGTTTGTCGTGTGGTTGTGGTACGCGTGGGTTGGCCTTACACTTAGCGATGCGATTTTGACTAGGAGGCCAGGGGGGTGAGCCAAGATCTTTTCGTTTTCTCTTCGTTATAGAATCGCCAATCAAAATGTATGGAATTGACGGACGAGTCGAACGTCAACGCCGTATTAACGAACGCTTATGTCAATTCCATACATTTTGATTGGCGATTCTATAACGAAGCGATAACGAAAAGATCTTGGCTCACCCCCCTGGAATGGTACTCACACCTTCTAAGTCGAGAGCCAAGCTCTCAACCACTAGACCACCAGCTACTAGCACTGCTACTGCTACTAGCAACCCACCTCATATGGCAGCAGAAACATGTTGTTGTCGGATCGTCGGCCGAATCTCAGTCGCATTGAGGGAGCACGTACGGACCGGTCCTGCTCCTATAACAAACATACATACAATTAACATGTATACAAAAGTTTTATATGATATAGCGCATAAAATACTTGAGCGGTTTTTATGGAAGAATCCTACTAATATTATAAAGGCGAAAGTTTGGATGTATGTATGTATGGATGCTTGTTACTCTTTCACGCAAAACTACTGAACGGATTTTAATGAAACTTTACAATAATATAGCTTATACATCAGAATAACACATAGGCTACAATTTTAACCGACTGTCAAAATGGAGGAGGTGTTATATTCGTTTTTATATGTTCAACGACTACTCCGCTGTTTGTGAACTGATTTTCAAAATTTTTCTTTTGGTGTATAGGTTATCATCCCAATTTGGTACCATATTCATAAAAGTGGTGACCTGATGAAGGGATCCATAAGAAATCATAAAAAATCAAAATCAAAATCAAAATATTTATTTCTAAATAGGTTAACAAAGTTAACACTTTTAGAACGTCTACATGAGGCCTACCACCGGTTCGGGAACTAACCCGGCGAGAAGAATCGGCGTAAAAAACTCGCACGGGGCACCTTTTACCAAAAAGGTGGAAAATTACAATAATATAGCTTAAGCTAATTTACAATAGGTATGTAAAAATGTGGTACATTTATATAGAAGCGGCCTATGGTCTGTCAGCTTATTTTTCCCAAGGTGTGCTATCATTGAGAAAATCATTTACCTTATAATAAGCCTTAGCACACAAACGTTCTTTAACAACTTTTTTAAATTTATTAATTGAAAGATTTTGAACGTTTTCTGGGATTTTATTGTATAGGCGTATACATTGACCTTTGAAAGATTTGCTTACTTTGCTCAGCCTGGTTATTGGTATATCTAGCTTGTGCTTATTCCTAGTGTTCCTGCAGTGAATGTCACTTTTCGTTTTAAAATTAGTTAAATTTTTTCTCACGTATAACACATTGTCCAAAATGTATTGAGAGATAACGGTCAGAATTCTTATTTCTTTAAACTTTTCTCTGAGAGATTCAAAGGATGACATTTTGTAAATAGATCGTATAGCTCGCTTCTGCAGCACAAATATTGTGTTAATATGAGCAGCACTTCCCCATAATAGAATGCCGTAAGACATTCTACTATGAAAATAACTATAATAAACTAATTTCGCCGTGTCTTCATCACATATTTCTCTAATTTTTCTGACTGCATATGCTGCGGAACTGAGCTTATCGGCCAGTTTGGCAATATGAGGACCCCACTGCAGTTTACAATCTAGTGTTACTCCTAAAACACAGTACTGTCAACAAGATTTATTTTCTCATCATTTAATAGCAAATTGGTTTGCACTTGCTTAACATTTGGCATGGTAAATTTTAAACATTTTGTTTTATTAGAATTTAAAAGTAAGTTATTTACATTAAACCAATTTACTATTTTTGAGAGAGCACAATTTACCTCGTCATAATTCGACTGTTGTCGCTTCACTTTAAAAATAAGTGAAGTGTCATCAGCAAAAAGTACTATCTCGTTATCATTATCCTTAACTAGATAAGGTAAGTCATTTATATAGATGAGAAAAAGAAACGGGCCCAAAATGGATCCCTGTGGGACACCTAATATAAATCATTGGAGTTAAAATGTACTAACAATTGTTTTAAGATTATTTTTTCAAATATTTTACTAAAAGTCGGTAGAATAGATATAGGCCTATAATTCGTCGGATCAGATTTAAGTCCGGCTTTGAATAAAGGTACCACCTTGCTATGCTTCATTAAATCAGGAAATACACCATTCTTTATACAGTCATTAAAAATATTGGCCAGATAAGGAGCTACGATGTCAATTATTGATTTAATTATCTTAGTAGACAGACCCCAAAGATCAGTAGTATTTTTGATGGAAATCGAGGGAACTCCTCAAAATTTATATGGAAACATATTGTGGTGACTTCGGTTTCGTGAGCAGTATTCTAAGCATATGCTACCAACAAGTAAGATTTTACACCAAGGTATACCATGGTTCGGAAGGTGCTGAGAGAACTCCTGACTCTTTAAAGATACAAGTTTGGAAGTTTCGACGTTGTTTTAAGAACGAAAAGCATATGCTACTATGCAAATTATTACACTCATCATGGTCATCATCACTACCATAAACCATTATAGAACCATGTATCGTCCCGTTTTGACCCAATTATTGGTACTTTTCATAGTCTTTTATTATATATCAGTTAAACCGCGGGTAACACCGCGGGGCACAGCTAGTAGTACAATAAAGATATACAGAAGTACTCTTCTGTATATCTCTAGTTACTGCTCGACCGTATGCTTGTAATGAAACTCGCTTGATATAAGTTTTAAGGGCACGCGACGTGATACTGAATTGTTTTGCTCTTTTAATTCATTCGTGGATTCAGGTTGCCAATGCATGAGGATTATCTATTGTATACTAGCTTTTGCCTGCGGCTTCGCTCGCGTGGAATTAAAAAATCGCGTAAAATACGAATATTCTTGTAAACCTCCTTTAGAAACATGATGTTTTTCCAAGACCAAAAGTAGACTATGTTACTCTCCATCCTTTCAACTAAGTATATGCCAAAAATCAAGTCGATTTGTTGCTTCGTTAGGCAGCCCCCCCAAGTAGTGTCCAGGGGCAAAGCCCCCGCATAATAATGAAACGACACTCGGAATCTGTATGTTTAGTTTAGGTTAAAATAATTTCGTTATGATATTCACTTTTAATTAATACCTTAGTTTGTTCCTAAAAAAGGAGAATTAAAAGTCAATACTAACTACGCGACACCACTTTGTTATAAGCAACATTTCCAAATCGGATCAGTAGTTTTCGTGTGATGCGGGAACAAACATACAGACAGACAGACAGACAGACAAAAAAGTAACCACATTTTTGGCTTCCATAGCGATGTAGTAACACCCCCCGCTTATTATTTTTTGAATATCTTTAACGTACAGAATTTTCATTTCTGCAGTTTTATTATATGTATAGATTACTTCGTTGGTGATTGATGATAATAAATGAGACGAGTATCGCAGTATGGTATTTATTATAACCGTCAACCGTGTTTCTTTTACTTCTAGGTACTTATGTTGCTTTTATTTCGTCTGCTGCTGGCCATACATCAACAGTCCACCAATTCTATCGGCGTGCACGCGATCCAAAATTGTTTGGTTAAAAACTCCACCAACAACTCCAGAATTTCCTTTGAATATGATGGAAAAGTGTGCTTCGAGTACAAAGATCTCTTTCTAAAATTGGAATGCAGAAATTCTAAATAGAATCTCGAAGACAATTTCGATATTAAAAGGGCAAAAGACATTAGATATAGTGGTTTTTTTAAAGCATAAAAAGCGCACTTAATTTTTTTCATCCCTTTTCGTTTGTAAAAAAATGTCCAGTCAGCAAAAACTAGATTTGAAATTCGTTTGAGGTGAGATGGATTATGAAGTTCTTTTGAGATTGATGAACTAAAGGCTGTGAACCTAGGTCAATGAAAATTCCTAGATCGTTTTAGGCAGTGTATTTGCCAAAACTGAATAAAAATTAAGATACAGTTGTTACAAAAATTTATTTATGTTTGGAAAAATCTATGTTTTAGAATTATTATTGGAAAAAGAAGAATAGAACATTACTAAATATGATTTTATATAAATAATAACGCTACATAGAAAATATTACTTTTATGCTCTATTTTTAAATACGTAAAATTTACTATACCTGCAAAAATTATGATAGAAAAATTATGAGGCAAATCCGAATTATTTGTCAAGTTACACAATTTTGGGTTAAAGTTAACCTGGATTAAATATAATGTTGTCTCTTTCGCTCAATAAAACGAGAAATATCTTACTATCAAGAGAGGTGTTTGAATGATACATTACCTCAAAGAAAATAAGAACAATGGAACACACACAATCAAATTCCTCATCTCCCGTAACAAATTCACAGGTTTAAATCAAAACAAAGAAACAAATTACAAGATATTAACAAAGCGCGTTTTGTTCCTGAGACTATGAATGTTTGATGTTAAGCAGATGTTACAATGGGCGGATTTCACCTACAATCTACAGTTACTTAATTTAATGTAGTATTTAAAACTAGCGAAGCTTTCGTTCTTTAATTTCATCTCAATTTCAGGGTTAACTAACCCTATTTACAGGCTTTACTATAAAAACCTGACGCTTAAACGTGTAATGAAACGCCACAACTTTAGCTAAAATGTAGAGTTTGAATCAATTTTACTATTTGGTTTCAAGTTTTTAAATGTATCAATCAAGGTCCTTCTTACTGACGTCAGACGTGGAATGTTTATGTTGTCCTATCTAAAATTGTAAAATAAATATTTTTTTGTTCTAATGATGGTCAATTCAGTCTCTTGATCTTCGTGTCAAAAGACAAAAGCTCTAAACAACTGGACCATAGACGTAAAATTTGTAATTGATTACAACAAAAGCGTATTAAATTAAGTTTTTGCAATTTCAATAAAAATAACTTTTATTGTTCGCAATTAAAATAGCACACATGTGAATAACTTAAAATTAGAAATTTAAAAGGGTCAAGCCCGCCCTTGACGATTTTAGAAACGTGTTGCAGGAATTACTCGAGGACAGAGCTTAAATATATTTTTTAATTAAAATATTTTAATCTAAACAGTATCTAATATAACGAATAGTAAGAGCAAGATACAGGGTCTAAGATGCAGTTGGGTCAAAACGTTGCACCCACTTATTGCTGCTTTGCTTTTTGTTAGGTTTTTTTTTCGCAGGAGTTTGGCCGGATGAGACAAAAATTAAGTAGTTTTTTTTGGTGAAAGATAGACAAGATTGTGTAAATTTTATGTACCATCGAAGAAATTGATTCATAGGCAGTTGACTGACCTCCGTCATTTGACGGTTTGACATAACTCGACTGAATAACGTAGGTCCGAGATCTGCTTATGAATCAACTTCTCTGATAGTACTTTTAGTATCGTGATACACCGAATAATCGTCGTCACGTTACGTTATAATGCGTATCATAGACGAATATATCGGTGTCATTACGGTGTGACCTGACCCTCATATGAGTATGGAGTAAATAACAAATCTGAGCCCTATAACTAATTTGGGATTACCTATTTTCGCACGGTGCAGAAAAATGATAAGTTTCCCTATAGGGTTGTTATCTGCTTGTCTCATAAGAATCCCATGTTTCATAATTATTAGTGATTGCTACTATTTTCTCAACAACAACAACAACACATCTTTGTAGTTTTACAAATATACACAAATTTGTACTAGCACAAAATTTGTGCCTGTAAAAATATTTTGGCTTACTTACTCACAAATAAAATTCCTTAAAGTTCAAAGTGTATAACCGAAAATTTTCTAGTAGTGAGGCGAGCAACGATAATGAATTATGAGAAAACACTTATTAATGTCAGCTTTTCTATGGACAGCTATGGACAGCTATGGACAAACACAGACTCAAACACACAGACAGACAGGTCAAACTTACAACACCCCTCTGTTTTCGTTAGGGCCTAAAAATCATTATAATTATTGTGATGGGCGAATTTCGACTGGTCTTGTTGTAATTTCTATAAATATAAGTTAATAGAATATAATAATAATATAGTCTGTCTACGAATACCACGTAATCTCTTCTCACATGAAATACGTCTGTCTAGACTCAGTCGCAAGTTGCAACTCGGTGAAATAACTGAGACAGAAAATATATTTGTTGCAATGTAAAAGGGATAATCCTACAGAATTCTGTATTATGAAGTTGTGGAAGGTTTCTGGGTATGAGATTTTACAATTCAATTTTACATCACCGTTCATAAAATGAATCTAAAAATAGAGAATGGGAAGAAAAAGAAAGATGCAGCATGCAGAGAAATGAGATTAGATTTTTAGAAATGTATAATACTAACAAATTATGTATATAGCCCTTCTCTTTTATTAATCTCCGTTTACTACATAATCCCACATTTAATGCGGTCTCTCACGTTGAACCATGATGACCAAATACAAGCGATTATAAACGTGTAGAAGCCAAATTCTCGCTCGTAGCTTCGCAAGAGACGACTCTACCTTTCAGTTTATATATCATTTGACTACGCACATATTGTATATTCTACACATATATTATATTATATTTATTTATCGACTTATTCACCTCCTGCGGGAAGATGTGCGGCACGGCGCGCGCGTCGGAACGGCGGCCGAAGCGCAGGCGCACGGGGTTGCGGATGTCGCGCAGGGAGAGCGGCTCCTCCATCTCGTCGACCTGCAGTAACACACTAGTCACAGTATTCACCTCCTGCGGGAAGATGTGCGGCACGGCGCGCTCGTCGGAGCGGCGGCCGAAGCACAGGCGCACGGGGTTGCGGATGTCGCGCAGGGAGAGCAGCTCCTCCATCTCGTCGACCTGCAGTAGTAACACACTAGTCACAGTATTCACCTCCTGCGGGAAGATGTGCGGCACGGCGCGCTCGTCGGAACGGCGGCCGAAGCGCAGGCGCACGGGGTTCCGGATGTCGCGCAGGAAGAGCGGCTCCTCCATCTCGTCGACCTGCAGTGACACACTAGTCACAGTATTCACCTCCTGCGGGAAGATGTGCGGCACGGCGCGCTCGTCGGAGCGGCGGCCGAAGCGCAGGCGCACGGGGTTGCGGATGTCGCGCAGGGAGAGCAGCTCCTCCATCTCGTCGATCTGCAATAACAGAGATGGTTATAAATCCTAAATCAGTGATAAAAAAACAGCTAGCCAATTAGTCTTTCTACTAGTATTTAAAGGGTCGTATATCTCTGCCGGTTTGAGAACGGAGAGGTTGCACGATCAACGATTAAATATGTTCCGAATTCCGATTGCAGCGGATTCGCGACACACACTAGATGTATGCGTGCGCAAAGGTTCATTATTATCCCAAAAAAGGAATCATCATCTTTAATCAGTATATTATTATGTTATAATAATAAACTCAAATCCAGATCAACGTACGTCAATCATAAAGGTAAACCCTGCGTAGGCAAGGGCGAAAGTTCAAAGACTTAGGTGGGATTTCACCAGACACACTTAAAACTTCGTTTTATAAAACTTAGTTCTCTTTAAACGCGTTCACGCAGCGACGTAAATCTCGTTCTGTTTACAATGGATTTCACAAACTTCTTTTGATCGCGATTAATAAATCTAAGTTTAAGGGGCGATTTCACCAAAGAAATGGAACGCGTTCAATGCACACTGAACCGGTTCAAAACGTATAAACGCGATTATAACATCGAATTGCATTTCACCAACATAAACTGAACGCGTTCACAGCAAATTCTAGTTTTATCTTCTGCACGCCCAAAGTCCGAAGTTTAACGTCATAAAACCCGTTCAAGCCCTGTCATGGCGGAACGAAAAACATAGACAAAAGAAATGTCAAGATTACAGTTTTGACACATGCGTCTTGTTAGTTTATGTATTGTTTCTTGCTATTTTGTAGTTAAATTAACGTAAAATGGTTTTAAAATGATGAAAACATGTAAAATAATCGCGTGAAGTCACGTAAACTTAGATTTGATAATCGCGATCAAAAGAAGTTTGTGAAATCCATTTAAAACAGAACGAGATTTACGTCACCGCGTGAACGCGTTCAATGAGAACTAAGTTTTATAAAACGAAGTTTTGAGTGTGCCTGGTGAAATTCCACCTTAGTGACGTCACGCAATTATTTTACATGTTTTCATCATTTAGCAAGAAACAATACATAAACTAACCAAACGAATGTGTTAAATCTCTCATCTTGACATTTCTTTTGTCTATGTTTTTCGTTCCGCCATGACACTGTACTGACAGGGCTTGAACGGGTTTTATGACGTTAAACTTCGGACATTGGGCATTCAGAAGATAAAACTCGGACTTGCTGTGAACGCGTTAAGTTTATGTTGGTGAAATGTAATTCGATGTTATAATCGCGTTTATACGTTTTGAACCGGTTCAGTGTGCATTGAACGCGTTTCATTTCTTTGGTGAAATCGCCCCTTAAGAGTTACAGACACCTGAACAGTAACAATTACTCGTAAGTTAAATCTGCTGATTTTGTTGATTTACTTTATTGTTATATTCATTCAATATTTTTGTGTATAACAGTAAATGTGTTCGAGTACACTAATCTTTAATTGCACATGTGATAATACTTTTGATCTGGCATAGTTTATGCTCGAAGAAACGTCAAAATGGCAAATTAAAATTTAGCGAACAGCTTGAAACGGAAGCACTCGCGCGACGATATCTTAATATTGGATCATCTCGCTCAGCGAGCTAGGAACGTTACACGATTGGACAAAATGATTTAACTTGTCATTACGTTTATTTCAGGTAATAACCCATAGAAAATTCTTAAATCAAAAGGAGATAAATAGTTTTGATTTCGAATGGCAGTCTACAAACAGTGGTCAGACACAGAATCCGAGTTATTTGAAAACCAGTGTTGTGAATTTTATCACGATACTGGGACTTTTAAGTAGTTACTGTAACTGAAGGGAACCCTTAGGTAATTAGTTACTGTAAAATCCCATGTTTCATTGAAATGAATCTTGTTATTTTTAACCATAGCTTTTCTGACTTTAATGTTAACTTTACTGTTCAATAAGCATGATGCTAAGTTACTTATTACAAGGGACCAGACTTTTGATTCAAAACTTCGTAGTGTTTTAATTTTAATAGCTCATAGTTGTATAAATTATGTTATTTCAGCCGCCTTTGCCAGTAGTTGGAGCTATAATAAATTGTTATAAGCGTCTTTGCCCCAATTTCCAATCAATAAACAGCCTAGATGGAGTAATCTCCATAATATCCGTTAAACAACATAAGGCTATGAGCACACTAGCTCTTAATTTTGATATAAGGAATAGTCTGACAAAGTTTTTAGCGCATAAGATCGACTATAAGAAATCATTCTTCAATTCAAATAACGTAACTTCTTAAATCAGGATGAAAACTATATGCCCGAAAGTATCTTTGATATTTTTTTCTAAACCTATAAACTTTATATTTAGTGTCATTATAAAGCTAGCGTAAAATAACGTATGCGAATGTACAAGAATACAAAAACATTTCTGCTATCACACCAAGTGTATGGAAATGTGAAGAGTAAAAAAATTAATGACACATATTATGTTGCCAGAGCACAGCCCTAAGCCAAATTAACACAGATTTGAGAAAACTACGAACCGCGGTTGCTTCCGGTGGATTTGTCCCCTCGCTACAGATTATTAAATAATTACTCGCCCCGTTTCAGGGCGTCGGCCGACGTTCTGTCAATATTATGACGTATCGGAAATATTATGACTTTCCTGAAACTTTCCTGAAACTTTCCTGTTTTCCCGACGTGTCATACAAATGTACAAGGTAAATGGGGAATTATAAATATCATGTTTTTTATGACGTTACTTTTTTTGTTAATTAGCCTATTGTGTAGCCAATTAACTAGAAAGAGTAGCCAAAAAGTGTTAGCCAATAAACTGAGATATTACGGGATTTACAGCGGGCTTAAATTATTCCAATCCAGTAATCCAATCCAGCGCTGAATTGCTACTGGAATAATGTAAACGACCACTGGAATGCACTGGAATGCACTGCATTTTACAATACCGTTTTAATTCATTTTGGTCTAAGTGTAAGCAAAGCTCAGTATGGCTATAACGTTATCAAATTAATTAAACACGAATTATCTTCGCAATAAAGAGATCTACAACGGCACTTAATTTGGCCCAATCTAAGATTTAAATTAATTAAAACGAGTAAAGTGAAATGAAATGTCAGTTTGACGTATTGCATCAGACATTATATTTAACATACTTATTTGAGCTGAAATTCTGATAGTGTATGTGTTCCTTATATATAGTGAACTTTATATACATATAAGGAACAAAGTGATTAATACTTTAGGGTGTGTATATGTTCCTTATATAGAGTTCACTATATATGAGGAACATATACACACCCTAAAGTATTAATCACTTTGTTTTGTTACACCTTGTATAAATAAAAATGAATTTTAATTTTGTTAGTCTCGCTATAACTATATCTCGAGAGCGGCTGAACCGATTTGCCAAATTTTAGTTTTGAAATGTTGTGCAAGTCTATAACTATAAGAAAATTTAGGAGTTCCGTCATACGAAGTTCACGAAGTCGTTATAGAAATACCTGATGGAATTCCCAATTAAGTCGTTTGCGCAACAACACTCTTTTGAAAAGACCCTTTTAATTCAGGAAAGCTGTCCATACATTAATTTTTATTCATCGCGACAGTTGCTGACCTATTTGGTATTTTTTAAGAATTCACCGCGCAAAGTGGCGTTTGCACAAAATATTAATATTTTCATTTCATTGTAGGCACCGGGTAATTCGCATTACGGAGGTCGTTTCTGATCTTTCGCATGAAATCTCCTTCGTTACCTTTTGAAAATTAAGCAAATGGAGGCTCGTCGGAGCTAAGGAAGGCGCATACTTGACCTTAATTATAATCCTGTTGACATAGTCACAGGTCGCTTACGATGTAGGTGTCTGTTGGTCTAGTCACAAATTTGATTGAAACGTACTGATATTTTATGATCTGCCAACATTTATATTGTTGTGAGTGCTAACGAAACGTCTTAAGTGTATTTCAGTCGACATAATATTAGCAGTGATAATCAACAAACATAATATTTTAAGAGGCTACATCTTCTCCCTAAGTCAATTAGGTAATAATTTCTAAGTTTGAAAGATAATGTAATGTAGTTTAAGGACAAAAATCATGAGAACACAATAAGTATCTTTTTAAATATTATTTTTCAAATCGACTTATGTATGTACGTCTTCACTATGGTCTACACGTGTAACTTATTACCATTTCAACGTGTTTATTTCAGAAAACGTTATATTTACCGTACAACTTAATTTGTACTTTGACGTAGCAATTTCTGCTAGAAAAATGTTCACTTTAAAAACAGTGTGTAGGCTTCCAAGTTAGAGCAACTTGGAAGCCCGCTGCATTTTGGCAGTGAAGCTAGAAATCGAAAATGTGTCTAAGGACTTGATTTGTCACTTCGCGATGCGTTATATCAAATGTCAAATCTCATACATTTTGATTTCTAACTTTACTGTCAAGCACTGACCTCCATTATACAAGTACGCTGCACTTATGATACCCACCTTCTTTTTGTGCCTATTTGAAGCGGAAATTTGCAAGTTACGTCAGATTTAGTTCTCTTCCCCTGCATTGGGGGCACTGATTCCGCTTCAAATAGGCACAAAAAGTAGCTGTCATTTAACGTCAAGTTGACTGAGTGCAATTTGGCTGATCTCGCGACCGATTACAAAGCGTCATACAGAGGCTGTAAAAAAAACTAAGTTGATATAATACTTTAGAGCAGGGGTCGGCGAGTAGTTTTAGGTGGGGTCCGGATACTGTGGAAAAAATTTAACGAGGTCCAGAAAAAAACACACTTGTCCTATGTGGCTTAAAAATATTATTTTAATTAATAAAGGTATACGTATACCTTATATATATATTAATTGATACTTGGCGTAACTGGCATAATATACATTACAATATTTCGCGGTCCGAGATTCGACCTTTCGCGGTCCGCAAACGGACCGCGGTCCGCCTGTTGCTGACCGCTGCTTTAGAGTGTGGGCTACCCTATGTAGAGTTCGCTATGAAAGCAGTGCTGAAAGACTAACTTTTTTAACTTGTATGGAAAAATCCGTGACGCTGGGGCGCTTGCCCGATACAAATAAAAAAAAAATTTGCTCCTGAAGGAACAAATATTTTTCACTAAACTCTATATAGGGGACACATACACATCCTAAAGTATTATCACTTAGTTTTGTTACACCCTGTATAACATTATTGTAACTCACCGGCGCAGCGTCTGCGGCGGCATCTCGGGTTCGGAACGGCGGCCGAAGCGCAGGCGGCGGGAAGGAGAGCGCACGGACTTGCGCGCCAGCGCATGCCCGCCCAGTGCATCGTGTTGCGCTAGCAGCCCGTATAGCATTTTGAATAAGCCGTAAGTTCAGCAGCATTCAACTTACCGGCGTCTGCGGCGGCATGTCGGGGTCGGAGCGGCGGCCGAAGCGCAGGCGGCGGGAGGGGGAGCGCACGGACTTGCGCGCCAGCGCGTGTCCTCCCAGTGCGTCGTGTTGCGCTAACAGCGCGTACAGCCCACCGAGCGCCTCCCACCCGCTCTGGTCTGACACCGCGGGGGATGCTGCAGGGGACGAGATGTATAGTTAATAAGGTATAAAAGTTCACAATAAATATATAAAGTAATACCCGTGCAGGCGTGAATAGACAGACTCTTGTTTGGGTTGGGCATCAGTCATATACCGTGAGCACCTCTCACTGTTTAGTAGACAATGACAGGTGTTCACGGTATTTGACTGATGCCTAGTTTCTAAGGTTTACAATCATACAGAAACTAAATTCCGTGCATATTAACCGTAGTCCGTGAGAGGTGCTCATGGTTTTTGACTGATGCCCAACTGGGCATCAGTCAAAAACCATGATGATGATGAATTTGTAAACCTTAGAAACTTCTAAGGTTTACAAATTACAATCATACAGAAACTAAATTCCGTGCATATTAACCGTAGTCCGTGAGAGGTGCTCATGGTTTTTGACTGATGCCCAGTTTCTAAGGTTTACAATCATACAGAAACTGAATTCCGTGCATATTAACCGTAGTCCGTGAGAGGTGCTCATGGTTTTTGATTGATACCCAGTTTTTAAAGTTTTTGAAAAGAGTTCTATTTAACAATTTAACATCGTTATTGATTGGTCAATATTTTGAATGTACTACTAACCGGTGTAGGTCACGAATGTATTATTTCACTGCTATTTCTTTGGGAAATGTGTTCTTTGGGAAAGTTGCCCCTAACATCATTTTATCGCAGGGTTTTCCTCTTTGTTTCCCATTGTTGATCCTTGTTTACAGGAGTTGCAGTAGTGGATATGTTTAGCAAAAATATTCTTTCAATACGTACGCTCGTTATAGAGCCATCGGTATAAAATGATCACTATATTACAACCTCTCAAGAAACTATTAATCAAAACCAAGGAGTTAGCACGCAGAAGTCATACTCAGAAAGGACCATGAGACGTATTAATCCATTTATTCGAGCGGACTGGGCTTTGGGCGACATTTGTTTGATTTATTGGACTTAAATCAATCGCAGGAACGAAATTTTGCTTATTCGATATAATAATATATCGTAATAAAATTTGATCCATTTTGATCGGGTTACGGGTAGGATGATATTTCCATAACTCTATTTTTTAAGATTTAAAAAATCTGGAATCCATCTATACAATATATTAATAACATTGGAGTGTCTCCTTTACATCAAAACCTTTGCCTTTGCGGTAGTCATAAAACCAAAGCCTTTGATTATTAACTACTCCGCCGTTGGTTGACTGATTTTCAATATTTTTTTGTTGTTGTATAGGGCAGGGCTTCCCAAACTGTGCGTCGCGACGCCCGGGGACTTATTATTTATAATATGTATTCGTCGATCACAAGTATGTAGTGCTTATTAAAGTATTTAAAAGACGATTGAGTTTTTTGTGGTCATATTGTCAAGTGCGTAGATGTGTTTGTCTGCTGTTCTCTCACGCGCAATTCTCAATCTGCTGAATTGATTTAGATGTAATCATGGATGTAATATAGAGTGTCTTCGAACCTCGGCAAAGTTCAAAATATACTTTTTCGAAAAGAGTTTTCTGCGTGAATAATTATTATTTTCTGCGTAATCTATAACGGACACCTAGTGTGTTCATAGCTTCTTCTGTTGCATTGGTGTCTAAGATTTGTGATTTGTCCAAGATCTTCCTATTAGGCGATTTCAGGACAATATTACTAATATTTAGATGCTAATTATATTAAAACAGCAGTAGGAAAGGCTTCTTCCTTTCACCACGTGCCGATTTTTGGCCGTATCTGGTCTATTCAATTAAAAAAAATCTGATTAGGATCACATTTACGATTGTATTTCTGTCCCACTGCACCCGAACCTCGAATACATTCTATCGAAATTAATTAGATGGATGCCGATTGTCGATTTGAATTTAGAACTTTCGAACATGGCTCTTTTAATTAAAATCATTTCCATTGGCAAAATACTAGCAAAATAGAATCGTTATTATTCTGAATAATGAAAAGGTGCTTCAAAGGGTTAAATTAATTTTATCGTCACTACCAAGATTAAAAAATACATCGATCATGATAATAATGATTGTATAATTGTAATAGATGACGCCCGCAATCCGTTGCGTCAAAATCCGTTAATCGCGCGGGAACCGCAAATTTTTTTCGCGTATTCTATGTCCTTTCCCGGGACTCAAAGTATCTCCATACCAAATTGCATCTAAATCGGTTCAGTGATTCGGGCGTAAAGAGGTAACAGAGACATTTTCGCATTACAATATTAGTATGGATTGTTATACGAGTAGGTATAATATTATCATAAATACTTATTTGTTGGCATAATTTACTTTTTTACAAAAGGGACGAGCAATTTTGTAGATACTTAAGTGTTGTCGGTTTTTGCCTTTTGGCAACCCACTGGGTTATATATCGCCCGCATCTAATGTTTTTATAAGGGTTCACTTTAAATTATTAAGGCACAGCGGAAAGTTGTTATTGAAATAAAAATACAATAGAGTTAACCTTTGTTCTTATATTATAGTTTGTAATAATATCTACTGCAGATATTTTGTATTAGTATACTGTATAATATCGATAATTATGATCTAATGCTAATATAAGAATTAAGATTGTTGAGGCACTCAAAGTAAAAATTAATTGATCGCAGTTTTGATAGCTCTCTTCCCGACGCAAGCTCTGCCATATATTTAAAGGAAGAATTTTTTTTTAAAGTGTCATTTTTTTTCCTTAGCATCTTTAGGCAAGCAGTAGATTATAATATACAGTGCCGGTTTTAGCACTACCAGCGCCCTGGGCGAGATTTCTTCGGCGCCCAGGGTGCTGGTAGTGTAAAAAAAACACGCGCAATATAGGGTTCCGTAGTACCGCTAGTTTTTGATATTTTTTATGGTCAATGAATGTACATTTATAACATGTTTTATACTACTAACAACATCATCTCAGCTACGTTTAAAGGAATTTGAACGAAAAGTTCCTATATACTTCTCCAAACACATTTTTTTTAGTTGATCGGCTATTACTCAATAACTTATGAAGTCTTCTTAGCCGCGATAGTTTTCCTTTTAAATTCAGCATATTTCCTACTCCGGTGAATTTTTTCACATTTCCAGAAGCAACCATTTAGCTGGTAGAAGCTGGTAGAATAATCATTAGAGTCCAGTGTCCCCCACTGGACTCTAACGATTTTTTCCACTTTAAAACTTCATATTTCACAAATGGATCCCTAAATCGGAAAATTATTTTTTAATACTCATAATATTTAAATAAAACCAATCCAACGACACCCCACACGGTGGGGTGGACGCGAAAAAAAATTCATCCCCGCTTGATGTGTAGGGGAGGTACCTTAATTTTTTTTTTCTAATGATCTTATATACCATTTTGTCGGCATCATTAATATGTGCATTCGTGCCGAATTACAGCTTTGTAGGTCCTATAGTCTCTGAGCAAAACCGTGGACAGATAGACAAACGGACGGACGGACAGACGGACAGACACGGACGGACAGACCGAAACTATAAGGGTTCCTTTTTGACTACGGAACCCTAAAAAGGGGCGCCGAAGGCCTTATTTGGTTTCGACGCCCCTTTTTCTCCGGCGCCCTGGGCAGTCGCCCAGCATCGTCGTCGTCTAACGCCGCTACTGATAATATAGACAAAATATCTGTTGTTATTATTTACCTTATGATATAGGTTAAATAAATTGATTTATGACATTAATTTAATTAATTACTTGACCGACGTATTTTGACTGCCGCTAACACTGAAAATTATTAAGTAAAAGGTCATTCTATTACTGAATATTAATTTACTTTTCTAATGTCCTTAATGTGAAAGTAATATCGGAATGACTATTGATCGTCATGCTATCAAAACAATAAATTTTAATTGCGTACCTAAAAGACACGTATACAAGGTGTAACAAAACTAAGTGATAATACTTTAGGGTGTGTATGGGTTCCCTGTATAGGTTCACTGTGAAAATGGCAGCGCTGAAAGACTACATTTTTTTTGAGATTTGTATGGGTAAGCCGCAAACGCCCCAGCCCATACAAATCACAAAAAAAATTGCTCTTTTAGCGCTGCTACTTTCATAGTGAACTATATATGAGGAACACATACACACCCTAAAGTATTATCACTTAGTTTTGTTACACCTTATAAGTATAAGTGGATAAAGTAGGTAACTTACATTTAAATATTCGTTTTCTTGCATAAATCGAGGCTTTAGGACCGAAAAAGACCGTAATGTTATAAAATTTTAGTTATCTACTTTATCCACTTACGTCTTCGATTGCATTGTCATAATAGTAGGTAATACACAAATATACACAGCCGAGGATCGACAGTGTCCAAAAAAGGAGGAGGTTCTATAACCTCCTTCATTTTTGGATAGTCTTAAAAATAAACAATAGGAAAACGATACAGCAGACGCAGGCGTACATTTTCGCCGATAGAAAGAGATGGGGATATTACTGTTTCTTCTACGCCGCGCCGACGACGGGCTAGAGTAGACTCTGAGTATAGACCAGCGGTTCTTAAACTTTTTTTGGTGGCGGAAACCCAAAAAAAAATGTTTTGTCCTTGTATGAATTTATCTCCATGCTGGTGTCTGTAAATATTTCTAAAAACAATTTATGTATCGACTCGCGGAGCCTCTACAAGGCCTTTGCGGAGCCCCGGGCTCCTGGGAGCATACTTTCAGAATGGCTAATATAGACACTTCCTTTGTGTTATTCAATCAGATCACGTGTTAAACATTAAACATTTTTTACCCATCCCAAAAAAGTGCACAGTGTTTTCAATCTAGAAATACATAATTTTACAAGCTATATTTTCGTATCGTGATTGAATGAAATTCTAAGTTCATTGAAACCAAATTGATTATTCACTCAGAGCACACTGTTTTGATTTCATCAATTAAATAAAACGAAGTAACGTGTTCAATGACAATGTACGTTTACAAGAATATGATGTTATTCATCATACAGCTTTGTTTGACAAGGCAGTACAGGCCTCTTTAATACTACCTAGAACAGGGGTCACCAAATGGCGGACCGCGGTCCGCATCCGGACCACCGACCCATTGTGTGCGGACCAAGCATTTTCGAAGATGAACTTCTTAAAAAATCGGTCTTGACTCTCGACTAACTGATGAACATCTCCAGGATTATCAATAGTTTGCACCAATTTCACTTTAAACATCAGAGAGATTATTAGCTACAAAAATTGTCACTTCTCATTGATTAAATACCTTTGCAATTACCGTAATAACCTTGGTTTAATTAATATATTTTTATGGTTCCGTACCCAAAGGGTAAAAACGGGACCCTATTACTGAGACTTCGATGTCCGTCCGTCTGTCTGTCCGTCTCTCTGTCTGTCTGTCTCCAGGCTGTATCTTAACAACCGCTATACATATATTCTGAAATTTTCACAGATAGTGTAGTTCTTTTGCCGCTATAAAAACAAATACTAAAAACAAAATAAAATTAATATTTAAGGGGGGCTCCTATACAACAAGCGTTATTTTTGGCCTTTTTGCTTGTAATCAATAATGGCAACAGCTAGCCACTAGAAATTTTTAGAACATCCTTAATTATATTTGTACTTTAAAAATTAATAATGAAATTAAAATAAAATAAATATTAAAGGGGCGCTCCCATACAAAAAAACACATTTTTCCTACTTTGTCTCCATAACGGTATCCCTACCGTTATGGAGACACTTCATGGGCGAGTTCGACTCACACTTGGCCGATTTTTTTTAAATGTGTGGACCGCGAAGGTAATTTCATGTCTTAAAATGGACCGCGAGCGAAACTAATTGGTGACCCCTGACCTAGAATGTCACGAATTTACCGCATTACGATACGTATGTGCCAAAATATATTTATTTCGTCGACTTTCAGTTTTTGTGTTCATTTTAATTAAAAAAAAAAAACTAGGTACCCAAGGTTTTCTCATAAGTTTCTAATGATATATAGAAATAGCTTATTATCATTATGATAACGTATAGGCATAATTGTCCCCAATTTCATTTTTGTGCCTGATATAGTCCATTATTAAGAGGCTAAAAGATCTAAAAGATCTAGTTCTAAGCAGCAAAGCAACTTGCTACACTCAAAAGAAGGTTTTAAAGTGAGACAAAAATTCAATATTATAGCAAATTGAGTTTATCAATTATCGCGCTCCTGTTAATATCGTTAATATGTAAATTCGTCGTTAAGCCGTGTGATAGAATTAGCGGATAGACCTTTATTTGTTAATAAGGTTCACTTGATTGCGAGCGGGTGAATAGTAGTGATTGGAGGAGACTTTTCGGTCGTTTTTTGAAGTCCCGATGACTGGTTTTATCTGCAAATCGTGTGTGTACTAGGTTTTTTTTATTCAATTTAATTTTTCAATTTTTGTGTACAGTGTACATAAACGGAAATAAAAAATTAAACTAAGAAAATGGTATGCCATATAGGTATTACGTGATATTAGATAAAATTAGTAGCGTAAAGCCTAAAAGTATTGACTAAAGTAGTATTAGTGTAACATAGTACTCATACAATACATTATACATTTATACATTATACATTATATGATTAAAGAAAATGCTCAATCCGCTGAATATATTTTGTATTTAAGTACAACAAATCAAAACGTTAAGGGTATTTGGCATTTTATGTCTCCCTTACCCTCAGAAGTTTAACCAAGGGGTAGGTTCTTAAGTGGACGTTCAATGTTATAAAAAGCAGCGTGCTTCTCAGAGACCATTGATACGTTCCTTTCCGTTTAAAATAGAGTAATCATGTATTGTGAATTAAAAAATGTACTCGATTAAATGCAAATTATTTGATAATAAATTTTAAAAAATTACATAAATATTTTTTATCGACAAAACTTTACATGCTTTTATTTAGGCAGCTCTGTAACATAATGCTATGTTGCTATGTTGGTATTTTGTCCTTTAGAATATGAATTGTCCGTGTTCATAATATAAATATCTACGATCGAAAGTTTATACGCGCCCTTAAATGCCAGTAAAGTTACAGGCGATATAATTCGACATTAATAGGGTACATGACGTAAGACAGGGGTTAATTGTTGAGATTAATACAATGTTTAGTTTATAGTCAACACACTTTGAGTTTGTTTGTCGATATGGGGCAAATGAGCAGACAGATCACCTGGTAAAAGCGATAACCGTTCTATAAAGAACGCCGGATTCGCATATCCTATGGACTGACTGACATCCTGGGACTCAAAGTGCCTTTATAGTTACCTTATAAATTTTTCTTTCTATCATTCTTTCTTATTTAAAAAAACTACATGCTATATGTGGGAGAGCCATGCTTTGGCACGAATGGGCCGGCTCGACCGGAGAAATACCACGTTCTCACAGAAAACCGGCGTGAAACAGCGCTTTCGCTGTGTTTCGCCGAATGAGTGAGTTTACCGGAGGCCCAATCCCCTACCCTATTCCCTTCCCTACCCTCCCCTATTCCTTTCTCTTCCCATCCCTACCCTCCCCTATTACCCTATTCCCTCTTAAAAAGGCCGGCAACGCACTTGCAGCTCTTCTGATGCTGGGAGTGTCCATGGGCGACGGAGGTTGCTTTTCATCAGGTGACCCGTTTGCTCGTTTGCCCCCTTTATTTCATTAAAAAAAAAAAACTAGATTTTAGTCTAAAACTGGGTAACAGAAAGACTGGCACACTTTTGTGCATGGATAATAGATATGGACATAATTTTGATATATTTTCCCTCACAATTTTTCCAAAATTCCCTACCGTTAAAACTAGAACTGACAAAATTATGTTCCGACACAAAATTAATCAACAACCTCAAAACACGTCGGCCAAACCTCAATAGAACGAGAAATATGAAAAATTAATGACTTATTTGTGGAGTAATACGACTCGTGCCAAATTGGAGACATGAGTGGGTAAAGTGGGTAACAAATGGAAAACTGACTTTTTTCCCATAAATGGAGGCTTCAGGACCTAGAAGATGATTTGAAATAAAAAATGTGGATTCTTTGTATAACTGAAAAAGGTAAGTTACAAAATTTGTTCAAACCATTAAGGAAAAAAACAGTAATTGCTATTTTGTTGTGAAATGTTAGTTATTCTCTTCACCCACTCATGTCTTCAATTAATACCAGAAATAGGACCGTTATTAGAATTGAGGCAATATGAAGATATTCTTAACAATACAAATTATGAAGGCTATACAACATTGAAACGTTATTTTATTTTCGTATTTTTGTAAAGTCATCATAATTATTCATGTTAATATTGTTTTGAATGTATGCCTGTCTGTCTTTTGATTCATGCTTGAAACACTAACTACTTTAAATTCTGGAAAAGAACATAAGATCCAGAAAAAAAATATTCCTTCGCGATAAGCAAATTTCGAGCAACATCGAGTCACATAATATAAAATTATGTTGCAATTTCTGTCTTCATATAAATCGCGAAGTAGTTTTGAGTACTGAGGGAAAGGACAAATGCGGGCCACATCTAAGCTTCAAAGTCAAATTATGGTTTGATACTCGTCTCATGAGATGAGTTACAAAACTTGATATAAACTATCAAAATCCATATGAAATTTGGTTCCTCTTCTCATGGCTTACTATAACTCTACTATGGCTCTTTCATGCCATAGCTCTTTAATGCCAAAGTTCTTTCATGCCATAGCTCTTTCATGCGATAGCTCTTCATGCCATAGTACTTTCATGCGATAGCTCTTTCATGCCATAGCTCTACCATGCCATAGCACTTTCATGCCATAGCTCTTTCATGCCATAGCTCTTTCACGCTATAGCTCTATAAAAAGTTACATTATACATACCGTCATACTGGGAGAGCGCCTGTGCGTTTGAGACCGGCAACGAGCATAGCGCGGTGAAGCCACACAGAGCGACCACGACGGCGATATTTCGAGACATGGCTGAAACAAATAATAATAGGTTAGCTTTAAGACAATAAACAAAGACAAAGAACTATTTATTCGCTAAAAAAACTGTGTACAGTGGCTGAGCACTTATCAGTATGTCTAACAGTTTACTCGTTCGTCCATGCAATATTTTGTATGAAAAATATATTATGAGTACTAAATGACGCCCGCAACTACGTTGCGGAAAATTTCGTTTTCTCACGGGAACCGTCCTTTTTCCGTAAAAAATCTTATCTCCATACCAAATTTCATAAAAATCGGTTCAGCGGTTCAAAATCAAAATCAAATATTTATTTCTAAATAGGTTAACAAAGTTAACACTTTTAGAACGTCGCGTCTACGTGAGGCCTACCACCGGTCCGGTTTAAGCGTGAAGACTTGAAGAAGTAATAAACAAACAGATAGACAGACTTTCGCATTTATAATATTACTATGGATGGTCAGTGAGGCTATATTTCAGCTACACTCTTCAAAGTGTTCAAACTTCAAACTATTCTATACTGAGGGACACCTGTTGTTCTCCATGAGTTCTCTGCCTTTATTATAGTTCAAATGACACTCGTTTTATTTAACCCAAAGGTTAAGTAAACACTTTAAGGTGCGATTTCACCAACGAAATTGAACGCGCTTAGTGGACACTAGGTTCTAAACGTATAAACGCGTTTATAACACCGACTTGCGTTTCACTAACATAAACTAAACGCGTTCACAGCCAATCCGTGTTTTATCTTCTGAACACCCAATCTTCGAGGTTTAACGCCATAAAACCCGTTCAAGTTCTGTCAGTCTAGTGTCATGGCGGATCGAAAAACATAGACGAAAAAAATGTCAAGATGACAGTTTTGACAGATGCGTTTGGTTAGTTTATGTATATAATATTATAATATAAATTGTTTCTTGCTATTTTGTTGATAAATTATCGTGACAAGGCTCCAAAATGATGAAAACATGTAAAATCATCGCGTGACGTCGCGTAAACTTAGATTTATTAATCGCGATTATAAGAAGATTCTGAAATCCATTTGAAACAAAACGAGATTTACGTCGCCGTGAGAACGCGTTCAATGAGAACTAAGTTTTACAAAACGAAGTTTAAAGTGTGATTGGTGAAATCCCCCCTTGAGAAGTTAAAAGTTACTTTACTTCCGTTCCGGAAGTTGAACTTAGTTCCTATTACATTACGAAATCCATTAATCGAAGGAAATACTTGGTAGATAGATACTTAATTAATTTTTATGCCTTAAGATTTATTTAGTTTATAGTAGTCTGAATATTTTCGAATGCGAAATTTTTAATAAAAACATTAATAAGCATTACCTTATTACCTAGAACTATTTAGAATGATGAAAATAAATAATAAAAATCATACTTAATACTAAAAGTGCTTCGATAGATTGCCTGCGACCCCAACATTTATTAAATTAGTAAAAAATATGTCATGGTGTTATAACGTTTTAATAAGTTAAAACTAGCTGTTGCCAGCGACTTCGTCCGCGTCAACATAGTATAATTACAAAGATGGATAGTTTTCTCCTTTTGAGGGTTTCTTACTAACAATTTTATGGATCTGAGTTATCTGAATTAAACATATTTTATTTTATCTTTTATTTTACACGAAGGGTAAAAACGGGAACCTATTACAATGACTTGGTTGTTTGTCTGTCTCCAGGCTGTATCTCAAGAATCGCGATAGCTAGATAGTTGAAATTTTTACAAATTGTATATTTCTAAAAACAAAATAAAGCAAATATTTTAATGGAAGCTCCCATACGACAAACGCTACTTTGGCCTTTTTGCTCTACATAAAATATGATAGCAACAGATAGGCACTTGACAATCGTCTTTCGAATACTTTAATAATCACTTCATATTATAAAACAAAGTCCCTGGATTTTCATGCAGTTTTCACCAATCGATAGAATGATCATTCCGGGAGTTTTAGGTATACATATAATTAATTAAGTTGATATGTGCATTTAAATAAAATATAATAACAATTTTAAGCTACTTGTTAGCAAATAACTTTGAAAGATTTTGTACTGTTTTTCCCAAATGCCATGGTTCCAAATTTGCCTTACTGAACATTATACATACTGATATAACACACCAAATTAGTATTGTTTCAAAAACCTTCATGTAAAAAGTAACTACCTAAGTGTCAAAAGACAATGAAAATAATATTATGTAGCTCTGGTGAATTTACTAAAGCCAGCACGCTTGCTAGCTCAATGCGCGCGTGAGGCACCTGCAGCCGCAGTGGCCGGCCACTTCTGCGTCGTTGTATGTGTGTACCAATCTATATCTATACTATCTATACTATCTATACTAATATTATGTAGCTCTGGTGAATTTACTAAAGCCAGCACGCTTGCTAGCTCAATGCGCGCGTGAGGCACCTGCAGCCGCAGTGGCCGGCCACTTCTGCGTCGTTGTATGTGTGTACCAATCTATATCTATACTATCTATACTTCTTTACTAATATTATAAATGCGAAAGTGTGTTTGTCTGTCTGTCTGTCTGTTAACTCTTTACGCCCAAACCGCTGAACCGATTTGAATGAAATGTTGTATAGACATACTTTGAGTCCCGGGACCTTTCCCGGAGACATAGGATACTTTTTCTCCCAAAAATATTCACGGTACCTGCACGAAAAACAAATTTTGGCGAAACGGAGTTGCGGGCATCATCTAGTAACGTCATAAAACTATGTGTGTCCCAACAAAATCCAAGGAGTTCCTTCGATATCTTACGAATTTTAGTAACGTAAGCGTGGTACCAAATTCGGGATATACCCTATACAACAACAAAGGAATATTGAAAATCAGTAAACAAATTACGGCGGAGTAGTTAATAATCAAAGGCACCCATTTTGAAGTAAGGGATCATGAGATATACCATTAATAAGGTCGACATAATGTGATGATGCATGGCACGATACTTATAATGATGATTAATTAAAACATTGACATAATAAACTTTTACCGAACATATTGCATCTATAAGGATTCAAATGTTCTGTACGTCTAACCTTCGGAACCAGGGTACACTTCGGTGAAAATTCTTATTTTTTGGTAGTTTAAGCTTGAAATCCTTCAGAAAACGGTGAAATCACTATATGTTTCCATATAAATTTCAAGGAGTCCCGTCCATTTCTAATGGATCGCATCATCAGATCACCACTTTTGTGATCATGTTACCAAATTCGGACTACATCTTATACAACGACAAAAGAATTTTGGAAATTCGACCACAAACGGCGGAGTTATCCGCGAACAAATGTAAAATAAGTTAAATATATTATCCTCATTTTTGGAAGTCGGTTAAAAAGTAGCGTAAGTTATTCCTTACTATATCAGCTATCTGCCAAAAAAAGTCCCGCCAAAATCGCTCCAGCCATTTCAGAGATTATCCGGAACAAACAGAAAGACATACAGACAAAAATTTTAAAAATTGTTGTTTTGGTGTATGTACCTTATATGTATTTGTTACCGGAAATGTATGATATCTAGGAATTGTATACAAATCCTAGGAAATTTATACAATTCCGTAACGATTTAGGAAATGTATAAAATATTGTTTCAAAAACTATTTAATACATAAATGTCCTAGAAAATGTGCACAATTCCTAGAAATTGTATATAATTCCAGTATCTTATTAGGAAATGTATAAAAACAATGTTTTCTGTAATAAAACACGTTGTTTTAATTTAATATATAATAAAGTTTTAAAATGTCAGTACTCGTTTACTTTTATGTAAACGAGTACTGACATTTAACATGAAACATAGACTGCCATATGGCTATTTATTTTTGCAGGGTAAGCTCTCCAGCTTGGCACTTGGAAGTACACAATAATTTATTTTTATAGCACAGACATCATGCTGTAATACAGCTTTTCTTACAAAGGCACTTTTTAAATCCCTGGCCGGTTCCAGAGAATTGTAGGTTAGTAACTGACCGAAGTCCCGCCCCGCTATCCCCGCGTAACCATTGATATCTTAAATGTTTTACATTTCCGATTACTATTTAGGAAATGTATAGATTTCCTAGGAAATGTGTTTAATATAATTAATTTTACACATTTCCGTGCGATTTTAGGAATTACATACATTTCCTAGGAATTGTATACAATGACGGATTACATACATTTCCGGTAACATATTCATATGCATGTAGTAAAAAACGGTTCTTTCAATATTACAAACAGACACTCCAATTTTATTTATATGTATAGATGTATAGATAACGTCTCTAGGTGCTATGTTTCAAAGTCAATTTAAATGATAAAATCACCGTTGCCGTTATAAAATATGATATTTGGCAATATTTTACTGGTCGAAATGGTTTATTAAAAAAAAAAAAAACTAATTAACACTGTAGTGCTATGCTCTATAGCAAAAGTATAACAACAGAATAGTAGAACTCTAGGGCCTGTTTCACCACTTCCTGATAAGTACCGAATAGGCTATCCACCACTTAACTTGACAAATGAAGTATGGAGAATCTGTCAAAAAAGCTGTGAATAGCCTATTAATACTAGTAATACTAAGAGTAATGCGAATATACATAGTAGTAATAAATGATGATGATTGATATGGAATGAAATGTTAGCATGTTACTATCACCATGCGTGTACGCTAACATCCCATTACGTCACGTAACCCGTCAAACGCGTGTAATATCCCACGTGTCACTCGCATAAGTCATGCGCCCGCAAAGTGATACGTAATTTTATATGTCGGGAAGATTAAGTGCTCACCTTAAGTAACAAATTTATAGTACCGCCGCGCTCAACAAGTGGGGTAATGTCAACGCAATCGTGACGTCATTAATCACGCTTATCACGTCGCGTCACGTCACGTCGCGTCACGACGCATGTTCCGCACGCGCGCGTTTTTTCATCCTCCCGCCTTTTTCAGTAATGTCTCCCGTAATCTAATGTGAATCAGCAATATTTAGGATTACTAGATTGGGAGCGATTTTTCTTGTGGGATTTTTTCGCTCGTTTGACGGTTTCGCTTTAAAGTATTGTGACTTTTCATTTATTTTTGTACTGATTTATATAATACTTGCGATATATTATGCGCATCGTTATATTCAGGCGAATAAAACAGACACATTTCATTAATATTTTTAAACATTTTATTAAAAGACGCAAACATTATACCAGAATTTTAATTTTAATTTTTGATTTTTTACCACGTTTTCCAAATACCAATGTTCTTTCACCTTTACGTTTTCCCGCTCAAGTAATAAATCCCGGTCCCCGAAAACGTCCTATTTACAGCTAATAAGATTTATAAGTACAGCTGATACAACGTATATTTACTTGGCTAAATTTGCTGTAGGTTTCAGGGTTACCACATAAAGCTGCGATGCGATGTACACCTGAGATTTGATGCCCGATAAAATGAAAATTAACAGTATAATAATTGATGCGACGTCACATCGAAAAATCTATGAATTTTTATTGTTCTTCGTGTCATGTTTCTATGGGCTATTCATTAATGTTACGATTTTTCATCTAAGTATTTTTTTGATAGCAACTGATAAGAAATAATGATCAAAGTACTTAGTTTATTTACAAACAAAAAAAGTTGTTTCAAGAACATGTTTTGCACAGTCCGCAAAAAATCTTCCAAGCAAAAATCTTAATAAACACCGCAGGTACTAGCGTCGAAGTTTCGTACGTTGCGAATCCGCAGTTTTGTGTGGAAGCCTAACATTTAGATATAATACTAGACGCGAACCAATATTATAAATCCTCCAGCGCGGCCTAAACTTCTTTCTCATGAATACTGAGCGATATTGAATTACATATCGCTTGGATAGCGTTCACTTATTCCACTTATATGATAATAATATAAATACAAAGCTTCGGAAAATATAACTCAAGTAGCTCAAATATTGAGATAAGTTAAAAGTAAACGCAGTAGACGAAGAAATGCAGCAGTGTATTAAATAAGTAAATAAATATCGAAGCTACACGTGTTTGCAGTTTTATGTTGATGAAATAAATAAAAAAATAAAATGTACCACTTTTCATAATATAAAACTTTTTTTCTGAGTAGAAACGAGAAGCTTTTCCTTTTACTTTAAAAATAATTGCAGTGTATTTGGATGGGAATACAATATACTAGTATACTGTTAAAAATGTTTGTCTGTTACCTCTTCATGCTTAAACCGTCGAACCGATTTTGATGAAATTTGGTACGGTTACCAAAAAATAATAGAGAATAGATTCAAGAGTATGTAAAGTAGCAATAATAGAGCGCAACAAAATTGCTGCATCTAGTTTATTTTTTGTAAACATCGTAACCCAAGAATAAAATTTTATAAAAACAAACTCTCAGTGGAAAATATTAAGATGGATGCTCATATAAAGTATCAACTTGGACGTGTCGACATAAAGTCCGCCATTTGTAAAGCCATCTCATGTTCTTTCTGCTGAGAATACTTTATCACTTTTTCATCTAAGTTGTTCGTTATAGCGGTCATGGATATAGAACTAAATCATACTTTTATGGCGTTTGTGCACTTGACAGTACTAATTTTATAGTATACGTATTAGTTAAAGTTTGGTTAAAGAAAATAGTTTAGGATTGAACTAATTCTAAGATTGTTTGTCTATATGATATAATTATTGAAGTTTGATAGGCCTTTTTTTTGTTTTTTTTTTATCGTTGGGAAAATGCAATTACGCATCCCCGGCGGTCTGCGGATAGCCACCGGGGTATGTGGGACTCCCCGGGGCGGTGATGGCCGCACCCGGGCATATCCACTAAAATCCCAACGAGTGTTTCTACTTTCCGCTTTAGGCAGAGCCACGGGAAGTTTGATAGGCCTGGGCTGGCCCTAGACTTTAAATAATTATTAATATATTATAATTATCTACTTTAATTTATTACTAGATGACGCCCGCAACTCTGTTGTGCTAAATTTCGTTTATAGCGCGGGAACCGTACTTTTTCCGGGATTAAAAGTATCCTATGTCCTTTCCCGGGACTCAAAGTATCTCCATACCAAATTTCAGCAAAAAATTTGGGCGTGAAGAGGTAACAGTCAGACACACTTTCACATTTATAATATTACTAGCTGTCCCGGCAAATGTTGTTTTGCCATATAAATTATTTCGCCCATATTATTATTTTATTGAAGTGACTAAATAAGTATGTCACCATGGCAACGTCCATCGCTATCCCGTCGCACAAACAATGGTCGCCGACAGTCTCGAGTTGTAATAATTTACTATTCAACAAATGCACTTATCAATATGAAAAGTAGATGTTGTCCGATTCTCCACCCTAGCCGATATGCTCACTAAGGTTCACGAAAATCGGTCGAGCCGTTTCAGAGGAGTTTAACCACGCACACCGTGACACGAGAATTTTATATTATATTAGATAGTAAAGTATATAGTATGGATCTAAATCCAATTCCTAAGAATATGTAAAAAATTGTGTTGTAATGTAAAAAAATGTTTATAATATGGGAATTGAGTGCCAATAAATATTTGTTAAAGAGAAAACTTTTTTAGCGCCGTTAAAAACTATTTTAAGGTGGATAAAATAATTTGAAACACGCGTCTGGACAGTAGACACGTGATTCGATCGGAAATTCGTAAGAACAAAATTTGATCGAGTCATGTGTTAACAAACTGTAGACCGCCGGCATGTAGGAGAGATTTTTTTTATGCCTGCTGCTGCTGTTGTTCTGCACTTTTGCCTTCTTGTTTCTATTCTTCTCAATATTTAAATTATAGCAAGTGTTTATAGCAAGTGTGTGCTGCCGCTGTTTCATATTTAGGCAGGGGCGTAGCTACCGCCGTATATGCCGTATCAATTATACGGGGCCTACGGGCCACAAGGGCCCCCAAAGTGAATAGAAACTTTCCATTTCTTTTATTAAATTCACAAAATATGAGAAATGTAAAAAAGGCAACCTTTCCTAAGGTTGCCTTTTTTACATTTTGCCCCTAAACAAAATTTATATGGGGCCCCGCTAAGGCACGCTACGCTTCTGTATTTAGGTTTACCTTCTTATTTCTATTCTTTCCATTACTTTACATAATATTACAAGTTTTAATACAACAATATTACTAATTACTACTTATAATATATAAAATTCTCGTGTCACAGTGTTTGTGCGCGAACTCCTCCAAAACGGCTCAACCGATTTTAATGAAATTTTGTATGTACATTTGTTAGGCCTGAGAAAAGGTTTTTATCTATTTTTTGATACTAGAAATAATTTATACTTATAGCAAAACAACATTTGCCGGGTCAGATAGTATTATTATAAGAAGTGTTTAATACAAGACTAGTGTAATTGCTAATGACTAATGAGCAATTGCTAGTAATGACAGCGGTTGCGGCAATGAGCAATCCAGCAATGAGTGTTGTGAGCTCACAACACTCATCGCCTGACGCCCCAGGGACCAGTAACGATACTCGTTCACTACTTTACCAATTTTCTTTATTACTATACGGAGATATTATTTTTGTACTTTTTTTGTATAAGTAAAGGAATGTCGGATAAAATGTTTGATGATAACAAGCCATTGCGCAAAAATCCGCATATCTCGCGGGAATGGTACATTTTCCGGGATAAAAACTATATCATGTCCTATTACGGAACTGAAAGTATCTGCATACCAAATTTCATCAAATCGGTTCGGCGGCTTAAGCATGAGGATTGAGGAGGTAACAGACAGACAGATGAACGAATATGCATGCTATAGACAGCTTCGCAATCATCATATATCATGGCTATCCATCAAGGCCCAACGTGGAAATATAAAGAAAGAAGAAAGAAAAGAGAAATCGCTATCACTGGGGTTGCCATATTATTTTAAGCCTATCATTATATTATTATATCTAATAATATAAAAAAAGTAATAATGCTATTGTACTACCAGAGAAGTTGATTCATAGGCAGATCGCAGACCTGCGTAATTGGTCACATTATGTCAAACCCAGCCGACAGATCACAAATAACATTGAATTGAGACTCCAATGAAATGACGTAGGTCCGTCAACTGACCATGAATCTATTTCTTCGAGGGTACCTGCTTGAATCAACCTGAAAATGATATCCAAATTCTAGGTATTTTTTCCTAAACTATATTAATAAAAGGCGTAAAATATCACAATGCACATTGAATTACATAACTCTTTGAAACCTTTAACCCTTTACGCGTCTAGGATATATTTAATGAGGGACGACTCTCGAGGACGTCTCAATAGAAAACTGGAATATTATTTGCTTTGTCGCGCCCCGTTTCTCGATAATCGCCTCACGTTTTTGATTAGCATTCAAATTGCTCAGTCCACTTAATAATTGTCCCCGATTTTGTGTTGTATAATTTTTTGTATGTAAATGAATATGTATGGTCTTCGGTATGGTTGGATTAGTGGATTATTTCAATACAAGTACAATTAGGCTTATTTTTTTATAACTAGATAACGCCCACAGTTTTAAAAACAACAAAAAATGGTTTATCACACGGGGACCGTGCATTTTTTCATCCCAGGACTCAAAGTATCTTGAATCTTCATACCAAACAGCAAAATCGGTTCAGGGGTTTGGACGTGAAGTGGTAACAGACAGACACACTTTCGCATTTATAATATTAGTATGGATTTAATTCCGTTCAAATTGCAGTATGTCGAGACGATAAAAATCTTATTAGTTATTCAAAATTCTGCCAATTAAGTATCATATGTCTAAACTCTAAAGTGTATCTTCTTTTGTAGTAAAGTAAAGTTCATTTTTTAAAAGGTCATTAAAATCTTATCTCATAGCATCGCTGCGTTACTTTGCAACATGTACTGATCCTAAGAAAGTCTTATTAGAAATTTTGATAAAAGGTATTTAAGTGGATTTGACTTTCTAGTTCTTCAATAATCTTAGCATAATATTTTAATGATGCCATTACCTAAAGTGTTCCAATTAGCTTTAAAATTCTCACGTACATACAATTTACTTTAAATTTACCTTTCATTGTAACCCGAATTTAATAAATTCGATTAGCATTCTTTCAGTGATACCCGTTTTAAATGTCTAAATGAAATCTATTTTTGTTGAAATGAAACATGATATCCGTTTGATTCATCCACATAAAATGTGTCGGGACGTTTCAAATTAAAAACCGACCCTTGTACAAAGCCGCTGTTACATCCCGCACAAATTCTGATGAAGTCATCAAAACGATTTTTCCGATCGTGTACCAAAAGAGGGTAAAGATTTTGACATTCGATCTAAGATGAATATATGAGGTCTACAGATATTTTAACCGTATTGTAGGTATGTGCGTCTGTTTTACTGCTGCACTTAAACAACGAATAAAATAATGCATGAGGTAAACAATAACCCTCTTACTAATAAAAACTTCTTAAACATGCGTTCAACGTGTAAATAGATAAACAGGAGCTTTTAAGTTATACACACGTTACACAGAGTCTATACAGAGAAATTAGTATGGAAATGACAGCATCGTTATTTTATTTATTTTATTTTTTTATTTTATTTGTACAGAAAAACTTACAGCTAAACAAATCTCAATAATAACTAAGTTAAAAACAAACAGCCATTTACAAGTTTTTACATTCAAGAAATATTTTAGTGAGTATGTTAACAGAAGATAAAATAGTAACATAATACACAATAATTGCTAAGAAAATTTCATTAGCTTACTTTATATTAATTAATAACCTATGTAACCTATGGGTCACTGAACTGGTTTCATACCAAATGGATATATGGGTCAATTATTCAGGAGAAAAGAAATCTTTATTTGCGAGTAATTTAATGTGTGAAGGTTTGAACGAAAAAGCATCTATATTTGAGTGAGCACGAATGAGATCATTAAAGTGGGCAGAAGACCTACAAATGAACGAGTTGCGATGATAATTAGTGTTAAAGGGTGGAATGTGGAAAGGAAGAAATGTGCGAAAAAACCTGGTGGGTACATTAATGGTTATTTTGTTGTGTAGTTCTGAGGAGTCAATGAGATTGTTAATAATTTTGCTAAGGTATACAAGATCCGAGACTTTGCGACGGTATTGTAAGGGAAGGAAATGATATTTCATACATCTAGCTTCATAGTCGATAAGGTTATCACCACATTTATATTGTAGGTATCTCAGGAACTTTTTTTGAATTGACTCGATTCTGTAAATGTAAGTGTGATAGACAGGGTTCCATACTTCAGAACAGTATTCAAGTATACTGCGTACGTAGGAGCAGTAAAGAACTTTGATCGGCTTGAGTGCTCTGAAGTCTTTGCAGGATCTAATAATAAAACCAAGCGCCTTAGAGGCCTTCTTTACAGCGTGATCAATGTGGTCGTCGAAAAGCAATTTGGAGTCAACAATTATACCTAAATCTTTTATAGATTTCTTATGTGATAGGGCCTGATTGTTTAAAGTGTAATTATGTTTAATAATAGAGGTAAGGAGTTTGCGACTGAAGTTTACGACGAAGCACTTAGAAACATTGAGGTCTAGTTTGTTGAAAAAGCAATATTCACAAAATCTATTAAGGTCTTCCTGCAGTAATTGAACATCATTACTTGAGGTGATTCGTTTTATTATTTTAGTATCGTCGGCGTAAAGATAAAATCGTGAATGGAGAAAGCAGGACGACACATCGTTCAAGAATATCGCAAACAGAAGTGGCCCGAGAAGCGATCCTTGGGGAACACCAGATGGGACAGACATCCAGGATGAGATGAATCCATTCAGTGCCACAGCTTGAGAGCGGTTATTGATGTATGAGGAGAACCACCGGAACAGATTTCCGTGTATACCTGCTTGGTGGAGCTTTTCAAGGAGTATACGGTGATCGATTCGGTCGAAGGCCTTACTGAAGTCGGTGTAAATAATATCAACCTGGTAGCCTGAATCCATAGAAGAGCTGACAAAGTCGTACGTGAGAAGGAGATTCGAAGTAGTCGAGCGTCCTCTCAGGAAACCATGCTGCTCAGGGATGAACCAATTTTGTAGTGCAGTATAGACCTGGTTATAGACAATGCGTTCAAAGATTTTGGAAAAAATGCATAACTTAGAAATTGGTCTATAATTTTTAATATTGGTTTTATCACCGCTTTTATGTACTGGGGTTATGAATGCTGATTTCCAGATGTTTGGTAAGTGACCTTCGTTCAATGACCGTTCGAAGAGTATACTCAGAGGTGCGACTAGGCTTTTAGCGCATTTTTTAATGAATATTGGAGAAATGTCATCAGGGCCGGCACCTTTATTTAAGTTTACAGTCTCTAACAGTTTGAGAAGCTCCTCGGTGTTAATATTGATACTTCCTATATTAAAATTATTATTATTAAACGGATTAATGACAGGAGGGGTAACAACGGGTCTAGGGCTAGGCTGAAGAAAATTGGCATGGAAATGAGTCGCGAAGAGATCGCAGATTTGGTCCCCTGTTGACGCAGTTACATTCTCGAGAGTCATAGACGAAGGGTAGGTGGTCGACTTTTTATTGCTCTTAATGAAGGACCAGAAGGCTCTAGGGTCACATGTGATAGATTCTTGAACCTTATTAATATAAGAGTCATAGCAGGTTTTTTCGAGAGACTTAGCTCTTTTTCTGAGAAGTGAGAAAGTTGAGTAATCACTTTGATTCCCGTAGAGCTTAAATTTGCGGAAAAATTTATGCTTTTCTTTTAATACTTTGATGAGGGAGGAGCTATACCAGGGGGGGTAGGAATTTGGACGTACAAGTTTTTTGGGTATATAGGAATCGCGGAGTTCAAACAACGTATCATAAAAGTATTTTAACGCTTCATCTAACGGTTTATTACAAAGTGACTCGGTCCAATTAATTTCAAAAAGATTTTTATTGATTAAGTCGTAATCACCGGAGTTATAAAAATATTTTGTTCTAGTTTTATTATTTAAAGGACTAATTCGATTCATTGGTAAAGTTATATTTAATGACTTATGGTGGGGGATATCATCAGGTACTAAGGGATCGGGACAGGCTGTAATTTCGAGTTCACAATTTGAGAAGACCAAGTCAAGGAAC
This sequence comes from Cyaniris semiargus, assembly GCA_905187585.1. Lineage (NCBI taxonomy): Eukaryota > Metazoa > Arthropoda > Insecta > Lepidoptera > Lycaenidae > Cyaniris > Cyaniris semiargus. The sequence continues at coordinate 4,481,534 of LR994551.1, forward strand.
CTGTTATTGTCGTTTCGAACATGGTTGCGTTGAGTAAGGTCACATTGAAGTAGGGTGTCTGTAAAATTAGTTTGAGCTATACTGAGTGGTATTTCACAGGCTGCAAGGTTCCCCTGTGGATCCCAGTCGATATGTGGGAGATTAAAGTCGCCCAAAATGATGAACATATCACCGGGACAAGAGTTAATTGTGTCAAACAATGTATGTGTGAAATTTTCTAGCTGCGCTGTAGATGTGTTGCCCATGTTTTGCCTGCAGAGGTATATAGTACAGATATGTATTTTCACGGAAGGTTCGTTCGGAGCATTAAGTATAATAGAGACCCAGATGTCTTCAGAAGTGGACGACCACTCTGGGCGACTCACCGCTGCAAACTCACGCCGAATACCTATCAAAACACCGCCACCTAAAGACTGATTGGTTAACGAATAATCTCGGTCGCGGCGCCACACCATATAGCGGTCATCAAAAAGTTCTTCGTTATGAATTCCCTCCAGAAGCCATGTTTCAGTGATTGAAATGACGTCATAGTTGTTGAGTGCTATGTTTCTTTTAAAACACGATGTCTTAGTGCGTAACCCTCTTGCATTTTGATAAAAAATATTCATTTTAGAAACCATTATAAAATAGTATAATAAATAATATCAGAATAAGTAACAATAGTGTTATGTTAAGTTTAAAATATTTAGAACTAGTTAAATAAATTAAAATGCAAGAGGCAAAAAGCACTTTATCAAAATTGATTTTAGAGTAAGGATGAAAATACGTGCAGCCGATCTCATTAAGTGATTTTAAAAAAGTACTATCTAATTGGTTATTCAATATACTTATAAAGGCGCAATTCTGATTTAGTAATTCATAATATGTTAAGATAAAATGTATGATTTCATTATTAATATAATGATTTACGTTTACAAAAATGTATTTTTGCAATAGCATATAGTTTAGTATTCGAAAATGTAGGTACATAAATAATTGTGTAAAATATAACTTGTAGATTGCAATCTTGTAACGTAAATCTAATAAAACAGTTAAAATACAAAGATCATAGTTAATTTTAGGTAAATAGTATAGGATATAATAAATAGCACTTAATGGGGTTATAGTCACTACCGTGATAATACATTTTGTATGCGCCTTTTGTTTGGTGGATTTCGTAAGTTTCTCATAGCAAGATTTTCTAAAGCTGAAATACATAAAGTTCATCACAAGATCAAAGCAATAAATTGACCATAATTCACTGCTCACTCCGTAATCGAATCCGTGCTCACAAAAAAACATTATGGACTTTTTTGGTTCTATAGACATCATTATGTTATTTGACAATATCACTATATTGGCACTCATAATATACCAAATACTAAATAATATTTCATTCCAGACTGTACACTGATAAGCTTTGCTAAGCGTTTTATAAAAAATAGCTGATTCGAAAAGCTGTATCAAAACGAAACGACAAATACAGGAGCACACAAACGATACTGCCGCCTCGGGCGACAGGCGAGCAATAAGCCCGGTTTGCGTTAGTGAGTGAATGGAACTAGCCCGTCGCGATAAGACAGCGCGTACTAAACTAGTTTGCGATAACAAGTGAGGGCAGTGACCGACGAGCGATAATTGCATGCAAAAAATTTTAGTTACAGGTGTCAATTGAGTGAAATTTCGTCTTCTAATTAAGATGGCGTACAAGTAGTAGGAAACCAGTTCGTTACCAGCGGTTCTCAAACTATTTACAGAAATGGTCACATAAACTATGACGTAGGATATTATAGAAACGGGATTAACAAGAACTAATAAGACATTACATTTATAAAAATAGGAAACTTTGACTATCGTAAGGTTATGTTTTAAATTAATTTTAAAAATAGGGTTAGTAAACGTAGATATAATTATTATTTTTAAGAAGCTAAAGTTCATTAGGATATTCTTACAAGGTCCCTGTCGTTTTTTATGAAGAAAACCGGCGACGTGTCGTTTTTTCGGGCCATAATTTTAGCATGTTTTACCCATATGTACTTAAATCCAACCTCCTTGGCACGGGTCTTCGCTTTAGAAAGTAAACTTTTGTAGTGTCGGGTTAAGTGGTCGTTAATATAAAACGGAGACGAAGTTGAGAAGCCGACGTCCTGAGTGTTCAGGTTACGCTTCCTTGCAACAGCCACCAGGTCTTCTTTGATGTACCGATTGTTGAGACACATAATAATGGGCTTGATTGAGTTGGGTGTCCGCGTCGGTACTCGAGCGATGTAATTAATATCCTCTTTTCTAATAGGGAAATTTACGTAGTTACCAATCTTTTCTACAATGTTAAATAGATTTTCATCTTTTGATTGGGGGATTCCCTTAATTTCCACATTGTTTGCCCTGGCCAGTTGATCTCGTTCTTCTAGTTCAGCATTCAGCCTTGTAATATCCTTCTGCAGGGTAGGGATCTCAGCAGAAATCTTCTCAACATCTTTGACTCTAGCTTCCAAAGCCTTTACATTTCCCAGGACGGTGTCAAGTCGCGCATGTGCCATTTCGACCGAGCTTTTTAAATCGGAGATGTCATTCTTAATAATTTTTAGGTCTTGGCACAGGGTAGGTAGTGAGGCAAGTTGCATCAGTATATCGTTGAGCTGTCCTTGCATCTTGTCCAGCTGGCTCGGGTATAATACTGAGGGAACGGGTGAGGGGACTGGTGAGACCGACGGGCTTGATTTGCACTTCGGGCAGCGCCAGGAGTTCTTCCTATCGCCTAAACGTCTGTATCCAGCCTCTGTTATCCCAATGCAGCCGAATCCATATTGACTTTTGCAGATCGAACAAATTGGACCATCCGTATGGGATTCAGCGCAGATGTTGCAGGTGAACATATTGAGAACCACTGACTTTTACGAGGGTGGGGACTAGGTGCACTCACTAAACACGAGCGATGCCAAGCAATGCGAGGCGATGACTGCTTATACAGGCCTTATGTCAAAAAATGATTATTAGTAGAAAAAATCTTATGCACCCTCTATACACGCTGTGTAACTTTTTATTAGTAAGACGGTAAGTATACCTAATTTTCAAAGTTTTTCTTATACTAGTGTTCTAAGCTAGTAAAGATTGGCTTGTACGATGGGCAAACGTCTAACACAAAGTCTGTGATTACAGATGTTATGGTTATACAATTACTTGTCCTTGTGAGATACGTTAGAAAAGTAGCTTGATAGACAAAAAGTTTTATGATGGCTTGGTACAGGATTTTTTTATTAGTAAGGTGGTAGTTATAATTAAAGCTAGAAGCTATTTTTACGCACACGGTCCAGAGTCCAGACAAAGCCTTGTAAGTTGAATTTTCGCGACATTTCATTTGTGTGATGAAAAACAGGGTGTCCACTAAATCAGTAAGAACCTCAGCTGACCTACATTAGAAAATAAATAAAAAAAAAAAACATTAAGCACTGCGAATAAACGGGCGAATCCTCCCCTCGCAATAAATAATAAAAAAATGTCAGATTACATTAGCAGAATGCATGATTCCACTCTATTTTATGACTTCGGACACGAACTACAATGTTCTATTTCCGTATGATTGAATAATAGAGATCCGCCCATTATTATAATCTCTATGTTTAAACTTGAAACCCTAATAATAAAAATCTAAAACATTCTGACAAAGAGAATAAATAATTTAATGTGCACGAAAGTGTCTATGTAAATGAGTGATAGAATTCGTTTTTTATTAATTGGTGGTATTTGTGAATATTGTTAAAATATTATTATTGCAACATTATTGTCAAATTTCATAGAGTGTAACGTAATGTAGTAACGTAATGTATATTACAACAATGTAGTTGTTAAATTTAAATTAATTATAATACTTTTTAGTTACTGTACATAATAATAAAAATTTAATATAAAATTTCAACAATTAACTTTTCCAAGTGTTGCCCGATTGCCTATCAAGCTAGTAACTCAAGTTTAGTTTTTAACTAATCTGTCTAAAAGTGATTTTGCACTATCATACTTCTACAAACAAGAAAATAATACACTAATACTTATTAAAAGTACATTTATTATTGATAAATAATTCATTGGCCGGGAAGCTAAGATACATTTCTTTAGAAGTCCCCTCATTTGGTCATAAGTTAGAAAATGCTCCCACAAATTGCGAGGCCTCCCGAAATTACGAAAAGGTTCGAATGGCGCTGAATCATACATAAGGTAATAATTAAAACATACCATCAATCAATTCTAGTTAACGCAGACGTCTGTTGTTTTTGTTTTATTAATTTCCTTACGTCCATATTAATTTGGAAAAATATAGTGTAGAGTCGTTTAAAATAAGCGGTGTATTTGGTATCTTTATACAAATAACCTGACTGCGCATTTTTTGCCGATAGAATATGATAAAACTTGCTCTAATCTTTAATAACTATGCTATTATTAGTAATAATAAAGTTTTGTTGTCTTTTAAATAAAAAAATACATCGTATTATTCTTCTGGGTTTCTTTTGTAGCAGTTTCGTAGCAGCGTCTACGAGTTTGCTACGGACTAATAAAAGCGAACATTGACAAAAGTGAGACAAGTATATATTTCCGTTTCATTCACTCTCCATCTCTTCGCGCCGGATATTAATCCAAAAGGAGCCATCCAGACATACTTTGCAGTATACATTCATGCTTCGAATCCGACATCATGAGATAAATAAATCTACGAATGCAGTAGACGAGCAGATTTTAAATACAATAACATGAGAAAGGGATGAGGTAAAACCTCAAGAAACTGATGCAGTATGTAAATCTAGATGCGTCGTCAATTAATACTAATATTATAAATGCCTAAGTCTGTCTTTCTGTCTGTTTGTCTGTCTATATCCTCTTCGAGCCCAAACCGATGAACCGATTTCGCTGAAATTCAGAATAGGGATTAAGTCCCGGGAAAAGACATATTAGATACTTTTTATCCTGAAAAAAGTACGGTTCCCACTACGGTTCCCATTCAACCGGCTTCTTATAGATTGCACGCTATTTCCGATTTTTAAGGATTGTTGCGGAAGGAGAATCAATCAAAACCAGCCACGGCCCCGCATCGTCCTGCCAGATACAGAAACTGGTAAAAAAATCGCACTTATAACATAAGTATGGATTTGAGAATGATAAAACATTTCTTAATTCTGCTTTCAACGAGTTTGCAAATATAAAACAAAAAGTAATTTGACCTCGCTTTTAGAAAGCTTATATATGCAATTATAAGAAAGTGTACACTATCATGGCAATTTATGAAAATTAGTTTGGAAATTAAATCTCTTGTAACCACTGCAGAAGCAAAGTAAGCAGAATGTGCCTAATCTGTTTTAGGAATGCACAGCGAGAAAAATAACCTTTTTTCCGGATAATTTTCTCGCCTGCAGGTTATATTGAACTATAAAATTTTAAGCATAAAGGTAATATCGGGTTTTTATTGCAGGAAAAATGATATTTTAGCTCTATAGCTATTAGTCTAGACAATTTGTAATATTATATACCTATGTATATAATATTACAAATTGTCTAGACTTTTCGAATTTTGCATGGCGTAATCTTGTTTAGAATTACGATTCATACGTGTATAAACATAAGCGCGAAAAAAAAACAAAATTTCCACTATAAAAAATTCCACTATTTTAAAATAAATGTATACTTGAAGAAAATTGGGATGCTACGCACTTAAAACTTCCCTAGCATTGTACTCTATGGGCAGTGGTAGTATTGCCTCAAATAGCTTTCCACCAAGCGATAACTTTGCTCATTTTCTGGTCTATTTCATAAAAATACTGATCAAAGTAATTAACTATATCGCTCCGTTAGCGATTACCAGGGGATTTCGAATGGGTGATTTTAAAAGTTATTAATCCTTCCTCAATATTTCCACGATAACAATCTTGTCTTAATTAAAAACTCATCTATAATTATCTTAAAATGTGATGGTCGAGTAATTAAAAATTATTTCGTGAAATAATTTTGAAAAATTGAAATTTAAGAGGCCTAAGAGGACTAACTCAAAAATCAAACATCGTCCTTCTCTCTTTACACTCACACCCGTCTTTTATATGCCAGGTGAAAACGGACGACGCGGAATCATCGCCAAGTTAGTTTTACTATGAATAAAAGACGAACTATAATGATTATGAAAACTTTTTTCATTTTTGAGCAAATTTAGGTTTTATCAATGCCATTTAAGTTATTAAAAAATATTAAAAAAAAACGACAGCAAACTTCGAAGATCCAAGCAAAAATGTGTCTAATCCAAGGTTTTTTGTAAAAATAAAACTTTGGAGCATTTTTTCAGTAATCGTGTTTTCGTCTTGAACATTTAACCTTCATGAACTGAAGTAACTTGTGTAAAGAAATCAGTTTTCTAGACCTTACAGATTTTGAGATCTAGGTTTAATTATGTAGTCAAGTTACGGTCAGGTGCATTCTTAATAATTAATCGTCTTATGTTTTGTGTCTTCTTGTAGGACTAGATACGATATAGTATAGGTAGTCTAAAGATAATCTATAAGCATACAGTCAGTTAAAAACTATGTTACATTATGATGTTCATCTATGAAAAAAGAGTTAAGTAAGTTCTATACATGGTTTTCAATAAGCGATTATTTGCACTGTCTTCGATGTGTTGTGCTTTATGTCCAACACAACGAAATCTATATATCTATCTACTAAACAAGTACTATGTGTCGTCATATTAAAATTAATGGTTATACTATCAAGCCATCATTTATAAACCTGTTTTGTGGTGTAAAAATAAAATAAGTTGTTCTTACGCTGTTTTCGACGTAATATAATGGTAATCTATGACAATAGAGTAAGTTATTCTTTGCACAGTTTTCGGTATGTAGTACGTAAAGTATGTAATATGAAGGGCGGCTGGAGGGCTTTGATCTGCGAGGCGGCAAATTGCTTGTCGACACCGACCTGTATATGTTTGTTTATTAAATCACTAGCCTGAAGCTCTCCACAGATTTTTGACGGTGTAACGAAAGGCGCAAAAGGACATTTTTACCCGACGGCGAAGTCAAAAAGGGAATAACGATTTTTAGCGGTTTAGGTGTTTTTTTTTTCTACGAACCATAACCACTTATCTAATTTTTATAAAAAGGTGTCAAAGGCTAGAATAATGTCTTAAAAACGTAAGCTACTTAATTTTCCATCATTATAACGAACAGGAAAGGCTTGGTTAGGAATACATGGAATTATCAATTTATTAATAAAAAGTAGAACAGTTTTGTTTATCGTAACATTTAGACGACGTGTTTTGGGTAACTTTGAGTAGTAGTTAAGCTCTGATTCATAACTTGACTACCTTTTATTCCGAAAATCAACAGCGTTCCTGTAGAATAAACTGTATTTAACACTACAGGGTAATTCAAAGGCTTTTAAAGCTATTCATAAGTATAGCATTGGAGATTTAATGTTGTCATCAGAATAAAAAGCATGAGAGATCGTAATCACGAATGCGCCGATGGAACGAGACCGGAACTGCAGCGCGGCGGAAAATAGTGAAAAACTACAGCTGATGAGATGTCTGACATTTCAGTATCAACTCCACTACCCTGAATCTACTATTTTAATATTTAACGCATCTACATTTTTCATAGTAATTTTATAATATAATATCATTCTCGTATACGTCAAGCCAAATCTGGTGAAAACCATCAAGAGTACAAAATATCTAAAGGGCACTGAAAAAATCGCTTTCCACTTGTGAAAATATAGTAACATTGCTGTGATACAAGAGAAAGTTTTACGAAAATAATCAAAATAATGGTCAGTTTACACCGAAAGATCTTTCACGAAAAACGTTTTGTATCTTTCGCCTTTGGCATTAACTATACCTAATAGTAATAAGAAAATTAAATGGCTAATTGTGAGATGTCATTTGATATTATTTAAAGTTTTGTATACTTTTTTTAATTGTCTCGTTTTGGTTTGGTAGGCTCTACATTAACTGAAAGAATTTGGAGATGTATATGTCGCAGTCATTTGGTTTAATCTGCGATTCGATTGAATGACTAGCGCATTCATTGAATGACACCAATCAATTGAAAGGACAACGCGTCAAGACGTTGACTGTGACGTTTAACGTTTTGACTAGAAGTCATATAGTGAAGGCGTTAAATGGAATGCTATCATTTTTTTAACTAGCCGTTGATGTAGTAGTAATAGGTAAATCCATGCTGTCATATTATTTTATTACATTTAAACTACGAATAATGAAAGCTAAGGAAAAGTAACTCCGTCAAAAAACATGTTCTACAATACTTGTCAAAAATTTGTACCTACACACACATTTTCAATACATTTGCAATATTTAGGTGGTCTTCAGCGGTATCAGGCTGACGTTACATGACAGTTCGAAAGGAACCAAATTTAAAACGGTAATAGTATGGGAGTTACGTTTCCTTAGTTTTTATTATTCGTAGCATTTAACCTGTCGATCGTGGGAAAACGAGACACAATAGATATTCTATTGTGTCTCGGACGCCGGTGACCGTATGTGGCTTGATGAATTAAAGCACTTTAAAGTAAATTTAATAGACAAAATATCAACACAGTGCTATCAGCTGCGGGAGCTGTTTGACGCCATGTTTGTTTAAGTGACTACTAGTAGCCCTTTCACTTTTTTCCGCAGTAGGAAAAAAATGAAATACGTTCAATTACCTGACTGATTTCATGTCCGCTATCTTCAAAGGGCTATGTTACAAATCACTAACTAGTCGGACGTTGAGTGACGATCGTTCCATCGACGTTCGGCCGAGTCGTTCAATTGAATGGTGTCATTCAATGAATGCGCTAGTCATTCAATCGAATCGCAGATTGAACTAGATGACTGCGACATATAAACGACGAATGACAAAAGCCTTGCCCGCATCTTTCTCATAACTTAATATCATGCCTCCTAATTAATTAAAGAGTTGTTTTTCTCAAATTCAGACATAACATAAAGTTGTCAGTAAGTATAATTTTATTATAACTTTTGGATTTTGTATAAACTAACATGATCTCTATTTATGTTTGCAAAACATAATAATATATATTAATCCAAACCAAAGTTACGAGGGTCCAAAAATACGACGAAACGTTTCTAGAAAAGGTAGCCTTGCGCGCTTCGCTTGGCTCATCTTGGCGGGGGCACTACGAAAAATGCGAAAACGTAGAAGCATGAAATTTCGCACAGAGATAGTTTACATGGAGAAGGAGTGCATCGAGCCAATATTGTAATAAAATTATGCTTTTTTCATACATTTTTTTAATAAATAAATCATTACACACACTACAATGTGCACACTACCATCTTTTTGTATGACAAGCCTATACACACGAATTTTACTCTTTGGTTAATGGTTGACGTCTGCGATCAAATTGACATTGAATAGATTTTTTTTATTGAATATCATGTCTGTTACGTCATATTTTATTACATTAATTATCTGTGACACCGACAACGGTTACCATGTTGTCTACTTTGTTTTAAATATCACTTCAATAAATATTATCCATACGAATTATATAATACGACTACATCATTGCGAACTAATAGCGTTCAAACTTATACATAATTTAAATTATTATTGGTCGAATTTCGACCATTGGGCGACCTCTAGTAGTTTTAAAAAAAATCGGCCAAGTTCGGGTTGTACTCGCGCATGAAGGGTTCCGTACCACTACAGAGCAAAAATAGGCTAAAAATTGAATTTTTTGTATGGGAGCCCCCCTCAATTATTTGACTTATTTAAATTTTATAATTAATTATTAAAGTAAAAATACAATTAAGTATTTTGAGAACATTTCAATTGCCTATGTGTTGCCGTTATTGATTTAGAGCAAAAAATAGCAAAAAAAGCCCCCCTTAAATATTAAATGTATTTTATTTTTAGTATTTGTTGTTATAGCGGCAATACATATACACAATCTGTGAAAATTTCAGAAGTCTAGCTATAGCGGTTCTTAAGTTACAGGCTGGTGACAGAGAGACGGACAGACGGACAGACATCGAAATCTTAGTAATAGGGTCCCGTGTTTACCCTTTGGGTACGGAACCCTAATACGGCAAGTTCAGTTCATTCCACGGGTAAACTCGACCGGATTGTTATTTCGTTCGATGGCCGACTTTGAGGGATGTGCTCGGATTACAGCCCACGTAAAACACCCCAATCTCATATTTCTATACAATATTTTATTAGAATATTGTTTTGCGAAATAACTTTCCCAGTACTGGTATCAATATGACATTTTGGCTCTGCATAACTTTGTAGAGATTGTAAATAAAATCGTATATTGCAGGTTATTTTATCTATTAAATAAATATGTGTAATATGAGAAACAGTGATTTTTTAGTTACGAAAATTTTCTCACCTTAGGCGACTTCATAGGAGGCAAACCTACAAAATAGTGTATTTTCATCAGTATTACTACTATAACTTTCTACTCTCATTGGTCACTGATTCTTTCAGAAGCCACCTTCAGATTAAGGCGTAGATGTAAAAAAATAAAAGTATGAAGTACCAGATCACAGTAATTTAATAATGTTTGTGCACACAATTCGTTACACAAAAACTTAGTTTCACTACTTATTTCTATTGAAATCGAATAGGAAGTTATTTTTATTTCAAAACATGTTTTGGAATAAAGAATTACACAACAGTAATTCTATCAAAAGTAGATAAGGAAATATTAATATAATGTGCGTATATCGACCATCAAAATCCACTTCTTCATCCACTTCATATTTCTTCAACAACAATACGAATACTTAAGCTAGATTTGAGTGGTTCTGGTAAAGTTTCGAGGGCAGTCGAGAACTTTCGATAAAGATATAAGGTGTACAAAGTAAAAGGTGTGTAAATGGAGTATTATGTAACGGAGGCGTGTGCATATATTGTTACATTTAGTAAAATACATTAAATGGCTATAAAGGTGCCTTTACACGAGCAACATACTAATATTATAATTTCGAAAGTGTGTCTGTCTCTCTGTTACCTCTTCACGCCCAAACAGCTGAACCGATTTTGAAAATTTCGTATTCACTTTTGAAGTATCTATAGGATATTTTTATCTCGGAAATATGTACGGTTCCGAACTCTGTATGGTGCGATAAACGAATTATGGTGTAGTAAGATGTTTAAGGCATTGAAGGAAAGGAACAAGAAGGAAGGAACAAAGATTAAGGCATTGAATTGCAGGTCGATGTCTGTCAGTACGAATATCGACGTTAAGGACATTAAAATAACATTCATATCAGCGCGCCTTGTACAGTGGCGGTTACGACTCTCGCCGCGTCCTTGATAGGGCGAAATAGGAGAAAATTATACTTTTCACTTAGATAAAGACCAAAATGCAAAATGTAACCACAAATTATTCTTCTTTAAGTTATGAGCTTTTCGTAGATATGATTTTTGAAAGTAAAACTATCATAAGCTTCATGAAAAATAAGAAAAATATCACAAAATATTCGAATTTAGCCTCCTCTTCGGAGTTATTTTAGATCGAGTGAAGTTTTCAGTATTATATTTCGAACCACAAATTGTCAAAGTACATTGTAAACAACAATGTGTATTTTTTGGCTTTTAAAAGTCACTATTTGTTTGTTTATTATTGATTTAAAGTCATGTAAATTAGGGACTACCTGGCCTTAAGGAATTGCGGGCGTAATCTAGTTAACTGATAAATTCCGAACCATCCGTATATACATTGCAGTATGTATACATTCATGCTTCAAATCCGACATCATAAGATAAATTGACAAATGCAAGATGAAACCTTAAAATTACGAAATTGACGATTTAAAAAAGGGATGATGTAAAATTGAGTATGTAAGTAAAAAAGTGTACTACGTCCTGATAAGTTTTTCTTCTTGTATATGATTTATCATTAAATAATATGGTTACTGTTTCTTAACTTCAAATAATTAAAAAAAAATGTGTTGCCGAGAAATGACTGTTCAAAATCTCGCTCGTATAAACGCACCTTAACTCAACAACCTGTTGACATTTCATATACTTTACTTATATAGACGCGCACACGCGTTTTCAGTTGCGGAAAATGTATTTCATATACCGTATTTTATTAGTTTAGATTATGTCTAGTGTACTTAAAAAGTCATATAGATATAAAGAATGTAAACTTGTATAGAACGTTTTCATTAGATATTTAATTAACTGCTTTATAATCTACTATCTAACAAGCATACATTTTTACTACTCTTTTTATAGAATATCGTTATAATGTTCAACTTATAACATAACCCAAACAGTTTATTAACATAGCCCAAATTGAATATTAATAGATAATAATATATCAAAATAGTTATTATGCTGAAAAACGACTGGTACAAAACACTCATGTGTAACCACCCTTATTAATGTCGTCAGAGTAAACGTTTACTTGTAAAGCTTATTAGAAAAATAACACTCAGACGTAACAAGCTCGGGAAAGCTCCTCCACTAATTGCTAAAAGCTCATTCAGAACTTAAAGCTACAACTGTTTGAGTTTAGTATTCCCCGGGCACGACATAAGTTTATGAATCCGAGCTTATAAAAGTCCGGATTAGTTTGTTCCATTCTGTACCTGTGTGTTTACATATTTTAATTAATTTATTTTATTTTATAAAAAACTCATTAAAAATTGTATACTAAAAAGTTAAATGTCGAATAAGTTTTTCCTAACAACGAAAAAGGAGGTACATAGTTAAATATTGTACCTTAATGATTTTATGACTTAAGCATCGTAAGAGTCTGGGATCATACAAAGTGGCCCTGTCAAGTCAAACATAGCTGACTTGGTAGTGCGCTTCATTTGACTTAGCGTTTCATCAAATTTTTGCACCCACGTAAGTTAGGATTGGAGCCCGAAAAGCATATTTTTAAAACAGGCCCGTCGCTGAACTGAACCAAGCTTTGATCATAGAAGAGACCTAAAGACTAAAGGCCTTTGATGCCCTTATGTAAGGTTAGAGTAGGCAGTGGGCGTTCTTACTTTATAAGTGGGCGATTACCTCATTTGCCCATAGGAAACTGAAACAAAACATCCATTTGAAACTTTTGCATCTATAGTTCTCCATTACAAACGCAAGGTCGTAATCATTCAAAAGTTACGTTTCGGTTGGGAGTTAGGAAGGTTTTGTTATTGAATGAAGATTGATGGTCCGAAGTTAACTTTGGGATTATTTCACGATTTAAATAAATTGAATGGAGTTACTCAATTAATAAATGTTTCTAGTTTCAGTTGCGGGCTAAAATTGCTCTTTTAATTTATAGGAAGTGAATAACTTAACTATTATCTATTATTTATAGGAAGTGAATAACTTAACTTAACTTAAGTTATGTTTTAAATTTAAGGTTACTTTAAGTTGCCTGCAACTTTACTATGCTGAAATTCGTTAAACGCATAGGAATTATAAACAGACGGATAAAGACTATCTTCTTTCCTTTCTGGGGGCTTAAAGTATATCCAATATCCATACCAAACAACAAAAAGCCGTTCAGTGGTTTACGCGAGAAGAGTAACAGACAGACGGACACATTTTCAAATCTATAGATAACTTTAATAAGTATGGATTTAGAGCAGAATATAATAGGTACTTTATAACTGATTACGTTTCGATTACGTATCAACATAAAAAAAATTGTTTGTGTAGCATTTTCATGTCTCCAGTGGAAGCTAAATGGTAGACAATATTTTTTAAAGCTCACGTTACTTTGATGAACTTTATATTTTTAACTAAAATTTTGAACTGCTTTATTTTATAACTATCGATACTTTATTGTTTAAAAATGTTTACATTAGAATAGTAAAAGATACATTATTGTAAAATATACAACACGTAATAAAACATTTAAATGTAATTATTTATCCCAGCAGTGGGACTTTAAGACAATAAATCTAGAAAGTGGAGCTACATCTCAGTAGTATTTACGAGGGTCTTGTCATAAAACTCAGGCTGGCTCCTTGAGTGGTTAAATTATACTAATTATGCGGTCACTTAATGGCAACTTAAGACACCTACCATGTTTATTACTGTTTTAAATGTATTATAAGCAATGTGTTGTATAAACGGTATTTTAGCAGGAGAGATTTTCTCGTGTATTATTTATCTTAATTAGGGCATAGTCATTGCATGATGCAGTAAAAATCATGATTATAATTATTAACGTGACGATTTTTACTGATAGGGCCATTGGCGGGGCGTTGTTATAACGTTTAAGATATCGATTTCGATGGCGTCAATCCTTCTTGTAACAATATTTTCCTGGGTTATGAAATTTTTGGCAAATTGTTTCCATAAATATAGAAATTATTCTATATCCGGACTCAAAGAATACCTTTCATTACAATCAATTAGCGATTAAAGCTTGAAGAGGTGTAGACAGTGTACGACAGTATGTCATACAAAGACATACTTACGCATTTATTGTATTAGTATGGATGTATTTAATACGCGAATAGAAGAAGGTCGAAATAAATGAAGGCTCATAATATTATACTAATATATTCGAATTCATTACTCTTTGAACTCGTTTCGGCCGCCCAGGCTAAAACATTTAATTCGCAATTAATAATGAATAACATCGGAATTACATCTGGAAGTTAGACCAATATTGTTGCCAATTTGTTATTAATAACGTAGTTAATAACTCATAAGCTTTTGTTTGTCGAATTTAAGAATTAAGATATTTACAAGATAGCAACGAACTTAATTAATATGAAATAAGTACTCTGGTATACCTATAAATATCGTTTTCATTTTTAACCGACTTCCAAAAAGGAGGAGGTTATATGTTGTTTATATATATATAAACAGACGAACCTTGCAACATCACATTATGACTCTATTATTAGTACTATTAGTGTTTTTCATAGTTTTATACATCGAGACAGATGTCTTTGATCATTATTCCGCTATTTGTGAACCGATTTCGAAAATTATTTTGTTGTTATATAGGGTATAATCCGAATTTGGTACAATGATTACGAAGGTGATGATAGAATCGAGGGAAATTCTTGAAATTTATAAAAAGCACACGTGGTGGTTAAGATGGTGTTTCTAGTGACTGAAACATAAGTTGCAAATAAGTGAAACATACGAAGGTGTCTCTGTATCCAAAAGCACTGAACAGAACTCCTGAACCTTTAAAGATAAAACTTTGGAAATTTCAGCATCGCCTAGATAACTGCAAGCATTTACCACAATTTCGCTTACAGTAATATAATGTGAATAGTTAACTTTCGTTGTGGTTATTTACGCATGAAATGGTCTTTTAGATAACTAAAAAGAGTAAAATTATTATTTTTTAACAAAAAATTGAACCCGACTTCCAAGGTAAGAACGATATTCTTAAAATGATCTAAAAAGTATGAAATAATTCTTATTCTTTATAAGTGCCTTTTTCAAAATTCGACTAAACCTCAACTATTTCTGCACCCAATTTTCATTCTTTTGAAGTCGATACCGGCTAAGTTCTATGTCAAGGATCTTAATTCTGAGCTGGTACCGACTTCAAAAGAATGAAATTTGGGTGCAGAAGTAGTTGAGGTTTAGTCGAATTTTGAAAAAGGCACTAATGAAGAATAATAATTATTTCATACTCTTTAGATCATTTCAAGAATATCATTTTTACCTTGGAAGTCAGGTTGAATTTTTTGTTAAAAAATAATAATTTTATATAGTAGACCTTTTTTCAAATAAATGCGCTAGTTTTTTTTAAATATCATAAAACTTCCCAACGGAATGTAATATAAATATGGCCGGCTTTCTAAGTACGTACATTTTATGTATGTACGGCCATTTTGAATGGACGTACCATTCCCCTATAAGTCTCTACCTCTACAACCGCAGAGCAATACGACGGCAACCACAACTTCGATCAGGGCGCAACCGAATTGACATTGAAAATGATGGCTTATCGATTGTCTATCATCATTGACAACGTACTTACAGTAGCAAGTAGTCTTGGTAGTGCAGATGTATCTTAAATGAGACAATATTGTGTATTAATAACAATAATTGGTTTTACTGCAACGGCTACATAATATATTTCCATAAAATTTTGTGGGGGACAAAAATCTAAAAGAAGTACGCGGTTTTGAGGCCCGAGGAGTAACAAAGCATTTATAAGCCATTTATATTAGTATAAAACTTATCTTTTACCAGCCAATCTAGAAAAAAAAATAAACTAGAGAACAGCAAAATGTTATTTTTATTTTACTAAATACGCGGTACGCATCCTGGAGCAACTCCAAAATGACTTACAATGAAAAATATTCTTTACTATCTAGTAAATAAAACGAGACTAAAAAAGGCAAAAAAATAAAGAAAAGCCTAAGATTTTGTATTGCATCTGGGGGCACTAAATGTATACTAAATGTTAAATAGCACTTCGCATCCCGCAGTGACGTATATATTTTCAAGGTGTGTTTACGAAATATCAAAAATATATTTCCCCTGCCTTGTTTCAATTTCGAACCTTTCCCGATAACTTGGGATTTACATATTTTCTGCATATTACTCACACGTGTCATTACAACAAGCATTTTATTATGTTCGTTATTTTTCCTTCCGTGATTCTATACCGACTAATAATATATTGTAAGTGCTAAGTAGCAAAGGTAGTAACTGTACCACGTTTATACATTATTAATATTTAACATAATATCTAAATATATGTGTCATAACATCTTTTGCACAAAGTTTGATGATAATAAAATTAATAAAGATTCATTAAAGTATAAATTATAATTTATACTTTAATTAAAATGATAAACTGCTATTATTATAAGAATTATGTTATAAATCATATTGTAAATTTATATATATTTTTTTACAAGCATATCATATGGTTGCTGTTAAGCATTTCTGTAAATTTACCACAAAAAAAAATGTTGAGTTTTGAATGCAATATTGTACTAAATAATTTAAAGAACATAACTGCATTCATAACTTGAAACGGATTTTTTGTAGGATGATACACAAATGCTTAACAGCGTCCAACAGCATATATATATTTTGAATATTTTTTTTTACAAGCAAAAGCATACACGAGTTGAAGCTGTTTTCGACGTGTCTTGTTACCGCGATCAAGATCGACGCCTCGGATTAGATTGCCGTAACCGCATTACCCCGGCCACCAAGAAGTTGGGGAATGTTGTTATCTGCCTTAAGGCTCGGCTTAAAACTGAGTTTTGCTCTAGAATTTTCCTAATTATTATCTGCCTTAAAATTGTACACGTGATATTTGTTAATTCGTAAAACTCTGGTGTCTTTCTCATAAGGTGTCTATAAAATCGATTTTGACATACTTAAGCGAATCAATATGGAGTGTTTTGCAAAAAGAAGAAGAAGATAGTCCAGAAAAAGCTGGCTCTACCAGACACTTTAAGGTTTCACAGAAAACCCGCCTGTAGTATTGCTTGCCGATAAGATGGGTAAAAGCATATTGATGATCATTCTGTTGGATTGCTTGCCAATAAGATGGATAAAAGTATATCATTAGAGTGCATTTTCATTTATAGACTTAAAAAAATAATGGCCCCTAAACAATTCATTCGTTGTCATCAACATGCTCAAAGCTTGGCAATTCGGTAAGAGCCTAAGTAACAACTTAAACTTTTGTACATACTCATTTTGAAAAGGTCGTAGTGGCGTAGAAAGAAATAGCTCAAACCATAAGAAAAATCTAATTTATAACCTACCTATATAGTGAAAATAAATTTTCAAAGGGTTAAAATAAGAGAGAAACAACAGGATCAAAAAGTTCCATCGGCCATCGTTAGGGTTGAAAGAGACCGCATTGTTACTGTCACCAATAGATTTATCCCGTTTTCGACCTTAATACCAGGTAATAGAGTCGAAAAGTGATACAACATGACAGTACCTCATGAATAATCTGGGGGAAATTTCATTTACCTCACTCATTACGGTCAAGCTTGAAAACAATATTTTACTTATTTTTCCAGATCTAGTACCAAATTTAAAGTCAGTTCTAAGAATATGTACTTATGCAATTTAAGTATACTTTAGGCCACTATAGGGGACCGATATTTTGGAAAAAATGTGTTTAAAATATCAACATAAACTTATTAGGTACATCTTCTTATTTATAAAATTCTCGTGTCACAATGTTAGTTACCGTACTCCTCCGAAACGGCTTTACTGATTTTTACCAAATTTTAATATACATATTCAGTAGTTCTGAGAATCGGCTACTGTCTACTTTTTATATTGATAAGTGCATTTGTTGAATAAATAATAGTAAATTATTACAACTCGAGACTGACGGCGACCATTGTTTGTGCGATGGGATAGCGCGATGGACGTTGCCATGGTGACATACTTATTTAGTCACTTCAATAAAATAATATGGGCGAAATACTTTATATGGCAAAACAACGTCTGCCGGGATAGATAGAATTACCTATAATTGTATAATATGCGTCATGCATCTATATGCGAAAGGTGGAGGTGGTAGGAGTAATGTGTTGTGAAAGCTAGTTTTAAAGTATTTAAGTATATAAATCTTTATTCAGGTACTTTTACACTGGAAATAAAAATACTTACACCATAGAAGATATAGGTAAGTAGGATATTTATGGTTTTAGAAAGACCATTTACTTTTAAATTTATTTTAAATGATGGCCATAAAAGCGAGTCGTCAGCCACAGTTCATTTGACGCCACGGAGGTTTACGACGAAATATTGTGAATATTATCACATCAACTTTGATTTTGCTTACTCGAATAAAATCGTAATTTCAGCGGCATAGATAACAAAAGCCTCGCATGATTAGAAAGAGATGGGAATCGAATAAATGACGAAGATAAAAAACCACACGGAGGCTTTAATCTGTAATCCAGGACCCGTATTCTGCTTTTTAGGATTCCGTAGCCAAATGGCAAAAAACGGAACCCTTATAGATTCATCATGTCGGTCTGTCTGTCCGTCCGTATGTCACAGCCACTTTTCTCCGAAACTATAAGACCTATACTATTGAAACTTGGTAAGTAGATGTAGTCTATGAACCGCATTAAGATTTTGATACAAAATGGAAAAAATATTAAAAATTTTAGGGGTCCCCAAAGGTACAACTGAAACAAAAAAAAAAATCATCTAACCTATTCGTGTGGGGTATCTATGGATAGGTCTTCAAAAATAATATTGAGGTTTTTAATATCATTTTTTTCTAACCTGAATAGTTTGCGAAAGAGACTCTTCCAAAGTGGTAAAATGTGTGTCCCTCCCCCCTTTAACTTCTAAAGTAGGGACATGATAAGTCTAAAAAAATATATGATGTACATTACTATAAAAACTACCAACGAAAATTGGTTTAAGAACGAGATCTAGCAAGTAGTTTTTTTTTATACGTCATAAATGGTAAACCTTAATTTAACTTTCATTAAATCAACTGAAATATAAAAATAAATCAAAAACCTTTTAATTTCATAAAAATAAACCTTATTGCTGCTGCGGAACCCTTCATGGGCGAGTCCAACTCGCACTTGGCCGATTTTTTGACCCCACATTAATACAGATTTAGTTTTTGTTCGATTACGGACTATCCGTTTCCTACGAAACAGCAAAAATATGAGTTCCGAAATTTAACTCAGTATAACCTCTCAAATCCGACGCCATATTATACTAGTGTGCGACTAGTGGAGCATGTGCACTATGTAAAATATGACATCCTAGAATGTCATTTACGTCAATGAACTGTCGTATATTTATTATTTCAGAACGAATCAACAGTATGGCGTTGGTTCTAGACGTCCTGTGTACTGGCCAATATACTCGTACTGGGTTATGTTATGGAACGTACCTCATAAGAATTTTAAATTCCATATTTTAATAGTTTGATAGAAAACGAATCTAATAAGAAACAAAGCCATATTAATGTTACATTTTTGCAGAATCAGGGAGATATTCAGAATTTGTGATGTGACTGTAAAATTACCGTTTGGAGTTCAAAACTTTAGCGATAACCTGTCGTAGGGTCTCAAGTTTTATCTTACATAATCGTGATAACTTTCAAATGTGTTTTTGTATTACGCTATTAATATCCGTGATATTTAATCTGGGGGCACGGTAGCGTTACAGCCAAGATTTATTATTCATTATTCACGCCTAGGTACATTTTCAAAATTTGCATTGGCAGTGGTGGATTTTCATTTTTATGGTCTAAACAAATCAACTAAGTACCTAACTAAACTGTATATAAACGTAAAGTAGCTTATTACTCAAAACTTGTAAACTGTAAAGGCTACTAACATTTTTTCAATATTTTGTATTTTTACGTAGTAGTTTTTGTAACTTATTACTTGTTCGACATAATATTTTACTTACGCATGTTTTCAACTATTATCTAAATTGCAATGTAATAGGTTTCTCAATAAATCCTAATAAAACTAGCTCACAATATTGTATTTTGTGGCTGCATGCAATAAAACGCAGCGTCGTAAACAGGGGTTGTTACGTCAAATTGGCCCGCCAGAGTCTAATCAAATATATCACGACCTTATTGACTCGAAGACGTAAGAACCTTCAATGAAAATACGACAGTTGTAAAAGTGGATTTTCACTTTGGGGCCATTTTTAGAGACTGTAGCGATAATGCAATATCGCACACTATACTGTACTAGTTAATTTAATATAACGTAACTCTAAGTTTTATTTTTTATAACTTGATGTTAAGCGCATCATCCTAATGTACTTATATAAAACATCATAATATAATATGTACATTTTTTGAAAGTAATTTGATACCAAACAATTCAATCGGCTTAGCAGTTTAAGCGAGAAGAGATATAAACAGACGGCATTTCGCATTTAAGTACATTAATGAATAATCAGAAGTAATACAAGTAAAGACATTAAAATCGTTATGGTTCTAACTTCCATATAAGCATGATATGCCGTGGTTGATAGTAATAAAATAACCAGCGCAACGTGGTTATTTTAAATTCACTGTAACGCCACTTTAAAAAGATTTATATCCAAAGTTAAAAAGGTTCTAAATACATGCCCCACATGCATCACTAGTACTTAAATATTTAATTGTTTATTTCTATTTAGTTAGATACTGTATTGCCGAATTTATTTATATTACCAGCCCGTATATTTAACAATCTCAGGATTTACCAGAAATTTCTCTACCATAATCTACTGTATTTTTGGAAAATGACAAAATTATAAACAGAAAATTAATTTTTTTATGTTAATTCCTCAGTATGTATTTGTTAATATAGGTTTTTTTTGGTTTCGCAAAACAAAAACTTTATCTTAAAAACCACTTACTAGCAATTGGCTAAACTTATATTCGTATAATGCATCGTCGTATCGTCGTCAAAGTCGTAATTCCAACATCGTCAAATTTGACTCCAAGTCCAGATATCTAAGGACACCAGCCTTTTCGAACGCTATGCCAATCCTTATTATGAGGACTAATTTCTTTTTTTTTTAATTGTACTCACCTATTTTCGGCAAACAGTTTTTACGACGAGTCGAGAAAAAGTAAATTGCAAAAGCTTCCCGCTTTACGACATAGTTAATTAGGACACAAAATTGCATTTTTTCCTAAACTAATCTATAGTTCTTTGAGGAACTTTAATAGAGTAGTAATTATCTCTTTTTCGTACTCGTTAGTTAATTACTCTCTTAAAATTCATGTCCTCCTCTCTGGACTCTGGTCAACCTTAAGCCAGTGTAATTTCTTATTTATATTTAGCGCGTCTAAAATTAGTTACATATTGATTGGAGAAAATCGGGACATTTTCTTAGTGTGAAGCCACGGCTTTGGAACGTTAAGATTATAATATGATAAAAGATATTTTGATTTTTATCCAGACGAAAAAAAAGATTTGATAATATTATGCGAGCGTTTTTCTTTTGTTGTACGCTTAAAAGTAATATAAAAAAATAGCGTAACATTTATATTGAATAATGAATTCTGACGCTAAAATAAAAATAAAAATTAACAATGAAACAATTTAAACTGCATTGGTTACCAACAAAAAAGTTCTTTTGATATGAAACAAAAAACCAATAAGAGGTACATGTGGAGGGTACTTTAAAAATGCGATAAGTAGTAAAAACAGAGTTTTAGAGCTGTTGTTTTCACAGAGGCGAACGAGTGAAAAATGTTGTTTTTTGGCTATCACGCTTACCGTACGTGTTTACGCATACATCCCTACCTATTCTGTACCTTTTAAAATAATATCCTCGGGCACTTCAAACTATTTTTTTACTGTAAGGTGCTTCAAACTAATTAAGGACAAAAAATTGTCCTAAGACTTTTTTCTACTGCACGGTACCAGACGGACAGGTAGCAGATAATATGCATAATTTTCTATACTTAATAATACCCAATACCACTTACATTGTATTTTTACTCATAAATGGTCAACAACATCGAAACTTTTTAATTAATTTTGGCACACAATAATTTTTGTTGTCATTTCCTATTAAAATTGCCCGTGTAATGATTCTTTGATACAATAATTGTTATTGAATATTATTCGCCCTTTAACAAAATGGAGCTTACAAAGTTATACGGTTGATATAAAAGTTATTCAGGATAAGTCCCGCTTGTAGTTTTATCGTACACGACCAAGTTTGTACATTAAAATATTAAAGCCAATATTTGTTTTATTCTAAATGATAATATAAACATAAACTGAAAAGTTTTAATGTAATGTATTCAGCATTATGCAGACTGGTTATTGCACTTTGGCTAGAGATTCTTTAAATGACCAATTCTTTTTTAAAGCTTATGAAATCCATACTAGTTTTATAGTTGTCTGTCTGAATGTCTGTCTATCTGTTAAGTACCTCTTCATACCTAAACCGATTTTGATGAAATACTCAGTCTCGGAAAAAAATAAAGAATAGTTTTTATTCCGAAAATATGTACGGTAGTCGAATTTCGGCGCAAAGCAGGCGACATAATATTCTTTCATAAATACAAATTAACCTAGGTACTGTTTTTTTTTTAATGAAATAAGCGGGCAAACGAGCAAACGGGTCACCTGATGGAAAGCAACTTCCGTCGCCCATGGACACTCGCAGCATCAGAAGAGCTGCAGGTGCGTTGCCGGCCTTTTAAGAGGGAATAGGGTAATAGGGGAGGGTAGGGATGGGAATAGGGTAGGGGATTGGGCCTCCGGTAAACTCACTCACTCGGCGAAACACAGCGCAAGCGCTGTTTCACGCCGGTTTTCTGTGAGAACGTGGTATTTCTCCGGTCAATAAGTAATCGCATTTAATAGTTAATTGGCATTCGATTGATCTAAACGAGAAAACGGTATGATATCAATACGATTCATTTAAATTAATTTAAAAGTCTATCTTCAGATTATATTTTTAGAGCATTCTATCCATCGATCTCAAAGGGGAGTGTTTTTCAAAAATGTTTTATCCACAACGCGAGAATCTGTAACCTTACCCTTAAATTATAATTGCAAATATAAATCGACACATCTGGAGATTATGTTCACTTATTTGGGTTGCAATCGTTCTATTTTATTATGGTAAATATCAAGCAAATATTTCCCTTAATCAGTATAATTATTGTATTTTTCTTAATATTATATTACTTTAAAAGCTAGGTATAAAAATCTTTTACTACTGTACAGAGTGTAAAAAGAGTGATGATACTTTAGGGTCTGTTTATAGTGTATCTGTCTCTTATATAGTTTACTGTGAAAGTATCAGCGTTGAAAAAGCGTTTGCTATGTAAAACGACAGCTAAAGTACCAGCTAGGTAAACTAGGAAAAAAGTATGAAAGGAAAGTGAAGGGAGCTCTGAATGTTTAGCTTCGGTCGATCAAACACTCACTATTGAAGCCCTCAGCGCTTTGTGTCCTGCGGCTATTGTATGTACTGCATTGAACATGATACCACCATAGAAAAGATAGAAAAGATAGAAAAAGATGCCAGCGAAATATGCAACACAATATGCGTGGTCTTGTCTATTGTTATTGCTATAAGTTGCGAATAAAACAGTTTTAAATCAAAGTTGAAGCTTCATAACGGTTATTATAAAATGCTGTTTTGTTACTATATATTGTTTCTAAATACACTTAGTGTAGCATGATAAATCTCTACAATATTTTCACGTATATGACTAGTCATCATAATTTTTGACTAAGTTTAAAACTACACTCTATAATGATAATAATTTAGAGTTTTAAATAAATAAATAAAAAAAAATTTAATAGTGTGTAGTTCCTATGAACACGTATAATATGTACACAAAACACAAAATATTATAACAAGAAAAAACATTTTTTTCATATTACCTTGTGTCTAATATTTTGTTTGGTATATTAGCCACATTTAAAAAGGGCTCACTGTATTTACAATTAACCTTTGGCATCCAAACACATGTTACGTAACTACCTACCATTATTAGTTATTATATTAACTAAGGTAAAATCTAGAGATGTTCCGATCATGACTTTGGCCGACTAGCCGACTAGCCGATTAGTCGGTTGCAAAGAAGCCGACTAATCGGCCGACTAGTCGGCCAAGCTGATTATGGTTTCGGATGTATCCGTAACGCCTCGTTTACTGTTGATTCGCGGGTAAGTCGCATGCGCCGCCTGCGAACGATCTCGGATCGTGTTTTGGTTCACGTCATGACACAGAATACGTCATATTAATACAAGGTGATGATACAGTTGATGGTTTTCAGGATATTATATTTCTTACTGTACGTCATGACTCGTGTGTAACATGCAATCTTGCTTTAGTAATTACCTAATTAGTTAATACAAAACCGAGTCTTTCATTTAAATAAAAATAAAATATTTTAATTATAAATGTTTATTGAAGAAGATATTATCTTGTTCTGTTTGGTATTTAAGATACAATTTTTATTTAATAAATGTCATAGCTGATATTTCTTTACCAGCAAGTGATTTCAGAAACCATACATTAATTTCAAAATAATCAAGGTTTTTCTTAAATGTAATTCGAATAATAGTAAAAAGCCGGATAGTCGGCGCTTTTTGCCGACTATTCGCTGACTAGTCGCCGACTACAAAAGTAGCCGGATAGTCGGCTTTACCGACTAGTTGGCACATCTCTATTAAAATCACGTCTTGATATTTTTCGAGTATTTACCTATTTCTGAATAAACAGTGTAATTTGCCGTTCTATCAATGACTTGCCAGTATCAATCTTGCTTTGGTTGACAAATAAAGACGTGCGTGGAAAAACCAAATGACTAACATTTTATAACATAAGGACAGTTACTCTTTTTTTCCTTATAATTTGAACAAACCTTGTAACTTACCCACTTCAGCATATGGCTAATAATTATCTTTACCCAAAATTTCATTTCCACATTTTTTTTATTTCAAATCATTTTCCCGACCCTAAAGCCTCCATTTATGCAAAAAAACGCCAATCTTTTAACTGTTACTTACCTGCTTCTTCCACTTATGTGTTCAAAATACATATACGATTAACATTTGCATCAACTACTCACTATTCGCTTAACGAATAGACTGTTATTCTATTTATTTTGTAGGAAGTTCTAGTACAAGAGATTTTCCGTTAATTATAAACTTTATAGTTCGGTTAAAAGTTAACGGTATTGCGACATGGTTCCGTAAACTTACGTTAACAGCCCTCTAGCAGTTTTAAAATTACTAAAACTTGTGAACTTCAAAATCAACAGGTTAAAGGTTATGAGAGTAAAAATCTAAGTGCGGCAGAATTTAGTGGGTAATCAAATTATATTTTGCGCCAAAATTCGTTCAACTTGCGGGATACGTCGATTTTTTAGGATGAAAAATAATATCCTTCTCCGGGACTCGAATTCTGTCGATACCAAATGAAATTGGTCAGTGGTTTAAACGGTTTAAAAAGAGTAACAGAGAGGCAGATACACTTTCGCACTTATAATAATATTAATACCTCAATCGTGGAAATCACAGACACAATAGATTTTCAATTGTTATGCGACAGCCGGGTGCCGCTTGGGGATTGATGGGTTAATATAGTTTTAATATTTAGTTAAAAAAAACTTTCTGTTGCATTTGAGAATTTCGTAGAAGATGGTTCACTGTTTTCGGCCTAAATTTTTAGAAAAATCCTAAACTTAAATTACTTTATTTGATGCATATATTTGCTATTTTCTTCGTCCTAGACTCAGATAATTTAAATAAAAAAACGTTTATTCAGTAATCTGGACATTACACAAAGTTCTGTACATTTAAAATTAAAAACACCACACAATACAAGTAACATGATAGTAAACAGAATTTACTAACGTCGCAAACTTTACACAGTTATTTTGATCCCAGCTATAAAGTCTCATAAACTTCAAATATTTGGTCAAACATTCGGCGGTCGAAGGCCACACATTATGCGCCCTCACGCGCATTTAAGCCGCTATCCAAGTTTTAATCAAAATTTTCAAACCCCTTTAATCGCTCAAATCTCTTTTTACCGAGATTCCTCAAATACTTCCATCTATACTAATTATTCTCTAATAATTTTATATGTAAATACCCGGATTTATATGTAAATACATATTTTTAATTTACGCGATTCTCGGCCTAGATTAGAATATGTTTTTTACACGAATTTTCACATTTAGACTGTGAAAAACCAAGTATTTTCCATATTTTCCCATATTTCAAGGTTAAATCCATATTTTACAAGAAAATGTCATAATCATCCATATATTTACAAAATACAAAAAAATTACGTTCCTGCTACCACACGGCTGCGTATTTCGTTCCTCTCGCGCTTTATCGACGTATTTTGTTTCAAAAGAAGATTATTGACGAAATAGAAAATAAAGTTTCAGATGCGGAAGGTCCTGTTGCTGACATGGCTAAACAAAAACTAAAGTATGTTTCGGATAAAAATAAAGGATTTAATACACAAAAATTCTCTTTCTAATCTTTTTAAATCTTTTTTTTTTAATAAAAATTTCGCTACCTTTTTACGGTTTTTTTAATGTTAGTGTACAAATATTAAAGTAATTATTTCCTAAAATATAATAATAATAATAAAGACCTTTATTCCGAAACCAAATATGCCTTCTGGCATAGGCCTCCTCTCTCTTTCCATTGTTGACTGTCATGAGTGACCCTTTTCTTACAATAAAACAATGTTTTATAATTTCATTATGAAAAGTATTTTTCATATTTTTTCCATATTTTCGATTTTTTCGTTCATATTTTATGCACATATTTTAGATTTTTTAATACATATTTATCCGGGCCCTACTAATTATAAAGAGGAACTGTTTGTTTGTTTGCTCCAAAACTGCTGAACCGATTTTGATGAAAAGCACAGTATAGAGCAGACTACGGGGAAGGACATGGGATACTTTATATCGCAGAAAAATGTACGATTTACGTGATATACAGCTGTTATTACGCGGGTAGATGAATGCGCAACTTCTGTCATCAATATTTTGCATAATTTACATGCATTTTTCAATGTAAGAGGTTTTTATAGACCCGGTTGTCACCTGTTGTTCGCATCTTCGTTCACGCGAAAATGAAGGTTTTTATGAGGGGCTACCATATGTACCGCACACGGTAGCACCTAATAACAGCCCCACTTTGAGAAACCCTGTCATACGGTTAAAATTACTGAATTGAATATTAAAATAAATAGTGTCTTAAAAAATAAGTACGGTCGTGGCTACCAAAACATCCCTAGATTTTAACGTAGTTTACTGACCGCATTTTAAAGTATGGGTAACCGACAGTAAAAAATAGTATAAAGTTAAAAATACATACTATAAAAAAACTATATAGCATAAGCTGTATAAAGATTTTCGTCAAGTATTATCAATTGATTTTTATTCTGAACATGAATGCATTAAGCAACTATTACTAACATTAGTATATAAAATTTTTGGTTAATTTTACTTTAAAACAGTAAATTTAAAATCATTATTATGTGGCAATCACGTGAAATTCTATGAATTACCACAAGCCATAATGAATTTTAATATGCACAGCTTGGATTCGTTGAAATCCTTTAAATAATATAATAACACACTGCTATTTCAGGGATGGCGGCTCATCAGATTTTATTTCTACTTAATATTACTACTTACAATCTTTATAAATACATGTAACAACAAACTAAAGGTTTCTTTCCATTATTTGCATAGCATTGGCTGCAAAATTTTCAAAATGTAAAGGAAAACACGTGGAAGAAATAACTATAGGTCTACCAGAATCTGATGGCAAAAGTGAGAAAATAAATTGACTCTAGCAATACCGGGGTAATTGGAATAAAACATTTTGATCCTTTTTTTTCTTATAGCGGCTGATTCTGTGTGTTAAACATGCAAATATAAAAATTTATCCAATGATCAAGGATATTTTATGAAAATCTGCTGTCAAAAATTGCCATCAGATTCTGGTAGACCTATACCTTGTATACTGTACAAGGTAGTGATATATTATAGTATAAAAGTGTACTACTCCTGTTTGTACTTTGCTAACGCGAGCAAACCCACGACCAAAGCTATTTCATAAAAACATTAATCCCACCCATCAGAACATAAACCTATTAAAAACGATTTCAGTAAATGTTACAAAGTCGGTAAGCCACAAAATTGATCTTCAGTCACGAAATTATTAAGGCGATATCTTGTACTGGGAAATTTTTATTAAGAAAATAAAAGCAGCCTTTGGGACACTCGAGTCATCAACGTTGGGCTTTAGATGTTTATACTGAACAATCATCGCGAAAATTGAGGCCGGGAAATCTTTTTATCTGTCTTAAATTATAGGTGAAAAGTGCCCAAGTTCAAAATTCTTATTTTAATCCTGGAAGCATGTTCGTTTCTTATTAGATCTAGTCAAATCGAACTACAGATATTTTCAAGAAATTGTTCTTTTCGATCTAGTCCTATCAAACTGCGAGAAAATTCAAAGAACGAGGCTGCATGTTGTCTTAAAACAGTATACTATGGGGTTTATGGCTTGAATAAACTGCGTTTCATCAGTTCCTTTTTTCCACTAAAAGTAGTCTAAGATGTTTACAATATTGTTGGGTTTTTTACCTGATAGTACTTGTATAATTTATTATTTAATTTATTATATACGGTTCCTATAAATATTACCCGCAGGGCTATCACGTAAAAATAGCGATCAACAATCCACTAGCGATAATCGCGCGATCGATTGCTGGGTATAAAAAATAAAAATCGGCCAAGTGCGAGTTGTACTCGCGCACGAAGGGTTCCGTACCACTACAGAGCAAAAATAGGCTAAAAATTGAATTTTTTGTATGGGAGCCCCCCACAATTATTTAATTTATTTAAATTTTATAATTAATTATTAAGTACAAATACAATTAAGTATTTTGAGAACATTTCAATTGCCTATGTGTTGCCGTTATTGATTAAGAGCAAAAAATAGCAAAAAAAATCACATTTGTTGTATGGGAGCCCCCTTAAATATTTAATTTATTTTATTTTTAGTATTTGTTGTTATAGCGGCAACATATATACACAATCTGTGAAAATTTCAGAAGTCTAGCTATAGCGGTTCTTGAGTTACAGCCTGGTGACAGACAGACGGACAGACATCGGAGTCTTAGTAATAGGGTCCCGTTTTTACCCTTTGGATACAGAACCCTAAAAACAATGGTATCATGTAAGCGATCGATTGCAATCGTATTGCTTTGGCTGATACGTGATACGAAATTGCAATTTTGGAGCAATTATCACGCAATAATTGCTATCGCATTACTCTCGCAAGATACGTGATACGGCTGCCGGTTAAGCAAATTCAAACAAATTATATGGTGTGTTAGCAATGGGACAAAATAATCGATATTCTGTCAGTCACAGAATTGCGGAGGCGGCGGTCAGCCGGACACAGCCTACATTACAAACTGAAGATAATATGCTTTTAAATAAAATTTAAGTTATAAATATTATATAAAATGGAAATATTTAATTGCTAATATATTATAATTTATAGGGAATAAAACAACAGCTAATCGACTAAAAGCTGACGACCAAATCGGTCATGTGGCTTCAGCTGTATTAAAACTCCTTTAGCTACTTCGCTGAACAATCTTTTCTTATAATCTGCGTGCTGGCGGGCCGTGGGCGGTGGGTGTGGGTGTAGTGGTGTGGGAAAAAAATGGAAAAATGTAGGCTCAGCGACTTTTTTTTTTCAAACAGTAAAAAAGCCAACACAGCTGAGCCCACATGGGAATAATTATTATTTTCCTACTTTTAATTAACGCTGGCTACCCCATCCCACCACCCGATCGATTCAATTTTTTTTTGGGTGCACAGTAGCTCTGTACGAGCTACTGTTTAGAAAAAATAATTAAAGTCGCTGAGCCTACATTTTTTTCCAATTTTTTTCCCACCCCACTACAGCCACACCCACCACCCACGGCCTGCCAGCACACAGAATATCAGAAAAGGTTATTCAGGGAAGTAGCTAACGGAGTTTTAATACAGCTGAATCCACATGACCGATTTTGTCGCCAGCTCGCCGTCAAAAGTACCTACATAATACGAGGGCTGTTTGAAAAGTTCTCGGCCTAACATACTTCTGCATGACTTACAAGCATATAAACTACTAGATGACGCCCGCAACTTCGTTGCGCCAAAATTGGTTTATCGCGCGGGAACCGTACATTTTTCCGGGATAAAAAGTATCCTATGTCCTTTCCCGGGACTCAAAGTATCCATACCAAATTTCAGCAAAATCGGTTCTGCGGTTTAGGCGTGAAGAGGTAACATACAGACATACAGACAGACAGACACACTTTCGCATTTATAATATTAGTATGGATACCATGTATAAGCCCATTCTTAACTAGCTTAAAACTCATGGTTTATGTAAATTGCTTCGTTGGAAAAATTTTTTTTGAACAACCATCTGCGAAAAGTCAGCAGAAATTTGAAGGCGCGCGTATTCAAGCAGTTGCGCAATTATTGCAAAGTCTTATAAAATTGAATTGTTAACATGAAAACGGTCGTTGTCATTCTTAATAAGTTTTGTATATCTTTATAGATATATGCAATGATTAAAAAATGTATAATTAACAGTATAAATAGAAAAGATAGGTCCTTAACCCGTCGATTATTCTTCGTCGATATTCTATTATGTCTCGGACGCCGGTGACCGTTTGGGGCTGATGAATTAAAGACAAGTCTACCCCACTTGCTAAAAAATCGTTCATTTTCGAAGAAAACCCCTAAAATTTTAAAAAAATGTTGTAATCTTGAATTTCAATAAAATGAATTTCAGCATGAAACTTTGCAATAACTACAAAACACATAAATATATTTTTTTATTGTTGATCAAATCATAGGATTTAATTTTTCCTTCAGAAGTGTTATGAAATACATGCTAGCTACGACAAAAGGGAAACGGTTAGATCAGGAAAAATATCTTATTCCGTTTTAATCCTTCGAGTTTATGGGTCTAATCCGCAGCCTATACTCGTGATAAAATATTGCGACCGTTTTAAAACTCAAACTGAAACTCGAATAATTTTATTCAGAATGATTTTTTACAAAATAATGGAAACTTAAAGAGACGATTACTTGTTATTGCAGCATTCTATAGTACTCCTGTAAATCATAATATCGGAGAAACACTACGATGACATACAATACCGGCGTTAAAATAGATTTTGTTATTCCCGAAGACAGCCTGTACTTAGATATTAACTTTGCTGTCGATATTATTATATCAGTTAGTATCCCGATGCAAAAAATGCGTGGTAGTTTTTTTTTTTTTTATGAAATAAGGGGGCAAACGAGCAAACGGGTCACCTGATGATGGAAAGCAACTTCCGTCGCCCATGGACACTCGCAGCATCAGAAGAGCTGCAGGTGCGTTGCCGGCTTTTTAAGAGGGAATAGGGTAATAGAGTAGGGGAGGGTATAGAAGGGAATAGGGGAGGGTAGGGAAGGAAATAGGGGAGGGTAGGGAAGTTAAAAGGGTAGGGGACTGGGCCTCCGGTAAACTCACTCACTCGGCGAAACACAGCGCAAGCGCTGTTTCACGCCGGTTTTCTGTGAGCCCGTGGTGTTTCTCCGGTCGAGCCGGCCCATTCGTGCCGAAGCATGGCTCTCCCACGTATAAAAAATAGTTTCGGAGAGAAGTGGCTGTGACATACACGGACAGACAGACAGACAGACAGACAGACATGACGAATCTATAAGGGTTCCGTTTTTTGCCATTTGGCTACGGAACCCTAAAAATGACCTTTACTTAAACTGACAAGCTTGTGTTGCTTCGAATTAAGAATGAATGTAGCGGCATTATACTTTTGCTGGCGCGTCATACATTTTATTTGGTAGGATTTTTTGTAATACGACTTTATTAAGAATGACTTTATTTAGCGGTATTAAATCTAGACACGCGCGTAATACATTTTTATTTTACTGGTTTTTAAGTTTGACATTTATGGCGGATTTTAAACAACTTGTTTGTTTTGTTTTGTCGAATTTTATTTGTTTTTCCTGCTCTCCCACGTAATATTTATCAGCTGTAAGAAAACCTGTCTATTCACTTCTTCTTTAACTCATCAAGCCCCATACGGGCACCGGTGGTCGCGACAACAATAGAATACAATAGCATTTCCAAGAATCCGCGATCGAAGGGTTAACACAGTCTTTATACTACCTTTAGTAACTATAGACTGTTTTAATACAGAAAAGAGAGTCATACAATTGATAACTAGATTGTTGTAGCACAGAAACCACCGTTGCGTTGATGACTCACTATTCTCTTAGCCATAAACTATTAGGCAAAATTCATAGCTGTAATCACTAATGGAGAATAAAGTAAATAAGTCGTAAACGCCGAGACTCGCTCGTCAAACCGGTAACGACGCCCGGTTCAGATAAAACCACAAACACGCTTTTACTGTCACCAGTAGATTGTGTGCACTGTCACTTTTAAAGTTTTACTGCGCATTAAGTGCATTCTAAACCACGAGGCGAGCCACGATATTGTTTGAAATATTTTACAAAAATAAGTGATAATGCTTAGGGTGTTTATAACACTATAGAATTCACTACAAGAGAGTTAATTTTTAAGTGTATATTTTGGTTGCTTGTAAATGAACTATATAAACTTTAACTGATGAATATTAAATTAGTATCATTCATGATGAAAACTAAATGATCATACTCAGTAGGTGCAGTATTTTAAGGGAAAATAATATCCCAATTTTATGCTCTCTTCTTTTAAGTTAGAGGGTTGTAATGGTCCGGAAGTACCGCTGACGATAGTTCGTTCTAAAGTTTTATAGTGCGAGGCAGAAAACTCCGAGAGAGGGTCAGTTCATATTGCAACCTGACGCGTTGACGCATATTTAATGAGCCTTTCGGAACTGAACTTTATTACCTAGTACCTACACATTAAGTTGGCAGACTTGCTACTCGTGGTGTCGAGTTGCCTGCTTCAAAACTAAAGGCTCATTTACAAATACATCGCATCGACGTTGCTATGTGAATAATTATGAATTAAGAGTCAGTAACTCTAAAGCGTATGGTGGACGACAGCCGTACTCATCAAGATGCTGCATGGCTTTGAGTCCTGAGTGAAATTAATATAATATCATCGCTTTTATCCAGAAAAAAAATACGATTCCCAGTTACTTTGTTCCGAGAACGGACATAGGATTGTTATTATCCGTAAAATGTACGGTTCCGCGTGGTAAACAGATTGCGAAACAAAGAAGTTGCGAGCAACATTGACGCATTAAATGCGCGCCTCTGTAGTGAAGCACTGTTTTATTTTTCTCACACATGTCTGTTTTTATAAGAGTAAATCCTTATCAAAGCCAGGTTATAAAGGTCAGTTTGTTCTTCGTTTTTTCTGGCCGGATGTTATAAATATGTGACATATGACATATAACGCCAGTATATTATCGTACACAAAAGGATACGGCCCAGCTGCGCGATCAGTCAAACGATTATGGAACACCCTGTATAACCGATAATAAAGTTGTAAGGATCCTATAACCATTAATGATTTTGGAGTAAGGATGAGCTTAAAAATAAATATCCTCCTCGCGTCGTGTTCCTCATTGCTGAGGGTCGTGATTCCCCTTTAGGAGTTTAGTGATGACCACATTACGCCATCTGTGGCGATCCTTGGCAGAATGGAGAGCATCATGAAGGCCGGTATCTAGCGTAGTGCGCACAAAATAAATGTAACAAAAATAGGTGTTAATACCTAAGGCTGTGAATGCGCTTCTAGCGTCGAGTTCACTAAAAAAGTAACAGCACTGAAAGAGTTAGGGCCTGTTTCACCACTTCCTGATAAGTGCCGGATAGGCTATCCACCACTTGACAGATAGAATATGGAGAATCTGTCAAAAAAGTTGTGGATAGCCTATCCGGCACTTTATCAGGAAGTGGTGAAATAGGCCCTTAATCTTTTAAATATTTGTATGGGCAAATTGGTGACGTCAGGCATTTCCCAAACAGAGATTGTATGTAACTAAGGCTGGATTTATGTGCGTCCGCGCGAACGTGCGGTCGGCTGCTACACCGCGAGATTACAAACAAATGTAATATAATATCGATACTAGCTGACCCGGCAAACGTTGTTTTGCCATATAAATTATTTCTAGTATCAATATAAAAAATAGATAAAACTTATTCTTAGGCCCAACGAATGTACATACAAAATTTCATTAAAATCGGTTGAGCCGTTTTGGAGGAGTTCGCGCACAAACACTGTGACACGAGAATTTTATATATTAGATGTCACTTTTGTTAACATAATACATATATTAACCAACAACCACCAAACCTCGCGTTTAGGCGGACCAGCCAAGAGAGAGAAAGAGAAAAAATACAGCTGATTCTGTATATATCTCTGTTTTTAATGGATTTAAATAACACAGCTTAGTTATGCCACTGTAACTTCTACTATAGTTTCTATGAGAACCCTTACAAAAGCCTTGTCCTTGTTTTCTGTGAAATACAAATTGTAAAAAAGTCTTATGTAAAGTTTAATTTTACGGTAGACTAGTAATAAAAAGTTTTTAATTGGGTTTTAACTTCCTCAATTTAATTATAGAATGTTTGTTCCTTGTTTAAAATAATACAAACTTTTTAAGGAATAAAACAGTTAAGTATACAAAGGCTGATTTTTAGTCGTCAGATAACTTTCTCGTTTTGACTCTATTAAATTATTTGTACCTCTATATGGTCGCTGTTAAGCATTTGTGTACTAACCCACTAAAAATTTCTCTAAATGATGTAAAGAACATAACTGCATTCATAACTCAATACGTATTTTTTGTGGGTCAGTATACGAATGTTTAACAGCGTCCATATAAAACTTTGAAAACTCAAAACTCAAACTCAAACTCAAACTCTTTTTTTGAGTTTGAGTTTGAGTTTTGAGTTTTTTAAAACTTTGAAACTATCAAAATTACTTAAATAAAAATTATGTTACTTTTAAAACTCGACTTGTAAAAAAGTGTGACTAGGTTTTGTGCATTTGAGTTAACACTCACGTTTTCATATTAAAGTCACGAATATTATGATTTTAATATATCTTGAAATATTTTTCGTAACCTAAATTTATAGGCAGTAGGTATGTGTATGACGTATCGTTGTACCTGCAAAATTAATTAATAAATGTATTTTTTTAGAAAAAACAATAATAACAGATAAATGAAATTTTATTTAACACTTAAGAAATAATTACTAAGATTTTTTATAAAGATTTATAATAATTGTGATAATTTGATATTATTAATATAACAAAAAATAAAAACTACCTAAATAAATAACCTACACAACAAATTAATTTGAGAAGCAACAAGTGAGAGCATCAGGTGCTACGACGCGTAGAGGCGCTACGCCGTAGCTCACTACACCGTAGCGACATCCGTGGCAACTGCTACGAAATAATTTAAATTGTAGTGGTTAAGGTACCTAGATACCTAGTACCTAGATTTAATTTATGTATTTTTAACCTCCGACTAAAAAGGGAGGTTGTTATAAGCTTCACTTGTCTGTCTCTCTGTCTGGATTTGTGTGTGATGCTAACGCTTTAGCCGATTTTGATCTAGTCTTGTTTATTTAAAATTGACATGATCAAGAGTATTGTTAGCCGTAATTCATCATCATCAGGTTTTTGCCTCTCTGCTAAAAATGTTGACTTTATCTTATAATCATGAAAGCTTTGGCAACTTCCAATGATTTTATCAGCTCAATAATTTTCTCTCTGATTCCTGACACTTCGTATCGGGGGCTTAGGTAGTTCACGTAAAAAGACGGCCTCGCACATATAAAAGTATTATATTTGCTTCGATAACTATCATTTATTTTTCTGGATATACCATCATCAGAATAAGTATTGCTTAAAATTGTTTAAATATTTATGTGTAAAATAAATATTAAAACGAACGTGTTAAAGTATTTATAGCCTGATAAATTCACTTAATAATATTGAAGTTATCAATTTTGGGTGGACAAATTGACATTAACACGAGGGGGGAGGGGGGGGGGAATCCGCGGGCAAATCGTGTTACCGCTACACCGGGATAATTTCACGCCTACCTCTCCACGTCTGTTTAAGGGACAATTCAGACCGCAACGCGAAAAGTAGATTTCGCGTTGCGAGCATTTCTCAATTTGTACTGAATTGACAGATTTCGTGAGCGTGAGAGGCCTTGCAAATCTCTAAAATCCATACAAATTTCGAAATGCATCTACGCGTCGCGTTGCGGTGTGAATTGATCCTTACTGACATTTATACTTATAAGGACATTATATTATACATTTATATGTTTATATACGGACGTTATATTATACGTTTATATTTATACTGATATATTTGTATAATTCGCGTTGTACATATGAAAGAATGTCTGTTTGAACTGTTTGAACAGATTATTTTATTTTACTATATCACAGTGAAATTGCGGGGAATAAAATAATATCTTTAATATAAATGATAGAAGAGTTGCAGGTTGCTCTATCTATAATAATTTATAGTAATTAATATTAAAAGATTTTTTATAAGAAATATTTTGTTTGTATGTTACAAAAGAAAAGCGGGAAATCTATTTTCGCGTGGCATCCAACGGTTTAGAATAACCTGAGAAAAGAAGACAATTTCGGAAAGTTTAGCTGGAAACGTATGAACTTCGCTCTGAAGGGAGCCTCGTTTCTACTTCTTAACTCTAGACTGCTACAGTCCCAGGAAACTGCCACTGTATTGAAGTGTACTCGTACAAACTTTAGAAGTCCACCATTTTGAAATGAACATCATTTAACGGCCGTATTCAATCATTACTTTACTTTAGTCATATTTAATGATTACTTTAATTGACTGAAGGGTCTGACAGAGAACCTATGGACTATGGAGTCGTTGTCAAAGTCTTTATTGAATTTAAGTTTAATTAAAAGCCATTAAATCAGTTAAGAGAGAGAAATTGCACGGAAACAGATTATTTTATTTTACACACTTCTGTCTTCTCTGTTTGTCTGTTTTTACCTCTTCACACTTAAACCGCTAAACCGGTATTCATTAAATTTTGTATATTAAGATACTTTGAGCCACAGTCGATCACATCAAATAGTTTATATTACAAAAAAATTGCGGTTTCTGCGCGATTATCGAATTTGAGTGCAACAGTGTGGCGGGAAATACATTTTTACAAAATACAAGTTACTACTTGTATTTTGTAAAAATGTCCTTACTTAAGCGAAGGACCCAAGGTGTCAACCACTGGACTAAGATGGCGGTATAATTAACCTATATATCTACAAGTTACAACGACCTCGTCCTCTCGATCGTCTGGAAAACGCGAAACCCAACTAAATGTCAGCCTTACACTAGCTAATATTTTACCCAAGTACCTATTATTATTTACATAATTTTGCAGCATATTATGCTGTATCTTGGTGCCTTGTTCCATCGAAAAAATATTCTTTTTTACTCAAAGCAAACGATTGCAGTATAATATTTTAATGTATCTTCATGTATTGTTTGTTCGAAAAAATATTCTCTTTAGGGTTCCGTACCTAAAGGGTAAAAACGGGACCCTATTACTGAGACTTCGATGCCTGTCCGTCTGTCTGTCTGTCTCCAGGCTGTAACTCGAGAACCGCTATAGCTAGACTTCTGAAATTTTCACAGTTTATGTATTTTTGTTGCCGCTATAACAACAAATACTAAAAACACAATGAAATTAATATTTAAGGGGGGCTCCCATACAACAAACGGTTTTTTCGCTCGTAATCAATAATGGTAACAGCTAGGCACTTAAAATTTTCACAAAATCTTTTATTATATTTGTACTTGAATAATTAATAATAAAATTTTAATTAAGTAAATATTTAAGGGGGGCTCCCTTACAAGAAACACATTTTTTTGCCTACTTTCGCTTTATACCGGTACGGAACCCTTCGTGCGCGAGTCCAACTCGCACTTGGCCGATTTTTATGAGTTGTCAAAGAGAGCAAACGTTTTATGACTTGGTTTGATATTCCATAAAAATACTTGTAGTTTGATAGGTCTAAATCTATTTCATTGCTTTCAAAAAGAAATGAAACTGCACAATAATATTGTTGTATAGAAGTATTATTGAGGTTGCAGGGCTTCATCGAGATGAACCAAAAATATCATAATACTTAATATAATTTACACTGTGTTTTGTTTATAACACTTTATGATTTTGATTTACATATCTTGAAATACTATATTTGTTTTGTTACAGCTCGTATATATCCGGTTTACTTTTATGTATAAAACCTTAACCTTAACTGTTGTTAAGGTTTAGTTAGTAATAAGTGGGATTTCAATCAACACGTAATAGAAAGCATTCAAGTTCAAGTCACGACTTAATCATTGTAGAATGCGTTGGGGACCTGACTCACTAGACCAGGACTTACCAATTTTAATTAAATACGGACAAGTACCATTTCAATAGTTATAAAACACTGATAATGAAATACTTAAAATCTGAAAATAATTTCGTATCAATTGAAATTGTTTTGATTTCATACAGATTCTAAAAAATTTGCTTGTATGTTTGTTCTTGCGCAGTGTTTACTATTTACCGACTTCTTTATATTCATTTTTAAGGACAGTTACTACAGGTTATTAAAATAGAAAAAAGTGTTTAGCAAAAATTTAATCATAACATAAAGATAAACATGCATTTCTATTAGGGGTACACAAAATAATCTAAATAAAGTAAAATAGCATAGTACGTTGTATTACGTATATTACATAGAAATATAATATTACCTTTATTATGTTTATAATATTTCCAATAATGTTTCTTGCTGTCTGTAATATAATCCATACTAATATTATAAATGCGAAAGTGTGTCTGTTTGTCTGTCCGTCTGTCTGTCTTCTGTCTGTTACCTCTTCACGCCCAAACCGCTAAACCGATTTTGCTGAAATTTGGTATGAAGATACTTTGAATTCCGGGATAGGACATATGATACTTTTTATCCCGGAAAAATGTATGGTTCCCGCGCGATAAACTAATTTTGGCACTACGGAGTTGCGGGCGTCGTCTAGAGTACACAATATATTACAGCTTTGTCACAATAAAGTTTTGTTTGCAGTTTTCATTTTTAACAATGTACTTTTAGGAATAAATTTACCATTTTAATGAAAAAAAAAAGAAAGAATATCGTGCTGATATTTTTAGCAACTAATCGAAATATCTTCGGAGGCTCAAAGGCTTATGGACAAATTTGAATTTATGAATATTTATTATGTTTTTATAATCGATGCAATTAATTTTTTATTGAAACTTTTTCGTTTATTCGGACTCTGGACTATTTTGTATAAATACTTTACGTCAACACATTATTATTTCACAATCGTAAATATCTAGATCATATTATACAGAGTTGTTAAATATAGTAATAAAATAACTTATCAATTCAAAAAAGTCTTGATAATAATTTTTTCGAATTTAATTTTCTGAAAGCATATCGTCGGATGTCAAGTAAAATTCAGTTTTTCAGTTAAATTTTTACGGTTAACGTTTTTCATTTGTATCATGTTTTAAAATTTTCGCACGTGCAACTCTTTAAAGGAAACCAACTGAAAAATATTTTATGCATGAAACGGCTAGTGTTGTTGAATTGTTTGTCTTACATGATATTAATTTTGTACTGTATGATAACTATGCTAATTATTCCTCTGAAAGAGTTTATCAGACTGTTTAGTTACTCCACTTTTGAAGTTCTTTTGTTCAGAGTGTTATTGTTTCTTTAACGTTTTTGATAAACTTAAAAGTTAGAAAGGTAAATATTATCTTATTTGCGTCACACGAGCAGTATATTATACATGGTGTAACCAAAGTGATAGTAATTTAGGGTGTGTACGAGTCCCATGTAGAGTTCAATGTGAAAGTATGAGCGTTGAATGAGTTACTTCCTTTTTTAATCTTTGTACTGGCAAATTCATGTCGCTGGGACGCTTGCTCTTGACAAATAATAAAAAAATACTCTTTCAGCGCTGATAATTTCAAAGTAAGGATGAAGCCAAACGAGCGTAATTTTGTGAGTCGTGAGTCACAGAATTTCGGTTGGCAGAAATTCTGCTGCACTCAGTTTCATAGAAAATTCCTACTTCATACATACGTGCGTAATTTTGTGAGTCATGATTAGTATGAAAAATAATTTACGCGACCGAAATTCTGCGACTCACGACTCACAAAATTAAGCTCGTTTGGCTTCACCCTAAACTCTATTAAAGAGACACATACAAACCCTAAAATATTATCACTTTGTTTTGTTACACCCTGTATATTATGAGATCGCGAAAAATAAGTTAGTATTAACTGAAATAATGTTTTTTATCCAGATTCCATAAGACAGTTGCTTGTAAGTTTGCATGAAAAAAGACTCTGAAACTATTGGATCGATTCCGATGCAATTTAATGAGACATAAACACATGTTGAATGGAGTAGTTGGTAGACCACTGGGAAGTAAATAGATACATTTTGAACGGTTTTGATGTGAGATTTAATATCTAGTTCGTAAAACAAAATGGTGATATAATATAATACGTTCAACAATATGGATAAAATATGGACGAAAGTCTGAAATAAATAATTTGAATTTGAATTTGAATTTGAATTATAATTTATGGTGTGCTGTGATGTCGAAAGTTGTGTTTTTATTTTTGTAGTCTTTATTCTCACTTTCGTTTATGCCATCTTTAATATGTGTAGTGATGTTAAGTTTACGTATAGCATAAGAAGTTTTTTTACAATATTTTAAACTTATTCTAGTACGATATGAGCTGTTGCTAGAATTGTCGTTTTTTATTCTACTTTATTTTTAAAAATTACATGACGTCGGTCTTGTAGGAACTATCGTTAACATGAAAGGTTTTGTAACTTAAAATTAATTAAAAGGATTTTATAACTGAAAATAATCAGTTTCACTGGTGGGTTTTTAGGGTTCCGTGCCCAAAGGGTCAAAACGGGACTACTAAGACTTCATTGTCTGTCCGTCTGTCCGTCTGTCCGTCCGTCTGTCTGTCTGTCTCCAGGCTGTAACTCAAGAACCCCTATAGCGAGACTTCTGAAACTTTCACAGATTGTGTATATCTGTTGCCGCTATAACAACAAATAAAATTGAAAATAAAATAAAATTAATATTTAAGGGGGGCTCCCATACAAGAAACGTGATTTTTTTGGCCTTTTTTGCTCGTAATCAATAATGGTAACAGCTAGGCACTTGAAATTTTTACAAAATCCTTAATTATATTCGGACTTTAGTAATTAATAATAAAATTAAAATAAAGTAAATATTTAAGGGGGGCTCCCATACAAAAACACACAATTTTTTGTCTACTTTCGCTCTATACCGGTACGGAACCCTTCGTGCGCGAGTCCGTCTCGCACTTGGCCTATTTTAAAACTATTTTTAAGCTGTACTTACAAAAATTATTAAAACACATTAAACTTCCTGTTTATCATTTCTATTTGAATTTTTTTATTACTTAAATTAATGAAACTTGAAGAGCAACACAAAATGTTTTTGGAAACTCGCTCTTAATTTTGGTAATATTTCAAAACTTTTAGAGCAACACAGAAATGTTTTCAGAAATTCGCGTGTCATATTTTGTATTTAAAAAAAAATTAGAACGTTTTTAGAAACTATCTATCTTATCACATTTTAATCGCGTTTTCAACATGCCTGAAACTTGTAGAGCAACTTAACGTATTTTCAGAAACTCTACGCGAGTTTCTGATAATAATTTTGCAAAATTACATAACTTTTAAAACGTTTTTAGACACTATTTATCTTATCACATTTTAATCGCGTCAACATGCCTGAAGCTTATGTCAGAGCAAACTAAAATATTTTCAGAAATTCGCCTATAATGTTTCAAAATTACAATAACGTTTTTAGAAACTATCTTTCTTATCACATTTTAATCGCGTTTTCCACATGCCTGTACAAATATGTAACAAATTTTGTAAAAATTAAAAAAAAAAAACTAGGTTTTCAGAAACTATCTGCTTATCACCAACATTTTTTATCGCGTTTTCCACATGGCTGTATAAAGTTTGGTACTCACCTGATATGCGGGACACTCGGGGTACAGTCGCGCGAACAATCACAAACTCGGCCCGTACCGTCGCGCTTATATAGCGCCGCGCCCCGCCTACAACCCGCCCGAAGGCGGTACTAAGACATTGAAAACTTACGAAGTTTTTTTTAATTCTTATTTATCAATATTTTTTTTAAAGCATGTAGTAAATAAAGTGATACTGGTAATTATTGTGTTTTGACTGGAAATGATTTCGTTTTAGTTTTGCCTGGTTATGATTATTATTGTGGATTCTTGATGTTTATAGAATAAATCCTTATTATAGATATGTTGACTAATAATTAACTATATGATACTATTAACCGCAGCAAAATTTGATGTAAACACTCAAAGAGAAGGAAAAAGGAAAATGAAAATGTACTGTTAGCGGACGTTAATGGTCAAGCAACATGATATAATATTTAACTATTTAAATCGGTTTATTATGTTAGTCACTATATATAATTTTGATTTGTGATTATTATATTTTAAATAGTAATAAGTAAGGTACTTGATTTTGACTAATAGTTAGTTATAAATGGGCGGGAGGATTATTTACTTCCGTTATGACTTCCTCTTCTCATATTTAAGTAAATAATTATCTTAAATATGTGAAGTACATTAATTAACATTTAGAATTATGTACTTAAGGTGGTTCGTTTTCCATACAAAAAAACAATCGACATTAATTAGCTAATTTCATACTATTACTACATAAATTTATATGCACATCTATTTATTTTGCAATACCATTCCCGCGAAATATATTTAAAATACTTTATTTTACACAATCAAATCAAATCAAATCAAAATAATTTTATTCAGAGTAATTTTTTTACAAAATTCTTTCCGAACGTCGATACTAAGGTGCCTACCACCGGTTCGGGAACTAACCCGGCGAGAAGAACCGGCGTAAGAAACTCGCACGGGGCCATCTTTTACTAAAAAGGTGGAAAATTACAATTTAAAACATATAACAATATTATGAATTAGAGCTATTTACAATATATAAAGGAAATATAAAAAATATTCTAGTAGCCTGTAAGAACCATCCTATTCCCAAGGTGTGTTGTCGTCGATGAAATCATTGATTTTATAATAAGCTTTAGCACACAAACGTTCTTTTACTACTTTTTTAAATTTATGGATAGCGAGATTTTGAACATTTTCTGGGATTCTATTGTACAGGCGTATACACTGGCCTTTAAAAGATTTGCTGATTTTGCTAAGTCTGATCACTGGTATTTCTAATTTGTTCTTATTTCTAGTATTAAAACAATGATTGTCGCTTTCCTTTTTGAAATTATTTAAGTTCTTTCTTGATGACATCTTATAAATAGAACGTATCGCTCGCTTCTGCAGCACGAATATTGCATTAATGTCCGCTGCATTTCCCCATAGAAGGATTCCATAGGACATAATGCTGTGGAAGTAACTAAAGTAAACAAGTCGCGCTGTTTCTACATCAGTTATTTCTCTGATTTTTTTAACAGCATATGCTACAGAACTGAGCCTATCCACCAGATTTGCAATATACGGACTCCACTGTAATTTACTGTCTAAAGTTATACCTAGAAATACAGTGGTGTCCACTAATTTCATTTTCTCATCATTTAATAGTACATTGGTTTGTACTTGCCTAACATTTGGCAAACTGAACTTTAAACATTTCGTTTTGTTAGAGTTTAATAGTAAATTATTAGCATTAAACCATTGTACTATTTTTGAGAGAGCACTACTAACCTCGTCGTAATTATATTGTTGTCGCTTCACATTAAAAATTAGTGAAGTGTCATCAGCAAACAGTACTATCTCATACTTATCTTTAACTAGATAAGGTAGGTCATTTATGTAGATGGGAAAAAGAAAGGGACCTAAAATAGATTTTTGTGGAACACCTAGCTTTATTTTACTACAATTAGACCTTTTAGAATTAATTTCTACTCTTTGCGTTCTATTTGCAAGGTAAGAACTTAGTTTTAGGGCAGTGTACCTTATACGATAATGATACAATTTTCTGATTAATGTAACATGTTCGACACAATCAAATGCTTTGGATAGGTCGCAGAAGATACCAAGTGCATCCTGCGAACCCTCCCAAGCTTCAAATATACTACATAGAAGACTGATGCCTGCATCTGTAGTGGACCTTTAGTAAAGCCAAATTGATTGTTATTTATCAAATTATTACAGTTAAAGTGAACTAGTAATTGATTTAGAATTATTTTTTCAAATATTTTACTAAAAGTTGGCAAAATAGATATCGGTCTGTAGTTGGCTGGGTCAGACTTAGTCCCAGCTTTGAAGAGAGGCAT
Organism: Cyaniris semiargus; assembly: GCA_905187585.1. NCBI lineage: Eukaryota > Metazoa > Arthropoda > Insecta > Lepidoptera > Lycaenidae > Cyaniris > Cyaniris semiargus. The sequence goes on from LR994551.1 coordinate 4,526,421, forward strand.
CACCTTGCTATGTTTCATTAGGTCTTTGTGTTCCTTAGAACACACCACTTTTAATACAATTTTTAAAGACTAGAGCTAAGTGCGGGGCAATTATGTCAATTATTGATTTAATAACTCTTGAGGACATACCCCAGAGATCAGTTGTACTTTTAACATTCAGCGATTTAAAAGTCTTAATAATATTGTCGATTTCTTTAAAAATAAAATTGACATCACATTCCTTGACATTTTCTTTAAGTAACCTTTCCGCAACTGCAGGTGAGGAATTTAAGTCTTTTGTAGTTGAGATCGGAATGTCAGCAAAAAACTTCTCAAAAACTGTCGCAACCTCAAGGTAAGAGTTGACCTTTTTATCATCAATATAAAGTTCAAGTTTAGAATTACGACAGGCGACTCTTCCAGTCTCATCTGCAATAACTTTCCAGGTGGTTTTCACTTTATTTTTAGAGTTCTTTATTTCTTCTTTTATGTGGAGGGCCTTCGCAGCTTGACAGACTTTTCAAAAAAATTTTGAATATTTCTTCACGTATATTTTAAAGGATTGACTAGTATTAATTGTTTTTTCGTCATATAACTCATACAGTCTTTGCCTACTGACAATAATACCTGCAGTTGCCCAATTTCTGAAATTATTATTTTTATTATTTAAACTGACCGTTTTAGAAGTAAATACAGACTTGAATTGATTTCTTACTATTTTAAACAATGTATTAAATACTTCATCTGGTTTATTTGACATATCTAAGCGCTGAAGACTTGAAACAAGTTTACTTCTAAATTTCTCAATACATTTTGTATTCACAGGAATAAACTCTATCTTTTGTTCAGTATTACTATCACATTTAATGTTAAAAGAAGCTAACTGTCCACGATGATCAGAACTCAGAGCATTAATTATTTATTTTTTACAGGAAGTAATATTTGTGAAAATATTATCAATGCAAGTGGCAGTTGTTTCGAAAACTCTAGTTGGTTAATTAAATAAATTAATTAGGTTATACGATTTTAATAAGGATGTGAATCTAATAGTGATGGAGTTTATGTCTATCAAATTAATATTGAAATCACCACATACAATAACCTTTTTTTTAGATGCACATACTTTAGTTAAACTTGTTCCATTATTTTTTCAAAAGAGTCGTATAGACCTGATGGAGGCCTGTATACGCCCACAATAATAAGGCGGCTCAACTCAATACAGGCCACTTCAATTATTCGTTCAGAAGAGAATTTTACAATATCTTTTCGTTCTTTAAACTTTAACTTTTTATGAATTAATATTAGAGAGCCACCTCTAATGGCATTTTCTCTGCTGAACGAACTTGCTAACTGGTGATTATAAAAGTTAAATATTAATTCGCAATTTCTAAGCCAGTGCTCTGTAATACACATAATATCTATGTTATATTCATTTAAAAACAGTTCGATATCTAATTCTTTTCCCATCATCCCTTGCAAGTTCTGGTGTACAAGGTTAAAATTAAAATTACAGTTACTTCTATTATTTTTGGTATTTTCCCGATGGTGGGCATGTATATTATTAATATTTTTTAATGCATTGCTAGAGTGAGCCTCTGTTGTCTTAGTAACTAATTTAAATTATTTGGAACATATTCCAAACTGTTATCTGTATAGTTGTTTAAAAAAGTTGAATGCTCAATAAAAGCATTCGATGGTTTAGCCAATTTGTTGGCTTGTCTTAAAACTAAAAAATGAAATTGCCATCTGGCTATATGTCTGGTATAAGAATGTGATAAGTAAAACTTATCATATGTTAGATTATTAAACCTAAAATTTAAAATATTATTAATATCAACCACTTCTATTTGTGGGATATTGTTACTTAAAAGTATAAAATTTTGGTTGGTGGCACTACAAAGTAGGCTGTTCAGCTTATATCTTATATGATTTTCTTTAATCTCGTGTGGCAGTTTTTTACTTGTCTCTTTAATATAAGGAAAGGTAAACAAAATAATTTTTCTAATATTTTCTTTATTACTTAAAGTGTCTATATAATCCAACATTTGTTTTTTGTTTAACTTTCCTCTTCTCCCGATTAATATAATTAAAATTGAGTTGGGACAAAAAGTAGAATTAATTGCCCGGCTAATTATTTGTTCATATGATGCTCCGGGCAAACAAGTACAAGTTATTTTTTGTCCCAAACACAATTTATTCAGGTGTACACTTATTCACATTTTTATTGATTTTTTTATAAAAAGTGACATAAGCCACAAATGTCACTTTTTATAAAAAAATCAATAAAAATATGACTTCTGTGTGCAATAAAGTATTTTAAATATATTTCGCGGGAATGGTATTGCAAAATAAATAGATGTGCATATAAATTTATGTCGTAATAGTATGAAATTAGCTAATTAATGTCGATTGTTTTTTTGTATGGGAAACGAACCACCTTAACTTATTCTGAATATATAAATAAAACGCTGCTACAGTTGTCGAATAGTAGGCCATGAAGCTTTTCAACGCCTCGGTCATACGACGGCTAACTGCTGTTCGCGAATACAGCAGGAACAACTCGGCAACCGCAGAATTCAACACAAGTAACACTTTTTAAACTTCAAGTAATATCTTAGTGAATAATATTTACAAAACAAATTGTGTGGGTAGGAGCCAATGAACAAGAATATTGAAAATGCAATCTAAAGTTTTTGTTTTCTAATACTATATTGAAGGGTTTTGGAGGTGCTGAAACTGTATCTTTAGGTAAAGTTTTTATAACTATAAAATAGATCAAGTGTGTCTTAGTGACCATGTAGAGACTGTACAACAACTGCCAAGTGACATAGACTTAATTATTGGACAATCAATGATCAACCAGCCTGGTATTAGTTACTACAGCTAATTCTGCCACTTTTACTGAGACTTATAATTTGTTTGATAGTTACAAGCAGCTGACAAATATAAGTGATAAGTATAAATATAATATTTTGCTGAAGCGTAATACAATTTTACCTAAAAATAGTTGCTGTAATATTGATGTATATGTAGATATCGATTCACCGACCTCTGTGGCTCAATTGGTTGAGTGTGTGGCAGCTCAAGCCGGCGCGGGGGTCGCGGGTTCGAATCCCGCCGACGGAACAAAAAGTTTTCAATGTTCCCGGATCTGAATGTGTATTAAATATGTGTATGATATAAAAAAAATCTTAAATATATGTATAGCATAAAAGTATTAAATATTTTTCCGTTGTCTGGTACCTGTAACACAAGTCCTTCAGGTACTTAGCACAGGGCTAGACTGACGTGGTGTGAAGCGTCCATAGATATTATAGATATTATTATTATTATTATAGAAATGAGAAAAATTCAATGGAACAAATCCAGTTTATGTGCTAATTCCTGTATTTGTGTTATATAATTCCTGGTGGAGCTGTCAATGTTGAGGGTCATTTAAAGGTTATAAATATTGGTGAAATTGAAATAACTTGGCCTGAACATTCGTTAATAATTGCCCGGGCTGAAATTGTTAATATTATCGACTCGAATACCTCTACTGAAAATATGACTTTATCGATTGAATCACAAATGGCATTGAATCGGGAATTAGAGGGTATAGGTAAGGTAGATATTGGTGAAAGTTTAGATAAAAATGATGATGATATTAGATAGATATAAACATTTATTCACTAGGGATACAAAAGATTTAGGGTACACAGATTTATTACAAATGAAAATAAAAACAACTGATAAAATCGTACTTTGTAAGCCTATGTCTTAAAAAGAAAATGCAATAGTTGATGAAAAGGTTAACGATCTTTTGGAAGCTGGTATCATTCGTGACTCTATGTCTGAATATGCTAGTCCAGTGATTTTAGATAAAAAGAAGGGTGGAGATTACAGGCTGTGCATTGATTACCGAAATTTAAATTCACAGACACTCAAAGATCGGTACCCTTTGCCTCATATTGAGGACCAAGTGTCAAAATTGTGTGGCTGTGACCTCCAGGTTAATACGGATGCTAGTAAACTAGGTTTAGGGGGTATACTAATACAAAAAAAGCAGGACGGCACATTTAAACCTATAGCCTATTTTGGTAGAGTCACATCCAAAGAACGGTTTTACTACAGTTACGAGCTAAAACCATTAGCCGTTGTGGAATCTTTAAAGCGTTTCCGTATTTATATAATAGGTATCCCTGTAAAAGTTGTAACTGATTGTGCAGCGTTATGCACAACCCTTAGCAAAAAAAGATCTTGTTCTTCGTATTGCTCGATGGTGGCTTAGCATACAAGATTGATTGAGACCTGCAAATTGAGTATCGTCCAGGGAATAGAATTGAATGTGACTGATGTCTATGTGACTGATGTCTATGTGATTGATGTCTATATGGCTGATGTCTATGTGACTGATGTCTATGTGACTGATGTCTGTGACTGATGTCTATGTGACTGATGTCTATGTGACTGATATCTATGTGACTGATGTCTATGTGACTGATGTCTATGTGACTGAGGTCTATGTGACCGATGTCTATGTGACCGATGTCTATGTGACCGATGCCTACGTGACCGATGTCTACGTAACCGATGTCTACGTGACCGATGTCTATGTGACCGATGTCTATGTGACCTAATAAGTCTGTGTGACCTTACAAATATTCTAAAAATTGAGGTAAATTTAATTAGTACTAAAATAGTAAAGTTAACTGCGTGATAAAATATTATGTTACTGATAACAATACAACAAAAATAAAAACCGGCCAAGTGCGAGTTGGACTCGCCCATGAATTTATTTTTGATTTATTTTTATATTTCAGTTGATTTTATGAAAGTTAAATTAAGTTTACAATTTATGACGTATAAAAAAAAAAACTACTTGCTAGATTTCGTTCAAACCAATTTTCGTTGGTAGTTTTTATAGTAAAGTACATCATATATTTTTTTTAGACATCATGCCCTTTACTTTAGAAGTTAGAGGGGGGGGGACACACATTTTCTCTCTCGCAAACTATTCAGGTTAGAAAAAATGATATTAGAAACCTCAATATGATTTTTGAAGACCTATCCATAGATACCCCACACGCAGAGGTTAGATGATTTTTTTTTTATTTAAATATAAAAAAAAAAACTACTTGCTAGATTTCGTTCAAACCAATTTTCGTTGGTAGTTTTTATAGTAAAGTACATCATATATTTTTTAGACTTATCATGCCCCTACTTTAGAAGTTAGAGGGGGGGGGGAGACACACATTTTAGCACTTTAATATAATAATATTATATCTATGGACGCTTCACACCACGTCAGTCTGGCCCCGTGGTAAGTAAATAAATAAAATAAATAAAAATAAAAATAGTTTTATTTCTGAATAGATTTTAAAAAAATGCTTTCAGAACGTTGATACTACATGGTGCCTACCACCGGTTCGGGAACTAACCCGGCGAGAAGAACCGGCGTAAGAAACTCGCACGGGGCCCACTTTTTTACCAAAAAAAGTGAGAAAAAAAATTAATCTTTTAAATAAAATTTACAATGTTGTAACTTAAAATTATACAATGTCAACATAATTGTAAGTCATACACTAATGTAGAAGTAGCCTTGCAAGAAGCCATCCTACTCCCAAGATGTGCCATCGTTTATGAAATCATTGACCTTATAATAGGCTTTGGCACACAAACGTTCTTTGACTACTTTTTTAAATTTATTAATGGAAAGATTTTGAACGTTTTCTGGGATTTTATTGTAAAGGCGTATACATTGACCTTTAAAGGATTTACTGACTTTACTAAGTCTGATCACCGGCATATCTAGCTTGTGCTTATTTCTAGTATTTCTACAGTGAATGTCACTTTTAACTTTAAATTTACTTATATTTTTTCTAACATATATTACATTATCCAAAATGTATTGAGAAGCAACAGTTAGAATACCAATTTCTTTAAATTTATCTCTCAGAGATTCTAAAGCAGACATTTTATAAATAGAACGTATGGCTCGCTTCTGCAGCACAAATATTGTATTAATGTCGGCAGCGTTTCCCCATAAAAGGATTCCATATGACATCCTACTATGAAAATAACTAAAATATACTAATCGTGCCGTGTCTTCGTCAGAAATTTCTCTAATTTTTCTGACTGCATATGCTGCAGAACTGAGCCTACCTGCAAGATTAGCAATGTGAGGACCCCACTGTAATTTACTGTCAAGTGTAATACCTAGGAATACAGTGTTATCTACCAAATTCATCTTCTCATCATTTAATAGTACATTGGTTTGGACTTGCCTAACATTGGGCAAAGTAAACTTTATACATTTAGTTTTACTAGAATTTAAAAGTAAGTTATTAATATTAATAGTACCTGAAGGACTTGTGTTACGGGTACCAGACAACGGAAATATATTTAATACTTTTATACTATACATATATTTAAGATTTTTATCATATGATACACATATTTAATATACGTCCATGACCCAGGAACTTTGAAAACTTTTTGTTCCGTCGGCGGGATTCGAACCCGCGACCCCCGGCTTGAACTACCAACAGCCCACCAACTGAGCCACAGAGGTCGTCAACTTTGGAAGAGTCTCTCTTGCAAACTATTGTTAGAAAAAAATGATATTAGAAACCTCAATATGATTTTTAAAGACCTATCCGTAGATACCCCATACGCATAGGTTAGATGAAAAAAATTTTTTTTTGATTCAGTTGTAGGTACAACTGAATAGGTATGGGGACCCCTAAAATTTTTAATAATTTTTCCATTCACAGACTAAACCTACTTACCAAATTTCAATAGTATAGCTCTTATAGTTTCGGAGAAAAGTGGCTGTGGCATACGGACGGACAGACAGACAAGACAGACAGACAGACATGACGAATCTATAATGGTTCCGTTTTTTGCTATTTGGCTACGGAACCCTAAAAATGCATAAATTACCTTTAAGCTTCAGAAATGCCATATGTTGCCTTGAGATGACATGTGATACTAGTAGATTTTTCTGACATCAATGTATATTTTACTTTTTTTTTTTTTTACAAAAACTGTTTCGATGTCTTCCTCTGTTTCAGACCACTGGCAGTTCTGGCACTGGTACAGCACAGGGGAGCAAACCATGGGAACGTCGTGGGACACGCCTAATGCAGAATGGCCGAGTGTTAGCGGATGTCAATGGACAAGCTACATGATATTATATTTATTTATTTAAATCGGTATATTATGTTAGTCACTATATATAATTTTAATTAGTGATTATTATATTTTAAATATTAATAAGTAAGGTACTTCATTTTGACAAACTAGTTATAAATGGGCGGGAGGATTATTTACTTCCGTTATAACTTCCTCTTCTCATATTTAATTAAATAATTATCTTAAATACATATGTGAAGTACATTAATTAATATTTAGAATTATGTACTTAACTTATTCTTAGCCATTCTTAATTTTTAATGTATTTTTTATGATTTTACTATATTTGAATTGTCAACGGAAGTTCGTTTCTTTTGTGTAAAATGGTAAAAAAGCCAGCCATATTGCATTGATTGATTCATTCTGTAATTAACTTTGAGACGTGTAAGGTGAAACTCTGCTCGAATAAATACCGCTCAATGTATAATTCAAGACTTTTACTACTCTCTAAAAGTACCTTTGTATTAAACGCTCTACCGGTGCAAGTTATGACTTACCTTAAAAGGTACATTTTTATAATTCCCTTCAAATCAAATTTGAGCTTCCCGTTACATTAAATATGATTCTGAATATACAACGTCAAATAAAATACTAGAAATTCCGCACAACTCCGCCCGCGTAATAATTGAATTCCGCGGGAACCTAACATGTTTCTGCAATTATTATTTTTAACAAAAAATTAAAACCGACTTCCAAGGTAAAAACAATAATAACATCCTTATAATATGAACTAAAAAGTATTAAATAATTTTTCCTATCTAATAGTGCCTTTTTCCGAATTCGGCTAAACCTCAACTATTTCTGTACTCAATCTTCATCATTTTGAAGTCGGTACCAGATATAGCTGAATCTTCAGTTCTCTGACAGAATAGGTATTTGAAACTTTTGGAACTGGCACCGACTTCAAAATTATGAAGATTGAGTACAGAAATAGTTGAGGTTTAGCCGAATTCGGAAAAAGGCACTTAGATAGGAAAAATTATTTAATACTTTTTAGTTCATATTATAAGGATGTTATTATTGTTTTTACCTTGGAAGTCGGTTTTAATTTTTTGTTAATAATAATAATTTCACTCTTTTTAGTCACCTCGATTGTTTTTCTTATTCCTATTACGATGTAGATTGTTTTCCTATGTAAGTATTTTCATACTAAGGGTTCAATTTATTACCTCGATCGTGGGAATCGCAGACACAATAGATTTTTAATTATTATACGGCAGCCGGGTGCCGCTTGGGGATTGATGGGTTAATAGATAAACTAGTGTAGTAGACGAATCACATTAATTGAAGACATGAGTGGATGAACACGATAACTAACATTTTGTAACATGTAATTAAACATTTGCTCATCTTTTCTCTTAGAATTTGAACAAACCTTGTAACTTATCTACTTCATCACCTGACTAATATATCTACATTCTACACATAAAATATAGTTTTTTTTTTCAAATCATTTTTCTGGCTCTAAAGCCTCCATTTATGCAAAATAAGGGATTTTTTTTACTGTTTATATAAATACATTCGTAAGGTCTGAGAATAGGTTTTTATCTACCTTGTATATTGATACTAGAAATAATTTATTGGCAAAACAACATTTGCCGGGATAGCTAGTTTTTTTATAAATCAAAAAGCGCCTACCTACTGACCGCCGAACTTCGACATGAAGATGTCACTAGATGATGATGATGATTATGAGCTACTGGTCCATTTAAAATACTCGAATACTCTTAATGATTACCCATTCCCAGTTCAAAGACCTTAAAATACCTTGAAGAAACTAGTTAAGACCATTTGTATGTTGAAAATAATATTGTAACGTAAATTCCTTTGTATTTCCCCTGGGATATTAGTTACACAGATTTAGTTGTTATTTTATCTAAAGCGATATCGAGGATTTGTTTTGACTATGAAATATTAAACTTGCTTGCATTCATTGAAATAAAACCGGCCAAGTGCGAGTTGGACTCGCCCATGAAGGGTTCCGCAGCAGCAATAAGGTTTATTTTTATGAAATTTAAGGGTTTTTGATTTACTTTTATATTTCAATTGATTTAATGAAAGTTAAATTAAGGTTTACCATTTATGACGTATAAAAAAACGACTAGCTAGATTTCGTTCAAACCAATTTTCGTTGGTAGTTTTTATAGTAATGTACATCATATATTTTTTTACACATCACTTTAGAAGTTAGGGGGGGGGGGGGGGCGGCACACATTTTACCACTTTGGAAGAGTCTATCTCGCAAACTATTTAGGTTAGAAAAAAATGATACTGGAAACATCTAAATGATTTTTGAAGACCTATCCATAGATACCCCACACGTATAGGTTTGATGAAAAAAACAATTTTAGTTTTAGTTGTACCTATGGGGTACCTAAAATTTTTAATATTTTTTTCTATTTTTATATCAAAATCTTAATGCGGTTTAAAAGTATACATCTACTTACCAAGTTTGAATAGTATAGCTCTTATATTTTCGGAGAAAAGTGGCTGTGACATACGGACGGCCAGAGAAAGACAGACAGACATGACGAATCTATAAGGGTTCCGTTTTTAGCCATTTGGCTACGGAACCCTAAAAATGATAGAATATTATATTTTACTAGACGTTGCCCACAAATGTGTACGATAAACACACAGAAATCGTACATTTCTCTAAAATGATTCAATAATTTGTTATTTGGTGGTAGGTCATCGCGTAGACTTTCTGAAAAGATTTGATTCAAATTTTCTCAGAAATGTAACAATTTTTATTCCCGAAAATTAAATTATCTCCATAACAAATTAACTTTAATTATATACACTTGCGCAGATCCAGGTTAAAGTTAATACCGGGTTAAATAGTGTTATCTCTTACATTCTTTATATATTTTACGAAAGAGATAACGTTTAATCCGGGGTTAACCTTAACCCAGTGCGGGGGCCTTAAGGGTTTAAGGTTTGTGTCATAATCTACATTAAATTAAAGTTAAGTAAATCATTACGTCTCTAAGGCCTGTATAAATAGACAGTACTCAAGATGCATCTCGGTCTCAAGACACGGTTCAGGCTTTGTGATTGGTTGGCTGTCAAAATTTGGACCAATCACAGAGCCGAACCGCGTCTTGAGACTGGGTCGCATCTTAAGTACTGTATTCATACATGCCTAAGTGCGGCTGTAGGTATAATATTAATCAAAGTTTTTAATATATTTCTGACTCGTCTCACGATTTGGATTATAAATCCTAATTGCTAACGTCATTTAAACACCGATGTCACAATCATCAATCTTTTGTATTGACTCAGTGAACCATGTTTGCTGTAGGATCAATTAATAAGCCATTCTGATATCCGATTCTATTTACTTACAATATTTTATGAGGATGCTAGCTGATCCGCCCGGTTTCGTCTACGTAAACAGTAACAGATGGCAAGCTTGTACTATCAGAGAAGTTGATTCCTAGGCAGTTGACAGACCAACGTCATTTGGTCGGATAGTGTCGATTCGAGTCGGCTGGGTTTGACGTAACACAACCAAATTACGTAGGTCCCCCATCTATCTGCCTAGGAATCTACTTTTCTGAATCTAGTACCTTCGCCAATGTTGTAAGGGCGCACAGTGTTTTTTTCCTCCCTAAAAAGTGACATCCGCCTTTTATTGAATATGTGGGAATAATGCGTGGAGGCCGCAAAGGAAGATCTTCCGACCGAGCGAGGTGTTAGCGAGGTGTTATGCTCGGTCAGGCCGGAGCCCACGTGATACATTTCAGCTGTCGTATATATACCGACGCGCTCAGAAAACTTCGATAGCGCGATGCAGGAATGTTAGGCGAATTGTGGGTACCGCCACAAATATATCTACTAAAAACATAATTTCAAATGCAAGAGTAGAACTCCTATGTGTCAATTTTCAATAATTGATTTTTAAAAAAATATTTAAATTTTCGTGACCTTTCCAGTAAAAATACTGAAAAAACGTCATAAAAACTGAAATAATAAATAAATAAATAAATTTGTATTGCAGTTTTATGAAGCATTTCTCGATGCATATTATACAGTTTTTTTAATTAAAAATGTTCAAAATTGCCATGAAGAAAAAATGTTTTATCGAAATCAGTATTTGTTTGTTTATTATTTTTCCAGCACGAAGTAGCACCTCTATCAAGCACAAAAAGATTCCTCACACTAAGGTTTATCACCCACAAAAATGTCACATTCAACTTGGGCCTAGATTTTGAGAAAATGATTTTTAAAAATTTGTATCAGGGTTGCTACTAATTATGACCTTTCGTGTTAATTTTGTTTTTACCTTATATTAGCAGCTTTTTCACTTTACTAACGAAGATGTTTGTTAGAAAATGTATGTATGAATGTAAATAGTCTTATTTTATTTTGGTAAGCAAATAGTTTGGTAAGCAAGTAGTTCTGGCGTGGAGACAGAGAGCAACACTGTAGGAAAATGGATAGGAATAAAACAATGATTGATCTCTTCCACCGTGCACTAGAATCATCAGATCCGGCAATTTCAATGCTTCGCCTCCATCGTCGACTGAAATTCTGTAAAAAACTTCCTCTGCCATCTGCTGTTCGGGATCTTCTTAAGGCTGTTGAAGTAGAAAATACCTGGCATTCAGATGATAATGTGCAATCAGAAAGTTTATAGTCATGAACAAGAGTATTCGCAGCACAAGATCAACGACTCAAATTTGTATTCAATAATCTTAAGTAACGAAGCAAATGTAATTGAATAATAATAATTAATACAAAATAAAGGTTTAATAAACCTTAGTGTGAGGAATCTTTTTGTGCTAGACAGAGGTGCTACTTCGTGCTGGAAAAATAATAAACAAATAAATACTGATTTCGATAAAACATTTCTTGTTCATGGCATTTTTCAACATTTTGAATTTAAAAAAGCTGCATAATATGCATCGAGAAAGGCTTCATAAAACTGCAACACAAATTTATTTATTTATTTATTATTTCAGTTTTTATGATGTTTTTTCAGTATTTTTACTGAAAAGATCACGAAAATTTAGATATTTTTAAAAAAATCAAATATTAGAAATTGTCACATGGGAGTTCTACTCTTGCATTTGGAATTATGTTTTTAGTAGATATATTCAATAAAAGGCGGATGTCACTTTTTAGGGGGGAAAAAAACACTGTGGGGCGTAGGGAGGTAGAGGCTGTTTATTATTATTATTTTTTAACTCACCTCTACTACTAATGTGACTTAATAACAACGACTAGTCCAGGATTTTTTGCTTTTGCTCCCTAAGGATTTGTCAAAAAATTGGTCTAAATGTAATTTTTCGGAAAACAAACTATAAATTGTAATTTGAATTTGTATAAGATTTTTAAAAGCACGAGCTTTCTTTTTATTAATAGGAAATAACTTTACCGATGTCTTTACTTTTCTTAAAACATTCAGTAATAAAGTCTCTTGCCGACATTCCTCTATCTATACGCACCGATCTTTAAAGTCTGTACTCAAAATTTTATAAAACTTATTGATATTATAATAATATGTATGATAATAATAATTTGCATCTTAAGATCTCGTATAGGTGTCGGTTTCTATGAAACTAAATAGGTAGTATTTGATTGTAAATAATCTTTGAACCGATCAACTAAAATGTTTAGCGTCGGATGGGCATGTAAAAAGTCGGTCCTGCGCCTTATCTCTCGCCAGTCGTGTTGAGTCCCTCTAGGTTACATGGGTAACCCTGTCCTCCCCTGGTGAGGGATGCCTAATGCTATTTCCGCTCTCTAACAAAAAAAGATAACAAGGATAAAGGAAGAGAGAGTACTTTTTTGCACGGTGCACACATTTGGGCACTATAAAATCAGCCCTGCGTATTGGTGGTTGAAACCGGCCGGCGGCCACCGTCACCGAAACCGGTATAGCAGGCATTATTATTTATATAACTACAATAACAATATTACAGTTAACAAACAGGGTCACAGTGACTTTAAACTTCTAATGGATGTGGTTTCTTGGCTTCGGGTCCAACTGTCGACCCTCTTATAATCAAAATAGTATCTACTATCGCAAGTTAGTAAAGAGTTCTTAATATTATAAGTTTGGAGTGAGTTCTTCGAGACTGTACTCGATGCAAATGCATTTTCTTATGAATATGCATAAAAACGTATTCTCTAGACCAGTTATCCCCAACCCGCGGCCCGCCGGGACTTTGTCTGTGGCCCGCGTGATGTTAAACAATTTTGAAATTCACGCCCACCGACAAAATAATGTAAAGCCTTCGTTGAAAGTCGTAATTTTTTTATGAAATAAGGGGGCAAACGAGCAAACGGGTCACCTGATGGAAAGCAACTTCCGTCGCCCATGGACACTCGCAGCATCAGAAGAGCTGCAGGTGCGTTGCCGGCCTTTTAAGAGGGAAAAGGGTAATAGGGTAGGGGAGGGTAGAGAAGGGAATAGGGGAGGGTAGGGAAGGAAATAGGGGAGGGTAGGGAAGGGAAAAGGGTAGGGGATTGGGCCTCCGGTAAACTCACTCGGCGAAACACAGCGCAAGCGCTGTTTCACGCCGGTTTTCTGTGAGCCCGTGGTATTTCACCGGTCAAGCCGGCCCATTTGTGCCGAAGCATGGCTCTCCCACGTAAATTTGTTGAAATTTACGTGTTTGTGAAATTTGTTTCACTTTTAAATCATTAATTTTGAAGAACGTTATTTTTTAACCCTAAAAAATGTTTGTTGCGGCCCGCGACACCAAGACCAAAACATGTTTGTGGCCCGTTTGAAAAAAAGGTTGGGGTCCACTACTCTAGACTCTCGAGATTAGGAAATACTGTATCGCACGACAAATATAAAATTTCATTTAGAAACACAAACATTTGCTTGAATTAAAATTATTGGGTACCCGCAGTCGGGGCTCTATAATATTATTGTGTAGTGCATAATATTTGAATGAGATATTTTAAATGTTAATAATATTTAGTTTAGTCAACACTTTTTTTTAACTTTTAATCAGTCATCATCCTTAATTCATTTCTGGGATTCAATATATCCCTATCCTACCAAACATCAAAATCGGTTTAGCAGGTAAAGCATACTACACATACTTTGGCATTGCTTACTAGTATAATTTCAATTCGAATTTAACATCAAAAAGAAATATAGCACAATTTGCATGCCGTTTGTTAGAATACGCTCTTTTAGGTAAGTCTTTAATTTTTATCCTGAAGAGAGTTTCCTCAAACCAAATTAAACGTAATCAATAATCATGTTACGTTTGTTTGATTTTATTGAGAATATATCAATTTCAGTTATCAGAATATTATTATGTGTCATCGTTTTCTTTTGGCATAACATAATGCTTATCGTTAGCGTTTTACCGTTCAAGAAAAATAAATTTTCAATTTTCTTTCCATAATAAGTAGATGTGGATCCTTCAAAACAAACAGGGTAAGACTTTAGTAAGTTTAAACCTAAGGAAATTGATACAGGCAATGAAAATGTTGTATCAGATAGCTGATAGTGCGTAGTCTTCCACCGTGCGTTTTTCGCGTAACTTTCTGCCGCGCACTGTAATACTCTGGAACGAACTGTCACCAGCTGTATTTCCGGACCTATACGACCTGCAAACCTGCAAGAAGAGAACGTATTCCCTCTTAAAAGGCCGGCAACGCACCTACGGCTCTTCTAATGGTGCGAGTGTCCAGAGGCGGCGTAAGGCGTAGGCAACGTGGGCGACAGCCCACGGCCTTGCAGTTTAAGGGGTCTCGCGCCCCTTGGACCACGAGGTTTTTTAAGGGTTTACGAGTTTTGATACTCAAATATTCAAAAATAAAAAGTTTTATAAATAAAAGTTTGAGTATATCCATCAGGGGGCCTCGCAAAATATATTTTAAGATACATCGCAGAATATATTGTAAGATCTATCCTCGCAAGATACATCTTGCCCACATCAAAATTAGGTCTTAGGCACATCAAAATTAGTCTTTAGGTCGTAGGCCCCGCCACTGCGAGTGTCCATGGGCGACGGTAGTTGCTATCAATGAGGTGAACTGTTTACTCGTTTGCCCCCTTATTTTATATAAAAAAGTCCCTAAGCTAGACGTGTATGGCGCCTATCGTGGATATTTTTCAACCGTAGCGGTTCACTCGATCATACTTTCTAAGTGTTTAAAGTCGAGCTCCCTCAGGCGTCCTATCTTCGTTGCCAGTCGACTGAACCTATACTGCTGATTACATGACAATCTGGATTCTTGCATCAGCTCAAGGTGGCATTTAATACAGTTAAGATTATCTTCTAACAGATAACATATTGGATATTGGCATTTCAGTATGTAAATTGCATTATTTTTGCTTTATAATATAAAATAATTTCCTGCTTTTCGGTTGCTTGGAAGAAATTGCTGCATAGCAATAAAGCCGCCTTTTGTGTTTATGTGTAGTTTATTAATAGTACTAAGTTTGTATTTCTATATTAATATATTATGTTATTGGTAAATGCAATAAAGAATATTCATTCATTCAATCATTCATTTTTATAAAAAATTAATGCGATAATATTTTAATAGTTTTTTATAATAGTACTTTAGGGCCTAAATTTTTGTGTTTTAAAAACCTTTTAAATTAAAAAAAATTTTTTTTCTACATAACAGCAGGCATCGGAAAATAGTATGTCAAGATTTACATCTATACTAATATTATAAAGCGGAAGAGTTTGTTAGTTTGTTTGTTTGTTTGTTTGAACGCGCTAATCTCAGGAACTACTGGTCCGATTTGAAAAATTCTTTCAGTGTTGGATAGTCCATTTATCGAGGAAGGCTATAGGCTATATTTTATCACGCTAAGACTAATAGGAGCGAAGAAATGGAGGAAAATGTGGAAAAAACGGGGGGAAATTATTTAAAGGGCTTATTTGAACGCGCTAATCCAGGAACTACTGGTCCGATTTGAAAAATTCTTTCAGTGTTAGATAGCCCATTTATCGAGGAAGGCTATAGGCTATATTTTATTACGCTGAGACTAATAGGAGCGAATAAATATAAGAAAATGTGGAAAAAACGGGGGAAATTATTTGGAAGGGCTTATCTCACGAACTACTAGAGCAATTTTTCTGTTATTTGGGTCAGATAAGAATCTACTTCTTATCTGACCCAAATAACAGAAAAATGACGTGAAGGATCATAGGCTATTTTTTGTAGACTGATTTCTCTGTGAAATATCTAATTTACGCGGGCGAAGCCGCGCGGAACGTCTAGTAGAATATAGTTCCGTAGTTATATTATAAGTAGGTACGTTGATTTAGAATTTAGATAGTATACGTACTAGAGTAGAACACGGCACGTTAGTATTCGATGATAATTTTAAAACCTTATTATATTTTAAACACTACCTTACCAACTCAAGCCCCGATCATAATCTCATTTTAAAGATCTCTTGAGAGTTTATTTAAATAACAATACGTGTTTATACTTATGGAGAGGAATAGCACGAAAACGATATGAATTTAAAATCACTTAGAAATGTGAATTCTTGTGAGATGTACCAGTGTTTGTTCGTTTTCTCATGCAAACTTCTAAGTCAATAAAACTATACGTTTAAAATATCCCGCCCGTCTAAAATTTCCAAACAAAACTGTAAACAAAATTTAAACTTCAAACGAGGCTCCACAAAGTTACCGGATTTTTCTATTTGTGAAAATTCCTGTTAAAAGTTTTCCGTTTAATTGGTTAAGTGGCGGTTACTAGTAAAACAACTCCGTAATTTTTTATCGATCCTCTATGACAGGTGAGTGCAAAACTACCTACTGATGGTAGAATTTTTATTATAATACTAGATGACCCGAGAACTTCGTAGGCCTTAGCTCCTAAATTTTTTAATATAAACCTTTCCTTGACTTCGAATATTTCAATACTAAAATATGGCAAATCGGTTTAGCCGTTCTCGAGTTTAAGCGAGAGTAATAAAATTTATATTTATAGTACGGGAGCCCTAAAACATTTTTTTTATTACTATCAAGCTAATTTTTTGTGAGTAGCTTCATTTTGATACGACAAACAACATTTTTATTTGCGAAAAATCTCGAAAGTAAAGCTAACAGAGATAGAAAGTAGCTAACAGAGATAGAAAGGATTTCATACTTTGAACTGATGGTCCTAAAATATGGATTGTTCTATTTGTATGAGTTGTACGACAATGTTACTCTTAAATTATATGACTATTAATCTATCAATATACAAAAAATCAGCTCGTTAGGGTTCCACTATAGAGTTCTGTAATCAACAAAACTTGTTTGACTACTGAACCCTAAAACGGAACCCTAACGAGCAGGTTTTTTGTATATTGATAGATTAATAGTCATATTATGTCATATAATTTAAGAGTAACATTGTCCTACAAATAAAACAGTCCATATTTTAGGACCATTAATTCAAAGTTTAAAATCCTTTCTATCTCTGTTAGCTACCACTTTCGAGATTTTTCGCAAATAAAAATGTTGTTCGTCTTATCAAAATGAAGCTACTCATAAAAAATTATCTTGATAGTAATAAAAAAAAAAAATTGTTCTAGGGCTCCCGTACTATTAGCTTTATTTATGTGTGTAGGTTTACTCAATAGTGGGAAACGTCTAGCAGGTATATCTACAGCGTGTAACAAAACTAAGTTACAATACTTTAGGGTGTGTCCATACTACATCGAACTCTATCTATACCTCTCCATAGAGGTATATATAGAGTTCGATGTGAAAGTAGAAGTACTGAAAAAGTAACTTTTTTTTCACTTTTGTATGGAAAAATTCATGACGCTCGTGCTACTTTAACAGTGAACAAGGAACCCATACACACCCTGAATTATTGACACTTAGAGTGGGTTGCA
Organism: Cyaniris semiargus; assembly: GCA_905187585.1. Taxonomy (NCBI): domain Eukaryota; kingdom Metazoa; phylum Arthropoda; class Insecta; order Lepidoptera; family Lycaenidae; genus Cyaniris; species Cyaniris semiargus. Next base: position 4,544,407 of record LR994551.1, read on the forward strand.
CCAACTAAATTTAACTATAACTTTATCTTTAACCATAACTAAAAGTCAAATGAACTGTCAAATTCCTAGTAAAAGTCCATTATGGACGCCATATTTGAAGATAACTTTAACTTTAACTTTAACTACGCCTCTGGTGCAACCCACCCTTAGTTTTTGTTACACCTTGTATATAAATACTAATAAAAAAGACGATAAGTACGATTGTCACCAGTTTAATAAATGTTCTTACGAGATTTAATTTGGCTGATATACGTCAAAATGAACAGAATCAAAAGTAAATACTATGTAGATCAAGTTCAATAGAGACGAAAGGGTAATTGAGACGATAAAGGGAAAATTCATTAGTTTTTTTGCCGGATAAAGCTTTGGAGTCACTTTTTAAATAGCCATTAGCGAAATTCGTAATGAGTTGAGCGCTTTGTTCCGTTAACACTCTTGGACAGTATTTATAGGTAGCTGGTGGTTCGGCCTCGAAAATTATTCTATCCTTTCTATCTGGTACCTCTGTTCGCTTATATTAGGTACCTATGTATGGTTTCTATCTCATTGTAGGTACGAAGTTAAGGTAATCATTTAGATTTTAGTACTATCAGAGAAGTTGATTCATAGGCAGATGGCGGATCTATGTAATTTATTTATTTTATTTTATTGGGAAAACTTACAGCAGATAACAATAGGGACATGCCAATAACAAGTTTTCGCAAATAAATAATAAGTTAAAGTTAAAATTAACACTTCTACACATCAAATTTTGACGAGACACATCACATATTATAATATTTACTATATAAATAGTAATCACGAATTACATTGAATTGACATAATCCACCAGATTACGTAGGTCTGTCAACCGTCTAGGAATCAATTTCTTCGATGGTACAATGTAACTACGAATAGCTTCTTGTTATTCTTGATTAAGTTGTCCCTTTTTGCGTTTTACTCTTTGGTACCTCAGTTCGAAATATTCTTAAAATTACAAGCCTTAACAAAATATGGTAGTACAATGAACTGACGCAAGTCGCTCGTAACCCTAATTTTATGGCATTTCTATTTCTGGTAATATATTTTAGAAATGTAGGTACCTAAACAGTGGTTTGTGTAATTTCTAGTGACGACCATCAACAACTTTTGCTAACAACCGAGGTCTATAAAACTAGTGGCAAAATATTAACTTGTGTACCAAAGGTAATCTACAGGGTGTAACAAAACTAAGTGATAATACTTTAGGGTGTGTACGTGTTCCTTGTAGAGAGTTCACTGTGAAAGTAGCAGCGCTAAAAGTCCAATTTTTTTTTTTACTTTTGTATGGGGAAACTCGTGACACTGGGGCGCTTGCCTATACAAAAGTGAAAAAAAAATTAGTTTGTGGTTTCAGTTACTTTTTTAAATACATAATACACATTTTGACGACCTCTGTGGCTCAATTGGTTAAGTGTGTGGCAGCTCAAGTCGGGGGTCGCGGGTTCGAATCCCGCCGACGGAACAAAAGTTTTCAATGTTCCCGGGTCTGGATGTGTATTAAATATATGTATGATATAATAAAATTTTTAAATATATGTATAGTATAAAAATATATTTCCGTTGTCTGGTACCTGTAACACAAGTCCTTCAGGTACTTAGCACGGGGCCAGACTGACGTGGTGTACATAGACGATGCCATCACTCTTATGAGACAGTAAGAACACTTTACAATCAACTAATGAGTAATGTAACATATTAATAAAGCGTTTATGGCTCGGTAAGAGCGTCCGTGGGTAGACCTTTGGTTCGCACTCGTAGAGGGTGCAGGTTCGATCCCAGGTGGAGGCGTGTACCAATGAGACATTTTCTGATCTCAAGTACATAATACGGACGCTCGTACGGTGAAGGAAAACATCGTGAGGAAACCCGCACATGGTTGGTCCCAGACGTATTGACTAGTTCTTTCCTCTGGACTAGGCCGACTATGTTGAGAGAATGTCGTATGTGCTGGGGCAACCATACGGTCATTTAAAAAGTCTTGTCCCAGGTACTACAGTATTTGAGGAGTGGTTACTTCGCTCTGAAAATACTGTATAAATCTTCCACAACGGATGCAAAGGCATAGTTTATGGCTCGGTGTTAAGACCCGAATTGTTGATGAAAATGGCGTTGTGTAAACTTTGATATAATATGCTAGCAGCACCCCACTGTGTAAGGGTCAATCCAGACCGCAATGCGACGCGTAGATGCATTTCTAAATTTGTACTGAATTGACAGATTTCAATTGCGTGGGGCGTCTTGCAAATCTGTCAAATCCATACAAATCGCATTGCGGTCTGAATTGACCCTAACCCGCGGTTTATATGGAAAAATAAATTGCGATATTTTCCTATAGTGAAATAATACCTACCAAATTGCATTAAAATCAATCAGCTTTTATAATATTGTATAGTGTTAAGTATGATTTTAATGTACTTAAATTTTACAATTTGTAGGTACGTAGGTACATCACAGAGATTAATTATCCATATTATCAGTAAATTAAAAAATCGCAAATATTTTAATACAAAACAAAGTTTTTTCTGTGGCAAAAGTATATTATATAAAAACAATAATAACATCCTTATAATATGAACTAAAAAGTATTAAATAATTTTTCCTATCTAATAGTGCCTTTTTCCGAATTCGGCTAAACCTCAACTATTTCTATACTCAATCTTCATCATTTTGAAGTCGGTACCAGATATAGCTGAATCTTCAGTTCTCTGACAGAATAGGTATTTGAAACTTTTGGAACTGGCACCGACTTCAAAATTATGAAGATTGAGTACAGAAATAGTTGAGGTTTAGCCGAATTCGGAAAAAGGCACTATTAGATAGGAAAAATTATTTAATACTTTTTAGTTCATATTATAAGGATGTTATTATTGTTTTTACCTTGGAAGTCGGTTTTAATTTTTTGTTAAAAATAATAATTTCACTCTTTTTAATTACCTCGATTGTTTTTCTTATTCCTATTACGATGTAGATTGTTTTCCTATGTAAGTATTTTCATACCAAGGGTTCAATTTATTACCTCGATCGTGGGAATCGCAGACACAATAGATTTTTAATTGTTATGCGGCAGCCGGGTGCCGTTTGGGGATTGATGGGTTAATAGTTAAACTAGTGTAGTACCTATTGAAGCAACTTACTTCTCTTTTTTCTTTCGAATCTCAAAAGTAATGTCAAATGTGTGCCTTACGCTCTGGAGTTAAGGTTGACTTTGTTATGTTCAATTTTGTGGTACATAAGTCGCTTAGAACTTGAATCATTTATATTGAAACAACATTATATTTTTATTAAAATCGCTATGAAAAGTACCAACCAATACCAATTATTATAAGGACATAACGTGATGATATAATTATGGTGTTGTGGGGGCATATTGTATCCATATACAACCATGTGATACTGGTGACCCTGACGTGGTAATGATGATGATAATGATGATGAATGTAATTTGCATAGTAGCATATGCATTCAGTTCTTAAACAGCGCCTAAACCCCCAAACTTGTATCTATAAGGAATCCGGAGTTCTCTTAGTATCTTCGGAACCATAGTATACCTTGGTGCAAAATCTTGCGTTTTGGTAGCATATGCTTAGTTTACTTCTCATAAAACCAAAATCACTATATGTTTCCATATAAATTTTGAGGAGTTCCCTCGATTACTCATGGATCCCATCATCAGATTACCACTTTTGTGAAAATGGGACCAAATTGGAGGGAAACCTAATAGAACAAAATAAAAATTTTGAAAATCGGTTCACAAACGGCGGAGTAATCGTCAAAAAAAAATTCCACAGCCGAACATATAACCTCGTCCTTTTTGGAAGTCGGTTAATAAATATAATACTATGTAAAATCATCCGGGTGAACCGTAACGGAAAAAGATTAATGGATTACGACGGATTATTCTAATCCCTCAAAAATTTCATAAACATGTTTTTTTATTACTTATTAGTTTATAGTAATTAGAACCAAGTATACGTTTAGGACTTTTAGGGCCTGTTCCACCACTTCCTGATAAGTTCCGGATAGGCTAACCACCACTTAACTTGACAGATAGAGTATGGAGAATGTGTCAAAAAGTTGTGCATAGCCTATCCGGCACTTTATCAGGAAGTGGTGAAACAGGCCCTTAAATAATAATAATTAATCGAGATAAATTTTGTTAATTTCATTAAACTAACTGGTTTCGAGAAAAGCTCAAAAAACCTTCAATTTTGTCCTTTGACCCTAAATAACTATTTAGCACACATAGGATCTACGGGGACCTCCTAAGTTTTCTTCCTGATGGTGAAAATAAACAGCTTTGTATATTATGGCCTACAAAGCTGTAATTCGAGGCTATAGAGCCTCTGAGCAAAACCGCGGACAGACAGACAGACAGACGGACGGACCGACCAAAACTATAAGGGTTTCTTGTTGACTATGGAACCCTCAAAAGCTCTTGTATGCATATAAGTGTACGAGTCTGTCGCATTTCCTACCCTCCAGGCTCCAACATAAAGTGCAGACATCTTCGGTGTTTGGGCAGGCGTGTCTCACTACCATACAAACGGCCCGAAATTGCCGAGATATTTACCTACTATTCTGTAAAACAATCTAATTTCAACCTTTTGCATTGCGTTTAGCGTTCATAGTACAATAACTGTCTGCCGTCTCGCTTCAATCTGCCAGGGCTGTCAAGCGAGCGGCGCGGCGGCGCGGGGCCGGGTACTATTACTTTTGTATCGCGGATGCGTGCGTTGCGTGTGCGACAAGTCGAGCGAGTGCCAGCCTATCGAGACTAGTCCGGTGACCGGACGCTTGCATTTGTCATACCTAAACTCGGGAGTGAGACTTCTGTACCGTAAGGTACTATTATATATTCTGTGGTTTGGGTATAACGTTTTAAATTACAGAAACAACTGCGGGGCTAAAATGGTCGCAATTTGCAATTCCTCTAAAATCAATTCAGAAACTGAATCGTCAAAACTGTCAAACTGACTATTATAAATATTATAAATCGCATTAATTTTATAATATAATGAATATTATAAATGCGGAAGTGTGGAAAACCTCTTCACGCCCAAACCGCTGAACCGATTATGCTGAAACTTGGTATGGGGATACATTGAGTCCCGGTAAAGGACATAGGATACTTTTTATCCCGGAAAAATGTACGGTTCCCGCGCGATTAACGAGTTTTGGCGCAACGGAGTTGCGGGCATCATCTAGTATGTTATTACTTTTTTCGACGTTATTGCTTTATTCCTCCCTATTCTGGATTAGTGGTCGCTGTTAAGCATTTGTGTATTAACCCACAAAAGAAAATGTTGAGTTATGCAAGCAGTCTCGTTCTAAATGATCTAAAGAACATGACTGCATGCATTCAAACTCAATACATATTTTTCGTGGGACGATATACAAATGCTTAAGGCCATCCCCCGAGCAAACGACCTTGACTATAATATATTTGACGCGTTGCCGAGATCGCACAAAAATCCTATTTTTTACTTAAGTATCTTAGTCCAAAATGTATCTAAAAAAAAATTAAAACGGGGAATATGTAGTTAATGAAATTATCTATCTATTGTCGTGTGTTTCAAATAAACGTAATTTGTAAATACTAGGGAGATGCTGAAAGTATGCTTCAAGTTTAATAAATTGGTATTACTTTGGAAGCTAATATCATGAGTATAATAAACAGAAATAGAAAATTTAAAACGGGGAAAGGAATGTTGATATACTGAAGATTATTGCTGTATTTTTATTATAACTTTGTAGCTTTCAAATTATGGGTTTATAAGGATCTAAATACGGTAAATTCAAACTCTCCGTAGGGAAAGGGCCTTAATAGGGAGGAATCTATATAATATGGAGGTTTCTAGAAAACGTCGATATGTAATAAAAATGATCAAGACGTATGCCCAATAATACCACCAATGAAGACATAAAATATGGAAAAATATGGTGTATAAAATAGCAATATGGAAAAAACATGGAGTATAAAATTACAATAATTAAACATTGTTTTAGGTTGGTAAGAAAAGAGTCACTCGTGACAATTAACAAAGAGATGGAGGCCAGAAATATGCTATGCTGGCTATGCCAGAAAGCATATTTGGTTTGGGAATAAAAGTCTTTATTATAGGAAATAATTAATGTAACCTACATAGTTACGGCTACATTACAATAAAAAAGATCTTGCGATTATTGTTCTTAATAAAGCCTTAATCGGACCCAAGACGATCATGCAGCATGACATGCATTTACGTGACAGTATTGTTGCATGACATGCCGATCGCGAAAAGATCATGTGTGCATGACAGCACGTAACGCACGTCATGCTGCATGATCGTCTTGGGTCCGCTTAATATTGCCTAAATGATATCTGCACGTCACATGACGTGATGGGTGCATACTTAAACATCAAAAGTCGGCAACTAATTTTGTTTTTTTTTTTTTATGTATTGTAATAATAAAAAAAAAATTGCGTAAAATAAAAATATGTATTTACATATAAATCCGGGCCCTACTTATAATATAATATCAATTAAATCGATATCGATAGAGACTTAAGTAAAGTGAGGACTAATAGACTTTATTAGTTTTATTACGCACAAATAACTCATAACTTGTAACAATACAACAACAGGAGACCACACAATTTCCGGGGTCCGATATAGATTATAGTAGGTATAAAATAACCGAGACGCAACATAATTTGCGAGCTCATAATACACTGCTCGTTTAGTCGTACGACGGTGAGATTCAGCTTCACTAAAACCCGACCTGTATCACTTAATGTGCAAGAATTCCTTTTCGAATGTGCACGAACCAAAAAGCTTTTTGGGTCATTATAAACGTTATAAAGATATCAGTCGGGGGTCCTTCAGTCATTAGCAATAACCGTTTATTGTACCGCCTATTTGTACCATCGAAAAAATTGATTCGGCAGTTGATGAATCTACGCCATCATGCGAGGCAGCCTCGGATTAGAAAAATACAGACCGAGGCCGAGGCAAATGTCCGAGGCTACCTCGTGAGGCTGCTCGCTTGGTCAGTACGCGGCTATTGTCTACATCGGCTACGTTTGACACACAGACGAACGGCACTTGCCGACAGTAGTCAACGGCACGCGTCGACGGTAGTCGCTGAATTATTTTCATTTTTTTTGACATTTGCGACGGCTAATTGACGAATAATGACTGTGCTACTTTTTGCCACTTTAAAATATACGGTGCCTTTTATCAACTGTAAACCATGTCTTGTAGGTAATAGGGATGATGACAAGGTCAAAGATTAGCAAATTTTGTTAATAAAATAAAGAAATCACGGTAAAAAATAAGCGTTCCCAAAATTTCAGCTTGATAGCATTTGTATTTTTTTTTTTGTTATGCGCCTTCAAAGTTGGATAATCGAGTCGATTTTTTTTTTCAATTAAATTTCTTAATATTTGTATACCATTCGATAAATCATGCAATTAAAAGCAACTTTTGTTATGAAACCACTTTCATAAACGCAATATTTAATATACCTACCGAACAAAGTTCTCTCCCGATGCGTACAAACTACGAAAGAGGGACGTCATTCTTTTGTAGCACTTTGTATGGAGCGTTTCGGGCAGGTCTATTTTATGAGATGTTTGAATTGTCATATCTTGGTGAATTTTTAAGCTATCAGAGTCATTCTTTCAACGATGTTTCTATTTTTTAAGGGTCTTTCAATTACCAATAAGAAAAAAAAAATAGTCATCATGCCTATTCATTTATTATAAGGCAGAGCACTAAATGGTCGCTGTTAAGCATTAGTGTCCTAACAAACAATTTTTTGTTGATAAATTTTGAATGCAGTCTTGTTCTAAATCGTCGTCAACACGATCGCGCGTTTGCATCGCTACAGTTGTAGTCAGGGAGCCCTAGAACAATTTTTTTTTTGTTTACTATCAAGCTAATTTTTTGTGAGTAGCTTCATTTTGGTAAAAAAAAACTTTTTTATTTGCGAAAAATCTTGAAAGTGGTTGCTAACAGAGATAGAAAGGATTTCATACTTTGATTTGATGGTCCTAAAATATAGATTCTTCTATTTGTAGGACAATGTTACTCTTAAATTATATAACTATTAACCTACCAATATACAAAAAATCAGCTGATTAGGGTTCCGTTTTTGGGTTCTGTAATTGACAAAACTTGGTTGACTACGGAGTACGTACGGACTATATTTGTACTTTAATAATTAATAATAAAATAAAAATATAGTAGATATTTAAGGGGGGCTCCCATACAAAAAAAAAACACATTTTTCTGTCTACTTTCACTCTATACCGGAACCCTACGTGCGCAAGTCCGACTCGCACTTGGCCGATAATTATTATTCAATATGATATTGTTTAAGAGAATTATGGGTGGCGCTAGCGCCAGGGAAACGTTTTCAATGCATTTCTACTAGATACACCGTACACATAATCTTCTTCTTTATAATATATAAAAATAAGTGGCATTTTTCGTTGTCACTTTAAAACTCAAGAACGAGCTCACGCAGCTATCCAAACCAAATTTTCAGGGTTTGTACGGACAGGGTTTGATTTAGTAGTCAATACCTACTCCATTTGTATGAAAAATCACTAGAAGCATTTAATCGAACAATGCAAGATTTACGTGGTAATCAACAGCTTTTTGGTGGCGCTTTGATATTACTGTCAGGGGATTTTCGTCAAATATTGCCTGTCATTCCTCGATCAACTCCTGCTGATGAAATAAATGCCTGTTTGAAGTCATCAGTTCTTTGGAGATGTGTACAAAAATTGACACTCAACATTAATATGCGTATTCACCTCATAAAGTTAATATACAGGTATATTAACTTTATGATTCACCTACAAAATGATCCAGCTGCCCATGACTTTTCAAAACAATTTTTAGAAATTGGTGATGGCAAAATACAAATCGATAGGACCAATGGATTGATCGCTATACCGAACACTTTTTGTACTATTGTGCAATCGATAGATGAATTGATTGGATTGGTGGCATACCAGCTGGTATGCCACCGCACTGCTTAAATCTGGAAGTTGGTTCTTTAATAATTATATTATTGCGAAATATTAATCCACCAAAACTGTGTAATGGCACCAGATTGGCAGTGAAAAAGTTATTGCCAAATTTGATCGAAGCTACGATCTTAACTGGTAAATCTAAAGGAGTAGTTTGTTTGATACCGCGTATCCCTATGATTCCAACTGATATGCCATTCGAGTTCAAACGATTACAATATCCTGTTCGTTTATCATTTGCGATGTCCATCAACAAGGCCCAAGGGTTGGCACTTCACGTTTGTGGTGTGAATTTGGAAGAATCATGTTTTTCACATGGCCAACTTTATGTTATCTGTTCCAGAGTCCCCAGCCGTTTGTTTATTCACATTTAAAAATGGAAAAACAAAAAATATTGTTTATCAAAATGTTTTGGATTAAGTTTTTAAATAGCTAGCAATTAAGTAATATATTTTTTTAAGAAATGAATCGATGTTCTAACTGATTTTTGTATTATTTCACTTTATACGTAGCGAAGCACGTACCGGGCCGCTAGTATTATCATTATTCATATCATCATTCTAAATTAAAATCAGTTGTATATTCAATGCAAAGTTATAGATAAATCTTTATCAGCTCAGTATAAGCGTGAAAATTTTAGTTTGACAGCTTCCTATTAATAGTATGCTCATTGAAGCGTAGCCCGGTGACCTGGGAGCGACGCTCTAGGATTTCCCCCAGCTGCAACTGACTGAACTTCTTGTTCAACAAGCGCCACAGCTAATTGCTTGTTAAACTAAATCTGCTGTCGAACGGTGTTGTGATGTAAAATTATATAACTGATGATACAATTTAAGTGGGCCCTGCGCCACAGGCCGGCATTTTAAAGCTGAAAGACCAAGGAATCATTTCGGTAAATCGTTGTAAGTATGTGTATTAACTATTAAGTGTGTCCTCTCGCAGCCCCTAAACTAATTAAGCAATTTTATGGAAGTGGTGTCTATGGATTTGTTACGACTACAAAAAGTGCAACGCTACGTTTACGTACAATGCTACACCGCGTCTACGCACAGTGCTACACCGCGTCTACGCACAGTGCTACACCGCGTCTACGCACAGTGCTACACCGCGTCTACGCACAGTGCTACACCGCGTCTACGCACAGTGCTACACCGCGTCTACGCACAGTGCTACACCGCGTCTACGCACAGTGCTACACCGCGTCTACGCACAGTGCTACACCGCGTCTACGCACAGTGCTACACCGCGTTTACGCACAGTGCTACACCGCGTCTACGCACAGTGCTACACCGCGTCTACGCACAGTGCTACACCGCGTCTACGCACAGTGCTACACCACGTCTACGCATAGTGCTACACCGCGTCTACGCACAGTGCTACACCGCGTCTACGCACAGTGCTACACCGCGTCTACGCACAGTGCTACACCGCGTCTACGCACAGTGCTACACCGCGTCTACGCACAGTGCTACACCGCGTCTACGCACAGTGCTACACCGCGTCTACGCACAGTGCTACACCGCGTCTACGCACAGTGCTACACCGCGTCTACGCACAGTGCTACACCGCGTTTACGCACAGTGCTACACCGCGTCTACGCACAGTGCTACACCGCGTCTACGCACAGTGCTACACCGCGTCTACGCACAGTGCTACACCACGTCTACGCATAGTGCTACACCGCGTCTACGCACAGTGCTACACCGCGTCTACGCACAGTGCTACACCGCGTCTACGCACAGTGCTACACCGCGTCTACGCACAGTGCTACACCGCGTCTACGCACAGTGCTACACCGCGTCTACGCACAGTGCTACACCGCGTCTACGCACAGTGCTACACCGCGTCTACGCATAGTGCTACACCGCGTCTACGCACAGTGCTACACCGCGTCTACGCACAGTGCTACACCGCGTCTACGCACAGTGCTACACCACGTCTACGCATAGTGCTACACCGCGTCTAACCATGTCTACACACAGTGTCGCGTCTACGCACAGTGCTACACCGCGTCTAACCATGTCTACACACAGTGTCGCGTCTACGCACAGTGCTACACCGCGTCTACGCATAGTGCTACACCGCGTCTACGCACAGTGCTACACCGCGTCTACGCACAGTGCTACACCGCGTCTACGCATAGTGCTACACCGCGTCTACGCACAGTGCTACACCGCGTCTACGCACAGTGCTACACCGCGTCTACGCATAGTGCTACACCGCGTCTACGCACAGTGCTACACCGCGTCTACGCACAGTGCTACACCGCGTCTACGCATAGTGCTACACCGCGTCTACGCACAGTGCTACACCGCGTCTACGCACAGTGCTACACCGCGTCTACGCATAGTGCTACACCGCGTCTACGCACAGTGCTACACCGCGTCTACGCATAGTGCTACACCGCGTCTACGCACAGTGCTACACCGCGTCTACGCACAGTGCTACACCGCGTCTACGCATAGTGCTACACCGCGTCTACGCACAGTGCTACACCGCGTCTACGCACAGTGCTACACCGCGTCTACGCACAGTGCTACACCACGTCTACGCATAGTGCTACACCGCGTCTACGCACAGTGCTACACCGCGTCTACGCACAGTGCTACACCGCGTCTAACCATGTCTACACACAGTGTCGCGTCTACGCACAGTGCTACACCACGTCTACACCACGTACGCTGCGTCATTAGTTTGTGCATGCCATCGACTACTTCCAACTGCTGTGGTCACGGAAGTGTTAAAGTTGCAGGTAATTAATTATTTTTGTAAACATCGCAGTTATTTTAAGTTGCGAAGTGCATAAAAATAGCAGTATCCGAGTACAGGTGTTTCTAGTTCAAAATATATCTAGGATTCCAGTAACAACCGCGGGTACAGTATTACAGTTAAACTACCATGTATGCGAGCTACAAAATGCAACAATTATTATGAAAGCAACTATTCCTGTAGATATCAACCTAGGAATTATGCATTTGCTTTCATTTGAATTGTATTTGTTCGAAAGTTTGTATAATCACCAGACTAGGTCCCTTGTGAAAAGTCTATAATATTATGCTATAAAATAACTTTTCTCGCAAAGCAGTAACCTGGTAGTAGCGGTTATTGGCCTCCTGTCAAAAATATTGTAATATATCGTCTGATGCTTTATAATGAGCTATTCATAATATAATATATTTATTTATTTATACCGACGATCTCGAAAACGGCTCCAAAGGTTTCGATGATATTTTGTATGTAAAGGGTTTCGGGGACGAAAATTTAATCTAGGACTGTTTCATTTTCAGAAAATTGTGTTTTGATAATTTATTCAGGTAATGATAATATTATGTTGCAGGAAAAATGGAAGCTTAAGAAGGAGGGGCATTTCGTACCCACTAATGTAGCACTTCACTTTACTTAGTCACAACTTGGAGAGGACCACAAGGAAAACGACCCAGAGGTAGACCACACGCACGCTGGGATGACGACATAAGAAACGTTGCAGGGCCGTTTCTTATGTCGTCATCCCAGCGTGCGTGTGACGTGGCCCATGACCGGGAAAAATGGTTAGGTTTGGAAGAGGCCTTTACCCGAGAGGGGTTCCTCATAAAAAAATAAAGTATATTAGCATAAAATATTTATAAAATTGTAACTTTTCTATTAAGTTTATATTACGTGTAAAAATATACGTAGAGTCAAAAAGAAAAATGTTGTTAAAATCGGTTGTTCTCTCTCCATAAACATTTACTGCCCTTGGTATGTTTAGTTTGTTTTTTGTTTTCTGTCGTGTCTGAATATTGTGACTAATATTATATTTCTGGAGATCGACATCAAAGAAATGATATTTGAGGATGCAATATTTAGTTTTAAGTGTAATCGGAAGTACTTTACAATATCTATATATTTCTTTATCATTTTTCTTATACTTTTCTTTAATATTAGGTGGCACAATGGTTTTTAAGATTCTAGTTTGTAAGTTTTGGATTTTATATATATAGGTTTTGTAGGATCTGCCGTAGCTAGTTAATCCGTAATTTATAATAGAGTCAGCGAGGGCGTTGTACAGCATCAGTCTTACTTTAAAGGGTATTTTGTTTTTAATTAAATATATATTTGATAGAAAAGCTTTAAGCTTATTACATATTTGTGTAATTTGTGGCTGCCAAGAAAATTTACTATCGATGATGAGACCAAGGTAAGTATGTTTATTAACAATTTTTATTTCACTACATCTACAGGAGCTATAATTGTTGTTGTGCAGGCATTGGTGGTCATGACTTACCAGTTTTTTCCCTATTGTGATTTTTTTATTATTTTGTGGTGAGCAGATATGTATCAACTTAGTTTTGTCTGGATTCAGAACGAGTCCATTATCATGGCACCATTTAATAATATTGTTGAGTTCCTCTTGTAACTTGGACATCGCCGAGACAGGATCGGGGTCGGATATTAGAAGACATGTGTCATCCGCGAATTGATAGGCTAGACAATGTTTTAGTATGCTAAGCATGTCATTGACGTAAGCAATGAATTGAAGTGGCCCCATAACTGAGCCTTGAGCTGTGCCTTCTTCTGCTGTAACTTCGTCATTAACATCCTCATTAACTGTTACATGATAGGCTCTATCCCGCAAGTAGTCCCCAATTTAGCAGTGGGCCTCGTATACCCGAGTTTTCTAATTTTTTCTAAGCGAAGACGTGTTTTTTAGAATCTAGAGCGTGGTTGATGTGATCAGTGAATTGGGATAGAAGAGATGTTGTGTTTTTACCAGGTTGGAAGCCGAATTGACGGTTTGTTATTATGTTGTGCTTTTTATAGAAGGAATGAATTTGGTGGCAGAAATTTTTTTCCACAACTTTATTGATAGATGAGAGAAGGGTTATCGGTCGATAGTTGCTGAATTCATCGTGTTTTCCTTTTTTATATACAGGGCGCACAGATCCCCGCTTACCCGAATGGGTATTTACCGGTTTTAAGACTAGTGTTGATAAGGTTAGCAATCGCGGTATTAATTTTACTGCCTATTCTTTTAATATCAAACACCCTTATTTTGTCATGTGCAGGAGCTTTATGTATGTTGAGGTTTTTAATTATTTCTTGGACTGCATGCGGGGTTGCTTTTTTAATAAATATACTTTTGTCTGCTATATCAAAATATATTTTTTCGTTTAGTAGGGATAAGTTACAGCGATTTATTATATTTTTTACACAGTTTTGAAATTCATAGGCAAATTTATCTGCTATATCTTTTGAAGATAGGTTGCAATTACTAAAGGATTTGTTTATAGTTTGGTCGATGGATTGTGTTATTCTACCACATATTGTATTTACTAGACGCCATAATTTTTTAGGATTATTATTGAAAATAAAATGGTGCCGTTGGCTATCATCATCAAATAATGTCATACACACAACAAAATGGTCTAGGGATATTTCAATTATTCTATTAACTTTTTGTAAGAAACCTACACATTAAAGTAAACATTGTTTTTTTTTTATGTTTGAAACTTATATTTTAATTTTTTATTTGAGATCGAATTTCGGCCATTGGGCGATCTCTAGTAAATATTAAAGTACGAATATAATTATTAAGGATTTTGTGAATATTTCTAGTACCTGTTGCCGTTACGGTTTTTTTTATTTCTTTCAAATCATAATATGTAACATTCAAAATCTTATAATTAAGACACTGTAAAGTTAAATTAGCGTTGGGAGCTGTACTAGTTAAAACTGTGACACAGCCCCCAAACAACAAACAACAACACAGCTCACAGTTTAATAGCCTATCTAATCTGATAATAAACTTTGAGATAACCTAAGACTCTCCTGACACATCTGAATCCGTTCTGCATACTCGAAACTTGAAGGGTGTCAATATACTGTTGACTGTTGTACACAACGTACACGAGCACAAACCCCAACGTCCATACAGACACACTTCACATCAACCCACAGGCCAGGAGAAATACACGCGCCAACACAATCACTGGCGCACACAGAAATACAACGGGCAGTTTCAACCGCAATTGTAACATAGCCGATCCTAGAACAAACCCAACAATTACTAGCCCGCGGACAAAACGGAGAACCGAAAATTAAATTAAGGCCGATCCCTCTCTTTATGTCAAATCCAACGGAAACACTGGGTATAACATACAGGTATAACATAAAATATGTTTTCACTATTTTGTGTACTTTTACTGTTAGAACGTTGTGAAAATGCTTATGATTTAAGGTAGTAGTTTAAATTTTATAACCAAAACGTATAGTGGCATACATAATATTAACTACGTGTACCGAAAGGCATATCCATATTTTTCTTTCGTTATTTGAAGTAAGGTGAAGCCAATTTTTTGCCAGATTCCAGCCAGATTTTTCGATTTTTATTAATGACAGATGCTTACCCTTAGGGCTAGTTCCTTTATTTATTACAAAGAAGCAATAATATAGTAAATCGGTATCAGTTTTTACTTGCTTTTTAATATATGACGTAAAATCTCTAAACCATGGGAGAAAAATGTTAACGAGGGTAGAAGATAAAAAAAAATACAAAAAACATCCTGTATTATGTACATCAATTTATAGTGTTGACGTTAAGGAACCAGAAAGTAATCGTATATGCAAACTAGAAGAAAGTGTTGTATCTTAGTATATTGTTTAATATTTAAAAGAAACTAGCTGGCCCGACAGACGTTGTCCTTTACTTTTTACGACAAATAATGGCTAATTTTCGAAGCAATTTTAATAAATACAGCATTAATTTTTATCCAATTAAATACCTAAAATACATTGTTGATTTAATGTAGATGTATATGGCCCTTTACAGTAATGATTTAATTGAATATTTTCGGAGATATTACAGATTTAAAAATTGCGGGACGTAGCTTTTGCGGCGGTACCGACCAATGCGGGCCACGGGTAGTAATAATGAATATAAATCAAAACTGCTGAATCGATTTTAATCATTTTTTCAGTGGCTATGTATTTTATACCCGTGCGAAGCCGGGGCGGGTCGCTAGTATTATACTAAGATACAACACTTTCCTCTATATTGCCATAATTATGCGATTACATTCCGGAAATAATTGTCTATGGTTTTGAGATTTTTTGTCATACAATAATATAATGTCCAACTTTTCAAGCCCTTTAATTTGTTAATATAAAGTGCTCCATTTCTTGGTACGATATGCCTCTCCTTCTTTATTATTATAATGTGAATAGTATGTTTTGTAAATAAAAGTATATTCGTAAATCGTAATAAATATTTTAAATATAATTTCTTTTTTTTTATTTTACTTAACTCAAAAACACAATTATTTGACTTACACGGTTTCTGAAGAGAGTCGTGTCTGTTGTTAGTATTATAAATAAATACTAGATGGCACCACAACGCCTTCGATTTTATATTGGTACAAGCAGTCTACAATAGATGTCGCTAAATAAAATTACGTAACTTTGTAGAGGTGAGGCGGGGCGGTGAGGTAGTGAAATCCTCAAGGTCGTTTGCTCGGGGAACGGCCTTAAGAGTCACACTTAACAAATTGTAATAAGATACGTAGAATATACGCGATGGTTTACTAGGTAACTAAAAAGAGTGAAATTATTATTTTTAACAAAAAATTAAGACCGACTTCCAAGGTAAAAACAATAGTAACATCCTTATAATATGAACTAAAAAGTATTAAATAATGTTTCCTATCTAATAGTGCCTTTTTCCGAATTCGGCTAAACCTCAACTATTTCTGTACTCAATCTTCATAATTTTGAAGTCGGTGCCAGTTCAAAAAGTTTCAAATACCTATTCTGTCAGAGAACTGAAGATTCAGCTATATCTGGTACCGACTTCAAAATGATGAAGATTGAGTACAGAAATAGTTGAGGTTTAGCCGAATTCGGAAAAAGGCACTATTAGATAGGAAACATTATTTAATACTTTTTAGTTCATATTATAAGGATGTTATAATGGAGACAAACCGTACGGTTGTATGTTTGATGAAGTTTAGTCAAAAAAGTTTATTTAAAAAATCATATTCGAGTTCATACTGGAGATAAACCGTACAGCTGCGATGTATGTTTAAAGAAATTTAGTCGAAAAGCTGATTTAAAAAATCATAATATTCGAGTTCATACCGAAGACAAACCGTACAGCTGCGATGTATGTTTGAAGAAGTTTAACCAAAAATTTAATTTAAACAAGCATATTAAAATAATTCATAATGGAGACAAACTGTACGGCTGTGATGTATGTTTGAATAAGTTTAGACTGCAAAGTGATTTAAGAAAACACATAAAATTCATACTTGAGACAAACCGTTCAGCTGTGGCCTGTGAATGTATGTTTGAAGAAGTTCAGGCGAAAAGTTCATTGAAAAAATCAAATTCTAATTCACACTGGAGACAAAAGCGCACAGCTGTGACGTTTGTTTGAAAAAGTTTATATACGAAAAAAATATTTATAACTACACATCCCAATATACTAGAGACTATAGATCTTTAAGGGGCGATTTCACCAAAGAAATGGAGCGTGTACGTGCAATGTACACTGAACCGGTTCAAAACGTATAAACGCGACTATAACATCCAATTGCATTTCACCAACATAAACTGAACGCGTTCACTGCAAATCCGAGTTTTATCTTCTGAACGCCCAAGGTCCGAAGTTTAACGTCGTAAAACCCGTTCAAGCCTGTCAGTGCAGTCTTATGGCGGAACGAAAAACATAGACAAAATAAATGACAAGATAACAGTTTTGACACATGCGTATGGTTAGTTTATGTATTGTTTCTTGCTATTTTGTTGTTAAATTAACGTGACAAGACTCCAAAATGATGAAAACATGTAAAATAATTGCGTGACGTCACGTAAACTTAGATTTATTAAACGCGATCAAAAGAAGTTTGTGAAATCCATTTGAAACAGAACTAGATTTACATCACCGTGTGAACGCGTTCAATGAGAACTAAGTTTTATAAAACGAAGTTTTAAGTGTGTCTGTTAAGTGTGAAATCCTATCTAAGAGACTTCATTAATTTCTTAAGGATTTTTAAATACAAATCAATAAAATTATTGATATAAGAACAATTAAATAGGAACAGGAAGTGTTACTTGAATAATGCATCAAAATAATTTCATGAATGCAAACAGGAGAGGTAATATAAATGAAATAAACTAAATCCATATAAATTTGTTAGTGTTACAATCAAAGTGCTATAAACTGCTTTATATTCAAACAATAAAATGGATATTCCAAATGATGGCTTACGTCCCAGTTATCCTATTTTACGAACGTTCAAATTTTGAGCGGCTCATTTAATTTATCATTTGTACTCACGACGAACTTAATTATTTACTTAAGGCCGTCCCCCGAGCAAACGACCTTGACCATACATTTGCCGCGTTGCCGAGATCGCACCAAAACCCTATTTTTTTACTTATCTTAGTTCAAAATTGACCTAAAAAAAATTAAAACGTGGAATATGTAGTTCATGATATTTTCGATCTATTGGCGTGTGTTTCAAATAATATAATAATAATAATATCTATGTACGCATCACCCCACGTCAGTCTGGCCCCGTGCTAAGTACCTGAAGGACTTGTGTTACAGGTACCAGACAACGGAAATATATTTAATACTTTTATACTATACATAATATATTTAAGATTTTTATTATATGATACACATATTTAATACACATCCATGACCCAGAAACTTTTGAAAAACTTTTTTTGTTCCGCCGGCGGGATTCGAACCCGCGACCCCCGGCTTGAGCTACCAACAGCCCACCAACTGAGCCACAGAGGTCGTAAAAGTAATTTGTAAATACTAGGGAGATGCTGAATGTAAGCTTGAATTTTAATAAATTGGTTTTACTCTGGAAGCTGATATCATGAGCATAATAAACAAAAATAGGAAATTAATAACGTGGAAAGGAATGTTCGTATACTGAAGATTATTGGTGTATTTTTATTATAATTTTGTAGCTTTCAAATTATGAGTTATAAAGCTCTAAAAAGCGGTAAATTACGGCATCTCCGTAGGGCGACCGCCTTAATACGCTCGACTCGACAATGACGTCACAACTATAGTAAAGCCTAAACGGGTTACAATAGAAACTTGCCAAGGATTAACGCATGATTATTCTATATTTTAGGTTAGGCTGGACCATCTCAGCCACTCGTGGACCTAACGAATATTCCTCTTCCTCTTCCTGGACCCTCCGCACAAAGTGAAAATGTTGTAAAACAAAAATTTGAGCAATCTGCATTAGCGAAATGCAAGGAATACAGAAAAAAAAATTCCGAACTCCAAAGAAAAATCCGGCATATGAAAAGTAAGAAGTATTTAAACAAATTAAAAGAAAGTACTGCTTTTGAATGCCTATCAAAAAAGTTAAGTCCAACATTTGCTTTTTTATTACAATCACAAATTAGAAATTATAACAGAGATCCTAAAGGCAGAAGATGGAGTATGTCTGATAAAATTACAGCATTGATACTGTTTAAAAGGTCTCCCAGCTGTTACAGGTTGATGAGGAGAATGTTCTCTCTTCCCTCGCCATCATCTTTAAAAAGCATTCTAAAAGCTTGTGGTAAATTAGCAAATTCACAAAAACCAGAAAACCTCACATGAACAGTAAAACTTTCAGCTTTTATAAACTTACGAAGGTCTGGCTCCTACTCTATAAGTAGGTATATAAAGTTGGTTAAATAGGATTGTAATACTGAAAGGAATAAGAGCAACAATAAATTGTTTACTTTTTTATACTTAATCCTTGCTAATATTTTAAATGCAATAGTGTATCTTGTCTGTTGTCTGTTCTATCTGTCGTTCTGTCTGTCTGCCTGTCGACATCCAAATCACTGAACCGATTTTACTGAAATTTGGTATGGAAATACTTTTGAGTCCCGTGAAAGGATACTTTTTATTCCGGAAAAATGTATGATTCTCGCGCGGTAAACGAATTTTGGGGCACATGTGCTGGTCAGTAATCAGACTTTGCTGGCCGTCACTTGTCACTTCAGAAACATGTCAGCTTTGTGTGAAAATTAAAATCTTTTTTCCGACCCTCGCATTGGCCCACACAGGTTTTAAAGTACATATTATAACAAAGGACCAAGGGGTACGTTTAGAAGTAAAGATCGCCGTATGAGTCCAAAGGACACAAATGACGATCTTTACTTCCAAATATCTCGAAAACGTGACACTTTAGGATACCATGTTATACACTGACATATAAGTACTACGTACTAGACTTGACACCGCAACGCAATGCTTGGTCACATTCAACAGAATCTATATAGCCGCAGCGCACTTAGTCGGCCGCGAGCTCTTCTGCGCACTAGACGTATGACAATTATAAAAAAACAAAAAAAAAAGTCACAAAAATGCCTTGGTGTCTTAAGATACTGTAAAAATAATTCCAAAAACACTTCCAAATGCGACGGAATAACATTTCATCGGTAAGTGTTCTTATTTAATTATTTTCAATTAAAATACGAACATTCAATTACGAGGCGAAGACGCGCGCCATTTCGCATTGTCATAGAGTAGTAGATTCAGAGGGGAATGTAGGCAGAATACAGATATCTATGATGAGACGACGATGAATGAAGTATTCACGTAGACGAGTTTGTATTTTGGTAATCATATAAATACGGTATTACGTGTACGTTATACATGCGTACATTATAATTGTATTTATAAATATTTAAGTAATTTAAATAAGGTAAATATGTAGTGGACTTTGGATCCATACTTATTATAATATAATTATTATAAATGCGAAAGTGTGTCTGTCTGTCTGTCTATCCGTCCGTCTGTCGGCCTGTCCGTCCATCTGTTTGTCTGTCCGTCTGTCTGACCATCCGTCTATCTGTCTGTCTCTCTGTGTCTGTTACCTCTTCACGCCCAAGCCGCTGTAACGGTTTTGCAAAATTTTGGTATGTAATATTTTGGTTTTTGACCGACTTCCAAAAAAGGAGGTAATACGTTTGGCTGTATGTATGTTTATTTTTATTATTTTTTGTATGTTCAACGATTACTCAGCCGTTTGTGGTCCGATTTTCGAAATCCCTGGTTCGGAGTTAACTCGATCTCTCGTTTGTAGCTCCAAAACTGGGGGGTTTGTAGCTCCAAAACTGGGGGGTTTGTAGCTCCAAAACTGGTCGAGTTAACTCCGTACCTGGCGGCCATACTATAAGTATGGAAAGTAAATCATACCAAAAAGTCAGATTTTGTGGTGAACGATCTCCGGCCTCCTTATAGATACATGTTTGGGGGTTTCTACGTTATTTTAAGAATTGAAGGCATATGCTAATGGTACATTAGATTAATCATTATCATCTTCAAGACACAAGTCTGTGCGTTCACCACTTAAAGTAAGGCCAAGTTAGCCTCGAAGAATCTTGGTGTTCTTAATAGAGCGAGACAGTATTTCAGTCCGGACCAACGCCTACAACTCTGTAAGGCGCAGGTTTGGCCTCATATTATGGTGCGCCAAAATATCAAATACTCCCTCTGGATCGTATCCAACGATGTACGCTGTCTAATAAGTGCTATTGTGTTTAATTATTGTACGAGTATTGAATTTGAACGAAGGGCCGCTCGAATTGACTGCCATAGTATTTTAAACAGGCTGGACCTCTTGGAATTGTGCCGAGATGTAGCTTCGCTCTGCATCCTCTATCAGTTGTATCACGGGGAGTGCTCTGAGGACCATCCCATCACCTTGATAAGTGGCGGTCTTCCACCGTGCATTTTTCGCGTAACTTTCTTCCGCGCACTGCAAAACTGTGGAACGAACTATCGCCAGAAGCATTTTCAGAAGGCATATTCCCACGCATCTGCAGCTCTTCTGACGTTACGACGCCCATGGGCGACGGTTGTTGCTTTCCATCAGATGACCCGTTTGCTCGTTTGCCCCGTTATTTTATATAAAAAATCTAATTCTATGTCCTTGAGAAATCGTACTTGATGTTGATTAATGAAAAAACCGTGTCTATATTTAGCGACTTGTTATATTATTATTTCATTTATTTCTGCATGACTTAAAAGTTGGATTTCACTTAACTATTTTTAACTGAAATCCAATTCTTTAGTCATGCAGAAATAAACGAAACTTTGTTTGTATTCCCCTATCTTAGATGAGCCGCCATATTGGATGTAGAATGACATTACATTCGTTTTCGAGTTATTCTCAAAAAGTTCTTTCATTTAATATCCATACTGTTATTATAGGACGGCATAGAAAATAACTATTCCGCTATCTTGGATGGTCGGCCATTTTATATTTATAGTGATGTCATACTGTATCGTGCGTTGTCATTTAAACCAAACGTGTATACAAAATTTCAGCTCAATCAGTAAAATATTATATGTACATACATACTTCGAAATTGAGTTCAAAAATTCCACCCGAACTTACATAAAAATATGTACTAATATATTTAATAATATGTAATAATATACAGAGCAAGTTAAATAAAAGCTTTTAATAATGTTTAGTAAAAATCTTTGTTTTATTTTATCCACTTACTCAAATAGAGTCTGCGTTCATTCGAGTGTAGGCACAAAACTTTGTCACTTCTGCGGTACTGATCTATAGCCATCACCGCCCCGCCTCTCACCCCGCTCATGCCTCAAGTGTGACATGTTTTTTGTTTGCAATGGCGCCTCCAGTACGTAGTACATAATATCTCTATGATGTTATAGAACATTTTTTGTTTGTAGTGTCTATCCAAATATACCACTTTTATCGTGCTCGGAAATTTTGGCCGGCGGCTAGATATTATAATAGAGCCGGCGGCCAGGCTCCATACAAAAATGTTCGAACCCCTTTAAGTTACATTTAAAACTTTAGGTTTGATCGGTTGAATAAGGTTATTAATTTTAAAAGCAAAGCTGTACTTGAACCTGCAGATAGTGTAGTAGAGGTGGACACCTTAGCTTTAGTAAATATTTTCTGTATTATTTAAGATTAAAGAAAGTGAGTATACATCACTACATATTATAAAACAAAGTCGCTTTTTTTTCCCCTCATGTCCCTTTGTTCCCTTTAATCTATAAAACTACGCAACGGATTTTGATGCGGTTTTCTTTAATTATAAGTATAATAACATTCATTAAATAGTGGAGAAATACTGTTATTGTTGGGGTTTCTAATGTGATGTCGTAAATGATTAGATTTTTTTCCGCTTAGGTACATTGCAAAAGCAGGCTGAACCCTACGAGATTTATCAAAATAATGTACTAAGTATTGTACACATTGAAAAGGTCTACAGAAAACTCCGCGATGGTATAATATGTCTATCTCTTATGGATATCCAAAAATATTTTTTTTGTCATTTACTTTTTACGACAAATAATAATCGGATGAATCGTTATAATGGGGGAGTTTGCTTTTGTTTATAAAATGAAGGGGCTGTTTCACCGCTTCCTGATAGGTGCCGGATAGGCTATCCACAACTTAACTTGACAGATATAGGGCCTGTTTCACCACTTCCTGATAAGTGCCGAATAGGCTATCCACCACTTAACTTGACAGATGAAGTATGGAGAATCTGTCAGATAAGTTGTATATAGCCTATCCGGCACTTATCAGGAAGTGGTGAAACAGGCCCTAAGTTTTTTTTCGAGAAGGACATTAATTTTTCCGAATGACTAAGCAGCAGGCTATAATATGCTCATAACATCAGTGGCGGATTTACCAATAGGCTAAGTAGGCTGGAGCCTAGGCAGATTTAGAGGGGCGGCAAATTTTGCCCAAATTTTTAGGGTTCCGTAGCCAAATGGCAAAAATCGGAACCCTTATAGAAAAATGTTAGTGGTCCCCATAGGTACAACTGCAACAAAAAATTTTTTTCATCTAACCTATGCGTGTGGGGTATCTATGGATAGGTCTTAGATAGATGTTTGTCTCTGTTACTTCTTTACTTTTTTAGCGTTCCGTAGCTAAATGGCAAAAAACGGAACCCTTATAGATTTGTCATGTCTGTCTGTCTGTCTGTCCGTCCGTCTGTCTGTCTGTCTGTCCGTCCGTATGTCACAGCCACTTTTCTCCGAAACTATAAGAGCTATAGTATTGAAACTTGGTAAGTAGATGTAGTCTGTAAACCGCATTAAGATTTTGATACAAAAATGGAAAAATTATTAAAAATTTTTAGGGGTCCCCATAGGCACAACTGAAACAAAAAAAAATCATCTTACCTATGCGTGTGGGGTATCTGTGGATAGGTCTTCAAATCTCATATTGAGGTTTCTAATATAATTTTTTTCTAACCTGAATAGTTTGCGAGGGAGACTCTTCCAAAGTGGTAAAATGTGTGTCCCTCCCCTCTAACTTCTAAAGTAGGGGCATGATAAGTCAAAAAATATATATGATGTACCTACATTATTATAAAACTACCAATGAAAATTGGTTTGAACGAGATCTAGCAAGTAGTTTTTTTTATACGTCATAAATGGTATACCTTAATTTAACTTTCAATTAAATCAACTGAAATATAAAAATAAATCAAAAACCTTTTAATTTCATAAAAATAAACCTTATTGCGGCTGCGGAACCCTTCATAGGCGAGTCCAACTCGCACTTGGCCGGTTTTTTATCTTACAGAAATAAAAAAGAAAATAAATATTCCAATTGCATTTCAATATTAATTTCAATTTAAATTAAGTAACTTTTACACTAATTATAAAAATGTTATTTAACGTGTAATATGTTTCAACATTTAAATATTTATTTTCTACTGAAGTGAAGTGAAATCTTATTTACTAAGTATTATTATTTTTCATCCTCAAAAACTACCCCTTGTCTTAATAATAATGTATTTTTTTATTAGCTTTAAAAACGAAACGAATACAACTGTTAAGTTCAAATATTTTTTATAATTATGATAAATTTTATTAATATATTTCAAACTTCATAAATATAATTCAATTCACATTTTTCAAACTACGATTTCAAACTATCCTCTGTGCAAAAAATTTATGCAACATGATTACATGACGTGTAATTATTAAGGATTAGATGACGTCCGCAATCGCGCTGGAACCGTACATATTTTCGGGATAAAAAGTATCCTATGTCCTTTCCCGATACTCAAAGTATCTTCATACCAAATTTCAGAAAAATCGGTTTGGTTGAGGTATCAGACAGACAGACAGACGCACACACTTTGGCATTTATAATATTAGTATGGATGTACCTAATCCTATTGACACGTTTTCCTACAATATTTGCAAAATTTTTCATCCTATAAAAAAAGGGACACCAAAATATTTCTTAGAAAAAGAAATAAAATTTGTACTTCATAATTTTTAATGAATGTTTAATTTTTAAAAGCTTTTATTTTTTTAAGTTATTTAAAAAAAAATGAAATGTAAATTTTAATAATTTCGATTTTATTAAATCCTATTTTTCTCAAAACTAAGCGTTCTACGAGGGCGGCACTGAAAATTTCGGCGACTTTTTTTATTTCAATAAAATCATTGTTTCAAACTTACGTTTGAAATGATAAAGCTGGAAACAAATTATCGGACGTTTTCATAGTCGCGGCTGACGGATGCGGCTTGTTTCTATCTGATTAATACAAAATACAACTGTGCACATTGTCTGACATAAGTCGCGGACGCGACCTTGAGCGTCCGGACGTCTGAACAGAATCTGGCTGGCTGGATGTTTTTGTCCGCGGACGTCCGCGGATGAACCGTGCACATTGTTAAAGCTGGAAACAAATTATCGGACGAACGTTTTCATCGGATGCGGCTTGTTTCTATCTGATCAATACAAAATACACTAAACTGTGCACATTGTCTGACATAAGTCGCGGACGCGACCTTGAGCGTTCGGACGTCCGAACAGAATCTGGCTGGCCGGATGTTTTTGCATCCGCGGACGTCTGCCATTGACATATAGGTTAGGTCTTTGACGTCCGCGGATGAACCGTGCACATTGTTAAGCCGCATCCATCAGCCGCGACTTATGGATGCGTCCGATAATTTGTTTCTAGCTTAAATTTGGTTCCTTTCGAACTGTCATTAACGTCAGCCTGATACCGCTCAAGGCCACCTAAATATTGCAAATGTATTGAAATGTATACTTACGTATTGTAGAGCATGTTTTTTGACAGAGTTACTTTTCCTTAGTTTTTATTATTCGTAGTATTAGTATTAGTAGTAAAGAAAGGAATCTCTAGATTCGATTATGGGATCTGTGAGGTATTTAGGGAACTCCTCGAATTTTATTGGGGCACATGTAGTGATAACGACCATATTTGAAGAAAGTCAAGCATATTATTGGATTTCATGAGAGTTCCATGACATAGCATTGTAGAGTGAAACTTGCTGATAGAAGAAAATATTTTCAACTAGATGACGCCCGCAACTCCATTGCGCCAAAATTTTATTTATCGCTCTGGAACCGTACATTTTTCCGGGATAAAAAGTATCCTATGTCCTTTCCCCGGACTCAAAGTATCTCCATACCAAATTTCAGCAAAATCGGTTCAGCGACTTGAGCGTGAAGAGGTAACAGACAGACACACTTTCACATTTATAATATTATAAAGTATATAAAGTATGGATATTCCTGTGTCACATAAGTGTAGAATATAATTAAACATATTATACATAGGACAAAAGTATTTAATATGTTCCTGTTGTCTGGTCACCGTAACACTGTCTTATTCTCATTTGATGTTGGATTAAAAAAACAGACTTCCAGTATTATTATATACAGGGTGCAATTAAACCTTCCTGGCAAATTTTTTCCAGGGCTTAGGTATCATTAGGAGAGTCCATTTAACCAAATATATTTTAAAACTTGAAGAACAAATACATGTTCAAAGTGGCACCCAAACACAAAACTTGTATGATGAACTTATCTGTAGTAAAAGTAAGTCACATTCTATCTCTAAATCATGTAACATTGACATTTCTGCTGTTGATTTAACCGGTGATGATTCATTGCCACTGTGTGGAATGAACAGTAGGAAAAAATTTAAGAAATATATTAAAATCAGAAAGTGCATCAAGAAATATTGTAAAATGTCACTGAAAAATAAAAAATGTTTAAATAATTTATCAAAGGTTGTTAAAGAAAACCAAATCTTGAATAATAATTTGCTAAATTGTAAAATTGACTTAGAGCAAATTAAGTGTAGCTACGAGGCAGATGTATGCAACCTTCAGGCAGAGATTTCAATACTTCTAGACTCCTTAGACAATTTGAAAAATAAATATGAGTTATCACAGCAAGAAATGCAGGGGCATATAACAGCAATGAATGATCTGCTCGAAGTGACCCATTACAATGAGGAGCGGGTTTATTCTTTATTGAGAATCAACGGTTCCTCAGATAAGGTAGATCATTCCATTTTAAATAATATTGCAGATATATGTTCCAGTCAGAAGGTACATACAGAATGCCCAACAAACATTACTTTAGTCAGTGACGAGTTAGGTAAGGATTTAGGTGTATATTTGAATAGAATGTGTATCGGACAACCTATCTCTAATTTTTGTATGCCCGGTGCTACTTACACTGAAATTTTAAAACGGGCTTTAACTATGACATATTGTCCGAATACTACATTAATACTTTTAGTCGGGAGGAAAGGAAAATTAAACAAAAAACAGATGACTGAATATTTGGACAAATTATTTAATATAAAACATGTTACAAAAGTCATCTTGTTTACTTTTCCCTATGTACAAATGTTGCCAAAGAGATATAATAAAGAAAACATTTCTAGGTATCAGCTGAATAGCCTAATGTATACAGCTGTAAATAATAATTGTATTATTTTAAATGACTCGCATAAGCAATGTCAGGTTGTAGATATTAATAATTTAGATTTGAAATTATCTACTATGAAAAGAGATAAGTACTTCTTATCTCATTTTTATAAAAGACGTATAGCCAAGTTGCTATTTAACTTTTTGTTTATAAAATCAGCCAAGTATTTGGCTTCGTCGACTACTGCTTTTATTGAGCAGAATACTAGTCATAGTTTTAACGAATTGGAATATGTTCCAAATATTTCTTTAAATTAGATATTAAGACAATAGAGGAAATCTCTTGCAGAAACAAATCAACTTTAAATAGTCAAAATCCTACCAATAACTTAAAAGATTCAAGTATAGTAAGTAAAAATAATTGTAATTTAATTAATCTGGTGCATCAGAATTTACAAGGTATGGTAGGTAAAGAACTTGAAATTGAGTTATTTTTGAAGGAATTTAACATTGATATTATGTGTATATCTGAACATTGGTTCAGATCGCATGAACTCATTTTCAATTTCAATGATCACCAGATAGCAAGTTCGTTCAGTAGAGAAAATGCCATTAGAGGCGGCTCTCTAATTTTAATCAGAAACAATTTGAAATTTAAGGAACGTAAGGATATTGTGAGTCTCTCTACTGAACGAATAATAGAAGTGGCCTGCATAGAGCTGAGCCATCTAATAATTGTGAGCGTATACAGGCCTCCATCAGGGTTATACGATTCTTTTGAAGTAACAATGGAACAAATTTTGTCAAAAATATGTGCATCTAACAAAAAAGTTATTATATGTGGTGATTTTAACATTAATTTATTAGATTTAACATCCACTACTGTAAGATTCACATCTTTATTTCAATCGTATAACCTTAACAGTTTGTTTCAGGAACCTACAAGGGTCTGTGAGACTACAGCCACTTGTATTGACAATATATTTACTAATCTTATTCCTGTTACAAAAGAAATAATTAATAAGCTAAGTTCTGATCACTGTGGACAAATAGCTTCTTTTAATATGAATTGTGACAGTGATGCGAAGAAAAGTCTTGTGTTTATTCCTGTGACGACAAAACGTATTGAGCAATTTAGAAGTAAATTAAATTCAAATATCCATTTATCGGATAGGTCACATAGCTCTGATGAAGCTTTTAATAAATTATTTAAGGTGATAAGAACTCAATTTAATTCAATATTTACTTCTAAAACGGTTAGAAACAGTAATAAAAAAACAAAATTTATTGAATGGGCAACAAAAGGGATTAAAATTAGTAGGAAAAGATTATATGAACTATATGATGAAAGGAGTATTAACAATAGTGAAGCATTTAAAGCATATGTTAAAAACTACTCAAAAACCTTTAGAAAAGTTTGTAAAGCTGCAAAAGCCCTGTACATAAAAAATAAAATTAAAAACTCTAAAAATAAAATAAAAACAACATGGCAGGTAATAGCTGATGAGACTGGAAATGTATCCTGTCGCAGCTCTGATTTTGAACTATACTTTGAAAATAAAAAGATTACTAATGATCAAGAAGTTGCGACGGTCTTTGAAAAGTTTTTTGCTGACATTCCGGTCTCAACGACTAAAAATTTAAATTCTTCACCTGAAGCTGCGGAAAAGCTACTCAGAGACAATGTAAAGGAGTGTGATGTCAATTTTAAGTTTAGAGAAATTAACCCCAGTGATATTATTGATACCTTTAAATTGTTGAATATAAAAAATACTGCTGATCTCTGGGGCATGTCTACAAAAATTATTAAATCAATAATTGACATCGTAGCTCCTCATCTAGCAATGATTTTTAATGACTGCATAAAAAATGGTGTTTTTCCTGACTTAATGAAGCATAGCAAGGTTGTTCCTTTATTCAAAGCCGGAAGTAAATCGGATCCCACGAATTTCAGGCCTATATCGATTCTACCGACCTTTAGTAAAATATTTGAAAAAATTATTTTAAAACAATTACTAGTACATTTTAATTCAAATAATTTGCTACACGATAATCAATACGGATTTACTAAGGGTCGATCCACAACGGATGCTGGTATAGGACTTCTTTGTAGTATTTTTGAAGCTTGGGAGGAGTCGCAGGACGCCTTAGGTGTGTTTTGCGATCTCTCCAAAGCCTTCGATTGTGTTGAGCATGCTACATTGATCAGGAAACTGCGCCACTACGGCATAAAGGACTCTGCTCTCAGCCTTTTGACTTCTTACCTTAAAAATAGGACTCAAAGGGTTGAGGTAAATGGTAAAAGGTCCAATGGAACCAAAATAGAATTAGGCGTCCCACAGGGATCTATATTAGGCCCATTTCTTTTTCTCATCTATATAAATGACTTACCTTATCTAGTAAAGGATAATAATAATGAGATAGTGCTTTTTGCTGATGACACTTCACTTATTTTTAAAGTGAAGCGACAACAGTCGAACTACGACGAGGTAAACAGTGCTCTCTCAAAAATAGTATATTGGTTTAATGTTAATAACTTACTTTTAAATTCTAGTAAAACTAAATGTATAAAGTTTACTTTGCCCAATGTTAGGCAAGTCCAAACCAATGTACTATTAAATGATGAGAAGATGAATTTGGTAGATAACACTGTATTCCTAGGTATTACACTTGACAGTAAATTACAGTGGGGTCCTCACATTGCTAATCTTGCAGGTAGGCTCAGTTCTGCAGCATATGCAGTCAGAAAAATTAGAGAAATTTCTGACGAAGACACGGCACGATTAGTATATTTTAGTTATTTTCATAGTAGGATGTCATATGGAATCCTTTTATGGGGAAACGCTGCCGACATTAATACAATATTTGTGCTGCAGAAGCGAGCCATACGTTCTATTTATAAAATGTCTGCTTTAGAATCTCTGAGAGATAAATTTAAAGAAATTGGTATTCTAACTGTTGCTTCTCAATACATTTTGGATAATGTAATATATGTTAGAAAAAATATAAGTAAATTTAAAGTTAAAAGTGACATTCACTGTAGAAATACTAGAAATAAGCACAAGCTAGATATGCCGGTGATCAGACTTAGTAAAGTCAGTAAATCCTTTAAAGGTCAATGTATACGCCTTTACAATAAAATCCCAGAAAACGTTCAAAATCTTTCCATTAATAAATTTAAAAAAGTAGTCAAAGAACGTTTGTGTGCCAAAGCCTATTATAAGGTCAATGATTTCATAAACGATGGCACATCTTGGGAGTAGGATGGCTTCTTGCAAGGCTACTTCTACATTAGTGTATGACTTACAATTATGTTGACATTGTATAATTTTAAGTTACAACATTGTAAATTTTATTTAAAAGATTAATTTTTTTCTCACTTTTTTTGGTAAAAAAGTGGGCCCCGTGCGAGTTTCTTACGCCGGTTCTTCTCGCCGGGTTAGTTCCCGAACCGGTGGTAGGCACCATGTAGTATCAACATTCTGAAAGCATTTTTTTAAAATCTATTCAGAAATAAAACTATTTTTATTTATTTATTTATTATCAAAAAAAATTGGGTGTTATTTTTTTTTCAATGACATATTTTATCCCATTTTAAATCGTTGCAGAATGGTCACTCGCGGCGCGTGGGAATGAGAGGGGGTGACGCGGGATGAGATGATCACATCGCGCGCGGGGGCACATCACGCGCGGCCGACGCAACATGTCCATTAATTGTAGTGTTTTTTAGGATAACTTTCGGAAGCTATTTCTCAACATTTTAGTACTGAGTGACTATAAAAGAAAAAACACGTGTATTTTTATTTTTAACAAGGATCAATATATCAAAATTTGGCAGGAAGGTTTAATTGCACCCTGTATAGATCTTACAAGGCTATGATTCTGGCTGAGAAAATATAAAATCTTTGATAATAACTAACGCCGCCATCTTGTAAAGCATCACTTAAGTGACAACCTTTAAATTATCTGGCAATGTCATTAAAGTATCATTTTGGATGTGGATGTACTATGATTTAACGCTGTTGCTTGTTAAACGCTCCTTATACGGTAATTCAGCATTACATGCGTTACGTGCTATCATGCACGCATGATCGTTTACCGTATTGATTGATGCGAATGACATGCAAACTACGCGCTGTACACTGATTGACAAGTTCTTTGTTCGTCCTGCAATATGTGCATGACATGCACGCATGATCGTTTCGCGATCGGCATGTCATACAACAATTAATACTGTCACGTAAATGCATGTAATGCTGAATTGCCATTTACCGTCTACAGACAACATTAGTTAAGGTGACAGCTGCTGTGGCCTGACGTGTCCTCCTCGCTTCAAGATGATGGCAGATGACATTTTGATTACCTATGACAATGTCATCCAAGTTTAGAAACATGGCGGTACGAATGAAATCATAAAGGCGATGGCACTTTACGAGATGGAGGTGTTAGTTATTTTGGGTTGCGCTAAAGAAGCCCGACAATGCTTTGAATTTTGAGTTCATTAATTAATACATAAGGCACTGGTATTTCAATACATGAGGTGCTTAGCAACATAAACTATCTATGAAATATAATAATTCTGTGAGACAGATGTTTGTACTATAATTAAAAGGTACTAATAATATTGTACACCTTCTATATACTATATTATGGTAACCGTAACGAAATCGCAACAGAGTACTTATTCATAATTTTGTATTTGCTAGTTACGAAAACGAAGTTAAATGTAAAAAATTATATTCAAAAAACTTTTTGAAAAAAAGCTTTTATTTAAATAGTCTAAAAAGAAGAAAATAAAATTCTCCCTAAAATGTTAACTATTAAGTTATAATCCTCAATTTATTATACAATTTGCATGATAAAAAAGCTTGTCGCGCTATTCTTTGTAAATAAAGTTACTTACCAATTTAACGGAGTAAATTGATTTTAATAAATTTATCAAGTACTGACAGATTAAGTCTCGCGACAAGCTTTTGTTATCATGCAAATTGTATAATATATTGTGGATTATAACTTAATAGTTAAAAATTTTAGGGAGAAATTTATTTTATTCTTTTTAGACTATTTAAATAAAAGCTTTTTTTCTAAAAGTTTTTTGAATATAATTTATTTTTTGGTTTTTAGTTATCTCTGGCTAAATCTTAGTCTGTATGATTGTAGTTTGTTTTATTTGAAGAATTTGTTAAAATCTGATTAACTTAAGTCATTAAGAAATCGTATTTGATTTTGATCAGTGAAAAAACCGTGTCTATATTTAGCGAGTTCCGTTTATTTCTGCATGACTAAAAAGTTAAATTTCACTTAACAAAAGTGACCGGAGTCAACCGGGCATTTTCTAAAACCCGGCTGGATTTGACTCGACATGACACGACACGACACGTCACGTCACGTCACGTCACGTTACGCCACGTTACGACACGACACGACGCGACACGACATGAAACGACACTTCATAACGCTTCACCACACGACACGACACGTCACGACTCGGCACGACACGACATAACACGACTTGACTCTATTATGTATTTTTCAATTTACTCTCAGTGAGCGCTTTTATTTGATACCTATAATCTATATTGCAGAAGTGCTTTAAAAACAACTATTTCCGATCTTGGATGAGCCGCCATATTGGATGTAGAATAACATTAAATTCGTTTCCGAGTTACTCTCAATGAGCCCTTTCATTTGATACCCATATTGCAGAATTGCATTAAAAATAACTATTCCCCTATTTGGATGAGCCGCCATATTGGATGTAGTCGAATGACATAAAATCCGTTTACGAAATACTCTTAATTAGCCCTTTCATTTGATACCCATATTGCAGAAGTGCATTAAAAATAACTATTCCCCTATCTTGGATGCGCCGCCATATTGGATGTAGAATGACATTAAATTCGTTTTCAAGCTACTCTCAAAAAGCCCTCTCATTTAATATCCATATTGTAGGATTGCATAGAAAATAACTCTTTCGCCATCTTGGATGGTCGGTCATATTGGATTTAGAGTGATTGCATTGTGATGCATTGTCCAGACTAAACGTGTATGCAATATTTCAGCTTAATCGGTTAAATATATCTATGTACTTCAAAATTGAATTCCAAAATTTCACTCGAAGATACATACATACATACAGAGCAAGTTAAATAAAAGCTTTTAAAAATGTATGATTTAACATGATGATTTTGCAAGCGTCATGACTTTCAGCGATACATCTTAATTTCGTTGTCGAAACTAGCAAATGTAATTCGAGTGAGTACCCTGGAATACTTAGTACAGATAACTTTATAAAAATATATAAATTGTAACGTCTTTCATTTACAAAAATGTACAAAAGTATCCGAGAAACAAAAATCCGTAAAAGCGAGATGCGTTCAGATTGAACGTAACTATATGACCGTGACATTTCTTAACTTGTAGTGTTATGGTAAGGATACACGACCACACCAGACAAGCTCAGTGTATACATGGAATGTCTGTGTGTGTACACTGCCGCGACAGTAATTAGTTGCAGATGTAGAACCGCGTCTTGAGACTGGGTCGCATCTTAAGTACTGACCAAAAATACGGGCCGTAGTTTGGACGCAATCGACACCTAGTGTCGACATTTCTGTCGAGTGTCAGTGTCTTCGTGTATACTTAGCATAAGGGGCTGTTTCACCACCCACCCACACCAGGGTGGATTGCACCAACTTACTTTACCTATAAATTTAACTATAACAAAATATCAAATGAACTGTTAAAGTCAATAATAGGCGCCATATATGACGATAACCCATAAAGTTAATATACCTAGCGGAATAGAGAAACAAAGGCCTGAGCAAGCGAGATGTCACTATCAGTAACACTGCGTGGTAAAAAGAGACGTGTGATACATGACAGCAGAACTCTTTTTTTGACGTCCAGTCGGCACTTATCGGCACGTTGACAATATAATCTCATAGAATTCATGTTCAATCATGCTTGTGTAAGTGTATACGTACACATATTTTACACACAGATGTAAACCAATTTCGGTTTCGTTTGACAGCCCGAGATTGTTGCTCTATTCCGCTAGGTATATTAACTTTATGCGATAACCTTAACCGCGCAACTTCGCTTGGTTAAAAATAAAGACAAGGGTCACAGGGTTGCCATAACCAATTATTTTTTCCTGTCAATTTGTATGGATAATTTATTTTTTATACTCTCAACCTCATTAACTTTAGCAACAGACATCTGTCATCTTTGTTAAAGCTAAAGTTAAAGTTAGCCTTAACTTTGACCATAACTGTAACTACAACAACGCCTCTGGTGCAACCCACCCTAATGTGGGGTAGGCCTTAAGCATCATTGGAATCCCAGCCACGGGCAAAATCAAAGCATTGTAAATAAAACTCTGTGCTGTTACGAGATGAAAATCAAAGAAACATACAAGACAGCTTGAGATTTTACACTTAGATTTTTAGCTCTATTAGAACTATGTTGAGTTCAATTTTCAGTGCTTTGCATTTTAAAGCCGGATAGACAATATAAATATCATAATTTATAACAATTTAATACATATTTTAAAGTGGAGTAAAATATTCTAACATCTAATATATTTCTTAAATTGTCATGTGATACTGCATACTGCGTTATACATTATATTATGTGACAATGATAACAATAATGATTAAGAAAATATTCAAAACACGCTTATGTTGCCGTCTTTATTCGTCAAGCGGCTTTTCTAACACAACAGACACCGACGGCCATACGATTAGCTCAATAGCTTAAGTGTGGTATAAATATTTTTTTTATAATTTAGGGGTCTAACTGCCGTACTCAGATACATTTTATTATGATTATTGATTAACCTTCAACTTAAGAGCTCCCACTAGAGCCGTTTTTACCATACAAACGTTGTCCCCTGTTTCCTCCCTGGATAATGCTGGTAGAGTTATAATTATTTTCCTGAATATCTATGGCCACTATTAGCATGTTCCTATGTTTTCTTTTTTTTCATAATTTAATTATTAAAAAAGATAAGAACGTTCAAAAACCCAAAAAAATGG
Source organism: Cyaniris semiargus (assembly GCA_905187585.1). Lineage (NCBI taxonomy): Eukaryota > Metazoa > Arthropoda > Insecta > Lepidoptera > Lycaenidae > Cyaniris > Cyaniris semiargus. The sequence goes on from LR994551.1 coordinate 4,580,204, forward strand.
CCAGACTTTCCTCTGTGTTCAAACAACCAGAAAACAAAACTGGCTAGAATATACAAAAAAAGTAAAACATAGGAACACAGCTCAAGCCTTGCTTTAATTCTTAATGAAAAAAGTACTTAAATCGGTTAAGTTTTAGAGAAGAAATCAGGGGACAACGAATCGATGATTTTCTGTTCTTTTAGGTGCTGCGCAGATGACAGACTATCCGTGACGCACTTTTTAGTCTGTGGAAATAGAACCTATGCAATAATATGCAGTAACGCACACGACGCGCAAAAAGTCCGGCGCACAAAAAATCCGTGTAATTTGGACAGACCGTATCGCGCCGCTTCGCGCCGCGGGGCACAAAAAGTGTGCGAAAAAAATTGAACGTTTGCTTCAACACGCGCTAACGCAGACGGCGCAAACTTTTAGTCTGCAATCTGCATTTGTAGTGACGTACCTAACATACGCGATCTATTTAATTACCATGGCGCCAGATATCAATCTAGCGATGTTAATTCAAGAAATCAAAACAGACCAGCAATTTATGATACTTCTAAGGCAGAATATCATAATAGACATTTAAAAAGAAAATTGTGGGAAGAAGTGTGCTGTAATGTATATGCAGCTCCTGTTTGGACATCGTTTACGTAAATTTATCCGGATGTTTCAGAATTGAATGTTTAATATGGAACTGTCCCTTCAGTAATCTTTCCGAAATTATTGGATGTACCCAAAATTTTCTATTTTTTCTTCTTTTTCTGTACTTCAAGTACAAAATAATACTTAGCGATCTCTGCACGATTTTTATAGCGTCTACATCCCTACAGTTCAGCGGACAAAATGATCGAAGATGTGCGTCGTGTGCGTTTAGTCTGTGAAAAATCCGCGAACGACTTTTTGCCCGCCATGCAGACTTTTTGTGCGCCGCAGACTCGATCACACAAAAAGTGTGACATCTGCGACCCCCTTATTAGAACTTTTATCGTGTTGTCTCTATCGCGCTCTGCGGGGGTAGACTTGAGATTAGTGAGACAGCAATAGATTTTACAAATACTTGTTTTCAATTTCTCTAGCCCTTGGTGTATCTTCATTAAGAATGAAGAGTTTGACAGATAATGTATGACGTTTTTGTCAAAATTTTAAATTAATTACATTTAAGTAATTAATGTTCATCTCTGAGTGCGTCAGTTAGTCTTATGTTATATTTATCAAAACGTTTCGCATTATGAAAATTGTAAAGTAAGAAATTAATCGTGTAAAATACACTCTTTAGGACACAGAGTAGTTGTACCGGCACATCTTACTCGTTTTTAAAATTCAGCTACCAATATGCTATTACAGCTTGGCAAAAAAGAGTCTGACGCGGTGACAGCTGGAACTAAAAAAAAATATTTATGGCAACCTTACAGTACTTGTCAACACCAGTACATTATGTGTCAAAAGTGCGTTCAAGCGTAGCGTAGGGTTGCCTGCAATATAAGAAAAGCGCCCTCATTTAATCCACACTATTTTTTGCCAAGCTGTAGCAAGCCAGTAATGGTAGAATAGTCAGTAGTAATGTACTTTTTAATTATAAACTGAAATATAGATTGCGCGAAACGTTTTAATGTAACTTTAATCATTACATATTTTACAGCAACCATACTTTGCTTCGAGTATTATAAAGTAATATATTTTCGCCGGTATTAAATAACCGCAAAAAAAGCAAATTACACAAATAACTATCTTAAGTTAGCGTATTAAGGTACCATGCAGCACGCGCGACGCATGCCGATTAAATAGTTTAATGCCACATATAACGAACACGCTATTATTGGCCCCAGCGTTCACAATACTAAGGGCCTGTGTCACCACTTCCTGATAAGTGCCGGATACGCTATCCACAACTTATTTGACAGATAGAGTATGGAGTATCTGTCAGATAAGTTTTGGATAGCCTATCCGGTACTTATTAGTAAGTGGTGAAACAGCCTCTTAAATACCTTTCAATGGCAATAGGATTTGCAAACAAAAGTCTGCGGTGCCAACAGTAGGATGCCTGCGAATGATGGGGTAGTTTTTCCTAATTCATGGAGCAGATCTTGTCACGGGTCGCGGTCGCGAAGGATCGAAAGGCATTTAACGCACTCAGAGACATTTAATGATTACTTTAAGGGTAAGTTTGACGAAACGTATGGTGCATGTCAATCTTTAACAAAGTTAAATCATTAAATCTCCCTGAGTAGGGAATTTAGACATTCAGTGAAAACCTAAGTTGAAATGGTGTAAATTCAGATAATAGGCGAGTGCGTGGAAAGCGGCGCGAGTGTCAAACTGTAGGACGCGTAGAAGTCCCGTAGGACCGCCGGTATCGAACTGTGGGAAGCTTAGAAGTCCCATAGGACCGCGGGTGTGTAACTGTAGAAAGGGACCGTGTTCGGGACCGCTTTCTACGTCCCGGCGTCAACGGGCCTGGGCTATAAGACGCTGGCACTGTGCCAGGAGGTACCTGAAAAAATGAAAAAAATATATCTAAAAGAAAGAAAACTAAAGTTAAGATCCTAAAATAAGGGCTTTTCTTCTGTCACGATTTCATTTCGGATTCGGGTCAGATTTCCGCCAGCGTGCAGAAGTGGTCCGCATGCGTCCGCATGAAAGGAAAATCATCTATGAAATGTTAGGATGCAGAGAGTGGTTTCTGACAAAGGGTATTTGCTTCTACAAGGCTCTTACCCCTCGCCATCCACCACTCAATGCGTCTCTTGGCCGCCCCACTTAGTTGCCTTCTCCTTCTTTTAGAGACGGTAGCACCATCCACTAAGGAGAGGAAGGTACAGTAGCGCTAGTCGTTGCGGGGTCGGAGGGGGCGCCAGACACGGTAATGTCCTCCGCCCCGACAAACCCAGCCAATAAACGGTCCTCGCAGTGGCGTAACTATAGGGTGGCAAGGCTGGCAAAATGCCACGGGACCCGACCCAAAAGGGCCCCGGCCGAAGAGGCCGGGAGGTCAGAATTTTTTATACATTGTTATATTATTATTAGCGTGACGATTTTTACTGATAGTGCCCCATCAATTTGTCACGGGCCCCTTATGTTATAGTTACGCCACCGCAGGGTCCTCGGCTACGCCGACTTCCATCGCCTCCGTGGAGCACAGAGCTTCCATGACATGCATGACATGCGCGCATGATCGTTTCCCGATCGACATGTCATCCAACAATGAATATTGTCACGTAAATCAATGTCAGACGCATGACAGGAAAAAGTGGGATTTCACCAGGCACACTCAAAACTTCGTTTTATGAAACTTAGTTCTCATTGAATACGTTCATGCGGTGACGTAAATCTCGTTATGTTTCAAATGGATTTCACAGACTTCTTTTGATCGCGATTATTAAATCTAAGTTTAAGTGACGTCACGCGATTATTTTACATGCTTTATCATTTTAAAGCCACATCACGTTAATTTAACTACAAAATAGCAAGAAACAATACATAACTAACCAAATGCATGTGTCAAAACTGTCATCTTGACATTTCTTTTGTCTATGTTTTTCGTTCCGCCATGACAGGGCTTGAACGGGTTTATGGCGTTAAACTTCGGACTTTGAGCGTTCAGAAGATAAAACTAGGATTTGCCGTGAACGCGTTTATTTTATACGTTTAGAACCGGTTCAGTGTGCAATGAACGCGTTCCATTTCTTTGGTGAAATCTCCCCTAAGATGTTCAAGTTACCTCCGCTGCGGCTCGTCGTACAGCAGTATGAGCTTGCCGGCCGCCGAACTCGGGAACATGCCGAGGACTTTCCGCTTGGCGGTCGGCACGTACACTCCCTTCGCTGTCGCCGTCGGCACGTCCGGCAACTCCGACCACAGGTACGACCACACGATCTGTAAAACGACAGTAAAAAATATTTAATAACTAGATGATGCCCGGAACTTCGTTGCACCAAAACTCGTTTATAGCGCGGGAACCGTACATGTTTCCGGGATAAAAAGTATCCTATGTCCTTTCCCGGAACTCAAAGTATCTCCATGCCAAATTTCAGCAAAATCGGTTCAGCGGTTTGGGCGTGAAGAGGTAACAGACAGACAGACAGACACACTTTCGCATTTATAATATAAGTATGGATATGCATAATAATATCTTTGGATGCTTCACACCACGTCAGTCTGGCCCCGTGCTAAGTACCTGAAGGACTTGTGTTACGGGTACAAGACAACGGAAATAATATATTTAATACTTTTATACTATACATATATTTAAGATTTTTATTATATCATACACATATCACATATTTAATACACAACCATGACCCAGGAACATTGGAAACTTTTTGTTCCGTCGGCGGGATTCGAACCCGCGACCCCCGGCGTGAGCTGCCACACACTCTTAACCATTGAGCCACAGAGGTGAGAGGTCGTCATTTATATGTAATATTTTTATAGTAAGAGCCTGCGACGGCCAGACCTTCCTCAGTTTCGGAAAGCTGAAAGTTTACCTGTTTGTGACCTTTACAGAGGTAAGAACGACCAGTAACTATGGAGTTTCGGTCGAGGTTACTTTAGGAGGTATCTAGTTCTGAAGGTCTACCTGACCTTCGAGAAAGAGTAAAGCTCAATTTCATAACTTATATTCTTCGACGTAAGTTGAGGAATCTCGTCTTCCAGTGCCGGACATTTTTGAGAGTTGCCAGACACACTAAAACTTTCTTAAAGTATTAGAATTTGAGGGTGTCTAGCAGTGGAAAGCAACATGGAACAAAAAAAGTGGAAAGAAAAAAAGTAGATCAAGTAGCCTATTACATTCGTCTACAGTCCACCGCTCTACCAACTGAGATATCGAAGGGATACGTCTCTATCCTACTAATATTATAAAGGCGAAAGTTTGGATGTATGTATGTATGTAAGTATGTAACAAATACTCTTTCACGCAAAAACTACTGAACGGATTTAATGAAACTTTACAATAATGTAGCTTATACATCAGAATAACACATAGGCTACAATTTTAACCGACTTTCAAAATGGAGGAGGTGTTATGTTCGTTTTTTTATGTTCAACGATTACTCCGCCGTTTGTGAACCGATTTTCAAAATTTTTCTTTTGGTGTATAGGTTATCATCCTAATTTGGTACCATATTCATGAAAGTGGTGACCTGATGAAGGGATCCATAAGAAATCGAGGGAACTCCTTAAAATTTATATGGGAACATGTGGTGACTTCGGTTTCGTGAGCAGTATTCTAAGCATATGCTACCAACAAGCAAGATTTTGCACCAAGGTATACCATGGTTCGGAAGGTGCTGAGAGAACTCCTGACTCTTTATAGATACAAGTTTGGGAGTTTCGACGTTGTTTTAAGAACGGAAAGCATATGCTATTATGCAACTTACATTCATCATCATCATCATCACTACCATAAACCATTATAGAACCATGTATCGTCCCGTTTTGACTCATTATTGGTACTTTTCATAGTCTTTTATTATATATCACTTAAACCGCGGGTAACACCGCGGGGCATAGCTAGTAACAAATAAACGTGTAAAGTAGAGCACACTGTACCTGCCACCCGCCGAAGACCGTGTTCCGCTCGAGGTAGAGCAGCCGTTTGTCAGTGCACAGCGCCGCCTCGCGCCCCGCCACCGTCCACACGTGCGCCTCGTACGTGTCCGTCGACACGAACTTACCCTGTACGTTACAGAAATAAATAATACAAAGTAAAAAAGTTTTTTTTTATTATTATTGTCAGACACTTGCAAATCGTCATTTAAGTTCTAATGGTGGCACTTCACATGGCTATTGGTATTTGCTATTGGCTATTTGTTGCATTTGGCAAAATTATTGACGTATACACAAACAAGCAAATAAATGCAAATATGGCCATACACACATGGACGTCAAATACCAAACTTTTACTTGATTTTGTTTACTTGCCTATTTGACTCTTTTAATGTGCGTCAAAACCCGACAAAGGTGGATACGTGTATTTGGTATTGGTCATATTTGTCAAATAGGCAAATAATGCCAATACTTTGTCAAACATACCGTCTACACATGGTGATTGTTTGGCGAATGCATCAAATACGCAAATACAAATAGCCATGTGAAGTGCCACCATAACACTGCGTAAGTCACTTTTTGGCTATTTTGTAATTTTGATGCAATTCTCTAGAAAATCGGAAGACGCATCGTTTCAGCCAATCAGAAACACAAATCGCTTAATAAAAACACCTAAAATAATTAAATAGTAAGACTGCTTTAGTATGGTATCTATACAAAATTATTATGCAATTGTTTTCACTCTCCTGAAAAGTTATTTTGCACTAATGTGGGTACCGCCACAGTTCTTTTAAAAAGGCATTGCAACGCCGTTTCAATTGTGAACTAACCCTAACACTTTCAAAATTGTCCGACATGATGTAGGCATTATCAAATTCGAGATTTTTCGAAGCTGCTAAATTAATAGGGTATTTGATAGATTTTTAATTTCTATCTTAAATGACTTGGTTGCGATTAAGAAGTTCATCGAATGTATTTTTTATTTATTTTAAAATACGTATTTTGCAAAAAACATGTAAATAAAAATTCAAAATTCAAATAAGCCGCCGAAACGCTTTATTCAGCAATATGGCGTCACGCTTTGCAAGTGACGTCGCTAGCGTGTAAACTAATATATATTTTAATCTGTTGTGTAAAAGACATTACGCGCCTATGAAGTCATCATGACATTAGCCAATAAAACTTATGTAAATCACATAAAGAACCATAATTTTATGCATTTAAAGCAAATAATCACGAAAAATTTCTTACCGTCAAATAGCCTATTATACCAAATTAAAACTATGGAGTTGTATGGTATGGAGGACCCTGTTAACACTTTTTATTACAATTGGGTGGATTCTATCCCTTAATCTCCATTTAAATTTTAAAACAATGAAATGAAGGCGTGAGTTGAAGAACACAAATAACTAACATTTTTTAACATACGGACATTTACTCATTTTTCTCTTATAATTGGAACAAACCTTGTAACTTATCTACTTCATCACCTGGCTAATATATCTGGCTACACGTCATAAAATGGTCAGTTTTTTTGTTTCAAATCATTTTTCCGGCCTTCCATTTATGCATAAAAATGGCAATTTTTTTACTGTTAGTTATTGTGTTCTTCCACTCACGTCTTCAAATAAGAGGACCTTTAGTTAGTACCTTTTCCAGTTCAGAGAGCAGTTTGTATCCCTCGGCCTGTGACCGCGAGTAGGGCCTCACTCCGGAGTCGGGCTGCAGGTAGCGCGCCGCACGACGCTTCGTCACCTCCTCAGATAAATCCGCAGCCCTGAACAACAAGTTTTGGTTAAATTCAAGAACTTTTTAGAATACCAGTAGTACCAGCATCAATTTTTGTCCTTTTCTGTAAACTTGTGAAAATAAAAAAAATATAATGACTGTAACTATATTATAAAAGATTAAAAAAAACTCGAAAGATTTTAATTTTATCAACGTGTAGGACATTTTATATTTTTGGAGTTAAGTAAAGAAGGCTGTACAAAAATTATAATTTGTTATTTTAAAATGTTTAAACTCAAAAGGATATTCCAGTTCACTTACCTTTTTTTCACTTAATATAGTAATATTGTTACTACATTAAAGATGTTATACAATCTAAACACAAACATAAAAGCATCTACATTATATTAGCCAAGACCTACAAAGATGTTTTGGCTACAAGCAAAATAATACTTTGATGAAATTGACCGAAGAAAGCTGTTACTCAATTAAAACATTACAAGATGGTTTTATAGCCTTTAGTTTAGCTACGCGCCAAAATATCCTTGTAAGGTTGTACTTCATGCAAGCATTATTGACAACATCTTAATTACATACAACTCAAACACTGTTATATGCTTTTTTTCTAAACTCCAAAGTACTACTTTAAAACGCATTATGCTCTAACATTTTAATATTAGATCTAACTCAAATCTACTGTGATTCCTTTCCACTACATATGGTGAATGTTTTTTTAATGAAAAAAATAAAAAAGGTCAAGGGAAGTTTATAGCTCAAATGAAACGCCCGATTTTGGAAATGATGAGTGTGAATTTAATTTGCCTAGCACTAACCACGACCACTAGCCAATTTTGTTAACGATGCTGCTAGTTTTTATTTTACCACTAAGAAAAATAATAGTTTTAATTTTTCTATCAACATATTGCCAATTGAAGTCTACATTTTTTATATATATAGGCTTATCAAAGGACGACGAGTATTACCGCCTACAATCTACATCGTATCATTAATTACAATTCACGACACGATTTATCGTATCATCCATACTAATATTATAAATGCGAAAGTGTGTCTGTATGTCTGTCTGTTACCTCTTCACGCCCAAACGGCTGAACCGATTTTGCTGAAATTTGGTATGCAGGAAAGGACATAGGATACTTTTTATCCCGGAAAAATGTACGGTTCCCGCGCTATAAACGAATTTTGGCGCAAGTAGCGGGCGAAGTTGCGGGCGTCATCTAGTATAGTGTAAACCAGCAGCATCGGGAACATTTAAGAACCTCGTGACGACTGCGAGTAGGAGCGACGTGCAGTCGACGAGGCCGGCTAAGGGGCGGATCATGAGGCCCGCGGCGCCCCGCCAGAGCCCCGCGGCCACGCCCCCCGCGACCGCGTACGCCCCGCCTCCCGCCAGCGCCCCCCGCAGCGGCTGCGTCACTACGCCGCTCACTCCCTCCACGACACCCTATACGCATAGTGCGATAAAACTTTTTTTTTTATAAAATAAGGGGACAGACGAGCAAACGGATCATCTGATGGAAAGCAACTACCGTCGCACATGGACACTTGCAACATCAAAAGAGCGCGTTGCCGGCCTTTTAAGAGGGAATACGCTCTCTTCTTGAAGGTTTTCAGGTCGTGTTGGTCCGGAAATACTACTGGTGACAGACGCACGGTGGAAGACTGTTTATTCTCTTCTTACTTCATCTTGTACAGGGTACAACCTGATTACCTGACTGAGTATGCTATCTTGCTCGGTCGGAAGATCTTCCGTTTCGGCCGCCACGCATATTGCCAAAAATTTGGAGGGGGATTAACATTTGGAGGTGGCACTCCCATCGTCCATTTAAATTAACAGCATTAGAGAGAAACAACAATACACGACGCACAAGTGCCTTAGGGCTTAGACACGCCTAGACAACTGTAACCACTGTTTAAGGTAGGTCAACGATAGGCGCGGTGAGCTTTTTTTTGCGGCGATCAATCTTCAACTACTCAATCATTGCACATTCTAACGATTTAAAATCAACATTACATAATATAAATTACAAAAATAAAGACGATTAATAAATACACAATGAAAATCAATACGTGCAAGTGTTAATCACAACTAATAAGACTCCATAACCCTGAATTGAATATACCGGCGTAAAAAGATAAACTGCTGCACTAACGGCCGTTCCCAATATTTGATCTATCTCTGGTTTTGCCCTACTAGAGATAGGAATAGCTCTCATTAGACATTAGAGACATATATTTTATGTCAATTCAATGTTAGCTGCGATAGGTCGTATGTCAAACCAGAGATAGATTGAATATTGGGAACGGCCGTAAGAGACGAACAATAAGTTACTTAACTGTAACTAAATAAAGATTTTACCTTAGCCTCACTAAGCATAATTGTCCGTCAGACTCTTCATTTTTACGTTAAACACCATTAAATGTCTCTGAGTACGACTGATAAATACACAATAAAATACATGCAAATGTTAGTCACAAATTCCATCACCGATGAAGCCTTAATATCACCTCTTTACGGCATCAAAGGAGCCCGAGGCGAAGTCCACTACTCCAGCGGTAGGGCGCGCGAAGAGCCCTACGGCGCCCATGCCGAGACCCTTAAAGAACCCTTCGACGCCATCATCCCTGGCGCCCTCTATCGGCTTAGTGAACACACCGGTCACGCCGTCTACTACACCCTGTTTGTGATTTTAAAAGTTTTATGAGCCGTATGACAATAGGCACTTGAGACAAGGCATTTAACTTGACACAATATAATAACGCTTACATCTCACGGCTAAGACAAAAGTTATGGCTGTTTTACAAGACACACAGTAGATAATGGTGATTGGTGACAGATAGCAGAGTCTTAATATTAGATCCATTAGAGTAATCTTCTTGGTACCCCTGGCGCCCGCTATCGGCTTAGAAAACACGCCCGTGAGACGTCACACCCTGTTTGTGGTTGATGAAGTTCGGACTGGATCGTCTAGCAAGACAACGCAAGTTACAAGGACGCTTTGTGTCGCACTTTACGCTCAGAACACAACTTTAAAATTTTTTTTTTTTTTTACTACTTTAAAGATTATAAATATAGATATAGGAGACACAGCGTCAGAAGTTCTAGTAATAGCGCTGCGCGTCTTTTGGGTACAAAGTATCCTCTCATATTTATACAATATGATGTATGTATAATGTATAAATAAGAAATTAAAACGGAATGGCACTCCGCGTACTCAAAATGGAAAAGTTTTAAAGGTTTAATTCTATATGCGAGTTTCTTACGCCGGTCCTTCTCGCCGGTTTATTTCCCGAACCGGTAGGCCTCATGTAGACGTTCATAACAATTGTTATTATTGTGTCAATTTTTAACGGATTTCGAATAAAAGATTTTTTATATGTAGAGATTAAGAACGTATGATACGTACCATAACGAGACCCTTTCCACTGCGCGCTAGACCTTCTTGTAAGTTGGCGGGCGGTTTGTTGATGTTGTCACGTCGCCGCCGCTGGTATTCCTGTAAACGTTTAAAAATACAATTAGAGGTAACAAGAATTAAGGAGTTTGTCATTAATCATTATTTTCTTCCATTCATTATTGACATGACGACATATGAAATGTTTTTGTAAATCATTCAATATAAAAATATATTAATTGAAATCATTAATTAGAGACGAGGTCACGAGTTGCTGCCGCCATACATTTCATTTATAATTTATGGTAGTAGTTAAACTTTGAAACAGACTAACCTCCTAACCTTTTCACCTTACCTTCACGCGACGGAGACCAACAAAAATTTAAATAAAATGCCACTTTATGACTTTTTGCTCTACGCTACTACAAAGGAGCGGCGCCATGGGTCGCTAGACCAAATATGTAGGAAGAAAATAAAATCTATAATCATAAAGTGGCATTTTATTCGAATTTTTGTCAGTCGCTGTAGCTAGCCGGAAATCGGAAAGTCACCTTAAGCTCGCAGCTGTAGTGCTAGTGCAGTCGCCTCGGTTTGCGGTCGCAAGCTGTATTAGCATATTTAGACCATACAAGATACTATGCCTACAATATTGTATACCTTGTCGAAGGAGAGCGCAGCCAGGCCGTGTCCCATGGCGCCGGTGATGCGCGACACGGCGCCCGCCGCCCCGCCCACCGTGTGCCCCACCAGCGAGCGCACGCCCAGCATCAGACCCTCCGCGAACTCGCCCGGACCTTGGATGGCGCCCTGACAACATAATAAACATAATATTATAATACTTGCTGACCTGGCAAACGTTGTTTTGCCATATAAATTATTTCTAGTATAAATATGAAAGGTAGATAAAAACATACTCAGGCATAATGAATGTATACCCGAGGAAATTGAATCCTAGGCAGTTGACAGACCTACGTCGTTTGGTCGGCTTATGTCAATTCAATGTTAGCTGTGATCGGTTGGATGATTTTGACTTAACACAACCAAATTACTTAGCTCCCCCATCTGCCTAGGAATCAACTTCTCTGATAGTACTATCATAGAAGTTGATTTCTAGGCAGATGGGGGACCTACGTAGTTTGGTCGCGTTACGTCAAACCCAGCCGACAGATCACAATTAACATTGAGTTGACATGATCCGACCAAATGACGTTGGTCCTTCAACTGCCTAAGAATCAATTTCCTCGATGGTACATACAAAATTTCATTCAAATCGGTTGAGCCGTTTTGGAGGAGTTCGCTCACCAACACTGTGACACGAGAATTCTATATATTAGAAAGGGAGGGAAAAGACCACATATTATATTGGTACCGTTCCGATCTACGCGGCAAGCGACCGCGACCGACAAAAAAGCAAATAAAATACCACTTTGTGAACTAGGCTATAGGTTTCACTTTCCTCTACGCCACTAAAAAGCATCGGGCGGCATGGGTCGCTAAACAAATGTCGGTAGAAAATGAAACTTATAGCCTAGGTCATAGTGGCTTTTTATTTGAATTTTCGTCGATCGCGGTCGCTTGCGGTAAAGATCGGAACGGTACCTCAAGCGACTCTACGCTTCAGGGAGCGACGCGACACTTCACCTTCCCTAGCACTGACGTTTTGTGTCGCGTAGTGCCGCTGCCGCGTAGTGCGGCTTAGTTCATACGATTTCATATAAAGAATATTTGAAAGTGACTAGTCGCGTCTCTCCGCTGCAACGTAGTGTTTTCACTGGCGCTGCGTTGCAAGGAAATTTTGAGAGCTAAAAGAATCGCTTCATTTGCCTGACCTCGCTAAGCGCAGCGATTCTATTGGATCTTAAAAACACATTCCAACGCAGCTCCGTTAAAAACACATTCTAAGTGCCACACTCAGAGACATTTAATGATAACTTAAAAATAAATGTTTGATGTGCTTTTTTTAATTAAAGATAACTTAAAAAGGACATAAAACTCAAAGGCAGACTTCAAGGTACTATTTTGCTCGGTCATTTTACGTATTTTTAATGTCTATGGTTAAAAAATCTTACCTGAATCGGCTCGTAGAACAGATCTTCGACGCCCTTCTTCAAGCCTATCACCAGGCCGTACGGGTTGCCGATCACGTCCAGGCCGAGAACCAACACGTACAGCTGCTTCAGAGCCTGGCCCGTGTAGTGGCTGCTCACTTGGCTGATCAGCTCCTTCTGTGATAAGAACTCGTACTTCCTCTCGTAGTATGACAGCCTGGAAGTAGAAGACGATTAAGTATGACCAGAGACCAGACATACCTGGCAGGGGTTCCCAATCTTTTTCAGCCTGCGGCGCAGTTGTACGTCATAATATTTTGTCACGGCGCCCTACTTTACCTAGCTATTAGAAAAAGATACATAAATAAAAACCTTTAATGACTATAGTTACGTTATGCAGGTAAATAATAATAAACATATTTTAAATGTACACTAGTGAAGAAAAACAAAAGGAAATGTATAAAAAGTAGCGACATAATATTGAAGTAAAATAATATAGTAACTAACTCATACATAATATTAGATTGACTAAGCCATGAAAATGTAAGAAACATAACAAGTAAAAATTTACCCGTATAACGTACGGGGGAACAAGTTAATAAAAAAAAAATCTCTACCTGCTTCACCTAATTAATATTATTTTATTTTTTTATATTTGTGGTTTTGGATAATGATGGAGGTTCGACTCACGGCGCCCCTCTTGCCTTTGCACGGCGCACAAGGGCGCCGCGACGCACAGTTTGGGAACCCCTGCTCTGACCATAGTGCCAACTATTCAGTTTTAATAATATGTTGGTATGACAGTCTGAAAGCAGAAGCTTCTATTAGGTACTACGAATAATAAAAACTAAGGAAACGTAACTCACATACTATTACCGTTTTAAATTTGGTTCCTTTCGAACTGTCATGTAACGTCAGCCTGATACCGCTCAAGGCCACCTAAATATTGCAAATGTATTGAAATTTGTACCTAAGGTATACATTTTTGACAAGTATTGTAGAGCATGTTTTTTGACGGAGTTACTTTTCCTTAGTTTTTATTATTCGTAGATTAGGTATAACCATCCATACTAATATTATAAATGCAAAAGTATGTCTGTCTGTCTGTTACCTCTTCACGCCCAAATCACTAAACCGATTTTGCTGAAAGGTATGGAGATCCTTTGTGTCCCGGGAAAAGTCATAGGATACTTTTCATCTCGGAAAAATTTACGGTTCTTGCGCGATAAACGAACGTTGACGCAACGGAGTTCCGGCGTCATCTAACGTGTTGTTTGGGACTGCAAAACGGTATTCTCATCAAGGGCCAACCCACACGTACCACAACCATTCACACAACACAAGAAACGTTGTTCAAATGTCACAACTTTAAGATCGTTTAGCAAAAATGAAAGGGAAAGACGCAATGTTCGATTTTTGATTTGCTTGCGGGACATGCTATTGGTAGATCAGTTATTAGACGGGTCGTTATTGGTAGGTCGCGATTCGACGGTGTCACGTTATTTCTCTCCGTTATCTCTCTCCAGTTTCGCCAAACGATCTTAAATTTCTATACGGCTATCCATACTAATTTTATGAATGCGTAAGTGTGTGTCTGTTACCTCTTCACGCCCCAACCGCTGATCTGACTTTCTCTGAAATTTGGTATGTAGATTGCTAGAGTCCCGGGAAAGAACATAGGATACTTTTTATCCCGGAAGAATGTACGGTTTTCGTGCGATAAATAAATTTCTGCGTATCGGAGTTGCGGGCGTAATCTAGTTTACTATAATGACATACCTAATTAAAAAAAACACTAACTTGAACACGACGTCGTTCATGTCGGTCAGCGTGACGCCTACACTCTGCAGCACGGTGCCGATGAACGACGGCAGCTGCGTCGCGCCGCCCAGCGAGACCGACACTACTGACTGACGCTACGTTACAGTGACACTCACTTGAACACGACGTCGTTCATGTCGGTCAGCGTGACGCCTATACTCTGCAGCACGGTGCCGATGAACGATGGCAGCTGCGTCGCGCCGCCCAGCGAGACCGACACTACTGACTGACGCTACGTTACAGTGACACTCACTTGAACACGACGTCGTTCATGTCGGTCAGCGTGACGCCTATACTCTGCAGCACGGTGCCGATGAACGACGGCAGCTGCGTCGCGCCGCCCAGCGAGACCGACACTACTGACTGACGCTACGTTACAGTGACACTCACTTGAACACAGCGTCGTTCATGTCGGTCAGCGTGACGCCTATACTCTGCAGCACGGTGCCGATGAACGACGGCAGCTGCGTCGCGCCGCCCAGCGAGACCGACACTACTGACTGACGCTACGTTACAGTGACACTCACTTGAACACGACGTCGTTCATGTCGGTCAGCGTGACGCCTATACTCTGCAGCACGGTGCCAATGAACGACGGCAGCTGCGTCGCGCCGCCCAGCGAGAATGACACGTGCACCTGATAAGCAAAAGATAAGTTAACTGCGTATACAGTACGATGATACGTCACCCGGTAGGTTAGTATAATAATTATAATATCTATGGACGCTTCACAATTCACACCACGTCAGTCTGGCCCCGTGGTAAGTACATGAAGGACTTGTGTTACAGGTACCAGACAACGGAAATATATTTAATACTTTTATACTATACATATATTTAAGATTTTTATTATATTATACACATATTTAATACACACCCATGACCCAGGAACTTTGAAAACTTTTTGTTCCGTCGGCGGGATTCGAACCCGCGACCCCCGGCTTGAGCTACCAACAGCCCACCAATTGAGCCACAGAGGCCGTCACTTATGATATTCAATTATGATATTAGAATGTATCAATTGAAAATTAGATCAGTATTTTATTCGTTACAGTGAAACAGAAATACGAGAAATGAGCCCAAAGCTGAGAGGTGAAGGTAATGAGCAGTATATTATCATTTTTTACGTATAATATAAATTTTTGTTACAATCTTATAAAATTGTATAATTTTGGGTTACAATACAACCAGTACAACAGCATAATATTTCCAAGTTACCTTTAGCGGCGACAAATGTAGGTCATCGTAGAAGTTTTTAAGATCGGACGCTGCGCCAATGGCCGCGAGCGCCTCCAGTGGTTGCCCGGCCTTCTCCAAATCTTGTTGAAACGCGTCTAGCTGCAAAATTAACATTAGATGTATCGTCATCGTAAAAATAAGGCATCTACATTCTATAATTTTTGCCAATGATTGCCCAAAAGCTAACGTTTTCACTCTCGCTCCATGAAACGCGGCATATTTGCGTACGCATTATTCATTTAAAATTAAGTCTGTATATTGACAAGTCATAATGTGCCCTTCATTGCTAGGATGTTACCATAAACGGGACAAAACCGGCGTGAAACAGCGCTTGCGCTGTTGTTTCGCCGAGTGAGTGAGTTTACCGGAGGCCCAATCCCCTACCCTATTCCCTTCCCTACCCTCCCCTATTCCCTTCCCTTCCCATCCCTACCCTCCCCTATTACCCTATTCCCTCTTAAAAGGCCGGCAACGCACTTGCAGCTCTTCTGATGCTGCGAGTGTCCATGGGCGACGGAAGTTGCTTTCCATCAGGTGACCCGTTTGCTCGCTTGCCCCCTTATTTCATAAAATAAAAAAAAAACATTTTTGTAATATTAACTGTTCTCTAAATAGCCGTAAATGTTGCAATCGTGTAGCCATTGTGCGGTTGCGTAATTTGTTGCTTATATGACTTTAGACGTTTCTGCACAGTCATCGCAACAGGGCGTTGCGCTGAAATGTACAGTGCGGGAACCGTAATTTTTTCGTGGGAAAAACTATCCTATATGTTTCTCGGGCCCCAATAATATTCATGCAACAGATAAACAGACAGACACACGTTTGTAATATCAATATTGATCATCGTAAGAACTGGGCATAAACGTTTTTATTTTCTAACTAGACGTTCCGCGCGGCTTCCCCCGCGTAAATTAGATATTTCACAGACAAATCATTCTACAAAAAATAGCCTATGATCCTTCACGTAGTCTACTTCTTATCTGACCCAAATTACAGACAAGAACTCTAGTAGTTCGTGAGATAAGCCCTTTCAAATAATTTCCCCCGTTTTTTCCACATTTTCTTCTATTTCTTCGCTCCTATTAGTCTTAGCGTGGTAAAATATAGCCTATAGCCTTCCTCGATAAATGGGCTATCTAACACTGAAAGAATTTTTCAAATCGGACCAGTAGTTCCTGAGATTAGCGCGTTCAAACAAACAAACAAACTAACAAACTCTTCCGCTTTATAATATTAAGTATAGATATATAAAATTCTCGTGTCACAGTGTTTGTGCGCGAACTCCTCCAAAACGGCTCAATCGATTTTAATGAAATTTTGTATGTACAATTCGTTAGGCCTGAAAATAGATTTTTATCTACTTTTTATATTGATATACAACAAAAAATTTATATGGCAAAACAACGTTTCCCGGGTCAGCTAGTATTTATATAATATGGAAAACTTACAGCTAAGTAATGTCAGTGGCAGTTTTACATGTAATTATCAGAAAGCCTGCCTTTATGCCAAGATATCGCTATACTAACCGCCTCCTGCTCAGTGAGTTGTTTCTGGGGGAACATGCCGAGGATCGCGTTGATGAAGCCCATGTCGACCTTCACGTGGAACTCCTGGACTAGCAGCTTGTAGTACTTGTACTGGCGGACCTTGCTGTGCTCCATTATACGCTCGACTATAGACAACTCGATGAACGGCTTTATGCCTGAAATGTGCAGTTATGGTATAAAATATAATACAGTGCTTAACCTTAATTAAATAACATCCGCGTATCATCATATGTAATTATGTAATTATGTAATTTATAAAACAATAAATATATATTTATTTATTATATGTATATATTATAATCTATTCTATTATAAAAAATAAAAAAATAAAAAAAGTCCATGGCGTGATGGACTACAATTAATTAAAATTATAGGTCTACCAGAATCTGATGGCAATTTTTGACAGCAGATTTTCATAAAATATCCTTGATCATTGGATAAATTTTTATATTTGCATATTTAACACACAGAATCAGCCGCTATAAGAAAAAAAAAGGATCAAAATGTTTTATTCCAATTACCCCGGTATTGCTAGAGTCAATTTATTTTCTCACTTTTTGCCATCAGATTCTGGTAGACCTATAATAATATTATTTCAATTATCCTTGGTGCGAAAAATCTAAATAATAAAATAACAAAAAAAGGATATGGGCGAACAGCCCATAGACGGCCCCAATTTTATAAAAAAAAAAAAAATAATAACATCCGCGCACATGAAACTCAACAAACCAAGGTTTCGCATAGGGGATAAAACACAATAACATGTTATGACAATAAATACTTTTCCCTTTACTAATAAAAATATTTACACATTGAATAACTATTTAAGTTGGCTTCTAGACGATCAATTTTATTGTGCAATATCATTGAAGAATATTATTGAACAATTTATTTGACAATAAGATTGAAAGGCGGGCGCGTTCAATATCAACTCTAGACGGTCAATAATATTGCACAATAAAATTGATCGACTAGGGGACCCTTAAGGTATGATTGTCTTTTTTTGGCATATTGGAAATGCCAATATATTATGACATACATAAACAGGCAGACATTGCATATTTACACGCTGGGTATTTTTTTTTTTCAATAAAGTTTATAAATATGACTTATGGTCAATTCAGACCGCAACGTGACGTGTATTATTGTGCGTGCGTAGAATCGCGTGAGACGTCTTGCAAATCTGTCAAATCCATACAAATTTAGAAATGCATTTACGCGTCGCGTTGCGGTCTAAATTAACCCTTATGCATATGTGTGTGTGTCTGTGTGTGCACGCACCGCTTGGGTCGGCTGCGGCGAGCGAGCGCGGCGGCGGCACGGGCGCGAGCACCACGGGGAAGGTAGGCAGTGGCAGTTGCTGGTCTATCTGTAGTCTATGTAAGCGCGCGTGGATGCGACGCGAGTGGGCGGTGAGGCCGAGCGACGCCCACAGCCCCGCCTCCGCGGTACGCCGCAGTAGACGACCGGACGGACGCAGGATGCGCATCTCGTCGAAGTTCACCTGATTTATAGAATGAATATAATATGAACATATTATGTAAAAGTGCCAAATGAAGCGATATCAAAATATTTAACTATCGTGTAATCTAGTAATTGAAGACGTGAGTGAAAGAACCACATAATTAACATTTTGTAACATACGGACAATTAATAATTTTTACCTGGTAATTTGGACAAACCTTGTAACTTATCTACTTTATACCCTGGTTAATATATCTGGCTACACATAAAATCCACAGTTTTTTATTAATTTCAAATCATTTTTCCGGGCCTTGCATGCAAAATTACGGCAATTTTTTTACTGTTACTTATTTGGTTCTTCCACCCACGTCTTCAATCATTATGTAACTAGCTAGTTACCTCTGTTTTGTCAGTGAGTGCGACGACGGGCGAAACTTCCTCCTTCACCATTTTTTCAGTGATATACTTTTGGTACGCCTCCTCAAGTTCCAAACGTTTTGCTCCATCTATCTTTTTGTATCGACGACTACCCATTTTACACTGCTCCCATATAATTCCAGAGCTAAAATAAAATACATTTTGTTATAGTGCCGTATGTAAAAAGATATATAATCGAAGTCTTTGGTTTTAAGATTATTATTTGGTCCCCGTTGTTGCCTTCATATTCATTAATACAAAGAATGAAAGAAGATATTATATGAAATGTTTAACGATTAACTTACAGAGGCGTTAGACGCTGGTTTCGCTAGCTGGCTACGAGACAGTCGTTACTCGGGCCTCTTTATAAATCCCCATAATGTCGAATCATAATTTTACTTACAAAATACGTAACAATAGTTTTGAAAACTATTATTTTTGCCAATATGTTGCACAATAATCTCATACACTATGCAGCACTCACCTGGATATCGACATGTACAGTATCTCCTGGTGCTGGACGTCGTCGACGAGGGACAGGCCGAGGCCGTGCATGGCGAGCACGAGCTCCGTGTCGACGCACTCCGCCTCGCCCACCGTGTGCGCGCCGCTCGCCAGCAGGGCGTCCTCGGTCAGCAACAACACGCGCTGTAAGCCGTCCAGGAACGACACCCACCACACGTGCACTTGCTGCGATATCCTGAAGTATTTCATCACATAAGTAGATGTTCTAAAATCTAAGCCATACACAGAAAAGCTAGCGCTCACTTAGGACACAGACTATTGCTATATAAAATATTTCCTTAGTTGTGCCTTTTTTACTATTTTGAAGGGTTTATTTTTGTTTTTGCTTTTCCGTACTGGATAGGTTTACAATAATTGTGTACACTGACATTTTAGCTATTTGTGAAAACTTTTAAATGGTTTGTAGTTACAATCAAAATAGTTAATTTGTGATAATAGCTTTAAGTCTTACGAAAAAATAAAAATTTATTCAAACAGCATTTCAGTCTGATAATAATAAGTTGAAAAGTCGTATAACTTACACAAATTCCCCCATGCCGTCTTTGCGTAGATCGTTTTCATACTCCTTTTTCTTGTGGCCCTCCATAATAAGAATTCGTGGCCCCGCGGGGTTGTCCCACGTGAACAACATGCGATTCATCGGTGCTAAATTCCTGTAAACATATATAAATATTACAGAACTAATAAAAATCTATCGGACTGTTGAATGAGACTTGAAACAAATAAAAAAATACATTAAACTATACCTTTACAAAGGGTTTAAGATAGATGGCGTATGATTTCTTTTATGGACATATAATTTTAAGCAATTTTCATTCTGCCATATTATATTTCGTTTATTTTTTTGGTTGCGGTTGACATATTTATTATTATTGTTTAAATAAAGAAAGAAAAATATAATGTCATACTTGACATTGACGTTCTCCTTCTCGTATAACGTGATCGTATGCGGCGTGCAGTTGACGATGAGCGCGGGGGCGTGGCCGGGGCGGTACTGCCGCACGGTGACATAAGTCCCGCCTTCGCTGAGCTGCGTCTCAACGTGTAAGCCACCGTACTGTCGAAGGTAATATAATATACTGGATTTTTTAAACAGTATCCTAGCTTCTGGCTTACAAATAACTAGAAAGCGAATTGATGCCTTATCACCTCAGTTATCTTTTATGCCCAGTAGCGTTGTGATCAAAATGGCAAAGTACTATCTTGGTTGTTGGAAAAAAACATAGTACAAATTGAATGAACAAATATTTGTTAGAGTAGTGTACTGATCAAGATGCACGGCGCCACAGACTTTAGAAATCAGAGATATTATGTTATGGGGGCGTGGCTCTTCGCAACATGTTGTTACGCCTCAGACGCCATACACTAGCACTCACCTGGTTGTTCAGCTTGAGGCAGACGCTGTGCTGCTCGGTGTAGAGGAAGGGCGCGGCGTGCTCGGTGGAGCCGGCGACGCGCAGCAGCAGCAGCTTGTCCTCCTTCTCTACCACCGGCCACAGGGGAGCGCTCGTGTTCTGTTCCACCTATGGCACAGAAGATGTCATGCATTTATGACAATTTTACTTTTTTTTTAATAAATGATATTTATTGTTGTGATTAATAATCTAAAACTAATGTTTATATGTAAATAAAGAAGATAAATACAATTTAAACATGTGAAAGAAGCAACAGTGAAAGGGGGCTCTCTATGACATCATTATTATACTCAGCCATACATTTTGCTAGCCAGAATGGTTTTGAGAAAAATACAGAAATGTATGCATATTTGAAGTCACGTAAACTTAACTAGTTTTTCTTTCATAATTAACTTCACATTTAATTGATAAAAATACACCCTATTACGTATTAAGATCCCAAACGTTTATAGGAAAACATGGAGTTCTTAAAGTTTTGTGTGACTGCTCTTACCTCTCTCCACGGGTCGGCAGAGCGATGCAGTTCCTGGTACTGGATCGCGAACGGACACTCGTTGATGATGAGGAAGAAGGGCGTGAATATCACCATCTTGGTCAAGCTGTTGAACGTCAGCTGATTCGTCACTGCCACCTAAAACGGGAGTGAAAATGTTAAAAACAAAAAATGTTATAGTGCATCACTTTAGCACACAAAAACTGAAATGATCTTCTGTCTCGCTCGTCAAACAATTGTTCTATCGCATTATAGTCGCTTTTTATAGGTTCGAGGCGTCGGTGTCAAAATAACTACTTTTAAACATGCCAAACCTAATAGCCCGTTTTCACGTTGGACCATGATAGACTTCTGGCCCCATGACTGCAAAGGGTTTATAGCATACATAATCGACATCAATCTTTACACCCAAAGCACCAAGTGGGCCAAAGACGCAATAGATATGTGTTAGTTACCTGGTAAGTCCTGCCCTCGTTTCTGCAAGTCACCACTCCAGAACTTCCGGGCACGTCCAGGGAGAACTTGTCCGACCATTCTCCAAACTCCACACGAATTGCCGCCTTCTTCTTACCAAAGAAGTTTTTGGCTCGGAACGAAAACAGTATGGGATCCTTATAGTCTTTCGGGTGGAATATCACGTTGCTGGACTCGTCTACATTCTGAAATGTTTTTGTTATGCTACAATATATTTTCATACAATATATTTGTATTTATTTACCATGGAACCCTGCATAAACGAAGCAGCATCTTAGAAATATAAAGCATCAATGGTGAGACATGTTTCATTCCATGCTAATAATCATGCAATTTACAGCAATTTAACGGGTACATTCGCAGGACGTTTAAACAGTGCAAGGGATAGTGGTATTTAAACCCATCCATTTTAAGACTAAATTAGCACTCGATTGCGTGAACAGTCAAACCCCCAGTCATAATACATCAACGTTGCACTCACCATGTCGCTCAAACATGGAGTGTGACGTCTAAAAAATTTACTGCAACGAAATTCTTTTATCTGCAAACGCATATACATATTCTGGGCTTTAATATATACGCAATAAGGACTACGAAAATATTCAATACATTATAATACATGGTATTCATGAACATGAAAACATGCAGCAGATAATAATATTAAAGCATCTAAGAATCTAAAGCCCTCTTATTAAAACATTTACGCAGCGGATAACTTACAAAAGGTATATGCAACACTTTGGAAAAGTCACTTGACAGACAAGGATAGCAAATATGTAAAAGTTATACGCATAGTAAGTATTATATTTTTAAAAGGGCCTAATTTAAATAAAATAAATAAATCCTAGATTCTTATACACTTAAAACTAATATTAGAAACCAAAAAAAATAAGGAGCCAAACAAAAATTTTGTTAAATTTTGCAAAGCCGATCAGTATTCAGTGCAACTGATATGCGGGCAGGCAAACCAAAAATAAGGCGATACGTCGGTAGTGCGCGGTACCTTATTTGGTGTGCTGGATTCTTTTTCTTGTTTCTTTGATTTCTGCAACCACGGAATGCACAATGACGGATCGTCAAACATTTTGAATGTTACGAATCATATATACAAGATTCAAGTCAAATTTATGTTCTCAGATTTATGCTATAGTTAATATGTAGTTGGAGTTCAGGAACGTTTCAATGTGCATACATATAGTACTAGTTTCATTTTCTAACGTGACTAAGTCATGACTCATGATAGATGCATTACATACAATATGGAAGTAATTTTTAAAATTTTTAGGCTTGCAGTTTTCGGTAGAATTGTTGATGCAACAATCGATAGTTGGAAAACGGATGACAGACAAATTCGGCCATTGACCAAGTTAAATCTATCCTTTCACTTGTGCACAGATATAGCTATTTCGTTTTCTCATGCACGTTATAACGTAAGACAGACAAGTATAACAACAATGGCCGAATTTCCCCTTCTTTCACACTTACCCGGTAACAAAGCGTGAAGCCTGTTTTATTGAGCATCCAGAAGGGACAGTAGAGCGACAGCAGCTGCGTGCCGTCGACAGCAGCGCTGTGCATGCCCAGCTCTAGAGTCATCAGTGCGGGACTGTCGTGCGACTCGAACGACCACACAGACAGTTCCGTGTCCTCGGTTGGTAACGCCTTGGTGCACACCCAACACTTGTCCAGGTAGTTCTCGATCTGCAACACGTTTTAAACCTTAGACATAGTTACAAGTACGGTGTCTATTACTTTTGCTTCTTTGTCTACGTTTAGATTAGAATCTAAACAAACTTATGAAACATGCGACATGATGCAGATGATTTTTTAAGATTAAGTAGGCGGAGTCTATAAAGTCATCACTATCCTGTCTATATACGATAATGTTATGCGTTTTAATTACAACAAATTTCGCCAAATGTCACGCTGCTAACTATTTTCTGATTGGCCGATTGTGTTGCGGCCACGCAGCTATTGGTGTGTTGCTGATGTATATGTAGTATGACGTCACTGACCATGAGGACGACGGTGGCGTGGTGCGGGGAGAGGTGCGGCAGGGGCAGCATCTCGCCGGGCTGCAGGGTCTGCGTGCGCTGCTGGTTCAGCTGGGAGACCCGCACGGGTACGGGCAGGCAGTTCTGTAGACGGACCGCCGGCCGCAACACCACATCGTAGCACGACGACGCGAAAGTGTGACGCGTCGAGTTCTCGAAGAACACCTGCTCCATGCTGCCCACCGCCTGAAACAGAAGATATTTGCATCCTGTTCTAATATTGTTCACCTCCGCCATCCTGCCCATCGCCCGAGTGAGAAGATATTTGGATTCATGCATTCCGTTATAACAGCGTTAGCCAAATAGCGGTTACAGAGAAAGAGCAAAATATAAAATGCATCATACTTAAAGCCAAATTTACATTAGGAGTAGTGTAATTCATTTTGGGATAAGTTTCATGAAAATAATTGCAGCGTTGAAACTACGTTCATTATAATAATAGTTTAACTTTGTGTCATGCGCATATTATTTTTTTTGTAAAACTAATGTCAGGCAGCTTCTTTCACAATGAAAACGCGAAGAAACTAGTCTCGCAAAACTTAAAAGCATTAGCATCGCAAAATAAAGCTTTGATGTTGACAGAGCCATGTCGTTGACTGTTGATTTCGCGACACTATTAGTTCAATGAAAGTAGTTTTATAATAATAATAATATCTATGGACGCTTCACACCACGTCAGTCTGGCCCCGTGCTAAGTACCTGAAGGACTTGTGTTACAGGTACCAGACAACGGACACATATTTAATACTTTTATACTATACATATATTTAAGATTTTTATTATATCATATACATATTTAATACACACATCCAGACCCGGGAACATTGAAAACTTTTTTGTTCCGTCGGCGGGATTCGAACCCGCGACCCCCGGCTTGAACTGCCACACACTCAACCAATTGAGCCACAGAGGTCGTCAGTTTAAAACGTGCTACAACTACTTTTATGAAACTTATTGCAACAGTATGCTTACTATGCATAACCCTAGTTTCCTAATCTAAATTCAGCTTCAAACAAGTAGTCAAGTCAAATTACAAACCTTCAAATAGAATTTCTCTCCGCTCTTTTTATCTTTGGAGTCACACTGTAGGAGCTTGCTCAGTTTCACCTCCTGTTGCAATTCTTTCCAGATAAATGGTTGAACTGACACCGTAAAACCTGAAAATTGAAAATATATGTAATCCATATACTAATATTATAAATGCGAAAGTCTGTTCGTCTATCTATCTGTCTGATACCTCTTCACCTCTTCATGTTCTACCCACCAACAAATGAAATAGTTATACAATGAATCAGTCGTGTGTTTTGTCTTTGTCTTTTAATGCGGGCAGAAACCCCATTTTGTTATTTATTGACTCCTGGTTTACCTAGTTCCAATATAGTAACGAAATGTAAAAAAAATATGAGATATAAAGCACAATATTTAAAATGGATTAAATCATAAACATTTTAATAAAACACAATAGTTTCGCTATAATTAATTCACAACCTCACCTCCGATAAAAATCTTTGTCATCGAAATATAAGTATTAACAAGGAAAACATACATTTTATTTTAATAAATTATTAAGAATCTATATTAAAATGGACTGAACCGAACAATTTTTTTTCTTAATATTTATTTCGAAAGATATTAAAAAACACATGAAAAATAGAGAAGATCCGCCCCTAGAAACTACAATTTTATGCTAAGCTAAAATGAATCTTATTGCGATGCGTACACGCTTGGTCTTTGGTTGTGTGCAAGGTTATCGTTTTGGATTGAGATAAGTGCTCGCCTATTGAATTTCACAAGGCTTCAGAAATTCAATAGGCGAATATTATAGCGTATCCATTGTGTAAATATATTATTGGATTTGAACATAGATTTTAGATTCTGAAAGTTAAACCGCATTAGGCGTAACCATAATGCAGGAGAGAGAAGCGACACGTCACGGCCAAATATTACTGAGCAGCGGCGCTACGTGACACAAAACAGTTCTATGGAACGTGAACTGTCGCGTCGCCCCGTTGCAGCGTAGTATCTCTGAAGCAGCTTAACTTCATTGCCACACGGCATTCTGTAGTATACTGACACAACTTCTAGAATCTAGGAACTTCTACATACCTTCTACGGAGAAGAATATCTCTGCGGTGGGCGTGTGCACCGCCTGCAGCGGCAGCCGCAGCGTGCCGCCCGGCTTCACGTCACCGAGCAGCTTCACTTCATTGCCGCTCGGCGTCATGTAGTATACGGATACGTTAACGGACAGCGTGTTCGTCACCTGTAATTAGGAGTAAGGATAAGCTACTCAGAACATTTTCATAAACGATAAATTGATAAATTGGTCACCCAATAATCTGCGTTTATTTGCCGACAAGTGAAGAATTCTTTTAAAAAAGGAAAATTAGAAAATAACTAGTACAGGAGTCTAAAAGACTTAAAATTTTTACATTAGATTGGCTAGCATGCGACCCTCAACGGTCTTTTATGTTGCGGGGAAATTATGGACGTCATGTCATTATTAAACGCAGGCCATTCTTAGGAGCTTGCGCGCGGATTCCACAATAAACACAATAGATAATTCCTACTAATATATTTATTAGTAAGGGTCAAGTAAGACCGCAACGTGACACGTATGACCCTAAGGTGGTAAATATAGTAGTATACCTGAAGTATACTCCGTAAATACACATGCAGCGCAGCATCCTGCATCACGACGTCGGATATAAGTCCGCGCGCGTCCGCCGCGCCGCCGCCGCGTCGCAGCGCGAAGAACCGCTTGTCCGCACGCTCCACAGGTATTACGAGATCGTCCGTCTCCATCTGATGAAAATATTACAACACCGCTTTGTATTTAGGATTAGATTTCTAGTTGCCATCAGGCAATAGGCGTGTCCACACTAACCGAGCTGCTTCGCGCGGCGAATGCCTCGCGAAGCTGCTCGCTCTGTGTGGACGCCTAATCGTGCAAATGTATATATTTATACTAGCGGAAACTTGTAATTGGCATATCGCTGTGTAACATGTAACCTACTGTAGTCTTAGATTAATGCTGTAAGTTTTCCAAATAAAATAAAATATGAGTCATCGTTGGCCTAAATAAATTTCATAATTTGGATATTTCCAAGGTATGAAATTTAACAACCTTACTAGTAGATAAAAATATAAACTGGTGTTATTAGAGCGTTGATATAAAAAAACGATTTTAGTTATTGCGCCATTTTCCTGTGACAACAAGTCAAAACGTATCAGACAAAAACAAGAAAATAAGTTATTTCAAAATTTTAATCGCCCAAATATCGATTATTAGACAGAATTTAACATGGAATGGATTACGCGAAACATTAAACGCTTATGCCAAAACAAAATTACGAATCCTAGTTTTCTTCAGAAAGAATATAAATTGCCTATACTGTACTCGGCAAAACATGGCGCTAGCGGTCATTGACTCTCAAAAACTTGTCATTTTCTATATAAACCGCGATTGACAATGAATTGTCAGATGTTGTCAATCACGGCTTTGTATAGAAAATGACAAGTTTTTTGACAGGGAGTCAATGACCGCCATGTTTCGCCGAGTACAGTATAGTTATCAAATTACCTTAACATTCAATTTCAGCGGTGGCGGAGGTTCGTTGAGTTTCATCAATTTCTTTGCGCCATGTTTCAATTGCAGAGGGACACAAGCGCCCGGCCCCAAAACTACTTCCCTATGGAGACAAAATGTTCACAGTCATAGGGCACGTCAAAAATCGTGTATTTGCTATTGGTCGCTTTCGTGCAAGTGCAAAAAAAATATTTCTATCCCAACCTAAGCGAAATGGCGACATAGTCGTGCGCCACTAAGAATAAGTGGTGACTGTTCAATAGACTAACTGATGGAAAGCGATGGCTGCCGCCCATTGACACAACACCAGAGTAACAACTTCTCAAGTTTTGCAAGTTAAGACGAGATCCTTGTATTCCTTCAATGTACACAATGTAAACCTATGTTGTCATAGGCATTTCACGACAATTTTTAGTGATACCGTGGTATAGAACCGGTCATGTCAGCACTTACGCGGTACTACATACAATTACTCGACATAAAAAAATATTTTAAATGCAATTATACAGGGGATCACAAAACTAAGTGATAATACTTTAGTTACTCGCTGCTTGATACAGACACATATTCTGACGGAGTGTACTCTTCAGTGGGTTATGAAACCTAGTCCACAAGTTAGAGCCTGTCCACACGGCGCGTTGCGTCAGCGTTGCGTCGACGCAGCGCTGCCATTGCGTTGTTTTACATACAAATAACCAAGGTGTTCACACGGCGCGCTGCGTCGTGGCAACGCACACATGACGGACAGCAGCCTCTGAGACGAAGCGGGAGGGGGTGTTGACGTTAAGACTGCTTCGTAATAACGCTGCGACGGCGCAGCGCCCGTGTGGCCGGCTATGCGTCAAACGGCAGCGCTGCGTCGACGCAACGCTGACGCAACGCCCGTGTGGACTGACTCTTACTCACAGGTATTCCGAAGAGGTGTACTCTTCAGTGGGGAAGACGGAGAAATCCTTGTTGTTTTCCAACATCAGCTTGGCCGTCATTCCGGTACAATTGTGCAGGACGTACGGTGCACCAACATACTTCTTTTCGGTGGTCTGAAAATATTATTATCCATATCCATACTAATATTATAAATGCGAAAGTGTGTCCGTCTGTCTGTCTGTTCTATTCACGCCCCAACCGCTGGACCGATTTTGTTGAAATTTAGCATGGTATCTCCATGCCAAATTTCATGCTTTGGATCCCTGGAAAGGACAATAAACGAATTTTGGCTCAATGGAGTTGCGGGCGCCATCTAGTTATTTATGAAAAATATGAAGATTAATTTTGTCGCCGTAGATAAAACTTTCACCAGTAATAATTTACAATATACACGATTTCGTATCATCTCTAGATGATATGTAAACGCTAAAAAAACATAATATAATGTAGTGTGTCTCCAATATTTTAGAACGTCTTGTCTTTTTAAAGTTTAGGGCGCGGCCCCAATATTGCGTTGCGGAGTCGCATCGCAAAATTTCTACGACGCCGCTAAACGCATCGTGGAATTTCCGATGCGACAACGTATTGTACAGAGTGCTATTTCGATGAAATTTTTGCGTTGCGACATCGCATGGCATTTTTGTGCGATGCGACGCCGCATCGGGCTGACCCTAAACCCTTTTTGTATTGGCTGCAGTGGGGTAATCTGGATATAATATTATGATAATGAAAAATATTTTAACTTACGTCTTCAATCTTCAATTTTGACGCAGACGCGTCTGTCACAGCCGCCGCAGCCGCGAAGGAGTTACCCAGTTGTGTTAGCACCTGTTATAACGTAAAATACGTGTAAAATTTCAAAATATTGCAATTTCTTTCTTTTTATTAGTCTTAATCTAATTTGTGAGTGAAATTGAAGTAATTAATTATTACTTAACTTTAATTCAGAAGTGTTAATGTCAAAATCTTTATTAATGTTAAGTAATTAGGACATTTTTATCAATAATATTCATTAATACCTGAGTGCGCCCGTTATAAACTTTAGCATATTATATACTCGTACAGGGTGCAATTAAACCAATCGGCCGAATTTTTTTAGGGCTTAGGTATTATTAGGAGAGTCCATTTAACCAAAAAATAGGGTGTTAATTTTTTTACAATAACATATTTTATCCCACTTAAAATCGTTGCAGAACGGTCACTTCGCGGCGGTGGGTAGAGCGGGGGTGACGCGGGGGGTGGCGCGGGAGGCCCGGCCGCGGCACGCGCCGGCGACGCATAGTATCCATTAATTGTGGTGTTTTTTAGGAAAACTTTCGGAAGCTATTTCTCAACATTTTAGTACTGGGTGATTATAAAAGAAAGAATACGTGCATTTTTATTTTTAACAAGGATCAATAATCGAAATTCAACCGGACGGCTTAATTGCACCCTGTATATTACATACTCACATCAATACCGCTTCTCGTAACAGTGAGCTCAAGCGGCTCACTGCTGGATATAGTCACGGTCTTGTTAGGTTGGCGCGTGACGATGTTCTGTATGTTGGCCGCCTCGTCCGTCGTGTCTATGGCCAGCTGACTGTCCGCGTTAGAACGCATCACCACCTAGACATTTTGAGGTTAGTTTTGAATATGTTTTGGCTAATTGGCTTTTTTTTTCTTTTTATAAGCACGCACGTACCTGCATACATACTTTACATACGCTCTGTATATCCTTCTCCGAAACGCCTCGGTGGTCCAGTGGTTTAGAGCGTGGCTCTTGACTCTGAGGTCGTGGGTTCGATTCCCGCGTTTGAGACATGTTATTTCCAAGTTTGGGTAGAACAATGCAAGCTGATCACCTGATTTTCTGACAAGTAAGATGATCCATGCGTTGGATGGGCATGCAAAAAATTCGGATCCTGATCTTTCGCCAGTCGTGTCGGTCCTCCGTCCCACTGGGTTATGAGAGTAAAGGAATAAAAAGTGCTCTTGTGTACTGCGCACACACTTGGGCACTATATAATTACTCATGCGTAACTGGCTTGACTTCAATGAAAACCGGCCACCGTCACCGAAACCGGTGTGGGAGTATTTGCTTTTATTATAAACTAGACGTTCCGCGCGGCTTCGCTCGCGTAAATTAGATATTTCACAGACAAATCAGTCTACAAAAAATAGCATATGATCCTTCACGTGGTCTACTTCTTATCTGACCCAAATAACAGAAAAATTGCTCTAGTAGTGCGTGAGATAAGCCCTTTCAAATAATTTCCCCCGTTTTTTCCACATTTTCTTCTATTTCTTCGCTCCTATTAGTCTTAGCGTGATAAAATATAGCCTATAGCCTTCCTCGGTAAATGGGCTATCTAACACTGAAAGAATTTTTCAAATCGGACCAGAAGTTCCTGAGATTAGCGCGTTCAAACAAACAAACAAACAAACTAACAAACTCTTCCGCTTTATAATATTAGTTATAAATATGCGCGAACGCACACAAGCAGGCACGCACGTATGGAATACACACATGTATTGAAGTACGTACAAACGTATAAAAACGCACGTACACGCAAGTGACCGTTGCGTGCCCGTCTCACCACTCACCTCCATCTTAAGTTCCCAGGGCACGTGTTTATACTGCAAATCTTTCAGTACTTCGATCGGCTCGACTAGCGGCTCCCACATCGCGCGCCCGATGTTGTAGTACGACACTTGCATAGCCCACGTCGACTCCATGTAGAACTGAAATATAACAATACCTTTAGCATTGCCACCGTAGAAAGGATTTCTACGGAGGAGTAGAAAAACTGAAAAACAATTGAGGAAATGTGACATTTCTGGTTCTTTTTGTCCCATTAATTTCCATATATATTTTTATTTTTATTTATTCCTCCCCCTAACATGATCAGGGCTGTTTTTTATCTTTTATTTATATCTTTTTCGTTTTCATCTTTTTCTTTTCTTTTTTATGTCATTTTTCTTTTACTACTTTCTTACATGGCTAATATATTGCATTGTCTTTTATTTCTTACACTATTCATATTCTCTATGTCTTTACAATATTCTTTTGTTTTCTTATTTTATATTCCTACATTTTATATGTCCATTATGTCAATACGTTATATATTTATTACACATATTGTAATTCGTCAGTCTCAATCAGATCTTGTTTTATAATTTTTTAAATATATCTAGTACAGGATGTCAGATAGCCTATGTAATATAATTTCTAATGTTTTAACTTCTACATTTCAAAGTTCCCATTATACAATAATTTCAGCAATAAAATATACAACTTTAATAAAAACCAATTCAATAATAATACAATCAAAATTCAATAAAATAAAATCCAAAAAAAAAATGTCAGAGAATAATACAAACGACAATTTCCATATTTTGCATTATTGTTGTGGCAATGTTAGCATAACCAGTAATCACAATCGAAATATCGGAAACGAAAACACTGTCAATGGTCTTGGGCTTAGGTTTGGTTTCATTTAATTTTGTTTTAATTTATTTATATTTTAATAAAGCATATCCGCATATTATTTAAAGTTTGAGCCATATCAGTACGGAAAATATTTGCCTAGCCTAAATCTGCAACCATCACAGTGTTCTGTGTGTGTTAATGATACTAAGAGTAGGCATTTAATATTTAAACAGGACATTATATAAACATAATAATATATTCAACATAACTCACTTCAGAGCTCCAGTCCTTGGCCTGTGCTTCTAGGGACGCCTGCATGACCAACACGGGTATAGTTTCGTTACCGATGTCGATTTCAAGAGCCAGTAGTATAGCTGGGGATGATAGCATGCACACTTCGCCAGCAGGTGGTGTCGGCACGGGAGTTTCTTCTGCATCAATCGCTTCTTGGGCTTCCTCTGTTGATGTAAGGATTAAGGTCCATTAACTTAATAAATAAAACTTAATTTTAAATTAAAACTTTACTTTAGGTCTCGAAACTTTTTTACTATGTAACAATGTAAATCTTTAGAAGAATAAGAAAATTGCAGCTAATAATAATACTATACTATTCATCTTCTAAGGAAATTTTAATAAATGTTAAATATTTACCCGTCTTTAAGAACCAGTAAGAGCTGGGTTTGAATGGCTGTATCTCCCAGAGATTGCTGTATATTATTGGTTTGTTCTCTTTCTCGGTATTGTCTTCTTCGCGACTTGTGACGGTTGCTAGAACGCGACTCAGCAGCGCTATCGTATCTATAAAAGTAACATTGTATGTATAAATAAATACATTAACACAGAATGTCGAATCGATTACATAGATTTTATAAGCACGTACTGAATTTTATCATCCAGCAGCTATTCTCTTGTAATATATTTCTTACAAGTAATTATACATTTCCCGAGGAAGAAATATTGCGTGATTTCCGAAATATAACCCAGTTTCCGATATACTGGCTAAAGATCTGACGTGCTATTAGTAAGACAGGTGTGACGTATAATTATTCCACCTAAGTCATATTATATGTCAATGAACTGGCCAGTATATTTCAGAACGAATCATTATAACATAACCTGTAATTATTCTCAAATAAAGATTTGCATACCTGGTGACACAGTGATCTTGATATCAGTGATAGCGATGTTAACGTGTATACCCGCGCCCGTCTGTTGCGAGACCGCTAGCGCAAGGTCAGCGGGCGCGAGCAGCGTGCGCGGCGCCAATTTTCAAAATAAAATAAGTAAATAAAATAAAATAAAAAATCTACCTGGTGACACAGTGATCTTGATATCTGTGATTGCGATATCAACGTGCATGCCTTCGCCGGTCTGTTGCGATACCACTAGCGCGAGGTCAGCGGGCGCGAGCAGCGTGCGCGGCGCCGCGCGCGTGCGTACCAACATCTGTAGCCCGGAGACCCCGCCGTCCATCACTAGACGCTCCTCCGTGCGACGCATTTTTAGACGCATCTCCATCTGAGAATTATGTAATTTTTCATATTGATTATGTTAATAGTCAGGTTTTACTTTCCGTTTTTGTGACAGAACTTAAAATTGTTAACAATTTAATTAAGATTGAAAATATATATTTTTAAACAAAACTGTGTCGAAACTGCTCTAGCAGTTTGCAGACATGCCTTTCGTATACTTACTTGTAAATATATTTACAGTTATACTGTTTAGTGCTTAAACTTCTAACTAATAAAATATTTTTACATTATACAACGATCTGGGCACTTTCCAACAAACAAGTTGGAATTAAGCCTTCACCCAATTGCGATGTGTGCGAGAAGCCCGAAGACCTGTATCATGTTTTGCTGGAGTGTGGTCGGACTGCAGAACTAAGATCAAGGCTCTTAGGAGACTTTGGTTGCCTGCACAATGGACGGATCAACAGTGTCCTTTCGGAGCCGTTGTCCCCAGAGGCAATAAAATTGTATAGTTATTTGGATCTGTCCCTTGTGTAGGGGACACTGTGTTCCCCTATGAGGCTGACATTAACACCGAGTGTTAAAAGCCTCTATAAAAATGTAGATTAAAAAAAAAATATACAACGAATGTATACAAGGTTGTCTTTGTATTCTATATTGGAAAAACCACATGACAGGAAAAGACAGAGCATATTGAATAGTTTTATGCTTCGTTAATATCTTTATTAGTAATAGGGTAGATAATAGGGTAAATAACTTAAATTAAGGTAGAGCTAATTTTAAAGTAAACTACTTTTTGTGAAGAGTACTCACATTAAGTACTAGAGCGTCACAGTCCTTGTGGTCGAGCGACTCGACCAGAATAATGTCTGGCTGCTCTATCTTGATGTTGATAGTCATCATTGATACCTTCTGTGGCTGATCCATGGCAGACGGGGCAGATGCAATAGATACTTTCTTTTTCTGCAATAAAAATATTTTAGCTTTACTCCCACCCTTGTTTCTATATAGATAAGTTTCGGCTTGCATTAGATCTTTACAAGTGAAAACATCAGATAAGTAAATACTTACGCGTTTTGGATTGATCATAGAGTTATCTAAGTAAAACGTGGAATGTTACAATGCGTTTATGTAAGATCTTGCTATGTAAGTAAGTACGTATGATGCATATATTTGAAGGAAACCAGGTCAAGAACTTACAGCCGCTGTATCCAGTGATTTCTCGATAGGTTTAATGACTTTAACGTCGTCTCTTTCATCACTTTCCTCATTTTGTGGGTCTGCAGCTAGACCTGTCGTCGCGAACTCCGCTATCTTGTTCAGGAAATCCATGGCGAGGATCAAATTGAAACTGAATATTCTCATGTCAACTGCAATAAAAAAATAGATTTGGACGTGTAGGTATTGTATGATTGTGTTGAACGATGCAATGCGATAGGCATACAGACAGATGGACAGACCCACTTTCGCATTCATAATATTAGTTTGGATATTCGGGATTGACCCAAAGCAATACTTTACACACTAGAGGTACAATTGCAGGAATTTACCCTAAATAGCATTTCATAAATCTCGTTTTCCCTAAATAGCACTTCGTGCGCGAGCTAAATAGCCTAGTATTAAAATAATGTGTCGATCTTAAAAATCTCTGCTTGACGTTGATGCAAGATAGCGTTGTCGTCAACATAGAGATAAAGCACGCATCGGGGTATACTTACTGAACGTATCTGAGTTTTTCATAGTGTAGGTGATGTCTATCATACTCCTCACTTTATCCATAGACGATTCCATTAGAGATAAATCTGATTTCGAATCATTTTGCTCGCGTCGTCTCTCCAAATATCTGAAAATAAGCGTTAATTCATCAACATCATCACATAAAACAAACTCAATGATGCTTGTTTAAACTCAAAATATATACCGCACATCCCACTTTACGTTATTAGCACGCACCATAACGGCTATATGCATAGAGCCGCTGACCAACCTCTTAATTATACAGTTGGTCATCGGCTTTTTATCGTCTACATTTTAAAGTAGCGTTTAAAAAGGCTATGCGTGTTTTACAAATCGCAGAGCATAATGCGACTTAATGCCGCACGAAGCCGATATGTTCTAAAGTTTAATTGGAACAAGAATTTGTTTCAATGTTTTGTTTGAAACGAGTGCTTGGTGGTGCGAAACGTTGCTGCAGTTGAAACATTCAATGTTGAGCATTACGCCGCATAACGTGCTTTAGTGCTGCTAATGGAAAACACGCTTCGGTCCTACTTCTTGAAGGCTCTAATTCTATTCTAAAAAAGTCTCTGATTCTAGACACTCACCTTGTGATCTTATCGCCGCGCGCGGGCCGCGTGTCGTCGAGCGTGCAGTCGAGCAGCAGCAGCGCGGTGTGCAGCGAGCCGTCCGCGAACATGCGCCCCTTCACCGACAGCAGCGCCAGACAGAAACGAGCCAGGTCCACGTCACGCGCCTGATCGCTGCCTTCAGCCTTCAAAAAACATACATACAGACATATAGAACTTTTAGTAAAAAGATAAAAATCCATTTGATAAAGGTCCGGTTTAATATGGGAGATCAGTGCCTGAGCAAGTAAAATAGTGCACGGAACGAAACTAAATTATTTACGTATTTATAACAAGAATTTAGCCCTAGTACTTCAGGTAAAGTTTAGCATTTTAAACCCAAGAAAATGTTTTAAAATGTTATTGAAATACTTACCACGACATTGTTCATGAGATTTATAACAAAGCTGTCCATAGTGAAGGCAAACTTAATGGTCGTCCTCGGCTTAGTATCTGTAGGAGTCACTGGAGTTAAAGACGCCTTAGTCTGAACTCTCGACGGTTGAGTTTTGACCGTTACTTTCGATACTTTAGCAGTGGTCGGCTGTGGTTTGATCTCCTCAACCTTTTTCTGTCCCTCTTGAAGATTTTGGTTAAGAATTTTCATTATGCTTTTATAGTCGCTATGACCTACAGTTATCTGCAAAACGATTTTTTTTATTATTTATTTTTAAATATTCCTTATGTTGATAAAGCTAGTTACACGAAGTGTATTGCTATTCATTGTTTTGTCCATAACTATTAAACGCATTTTGTAATGAAACAGACAAGGACAAAAGATTGTACAGCTTATGCTATGCGTAAATAATGACATTAGTTATGACATATTTGATACTTTTTAGAAAATAAATAACTAACTCAATAATAAACAACATTGTAACTTACAGCAATTGTCTTCATTCGTCCGGATACATCTAAATCTGGTAACGCCTCGTACCAAGACGACAGACTCCTTTTAACCAAGAGTTTGAAACTTGTCGGCTTCAATAAGTTCCTCTCTTGAGCTATGTCATGAAGATCATCAGATAGGACCACGCACGAAACTT
This sequence comes from Cyaniris semiargus, assembly GCA_905187585.1. NCBI lineage: Eukaryota > Metazoa > Arthropoda > Insecta > Lepidoptera > Lycaenidae > Cyaniris > Cyaniris semiargus. The sequence goes on from LR994551.1 coordinate 4,617,164, forward strand.
TCATGTTTTCCAATTCCAGTAACAATTCGTCTACAGTCACCGTGTTGCTGGCATCCTAAAATTGGTAGTTATAACTATGCCGTCAAAAAAAATTAAAGTAATTTAATTAAGATTTCATTTTGTACGCCTACGTAAATAAAACGATATTTTTAAATCTAGGTAAGTAGTAACATCTACAAAAGAGACAGCTGGCTGTCATGTGCGTCTTTTGGATTTTTGTGTCCATGTTTTACATGATATAGTAAAATTCAGAAAACTCACAGCAACAGCCAAATCGGTGAATTTATTGTTGAGATTCATTCGACCCAAGTCGATCAGCATGGCGTTATTGCTCTTGGAGTTCTCCGGCACTATAATGATGGGCGCCGCAAGACGCACACGCAACGCGAGTTTTGTCGAGTTCTTGTACGCAGTCTGTACGTTGACGCGCGCCGCGTCCGCCGCTTGGGATGACGCCTCTATAATCGCTTGTTGCGCCGTTTGGAAGTTATTGAGGAACTCCTGCAAAGGAACATTTGATTAGTATCAACTATTATTTATATTGGAAATATAGTTAAGACGAATTTAATTTTGTCCATTTATTTATTTTCATTGGACTTAGTATTTTATGTATTTTAGGACAAATACTGTTACATAAGTAAAGACGACGACAGATCTGCAGTTTGATTACGTATCTCGTGACAGCAATGCAACAGGCTGTTGACACAATCTTACATTTTCGACTGCTGTGTTGACGTGACGTGAAAAAAGGTCGAAAAGTAGTAACCATGCCATCGACCATATTTGTAATAATTTATCGATTAAAATCATTTACACAGATCACACTTGAAACTCCATAGCTTAATATGAATCCTGTAGCAAATACATAACTAATAAATCTTATACAGATAATTTAAACACTAGCACCATAGATTCGACGTTCAGATTTTTTTTTGTCAAAACTTAACTCTGAATAAAAAATTATTTGATTTGATACTCACCAGCATAGAACTGACGAACCAGTTGAGGAAGACAATCCGCAAACAGTTGATCTGCGCGTCGACCGACATGTCGACATCGCTGGCGCACTGCTCAGTGTTGTACACGACTATTTGGACGTTGATCACGTCGCCGCCTAGCACTTTGAGTATCTGAAAAAAAAATTAAAAATGGTATAGTTGTTCGGCGCAAAAGTCGAATGAAAATCGACACGGTCGGATAAATAAACTAACAAGGAAAAGGCGCGAAATAACGCTCACACATTTTCATATTATCAAGTAAGGTTACCGGATATGTAGAAATGTTTTATGATTAACTGAATGCAGCAGATTTTCTGCCAGCCGAAATTCTGCGACTCACAAAATTATCTAAATTATATAGTATCTGAAAAAAAAATGGTATAGTTGTTCGGCGCAAAAGTCGAATGAAAATCGACACGGTCGGATAAATAAACTAACAAGGAAAAGGCGCGAAATAAGGCTCACACATTTTCATATTATCAAGGACGGTTACCGGACATGTAGAAATGTTTTATGATTAACTGAATGCAGCAGATTTTCTGCCAGCCGAAATTCTGCGACTCACAAAATTACGCTCGTATCCATAACGATCAAGCAATGCGTCTGCTTGTATCTTTTTTTTACTTTTTATGTAATACATAAAGTAATCTTCGATTTTAACGAAATGGCATGTTTTACAACATCAGTCTAACCAAGCTTTACAGTGGTAAAAACAAACAAAATTCGTGCACTCACCTCTTTATGCATAGTGGCCGGGTTGAGATCATCTACCCGTATATTCCCGACGCTGCAATCCAGTTGCGTATATGACGCCTTCAGCAATAGCGCCGCGCGCGCGCCCGTCAACGCGACGGTGGCGAGCGGGCGCGCGTCCGTCGCGAAGCTTATCTGTATTGCGCGCACCTCCGCGCACACTCGTAGCTGTATGCTCTCCACCTGCTTGCGTCGCGACGCACGCGTGACGCTCGCTGTGCGTGCACACACATTTTAATTATTGATAAACACACGAGCATAATATAGATTTGATTATTTATTTTACTTAAATTTAATGAAGATTTTGAAAAAAATACATGGAGCTTATGACTAAACCTTTATTAAATTACAGTTACATCCCGTGCGGCCTAAATACTGCTAAAAGAAATCCAAGCTGTGTACACAGACCGTGTGATACCTTTCAAATGTCATGTGACAGAACATATTATATTAACTGGTGTATTTTTAGTTGGAATAAAGATGAAATATATATTTTTTAAAGTTCATCCATCTTCCATTACGAAGTCAGACTCACCTTTTGGTTTTCCAATAGTAAATTCTTCATCTTCAGCAATCGTTTCCAACGGGCCAGCGTTGGCGATTCTATCTACTGTGCTTGTTATAGATTGTAGTCGAGTCTAAAACAAGACAATGAAGAGTTGTAATAACAAACTTTATTGTTTTATACGAATTGTTCGTATAAAACAATAAAGTTTGTTATACTCAGAAGTACTTATACTTGTGAATTACTCATCGCTAATTTTCTATCATACTAAAATGTTGCTTTCGTCCTTTTTTTTAACAAAAAAATGTCTGTGCGCATAGAGTTAAGATTTACCTGATAATTGTTGACAACAACTAAAATTTCTTGCAAACCCTGGAGATGTAACAGGACTCTCAGCGTTGTGAAGTCCAACTCGATGAGCTGCTCCACACAACCGTAACGACTGCGGAACTCTGGACATTTCTTGTCAACCTTAAATATTATATACATGTCAATCAGTACTAAGTTTAAGTTATATATTCTGTATTTGAGTAGATACGAAAGAGATAGTCCATGGCAATATAAACGACAAATTATGAATTTAATTTTCGCTTTTACCAACATCTATTAACAATACAAAGTATGGAAATGCTTGTTGTAAAATCTACGCCACGTGTGTCATGTGTAATATTAAGTCATCATACAATTTCTGTCAATTTTTTTTTTTAAGCAGCGTATAACATTACATAATGTTTCCATTTCCAATAAAAATATAATAAACAAAATAATGTTTCATTCAAAATGGGTATCAAAGTAAGTACACCATTTGAACGTCGAAACTATGGTGCCTACCACCAGTTCGGGAACTAGAACTGGCCCGGCGAGAAAAACCACCTTTTATATGCCAGACAACGGCAAGTCGTCCTTGAACAGTTATTAGTTGTAATTTTTATTAGTAAGGGACTAAGGGGATATATGATGGTTAAATAAAAACATATTTCACTCGTATATTATGACCGAGATAAATTGGAAGATTCTCCAACTTTTAACCACCAATAACACTTACATTCCTTTACGTAGGAGGAACAAATACTAATAATTTCCAGCTTCCATTATCGCGTCTGTGTCTACGTCTGGCGTGTCTTTCATCTGTATAGTGTCGTGACCCAGTCTATGATACAGCACGCTGACGGCACCGAGTCGAACATTCGCCTCCAGTGTGAAAGTACTTTACACCGTGTGTATATAGAGTCCCTAGTGTTAATGCTAGCATATCAGAGTCATTCATCAAGCCCCAAACGGCCACATGCGGCCGCGATAACAATAGATAAGCTATTGTGTCTCGTTTTTCCACGATCGACGGGTTAATTTTACTTACGTTTCCGTAGGTGACAGTGTGAGATGCGTTGTGTTGCGTGTTATAGAGTCCCTAGCATTCAATAACAGTGTCATTAAATATACTTACATTTCTGTACGTAACAGCGAACAAGTACTGGTCGTTGCCGGCTTCCATTATCGCATCTGTATCTACATCGGGCGTGTCTATCATCTGTATAGTGTCGTGACCCAGTCTATGATGCTGCATGCTGACGGCGCCAAGTCGAACATTCGCCTCCAGTGTGAAGGTACGCTGCGTCGCCGTTAGTTCTAGAAGCTTGAGAGAGAATACCAGAAACTTGTCGTATTCTTCGTCCAGGGCTTTCCGATTAACGCTTAATTCGAATTCTGAAAAATTTAAAATGTTAGAGAATAATAATTTTAATATGTTATGCGTCGTTTATATTCAGCCCTGTTGGGCAGGGAGAGGATGTAAATAGTCACTCTCGCTGCCACTCGTCATGCCCCTGCCGCTGCCCGACGGCAAGTAAGTAGAGGGCCGAGTGTAAACGCTCACTCGCATCGTTATTGCCGCAGAAGTATTTAGGGCAATATTACCGGCAGCGCGAGGAACAGCGGCAGTGGCTGAATATAAACGCCCTATAAGATAAGATCGAACTAGGCGTAACTACACTGCAGCAGCGCTACGCTCCATGAAACGTCAGTACTATGGACGTGAAGTGTCGCGTAGCTCCGTTCCCGTGTCGGGCCGTTTGTCCACCGTCAGATTATTTTGAGTCTCTAGTATGATATGTAGGCTATAGGTTTAATTTTGCCCAGCTCGGCTTTGCTACACCAATGTCGGTAGAAAATGAAACCTGTAGCCTAGGTCATAAATTGCCATTTTATCAGCAACAAAATAATCTCGCCCTCGGTGACGGTCCGGCGACGGTGGCGGTGGACAAACGGCCTTATAGTGTCGCCTTGTACCGTCACGCCTTTACAATTAACTTGAGGCGAACAAGGTAAACCTAATGCTTTATGTTTTTTTTATTTTATTTTTTTATCTTTTATATTTTTAAAAAGGATTTTAACACTGTGTTAATGTCAGCCTCATAGGTGAACACAGTGTTCCCTACACAAGGGACAGATCCAAATAACTATATAATTTTATTGCCTCTGGGGCAACGGCTCCGAAAGTACACTGTTGATCCGTCCATTATGCAGGCAACCAGTCTTCTAAGAGCCTTGATCTTAGCTCTGCAGTCCGAGCACACTCCAGCAAAACATGATATATTGGTCTTAGGGCTTCTCGCACCATCGCAATTTATGGGCCGGGTGCCATCGAAATTTTCATACATACGTAATACCAAAATCATTTTCTCATACGAAAATATTTAACATTTTTCAGCTTAAAATAGTAATTACCTAGGTTCCTGCACAAAAATTTACTATAAAATATTTAAACATAAAAAAAAAATTTTTAGTGTTTAAATATTTTGTAGTAAATTTACTACTAAATATTGAAACACTAAAAAATATATAAATAAATAGTAAATTTACTACAAAATATTTAAACTTTAAAAAACATTTTTTATTATTAAATAATTTTGTAGTAAATTAACTATTTATTTATATATTTTTTAGTGATTAAATATTTAGTAGTAAATTTACTACAAAATATTTAAACACTAAAATTTTTTTTTAGTGTTTAAATATTTTGTAGTTAATTTTTGTGTAGGAACCTAGGTAATTACTATTTTAAGCTGAAAAATAACTCAAACATGTTAAATATTTTCGTATGAGAAAATGATTTTGGTATTACGTATGCATGAAAATTTCGATGGCACCCGGCCTCTTAATGTTAAGAAGCAGCATTTTAAATCGAAATAATGATAGCAAACAATATTATACACATACGTTATACATTTTTAAGCCGTTACTTATTATTTATCGAACAGTTTCGTTCCTGAAAAAAAATAGTATAAACTACCTTTCATAATAAAGAATGCCTCCAATTCTGTGAGTTGTACGGAATGCTCATCGTCTTTCCTTTGTTTCGATCTGGCTGTGTCTCGCTTTTGCTTCTCTGTCGGATCCAAATACTTCAGGAGAGAAAGACTCGACGCTCTGGAGTCACTCGCCTAAAAATATAATCGACCATATTAAAAAGTATATTAAGAACTAGATGACCAAAATTAGTATATCGCGCGGGAAATGTACAATTTTACGGGATAAAAAGTATCCTATGTCCTTTTCCGGGACTGAAAGTATATCTAAACCAAATCGGTTCACCGGTTTAAACGTAAAGCGATAACAGACTGACAGACACACTCGCATCTAATATATTAGTATGGATATTTGACCATATTTAAAAGTATATAAAATGCTATATAATTAACAAATAAGATAAGAATTGTATCTTACAATAGCCGAAAAACACTATTAAAAAGATCCAGACTGTGTTTACAGACATAGTTATAAAACTAATGTATCAGACAAGGACAAAATGTTGTATAACTGTTACGTCTCTAATTACAATATAAATGTTATGTAATACTACTGACTAGTGACTACATGTCTGTCCAATTATACGTGTAATGTGTTTGTTATTCACTATTTTATTTCAATTTTAAATACTACCAGAAAAGCCTAAGCGGGCCCCTAGACGAGCAATTTTATTGCGCAACATCACGTATTGCGTAATATTATTGACCGTCTAGGGTTGATATTGAACATCGCGCTCCATCAATCTAATTGTCAAATAAACTGTTCAATAAAATTGAAGCATGATATTGCACAATAGGCTACTTGACCTATATTCAATTTCATTGAACAAATGCATATTTCTAGTATAACTTGGCCTAGGAAACCGTATTTCACCCTTATCATCAAATAAAAGCTTATGATTGATAAATAAAATCGATTTGAAAATATGATTTTATATTTTTTAATTTGTACTGACGAAAACGCTTTTGCGGTACTTCCGATTTGGATGTGACGTCATCACACTACTAATTTAATATCTTTTATTTATCGCGCTCGTTATATGTAAGTTTATTTGCACTTAAATAATAAGAATAAGCCTAAAAAGATTTGTAAAATATATTTTCTTGAATGATTCAAATAAAACATCAGTTTTATATATTATCTCCATTTATTGTAGTTGGGAAATAAAATGGCCAAAACTTTTCTCCAAAAGTTTTCAGCATTACAAATGATTTCTAAATTCTTTTCTAATTTTTGGCACTGTTAGACTCGTACGTTTAGCACATTAAAAATGTTCAGTAAAGAAAGTATAAAATACAAGAAATATGACGTCACACTATGGCGGACAGTGTTTTCGGCGCCATTAAAAAGGCATATTTTTAAATCAACATTTTTATGGGTTTCTACTGCTTAAAATATTAAAATATTAGTTTTTTGGTGAAAATGAATGATTAAGAAGCGATTAGCATGAAGAAAAAAAGGAGGTCAAGTAGCCTATTGATGAAATCATAATTTATATATATGGGGTGAAAATTGTACACAGATTGTTAATCATACGAGGAGTTTACCAAAAGATCACTTTCTTCAATCCACACAGGAACATCAATATCTTTATCCGATATCAAATATGCGAATTTGATGCAACTTATCTTTGAACGAAAAATAAAAGTTAAATTTAAAAGAAATAAAAAAACTTTTAAGTTTATAAGTTAAACTAAAAAAGCTTTACTAATTGTTTTAACAGAGGATAGATGACAGTAACTGTCCTTGCCTGTCAAGTGACATTTACGACATATCAGACATAGACAGCATAATAATATGTAAATAAGATAACCATCGTCGTATTCTAGTTAGTAAGATGTTAATACCAAATTTTCCTACCTTCAATGGCACGCTTTCTTCTGATTTAGGTAGTGGCATGCTGACTAGTATTTCACATAAGGTTAATAATCTGTAAAAAACACGATTTAGATTGATCTTTTAGACCTTTACCTTAAATAATAATATTACAAATCTACAAAGCTGTAGGTCGGTTACTATAGGTCTACCAGAATCTGATGGCAAAAAGTGAGAAAATAAATTGACTCTAGCAATACCGGGGTAATTGGAATAAAACATTTTGATCCTTTTTTTTTTATAGCGGCTGATTCTGTGTGTTAAACATGCAAATATAAAAATTTATCCAATGATCAAGGATATTTTATGAAAATCTGCTGTCAAAAATTGCCATCAGATTCTGGTAGACCTATATAATAATTTTTATCAAAAACAGATGCGGTCTACATAAAAATTCGTACGTGCTTCTTGTTTCTTTCATTTCACTTAATATATTGCTATCATGCTCTTGTCACTTACGATAAAACGATAGAAATGAGATTAGCTCTCAATAGCGCAATAGCAATACACACATGAAGACACAATGTATCGATGAGTGAACGAAACTCTACGCACTCCGACTTTACAATAACTTACCTCTCCTCAGACACGCTGACAGCTATCTTCTCCAGTTCACCTCTGACCTTGACCTTGGGCAGCCTGGGGTCATCAGTTATGAGGCACTTGTGTATCTGTATCACGAGATTAGTGGGCTGGAGTAGATGGAGGGGCGTGGCCGAGTTCGACGCGATCGACGTCTGCCAATCCTCGTTGGGCGACGCTACTACGATCTGAAAGTTATTCAAGTAGTAAGCGAGCTGATGATGAATCTAAGAATCGATTAGGTCAACATTCTTGCAGCAAGCAGAAGCCCTATTGGTTATTTTGTTAGGGACAGCAAATACACTCATTTGTTTCAGAAGTTTAAAGTTACAGGACAAAACAACTCTATAGCGGTACCTGATATCTATATATTAATACGCGAGCGAAAAACTTTGTATCCCTTTTGACGAAAAATGGGGAAACGTAGGTGAATGAAATTTTGCACAGTTATAGTTTATATGGTGAAGGAGTGCATCGAGCTAATATTATTTTGAAATTATGCTTTTATCATACATTTTTTTAACAAATAAAACATTATACACACTACAACACACACACTAGGAAAGATGACAGATTTTTGAGTGACAACCCTATACATACGAATTATACTCTTTTATTTATGGTTGAAGTCTGTTGACAACAAGTTGACAAATTGAAAATTGATTATACCTTTTTTTTTTTTTATTGAATCTTAGATACTATTAGACAATGCTTACACGGCCAGTCTGAGATCAGCTGAGTCCCAGAGACAAGAGTTGAAAAAAAATATGATAAAGTCAATATTATTTTACAAAATATAGGTAGTAGACCTAATATCATTGATGCTAAGGTCGAATTTCGACCATTGGGCGATCTCTAGTTGGTTTAAATTGCTGTAGAATTTCGGCGATTAGGCCGTTAGTGGTGGTTTTCGATATTTCATATTTTGCCGCCAGGTATAGCTATGTAGCCTTTTAGCCTGTGTATCTTTCTAGTCTACTATCGTGTCAAAAAGACATGTGACGGCTATATCGTGACATGCGACAGTTATATTATGACAAGAAAGACCTACGGCTACGTAGCTCTACCTGGTGGCAAATGAAATATCGAAAACCCTCATTGTGAATGATGTCCGTGGCGATGTAGTTGGCGGCCACAAAGGAAGATCTTCCGATCGAGCGACATAGCATGCTCGTTTAGGCTGAAGCGTACTGGCGTAATTTCAGACGCTGTATATTTTACCGTCCTCAGAAACTTCGATAGCGTGATGCAGGATTGTGGCGCCAATTGTCGGTACCGCCAAATGTACCTTTTTTTTTATAAAATAAGGGGGCAAATGAGCAAACGGGTCACCTGATGGAAAGCAACTACCGTCGCCCATGGACACTCGCAACATCAGAAGAGCTGCAGGTGCGTTGCCGGCCTTTTAAGAGGGAATACGCTCTCTTCTTGAAGGTTTGCAGGTCGTATAGGTCCGAAAATACTGCTGGTGACAGTTCGTTCCAGAGTTTTACAGTGCGCGGCAGAAAGTTACGCGAAAAACGCACGGTGGAAGACTGCCACTCATCAAGGTGATGTCGAGGATGGTATATTTTTCGCGTGGGACAATGGCGAAAAGTTGCAGGTGGTATGATTTCGAACAATGCCTCAGAGCACTCCCCGTGATACAACCGATAGAGGATGCAGAGTGAAGCCTGGTATTCCTAGTCGCCTTCTATCGCTAAGCTTCTACTTTATTCTTTGAGTCCTTGAAATAAAGTCTACAATACCTGCATCTCTGTCAGCGTGAGCGTGATCCGGTCGTAGCTGCTGTCGGCGAGGTGTCGCAGGATGTCGGCGTCGCTGAGCCCGTCGCGGTGCAGCGCCTGCACGTCGGGCGCGGGCGCGCGCGGCGCTGATCGCACCGACACCGCACCGAGTTGCACCACCGCGCATGCCTCCGAACTGCAAACAAGTAAGTAGTTTAAAAAACTATAACCCGTATACATATTTGAAATGTGATAATAGAACTCTTTCATTTGATATCCCACACGACACCGTCAAGATTTTTTTCTTCTTTACTTTATGGTCCCTAGAAGACGCTGTACATAACGTCATGTATTTTGTAACCAGCGGATTTCGTTAAAATTATGACAATAAAGTCGACTGGATCGTCGAGGATTGTCATAATTTAAGATAAATGAATCCATTAAAAGCAAGCATGTGTAGTGACTAGTGTACATAGCAAACTTCTTTTATAAAACCTATTTCATATTATTTTGTACTCTTTAGTAAAATCATCTAAGTATGTTTGTATACTGCGTTATCGAGGTTATCAGAGCTCAACGCAATCTTTCTGGTGCGTTTCGATCTAATTATAATTTATAATTAAAAACAGAAACCACAAAAAAGTATGTGTATCATTTAAAAACGAAATACTACTCACCCTCTTTATACAAGCTGGTCTGGGGTATATTGGTATACGATATAATAATATAATTAACCCTCTATAAATGTCAGTCTGGTGTGTAATGATATACCAGGGGTCACCAATTAGTTTCGCTCGGGGTCCATATTAAGAAATAAAAAGACCTTCGCGGTCCACACATTTAAAAAAAAAATTAAACAGGTAATTACGGAATTTACAAAGGTATTTATTTACATAATATAATTGATGACAAAAGTGTCAATTTTCGTAGCTAATTATGTATGTGATGTTTGGAGTGAAATAGGTGCAAGCTATTGTCAATATTAAATCCTGGAGATGTCCATCAGTAAGTCGAGACCGAAATTTATTTTGAACGATGTTCATCTTCGAAAATGCTTGGTCCGCAGTCCGCACACAGTGGGTCGGCGGTCCGGATGCGGACCGCGGTCCGCCATTTGGTGACCCCTGTGATATACGATATAATGATAAAACTCACCCTCTATAAATACCAGTCTGTGGTATAATGATATACGATGCAGCTATATCGATATCCAGGTCGATAAATGTGTGTTGATGCACCGCATACTGCATGCCCAACGCTGACTTTTCCTTCAAGTCTGATAGTTTATTTTCAGCAGCCGCTTGTAGCCTGTAAAAATGTGAATATGTTTTCATTAACTTTTAAAAAGGCTTACTTGTGCTAGTACGGACATTGTGCAATTGCAAGTCTTTTTTTTTAAATATCATGCCTTCTCTTTCATAAACACGACAAACGAAAAGGATAACACAATAAAGAATTTTGTAAAAATGGGCCTTAATAAAAAACAGTGATAAAGAAGTTTATTAACGTAGAAAATAACTTACGTGGTGAGCGCTGTTGATTCTGACGGCGGTTTGAACACATTGACTATCTCTATGACAGTTTGTGCGTCATATGTGATCTGTAGCGGCCGCGCCAATACTTTTACTCGCTGATCGCAGGAGCCATCTGTAAAGAGTTGTAACATTATATTTATTTTTATAATAGATAGTTAATAACATAAAAAAACTATTGTATCGCAGTCGGAAAGATAGGTATGTTTAGAGACCATAAAGTTAATATACCTAGCGGAACCTTCCGCTACCTTCCGCTAGGTATATTAACTTTATGATAGAGACATACAGGACGTAACAAAACTAAGTAATAATATTTTAGGCTGTCACTATATAAGTGTAAAAGTTATTTTTTAAAATGTTTGTATGACATTTATGATGTTAAGGCATTTTCATTGAAATGTGGATGTTAAAAGTAACTATTTCAGTGCTGCCACTTTCACAGTAAACTCTAGCTAGGGACTACATACACATCCTAAAGTATTAATCATTTAGTTTTGTTACATCCTGTAAATCCTACCAACTGCGACTGCGTTAGTTACATAAATGAGTACTCAGTACACTGACCTAAAGGATTAGTTTCGAACACGACGTTAAGAAGATTGACGTCTTTAGTGACTTCTTTGGACGTGACCAGTTGTGGTTCGTAGTCACCCTGCTGCACGCCGCTCACTGTAAACGCTTGCATTGATACGTCCACTCTGCAAAAAGAAACATTTTCTTGACTCAATATCGTTTTAATATCAACTAAGCTTTAAAAGCACGTTCGTTTCGTAGGAGGGTGTTGGGGTAATTGCCCCGCCCCTTTATTATGTAACTTTGATAAATTTGAACTTCATTGTTTACGGTCACAATTTTGACGTTTGAACTTTTTAAAAGTCAACATAATAAGTATAAACGTCAAAATATTGCCATTACAACTTTTAAAATTGTGTTATAAAAAGTTCAAACGCCAAAATTACGGCCATAAGTTCAGGTTTATCAATTATAAGGAGGCTGTACCGCTTCTCCACGTTGTCTTGTATTTCACGACCGGGGTATACTTTTTTACAAATTTGAGGTGTGTTTAGCAACGTACCGGAGCGCGTTGGCGCCGGGCCGCTGGCGCATGTCGAGCTGCACACAGTCGACGGCGGCGCGCAGCTCCTGCGCCGCGTCGGCGCGTTGCCGCCTGGCCGCTGGCACATGTCGAGCTGCACGCAGTCTACAGCAGCACGTAACACCTGGGCCGCGTGGCCGACGGCCAGCTGCAGGCGGTCTAGGCGGAAGTGGGACAAACTTGGCAACAGCGACACTTACCGGAGCGCGTTGGCGCCTGGCCGCTGGCACATGTCGAGCTGCACGCAATCTACAGCAGCACGTAACACCTGGGCCGCGTGGCCGACGGCCAGCTGCAGGCGGTCTAGGCGGAAGTGGGACAAACTTGGCAACAGCGACACTTACCGGAGCGCGTTGGCGCCGGGCCGCTGGCGCATGTCGAGCTGCACGCAGTCTACAGCGGCTCGTAACACCTGCGCCGCGTCGCTGACGGCCAGCTGCAGGCGGTCACGGCGGAAGTGGGACTCGACGGCCACGGCGACACTTACCGGAGCGCGTTGGCGCCGGGCCGCTGGCGCATGTCCAGTTGCACGCAGTCTACAGCGGCTCGTAACACCTGCGCCGCGTCGCTGACGGCCAGCTGCAGGCGGTCCAGGCGGAAATGAGACTCGACGGCCACGTAGCCGGCCGGCAGGTGGAGCGGCGCGGTGTTCTCCTGGTAGTCGATAGCGCGAAACAGTTTCTCCTTCTCCTCAGGTGTCATGGCCTTCTCGAATTGTTTCACTGCAATGTATAAGTTAGCACTAATAGTGGTTGGATGAAGTGAAATTTTGAACGAGGTCTAACATATAATGTCTCTTTTATTTGCACACGAACTCATAACTATTTCAGTCTTAACGCTATAAACCTGTCGAAGCATGCAATGTAGAGGTTAGAAGTTCTAAAGACGCCGATACAGATGAAATTTTAAACGAGGCCCAAAGTTACACGTCTTTTTCATTTGCACAAACAACTATTTCAGTCTAAATGCAGCTAATATCTGTCTGCATAAAATAGTCAAATTCGTATGCCCAAGTTTAGAGACAAGTAGAGTAAGGCCTTTAGCAAACATTTTAAATAAAGAAACTCAATTTTACGAAAATAATATTTTCAACAACGCACGCATTGCTATTGCTAATCATGATTAACTTTTGGACTAACGAAAATACGTAATAAGAAGGTCAAAAACGTCAAGTTATTGGTCAAAACTTTTTAGGTTAGTATCGTGAACTCACTGATAGCGACGCCTTCGGAAATGTCATCGTCCTTGTTGGTGCCGCCGTACCACCAGCCGCTGAACCAGCCGCGCGACTTCTGCGCTTCCTGCTCCAACTTGCCTAGACGCTCCACCTGCAAACAGAGTTGTTCCACTATAGGTTTGTGTCGCAATCTTCTGATAATCAATGTGTGTGTTGTGTAGTATCAACACTTTATAGTGACTTTCCGATCTTAGTCGCAAGCGACCGCGACCGACAAAATTTCAAATAAAATGCCACTTTATGACATAGGCTAAAGGTTTCATTTTCTACCAACATTGGTTTAGCAGCCCATGCCGCCGCTGCTTTGAAATGGCGTAGAGCAAAATGCAACCCATAGCCTATGTTAAAAATGGCAGTTTATTTGAATTTTTGTCGGTAGCGGTCACTTGCCGCGTTGATCAAAATGGTACCTTTTGTATTGCGATGATATAACGTTAAACAAAAAAAAAACATACGACGAAGCATTGAAACGGATCAATGTGGCTTTAGCTAGTAGCTACAAAATGTACGAGTAAGTCAACTTATTCAATTAAAGTGTGTTACCGGATAGCGAATATAAATAAACAAATCATTATACTGAACGAGAAGTACGATACAAAGCGCAATAAACCACATTTTACTATGTTTTACTTTTCCGAAGACATCAAAACTAAAGGCTACGTAATTTTGACAAAAAGAAATATCAAAACGTTTACGGCATTTACGTTTTGCCTCATTACGCCATGTCTCATATCTATTTACCTCCAACTCAATCTTCTGTCTAATAACGACCAGGTTAAGTAAATCCAGTTTCTTCTCAGCCTCATCAAGCAAGCACTTCTGTTCGTTGGACACCTTGCCTTTACTGGTAAGTTTACACTGGTAGGCATTAGCGTAGTCCTTACACAGTTTCCTGTGTGATAACATATGAGTCCAGTCCCAATTTCGTCGACGTCTTTTCACTTCCTCCTCTAAGACGCTGGTGTAAGCGAACTTCCACCATTCCTTGTAATGCCCTCTGTATGTGGTTAGGTTTGGGCGGTATTTTCTGAAATATTAATAACATTTTTAATGTTATTTGGTTTAATTAGTATACTGAGCTATCGCATCTTGCTTTTTATTCACGTGTGAAAACACTGGTACACAATAAGGCGTTTTGCAGACGACGGGGCGGGGCGGGCTTTTTGTCCGCAAAGCAATAAAGACCGCGTCTGCCCGTCGATGTCTGCGGCTGCCCTCGCCGCGTACACAAAGCACACGACGGGCAGAGGCAGTCAGTTCAGGACGTTCGTTCTAGTGGAGATAAAGAGAATAGAGCTAGCCGCCCCGCGCCGCCGTCTGCGTTACTGCATGTAAACTGGTTTGTGTGATCCACGGCGGGCAGCCGCGGACATGCCGCGCCGCCAGTGCCCGCCGGGCACCTGCGGCGCGGTCTTTTTGCCCTCTGTGTGCGTTGGTAATATAGGATTCCTTTTGTACTATCGTTCGCGGCGAAATTGACCGACCCGCCCCGCCCCGTCGTGTGCAAAGCGCCTAAGAGTGCGATAACAATATGTTAAGAGACAAGTAGTTCTCACTACTTGTCTGTTTCATTCACGCATATTATTGCTATTGCACTCTTAATGCGTACCAGTGTTTTCGTACGTGAGCGAATCTCTAAGAAATTCACTACTGGACTTTACGAGTCGGAATTGATTCAGTTTTTAAATTTTTAAATTAAAAAATAATATTGACCTTAATAATGAAAAAATAGTGACAAGAAAACAATCACTTTTGTCCTTGTTCGATTCTTAACAAAAGTTGTCTTACAGACAAGGAAAAAATATTACCTAACCATAACGTTTAATGAGGATTCTTACCTATATGGAGCACCTTTGCTCATCCTGTCCATAGAGTCAGCTAGCAACATCATATCCTGGTACTGACTCTTGGTCAGATTAACTGAGAGCTGTTCCATGTGCAGACTCAGTATGACCTTGGGCACCGAAAACTTTGGCGTGTCACCTTCGGGTTTCGGATTTAGTTTTAACTTGGCAGTGGCGTTAATTGGACCCAGCACTGTGAAATTGAAATTATTAAGTTAAGATGGTAGCGTCACGCAGAGATTGGATAAAATTACCAATGACGCCATGTGTTGTTGGCTTTTGGGGTAAGCCATTAAGGCAAATATTATAGACTATTGTTTTTAATATTAGGAAACTGAGACAAATAAAGTAGAACATTATGCTGCTTAAATATAATTAAATACAACATTTTATTATATTTAAGTAAAGTTTGACTGCCTTAACGGCCCGTTTCAAAATAATAACCAAATAAGGGACAAGACCACCTTATGCAAAAGTTTTATTGCCACTTACTTCAAACTATGCGATAAAGACAAAACTTTGTTATTTACTAAGGTGTACTCGGGGAATCGAGACAGTAGCGGTCATTGACTCCCTGTCAAAAAACTTGTTATTTTCTATATAAACCGCGATTGACAATGAAGTGTCAGATGTTCCTAGTCTAAGGGCGATATCGTATTTTGCATACTATATGTGAACTGAATATGCAGCATATCACTTCGAACTCATAAAAAGTTGGAGATTATCATTCTAAGAGTTACCAAGAGGTTTTCCGATGAATCTGTAATAATCTGTGTCTTTATAAGAGGTCAATTTTATTCTTAAATATTCTAAATACAGTGCGAGCATTTTTCACTTAGCGCCTAGACCAAAAAGGTCAATGACCGCTACCGCCTCGTTTCGCCGAGTACAGTATAGGTGATTTTGAGACGGACTTTAAATCTTTAAAGTTATTATGTAGTTTTAGTACGTAGATACTCTTACTTACCATACAAATATGAGTCCGGTTTTGACGATTTCGTTGCAATTTCGTTTTGTAATTTACTCTTAATATCTTGGGATTCTACCTTAGAATAAAGATCCGTTGTGGGATTCCAATACACTGCAAGACCTTCTAAGTCACATATCTGAAAAAAATCAAGTCTGTATTTTTTATTCTGTTTTCGTATCACACAAAAAGCGGTAATTTAACAATATTTATATTTTTTACGCCTAAGGGTCAATTCAGACCGCAACGCGACGCGTAGATGCATTTCTAAATTTGTACTGAATTGACAGATTTCGTGAGCGAGGCGTCTCAGCCTTGCAAATCTGTCAAATCCATACAAATTTAGAAATGCATCTACGCGTCGCTTTGCGGTCTGAACTGACCCGAAAACGTGCTGGAATTATTTTGAGCTTTATTACTAGGACATTACTAATAACATATATACCCTGTAAATGTTTTATACAATCTTGTTGCCTTACGGACACTAAACATATCAGACAAGGGCAACAAGATTGTATTAGCTACCTCTTAGGTAAATATTTTAATTACTGGGTGGGCTAGAATCTAATTAGCAGTATATTATACAACAATTTCGCAGTAAATTTAATTATATTGTAATTAATTCTGATGAGTGATGACATACAATACACGGCAATGAATTAATTACATGTTACGCCTAGATTTCGTCATCCATATAACATTTGAATAGACACCATCAAAACGCCTAAATAAAATTAAACAATACATAAAGGAATGAAGTAACCAATGTGCATTATTAAAAAATCCGAAAAGAGTGATCAATAAAAATGAGAAGAATAAAAATAGTCTAGTCGCAAAGCACGCAGAATTTCGTCATATTTACTCGCGCATAAAATTTTACTTTTTACTTGCTATAACGTTTCAATCGCAAAACTATAGAAATGAGATAGCAATATATTACTGGATTGGGAGATATATATAGAATTTTTAAGTCCTCCGCGACCGGACTACGTCTTACTTTGAAAATCTTCGTAACCGCTTCTTGTATGACTGTCTGCTTCCAGTTCTCGTCTGTGGTATGTACGGAGAGGTTGTGCAGGGTGATTCCAAAAGAGAAAGGCGCTTTAGGGTTGGTTATACTGTCCTCATATCTGATGTGTATGTCCGTTATTTTGAGTTGGACATTTTTGATGATCTGTGTCACAAGCTTCTCGACGAATGTCTCGTCTAGTTTGTTGTCTGAAAGATAAATTGGAGATTGAAATAGGTTAAATTATGTCTACAAGATGTTTTTGATCCGACCATTGCATGGCAAAGCTGGTACTAAAAAATGGTACCTAGATACAAGGAAATCACACAAGATCCATTTTTGTCACAGTGATGTCAAGGCTACCTTAATAACACATGGCAACAGGAAGGGTAATTTTGTGCTCTTCACATTATGTTTTAACGTCGACAGCAGCACAATAACTACTTATGAATGAATGAGGTGTCCAGACTTTTAATTATGGGCCCACTCACACTCTGTTTTTGGCTCTTTTGCAAAGTTAGGCTATTGTTCTTAATTTAGTAGTTAGCTTATAGTCAAGCTACACTGCAAAAGTATATACTACCTTTTTCTGCTTCCTTCTTCTTAGCTTCTTCCACCCTGGCCAGTTCAGACTGCTTGGCCGCCAGAGCCATCTTCTCCTCCTTCTCTGGATCATATTTGACTTCAGCTGATGGGTTGACAATCAGAAATAGCCTTTCTATAGTCGCCTCAACTGACGCACCGTATAAGTTCTTCCAGGGTATTTTAAGGACAAGTTTGCCTGGAATAAGAATTATAATAATAAAATATTTACAACCTTGTACAGTATACCAATACAGAGTAAATGTAGAAAAAGAGGACGAAATCCGAAACTATAATAATAATAATATCTATGGACGCTTCACACCACGTCAGTCTGGCCCCGTGCTAAGTACCTGAAGGATTTGTGTTACGGGTACCAGACAATGGATATATATTTTAAAAAATTTATACTATACATATATTTAAAATTTTTATTATATCATACACATATTTAATACACATCCATGACCCAGGAACATTGAAAACTTTTTGTTCCGTCGGCGGGATTCGAACCCGCGACCCCCGGCTTGAGCTGCCATACACTCTTAACCATTGAGCCACAGAGGTCGTCGAACTATTAGAGATATCTTTAGAGTTGCGAGTTGGATTTTAATAATAAATTAAAACTGTATAAGTGGTTTGATGGAAATTCAATTTCGCCAGCTGCAAATTGTTCCTTCCCTTTTAAATATAGAAAATCCCTTATAATTTATATTATTATAGAATTCGTTAGTGTGCTGATAACGAACTAAATTAATGTAAATATTGTTTTTATATATTTTTATAATAGAGAAAAGCTATGTCCAAACATGATTCATAGGGTTCTTATCACGAAAACTTGTCTCTACCTACACTGAAAGATAAGAAAACACAACAAAGGATATCTGCATTGTAAACAATTTATTATGAAATGGTCTACCATATTTTATCATCGTTTACAACAGTTTACTAGATGACGCCAGTAACTTTATTGCGCCGAAATTCGTTTATCGCGCGGGAATCGTTAATTTTTCCAGGATAAAAAGTATCCTTTGACTTTTCCCGGGACTCTTCCATACTAAATTTCAGCAAAATCGGTTTAGTGGTTAGGGCGTGAAGAGGTGACAGACAGATACACTTTCGCATTTATAATATTAGCATGGATACTGATGGCACTACATTTTATTTTTTATTTTTTGTTAAGGTCCCCAGCTTGTCTCATAAAAAAAATGATTTTTACTGCACCAAACCAATCCAATTTTAATCAATTAAAAGAGCTGGTTAGATAAACTAACCACAAATTCATTTCCGAAACCACAATCTGCATCATTTTGGTTGTTGTTTAGTAGTCATTAAATTTTGTGTTAACATGGTTTTTACACTTAAGGCAAGGATGTTCCTAAAATTAGCAGGTCGATGTCTGTTAGTACGAATATTGACGTAAAGGACATTAAAATAACATTCATATCAGCGCGCCTTGTACAGTGGCGGTTACGATGCTCGCCGCGTTCTTGATAGGGCAAAATAGGAGAAAATTATACATTTTATTTTATTTTTTAATGACCGAATCATTTATTAAAAAACTGTTCGGTTATTTTGTTAGAACTATAAATAAGCTATCCTTTTTGTAAAAAAAATCATATCATTGTCATTGAAAATTACGAGATGTTCGAATTTGAAGTGTATTTTTATGGTGATATTCAAGATTTTTTTACAGAATTACCATGCCATTTTTTAATATTCTGTTCGGTTATTTTGTTACTTTGTTCCTTTTTGAGTCTACATTAATTTTGGTGTAAGAGAATTGCACATAATTTCTTCAGACTGGAAGCTTAAAAATCAGTCTTTTCGAACTGGCCTCGCCTTAAGAGGGCCGTTTTTCCATAGAAACGTCCCCTGTTTCCTCCCTGGATAATCCCGGTAGAGTTATAAATTTTTTTCTGAATATCTATGGTCACTATTAGCATGTCCCTATGTTTTCTTTCTTTTCATAATTTAATTATTAAAAAAGATATGAACGTTCAAAAACTCAAAAAATGGCCAGATTTTCCTCTGTGTTCAAACATCCAGAAAACAAATTTGGCTAGATTATACAAAAAAAAAAAACAGGAACACATCTCAAGCCTTGCTTTAATTTAAAATGAAAAAAGTACTTAAATCGGTTAAGTTTTGGAGAAGAAATCAGGGGAAAACGAATCATTGAGTTTCTGTTCTTTTGTTAGATTAAGCTGCAGTTGTCTCTATCGCGCTCTGCTCTGTTAGGGAGACAGCTATAGATTTTATAAAACTCCACAGCCAGTCGAACTACGTTCCTGAGTAACGCGAAGCAGCATAGTTTTATGCACATGTGTGCGTAAGCGCGTTAAAATAAAGTAGCCTCAGTTTCAAAAAAGACCACACGCTAATTCGAAATTTTTATGCAATGTCCCATTTTTAATAGCTTACAATACTCTCTCACGATAGAATTATAAATAACATAAACACAACACGCAAAAATATTTATAGGTCACCTGATAACAGAATTGTCGAAACTAGTGATCTTATTAATGTTATTAGTGAGGTCACACGGCGGCAAGGTTATAATTAGCAACAATGGAATACAGATTGGAGGGTGTGATGTCATTAGCACAGTTACACCATTGCAATTAGGTTATACCAGTACCTAACCTTGTAATATTTGTGAAGATTTCCTTATTATTTAGTAGGTTAGCAGATAAGCTATGTTTAATAATTTGGTTATGTGAATTCAATATTAATTGTGTTCCATCAGCTGGGCCATTGTACACAACATAAAAGGGTGTAGTGTAGACTTGATAATTTATGAAATCATAATATATTATATTAATACGCGAGCAAAAAACTTTGGATCCCTTTTGACGAAAAATGCGGAAACGAAGGTGAATAAATTTTTGCACAGTTATAGTTTATATGGTGAAGGAGTGCATCAAGCTAATATTATTTTGAAATTATGCTTTTATCATACATTTTTTTAACAAATAAAACATTACACACACTACAATGTGCACACTACCATCTTTTTGAATGACAAGCCTATACATACGAATTATACTCTTTGTTTATGGTTGAAGTCTGTTGTCAAATTAAAAATGTTTTTTATTTTATTTTGTTAAATCTGAAATAGTCAATACATACTTTAAACGGGGAGCCAAAAAAAGAAGATAATTAAATTTAAGGTCAAATTTTTACCATTGGGTGACCTCTAGTATTAATTAATTCTTTACTGGATTAGTTTTATTTTTAAAATATTAAAGTATATCTTTGGCCTTTGGAGGGCATCAGAAACACAAAAACTGTCCTATAAGGATATTGGGAATTGTTAATGTGATAAATTAAAAATGTTATGTGCAATATCTATCTAAGCACTTATAAAGCAAGTGGCAAGATAAGCAGTGACATTATATTGTACTAGTTTATAAATATCAGCAAATCCATACAATATAATGAGAAATGCAAAACTGTGTATTTCAGTCTATCTGCCTGTTATTTCTACACTACAGTCACTGAACTGATTTGATTGAAATATAATATGGGCATAGTTTAAATCCCGGAAAAAGCCTTAGGATAGTTTTTATTAGCAAACTTCAGTTACTGATCACTCTAGATATAACATGAATTATATAATTAACCCATCAATCCCCAAACGGCACCCGGCTGTCCCATAACAATTGAAAATCTATTCTGTCTGCGATTCCCACAATCAAGGTATTAGCAAAGTTACAGGCAACATCTAGTGTTGAATATAAAAAAGTAGTCTGATCTATGCTCCATAAAACACTAACAGTGTTTAACTAACCTAACCTAACCTAACCATGTATTTCTTCCCTAATTTCTTTATCCTAATGTTTTCATAAATTCAAAACCTAATCAGCAACCATTTCACAAATGAGAAGATTATATTCCTAACAATCATTTATTTTAAATATTATAATAAACTGTCCTTGAACTTAAAAAAAATTAAAGGTACAAACCTAAGTGGCCATATACAGTCTGAACTGGAATATTGAGCTCCTCTAGGGCATTCTGTTTCAGAATAAGATTTTCCAGCACGACGTCGCCTGAAATAAAGTGCGAATTTCGATCATTGTGTGAAGGATGACATCATGCACTATAATCTAAAAACTTACCTCCCCATATTCCAAGTTTAAGTTGTGATCTATTTAAATTTTCCACATAATCTCCTAGAAATCTGTTCAGCACGTCTACAACGATAGATTCGAAAACCATCGTGCTTTTAGGATTAAAAGCTTAAAAGACAATTAGTAAACAGAGCCGCAAAGTTACATATTTACACGTGAAAGAAGAGTAAATAATATTTATAAACGGTCCGAAACTTTACTTCAGATTTATTCTAGAGTAGAAGTTAATATAAATCTGCTAGCACAGTATGAAATATTTTATATTGCGATTTATTTCACGGAGGAAAAATCGAAAAATACACTTTCGCACCGAGAAAATGTTAATTCTGTCAAAATGTAAAAGTCATAACAAATGTCAAAGTTTTTTTTCTCGTGACATTTCAAACGGCCATAGGTAACCGTTTTAGCTAAGCCTTTTTCATTTGCAACTTGGAACTTGGAAGCTGTAAAAAGCGCCACTAGCGTAATGCGTAACCGCACTACGCGACACTACGCTTAACACTTTATATTTCATAGAACGGTTCGTTTTGTGTAGGAAGTTCGGGACTCGGAACTCGCCGCTCTCGTAACGTCGCTGCCAAAGAGGATATTCATATAAACTACGTTAAACTGCCGCGGCCGCGTAGAGTGGCTCGCCAACGGCCTGCGGCTTGCCTTATACGATTTCATACCAAGAATCGCGTTGCTGCCGCGTAGTGTCGTGTAGTGCGGTTTCGTCCAGACAACATGACCATATCAAACCATAATACATATTTTATAATATTATTTTCCTTTAAACAACATACTGACCATCTAAGGATACTATATTTTCTACACAGCGTATCACATTATCAAGATTCGCTGTCTCAACTGTTTGTGACTTTCCCAATGTGTTATGTGATGGTTATGTGCCAAAGTGTTTTTCACATAGCTGTGGCTAGGATTTTCTTTTCGATGAATGTAAATATAAGCGTAGGTAAGGAAAACAAAAAAATATCACATAATATTGTTCCTTTATTACGTGATATAATACAATTTAGATTTATTGATGATTATATATGACTTTAAAGACAAGACTACGTTTTACAAAATAATTTGTTAATCCTATGTAATGAACAATGGAATGACACAGAAATTTAATTACATATTAATATTTTAAAACGCGCTAAAAAACCTAAGAAACAGTCAAATCAGCTAAATAACGGTACACAAGGTAGCCAATATAAAATAAGTGTACTTATTAAATATTTTTTTTTCTCTTAAAATAATAACACGACGAATTTGTGCATGCAGCATCTTGGGTTATAGTTTTCTAGCTGTGCCCCGCGGTGTTATATATGGGTATATAATAAAATACTATGAAAAGTACCAATAATAGGGTCAAAACGGGACGATACATGGTTCTATAATGGTTTATGGTAGTGATGATGATGATGATGAATGTAATTTGCATAGTAGCATATGCTTTCCGTTCTTAAAACAGCGTCGAAACTCCCAAACTTGTATCTATAAAAAGTCAGGAGTTCTCTTAGCACCTTTTGAACCATGGTATACCTTGGTGCAAAATATTACTTGTTGGTAGCATATGCTTAGAAACAAAAACCGAAGTCACCACATGTTTCCATATAAATTTTGAGGAGTTCCCTCGTTTACTTATGGATCCCTTCATAAGATCACCACTTTTATAAATAAGGTACCAAATTGGGATGATAACCTATACACCAAAAGAAAAAAAGAAAAATTTTGAAATTCGGTTCACAAACGGCGGAGAATCGTTGAACATAAAAAAACGAACATAATACCTCCTCCATTTTGAAAGTCCGTTAAAATTGTAGCCTATGTGTTATTCTGATGTATTAGCTATATTATTGTAAAATTTTATTACAATCCGTTCAGTAGTTTTTGCGTGAAAGAGTAACAAACATCCATACATACATCCACACATACATCAAAACTTTCGCCTTTATAATATTAGTAGGATAAATAAGTTATAAAAGAAATTAAAATCTAAGCTGGAACTATATCTATGAAAATATAGTTTTAGTCTGCAATTAAATCCAAAAAAACATATCACTAACTTTCAAATATTGTGGATATGTAGCAGTCGACTGGTAAAAAAAGCCATTCAATCAAACAGCTAGCCCTTTGACTGAACATCGCCATTCAATCACACGGCTATACGTCGTTTAGGGTCAATTTATAATAGCGCAGAGTCGAAGAGCATCGAAGCGAATTATCAAAACTGAACATAACAAATTCAACCTTAACTCCAAAGCATTAACGCACAAATTACTTCTGAGAATTTAAAAAGGCGCGCGCATTCGCGCACCCGCGCGAATTCGCTTGACCAACGCTTTTTGGTGCGCGCGCATTCTCGCGCATCCATGCGAATCTACGCGTCATCACTGTAGGCATTCTGGCGAATTCGCGCGCATTCGTTCGACTTGTAGCGAATTTGACGCTTCGATGCGCTTCGACTCTGCGCTATTATAAAATGACCCGGCCTTAGCCGACTTGTTGACTGCAACGTTCAACACTACAGCTAGATGACGCTAAGCCAACTGGTTAAATGGTAAATTAAGTAATTAGGTGACCATTAGTTTAGTGCTATTATTACACAAGCGTAATGATAACAAGCATATTAATTGTATTCTAACTCATTTTGAACACAATTGCAATAAATACCTTGGTGATGCATTTCATAATCCCGTAATTTCCCCTCAAATATTAGTTTAAATTTGATTCACTGGTATGTGCCCCCATAATTTGTCTCTTTAATAATACTTGTAACGTATATTTACGAAAAATATCTTAATACAACCACAAAACACCGGTTAGTAGACGCCATATTGTAAACAAAACGCACCTAGCGCCGCGGTGGTGAGCGCTGAACTAATTCAATCAAACGGCGGCTTTTGAATCAGCTGTAGTGTTGAACGTTTTGAGCGACTTAAATATTCGATTAAAAAGCTAGACATCTGATTGAATGGCGTTGTTCAGTCAAAGAGCTAGCTGTTTGATTGAACGGCTATTTAAATCAGTTGGCTGCAACAGATACATTGACAAATGTATGATTTTTTATAGTTCTAAGGCAAGGAACACAGAACAAACAGTTGTTCTGTATTCGTTGTTTTAAGGTGACAAAAACACTGATTATATCATACTTGCCCAATAGACCTAGCTGTTCTGATGTGACTAGTGAGTAGTATCTTGTCTTGAATGTAATATTTATTAATAACATTTTGTGTACTTTGCATATTAGTTTTATCTTATAGGGCTATAGGCGATTCATATATTATAATATTATCTAAACACTTATGCATATGTTTATACGAGTTGTTAGAATAATAAAAGTATTTGCCAGTACTTTAATAACAAACAATCTCACTAGTTTAGCAACAACAAAACCGTATTTGTTTTAATTTATTAATTAGAAAAATATAGGCATCATATTTTGTATAATGTGTTTAATTCGTTATGTAGTCTTTAAAACCACCTGGGTGTAATATATTATGTGATAGATAAGATCTAAGCTCCCTCATTTTTCTAAGCTTTTTCACTGCAGTCTTAGTAAAACCAGCACTGAAAAATTTACTCTGCGTTAAGACAATCGTTCTGAATTTGAAATTACTAATAAAGATATTTATGCGGGCCTACAGATGTCTTTTTCTTTCAAGTGATGTTTCCAATATGCTAGACAGAGACTGTTTTCACTAATAGAGCGTCAGGAAACGCTTATAAAAACGAGGGCTAAATGTCGTTTAGTGTAGAGAGAATATTATTTTTCTTATAATTTAGAAAATCACTGACACTCAAGCACCACTCGTTTCCCTTACATAAACACTTTTTTATTAAATTTTAAATACACATACTTATCCTCTTACTAATAAAAATACTACAATGTGTATATGGACGTTCTAATTTTGTTTTTGTCCCCTATTCCCTAAGCTACTTTTCTATCATGTCAGACAAGTAGAAAACACAATATGACAAACTCCTGTGTGCACAGTGTAGATTTTTTTTATTAAAAAGAGGCTTAATGTATAATTAAATAAGTTTGTTTTAAAATTATAGTTTGCCGTATTACCTGCTCGACTTAATTTTTTTCATCGGAGATTCATAATATTCATGAACGATGCACGATTACACACACAAACTATATAGAATGCTAACGCATATTACACACTTCACAATTATTAACATTTTAAAGGATTAACAACTGAAAGACATATAGCCACTCATTTTATATTTTAAATAAATTGGCACATTATTTCGATGAGTAATTAGAAGTTACGTAGTCTGTGTACTTAGATCTTAATAACGACACTTTTGCTTACAGCTAACTTACACTTATTTACTATACTTACAATATGATTGTTAGCGCACGTATCTTTGCAGTTTGCGTATACGTACGAACGAATGCGTGCACATATTTACGAAAGCACATTTTTTTTGTAACAGTGTTACTATAATATGTTTTACATACGTAAAATATGAACTATTGCTACGTCATAGACGACAATATTCTTTTCTTGCAAACTTTCTACGAAAGTAACATTGTAATTAATTAGAAAAGAACATAATAAGCCCTTACTTAGATGAAACTTATAGTATTTGACGCTCGTAAGTTAATGGACCCCATTCAAGTTACCACCATTTGTGAGCACTGGTTTTTCTTCTATGAGACTCAGTGAAGACACTGATATGTCATCTTCTTCATCTGTGAAATAGAGATACAGATAATAATTGCATTTTAGTAGTAGTAGTTTTTCATCAATTTGTACAGGTTGTACTTTTTATAATGCTAATATTATAATTACTGTAAAAGTGTGTCTGTCTGTCTGTTACATTTTCACGTCTAACTGCCGCAATCAGAGACGAATAATAAAAATAATTATTTAACTGTAGTTAAATGAAAACTTTGACATAAGCCCCATACATTATCTGTCCAATTCTTCGTTAAATTAAAGTTTAATAATCATTAAATGTTTCTGAGTGCGGCCATTATTTACTGAACCTGTACGTTTGGAGTCCCAAGAAATTACGAACAATCATGCAAAAAAACGTACAGCTTGGAAAAGAAGAGTCTGACGCGGTGACAGCTGGAACTAAGAGTTTTTATTTATGACAACACTACATTACTTGTCAACTCTAGTTTATATTGTGTCAAAAGCGAAGCGTAGGGTTGCCTGTATTTAAAGAAAAGCGCCCTCATTTAATCCACACTCTTCTTTGCCAAGCTGTACGATTACCGCATTATAAACGCATTACGCCAGAACGAAGTAAAAAGACAACATCTAGTAATAAAATGTTGCTTGAAATTACACATATAATGAACAAATTTACATACCTGAACTAACATCAGATTGATTTCGTGGGCTTAAACGACATCCCTTTGATAGGTAATTCTTTAATTTCCCTAAAGATGCGAGTATTAATCTGAAAACAATCACATTACCTTTTAACCAGGAGATAATATTATGCTTTATTATATTTACATATTTTATGAACAAATGTAATTTTAGCGCTTGACAAATTCGAAAACAGCAAATTTACTTATACGTTATAGTTAATAAAAAACTTGAGAGGTGTCAAGGGACACCCGGGTGGAACGAAGTCATAAAACAAAAAAAAAAGAGACAGAGAGAGAAACACGCGCAACCGCACGGCTTACTACTATAGCATTTTTGCTCTAGTTGTAATATACCGACACTTTTGTGTCATGTCGTTACAACTTTTTCCGTCTAGCCCCCTTTCGCAACGCGCGATAAAGAACTTCGTTCCAATAAATAGAAATGTTTTTTTTTGCTGCAATCCTAACATAATATTTTAAATAGAAGTAAGTATAAATAAACACATACCCTAAGAATGGCGGACTAGGTGAGAGGGGTCGTGACAAATACTCTGGATGGAACTGTACAGACACATAGTATGGATGGTTCTCAACTACTGCAACTTCCATCCGAGTGCCGGTCTCATCTTTGCCGACGAACCGAAGACCAGCGGCCTCGAGCTGCTTGATGTAGTCTGGGTTAACCTCGTAACGATGCCTATGCCGTTCTTCTATCACATTCTTCTTGTATAATTGAGCTGTAAATTTAAAGTTTAACTTCAGTAGATGAAAGCCCTTGGTGGCACACTCCACATGTTCAAGGTAAGATTAATAAAAGTATGACAATAGAACCAAAGTTACAAAACTCTTAAAAAAGAATAAATTGTAATAATTTAAAATACTAACAAGCACATTTAGAGATAATATGATTTTATAAAACCAAGTAGTCGAATAACAAAAACATTAACTGATTTGACTTCATGACAAAACCTTTATGAAGTAAAAACCATAATTAATTAGTATAGTTAATAGGTTAAGGTTGAAAGCCAAATGAGGACATAGTATACATATATACATATTTATACGTGGGAGAGCCATGCTTCGGCACGAATGGGCCGGCTCGACCGGAGAAATACCACGTTCTCACAGAAAACCGGCGTGAAACAGCGCTTGCGCTGTGTTTCGCCGAGTCAGTGAGTTTACCGGAGGCCCAATCCCCTACCCTATTCCCTTCCTTTCCCTCCCCTATTCCCTTCTCTTCCCATCCCTACCCTCCCCTATTCCCTCTTAAAAGGCCGGCAACGCACCTGCAGCTCTTCTGATGCTGCGAGTGTCCATGGGCGACGGAAGTTGCTTTCCATCAGGTGACCAGTTTGCTCGTTTGCCCCCTTATTTCTTAAAATAAAAATTAACTTACACATAACACAGGGTCCTAATATAGTCTTCCTTTTCCCTAGCCTCATGGTTCCACCGAGATTCCCTGGATGATGTTCAGGCATGTCAATCACCAGTTTATCTTCACAGTTAGGATCAGCTTCAGTGGTATTAGCATTCTTTAAGCCCAACACATTTCTAGCGAATTCTATAACCGCAGCTTGGAGCCCTAAGCAAATGCCGAGCATGGGTTTCTGTGTTTCTCTGCACCATTGGCAAGCCTCTATTTTACCCTCCATGCCACGCTGGCCAAAACCACCAGGTACTATTACACCACTGAAAACATATTTTCATAAAAAAAGTGTACATTAGGGTAGTATTTTAGTCTATTACCGAGTATTTTAGTAGCTAAAATTCTCGCTTCTGCCCCAAAATCGTTCGCACTTCGTTCGAGTACAGTTTACAAGTGAGTGGTGTTTTGTAAGATGAACAGATTACAGCGCAATAAAGTAAATGAACTGATTAAGTTAATCTTAACGGCGGTTTTAGAAGAGGTATATGAGGAAAATGTGATCAATAAAAAGAAGCTATGGATACGAAAATGGATCGATAGAAGGAATAAACTAGGAGCTACTAATTGTCTTCTGAAGGAATTAGCATTGGAAGATCCCAAAGAATACTTCGAAAGTTTGAGAACGTCAGTTGTGTAAATTTTTGCGGTAACTAATGAACTCGACTAATTCGAAAGGTTCGGACTTGTTTACCCGGTGCGCCAGTGAGCGCGGACGCGTGGTGGGAGGTGCTACTCGCCCGTGAAAAATAGAATAAAATGGATTGGCTCGACTAAATTACTTACTAATCTACTTGACTAAATTGCTAAAAAAAAAATGTGTTCAGACACGTTTAGCTACTAAAATACTCAGTACTAGACTAAAATACTGGCCTAATGCGAACTAGCCTTTAAAGGCTTTATCACATTGGCGGTTTTCAGGCGGCATAACTACCAAAAGTGGTTTGATTGCGGATAACTCACTGCGAATTCGAATAAATGTATTGGCGCCGCCTTGCCGATAAATCGACAATGTGATAAAACTAACGGTCAATAAAACCTTTTATGATGTTGTGGCTATACAAAGTTTTGTCCTTATACGTCAAGCTACTTTTGTAACATTTCTAATAAGGACAGATTATTATACTAAATCATCAGACATTATATAAAATCATCAACGATATAGTAAATTATTATCAGTAGAAGTTGTTATAACTACTTACTCGCTTTTGCACAGATCCTGCCAAGCTTTATGGTAGCTCACGGGATCATCATTTTTCGTCTTCTTCTCCAAGTTAACAGCCTCAATGTATGTGAGGTTGAGTTTGCTACCAGACGCTATGCATGCGTGCTGCAGAGCCTTCGTGACACTAGCATAACTGTCCTCCAACTTTGTATATTTTCCAACGAGAGCTATATTCACTTCCTTACGAAGATTATCGACTCTCTTGGCGAGGTTTCGCCATTTTTGCATGAATCTGGAATACAACGATCACATTTGTAAAATGTTCTCTGAATTCAATAAAATTAGCGGAAGGATTTGATACAGTAGTCCTTGTATAACATTTTATCTAAGGAGATACAATATTTCACTGAGAAAAGATTGTGTTAAATGAGCTTCGAAACTGCTGAACAGATTTGCCACAGATATAGATTGGACCATTCGAAAGTACTAGACTTCTTTACGATTTCCTTTGCGCGATTCCCTTTTGGGAGTTATAGGCAACATCTAATTTTTTCCTTGATTTAAATGAGTTCTCAATAAGTTCTTTGATGAAACCTGTTGCAGCGCCTAAACCTTTAATGTTTATTTAGTTTTGTTGTTTTGCTTTGTAATTTTTGTAGGCGTTTTAATTATTTTTTATTTTTGTTGGTAGGCGGTAGTCGACAGTTTTTGTCTCGTCCATTCAATTTTTTATGCTTCGTAACGTTGATCACTTGTTAAAAATTGTAATACAAAATTCACCTAAATAGCATTTTTATTAAGTATCCTCAAAATAGGATCAAATCAAGCAAATTTCAGTTTCAATAAGAAACAAAACCTATTCAAATATTATATAAAACTACATACTTTCCAGGGCGTGGCATAGTCATGTTGAGCTGTAGTCTTTCATTCAAGTATTTAACAACACCCTGCGCCTCCATCAATAGTGGAACATGATAAACAGATGTCAAATCATGAATGCAAATAACCTGAAAAACAAATTATTATTTGATCAATACATCAGACCAAAGGTAAACTTTAGATTGTGGCATTTTTTGTTTTAGTATTTTGCAAGCAGACATATACCATGCAAGAGGAAGTAAGAGAACAAGAATATGTAATTTTTACTTTCCAAAACACGCTATAAACATTTCATTTTCACATAGAAAGACTTGCTGCCCAGGGCCTCGCAAAGACCTTCCGCCCGGGGCCTCGCAATGGGTAAGGCCGCCACTGCTTTTCAGTATGTTGTCCATACTCACTTGCTCTGGTGCAACATGGCAAAAGTTGGATATTTTCTCCTTGACACTGTGGTTGATTGGTTTCTCTGATCGGCACAAAATTAAGTCTGGTGAGAGTCCAAGGCCACGCAGTTCACGCACTGATGACTGTGTTGGCTTAGTTTTTGGTTCTCCAGTAGATTTTGGCTATAAATTATAAAGAGATCTTGTGAAGTCACATTTTTATTATATCCTTACATAACCTCTTTATGCAAAAACTACTAAAAATACTAAGTCCCAAGCATATTAACTTTATGGTCCCAAGGGATAATAAAGTTTTCTTAACAAAATAAGAACAAAATTATGTTTTAAGCATGACAAATGAAATATATAAAGATACATGTATTTATATTTATTATATTTTAAGTATTTATACATATATAGTAGGTCCGTTTTTTATTTCCCTATATCCCGCATAATACGCTTTCCCGCTTATGACGCGTTTTTGGTTGAGTTCCTTTGAAATCGTCTTAAACGGGTTTTACTGTAGGTATTATATGCAAAAATGAAGTTATGGCAACTAGATGTTTGTTAAATATGTCTATGAATTTAATTTATCAGAAATAAGTCTTCAAGTCTTAAAGAGGGTATCTTTAACTTATTGTCAAATCGTTATTTAACCATATTCAATATATTATAATCTTACCACTGGCACTAGCGACACATGGGCGCAACAGAAATTCTCCCTCTTCACACGGAATTGAAACTGTCTGAAGGCCTCAACGAAAGACATTCCTTCGATATCTCCAATGGTGCCCCCCAGCTCCACTATACAGACTCGTGGTGGGGTGTTGTCTGCTGTCACTGGTATTGCAGCAACCCTCTGAACCCATTCTTGAATAGCATCGGTGATGTGTGGTATTACTGATAAAAAAAAAAAACATTTTTGTTAATTCCAGTGCTAGGTTTTTCTTTTTTTTAGGGTTCCGTACCCAAAGGGTAAAAATGGGATCCTATTACTAAGACTTCGATGTCTGTCCGTCTGTCTGTCTGTGTCTCCAGGTTGTATCTCAAGAATAGAAAAGAACTCGAGCTATAACTAGACTTCTGAAATTTTCACAGAATGTGTGTGTCTGTTGCCGCTATAACAACAAATACTAAAAACAAAATAAAATTAATATTTGAGAGGGGCTCCCATACAACAAACGTTTTTTTTTTGGCCTTTTTTGCTTGTTATCAATAATGGCAATAGCTAGGCACTTGAAATTTTCAAAAAATTCTTAATTATATTTGTACTTTAATAATTAATAATAAAATTAAAATAAAATAAATATTTAAGGGGGGCTCCCATACAAAAATAATCGGCCAAGTGCGAGTCGGACTCGCGCACGAAGGGTTCCGTACGGTCATAGAGGAAAAATAGGCAAAAAATTGTGTTTTTGTATGGGAGCCCCTAAAATATTTATTTTAATTTTATTATTAATTATTATACTATAGATAAAATTAAGAATATTGTGAAAATTTTAAGTGCGTAGCTGTTGCCATTATTGATTACGAGCCAAAAAGGTAAAAAAAATTACGTTTGTTGTATAGGAGCCCGCCTTAAATATCAATTTTATTTTATTTTTAGTATTTGTTGTTATAGCAGCAACAGAAGTACACAATCTGTGAAAATTTCAGAAGTCTAGCTATAGCGGTTTTTGAGATACAGCCTGGAGACAGATGGACAGACGGACAGACATCGAAGTCTCAGTAATAGGGTCCCGTTTTTACTCTGTGTACGGAACCCTAAAAACACAATTTCACTCTATAACGGTACAGAACCCTTCGTGCGCGAATCCGACTCGCACTTGGCCGATTTTTTTGTCTTTGATATTGTGAGAATCCATTCTTGAATTGTATATTATAAACAATGTGTCCCAACACCGGTGTCCGATCCTTTAATGTTATGATGTATGGCATATTTTATTGACAAATTGGCTATCAAAATTTTTTTCCAACCTTTGAAAAAAAAATTTTATTCTGGGTCTCATACTAATCTGACCAATACTTCATGAGAAAATCGTTATAACTTCTAAACTATCTGAGAGAATAGAAGTAAAGGAATTTGTTTAGCATGAAAACCTCCTCTATCTTTCTAAAATAAAAAAGAACTAGTTTAATGCGCTAGATTTTCCACAAAAAGCCATTTATTAAAAAATACACATTTTTTTCCTTAAACTTTGGTTTTTCGTTGTTTAATTCCACGAAATTCATAATGTATTGCCTGTGTGAGGGTAATCCACAAGTTTAGCTATCAACCTTTTTAGGGTTCCGTACCCAAAGGGTAAAAACGGGACCCAATTACTGAGACTTCAATGTCTGTCCGTCTGTCTCGGGCTGTAACTCAAGAACCGCTATAGCTAGACTTCTGAAATTTTCACAGATTGTGTATTTCTATTGCCGCTATAACAACAAATAATAAAAACAAAATAAAATTAATATTTCAGGGGGGCTCCCATAAAACTAAAATGACTACCATTTTACAACCGTGAGAGAGAAAAAAAATTTGAGAGCCAATTTGTCAGTAAAATATGCCATACATTATGACATTAAAGGATCGGACACCGGTATCGGGACACATTGTATAGTGATATGTTTTTTTTTGTTACTAAGCCAAAGTAAACATTTTAATGACATTGTTTATGAATAAAAATAGATCTGTTGAGCTGGCAAAGAGTCAAAAATACATGAGTCAGCACAACATTACTCTTATAGAGTAAAAAAATTCAAGGTAACAGTTTCCATTCCTTGATATGGAAGTATTGAGAAATTTAAAAAAAAAAACGATAAAATGAAAGTACTAAACAACTATGTGTATTCTATCTATCTATGTGTAAAGAGATTTGAAAAACAATAATATGTGGAAATGAGTACAGTTTCACAAAACTATTAAACTATGAAGTAGGCACATTTCTTATAACAATAATAAAATTGACAGAAAGGTAATTAATATTATATTATATCTTAGATATTACAATTGTATAATAGTCAAGTACTGTAGATAACCCTTAACATCAGCTTCGGTCAAATACTTAACCTCTACTTCATAAAATACAAGGATCTCAGACAATATAAAAAATAAGTTAACAATCTTATCCTGTCTAAGTACATTATGTACATACCTTGGACTGTTTTACCGAGGTAGTCGCCCCTACGCTCGCGTTCAATGACCTGCTGGTAGATTTTGCCTGTTGTAATGTTGTTATCCCTGTGAAGGGTTATGTCCAGGAACCTCTCGTAGTTGCCGAGGTCCAGATCCACCTCACCTCCGTCGTCGAGCACATAAACTTCCCCTGTAAACAGAATTATGCGGCAATGTGATTAAAAAGAACGTGCTCGACACGTTTCAAAAAAATTACGTTTATGCTACAAAATTTACCATGCTCATAAGGAGAAAAAGTTCCCGCGTCGATATTTATGTACGGATCTATTTTAATTGAAGTCACATCGATTCCACAGCTTTTGAGAATTGTGCCAAAAGAACTCGCAATAACACCTTTCCCCACACCACTTATTACTCCTCCAGTGACCAGTATATACTTCATTTCAGGCATCTTGCCAGTTAACAGTATTTAGATTTAAAATACAGATTTTAAAATGCGACGTAGATTTAACAAACATACGTTGCCCATTTAGGACTTTATCAAATTGCACACACGTGCGCGCATTAATTTTGATTTTTGCATCAATAATCTCAATGATCGCAGTGACATTGACACTTGACAGTTACTTTTTTTTTTGGCTTTTGGCGCTGACACCGGGGGTGTATTTTGCCACATACAAAGGTTATATAAATATATAATAATTTTCATCAACGTTTTACTATATCGTCATGTCTAAAGTCTAGTCAAAGTCAATGTAAAAGTCAATACAGTCAAGTCGGTCGATTCAGTAAAGTGGTAGACGCTTTACTGAAACTTTCGATGGAGGAACACAAAATAGCACGTTTCTGGATATTGCATCACTTTCCTACACTTGTGCACAATAACGAATATGTAATGGTTAATATCCTACCAATATTACACATTAAAAACCCAGTTTACACTATTTTAGGAAAATAATACAAAAACACGAATAAAAATACAAAAACGATGAAAGAATATTGCTTTCCCGCCATATTTATACTCGACACTGGCCATGGTTAAATAGCCGAAGTGCCATAATAAGAAAAAAATTCGATTTTGACAGTTGACATTGATGTTATTACAAGTGCTTGATGCATCGCGTTTGTAGTTTTATTTATTTTTGATTAGAAATCACTAAAACCTTAAAAATGCCGAAGTATTACTGTGACTACTGTGACACCTATCTAACACACGATTCCCCAAGTGTAAGGAAAACTCATTGCACAGGACGCAAACATAAAGACAATGTGAAGTTTTACTACCAGAAATGGATGGAAGAACAAGCACAGCATCTCATAGACGCTACCACTGCAGCGTTTAAAGCGGGTAAAATCGCGCAGAATCCCTTCGGGAACAAGGGCGCAGCTATACCGCCACCATGGGACCCATCAGTTATGGGTCCGGGTGGACCAAGACCGCCTGTGCCTACTCCTGGTGGTCCACCGGGCATGATCCCGCCGCCGGCCATGGGACCTGGCGGGCCGATGGCCCCGCCTATGATGATGGGTCCGCACGGTCCTATGCCTCCGATGATGGGGATGAGACCTCCTATGATGATGGGAATGGGGCCTATGGGTCCGATGGGACCTATGGGACAAATGCGGCCGCCGCTTATGAACGGACCTCCTATGAACAAATAGTGAGTTGAGAAAGTGAATGGACACTTGAGTGCATACATAACATACACTTATCAAAATTCTGATAAGTTTTAGACCTAAATAAATAATTTTTATCAAGTACTGTTTTGTTTTTATTTATTAATAACTTAGGATTTCAGGATTTCTACCCATAATAAATAGACCATAAAACTACCCATTAAAAACTAGTAATTAATATTGTATGAATGAGTAGGTAGTCACTTTCTCCTTATCAATTTTTTGCTATCAAAAATCAGATCACCACCATAAATCGTAAGTGATGCAAGGATTTACTCAAATTTTTCTTATATTTGGCCATGGTTTAACTAAGTTACTTTAGTATTCACAAAATCCATTGATAAGTTCTTAGTTAACTGGCATTTATTATTGTAATATTTTTTAGTTACACAAAGTACAGAAAACTTTTATTTATAATCAACTTGTCTGTTACCGCATCGCATCCTCATTTTGAGGTGTTGTGGAGTCATTAAAGCACGGGGAAGTGAGTGCGGAGAATGATATGACGACCAAGTCCACAAGTATTAAGACTGCAATGACAATTGGTACTAATCCATTAAAAACCAGCCCATTTTTCATTCTTGATGTTTCATTATATTTGAGTCCCATGAATACATTATATGCAAGAGAGATTTCTATGATTAAACTCAATACAAGTCCATATATAATCACGCACATGGAACAATATTTCTTCTTGATGGCACTAAGTAGAAATATTGAAAAGTAACCATAGACTGTAAATATTGCAATAGGCGCTATTAAAACATGTGAAACATAGCATGAGTGTATAAACTTCTCTAGGGCTAAATCTGCAGTGTTCATTATGAGGATTACTATATAAAGTTTAACTGCATAGGTTTTAGAACTCATTCATAAAGAGTTAAGTATCAATAATAATTTTATTTATTTCATGGGCACACATTTTTGATATAATAATTCTGTCATATTAATAATTATGATGACATAAACCACATATTTTTTTTTTGCAAAATTTATAAGAGATGTGTAAGTAGTTGAGCCTGCACAAAATGATGATTGCCAATCAGGATAGTTATGCAGTACCCAAGTACTGCACGACTATCCTGCTTGGCAATTTATATTATGTTTTGTATTGGATATTATAATTATTATATTTGCGCCGGTTAGTCAATACTAAAAAGTTAAAAGTATACAATACATACAGGAAGTATTTGTATACCAACACAATATACTTACCAACAGCTCTGATACGCGCGATTTTATTATGTATGTATGTATTCGGAGATCGGAAGAATATGTAATAGGATTTTGTAAAGCTCCGTTTAGACCAAACGAGCAAATGCTCATTCTAGTAAAGCTCTTTTGTTGTAAACAAACAACGAGCATTCTTTCGTTGTAAGTTCTAGTGTGTTCGCCACGTGTTCGGCGGTAAATAGGTAGAATGCTCGCTCGTTTGGTGTAACCGACGCAAGAACGCTCGAGCAGTTGCCTAGAGCATTCTTTCGTGTTCGAACGTGCTCGCTCTTCGAGACGGTCTCTTCAAAGGGATTCTAGTGGTCTTGAAATATTTTACTTTTTGGCGGGTTTTTTTAAATTATCGAGTATTCTTCTCTGTATTAAATTCGTCACCCACCAACGTCTTTTCCTTCTTTTCTTTTTAATTGCGTTATAACAATAAATGCAGCACTTGAAATCATAATATCGCTATTACAGTCAGACATAGTGTAGTTGTTACGTAGTTTATATACTATTTGAATGTAGTGTGAACCCTACTACTTATCTTTGATGAATGAGCAATGAGCATTCGCTCGTTTGGTCTAAATGATTCTCATCTATACTCTATAGAGCAAAAAATCTTATTCTTGATGTTCTTGTTGGTTCGATTGGTGTAAACGATCTAAAGTATGTTGTAACGAATTATAGTTTACACTAAACGAATACGAAAGAATGTTCTTGTGCAGTTCTTGCTCTATGTTCTTTTGGTTTAAACCCACCTTAATAGGAACCACTACCAATTTAAATAAACATGACTCATATTACTATCAAGTAGCTATCAGTTATCACAGTTGCAGTAGTTATATAAAATCATGGCATAGTTATTTCTGATGAGAGTTCTTTAAGCGCCGGACTTCCCCCACTCAGAGTTGCAAGCATTGAAAATATTTTGTTTCGAAGATAGTAAGATACCGATGCGCGACCTTACTGCTTCTAGTTATTCTTGCAATTTCGGAGCGCATAATATCGCGCAGGTACCTACCGTACATTTTTCAAAAACGTAAAGAGGTAACAGACAAAAATTCCTACCTTTCTTGATTATTGTCATTAATTTCGTTGCGGTTTCAAGACATGCCCATTACCCTCTACGCTCTTTCTTGGTTAGTTACGGATCCATGTTACGGATGCTCTACATCTTAACCTATCGGTAGTAGCATCTAGCGTTTATGGGGATATGTGAATTGTGATTGTCGGTGGGTCAATGGCCATTTAAAATATAATTTTAGTATGAATGGTTTGTTTGCTTGGATAGAATATGGAGGCTTTGAAACTGCTGGACCGATTAACATGGGTTATGTATGGGTAAGAAAAAGTAATTTTAACGCATTTATTTAACACTTTATTTAAATAACTTAAAAAACTTTGAAAATGTTCAAAACACTACCTACTTACTTACATAGTAATTTATTAATAAATACCTAACACTAGTTTGTAACTACAGAGTAAGACTAATCTTAATTTTAAAAACCAAGATTGGCCCAAAAGAGCAACGTAAGCAGAAATATAATATTAAAATACAAATGTATAAAGGTAGAGAGGAATGGATTTAATATTTACAATGAATGCCAGCATAAATGGCACACAAATAAGTTAGAAAGGACTAGAATGAAGCTTCTATAAATTTCATTGACCACAATGTATGTACACACGGATAAGATTAGTGATTATAGTTAAAGCACCGCTCTAGATAATAGAATTCAATTATTTAAACCATCATAAGGCGGTTTCCAAAGTTGTAGGCGAAATTTTCCCCTTTTCAGGTGACGATCTGCCTTTGGACACTGAATTCGATGTTGGAGATTTAAACGAAGTCAATCTAGGAGGGGAAGGCTCTGGTGGACTATTGAAAAACTCTGCACGCTTCGCTTGTATTATTTCAGATCGGGACAACCCGGTCTTCGGATAATCTGCACCAAGAGGAAACACCCCCTGCTCAATAGAACCGGAGGAATTACGATCTTGCTTTAAATTTAGTTCGGTTATGGGAATAAGATTTCTTCTTGCGCCAAAATGTTGATTCGTCACTATAGGAACTGTTTTATTCGGTGGGCTATCGGGATTCGTATCACATTTTTCACCGGAACTATTCGATTCGTCTTCGTTGTTCGCTTCGGGTATCGGAGTGGACAATACATCGGATCGTGGGCTAGCGAATCGCCATTGAGACTTGGGTGAAAGTAAAATTTTCGTAGAGTTTTTATGCTCCTTTACTAAAGCGTTGGCTCTACCGGGTGACAGGGGCTGGTTATTTGTTTTCATGACTTTTCTGTGAGCGTATGTTTTTGGCGATCCGCTCAAATCGAGAATGTTAACATGGGACTTGTTGCTCGGAGGTGTCACTGGTACTTGTGCTTTTTCTTTCGACAATTTCAGTTGTTCTACAGCTGATAATTTATTTGTTTTCTGTTGCACGTTCATCGTATTGAGCTTGACACTATGTTGTAGGAGCAGCCTTTTAAAATCGAGTCTGGAAGTCTGAGGCAAGGGGCCGAAGCGATCGGCGCAAGTGGTTTCCTGCTTCTGCAAGCCAAAATTATTAGTTGGCGACATACAAACGCCTTGTCTATCAGTGTGTAGCCAATTTATTTTGTTTCTAGAGTCTCCTAAGTATCCTGTTTCAGGATGACGTTGGGTGCCCTTGTTGTATACTGCTGTTTCAGATGTCACCGGTGATAGGCTTCTAATGGATATCGAAGGAGATTCTGCTCTTTCTGGAGTTTCCTTAATATTTAACTTCTTTTTGCTTTTATGTATCACTGCGTATAACTCCTCATTGGTCATAGTGGATTTGACAGGCGAGAGAAGCTTCGAAGTTAAATCTACCACATTCTCTTTGTTAGTTGGTGTCGAAGATTTGAAAGTTGTAGCCGTCCTTGGATCTATAGGGGATATTTTAATAGATTCGTCAGTCTTTCGTGCAACGTCGCGATCTGGTTCGCTGAGGTTATAATTGCTATTTTGGTATATCGGGAGCTGTTGAACTTGTTCGAAAGTGGTTCTCTTTGGAAGCGTCCAAAACTTTGGTTGTGAATTTTGTAGCGTATCCGTAGTGCTACGATGATTAAGTGTCCCATGTTTCCCTCTCTGTGTGGTATAATAGCGTTGTTGATAGGAATTTGCAGCATTATATTCAGGTTTATTTGGAACTTGGACTAGTTCTTGGGTTCTAATTAGCACGCCTTTGTCAGCACTGGAATGTCGATAGTCTGAAAATTATAAAAGGTTTGTTAATACTTGCCAATTAAGTCTTCAATAATTTTGCTCCTACACCTAATTAGTTTGATTTATAGGTACTTGCAGTATTTGTTAGTTGCACTGTATTATTTATTGTTACTCTACTCAGATCATAAACTGCTGTAACTACTTTGCAATCTGCAAGTATTTTGCGGTGTATGTGTAGTATATATCTTTAAAAAACTCTTCCTACACCTACAAGTAGGTAAGTTGGTATTTGAAATTGTTACAAATTATAACAACTAGTTACTCTACATATAACAAAAGATCAGAAACAGGAAAGAATTTTTTAAAGGTCACTCAAGCAAGAACACAATACATAATATTATAGCATATAAATAAATAATTCCATTTTTTTACAAAACAAGAATGCTTCAGTTACAAACATGCCGTGTGATATAAAACAAACTATTTTAATCCATACATTTTACATCGATAAACGGTACATAATATAATTTCAAGTGCATGGTATTATATTCTTTGTTACAACTTACAATATTTATTTCACTTATTTAATAAACATGATTATGATTAATTATAATTAGTTACTTAAAATGTTAAATGTTACATATCCACCACAAAATAAATTTGAGAAAAGGTTAGTATACCAAGCAGACATGCCAAAAAGCAACGTAAACTTTACCTTCGAAGGACTTGTAGTTAACAAACTCGCAACCATTGGAAGCATTCTCGTTCACTGTGCAAAGCGATGTTATAATCAGTGTTTCAAAAGGAAATAGAAAAACACAAGATAAATCTGCACCGCCACTAGTTAATTCTGATTTTTCCCAAAAATTAGCGGTGCTTAGTGCGTCCATTGTGAAGTTTTTGAAAAAAATTAATTTAAATTAGTGATGTCCCTGTAGGTTGTATATGTACAGGACAGACTTTAATTAGTCTTAGCTGTTGAAGTATCAGCTGTATTATAAAATATTTTTACGATCTCAATCTTTGTTGTATTTTAAGAAATAAACGAAATCGCCGTAAAAATAATTTATAATAGAACTAATGTAGGTACTTAATTATAACCTAGAGTGCAAATCGTTAAAGGGTGAAAAGGGTACAATGCAAAGGAGTGAAATTAAATGAAATAAGTGCGTTAATTCACAATACATTTATAATATTATTTACAATAACACATAAAGACAAACAGAATATCACACCATGCACTTACAATTAGAAAACATTAAACTGTTTTAAGCTGTGCACACTGCGGTGAAAAGCCACCATGCAAATCAAAGTTTTAACACAAAGTACACTAGTAAAATATTCATCAATCTTATTGAATTGTAAACTTTCCTATCAAAACGTATAACTACATTGTCTTAAATATTTTAATATTATGCTCAATAATAATAATTAAATGATAATATCGATAAAATCTTTAATCCAAAAATAAAAAAAACATGGACATCTTGGAAGACGATTTGTAGTTTGTCAACTACTGGACGGAATTTATTCAACAATATTGTAATAAACATATAAAGTAAAAAATAAAACTTAAGCCTAAAATGCATATTAAGCGTATCATAAGAC
The DNA here is from genome assembly GCA_905187585.1 of Cyaniris semiargus. Lineage (NCBI taxonomy): Eukaryota > Metazoa > Arthropoda > Insecta > Lepidoptera > Lycaenidae > Cyaniris > Cyaniris semiargus. Next base: position 4,659,320 of record LR994551.1, read on the forward strand.
AGGTAACAGGAATACGAAATTGTCCAAAAGGATTTAGTCGTTACCAAATTTCTGTACCATAGTCAGATTCAGATATAGATAATATTCTAGCTCTATGCATAGAACTGTCGCAAGGGACAGTTACTTTAGTCGGTGAGAGAGAGCAAGACATAGGAGAATGTAGCACACAAACATTATCGGGATCAGAATCTAGTATTGCTGATAATACATCTAAAGATGTATCTTTGTTTTCAGGCAACAAAACAACAGTGTGCCGTTTGGGTTGCGGAGTAGTTAAGGGACTTAAAGTTAGGGCAGATAATTCGGATTCGAATTTATCTTGGTCACTAATTTGACACATTTCTTCATTATCCAGTCTACAATCATTTAGATTTTTATTAATATTTCTTTGACTAAATTTTGGAGAAACTGTAGGCGGATAGTTAATCTGTTCCTTAAGTAAATCCGCAGCTATTTCTGCTTGAATCATTTCGAACGAATTTACTTTCTTTGCACTATTACTGAAGCTATCAAGTTTGAGCAATTTCCTAATAGGCATTAATGGAGAATTGGCCTGTTTGTAACTGTCACTTCGCTTAACTTTACTAATTGAAGATTTGTCTAATTTACTTAACGATACATCGCTATTATCAACATTTACATCGCTATCTATCTTATTACTTTTTGTAAACATTTTCATAACATCAGCTACCTTTTTACTACCAACTTGATTTATTTCTTTAAGTATTATTGGTGATTGGAAATTTGGCACAAAAGGGATGATTTCCTCGTTTAATAGTTTACTATCATTAAAATCTACTGAACCATTACTATCGTATTTAACGTGTAACCTTGGGTGATTAGAAATCTTACCTGCGTTATCATCTTTCGTCGGTGATAAGCTGACACCATCTGCGTCGTGTATATTTACATAGGCACCAGATCTGGTCATAGCTTCTACAACTCTAGGAATATCTTGTTTAGTTTTAGTAACTGCAACAGCTGGTGATACGTTTGATATTTGTGTGGTAGTTACAGGTGTAGCCGCAATAATTGTGCTTGGCTTAGGCGGAGGTAAAGAAACGAATTCTGTCGTCATTAGTCCATGTGGTTGTGAGGGTGCTTTAATTATCATTTTTCCTAATTGCGGTGAAGTTGGTTTGCTTGATGAGGGTGACGGTAATTGATTATCTACTTCGTCTACAATTTTTACCACATCTGCATTTTCTCTTTGAATTATTGTAGTTGTAGGGCATATTTCTTGTACAAATGGACCTGGTTCAAAAGTTGTATGAGCTCCTTTCCTTCTCTTTAAAGTATCGGATGAATAAATTACTTGACCCTCTGAATCTAAAGTGACTTTTGCTCCCTTTCTATGTAGCTCTTCGTAAGTTGCTGTAGATTTTTCGTCAAAACTGTTATCCAAGTTATACTCTTTTGAATCATTTAAATTGTTAGGCAATTCATTTAGTGACACGTATTCAGTTTCTGGAAGCCGTCCAGATAAAACTGCTTGTAAGTTTTTCTTCACTATGTCATTGTTAGCATACGGGGCCCTATTCATGTTAAACTTCTGATTATTATTCTTTACATCGGCTATCGTTACATAATCTCCTGAGTCATAAAAGTCTTCAAACGTCTCTGTTTCTTTAGGCAAGGGTGATTTTTTGTTCGAAAGTTTATTTGGCAAAACTCCCTTCAATTTACACATTAAGTTGTTGAATGGATGAAGCGATGGTTTTAACTGGGATAAAGGTTTGGTTACTTTACCATTTTCGTAAGATTTAATTTCTTTCTGTGTTTCATCACTAGGCACTTCCAATTTCGGTCTACAAGATATTTTATTATTATTATCACAAGTTTTGGAGCTATGAGATTTCTTACTTTCATGACCACGTTGACTATTCTCGCTTTCATCGTCTGAATTTGTTGGTGTTATAACACACATCGAAGGAATTCTAGAACTATTTATAGTTGTCTTAGATCTTATTCTTTCAATTCTGTCGGTACCTTCTAGATCAGAAGATTCAGAAAAGTCTTGTTCTGAAAGGCTATTTTTACCGTGAGCACTAGATACTGAATCTTCTATAGGTGAACTAGACGTATTGTGACCTGAGTCAGGAGAGCTTGTGCCTGTGCTTTTCTTTGCACTTTCTAATTCGGTTTCTGTATGGATTTCAGCAACAGCTGTTATTTCTTTATGATTACCGACATTACCAGTTATAGTAACGGTAGAAGTAGGTATTTCTGTCGCTTCTATATTAGCAGAGTTATATTTTTCGGCGTATGATCTCATAGCAGTATACCTCAGACTACTAAAAGGTGACTTTGAGAAAGAGGAATTATTACTTCGGTCTAAGCTTGAGCTCGAATTGTTTCCGCGATTTCGGATCGGTTTTGTAAGAGAGCTTTTACGTTCAGGAACTGTTGGGCCATTAGCTAAAGACCTGTCACTTCCTGCAGCCATAAGAGTAGTGCAAACAGTTCCGGCTGAACTAGTAGTTGTGCTTGTAGATCCTTTACCAAAAAGTTCATACTCATTTTCTGCTGTTTGGCTATTGGAACAATTAGACAGAGCTATCGTGGTATGCATTGGTGTCCCAGGAGAAACTTCTTCCTCCTTCAATGTTTTTAATCCGGAATCCATATGGAAAGATGTGTAATACCCTTCAGTGTCACACGAAAATTCTGAACTCGTCTCTAAGTCTTCGTGCATATCATGAATAATATCAGGTGTAAGTGTCCCCTCACTTGTGACACTGCCTGATCCTGATGTATTAAGGAACTTTCTCCTGCTAATAATCGAACTTGGAGGGCCATGATGCAAATTCAGAGAGTTATTAGACGTTCCTGCAGAAGTTGTACTTTTTGGCGGTATCGTTGTTGTAGTGATTTCCGAGCCAATACTTGTTCGTCCTGATTCGGAGCTTGCTGACCAGTTTCCGCTAGACGAATGAGGTTCATCTTTACCAATGGCTGAGCGTCTTATTCTTCTTTGTGTGGAAGGCCTTAACTTGACGTTGACTGTTGCGGTTGACTGAATAGTAGAAGGCAATCCAATACTTTTTTCAGATGAAGAATAGGAAGCACACCTCTGGTGCGTTCGACGTTCTTCTTCACCAGGCCGTTTTTTCCTCATTGTTACTGTTTCCTGTAATTTCTCTTCTTCGGGCTTCACTGGGGATTTCGTCTCTTTATTTTTATCACATTTTGCTGATTCTTTGAAACTATCTCTACTGGCACTCGGCGACCGGCCTATCATTTTTAATCTATTCTTACCCCATTGCTTTAAGCTATTAAAATGACTTTTCTTCGTGTTAGGGTCTATCGGGCTCTTCTTAAGCAAATCACTAGACCTCGATCTTATGACAGTATTATCTTCAACTTCTTCAGAAGCCACGGCATTTGTTGTATCGCTATGATAAAACAAACCAAGCAAAGCATTAGTCACACGCTAGAGGCTAATTTCTATGACAAAAAAACATCTCCAAAAAATAATGCTTTGTCTTGTAACAGCATTATTGTTTGAAGTCATAATTAATCTTGAAGCTCATGAAATAAATGGTACTATTAGTGTTCAAGTGCACAGGTTGGAGGTGCTTGATCTCAGTTATATACATAACTGGAGCACGATTAGAAACGAATAATATTAAAGACACAAAAGCACAACGAAATATTATCGACAGGTTAAAAGTGCATGAACGTTTTAATCGACCATTTAAGCTTCCACACTAATGTGCTTTATTGTTGCTAAAGTTAATTCATGAGTATTATGCTAAAGATTACATTATCTATATTATATCTATTAATCGAAAAATTTAGAAGATTTTGTAACAAACTAATATTTGACATGTAACGTTGATAATACCATCCCGAAGAATAATTTACTAACGTTTAACAGCTAGATAGTGTAATCTAATTTTACGGTGCATCTATAAGCTTACCCAGCAATAGCCTCTCTAAGCTCTTTCTGATCAGTGCCGGAAATTGTGTTGCGTCTTTTACCCCGGGGTTTTCTCGTTCGCGTCCGTCTCTTAACCGTATCAGTCTCCCCGGTAATTGTATCTAAGTGTAGCGATTTGCGCGAAGTACACATTCTGTCGAAGAACTTCCCTGAGGTATCAATTGCCACGAGTTCCGGCGGGAACCTGAAATTCATTAGAAACATGTTTGAGAAACTCACGCAATAATGCCCTAATTGGAGTAATTTTAGAAGGAATAGTCTTAGAAGAATTAAGGGATTCACACACTTGTGACGAACCGTATTCAGCAAGTCATACTTTATCCAGAAGAAATATGAATCAATCTAATCTTTGATGCAAGAAATCTCGTTCTGATTAAACAATATCGCAAAACCACAATCTAAATTCCTTTACGACGACAAACAGCTACCTCATTTGCTCTTGCGTTACACTTACTTGGACGCTATAACTCGGAGTTGTTCTTCGGGACTGGGCAACCTGTGGTCTATGGGCTCGTCGTCTCCCGATCCACACTCGGAGAGCTCGTCTGGAGTCAGGGTGACGCAGCTCGTGATCCTCATAGAAGCGTCTGGGAGCGCTGTCACATCGCCAATAGCCTCCTTCGACGTCCATTTTCGAAGTTGCTCTACTACAGCAGGCTGGAATGAGACGTTCAATATTTGTATTACATTGTGCATAAGTAAAAACATTGTGTAGACTTCCATCAGATTTTAGGTATCCTGAGAAAGAAACTGGGCGTATGAAATTCATCAAAACATCTGAATGACCATTATCTAAGAAATTAAAAAAAAAAAACATCTTACATCGGAGAAATAAAAGCATACAATCGGTTGTCCCACTGACAATAATTCTGTGTATTTAGATTTATTCAAACTTACAATGTGCGTTTCGATTTCCACATCTACTTTGCGGCCGATCCTTCTTCTTTTTGTAGTCAGCACGGGAGTACAAAGAAGATACGGGGAATGTTGTGAGTCTCGTCTCAGCTCGTCGAGTATGGACCGTGATAGGCGATCTGTGGTCGCCTTCTCGTATAGGTTGCGTAAGCTCGCTGGCCTGAAACGCATTGTGGTAGTTTTATGCGTCGTTATAAAATTAACGTTGTTCTTTATGGATGGATCGATGGAAAACAGTTGCGGCTTTTAATTGTACTTTTAACGGTTTTAACTTTTACACTTAAGTTGATTGAAATCGTTATGCTTGAAATTATTTTGAATCTTGATATAAATTGCCTCGATTTAAGTAAATTTTGAAACTTAATTTAATTTTTATTTGAGGTTTCATTTTAAAATTTTAACTTACCTTGTGTCTGGCGTGAAAATCCCTTTGAGGAGAGTGTGCGTAGCCGTGTAGTGGACTTTGCGTAGCGCAAAGTCTGACAGGCTGCCCTCCGCTGTAACAAAAAAAAATTGAGATGTAAATGTGAGGTCTTAGGAAGGATGTTACTCCTAAATATTATAAAACATAATAGGTATTATATTTTTCGAAGACAGATTTATCACACGGTTGCATACTTTAAACGCTTCTTAGGTTACTTTTACAATCATCTTTCAATCAACTAAACATTAAACTGTCTAGACTCTAGAGTCTAGACTCCAGATATTTGGAAAGCTGAGTTGGACTAACCTAATAACATCGTTTCAATATAATATGAAGACAATAAATTAGTCGTCTGCCATAAAGATTTGAATTTAGGGGGCGTGACGTGCCGTGACTGAACGAATTTCGATTCCCACCATAAAAAACTCTCAGAAATTGTGATGAATTTACATTCATTTCGATCTCCAACATTTATAAGGACAGCAGTAAAATTTTACGGCTCGTTATTTACTTTGTTTTACTTTTTAAATACTTAAGATTGGTGTGGCAAGCAACAGCGATAAAGATAAAAATCAATCCTCCCCTACTCTGTAATAGGTAGGTATATTTTGTTCGTCATTGATGCCTGCCTTTGAGACAAGTAATGGGATAGATTTCGGTCTACATAAGGGTTGTTCATACCACCTTTATGTGGACCGAAGCTCTACCTTAGCTATAAATGAATTTTTAAACCAAAACAATCCAATGAAATATTCACATTCTATCTAACATACGAAACATCTTGGAATCCACTCTGAACCTTTAGCTATTGGCAATTCAAATAGTCTGCGCAGGAAACTAGTTTCATATCCCAACAGATAGTCAATCCTATAGTATTGGATAGCAATAAGAAAAATGGGCCCATTGTATCCGTGGCCTTGGCTTGGCGATGGCCTTACGCATCCACGAGGCCAATGCACGCGGCTTCGTGTGTGGGGTATTAACCTGCATTCATGGTAATAGATAACAATTATACCTCCATTCATTTTATCTCTGGGTTATTACTTATTACGTAACTTAGGAATCGATTGGTATCATTTGACCTTGCTGTAATTACGACGATAAAATATAATAATAATTATGTTTTGTTCGTAGGTTAATATAAGATACAATTTATGAATTTATGTAGATTGAAGGTTGGGTATAATTTTTCAAAGCCTTGATTTGGAAATTTAATCTTTTATCTTCAATCTGAAAAGGGACATATTTTCATTTCCCTGGCAGCAATTTGGCGAGTACGTCGTAGAATTTTTAACATGTTCATCGACAAAATTGCTTTCGGGTTAGATTAGCTTATGAGGGATCATAAAGCAGAAAGGTAGAGTAGGTTGAGAAATATGTGGCCACATAACCCAAAACGGCCACCGGCCCACGAAACAATGTAATATTGAACGAAACTTCAAAGCCAATTTTATCCTACATTTTCCCGAAAATTAAGTTAGCCAGTTAATTTCATTAATTATTATGTTCTCCCTTACAAGAAAGGACTTTGTAAAGTAAATAAGGCTAATTTTATCTCGAATTTCTTACCGAAATATTTTAATTATTATGAATCCTTCGCAGGCAGCCATCTGTATAATGTCAAACATTAACGTGCATTTCGCTTATTGTTAAGATAACGATGCTCATTTATCCTGTTAATGCTGTTTACCGCAAACACATACGTTGAATATGAAGAGAAATTACGTACATTATCTATGGGAAGAAACACACCAATCCATCACGCAATCCTAGCCCGAAGAGTTTTGGAATGAAATTGATAAAAATGCCTGCCATGCCGCCTACAGATTAAATTCTAATTAATGTGTTTTAGTCATGAACTTCAGGTTTCTGTATTTGTAACTGCCGGGCCGAATAATTGAGCGCTTTTTAAATTGAGTTTTTTTTTTGTCTTAGAATGGATCATAATTTATTTCATCATAAAATCAAGGGTGAAGTTCTCTACCTACATTTCCTTGTGAATATTAAACTACGCTTACGCGCAAAATTCCGTTCCAGGATATTAAAGATTATAGAGCTATTTAAATTAATAAGAGTACCTGTCCAGATTCCTGCGCTAATCCGCCCGAGGCAAGGAAAGTCCCTCAGGTCACGACTAAGGGCCCGCAAGGACGAGAGATCGCACAACTGGTTTATCATTCCATCACAGACCACACCATTATAAATGGTATTTCAAATAAACTATTTTATTGGGAATTTTTAATTGACTCTAAAATTTTATTATCGATAGAATCTACATATATAATAATTATAATATATACTTATATTGTAAGTATATTAGAAGAGATCTAAAATCTATCATAAAATCACAGTTTTAGAAGAACCAAACACAACAATACCTCAATCAGTCCGTTCAATGCGCCCAAAGAAGGAATTATATTTTCCGACTCTTTATTTACCTTATTTATTTTTCACTTGTAAGTTGTTTTACATTTTATCTCCTACTCTATATTTCATAATTTACTTCATGCTATCACAGTTACTTTATTACAACACCGCAAATTCTTTATCACACCGCAGTCGTCAGATAAACATTTATAGTGATTGTTTCGGTGATAATTTTTACAAGAAAAGCCATAAAAACTTTATCGTGTATCTTTGGGCGACCAGCGTTAAAAATGTATGGACCCAACTTGAAAAGATCCGAATCCTTTACGGAGATTTTAACGAAGATTTATCGTGTGATGATTTCCCGAACAAGTGGAGTGACAGACTCTTCTGATAAAAGCCTAGAAACAGTTGTAATATACTGTATCCATTACATTATAACTTATAAGGTTCATGAGTCATACAGGTTGTAACAAAACTAAGTGATAAATGATAATACACTTGGTAATAAACAATGGTAGTGTTTGTGTTCCTTATATTATGTAGAGTTTAATGTAAAAGTAGCAGCGCTGAAAGAGTTACTTTTAACTTGTATGTTTGTATGAGAAAACTCGGTATTCGGCCGAAGGCAATGCTATGGCTATATACAGCCGTAGTGAGACCAATAACCACATATGGCTGCGTAGTGTGGCATAAAAAGGCTGAACAAGTAAACTGTAATAAAAGTCTAAACAGCGTACAGAGACTGGCATGTCTTATAATCACGGGTGCACTCTCGTCAACACCCGCCGCTTCCCTCGAGGCCCTGATCAACTTAACTCCGCTTCCACTGCTTGTTCAGATGGAGGCCAAAAAGGTGGCTCTCAGGGCCAGGACTGCGGGCAGGACGAATTGGGCCTCTACCCCTTTTCGACAGCTGGAACAGTCTCTCAATGAATCACCTGTCATGGCCATGCCATCAGATGCCATGATCAAGGTGCACAGCTTTTCGAAGCTATACCAGATTTTTGTACCTTCCAGGGAAGACTGGGATAGAAAAATCCCAATCGATGTCCGCCCTAGCGACATAGTTTGGTTCACGGATGGATCAAGGAAAGACAACCGTGCGGGAGCCGGATTCTACGGGGGCAGGCCACCAAAAGGGAAATACGCCTGTTTGGGGGAGTTTGCGATCGTGTTTCAGGCTGAGGTTTTCGCTATCCTCGGTTTTTCACTAGAAAGCCTGAAGATGGCCCTAGTTAATAAAAACGTTTTTATCTTCTTCGATAGTCAAGCTGCACTTAAAGCATTGACTGCCGCAGAAGTCTCGTCCAAATTAGTTCTGGAATGCATTGAGACGTTGAATATGCTGGGAAGGAACAACAACATCCGCCTAGTATGGGTCCCGGGCCACAGTAACGTCCCCGGAAATGAAACCGCTGACGAACTGGCTAGGCTTGGGGCCGAGAGTCTCATATATGGCCCAGAACCAGTCTGTGGTATAACTCCCAGTACCACAAAACAAGTGCTTAAGGAATGGGGTCACAGACTATGCAGGAAGCAATGGGCTGAGACCCCTGGCCTTGAACACTCCAAGGCACTAATTCCTGGTTTCAACAAGAAACTATCAGAATTAGTGCTCACCTTGGGTAGGAACTAATTAAGAATCCTTACCAGAAGCCTAACTGGGCACTGCAAGCTCAACAAACACCTAAACAGAATGGGCATTTGTAGCACAACGACTTGCAGATTCTGTGAGGAGGAGGATGAAACACCTATTCACCTTCTCCTCGACTGTCCTGCTCTACTACAGAGCAGGAACAGACACCTTGGTCGCCACGAATACTCATCCACAGAGGAAATTCGTGACACCAACCCCAACCATATCGTTCAATTTATGAGCAGTATTGGGTTGGGGATGATACTCTAGTGCGAAGGAGTCACAATAGATCTTAATGGGTCGCAGTGACGTCAGGGCTACAGCGACCTGCCTTCTTTAAAAAAAAAAAGAGAAAACTCTTTCAGCTGCTACTTTTACATCGAACTTTATAGGTACAACGGAAACATACACACCCAAATGTATTGTCACTTTCTATTATAACACCTGTAATAAGTGTAATATGCATATTATATTATTGGCTACTGTTATGTACAGCAGCAGAAAATGTGTAACGTTAAATGTACCTTATACTTGTTAATGTTGATGATTTGAATTTAAAGCTTCTGATGATTTGTGATATTGAAAACTTTACTTCTTTAAATTTAGAATAAATATTCATAGCGTCCTTTAATTTTTTCTGAATTAGTTTCTTAGTTCCTGCTTTTATTTCATGGAATTTAATGAAAGTCGGTCCCATCAATATGTATGCGATGTCGTCGGATTGACGTCTTGCAAATGGACGATCGAACTGAGTCATTCGTCTCCATTCGTGTATTTTTGGATCGGGAATGTAGTGGCAAATTAATTAATTTACACTAGATTTCTAATGGTTTCCCTATGCTGCGGAGACCGTACATTTTCTGCTAAAGTGTCCTATGTTCTTTTTCCACGTACTCGAAACTTTATGTTTTTCAAATTGATTTTGGTATTGGATGCTGGATATGCTGTATTTCAGTTGCATCATATTTTAATTCTGATTCAATAAAACAATAATCGAATATTGATTTGGGAAAGTTCAAAATTGTTTTTTTAATATAAGCGAAGGCTTTTTGCAAAGGAACCATTTTGTTGGTCAAAAGGTACACTGGTTTTAAACTACGAACTAAAGTTCTCAGAAAACAAAGTGCCTTGTGGTAAGTTGCCTGACAGTGACGGAAAGTAACATTGTTACCGTTTCAGAAGTTTGGCCTCAAGTTAACAACGTACATAATTATTCATGAGTCTTATAAGAAAACTATTTTAACTAAACATTGAAATCGGCAAGGATTGCTTTATGGGGCTTGATAGGTTAATATTTAATTATAATATTAAAATAAAATAAAAATTTAAGGGGGGCTCCCATATAAAAAACGCAATTTTGGCCTATTTTTGCTCTATAACGGTACGGAACCCTTCGTGCGCGAGTCCGACTCGCACTTGGCTGATTTTTTTTTACTTCCGCCCTACCTGTAACCAATGCTGCCCTACCTCAAATTTGACTCTAGCTACAGCCCAGTATCCTGTAAGTAGTAAAGGATGAGATGCGATCGCATCCGAACAACGTAAAGCGTAAATAAACAATTTATTTAAAGTAATCTCAAAATTACAGAAACTCGATTTAAATAACATTCTAAACATTTTGTTCTCTAATACTATTAGGTTTCTTGATTTAAACTTCGTGGTCATTCTGCACACAAAATTAGAAGGGTAACGAACAAAATCTCAGGACCTAAAGTCGTAAAAAAGTCGTAATATAAACGCAGAACTCCAAGACTTTATGAAAAATATAAGTATTGTTCAAATACGGCCTCCAATCTCGGAATTAGCCTCTTTCTTGGAAACTTCGCGCTCTACATTTCCACAGCTCTAAAAATACGTAATACAATGTCTTTTCAAGGTGTTCTAGTTTGAAAAATTAGTCGTCAGGCATATTCAGACTATTTTTTTTAGGCAATATTTTACCTAATTTTAGTAAAGCCAACCAAAGTACGAGGAGTTTGTGAGTTTACTGAAAACTGAATAAACTCAAATTAAACTCAAACTCAATTTTTTTTTATTCAGAATAAATTTTTGCAAATATTTTCTGAAAGTCTACATGATGCCTACCACCGGTTCGGGAACTAACCCGGCGAGAAGAACCGGCGTAAAAAGAAAAATAAACTTTCTTTCGCCATCTTTTTTATCAGGCCTTGGGAATAATATGATTGGTAGGCATAAAGGAAGATTTTTCGCCCGAACGAGGTAGTATGCTCAGGCCGGAGACCATTAGATTGATTTTAGCTGTCGCATATTATATGCCCTGACTTATAAAACTTCGATAGCATGATGTAGAACTGTGGCACTACTTGTTCTGCCAAAAGACATTAAAAAAGAGGAGGTTAATATTTGTTATTTAATGCTTCAGCCCTGGAGTTGGCATCAGATATTTATCAATTGTACAACTTGACACTATAAAGTCAGCTAAGTGTGCATTGGCGCGACAAAGGTGGTTGTTAGTAACGGCGTGTAATTGCGAGCCCGGCAGGTGTGAAGGCGCATTTGTCTCGACCACCAACCAGCCCTCTATTACAGAAAGTACACTTTCCCAATCAAATTAATCTTTGTTCTATATTATCAGGCTATGTTTATAATTTCGTATCGCTGTGGGCCTTTGTTTGCAATATGTTTATTACCCTCTTATTAATAAGTACATTAAAAGATTGTCTATCAGATTGGGAAAATACTGTGAAATTTCTAAGGTTAACTGGATATTATTCTGTAATCTAATGTACAATATTGTTATTACTTGTAGTCGCTAATGACCCTCGATGTTTTAAGCGACTTAAAATAAATAAATGAAAAAAAAAAAAAAGAATATCCTATGTAAACTCAACATTTGCCATTAGTGATAAAAGGCTGTTTGTAATTTCTAATCGGTGTCTACCTTTGTTTACAATAATATGTTTATACTCTTACTAATAAGAAGATCCTATGTAAACGTCATAGTTGAACAATGTCGCCTGTTAAGTGTCAGACCAATTTATAACGTATTAGACAAGGGCAAAACGTAGATTTATAACGTCTGTAATCTGTATAAGTAACACAATGTGGATATTTCATTCGTCATTATTCAAACCTTTTTAAGTTGCTTATTAGTTATTAATTATTATCCATCCATTCACCTTACTTTTCATTATTTAAGTTTACTACTTCAATTTCATCGTTAGTTTCTTATCGAAGTTTTTACTTCGTTTACACAAAAGTGCGCCTTGAAAAATAATACGGGCCCGCATCGTTAAAACTGCAACACCGAGCTATAAATTGTGCTTTATTTATTGTGCTCGTACTCCATATTCTACTGGTTTTATGGGTTCAGTTCTGAAGAGTGTAATAAAAGTTATAACATAAGTGGCTCCAATAAAAATTAACAATATTATAATTTGAGGAATTTGAAATGTAGACCATTTCAAATTCCTAATCTACGAATTTTTATATGATCTTTTACAAATTAAATGCTTTGTTTTGTAGGCTTGCTTGTCTACAAAAAGTTTTACATCTTAAAAATAGAGAACACAATTTAAATGTTGCTTATTTCTCAAGTGTATCTTCTATAGTACCTTCAATTCTATTTCTATTCTACAGAACAATCTCGGGAAGTATTTAGAGTTATTAAACAACGCTCCGCGGAAAGGTCTTGAATTTATAAGTCTATTCTTATCTCTTAAAGGTCAACAATCAACATTCCTTTGCGTATTTTTAAGATGAGAAACGAGAATTTTCACAATAATATTTAGGTCTTTAGGACTTAAAATCTAGATTCTTATTAGTATTTTAAATTCGGTCACATTTGAAACGTTTTATACCACAAAATAGATACTATGAATCAGCTGTATCTATATACAGCTGATTCATTGTATACGTACATCTGTATTATGTTCGTATACAATTTCTATTTTTGTCTATAAAGCTACTTTTCTAACGTATCAGACAGGGACAAAACATCCATAAGTATGACGGCCATATAAGGATAGCAGGAAGAGACGGTACCGGTCCCAGAGCCGCGGGTAGTCAGTCATACTCGTAGTAACGCAAAAACTAACCACGACTAATTAACTGGACTTCAGAGCCAATAGAGATCCTTTAGGAAAATACGCTTTTTGCGCCTTGCGGGCAAATAGGGCTGTCACTTGTCAGATTTTAATGGTTCTGTTGACCTTTAAGATCTGCATTGGTAGAAAGATAATAGCCAAACTTTGACGGGGCACAGCGGACGCAGCTGTCTCGCATTTTCCATTTTTTTTGACCGGTTGCGCAATCAGTCATAAAACATAAATGGAAAATGCTGGAAAATGCCGCTCTGTCCACTGACCTCCATTATACAAGTACGCTGGACCTATGATACCCACTTTTTTGTGCCTATTTGAAGCGGAATCAGCGCCCCCAGTGAGAGGGAAGAGAAATAAATTTGACGTAACTTGCAAATGGCCGCTTAATCGTTAGGTATTGGTTGTCATCACTAGTATTGGTTCCAAATACTCCCACTACTACTATTAGCGCCAATATGGCGACTTTCAAACGTCATTTTTACGTCAAATTTAGTTCCTATCACTCACATTGGGTGAGCTGATTCCGCTTCAAATAGGCACAAAAAATAGCTGTCATTTCAAAGGGTATCATTAGTCCAGCGTACTTGTATAATGGAGGTCAGTGGCTCTGTCCCAATGTGTGCTATCCAAAAATATTAAGCCAGATTGACATAATTGATACAATACAAGACGTATAATCCGCGCGCGATCAGAATGGGTTGTGACCTTTTGGAACTGAGACGCGCGTTGACGCCTAGCCAACCGTAGCATCGGAAAACGTCAAAAAATAGTATTGCAAACTGTCATTTTCTATTTATTTCGACTCACTTCCATCCCAGTCTGATCGCGCGTTATAAATAAATAATAATGAATACAAGACAAGTCACAAAGAAGTCCAAAGTCATAAAACCGTAAGGAAAACATCTAATTTTCCGGACAACTAAGTCAAGAGTCCATTTATACGTGGACCCTCGGCAGCCCTACGTGCAAGACCTGTTATGCGGAAAAATGCAGCCTTATTAGCATTCTTGAGTGATAAAATTGTAAGGCCCCCATCACATTAAGCCAAAGGACTTACGTATAGCCATAAATTTCGCTAAACAAAAGAGGATTTCGGGATGACTTTTAAAATGAATTTTGCGGTTTTTGTGGACGGGACTTTTTACAAATCATCGTTGCAATCAGTACCAGTTTAAATGTTCGGTGAGATTATAAAGTAAATTAAAATAAACTGCTGGACAACATATTATTAGGTCGGCAAACGCCTGAGCATTTTGGTCATTTTAAGCATAAACGCACGTATACAATAAATGTAGGTGGGAAAACGCCTAAGCATTTTTGACATTTATAGAAGTTAGGGAATGTGTCAAGGTGTTTAGACATCTATGGACTTAAACAAGTGCCCACCATTTGACATGGTATAATGTTACCATGAATGAAATTTATATACCCAAGATTACACCGAAGTTAAGTCCATAACAATTTCCCGTTTCAACGTGACGTTTTCACGTTAAAATGTATGCGAAACAGGAAAATGTCAGTGACCGCATACAATTCGACGCGCTATCCGCGAGCTGAAGTAAAATTGATTTAAATGCGGGCAATCGCATCCCAGGCGGGTTCCGTGAATTTCTTATGTGGAATATGAATGTGTGCTAACTAGGAAGAACTGGAAAACTAGGATTCTAGCGTTTTAACGTCGAATAGTAGACAAAGTTGTATGCATCTTGATTAACGTTGATTTACTGCTTTGGAAAACTAGTATTTTAGAGTTTTGAAGTCTGAATAGTGCTCAAACGATAATAATTATATACATTAATGCATCTTGATTAAAGTTAAGTTAGTGCTTTGGAAAACTAGGATTTTAAAGTTTTAAAGTTTGAATAGCGATAATATAATATGAAGTTACATTAATGCGTCTTGATTAAAGCTAAGCAATAGATGTTAGAACTAGGTTTTATGGTTTTAAAGTCTGAATAGCGAAAATTTTGGAGTCTTCAATTCTAAAAAGCTTTCGAACTATAATATAAAATACTATATTAAAATTAAAACATATTAATTAATATTGATTTAATGCTTTGGAAAACTAGGATTTAGGAGTTATAACTTATAAACCACTAGCTGTGCCCCGCGGTGTTACCTGCGGTTTAAGTGATCTATACATATAATAAAATCGTAGAGGTAAAATTTTGGTACATTGAATAAAAACTTAAAAAAACAAGTCAGGGGCATTTTAGAAGAGTGATAGAACACATCTTAACTGTTTTTGAAATTTTTGTTTCTCTGTCTGTTTGTTTGTTTGTCTGTTTGTACAGGCTAATCTCTGAATCCGCTGGACCGATTTTAATGAAATTTGGCATGGTGATACCTTACATCCCTGGTCAACATCTTAGATAAAAAAAAATAACCGACTTCCAAAAAAGGAGGACTTTATGTTAACTTTGCTGTTTGTGGTCCGATTGTCATAAGTGTTTTTTTGTTGTATAGGGTCTGACTCGAATTTGGTACCATGTTCACAAAAGTGGTGACCTGATGATGGGATCCATGAGTAAGCGAGGGAACTCCTCAAAATTTATATGGAAACATATGGTGATTTTGGTTTTATAAGAAGTATCCTAAGCATATGCTACCAAAACGCAAGATTTTGCACCAAGGTATACTATGGTTCCGAAGATACTAAGAGAACTCCGGATTCCTTATAGATACAAGTTTGGGGGTTTCAGCGTTGTTTTAAGAACGAAAAGCACATATTATGCTACTGTGTAAATTATATTCATCATGATCATCACATTATGGCCCTATTATACTTTTAGATCGAGTCTCGCGTTTGACTAGCGATTTTGAAAATTAATGTGTTGTGTTAAAGTACATGATTCCAATTTGATGCTAAGCGACGGTTACCAAGGTGGCAATTTAATAATAGGATCCATGTGGTATGTAGGGAATTCTTTAAAATTTATACGGAGAAATATAGTGATTTTGATTTTATAAGAAGTATTCTAAGCATATGCTATCAAAAAGTAAGATTTTGCACCAGGTATACCATGGTCCCAAAGATGCTGAAAGAATACCTGACTCCTTATAGATACAAGTTTGGGGGTCTCGGCGTTGTTTTAAAAACGGAAAGCATATTATGTTACTGTGCAAATTATGTTCATCATAATTCAACAACAATATTATATACTGTCTACATGTAATAAATAACATATCATAGTAGGTCTGTAATGCATATTTAGGGTAGTGTATGGCTTTTTAAGACATAGTATGACTTTTTTAAAACCACCTAAGTACAGTAATTAATACTGTATCCTCTGTCTTCTGTCCTGTGCCCCCTATATCCTGTCCACGCCAAGTCATTTACTAAGAAAGGATATTTTTTAAGGATATCTGTGGTTTGAATCCCGCCGTCGGAAGCTACTTAATAGCCTTCGATGTTCCTGGATCTTTGATATGTATTAAATATATAAATATGTGTATAATATTATATAAATCCTCATCCAAATAAATACGTTATTGATTAAGAGTATTTAATTTTCTTAATCTCGATTATAATAACACACATTCACGCGGACGAAGTTGCGGGCAACAGCTAGTATATAATAAAAGACTATGAAAAGTACCAATAATAGGGTCAAAACGGGACGATACATATGATTCTATAATGGTTGTTGGTAGTGATGATGATGATGAATGTAATTTGCATGGTAGTATATATGCTTTTCGTTCTTAAAACAACGTCGGAACTCCCAAACTTCTATCTATAAAGAGTCAGGAGTTCTCTCAGCACCTTTCGAACCATGGTATACCTTGGTGCAAAATCTTACTTGTTGGTAGCACATGCTTAGAATAATGCTCACGAAACCGAAGTCACCACATGTTTCCATATAAATTTTGGTGAGTTCCCTCGATTTCTTATGGATCCCTTCATCAGGTCACTACTTTTATGAATATGGCACCAAATTGGGATGAAAACCTATACACCAAAAGAAAAATTTTGAAAATCTGTTCACAAACAGCGGAGTAATCGTTGAACATAAAAAACGAACATAACACCTCCTCCATTTTGAAAGTCGGTTAAAATTGTAGCCTATGTGTTATTCTGATGTATAAGCTATATTATTGTAAAGTTTCATTAAAATCCGTTCAGTAGTTTTTGCGTGAAAGAGTAACAAACATCCATACATCCATACATACATACATACCTACATCCAAACTTTCACCTTTATAATATTAGTAGGATTGATACTTAAACGACATACAAAGTTACATTAATATTACATCCTTAGTTTATTCTTTGAAACCTAGGATTTCTGAGTCTGACTCTGCAGAAAGTAATATTAATGCATCTTAGAGCATTCCGCGCTTTAAAATATTAGGGCTCGACTATAAGAAATAAGGGGTTTATTGCCCGGATGAAATTTATCTTCATTTGGTTGAATGCGAAAGTTTGTGAATTGTGAGTATAAAAGGGATGGTCTATAAATAAGGAAGTTTGAGATGAACAATCGAGGTTGGGGTGATCATTGGCGTGGCTGATAATATCGGAGGCTCGTTAGGGTCCTATAAAATACAACCACAACGCTAGACGAAGACATTTTGTAGGTAATTGCCAACATGGGAGAGGATTTTGAAACCTTTAAAGCGAGAAAATGGCTACCGAAAACATATTCTTGAGATTTAAAAATCGATAGCAAAGTAAATTTTAACGTCGAGGCATCCAATGCAATTCCTAAAGATGTTCGTGAAATTTCAATGCTATCCGCAGAATTCGTTTGTATTGGCAATTGGCATGCACTGCTCCTTGCCTACCTCATTTATTTTACGTTTGTATATAAAATCCTTTGTTAGTTGCAATTTCGTTGGATATAAAATTCGTTATCCATTTACATTTTTGTGGGCTTAATAACTGTATTTTAAAAAGATAAAACCGAATTCAAAATTGTACGTAATTGAGAATTAAAACTCGACCCTATCTCCAAAACTACTTAACCGATTTTGATGAAACTTGCACTATTCCCTAAGTTGAACAATACCTATTATTAATTAATACAAAAAAAAAAAGAATTATTGAAATCGGATTGGTAGTTCCAGAGATATGCGAACACAAACATAAAAACATACATACATACAGTATACTTTTGAAATTTGGCACATTTGTTCAGACGCTGATATTGACTAACATATACGAAAATTGGGCAGTTCTGGAAATATTACATACATACGCGTCGAATTGATAACCTCCTTTTTTTGAATCGGTTAAAAACAAAAGTTCAAAGACTCGAAGTATCTTCATTCATCAAAACCGCTTCAGCGATTTAACCGTGGAGAACTAACAGACGTACACACGTCTTGTTTATTATACGGGAATTGAATATAACGACTTCAGACCCTTTAGTATCGAAATAGCGCGGCACATAATTTCACACAAATTTTGATTTTTTTGGAGACTTTTTATTATTTCGTCGTTTGGTCATAATAATTCTATAGTTAAACCTATATTTAAAGACATGTCTTTGGAAGGTATTACGATCACCCAAGCGGCATAAGGTTAAATTATATCGACGTCAACGGCCCGGTGCTTCCATATTGGTTTGCGTACGAGGGTGAAGAAGCCAGAAATGTGGGTTCAAGACGAAAAATGTTCGGCCAAACGAGATTTCACAAACTGGTTCCCCGATCAATCTTGCGTGAAAAGATTGCAGAAAATCACTTGTTTGCGAGAAAATTTTATTCGCGGACGTGATCCAATATGGTGGTCACCTACTTACCCCTACTTGTTAGAAGAATTTTTAAGTATACCCATAACTGTATTTTAAAAGGAAAATGTAATAATAATATAATCTGTACTTATATTAATAACAAAAGAGTAGACCTTTTGTTATTAATATAAGAAAGGTAGAGTAAGAGTAAGTAGAGTAGGGAAGTACATATACTATTTTGCGGCAAATGTACGGTTCCCGAAAAATTTCTCATTTAATGTCTAGAAACACATTGAAGTTGTCTTTTTACTAGTAAAAGGTAATTTCAAACAAGACAAATTTAACAAAGGTTTTCTTATAAAAATTGCCAACCACTTTGATATTGTCATTTTACTCAATTTAAACAACATGGTCGTAAGAGCTCCAAAAAGAGTACCTTTATATAAAACGGATTTATGATACAGAAAACAGGAAGTAGTTGCTCCCGGACCGGTTTGTCATGAAATTGAGACAGTTACAATTTGTGGGAGTTTATGTGGTGACATACGATATACGGGGCGTCGCAATTATATTTACCGTTTATTTTTATACAGTCGTAGTGTAAAACACAGGCAGGAGACCAAACCCTAGCCAACACGTTTTCTAATATTGCTTTAATTGCTTCTTTATAATAAAAATGTATGGAATTGACACGTTCGATAATATTATGAAGTCGACATTATCGACGGAGAGCTGGCGACCAAATCGGTCATGTGGCTTCAGCTGTATTAAAACTCCGTTAGCTACTTCCCTGAACAACCTTCTCTGATAATCTGCGTGCTGGCAGGCCGTGGGCGGTGGGTGTGGGTGTAGTGGGGTGGGTAAAATGTAGGTTCAGCGACTTTAATTTTTTTCCAAACAGTTGCTCTGTACTTCCTGTGCACCCAAAAATAATTTCAAATCAATCGAGTGGTGGGAAGGAGTTGCCAGCGTCAATTAAAAGTAGGAAAATTGTTTTTATTTTCATGTGGGCTCAGTATTGGCTTTTTTGGCTACATTTATTTGGGATTACATACTAACTAATCTCGCGTCAGAAAAAAGCCAACACAGCTGAACCCACGTGAAAATAATAATAATTTTCCTACCTTTCATTAACGCTGGCAACCCCTTCCCACCACTCGATCGATTAAAAAAAATTTTTGGGTGCACAGGAAATACAGAGCAACTGTTTGGAAAAAAAAATAAAGTCACTGAGCCTACATTTTTTCCATTTTTTTCCCTACCCCACTTTACCCACACCCACCGCCCACGGGCTGCCAGCACGCAGATTATGAGAAAAGGTTGTTCAGGGAAGTAGCTAACGGAGTTTTAATACACCTGCAGCCACATGACCGATTTGGTCGTCAGCTCATAGTCTATTAGATTTATGTCATGTCAATTAACTGCAGGCGGATATCAAAATATCAAGTATCTAAAGACTCAAGAATATTTAACAGGCAAACAATTAAATCTTTCCTCATTAGTTTAGACTTTAGAATTAAGATAAATACCACGAAACGCAGAATGTAAAGGTTCTTCCACTAATCTTAAATTGTTTTTAAAAAATTTTTTACCAAGGTTTAAAAAAAGGATGATCTTATATTATATACAGCTGTAAATTATATTGTATGTTCAATGTTTAAATCACAAGACTTTTCGTAATTACAATAACGTCAACCACTGCGTACCACATTTCTATGGAGTCTGGACTATAGAGCGTAAGAAGTGCGACGTCTACGCAGGCATTGAATAACTTGCTCTTATTCTAGAAACAGTTGGAAATCAAGTTTCTATAGCTTTGAACAACATTGAATCGCCATTGAAGACGACATATTCTGATATATCATATAACACGCAGAAGTTAGGTAGGCATCTCGTTCTAAGGAAACTCTATGGACGCAGGTGCCGAGTTTTTTGGGTTGTATATATTTTTTTACTTTGATATGATTCGAAAGGAAAAGTACAACACCTACCGAAGTCACAAGTTGCTTTACAGAGACAACGGGGATTAACCAATCAACAAACAACAGTTGATTGGTTAATAAAAGAGTATGTGAATGGATAAACTCCTTTAAAAAAACTTTAGAAACCGGGTATAATGTGACGGCATACGTCTTTTGGCTTTTTTACCCAAAAACTGATGATAAGGATAAGAAAACTATGAGAGTTGTAATCTTTATCTATATTTGTCTTGAGCAGATGAGTAAACAACATCAAAAACTTTTATATGTTGGTAGAAGGTACCACGCCGCTTTATGATCCTGTCCTTGACCGCAGGTTCTGTGATGTCAATATTAAGAGAACTTCAATCATTTTATAAAAGGAAGTAGTGGTGACAGGACTAATTTGGTTGTTATCCTAATCCTGGGTGTTAGTCAAGTTGCATTGGATAAATAAATAATGTAGACAGTGACTGTCTCAAGTTTTACATAGTTTTGTCTACATAACTTATTACATACTACATTGCAGAATAGAAATTACTGATCCGCGTATGGTACCTACCTACTAATCCTTTTGCTATTGTTTTTAACGTTGAGAAGTAAAGCATTGTCAGACTGTATATTATGATGTTTATTAAAATAATTATATTTAAAAAGAAGGTTGGCATTTTTCACCTAAAAGTTTTTTAATCACCAAAGTTGTGAATTTCGAAAATAAAACAGATGCGCCGAAGGTTGGGGACACCGTTATCCAGCCGGCTCCAGGTGTACTCAACCAACAGATAATATATTTCAAGCTACGTCTAGGATAATTATACAGTGCTCTACAAATAAATACGTTTATTTCTGTCCCAGTTGGCGATTTTTAGAGTTCCGTACCCAAAGGGTAAAAACAGGACCCTATTACTAAGACTTCGTTGTCTGTCCGTCTGTCCGTCAGTCTGTGTGTCTCCAGGCTGTATCTCAAGAACCGCTATAGCTAGTCGACTTCGGCTCCCATACAACAAACGTGATTTTTTTGGCTTTTTTTGCTCGTTATCAATAATGGAAACAGATAGGCACTTTAAATTTTCAAAAATGCTTTAATTATGTGTGTACTTTAATAATGAATAATAACAATAAAATAAAATAAAAATTTAAGGGGTACTCCCATACAAAAAAAGCACAATTTTTGGCTTAATTTTGCTCTATAACTAGGGTTGCCAACATTTCTCCGGCGAAATATAGTATTTTTCAAAATAAACTATAAAAAATATAGTACACTTCTAAAAAATATAGTATTTTATGAAAAAAATAAAAAATGTTCAATGAAATATTTAAGTATTATTTATTTTTATAAAAACTATATTTTTTTGCATTTATTGCATTGTTAAACAATGTTTTGTTCAAAATAAAAGTGTCATAATATATTTTATTACATTCAATTTTAAGATTAATGTAAATTAAAAGCTCATTTTTTATTAATGAGATACTACTTCTGTTTCTCTCTTCCCGCCATTTCAAATTCATAACCGAAAATACCGTTTCTGTGAATGCCGAAGTGGCGGGAATAGAGAGCGGGTAAGTTATTCTCATTATTATCTCTATATTTTTGAAGTATTTTCTGTATTTTACGCTTTTTAATCGGTGTTAGCGCTGTATTTAAACTTGACACACTTTCGTCATCAGTACCACTTTCTTCCATGAATATTTATTTATTTAGGACTTCAACTTCTCAAAAGAATAAACAAATCTAATTGAAAATAGCGCCAATGCCCCAAAGAAAACTAAACACCTTGACCAAAACAAATTATTACGAGGTTGTCAATGGGTTGTCACTTGTCAATATCATGTCATGTCATATGTCAATTGTCAATGTCAATTTGTACAATTTGTCAAGTGTCAACTTATTTTTTAATTATTATGTCAAGTCATATGTAGAAGCGCGTTTATAAATTTGAAAAATAAGAATTTGTTTGTTAGATTTCAGTGTCGAAAATATACTATTTTTGCGTACTATATAATAGTTCAACAGTATATAGTACGCAGGCTCGAAATATAGTACAATACTATATATTATAGTACGGTTGGCAACCCTATCTATAACGGTACGGAAACCTTCGTGCGCGAGTCCGACTCACACTTGGCCGATTATTTTGTAGGTGAAGTATGTTAAATAAATCTAGCGTCATAGGATAGCAAAATAAAAGTAATCAGTAGGTTAACTTATATTTTCTACTCTATGTTTTCAGTTATATTCTAGCAGTCTAGCTATATAGGAATCAAAATATAACTAATCTCACCAGCAGTTAAATCTGTGGTTAAACATTTTGAGATGTTTTCCAAAACTTTTACGACACAGGGAATCCTCGTATGGAGACAGGAGATCAGTGATTGTGTAAGAATATCCTGTAGAAAATTTTTAAGTGAAAATAAAGATTAATTGTTTGTTTGATTTATTCTTTTTGTTCGTCGAGACTAATTTGACTGTCGAATTTAATTTGGGCACTACTAACTATAATACTTACTTCAAATTACAGTATTCAGCGAAATAAGTATCACAAGGGCGATTTTGCTTTGCAATACTCAGAAAAGCTTGCATAAAAGATCGAACATTTTTGTAGTAAAGTGCGATCAAACTTACTTCTTATTCTTGGTGAAAAAAGGTCAAGCGTTGCAAAGTGCACTATGCACCTTAAAGTTGTTCAGGCAATACACGCTTTTGGAACAAAGACGAATGCGTGAGTACGTGAAAAGAAACTAAAACTGGCGAAGCACGAATCGGATTCTCACATGAAGGGTTTCAGTTTAAGTTTATAATTATTATAATAGAGATAACTCCCTGTCATGGTTATTATATTGAGGGTTTTAAATAGGTAGGTAATATGCTTTGATTTGAAAATTACCTACCTACCTACCTGCCTACCTACCGATATCATGATCACGGTGCTGGACGGAAAGACAAAATAAGCAAAGTATTAGTAAGAAGTCCTTTGACACTTTTTACGGAACCCTAAAAACGTTAAAAACAAATTACAATACATGCTCACACCACACGAGACAAGGTATTTCAGTATATTGCTGGTACATATTTTATGATGAAAGATGGTACGGTATAAAAATCTATATTAGAGAGATAGATTGAAATTGATAGACATGACTGTGTTATACTGAAAAAACCTAAGATAAGGGAGTTTTGTATGGCAGAGAATCACACATAAATGATTTTATTACGACTAAGGGAATAATTTTAAAACTTAGTATTTTAATTACTGAAATAGAGCATATTATGCCCAGAGTTTTACCACACCTTATACTTATGCATCATAGTTTCCTTCAAAAGGATTAACAGTGCGTGTCCTAATTCCGACGTTCTAAAATATGCTAGACATTATACAGGGTGCAATTGAACCTTCCTGCCAAATTTTGATAATTGATCCTTGTTAAAAATAAAAATACACGTACTTTTTCTTTTATAATCACTCAGTACTAAAATTTTGAGAAATAGCTTCCGAAAGTTATCCTAAAAAACACTACAATTAATGGACACGCGCGTAACGTGTCCCCGCGCGCGCGCCTCACCCCGCGTCACCCCCGGTCAATCCCCCGCGGTGCGAGTGACCGTTCTGCAACGATTTTAAATGGGATAAAATGTCATTGAAAAAAAATAACACCCAATTTTTTTGGTTAAATGGACTCTCCTAATGATACCTAAGCCCTGGAAAAAATTTGGCAGGAAGGTTTAATTGCACCCTGTATAATTCAGTATCAAATTATTAATTCTCAGTGGGCCAATTTAGCAAAAGGGTATGACAGGAAGTATCGTGTAAATTACGCGAACGGGTCGTTATAACTAGATCGGACCGATAACTTTTACAACTGATAACCTATTAGAGTGATAAAACTGTGTGTGGTCCTTTCAATTCATCAGAGTATCATCAACATCACTTTCTCAATCAGAAGCATTGTAATAGCTTGTTCAAATCTACTGTGCATTATAAAGTTGAAGAGTTTGTTTGAACGCGCTTATCTCACGAACTACTGGACTTTATGTGTCATTTGACACAAATGTAATACACAACTTTTTTGCTTGAAAATGTACGATTCCAGCAAGATAAGGTTACGCGGGCGGTGCCACATCTAATTTGCTAATGAAAGGCAGAAACGCCGATAAAATAACAGAATGTTGTCAGACTTTGGCTCTCAATTCACATATTTACAACTTATGGAGAGGTCAATACGTCAGGACTGTCTGGAGCTAAACATGCGCGGGTTTCCTCAGAATGAATTTTTCACCATAAGAACGAACAAATACTTAGATCTGGACGACTCCATTCAGCAGTTACATCTTTGGTGATGCTTTATTTAATGTCAGATCTTAAGAGCGTTTACACCTAATTTTAAGTTTCCTTACAAACCTGCGGCGGACTATTTGAATTGCTTTGCGCGCAGCGATTTATAGTAGTTTTAAAATATTTGTAGAAAAGAATTGTTGATATTTAATTTTTTTTTTTTTTAATTAAAGTGTTCTTCTATGATATGAAGCTATTATTATATTGAATTAAGTTAAATAAATAGGTAAAAAAAAGTTTTAATTCCTTGATATTTCTCATTCTTTGAATTTAAATTACATACATAAAGTTAAATACCTAAATGAAATATTTTTTTCTACTAACTATTAACTTAAGGATCTTATCAATAGGTTATTATTTTTTTCTAATTAGATCTGTCGCTGGTTTCGTAAATTTTAAGCTTCGAAACTGATACTAAAACCGAATTTAAGAAAACCTCTGTTATGATATCGAGATTTAATGTACAAATACTTTTTTCTCTACTAACTATATAGACAGTGAAATTTCCTATAAAAATAAGTTATCAACATTTTTATAAAGATAAGTGGTTGATGATTTTTTCAAGTTTGAAAAGTACAGTTTCAAGCCAAATTGAGCGTGAACGGCGTAAACGCTCTTAATATGAGATGAAATCGAATAGAACAGGTAACAGAACCTATCTCATAACGCTTTTGCTACTCCAGTAGCCCTAGCACGGTGACCAGGGGAAATGCGAAAGTATAGACAAACTGTGGAGATAAACTTAAGTTGCCATTCCGATCTTTTTACGTTCCGAAAAATTCAATTAAAATGCCACTTTATGACAGACTACAGTCACAAACTGTGGAGATAAACTTAAGGTGCCTTTCCGATCTTTTTTCGTTCCGAAAAATTCAATTAAAATGCCACTTTATGACAGACCATAGTCCTAAAAATTCAAATAATATCCTACTTTATGACATATACTATAGTCTGTCATAAAGTGGCATTTTAATTGAATTTTTGTCGGTCGCGATTAGCCGCGGTAAAGATCGGAACGGCACCTTAAGTTTATGTCCACAGTTTGTCTATACTTTTGCATTTCTACTGGTCGCCGTGCTAGGGCTACAGATATCTAAACCAGATGACATAAAAAATCCCATACGTCTACTATTAACTTTCAAACTATTTACTAGTACTTACTACTTAGTCGTGAATAACAGTAAATGCTCCTTGTAATATGTTAAGGAGGGTTAAATGTACTTCGTGCACACAAATTGTGGTTCGACTTCCTTAAGCTTCTATAGTCGGTTGACATGCAGGCCAGTAACATTTTGGCGACAACAGAAATAGAGAGAATTTTTGGAATTTCCCCAAAGGCTTGCTATGTAGAGCGCTTTAGATCTAGAGCCCTATTTTTCGTACATCGTACGTAACTTTTTTATTTCAAATTTCACTGTAGTTTTAGGTTTTTTTTTACTGTAGGTAGTTTTTTTTTAGTTTTTTTGTTTATTTTTGGTACAGGATCTTTACAAATTAATACAATTTGCATATTATATTTTTAAGCTCTATTTTTGATCTATATTAATCGATTTGTAGAAGATAAAAGCTTCATATTATTATTTACTGTTAGTTTAGTAAATCTAATTTGGGATTACCTACAATCTAGTGGATACAGCACAGATACACTAGCAACTGTGGCACACTGTATCAAGTCTGGCCTATGTAAATAGGAACACAAAATAGTGCATTAGCGGTCAGACGTTCAAACGCTTTGAAGTGCCGTTGGCCGGTTTACACACAGACATTTATTTTAGAGGATGCCTCGTATCTCACAGCAGGCTTTTCTTTCACGTTTGAACTTTTAACAGAGATCAAACTTGACACAGAATTTGTAATTTAAATATTGATTGACTGTAAATAAAGGTTTGTGAAATAGAGTAGTAGATAATGAATTTATGCAGTAAAATATTTTTCTCTCATTTTTATAAACTATAAAGCGTTAAGCGCTTGTAGAACTAGAGTGAGCAGAATCACAAGCTTAAAAAATCGGATATCTGTCTGACAATGCTAGCTATATTGTGGTCTTTGGATATTTTTTCATGAAAATTTGGGCGACATTTATTGACCACAAATCATTTTTTTCTTACGATCTAAACTCTGGTTGGTCTTCTCGAATGTATATCTGTGGTAGCTCAAACAATAAGCCTTCGCGTTCTCAACACCTCGCCTTTTTAACGTCTTCAACGCCTTTAGGTACGTTTAAAGTTATTTTACCTTTAATAGGCTCTTATTGCTTTAATTATAAGGATCAGTATGTAACTTTTATATAACATAATTGAACAGACTATACGTTAAAGCAAATTGAGACAAAATATTTGTTTATCCGTCTGTAAAAGTGTAAACAGTCGTGCACTTGATATTTAACAGTCCTCGTTTGTCTTTCAAATGTGTTTGGGAAAGAAAGTAATACATTTTAGTTTCTAATTAGAATTTTGAGTAATTTTAAAAATAAAGTTAAGAGGGAACGCGAGTACAGTATAATTTAAACGAAGAATCTATTGCCATCGCGCTTCACCCTGCGCCGGCACGTGTATTGTGATAGAGACAGATACAGTAAATCGAGGTAACGTAGTCCTCTGATTCCTCCTTCAAAATAGAGCCTATCTAATTTTTTTTTTAATATCTTCAGGAAGAGTGAGGTTATGCCTCTACGTTTTATTTTATCTTAAAGATCTTTCAAAATTGTTTTATGGTCAATGGATTGGCGGGGTACGGGGCATTCATTTTTTGCGATTTTTGAAGGGTAATATTTTTTATATATTAGTAAATTTAGAAAAAATCGAACATAGAGGCATAGCTTTAACAGATCCCAATATTGCATAAAAAAAATATTTGTCTAGACGCATTATCCTGGGAGTAAATTGGGGAATACGTTTGTATGGAAAAACAGTGTTAGCGTATCCTCTTAACAAGCAAAGATGCTTAAATATTATTAATAGCTATCCACTAAATGTAATTTGAGGAATGTTACAAATATGAATTTTGGAAGATTTTAATTTGCAATAATTGTGATATGTAATATGTATATTTAATGATGATTTAATATGTGTGTTTAACACATATTAAATCATCATTAAATATACATATTATTATACTAATTTATACGAATATTCAGACTGTTACAAGCCTGAGGAAGCGTGACCTTTTTAAAATCTAGTATTAAGTTTTTTTTGTTTTTGATTTCGTAAACATTTCGTGGAATAATTTACATAACTTAGATTCTTGCGATATCGCTTAGTAACTCATTTAAAAACACCAAAAAGACATAACGTAGGTATACCGTTCGAAATTCTTTTCATATAAATATAAAAACAATGACGTACCTTTATTTTTCTTTATTGTGCAGTACAAATGACAATCATTGTTAAAACTGGTAAAATATTATGAATTTTAGTGTCTCGTATTAGTCGTTTAGACTTTAATGAATAGAAAAGGTTATATTATATGTCGCAGTCGGATTGTACATTCCGCCGTATTATATTACGGCTAGCTGGTATATAAGCTCGTTTTAACCGCCACATGGTTATTGGTTACGTAACGCTCAGGAACTTTTGATATAAACCACATGAATCATGCTCGGTCGAACTAATCAACTGTTTACAACGGTTTAGTTCGACTTTTTGAGCCGAAAATAGAAGTGCACGTGCTGTATGAAACGATTACACATAATTTATTACCAATTTGCTGTAGAAATTACGAGGTCTTACGGATCAATCGGCCTGCTTTTTCTCATTTCTTACCAGCAGGATTAGGGATCGTATTTTGCTTGAAGGACTCTACTTCACTAACATTATTATTAACTAGATAACACCTGCAAATCTGTTGCGCCCAAAATTGTTATTCGCGCGGGAACCGTACATTTTTCTTCAACAAAAACTATCATATGCCCTTTTCCGGGGCGCAAAATATCTCCATACCAAATTTCATTAAGATCGGTTCAGCGGTTTGGGCGTGAAGAGGTAACGGACAGACACCCTTTCGCATTGATAATATTAGTATGAATAATGAATATGCTTGCAGGAGTAAAGAAGCAGACAGTAGCAAGGTAGCGTTTAAAAATTTATCCTGCTCAAGTTTTACGTAAAAGGAAGAAGAAAAACTTAATTGTTTTAGAGAGAAAAATCTCACTTAATGTAGGAAAGTGACAATTTAATCACTCAATAAAGTAGGGATGGTAATTAAGAGTTATCAATCACGCTTATAAGGCTTTATAGAAGCCAACCGACAGTTTCATATTAGGGCTTCACGAGTTCGGAAAGTGAATTCTGAATCTGGGCTCTGCGTACCTACCATCTTTTATGTGATACTGAACCCGAAAATAGGTTTCAACAATCGAAATAGTAACTTATAGGGCACTGGAACAACAAATCCATACTCTTACTAATGTTATAAATGCGCTAGGGCAGTGTTTCACAACTTTTTTCAGCGACGGACCCCTAGGAAGTCAAGCACAGTTTTCACGGACCCCCGTAACAAAATAAACAGCAAAAAAATCTGATTATGTATGTCCAGAGATGACACCGCGGACTCCCATACAAATACTCGCGGACCCCCAGGGGTCCGCGGACCACAGGTTGGGAAACACTGCGCTATGGTGTTTGTCTGTTAACCCTTAACGCCCAAACCGCTGAACCGATTTTGCTACATTTTGTATGGAGACAATTTGAGTTCCGACTTCCGAGAAAGGACACAGGGTACTTTTTATCCCGGAAAAATGTACGGTTATCTAATAGTAAAATAATAATCTTGGCTTAAATATTCACCTTAATCTACTGGTACGAGTAGATATAAATATTTTCTCACTTTAGGACACACTACGCATTACCTTTTCATTCTAACTCGCCAAGTTTCTTTAAAGACCTTCTCTTTGTTTCTTTTTCTGTGTGTTTTAATAACAACTTTCTTAGTAAGAAAAAACAAGCAGAGGAACTGGAACACAGAGGAATAATGAGTAGGTAGCTAAAATAATATGCACTTTTATTGAGATTTAAAGATTCGCAGTGGAATATAATTAACTAGATGACGCCCGCAACTCCGTTGCGCCAAAATTCGTTTATCGCGCGGGAACCGTACATTTTTCCGGGACAAAAAGTATCCTATGTCCTTTCCCGGGTTTCAAAGTATCTCCATGCCAAATTTCAGCAAAATCGGTTCAGCGGTTCGGGCGTGAAGAGGTAACAGACAGACGACAGACACACTTTTGCATTTAAAATATTAGTATGGATTTAACTAGCTAAAAGCCGAGATTTGTGAGGGCTCGCGTCGTCACACCTTGACTGACTGATGATAAAAATTAGTATGTTAAACTTCGATCACATGTTAAAGCACAAATCAATAGGCGTGCCGCGTGACAGTTTTTCCGTAAAGTGTACCACAAAATGTTCAGGTTGTGGGATATACTAGGGCGAGTGAATTAATTTTGTTACAAATTAAAATCCCGTCATTTCGACTACGGAAAATCTTTTTCCTTGATTAACTAACAAGAACCTATTATGTTTAAATATCGTAAGTGTTAAAAGATTGAAAAAAAAAACCCAAATTATATCTTACTACTCAGTAATCAGTATTAACTTCATGAATATATTATTATCATATTCATATTTTGAATTCCTTTATACTCGCAGTATTTGCAATAAGTTACAACTTACAAGTTACAGTACGCAGTGTACAGTCGGGGACACTTCGCTGTTTGTCACCTCTGCACCTTATGTCCACTATCCTAAAGTCGAAAAGCACACAATGTATCGACCATGGTTTGTAACCGTTCGTTTATTATATACTTTCATATGGCACACAGTAAAGGTTGTTAACCCATTCACGTTAGGTTACGGTCTGATAGCCATTCCACCGGACTTCCCACTGTTTAGTCTAATTGGGGGATTCGTGATTGTTCGTTTTAGGGTTACCTGTTTCAGTTAAAAAAAGTAAAAACCGTTATTAGAAAACTAAAAAACCCTACTGTATTTTCAGTGTCACTCTCATCAAACTCATTCGTAAACACAAACATAACACAAGCTAAAATTCATCAAGCCGTTTGTTTAGGCTGCGGAGTTTTCCAAACTATTATACAAACTTAGGGCCTGTCCACATGTCCACGTTACGACGTCGTCAATGTGGAACGGTGCGGTAACGTGGCACGGTGCGTTGTCGTTTACGTCAACGTAACGTGAAAATGCACGTCACGGTGTCGCAACATTGTACGTCACCATGCCTTGTAAAACTGCTACATTCTTCACTACTTATCTAGATATGGACCGCACAATACGTATTCTGCTTCTGCTATTGTAAGAAGACGGAGAGAGAGATTTAAGAAAAAAAAAGACATAAAATGTTGCTAAACCGTGACGTGCATTTTCACGTTACGTTGACGTAAACACGTCACGTCAACGTACCGTGCCACGTTACCGCACCGTTCCACGTTGACGACGTCGTGACGTGGAGATGTGGACAGGCCGATAAAGGCCGATCGGGTAAAGAAATGTATCCTTTTAGTAGTAACTGTTTTATATTACATGAATATGCATTTTATAGTCAAAACTGTAATTGTAAAATTGTGGAATAGCAAGAAAACGCCGAACACACGTGCGCCAATTCTAAATTCTTATTGCCAATTCCAAATTCAAATTCAATTCTAGCATCAAGCTTAGCACATCAAAATTTTACAGTGTTTTACTTTGAAACAACTTAGATTGTTCTTTGGCGAAACATCAAAATGTCTTTTAGAGAATTTGGAATGTCTTCAGCGTGGTCAAGACTCAAGTGATTACTTGAAGAAACTTTATCCCTTTGACACTTATTGTATTTATCAACTCTGATGCGTGGGAAAATGTATGTTGATTTACTCAAGATGAGAATGGACAGTCTTGTATTGATGATCACATAAATGTACAAACTACAAGACAACATCAAAAATATTATGCTGAAACGTTCATATTATGACTGTATGACCTACTAATATTTTTAAAAAAGAAATGTTTGCCAGCATCTTATTATAGGCTTCGGCACTGACTTGGATGAAATTTGGTACAGTCATAATATATATATATATATATATTGTGTAGTACACCGCCGGGAAGAACATACAGATTATTTTCAAGTTAGGAAACTGCAGTACAGTTCCTACTAGACAGAAAACTCGACAAAAAAGATCTAGTATACTAATGAAGAGATGTTCAAATTATAACATCATGCAACATAACGCAAAAATATTGTTACATATATAATATAAGAAATGAGAATTAACTCTTACGGAAGCAAACGACCAACTGCGACCAGCTTAGGTCTTTTAGTTCAACGGCCCGAGAAAAAAGTCTAGGATCTGTTCCCGTAACTGTTGTTAACATTCTTAACTGTTCCACGTAGATCACAGGCCGTCTCGCCAAAACGGGCAGGAATGAGGTACTTGTATGGCACACGGAGCTGCCCAGTTGGGAGACAGAAACGGGACAGATAAGTTATGACAGTTTCCACACCACGTCCATCTCAGCATCTTGATGAAAACCACTGCCAGCGATTTTGGATCTTTTGACAAAAAAAAGCAAAATACTTTTTATATAAATGCAAGATGTTGGCCGCTTCGTTACACCGAAATTTGTTTAGCCTAAAGTGCGATATCCTATGTATTTTCCAGGAACTCCATACCAAATTTCATCAAAATCGATTAAGACTTAAGCAGTTTAATCATGATGAAAAAGTTCTTAGAAAGACAGAGGAACACTTACATTAGTTTGGATTCCTTAATTATTATTATTGCAATTATATATTATTCTGCTGCAGAATACTAGCAACAAAATATCGCAAGCAGTATTCTAAGTAAAGATAAACTATCGAAAGTAAGCAGAAAGAAGATCTTGTTTCCTAAGGTTCTGTTTAACGGGACTCTGCCTAGGGTTACCTTCATTAAAATATACCGACGTCTATGATAAGATAACAGTATCGTAGCTTATTTATATGTAACTGTTTTCACTTTTTATTACAAGATTTTTAATTAAGATAGCCAAAATGAAGATATATTTTACAATTCTGCCGTGGTAAAAAATAACAATTAAGATACAAAACATTTTAATTCGTGAAACAAGGGGCTTGAACATGTAAACGTTACAAAATACTTCATTCTTCTCTGCACTGTTGAAAACAAACATAATATGTGTAGAGTTTGTGGAAGTAGAAACAATTTTCTGACAGTAATGGTGTTAGTACAAAGCAAAGTAAAAGATGGATGTATTCACCAAAACACTTACTTTATTAAGTTACGGAAAAGTTCAACAAAGAGAAAGACAATAATTACAATAACGAATGGCAGAATAGGTTAGACTTGGAAGAACACAATAATTTAAACACGCCGCCTATTTTCATCAGAATTCCGTGATCGCAATAAAGAACATAGCGGAGAATTACCACGACTGGCCAGTAACGTTGGATTGGCCAAGTTTTTACGACGACTTAGATGTTATGATGGATAAATCACGAAAGTACGTGATTCACTTTTTGCAAGTTTCCTCGGTTATCTACATCGAGATTCTGATGGAATTACTAAACTTGAAACAACTCGTTTTGAATATTCAGCGATTTTATTTAACTCAAACAATAGTCGATGAGAAACGACAATAATTTACTCGAGCAGAAGTAGAAAGACTATTGTACAGCAAAAGCAATTTAAAACAATATCAATCAATCATTTAAACTAAAAGTGTGTTAAGTACAATAAAAATACTCTTGAAAGCTTTCATTAGACAAGAAGCTAAACAAACGATATTTTACCTCGGATTTTCTGTGAGAGGGATTCTTATATCATTGGCATAAAGGCCCTGTTACAGGTAAAATAATTCTAAACGGACTAAAGCAATGACACGGCTAGGGTTGCCAGGTATCCGAATAAAATAGGACTTAGACTTTTGGATTGCGTGTCCGGCTAAAATTAAGGGAAGTCCGATTTCTGTAGAGATTTCAAGTTTGCTTGATTTGATATTAAAATCCTCCGTCTTTTTAGAGTACCCGTGATGACGAACCTATTATACATATAGGTGCAGAGACTTAACGCTCTTCATCCTGCCAAGAATCACTATTGATGACGTAAAGTGGTCATTGCCAAAATCTTCAGGGGAATCACGACTCTCAGCAATAAGGAATACGACGTAACAAGACTGAGACTTAACTTTAAAAGTCCATAATATCAAGGTGTCCTGCCTTTACAGTCAAATATAAATTGGTTGATTTGTCCCGCTAATAGGTTTGGTGTTTTGGCAACCCTAAGCACGGCAATAGCATTCCTGGTGAAGTCGCGATAGACTCGCCAGAGCTGTCAATCCGACGCCCCGAGTACGCCGAGACTGGACATTTCCGGCATTTTACGGTCGCCAGCTATTCACGCTTCAAAGTGGACCGACAGAGAATAATGAATAGGTAAATTAGGTTTTACGCTGATTGTTACAATAGGTTATTACAGAGACTGTTTAAGGACCTCGTACAGGAGTCAGGAACCATTTAGGACAAAACGAAACCTAATCGACCACAAGTTAATAACAACCAACGTATTATCGAAATAAACAAAACCCATAATGATCACATTAAAATATACATCAGACATAATAAATATCTCTCCCATAAAGTAGCATTTTAAGTTGAAAGTCAATGATCGACTTATTACTTTCCATAGAACTTGTGCTTCTGCCGGCAATCAGAGTAAAGCCTACAGCGATGAGAATTTACGTCTATATAGAAAGTGAGTTAGATCAGATCTTTATTGACTATCGTACTAGGTGACTTATAGCTCACGACTAGCTCAGGGCCTCATGTTTCTTGTGTGGTCCGCGTGTAGGGAGAGCTCAATAAAGAATTCACAGAGACCGCGCTATCTGGGAATCTTTATTATTTGGAGCGCAACACTCAATGCGTGAAGCTACACAACGCCACACAAAAACGGTGTGAAGGTTGAAATAATTAGCAAACTTTTACGGCCCAGATGCAAGACTCTCGACCTCAAGTCGAGCAATTAAGCTTGTACCAATTTAGCTGGGAGCTATTCGCGGCGCAACAGAAACGTTTGACCCATTCTCTATAGAGAAAATTGTGTTATTATTGGTTCTATATCTATAAGGGCTACCTGGTATGGCATGGCTTATATTTTAAAATACGTTTATCGTACTTTTTATTGACGATTATTTTTTAAATTATCTATCGAGTGAATCCAATGTCGAGCTTTCTGCCATTTTCTTGGTCACTTAAGCAGATTGGGTGGTCTCGCGTGACAGATATAGGGCGTTCATTTTATTTTGCTCGGGGCAGTTCTCTATAATATATTAGCTAATTATACTGATTTAGATTACGTCCCGATAAAAATACTCAAGACGTATACTTTTCAAAAGTATTAAAGTTTGAAATCGAACCTCGAGTAACAATCAAGATTTGGTAAGCAAACATTGGGTTAGGATCGGTCCTAATAAAATAGATGGGAAACTGTTCGCATTTATGTCGGTTCATGTCAAAAAGGAATGCTTTTACGTTCGAAGTGTAACCGATCTTCGGTTATCGTTCTTTCTCCTATTCCTTATCTCGAATAGCAAAAAAGCTTTTCCGTGTCAAGAGTATGTCGATAGAAGCTTTATTGTTCTGCTTGGACTCACAAAGTCACAAAGGACCCGAGCAAATACCGGCACCTCGATCGCGAAATTGATTTTAAAACCCTGGAGACTGTAACCTATTTTTACCCTTTTCGACACTTCACCTGGGCAAATCGCTTTTGGATTATTGAATCCAGGCGGCACCCTCCGAGTTTCTTGCATTTCTTGACTCGATTAAATGGTGCGGATGTTCAAAAAGCGTGAGAATGTTTTTAAATATTTACATTTTGTTATTTAGAGCGATAAATGCGTTTATTTTACGGTTTTGGTCAATCGTGATAATTATGGAAATGAGCTTTAATTAACTTTAATGCTTCTTTGAAATTTGGTACATAATTAGTGCTGGTCGCTGATATTATGCTATAGTACGGATGGCTGTTTCAAAAATTATACCAAAGACAAGCAATCTTTAAAAACACAGAAGAAAAATTTGAAAATGAAAGAATAGGAGCGGACGAGTTCAAATAAAATAGTGAAGCGAACTCTCGGATTAACGAGTCCAAGAGCTGCGAAGTCATCACACTAAATAAAATATGTGGGAACTAACGTTGAACGATTTATATCGCAGCAGGCAGCGCCGGCAGCTCCTCATTCATTTACGGAATTAATAACGTCACGAGATGCAAATATCTGCAATGGACCTAATGAATTTCGGAATATGCAGGCCAAATGAGTTTTGGACCACGTAGAGCGGGTAATTACGAATTCCGCTTTTAGTTTGGTCCACTCCATGGTCCAGCAAAATAAGTTTGAATACTTTGAGCGAGTAATTAGGAATTCTGCTTCAAGATGTTGCTAGTCTTGCAGCAGCAGCAGCTAGACGTTTCGATTTTAACCTGAATTCAAAGCATGGAATTAAGATGGCTGACCTAATAATGCCTTTTAAGTTAGAAGTCTATTGAAGTTCTAAGTCCACGAAAAAAATATTATAACACCTATGATAACGGTTCTGCAAATAAATGATTCCTATTCTTCTTATTCTTAAAAGTTTGAGTTCACTAAGTATAACAATTCGTATACTTACTCGTATGTATAACAAGGAATCAGAGGTGAGGTCGTTTTTTACCTTTTGCCATTTTATAGGTCACGTGAACCCATTCACTGCCAGATGGCGTGCCCATTCACTTAACATAAAAACAATGTCAGCACTGAGGAATTTAATACAGCCAACCATTATCGATGGTACAATTTTGAAGCTTACCTATAGAACATACAAGCACAGTTATACCTCCACTTGATTGACTATCTAACTTGGTTTTACTCGTCAAATATTTTCCTTTTTAACCGATATCCGAGGAAGGATGAGTCCTGACTCATCCTTCCTTGGATATGAACCTCCTGAGGTTCTTTATTATCTAAATTTATCGTTCGTATACTCGACAATTATTATTGTCCCTTTTCAAACACGTTTTTAAAACGACAAAATACTAAACTCACCTAAAAACATTATACAGCTAAATATTTAAATACTCTGGATATAAAAAAGGAAGTCTGAAAATTAAAATACGGAAGCGCTAAAGAGAACAATTAGTGAATCCGAGATGATGCACGAAGTTGAGTAATTGTTCCCGTAGTGCGGAGAAAGCGGTCAAAAGTCAAGGAGATAAGTGTTTGTGCAGGAAATTGAATGCATTACGTAACTGGGACAATCCTCTCAAGAGCTGAACGCGCCGAATGTAAGATTAATGAAAACTGTAATGAAACGCTGTTGGAATTTTCGGGTGACACATAGGAAATGGAAAATGTATTGTTTGGAGCAAGACTTTTTTAAGAGTTACCGTATTATATTCTCTTGTTGGCAAACTAAAGTTGTGATATTACACGAATGTGTAACAAAACCCATGATAAAGGCTGGAAACTACTTTTAAGATTCCACAATTAAATTCAAAATACAACAGCCAAACAAATTCGAAGTATTCGAAGAGATAAGCGAGGGTATTTGTATAAGTTAGCGAGACATTTTAATTGTTTCCTAATCAGCTTATCGGATGCGTCGTAAAGGTGAGGCGCTAACATTTAACCCCTCCGTGCAAGTTTCCTAACAGTTCAATTTACAAGCTTGATCATTTGCTTCAATTGAAGATTGAGATTCTATTTCAAGTTTGCTTGTTAGAGTTGTTAAAATCTTTCGTAACGATTACGTAAGTTGCTCTTAAAAGGCTTTTTAAGGGCTTTAGATAAAAGGCATATTGATAGATTATGATATTGTTTTCGAGGAACCTTCTATATAACAGCGGTATCAAAAGCTCAGGAAGTTTCAAATCATCACACAAGTTTTTCATGATATCAATCGAATCGCTTTTATTGCACTCGTTTCTAATCCACTCAGACGTGTTAAAACTAAACAAACACATTAAATTATTCGCCGTAAACAGAACGGTGAACATTATTCTAATTCTAAAAGATATAGCGCTATCGTAAATACAGAGAGTTCCTGTAGCATCCATCAAGTCGTCCGTACCGCATCGCAAATTGATAAACCTTGTACCTCCTGCAGGTAAACTGGTATAGAAGAATCTAAAGTCATTAACACCTGTCTGTATGTTTGCGGGAGGTGAATCACGACCTTCAATTTGAATATCCAAGTTTTGTTTGTCAAAAAAGAAAATATGTCCACTCTCTCTACTCGTATATCCAAACACAAAAGCGAGGAGTGCATTTTTCTTCAAAGTTTTTTAAACAGACTATCGTGCTATTATTGAGAAAAGATTAAATTTTATGTAACAACAATGACTTTGTTCTTAAGCTAACTATTTTTAAGATTCTCTATTAATATAGCCTTTCCATAATAATTGACTCCTGTCAAGATAAAAGTCGAAGATTATCAGTCTTTTTTTATCTGACAGCCCACCGAAACTTAATTTAAGCTACGCATATTTACATCAATCCAGAACGAGTTTAAAAGATGTATTAATCGATGTCTTGATTCAATTTATTTTCATGCATATATTTCAACGTCAAATTCACGTTTCGGGAAATTAAAAAGGATGTTTAAATTTTAAGCAACTTTCATTATATTAAGTCGTCAATAGTACCTACAGCTCCACACTTAGCTTTAATGTCCTCAATAACAAGATATCTTTATGAAGTAGCTATTAAGAGACATATGATATGGAAACCCATAAACTGTGCGTATAAACCTGTTTTTACTTTCGCATTAAATACTGTTATGGCGAGAATATTTTACTTTTACGGTTCTTTGGATGGTTATTGGTTATCCCTATACTATGATTGGTTAAGTCTAAATACTGGTTTAGTCGAACGGGCGATGAAAGCTAAGATCCTGTGACTACAGACTATGGAATATGATTGAGACTTCTACAGTTACCCTCGCACACTTAATACGCTCGTTTTCCTGATATTGGCCCCCCTCGAAGCTGAGTAGCTTGTAGGGATCATTTTCATTTCCAGTTATCTCTGCTTATTAGCCGAAGACGGTTGAGGAATATTGAACGTTGTTAGGGATGTAATCTCTAAAGTTGTTACATTAATTTTTCAAATTTTTCTCCGAAGGGCGGGATAAGTTTGTGAATTTCGTCGGAATATTTTGTCATTGAAATTTAGTAAGGGGTTTGTTGCTTGTTTTGTTCTATATAGTATGTAGAACTGTAATACTGATAATAATATAGTATACAGTAGCTGCAAATCTACTGTATACTGTATACCGTGTACAGTCTGGGACCAAATATGTATATCGAAAATTAAATTAAGAAATTAAAAAAAAAACCCCGCCCAACAACTTTAAAAAGTAATGAAATAATATTTACATACTGACTTTAAGTTTAAATAATTCCTAAGTGTAAAGTAATATTTTAGTCCATAATTGTTGTCACGGCGTGTCGGGGGACCGCTAAGTAAACTACGACAACAGCGACTTTTGCATTTTGTATCACCATAATAGTCGCTGATTGTCTCGATTCAGTTCGCTGTGAACTGACCTTTAAACTATAATGCTATGTGAAATCAAACATCTACATTAGCGGTCCCCCGACACACCTTGACAACAATTATGGACTAAAATATTACTTTACACTTAGGAATTATTTAAACTTAAAGTCAGTAAATATTATTTCATTACTTTTTAAGTTGTTTGGTGGGGTTTTTTTCAATTTCTTAATTTTATTTTATTTTATGCTTTTTAAACTTGTGTTGGTTATAGTGCAGAATTATTCCTATCAACAGGATCATAGTATCCCAATGAATACTGGGTTCATACGGAGCTCGGACGGACAGACAGACAGACAGACGGACGGACGGACGGACGGACGGACGGACGGACGGACGGACGGACGGACAGCCGGACGGACGTACAGACAGACAGACAGACAAACAAACTTATAACACCCTTCTTTTTGGTCGGGGGTTAAAAAATATATGGAAAATGATAGCGTTCTCGGTCAAGGCGGTTATTCGCTTCACCGGGTTAAGAGAGTATGGTAACGGAATGCGTAGTAACCGAACACATGTGTGAACAATGGACATAATTTAACTATTCAGCAAATCTATTATTATGAATATACCATCATGGAGCGAAATAATACAATGGTGGGATCATCATTGGGGCCGCAGATTCTCTTATTTCTGATTCTGATGTAGTGAAGTATTATATTTATTAGTAAAAGTTCAAAGACTTCTAATAATTTTATATCAGGAGTCGTGGAACAAGTAAAACCAACTAAATTAATTTCTTATTAAGTAATGATAGCTGAAGTAGCTCAAAAAAATCGGTTATGGTAGCCTTAAACTAACTGCCGCACTCGGAGACATATTTTAATGATAATTAAACTTTAATTTATTATATTAAAGAGTTTGACAAATTATGTACGGGGCTTATGTTAATATCTTAATTTTCTTACAGTTAAATAGTTATTATTCGTCACTGAGTGCGGCAGTAAAGTATCCATTCATGTTTATCGTTATTCCAAGCAACTCTTAATTTGAAATGTTCTATCACCATAAATGGTTCGTAATTCCCTGTTAAACAAGTATATCGTGCCTAAGACCATCGTGACCGTATCAAGGCCACACAGACAATATGTTGCCCCGCAAGGTTGGGTTCTGACTTCTGACATAAGGAAACCTGATTTCGCATAACGATAACACTTCTGGCAACATGGTACAACTTTGGCCTTTGATGTGTTTATTGTTATGTAACTATTAGCAGATAATACATAACTACTACCTAGCTTTTATACTATTGTATATTATTGTATGCTTAATAAAGAATTTGAATTTGAACTACTGTCATAACTCTTCCTAAAGATCTGATAGTTCCCTTAATCTTAATGTATAGTTGTTATAAACAAATAACTTGATATCGACTATAACTTATTCTACTTTGTATTTAGCGTTACTTAGCATGTACACTTTTAATATTTAAGCAATAGTTGGTTCGCATTTGTTTTTGGTCTACTGCCCAACTGTCCCAGATAAATAGAACCGTTAAGCATTGCTAATTTTAAAACAATTGTAAATGCTTGAGATAAACGGTTTTCTTAGCCAAGGAAAGAAACGTTTAAATGTAAATGGAGGAGGTATTAATTAAAATAGAAATAACATTTCTTACAAGGTTTAGAAATAATTTCTAACTAGATTTTAATATTGTCTTTTGATTTAGAAATCATTGCTACGAATGTAGTTAAAATACTAAAAAGTGTTTCCCAAAATAATGAACTAATAACAATTCAATGTCAAAGACATGTTAACAGTGCTTAGGAGGTCGATCAGTAGAAGTTTCAGTCAGAAACACCATGAGACGTTGTCTCTAAAGCCTTAGATAGTTACGTAGGTAGTTAAACTTGTCCATGGGGTTCGGAACCATAAATTTTCGCATTGTTCTGTAACGCGTTCGGTGTGCATGACAAAGGAACAAGCTCGCCTATCGCTACCATCCGAAATGTTCCGATATATTATACTTGTTTCAGATTATCTAGTATTTACGATGAGAACTGTTTCGCTTACAAACTGCTGAACTATTAGAATAGAGTGGGAGAAATAGCTTCAACTTTAGGAAACCTCTAACCCCTTTAGAGTTTAATGGAATAGCGGTAGACAAGCTGATGTAAGGGACCTGATTTTTGACAAGTATACCATTCTACTAAATACTCCAAAATTACTTTCCTTGTTCGATTGTAATTGAACTATTTTAGACCTAATGAAACTACAATTCTGTCTCGCGATGTCTTGCCAACGATTAAAAACATTTGTTTCTCGTAAATATAATATAAGAATTTTTGTTGCTGTTTGATTGGCAACGAAAGCTGGATCGAAGAAGGGACGAAGCTGCAATAATGTTGCATAAAATATAAGAATCGCCCATTTCAATCACTGACATATTAGTCAATTGAAAAAGCGAGGTATTGATAGTGATTTGCGACGGCTGGCAACTAAATATACTTCAATGAGAGCGAGGAACGCCGACGCTGATGGGTTCACAATGGACCTATAACTTAGATTAATAAACTGTTGACGGGGTTAATGCCTTGGTCTTGGCAAGCTCGACTTCATTTTGTTTCATCATCATAAAATTTAGTTGGATGACTCTTGGATTTTTACATGACAGTCCAATTTGTATATTTGTCTACAGATTACTTAAGATCGCTCTGAAATAAGTGGTCTTATAAAAAATATCAACACGCACGCAAAACCTTTTCGAAAAGTATTGTCATTTACGCTCATGGGATAATCTGGGCTTGAGGCCACAATTTTTATTAAAAACGTAAAACAAAGAAAAAGGCTAAAACTTTGTCCACAAGGCGGCATCTTCAGAAGGCTAACTGTAATCAAGCTAATGAAGGCTTTAGCTTAATTTCATCTTTTCTTTGGTCCAACGTATTTTCTTTACATTTTTGGTTGGTAATAAAATTTATATCTCGACCAGTAATTGCGTGGTACGCAATTACTGGTCGAGATATAAATTTTATTAGCAAAGAATACTGGAACATTTACATTTTTGATTGGAGCCGCTTTCGAGGTATTCGGTTACGAAAACTATTTCCGTAACGACGATAAAGAACATAAAGAATCCCTCGTTAACAATAAAACAAAGGCACATAAATATTAAAATAGTTTTATTGTGAATTCCCGGAATGCTACCGTTTAAACATCTGCTGTAGAAAAACGGCGCGACCTTTTACTTTTTAAGATAATTAAAGATTACCGTATTAAGACGCCCCACCTGGCATTTTATAATTTTATGTTAATTTCCTTTTCCGAGATCCGATTTAATTAAGAGACTTAACGACTTAATTATACGGCTTTGTTATTAGATTTGCCGACACTGCAGGCTCTAGTGTCAAGAATTTAGATCAGTCACCACCTACTTATTAAACTCTTCCTGTTCGTTAGAGATAACGGAATGTTTTAATTGTACATTACACTGCACTAATTGTATTCAAGTTGTGTTTCATTTATCTATACAGTTAGAAGAGGCTTCACCTACCAGGATATATCTTTTTAATTACGAGAAGAAAAACACAATTAAGAAAAAATACCTTTTTACAACGTAAAGAGAAAAAGATTCTTCACAATGTTTAGACAGGAACTGCTTTTAAAGTGGAAGTTAACTTGAATTTAGGTGCTATTTTGTATTGCAAATTCGTTTACGGTAACTAAAAGTCACGTTCAAGGCTTGCAAGGCGCACCTAACATAAGTTTTACTCATTCAAGAGAAACTGTTTAGATTCCTGGCCTACTTGTTTTAAGTAGTTACAAACTACAAGTACAAAGTACTAAGTGAGGAAACAGCTAACTTTGATAACGCTTAACCACTTCCAGATACAAGACGAGAAGCCAGATTCAGACTGAGATTCAGACCAAAATTTTAACAAAGTTCTGTATGGGCGGATATATAAATGCCACAATGGATTCTGGAGTATAGGTTTCACGCGCTTATATCTCATGCAGAAACTTAAAAGAAATAACTGAAGAAATAAAAGTTGCACTTGTACACGAATAAATATTAAACCTGAAACTTGAAACAATTTTTAATTTTAAAATAATAGTACTGCTACAAAAAGGCTCATTTACTTAAAGTTTACCTCATTGACAACATCCACAAGAATACTTAAACATTCACAGCCGGGCATTGTACAACTTTAAGGCTATCTAATTACTATTTCATATATGCAAAGCTCAGGGAAGTTGTTCTACAACATTTCTTAGGAGTTGGCCTCAAGAATGCGGTGCTACTAATTAATATTATTTCAGGAGGCGGAATTGGGAGGATTACGGAAGTTGAAAGCATAATAAGTTGTGGCGTGAGATACATTACGGCACGAGGATCCTGAAGGTTTAGTATTTACTTAGAGGCGGTGAAATGTATTGTAAATGGAGATATTAAAACATTAATAATTAAGATATAAAAATTGAAGAATAGACTTGGTACAGAAAAGGGGGATATACAATTAAGTTTCGAAAAATGTTCATTTACATGTTTTAGGTGATGGTTAAAATTAACTTAAAATTTAAGATTAAGCAAAAAATATGGATAAAATGAATAAAGAAAAAAGAAATTTACGAAGTAGATTCTCAATTAAGTAACTACTGTTTTTATAGGTACATATATTACTGCTATCAAACTTGGCATAGGATAATTAACAAACCTTTGCAAACATTTCCACAAAACCCTGCACGACTCAAAATGTGCTGATTTAATAGGGTACGAGGACGCGTTTCGTGAATTTTGTATCCAATTTCAAAGGTATGATATTAGGCAGTAATGAAAAGCTGTGCTCACTGCCTCGTGATGGGGGATTTATTGAAGATTGTGTGTATTACGTATTTTTACCTTTGAAGTTTAAGGTAATTGGGTACCGATCGCATTAACGTTTGCAATTAATCATAACACAATTAAGACGTTACAAA
Organism: Cyaniris semiargus; assembly: GCA_905187585.1. Lineage (NCBI taxonomy): Eukaryota > Metazoa > Arthropoda > Insecta > Lepidoptera > Lycaenidae > Cyaniris > Cyaniris semiargus. The sequence continues at coordinate 4,704,144 of LR994551.1, forward strand.
ACCTGACGAGGTAGGAGGAGAAGGTGACACATGAGAAATAACTTTTCAGCAAAATTGACGACCCGACAGCTTCAAAAAAATCTGCTAACTGGCAGGAACGTAGCCAACAGTTTATTCTCTCTTCAGTTTCAACAGTGTGGATGTTAGGTAAAGCTTTTGCAAAACAAACGCATTTTAGGATGTATAAATCAGTATATAAAATCAGCGTTTGATTGATCTATAAACAAACGTTTGGTATTGGGGCTGTACTAACAATACGTGACCTCATAAGCACGGAAGCCGCATCCTGCCCAAACATGCGTGAGATGTGGTGAGATGTTATTGAAGGTTTCCTCTAACACTGTATTATGGCTGTTCAATTGCTGCGGCATCCCTTTATGAACACGATAGCGCAGTAAATACTAAATAGGTATAATAGTAGGCATTAAAAAAGCAATGCTCTCTTTGTATGCGACAAGTGAACTCAAAAAATGCCGTCGATCTCTATCTTAGAGATGTTACACGTACTTCGACGTGAATTCTAGTCTAGCTCGTGTTGCATTTCCACGTCATCAGGTTCATCAGGTTCCATTTGATCACAAACATGTTCTACTATTTTTAGCCATACAAATTATCAAACTCTATGTACTTAAATTTTTTTTTTCAAAATTTATAGATGGCACAATAGAACTAGGGTTGTTGTTTGTTATTAAAATGTTACAGAAACAGCAATTGAAACTAGGCTAATTAACTAACAGAACTCACAACAGTACTACTGTTTACGTTGGATGACATTGAGAGCATTAATATTAATTAATGTGCTATGAACAGAAGCAAGAATACCGTACATAATAATGTGACTGCTACAAATTACTAAAGTGTATGATATGTTTTATTGTTACAAGAATTTTATAATTGTGTGGAACATACCTAAATAGGAAACGGATCATGTTAAAGGATATTAAAGCAAATTATATGATAGTCTTTATGAACCTAGTCCAGCTTTCCAAAATCCTTAGCATTATCATTTCTATTCTTTTAAGTATTGGTACTCAATGATGAAAATGATAACGGAAGCATCGTAAAGTTTATTAAGATATACTTCCTTTGAGCAATCCAGAATAAATTCATTCCAATCTGTTTTGAGTTAAGGTTTGAGTTACTAAATGATGAAGGCAATATCATACGAGAATGTTGCTTCTGTCCAATATCCAATGCAGCTTACGAGTCAGTTCGTGTGAGTTGTAAAATATTTATTAACTGTCTGCGCTATGACGGGATGCTCAGATCAGTCTAGACTTGGCTACATGCTTGCCAGCTTGTTTAATGTCTCGTATCTAACTTGAGCGCGCCAAAAAGACAAGTGAGAGGTCATTGTATCCTGCATATTCACGAGATTTACTCAATAACCGCAAGATAATTAACGTCAAATCAATTTGTGCATCCGTTCGATTTTTGAACGCACTTGAATGTGCTTGGAAAATATGGTCCGTGGTCTTGTTTGATCAGGGTATGAGGCTTTTTGTGGAGATAAATTGCTGAAGACAGAGACATCTGCTATCCGTATCAAAGCTAACCTTTGTCAATGTCTTACTTCTTCACTACTTACTGCATTTCTCTATAAGCACCTTTCAAGCAGTTTCGCAGGATATGCAAATCGAAACGTCGAAGGTTAAACGGGGTATTAAAGTGAGAGTGACCACTAATGATTAGAAACGTAACTTGTAGTAAATTGACTGCAATTTAAAATAGATGTGATTAAAGACAGTAATAAATACGGAAACAAATGAGGAAATTATTGACATAATCACCACTTTCGCCGCAATGAGGCCGAAACCTAAGTTAAGCTTCCGCCGATGAAGGTTTTGATATCTAGAGGGAACGTATCAGAGGAAATTACTACTAGTTCAAACCAATCGGTGGTAATCTTTTCAGGAACTGGATTTCGATGTTTTGTAGGTGATGTTCCTTGTCTAAAGATTAAGTAACCTCGTTATGAAACTTTGTGTTGTATATGTGATCATTGGATCACGGGAGCAAGATAAAATGGGTACTAATGAAATGACGTATCTTTACCATCCTAACCATTAAAAGTGACAAAAAGCCAATTCATAAGATATCGATCTGTAAAAGGATCCTCAGTATAGCAATACTAAGGATATTTTCGATCAGTATAAAGAATTTAAATTGAATTATAGCTATAGACAGGAAATGTTTACGAGGCATGCACAGACCGCAGACTCCTTTCAGTCCGCCGCTGGTCGTGACTAAGCGATGCGCTAGATGAGACGGTATTACTTGCACTGTCGGTCTACGATAAAAACTCTAACCAAGATCAAATTAATCTTAGATTACTTTTAAATAGGTGCCTTTGATGCCGAAGTTTCTTTTCAGTTGCTACAGTATAAACTAAACATATTTTTCAAATTTAATTGCATAAACTTATTATTGGGGGCAAAATGAAATAAGGCTCTCGTTCCTTTAACGATATAATTGATACTTCAAGTAGCAAGAACGTATTTTCATTAAGGAGTTTGATGTTGAAGTGAAAACGGGAGTAAATCTTTTTAAGTAGACTTTTATTGGCTGTAGAGTGTAGACGCGAGAGGATAAAGGCATTTTCTTAGCATGGTGGTGCAATTTCGCCCAGCAATTATGAAGGGTCAGATACATACAACTTAATTAAAACGAATTTGTGCTGAAGAGGACGCCATGTTGGAAACATTCATCAAGGAGGAAGCTTAGCATGCTGTCATTTTAAATTATGTAATTTAATTTGCGAGAGAATTAATGCGAAATTCACTTTCGTTGGAAAATCGAATGCATTTTGATATATACCTACAGGTATATTAACCCGCTAGGTATCTATATTATATTATTTTAAATTCATTTACAAAGACTATGATTGTAAATTTAATAATGTAGCTGTAGGCGTTTATGGTGAAATTAAACAAACTTAAGATGACATTACCAATCTGGCTTGATAGTTGATGTAGCAGGAATACTTACCTGAAATAAAATACGTACAATTAAATATTATGATTTTACTAGTAATAAAATTATTACAAATGCAATTAATTTTAACCGTTATCATAATAATAATTAAATCTCGAATGGCATATAAAATCACTGTTTAACAACAGATATTAATAAAATACACGTTCAGCGAGAAACGTGATAAATGTATAATTGAATTAGTTAATAAATTGGTTCTTTGGTCATAACATAAATCCGGGTATTCGGCACGAAACCACAAAGTACCAGAGCCCATTATGGTCAATTACAAATAATTGAAAAACTCACGAGCCATATTATGAAGTGGTGCGGGGTTTATCTTATGATTTACCGACGCTGCGGTCCATACAAAAACGTGAGTCCCTGATTTCCAAGTTTTTAACAGTACTCTGTACTTCGTTATTTGGTAGTGGAACTCTTTAAATCCTTTCTTTACTGTCGGAGTATAAAACCTTACAATTCTGTTTTTTGTGCTTGAAATTTTTAAAGCAATAACTAAAAATGTTACAAGTTTAGAAAATTTAAATAACGAGGCAACGGTTCGGAAACCGTCTGAAAAAATCTGGCAAATGAAAATCGAGTAATCAACCAACCCAGAATTGGACTAACCAACCAACTTAAAGTAAACTAGAATTGTCATAAAGGGACCTTTATTCCAGAATTTCCAGGACGTTCTTTGTAGATGCGCATAACACACAAGTAATGTATGGTTAACATTGAGTAATTATGGGCATCTTTATAATAGAGCCAACATTTTTGCACGTCTGTTCAACGGATGGAGGACTATTATTTTAATAATTCGCCATCAACCAGTATAACACAAACAGAAGGCTTGCCGGCAGTAGCAAATAGCATAATAACAGCTCAATGTGAAATATAGAATTATTGACTGAATAGTTATGACTGAATAGTTAATAATATAGAGATGTAGAGTCACAAGTCACAAATACTTTCTACTGGTCTACATATTTTATGATATTTTTAACCGACTTCAAAAAAGGAGGTTATCAATTCGACCCGTATGTACGTAATGTAAAGTTGTTTGTCACTACAGTTTGAACCCCCGACAACAGAGGAGTGTCAGGGTCAATTCAGACCGCAACACGACGCGTAGATGCATTTCTTTTGTACTTATAATTACTGAATTGACAGATTACAATTGTGTTGAGGTCTGAATTGACCCTTATTGGCTTGACGTGTGTGTATGTCCGTGGTGTCGTAGTATCGTAGCATCCAAGCAGGTGGGCCGATTTTTATCTAGTTTTTTAGGGTTCCGTAGCCAAATGGCAAAAAATGGAACCCTTATAGATTCGTCATGTCTGTCTGTCTGTCTGTCCGTCCGTATGTCACAGCCACTTTTCTCCGAAACTATAAGAGCTATACTATTGAAACTTGGTAAAAAGATGTAGTCTGTGAACCGCATTAAGATTTTGATACAATAATGGAAAAAATATTAAAAATTTTAGGGGTCTCCATAGGTACTACTGAAGCAAAAAATTTTTTTTTATCTTACCTATGCGTGTGGGGTATCTATGGATAGGTCTTTAAAAATCATATTGAGGTTTCTAATATCATTTTTTTCTAACCTGAATAGTTTGCGAGAGAGACTCTTCCAAAGTAGTAAAATGTATGCCCCCCCCCCCCCCCCCCCCCCCTCTAAGTTGTAAAGTAACAAGTCTAAAAAAAATATGATGTACATTTCTATAAAAACTACCAACGAAAATTGGTTTGAACGAGATCTAGCAAGTAGTTTTTTTTATACGTCATCTTTCATTAAATCAACTGAAATATAAAAATAAATCAAAAACCTTTAATTTCATAAAAATAAACCTTATTGTTGCTGCGGAACCCTTCATGGGCGTGTCCAACTCGCACTTGGCCGGTTTTTTGTATTAAAAAATGGCATAACCGAGAGTGTTCTTAGCAGTTCTTCATTATCACTTTATTTCTTAATTTTTATATTCGCTATCAAAACTTTCCAATGCAGTTATCCTGGTTGTGTTAAGCAGCTGACACTAGACAGTATAGTGTGAACGCAGCCTTAGAATCTATTAAGTGCTTATTACATTGTATAAGTCACTAAAGTAATGATCCGTTATCTTCACCTGTTTCGTATTACTTCATGCAACAGCTGTGCCTGATCGCTGAATGAACTAATCATTGTCTCCTTTGCTATAAAATAGGGTATCCCTAGTGATTCATGCTTTTTTACCGACTTCCAAAAAGGAGGAGGTTATATGTTCGGCTGTGGAGATTTTTTTTTTTGTATGTTCAACGATTACTCCGCCGTTTGTGAACTGATTTTCAAAATTTTTGTTTTGTTCTATTAGGTTTCCCTCCAATTTGGTCCCATTTTCACAAAAGTGGTGATCTGATGAGGGGATCCATGAGTAATCGAGGGAACTCCTCAAAATTTATATGGAAACATATGGTGATTTTGGTTTTATGAGAAGTATCCTAAGCATATGCTACCAAAACGCAAGATTTTGCACCAAGGTATACTATGGTTCCGAAGATACTAAGAGAACTCCGGATTCCTTATAGATACAAGTTTGGGGGTTTAGGCGCTGTTTTAAGAACTGAAAGCATATGCTACTATGCAAATCATATTCATCATCATCATCATCATCATTACCACGTCAGGGTCACCAGTGTCACATGGTTGTATATGGATACATCATACAATATGCCCCCACTGGCCCCCACAACACCATAATTATATCATCACGTTATGTCCTTATAATAATTCGTACTTTTCATAGCGATTTTAATAAAAATATAATGTGGTTTCAAAATCAATGATTTAAGTTCAAAGCGACTTATGTACCACAAAATTGAACATAACAAAGTCAACCTTACCTCCAGAGCGTAAGGCACACATTTGACATTTCTTCTGAGATTCGAAAGAAAAAAGAGAAGTAAGTTGCTTCGATAGGTTTTTAACTATTATTAACTAGTTTAACTATTATTAACCCATCAATCCCCAAGCGGCACTCGGCTGCCGCATAACAATTAAAAATCTATTGTGTCTGCGATTCTCACGATCGAGGTAATAAACGTAGAATATACGCGATGGTTTACTAGGTAACTAAAAAGAGTGAAATTATTATTTTTAACAAAAAATTAAAACCGACTTCCAAGGTAAAAACAATAGTAACATCCTTATAATATTCAGAACTAAAAAGTATTAAATAATTTTTCCTATCTAATAGTCCCTTTTTCCGAATTTGGCTAAACTTCAACTATTTCTGTACTCAATCTTCATAATTTTGAAGTCGGTGCCAGTTCCAAAAGTTTCAAATACCTATTCTGTCAGAGAACTAAGATTCAGCTATATCTGGTACCGACTTCAAAATGATGAAGATTGAGTACAGAAATAGTTGAAGTTTAGCCGAATTCGGAAAAAGGGACTATTAGATAGGAAAAATTATTTAATACTTTTTAGTTCTAAATATTATAAGGATGTTATATTGTTTACAAAATGAAATTAAAAATTTTTATTCAGTAACCTTACAGTTTGTAATCGATACTAATATTACAAATGTGTTCGTGTGTTTGTTACCTTTAAAGTAAAAATCAGCCAAGTGCGAGTTGGACTCGCGCATGAAGGGTTCTGTACCATTATAGAGCAAAAATAGGTTAAAAATGTGTTTTTTGTATGGGAGCCCCCCTTAATTATTTATTGTATTTAAATTTTATTATTAATTATTACAGTATAAATACAACTGAGTATTTTGTGAACATTTCAAGTATTGCCATTATTGACATCGAGCAAAAAATAGCAAAAAAAATACGTTTGTTGTATGGGAGCCCCCCTTAAATATTTAATTTATTTTGTTTTTAGTATTTGTTGTTATAGCGGCAACAGATACACACAATGTGTGAAAATTTCAGAAATCTAGCTATAGCGGTTCTTGAGATACAGCCTGGAGACAGACGGGCAGACAGACGGACAGACAGACGGACAGACAGACATCGAAGTCTTAGTAATAGGGTCCCGTTTTTACTCTTTGGGTACGGAACCCCTAAAACCACTGGTGTTATATGGTTTGGTTTTGGTGTTCTCGTTTGGAAAGTTTTTTAATTTAAACTAATCTAATAATAGGTACATTGGATTGTTGAATAAAAAACCGGCCAAGTGCGAGTTGGACTCGCCCATGAAGGGTTCCGACGAATTTTGGCGCAACGGATTTGCGGGCGTCATCTAGTGTTAAATATTTTCGTATGAGAAAATGATTTTCGTATTACGTTGTATGAGAATTTCGATGGCACCCGGCCCCTTAACAATAACGTAGCAACATTTTGATACAAGTTATTATGTATTTTCAGAAATTTTATACTTTGTATATTGTTAACTTTGACGTAAATAGCTATGAGTAACACACATTGTTATTCATATTCAAATTCAATTTATATTAGTTCTAACTTCTAAATAATCACGTTTAGCCTAGTGCCTATCACAGGTTCAGAAAATAGCCCGGCGATAAGAACCAGCGTAAGAAACGTTCACGGGGCCTTCTGTCCGCCTACGAAAATGTAGTTCCTCAGATCTATTTCAATTTTAAACACAATAGATATCATGTTAATCACCGCGTATTGTCGATAGTTTAAAACGACATGAATAGGATCTAATTAAAGGGAGATAAGCGTATCAGTCCAACAGATGTTCCGATCATATGTGCACGCTGCACGCATTCACAATATAAGTTTATACAGTACTATCCGAATCGGGCGTAAACAAACATAAGCGTGATGAAAAGTTCGACGTGCAGTGGTCGATTTTTGGCAGAAACCGAAGGTTTAAGTATTGTACGAATTTTTTTCCAGTATAAGTAGTCAGTTTAAATGATCAAATTTGGTAATTTGAAAACATATTATGCAAAATTTCCGGTAACAGTACGATCTTTGTATCCTAGGGATGAAAGTTCTAGATTCGGCCGTAATTTTGGCCAAAGCTAAAGGTTTTAATTTAGTTTCGGTCGGACACTAAATTTCGGATAAGTAGTAAAACAAATGCATAACGTCGCAAAATTTGTGTCTGTCAGCGAGTTCCGACTTCAAAGACACCGAGTTACTCTACTGGGTGTATTCATATTGTGTTCCGATCATATGTGCACATTCTGCACGCAGATGTACACAGATTTTGTAACCTTGTTCCTGATAATCAGATTAGGGTAATTCATTTATAATGTAGGTTAATATGGTTCTTAATGTCTTCGTTGTGTTTTTAAGGCCAAGAACATATTATTAAGAAAGTGATACTAGATATTATGTAACACTTAGTAAGAATCTTCATAAAAGAAAGCTAACGTCCGTACTCAGTACTTTTAATGACGATCAAAATTATTTAATTTAATGAAGAGTTTGACAGATCACAGATGTAATATATAGGGCTTATGTCAAAATCTTAATTTAATTATTATAAAATATTTGACATTCGTCTCTGAGTGCGGTAGTTAACAATTTTGAATTCACCAAAAGCAAGATTAAATTAAAAGACAGACATTAAGTAGATATTGAAAAATCTTGGAAAAATCTATGAAAGTCGTTTTAAAAGCGATAATTAAATTAATTTTAGGTAATTAGATGCAACATTATAAATAATACAGTCATTTGTATGATAAACGCGAGATAAACGTGATAAATAACATAATATTTAATTAAAATGTACATTTACCTATCGAAAATTAAGAAATTTGATTATTTATTTCTTAATTTCTACCATCGAATGAAATTAAATATACATATATAATGTATATACTTACTGCTAAAATTATATCATGATTAATAAAAAATATATGAATAAGTAATTATAACTAAACTATTTTATATTCAGGTAAGAACTCTCAGCATCACACTAACACATGAAATATTACATTGAAATTACTACTAACATTAAAATATATAATATTCATTGCATACGAGTTAATTAAAATCTCGTTTCCTGCCAGTTTCGAATGCGTGAAATTAATTTTCTTGCGGAACGTATAGATCTGCTATCTCCCTGAAATTAGCAGGCGAGATTTATGCACTAAGTTTGTACTTCCTAAACACATTGCGAAATAGTATTACTACTAGTGTGGTAGGTAGTGCTAATAAGGTACTACTATACTGTACTCGGCGAAACATGGCGGTAGCGGTCATTGACTCCCTGTCAAAAACTGGTAATTTTCTACATAAACCGCGATTGACAATGAAGTGTCAGATGTTGTCAATCGCGGCTTTGTATATTAAATGACAAGTTTTTGACAGGGAGTCAATGACCGCTACCGCCATGTTTCGCCGAGTACAGTATAGTACTATTTTGTTCGTAGTACCTACCTTCTTACTTCTACCTTACTAGTATGGTGTTTGTTTGTGTTAATCGCTACGTAGAAATCAAGCTCATAAATGCCCAAAATGATTGATTATAATATCTAAAATTGAACAAAACAAATAGTTTGTCAAAGACAACGGCCTAAATATTTTGAAACTTCAGTTGGAAGCCGGCTACATGAAGCGGCGGCAGACGACGTGTCGTCGCGACAGTACTGGTTTCTATGTATTTCTATGAAATACCCTGCGCAGCTAGCGTCACGAAGCTAGCGATACTTTCATAGAAATACATAGAAACAGTAGTGTCGCGACGACACGTCGTCTGCCGCCGCTTCATGTCGCCCGCTGCCAACCGGCACCTTTAATTTAAATTTCCAATACAACCACAGTTATACTATTTAGTTTTAAACTATCAAGATCATTCATCATCTCAATTTTAAAATCAATTATAAACGAGAAAGGTGTGATAACATCTCGGTCGTGACAATTCACTAATTTGCATTTATAGTGCAATGTGGCAATAGTATGTAAATTTCTTCTACGGATACAGGTTTTTGTTTGAGCTAACGGTAAAGAGTGTAAGGTTTTGGTGTTAGACAAATATGGTGGGAGTTGGTCATACGAAGACGTACTCAGATGATTTGTTGATGATCGTTGTACGTACAATATTGTAATTGTAACCTTCTAGGCAAACATAAAACTTATAATAATATAAATGCCAAAGTGTGTTGATCTGTCTGTCTGTCTGTTACCACTTGATACCCAAGCAGCTGAACCGATTTTGTTGAAATTTGACATGGAGATACTTTGAGTCCCGAGAAAGGATATAGGATATTTTCATCCCGGAAAATTGTATATACAATTAATCGTACAAAAATAAAGCAGAAACCAAAGAAAATATTCAAGCATAAATAAGCAGAATGGCCCAAAATTATATGCAATTACATATTCAAGAGGTTAAAAAATGTTTAGCGTCAAATTATTCGGTCTAAGAATTTCATTATAATGTTTATTTAGGGGGTGTTCCAAACATCTGTTGTGAGGTCGGTGATAATATTCTGCTAAACCGCCCCAATGGCATTAGTCATTAAATTGTGATTATACGTGGGGGGCAATGGTTAATGCACCATGTCAAATGTAATCAAACTAAAGCACGTGCCATCCTTTATCCCACTTCTGATTCTCTGAATCGCCATGACCGCGAGTTTAAAGTGTGCACATATGAAGAGAAATTTATGTTAAAATACATCTGTTACGCGATAATTTCAGAGAAATATCGATTTTTATTGTTCTACTCTCGTATTCATAATTTTAATGCCCACTCAAAACTGAAGGAAATAGAAAATTTTACGGTTTCTGGGCTCCTCTGTACACTGTGGGATGTGCAGTTTAAAACTTGTAACGAAACGACATCACACAACAAAATACACTTAATTCATAAGAAGAAGCTTTCACACATGATGAGTTTAAACTTAAAGTTTAACTTTTACCCAATGATGGCTCCTTTGGTCACATTGCGCGTGGGCATAATGCATGCATCATTACCAGTCCATTAAACTTAATTAAAGCTAACCTTTTCGAATAAATAACATTAGTGGTCGTAAAATGCTTTTCAAAGTAATTGGCCGCTTGGGATCCCCCTGTATATCGATAGTGACTTTGAAATTAACACAGAGGGGATGGAAGAGTGTTGTGTTCTAGTAATTTCGATAATTTGTAAAACTTTAGGTTTTTTATACCTAACTATCATTTTTGTTGTGTTGTTGTGATTTGAGAATCATCTCTTTCACAAATATTTAATTCCGTTTTAAGCTTCATAAAAATAAATGACATTAACAACCTAATGTTATATACATTCGTAATATCAGAAATTATTATTACCAAAAATTCAGTCTTATTACAACATGGTTGGGAAAGCCAAAATGTAATGGTGCATGTCAATAAGCTCAGCAGAAAGCTAGTCCGCCCCAGCTGTTGGGATAAAAAGTATACAATGAAGCTTCGCCTATTCATGCCACTATCTATTATTATTCGATCTTTACAGTCTTTTATTCGTGCATATGGGTAAAATTGCGCAACTGTTACTATTATATCATCGTTTATTTGGCGATATATTTTAGATAAACTGAGTTTTTATTGAAATGTAATGATTACATTAAAGCATGATTCATCCATATTCTTAAACACAAAGTGAGAGATTTAAAATGATGTAGGTAAAACATGTAACATAAATTAATATCATGCACCTAGAGCTTGAAAAAAGAATCAAGCATGAAGTTTACAGTCCGACAAGGCTTTATATGAATGTGCCAAACTGTCAATGGGCGCTGCTGCTGGTAAGGAGAACTGTCAAAAATGACGTTTTTGTATGATAGAAGCGTTAGTTCCTTTTCTCGCCACGTTCATAAACAGCCTTGTCGAACTGTATTTATGACTAGCTTCTTTGATTAGCTAACGTCAAAAAGGTTGCCAATCCATAACGATATTGTAAAGATAAACTCCTTTCAAAAAAATCTCGAGAGTCGAGACACATCACACAGGGCATAAATAAAGTAACCAACATTCAGAAAGAATAATTAATTATTTATTAACTTAAATTTCTTGAAGTTAAGTAATAATTAATTCATCAAGCCCCATACGGTCACCGGTGACCGAGACACAATAGAATATCTATTGTGTCTCGTTTTCCCACGATAGACGCAGCCGTTAAACCTTATCTAATATTATTTCGCGAATAAAATAATAAAGACCAATAACCTAATTAACCTTATTCCTAACAGTTTTTGTACGACCATAAATAACAGTTATCTATGATATAGCATAGATATAGATGAATTATCAAATAAATGAATGAGCTGCTTTGATGAATAAAGTGGCGTTCATAAATTGCGTTAGACGTTTTTGACCCCCATCTCTTCGTGGGATAATTTGGTGACAAAGTGGTAATTTTTTCGCCTTGCTTCTCCTTCTCCCACTTTATTTCACGTGAGATAAAAAAATAATAACGCATTACAAAATGTTGTTTAAAACCAGTTAAAAGTTGTAGACGTACTATTATTGAATTCATAATTTAATCCGTGAAAATATATCAATGGATAAAAAACTAACCCGCAAACTACCTTGCGTAATTTGTGGACGCCCTCAAAGGTTGTTCTGTTTTAATTTGTCATTAAAGTGATGCATCTGTCGTATTTTACGGTCGGATAATAATTTATTGCATTCAAACGATCCTTTGAACGTGTATTAAAATATAATCATTTTATTCATATCTTATTTTATTGCCGAACAAATTAATGACATAAAATAGAAGTATAGTTATTACAGGTTAAATAATTGCAAAGGATTTAAACTACGTAGCTCGTAAATTTTAACTTATAGCTGTGACATCGAAATATCATATTATGGAAGGATAACTGAGTCAGAAAAATGGTTCCAAAAATGCAAAATTTGAACGTGCTCATGACAGTATGAAGCAATATTAGAGCTGATGTATGCTGAGCAATATGAGGAGTGTTCGAACTTTAAATCTATGAAGAACACTCAAAATTCGAACACTAAAAATTGCCTTGACAATTTCGTTTCGAAGCTAAATCACATAAAGCATACCGAGCAAACATCTCAGGCCCGAGGCGGGAAAATCAGCGTTCTAGAAAATTCACCACCAATACGTCAGGTTATTTTCTACGTGGTTACATCTGTGATTCTATATTATATTTCATCAACGATAAGTAGCTTAATATAAAATATGAGCCTAGGCATCTTGGCCCATTTTTGTCGAAGCAGTTTATTTTTAACTGAGTCCAAAAAAGGAGGATGAGCTATCTTAGGTTGTATATATTTTTATCACCTGGAACCATGGGTCAGTCTTAATTACTTAAATTTTCACTCTTCGTGCAACCTAATTTACTCGACCAGTAAATAACAAAAGAAAAACCTTTCATACTGATGCCCACAAATAAATATCTTACGGGCAACTATTACTAAGTTTTTCCTCAATTAGGCTTAACTCGGCCGTTAAATGAGGAAACGAGGCACTAAACGGATCATATCGCTCGAAAAACACACAAACTTTCGTAGTTCCAGTATCCGGAGAAGTCGCATATCTCAAGTGTTATGACGACTTCTTGGCGGAGTGGAAACTGATACTTAAATACGCAGTCCATCGATAGATTTGTAAATCTTTACTTCGTATTTTAGCTAAAAAGTGCCCAAATTTTCCAAGTTTGGGTACATATTATCAGATATCATCTGCAAGTCTGCAAGGTTGCGTCAATAGGTCAGCCCTTAAACCAAAAAGAAAGGGCCTGAATCCTGATTCACTTTTTTCAATTTTCTGCTAAGAAATATAATATAATATTGACGAATACTATAGGCCTTTCCCAAAGTGGGCGATAACGCCCCTTTGTGGGCGCTGAAGCCCTAAAGGGGGGCGGTGTGGGACCCAGAAAAAAATGGGGGCGTTGTGTAGAGGCTTGGGGGATGATTTGTAATTTTTTTTCATTTGGATGCATTTTAAATTAAATGCATCTATTCCCACACATTAGTTTTAATTTTTAGCTAGCAAGTTTTGGAGGCGACTTCTTAGAATATAATATTTTGTTAAACAAAAATTCCGGAATTCCGGGTTTGGAGAAAATTCGGGAATGCAAATTAAGTCGATGGTAATGGTAAAAATATGGTTCGAAAACGACTAATGTAGCATTTTGTATTTATTTTTATGAAATTTTCGGCAAAAGCCCCATAATTTAAATAAAGATAAGAAAGTAGGTGAAACAATGGAGGCGCTAAAAAATAATTTGTTCTCAAAGTGGGCAGTAGACAAAATAAGTTTGAGAACCCCAGCTATTGAATAAGTTGTTCTCAGGGGGCTTGGCTCTGTTCTTCACTTATAAAGACACAATACATGTCAGCATAGAGTAGGATATCTATAGAGAAGTCTGGTTCACTACATGGTAGTGAACCAGACGAAATGAAATTGCAAGGACTAGGTTTGCGGAAGTGTCATTCGCCATTTATAGTATTGGCGGGGTTTATGAACTCGAGCATAATTTAGCGTCAGGACACGTGGCAAATCCCTCATGATGGCAGACGAGCAGGTTTGTTGATCCCTGTGAGATTATTTTGAGCGAGACAAAAATACGCAACGAATTTGCTAATTACTTTGATGCGGGTATGTTTGTCAAGTTTTTAATTCACACGAAACGGGATTAGCTAATGACTTTATATTCGTAGGTAGTACAAAAACTCACAAAATTACTAAGAAACTACGAGCCAAAAAATTGGTAACTTCCAAATGTTAGATATAATCTACCATGATTTCGACTAGATAATTAATATCTAGTAGAAATCTGTGGGTGGTGAAATATTCTCCTTTGTTCCCTATGTATTTAATTGATGTTAGCAAATCCCGTTTAGCCGCTTTTCTCCATTGGAAACAAGCCGCTAAGCTCCCACCCTCTGTTTACCGTCTAATCACATTATTTGTATTGTCAGTTGGATTACGTGATAACAAATACGTTGTGATAGTACAATAATTAAAAGTGTATTTAGGTTAAACGTGCCAAGTCTATGCAATATGTTCCGACTTTACGAGATAAAATCTTTTGTAATACTGTCCCAGTGATTTATATGGTGCGGTTACAGCTACCTATTCAGATTAGTTGGCGTATATTGGAATTGAGATATTAATATGTTACATAGTAAATAAACTGCAACAGGCATAGGATTCATTTGCAAAATATTCCATGAAAAATATAACTGTTAAATGCAAATGTTATTTGAAGAGAATTCTATTTCAAATTTCAGGACAACTTTGCACATCCAAACTCCAAGCCACAACTCTGCATAATTATACAGAGTTGAGGTTTGAAGGTTTGCATAATATACATGCATTCCTAATGTCACGGGTCAGCTCACACAGAAACAAGAATCGTAGCGCTGCAAATTGCAATAATTTTTTAAAGTTTTTTACTGCAGAAAAAGATGGCACATTTTGAAATCGCGCCTCTCTTGTTCCAAAGTTTTATCCTATTCCTGTCAATGTCATCTTGTTTTAATATGGACTCACCATATTTGTAGGCGACATAAGAAACAAGCGATGCAGAAAACTAATGCAGACGTAGAGCTGGTATAATTGAGATCGGACTAAGTAGTACTTGTAATCTCAGTCTAAACAGTGGACGGAAAGCGGCCATGAGGTTACCGTAATGACCTGTCGGCGACATCGGCAATTAAACGTAATCCGCAACCTCGATACTGCAATATCCTCGACGCCCACTGTTGGATATTAGAATTGAAGACGCAAGTGGATGAAGTGGATAGCTAACATTTTTTTATAAAATAAGGGGGCAAACGAGCAAACGGGTCACCTGATGGAAAGCAACTACCGTCGCCCATGGACACTCGCAGCATCAGAAGAGATGCGTTGCGGCCTTAAACATTTTAAACTAAGGAAAATTACGCATTTTTTCGAAATTTGGGCAAACCTAGTAATTTACCTACCTATTTCATGATCTGGCTAATATATTATCTTGCTAAACATAAGATACACATTATTTGATTTTAAATCGTTTTCCCGGTCCTAAGTCTATTTATTCCCTATTTATAAAAAAAAAAGCGAACATTTTCAAATTGTTAGTTACCCACTTCACCTACTTAAGTCGTCAATTGTAAGGCTTAAGGTGCACAGGATGCAAATTTACAGTCAATTCGAATATTTGCATTTTGAACTCGAGTCGCTTCGCATGGTAGATCGTCTCTACGGTGTCTACACTGCAACAGCTGTAGAGACGATCTACCATATTGTAGAGTCTACAGTCTACCATACAAACCATACAGATTGGCATTTGGCAGAATTTAATGTTTTACTGTAGTCGCAGGTACTATCAGAGAAATTGATTCATAGGTACATAGCAGATCTTGTAATTTGACGGGGTTTTCAAAATGTTATCAATGAATCAATATTATCTTTAAAGTTTCGTAGGTATGTATATTTCATCCTTTTTAACTAGTATTTACAATTGCACCATCATTCACAAAGCTTTCTACTCCGCCATTTCTCGTTATTTCATCGGAGCTCTATTCTCCAATATCCATATTACGAAGGTAAATCATCCTATTCTCAATCTTGAAAAATAGTCGCTCCCCACAATCGTATCGTTGAGTTGATATTAATGGTCAGCGGAGCGCAGTGAAAAATGTTCTCAAATATGATTTACTTCATCGCGAATAAGATCAATCGCTTCAGAATGAATAGCGCTACTTACTATTCACGACAAAGAGGTAACGAGCTTGAAAATTGCCTTTAAAATGTTGCTGTTTGAGTTCCTGTCTTTTTTGACGTCGTTAAAGCGAATTCATTCACGAAATTCTTCGACATTTATATTTCTCGTTCTCCTTGACTTACATTTATGATTACAAATTACAGATTGTCATTATGACCACTTAAATTAATTTAAGTCTTAAATCAGTGGCGGTTGTAAAGTTTATTATGCATTTAATGTGTGGTGCTTATTTCTTTAGCCCTGTACGATCTATTTGTAGGTATATCGCATTTCAAAGGTTAAGAACCAGGAGTTTCAAAGGACGAGAAATGGACGTATTTTATTTCAACCACCCGTGTTTTTATTTGAGGCCACAGGCCTTGCAATAATATTATGTGCATAAACAATTGCCGTTGAAGTCATACAAAAACATTGCCAAGTAGGGCCGAGTGCTACTGCAGGTATTCGTAACAATAATAAAAGAATAATAGAATGGTCAAGACTCAAGACGATTAAATCAACCAAGTTACGATTTGATGAAGCAGCAAAAGCTGAAACATTACAATCAATAGAATTTCTTGACACACGAAAACTTTCTAGTACTTAACAGAAAAACCGAAATGTAGTAAAAAAAAACTAAAGTAGAATCAGTTTGCGCATAAACTATGCATCGGCTTCCGTATGTTAAAATATTTTCGGCTCGCAAACTTTATGCTTCCCCGCACTATATACTTTCTAGAATTGCGGTAAATTCGTACCTTTCCTAGAATTCCAATAAGGATAAAATTGAGGCGAGAGACCGCGGCGCGGCGAGATTTTGAAAGTATTTCGGTGGCATGTGCTCGACGTTTCAAGAGTAAGATCAATAAACGCAGTATCTGGTTTTTATAACCGACAGCTCGATGAGATTAAACGATACACAACCTCGACAGAAATAAACTTTATTACATGTTATTATTTTGGGCTGGCTGCAACTAATTCGTTATGAGTCCCAAGGTTGACGAGTGTACTTATTTGAAACGTGTGTTATAGTGTTGGTGTGTGTTTCCTTAATTGAACATGAAGAAAAATCATAGAAGTATAAACGTTGGCATTACATAAAAATAAGAAAAATCTCTCTATCTTCTCAGTTTCATTAAAAATTCAATTCTTTTTCCACATTAGGATTGTTAAATGTTAATTACAACGTCAAAGAATCTTTTGCTGACAAAACGTTTACATTTTAACACCATCGAAGACTGACACAATATTTATCTCTCTCATCATTATCTAAACAACAATTTATAATACAGTGTATTTAAAAATATAAGAATGGGGGAAGTTTAAGGCGTGTGTAACTTCATTCACACCCGCCACGTGTCACGATCACCTCTAGGCTCTAAACACGGGTAGAGCTATTTCTGGTGCGTCGTCGGATTATTGTTTATGTAATGACGCTTAAAAGGTTCTTTAACAACAAAATATGAGCAATTAAAGAGGATAAAAATAATCTAAACTGTGTGTGACTGTGTAGAACATTTTTGAAATAATTTGCAAACAGTATCCCTTAAAACGGCATGACTGCTTACAAATATTATGTAAATGTAATATAAGAAGAAGAATATAAGAAAGAAGCATTATATAAAAGCGAAATCACAGAAGTCATAATTGGAGTAAACTGACTCAAGATCTCCTCAAGTAGCAATCGTCTGTACTGTAATTGATGGACTGAAAACAGAGGAACGAGTACTTGAAGTTGAGTTGAAGTTTTGAACATTGCGCGACCAGGAAAAGGAAACTTAAATTACAGCTTGATTTATTTTTGTTACATCAAACTTATAGCAACTCGGGGAGGAACTCTCGATAAGGCTACGAATGTATATTCGTATTTGCATCAGGAAAAACCAATACCCGAATATTATTAAACTTATAAATAGCTTTTCAAAGTTGCTCGCTTGCTCCTCAACAATTTTTCTTTGAATGTTAACTTGGAAACTGCCATAATTAGTTCTTGTTAAAAAACTAATACGATAAGACTTATAATTAATTATGACAGTATAGAAATTAGCATCACGAGTCACGACTCAAGTCATAATATCACCAGTTCTTTTTTATCCCTTGTAAGCTTATCGCGTTTATCGTTTGCATGTACAAGCGTATCGTACTCGACGTTAGCGAGTTTTCCAGCAAAAATGTTGATTAGACTTGTATTAGCAATAATGAATGTAAGCGCATTAGCATTTCTTATCCCACTTCTACGTTGATGGATACCCTGTCATCGTCTGCTTCATTTGCGGTGTCATGAAAGACACCGCACCTCGGCGACTCTCGTTTACATAACGTTGATCACATTATGCTAACGACTTATTGCAGTCTAAAATTATTTTACGGGGCGTCACTTCTCCAATCATAAATTAGTAAATAAAATCTCTAATCTATAGATTAATAATACCCCCGGCTGGGAAGGAGTCAATTAAAAGTATAATAAATCAATTATTTGATAGTGTCGATAAACCTACGATCGCGTGGGAGGCGGACGGGGCATCTCTGAATGAGAAGTAATCGCCCACTCGGTAACAGTAAACAAACCTGACCCACCTATGTAACACTCAGGAATGTACATGCACTAGAGGTAGATTGTGGAATAAATAATGAACGTTATTTTTTAAAGTCACGACTTAAAGCTTGTCGCTGTGAAGGGACAAATTGGGAGTGCACGTGCCCTTTTAAGCGACAAAATTGGAAAATAATGGCTGTCAGATTTGAGACCTACATACGGACGGAAAACAAAAGGTTTCCATGGCCCTCGACTGCTACGTCGTACGCCGGTAGAAAGTTAAATTAATCATATTTTGGGGTTTGTCAAATAAAAGGGTTCCATTTTGTCTTCCTAATTATTTTAATGCTTAAAAAGGGGAAGTTTTTAATACTTTTTGATCATAAGCCAATTAAATGTTGGCTTATGGTAGGTAGTTAGGTATACGCATACCCACCTACAACTACCCACTTATAACTTTCAACTGATAAATGGCTAAGCAATATTTAAATAAGGTCTAGGTACTCCAGTTTTATGGTAATTTCTCAGAATAATTTCTTCCTTGACTTCCACACATCACGTTTATTTATTCCCAGGAAGTTTGCGTTGGAAATATTGTGATTGAAATAAAGGCCTAGCCTTGAAAACTCGTCCAGAATGAATTGAAGCGAGATGGGAGCGCAGATTACGAGTTATGAGGCGTAGTAATGACGTAAAAGCGTTTAAATATCTCCAGGCGGTATACCGCCACTCACGAGCCAGCTTCGTGGATACAATATTGCGTGTATTATATGATGAGCATAATCATTAAGACGTGCTTGAAAATTTATTAGAGGATCGCGAAGGATGCCGTCTTGATTAAGATGGACGTTCAGTTGTTAAGGTCTGAAATGTACTTCAACGGAACATTAATCTCATCGTCCGAGGATCATTGACCTTAAAGTAATTTTACTACTTAAAGCAATTTATAATTCATGATCGACTAGAATTATTAAGTAGAATAGTAATTACTACTTTGTGCAATAAATGGTGAAAATTAACAATAATTAGATGATTGCAATACAAAATATATCTGATAGCGGGGATAAGATACCATTTCCAGATTACGTCTGATCTATATCAATACGCGTTGTACAAGTCCCGCTCCGCTTTCTAATATTACAATGCCATAATATAATGGAGATAAGGCTGATGAAGTCAAGATAATTGCAAGTCACATTGTACCTCCTAACGCGCCTTGTTTCTTCCGTAACTTTATAAAGATTGATCGTTCGGGCAAAGCGGATTACTTCGGCTTCATACTCCTGAATGTTACCTACATAAAACAACTTAAGAGATCACATACCCTTAGATATTTCGTTGTTAGACTGTCCTTTCTGTGCCTCAACAATTTCTAATTTAGTTTCTTTTTATTTATCGATTTATAGCTTTTACACCTTTGCGATAGGGTCTCGTCTAATAATTTATATTATGTCGTCCCGTTAGTAAATTTTGTTTATATGATATTTTATACACATTTATTGATTCAAAACTACTTCTTCTTTTTTAGATAACTCTTAATCGTTAACTACCAAAAGGCTATAAACCGTAACATGTTATGGTCGTTAAATACTTTTGCGAAAAAAATACCGTGCAGTATAAAATCCGTTTAAGTCTCTATTACGAATTACTTTCAAATGATACCTTAAAAGGGTTTTTAACCTTAAAATCATGTCCTGTGTCGTCCACGCTTAATTTATGATCCCCAATATTTTTGAAGAGTACATATTTTATAAAATATATATTTTTTTAATAATAAAAAATAAAATAAATGTACTTTTTGGGAATCTCTCTATGTAATTTAACTTATTAGGATTTATAAAAGTAATCGAAAAAACTTTCAAAGTAATAAAATGGATATTCAAGGAGTGAAGCACAATAAAATACCAACGGAAAAGGAAGTGCAAAAGCCACAACGTGTAAAGCTACAAAAATGCTGCCATTTTTGTAGCACATTAATTTAACAAATGTGCAATAAGCGGTTTTAGACCTCACGGACACAGTTCCATCAGTGAAACGTGCCACCTTTCCGGGCATTTTATTACTCGTTAAGTACGTGAGTGGAGTGAGAAAGTATTTAATTAGTCATCATAAAGAAAGCCTGCGCATCGTATGGCGGTTAATAGTTAAATTGCTGGAGCCGACGAAAGTGAATCGTAATTAAAAATATAATTACATACCATTTATTTGGGTTTTATAGTATACTTAAGCTTAATAGATGATTAAATTTTACTAATACTCGTTCGAAGTTTTCTCGATAGTAGATATTTATTAGATACAGTAACTAATATCATGTAATAAAATTATTATCTTCTTTGAATTTGTTTACTTTTAAAGTTATTTTACCAGTTAAGTTTGTTGAAGTATTTTATTATCATGTCAAGATTAAGGATATTCAAGATCACAAGTTAGTCTTTTAATGGTCCTCCAGTAAATGTTTGCTAAATAATCTTGATTTTATTTGGTAGATTAGGAAAGTAGAATAATAAAATTTCTACTAAGCGTTAGCCTATATTTGTATCATCATGTTGAAAAAAGGCCAAGAATTCTCCGAGCTATAATCTAATCTTGTAGTTAACTTTGTGAAGATAAGATATGCTGAAGACATAAGGTCGTTGAAGGAAATAAGAGAAGTATTCAATCATGCACAGCACGAGCATTGTCCATTACTTGCCTGAATCAACAACTGATTGATATTCCTACATAGTACATGTATGTCTGTAATACGTTTCTTTGTCGGCAAATGTTCAATTTAAGTCCCTTGAGCTGGATCATGTTTTGTATTCTTTAACTCGATCATACATGTAACGTCCTATGTATTTCTTTATGTAATGTGTTGGCAACTGCTAGAACCAATCGAGTATTTGTACGATTCCTAATTGGAATCTACCCTAGATTATGTTTCCAACAATACGACGTGATTTGCTAAGATTAGAATAAATCTTCGGCTGAATTCTTTGCATTTCGACATGTCTTATGATAATGTTATGATGGCGTAATCTATCATTTACGTACGGGAACATGTTCAACAAATACTTATAAAGAACATAACAACAACTAAACACGACGAAAATAATGTTCGGGTAGAAAATATTTGTAGTAAGGACGAGTGAAACGAAGGCTGAGGTGTCAAGTGTCGCCGTTGGACACAAAGAAGTAAACGAAACGCTGACTGGATGTTTGCTTTCACTGTCCATACTCCATGCCGCGCTCGAAACCTAACACCCACGCTTGTGGTCGACCCGAATTAGGTCGATTACACACTTCTTATATGGCTGTTGCCTGTTAGGCTAGGTATACATAACCCAAAAGAAGTACATAAACTGGATATTGGTAAATTTGGCTGTGAATTTGTATTTTTTTTAGGAATCGTTTTAAAAACTGTAGCAATTTTAACGAAAGAAATATGTTAAATTTTGCCAGAGCGCCAGTGTTTTTACATATTCTCGCGAATGTTTCTAAACAATGCGTGTGGTGCAATAGGGTTGGCAAATAAACGAAATACAATCAACAAGCCTATTCATTCTTAAAATTTAATATTTTTAAAAAAAATCCTCACAAGCATGCTAACAGTAGATTCAGAAAACTTTAAATCTGAATTCTCACCCCATTGTATGCGTCTGAAGTGCACTAAAGATAAAAATACTACATACGTATCTATATCTATCCATTTATTGCAGATAGGAACTCACTGGCTTTGAACATTGAGATTGTGAGATCACACTGCGACAAAATGTTGAGAACTCTTGAGAGATTGTGAGTTCTGGTAACCCTAAGTGCAACTAAGATGTAGGGTTGTTTATTCTCAACTCAAGGGTCCTGCCCACTCCCTTCTTCCCACGACGCATTGTACGTGATCAAACCTTATTTACATCACAATAACTAGTTTTGGCCGTAAGCCATATCCTCAGTATATTCACAGATAAAACTGAATTCAGTCGAAAATTTAGGTTCTGCGGCGACAGTTTTTTCAATGTTCTTTTGCAATTCGTTTTAAGTTTCAACAAAAATATTAATTTAAGCCTTTAAGCGTAGAATCGCCATTCATTTATTTCGTGATTCACATTACCATAATATTAGACTGCTTTCAATATTGCAACATGTTGTCTGTCATTTGCGAGGAAAAACTTCGTTCATCTGATGCGAAAATGAAGATTAGCGTTTCGAGGTTATTGTACTTGTAATGCTCCGAGTAATCCATCATCGAGATTCCCTCGCGATACGCTAAATTTGGCAATTGAAGTTTAAGGTTACGCACGTAGCTTTACCCACGTACACGATTCCATGAACTTGATTAAATGCACGACTGGATAATTAATTTACATACCTCACGTTTATAAGGCAAGAATTTCTTGACATTTTTAAAGGGACGAGCCCAAAAATTATACCGTCGCAAGGAATTCTTCTCTCTCTCAAAATCTCAAATCTCAAACCAAGTAATGCCTCCTAGACCTTTTGTCTGTTCTAATGATAGAAAAGGCAAGAGATTCTAAAAGCTGCGATCTTGTAACAGTCAATTTTGGCACAGACAAACCAGACAAACGATCTTTGGTTTCCACAAATCCCTTTTAACCTGACCATTTTCCTAATGATGCGTAAAGCAATTCAGTTTCTCAAACCCTTTAACCTACTTTGGAGTTTGGTTATAGATTGAATTACTCTTATCTTGCGATTCCCGTAAAGCCGCATTAGTATCTATAATAATATTATAAAGCTGAGGTATATACTATAATAATATTATAAAGCGGAAGAGTTTGTTAGTTTGTTTGTTTGTTTGAACGCGCTAATCTCAGGAACTACTGGTCCGATTTGAAAAATTCTTTCAGTATTAGATAGTCCATTTGTCGAGGAAGGCTATAGGCTATATTTTATCACGCTAAGACTAATAGGAACGAAGAAATAGAAGAAAATGTGGAAAAAACGGGGGAAATTATTTGAAAGGGCTTATCTCACGAACTACTAAAGCAATTTTCCTGTTATTTGGGTCAGATAAGAAGTAGACCACGTGAAGGATCATAGGCTGTTTTTGTCTGTGAAATATCTAATTTACGCGGGCGAAGCCGCGCGGCACGTCTAGTATCAAGATAATACGTTCGCAAATAAAAAGATTATTACAAAAACAAGCAAACCGGTGGCTAGGTGTAATATCGTGTGTCGCAATGATCGGCCTGAATCGGTATCAGTTATTGCCTGTTTGACTTATGATTATGCGTCCGCGCACGACAAATGTTTGGTTGCATTATCGTTCGGCATAAAAAATGTTTGGTTGTCGTGTGTCGAGAACATTAATCGTAGGTTTATATCAAACAATTTGAACGGGGAATTCAATTCCAATGGTTCGTGTGCGGCGGAGCGCGGCGATGATCACAACAGTCCTATATTTACTTTTTTACCTTGCCTAAAAAAGCTAAAATTTTAAAGCTGCAGTTCGAAAAAATTGTCGGACCTTCAATCTTCATTCAAAAGGATGAGATAAGTTCCGCTTTTATTGTTTCTAGTTAGATGTGAAATTGACATTTCTTTATTAGCAGCTACCACCCATTTTCCAACCATGGATACTTCTTAGCCTTTCTTACGTATCAACGTATAGCACGGCACAATCGCCGTTATAAAGTGTCTAATAGGCCTATTAATCTCCGGCACCTCATTATATCGCCGTTAGTTCTGCAAAAACTGCATGTGTGGACGTGTGTCGCTCTCGGTTCACTGGTCGCAGGTGCGCTAACGGACAATGCCGGGGGGACGCCAGTCGCCACTGTCGCCCATATTGAAGACCGTTAAATATTTGAATTGCATTTCTAAGGTTACGAATTTGCACCCTACGAAGTCACTTACCGTCTTCTTCAATATGACTTTTATATCCACTTTTATAACGCCATAAGCATTTCAATTACTCATTTGACTTTTAAATTACCTGATATGATCTATGGTTATGCGTTTATGAGCATGGCCTCGTATTTTTTGTTTGAAAATATCAGTATTGTGCTTATAGTCAGTAAAACAGCTACCGACGGTAGTAATGATTGCCAGACGTTATCAGGCTCAATTTTATAGAAGTCGTTTAAATAACTCTTATTGAATCCTTTTTATAAGCAAATGTGTGATTTTGTGTCGGGGCAGGACAGGTAAACACACGTTGAAATCGATTACAATTGCCTGTCTGCCACAATAAACCTCCACGTAAGCCGATAGGGTGGCTCACCCTTCATAAAACTCGTTTTATGGCTTTTAATAATTTTAGTGAGCTGCACTGATTGTGCGGCAGCTGCCAGGCAAAGATTAACGGTCAGATGTTTTGTGTATTCATGTAATTTGTGTCTTTCTATCCGATGTGCTTAGAATTTAGATGCTTTGTGGGACGTCACAGCGTAAACCACTGCGGCTGCTAAACAACCTCAAAACACATTTTTAAGTCATTCACTTTTCTACCAGTTACAATTAAGCGACTTTCAGCACGTGGTATAGTAAGAAGTTTTCTTAATTTTAAGAATGAAAGCTGACTGGTAAATTTTAAAGTTTAATAAATTATCCCTGCCACGTGCCAAAGAGCATTGTTTCGTAATAAAATACGTTTGAATTCTAAAACATTGGCATTTGTGAAAGCCTCTTTACCGACAAAATAGTTTGGAGAATACGTAAATAAGCGTTTAAGTATGCCCATTGTATTGCCATACTCATAAATTAAATGAACAAAAACATTTAATGCATCCATATTTCGTGCGACAAAAAATCCAAAAGGATTGCCATAAGTTGCTCCACTGAATGAGCAAAGTTTCACGCCCATAAATGGGCAATATGGTTACGTCTGCCGAAACCAGTAACGGCAGGTTCCGTGGTGACAGGGTTCGTTAACCGCAGCGGCAACCACGAATATATCACGAGGCTCTGGGGAATGCTGCCTTAATAGACTAGCTGTGTCACATTGCATTATTATTCTAGGTACAATATCAGACCGAAGCTTTGATAGCAAATAGACGGCTTAATTTCCAATACTGGTGCTGGACATTGATGGCTTGTAATTTACAGCACAAACGCATTGCACCGAATGGACAATCTGAATAGACAGAATATATAACTTCCTCTCCACAAGAGAAGGAAGTGCCACGCAGTTCTTTTGCCGAATGCTTTAAATTGTGTAACAGATCACCAAGTCAATAGGTACAGCCATTACGGAACAAAAGCCGAAAAACTCAGCAGGAGGCTTCGATTTTGTGGTCCGCTCTTTATACTTTCGAGGGCCATTAAACAGCAGGCATTTCAGATTTACTTCTATAGCTTAGGACAACTACGCACTGTCACCAATAGGTTCTATAGCTATTATAATTTTTGGAAATAAAAGAAAATTCAACATTAATTCCCATTTTCCTACTTTACAAGAAGTAATAAATAGTAACAAAATAATACAAAATTAAGTTTTTTGTAATTGAAATTAATAAAAAGGTTTTACGAGCGAACTGCAAAGTGCGAATAAGAGGCAGGTGCTAGAAATCAATTCATTACTAATGAAGTATCACAGGTCTCCTCGTGCAAGAATCCAGATAATAAATGTATTGACCGTGTGACCGGGCCCGAACTTGTGACGTTGATATATTATGCTAGACAAACTGCTTTTTATAAGGATTCTTACATTCATTCTAATGCATTTTCTATCGATGTATTTCGAACATTTTAATTCTTACTGCTCTTATGAGCCTATACTAGAATCAGAATCATTTATTTCAAATGGAATAAAACCTTGGTACTGTTATTCTTTTAAGCTACGTTCCCAAGGATCGATTTACTTTAGCTTTTTGCAGTTGACTGCCCATTTTTCTGCTCTTATTTAACGTAAGAAAATATTTACGCCCTCAAGTAAAAACCCATTATAGAATGTTCACGAAAGCTAAATTAAAAGTCTGCCAGTTCACTTAGCTTCCCGTTTTCCTGTTTCTCTAATGGCAAATTTATTAACCTGATGTAAAAATGTA
This sequence comes from Cyaniris semiargus, assembly GCA_905187585.1. NCBI lineage: Eukaryota > Metazoa > Arthropoda > Insecta > Lepidoptera > Lycaenidae > Cyaniris > Cyaniris semiargus. Next base: position 4,731,236 of record LR994551.1, read on the forward strand.
CAGCAGACAAAAAGGAAATTCTGGAACGTTCGCTTCATTATATTTGGTCGATTGAAAGCATTAGCGCTTTTTGCGACATCATCAACATCATTTTATCGTCGTTTGCTCGTGGGTTGGGTGGGTGCTTCTTTAGTACTTAGAAGTCACATTAACGAAACATTTAGTTATTTTGGTTTAAGCCTCGAAACTAGTCACAAGATTCGCGTGTTTTTACTTTGGGCAGTCAAATTAATAAAATATATTGGTAACTCTAACGAAATGTCTATTCCTAGTAGGTATATCTATGTTTATTGCTGGAGTTTCTAAGCGACGTTTGTATAGGTATTATTTGGAGCATTTATAGACTTCTGCGTATATCTTAAACCTCGATTCGTTTGCACTTTGTACATTGTACGAAATTATTGTTTCGCCAGATAGACAAATAACCTTTTACGCGATTCAAATTTCAGACATAATATAAATCATTCCTTCACTGTAATATTGCTCTGTATATATTCTTTAACGTTTCAAGTCTTTATGAAGGATCTATCCGTGTCTTTATTTCTTACATTTTAACAACGCTGAACCAATTAGCGTAACTAACAATCTGAGAACTAATTTCAAGGATTGGACACACTCGTGTTCTGACATAAAATAGTCATAAAGTTAAGAGTCAACTATTGTGGCTGTACTTTTAAAATTAGGTATTACTGTCATAATATTGTCGCCTACACATTTTTTACCGTGTGTATAGTGGTGTCGTGTTATTAACGATACTGCACGATAACATTATCGCTGATACAACATGGCGCATTGTGACATGAAATCATGCAAACGTATTTACCGACATTTTAAACCAAAGTGCATTTTTGTTTTTTCATAATTAACCACATGTGGTCGGATAAGGTTTCACGCGAGTTGCTGATTGAACTTATTAGAAGGCGAATTATTAACTATTGAATGAACAAACTAATGAGACAGAAGTTGATTGGTATTTTGAAGATGTAAACACGATGGACGCAAAATTAATTGAATAAAAAGTTGTACTGATCAATAAAAGAGGTTACAGGACTCATATATCACCAATAAGCTGACTTATGACAGCAATTGGCATTGATTATTGTGGAATATACCCCAATAAAAGGTCTTAATCATCGCTTAATTAGTATTGGTCGTAGGGTTATCGAGAAAATAGATATGTCAAATTGTCAACAGACACAAATTGTCTGCCGCCTCGTATCAACAAGTTTTGATGTCTCCCAAAACATTACAAACTATTTAAAAGCTATAAAATTATTTACAAATAATAACAAAGCCATTGTGTTCTTATAAATTTTCTGATACGGACGGACGTGATAACCTACAAAATACACCAATATTTTTATCAGCGCGGCGTAAGAACATTCCTTTTGATAATTGCATGAAGTAAGGAAGTTATTATTTATCAGTTATCAAATTCCGAAATATAATATATTATATTCAATTACTAACGTACTGAATAGGTACATAAAATACATAAAATATGACATTTATACCTGTTCAAGTGTGCTAAAGATCTAATATTTAAAAGATTCTACGTAACTCCTAAAGTAACAAAAATATTCTATTTTATTCAACTTAATGAAATAAATATCCACCAATATGCGAAAAAGCAGCTCAACATTTCACTATTATTGACCTTTGATTAAATAGGACGATCTATTAAACATTTCATTTTTGTCGGCCTAAGGACGGGATATCCCCCTTGCAAAGTGCACATAAATGTCAAAAGTTGCAAGAACATTGAAACGAGTTTCCTTACCGTGTCAACTTCCGTACCGTATGGGGTCCAGCGCAGTTTCTCAATGGGGGGCAGGACTTTATGAGTCTATTAGCTTTGAGCGCGGATCTGCTCGTAAATACCACCGGAACACTGTACTTTTTGGCATAAGAAGTAGCTAATGTTAATCCAGAGTCTAAACTACTGCCATATAATTTTTTGTCCCAAATAATTTGCGATGATTATTACAAGTACTTATCCACCTATTTTTGATAAAAGGAACCACCAATCATAAATTAGAAGCGTCTTCTCCTAATGGACGATTCGATGCGACAAATCTAAACTATTAAGGATAATTAGTAGTTGTGAATAACAAACATAACAAAATCCCCACTCGGCAGTCGTAATTATAAATCTTTTATCGTAAGCAATTAAACAACATTCCCATGTCTAATAACGTCATTGCTTGAATAAAAACTTGAGACATGGCACACATGCTCTATTAATGGTTCTGTTAAAAAAATAACGTGGTTCCTGTACTTGCGAGGAGTGATTTATATTTTAGGAATATTTTTAAGGCGAGGGCGCGACAAAAGATGATTTTCAGGACCATTAAAACACCTTCTTGTAAAATCGTTTATTTCTTCTCTAATTGAATCTCGCATCAGTATTTTACTCAATTCTGTGGGTAGTTGTAAACTCTTTGTTCGAAGCAGACAAAACACATAAGGAAGACATCATCAATATTAGAAATCTATATTGCTCAAGCATCTGAACCAGATGGGTTCGCTATCTAGCTGGCTAGATCTATCGCAAGGAAATATTATAGGTTTGTAATAGGACACTTAAATGGCTTATGTAACATAAATTATTATCTGCATTACGTGCTCTTGGCTAGTATTACCAGATACATATCGTTATGCACTAAGCATATCGGTTTATGTGTTGCACATGGGTGGGGCTCAAACAAAATGTACCTTTGAAAAAAAAATCGCGGTCACCTGTTTGCTCCTAAATTTTAGTATATTTTGGTAATTTCTATCAAATAATTAAATTTGTTGCATTAAAATGAATACATCAAAAATTGATGTTTGCAAATAAAATACACAAAATCTTCAATTTACACAATATTTAAGTCTATAAAACTTTTAGAAATTTTTTGCTCCATACTAAATATAAATGTCCCAGCGCAGTCCGTTGTTACGGCTTTAATTTTATTTTTTTTATTACGCTGTTAATGTTATTTCTTTTTTTCTTCATTGTTGGTATGGGAGTTAATTCAAAGAATTTTGTCTGTAAATCTCACAAAAAATTAAAATTGCTTACAAAACAACAAATTTAATAAAATGTCCCAATGAATCTTCTAGTGTGTTACAAGTAATGTGTTACACGGTAGCTTTCGTAATTTAGTGATAACCACACTAGAACTTGTTTTGTAGAGTGGCAACACCGTATAACAACAGTTGTCAAGTGTCAAATTAATGTCAACCATTTTAGTCTTGTAACAAAAGTGAAGTGCTTTGGTGTAGTGTTTTTTCACTCGAAAAAATTGGTTATTAAACACAGAATTTTCAAGGTAAGTGCTTGTCTTTCATTATAATGAAGTATATATACTAATTAAATACCTTTTTGTGTCGTACATTATGGCTTTCTTTCCAATATTTCTTTGAATTTGCGGCTGCTATAATCAAGCAAACACTAGAATGTTCTCGTGTGTTCGCTCTGGTGTGTTATGTTGTGTTACGTAACACACTGGATAACATTAAGCTTGGTTCACATTGTATTTAACCGACTGCGGCGGAGTCCAAAAGGGGTATAATAGCTTTGCTTGCGTGTGAATATACGTGTTTAAGAGCGACCGCCTACTTACAATTTCAAGTTGTACAACTAAATCGCATAACCAATAGCATATAGCCTATAACCAATTATAACCAATAGCTATAGCCTATAGCTTATAGCTATTGGTTATGCGATTTAGTTGTACAACTTGAAATTGTAAGTCTGCGGTCGCTCTAAATGTAATTATATGCGTGCCTTCCCTGCTGTGTTGCCTTATAAGCACTTAATACTAAATAAATTAAAACTAAAAAATAACATTTTGTATTTTTATAATATTCTTTACAAAAGCTTCTATTTACGATATTTTTGTATAAGTATTAAATAAAATTAGTATGCTGTTCGGTGTGTAATCTTACTATTGAGATATTGAGCAATTGAATCTTATTTTGTACAGATGCCTTCGAGCGCAGCCGAACGGCAGAAACGATACCGCGAGAGGATGAAGAATGAAAATCCAAATAAATACAAGGAAATGCAAAGAAAAAATGCCGCCAGGACAAATTTAAAAAGAAAAAGAATCGCAGATTTTGAACCAGAAGAGCAAGTTGAACTAAGAAGACAGTGGAGAGAAAATAAGAAGAAGAAAACATATGATGAAGAGAAAAGATCAGAGTGTTTAACAGAAAACAATGAAAAAGCAATAAGAAATAAACAAAGACGTATAGAAACACTAAACTACAGGTTGAAAATAGAAAATAGCGAACTTAAAGGGAACATCAACCAAATGAAAAAAGAAACGTGTAATTTAAAGAAAAAGCTATATAGATCAATTAAGAAAAACAAACAGTTACTCGATTTAATACACCAAAAAAATATTTTAATAGAAAAGTTACAACTGAAACTTAATAATTCTAATAATGAAGAAGAAGAAATACGTACTCCATGCTCTAGAGCTAATATATTTATAGAAGAAAATTTGCCAAACATTTCTCTTGAAGAAAGAGAGAAAGTAAAGAAAAGATTATTAGAACACAACGTTTTAGTAGACACAATAAAGGAATGTTATGAAAACTCTAATTTAAACAGTGAAAAAAAAGTGCTCAAGAATATAGTTTCTAGTGATATCGCCAAAAAATACAAAATGAAAACCAAAATAAGTTCATTCTTTGGTCTCAAAGGAAAAATACGCCATATTCAAGTTAAAAAAAGAAACTTTTCAATACTAAATGACTTAAAAAACTTTTTCGAAAGAGACGATATTAGCGTTGCGACAGCAGGGAAAAAGGAAGTCAAAACATATAAGAATCAAACTAGACAAAGAAGATATTTATTGGGAACATTAAAACAACTTTATAGGAAATATAAGTCAGAAGGCGGAAAGATTTCATTTGCCACATTTAAACGCTACAGGCCATTTTATATATTGACTCCAAAAGTCAACTCTCGTAATACGTGTGCATGTAAAAGACATGAAAATTTGCTATTGAAAGCGAGTGAGCTCAAATCTATGGGCATTATTGAAACAAAATCACTTGATGATATTTTGTTAATGGTTGTGTGTGACGCCAAGAAAATAGAATGTGCCTATGGCGAATGTGAAGATTGCAAGGATAAAGCTGTGGAATATAATCTTAATGGGAAAAATCTGGACGATTCTGTTTCATGGTCAGAATGGATGCAAAAATATCATGAATATGACGACAAAAAAGATGATGCATTAAAAAAAATAACTAAAAGAATGGTCAAAGATAGAAAAGTTGGTACTTTGCAAAATCTTTTGCAATCGTTTACAGACGAATTAAAACAATTTAAGACACATTCATACAATATAATACACCAATATAAAGAATATCAACGCTGTATCAAAAATCTCGATAGTCAATCAATAGCCATACATATCGACTTTTCTGAAAACTATTCGTGCAAATTAAGTACTGAAATTCAAGCCATGCACTTCGGTTCCTCCCGTCAACAATTCACGCTACATACTGGCGTTATATACAGCAAAGGGAGAGACCCAATGTCATTTACTTCCATTTCACCTTGTAACAACCACGGACCAGAAGCTATATGGGCCCACCTGTCTCCTGTTTTACAGTTAATTAGACAGGAATTCCCTAACGTACATGCATTGCACTTCTTCTCAGATGGACCCACTGTTCAATATAGACAAAAAAAGAATTTTTATTTATTCTGCAACTTTACTAAAGATCTAGGGTTCCCATTCTCAACCTGGAATTTCTTTGAGTCTGCGCATGGGAAGGGTGCTGCAGACGGCATCGGTGGTGCGATAAAAAGAAAATTGGATTCTATGGTCTCCTATGGTTCTGACATAACCGATGCAGAGTCTGCATATCGACTGTTAAGAGAAACTGAAACAAAAATAAAACTATTTTACATCCCAGAAATACTTCAAAATGTGAATGTACCACTATGTCCTGTACCTGGAACCATGGCACTCCATCAACTTAGAAATGTTGAATCTGGGAACAAAATAACTTATCGTAGTTTAAGTTGCTTTTGTGACAAAGGATTAAGTCCTGGATATTGCCAATGCTTGGATATAAAAGAACATAACTTAGAAATCATTCATAAACAAGACCAGACTGTTGCAAAAAAAATTAAATGCAACAGTGAAAATATTGAAGAGCCAAGTCGAAAGAAATATATAAAAAAAAAAGTTAGAACGCCAGTTGCCCAAAATAGCGGCAATAACAGAAACCGGGGGAGAAAACGATTGGGACATCAGAAAAACTACGATACTGATACTAGTGTAGAAAGCGACTTAACCTATGCTGAATCGGATGACAGTGTGTGGGAAGATGATGAAGACATAGAAATTGATCAGACAGATACAGAAGAAAATGATTTGGCTACAATATCGATTAAAGAGAGTAAAGCTGAGAGTAGTTCAAAGATAACGGTTTTATCAGAGATAAGATATACACCTCAAAATCAGGCCTATTTTGATTTACAGAAATACTTTCCAATAACACTTAATAAAGTGGACAAAGACTTTGATTTATTTTCTACCCTAAAAGATAAAGAAAATAATAGAAATACGAACGATGACCCTGTACCAAGTACATCAGGAAATTATAATAAACAAAAAGAGAGTGCTGTAGTGAAAATTAAACAAGAAAATAACTTACAAAAAAGAAAAATAAACGATGGTATACTAGAGTTACAAAATATGGATCTGGATCTGGATCTGACAGACGGAATATTAGAAGATGAGAACAAAAAGATTGATAAAAAAGTTGAAGAAAAAGAAACATCATACGAATGCGACGTAAGAGCTTTAGATAACCCTGGTTTTAGTCAAATGGCAAAAAAAGAAGAAAATGAGACTGAAGAAGATGCAGAAGCAAGAAGCAAGGCGATTGATGGTCAAAACATTAACAGAGATGGTGCGGAACAAGATTTGATAGAACGGCATTTAAATGAAGAAACCGGTAAAAAAACAGAAAAAAATAAAAGAGGTAGCTGTGATAATATAAACTTAAGTAACCAGACTATACACACTAGACACCTAGAAAATAATGAGACTGAGAAACCAAATGAGATAATGGAAGAAGCCATTGTAAGTGTTAACGACAGCGTTCTAGTGAGATATTACGAAAAAAAGAAATGGGTTTATTATGTAGGGTTTGTAGAGTGTAGAGATTTGGAACAGAAAAGTAATAATTACAGCATTCGATTTTTAAAAACGGTCAAGAAACCAAACCTAAAATTCGTTTCTACTAAAAAATTAGACAGAGATATAGTTCCAGATGATTGTATTGTAAAAAAAATTAATTTAAATTATGAGTCAAGGGAGTACACGCTAAGTGACAAAGGTGATCACATTTATTTTGATCAATGATTTACTTACCTACTAAGTAAAACCAAGTTGATTTTGTTTTTGTTTAATAATTTTATTGTACTTATTGATATGTGTTTTTAATTTCAGTTTGTTGATTTGATGATTTACTTCATTATTATCAAGTTGATTTTGATTTTTTATAATTTTATTTTACTTAGAGTGGGTTGCACCAACTAACTTTAGCTATAACTTTAACTATAACTTTAACTATATCCACAATGCAAAATGTCAAATCTTTGGCTAAAGTAAAAAATGGACGCCATATTCAACCATAACCATAGAGCACGACAAGGCTTTAAATGCACGTGGCGAAAAAAGGAACTAACGCTGTCATCATACAAAAACGCCATTTTTGACAGTTCTCCTTTACCAGCAGCTCCCCCGCTCATGTTGACTAAAGTCTTGTCGGACCTTAACTTTGACCATAGAGTTTGAAAGATGTCTGATCTTTCAAACTCTATGGTCAAAGTTAAGGTTAAAGTTAGGTTAGCTTTAACTATAACCATAACTTTGACCATAACTGTAACTATAACCACGCCTCTGGTGCAACTCAGCCTTAGGTATTCATAAGTGATTTTAATTTCACTTTGTTGATTTAAAAAATGTGACAATAATAAAAAAATAATTTTAAATGTCTTTTATTTTGATTTGATACGCTACAATAATGATAGTATACTTACCTGACAAAAATCCCAAAAAGTAACAGATTAAAAAAAGATTGTATACTTACCTACTGATTATTAACCTTAAAAACCACAAAACATATTTCTCTAAGTTATATATATTTCCTGGAAAACATATTTTTTTCATGAAATAGTCATATTTCCAGGAAATATAACTTGGAGAAATATTATTGATGATATATAAAAACGATTCATTCAAACGATTCATTATTATCACAGGGTCATCAATACTCGTAAATGTGGCAAGATTTTTTAGTCAATGTTGATACAATGTAATCCTGCCTTTACAGGGTTCCAGAGTGTTATAAAATTTCCAGTGTGTTGCAAACGAATTTGTGTGTTACACTTTCTAGTGCGTTATGGTACAAATTTTGTGAGCCTCACCCACATAGCGATACGTTAAATTATTTTAATTTTATGACTACTGCAATAAAAATTATATAAAAAGAATTGACAAAAACATAAATAGAATGGTATTTCCTAACACGTAATATCGAAGAATCTAATTAATAAGTAGGAACAAAGCTAGATGGTAATGAGTAGAACTTGGAATCCAATTAATTTTCTTAAAGAAGCCACAGAGTTTCTAGGGAATGTCAACTCTGTTGCTCTCAGAGAACATTGCGAAGTAATATTACTTGCCTCAAAAGTAAAAACCAATTATTGGTTTCACTGCAATCAAGTTTCGTTCATTTCTGATAAGGAAGGGATTGAACTTTAGATCGATATACAGGAATAGGGTAATATTTTCTCACAGGTCGTTAAAATTAATTTTTAAAGAGCCATATTTAAGAAGACCTTAAAATAAGTCAGTGTGCCAGAAAAATTACAATATTGTCGGAAATAACGCAGAAAGGGGCAGGATGCAATTATTATATGCCAGTATAGGTGCGTGTCATTGATTGGAAGCGACAAAGGTAGGTTCACACAAAGCGCAGAGCATCGCAGGGCGGCAGGGTATCTCGAACAATCGCTGCGCGTGCGGCCCAGGACTTTTTGTCCCAAAAGCATAGAATAATCAACCATTCCGACCATTGTTCCGATAAAACGTACGTTTCCTCGCGGACAATAGCATACATGACCCCATGCTGAGTAATAAGTAATGAAAATGCACCTATATTGGCATTTTGAAGCATTTCAACCCCTTTTTTCGAGAGTCTAAAGTCTGGATCCTTCAAATCGTAAATGGAAATACGATGCCACGCTTTAAGCGATTACGCTTCTACACCTTCGTATTCAGACGATATTATCTCGTAAAATTGGGAAAGGAAAGTAATATTGACTCCTTATATTTCACTTCTGAGTCATGCTGATCCTCTTACAAAATAATTGCGAAGGTGGGTTGTAGCGCGTGGGACTGACTGCCCTATGCTTTAAGTGGAGAAACAAACATTTCTCTACTTTTAATTTCACTATTAAAGTTTTTAATCTTCTTAGCCTATAATCTAGATATTTTAGTGTTTTAAATAAGAGCGTATAATTATATCACTAATAATATACTGCTATACTCAAGTACTTCAATCTAAATTTGAGTTGGAGTGATTAATGAAGAGCTGGCAATATTTGAACACTATTATCATCAATAACAAACATCGCGTCACTATGATGGATCGATTTTGATGTAGTCACTTCCCGTGGTTGGGGGGACAAAAGGCGACTTCCTTCCGATCAGCTGCCGCCTGCCACCCCTGAGGGGCTTCACTCACCTTTACCACGTGCTCAAGAAACTCTACTTATAATTTAACGACGTATCAAATTACCTGAATAATGGAGTACGGAGAATATTATTTATGACACCTTTTGTTGACGCATAATTTCGTGGGAATCAAGAAACAAAAACTCTAACGTTTAAGTAACTGTTAACTGTATTTAGATTTTAGATAACGATTAACGCGGATTATTCAAATTTAAAGTAATATATTTTTAGTGTAATTAAAATGTAAGAAATGCAGTAGCCAAAGTCAACTGTGTCCAATTACAAGTAATTAATTTGTATGTCAGCTTGGCATTTTATGGTTCTAAATTAAATTGTATTGTCAAACCATGTTGTTAAGCTACATTGTATTCACCGCAACATGAGGGCAAGATTAATGTTGTCGTGTAGTTGTCGAACAAATTTCCGAAATTATGTGTGCAATAGAGCTTGTGATGCACGCCCCATTGCACATCTAATTGGATGTGATGCTTCTGCGAACTTAACAATAACTTGTGGATATTAAAGTCGATTCAAAATCGATCGCATTACTTATACGATGTAACAAAACTATGTTATAACTAGGGTCGTTATACTTTAGGGTGTGTATATTGTGTTTCTTGTATCTATACAAGTTTACTATGATAGTAGCAGCGCCAAAAGAGCTACTTTTTGGTTATGTATAATTCGTTATAGAATTTGTTTAATTCGCATACATAATTCATTCATTCGAATAGGAAAAAAGATTTAAGAGATATTACAAGATAGAAAGAGATTCTAGAGGTAGTTTCAAAATCCATTGTCAAATCCATCATTACATGGATTCGAAATACAACTTTGGAATACACGTATTTCTTGAACATGAGCTCATTCAGGTTTTAAAATAAGAGATCCAATAGCCCTAGCACGGCGACCAGTGGAAATGCGAAAGTATAGACAAACTGTGGAGATAAACTTAAGGTGCCGTTCCGATCTTTTTTCGTTCCGAAAAATTCAATTAAATGCCACTTTATGACAGACTATAGTCCTAAAAATTCAAATAATTTATGACATATATACTATAGTCTGTCATAAAGTGGCATTTTAATTGAATTTTTGTCGGTCGCGATTAGCCGCGCTAAAGATCGGAACGGCACCTTAAGTTTATGTCCACAGTTTGTCTATACTTTCGCATTTCTACTGGTCGCCGTGCTAGAGCTACAGGAACCTTGAACCATAGGAAACATCCGTGTCCTAAGCCATAAAACTGTCGAGACTTCATCGAGGACTTTTATGTGTTTTTAGAAGTTCGGTATGTGTTACATTCCAGCAACCAGTCTGGCACTGGTCTCGACTCTCGACTTAGGCGTGTATAATTAGCGTGGGCTTTTAAAGGTCATTGTCATATCCTCGGCTTAAACACAGATCAGAAACCATTACTTCATGTTTTACCATTGATTTAATTTGAATTGTAATGCACTATAGACAGAACTGAATTTATAATACCGCCCACGCCCATGAATAATGCTGATACAGACTGGGAAAAACAATCTATGTAATGGAATTTATTAAATCCTTTAACTTTTAAGTAGTACCGATTGAAATAAATTTCAGTGTCGAAGTTTTATCGATTTTAATGGAGTACCGATTAAAGAAAGCGGAGGTTATTGTAGAGTTTTACTATCAGGTGATTATTTATTTTCTAATGTTTTCAATAGCCCTAACAGTATTAAGCAGATGAAATAAGAAAGCGACTGGTTTTAGGATTTAGGTAGTGAATTAGGTTTACAGTCACATCGTAAAAATAGAAGGTAAGACTTTTATACTTGGAATAATATAACTACAGATAGCGCAATAAAAATGATTGGTCAAGTATAAACACACATTGAACTATCGAACAATGGCGTAGGTTTGTATCTGATATGCGTGAGAACATGAACTATGTGTCTGCACACTTCCGCGGGAAGAAAAAGGTGTAAATACATACCTCTACATACTATTTTAGACGGGCAAAGCATACCTGTATTAAATAATCATCACGTAAACTCTAAATATTTTCAGATATTGGGCATCAAAAACGTGATGACCTAAAAAAGCGTGCTTATATGAAATGCGTCAATTAATTTTATTTGGGGAATTTTGAAGTCAAGTAAGTATACATTACTGGTAGCGAAAATAACTATTTAATTAAGATAAGAAAATGGGTTAGTGGCAATAAAGCTCATGCCATAAAGATATGGGAAACGTTATCAAACTCCATGAGAAATGCAGTAAATAAAACATCTTAGTAGGTTTTAATCCTACTGTGGAAATATTTAGCACTATCAACAAAACTAAGGTGGCCTATCAATAATAGTAAATACCTAATACTGATGATTATGATAATGTTGATGATGACTATTAGGATGACGATGATGAAAATTACATTTGGGACATTGATTCATTAGGTCGTTAACATAGGATTCTGCAATTTCCTTCCATTTAAATTACTATGACCTTTGACTCCAACGCAAAGAGGCCGATTATGAGATGAAATGACCAATAAGTGAATAAGATGCCGCAACTGGTTAGACGAGAGTTATTCGCCAGGCAAAAGACAACCTTGTAATTACGGTATTTATTCTTTCATAGACACATATTTAATTTTTAATACATTTTTTATTTCATTACTTACAATATGTATTATTAGATAAGTTGATTCCTAGGCAGATCTGGGACCTACGTAGATTGGTCGCGTTACGTCAAACCCAGCCGACAGAATATCACAATTAACATTGAATTGATATGATCTGAACAAATGACGTTGGTCTGTCAACTGCCTAGGAATCAATTTCCTCGATGGTACATAGCCATTGAATCACTTTCTTTGTTCTTGTAAATCCTTCTCAAATTCTATGCTTTTGTGGTAATACATTTTGTCAAGATCAGTAGTCTGAATTACCCAGCCTAATATAATATTCATTTCCGTAATGAGTTTTAGCAAAGGACCTATTCTTCCATCTACCGCCATAAAATTTGCATTGACAAGTAGGATAATAATAATTGCTATATGGAACTCTTTGGCTTCCCTGTGGTCTGACAAACAAGGGTTTTATTACGCGTCAACTGCGCAAATTGTACCCTCTACCTGACAGGCTTCGTTCTGGGAACCGATGGGACGAAAAAATCTTCCCTTGTCCCCATAATCGGTAAGAGGGGATCTCGAGTGCCGTTTTTGTCTTACATTCTATTTGTAGTGATAATAAAGCCCTTAAGACCAGGCAACGTAGAAATTTGGCCTTGGGTACTTTCGAAATTGCACTTTAGACGGCTAATCTATAGAAAACTTGCGAACTTACAGATTGTTTAACGATTAAAACAACCTTTATTGATTTCACCTAAGGTTGGTGGACGGTGGTGGATCTTAGGACCTGGCATAGTAATAACATTTTCGACGTCGCTTTTTATAGTGTAAAACGTTTTTCAACCATAACGAAGTCTGTAAGTTTTGATAACGTCAAAACTACCGACCCATAAAGCACAAGTCATTACAGAAAGGCTTTGAACGTAGCCTTGGCTTTTTGTTAGAGAATCATGTTTCTAAATATCTTCTTATAAAAACCAGTACTCTGTGTTAACTAGTACAACGTGAATCTATACTAATATTATAAAGCGGAAGAGTTCGTTAGTTAGTTTGTTTGTTTGTTTGTTTGAACGCGCTAATCTCAAGAACTACTGGTCCGATTTGAAAAATTATTTCAGTGTTAGATAGTCCATTTATCGAGGAAAGCTATAGGCTATATTTTATCACGCTAAGACTAATAGGAGCGAAGAAATAGAGGAAAATATGGAAAAAACGGGGGGAAATTATTTGAACGGGCTTATTTGAACGCGCTAATCTCAGGAACTACTGGTCCAATTTGAAAAATTATTTCAGTGTTAGATAGCCCATTTATCGATAAAGGCTATAGGCTATATTTTATCACGCTAAGACTAATAGGAGCGAAGAAATAGAAGAAAATGCGGAAAAAACGGGGGAAATTGTTTGAAAGGGCTTATCTCACGAACTACTAGAGCAATTTTTCTGTTATTTGGGTCAGATAAGAAGTAGACCACGTGAAGGATCATAGGCTATTTTTTGTAGACTGATTTGTCTGTGAAATATCTAATTTACGCGGGCGAAGCCGCGCGGAACGTCTATATAATATATTATCTTTTTTCATTCATATTCTTAACGGCTCGGAAAAATTTTATATATATTTTGCACTTTTATACGTATATGAAATTTATATATTTTATGCAAAGGAAGCTGCAAGTTTCGGGGTATTATTTTCTTTGGAGTCAATCTTGAATATTATAGTTTAAATTGCCAATTGGAGTTAAAATAGGGACTTTACTATATGATTATCACGTTAATGGTACAGCACTTTGCAAAGATATAAAGTTACAAACAGCAGCACAGATACCATATTTCCTCTCAATTGCCTATAGCTCTAGAGGCGTGGAGAAAATTACAAATTTAAAGAATCTAGGAAGTGATTATCCAGTTCTAGTTATTATTGCTTTGCGGTAACATAATTATAGTGCGGTCAATGCAAAAAACAAGCGTTGGAAATGCACAGTTAGATGTTTACAAGTTCTCGGCGGTGCTTTCTTCGATATTCGCACATTGAGTAATCCGTTAGGTTTATACTCGGTTTACCTGGACTTGCCTCAGCCCTCATACGTATTCAATAGCTTGCAAAACTACACCACGAGGAAGGCAGTATTGGGGGCGTAAGGTGACACCCGGGACTGTGGCGTTAGGTGATCACTTGATCACTAACTCGGCTTCGATTACGCATAATATTAAGTTCCCATAATGCTGTTGTTATATTTTGACTTATACTTATGCTCGAAGTTGAAGCTTCTGGTCATTTCTAGTTTGCTTTTGTCAATTTGGTTCTTCATCGCCATACTTGTCCAGTTGAGTGACTACAGATTAGACTTTAGGAGTCAAACTGGATTTACTAGTTTCTCATAATTTTTCAACAAGCATGTCTGGTAAACAGTAAGCAGTATTATTTAGGTGGCACGAATTTATACAACCACTATTACCAAACTATCTTCACTAATAGCTTTATTTATGTCACATTTTACATTAGTTACGAGCAATAAATAAATACATATTACTTTCCCATAAATTTATATAAGTGCTTATTTATGATCTTTTAAGTCCCTTATATCATGTTTCGTAGACCCGTATCGACCTATAAGATTATGACCGACATCTGTAATGTGTACCAGACAAGTGGCATTATGGAGTCAGCTCCGGAGCATTAAATATATTGAAACAGCATTATTATAAGATATATTAAGATTGACGTGCAAGAAAACAATTTAAAATATCAAAAGTCTGAGAGGCCCGGTGTTCTTTGTTTATAGTACGGATTTCTTTTGTCTATTTTGTTCCTGGCGCCTGTTTTATGACGTAATAAAGTTTACATAGATAAATAGTATTAAGTTTTCTAATGACAACAACTTTTTGATACAAAATTTTGAACGCACACTTATGAAGCATAATTCAAGACGTGAGTGGAAGAATAAGGTAAGTAACATGAAAAAACATACCGTTTTTTTTTTTCTTAAATGGAGGCTTTAGGGCCGGAAAAATATTTGAAATAGAAAAACTATGGATTATATGTGTAGCCAGATATATTAGCTAGGTTATGAAGTAGATAAGTTACAAGTTTTATTAAAATAATTAGGGAAAAAATGAGTTATTGTCTGTATGTTATTTGTTCGATTCTTCCACTCACGTCTTCATTATTACTAAATATCAAAAAAACGTGATAGACAAAAACTTATGTATGTAACTTTTGGTCGAAAACAACACAGGAATCACAGGGAGATGGATATGGAAGTGACAAAACATTCTTCCAATCACATTTTCTATTTAATGGCGTCAGGATTTATCGCCGACGATGCGGGTCACGGAACCCATCATTTACTTCCACACCAACTAGTATGATGGTGATTTGCTGGTGATTTCCATGTTATAATAAATATTATTATAATAATGTTCCTTATTCAAATCAAATCCTATGCAATTTTTAAGGATTACCCTTATTGGCATAAGGAACTTCTGAAATTGAAATTGGTTCTGGTCTGACTTCTGTTTGTTGTCAAAGTTTTATGAGAATCCAAACATTTTCTTGATCTTCAGAGCATTTCGTTCGTCACTTCAAGAGTTGATGTGAGATAATGACGAGCAACACAAATAAACCGAAATCACCTAAGAATCTAAGTAAGCCGGCGTTTCCGTTTGTTTTGAATGAGTAAACAAAATGCGTATTAAAATACTTCGGAGTGCGGAGACAAATGGAATAAGCTCGCGCTGTGTGTTGAGTGTACTGCCTGTGTGTGCGTGAGTTTTGCCACTGCCGTGTGACAAAAGGGTGAATGGACCTTTCTTAGACAAAAGATAAATGTGCTTAGTCAAATGTTTGGGCATCTTATTATACTCGGTTTTCACTGCCTTTGAGAGACGACGAGATGTCACTCGCAAAGTGTGATGATTAATGAGGATTAGTCTTAGTTGTAGCGCCAAATGCTATTTATAGTAGGTACTTATAAGTTACAGAACTTTGAAAGGAATTCCGAAATTGAGCACTGAGCAAACAAAACTAAACTTTATTGAAGAGATGATTCTAAACTTTCGAATCTATTTTAGTGAAAATTTGAGTTATTATAAGTAGAACTTTATAGCTGTTTTGACAAAGCATCTTTAACTTTTCCCACACTTCTGTCTTCAGTTGAACACCTTGTTTTAGAAATCAACAGGAACTTAATCGAGAACTCCTCAATTCGAATCAATTATCTTGGCAATTATAATTTTTACAGCGCCCCAGTTTCCTACAAAGAAAGCTGATAAGTGTTATCGGCCAGCAAACTCGGTAATTGCGCAAGTTGCCAGGTTACCTTATTTCTCCCAATTAGGAGACGCCAAGCCTTATCCTGAAGATTATTTCAAGACATGACGGTAGGTAAATATTCGATACTCGATAGCCAACCATGTCAACCTTTCAAAGTCGTCTATTTCCTTAGTTGTCAATTATTCAGAATTAGGTACAGTTTTCTAAATGTTGTTTTCTGTTTTATTAATATTAGATAACCTGCAGTTAGCGCTTATAAGACTAGCTGCTATGTTATGCTTTTTTAATTTTTTATTAAGTTAATTTGCCCAAAAAAATTAATAATTCAACACAGCCGTGCAATTGATAATGATTCAATCTAATTGAATCTGTCATGCCAGAGAATCTATCGCTGCAATAAATATTGTAATATTATTAATATAAATTAACATGTTAAAGGTTGTTAATACGCCAATTTGCGGTGAAAAATTAGTGTGGACGATAGTACAGGCGCCTGACGCCTCTATAAATTACAACATTCAGGTTATCACAGGTGAAAGGTCTCAGGGCTTACATTCCATTATTCAGTACTGTTTCGACACATTGTTTACTTCATCGCCGCTTATGGTACACTCCGGTACTATAGTTCCCACTTCCAGTGTTTATCGATCGAAAATCTTTCAAAGTTTAGAATCTACGCGATTGTATATTTTGGAAGAAGAAACTTCGGTTGTAAATTCTGCATTGTACCAAATATAAAGATAGGTTTTATATGCCCGAGTTTTAAAAGAGAACACTAACTTAAATCAAAAGCAAAAACCTCACTAGCAATTTGTTTTGTGCAACAAACACTTTATCAGCTTCCATGGTGTCTAGCATTAGGCTTAACCCTTTTAGGCCCAATCTCCAATAAAAACAAGAGTCGCCATTTGAAGCTTTTAGCACTTATCTAGCACTAGAAACAGTGCGTGAGGCGCATCTTTATCATCGCTCTTGAAATTATCTCGAGACAAGACGTTTTTATGGGCCACATTGGAATCTGGGTGTTTTTTCCCATTGCCTTTCGAACGCCCAAACAGGTTTTTAGATAGCGCTTGTAATGCATCAAGCTGGAGGTTTTTGTAGGCGGCGTGCTTTAGGGCAAAACGTAATGAAGTAAAGCGGTTTTAAACTATTCTCATAACATTGAGTGGAATTTAATGAATCTTTGAGTGCAGTATCAACATGTAGCTTAGTATCGGAAGATCAAAGACTGTAGATAAGACCTATAAATAGCAGTTTGGAATACGAAAGTATTAAACTTATCTACCTGTTAAAAGATCTAGCTTATACAGTAATGTTTTCGTTGTAGGTAGTATGTTTACATAAGTATGTGGGAAGTTATTTCTGCCTGGAATCTAGATGATGTGGATAGAATGTAATTACGAAATACAAAGTGGTGTCTTGAGCAATGTAGTACATATTTGTATCGCGGCTATCACGGCGCGGCGTTGTAATAATACGCTACCAAAATTAGCGCGTTTTGCAAGTCAGAACAATTTGCGATCGTGATGCCGGTCGGCTGTAATTTCTGTGGTAATTTGAATGTCATCAGAGGCTGTTGCAAATTCGACTTCCCTTGCTTTTGCAAAGTCACGCTTATAATTAGGAGAAGCATTTTTTTATTGAAAACCAAATTAAGTTAAAATAAATTGACGCATCAAGATAATAAAATAGTAAAGAAGTACTTACGGACTGGTACTTTCTTCGGGTCATATTTTTCGACGATGTCGTTGATCTTCTCGATCTTGGTCCTGGCGAGTTTGGATCTTTCGGAGATTCCCTCGAGCTGCGTCGTCAGCTCGCTGAAGATGTCCTCCGCTAGGAGCACGAGCGAGGCCAGCTGGCGGAGAGCATTGCTCAGGGTGCAGTTGGTGACGGCCTGCAGCTCCTCATCCGTGACCTTGGGACTTCCATTCTCGTCTCGCAAACTCGTCCGCGAGAGAAACTTCGGATCCACAACGCGCTGCACGAAAGGCATCTCAACTGTAGTTCCTACGAATCCCGATCTTATTCACCCATTCCTTTTGCCGCGAATTAAACGTAATTCCGTCATCCATTCAACACACCACACAAAAAACGTCAGGTAACCGCCACTTTAAATTAACCGACATCCCGGCAAGTATTCGAACACTTTTTACATTACTCTGAATTAAAATGCAGTTTTATGTACAGTATCATTGATAAAACACAACTTTTGTTTCGATTTACTACGTTAAAAAGTTTGTTTGAAACTTTTCGTTTTCACGATATCCCGCCATTTTTAACGGCACACTCCGTCTATCACACCGCGAACGCAGCACCAGGCTGAATGAAAATTCAAAACGTGCGGCCGGCATCCGGCGAACTTGTAAAGGGATGCCATACTACAAAATTGTTGTACGTTCTTAGTTGTATTATCTTTAAGAAATAGTAATAAATTGTTATGTGAATTAGTTTTATTTATTTATTTAAAAATATGTTTATTTTTTATTATTGTTATTTTATATTTGTTACATTTTGATACAATTTTTTTTATAAAATATATTCTCTAACAAGACAACGCCATCTATTGGTTAATTGTACAACTATTTCGAGCGAGAGCCTTTTAATCGATGCCATAGATTCTTTATAGATGGCGCTTTTTACAAGCCAGCTAGTAAGCCTCATTGTTTTTGTATTTTAAATATAGATGGCGTATTTAGCATTTATGTGAAAACGTACGGCTCGAGATTTCGAATTTTACTACCGTATTTCCCTTTTTTTATTAAAGGAACTTTTTATTGGTAATTAAAACACACAAACACCTTGCCGAAGTCTGGCAACGCCGCTGTGCCGCGGCCGGTCGGAGTGCGGGGTGTTAGGTTTTTTTCGTTACGGAATTTGCGCAGGCGATAAAAGCTAGGTATGCAATATCTTAACAAAGTAAACATACTTTAGGGTGAGTACTACTACTGTGAAAGTGTGAAAATAACAGCGCTAAAAGAGTAATTTTTAGGTGAAGTTGGGGCGTTTCTCATAGTTCAAACATTTTAACCCAACCCAAAAGTTACACTTTCAGCGCTGCTACTGCTTCAGTTAACTCTATTTTTTATGAAACACATTTTATATGAATTATTAGCTGTTTCCCAATAGTTCGTTTGCGTCAATTTTTGTTATAATGATTGCGAGAAGTTTTTAAAACAATAATATTATAATAAGTTATTGAAATACTTCTGCACAATTTTTATGCCGACTGGTGCGTTAGCCGCCATATTGGTTTGAAGGTTAAAGCCTATTTTTGACCACATCTTCTTTATTTTTCCAGTATTTTTCACTTTTTTACAAAAATGATAAGAAACAATGTTGTTGCAAATTTAATTCTCTACAAGTTTGATCCTTGTGAACCATTTTAGGGTTCCGTACCCAAAGAGTAAAAATGGGACCCTATTACTAAGACTTCGCTGTCTGTCCGTCTGCCGGTCTGTCTGACTGTCCGTCTGTCTCCAGGCTCTATCTCAAGAACGGTTATAGGTAGAGAGTTGAAATTTTAATATTTTCATAACTGTAAATTGGCTGCAGCCTCTCAACAACGCTAGAATAAAAACGCTCATTTTTTTTTATCCGTTTTACCTAGTCTATAAAACCTACTAGGTACTACACAATACTCCACTAACTACAATATATTTAGACCACTTTGGGCTCCCCAACCGCTTTAAATTAGTGGTATTTTGGTCGTTTCACTCCGCGCTGACCAAACGAATACTGAGTCAACTTTCAATTTCAACCAAAATGTCCGCGCTCATGCCCCGCGTATACAGATAGAATACAACTTGACTCAGTATTCCATGTGCAAAGATAAATAAGTCGTGTACTTGATCCTGTACCTATACGTTATTTTATTCCATTAATAAAGATACAACCTTTTTTTTAAAGCCAGCAGATAGAAAATTATCTAATTATATATATTAATACGCGAGCGAAAAACTTTGGACCCCTTTTTACGAAAAATGAGGAAACGTAGGAGCATGAAATTTCGCACAGAGATAGTTTTTATGGAGAGAAGGAGTCATCGAGCCAATATTGTTTTAAAATTATGCTTTTTTCACACATTTTTTTAATAAATAAAACATTACACACACTACAATGTGCACACTACCATCTTTGTGAATGACAAGCCTATACACACGAATTATACTCTTTGGTTAATGGTTGAAGTCTGTGATCAAATTGACAATGGAATATAATTTTTTTTTATTGAATCTCAAACACTGCCAGACCCCTGATAGACGTACCTACGAACTTTAAGCACTATACAACTTTGAGGCTCATACCAAAAAATTACAAAAGTTATGAAGCTGTTTAGGAAATGCTTACTTATATTTTTTACCGTTATATATAATAATAATAATATATTTATTCAGTATTCATAATGGTGAGTTACAAATCGTTAGAGCTACTTAAAAACTAAATACAAATGTTTGAAGTGTTGCCTGAACTAGGATATCCTGTGTTTCAGGCGAAAACTAAGGCTAAATACTAAAACAATTATTAGGATACAAACTATACTATGCCTTAGAGGTAAAAATTAACTTAGATATACCTACTAACTGTAATAATAATTTTAAATGACATATACTAACATTTTATTATTACACAATATTATACTTACTTAATCTTATTTTAGTAATGTTATTTTATTGCAAAACCACTAGATGTTTCTCTGTTTCCTCATAACTCATACTTTGAAGGAATTTTTTAAGGTTTCTTTTACAAATAAAATAATTAGCAGCATATATATTTAGCTGGGTTTTATTCTTTTATAAAGAAGAGGACCTAAGAATATATAGAATTTATCAGCAAAAGCATGTTTTGTATTTATTTCCAGTGGACAAACGATATCTTTCCGCCTTTTGTTTATGGAATCCGGGTAGTAGGGTAGAGTTATTTGTTGCTTCAGTACTACGTTTAGTATGAAAAGCTGACGAACTGTTAGTACTTGAAAAGACTTATAAAGCTGGTTAGTAGGGAAAAGAAAAGGTCGAAAGCTACATATTTTGATTATTGCCCTTTGTGCTCTTTCAACAGTTAATAACAGCGTTTTACCTACTCCTCCCCAAGATGTAATACAATAAGTAAGAATCGATTGACACAAAGCAAAATACACTTGCTTGATTAAATGTTGGTCTAGTACATGACGAAGTTTCTTGAACATAAACATCAATTTACGTATTTTTTCACATAGTTTATCTACATGAGGCCTAAAGGACAGATTTTCATCTACTATTATACCTAGATATTTTATGTTGTCGATACTAGGACATGTGCATGTCATGTTAGATAATGTTGTTGTAATATAATATATATTATTATCTTTATTTATAAAATCTATTAATCCTCGACCTTGTCATTTGTCAACATCCCTTTATTGATCTATAATCTATTGCTTATCAAATTCTGTAGAATAACTGCATTATTTGATAATTTATTCCACTGGATCAAAATTTAGGCCCTTATAAAATATCGACGTAGGGGAAAAATAAAAGACGTTTTGCACAAAAAAATATTATTTTTAACAAAGCGCTTCGTATACTAAAATATTTACGATATATTTCCATACAAGTTATACTTTATGCTTTGCACATAACACTTATAGCGACGACACAATATAGTTATCATGTACCATCAGAGAAATTGATTCTGAATAGGTAGACCACAGAAGAGATATCGACATTATTTGGTCGGATTAAGCCTATCCTGCGGCCTTGCAGGGCTTGATCATAGCTTGGCTAGACATAGCCCGACCAAATTAAGTAGGTCCGCCGTCTGCCTAAAAATCCATTCTTTGGTAGTACAATACAATAGCGAGATCTACACTAACATACTTAAGTCAACTTCAAAACACACAATTAGCGGCCTAGAGTTCTATAAAATGCGCAAAAGATGGTCCGAAGTTTGAAATGTCTAAGGGCCTGTCCACATCTCCACGTCACGACGTCGTCAACGTGGAACGGTGCGGTAACGTGGCACGGTACGTTGTCGTGACGTCAAAATTTACGTCAACGTAACGTGAAAATGCACGTCACGGTGTAGCAACATTGTACGTCACCATGCCTTGTAAAACTGCTACATTCTTCACTACTTATCTAGATATGGACCGCACAATACGTATTCTGCTTCTGCTATTGTTAAGAAGACGGAGAGAGAGATTTGAGAAAAAAAAAAAAAAACGTCGTGACGCGCGGACGTGGAGATGTGGACTTGTTAGCGTATTTTTGTACTGCAATTAATTCTGAATTCTGATATAACATTGAGCTACTTTTTACCGTACATAAGAATATGAATATTATATTATAGATATGAAATATTAGGTCATGTAGATGAGATATTAGAAATATTGGATTATTTAAATAATTTTTTTTCCAATCGTCAAATATCATTTTACCATCGATCTTTCATACAATATTCGATAGTAATATTATATACTATGTCACTATGATGTCACTTGAATATTTTTCGCGCAAAGTCTATAATGCGTACCCATTAATAAACTAAGTATTATTACAGGAGACTTGCTATTTTACCGTTGTTTAAGGTCTATAACTATTTTGATATTAGTACATACACGTTAATTATTCTGTTTGAGACTTAAGGTCAGGTAGTCCCTAATTTACATGACTTTGCATCAATAATAAACAAACAAATAGTGACTTTTAAAAGTCAAAAAAAAAATACACATTGTTGTTTACTTAATGTACTTTGAAAATTTGTGGTTCGAAATATATTTCGAACCACAAAATAACACAACACACACACACACACACACACACACACACACACACACACACACATATTAAAAACTTCACTCGATCAAAAATAACTCCGAAGAGGAGGCTAAATTCGAATATTTTGTGATATTTTTCTTATTTTTCATGAAGCGTATGATAGTTTTACTTTCAAAAATCATATCTACGAAAAGCTCATAACTTAAAGAAAAATAATATGTGGTTACATTTTGCATTTTGGTCTTTAACTAAATGAAAAGTATAATTTCTCCTATTTCGCCCTATCAAGGACGCGGCGAGCGTCGTAACCGCCACTGAACAAGGCGCGCTGATATGAATGTTGTTTTAATGTCCTTTACGTCGATATTCGTACTGACAGACATCGACCTGCTAATTTTGGGGACTACCTGGCCTTAACATTTACAATTTTGCTTCACAATAGACAGAAGTAGCAACGAAATCTAAAGTTTAAACCGCAATATGGCCGTATAAGTGCCAAATTACAGAGTCAGGTCAAGTACACCGTCAATTATAAGATGGCTATACAGACAATCGTAAACCACAGACCAAGGCAACAATTACAGGATGAAAAGTATGTATTCACATTGTAAGACTGTTCAATATATTATATATGTTACGCTCAAAGACCGAAAACGCTCAATGAGCGGAAAAATAGCTCAAAACGCGTTGTGGTCACAGTAAAACAGCCTCGCCGCGAAATTCGCGTTGTGGCTCTAAATGAAAACGGTCACGACACGCGTTCTAGCAATATCAAAAAGACCAAAAAGCGAAATTCGTGTCGTGGCTGATATGCTATTCGTTTTTCTTGATTGATTAATCGTCCATAGGTATGGAAGATTATATTTGAATTACCTCGCATACTACAAAATATTTAATTTCTTTTTCTAAATCACTGCATAACGTGTTTATCATTATTATTTATATAATATCCATAGTTCCATACTATCCGTAGTCCGTACTAATATTATTACTGTCTGTCTGTATGTCTGGCGCAACGTAGTTAGTACGTTCTAATCAACTAGTAGTATTATATTTAAATTATATGAATTAAAATAAAACTATATTTTTATTCTTTATTGAGATCAGATTACTTTATATTAAAAAAAAAACAACATATATTAAGTAACAAATTATTGAACACAAAATAATATTGTTAATAATTTAAAAATCACTTAAAACAATTATTTAAAATATTTAATTTAAAATTATTTCTTATGGAATACGAAGTTTTTTGTCAGTCTTGAAAACTTTTCAAACTTGACTTACGTTGTTGGTATTGTTACCAAGCGACGATATTATGGTAAGAATAAATGTTCATAACGCGTTATGGTCTTTTTAGGGTTCCGTACCTCAAAAGGAAAAAACGGAACCCTTATAGGATCACTTTGTTGTCCGTCTGTCCGTCCGTCCGTCTGTCAAGACCCTTTTTCTCAGGAACGCGTGGAGGTATGAAGCTGAAATTTATATCAATTACTCAGGTCTACTGTCCCTTGAAGCTGTGAAAAAATCAAACTTCTAAGCCAACGCAATCAAAAGATACAGCCGTTTATGCCGCAAATTTTCGACACTTGCAAGGGAATCAAAACCTACAGGGTGCTTCCCGTGAACTCAGAATCTTGAAATTTGGTACGAAGCAACGTCTTATAGCATAGATAAAGGAAAAATTACGAAAACCATAAATTTTTAGTTACATCACATAATATATATTTTTTTAATAATTTTAAACTTACTACCCATTTCCTCATAAACGCGTAGAGGTATTAAATTGAAATTCATACCAAATACTCAGGTCTATAATACCTTTAAGCTGTAACAAAATCAAACTTTGTAAACCTTGCAGGTTTGTACGGAACCCTCGGTGCGCGAGTCCGACTCGCACTTGGCCGGTTTTTTTGTGATTGCCATCTGTTTCCTTTTTCATTGGATTGCCAGAACGCGTCGTGGCCGTTTTCATTAGAGCCACAACGCGAATTTCGCGTCATGGATGTTTCACTGTGACCACAACGCGTTGTGGTCTATTTTTTCGCTCACTGAGCGTTTTCGGTCTTTAAGCGTAATATATACATAAAATAAAACCTAAATGCACGGATACACAATCCCCAACGTTTAAATTTTAAGAAGATTTGATTTCTGGGATTAGCTACAACTTAAAACGATTAAGCTACATCCATAAAATAAAACCTGGGTCTATGAGCAGTCACCACGCCGCACTTAGACGCGCAACATCAAAAAGTTAATAAAAAGACAAAACTTAGATTGGTAGGAAACTTCAATTGTTTCAACTACTTAAACTAACTTACTAATACGGTAATACCTAAGCGTTAAACGGCTATTAAATTCTTAAGGCTATATTGGAGTAGATATTATATCATATACAATACTAAGGTAGCAGTTAGCACACAAGCCAGGAGGTCTTAATATGAAAGAAATTGATTTACAGGCAGATAGCGGACCTACGTAACTTGGTCGGATTACGCCAGGCCCAGCTGACAGATAATGACTATGAATTGACATAATGCGACCAAATAACGAAGGTCCGTCACCTGTCTTTGAATCAATTTCTTTGATGACTCTCCAAAATAACAAGACCTAGGTACACCAGTAGACACTTTTAGTTCTAACACTAAGCATACATCGCACTTAGATTAATGGCAGTACATGTTATATTACCTAAAATTATTTTAATAATTCTGCCTTTTCTAGAAAATCTTCAAAAGCTACGTCTTATCTACTAGTTTCTTACAGAATATTCGAGATTATGATGTAGATTGAGTATTGATTTTATTTAAATTTAAATTTGAAAAGTTCTTATAGTCTATTTCAAAGTTTATTTGAATACGGAACAATGTACTCACTATAAAAACAATGTACGTTATTAATTATTACAGTACATAAACTGATTTACGGTATATGTACTGTAATAACTAAATGCACACAAAATTAAAGATTTTGGCTGTTTTAAAAGAGCCAGCGGCAGCCAGACTTTCGTGATTCGTCATTTTATAAAAACTGAAAGTTTACTTGCATATTGTTTGTTATGACTTTCTAGACGTTCCGCGCGGCTTCGCCCGCGTGAATGAGTTATTTCACAGACAAATAAGTCTACAAAAAATAGCCTATGATCCTTCACGTGGTCTACTTCTTATCTGACCCAAATAACAGAAAAAATGGTCTAGTAGTTCGTGAGATAAGCCCTTTCAAATAATTTCCCCCGTTATTTCCACATTTTCTTCTATTTCTTAGCTCCTATTAGTCTTAGCGTGATAAAATATAACCTATAGCCTTCCTCGATAAATGGGCTATCTAACACTGTAAGAATTTTTCAAATCGGACCAGTAGTTCCTGAGATTAGCGCGTTCAAACAAACAAACAAACAAACAAACAAACTCTTCCGCTTTATAATATTAGTATAGATGACCCCTACATACATGTAGGTGAGAACGACCAGCAACTATGGAGTTTCGGTCGCGGTTACTTGAGGAGGTACCCAGTTCTGAAGGTTTACCTGATCCTTGGATTTGAGTAAAGGTCCATTTTTAGGGTTCCGTACGCAAAGAGTTAAAACGGGACCCTATAACTAGACTACGTTGTCTGTCTGTCTGTCTGTCTGTCTGTCTATCTGTCTATCCGTCTGTCTGCCTGTCTATCTGTCTATCTGTCTGTCTGTCTCCAGGCTGTAACTCAAGAACGGTAACAGCTAGAGAGTTGAAATTTTCACAGATAATGTATATCTGTTGCTGCTATAACAACATATACTAAAAACAAAATAAAATTAATATTTAAGGGGGCTCCCATACAACAAACGTGATTTTTTTTTGCCTTTTTTGCTCTATATCAATAATGGCAACAGGTAGGTACTTACTTGAATTTTTCTCAAAGTCCTTAGTTATTTTATGTGTACTTTAATATTTAATAATAATATTAATAAAATAAAATAAAAAATTAAGGAGTGCTCCCATACAAAAACACAATTTTGGCCTAATTTTGCTCTATAATGGTACGGAACCCTTCGTGCGCGAGTCCGACTCGCACTTGGCCTTTTATTTTATTTATCTTATTTTCTTCAGGGCAAATGTAGGTATCTCGTCTTTCTGTGCCGGATATTTTTGACAGTTGCTTTCCACTGCCAGACATCATTGAACTTTTTTAATATACCTCCTAAAGTAACCGCGACCGAAAATTCATAGTTGCTGGTCTTTCTTACCTCTATAGGGGTAATTTACAGAAAAACTTTCAGCATTTATAAAATGACCAAAGCTGGCTGTCGCTGGCTTTTTGGCTTACCAGTAAACTGTAAGAACAGGATTTTTAACTTCAAAACATAAACCAACTTTTAACACTTAAACTTCTTGTTTTTATGGTTGTATATAAAATTATGGTTAAATTTATCATGGTACATGCACTGGAGTGCCTATAATCATAGTATTTAATACTTTAACCTCACTATTTGCTTTCATGTTTATATTATGTTTACAGTGTACTAAGTGTAAGTTTTTGTAACATCTCACCGTGAGGAAGTCAACCATAATTTGTACGGCTAACAGCTTACAGCATCCTTAAAGGCATCAGTCAACTAAGGGAACTATTGCAATACCATAACTTTCTCACAGTGAGAAGTGACAAAAAATTGCACTCAGTACTCTTATCATCGTATTAGCCTAAGAGAGAATAGAGATTCGAAGTTAGAAAGCTTTGTTAGATGGGGCAAGAGGCTCTATGGGTGAAGTGTGCAAATACTGACGTCTATCGGGATGGCAAAATATTATGTGAACTTTATTAATATGCAGACAAAATAATATAAAATGTATGCAAAAATCCATCAAGTCCTATTTTTACAATTTTATGAGATTGGTTGATTTTATGAGATTAATTAAAAGAGTAAGTTTATAGGTTATCGCACATTAGACCGACTCGACGCCAAACCAACTCACAGCTGTTTGGCATTAAATTTTTAACTTTATGTAGTGTAACTAAGGTGGGATTCCACCAGGCACACTCAAAACTTCGTTTTACAAAACTTAGTTCTCATTGAACGCGTTCACGCAGCGACGTAAATCTCGTTGTTTCAAATGGATTTCACAAACTTCTTTTGGCCGCGATTAATAAATCTAAGATCTACTGACAGGGCTTGAACGGGTTTTATGACGTTAAACTTCGGACATTGGGCGTTCAGAAGATAAACGCGTTCAGTTTATGTTGGTGAAATCGCCCCTTAGGGGTTAATTTACTAACTTGCGAACAGCTAGCTGACGACGAGTCGCCAACTGGCTATCCACGCGGTGTGAGTTGGCAAATTTTGCTCTTATGTCCTAACAATATAGCTTAGATCTATGCTTAGATACATGTCCATGCTATGCTGTGAGTTGGGTTGGCGTCGAGTTGGTGTAATGTGCGATGACCTTAACCTTCTCTTGACCGGAAAGAATAACAAAACGCCCCTTTTGCTCCAACTAACACTAAGCAAATTACAAAATCATAATATGCTACTTTAAGTAGAACGACTATAGAATGTCAAAATAATAGGTTTACCTACAAGTGCTACAACATTTATACAATAACGACAATATAATCTATACAACAAGATTTTATATTATACGCAAATGCACTTTACAATAATCACAAAATTATTATTGCAAGCTTACATACTTCTAAATAGGTTATATCCCGCAAGGGTCGGAGCAGAGGGCGCCACTAGCACATACAGTAAACAATCCGACCAAAATCCGACATGTTGCTCTTGTCATAATATCAGAATAATGATAGAAACGTTGTCAAAAGTCGAACAAAACTTTGTTTACTTTCTGTGCTGGCGATGCCTCTAGCGTGAAAACATTGCAGTAATATCCTATTCTTTATGCGAATGTAGTGATTCATTTTCGGCGGAAGGTCCTAGTGAATCACGTACATTTTGTCAAAATTGGCCAATGGCACATAAGCCCTACCTTGAGTCAGTTCCGAAAAATAACCCAGTATACTGGCCAGTGTTCATGACGTCTAGAATCGACGTCATACTGTTGATATATCCCGATGCCATAAAGTTAATACCTAGCGGAATAGAGCAACAATCTCGAGCTGTCAAACGAAACCGAAATTGATTTACATCTGTGTGTAAAAATATGTGTACGTATACACTTACACAAGCATGATTGAACATGAATTCTATGAGATTAAATTGTCAACGTGCCGATAAGTGCCGACTGGACGTCAAAAAAAGAGTTCTGCTGTCATGTATCACACGTCTCTTTTTACCACGCAGTGTTACTGATAGTGACATCTCGCTTGCTCAGGCCTATGTTTCTCTATTCCGCTAGGAATATTAACTTTATGCCCGATGTACACGCCAGTGCACTGACGTATTATATGACTTTTTTGGGTTATCAATTATCATTATAATACGCCAGACTTGTCTCAACAGTGGCACACTAGCACAACAATAAGACGTTAGATTACGACGTCTCGAGCACTGGCCACTATAGTGGGTTTTATTTCAGAACTCACGCATTATATTCAAACAAACATTAGCTAAGCTATTTTGATAAATGCGTGCAGGAATATCCTGCTTTCTTCTTTTTCAACAAGAATATTATAAACCTACTTATAAATCGTATTGTAATCTAACAATACATAATATAATAACCCCATACTATTAAATCTTTAGGCAGCGTATAAAGTTATTCAAAGAGTCCTCTGTCATGCACCGTTAAGGTGACGCCGCGTTAAAGTAAAAAACCGTGTTGGATATGTTGTAGATTGCTTGTTTTCTATGAGAGGCCGGGCCGGCGTCTCATAGAAAACAAGCAATGGAACAGCAAGAAATGAAAAGGGCGTAAGCGATAAAATGGTTTTTGTCGCGTTATTTAAAAACCATAAATATGTTTCATATAAGCTATGTGCAAATTAAAGTGTATGCTTAAACCAATCTATGTACAAATTTTGGAAGCTTAAATCACTCTCCTCTGTTGGCAAAATTAGACTCCCTTTTTTACAGAGGTCTTATTGATTATTCTGTGTTATAAAAGTTGACCAATCGTGTTATGCTAAGGGTAATTCAAAGACAAAAATCGATATCGCTACAGCCAAATTATCAAGGCGTCGCCTTAATATGCTAGTCGAAGAAGACACAGACTTTGTATTAATATACGCTGCGTAAACATTTTCCTTAGCAAAGGGGTATATTATAGGTAAATATTACTATTAACATCGCAGATTAGGTTCCATTTTTCAATTAATTTAATGGTGTTGAGTGATATTTTATGATGACATTTCAGAAATCCCGACATTTAGCTTAAACGAAGATCCTGCAAATCCTCTCCAACTAACCATCAAGAGGCATCAGCTAAGTCTAAACCCACTAAAATGGCCAATTTACATTATTGCAGCCCATCATTATATAACAGCTTACAGCTTGTTATTTAAGTTTCCTACTGCCGCACACAGAGACGAATATTAATTGCATAACTGTAATGAAATGAATACTTTGACAGACAATAATAATCAGGGCTTGTGTCAAAATAATTATTTAATTACAGTTAAGGGCCTTCCCCTACGGAGATTCCGTAATTTACCCTATTTAGAGTCTTATAAACTCATAATTTGAAAGCTACAAAGTTATAATAAACATACAGCAATAATCTTCAGTATATCAACATTCCTTTCCCCGTTTTAAATTTTCTATTTTTGTTTATTATACTCATGATATTAGCTTCCAAAGTAATACCAATTTATTAAAACTGAAGCATACTTTCAGAATCTCCCTAGTATTTACAAATTACGTTTATTTGAAACACACGACAATAGATAGACAATATCATTAACTACATACTCCCCGTTTAAAAAAAAAAAATCAATTTTGAACTAAGATAAGTAAAAAAAATAGGATTTTTGTGCGATCTCGGCAACGCGTCAAATGTATGGTCAAGGTCGTTTGCTCGGGGGATGGCCTTAAGTAACTAATATTGTTCTCTGAGTGAGGCAGTCACTCTTTCCTTAACCAGAGTTGGTTCAAAATGTGAGTTAACAATTAATAGCTTTCTGAAAGGGGTCTTAAAATATTTACGGTTCTTTTAACCTCTTCCCGACATCTCCTACCATATTCAACAATTGAGAAAAATTTATGTAAAAAAACTTTTACCTGACAATTTTCTATGTAAGTGAAAAAAATATTATATTTGTCCGTTTTTATTCTGACAAAAGTTTGGGTTGTTATGGTAATATGAAACATTCTATCTGCACTACAACATGCTAGGTAAACATTGAACACAACTGGCATTCCATTATAATGCACAATCTTATACAAGTATTATCTACAGCAGTAAATAACAAAAGCCTGATTATATTCTTAGTAAATGCACTTATTTTAATGAAAACGGCTCTTGGATATGTTTTACATTAGATATGATTTATGAATACACTGATTATTGTTTAATAGAGTAACGTTTAAATAAATGTATTTGGTTTAATACCTACTTGTCTATTTAAAACGTAAGAAAATCTTTTATTTTATTTACTGTTAAAAATAGAGAGTATGCAGTTGTAGCTCCAAGTTACCTTAACCAAAAATTAACATGATTATAATATGTTTCACAGTTTATGAACCAAAAACAACAAATGTACTGATGTTCTTATTACTTATTTAAATCTTATATTAAGCCACGACTATAATTTATTTCTAATTTTAAAACGTTTTGGCGTTATTAATTCCTACTATAATAATATATTTTTGATTATAATGTGGATCAGGTAATACATCTTATACTAAGTTTTCCTTTACAACACATTGCCTAGTATTTAACAATTAATGATATTAAAACTATACATAAAATGTATATGTAAGTATAACAGGTTACTAGTGATATGGGTGGAATATTAAAAGGATTAATAATTATAAATTACAATATTTGTTAGGTATTATAAGTTAAATGCAAGCCGCCAAAAAGAAATATTGGCAAGTTTTCCATCTCTCCTCCTCACACTCATTTAAAACTTGCGTATAAGAGAGACAGAAAATATCAATATTCTTTTGCACGACCATAAGCTAAATGTTCCTCTTTGGATATGTGAAGTTTTGGTACAAAATTAAATCACAGAAACAATCTTGAATCGGAAATAATCTTTGGGACGAGTACCTACAACTTAAAACTACACTTACACTAGAAAAGTCCAATAAAATTCCGATGAATTTAGCGCAAATAAACGATGTACTCGCCGCAATCGTCGCTACACTAACCACTGCCCCTCTACAAACGCAAAATCGCTAGAAGCAAATAAACTCCTTCCTAAGCACTGAAATATTAATTAAATTTCATAATCCAGTCAAGGATAATTGGCTACTGCAGAAATGCTACAAGAAAAGGTATCATTATCACACCTGTGTGTATCTATATTTGTATATTTTAGGACCTAGAAAGCTAGTGGTTCGTTGGATAGAAAATTATAGTTGAACATTCTGTTTTTTGTCCACCCAGTAGTTACAAAGAAATAAAAAGCTGGGGTTTTACTTTCTTAAATACATGACTGGATTATGAATTTAGCTACAGCTAATATCGAACTATAGATCCCTTCTCTTGTTAACCTCATCGCTTATTGGGAATAAGCGATGAGGTTAACAAGAGGCCATTTCTTGATTTTCAGCCTTCTTTTTTGCCTTCTCTTGGGCCTAGTCTCACCATGCTTTTGCACCACCATTCTTCCATTCCCTCTTACTTTTGGGTTTCCATTTCTATGTAGTTTATTTCCAAGTTGTTCATTTCACAACTGTTGTTCTTTTGCTTTTTTTGTTCAAAGTGGTTCATTTTCTAACAGTCACTCTTCCTCTATATCAAGTTCCAAGTTCATTTCCTAATAGTTGTTCTTTTGCTTTATATGTTCCAAGCTTATCATATCCTTACAGTTGTTCTTTCTCTACTCCAAGTGGTTTATTTCCTAATAGTTGTTATTTTGCTTTATCTGTTCCAAGCTTATCATATCCTTACAGTTGTTCTTTCTCTGTTCCAAGTGGATAATTTCCTAATAGTTGTTCTTTTGCTTTATCTGTTCTAAGCTTATCATATCTTTTAGTTGTTCTTTCTTCATTCCAAGTGGTTCATTTCCTAATAGTTGTTCTTTTGCGTTTTCTTCTCCGAGTGGTTCTAGCGACGCCTGAACGAGGCCCTCGTCTAGTTGCGCACCCCTCGCTAGGGGTCGACCTCGTGGCAGACCTCCATGTAGTCAGGGTCATGCATGATGTCCTTTATCATGTCCTTCAGCATCGTATACCTCGGGAACATAGGGTATATTTTCGAAGACACGTACTCGGACTGAAATGGAAATATCATTATTATTATTTACGTCAAAGTTCTCATCATCATTGATCGTAAAATCTTCATTGAGGAGAATTAGACTTAGAAGTAAGAAAAGCGTGTTTTTATTCGGTAAAATTTTCAGTTTATTTTTCCTTCTATTTTATATTATTTTATTTAGTCTAGATACAGTAATTGCTAATAATTACAGTGTGATTCAGTGGCCTATATTATTATTTGTAAAAATTTATTAAAACACGAATGTTACAATTTTACTTTCATCAAATCAAGCTCTCCATTGCGTATACTTTTTGATTTCACGCAGCATACCCAGGTACTTAGCAAAATTGATTACAGCATCCGATTCTTTCTTCTACTTTCTTCTACACTACTAATGATGTAATAATTATTTTATCTCGTTAAGCGTAAGACAAAGCTTCGTGATTCACTGTCGTGACCGAAGTCACAATAAATATTAGAAGTATCTTAGCATCAGAAGCTTTTTAATTACACACGAAATCTCTTATTTCCTAGATTTTTATCGCGCCTGATAATGTTGACATAAATGCTATAAACATGGAATAAATAAATGCTAATGGGTTTGAATTTACGGCGTCTGGTAGATAAATTGACTTTTATGATAGCGGGGAAATATTACACGAGATACGCAAAGAATATATGGTTAATAAAGGTAACGAGGTAAACAGGAGTCTAGCACTTAAGGAATTCAGGTTTATTGTGGAAAAATTAGGTTTCGCAAAATTATTCGAAGCTAAATTCTGAAATCCTTGAACAGTAAAAGAATTCAGGCTAAAAGTTTGAAAACGATTCTAAAATGAATGAAAATGAGATGCAGTCCTAAATCTACTAAATAGATATGATTCTCATCTATACTAATATTATAAAGCGGAAGAGTTTGTTAGTTTGTTTGTTTGTTTGTTTGAACGCGCTAATCTCAGGAACTACTGGTCCGATTTGAAAAATTATTTCAGTGTTAGATAGTCCATTTATCGAGGAAGGCTATAGGCTATATTTTATAACGCTAAGACTAATAGGAGCGAAGAAATAGACGAAAATGTGGAAAAAACGGGGGGAAATTATTTGAAAGGGCTTATTTGAACGCGCTAATCTCAAGAACTACTGGTCCGATTTGAAAAATTCTTTCAGTGTTAGCCCATTTATCAAGGAAGGCTAAGGCTATATTTTATCACGCGAAGACTAATAGGAGCGAAGAAATAGAAGAAAATGTGGAAAAAATGGGGGAAATTATTTGAAAGCGCTTATTTCACGAACTACTAGAGCATTTTTTCTGTTATTTGGGTCAGATAAGAAGTAGACCACGTGAAGGATCATAGGCTATTTTTTGTAGACTGATTTTTCTGTGAAATATCTAATTTACGCGGGCGAAGCCGCGCGGAACGTCTAGTGTAACATAATACAACATGAAGTTTTAGTACACGTGTAACATTACAATCTCATTATTTGATGTTATTTGCCAGATGTTAGTATAATTGCTTCATCCAGAAGTTATGGAGCAGTTACGTCTTAATTATTTACCCTGTGTGATAATGTAAAGTTTAGATAAAACACACTCTTGCTATTAAAATTAAATTAACATTTATGGGGACGTTCTCTCTGAATGTAGAATTCCCTAAATTGTTGTAATTGTGAATAAAATTGTCTTAATTGTTTAAACTTTGAACACTTAATTTTTATTTATTAGCTGCATTAGACATATACTTTATTGAAGGCTTTGTTTTACGTTGTAATTGTAAATAGTTTTGATAATTTTAAGCACAGCATTTAAAATTTCCTGGTTAGGCTAACTTATTTATAGTAATTTTATTTATTTTTATTTATTAGGAAAACTTAAAAATTGTGGTAAACATAAGTTACAATATAAAAAACTACTATGAGCATGTTTTTCACAATTACGACACTATAATATACCTGCTGTAACATACGTGCGATTGGGTTTTACCTTCAGTTCTCTAATGAGGTTCCTAAGGCCGGTATACTTCTTCAGCAGTCGGTACAGGTCATTCGTCATCTGCGTATTTTCCGCTTCTATCTGCGATGTGGTCATATCTGAAAATATTATTAGCCAAAAAATCATTTTACAGTAGTTAAGCTTTTAATATAACATTAATTAAATGATTTATTATTTAGCTTATTATTCCGCTTAGTATTAACTATGACCCTTGGGTAGGTTCTATGTGGTCAATACAAAACTACGGACCTATGATTATTCTGAGGCTGGCTTTACCCCGGCAACTGCTATATAATGTTATTTTTTTTTATGTGTCTTCGCATGGCTAATACCACCTATATATTTTGTCTGTAAATATACGCGGACAAGGACAAAATCGTAATCTGATTTTCTTGATTCTAACAAAAAAACTACTTAAACTTTATGTGCTTTCTTCAGCGCGACAATTTTCTTTGTCTGCGCTTTTCGAGTGCGAATGTAATCGGTATTTAAGGCAGTAAAAGCAAATTAGTCGGAACGAGTGGAAACCACGAAGACTGGGAATCTAATTGGAGGAAGTCGGGAAGCGGGAAGTTAGGAGGCCAGAAGTCGGGAAGTCGAGACGTGAGAAGTGAGAACTATCTCCTGGGACCTGGCTTTGGGCCAAGATATAATATTACTACATTGTGCATGGTAATGGAGCTGTCTTAATCGAACGTATGTAAAATTGTAATGTAAGTATGTGTGATGTAAGAAACTACACTTTATTTTTAAAGTTATTTTCGTTGAAATAACAGGAAATTAGTTTTTATTTCATAGCGTGATTTTTTTCGAGCTTTTTGATAGAATATAGTTTCTGTAGGATTCTCGTATCGCAATTAGAGTAGACAAACTCTTGATTAATCTAGCGACGTTTAACGTTACCTATATTATATTGTTAAGCTTGGATACAATTTGGATTAGTATTATTAGCTTTGATCATTACCGAATGATTAATGCGAAGACTTATGTGGAAATTGAAAGGATTACAAACGATACCATTAATTGAAATTATGAAATCCGCATTTAATGTTTAACATTATACGGTATATAAAGGTATACACATTATATTAAAGTCTAAATTAAGTGATATTATTCTTTTAGGTAATTCGTTGGCAATTTTGACAATGTTTTTTTTTTTTTTAATGAAATAAGGGGGCAAACGAGCAAACGGGTCACCTGATAGAAAGCAACTTCCGTCGCCCATGGACACTCGCAGCATCAGAAGAGCTGCAGGTGCGTTGCCGGCCTTTTAAGAGGGAATAGGGTAATAGGGGAGAGTAGGGATGGGAAGAGAAGGGAATAGGGGAGGGAAAGGAAGGGAATAGAGTAGGGGATTGGGCCTCCGGTAAACTCACTCACTCGGCGAAACACAGCGCAAGCGCTGTTTCACGCCGGTTTTCTGTGAGAACGTGGTATTTCTCCGGTCGAGCCGGCCCATTCGTGCCGAAGCATGGCTCTCCCACGTATATGTATGTATGTATATTTAAAACATTTTTGTTTACGTACCTTTTGAAAGCAAAGCTTGTTCTTTATTTTCTAGCTATTTAGATTAAGGAATAAGGATCTACTATCTAATATATTATAGTGAGTGTGGCAAAGCGAACTGAATCCTTATAAGCGTATTGGCCAATCAGCAGTTTGGAATTATGGCTATATTATATGGCGCACTTGCCGAGGTGGCGCGCTTTGTCACACTCACTATACTTTCTATTTTTCATTTGAATCGGCAAATTGTCAATGTTGGAAAAATCGGGCTCAAAACAGCTACCTTGTGACTTGTGAGATGGATGAAATGTTATTCCTAAATACACAGAAAATTAATTAATATTACTTCTGTAAATGAGGTTAGCGTCGTTAATGTTGCCATTAAATTTGAAGATGTCTATGCTAGAGACTTTAATGGCTGGTCGTAAAATTATTACCTTTTAACAGGTGCTTTTAAGACTGGAGTGCAGTATTTGCACAAAATATTTAGTATTTATAGGTGGATTCCTTGTTAACAAAACATTATCGATATCGACTAACAATAGGGGGCAAATAATAACAAAAAAAAAGTATATACCTATATACTATATACAAGGAGTATATAGTATATAGGTATATACTTTTTTAAATTATTACCGCTTATAAACACTACACTATATCATACATCGTTCTTCTTTCTTTGTCTGTGAAGCCAATTTTACCCAGATAAGCTGTAACTGACATCCGATGGTTGACTCGACTGATTGTTTATAATTCATAGAATATATTCGGTACTTATGTTTCATTTTGTGTTAACGTGTCATTGCAGTAAAAAAAAACAGAAACTCCACTTTTAAATGTCACAAAGCTTTTAAATGACACTAAAACTGCGGACCTACGGGCCTCGGTCGGTTTATGTCGAGCCTAATCGACTGTGATTAGCATTGGCTTAACTTAACCAGACCAAATAAAGCAGATCCGCCATCTGCCAATCAATGAGGATGTTTGATATTCCATTTGCCACCAGGTGCCGCTACGTAGCCTTAGGGTATATCGTGTCAAATTGACATATTATGACAGATATATCGAGACATATGACAGCTATATTGTGACATAAGACAGCAGTTTGACACGATAGACCCTAAGGCTACATAGCGACATCTGGTGGCAAATGGAATGTTAAAAACCCTCATTGATTTACAGGTAGATGGCGAACCTACGTGTTAAATTAAGACCATTTGATAAGCTATGACTAACATTGACTTGACATAACCAGACTAAATAATACCTTATTTAGTCGGGTTATGTCACACAACTGGTCTACCATCCGTCTATAAATTAATTTCTGTCTGTTTACTCACCATTTAATCGTTCTATCCGCTCCTTCCTGTCCGCCGCCTCTTCAGCCAGCTTGGACGAGGTCTTGACCCCCTCACCAGACTTGTGCGTCTTCTCCATGATGGCGCAGGCTCGCAGCACGAAGGCCGGCACCGTCTCCGCCTTCTCCTGCTTGGGTATCTCCACCAGCGACCAGTATTGCGTCTCCAGGCGGATGACGTCCTGGAATTGGTGTTGGAAATGAGATTAGATCTTACCCACCGAAATGCGCCGCAATTAGCCGGAAATCTTTTTTTTTTTTTTTAACAAAAAAAAAGTGTGGCACTCACTCAAGGACTGCCGCGGTAAAGCGATTGCATATCATTTTTTATCAACTTATGCAATTATAATTCGAATACGTCTAGTCGCACGCACACAAACACTGTGCCGAAGTCTGGCAACACTGCACCGCCTCGCTGTGCCGCCGGTAGGAGTGGGGGTGTTAGGTTTTTTCGTTACGGAATTTCTTGATTCGGTCGTCACGCTCAAAGCCCGCGATAAAAGCTATGCAATAGCTTAAAACCTCTTGTCCTTTACGTAAAGTATTAGCTTATGCGTAATGAGATACAAACAGACAGATCGAAATACATTCAAACTTTTGCAATCGTAGTATATTATATGAATATAGACACACCCACGACCAAATTCTTTGGAATCTTTGAATTATTGACCTTTAATTTTAAAGCAAATGAGTTCGGATTTTTCGTAATGTCTATGAACTCGGTCCTAATAATATTTAAACTGGAATTGGTTACTCGTGTAACATATTAAATTTATCTCTTTGGGTTAATTATTTTGTTTTTGCGGATAAGATATTTACAAAAACAATATCGACATCAGAAAGATATATTTTCATATAGAAAAAATATGTACATAATAATATAATATCTTCATATTATATTATTGTTAGCTATAGCCTATAAACCTCGATGCAGCTTATATTATTTTCATTACATTATCAAGCTGGAGCAGAATGTTTTGCAGAGACGCGAGGGCGCATTGTACGTGTCGCATCATAATTTCCCCTGCATGCATATCAAATGTTGTTATCTACTAACATATTATGAGAGGTATGATCATTATCATCACCTGTAAATTTCCTACTACACTATAGTTCGCTTCCACAATACACCATAGTAATAACTAAACTAGTTATTAGTGAGCTTCCACAATAAACTGCTTTCAAAACGTAAAGATTAGATGACCAGTTCTAAATGATAGAGTACCTAAGTACTAATAATAAGAATTATGTAGAGAGCACCACACAATAATAATTATGTAGTGCTCTCAGACTGATAACGCGGTAAAATATATAAATTCCGCACGTTTTAAACGCATTACGCAACGATAAAACCAACGGGTTACTTTTCGTGTATTCAGGCTAAAGTGAAAACGAAACAGCAGAGCGGTGAAATGCACATCAGCGGTAATGAATTTTCATTTCAAAAATAAATAGTTAACAATTCGTTTCAATTCATCTGGTCTCAGAGACCAGCAGTTATTGAAATAAAAATGGCTTATGATTAACTGACCACCAGAAATAGTAACATTTCACAGACAAAAATAGTAATCACCAAAATTTAATGTAAAATGATAACCAAAGATTTAACATCTCGTTATCCTATTTAGGTATGCAAAATGATGATGATGATTTATTTGGAGTACCAAATAAATCATTGTTAAACCAAAAATAGTATATGATCACCAAAATTAGTAAATGATCACCAACATTATACTAGCATTTTAATGTTAAATGATAACCAAAGATTTAACATCTCGCTATCCTATTTATGCAAAATGACTCCAAATAAATCATTGTTAAATCAAAAGTAGTAAATGATAACCAAAATCAGTTAATGATCACCAACATTATACTAGCATTTTAATGTAAAATTATAACCAAAGTATTTTCATTTTGCTATCCTATTAAAGCAAAATGATCCGAAAATTAAATAAATAAAAATAAAATATCTTTTTATTCAAAATGGGTATCATGATACACTTTTTGAAATTCGTAGAAAGAACGAAGAAACTACGTTGCCTACCACCGGTTCGGGAAATAGTTGCTAACCGAAAAATAATAAATAAAAACCAAATTTGAACTACATTTTGATTTAAAATGAGAAACGAAAGAATTACATCTCGTTATAAGATTAAAGTAAATAACTCTTATCATCCATACTAATATTTTAAATTGGAAAGGGTAGGTGTCTATCTGTTACCACTTCACGTCCAACCTGCTGAACCGATTTTACACGTGGGACGTGTCACGTGCGTATTCGGGCATGCTCGGCGCTTGCGGTGTGGTGGGAGGGGACTGCAGGCCAGAGACAATAATATACCTAACATAATAAGGAATTATAATACTTTTTTTGTTAATATGCTTACATTTTTTGTCAATCATAGTATTATTTCGACAGAAATATCGCATTGATTTGCTCGCTAGGATTTGGTGATCATTTACTATATTTGGCGTTCGATTACAATTTGAGGTGTAGTCGTGACAAAAATAGCTAGTAGTATTGTAATTTTAGACTTTCTTTTTTTTAGTAATTATTTTCATACCTAGAATATACTTGAAATATAATAACACTAGTCGAAATACAGTCCGTGCGGCTTGGCTCACGGAGGTGCAATCATGTCTTCCCGGATAACTTGGCTAGCTTCCAGTCCGATAGACTAATCCCTAGACACTACTAACTGCTTTTTACTACCTAATTCTTTGGGATGTATTTAAAATTCACAGATAAGCTTTAAGTATTTTTAGGTGTAAGTTGTAACTCTAGGATGTTTGTTAGATGTGGGTGATATGATGGATAGTCTAAGCGCCGTCTATTTAGGCTACACTCTCATGTGAATTTTAGAAACAGTCTTCAGAAAGGATTTTGTTACACACCCTACTTTAATTTGGTGTACATAATTATGATGTGTAGCTATTTCAAATGACTCGCGTTTTTTTTTTAAATGAGGGGGCTAACGAGCAAACGGATCCCCTGATGGAAAGTAACTACCGTTACCCATAGACACTCGCAACATTAAAAGAGTTGCAGGCCTTTTAAGAGGGAATACCCTCCCTTCTTGAATATTTGCAGTATACCTATTATTAATAATAGTAAGAGGGGTTAGTGCGAGTTTTATTCGATCATACGTATCGAGCGCGTAAATGCGAATTTATATGGGATCAAAGCAGTATCCACGTTAGCCAGTAGATGGCGCTGCTTTGATCCCATATAAATTCGCGTTAACGTGCTCGATGCGTATGATCGAATAAAACTCGCACTAAGGCCTCCGGTTTGCGTATGGTGAGATTTAAGTTGTCTATCTGAAATTGCAATTACGTTTACATTTGCGAGCGTACTCCGATTCGAGTGATCTAGTATGAAGATGGAATACAATCTAATATCTCCACTCTACTCTATATTATTTACATTGTTATCTTATGCCCGTATTTGCCTGCTCAGAGGAAACCTTGTATCAATTATGTCTGTCACTTTATATTCAACGTGTATCATATTATGTTTAGGATGACAGTCACGTAAGGTCAAATTTTGTAACTCAGTTAAAATACACTATTACTATTTTGAAATCTGTCGCAATGTCTTTTGTATAATAGTTAAATTTTAAAGGAAAGTTCACTGAATAAACACTTAATGAAGTAATGATAAAGTACGTATTTTATTTCAATCATCACTGCGTATTGTATATGAAAGAAAATGATCTGATGATGTCTAAAAAAAAGAAAAAAAAATGCATCTCCACCTGCAAATGGCTAATATGATATAATATTTACTGTGTGTATGTAAGGCAAATAATATTCATAATTTCATACAACCAACATTGTGCACAAATGGTTTTGAAATTAAGGCTAATCGATAGTTTGAGTTACACCTACTTTCACTGTAGCATAGTTTACTATCATTAACTTTTGTCCTCTAACGGGAAATCAAATACAATGAGAATTCGCGAATATCAAGGCTAGTACAATTACTGTCAACACTGAACACTGAACGTAAATACTAATGCAAAAAATATGTCTATTTCTCCTGTCTGTATGTATGTTACTTCTTCATGTTAAGAGAAATTTTGTATCATTCGGTTTGATTTTCTACCTACGATTTTTTTTTCCTCCGAAGGCAGATCACTGTATCCCTGACGTCAGTACGAACCTTGAGGATCTATTGTGACTCCTTCGCATTAGAGTAGTCTCCAGGTCAATGCTGCTCATACATGGAACGATGTGGTCGGGGTTGGCGCCACGAATTTCTTCTGTGGATGAGTATTTGTAGCGGCCAAGGTGCCTATATTTTCTGCTCTGTAGTAGAGTAGGACAGTCGACGAGAAGGTGAATAGGTGTCTCGTCCTCCTCGCAGAATCTGCAAGTCGTAATGCTAACACCTATTCTGTTCCTACCCATGGTGAGTACTAATTTCGACAGTTTTTGTTAAATGCCTTCGTTGCCTCGTCGCGTCGTATCAAAGAACTGTTAGATGTCACAAACCTAAAAACTATACAACAAATTCGCGAGCGACCTCTGTGCTCTCTCTGGAGGTCAAATCCATTGCTATTACCTATCACCTTTGCTCTATAGTCTTGATCAAGATGTTAGTTGGGCAATGAGTGATATCCGAAGCAGTCGTGATGTGTCATCCGTGATTGCCATGCCCTTATCTACGACATTGGTGTATGTACTATAATGTAGATCCTTCTATATTGCGATTTGCGACTACTGGCTGGAATCTAGATTATTGTTAGGTTCAAAACACTCCGATTTGTTTCATACTGTAATTGAATAAAATCCAACATAGTAGAGGTTTCTATTAGGTACCAATTTAAACTTAACTAATAACTTATATATGCGAAAGTAAAAACATGTAAAAGCATAATCTTCTTATCTTACTTATATATAAAATTCTCGTGTCACAATGTTAGTTAGCGAACTCCTCCGAAACGGCTTTACTGATTGTTACCAAATTTTATATGCATATTCAGTAGGTCTGAGAATCGGCTACTGGGTACTTTATATATTGATAAGTGCATTTGTTGAATAAATAATAGTAAATTATTACAACCTGAGACTGACGGCGACCATTGTTTGTGCGACGGGAAAGCGATCGACGTTGCCATGGCGACATACTTATTTAGTCACTTCAATAAAATAATATGGGCGAAATACTTTATATTATGGCAAAGCAACGTTTCCCGGGACAGCTAGTAATTTTATAGAAATTCAATGTTGTCCCAGCACCCGTAGCACGGCTACAGTAGAAATACGAAAGTATAGACAAACAGCGGAGATAAACTGAAGGTGCCGTTCCGATCTTTACCGCGGCTAGCTGCGATCGACAAAAATTCAATTAAAATGCACTGACATAAAATGCCACTTTATGACATAGACTATAGTCTACATCATAAAGTAGGATTTTATTTGAATTTTTAGGACTATAGTCTGTGTCATAAAGTGGCATTATATTTGATTTTTTGTCGATCGCGGCTAGCCGCGGTAAAGATCGGAACGGCACCTTCAGTTTATCACCGCTGTTTGTCTATACTTTCGT
Organism: Cyaniris semiargus; assembly: GCA_905187585.1. Taxonomy (NCBI): domain Eukaryota; kingdom Metazoa; phylum Arthropoda; class Insecta; order Lepidoptera; family Lycaenidae; genus Cyaniris; species Cyaniris semiargus. The sequence goes on from LR994551.1 coordinate 4,775,332, forward strand.
ATTTCTACTGTAGCCGCGCTACGGGTGCTGGTGTCTCCAACCATTCATTTTTAGGAGTTCCAAGCTAACTATTTAGAATTTGGTGTTTCGTTAAGTAATTGGTAATTTTAGTGAGCAAACTACCTTGTTATTTAGTTTCATATCAATGTTATTCTGTGAATACATGATACATCTATGCACTTAATGTTTTATAATAATAGCTGTTTATTGTAATATTTGCATAATGATTGAAGCTCATTCTAATAGAATTAATGAGTTTTGTCATTATGAGCAATATTTTCACATGGTTATTATATTGAGCATATTCAAATAATATTCTGGTGCTTCCCCGCAACTTTGTTGCTTAGACATTCGATTATCGCGTAGGAATCAATTTAAATATCTCCAAATGTCACTCTCTAATAGGTTCATATTTTACACACTTTTGCAACACATAATCGGTAAGTCTGTTAAGCCTTGGCATTTCCACGTTAGCCGATTATGGACCAATACAAGCGACTGTGTAAGAGCATGTATATTCGTCTTTGATTGCCCATCATCGAAATCGATTGCGCATATTAAACGGCATCATGAGTTATCCCAACGCGATGAAGAGCTTTTGGCTCAATTTATGCCGCCGCGGAATGGAACGGAATGGAAGCGTCAATTTCGCCCCATGCCAAGAAATTGGCACCGGAGAATTCTCGAGAATTCCTCGGAAGACGCGCGTCCAATTTTTTGGCTCGTATTTAATTTGTGTGTTAAACTATTGATATAAAGTTCATTGTGCTAATGTACAGTTTCGTTGCAAAAAGTCACTTCCGTTCCATTCCGCAGCGATATAAATTGAGCCTTAAGAAACGCCAATTATTATTATTGACTCCACGTTCCACTAAGCGTTAAAAACGATCAAAACGCTCAAAATAGGAGGCATTTGGAACGCGGGGTAAAGAAGCATTTTCTTTGAACTCGCCAAAATTAGGAAACTTGTTGAACTCCACAATTGATATAAAAGGAGAAGGTGCGGCACCTCATATGAATTCAGTATCCATGTCTGTATGGTTTAATTTGTAGACCGATGTAGGGTTGCCACCGTCTTGTTTTTCCAGGGACACGTCCTACTTTTTCTCCTGGGATTTGGATGGGAAGTTTAAAAAACGTCACGGACTACAGAGTTTCTTTCTTTAATAACAAGTTGTAACTCGTATTATTTTATTCAAATACCAAGGTACAAGATTAAACTATTACTACATATTTGTATGACCAGAATTATTGTAACATTATAGGTACCTCATGTTTCTAAAAGGAATCATTCTAGTTTTCCAACTGATTATCTTATTTTTTAAATTGTAGTTTGGCAACCCTAGTTAGAGGTCACGTTTGGGGAGAGTGGGGACCCCGACATTTAACACTCGTACGTGTCTCAGTCGCTAATGCTATTCAGATATACTGGAAAAAGAAAATAAATGTTTTGTGACCACATGAACCTTTTCTTGGAATGTAAAAATACTATCACATGTATATAAACAAATCAGTCAGCTGCTGGAGAAAAATTTTGTAACCGCACATTTTGATATGATAAAAAACGGCCAAGTACGAGTCGAACTCGCGCACAAAGGGTTCCGTACCGTTATAGAGCAAAAATAGGCCAAAAATTGTGTTTTTTGTATGGGAGCCCCCCTTAAATATTTATTTTATTTTAATTTTTTTATTAATTATTAAAGTAAACATATAGTTGAAGATTTTGTGAAAACTTCAAGTGCCTACATGTTACCATTATTGATATCGAGCAAAAAAGGACAAAAAATCACGTTTGTTGTATGGGAGCCCCCCTTAAATATTTATTTTATTTTATTTTTAATATTTGTTGTTAGAGAGGCAACATACACAATCTGTGAAAATTTTAGCCTGGAGACAGACAGACAGACAGACGGACACACATCGAAGTCTCAGTAATAGGGCCTCGTTTTTTCCCTTTGGGTACGGAACCCTGAAAAGTAGCATAATATGTCCTTCTTCAAGGTATCAGAGTTGGCCAAATTCTTTCAAAATGGCTACTGGTACAATGAATTTTTTGGAAAACTATTTAAGCCACTTCAAGATGTCGTTTGGTAAATGTAGGATCATTGTACGAATCTAGACACGCGGTAGCGTGTCAAGGAAAGAAAGAAAAAACTTTATTTGGTAAAACAATAAATGCACTATCAAAGAAGTTGATTCAGGCAGATGGTGAACCTACGTAATTTGGTCGCGCTATGTCAAAAACAGCCGTCAGCGGGGCTAAAATGGTCACATTAAGCAATTCCTCTCAATCAATTCATAAAATGAATTGTCAAAGCTGTCAAACTCACGAATGTCAAATTAGTACGAATTTAGACATCTGAATTGCAAAAAGAGTGTCAATTTTGCGATTTTTCAAAAATGAATCATAATTATTATGATTCATAATATGATTATCCAAAGCGACCATTTTAGCCCCGCTGATCACAACTAATATTGAATTAGCATAACCCGAACAAATGACGTAGGTCCGTCATCTACCTATGAATCAATTTCTTCGATCGTACAGTAAAAATAATTAAAAACATTTCAAAGTCAAGTCCTACCAAATTGGCACCTAGTCAGCACTTTCAAACAGGAAATCAAATAATTTTATGTAACCCAAGACAGGAAATGTATGAAATCAATTAAACTTTACAGGGAAGGGAAGTTTTAATTGCGAGAGCTGAGTGATGAGTAAACTGAGGAAGGGTTCGGGTCTCACAACTCTCAGACGAAAATTAAATCAAGTTCAAGCCTCTAAAATTGAGATTACTGAGGGTTCACATTGTAACATGACGAGGCGATACAATACAAAATTGGAACAACCGCGGGTGGCAAATCTGTTGATTCAATGTGTATTGTTTAGAAAAACAGTTAGTTTTGAATACTAACCACAAGTTATTATTCGTTGAAAACCGTTTAAAATACCAGGGTTAATTAATCACAGTATAAATAGGTTCATACAGTAGCATTAAGCATAGCCTTGAAATAAACCTCCCTCAACGGAGGAACAAATCTTAATTACGTAAGCTTTAGGATAGAAATTTCGTCTAAAATTACGCGAATGTGAGCGTGCGCTGAATTTTTTGGGCTAGTATTTAATTTTTATTTATTAGAAAAACATACAGTGTAAATATTTAATAATTATACAAAAAATTTAAAACTATATTATACGATACTTAATTATGTTTCCACAATTAAGGTACAAGTTGGAAGCCGGCTACATGAAGTTGCATTGGTGCAAGCTATTGACATTAAATTCTGGAGATGTTCTTCAGTAATTCGAGATCAGTCAGAGAAATTTATTTTTAACGAAGTTCGACATCTGCGAAAATGCTTGGTCCGCACACAATAGGTCGGCGGTCCGAATGCGGACCGCGGTCCGCCATTTGGTGACCCCTGCTGTAGACTATATTATAATCTACTGCGTATTATTTATACTGTGGCTAAACGATGATTTGAGATTTCAATGGCGACTGGAGTGGCCAATAAAAGCCGCTACGTGACCTCGGTCCCGCAGCCAATTGATTTACCATTTTGTTAGCGAAAATTATTAGAAATAAGAAATACGTGCGAAGAACATTCCTAATGGAATATGATCTTTTATAACTTTACCAACAATAGCTATAGAGTGTAATGCTTATAATATGTACTTTGTTAAGAACAAAATAAGTAAGTAAAAGATTTGACCAAAATAAGTAAGTAAAAGATTTGAACCAAAATTTTATTAAACTTTATTAAGTATGTTATTATGGAAGTCTAATACATAGTCTATTTCACTTATGCAAAACTTTGTGTGATTTTTAGATCTTTACGCAAAAACTACTGAATCAATGATGGTTAAATTTAACATAGAATTAGAGCATTTACATAATATAGGATTAGATTAGTCGACTTGGGATTAACGCATTGATTAGTTTTAACCAAAAACATGTTCCCGTGGGAAACTAATAAATAATAATATTTTTTACTAGTTTTAGCCAGCCCCGGATTTATAAATAGGCCGTAATAGGCCACGGCTCAGGGGCAGCAGCGTCCTAGGGCGGTGGCAGCGTCCATATAGGCCCTACAGATTACTTACATGGGGCGCCAGAAATAAAGTGGCCTACTGTCATAAAAATATTATGGCACTGGTTTTAGCCCTAGGAAATAGCCACTTTACAATTTTTTTTATAAACCTTATTTTATCTTAACAAAAATAATTTTAAACGATTAACAGCTCGGCAGTCGGCAATCAAAAAATTAGGAACGCTTAAAACGATATTGTCCAATTAGCGTCGTCGCGCTAAGTTAGACGAATGACAGCTGTCAATAATAATTAAAAAATATAATTGTCAATCCTTATATTTTTAATTTGTCTTTACCACAAGGTAACGATTAACAGCTCAGCAATTAAATTTAAATTAGGAACGCTTCAAACGATATTGTCCCATCAGCGTCGCGCTAAGTTAGACGAATGACAGCTGTCAATGGTAATCAGGGGCGCTGGAGAGGCCGGTTAAATTGGCGTGAATTTTGAGAACACAATTGTCTTAGCTGGTCTTGTACTCGGAGGAGGTTTAAAGTTGAAAGGCGTCTTAAGTTTGTACTAAAGGTGCATCCACATCTTTTCATTGGGCCGTGATGGATAAATGGATGGAATTATATATTTATTTATCCGTTTGCAATAGCTGTTAGGGCCAACCCACACGTACCACAACCACACGACAACCACAACCACACCACAGCCACACCACGTGGTCGGGCGTATATTTCGTATTGTAAATGAACTGGACACACGTACCACATTTTGCAGTCGTTGTCGACTACTTGTGTGATACCGACCACATCACAACCACGGCCGACCACATCGCAACCACAACGTTGCGTCGATGCAATGACAGTGCGCGCACACCGCCCGCGCTCTTCCCCCCCTCCGTTTTATTTATTGACTTTCGTACGTAACCACATCCCAAGTCGCAACCACTGGCGAAAACGCAACCACGTCTGCATTTTGTCGGTACCACAACTCAACTACAAAAAGCTGCAGCGACACCATTCACACGTTTCACATTCACTGCTCGACTACATTTTGTCGTTGCGATGTGGTGTAATTGTGGTACGTGTGGGTTGGCCCTTAACTGTAAAACTCTGGAACGAACTGTCACCAGCAGTATTTCCGTCCTGCAAACCTTCAAGAGAGTGTATTCCCTCTTAAAAGGCCGGCAACGCGCCTGCAGCTCTTCTAATGTTGCCAGTGTCCATGGGCGACGGTAGTTGCTTTTCATCAGATGATCGTTTGCTCTTTTGCCCCCCTTATAATAATAAAAAAAGCTGACAGCTTATTGAAAAATTATGTCCCTGTGTATATTGGTGCTTTTTTGTAACAAAACAAGGTACTTTAGGGTATGTATCTGTCCCTTATACATAATAATATATAGTTTGCTGTGACAGTATCAGCGCAGAAAGAGTTAGTTACATTTGACTTTTATGTTTCTAGAAATGCGCTATTTACGAGTAGCAATACGAGAGTGAGAAGGCTAGATACTGTTTTTTCTATGAATAAGTTTTGTTAGCCGAAACGGACACTATCGTAACTTTTTTTAAAGTCCCATAAGTCTATTCCTGTCGTCTTTCTAAACTCTTTAAAATCGTAATTAAAATCCCAATGTTGAACTATTCACAAGGTACATCCCTCTGAATAAAAACCGGCCTCAGCCAATTAAACTGGTATAAAAGATATCCCCCCTTACTAATAAACGCTGTATAAACTTTGAATAGTTATACAGTGTTTTGCCTTCTTAAATCCAATTAAAAATGTCACTTGTGTGACAGGAACAAAACACTGTATAACTATTCAAAGCTATATACAACGTTTATTAGTAAGGGGGATCGTGTTTAAATAGCGAATGAGGTCGCGAGCAAATATGTATAATAGAACAATAATCGCGATTATGACAGGCAAACCATGCATTATGCCACCTGGCCAGCTGCTTCCAAAGTGTAGCGGATGGGCGGGCATCGCGAAACGCAAATGCCATACAAAGAATTGAGCTTTGTGAAATAGTGAAATAAACTTAGTTGCGTACTAAGTTCTAACTAGCTATTAATGTTGATTGTTGAATATTACTTTTAATTTCTTTTAATCCAGCGAACACCAGTCAGACAGACGTCCTATTTTTGAAACCATAAAGTTTAAATCGTACAAAGTGGTAAGAGCCTGTCCAGATGAGGCGTTTTACGCGCCAATCCATACGGCGCGCGTTTCAATTTCTATTGCATCCAGATACCGCGTTTTACGCGCATTGCTACGCTGGGAGGGATCCAGCTAGTTGCAAACATGGTCTCGGAAACAGCAGTTGTGTTGTGGCTTGCATACTGTCATAGCATAATGAAGACACTCAAGGAAGCCTTAAGGTACATCCTGAATTACCTCAAGTTTGACAGTTCATTCCTCACCTCGAATAAGGAAACCTCTCAAGTCGAGGAGGTTTTATTGAACGAATGATACAATTTTTGAGGATTGAGGTTAAGTCGAGTGGGGGAAATCGTAAGGAAACGATTAAGAATATGGGTGTATGTCTAACTAAATTCGTACCACACTCGAGTCCAGCGTCTACGGTGCTCTATTATAGCTTATATCTCTCGACTAAGACAAGAAAAGCTGGCGCTAATTACTGTCAATAAGATGAAGGCCTGGAAGAAAGAGGTCAGGCCCCTAAAATTCGCAGTGCGGACGGGGCCTAGACATAAAGAATACGATTCGAGGTGTAGGTGGAAAATTTAAATATGGTTCAAGATTGGGAACCCCTGACCTAATCCACTGGAGCGGAACGACATAAATGATTTGATACGATTTGCATCCCGTTGACATCTGTTAGCGGCTCACGTATATACTGAATAATTAATACGTTCGTTAATCACGATACCTATCAAAGCAATTTACGGCAGATTTCCATGAAAATCAGCCTTATGCGGTTGGTTTTAAGGATAAATCACAGGCAAAACAACTGGTAACACACAAAAATATAATTCTACACGTGTAAGTTGTCCAAACATCGTCACAATTAGGCTGTGTAAAGTAGCTTCGTTAGTATTCGTGTCATTGTTAACTTCAAATTATGATTCAGATAAAACTTCTTACTGTTATCTTACTAATATTATAAACGCGAAAGTTTGGATGTATGTATGTATGGATGTTTGTTACTCTTTCACGCAAAAACTACTGAACGGATTTTAATGAAACTTGACAGTAATATAGCTTATACATCAGAATAACACATAGGCTATAATTTTAACCGACTTTCAAAATGGAGGAGGTGTTATGTTCGTTTTTTCATGTTCGACGATTACTCCGCCGTCTGTGAACCGATTTTCAAAATTTTTCTTTTGGTGTATAGGCTATCATCCCAATTTGGTACCATATTCATAAAAGTGGTGACCTGATAAAAGGATCCATAAGAAGTCTAAGCAATCGCAATATGATTAGATCCATCACCATATTACATTATTGCCACTTACAACTTTCTGAACGCACACATTCAAGCATGAAACCAGTTGCGACTCATTTGTATGTATGAAGATATTGTTATACTAGGATGTTGTACGTTTCAGCCTATAGGCGTTATAACGCCACCCCAAATTACCACATTTGCAACTCGTTTATCGCCAAGATCAACAGTGGTAACCACGAAAACCCTTCTATAATATAATTATGATCGCCCGAAGGACAAGTTAAAGTCTTCGCACCCGCGGCGAAATTAATCTGAAGAATACCTTTATTATCAAAGAAACATTCCTACCCTTGTTCTTAATTTTATTATTTATTTTGACATACAATTAAGAAGTCAGCGATACTCCTATTTTTTTTCTTACCTTGATCATGGCCTTGAGCAGCGCGTATCTGGTGAAGACGTTCCTCTCGGCCTTGGACTCGTTGTAGCGCGTCATGAGGGTGACCAGCGCCTTCTTGGCCGTGTCGTAGTTCTCGTCCAGCCGGAGCCGCACCGCGCGCAGCCGCTCGTTCGTCTCTATCACCTCTTCCTTGGTCTGCCCGCCTGGAATTACAAGAAGTTAGAAAGAATTTTCTAGAAGAATCTTTTAAGTTTTTGACTAAAAGTGGGTTGGCAATTTTTGGAGAAAACTGTCTTAGTTTTTGACTTTAAGCATACTGGGATTAATTCTGACTGATGGTTAAGAAAGAAGAAGGGGGGGGGGGGGGGGGGGGAAGAAGAAAGAAAGTTATTACTTGTATAATTTCAAGCAAAACTTACTTGAGGTGCCTTCGTCCTTGACATCTTGGACGATGCGACGAACGCTCTGAGTGAACTTGCCCACCAAGTTGGTGCTTGCTGAAACAAAAAATATAAGGTTAACATTTTGTACAAAATCTAGACAATAGCCGCTAGAACGTGGCCGCCAAGCTCAAGCTCATAAAACTGGCAGGCAAGTGTAATGTTACAGGTAGAATAAACAGAAGAAGATTGTTCGATTGTGTGCATAGTATGTGCTTTGAAACTGATGGTGTGATTTTGATAAACCCAATTGCAGATTAGTCCATTCCACACAGATTTTATGGTAGATACCTATTTTCATTTCGACAAAATTATATTATGAGCACTGTTTTTTTAAAAAACAAACTGTATGCCCAATCACCGTTGTGTCTTAAATACCTACATTATTTGGATCTTTGGTTAGCTTTAACTTAGTCTCTGTATTAACACATTTATATAAAGTTAAAACCAATATTCTGTATGCTACTTTTTAACCCAAAAACGTGTTTCCGTTGCAAAACAAGAATGTAAACTCCAACATTGTAGTTGCATCCAGTCCACAAAACCAAGTTATAATGTCGTAACACGGATATGCACTCCGGTGGCTGAGCCCTCAACCACCCATTAACTATTGAGAGCGGCTTAACTATGTCCACACAGATTAGTCTTCGCCACTTGTGTTTGCGATCACTGCTGATGAAAACGTCTCTGTGCTCTATGTTGGTGCTCTATCTATTTCATCAGTTTTGTCAAAATATCGCACGGGAACCGTACATTTTCCGCAACAAAATATCCTAGAATGTTCTTCAAAGTATCTCCATAGTCCATACCAAATTAAATCTCTATGGATTCAGTCGTTTAGGCGTGAAGAGGTGATATTTCTGACAAGAGAGATGATCCATGCGCCGGATGCTTCGATCACATAATAATATTATATCGGATGGGAACGCAAAAAGTCGGTCCGAAGCGATCTCTCGCTACTCGCTAGTCGTGTCGGTCTTCCGTCCCACTAGGTTATGAGAGATTAGGAAAACAAAGTGCCTTTGTTTTCCTTTTAGCTGGCTGTCAACGAAACCGGACACTATCTCTGAAACCGGTGTAGAAGGCATATAAAATTATCTACTTACTATAATATTATCTATGTAAATAGTGCGACTAATGTTTAACAGAGTCTAACCTGTTGGAATATGAGTTTAATATAACTTTACGATCGGCTAATAAAACGACTAATTTATTAGCCATAAGATTTAAGTGTGTCATTTATTTAATAGACCTATTTTCATATGCCTAAGGACATTCCGGGAATAAGCGGAATAATAATTTTACAACGTACTTATTTTCAGTGCGTATTTGACTTAAAATGTTGTTTTATGGAGCCAGAATAATACATCGTAAATGCTGAAATAATGCATTAAAATACTTAGACGTCAACTGAAATTGTACCTACTATTTAATTCGTGTTGAAAGTTCGGTCAAAGGCTTTATAAAGTATATTTAGCAATATAAAAACTATCTCAATGGTTAACGAACCAAGCGGACCTCGGTGGAGCCAAATTGCTGAACAAAGTTTTTCAATCTACAAAATATTTCATAGAGAATAACGAATGGAGTTTCATTCATACTGTTACTGGAAAATAAGAGATTAAAATTATCGAAAAAAAGCAATAGCGGAAAAATAGAGATTAAAATTAGATAACGTGTGAAATTTAATATTTTGTGCATGTAGAACTACACCTGTAATTTAGAATTAAGGTAGATAGATGCCTTCAATTTTAATAAATTGGTATTACTTTGGTAGCTAATATCATGATTATAATAAACAAAAATAGAAAATTTAAAACGGGGAAAGGAATGTTGATATACTGAAGGTTATTGCTGTATTTTTATTATAACTTTGTGGCTTTCAAATTATGAGTTTATAAGGCTCTAAATACGGTAAATTACGGAATCTCCGTAGGGGAAGGCCTTTAATACCTTTATTCTACAACTGTATGATTCACATGATAACATTGTTTCAAATGTAATTCCTTCTGTGTCATATAAATAAATAAATACATCTTAAGTCAGCTTATTAGACGAGTTAATTTTATTTTGCGCTTTTGTTTCATCTAACATCTTTTGCCGAGAACTACAACTGAGTGACTATCACTCACACGAGTGAACCACTTTATCCGGCCAATAAAGGAAGAAGCGTAACAAAAGGATTAATAGACCGAAATTTATTGAAAAATATCAAAATTTTGTAGTTACGTGCTTATGTTTACAAAAAAAAATAACAAAAACTACAAAATTATGATATACACTATAGACTATACAGTTTCAACTTTCATGTTTAAATTTTTCATTGTAATCACGATATTAATATTCATCGGGGCTAAGATTCACAAACCTATTCCAATTTTTTGGTGCTCACATGGGTTGAGGAAGGATGTTTTGGGTGAGAAAAGCCTCCTCGTGCCACTTCCAGCCCCGGAAAAATTTACATTTAAAATTTTCGGAATTTTGAGGTTACATCATCTATTCTCGACAATTTGCATAGTGTTTCCAAGTAAATCCGAGGCATTACTGGACTGTTGTGAGTGAAGGACTAAAATTGCAATTTTGTTTAACAATGTGAACCAAGGTTTTAAGATAAAAATTAAAAGTAAAACTTAACAAAATTCACTACAAAAAACTACTGAATCTCATCTACCGTGTGAAAACTCCTCCTAATAGCTCCTAGTAGCTCCAAACTGGGGGTTTTTTTCAGTGTGGGGTTGGTACGGGGGGGTGTTTGCCCCTCCTCCCCTCACCCCCGCGACGCTGCATTAAAAGTTAAAGTTTCCTGACATATTCACTCATATATAACTGTAAACTTAACCGTCTTAGTAATAGTACTTCAAAGCATAACATTTCTAACCAAGATTTCAAGTTTAGTCTGAATTTCAGGTTATTTGTTAGCGAGTTCGATGAAGTCGCTAGTTCAGACGGCGAGGGAAATGGAATCTCTAGTACTGAGGAACTTCACTCAAATCTTATGCTGTAGAGATACATTGATTCGTGAGAAAGAAATTATGAAGAAGCCTAAATGCTAGGTACTGTTCTTTTCATTCATGAGCTTTTTGTTTCCGCAGGTTCGAAAAAAACCACTTGAGTAAAATATATAAGCGTTAAGCATGCCGTCTTCACTCTCGTATTCAAGAAGTTTACCGTGTCTCGAATCTCGATTAGAAGAAAAAAAAAACAGATATGACGCCCGCAACTCGCAAATTTTCGTGCGCGAATATTCGTTTATATCGCGCGGGATCGTGGGAACATTTTTGACGTGTGAACCGTACATTTTCCGGGACAAAAGTATACTATGTCCTTTCCCGGGACTCAAAGTATCTCCATACCCAGCAACATCGGTTCAGCGGTTAGTGCGTGAAGAGGTAACAGACAGACAGACCGATAAACTTTAGCATTTATAAAAGTATGGATATTAAAGAAAAAAAAATACAAAAGAATATAATAATAATATGACTTAGTAATGAATAAAATTATGCATGATAGGTTAATGCAGAGGCAATAGAAAGCTGATATAAAAAAAGTAAACTTTTTTCAACTAGGATTCATAATTTTTTTTTAAATAATGATACAGAATAAAAAAAATTAAAAATGTGAATTGGAGTTTTAATTATTCAGATTCGGTTACACTCCAAAAATCTATGTCATACTCATAGGTCTAGGTTCGGTTAGCAATTTAGTTTTAGTTGGATGAAAAACTAGTTTTCCAATTTGAAAACTATCTAAAATGTATTTTAAATCGAATTTTCAAAATTTAAAATATTTTTTTATACTCGGAAGCATTGAAAATTTAAACCAGCTTTTAATCACGACTCCAATTTCCAACACGAATAAAACCTAGATATTGCAGTAAACACTTTACTCCTTCGGTATAAAAAGTAGCGTACGTGTTAATGAGAAAAAAAACAAATATTACTTTATTCCAACGCCTTAACAAGGTTTTATTTATTATCATCTTTTTAGGGTTCCGTAGTCAACAAGGAACCCTTACAGTTTCGGTCTGTCCGTCCGTCTGTCCGTCCGTCTGTCCATCTGTCTGTCCGTCTGTCTGTCCGTCTGTCTGTCTGCGGTTTTACTCAGAGACTATAGGGCCTACAAAGCTGTAATTCGGCATGAATACACATATTAATGACGCTGACACAATGGTATATAAAATCTTAAAAAAATATTTTTTTATGGTACCACCCCTACACATCAAGCGGGGATGATTTTTTTTCGCGTCCACCCCACCGTGTGGGGTCAGGAGTGTCATTGGATAGGTTTTTTAAAAATATTATGAGTATTATTAGCAGGTCATTTTCCGATTTAGGGATCCATTTGTGAAATATTAAGTGGAAAAAATCGTTAAGAGTCCAGGGCCCCCCCCCCCCCCCCTTCTACCAGCTTAACGGTTGCTTCTGGAATTGTGAAAAAACTCACGGGAGTAGAAAATAAGCTGAATATAAAAGGAAAATTATCACGGCTAAGAAGACTTCATAAGTTATTGAGTAATAGTCGATCAACTAAAAAAAAATTATTCGGCGAAGTATGAAGGAACTTTTCGTTCGAATTCCTTCCTTTGAACGTAACTGAATTAATGATGTTGTTAGTAGTGTAAAACACGTACATTTATTGACCATACAAAAATTATCAAAAACTAGCGGTACTACGGAACCCTATATTGCGCGTGGCCCCCCGCCCGACACGCACTTGGCCGGTTTTTTTTCTTCAGTAGTCTTCAGATAGGTCATTATTTAGCAATAAATAGAACAAAGAAGACCCCACTTCAACTTATACGGTTATTTCAAATATAATATTAATAATACCTGATTTTTTATATTATAAAATTAGGGTACAAACGAGCAAACGGGTCACCTGAAAGAAAGCAAATACCGTCTCCTATGAATACTCACAACATCAGTTGATCAGAGTTGAAGGTACGTTGCCATCCTTGAAGCTTCGCAAGTAGTATTGGTCCGGAAATGCTGCTGGCGACAGTTCGTTTCGGTGGAAGATTGCCATTGCATCAAGGTGGTGAGCATAGTATATATTTTTCGCGTTATTAACACTATTACGATTGCAAATCGAATGATGTAAATTACACATTAGTTCAAAAAGATCCAGTATCTAGTAAATTGACTTCGTACAGTAAAATTCCATATCAAAATCTGAATAAACAGGTAGAGTATATAAAGTGTAAAGAGAAATATTAAAATTGTGAGCTATAGCCAACATTTGCCCGGCGGAGTGGCTGCACAGCAAATATTTCAAGCGATCTGTTTGCCGACAAAAGTTTACACCAGTGTCATTTCGAGTGCATGTTTCATACTCGAGTATAGTGATGTTAAATTTTATACTCAAAAGCTTTGACAGCTTCCATGTTCAAATTTAGGTTCAACCGCTAGTTTCTCACCATCGTCCAACGTGAAAACCCGTAATTATAATAATAGTTTAAAAAAGCTTAAAAACACGCTTTATTTATTTTCATCTTTTAGTAGAATTCCTTGAATTCATTTCTTTTTCAAAAAATTTTAACAAATTATTGCATTGTCATTGGCTCTTAATACGTAGACATGCAAAGTTTCGAATTAATTAGACAACTGGAGATAGGTAAAAATCGTGCTCAAAGATTCACTTACATAGTTACATACAGCCCAAGCTTACAAAAGCGTGTTAAATAAAAAATGGGCTTGCCAAATATTATGAAATAGTTATAATTTAGTAAGTGAAACTGACTACTTAAACTTCCATCCATCCTTACAAACTTTAACATTAATTATATTAGAAGCTAGTTCGTTGTACTACCAGAGAAGCAGATTCATCAAAAGTCATCGGAAGATGGCGGATTTATAATAATATTTGGTTGGGTTATATTATATCAAGACAACGTTAGTCGTGATAGTCGGCTAGGTTGACATAAACCAACAAAAAATCATCAATTTCTTTGATAGTGATTTGGTAATAGTAAAACTCTATAAAATCGTGATTTACACCGCCAAAAACATAAAATTCAATCGCCAATATAATTATTCAATTCAATTATGTTCATAAAGTACATACATTCTCTCATACAGCAGAATGTAATCATTCATTTCATTTACAACTGCGATCAAATAATAAAGTGAAATATGAGATGAATAACGATACAATTGAGCTTTTCCCTTCCCCTGAGCTGAAAAGTTCAGTAATTTCGAGTAAATTCATTTACAGATGTCAGATACATTACGTAAATTTCCAAAATTAACGCTGTAGTAAATATTTTAATTTAACCTATAGTGAAATATACAATCTAAAGGGTTAATAAAATAAAGGAGCTTTCAATTGAATGATTCGGTAATAAAGATGTTTGCAGTAATATTGTTTCAAACTGTTATTAGTTCTTTTCATTGTTATTAACATAGATTTTAGAATAAAATTAACTAGGAACATCTAGTTAATCCTTCCTTACTAATATTATAAATGCGAAAGTTTGTCTGTCTGTCTGTTACCTCTTCACGCTGAAGCCACTGGTCGGATTTTGATGAAATTTCGTATTCAAATACATTGGGTCTCTAGATAGTTTTTACTTTGTATCCCGAAAAATGTTCGGTTCCCGCGCGTTAATCGTACATCGGCGCAAAGAAGTTGGGGGCGACATCTAGCTAGTATAGGTAATATTATAAACAGTTGCAACTTCTTTTGCACAAAATTCATGCATGTCAGAGAAAATCCCACGAGAACATTTAGCGGTTATTTCCATCGTCAATCATCAAAAACAGACCGATGAACCATATCTAGCCTCTCACATAAGTATCGATATCTAAAAAAAATATAGAATTTTATTAAAACAATAATTTACAAGCGTTGTGACTTACAAACAATGTACTTTTAATTTTCTCACCCGGGAAGTGCTTTCGATGGGTTTTTATTTAAGTCTGCTCGCTTCATCTTAATATTTGCAATAGTTCCTCATTGTTTTGGTTTTTCTTTAATTAATTTAATTACTCCTTATTTCTTTCAGTTAATGACAATTAAGTAATTCTACAGGACAATAGACTTTGTCGTTTATAAAAGATTGTTAAAACTTAAAACTAAAGATTAAATAGTAGATACCTATGGAATTAGATTTTGCTTCGAATGATTTTTTATATAATTTACCATTTTTCCAACTTTTATACCCTAAAAGGCAAAACAGAAAATTTATACCATTTATGTAGAATATACAATAATAGCATGATCATTGGCCACATAGTCCAGATTTTTTTTTTTCAAATATTCTCCTTCAATCATTTCTCGTAGAAGCAACAATGTATACTCGTCTTAGCAAACGCGGTTTACGACTGAGTTTACAGCTCGAGTTGAAGTTTAACCCTGTAATCTCGCGGTCAAAGTGTTTACAAATAAATTCCCCACAAAATGCAGAGAGAATAAGTTTTTAAAGTGTTCGCTTAGCAAGATTTTATCGCGGAGATAAAAGAGATTGTTTCGCCGCGAATAGAGATGTAAAGTAATAAAGTATGCAAACGAGAATTTCAAATTCATTTTGGTTTTTAATTTAGTACTAGATTTTTTTCTACACAATAAAAATTCTTTATACATAATATTATATAATAGAACAAAGCAGGTCCCATGGTAAGTTATTTAAATTATTCTTCTCTGAATCAGACATCACATACATAATATAATACACCTAATGTATTCTGTAATAACAGTCATAAAAATCAATTTCATGTTATAGTATTTAACGGATATCTTTTCCATACTATATTTTTAATCAATAATTATTATAAATGCGAAAGTGACTATATTCTATCCGTCTGTCTGTTACCTTCCTGCTTTGGATAAAGTTTTGTATGTCCATAGTTCGACGACCTCTGTGGCTCAGTGGATGAGCGCGTTGGTAGCTCAAGCCGGGGGTCGCGGGCTCGAATCCCGCCGACGGAACAAAAAGTTTCAAAGTTCCTGGGTCATGGGTGTGTATTAAATATGTGTATCATATTATAATAAAAATCTTAAATATAATATGTAATATAGTATAAAAGTATTAAGTATATTATTTGATATTTCCGTTGTCTGGTGCCCGTAACACAAGTCCTTCAGGTGCTTAGCACGGAGCCAGACTGACGTGGTGTGAAGCGTCCATAGATATTATTATAGTTTGTGCTCTAATTTTAAAATAATTTTTCCATAAATTTAACTGCCCACTCTTGTTGCAATGAAAAAAAGTATTTGTGCTCCACTTTAAACCAGTTATCATCTCTAAAGTATTTAGGTGTCATCATCGACAGTGCACTGTCTTTTAGTGCCCATATTGATATGCTCACGTCAAGACTTAGAAAATTGACATATGTTTTTAAAAATCTTCGACACATTGCTAATAAAGGTCTTATGAAGCATGTGTATCAAGCACGAGGGCAGTCTATAATCCAATATTGCATTACAATTTGGGGTGGCAATTAAAAAAAAAAGATGAAGCCACTTGAAGTTGCTCAGAGATCACTATTAAAGGTAAGCAGCCTTCGTCCTTTCTTGTATGATGTATCCCACTTCCTTACTATACCAGTCCTCTGAAGTACTATCAGTCCGCCAGTTGTTCATCATGCAGACAATTTTGAGACAACACACTAAACAACATTTTCTTAAAGATCTATACGCTAAAAGACGAAACAAGGCTATTGCAGAACTCCCAAAATATAGACATGCCTTTGTCAATAGACACTATTGTTTCCTAGGTCCATTCCTATATAATAAAATAAATAAAGAAATAATTATACACCCTTTATGCAAATCAAGATGTAAAAAAAACTATTTAAATACCTACACCAACTCACGTAATATGATGAGACTGCTATTAAGTAGGAAATAACTTTTTTTTTTTTTTTGTAAACTAAAGCTAAGTACACGTTTTTGTCAATTTATATTATTCTCCAATGTTTGTATAATTAATTTTGTATTCTGATAATTTATAATGTTTTATTTTAAGTCCTTTATTTTGTAAAATTAAATATAGGTCTACCAGAATCTGATGGCAAAAAGTGAGAAAATAAATTGACTCTAGCAATACCGGGGTAGTTGGAATAAAACATTTTGATCCTTTTTTCTTATTATAGCGGCTGATTCTGGGATAAACATGCAAATATAAAAATTAATCCAATGATCAAGGATATTTTTTGAAAATCTGCTGTCAAAAATTGCCATCAGATTCTGGTAGATCTATACCTACTATGATTTTGAAATATAAGTAATTTTAAGTTAAATGCATAATAATGTATTTAATTATATTGTTGTAATATTTTAGTAAATTCATTTAATTACTGTGAAATGAGTCGAAATAACGTAGCGTAATACAACTTGCTTCTACTAAATTATAGAGTCATTGCAAACTGAAGAGCACTGTGGTCCGAAATACAGACTTGATCTAGTTCGGACACAGGTGACTTACCTTAAGCGTACATTTTTTTAAATATCAAAATTATTATAATGTCTTTTACTTATAAGTATTTTCTATGTGCAATATATTATGTAATTAATTTTGATGATTCAATAAATTATTATTATTATTAAGTAAATCAAAGTAGAGTTTTCCGTTGGTCCGTCAAAATCTACGACTACCGCACTAATTTTACGCGCGAACGAAATTGCAGTCAACTTCTGCAAAAGTGTAAAAATATATCATCGTCCCCGACTACAAAGAAGAAGTAAAAGAGAATAAATCGTCAACATTTTTTTGACGAGCTCAAAAATATTTAATTATCAGAGTGCAAACGTAGGAAAATATTAAAAGTGCATCAGGCTATGTTTTCCTTTGAGTGTACTCCTCCCGTTGTCGCTGTTCGTTTGCTGTCGTTGTTTTTGATAGACTCGCAGCTACTTAGCTAAACAACTGTCACAGATATGCAGCTTGGAGAAGTTACAGATCGACGTTTCAAATGTACAAGTTTAAATTTACTCGAAAACTTGCATTTACAGCATGGAAGTCTTAGCTCAAGTATTGTGATTTGTGCTGCTTACAACATGAGCTTTAGACAAAAATTAAATAAAATTAAAACCTTTTTTATTTCCAAAAAGGTTAGTTACTTACACTTTTGAAATGTCCTACTTGATGCCTACAAGGATATTACGCAAAGGTCGGAGCAGAGGGCGCTACTAGCACATACAATAAATAATCCTAACAAAATCCTACATATTGCACACTTCATATCAGAATATTGACAGTTAAACGTTTTCAAACGTCGAACAAAACTTTTTGTTTACTGTCTACGCTGGTGCTGCCTCTAGTGTGAAAACATGGCAGTAATATTATATCCTATTAAAAGCACATTACATGGAAATTAATATTGAATTACTTCAAATAACCTAACCCTCCATAATCTTCGGCTAATCTAAGTTTAGGGTTATGACGGTATACTCAAATGTAATCTGCCGTGATAGCTAAACGCTCAGATGTAATTACACAAATAACAAGATGGCCGCTCTGGAATTGTGCTCAAACGAAATGGGCCGTGTCGAGATTGAATTTACTTCTCCTGCTGAAGTATCTAATCGGAAAACGGTTTTAAAACCACAGTTTTCTCGATATGTAAAGATTTAAAACTAAATCTGGGTTTCGCTGCTGGTTTTCATGGTATCCACCTCTGATTATATTAAGCAGCGACGATAATTAGAGCTTGAAGCTTTCGGGACGCATTCTGGGCTGACGCAAGATTACCACTTTTTACCCATCTCAAAAAGTGCACAACGCTGCTGAAGAAGTTTTCACTAAAACAAAGCCATCAAGGAACTGTTCCCCACTGGTTGGGAAGTCCTGATGTTGTTAAAGCTAGAAATATAGTGTCTTATGCTAAGTACTCACATACGGTTTTACTCGATCGAGCAATCACGTAGAGTAAAAACCGCGGCTCGGGTTTTCGTCCACACATTCAGCATTACTCGATAGTTTTAATCCAAATCGAGTAAAAATTATCGTGTGGACCGCAAAACTCGCACGCTTGAGTATGGCTTGAGTAAAGCTCGACGGCTCGCGTCGAGTAAGTTCGAAGGAAATTATATTTATTTAATTCCATCAAGCCGGCTCGATTCGAGCCTTCGAGCTGTGAGTTTGGCGGTCCACACGGTAATTTTTACTCGATTTGGAGTAAAACTATCGAATAAAACCGTATGTGAGTACTTAGCTTTAGATACACTTTTTATTACACTAATCTGCATAAATTAGGTACTTATGAAATAAAACACCAACATTAAGAAGTCAACTTGAACAAATACCCTAAAAAAATAGTTGATATTGCGACCTCTTTCAACAATTACATGTTTTTGTAAATTGACTTTAGACGTCTCTTTTCTGTGCTAAGTAAAATATTTTTCTACTTATTAAATACTAAAATTTATAAAAAAAACATCGAGGGAAGTGAAAACGGAGTTCTCAAAATAAATAGAACGACCAATTCGACAATTTTCGAGAACATTGGTCAGCGAGTTACTTTGTATTATGTTAGCTCTCCAGCGTGTTTCAGTACTACCTTTCTGTTCCTGTTTTGTTCAAGTTCAAGGAACAGCCTGTTTCTATTTTCGGAGTCACTCAGAATTTAGGAAGTTCCGTTATTTAAAATTATGGTTTTTATTGCAATTAAATATATATCATAGTAATTTTAACTGACTATTAACTAATACGAAAATCTAAAATGTCATCAAGTGCATTCTTCTGATACAATTTCTCATTTTGGTTCATCCCAGACCTTTTTTTTTTTTTGATGCGCAGGGGAAACCCATCATGGGTGCCCCGGGTTGGGGATGTGCCTCAGTTAGCTGAAGCACCCCGGGGGTATGTGGGACTCCTACCCACTAAAACCACCTGCGGTTCGTCTTCAGCCGTATAAAGGAGGGATGTCCCGGATCTAACAATCACAGGACTCCCCCTCCACGACCGGCCGGTCTACCTCAGAAGAGACCGGACTTCACCAAAGTTAGGGAACGCTTCGGCAAACTGAAGCGTTCCCCTCGGCGCCGGGACTGGCTAAGCCGGGGAGGTTCCCATCCTCTCCCGGAGCCCCGTTAGACGAGACTTAGGAGGTTCGCATAGCGTCGCCTCCGCACTCCCGTCCTACGCCCGCGCCGGCGGAGCGGCAGAGGGTTCATCCAAGACCTTCGTTAATCCTCTACAATCAAGTTTAAGGTAACATACGTAATGAAGAGGTTTCGACTTACTCTTGTATGTAGTCATATAAAAACCTATAGCTTAAAATAAGATCTAACCCTATATTATCATATATTACCTATCTGCACTATCAAACCACTGTATGAAAACGGTAGTTAAATAGTACTTACATTTTTCTATATAAAATTCCTAGAATTTATTTACTCGTAATATTAAGACATAAATCAATATCAAAGTTTACATCCTATGCTTCAAAGCAGAATTATTCCAAATATTCCATAATTCATTGATCATTGTAAACTAATGTAATGTAATTGCTGCAATTATTGCTTATTGCTTTGAAGATGTACCGATATGTGTGTGGAATGTGGCTTGACATTGACAATGCTCATGCCGAATAGCGAATTCCAATATGTTATAAATTATCCGTGAGATTACATACACGAGCGGTTACAATGTCAGTAATCCGTTAAAATTATAAATGCGAAGATGTCTGTTACCTCTTAACGGATAAGTCTGAGAAAGAAAACCTTCTTTTTCGTACCCTTTAATGGTGGTTTTCCACCCTTTTTTATTGGAGATTTTTCGTTCATTTTATTTTTACGCTATTGCAAAGCTTTTATCGCGGGCTTCGAGCGCGCCGACCGAATCAAGAAATTCCGTAACGAAAAAACCTAACACCCCCACTCCGACCGGCACAGCGGTGCGGCGTTGCCAGACTTCGGCACGGTGTTTGTGTGCGTGCGACTAGACGTATGCCAATTTAAATTATTTAAAATTGCATAAGTTGATAAAAAATGCTATATAATAATAACAAGAATAATTTATTCATGCGTTAAGACAATATACATTAAAAACTAACAATTTTACAAAATTTTGACACCACTACATGTTTAAAAAAAAATAATATTATATATAAAGACTATACGTAATAATATATGCACACGTATTTTTTTTCAAGCTTTAGCATTGGAAAACACTAATTAATTCTACTTTTTACCTCCGATTTAATAACAAAATAACGCAAATGTAATTGCTGTAAAGTTTATCGGGTCATCTAGAGTTTTTTCGCTTTCCATCGTATCTTGTCTCCTGTTTTCACGCTGTGTGTACCTAAAAGCCTACAGACTAGCATCCCCCAACTAGCTCCAAAGAATGTTTAGTCCGTTTCTCGGTTTCTTGGCCAAATTAAGTGAGCTCCTAATAAAATTTTCTGTCCGTTGTTAGTCTTAAAAGTTTGTTGAAACGTGACTGAGGGCTCTATTCGTTTTGTAGTCGTGATTAACAAGTTCGCAGATCTTCCTGACTGGATTAAACTTATTTTGTATTTGCTGAAGAGAATTCTCTTTGTTTATTAACAACTAGACGTTGCCAGCGGCTTCGCGAGGACATCATTTATCGCGCTGTATCTCATTAAAATTAAATAATGTTTATTGTTTAAAGTGCATATTATAAAAAATATGTTGTATTAATTGTATATGTTACGCCCAAAGACCGAAAACGCTCAGTGAGCGAAAAAATAGCTCACAACGCGTTGTGGTCACAGTGAAATAGCCACGACGCGAAATTCGTTCTGGCTATTCGTTTTTCTTGATTGATTAATCGTCCATAAGTATGGAAGATTATATTTGAATTACCACGCGTACTACAATTTTTTTTTTCTTTTACCAAATCACTGCATAACGTGTTTATCATTATTATTTATATTATAATATCCATAGTTCCATACTATCCGTACTAATATTATTACTGTCTGTCTGTCTGGCTGGCACGACGTAGTTGCGGGCATCAATTACCTAGTAGTATTATATTTAAACTATATTTAAAATAAAACTATATTTTTATTATTTATTGAGATTATTACTTTATATTAAAAAAAAACATAATATTATGAAGTAACAGATTACTGAACACAAAATAATAATATTAATAATTTGAAAATCACTTAAAACGATTATTTAAAAATTATTTCGAATAGGTACGAAGTTTTTTGTCTGTCTTGAAAACTTTTCAAATTTGACTTACCAACTGGTATTATTACAAAGCGATGATATGGTAAGAATAAATGTTCAAAACGCGTTATGGTCTTTTTGTGATTGCCAGAACGCGTCGTGGCCGTTTTTATTAGAGCCACAATGCGAATTTCGCGTCGTGGCTGTTTCACTGTGACCACAACGCGTTGTAAGCTATTTTTTCGCTCACTGAGCGTTTTCGGTCTTTGAGCGTAACATATATAAAACATTTATATGTATTTATTTTTTAATCCTGTTTTCAATTCGAAGCTCACACATCATTAGCCAGATTCTTTCAAAGTCTGACTAATACAACGGGTAAATGATAATGAAACTCAAAATTCTCCGTTGTTAAAAAAAGGTTCATTGAAAACGTTAAAAATATAAGTCATAAATCACGTAGAAAACGTAAGTGACCGTAAAGAAATAGGTCTCTATTAGCCGTACCGTAATTGCTTTGTACGATCCCCCATGACGGCCCGCCAGAGATTTATCGATGTTGCCAGAACAAAAATAATAATTGGCTTTGTGTTTGGATATTGTTGCCGAAAATACTAATAGATTTTTGTTTTAGAAAGTTTTCATCATTTTAAGTCATATTTCGATTCTTTTCCGGCTTAAAAGCGCTAATCTTTAGCATTCGTAGCAAGCTCGTAGCAAGTATTACATGCATATTTTGAAAAATATAAAATTCGATATTACAAAAAAAAAACCGGCTAGTTTAGTCGTTTAGCCAACGTAAAACTTGCTTCGAATTAATCTATGCCGGCCACTAGACGATCAAATGCGCTTCAATTTTATTGAAGTTTATTTGACAATTAGATTGAAGGCGCGCGATTTTTTTTTTAATGAAATAAGGGGGCAAACGAGCAAACGGGTCACCTGATGGAAAGCAACTTCCGTCGCCCATGGACACTCGCAGCATCAGAAGAGCTGCAGGTGCGTTGCCGGCCTTTTAAGAGGGAATAGGGTAATAGGGGAGGGTAGGGATGGAAAGAGAAGGGTATAGGGGAGGGAAAGGAAGGGAATAGGGTAGGGGATTGGGCCTCCGGTAAACTCACTCACTCGGCGAAACACAGCGCAAGCGCTGTTTCACGCCGGTTTTCTGTGAGAACGTGGTATTTCTCCGGTCGAGCCGGCCCATTCGTGCCGAAGCATGACTCTCCCACGTATAAATGTTCAATAACCGAAGTGTCTATTCGTCCGCTAAACGGATGAATAAAATAAATTTTAGTCGTCCGATTACCGGACGACTGGCAACAGCCTTTAATAACAACCCTAGACGGTCAAATAATATTACGCAATACGTGATATTGCGCAATAAAATTGCTCGTCTAGAGGCCCGCTTATAAAACTTATAATGCAAAATAAGGTACGAAAATTCTTCCTCTCAAAGTTGAATTTTGATAAATTTTCAACCCAAAATCAGGCCAAAAATGTTTTTCTTCACTTTTACGAGTTATGAATCAAAAAGTTGTTTCTTTTGACTGTTACTGCTGTACAAACTTAACGGTTAATGAAATTTAGGAGGACATTTGCATTTGAATTAAGACCCACTTAGTGCGTTGAACTCATTGAATTTCGCATTAAACAAACCTTCGCCACGACCGCTTAAAACATTCTGATGTTTCCGGTTGATAGTCAATTAGTTTTGAAGAGCAAAAGTAACCATAGTAACAAGCAAAATACTTAAAAGAACTGCGCTTATTAATTTTTCGAGCAAAATATTTTATCACATGTTCATTTTTAAATCAAGATCTAGGGGCTGATTCTCATACCTCAAAACAATAGTTTTCGGCAATTTCGTTAAACATACATAGATTGTCACTTCCGTATTATCTAGAGCATAAGTATACATAATTTAAATTTTAAAACAAATCGAAAAGGAAAACACCAAACGACTAGAAATTTTTTTTGGCAATAAATTTTTCAATCTCAACTCTAAGCAGGCTGTAAAGCTCGATAGAAGTCTTATATTGCTTGTAAAGAAACATTGGCCTAGAATATCTGACAACACTCACCATATGAGAGTAAATAAAAGACTGTGCTAAAAACGCCCTCGGAAAGAATCCCGAATATTATTCTTGCTGTCTGATACAAAATATTAATCAGCACTACGTGTTTCGTTTCATTAGCTTTCATGTTTCGATCGACTTTTACGTAAACGATGCTATGTAATGATTTTATTCGAATGTACTTGTAAATTTTTCCAGAAAATATAGATCTATTTTTGTCTCATCATGCTATTCGTGTACTATTAGATATAGGTCTACCAGAATCTGATGGCAAAAAGTGAGAAAATAAATTGACTAGCAATACCGGGGTAATTGGAATAAAACATTTTGATCCTTTTTTTTTCTTATAGCGGCTGATTCTGTGTGTTAAACATGCAAATATAAAAATTTATTCAATGATCAAAGATATTTTATGAAAATCTGCTGTCAAAAATTTCCATCAGATTCTGGTAGACCTATAGTAGCAACTAGCAGGATAGATAGGATAATTTAGCTAAAAAAATGTTAAATCGTATGGAATTTTCGCTACAGGAAATGGATATTATGTACTTACCTAGGTAATTTGTAGCAATTACTAATTTAACATTATGTGTTTCCTATTTCATCATTTTCATAAAACAATCTTAGTCATAAGATAGGTTTTAAGTGTTATCAAGTTTCCAGAACAATTTTCCATGCTTAGTCCAGTTTATGAGTCCATGGTGACCTCATTCTGACGCCACTTTTGATCATATTGGTGATAACAATTATGATTATTGATCAATAACCTTAGTCATAAACGGTTTATGACGTCACACAGTCATAATGTCATAGCTCTACTTATGACTGAGGTATATAATAATACTAGCTTTTGCCCGCGGCTTCGCTCGCGTTAAGAAGTATTATTATTATTTAGGTATCAAAGTCTCATCCCGATCGGTATATCCTCTATTTTATCCCTTGAGGGTAGAATTGATCAAAATCCTTTCTTAGCGGATGCCTACATCATAACATCTACCTGCATGCCAAATTTCAGCCCGATCCGTCCAGTGGTTTGGGCTGTGCGTTGATAGATCAATATGTCAATCAGTCACCTTTAGATTTAGTGAATAATTAAGTATTATTTAAATCATCATTTACTAATAGATCTAAACTCCCTCCCGCACGCGCACCCCCGCCTTGGTGACGCCCACTTCGCAACGGGCCGTGCAGCAGAAATCGTAATATTTTAATTTCGCCAAAACTTCAAAATCAAACGTCCAATTTTAATCATTCAAAGACCAAATATTATCTACATAAACTGTGCTTAGTGATGTAATAATTTATTTTGATATGGATTAATAGCATGAGTAAAATAAACGCGTTTAAATGAAGACCAAAAAAAAAATTCAAGATTTTTAAATAAAAAAATGGTTGTTGTGCCTCACTCGACATAGATAGGTATAGTGTGTCGCGGACTTTTTTGTAGATATTTATAAGATCTACAATTAATTAGAATATTTTATGGTTCTATCTTTTATAGTTTAGGCAGCGTACGCAAAATAAGTAACTTTTCCGGTTGATTTTTACACCTTGTGTCCGAAAAACCCAAATATCTTATGGAACCCTATTTTTTTCCAAAATAAAATGTATCCTATGTTACTCGTGGATAATGTAGCTTTCGAATGGTGAAAGAATTTTTAAAATCGGTCCAGTAGTTTTTGAGCCTATTCATTACAATTAAACAAACAAACAAACAAAGTTTTCCTCTTTATAATATTAGTGTAGATTATGATGTCAGATAAAGAAGAGCATTAAGAAGAGAACTAGTGGCTGCAATCATATCCGGTAATCCAGATCTTGCACCGAATCCGGTATACGCATTTGGATTCCTGTTTGTTCATGATTTATTATTATTAATTATTATAAATTGACAATAAAGCCGGCTATAATTGTAGACGTTGAAAAGTCATTTTGCCACAGGCTACCTACATATCGTCGTCGTATATATATATATATATATATATATATATATATATATATATATATATATATATATATATATATATATATATATATATATATATATATATATATATATATATATATATATATATATATATATATATATATATATATATATACGACGACGATATGTAGGTAGCCTGTGGCAAAATGACTTTTCAGAATGAGCTTTGAGCCTCCTGAGGCTTTTGTTAGTAGGCAAAGGTACTATTAGGGGACTAAGCCTGTATTATATGCCTAAGTCTCCATTAGCAGGCCGAGGCTTTATAATGTAGCTAAGGCACCAGTACAATAATTAAAAATGAAACGGGGAATTTGGTTCCTCTCCTACGCCGCGCTGGCAGTCTACTCTATCTCTACTACGAATTTTCGATTAGTTCACGAGACCTGAAACTTGTTTAGCATTTTTACCAAAAATTTTCACAACACAACCAAAGTAGTAGTTGTCTCTCCAAAAAATCATTTGGAGCGATATTCGAAACTTCTAGTCTATACAAATATTACTCCAATTCAACAACAAGCATACAAATAAACAAGCAATAGGTTATATTTGTATTATATAACCGTAAATAGTAACTTTGGTTCAATATAAACATTAACATCGAAAAGGTTAAAGTTCGAAGTTTGAATTCACTTACAAATTATACGAGCTATAGATTGGAAGTTGTAACGAACCAACTTGTGCCATTGAAGAATTTGAAGTTCAAAAGTTGAAGACTTGAAGGTTTTCACACGTAGGTATCTTAAACGTCTTTCTATAGCTAGAAGCAATAGGAGATTACTGCAATGTTTTCACGCAGGCAGCACCAGCACAGACAGTAAACAAAAAGTTTTGTTAGTGCATGTCCAGATGAGGCGTTTTACGCGCGAAGTCCATACGCGCGTTTCAATTTCTATTGCATCCAGATACCGCGTTTTACGCACGTTTTTACGCTACAAACATGGACTCGAAGTTATCACGCTCCAATCAAATACGTCCATTCCCAACGGACTCGTGCGTAGCTCTGGACGCTGCAATGGCACCCAAGTATCTCGACTCGCGCGTCGCTCGCGCGTTTTACGGGCGAGTCGAGAGTCCTGCTCATTGCAAGCGTTTTACACGCGAGTTAGAAAACGTGCGTAGGCATCTGGATACGATATATGTAGATCTAGTACCTCGGGTACGCGCGTAAAACGCGCGAGACGCTCACTCGCGCGTAAAACGCCACATCTGGACAGGCTCTTAGGGTCAATTCAGACCGCAATGCGACGCGTAGATGCATTTCTAAATTTATACAAATTTCGTGAGCGTGAGACAGCTTACAAATCTGTCAAATCCATACAAATTTAGAAATGCATCTATGCGTCGCGTTGCGGTCTGAATTGACCCTTAGACGTTTGAAAAAGTTTCTGTCAATATTCTGATATGACGTGTGCAATATGTCAGATTTTGGTCGGATTATTTACTGTATGTGCTAGTAATGCCCTCTGCTCCGACCTATGCGTAAGATTCCCTATAAAAATATTGCGTCCATAAGTATTAATTATGAAATCAAAATGATTAAATAAATGTAATTTTGCTTGTTCAAGGGCTAAACTGTTACAAGTTGTTGGGTGTCCGTGTTGGTGTCGTTATTAAAAATAATAGTTAATTTTTGTTTAACATGTTTGTGGGTGTAGATCTACGAATAATAAAAACTCAGGAAACGTAACTCCCTATTACCGTTTTAAATTTGGTTCCTTTCGAACTGTCATGTAACGTCAGCCTGATACCGCTGAAGGCGATTGTAGAACATGTTTGTTGACGGACTTACTTTTTCTTAGTTTTATTATTCGTAGTCCGTAGATCTGTGTTGATGCAAATAAGTGTATGTATACAGTATTGAAAGTACAAGTGTTCTTGTGGTTATTCATATATTTCACATCCATTTATATCCATGCTAACATTATAAGTGCGAAAATATCTCTGTCTGTCTGTTACCTCGTCACGCACAAACAGCTGAACTGATTTTGCTGATATTTGGTTTGGTTTGGAGATGCTTTGAGTCCCGGGAAAAGACATAGGATACTTTTTATCCCGGAAAATTTTACAGTTTACGCGCGATAAACAAATTTTGGCGAAAGATAGTTGTGAGTGGTTAAGCCATTTCTAGTGCCAGCTACTTGTATAAAATGAATAAATATTTTCAGAATGATTCAATAACATTCCATGTGGAATCATGTACTGAATTAAAATGCAAAGTGAGTAATTCCCGAAAATAAGTTCATCACCAAATATACGTGATTTATTTATACTGGTCAACGCGAGAATATTTTAAGAATAATAAGTAACCTTTTTACAATGTGATAAACGAATTTTCAGCACGCAACGCATGAAAAATATTTCATTACAGTCAGATTCATATTATAATTAAGTGAGAATATACCATATACAGGGTGTAACAAAACTAAGTGATAATACTTTAGGATGTGTATGTGTTCCTTATAGAGAGTTCACTGTGAAAGTAGCAGCGCTGAAAGACCAAATACTTTTTTCACTTTTGTATGGACAAGAGTACCGTCACGAGTTTCCCCATACAAAAGTGAAAAAAAAAGAATTGGTCTTTCAGCACTGCTACTTTCACAGTGAACTCTCTACGCGGAACACGTACACACCCTAAAGTATTATCCCTTCGTTTTGTTACACCTTGTATATGTGATTTATCCAAATGTAGAAGGTAGGACATATTTTATCCTACTGTAATATAATATTATAGAGTTCACTCTATCTTCAGATTCCGCTTCTGGAAAGTTGAGGTGGAAATGGGCCTGATGGCGTTACGATGTGCAGCTTCATGGTAATATGTCGCACAGGATCGGAAGAAATGGCGTGTGTCGGAGGCCAAGGCTCAATTTGGGTCGCTGCACCGAGTAAGTACAATATAATATAGTAGTGCTAGCTAGATACTATAAATTATACTTCTAAAGGTGACTCGTAGATCGAAACGTGGGATCCATTATATATTATTACCCTATCTTGTTTTAAGCTAGCCATAGTCAGCTCTATCTCCAGGATCTCAAGATTGTATATTGTGTGTGCAGAGGGCGCCGCTATCACATACAGTAAATAATCGGACCAAAATCTGACATGTTCTACACGTCATATCAGAATATTGACAGAAACGTTGTCAAAAGTCGAACAAAATAAGCCTTTGCATCCGTTGTGGATGATTTATACAGTATTTTCAGAGCGAAGTAACCACTTCTTAAATACTGTAGTGCCTGGGACAAGATTTAAATGTCCGTATGGCCCAAGCATATACGGAATTCTCGCAACCATAGTCGGCCTAGTCCAGAGGAAAGAATTAGTCAATACGTCTGGGACCAATTACTATGTGCGGGTTTCCTAACGATGTTTTCCTTCACCGTACGAGCGTCCGTATTATGTACTTGAGATCAGAAAATGTCGCATTGGTACACGCCTCCACCCGGAATCGAACCTGCACCCTCTACGAGTGCGAACCAAAGGTCTACCTATTAGGCCACGGACGCTCTTAGTAAAGTTATAACTAGTACAACTAACAGCGAAACAGAATATAATATAAGCTCATCAGCGACACTAGCATAATCAGCAAAGGCGAGATTAGCAAACCAATTATGTCCGAGGGAACATTTCGCACTAACAGCGTTCCAACTTCCAAGTTTAGGTTCTAAGTCGGGCACAAAATCCATACTAATATTATAAATGCGAAAGTGTGTTTGTCTGTCCGTCTGTTACCTCTTCACGCCCAAAACGCTGAACCGATTTTGCTAAAATTTGGTATGGAGATACTTTTTATCCCAGGAAAGGACATAGGATACTTTTTATCCCGAAAAAAATGTACGGTTCCCGCGTGATAACCTAATTTCGGCGCAACGGAGTTGCGGGCGTCACCTAGTTTCTTTATAATTTAAATTTAAATGCAACGTTGATAAAACTTCGTTCCTTGTTTGACCCAGTCCGAATTGTATTCTTATACAGGGTGCAATTAAACCTTCCTGCCAAATTTTGATATATTAATCCTTGCTAAAAATAAAAATACACGTATTTTTCTTTTATAGTCACTCAGTACTAAATTATTGAGAAATAGCTTCCGAAAGTTATCCTAAAAAACACTATAATTAATGGACACGATGCGTCGGCCGCGCGTGACGTGCCCCCGCGCGCACGCCTCATCCCGGCGTCACCCCCTCTTTTTCCCCCGCGCCGCGAGTGACCGTTCTGCAACGATTTTAAATGGGATAAAATATGCACCCATTTTTTTTGGTTAAATGGACTCTCCTTATGATACCTAAGCCCTGGAAAAAATTTGGCAGGAAGGTTTAATTGCACCCTGTATACGTCAAACCAGCATCAAAATACTTTTACTGCCGCCTACGCGAGTATTAATTAATTAACTGAATCCAACAAAGATTTTGATATAAGCCCCATACATTATATTATGTCAAACTCTTCATTAAATTGATGTTTAATCATCAACGTCTCCGAGTGCGGTCATCAGAGCGCGTTTGACGTTGATTTTACATTTCACGAGAACACCGTAGTTTTTAGTTTGATAGAAAACAGACTGGATCGAACAAAGATCGAATGTTACAAAAGTAGAATTTGAGTACAGTTTAGGTAAACGATTAATGTAAAGAGGATAATGATAGAGGAACTTCCTCTATTTTCAATTTAGTTTATAAGCGGTATCTTCAGACCTATTGACTTCTATTTCATAGGTTTGATCGGTCAGTCATTAGTGAATGACGAAGTATAAATGAATATGTGGCAGAGTAACGGTTTCACAGAAAATCAGGATGCAAAAGCGAGTATATGTGTTAATTGTTTTAAGAGAGAGTTAACCGGATGCTTAAGGGGTTTTAAGAACATCTAACCAGAAACGCAACTTGCACATCCAGAGTACCACTTAGATGTAATTCTTTAGGGCTATACAGTATACACACACAGAGTAATATAAAGACTACGAATAATAAAAACTGAGGAAACGTAACTCCCATACTTCAACCGTTTTGAATTTGGTTCCTTTTCGCACACTAAAATATGGCAATAGCAAAGAAACACCACTCAAATTTTTGATATTAATTGTCACTTCTATATTTACACAAGATTGTGTACCGAATACATGCATAAAGTATGCATGTATTCGGGTCACATTTTGTAGACTCGTGGACAAATTTTTTGACACAGTAATTACTCTTCCTTAGTTTTTATTATTCGTAGTATAAAGATGTACATTAATATATTGTATATGTTACCGTAAATGTGCGTAAACCAGTTAGACTGCAGATTAACAAGGTATTCTGCAGATTATCGGGGTGAGACAATTAATGACTGCCATGTGTGAAGCCTTTTATCATGCCTTTCGCTTACCATCACATCGGTCTGTTTCTTGGTTAATTTTATAAACAAATCAAATAATATTGTGAATCATAATATCCAAATGGATAATGTATACTAATACACATGGGCGTACCCAGGTAGGGGCAGGGGGGGGGGGGGGGGGCCGCCCCCCCCCCCCCCCCCTTGAAGATAAAATAAACGTCAATTTTCCTGGCAAGTGGGAATTAAAAACGTGTTTTAGTCAGATGAATAAAAGTCAATTTTCATGATTTTTTGTTTACGCGGGCGAAGCCGCGCGGCACGTCTAGTCATCGATATGATCTAATATGCTAATGAACACCGATGATCTTGAACTCCGCTAACACCACTTAGCCTCGCCTGTCACTCACTCAGCGCCCTTTCAAAACATTTATATTGTTGTCTAGTTTGGTTTTGTGGTTTCCTACATTAGTGTCATTATAATTTTTGTGCCCTGAGGATTTAAAGAACTCAATGGAGTATTTTTCCAAAATTTTCGATCACTCTTTAATGTTCTAAACAAAGAAGTTCTACGACAATTTACTGCTACGAATCATCTGCATCTAACTCCACATTTTTGGATTAAATTGTGTCTAAATTAAGACCCGAGACCGACTAAGAGTTGAGATACATTGTCACATCAAAAATATTTTTGGGTGGGGTTAAAATCAAAATCAAATAATTTTAATTCAGAGTTAATCCTCTACAAATTTTTTTTCTGGACAGGGGTTTTCCTGAACAGTTAAAAAATGACTCCAATGTTCGGATTAAAAAGAAAGTATTGCAATATTGTATTAATTTCACAATCGAAGGCCAAAGGTACAAGGGCAACAGCTAGTACTCTATATTACTAGCTGTTGCCCGCGACTTCGTCTGTAGTATATAATAGCAAACATAAATAGATAATTTTCCCCATATTAGACTATTTTCTATTAATTCTTCCACCGATTCGTCGCAGTGTGGTATTGCATTATGGCCTAGGGGCCATTATTGACATAAATTGACTATGCAGAGTTCCTGAGATTAGCGCGTTAAAACAAAGAGTACAATAATTAAAAAAAAATCTCATTTCCAAGCATTAACTCCTTGACTGTATAATGAGAATAAATACTACTGCAAAATGTGCAGTACCCCGACTACACAATATTTAATTTCAACCAAAATTTACTGCCAAATATGGATTTCCCTTACTTTACAATGTGCGTTACTACCTACTGCCAAACATAAACATTGAAGCATTATTTGAATCCAACCCGTTGGGAAACTTTGCATGAACAAAATTTGAAGAAATAACCCCACAACCATTTCCCTGACCCACTAAAAAGATTTATTTCCCCGACTGTATAATGTACATTTAGAAAAAACGAATTGCAAAACATTTATTTATCCGACTGTAAGTACAATGTGCCTCATATTGATAATAATATGTAACCCACTGACAAACATTAATTTTCCCAACTTCACAATGTGCGGTGCGTAATTTGAATAAAACTCACTGCTAAACATTACATTCCCTACTCTATCGCTATAGAGCCGCGTTTAGGCGGCGCACACCAAAATAGCTCGCAGACAATGATTTTTTTCTGCTTGAAATGTTTGATATAATAATATGATACGATCAAAATTCTTTCAGTAGTTTTAACGTTTTTATTTTTAAAATACCTATCCAACGTTTCTTTATTTTTTTCGTGTCCACACGGTGGGGTGGACGCGAAAAAAAATATCATCCCCGCTTGATGTGCAGGGGAGGTACCATAAAAAAATATTTTTTAAAGATTTTATATACCACTTTGTCGGCATCATTAATATGTGCATTCATGTCGAATTACAGCTTTGTAGGCCCTATAGTCTTTGAGCAAAACCGCGGACAGACAGACGGACGGACGGACAGACGGACAGACAGACGGACGGACAGACCGAAACTATAAGGGTTCCTTGTTGACTACGAAACCCTAAAAACGGGACCCTATTACTAAGACTTCGATGTCTGTCCGTCTATCTGTTTGTCTGTCTGTCTGACAAAATGAAATTTTCACAGAATGTGTATTTTTGTTGCCGCTGTAACAACAAAATTAAGTACAAAAAACTAAATATAGTTAATATTTAAGGGGGGCTCCCATACAAAAATCTTGATTTTTATTGGCCTTTTTTGCTCGATATCACTAAGGGTAGGCACTTGACATTTTCACAAAATCCTTAATTATCCTTAATTAAATTTATGTACTTACTGTATAAATTAATAAAAATATTAAAATAAAATAAAAAATAAGGGAGGCTCCCCTACAAAAAACATAATTTTTGGCCTATTTTTGCTCTAAAACGGTACGGAACCCTTCATGGTGAGTCTGACTCGCACTTGGTCGATTTTTTTGTATAAATGGAGGATTTGGGACCAGAAAATGATTTAAAATAAAAAACTTTGTATTTTATGTTTAGAGACATATTTAGCTAGATGATGTTTGCTTGCTAGGTTAGTTACAAGATTTGTAAAAAAATTTAAAGAAAAAAATAGTTATTGCCTTTGTTATAAAATGTTGTTTATCTGGTTCGTCCACTCACGTCTTCAGTTATTATTTAGTATGGCTGAAATATTAGAATTAGGATTTGCAAATCACAACAGAAAGATGGTGCTCGCAGCTCCATTGCACAGAAATTAGTTTATCAAGTTATCATACGTTTTACCGTAGTAAAAACCCTGCCCTTTCCCGGGTCTAAAATATCTCTATGCCGAATGTTATCTAAATCGGTTTAGCAGTTTAATTAAATTAGTGGTCGCCCAGTGGTCGAAATTTGACCATAAGATATTTAAACTATTATTATAATTTTGAACATTATTCTATTGGCTATTCTGCTTATTTGGACCCCAAAATTGATGGGGAGCGGGGGTGAGGGGGAGGACGGGGTAAACACCCCCCGTACCAAATCCACACTGAGAAACCCCCCAGTTTTGGAGCTACTCACCTTTGAAATTTTCAGAATTCAGAGGCTACATCATATATTTTTACCGGCAATTTGCATAGTGTTTTTTAACGCCTTTAACCTAACCTACAGCGTGTTTTGTGACGGTCGCCGGCTGCTGCCGCAGCACAGTCACAGTTCTAACCTAACCTACTTTTGGACTTTCTGGATTGTGTTTGTTTTTGTTTTTTCATAATACATTCTCTAAAGTTACAACACATACAACATATAAAAAATATTTTACTTGCTATTGGTATGATGAGTTTTGGTTAATCCTATAATCCTCTCAGTATGAACACATTTACTTGCTAATTCTCTTCTTTAATAACTGTCAAGCCTGGCAACTGTGGTGCAAAAAGCTACGGAGTCCTTACAGTAATATTTCTATCAGCAAACATGTCTTGAATTTGCTTTGACACTTTGTCATAAGATAGCATATTCCCATTGTTTGACAGTCACTTATGGGTGAGGCTGCCAATTGATATTATTATTATACTAAAATGGTATCAAATTTTTATTTCTACGCTACCGTAGCGTTCACAAAATCAAACTTATCTCCGTAAATAATACACAATGTGGTTTGTATTATAGTCCCAAACACGGCCCTTTTGACTACTCACATGATGCATTGATAGTTTTATATGAAACAGTAATACTTATATTTGTGTCACAAAAACACTTCCTTTGAAAAAACTGTGTACACAGCCCGTCTGAGGTTCAAATGTGAACTGTCGAAAAATGGCGGATATTACGAGATTTTTCATAAAGTACGTAATAACTTAGCATTGCCACCTCCCTATTTTACCTTCCCTAACACTAAACGATAATAATAAATGGGTATTATTGGTGATGTTTAAAAAGTGGGGTAGAATTGATTTTTCTAACGATTCATTTGATTTTAAAAAGTTTATAAAGAAAGTTATCTTAAAATACTATAAAAATTAGGTGAGGTAATAGCCATTTATATAAGTATTCATAACATATCCGATTTATCTTCAAATCTGTCATACTTACTGCTACAGCGACAGTTGGAATGCACCTCTTCCACGGCGGATGGCATATTTTAAGCTATTTTCTTACCTTTTTTATTTATTGTAAATATATTTTTAGACTATGATTTGAACCGAAATAATTCTAATGCATTTTTGAGTGCTTTATTTTCTTCGTTAGAATCAGTTTTCGAACATAAGATAAACACAAAATTTTTTAAAATACCGAGGGCGTAGAATAAATATTACCAAATCAGCAAAAATTGGCGGCCTCACCCTTATAAGTACTCCAGGAAGTTTGCTGAGAAGTTGGATTCTTTGGTTTTTGTACTGCTATTTCAGTTCCATCTAAAACTACTCTAATATTTTTACTAAGCAGACGGTACAGAAGCTTTTCTTAAAAATGTTTCTTGTGGCTCAGCATCTGGAAATATATGTTAGAATTTGTAATTAGTTTGTTTGTGGCATGTCTAGGAAATAATTGGTTTGACTTGGCTAGACATCATAATTTCACGACTTACCAGTGTATTTACTTCTTCCAAAATAATCATCTTCTTTGAAATGAAGTGAACATAAGCGTGGGGTAATCTTTGTTTGAAATTCTTTGTTCACAAGGCATTTCTCACTTTTTCATCACTTTGGGTCTTTGGGAAATATATGAACTAACCGATTTTTAAAACTCAAAGCACAACATTGAGGCATTTTTACGAAAATTGATAAAAAATACTCTTGTAACTTGTTTACAAAAAATGTAGGGGATTTGACAGCTCTAATGTCAAATTGGGGTACAGTCGACGATGCGACGCCTATCGGGATAAAAAGGCAGTTATAGCTGGTTTACACGTATTAAGTCGATAAGTTAACTAAATTTTAACTTAATTTTAAGTTATTAATTGCATGTAAACACAAAATTTTGTAGCAAGTAGCAAGTTCAAATTTAGTTAAGTATAAAGTCATAAGTTAAAATTTAGTTGACTTCTTATCTACTTAATACGTGTAAACCAGCCATTACTTACCGGGTTACCATGGGAAAAACAGAGTAGACAGATTATGTCTATTGTGGCAAAAAGCTATGTCTGGCGTCTCT
Organism: Cyaniris semiargus; assembly: GCA_905187585.1. Classification (NCBI taxonomy): domain Eukaryota; kingdom Metazoa; phylum Arthropoda; class Insecta; order Lepidoptera; family Lycaenidae; genus Cyaniris; species Cyaniris semiargus. The sequence goes on from LR994551.1 coordinate 4,812,162, forward strand.
AACTCTCTACGTCGCCGCAAACGCTGCTAAACGCTGTAAAGCGCTGTAAACTATTTATGCTTTTTTTTAAGACTTTTGAGGATAAATTTTAACAAACTATGAATTACATCTTCCATAAAATACATCAAATAATAATGATGCAAATTTTCGAGCAGATCAGACTAAGGAATCGAGTTGTCCCATACTAACTTCATCCCCCCTTTTCACACCCTTAGGAGAGGAATTTCTAAAAAAACCCCTCTTATCACACGCCTACGTCATACGAAAAACACTCCCTCCAAATTTCAAGTATCTACGATCAGTGGTTTAGGCCGTAGCGTGATTCCATTTTCGTGTCATTCAGGACAAAGCCTTTTATATAATGATGATGATATAGATTATCAAAGTACTAGCAAATATACTTATTGAGTTTCTCCACAACTACGTTTAACCCATTTTCTACAAAACAAACACTCGTTTTAAAGAGGATTGTGTAAAAACCGTTATTTGAAATGTTGTTTGAACAAACTAAGCAAACTGCGCGGTTTTAAATAACCTAATAATTGTAAAATTTTAGCGCCTTGTGAAGGTTAAATTGTTAAGAGTGCTTTTGGTGTTATGCAGTAATTTGGCGCCATATTGCCATAGTAATAAGGACGAGACACGGCTGGTATGTTGGCTATTTTACATGTAACATAATATTATAAGTTGAACGCAGATTCCAGATCGAGCTCGCGATATCAAATATGCGAAATATGAAATTGTAAAGTATTTCCAAAGTGTTAAAATATTATATGTCAGTGCTTAGAACTCTAGGCAACAATGTTACTAAATTCTAAGATTTAGCATATTTAATGGAAAATCGAAGTCACTTGTTAATTAATAATAGTGTTATTAAAAGGATCTATTTTACAACCGCCTCGTAAGTCGTAAGCGAAGAATAGCTTATCTGTAAGTTTTTGCAGCTCCACAGAAAGAAAAATATTCGTAAACTATTATTTACTTTTCTGACAATAGGATATATTACTGCAATGTTTTCACGCTAGAGGAGGCACCAACCAGCACAGACAGTTAACAAAAAGTGTTGTTCGACGTTTGACAACGTCTCTGTCAATATTCCATGACGTGTGCGACATGTCGGATTTTAGTCGGATTATTTACTGTTTGTGCTAGTATAGTAGAGCCATCTGCTCCGACTCCGATTACGACTTTTGCATAATATTCCCTATATTCTTGATCCATAATGGCTTAATCACACCTACCGAGTAGAGTGTAGTGTCATCGCTCATTAGTGGCGAGATTGGCCGAGAACACTGTCTCGCCACTCTAATCGGTAGGTGTGCTCAGGCCCTTAAGGCAAACAAACAAATAGTGACTTTTAAAAGCCAAAAAAAAAATACACATTGTTGTTTACATATATGTACTTTGACAATTTGTGGTTCGAAATATAATATTGAAAACTTCACTCGATCAAAAATAACTCCGAAGAAGAGGCTAAATTCGAATATTTTGTGATATTTTTTCTTATTTTTCATGAAGCTTATGATAGTTTAACTTTCAAAAATCATATCTACGAAAAGCTCATAACTTAAAGAAGAATAATATGTGGTTACATTTTGCATTTTGGTCTTTATCTAAGCGAAAAGTATAATTTTCTCCTATTTCGCCCTATCAAGGACGCGGCAAGCGTCGTAACCACCACTGTACAAGGCGCGCTGATATGAATGTTATTTTAATGTGCATTACGTCGATATTCGTACTGACAGACATCGACCTGCTAATTTTAGGGACTACCTGGCCTTAAGGAAAAGCATTGCCCAAATTGCCATAATTCATTAGCCGAATTAAATTGCTTATAACAGAATAAAGATTTACAACACAGTTTATCTTCTGAGAACATCAACACAGTGGTTACTAAACATCTGTAACAATCGACCCCATTTCTCATTGTTTAATATTTTGCTTGCATCGAACAAAGTAAGCAAATTATTTAAAGGTCAAAACAGTAAAATACCATTGGGAGATGCTGATAATATTGATGGTATTTCACTTGCATTCGATAATTTTGATAGCATTTGAAGATTACAATATACATTTAGTACTTACGGGATTCGTAAGTAAGCATGGCGCTTGCGACGGCTAATGTCAAATCCCTACCAAATATAATTTCAATTACTCGAGCCTTTAATCATAATATATTATATCTGGCACATTTTTTTTTCACCGATCCTAAAGTCTCTATTTGTGAATAAAACGAAAATTTTCAAATTGTTAGTTACTTCATCCACTTACGTCTTCAATAATAAGAATTTATTGAAGACGTATGTATTATATACGCCTCCGTGGTCCAGTGGTTTAGAGCGCGGCTCTTGACTCGGAGGTCGTGGGTTCGATTCCCGCGTTGGAAACATGTTAGGACAATGCAGGATGATCACCTGATTGTCTGATAAGTAAGATGATCCATGCGTCGGATGGGCATGTAAAAAGTCGGTCCTGCGTCTGATCTCTCGCCAGTCGTGTCGGTCTTCCGTCCCACTGGGCTATGAGAGTAAAGGAATAGAGAGTGCTCTTGTGTACTGCGCACACACTTGGGCACTATAAAAATTACTCCTGCGTAACTGACCTGGTTTCAATGAAACCGGCCACCGTCACCAAAACCGGTGTGAGAGTTATTATTAATAAGAATTAAATCTTCTCTACATAACTACAAATGAATGCAAAACACATAATAAAAATAGATGTACTATTTTCCATCATTCGTCTAGACATTCACTCATCGGCCTATTTCAGATAATTACGTCAGGGTGGTATCTCATAAATCTTAATTCTTATTCAAGTTGGCTCCATCAATAGGCCTTTATCAAATTAGGGTTCCTTAAAACAGAGAGCGTTAAATGATGTTACGCGAAAATTGGGTTGATATGATCACAGTGCGCATTGCAGAAGTAAAAAACCGGCCAAGTGCGAGTTGGACACGCTCATGAAGGGTTCCGCAGCATCAATAAGGTTTATTTTTATGAAATTACAAGGTTTTTTATCTAGACACGCGGTAGCGTGTCAAGCCAAGTTCAAGTAAAACAGAACTGGCGAGCAGCACCGTGTGTAATATTACACGAACCATTTGGAGCCACTTTTGACCCCCTCATAATTCAAAAACTATTTAACATAAACGTGTCAAATTTGGCTCATATAATGAGACTTGCGAGGTAAATATATGCTCTAAATTTCATAAACACATCTCAAACGGTTATTTAGATAATCATGTCCGAAAATCGACATTTTTATCACTGACTGACTGACCTATAGATCAAAATTCTAACCCACTTCCAGATGAGATAGAAGGCTGAAATTTGAAACCCACCTCGGTAATTGTGTGTAAGCTTAGGAAAGAATCAAAAAATAAAAAAATTCGGCCAAGTGTGAGTCGGACAGAGAGAAAGTAGGCAAAAATTGTGTTTTTTACAAAAAACACAATTTTTGCCTATATATAAATATTTGATTTTAATTTTATTATAATTATGGAAGTCAAAATATAATTAAAGATTTTGTGAATATTTCAAGTGGCTGCCATTATTGATTGAGCAAAAAAGACCAAAAAAATGACGTTTGTTTTATGGGACCCCCCTTAATTAATATTAATTTCATTTTATTTTCAGTATATGTTGTTAAAGCGGCAACAGAAATACATAATCTGTAAAAACTTTAGAACTCTAGCTACAGCGGGTCTTGAGATACAGCCTGGAGACAGACAGAGGGACGGACATACAGACGGAGAGACATCGAAGTCTCAGTAATGGGGTATCGTTTTTACCGTTTGGGTATAAAATCCTTTAAAAAAGCCCAATAATAAGTCCCCAATCCCCATAGGTACCAAAAACCTTGTAATACACCCTAAGCAACCAGTCAACGGCCAACAACAGTTAACATAATAATACACAGAAGAGAAGTAAATCAGTAAATGTACGTAAAAACGCTCCAGAGCAACACAATAACACACAATAATTTCATTTTAATTCATACTACAATTTCATACTAATGTCATAAATGAAAAAGTGTGTCTGTCTGTCTGTAAGCTCTTCACGCCCAAACTGCTTGTACCGATTGTTCTGAAATTTGGTATGGAGATATAGTTAGAGTCCCGGGAAAGGACATAATATTATAATTATTACAATCCCAGAAAAATGTGTGGTTACCGCGCGATGGACGAATTTGGGGCAATGGAGTTGCGGCATCTGTCTGTCTGTCTGTCTGACAGTCTGAGTATTACTGTATTTTAATAGCTACTTAACTTTCGCACAATAAGTTGTACCGTAGAGTTAATAGTTAGAAATACACTTGTGTTACATCGTATCAATGCCATGATCATGATGGCAGCTGCATATTCCATTCGCTTGGATTTTCTTTGTTTAATTCGACTGATACTCAACAAGCCTTAGCGGCTGCTTCTCCACTTCCTGATAAGTTTCGGATAGGCTATCCATAACTTATCTGACAGATGAAGTATGGAGTATCTGTCAGATAAGTTGTGGATAGCTCATCCAACACTTATCAGGAAGAGGTGAAATAGCCCCTTTAGGTTGCGAGCGACTATTGTCGAATATTATTATAATATATAATATAATATAATATATAATATAATAATATTGTCGAATATTATGTAAGTTTAAACTGGGAAGATTTAGGTATCTACACTTGCTCGGAAAGTTTTCTTTACAAAAAGTAATGATATCCCACCAAAAACATAAATGTAAAAAAGGAGAGCCAAGTTCAATACAAACATTGTGCTTGTCTATGGACTTCGTCGTAAAAAGAATGGAGATCTAAATTAGTGCCAAGTTCTATGGAAAATCGAAATAATATGTATTTATAGGAATCAAATAACATTATGAACATATAATAAAGTCTATTTATTTAATTTATTGAATACTAGCTGTCCCGGCAAACGTTGTTTTGCCATTTAAAGTATTTAAATCTTACCCCCTCTTTTGTCCCCTAAGAGGGGTGGGGGGAAAATTTTTATACACCAGATGTTAAGTTGGAAAAAACAGTTAATAATATGAAGTAAGTCCATTAAAGAAAAAAGTTTGATACAAAATCTGACCCACTCTTTGCTCCCCTTGGGGGGGGGGGGGGGGGTTTGATTTTTATACACCAGATTTTGAGTTGGAAGAAGACAAATATATCTGCGAAAACCGTATGCAAATCGGATCAATAGTTTTCGTGTTAAAGCAAAAGTCTTATACAAAATCTGACCCCCTCTTTCGTCCCTTTAGAGGGGTGGGGGTAAATTTTTTATACACCAGATTTTGAGTTGGAAGAAGACAAATATATCTGCGAAAACCGTATGCAAATCGGATCAATAGTTTTCGTGTTAAAGCAAAAGTCTTATACAAAATCTAACCCCCTCTTTCGTCCCTTTAGAGGGGTGGGGGTAAATTTTTTATACACCAGATATTAAGTTGGAAGAAGAAAAATATATCTGCGAAAACCGCATTCAAATCGGATCAGTAGTTTTCGTATGATAGTGGAACAAACATACAGACAGACAGACAGACAAACAGACAGACAGACAAAAAAACTAACCACATTTTTGGCTTCTATAGCGATGTAGTAACACCCCCGCTTATTATTTTTTGAATATCTTTAATGTACAGAATTTTCATATCTACAGTTTTATTATATGTATAGACTATAACAATTGCTGTTATTTAAATAATGTGAGATCTTATAGTAGATTAGATTTGACAGTTGTACCTATGGAGACCCCTAAAATTTTTAATAATTTTTCCATTATTGTATCAAAATCTTAATGCGGTTCACAGACTACATCTACTTACCAAGTTTCAATAGTATATAGCTCTTATAGTTTCGGAGAAAAATGGCTGTGACATACGGACGGACAGACAGACAGACATGACGAATTTATAAGGGTTCCGTTTTTGCCATTTGGCTACGGAACCCTAAAAAACAACATGGTTTTTGTTCAGTCACAATTGAAACTGTCGAAAAAAACACTGAAGCAACGATGCACATGAAGTCTGGGAAATACAACACTTGTTTTATAAAGAACTTGCACAATATATTTTTATCTTAAATAGTATAATGGATAACGGATGTAACCGCTGGTTGCTATTGATAAGTAATGCAACCAGAATATCCATCCGTTCTCCAAAATATGTAACTAAAGAGGTTATTGTCAGTACAACATCATAGTTACACATACACATTGGTAGAGCCTGTGAGTTGTGACACGAGACATATTATATTCACATAACGCATACTGTGATAAGTTACTTTCTTGTGTTACTTACTTGACCTACTTTTTTAATCATGCACTTTCACCAAAAAAACTAATATTTTAATAGTTTTAACAGTAGAAACCCATAAAAATGTTAATTAAAAAATATGCCTTTTAAATGGCACCGAAAACACTGACCGCCATAGTGTGACGTCATGTTTTTTTGGGGTCCGTAGTCAACAAGGAACCCTTATAGTTTCGGTCTGTCCGTCCGTCAGTCCGTCTGTCTGTCTGTCTGTCCGTCTGCCTGTCCGCGGATTTTCTCAGAGACTATAGGACCTCCAAAGCTGTAATTTGGCATGTATGCACATATTATTGATGCCGACAAAATGGTACATAAAATCTTAAAAAAATATTTTTTTTTCGTGGTACCTCCCCTACACATCAAGCGGGGATGATTTTTTTTTTCACGTCCACCCCATCGTGTGGGGTATCGTTGGCTAGGTTTTTTAAAAATTCATAGATCACTTTCCGATTTAGGGATCCATTTGTGAAATACCTATGACGTTTTAAAGTGGAAAAAATCGTTAGAGTCCAGTGTCGTCAAAACTTTTGTCAAGACGGGATCGGACAATGGTAAACTATTTACCACTTCTTTGAAATGTCTAAATTATATGAATAAATCAATTGCGGACGCTGCCTATAAGAGAGATCATACAATATATGTTATATTTTAGCAATTTGAATCGAAAAAACACTAACCATAATTTTCGTTGAACAAAGTTTCAAAAAAACCAAAAACGCGCGCTAAAAAGTAGTATCATTTGTATGGATATCTACATTGAAATATTTGTTTACTACTTGACGCCCGCAACTCCGTTGCGCTAAAAGTCTTATCGCCTGGGAAGCGTCCATTTTCCGGGATAAAAAGTATCCTAGTATGTCCTTTGCCGGAATTCAAAGTATCTTCATGCCAAATTTCAACAAATTCGGTTCCGCGGTTTGGGCGTAAAGAGGTACCAGACAGACGCACTTTCGCATTCATAATATTAACTGTATGGATTTTATGCATATTCTAGAAAGAATACTAAATTATTTGGATCAAGACTCCTCGCTTTATGGCATAAGCCACTTCAAAGAAGGGACAGAAGCCTATGAGTCGTTATCTGAAATAAGTATAATCTGGGAGTTAAAAGCTCAAAGCAGTCTTATGTATTTCACGCACAATGTTTATATTCAATAGTACATAAATCATTTATTCACTAGCTTTTCGGCTACGACCAGTTAATAAATATTTATGTCCAATCACACCACATTCGTGTAGCCTGAAATCGTGAGCGATTTACGAATAAGGGCCCTAGCACACGGCGACTTTTTGTAGCGATGCAATCGCGATACTATCGCACGTTTGCATCGCTACAGACGCGCGTTAGTGGCACTGTTTGAAACTGTCTGAAAGAACAGCATTGTTTTTATAATTTTTACTTATAATTTTATTATTATGCTGTTTTTTCCGCTTTGCCGATAAATACACCTATTTCCTTTTGCGGAACTCAAAGTAGGTTCTCTGCCATCAAAATATGTTCAGCGAGATAAGCGCAAAGAGATAACAGACAGACAGACATTCGCACTATAATAATATGAAATTATAAAAGGTTTAGGGGCTGTTTCACCACTCCCTGTTATCAGGGAGTGGTGAAACAGTGCCGGATAGGCTTAACTTGACAGATAGAATATGGAATATCTGTCAGATAAGTTGTGGATAGCCTATTCGGCACTCATCAGGAAGTGGTGAAACAGGCCCTTACTAATTTACGTAGCACTAATAGGCTACTTGACCTATATTCAATTTCAATGAACAAATGCATATTTCTAGTAGAACTTGGCCTAGGAAACCGTATTTCACCCTTATCGTCAAATAAAAGCTCATGATTGATAAATAAAGTCGATTTGAAAATAAGATTTTATATTTTTTAGTTTATACTTACTGACGAAAACGCTTTAGCGGTACTTCCGATTTGGATGTGACGTCATCACACTAGTAATTTAATATCTTTTATTTAACGCGCTCGTTATATGTAACTTTATCTGTACATAATTAATAAGAATAAGCCTAGAAAGATTTGTAAAATATATTTTCTTGAATAATTCAAATAAAACATCAGTTTTATATATTACTAGCTGTCCCGGCAAACGTTGCTTTGCCATAATTATATAATGTATTTCGAGCATATTATTATTTTATTGAAGTGACTACGTCCCGTCCCGTCGCACAATCAATGGTCGCCGTCAGTCTCGAGTTGTAATAATTAACTATTCTTTTTTCAACAAATGCACTTATCAATATAAAAAGTACCCAGTAGCCGATTCTCAGACCCACTGAATATGCATATAAAATTGGGTTAAAATCAGGAAAGCCGTTTCGGAGGAGTACGCGGCCTAACATTGTGACACGAGAATTTTATATATAAGATCTCCATTTACTGTAGTTGGGAAATGAAATGGCCAAAACTTTTCTCCAAAAGTTTTCAACATTACAAATGATTTCTTATTTCTTATTTAATTCTTTTCTAATTTTTTTGGCACTTTTAGACTCGTACGTTTAGCACATAAAAATGTTCAATAAAGAAAGTATAAAATACAAAACCGGCCAAGTGCGTGTCGGGCCACGCGCAATATAGGGTTCCGTAGTACCGCTAGTTTTTGAAAATGTTTGTATGGTCAATGAATGTACATTTATAACGTGTTTTACACTACTAACATCATCTCAGTTACGTTCAAAGGAATTTGAACGAAAAGTTCCTGTATACTTCGCCGAATACATTTTTTTAGTTGATCGACCATTACTCAATAACCCTTATTCAAATAAAGGTACATATAATATATGTACCTTTATTTGAATACATATAATATATGTACCTTTATTTGAATAATTTTACACTACTAACATCATCTCAATATAAAGGTACATATATTATTCAAATAAAGGTACATATAATATATGTACCTTTATTTGAATAAGGGTTATTGAGTAATGGTCGATCAACTAAAAAAATGTATTCGGCGAAGTATAAAGGAACTTTTCGTTCAAATTCCTTTGAACGTAACTGAGATGATGATTGTGCGACGGGACGGGACGTAGTCACTTCAATAAAATAATAATATGCTCGAAATACTTTATATAATTATGGCAAAGCAACGTTTGCCGGGACAGCTAGTAATATATAAAACTGATGTTTTATTTGAATTATTCAAGAAAATATATTTTACAAATCTTTCTAGGCTTATTCTTATTAATTATGTACAGATAAAGTTACATATAACGAGCGCGTTAAATAAAAGATATTAAATTACTAGTGTGATGACGTCACATCCAAATCGGAAGTACCGCTAAAGCGTTTTCGTCAGTAAGTATAAACTAAAAAATATAAAATCTTATTTTCAAATCGACTTTATTTATCAATCATGAGCTTTTATTTGACGATAAGGGTGAAATACGGTTTCCTAGGCCAAGTTCTACTAGAAATATGCATTTGTTCATTGAAATTGAATATAGGTCAAGTAGCCTATTAGTGCTACGTAAATTAGTAAGGGCCTGTTTCACCACTTCCTGATGAGTGCCGAATAGGCTATCCACAACTTATCTGACAGATATTCCATATTCTATCTGTCAAGTTAAGCCTATCCGGCACTGTTTCACCACTCCCTGATAACAGGGAGTGGTGAAACAGCCCCTAAACCTTTTATAATTTCATATTATTATAGTGCGAATGTCTGTCTGTCTGTTATCTCTTTGCGCTTATCTCGCTGAACATATTTTGATGGCAGAGAACCTACTTTGAGTTCCGCAAAAGGAAATAGGTGTATTTATCGGCAAAGCGGAAAAAACAGCATAATAATAAAATTATAAGTAAAAATTATAAAAACAATGCTGTTCTTTCAGACAGTTTCAAACAGTGCCACTAACGCGCGTCTGTAGCGATGCAAACGTGCGATAGTATCGCGATTGCATCGCTACAAAAAGTTGCTGTGTGCTAGGGCCCTTATTCGTAAATCGCTCACGATTTCAGGCTACACGAATGTGGTGTGATTGGACATAAATATTTATTAACTGGTCGTAGCCGAAAAGCTAGTGAATAAATGATTTATGTACTATTGAATATAAACATTGTGCGTGAAATACATAAGACTGCTTTGAGCTTTTAACTCCCAGATTATACTTATTTCAGATAACGACTCATAGGCTTCTGTCCCTTCTTTGAAGTGGCTTATGCCATAAAGCGAGGAGTCTTGATCCAAATAATTTAGTATTCTTTCTAGAATATGCATAAAATCCATACAGTTAATATTATGAATGCGAAAGTGCGTCTGTCTGGTACCTCTTTACGCCCAAACCGCGGAACCGAATTTGTTGAAATTTGGCATGAAGATACTTTGAATTCCGGCAAAGGACATACTAGGATACTTTTTATCCCGGAAAATGGACGCTTCCCAGGCGATAAGACTTTTAGCGCAACGGAGTTGCGGGCGTCAAGTAGTAAACAAATATTTCAATGTAGATATCCATACAAATGATACTACTCTCCCCGAGCAAACGACCTTGACCATACATTTGACGCGTTGCCGAGATCGCACAAAAATCCTATTTTTTTTACTTATATTAGTTCAAAATTGATTTAAAAAAAATTTAAAACGGGGAATATGCAATTAATAAAATTGTCTATATATTGTCGTGTGTTTCAAATAAACGTACTTAATTTGTAAATACTAGGGAGATGCTGAAAGTATGCTTCAATTTTAATAAATAATAAATCGGTATTACTTTGGAAGCTAATATCATGAGTATAATAAACAAAAATAGAAAATTTAAAACGGGGACAGGAATGTTGATATACTTACTGAAGATTATTGCTGTATTTTTATTATAACTTTGTAGCTTTCAAATTATGAGTTTATAAGACTCTAAATACGGTAAATTACGGAATCTCCGTAGGGGAACGCCCTTAAAGTGTATAAGCAATTTTGATTAAATTCATTATGCAGATACTTTGAAGTGTGAACTCCATGTTCACTCGGATATAGTTCACTTTTTGCAGGAAAATGTACCATTCCAACCATGACAAACGAATATCAGCGAAACTAAGTTGCGCGCAACATCTAGTAGTTTAACTGACTACCCAGAAGAATTTAATAAACTCAAAAATGTGTGCAAAATGATGAATATCCTTTAATAAGTGCACGAAACGCGCTCGCCGAAGCTCGGCCATTGTAATTTGACGTACAATGAATCAAGTCCATTAGATCATTCATCAGGATTCAGGAGATCGTTCTTAGTCTATACTCCCTGCAATAATCCTTTTTTTTTTATATTTTTAAGGATAAACAGGGCGACGATCCATCCCATTTGTAGAATTTGATCAATGAATATACTCGTAAGACCTAAATATAACCTTTTTACTATGGAATATACTCATTTTGCACTTGAAAAAAAAAACTGTTGCTTCATACAAACGCATAGCCTTTCTATATCTGCTACCTTAGCTACCGTTAGCCATGGCCCATGATCATTAAAAAAACTAAATACTAATAAAAGTTTCATTGAAATCGATTGGTTCTGCCAGGTTCCGACTCGTGCTTGGTCGTTTTCTCCAGACACATGTTCATTACACCGATTTATCTCCACGTGAAGTGCCAGTATCAATTTAAAAGCCATTCACGTTTCAGAGTCCATTTTTTGTTCAATTGCTTTCAGTTTGTTTTAATTAAAATACTTTAAACGTATGCGATAATTGGTACAGTTCAAAGAGAAACACCACCCTGATTCCTCTATTTTAATAATACATTTATGCAGTTTTGTCGCTTGCACCAGTCCGTTTCCAATCAAACTACAATCTGGTTTTCTCATAAAATTTCAAATCAACGTCAAACGCGTTGTGATCGGTCAAAAGTGCTCAAAAGTCAAAAGTGTCGAAAGCCAGTCGTTTGTCGTTTGTTTCTCGTATATATGAGAAAACTAAATTGCTGTTTGATCAGAAACGAACTGGATCACTTAAGGACTATATTTCACCGGGTCATCATGGGGAAAACCAGTCGCAGTTACCAACAATAATTTATTGTATAGAGATAGAAAGCAACTTTCTTTTATAGGGTTGTATTCATTTTGTTGTTAGCGTTGAATAGTTGCGTCGCCATGGTGTCCCAATAAAATCTAGCCCTAAGAATGCTGCATTGATGTTGCATCAAACTAGTGGAATCAGGGTCCAGGTATTTATGTCGACTGCAGCAGCACATTTGACCGATCGAATGAAGTACATAGGAAATGCGCTTAAAGTTTTCCTTTGCGTTTATATTGCGCTGATTTAAAGACTGCAGTTTATTTTAATCGCTCTTGTTTAATCTGATATGATTATACAACATCTGCAAAGAAAGTTTGCATGTTATGTTAATAAACCAAACTTATACAATAATTATTATTGTACTCTTACTGTAATTTCTGCAAGCTGTAAGTTTTCCGAATAAAATAATAAATAAATACCATACACGTACACTGGGACGAAATTAACATAACACGATAGGGATTAGGGACTACTAATTATTGCTTTATAGTGTTCTACAAGTTTAGTTTTCCAAGTGAAATGACCGACTTGGATGTAAGAAAATATAATATTTTTAACACTATTTCCATATTATGTCGTGCTATACTTTCACTAATAAAATAAAACCGGCCAAGTGCGTGTCGGGCCACGCGCAATATAGGGTTCCGTAGTACCGCTAATTTTTGATTGGTCAATGACAGGACATTTATAGCGTGTTTTACACTACTAACAATACATCATCTCAGTTACGTTCAAAGGAATTTGAACGAAAAGTTCCTTTATACTTCGCCGAATACATTTTTTTTAGTTGATCGACTATTACTCAATAACTTGTGAAGTCTTCTTAGCCGTGATAGTTTTCCTTTTAAATTCAGCATATTTGCTACTCTCGTGAATTTTTTCACATTTCTAGAAGTAACCGTTTAGCTGGTAAAATGGGGGGGGGGGGGGGGGGGGGGGTTGCACCGCTTGATGTGCACCCATAAAAAAAAATTAAGGTTTTATATACCATTTTGTCGGCACCATTAATATGTGCATTCATGCCGAATTACAGCTTTGTAGGTCCTGTAGTCTCTGAGGACAGACAGACAGACAGACAGACAGACAGACGGACAGACGGACGGACTGACCGAAACTATAAGGGTTCCTTGTTGACTACGGAACCTTAAAAAGAAATATACATATTTTGATTGTTAATGCATTGAATAGGAAGAAAGTACTGAGTACTCCTGAATTTAAAGTTTTATGACGGAAAATGATTGGCTGCTAAACAATTTATATCAACAGCGTGTACGGTGCCCGAGGGTTATATTCAAGCCTAAAACGCGTTGAATACGTTTAATACTTATATTATCGCTCTGTTGTTAAGAAATATTAGGTAAAATCTCAAGTATTTGTTTCATGACAACATAATTACAAGATCAAAGACAGTGTGTAATTAAGAGAGTGTTTGAGTACAACTCGTTACTCGGATTATACTATGACTCGGAGGCGCTATGTGTGTACTATGTATACTGTGTAATGTGTATACTGTGTAATGTGTATACTGTGTAATGTGTATACTGTGTAATGTGTATACTGGTGTATAATATTGTACTAGTTGGTGCCCGCAATCACGTTGCGCCCAAATTCGTTTATCGCGAGGGTACCGAACATTTTTCCGGGATAAAATGTTTCCTATGTCCTTCCCGGGACTCAAAGTATCTCCATACTAAATTTTAGCAAAATCAGTTCAGTGGTTTGGGCGTAAAGAGGTAACAGACAGACAGACAGACATACATACACACTTTCGCATTTATAATATAAGTATGGATTAATTTTGTCACGAATTAATCGTAGAGGGGAAAAAATCATTTAAGTATATGGATTTTTTCTTTCTAAAAAAGTATGTAAATTGTGGATCTAATAAAGCATTATGTTATATTGCAGAGAATATAGGAACTACTCATCTTTACGACGTTGCCCATTTTAGAAGAAAAAAAAAATACGAAAAATCGTTAAAAGTATATTTCCATACTTTACGATGAGTGTGGAATAAACAAAAAAAGTATCAGTTTAAACCTATTTAAAACAAGAACAATTGTTATCACCGTGGTCATAAAAATAAACTGTTCTTTTGTAAAATGTTTCTTAAAATTCTCAACTCACCGAGAGGCGTATAAAATGACAACTTTCCACAGAAGTTTTTCTTGGAAATGGAATACTATTGTCAAGAAAAATGTTTTATATTTTCTGGCATTGAAATTATAATTAACAGGAGCCAGTTTTTCCTAATGAGATCTGTTTGTGCTAAGCTTTGCTGTAAAGTGTTATTCTTTAAAGCGATGATAACTCTCATAATCTATTATGTATTTAGTTTTTATGTTAAGGTGCATTTTGAATTTGTTCGATAAGCACCTAAACGCAAAACGCTACTGATGAAAATCTTAAAAGAAAAACCACGTCCACTAGCTACAAATTTTTTTTTCTTATTATGGCAGTTCGGCTATTTAACCATGGCCAGTGTCGAGTATAAATATGGCGGGAAAACAATATTCTATAATACAATTATTTTCAGCTTCACTAGCTACAACATAAACTTAATGTTGCCTGTTTGTGAATATTAAACAGACAGATATTATTATACCTTTGCATTCAACATATTAATATGGTTCATGCAATAGACGAATCACCAACTTCACAATAAATACTAATATTTGTACAAAAATTTCGTCTTCTTATTTGGACCAACTTTATATTCCAAACTTTATTCCTACTTGAACGTGGTTTGAATTAGAAAAATATTTTCCTGTACCTAATACCTCCCAAAATGTATGTCGGAATCAGATAAATATTCTAATTCAGATATACATTTTGGAATTTTGAAAATGATAGTTTTTTTTTGTTGCATAAATGGAGGATTTAGGGCCGGGAAAAAGATTTGAAATCAAAAACAATAATTAATACTTTTGATACAAATGCATCAATACATTACATCTGGCTATAAATCAATACAAATGTATTAATGTATAGCCAGATATCTTATAAGCCAGATGCAGAGGTAAGTTAAAAGGATTGTTCAAATTACTGGAGAAAAATAACTTAATTGATTTTAAATGTTCTAAAATGTTAGTTATCCAGTTCATCCACTCATGTGTTCAAATATTTCCCTGTGGCTATTGAGTTACAGAATGTATTTATGGCTGGTAAGTACACAGTATATCGGGAAGTCGCCATATTTTTGGCCGTAATCGTATGCAAACAGTGTTGACATCACACCGTAGACTCAAGGACAAAACAAAGGCAAGGTCTACGTCAAAGATTATGAAATAGAACGACCTACTTTCATAGAGTAAATGCGTGGAAGAAGTGTTTCTTCCACGTCGACTTCGGCTCTACCGCCATACACAATACCGGCGTAAAACACGGCTTGTGTTTTGCTGAATTCAAGACTAAGTCGGAGGATTTAAGGTTGCAAGGACCAAGAACGCACACCATTCCATGAAATTCTATGAAGTATCCGTACACTCAATACATAGAAGTAACAATTAACATAATGAAATGCAGTTTAATGTTTCTACAATATACATATCTTAAGAAATAAAATTTTATATGAAAATCAATTATAATATTAAAGATATCCTTATATTACATGGGTTTTTACTTTTTAGCAGAGTAGCTTTTACTATAAGAGCTGTAGTAATGATAATAAGTTCTTCTTTTTCTTATTTGCTCTTTGGTGGGCTCAGTTTTATGTGTTACGTCATCAGCTGCTATTTTCGGTGATACCACTTGTATGAAACCTAACACCAAAGACCAGACGCACCAAAACCAACAACATTAATTCCACGAACACCATGGTCCAAACCATGAAGCCAGTCATAAAATGTTGGCATTTAATATGGAGCTTTATGAGTTATTTATGAGCCATATGTAACTTATGCTTTAAAGTGATTTCTCATGTACTCCTATCTTATACAAAACAAAGTGATAATATTTTCGTAACTAGAGATCGCCCAATGGTCGAAATTCGCCCTCAAATAAAAAATTAAATTATAAGTTTCTTTCAACGCTTTTCTATTGATATTCTATAGTGAAAATATTGACTTTATTATTTTTTTGACAGAATTCCTGCGACAGTCTCAGATTAATAAAGTCAAATGATGACAGACTGGCCGTGTAATAATTGTCTAATAGTATTATTCAATAAAAAAAACTAAATCTATTTTCAACATTGATTTCAATTTGACAACAGACTTGAACCATAAATAAAAGGGTACAATTCGTGTGTATAGATATATATTCTGTGGTATAGGCTTGTCAATCAAAATCTCCTAGTGTGTGTGTTGTAGTGTGTAATGTTTTATTTGTTAAAGTGTATGATAAAAGCATAATTTCAAAATAATATTAGCTCGATGCACTCCTTCACCATATAAAGTATAACTGTGCAAAATTTCAATCACCTACGTTTCCGCATTTTTCGTCAAAAGGGATCCAAAGTTTTTCGCTCGCGTGTTAATATATATATATATATATATATATATATATATATATATATATATATAGATACTCGAGGTATACAACAATCCTATAATAATAATATTATAACAATGTAATAATACTTTAGGGTGTGTTTGAGTCCCTTCTATAGTGTTCAGTGTTCACCGTTAGCCGCGCTAAAAAAGCATTTTTTTTCTGAATAGGCATGATGACTATTTTTTTTTGTTATTGGTAATTGAAAGATCCTTAAAAAATAGAAACATCGCTGAAAGAATGACTCTGATAGCTTAAAAATTTACCAAGATATGACAATTCAAACATCTCATAAAATAGACCTGCCCCAAACGCTCCATACAAAGTGCTACGAAAGAATGACGTCACTATTTCATAGTTTGTACGCATCGGGAGAGAACTTTGTTCGGTAAGTATAAATATTGCGTTTATGAAAGTGGTTTTATAAAAAAAGTTGCTTTTAATTGCATAAGTTATCGAATGGTATACAAATATTAAGAAATTTAATTAAAAAAAAAAACGACTTGATTATCCAACTTTGAAGGCGCATAACAAAAGAAATACAAATGCTATCAAGCTGAAATTTTGGGAACACTTATTTTTTACCGTAATTTCTTTATTTTACTAACAAAATTCGCTAATCTTTGACCTTGTCATCATCCCTATTGTATATGGGCAAGCGCCCTCTGCGCGGGGTCGTGAATTTGCCCATTCAAAAGTTAAAAAACAAGTTTCTTTTTAGGGCTTCTACTGCCTCAGTGAACTCTATACAAGGGACTCATATACATTACACACCTTAGTATTATTACTTTGTTTTGTTACAGTCTGTATATTCTTACCACATGCACTTGGCTTGTTTTTAAACAAGAGGAACTCAACTGAAAAATGCGATATTTGACCACTTACGCACTTGCTTACTGCTTTGATGTTGCGGTTGTCTACGGTAATTGCTTCCTATCAAGTTATCCGTTTCCCCATTGCCCTAGCCACAGAATAGATAATAGTGCAAGTACCCTATTGTCATAAAAAACTTGACCTATTTTATATGAGTAGACGATTAGACAAACAATATCGATTGTATATTATTGTGACACATAATTGCTGTTTGCACTTGTGAATCATCACGATAGGCGTGAGATTTTAATAGCATCAAAACAAAAATGATTCACTTATAATCTCTGTTACGATTTTTGCTACATAATATTAATTAATTACAAGACTGGATGTAGACCGCGATTTCGTTGTATACCCGAGGAAATTGATTCCTAGACAATTGACAGACCAACGTCGTTTGCTCGGCTTATGTCAATTCAATGTCAGCTGTGATCAGTCGGACTCGGATGAGTTTGAATTAACGCAACCAAATTATTTAGGTCTGCCATCTGCCTAGGAATCAACTTCTCTGATAATACCTTTTGGATAATCGCGCGGTATGCGCGGAAACTGTACTACGTGATATGCCCTTTCCCTGGACTCGTGGAACTCTTCTAAGCGGGTTAGCGGTTAAGTATGACCACATAGTTCACATAAATGTACTTTTGTTGGAACGAAGTTCCTTATGGCGCGTTCGGCGTTGCGAAAGGAGGCTAGACGGAACGACACTTGACCTCGACACTTTTTATTAGTACCTGCATAGTAGGGGCAGAGGGCGTTGATAGTATTCCTGTGCGTCAACTAGATGGCGTTTTGAGAATAAACAGCGACATCTACCGGACGTTAAAATAAATTTTATTACAATTCCACAAAAGTGTCGTTGTTAGTATTCCTGGGCGTCAATAGATGGTGTTTCTTTTATAACTTCGTTCAATCCGGGTGTCCCTTGACACCTCTCAAGTTTTTTTTTAATTTTATATTATTACTAGATGTTGCGCGCGGCTTCGCCCGCGTAAATTAGATATTTCACAGAAAAATTATTAGTCCACAAAAAATAGCCTATGATCCTTTACGTGGTCTACTTCTTATCTGTGCCAAATAATAGAAAAATTGCTCCAGTAGTTCGTGAGATAAGCCCTTTCAAATAATTTCCCCCGTTTTTTCCAAATTTTTCTCTATTTCTTCGCTGCTGTTAGTCGTAGATAAAGTGATAAAATATAGCCTATAGCCTTTCTCGATAAATGGACTATCTAACACTGAAAGAATTTTTCAAATCGGACCAGTAGTTCCTGAGATTAGAGCGTTCAAATAAGCCCTTTCAAATATATTTCTTCCCGATTTTTCCACATTTTCCTCTATTTCTTCGCTCGTATTAGTCTTAGCGTGATAAAATATAGCCTATAGCCTTCCTCGATAAATGGGCTATCTAACACTGAAAGAATTTTTTAAATCGGACCAGTAGTTCCTGAGATTAGCGCGTTCAAACAAACAAACAAACTAACTAACTCTTCCGCTTTATAATATTATAGTATAGATTAGTAAAGATAAGTTAATAATTTAGGAACGCATTAATTTATACAACATTTTTAAACGTTATTCACAGACATTATTTAAAGCGAGGAAGCGAGGAATTCAAGTCTATACATTAAACGGAGTCATTACAAGTTTGGCGTCGTAACGCAACAAGTTCAGAAGTTTTGGCCGCGGGCCAGATCAATTGCATTTTATACAAAAAGTTAGGCCGGGTTTAATGTTCATATGAAATTGTTCGTGTTATGGAGCAATTTTCATGTGATGTGGAAAAGAGTATTTTTATAAACACAAGAAAAGTTTTTTGTAGAAAAAATCAAGTTACAGACGTTTAATGCAACGTTTCTCAGGGTTTTTGTCACAAGTTTATCTATTCAACAGCATTGTTTATTAAAGTTAATCTTTGAGTAAGCCAATCAAAAGCGCTAGTGAAAAAACTTCAGTCAGAAAACCTCCAGAAATCGGGCATGTTTGTAACAACTTCAGATTTTGTTTTTAAGAGGCCCCTTCCCAGTCCCACTATCGTCAACGCGGGAGTCATCGAAAAGCTTGTTGTTTCATCGATTAATAGTAATTATTATTAATTAGTAATTATTATTAATTAGTAATTATTATTTATTAATTATTATTAGTAATTAATATAAATTATTAATAATTAGTAATTAGTAGTATTCACGATAAATAGTGTGTGGAAATTTCATAAAACTTGTTTCAAGAAATACGTGTTTATTAGTAGGCCTTACAAGTTGGTAAAAAAAAAGTGTACAA
This sequence comes from Cyaniris semiargus, assembly GCA_905187585.1. NCBI lineage: Eukaryota > Metazoa > Arthropoda > Insecta > Lepidoptera > Lycaenidae > Cyaniris > Cyaniris semiargus. The sequence continues at coordinate 4,832,136 of LR994551.1, forward strand.
TTAGGAAGTACATTATAAACGTCTAAATTTCAGATAAAATTTGTGCAAAAAAGCAGTTTTTTGAGGCTTATACTGAAATCGTTTCTCCAAATTTTGACTTCGCGTTTTTTTATAAACCTAGATATAGTGCAGAAGATACCTATTAGTTCACAAGTTTTAAAAAAAGATCCTTTAGAGCGCCATAATCACGTACGAGCGTTTGTATGGAAAGATGGTCGGGTTGACTGCTCTTAATGCGCCACCATGTCGCGCAACTATTCGTCTCGGGCCGGTGTATCTGATTCTTAAGGTGCTCCCACATTGCCGTTAGAAATTTTTTAGTAACGTTAGTAAACATTTGTTAGCAAACATTTAATCACAAATGTTAAAAAATGTTTTCATGTTAGAAAATGTTAAGTTAACAAATTATAACAAAACAAATTACAACAAAATAAAACATATGTTACCTTTTGTTTGTAAACAGAAATATTTGATCGAAGTTTGTAGACTTCTAAACATTTTCTATTTGAGTAGGAGCACTAATAACATGTAACAGTTCCTAACAAAATGTAACAATTGACAGCAATAAGCATATAACCTGCCGCAATTACTAAGCAATTAACACGTTATATTTAACAACATTCTAATAGGTAACGGAAATTCTTGTGAGTAAAACGAGAATTCAAGGTAAAAAAATACTGTCAGGAACTGCCTAGTGTTATTACTAGTAATTAGTTTTATTATTACATAATCGCAATCAAATGTTACCATATCGAAAGCAAAATATCCCATTCAAGGTAAAACTTGGGTCTGGTAGAGGGGATTCGAAATTTCAACGAAGAGAGGTGCAAGCCAAATGCAAGCCAAAGCATCCGAAAAGTATGTAGATGATCATTATAAAAATGTAAATTAACTTAATAATAGAAATTTAAACGTGAAATAGCTTTACGCTGGATTGCGACCTCGTCTCGTTTCGCTTTCGGTGACCCTTAGATATGATAAATACGCTCGAAGAGCAGTGGAACTTGTTCGATAGAGTTCCCATTATCTTCTACGTGCGTAAGCCTGCTAAGCGCAGGGATTTTAGTTGGAAAAGATCCCCCACGTCCTACCCAGGATTCTTTTTCAAGATTTCCCCTGTGTCATCAATAAAAAGATATGATGAAGATGGTACATAACTACATAGTTATAATGCACAGTAATTATTTTAGAGCTTGTCTAATTTGAAATGACGCGCCCTACGACTTCACTAGTTGATATATAAATGAAAAATTTTGTACTGTGAATACGAGGGAGGGGTGCGTCATTTTAAGTTAGACAAGCCCATGCAAAAAGACGGTATTCCTCTTGCATCTTGGGTATGAGAATGAAATCGATATGCAAATGAACAATTGTGCAGAATTTAAACTTGATCAGATAACCCATTGTCTGCGTCTCCAGGGAATTCGAGACTATTGCGTTCTGTATGCCATATGCGTCTGACTTTTCAATGTCAATTTTAGGGTTCCCTTACTCATGCCTCATCAATAAAACATATTTTCATAAATATTATTTTAAGAAAAAAAAATCTTTTTACTTTTACATTGTCTCTATTATAGACAGCACTAAAAACCAGGTGGGAGAGGAAAATAAGAGTTTTGAAACGTATAACACTATACGATACTCTATGTAGAGTTCGAGTATAGTCCATACTAATATTTTAAATGCGAAAGTGTGTCTGTCAGTCTGTCCGTCTATCTGTCTGTCTGTCTGTTACCTCTTCACGCTCAAACCGCTGAATTGATTTTGCTAAAAAATGGCATTGAGATACTTTAAGTCCCGAGAAAGGACATGGGATAGTTTTTATCCCGGAAAAATGTACGGTTCCCGCGCGATAAACGAATTTTGGCGCAACGGAGTTGCGGGTGTCATCTAGTTTTCCATAAATTCCAATATTCAATAATAATAACTAATTGGTCTAGGACCTAGGTCTAGATTACCTAGCATACCTATGAATAATTCAAATACGTTTAGTTATGCCATTGTTATTCGCTCAATGAATTAACTTTTAAGATATTAAATCAGCTCGATCAATAATTTTCAATTACATGCGGCGAGAATTGCGTCAGGGAATTTTCCAGTGACTCCCTTAGATTAAGGTGTGTCTTATGAAGTCATGACTAAGACTACAAGACTAGGAAAAGCCGGAAACGCACCTGCAGCTCTTCTAATGTTGCGAGTGTCCATAGGCGACAGTAGTTGCTTTCCATCAGGTACCCATTTGCTCGATTGCCCCCTTTTTTATATAAAAAAAACTAAGTTCCAGCTTAGCACCTTCGTGGTCCAGTGGTTTAGAGCATGACTCTCGTGACTCTAAGGTATATGGTTTGATTCCCCCCTTGGAGAAATGTTGTTTCCAAGTTTGGTTTCAAGTACAAAGCGGGCTGATCACCTGGTGGCTGGTGGTCTGACAAAAAAGATGATTCATGCGTCGGATTGGCATGTAAAATGCGCTTAGTCGTAAGCCAGTCGTATTCTTTCGGCTTCCCACTTGTTTACACGAGAGTAAAAGAAAGAGATATCGATTTTGGCATATTTTGTACTGATATACTTACATTAATTTCCGAAAATAACACAGATTAGTTTTTATCCTGAAATACATAATATTATGTATGGCTCGCGCGATAATTTTGCGAAACGTAATCGCGTAAATATCAAGTAGTCGTATACCAATCCATACTAATATTATAAATGCGAAAGTGTGTCTATGTGTCTGTCTGTCTGTTGTTAGGGGGAGTCCACAAATTACGTGAGGTGTTTAAGGGGGGGAGGGGGTCGAGTCAAATCTCATCTAATCTTACGTTGGAGAGAGGGGGGTCTCGGCAAATCTCACGTTTTTTTTCTCAATGTTACAAAAAAATTATACTATTTTGGTCCATTTCATCCAGAATGTACGTATGCTTAATATTTAAACGTAAGCGTAATCGTAATAATTACGATTAAGATCATTCACTAATTCGTTAGAAAGAAAATAATTTCATTTATACTTTGACGTTATATAAAATTATATCTACTAACTGTCAAACAATCCAACGCGTTTACTTAAGAAACCCACATTTTGAAAAATCTCTCGTGGTCGTGACTCGTGAGATTGGGGGAGGGAGTAGAATAAAATCTCATGAAATCTCACCAGGGAGAGAGGGAGGGTAAGAAAATAAAATAAAAAAACACCTCACGTAATTTGTGGACGCATCCTTACCTCTTCACGCCTAAACCGCTGAATTTTATATTCTTATTTTAACCATCTATTTAAAACGTTACTGTAAAGACTCAGAAACTCATTTCAATTGATCACTGCAACAAAATTACCAAGAAGAATATTAGTGTTACAATCGCCTTGATTCACATTCAAGTTCCAATATTTCCCAACTTCAGTAATCCTGTCAATACAGCCTAATCCAGCCGACCCAGTTTTAATCGGATTTGATTTGCTAACTTCGTAATTTATTGACAAGCATCCCCAATACCTAAGTCTATATCTGTACTGGTACAATTAATTAACGCAAAATTGTGTCTGTCTGTTGCTTCGTTTTGCCTGAACTACTGGACCTATCATGATGTTTGTCATAGATACTTTGAGTCCCGGGAAAGGAATTTTGATACCGGAAATATGCACGGTTCCCGTGTCAATTTTGGCGCAACGAAAATGCGGGCTACGTATTATTTTATTCTAGTAGTATTAAAAGAGCGCCGTGTTATTTATATTGGTATTTGGTCGCATATACTATTGGTAGCATATTATAGGGCTACTTATAGGAATAACAATAGGCTATGCTACAATTATTATAGTAGTATGGTTAATAATATGTAGTATAATTAATAATATGGCGCGCTCGACTAAAACGCTACTACTACCCCCATACATCTTCGAACGCGCGCGCTCCAACGGCGCTGCCGAAACGCTTAGCGATAAAACCAGCCCCATACATCTTGGAACGCGCGCGCTCCAACGGCGCTACCGAAACGCTTAGCGATAAAACCAGCCCCATACATCTTGGAACGCGCGCGCTCCAACGGCGCTGCTGAAACGCTTAGCGATAAAACCAGCCTAAAATTCGTTTCCAACCAGGAGACTTCATAAAACATTTTTAATCCCGTCATATTCGGACACGGTAGAGCCTGTAAAATGTCGCCAAAAGTCCATTAACATACATGTCGGGAGGCTAACACGTTTTTCAGTCTACAGTCTACGTCCAATTTCGTATGCAATATCCCTTGCTTTAGTTACGGCTTTAATACATGCTTTCACATTTTTAGAGAACATTTCACGTCATTTCCTGAAATTTTGAACGAAATCTCGTGATAGATACTGTCTAGTCTAGAGATAAGAGAGTAGAGTCTCAAGTCTGCTATTGAAACGTTGGTAAAACATACAGACACGGAGATTGGAGGCAGCCAAAAAGAGTATGAAGTTACTATTCTTTACTAATTAGTAATTACGTAGGAACCGATTTTTCGAGATCGGGAATATTGAATAATTATTATTATTACTAGCCGTTTTGTGTCCCACTGCTGGGCAAAGGCCTCCCCTCTTTCCTTCCACACGTCTCTATCCTTTGCTGTTTTTGGCCACTCTTTATATACAGCGGTCTAGTTCGTCGCGGCACCTTTTCTTGGGTGGAATATTGAAATTGGACCAAAATCAAGCTCCAAGTATTAAAGGAAGAACAAGCTGCCAGATATTATGTTAATAAAATAAGCAATTTTTTTTTTTTATACAAGCAAATAATTAAATGACTCTATTATTGCATAATAATTCAAAAGAAAATTTCTTTCGAAAGTTTCCCGGCAACTTTGTTTAAATATTATTGGCCTTCGCGAAAACATTGCACAGAGCTCTTTCAGTGTAAATATTTTTCCAATTTCCTTCCTTTATCAAAACTAATAAGGTTAAATTTAGATTGTGAACTCATAGCAAATGTTAAGGTTAGTTTGTAACGGTGTTCGGTGAATGAAAAGTAAATAGTCGAGGGCGGAAAAAATCGTTATACATGGTGTAACAAAAATAAGTGATAATACTTTAGGGTGTGTACGTGTTCCTTGTAGAGAGTTCACTGTGAAAGTAGCAGCGCTGAAAGACCAAATTTTTTTTTACTTTTGTATAGAGAAACTCGTGACGCTCGAGCTCTTGCCCATACAAAAGTGAAAAAAAAATCGTCTTTCAGCGCTGCTACTTTCACAGTGAACTCTCTACAAGGAACACGTACACACCCTCAAGTATTATCACTTATTTTTGTTACACACTGTAGTTAGAGTAAAAATATGATGAATTTTTATAATGAAATTTGAGATTAACTCAGTAACATCTGAGTGTAGATATGAACATATTATTAATTTAATAGTTTTTAGATAGCTTTACTGGAGGTATAAGGGTAATGTATGCTTGCTTATCTATACTTATAATTATAAACAGAAAATGTATTTGTTTGCATGAATAGGCTCCTAAAGATAGGGCACGAAGTCTCTTATTCCTTAAAAAAGACAATTTTTAAAGGAAGTATCGAGGTTCTTCAATTTTTCATTACAATTCGTCACGCAATGTTTTTGACAGGTGGTTGAGGCTTCAGAATACCTTACACGGTATTGACATTTAAATTGCCAAGCAAAAAGTTACCTTAAAGTATTTCCGTTTTAAATTAAAAACTTGATGCGCAAAATTACATACTTACATAAGTACATCATGGACCACCTTGGAATCATCACTCGATCTTATTTGCTTCCGGCACTTTTTAACCGACTTTGACAAAAAGAGGAGGTTCTATATTTGACTGTATACAGGTTGTAACAAAACTAAGTGATAATACTTTAGAGTGTGCATGAGTCCCATGTATACTTAGTGTTTATTGTGAAAGTAGCAGCGCTAAAAGTGCATTTTTTTTAAACTTTTTTTAGGACTATCATGACGCGACGGTGGGACGCTTGCCCATACAAATCACAAAAAAAATGGTATTGTAGTTGACTGTGAAAGTATCACTTTCACAGTCAACTTTATAAAAGGTACACATGCACACCCTAAAATATTGTCACTTAGTTTTGTTACATACTGTATATTTTTAATTTAAAGTATACATTGGGTGAATATTTATTTCATTTTAAGGCCTTACAACTTTTGTTCTTTCAGCAGCTTACATTTTTTGTGGCAGCAAAAATGTGTTTATACTTATAATCATCTTTCATTCCTTCCTCCTACCTATAAACATGTTTTTCAGTTCTGAGAAGTGTTTTTAAACTGAAACTAGCCAGAACATATTATGCGCCTGGTATTTTTGCTTGGTATTTCAGCTAGTTGGAAATCCCATTCTCAAATAATATTTGGCATCGTTACAACTGTTCCGTGAAAAATCTTGGCGTATGATTGATTGGATGAAAGTAAGTTTATTTTTAAAACTCCTTATATTAAGTATGGTGCAAGTGTTGGAAGTTTTGCGTATTTTAATTCATCAAGCCCCATACGGTCGCCAGCGTCCGAGACACAATAGAATATCTATTGTGTCTCGTTTTCCCACGATCGACGGGTTAATATGAAATTTTGTGGCTCATCTCACGGCTCTGGCTATAAGACTACACATCTGTTTTAAATCTGTTGATTTACAAGAACGAGGTCAGTTTGAATGGAGTATAAAATATAGACTTACGAAGTAGTGCAAAATATTATGTAAGCCTGATGAAGTGCAGACACTGTTAATACGTACCTGAAACAAACAAACGATTTGTTAATAGACTAACTATATAATTATATATTTTTTAAAAGATAAAAACATGTTTTCATAATATTTTGCGTTTTCATTTGTCCGCTTATAACCAACAACTTAAAATTATTCCTACTCATGAATAGGTCAAAAGAAAATAATCAACAAAAACCCCTTTGTCCTTACAAGGATTAATTTTGGATTGATCCTTGTGTCTCTGATATTATAAAGTTTCTTTTGCAAGTAAATATTCTGTACGACCATGCTGTACAAAGTGCTAACGAACATAAGAAATAAAATATACAAAATCTTGAAAAAAAAAAAACTTATAGCCACTTGCAGCATCTTAACTAATTTATTGTAAAAACAAAAATTTTATGCCCTTTTTTCACTATCTTTTATACTTTATAGTAATATAGTGGAAAAAGTGCACGACATGTTGTGTTTTATTAGTGTTCAACATGAATTTTCACCAAGAACCGACGACAGGACAATCAATTACATATAATTTATTGACACCTCATTTGTTGGGAAAATGGGACCTTTAGTCGCTACTACTTTATACACTTACATTACATATAAAATGACAAAATCACCCTTCGCCATTGTCAGGGAAAAATGTAGGGTTTTACCCACAGAAAATATAAGAATTTCAGTTAACTATCACATTTGTTGGTCTAGTATCAAATGGCGACACTAACTTCAGCGCATTGAATGGATGGCATTAATTGGGACCCTATTCAGTTCAAAGCTATTTTACCGTAACATAACCTTTGTTGCAACGACATAAGGGACATTATCCAACAGCACCGGAACACTGAACGGGCCATTAAAATCTTGGAAGTACCAAGCTCCCGATTCACTCAATGTCTCTCCTTTTATTATACCTCGTTATTCTATTCCATTAACTTTTGAGTCGGGAACTAGTGTTTATTGCAGTTTTCTGCAGAACAACTTTTCAACTCTTTTCTCTGCGATATGATAAATTCCCTTTGTTCTGTTATTAACGTTACAAAGGAGCATCAAAGTTCAAGATTTAAGGCACAGTATACATATAATAAAAGGACTATAGGTACTAATTGCAATTAATTTTCATCCAAGTTTAAACAAAATATGTATTGGAGACTAACATTTAAAGTAAAAATAACAGGACAGTAAAAATATCAACATCGAATTACGTTTCTAAAACGAATTAAAACCATGTATAGCTTGTAAAAATTAAATTAAGAAATTTAAAAAAAACCCCGCCAAACAACTTTAAAAAGTAATGAAATAATATTTACTGACTTTAAGTTTAAATAATCCTAATATATTTAATTCCTAATATAAGTTGTTTGGCGGGTATTTTTTTAATTTCTTAATTTAATTTTATTAAATGCTTTTTAAACTTGTGTTGGTTATAGTTCAGAATAATTCCTATCAACATAATCATATCCCAATGAATACCAGCCATGAATAAGGCCGTCAATATGAGCGCAAATATGAAACCTCCAATTTGTGTTCATACGGAGCTCGGCTCCTATAGAATCCAGGTGATGCTGCAGACGCAGCATTCAAATATTTACTGTTTATCTACGTCTTACTAGTTGTCGCAATTAAAATGAGCCCAAACACGAAACCTCTGCTCTAAGTTGGTGAGGAGTTGGGTATCCTATTGATTACCAGGTGATGCTGCAGCACCAGGTCAACTTTCCATTAATGTGTATATATTTATAAATGTCACGAACTATGTAGAATGCAAAATATAAAACCCATCAAACGACTGCAAGTTGCTCATCGGCCTTTCGAGAACCAGATAAACCGTGATTTTCCAGCACTGAGCAGGCTGATGATGATGAACTATGGCTAAAAACACTCTCGATCATGTCAGCTTTCAAACAAAAAAAAAAGTAGATCAAAATCGGTCCACCCGTTTGGATGCTACGATGCTACAGACAGACACACAGACAGACAGACACATCAAACTTATAACACCCCTCTTTTTTGTCGGGTGTTAAAAATGAACAAAAACGTTTAACCTGGACAACTAAATCATTTAACAGCTATTTTAACATTGCTTTGCTGTAATGATAATAATGACAGTTACATTATGTAGACAACTACAGTGACACAAGCTGTAAAAAACCAACAATAGACTTCTTTTTGGGAGAGGATAATGAAAAAGGAGTGAGTTGGCGTTTCAATTGTTTTTTCAAGGCTTTGCCTAAAATTATTTCACGATGATGCAAGACGTTACGAACTAATTGGAATAAGCACCGACGACTTGTATTACGTCCTAAAATATCCTGACTTGAGAGCTTGCCAAAGAAATTATATAATCGTTCCTTAATATTATAAGTGTACTTACTTACTTAATATTATTATAAATGCAACAATGTGTCTGTCTGTTTGTTACCTCTTGAAATTAAAACAGCTGAACCGATTCAAATGAAATTTGGTATGGAGAAACTTTGAGACACGGGAAAAGACATAGGATAGTTTCGTTGCGATAAAATGTACGGTTCTTTGCGTGATAAACGAATTTCGAAAACAAAGTTGCGGGCAATATCCAGTATGTAATAAATGATAGCGATTTGGTTGAATGCAATATTAATGATATAATTTTGTATCCAATAAGCTAGGCTTGCTACAAAGCCTCTACAATATCATTAATATTGATTTCAGTAGTTCAGAACCACGCTCGAATATGCTAATAACGTATTACATTATGTAATATCGTTAATTTTCATATAAACTGCTCGTTACAAACTTATTAAAATATTAATAATGTCATTTAGGCCAGATAAAACAGACACTTTATTTATATGGAGCAAAAAATATTACCACCTGAAGTCTCTAATGGTTTTATATTAAACAGATATAAAAGCTTTAGAGACGGGAGACATCGAGAAAATTATAATGAAGTCAGTTGCGAGGTCAAAAAACCTATATTATTTTAAAGAGAAGAAAGTTTTAGATAATTCGTCATCGTCAACGTCTTTTCAAATTTAACAGTAATAGACTTTTAAAACATCTGTATAATATGATTTTTAAAAATGCAATAATGATGCATTGCAGTTGCTAACATATTTTTTTCGTAGTATAGAATATTTTTCGTAGTATAGCGGTGTTACCCGCGGTTTAAGTGATATATAATAAAAGACTATGAAAAGTACCAATAATGAGTCAAAACGGGACGATACATGGTTCTATAATAGTTTATGGTGATAATGATGATGATGATGAATGTAATTTGCATAGTAGCATATGCTTTCCGTTCTTAAAACAACGTCGAAACTCCCAAACTTGTATCTATGTATAAAGAGTCAGGAGTTGTCTCAGCACCTTCCGAACCATGGTATACCTTGGTGCAAAATTTTGCTTGTTAGTAGCATAAGCTTAGAATACTGCTCACGAAACCGAAGTCATCACATGATCCCATATAAATTTGATTCCTTCATCAGGTCACCACTTTCATGAATATGGTACCAAATTGGGATGATAATCTATACACCAAAAGAAACATATTTTTTAAAATCGGTTCACAAACGGCGGAGTAATCGTTGAACATAAAAAAACGAACATAACACCTCCTCCATTTTTTAAGTCGGTTAAAATTGTAGCCTATGTGTTATTCTGATGTATAAGCTATATTATTGTAAAGTTTCATTAAAATCCGTTCAGTTTTTGCGTGAAAGTGTAACAAACATCCATACATCCATACATACATACATACATACATCCAAACTTTCGCCTTTATAATATTAGTAGCATTATGCAGGATGATTTCATTGTACAAACAGTAGGTACTTAAACTTTTTAAGAAATAAAAACGTTGAGAAGGCCCTAAGATGAACTTAGGATATAAAATAACCATTGAAGAAATATAAAATTAAAGAAAAATAATATAACCAATAAATTAAATAGATTAAATGATAGCATTCAAAGTAAAATTATAATGCACAGCTGAACGCAAGGAGTAGAATTCAATTGAATTGCAAGAATATAAATAAGACAAAAGATTTAAAGATATGCAAGTCGTGCACAATATGATCGACGTCATGTATTAATAGGGGACATGGGTGTAATGATAAGGTTCTCGCCTCTCGGTACCTACACACATTTCCTATAAAACAAATCGGCGCGGCGCACACGCATCGAGCAAAGCAAAAGCCGGTGTAGACGAGACGCCCGTAGGCCGTAATATTTAGTAATAGTCGAGCCGGTAACACGCGAGCACGTACGCGCGGTTTGTGACAAAGTTATAAGTGAGTGAAACGAAACGATACGCGATATTATATCTGTTCCACCATCGTTTATAATATCTACTAATAACTCAAGGTTAGTACAAGTGAACAATGATAGAATAGAAAATAGACCATCAGGAAATGTTAAAATCGACAAAATGTCAACAATTAAAACAATAATTATTGCAGCAAATATTTAAAAACGAGAAATACGACTTTAATATATTTGGGGCCGGTTTGCAGATGTTAATGTTGTGCGTATTCACTATCCGACCTTTTTAAATGTTACATTTTAAAATACGCGTCCGCATCATGATGAATATATTCAATGCCAAAATGCTAGTGGAATATCTTGCAATGTGATACTAACAAGGAAATAATACATGAAACTGAAAGGTAAAAACAACGGGTGTTGTACTTAAAAAAATATAGTATATTGACTTAAATTTTATTTATTTATGTCGATGTATTTTCCTTTACCTACATAAAAAACAATGACGTTCACGGGATTTACAATAATTAGCCTTGCAAATTTACGTTCACCCACTTAATTTCCTTCCTTCGAATTACGTAATATCTATACATATTATAAAAACGTTTTGTTTATAAACAAACAGTTATTCACGGGCACGCCGGACCGGATTGGTCACTGCGGTTGGTGCATTTCGCAACGCCTCTGTCCTAAGAACCGACCTTAAACGATAGCAAGGACTTTTTGTCGTTGCCTTAGAATACTTCGCTCATTTTTCCGTTTTCCTCTGAACAGCTAGTCGTAGGAAATCATGCTTCATTTGGGCGTAGGATTTTCTGCAAGATTCTTTGACGACTATTGCTATTAACAGCATTTTTTTATCACATAAGAGATACACTTCTTTCCTTCATATCATTTACTACTTTATAGATAACACATTTTAGGAATTTTGTTGTTCTCGTTGATATTAACAGACTATTTTATATTCTTTCAGATGAAATCTCTACCAATTCTATTCGGACTAATATTTTGTTTAGTGAGTGTGAGTGGAAGAAATTTAAACGAAAACCTTGGCAATGAGGAGCAAAGTGAAGGTGAATCGGCGCAACCGGCGAGAGACCCAACCGCCAAGCAATTGATGAGACATCGTCGAAGATCGAGACAATCGTTCTACGATTACAACTACGATTACAGGCGAGAGCATAGCAGGCAGCAAGATGAGACTTACAACCAAATAATAAGATTGTTAGATGAAATTGCGTACAACTTGAGAAGACAACCTCCTCCCCCACCTCCCCCGCAGCAGCCCATCTACGTTCCTTACCCTGTGCCATATTACGTGCCACAGTACATTGGCTGCAACTCAAACGCCAACAACACGAACATTCCCTTAGGGTTTTTCAATAGGTGGCCCGAAATGGACGACGAGAGACAAAACTTTGGGTTGGTGCCTGCAGAGACTGATACTGGTGACAACGACGGAATCCGACCTATCTCCTTTGACCCCATACCTCCAGCTACACCTGCCGTAAAGCCGCCACCGGTCGAACATGGATCCTCCCAAGCTGGGGTAAGATAATTTTTTAAACTAAATTTTTTTCGAGTAATTTGATCCAGGCTGCAGTTAATTTTGTTGTACAATATTTCCAACTACGAAGACGTCAACCTAGACATACTCATCGCAATTTAAGGTCCTTATTTTAAATAGCAACGTCTTTTTCAGATGGAAGATAAAAAAACAACCCAAGCGAAGCAGCCAGGTATATGCAAGGCCGCGGTACTAAATTGCTGCAACTTTAAGAGCAACGAAGACCAGAGGTCATGTTTCCTGAAGCACGACTGCCGCAAAACCTACGAGACTGGTCTCGCCTGCAAGCCTGAGGTTGTGAAGAGAGTCCTTCAGGAGTTCGCGGAAGCTTATGCTCCGGTAACCGATTTTTAGGCAACAGAGTAGAAATTACGTAATCTATCAGTATTTCTAATTCCTTATTGCAGAGAAATTGGAGTTTCAAACTCATAAATACGTAGATGTTACATTTGTTTGAAAGAAAATCCTGCGCGAATTGTACATTTTAGCGCGATAAAAAGAAGCCTATGACCTTTCTCGTGCTCAGCTTCGAACAAACAATATTCTCGGCATTTTTCCCCTACAAAATATAAGTGCATCAAGCTTTAAGAAGTCAATTTTTTCTACATTTTAGGTGACGAATGAAGACCGGATTATTTGGCCTCGCCTAGGCCAAAGTAACAGTTTTTGGTAGCTATCTGTATTGATTATTAAGTAAAGACTAAGTCTTGATACTTGATGCCATTATTACTAAACGTTCCTTTATTGTTATCGTAAGACTAACATAAATTTAAGTTTAATATATTGGTTCAAATTTCCCTAACACCTGTTAAAGTAGGTCGTTGATTGATTATATATAATCTACGAATAATAAAAACTAAGGAAACGTTACTCCCATACTACGTTTTAAATTTGGTTCCTTTCAAACTCTCATATAACGTCAGCCTGATACCGCTCAAGGCCACCTAAATATTGCAAATGTATTGAAATGTGTACCTAAAGGTACACATTTTTGACAAGTATTGTAGAACATGTTTTTTAACGGAGTTACTTTTTCTTAGTTTTTATTATTCGTAGATTATAATATTATTTATTATTATCTCTCCTTTAATGTATTCAATAAGAATGAGAGGACAATATGATATTTTGACACTATTAACGCTAGCAGGCGTTGGTGAAATTCGAACGACCACTACAGATGTAACATGCATAGGCGTTGAACGCTTTAAAGTTTATTAATTGATTTAATAAATTATAGTAACGAGATTTGTATATTATAAAATTATAATTAATGTATAGGTTCTTTCCACAGTGCCACTGAAATTTTATAAGATCGATTGTCAGGAGAGAATATTGGTCTCATTTATTTTATACATACGCTGGTAACGCGACAAAAACTTCATGTTTGAAAAAAAATAACTATAAAAATTTAATTTTAAAATCAGGTAATTTGTGGTAAAATATTTGAATGATGTTATGTATTCAAATTAATCTTTACAAACTAGACAATACTGCATTTATTTTTAGTTGTATTTGTAGTTTGGTGACTCACGATGAAGATGTATGTTTAAGATGTCCAAAATACGTAGTTTTGGGAATGATATGTCGTACCTACGCAGCTATGTATTATAATAGGTAAGAATCTAAATTCTTGTGTGTTATTATGTTTCTGTTTATCTATGTCATCTGCGTTTTGGTTATCATCTGCGTTTCTTATGTTGTAATAGTTTGTTCTTTTTTATCGTGCGTCACAAACTGTATGTGTTTAGACACTAGACAAAATATAATGTTGATGATCCTAGTCTGTACTTGTGTAATAACAAATTTTCATGTATTTTTTGTTTTAATTATAACATCAATTAATTATTATTTAATAATCTTATTAACTCTTTCTCTAGCTTATGTTTATTGTTCAATGTTAAACTATTTTTTGATTATCAGCCTCTATTCTAGTTTGGTCAAAATAATATAGAAAAAATTGAAAATGAAATAAATATAAGAAGATTCTGTTTTACAAATTCTGAGAAGCTTTCAATCAGTAGAATTTCTTATACTTACCCTGAAAATCATTTCTCCTTCGATCGAGGGTTTTTTCATTATTAATGTTTACCTGCCAATTTCTGTTCATTTTTACTTTGTCCTTAAATTTTCATCACAAAGAAGCCAGATAATTCTGTCCTTTGTTGGTTTTTAAATGAAGAATAAATACAAAAATTGTGAAACAGCGTCTGAGGCCGCCGAGTTTTGGCTCTTGGCGAATGTTGAATAATTTTCGACACGTAAACCTATCTTAAACATTATAATATGAATATTTTAAAATGTCAATCTAATAAATTGATCATAAATTTTGATGCAACACATAAGAAGACAGGAAGGGTCTAAATTATGTCTCAATAGGTCCCGTTTTATTTACCAGACAATATATTTTTCAAAGAAATTTCTAGATTTTTAAAATTTTTGTTCGAAATTGGCTTAAATTCGCTATATAATATGTACTGGTCGATATTCAGGTAAACAAACCTCGCTTCGTTTATCTAAAGAAGATAACGAAAACATCTGTGTTGACTGTAGCGTCAAGGTTTGGCTAAAACTCAGCAAACACACTTTATTCTTTAACCTACTATAACTTTAACCAATTGCTGCGTACAATGTACATGAGTAATAAGTTATTTTTGCATTTACGTGGCAACTGATAACAATATAATTTTACCAATATTAAAAATGCGAAGATGTGTGTCTGTTACCACTTACCTCTTCACGCTTAAACCGCTGAAACGATTTTGATTGGTATGGAGATACTTTCAGTCTCGTGGTCCGTGGAGAAAAGGAATTTTGGCGCAACGGTGTCGCGGGCGTCATCTAGTGAGTAATAAGTTATTTTTGCACTTACGTGGCAAATGTCATGGTCTATTATAAGGTTTTCTCCGCCAACCTACAGTCAGTGGTTTATACAATTTCCACATTATAATATAATACAGAGGAAAGCCACATTTTGTGACGTCATGGGACTGGTATAGAGGTAATAGAATACGTGGTAGAAAATTTCTTTGACCCAAGGAATTACCCCTACATAAAAGTATAGGTATTACGTTTAGGAGTATAATAATTAAATACCTAATTATACTACAAAACGAATACTTAATTTAATCTTACTTTTATAAGTTCATTATTATCATCAACATTTACTTTAACTAATAAATAATTTGTAGGAAGCTAACTGTCAAGTGTCAACTCTGTAAAAAGGCACCTAAAGTTGGTACTACTTATATGTATTCTGTGCCTAAAGTTAAACTGATATAAAATAATTGATACAGGAAAACGTATAGCTGCACTTGCAATGAAAATTAATACACTCTTCAAATAATATTATAGCATATTAATAATATATTTTAGAATGTCTTAAAATCTTTCACCTTTTACTAGCTTTTTTCCGCGGTTTATAGTACCGCAGGCGTATCTACAAATTTCTTATTCAACTCTGGTGGAAGTAGAATTTTTTATTTCATTTTGTGCGTTTTAGGGATCCGTAGTCAACAAGGAACCCTTATACTTTCGGTCTGTCCGTCCGTCTGTCTGTCCGTCTCTCTGTCCGCGGTTTTGCTCAGAGACTATAGAGTATACGGCCTGCAAAGCCGTAATTCGAGATGAAAGTTTTAAAGTGGAAAAACTCGTTAGAGTCCAGTGTCCCAGTGTAGTGTCAGTGTGAAGAGGTAACGGATAGATAGATTACTGGTAAAGATAAAAAGGTCACGTTTAAAGAAAGATTCAATACAAATAGAGGAAAGTTACAGAGCTAGTAATGTAATTAAGGTAAATAGTGTGTGCTCATTATTGAATGGTATTTCCAAGTGATCCATCATGCATTAGCGGTGAACTTCGCGATAATGAGGATTCTATGTCAAGTACACTTCAACATAATATTATAAATACTTACTTCCATACATATTATAAAATATGTTAAGTATAACTAGCTAAATATAGTTAGCTTCTGAGGAATTTGCAAGAACAGAAGCCCAATTTTGCAACTTCAATGAACTGTAATAACTAATTCACATTCTACATATTATAACATAATATCAAATATGGTCTCGATGCCGCCTCAGTGACTATTTCTTTTACGAATGATGAATATAAGGGTGGGTTGCACCAACTTACTTTAACTATAACTGTAACTTTAACTATAACTTTAACTATAACTACAGTGCAAAATGTTAAATCTTTGGTTAAGGACGCCATATTTAACGATATATAATATATAGTACAAATTAGGGCTACAGCATTTTAGGCCTAAGAATCAACTATACAAAAGGAAAATTTACATGTAAGTAAAATAACACTAAAAAAATCACTTAAAAGAAGCAGTATACAATTTTTATCAGATTATCAATTATTAGGCTTACTGCATCTCCATACTGGAGTAAGGACATGTATAGAATATGGATGCCTCAATACATTCATGAGGCTTACCGCCGCACTCAGAGACGAATGATATTATAATAACTTATCCATAATTTTATTTAATGAACATTTTGACAGATAGTGCATGGGGTTTATGTCAAAATCCGCATTTAATTACAAATAAGTAATTAATAATAGTAAGTAATAATTAATAATGACGAAACAGCCAAGCCAAATCTAATGTAGGCTATGATGTAGTTTTTAGGAACTGCTCAGGAACTGTTGGCAATTCGCAAACATCGAAAATATTCCAATGTGTATTGTTAGCCCAGAGGTGAACAACCGCATAACGTCACACCGTTGGACCGAGACGGTAATAGGGAGTGCTGGTCCAGCTTGAAGATTATTCAATAATAAATAAATAAAATAAAATATCTTTTTATTCAAAATAGGTATAATGAATAATCTTTTTGAACGTCGTAGAAAGAACGTAGAAACAAGATGCCTACCACCGGTTCGGGAACTAACCCGGCGAGAAGAACCGGCGTAAGAAACTCGCACGGGGCCATCTTTTACTAAAAAGATGGAAAATTACAATTTTAAAATAAAATAATATAACAATGTTATGGTTTAATAGAGCTAAGTAACAAAAATAAAAGTAAAGTAACCTGCATGGAGCCACCCTATTCCCAAGGTGTGCTGTCTTCAATGAAATAATTGACATTATAATACGCTTATTGCTTTTTATTGTAGCAGAAGACATTGGCGTAGGCTGGTTTTCCTGGCGGGGAGCTACTTAAATATTTGGATGTATGATTTGGATAAATATTGGTCTCTCTTTCTGAATAAGTCGTAATGTAAAGTATTTTAAAATCAACTAATATAAAGAGTATAATAATAATGCGTTTGGGAATTGGACCAATGTAATGGGTGACTCTACGCTTAACGCAAACTCGCACACTGATAAGATTTTTTTTTCTCGAGTATTATAATAATTTTATTTCTACCATAAAATCATATGCTAATGCTAAAACCTTACAGTATTACTATGATTTATGAATTATGAGGTGAGAAAAGCCGACAGAAATCTAGGAACCCCACACCAACGGTGCAAGATCACCCGTAAGTGAAAGAAATATAGAAACATGATTAAAATTATAGCAGCGATTGACATGAGATGCGACTTTTTAAAGTTGTTTGGCGGGGGTTTTTTAAATTTCTTAATTTAATTTTATTTATCGAGTAAAATTATCTGTATTGTGTTTCTAACCAAAAAAGTCACTAGTTAAAAGATGTAATCTATACATGTATGTATTTTTCAGTTTTTTTGAATGGCGCTTTCTTTAAAAATTACTCATTCTAGAAACGAGAATTTGGAAGACGGTGTCCTCAAATATAGTAGGTACTCATCAATTGTTTTCCATCGTCTGTCCTCGCCATAGTATCATTGTCAAGCGCTATTTGCATAATACGAGTGCCTGTGTATACCTGTGTAAGGGTATGGATAGATAATATTATGAATTAAGAAAATATTTTCTGCATAGCTTCATAAATAAAATACTTTTTTTATCCACGACACTATATTATTTTGCCTTAGTTGGATAAAAAATAAAAATCATGGCCGAAAAATAAAAAAGGTAATCGGTTAGCGGCAGAATGTTCTTAAATAAAGTTAAATAATAACAAAGGAGCATTGACCTTAGCTCTTTGTTTGTTTTGTTTATTGTTACATCACTACCAAGAATTTACTAATTACGAAAATTAGTATTTACACAATTACTCAACGTTGTAAAGACTATAAAATATATCCTTATGAGATGTAGAGAATCACTATAACTAAACTTATATCTCTACTAGAGATGTATGTTTATTGTTTACTAATTAAGCAAGTATTTTAAGCATCTCATCATTAATTATGACCAATATTTTACTTTAATTTATTGAGTTGAATATATTTTTTTTATATAAAATTAGGAGGCAAACGAGCAAAGGGTCACCTAGGTGCGCTGTCGGCCTTCATATTAATCCTTCGATCGCGGATTCTTGGAAGTTGGAAATGCAATTGTATTCTATTGTTGTCGCGAGCACCGGTGCTCGTATGGGGCTTGATGGGTTGATATAGGTGGCAGCACACACAAAGTGAAGTAAAATATAATGGAGTACAAGTTTTTAATTAGCGACGCTAGAAGACCTAGAACCCTAGAGTCTAGACCATGACTTTTGTGGTCACTTCTCAAGTTCTTACTTTAAACAGGTTTCAAGAGACATAGTATTATTATTTATTCATTGACCACAAACCACAAAAGGTAAACTAACGCTCAAGAATTTGATGAAAACTGAGGACTTGCTTGACACTTGACAGCATTTCTACCAATAGCTGTCAAACTGTAAACCTTCCTTTTTAACGAAGCGAAATTTTATGCGACTATCAATAAAGTGCGTCAAACAATTTTTAATAATAACTTATTAATACTCGTAATAGCTTATTATCATCATGATTCATGGCCGTAAACAGGCCTTTACCATCATAGTGCAGTCAGATATTATTATGTCATAGACATTTTGGTAACAATAAATCTACCAATATGTACACATTGGTATAATATTATATCACACGAAAATTGGAATGATGTAGAATTATTGCAATTTTTATTATGCCTCGTTGACGAAATAGAGTTTAATTGGAATGTCAACCCAGTTACGATTTCGACGAAGTTGTAAGTGAAAATAATTGATATTCACAGATGAGATCACTCTAGCAATTAGTTGAAATATGTAGGGTACTTACTACCCACTATGTAGTAAGTCGTAGTATATTTATACTATGTGTAATGTGTATGTGTGTGTATGTGTGTGTGTGTGTGTGTGTGTGTGTGTGTGTGTGTGTGTGTGTGTATGTTTATACGTTATACACATAGTAGTAATAATAATAACTCCCACACCGGTTTCGGTGACGGTGGCCAGTTTCATTGAAACCAGGCCAGTTACGCAGGAGTAATTTTATAGTGCCCAAGTGTGTGCGCAGTACACAAGAGCACATATCCCTATTCGTTTACTCTCATAAACCAGTGGGACGGAAGACGGACACGACTGCCGAGAGATCAGGCGCAGGAGCGACTTTTTACATGCCCATCCGACGCATGGATCATCTTACTTGTCAGACAATCAGGTGATCAGCCTGCATTGTCCTAACCAAACTTGGAAATAACATAAGTTTTCAACGCGGGATTCGAACCCACGACCTCCGAGCTCCGCTCTAAACCACTGGACCACGGAGGCGTTAACACATAGTAGTATATTATGCGTGTATCGAAGTACTATTTAAAATTAGTATTTCTCTGTGAGTGTTTTCAAAAGAAACTGGGGTCCTATGCGTCGAATTCGATCGCAGTGCACGCAAGCGCGTCGAGACAACGCAGTCGAAGATAAAACATTCGAGTCATGAGAATAGGATCCTTCGGGCCCACTTTCGCCAATCCGAGTTAAAGTTAACCAAAAGTTTTCTGTCATCAACATAAGGAACGAGGTTATCTTTAGCAGACTGGTGCATGTGGGCCTAAGTAAACTATATACTCGAAACTATCAAAGTTCATACATTAGCGCACAATTTGAATAACCCAACGAACTTTAGAGTATTGAGTCAATATATAGACATGTCACATGACTCATGAGTGATGAAGCTAATCTACTGGTTATCTGAGTACTCGTGTAAACATTCTATTGATGTACTTTGGCCTGATACGTCGTTAAAATGTGTAAACGCATTGGAAATCCCAAGCAATATTCCCTGAACTCACCCGCTCCCGAAATGAAGATTGACACAGTTTATATTTTGTTTGCCTACTTGATAGTAGATGTGTTGATACACATAATATAATATATAATACAGTAGAACAGCTCCGCCGTGTCCTTTATATTAAACTTGCTCCTAAAATACTATAACAAGACGGTACTAATCACGCTGCGGCCGATTCGGGCGAAGTTTGGCATAATATCAGAAACGTGTATAATAAATATTATTATGCTGCGTAATTATAATATCTGTACTAATTAATAACTATAATTTTATGTATCTGAGTATTTATGTTGTGAGCGTCCGTAATGGGTAGATCTTTGGTTCGCACTCGTAGAGGGTGCAGGTTCGATCCCGGGTGGAGGCGTGTACCAATGAGACATTTTCTGATCTCAAGTATATAATACCACGGAGCTAAAACTTTGTTTTAGCTCCGTGCATAATACGGACACTCATACGGTAAAGGAAAACATCGTGAGGAAACCCGCACATAGTTGGTCCCAGACGTATCGACTAGTTCTTTCCTCTGGACTAGGCCGACTATGTTGCGAGTATGCCGTATGTGCTTGGGCAACCATACGGACATTTAAAAACCTTGCCCCCGGCACTACAGTATTTGAGGAGTGGTTACTTCGCTCTGAAAATACTGTATAAAATCATCCACAACAGATGTAAATATCTAGTTTTTTATTTATTCATCTTGTGCTACCAGTTTGCAGAATGGAGTTAAAATACCACTCGTAATCGGCTTCCCTTACTTCAAACATTTTGATCCACATCCCTACCTATTATACAATCAAAGTCTTAGTCTGAAGAAAAAGTAGCGTCAGCCTGATGTTGATGATAGTACATCTGACCTGTATTTCTTCAGAAAACAACAAAGTTGTTATGGCTACAAAACAATATTTCCATAGCTCTAATACGTATTATGTATTTTTCAGAACTGATAAGAACGTGAATGGATAAGGCAATGAAATAAGCAAGTGAGGTAAGCATGCCAGCACGTGAGCACAGCCTGCACAGCAAGATGGCAGTTGATGAGTTTGTTTACTAACTATAAAATATGGGGAAAAATATTTTCGCACGTTCAAAAACACAATTTTTCGCCTAACTTCTTATCTTATCAAATATGCAATGTTAAATGTAGCTTATCTAGGTAAACTTGTTCTTTGATAACCTAGGTTAATTCAAGGATATAAAATGACTACGATATCGCAGTTTGACATTTAAAACAACAAGTAAACATGCAATAATAAAAATACGGATGCAAAACTGTAGCTACGTATTTTTTTCTTAAAAAATTATTTATAGACCTACCTTTCGACCTTTTTATACATTCCCACCAATCTGGTCTAAAGTCTAAGAAAACAATATTTTTATCCGGCTATAAATAGGATATTGTAGCATATAAATTCCATTCAAATATGTATTTTATTTAAATTGAAGTTAATTCCTAAATTAATGCAAATCTGATTAATGTACGAAAGCTTTAACTTATCTAATGTAAATCTGCATGTAAAATCAGATGATTGATCGGTACAGTAGGTACATGACCTTTTTGGTACATTTAGAGCAGCTATAATCAACCTGCAGATTGACTTTGTCTGTGACCCGCGTGATTGTAAACTATTTCGAATTTCTTACCCATCGGCAAAATAGTGCACGCACACGCTGAGTAAATAATGAATATGAAGGTAACTAGATTAAAGATGTCACGAATATTCGGCAACTATTCGGTATTCCGCCTATTCGGCTTCTTTTTTTGCTATTCGGTATTCAGCCGAATACCGAATACCAAATCATGTAAAAAAAATCGGCCAAGTGCGAGTCGGGCTCGCTCACGAAGGGTTCCGTACCGTTACAGAGAGAAATCAGAAAGTATGCATAAAATGTATTTTTTGTATGGGAGCCCCCCCTTAAATATTTATTTTATTTAAATTTTATTATAAATAATTAAATTACAAATATAACTAAGGATTTTGTGAAAATTTAAAGCGTCTAGCTGTTGCCATTATTGATTACGAACAAAAAAAGACAAAAAAATCATGTTTGTAGTATGGGAGCCCCCCTTGAATATTAATTTTATTTTGATTTTAGTATTTGCTGTTATAGCGGCACCGGAAATACACAATCCGTGAAAATTTCAGAACTCTAGCTATAGCGGTTCTTGAGATACAGCCTGGAGAGTGGAGACAGACAGACGGACAGACAGACATCGAAGTCTCATGAATGTCCCGTTTTTACCCTTTGGGTACGGAACCCTAAAAACACGTTATATTACTCAAAATTTTGTATTTATTTCCAAATTACAACACTTTAGTAATTAAAATTGATCAGTGGTAAGTTGTGATGGATAAAAACAAGCTTTTCAGCATTTTTTGGTAGCAAACGATTACGCTTTTCATCGTTAATGTTACCAGCCTCAGAAAATAACCTCTCACTCTATACACGCTACTTCCAGGAGATAAACTTTGGCCGAAAGGTTTGGATATTGTTTTTCGATTGCTAACAACCACTTGTAAAGATCGGCCTTCCGATCTAGGCGAACTGTTTTCAAATAAAAATCCAACTCGTTTGAAGCAAATGACTCGTTTGAAAACGCAACAAGGAAAGCAGGTTGCGACCAAGTTGCGACTTGTCTTAATCCAGCTACCGCGCCCCCGAAAAGTATGTATTTCGTGCAGAATATTCGGCGCTTCGGCCGACAGCTTTGCCGAATATTCGGTATTCGGCCAATTCACTATTCGTGGAATCCCTAAACTAGATTGAGTAGTTGAGTCTTTCGTCCCATAAATGTTCGTCCCAGTGGGACGAATGGCTGATTTTTTTTCATCCAGCGTTTCGTCCCATGTATCCAGTATTTATGACTTTCAATATTAATTAACGTTACAAAGAAGAAGGGTTTGCGTAGTGCAAACCCTTCCGTGCCGGCAAAAGTGAAAGTGGAACAATACGAGCAGGCATACGGTTTCGCCGCTTAGCAAAAACAGAGGCGGCTTGCCGTAGGAGAGGAAGTAGTAATATTGTACTAATATCTAGTACAATATTACTTCCTCTCCTACGCCACGCCGGTGGCTTACTCTCCCTCCGCCTTACCAATATTCAATTCACCGGCGCTTTCTGACGAGCTCCCTGCATCTTACATCAGAGTTATATGCAGAGTCATAACTCTGACGTAGAATTAACACTTTCCTCATACCAAAGAAGTGCACAATGCCGCTAAAGAATTGTTCGTAAACGTAACTAAGCAGAATTATTACGACTGATCGTAATTTCTGTGCCAATGTTTTTGTCAGAAGACAATAGAATATAAAAGTGGGACGAATCACCGGCTGAAACATTTTTTTTTAAAAAAATCGCTTATAGCTATTCGTCCCACTGGGACGAACATTTATGGGACGAAAGACTCAATTACTAACTACAGTCTGTCAAAAAAGAGTAGACGCTGAACTAAATTTTCTAACATGTAATTTAAAATTTGTGTTCGGCGTCTACTCTTTTTTGACAAGCTATAAGATCTAACTTCTTTTGTCCTCATTTAAATCGCTTATTTTGAACACCGTTCAAGGTTGAGTACATCAAGGTTGAGTACCACTGATTAAGAATCATTCAATTAAGTTTCAGACACGAGGACTACTTTAACAATGTTGTTATTAGATTAGGCACATACAAAACTGATAACTTTTAACCGACTTCCAAAAACGAGGAGGTTCTTTGTTCGGACATGTGGTTCGGACTTCGGACGTATAATATAATATTATTTTTATTAAATATAACTAATAGATGACCCCCGCAACTCCGTTACGCCGATATTCGTATGTCACCGGAAACCATACAGTTTTCACAACAAAAATATATTAGGTATGTTCTTTCCCGTCTTTTGAAGCATTTCCATACCAAATTTCATCCTAATCGTTTCAGCCGTTTACGTGTAGAAAAAGACAGACTTCCAAATACATAGTGTGGACACCATTTTCCTTTTCCTATTTAGAAACATTCATTAAAATCCAAACCTTTTAGTAGGTAAACCGCTTATGTTTAACTAACATGGACCAATTAATGTAAATGTAATTGTATTACCTCACCGCAATGAGTAAGCGACGTTTGTAAGAGATAAGTCTAATAGGATTATGTAAATGAGAAGCAAATGTTAACGAATACAGATTCGCGGTACGCTATCAGAGTCAAGGTCGCTTTGTGTCCCTTATACAGGGTGCAATTAAACCTTCCGGCCTTTCGATATATTGATCCTTGTTAAAAATAAAAATACACGTATTTTTTCTTTTATAATCACTCAGTACTAAAATGTTGTGAAATAGCTTTCGAAAGTTTTCTTAAAAAACACCACAATTAATGGACACTACGCGTCGCCGGCGCGTGAGGCACACGCCCCGCGTTACCCCCGCTCTACCCACCGCCGCGAAGTGACCGTTCTGCAACGATTTTAAGTGGGATAAAATATGTTATTGTAAAAAAATTAACACCCTATTTTTTTTTTTGTTAAATAGACTCTCCTAATGATACCTAAGCTCTAAAAAAAAATTGCCCGGTAGATTTAATTGCACCCTGTATATAGAGTTCTCTGTGAAAGAAGTAGCGCTGAAAGAATTGCTTTTTTTAATTCTTGTATGGGGCGGTTCATGAGCTTCCCAAAACAATAATTTAAATAATCGGCCAAGTGCTAGTCTGACTCGCGCACGAATGGTTCTGTACCATTCTTAGAGTATTAATAACAGTATTCATAGATAACAGTACTACTGTTATTAATAAGGTACCATTATAGGCAAAAAATTGTGTTTTTTGTATGGAAACCCCCCTTAATTTTTTATTTTATTTTATTATTATTATAAAATATTAAAGTACGCATATATAATAAAGGACTTCGTGAAAAATTCAAGTGCCTACCTGTTACCATTATTGATGTAGAGCAAAAAATGCCGAAAAAATAACGTTCGTTGTATGGGAGCCCCCCTTAAATATTTATTTTATTTTATTTTTAGTGTTTGTAGTTATAGCGGCAACAGAAATACACAATCTGTGAAAATTTCAGAAGTCTAGCTATAGCGGTTCTTGAGATACAGCCTGGAGACAGACAGACAGACGGACAGACATTGAAGTCTTAGTAATAGGGTCCCGTTTTCACCCTATGGGTACGGAACCCTAAAAAATGACATTGAGGCACTTCTCGTGTAATCTCTTTCAGTGCTGCTACTTTAACCACCTTTAACAGTGAACTCTACACTGCGAATTACCTTGAGGATTCGCATTTCTCGCATCACTCTCGCATCACTGTCGATTTTCATGCGAGAGAGAGAGAGAGAGAGAGAGAGAGAGAGATGTAGAGATGTAAAAACTAAAAATATGTTCACTCAGCGTGGATACATTTTTCGTTTGTTAGAGGAAAAAATAAATATGGGAAATCTAGATGTCAGAACCGAAAATTAAATCTTACAAGCTTTGGATTTTTGTAAACAATTTTTTAAAGCATAGCTTGTATATTATTTTATAGGTCTACCAGAATCTGATGGCAAAAAGTGAGAAAATAAATTGACTCATAGCAATACCGGGTAATTGGAATAAAACATTTTGATCCTTTTTTTCTTATAGCGGCTGATTCTGTGTGTTAAACATGCAAATATAAAAATTTATCCAATGATCAAGGATATTTTTTGAAAATCTGCTGTCAAAAATTGCCATCAGATTCTGGTAGACCTATAGTTAGAACTGTTTAAAGTTCCTGGAAGATGTGACTTTGGTATATTTTTAAATCAAGTAGGAGTACATTATTTTATTATTTAAAATAAAAAAGCTTTTCCAAATACATATAATCAAAAATCACATATTTTTTTGAGCCCATAAATGAAATACATACGTCTAGAAAACTGCACAAAGATGTCGAATTGGCAGCTGTACCGACATAATGTCGGCGACAACGCGCCAGTAGTTGCGATGTGGTTACGTACGTAAGTCAATGAAACGAAGGGGGGGAAGAGCGCGGGCGGTGTGCGCGCACTGCAAGCGCAACGTTGTGGTTGCGATGTGGTCGGTATCACACAAGTGGTCGACAACGACTGCAAAATGTGGTACCTACGTGTGAATAGTCCAGTTCATTTACAATACGAAGTATACGCTCGACCACGTGGTGTGGTTGTGGTTGTGGTAGGTGTGGGTTGGCCCTAAGGGACGCTTAAGTACACACCCTAAAGTATTGTCACTTTGTCCCGTTACACCCTGTAGAGTTATTAATTCATAATAATATCGAAACTCTAAATTAATGACCTTTCCTTAATAGGTGACATTTTAATTGGCAGCTAGTTCTATGCTGAGCTCGGTTTACATTATCAAAAATGAAACGGTATACTCAATATCAAATACAAAAAACACACAAATAACAAGTAGCTAAGACAACTTTCCTTTCCTTAACCAATACAGCTGGGGTATCCCTCTGACGTCAGGGCTGAGCTAATTGCTTCCTATTAGGGCAAAGCGTATTTTGCGGAACATTGACCCTCGAGAAAGTTAGCCGAATTGTTTTATGACATTCGCATTTATTAAGGCCGAAAAGAGAGCTTTATTCTCTCAATTCGCCAGTTTTATTTGCCTTTCACGTTTGTATTTCGCGGAATTGATTTGGAACATGTTTTATAAAAATCAGCCAAGTGCGAGTTGAAATCGCAACAAAGAATTAATTTGTTTGTTTATTGATAGTTTTTTGATAAAAAGCAGATAGCGAAGTTTTAGTAATCCATACTTCACTACATAGTATAAAAGTATAAAACAAAGTCGCTTTTTTTCCCCTATGTCCCTTTGTTCCCTTTAATCTTTAAAACTACGCAACGGATTTTGATGCTGTTTTCTGTAATAGATACAGTGATTAAAGAGGAAGGTTTATAAGTATAATAACATTCATTAAATAGTAGAGAAATACTGTTATTTTTGGGGTAATGTGATATCGTAAATAATTACATTTTTTTCCACTTACATTGCAAACGCAGGCTGAACCCTACGAGATTTATCAAAATAATGTACTAAGTATTGTACACTATGAAAAGGTCTACAGAAAACTTCGCGATGGTATATTATGTCTATCTCGTATGGATATCCCTCAATAACATTTTTGTCATTTACTTTTAGGGTGGGTTGCACCAACTTACTTTAACTATAACTGTAACTTTAACTATAACTACAATGCAAAATGTCAAATCTTTGGTTAAAGTTAAAAATTGACGCCATATTTAACAAGAACCATAGAGCTCGACAAGGCTTTAAGTGAACGTGGCGAAAAAAGGAACTAACGCTGTCATCATACGAAAACGCCATTTTTGACAGTTCTCCTTTACCAGCAGCGCACCCGCCCACGTTCATTTAAAGCCTTGTCGGACCAGCAACAGACATCTGTCAAATTCTGTGGTCAAAGTTAAGGTTAAAGTTAAAGTTAGCCTTAACTATAACCATAACTTTGACCATAACCCACTTGCAACCCACCCTTAACTTCAAATAATGGCTAATTTTCGAAGCGATTTTACAATACGGCAATAATCCTTATTCAATTAAATACTTTAAATACATTATTCATTTAATATAGATCTATATGGCCCTTTACAGCATATGATTTAAATGAATAAGTATTTTCGAAGATATTACAGACTAGATGACGCCCGCAACTTCGTTGCGCCAAAATTTGTTTATCGCGCGGGAACCGTACATTTTTCCTGGATAAAAAGTGTCCTATGTCCTTTCCCGGGACTCAAAGTATCCCCATTTTTTCAACTTCCGTCGCCCAGGGACACTCGCAGCATCAGAAGAGCTGCAAGTGCGTTGCCGGCCTTTTAAGAGGGAATAGGGTACCTTAGGGTAGGGATGGGAAGAGAAGGGAATAGGGGAGGATAGAGAAGGGAATAGGGGAGGGTAGGGAAGGGAATAGGGTAGGGGATTGGGCCTCCGGTAAACTCACTCACTCGGCGAAACACAGCGCAAGCGCTGTTTCACGCCGGTTTTCTGTGAGAACGTGGTATTCTCCGGTCGAGCCGGCCCATTCGTGCCGAAGCATGGCTCTCCCACCAAATTTCAGCAAAATCGGTTAGGCGTGAAGATGTAACAGACAGACAGACAGACAGACACACTTTCGCATTTATAATATTAGTATGGATATGGAAGTATGGATATGGATTTAAAAATTGCGGGACGTAGCTTTTGCGGCGGCGGTACCGACTAAATGCGGGCCACGGGTAGTAATGAATATAAATCAAAACTATAGGTCTACCAGAATCTGATGGCAAAAAGTGAGAAAATAAATTGACTCTAGCAATACCGGGGTAATTGGAAAAAACATTTCGATCCTTTTTTTTTCTTATAGCAGCTGATTCTGTGTGTTAAACATGCAAATATAGAAATTTATCCAATGATCAAGGATATTTCTTGAAAATCTGCTGTCAAAAATTGCCATCAGATTCTGGTAGACCTATACTAAATTGATTTTAATAATTTTTTTCGTGAGTGACATAGGCTATATATTTTATACCCGTGCGAAGCCGGAGCGGGTCGCTAGTATATTATAAATGCGAAAGTGTGTCTGTTTGAGTGTAACCTGTTCACGCCCAAACTAGCTGATTAGATTTTGCTGGGTATGGACTATGGAGATACTTTAAGTCCCTAAAGTAAAATAAAGTATATAAAGTACTTTTTAAAGGATAAAAATGTACGGTTCCCGCGCGATAAACGAATTTTGGCGCAGCGGAGATGCGGGCTTCATCCAGTATATTATAGTTTATCATTCGGGTTCAGACTTCAGTGAATATCCTAAGCATTTAATTTAAGATTTTTTTAGTACAAAAAAGCTATAATTGTTTTGAAGCTAAATCTTAAAGTTTTACAAATAAATATTGAAAATATATTTTAAAGCGGAACTAGGCAGCTAATTAAGTGATATGTTAACATAGCGCTGTAAATATCACGTCTAAATGACCTTTGCCACACCTGATCAGACGCTAGCTAGCTTCGTGTCTAAGATCAAGGTGCAATGAACAATGATTGAACGTGTGACTCAAAAAGTCGTTGGGAATCGTCGCGTGGCAAATCAACGTTTGATGACAACGATAATGACATAAATTAATGATTTCCGTTGTACTATCACCAAGGTTGTCACTCTACCAGGCTCAAAAAAACGCTAAATAGCGACTTTAAATCAAGCGATAACATACTATCTATTATGCTCACGTGTGTGGCACTATGTAGTTGCAGCATATTAATAATCATAGGGTGTGTGTACTGTCCCTTGTATAGAGTTCACTGTGAAAGTGGCTGCGCTGAAAGAGTATTTTATTTAACATCTGTATGGGCAAATAGCTGCTACTTTCACAGTGAATCTATACTAATATTATAAAGCGGAAGAGTTTCTTACTTTGTTTGTTTGTTTGAACGCGCTAATCTCAGGATCCGATTTCAAAAATTCTTTCAGTGTTAGATAGACCATTTATCGAGGAAGGCTATAGGATATATTTTATCACGCTAAGACTAATAGGAGTGAAGAAATAGAAGAAAATGTGGAAAAAACGAAGGATATTATTTGAAAGGGCTTATCTCACGAACTGCTAGAGCAATCTTTCTGTTATTTGGGTCAGATAAGAAGTAGACCACGTGAAGGATCATAGGCTATTTTTTGTAGACTGATTTGTCTGTGAAATATCTAATTTACGCGGGCGAAGCCGCGCGGAACGTCTAGTTCTATATATTAAGGGAATTCCGAATCTATTATGCTCACGTGTGTGGCACTATGTAGTTGTAGCATATTAATAATTATAGGATGTGTACTGTCCCTTGTATAGAGTTCACTGTGAAAGTAACTGCGCTAAAAGAGTGATTTTTTTTACATTTGTATGGGCAGATAGCTGCTACTTTCACAGTGAATTCTATATATTAAGGGACACATTATTAGAAACCCTAAAGTCACTCTGTTTTGTTACACCTTGTATATGTCTACAGGAAAACGTTTTGTGAAATTATCGAGTGATAATTACCAATTGAATTTTGAATTTGCACCAACAAACCCTATAAACCTACTGAATGAATCGCATCTAATGATGTCAGAATAAATTACCCGCAACATGCGTGCAGTTGTAAATTGCATCAGACTGTCACGTCATCAGGAACACCCCACATCGGAAACCGTTAAATAAAACCAATCAGTAATTAATAGGAGTATATATTCTACTAACTAGATGATGCCCGCAACTCCGTTGCGCCAAAATTCGTATATGACGCGGGAACCGTACATTTTTCCGGAATAAAAAGGGTCCTATGTCCTTTCCCAGGACTCGAAGTATCTCCACACCAAATTTCAGCAAAATCGGTTCAGCGGTTTAGGCGTGAAGAGGCAGACAGACATACAGTCACACTTTCGCATTTATAGTATCAACTAGCTGTGCTCCGCGGTATTACCCGCGGTTTAAGTGATATATTATAATAAAAGACTATGAAAGTACCAATAATAGGGTCAAAATGGGACGATACATGGTTATATAATGGTTTCTGGTAGTGATGATGATGAATGTAATTTGCATAGACGTTGAAACTCCCAAACTTGTATCTATAGAGAGTCAGGAGTTCTCTCAGCACCTTCCGAACCATGGTATACCTCGGTGCAAAATTTTACTTATTTTTTTTTTTAATAATTCTTATCCCCCTAACAGTGTCAGGGGCTTGTTGTTATCTATTAACTTTAAAATTATGTACATTTCAAATTCAATTTCAATTTACATTAAAAGGTCCTACACATAATATTCTTATAAAATAACTCCAAGTAAAAAGTAACTAAGTGACGATCAACAATTCAATTAAGTTCAATATAAAAATTATAAATGTCAAGATTAAAAACAATAAAAATACGGCACAACATTTAACTACCCTAGCATCACACGAATTAGACCTAGCAAAACACGATTAAGAATCACAGTAACATACTCGAATTTCTCTTATTTGTTTCACATACTATCCTCTTACAGAAAGAGAGGAACAAATCCCTCTTTTTTCCCCCCAGGATGGCAGGCAGATTCTCACCCGTCATCGATGTGCCCAATTTTTGCTCAATATCATATCTATTGCTAGCAAAAATTGGACACTCGAGTAACAGGTGAGGAACCGTCTCCTCAACTCCTGGCTGACACAGGGACGACGGATCCTCCTTCAACTTGAATCTATGCAAGTAGAAATCGAATCCACCGTGTCCAGTCAGAACCTGTGTGGTAAAAAAAAAATTTTTACTTGTTGGTAGCATATGCTTAGAATATTTCTCCCGAAACCGAAGTCACCACATGTTTCCATATAAATTTTGAGGAGTTCCCTCGATTACTTATGGATCCCTTCACCACCACTTTTATGAATATGGTACCAAATTGGGATTATACCCTATGTACATCAAAAGAAACATTTTGAAAATCGGTTCACAAACAAGCCAAAGGCCAAGCAGGGCCAAGTGCGAGTCAGACTCGCGCACGTAGGGTTCCGTACCGTTATTGAGCGAAAGTTGGCAAAAAATTGTGTTTTTGTATGGGAGACCCACTTAAATATTTATTTCATTATATTTTTATTATTAATTATTAAAGTACAAATATAATTAAGAATATTGTGAGTATTTCAAGTGCCTACCTGCTACCATTATTGATTACGAGCAAAAAAGGCCAAAAAAATTTGTTGTGTGGGAGCCCCCCTTAAATATTTATTTTATTTTGTTTTTAGTATTTGTTGTTATAGCTGCAACAGAAATACACAATCTGTGAAAATTTCAGAAGTCTGGCTATAACGGTTCTTGAATTACATTGCCATCATTGCCTGGAGACAGACGGGCAGATGGACAGACGGACAGACGGACAGACGAACAGACGGACAGACATCGTAGTCTCAGTAATAGGGTCCCGTTTTTACCCTTTGGGTACGGAACCCTAAAAAACGAACATAACACCTCCTCCATTTGGAAAGTCTGTTAAAATTGTAGCCTATGTGTTATATATTATTGTAAAGTTTCATTAAAATCCATTCAGTAGTTTTTGCGTGAAAGAGTAACAAACATCCATACATCCATACATCCATACATCTATACATCCATACATACAAACTTTCGCCTTTTTAAGTAGGATATGGATTTAATCCAACATTAATGCAGCTTTAATCCTGTCCCGATTCTAATAAATAACAAACTAGGAACGTCAAGCATAGACTGACTTCCGAGACTGGAGTTGGAGTTCTGACCAATCATGAAGCGTTTGACGTTGACATTCTATGAGAATACCATTTTGTAGTTTTATCATATCGATGTCATAGTCGACTGGTTAAAAAAGCCATTCAATCAAACAGCTTATAGCCCTTTGACTGAACAACGCCATTCAATCACACGGCTATACGTATACGTCATTTAGCCGACTTGTTGACTGCAACGTTCTACACTACAGGTAAATGACGCTTAGCCAACTATTTAAATGGTAAATTAACTAAGATGACCATTAGTTTACTGCTATTATTGCACAAGCGTAATGATAACAAGCAGATTAATTGTATTCTAACTCATTTTGAACACAATTGCAATAAATACCTTGGTGATGCATTTCATAATCCCGTAATTTCCACTCGAATATTTGTTTAAATTTTGATTCACTCGTATGTGCCCCCATAATTTCTGTCTCTTTAATAATACTCGTAACGTATATAAATTACGAAAAACACAAAACACCGGTTACTTGACGCCATATTGTAAACAAAACGCACCTAGCGCCGCGGTGGTGAGCGCTGAACTAATTCAATCAAACGGCGGCTTTTGAATCATCTGTAGTGTTGAACGTTTTGAGCGACTTAATCAATTAAAAAGATAGACGTGTGATTGAATGGCGTTGTTCAGTCAAAGGGCTAGCTGTTTGATTGAACGGATATTTAAACCAGTTGGCTGCGACATGGATACTGCATCGAAACCATGTCGAAGCTGTATTAATGTTGGATTAAGATATCAGAATCGGCACATAATGACTTTCAATAATTTCCACGGAAAACGAAGCGAGATCCTTGCCGGGAGTATTTTTCTTCCATTCCCAGTTAAAGAAGTAATTAAAATACTTATTACCGCGCTCTTACAAAGAATTGTATTACTTTTCAGAAATGGCTATTAATTAATAAGTTGAATTTATAAAGAGTTTGATTAAGTACCTTAGTTTTTTTTATTCAAATCTTAAATACATCCATACCAATTACCAATAATATAAATGCGAAAGTGTATCTGTCTGTTGCCTCTTCACGCCCAAACCACTGAACCGATTTTGCTGAAATTTGGTATTTGAGATATATATAACGCTAGCGTTATATATAAAATTCTCATGTCTCGGTATATTTGTTGCCAAACTCCTCCTAAACGGTTGGACCGATTGTGGTGATATTTTGTTTGCTTATTGGGTAGGTCGGCAAAATCAATCAACATCTGCTTTATGAAAAGCGGTATGAACCCGAAATAAAATAATTGTATTATGGAAAAACCTTTCGGGTCAGGTGCTAGTAATATTATAAATTATTGTAATTGCAAAATTGTTAATTATTTAGCAGTAAAAATAGATTATATTGTTTTTGCATGGATCATTGCTATTCATATTTTGTCGAATATCTTAAATCTTCTTGTGTTCTATTTTTTCTTTCTTACCTGACTCTGAAAAAAAAGTTTGATCACGACCAAAGGTTCTAAATCCTGATCCATATAACTATTTTTACAAAAACTATCGCTTCGACATTCTGCTGGTTGGTGCTGTCAAGCTATTTAGTCACTAAGCACTCAGGTCGATCATTAAGTTGGACTTATTGTGTCGGTCGTGGAATCCTCGCTCGAACATCATCGGTAATCGAGTGATTCGCTCGGCAAATCGTGATTTTTAATCACGAAATAAGTTAACGATAATCACTGGATCATGATTCCACTCTCACGGCCGTCTTTGTAGTCATTAGTCAAACAACGTACCTCCTAGAATGTGCATTGTAATATTCTTCGTAACCAAAGAAAACTACACAACATTTTCAAACCTTTAAGATTTCTAAGATTTTTTTTATACACAGGGGAAAAGGTAGAAACAGCTGATCTGTCTGCTAGACCAGCATCGAGGCAGCAAGGTCATTTAGACATAACGATAAAAACATAATACCCACACTTTTATTATACTGCAACTGGTCTAGTCTTGAGGTCGCAACAAGAAAGCCGAAACTCGTTTATCGCGCGGGAACCGTAATTTTTTCAGGATAAAATTTATCCTATATCCTTTTCCGGGACTCAAAGCCAATGCCAAAAACAATGTAATTGTGTATAATATTCTTGCTATGTATTTATTCATATAGTCACTTAATTCCCGTTTTGTTTTCCGGTAAAATGAAATAAAATAAAAGTATATCCATACTAAATTTCAGCAAAATCGGTTTAGCGGTACGGGCGTGAAGAGGTAACAGGCAGACGGACAGACAGACACACTTTCGCATTAGGGTGAATTTCCCAACCGTATTTTTTTCGCGGCTACTGTGAAAATGGGGGTGTGAAAAGGCTTTTTAGGGTTAAATAAATTTTCATCGCATAGTTTGTGTGATTATCCATATAGGCAACAGACACGTTTTTAATTCGATAACTATAACATTAAAATAAAAAATTCTAAAGGTGGAAATTTGGGCCCTCGGTGACTGTCCCCAAACCCGTTTTAGTCTTTATTTCGTCAGCCGAGGCAAAAACATTAGTGGTACAATCAAACGGATTCTTTTATTGGATTCTTAAAGAATTGAGGTATAATCAATACAATTTTCATAATCTCTAGCGTTTTATTTTCAAAACAATGGGACAAAAAAAAACTGTCCCAAGATTTTGTCTGCTTTCGGTGATTAAAAAGGAAACATAAATTGTCGAGAAGTACTTTTGAACGTACTGCCGCTTCTTGAACTCAAGTACCAGTCTCGCTTTTGCATTTGGAGCGAGAGATGGTTTGCTACGTTGCTGCGTGTTCTCGCTAAAAACGTAAGTATATCGTCTCGGTGACACCCGACACTTTTCTCTTCATTTCCGTGAATCAATTTATTATGTTAGTTGAACCAGCCAGCAGTATTAATTTATTTTCTTACAAACACTTTTAATTAATATGTATCAGTATATAATATAGATATCGGTATAAATAATATAGGTGTCAAAATATTCAACGATTTGTCGCAAATTTGCATGTCGGTGATTCCATTTCGGTGAATTTGCTTTAAAAATCAACAAAATGCCAAAAAATCATGGTAATGGTGACTCGGTGACTTCGGTGACTTTCGGTGACCTTCGGTGACAATAGTTTTCATATCGGTGAATGCTTTTTTCATCTCGGTGATTTTTAAAGTTGTTTTATACAGGATGAATAATAATCTGCGAAATCGTAAAAAATGTTAATGAATAAAAAAGAAATATGCTGCTTCTTAATGTTTGAATTTTTTTGAGCTATTGTACAGCTTCCATCGCGTTTATCAAGAAATTCCTTAACGAAAAACACCTAACATTCGTCTAACGTCATTTCAGTTCGGCAGCCTTCGACTCGGTGTGGCTCGATGTGTGGTGCTCGCCGCATTGCTGTGCCGGTCGTTGCCCGATTTATCAATATTTGTAATTTTTTTTAACTTTAAATATTTATAAGGACATAATATTTACCTTTTAAAGAAACTCAGAGACTGATTTTTTGACCTCATGTAGTTTATTAGGATTACCTAAAATATTGACTTTTGTTGATTAGTAAATTAGCAAAAACAGTACGAGTCAATTGTTTTATATATTATATGATTATTTAATATTAGAATTTAATGAACCCTATGAAAAAGTAGTTTTAGTAATAATAATGTAAGAATAATAATTACTAAATTTTTACTTTAACTACTTAGCTTAAGTATACTTAAATCAATATATATATTCATTTTATAACGAAAAATTTTAACTAAGCACTAGAAGATACCTCTTCAAAATAGTAACAGCATTAATTATCCTTTGCCGAGTGAAGTTGGCGCGTGGTAATTTTTATTCAAAGCAAATGTGTCAATTATTTTCCAGTACTAATACATTTTATTATTTGAAATTAAAATTGTTTGTAACTTGAAAAAAAAATTTTTTTTTTTTTAATAAAAGTACATTGTTCTATCTCATTGTTGTTTAAATAACCATGCCCAGGCATTTACCGTAGATGTAACTCAATACGTAAATAGAGATTATTATGCCCATACAAAAATCGCTCTGTGATATTTTTGTGAGTAGTGCGTACGGGAGGCAACAGGTTATTTGAATGGATTAAAAATAGTACGCTTTAGGAATTGCCTAAAACCGCGATAATAGTTGTGCAATAGCTGATTTCACCTACAGAAAGTTACATCCTTTGTGATGGATATAGGCTATGTTTTATTCTGAAAAATATTAGAGATCCTTTCTAAAATTGCAAAAGTGTAACCCAAAGTGGCAAAAATTTGACATAAAAATACATTATTTCGCTTGTTTTACAATCACGCTGTATACTATTTCGATGAATTTACATTTCGGTGAATTTTTTTTTCATCTCGGTGACTGACTTTTTCATCTCGGTGACAGCTAAAATATAAACGTGTGTGCTACGTTTGTTTATTATTAAATTTTTATGTCATTAGTTTCGTAGTCATAAAACATTAAAATTGAGAGGAAACTTCGGTAAAAACTCAAAAAAACATAGAAACAAAAAAGTTCACCGAAATTAAAAAAATATGGACATGTTGAAATTCACCCATTAATAATATTAGCATGGATTATCTTTAAGTGATATAATATATTTTCGTTCTCATCTCACTCACAAATGGCAAAAAGCGACCAAAAAACGTAAATTGACAGCCCTAGAATCATTAAAGCTTGGCGCACATTATGGGCACAGGAGCGGGTAATTCGGTCAAAAACTTGTATGAAAAATGCGGTTCTCCCCGCTGCGCCTCGTCACAATATGCACGTTTGAAGTAACAGCCCTATCAAGAATCGCTGATCGATCATGAGTCACTCGGAGGCGTGGTCTAGACGTAACAGTCACTCGGGTTTCCGACGACGTCGGAGATCTTTGAACTTTGAAACGTCCTGACTCACTTGAATTGCACTTCGCATTGAGAGTTGAGACGGTATGTCTTAATATTGGAGATATTTGGTCTTGATATTGGCACTAGCGACGTAGCAACAAAATAGAAAAAATAATATAATTATCAACTACGAATATTAAAAACCGGCCAAGTGCGAGTTGGACACGCCCATGAAGGGTTCCGCAGCAGTAATAAGGTTTACTTTTATGAAATTAAAAGGTTTTTGATTTATTTTATATCTCAGTTGATTTAACGAAAGTTAAAGGTTTACCATTTATGACGTATAAAAAAAACTGCTTCTTCGAGATCTAGATCTCGTTCAAACCAATTTTCGTTGGTAGTTTTTATAGTAATGTACATCATATATTTTTTTAGACTTGCCAGGCCTCTACTTTAGAAGTTAGAG
Organism: Cyaniris semiargus; assembly: GCA_905187585.1. Lineage (NCBI taxonomy): Eukaryota > Metazoa > Arthropoda > Insecta > Lepidoptera > Lycaenidae > Cyaniris > Cyaniris semiargus. Next base: position 4,870,310 of record LR994551.1, read on the forward strand.
GGGGGGGGACACACATTTTACCATTTTGGAAGAGTCTCTCTCGCAAACTATTCAGGTTAGAAAAAAATTATATTAGAAACCTCAATATGATTTTTGAACACCTATACATAAATATCCCACACGCATAGGTTAGATGAAAATTATTTTTTTTTGATTCAGTTGTACCTATGGGAACCCCTAAAATTTTTAATAATTTTTCCATTATTGTATCAAAATCTTAATGCAGTTCACAGACTACATCTACTTACCAAGTTTCAATAGTATAATAGCTCTTATAGTTTCGGAGAAAAGTGGCTGTGAGATACGGACGGACATACAGACAGACAGACAGACAGACCGACAGACAGACAGACAGACAGACATGACGAATCTATAAGGGTTCCGTTTTTTGCCATTTGGCTACGGAACCCATAGTGTGATTGATGGAACAGCCATTTAAAAAAACTTCCCGACGTAATGGAAATTAATGTAAATAATTGACAATTGTAATACAAACATGGCTGGCTTCCATCCAAATGGACGTACGTGGGTATGTATATTTGATCGTACGTTTTTGAGGGTAGACATAGAGCAGCCATTGGAATGAACGTACTTACCGTTAAACAAAATTTCTAGAATCCTTAGAAAAATCGCACACACTAATTAGTGATGCAACGGATCTCTGTTTCTGTTTCCGCAAGTGCGGAAGTTCCGCGCGATTTTCAACATCCGTTTGAACTGCTTCTGTTTCCGCAACTTTTATAACGGATATTTAAACGGAAGTTTATAACCGACGGCTGAGAAAATTTGAATATTAATAAAATGTTCAGTTGCAAAGTTGCAATATTGTTTTCTATAATAGATTTCTAATATATCTATTTCTAATCTAGATTTGGTGTATTTGATAGTTAATAAAGAATTATATTTGTAATTTATTTTTTCATATTATTTACACTTCCGTTTCTGCATCCGTTTCCGTTTCGGTTTCTGCTAAAATTTACTTTTGACATCTGTTTCCGTTTCTGGTTCCGCTAAGACACTTCCGTTGCATCACTAACACTAATTTCGTATTAGTGTGTGCGATTATATGTAAAGTGGCCAGTTTAATTGAAACCAGGTTAGCTAATCAAGTGTAATTTATAGTAAAGCAGCAAATGCCTAACTCCCGTAACACAGCGGGACTGATGACCGATTCGACTGACGAGATATCACGCGTAGCACCGACTTTGCTACTAAACTACATGCAAATCCGACGCATGGATCATCTCTCTTATCAGACAATCTAGTGTTCAGCATACATTTGCATTGTCTTAACCGAACTTGCGATGGAATTGAACCCCCGACCTCGGAATCAAGGTCCCACGGAGGTGTTAAATAAAAATTGATAATAGTAATAATATGTGAATAATAACTGCATGTGTGTAGCCACAAAATAATACAGTTAATATTTTATAATAATTTCTACTAACTCCGTTATAGTAAAAATAACTAATGCTGTTTTCCTGTTGTGAGTTTTATACGAGGGCGGCTCTGAAAATTTCGGGAATCAAGGAAGTGACACAACATTACTATTGAAAAATGTATTTATTGCTTTTCGAAGTATTCTCCACGAAATCTGACACATTTTTCCATACGATGGAACCAATCATTGAAGCAACCATTCCATTCGGAAGTTGGGGTCTCCAAAATGGCCGTTTTGTAGGTGATGAAAATTCCTGACCACGCAATTTATTCTTTATTTTAGGGAAAGTATTGAAATCATAAGGGCTTAAGGTCGGGGCTGTACGGCGGATGGTCTAATAATTCTATGTTTTCTTGCTCTAAAAACTCTTTTGTTCTGTGCGCGGTGTGAGAACTCGCACTGGAAGATGATGCGGCGGTTGCAATTCTCTTTACGGAGTTCAGAAACGACCTATGGCAAACAAATGCCAGCATACCATTCTGCAGTAACCGTTCTTTGTCCCTCAAGAGGAATAGTCGCAACATGGCCGGTTTTGGAGACAAACGTGGCCACTTTTTTTTTGCAACACTCCGTGAACGAACAATTTTTGTTGGCTTTAACTCATTTTCGAACACCCAAACTCGTGACTGGTTTTTTGTTTCGGGTTCGTACGCGTATATCCAGGATTCGTCACCTGATACGATGTTGTATACAGCATTTGAGGATCCTGCGTGGAATCTTTCGAGAGTTCTGACGCACCAAGTAACGCGAGCCGCTTTTTGCTCTTCACAGAGCAAATGCGGTATCCATCGGGAAAACAACTTTTTTAAACCTAATTATTCATGCAAGATTATTTGTATTTGACTCATGTCAATGTCTAAAGTTGCCTGAATTTTGCGGTATGTCACATGTCGATCTTCCTCAATCAGCTTACGCACAGCATCAACGTTTTCTTGGGTGACTGCAGTTTTTGGACGACCTTTTTTTTATGAAATAAGGGGGCAAACGAGCAAACGGGTCACCTGATGGAAAGCAACTTCCGTCGCCCATGGACACTCGCAGCATCAGAAGAGCTGCAGGTGCGTTGCCGGCCTTTTAAGAGGGAATAGGGTAATAGGGTAGGGGAGGGTAGGGAAGGGAATAGGGGAGGGTAGGGAAGGGAAAAGGGTAGGGGATTGGGCCTTGATGGGGATCATCACTGAGCTTGACACGTCCACGTTGAAATTCAGCAAACCAGCGAGAATAATTGTGGTTTTGGATGGGGCTTCATCACCAAATGCAGAAATTTTTGTGTTAAACCACTTCCAAAGTCATAATAAATCATCGCTCCAGAATTTTCTCGAGTCAATTCCATTTTCTCAACGACTAAACAAGTTTGACAAGACCTTGTGACAAGACCGAGAATCTTTTTTTAAATAAATAAATGGTATTCGATTTTTAAAACCAAGGAGTTTTCAATTAAAAAGATTATAAATAACTTAAACTTGTTATATTGGTAATAAAATTATTTTTTGCGAATTGAAATTTACTGCATATGCAAATGAGGGTAGAATTTGAAATCATAAAAATGCTCAAATACGTCGACAGCACACTTTCGCCCATTCTAAGAAACAAATCCACTTTCTCATACTACACACACACACGTCACTCACCGATTTTGCGTAAAGATTAAAGGTCCCTCTTTACGTTGACCTTGATGAATAACTATGATTGCCATCATCGTCTATAGCACGCATGGAATTAAAATGTCCCTCTATACGTTCGCAATCGCTTGATTGTTTTAGACCCGTGGTCGCCAAATTGCAGCCCGCGGGCCGCATGCGGCCCGTGGCCATTATCTGTGCGGCCCGCGACAAAGTAAATTATTTGAATGTTCAACTATACTACACAATGGTTAAATTTACGCCATATTTAATGATAAACGTAACTGGCCTATTCTGGCCGATGTTAATGTTTAGTTAACAAATGCCAAAATAATAACCTAATCTAGTTGTTGTATAGGGCCTGATTACACCTATCGAGTAGAATGGCGAGACAGTGTTCTCGACCAAAAAAATTTGCCGAGAGTACTGTCTCGTCACTTTACTCGGTAGGTGTAAAAAGGCATTAGTGTGGAACTGCTCTTGAAGCGCCCTTCACATACTCAGCGGCCCGGTGCTGGCACTCACATCGTCATGTGTGGCCCTTGGCCAGTAAAGTGTGACGACCGCTGTTTTAGATTATTGGTCCAACGTTGAAAGGACTCGGTACCGAAGGAAACATATGCTAGCTCTTCTATACTACGTCACTGCACTGTGGGGAACGCAATACGCAACTCACTATTCTTACGATTCGTGTCAGATGTAATGACGTCACAAATGGGTGTGTCACATCATCATGATCAACATCAGCCGTTTTCAATCCGGAAGGGACTCGTTTTGGAAGTGATCCACACATTAAGGAATTTCCAATGACTAAGTTTTTATGCGCGGCTGAATGGCACGTTTTCGCGATTGGTGATTCATGTGCAATTCAACACCTGTGCACACTTCTTCGAAAAACTCTGAATATGCACATTAACCATATAGCATATATTATAGAGGAAAATATGTACTATCAGAGAAGTTGATTCCTAGGCAGATGGCAGACCTAAGTAATTTGGTCGCGTTAAGTCAAACCCATCCGACCGATCACAGCTAACGTTGAATTGACATAAACCGACCACATGACGTAGGTCCGTGAACTGTCTAGGAATCAACTTCCTCGATGGTACATACTACAGGTGTATACCTTCTGAAATATTTTGTATGCCTTTTAGTTCTAAAAGCCCCTCCACGTTAGACTATTTGAACAAATAATATTATTATGATTGAGCTAGTGGTCTATAAGTGTTTTATATGTTGAGTTGAAATAAAAGGTCTTCTTGTTGTAAGCCATCTTTTTTATTCTAACATGTTCTACCTATATTCGTAACTCACAATGTTGCCAGTACAGTTCACCTTTTTAACCTTATTGAAATATAGATGTGTTGCCATACACAACATCCCCCCTTTTAGATATAAATTTAAACTTAAACAAAAACTCAACAACTTCTAAAGGACTAAAAAATTTTAAACTTAAAAACTTATTTCTAACATAACATATTACTATTGTGTGTAATCTTTGTAGTATGAGGGCTGTTTTATTATTCTACCATACCTACTGACTTTATGACTAACAACATTTTCAGAACTCTTGCTATTTTGTGAAGGAAGAGTAATCAACGGAGTAACATTTTCTGAACTCTTGCTATTTGGTGAGGGAAGAGAAGCCAACGGAGTATCAAGTATTTTTGACTTAACAATAAACTGATTAGGTGAATAATTTATATGCTTTTGATTCCTCCTGACTTCTGTTCCATCCTCCCTTTTAACAACAAAAGATCTCGGGCCCACTGGCTTTATAATTTTGCCTGGATGCCACACCCTGTTTGGTCTATTCTGCACCACAACATTTTGACATTCCCGGCCAATACATAATATTTTTAGCTCTCTTTTTACAATTCACTATACCTGTCCTGTATGTATTATCATAAGCATTTCTTTTCTTATATGTTTTGGTATAACTATTCATCATAACATCAGTTCGTGTATGGCAGGAACATAACAGTAGAGACTGATCATAAACCCTTGGTCACAATAATTAATAAAGATATAAATAAAATAAGTGCTAGACTACAGCGTATGATCTTGAAATTGTTAAAATATGATATAAATATAAAGTATTTACCGGGTAATAAAATGTATATTGCAGACTACTTGTCAAGAAATTATATAAAAAACAATGCTGAGATAGATTCAACAACACAGGATTTAGTGCATTACTTTGAAACAGATTTAGCTATAACAGATAGTAAATAAGACATGTTACAAAAAGAAACTTCAAATGATATAGATTTAATGCAAGTAATTAATTGGTATAAAAATAGTTGGCCTAAAAATAATAAACTAATACATAATAAAGAATTAAAAATATACTACAGTTTAAAAGAATATATACATGTAAAAGATAATATTGTGTACTTACAGGATAAAATAGTTATACCAAAACATATAAGAAAAGAAATGCTTATGATAATACATACAGGACATACAGGTATAGTGAAGTGTAAAAAGAGAGCTAAAAATGTTATGTATTGGCCGGGAATGTCACAGGATATAGAAAGGTTTGTGTTGTCATGTAGTTCTTGTGAAAAGTATAGACCGTCTAATAGTAAAGAACCTCTTATGTCCCATGATATTCCTAACTTACCGTTCTACAAGATAGGTATGGACAATTGTACTTACAGCAGAAAAGATTACCTAGTTGTTGTTGATTACTATTCAAAATGGTTAGAAGTAAAATATTTAAATGATAAAACAGCTGATAGTGTAATTAAAAATTTATTGTCTATTTTTTCTACTCATGGCATACCAAAGTATATTGTAAGTGACAATATGCCGTTTGAAAGTTACTCTTTTAAGAAGTTTGCAAGTTCATTAGATATTCAATTAATTTATTCAAGTCCTAGATATCCTCAGTCTAATGGGTTAAGTGAAAAAGCAGTAGGAATTGTAAAAAACATGCTGAAAAAATGGGAAAACAATAATGATCATGATTTTTACTTATCTCTGTTACATTATAGATCTACACCAGTTGCAGGATTGGATTATAGCCCATCAGAATTGTTAATGTCTAGACTTTTGAGAACCAACTTACCTTGTACTAAAGATCATTTAAAACCTAAAGTTGTTAAGGTGCAGGAAAAAATGTCATTCAACAAACAAAAAACAGAATTCTATTATAATAAAACTAGTAAAGTTAGAAATGTAAACTTCAAACCAGGTCAAAATGTTGTGGTGCAGAATAGACCAAACAGGGTGTGGCATTCAGGCAAAATTATAAAGCCAGTGGGCCCGAGATCTTTTGTTGTTAAAAGGGAGGATGGAACAGAAGTCAGGAGGAATCAAAAGCATATAAATTATTCACCTAACCAGTTTATTGTTAAGTCAAAAATACTTGATACTCCGTTGGCTTCTCTTCCCTCACCAAATAGCAAGAGTTCAGAAAATGTTACTCCGTTGATTACTCTTCGTATAGAGTATGTCGACTTAGAAGTTAGAACTGATGTTGAAATTTTTAAATTTGACGTATTATGACGAAAATCGCTAGGGTTGTTAACTTGTCACTACGAATTTACATCACTAGTGCCTTAGTTTGATAGTTCACGGAACATCAAGCGGCCTGAAAATGGCGGTTTGTTCAGATGCTGATGAAATATACTCATAATATACGAAAACTAGGCAGTTCTAGAAATATTATACATACGTAAGGCTCAAATTGATTTTTTTTTTAATTTGGTTAAAAAGCACAAAAAATGTTGTATTACGTTACTGAAAAATATATTTTGCGTCTATTGCGAGCAGTTCTGAAAGATTTTATAGATATAGGCAGAAAAGTTCTCATTCGGATAAAAATAACTTCAAAAATAAACGGGAAAGACTCGACGGGAAAGATAGTAGGTACTTGGATCGCTGGACGTGTTTCTCTTATTTTGGCACATGTGATTAAAATTGTCAGAATCTAATTTTGAAATATATAATTAGTATTTAAAAATAAATTATATCAGCCAGCGCGAGGCACATTCCATTCATAATCTTAGTGAATTCCGACGAATTTGACATAATAATACATTGAAACCTGTCCGTCTCTTTGCAGTCGAACTACTGGTAGTTATATGTCTATTGTGGCTAGACAGTTTTGTCGTAGATATGCGCGCTCGCATACACTTCAAAGGGAAGCCGACATTCGTTAGTCAGACTTGTCGCGGCCCGCGGGGCAGTTCTTGTACGCATTAGACAACTTTGTCTATGAAACGTTTTGTCTCAAATGTGCGCATCTAGTGCTCTTACTTCTTGACTTAATACATTTTGATATGGTTATCACGCAAACAGAAATGAAAGCTAATGATGATTCATTAGCTCTCAATCTGCTTGACAAAGGAGCGTGGGCGAAAAAAACAGGTTATTTTACCATTTTCCTTTAAAAGAAACTTAGCAATTAAATAATATAATAGTAAGATAGAAACAATCATAGTGACTTAGAATAAAATATATCCTTAGTAATATTATTATAAATGCGCAAGTGTGTCCGTCTGGTACCTCTTCACGGATCACGGTTAAACGGCTGAACTGATTTGTATGAAACTTTATATGCAGATACTTGGAGTCCCGGGAAAGGACATAGAAAAGTTTTGGTTGGGAAAAAATCTACGGTTCCTGCGCGATAAACGAATAATATATTGACGTAGTAAATTAATAAATGCTTGCTAAAAATACTAGTAACCGACTCCCACTTGACCGTTTTATACACTTGAAATACCAAGGTCGTAATTTGTTATATTATAAGCAAATTCTAGAGCAGTTTGTGTTGTTAAACAACTTGTTTATATTTAAGCGTGATTTATCGCTCAGATGAAACCTTTATAAAGCGTGTTGTTTTAATACGTAACCGAACAAAAGGTAAAGTATTTAAGCTTTTCAGAAGAGAACCCTGTTGCGGTTATTGTTAAAATTCAACAGATGCTTTTTATGGATATTTCTTAGTAATCATCAGCATGGCACTTCCCATTGAAGTCTAGTCTAGCCTAGGAACTAGCAAGAAAATGTATCGAGATTCTGGATCTTTGTTAAAGGGGATTAAGAAAGAAATGAAACTTTCCTCTTAAGGCGAGGACTTATCTCAATTCCAAAACGATAACCTTGCACACAACCAAAGATCAAGCGTGTACGCATCGCAATAAAATTCATTTTAGCATAAAATTGTAGTTTCTAGGTAGGAACTTCTCTATTTTTCATGTGTTTTTTAAATATCTTTCTAAATAAATATTAAGAAAAAAGATTATTCGGTTCAGACCTTTTTAAAATAGATTCATTAACAATTTATTAAAATAAAATGTAAGTTATTCTTGTTAATACTTATATTTCGATGACAAAGAGTTTTTTCGGAGGTGAGTTTGTAAATTAATTACAGCGAAAGTATTATTTTTTATTAAAATGTTTTTGATTTAAGCCCTTTTAAATATTGTGCTCTATATCTCATATTTTTTTTTACATTTCGTTATTATATTGGAACTAGGTAAATCGGGTATAATGGGGTTTCAGCCCGCCTTAACCCATCAAACCCCTAGCGGCACCCGGGTGCCGCATGACAGTTGAAAATCTATTGTGTCTGTGATTCCCACAATCGATGTATTAATAGCATCCTTCGATCGCGGATTCTTGGAAATGCAATTGTATTCTATTGTTTTCGCGAGCACCGGTGCTCGTATGGGGTTTGATGGGTTAATTAAATACCTACGTAAATAAGGTTACAAAAACTCATATAACCTTACCATTACACCTTTTAGACGTAGGTACTCTAGTAGAAAGCGAGCTGGTGGTGGTCAGTCAGGCTTTTTATGGGAGTCTTTTTCTGTCTTGATCTTTTTGGAAGTAACCATGCCCCTGATAGACACATAACACAGATAAGACGATCTTTCTAAACCATAGAGACTAGAGTTAGGTCATACATTCAACATTCGAAGTTATCTAGGAGACATAGAGCTGTTTTCCCCCGCTTTTGACATATTCAAATGTACCCCATAAATATACATGACGTGTACGACTCGGGGTCAGGCCCAGCATAAAATTCATATTCCCCCCATATATTTATCATACTACAGTAGAAATCCACAGTTATAAGAAATATTTTTGAGGCAAAATGTTTAATATTTTTATTATTAAGAAAAGAAGTTTGTTTCATGGGTCTACAGATAACCAATCAATCAATTAAAAACTTCTCATGTAGATTAGTTAAAACTGTGCGGTTTCCAGGAAACCGCACTTTCTCTAAATTTCGGAAATCTTTTCTGTAGAAAACCGTTTCCTACAGAAAAGATCTAGCTTTCTAGCTCTTTTTCAACACGCTTTTAGCTTGGGTTGTATGTATGTAACGGAATCTTTGAGCACGATTATTACCTATTTCCAGTAGACTAATTAATTCGAATCTTTGCATAAACATTAAGAGCCAAGAACAATGGAATAATTTGTTAAAATTTTTGATTTTTTTAAAAGCGTATTTTTTTGTTTTCTTTTTAAAGTATTATATTATTCTTCCTATGTATTAGCCTGGACTACAGTACTTGATTCTACATTTAACGGAAATACTTGAAACCGTTGCCGAAAAACTGATTATAAAAATATTATCTCGCTTATAAGATAAGGACAGCAGCGTCAGTTTCCAGCTATTCTGCACAAGGACTGAGGTCTGGGTCCTGTTATTTTAATATTTAACTGCTCAAAAATAATTTTATGTAAATTGTTACCGCTTAAAACCAGCATTCTAGTTTTATTACAATCGAAGAAACTTTAATTTCACAAGCTGAAAATGAGCTGCACCTATTATGCAAGAATACAAATTAGTCTAGCACACTGGGAGCCGGCTCGGCGTTACATCTCGCCCTTATTTCTAAAGCAATAAGGTTGAAAAGGCGACAGAAACTGGAATGCAAATGTGAATTAACAGGAACATTTAAAATTTGGCAACAGACATTTGTTTCACTGAATATGTTGCTCATTTGAACAAAAATGTAAAATATGTGACTTACAATCTGATACTTAAGAGCGTTTACACATAATGTCAAGTTTCCATACAAACCTGCGGCGGACTATTTGAATTGCTTCGCGCGCAGCGATTTATAGTAGTTTTAAAATATTTGTAGATAAAAAATAACAAAAGATTTGTTAATATTTAAAAACTATGTTTTAAATTACAGTGTTCTTCTATGATATGAAGCTATTTTTATATTGAATTAAGTTAAATAAATAGGTAAAAAAAAAGTTTTAATTCCTTGATATTTCTCATTATTTGAATTTAAATTAAGTACTTAGAGTTAAATACCTAAATGAAATATTATTTTCTGATCTAGTCAATAGGTTATTATTTTTTTTTATTAGATCTGTCACTGGATTCGTAAATTTTAAGCCTCGAAACTGATACTAAAACGGAATTTAAGAAAACCTCTGTTATGGTATCGAGATTTAATATACAAATACTCTTTAAATCGTATTTTTTCTGTACTAACTATATAGACAGTGAAATTTTCTATAAAAATAAGTTATCAACATTTTTATAAAGATAAGATGATTTTTTCAAGTTTAAAAAGTACAGTTTTAAGCCAAATTGAGCGTGAACGGCGTAAACGCTCTTAAATATTTTTAGTACTGCGGATTTACTTTGGCCTTTATTGTAACTAACTTTTGCTCTACCACCTAATTTAAATCCATACTAATATTATAAATACGAAAGTGTGTCTGTCTGTATGTTACCTCTTCACGCCCAAACCGCTGAACCGATTTTGTTAAAACTTGCTATGGAGATACTCCCGGGACATAGAGTATCTCCATAGGATACTTTTCATCCCGGAAAAATGTACGGTTCCTGCGCGATAAACGAATTTAGGCTTTATATTTAAATTATAGTTTTTCTAAAAGCTGACAGTAATGGTTTGTTTGAAATTGGTTCAAGGTCTGTAAGAAAAGGATAGCGAGAAAATGCCAACCGTAGATTTAGTTCATTATTTGCAAAAGTAATAGATGTAGGTCTACCAGAATCTGATGGCAAAAAGTGAGAAAATAAATTGACTCTAGCAATACCGGGGTAATCGGAATAAAACATTTTGATCCTTTTTTTTTCTTAAAGCGGCTGATTCTGTGTGTTAAACATGCAAATATAAAAATTTATCCAATGATCAAGAATATTTTTTGAAAATCTGCTGTCAAAAATTGCCATCAGATTCTGGTAGACCTATAGTTTATAACACAGACACACTTTCGCATTTATAATATTAGTATGGATACGCAAGAAATAGGAAAAGATGGATCTTCTTAAATAGATAGTGGAATAGATAAAATTATGTATGCTTTATATTCCAATATTGCCAATATTGGTAAGTATCACCAAATGTGTATTTGATTTTCTGAGGCCGCTATCGGCTTTCACGAGAAAATCCTTTTTATAAATTACGTATTTATTCAGAAATATTTCGATAGTAATAGTAATCTAGGTCATCGGTTTTCAATATTTTAGCAATTTGTACTTGTTCTTATAAAATTATGATTAAGAATGTAGGAATATCTAAAATAAATCGGCCTAGTGCGAATCGGACTCGCGCACGAAGGGTTCCGTACCGTTATAGAGCAAAAATAGACCAAAAATGTGTTTTTGTATGGGGGGCCCTTAAATACTTATTTTATTTTAATTTTATTATTAATTATTATTAAAGTACACATATAATTGAGGATTTTATGAAAATTTCATGAGCCTACTTGTTGCCTGTTGTTGATATCGAACAAAAAAGGCAAAAAAATCACGTTTATTGTACGGAAGCCCCCCTTAAATATTAATATTATTTTGTTTTTAGTATTTGTTGTCATAGCACCGACATAAATACACAGCCTGTAAAAATTTCAGAAGTCTATAGCTATAGCGGTTCTTGAGATACAGCCTGGAAACAGACGGACAGACGGACAGACATCGAAGTCTTAGTAATAGGGACCCGTTTTTACCCTTTGGGTACGGAACTCTAAAAAACAGTACTTTTTTACACATATCGCTGACACTACATTTTACAACAACGGAAGTAGCATCCGTTTCCCAGGTGATCAACTCTACAATATATTCTAATGACAAGATTTACTTTTGTTAGCTGTATGTTTATTATATGTATAAAGGGTGCGTTGCACCAAGTGACTTTAACTATAATAAAATGTCAAATGAGCTGTCAAATCTCTGCTTTAAGTCAAGAATGGACGCCATACTTGACGATAACCTTAACCGCGCAATAATTCGCTCTATATTCGCAATATACTCTCAATCCCATTAACTTTAGCTTTAAGTTAAGGTTAACTTTTACTTTAGCTTTAACATTGACCACAGAATTTGACAGATGTCAGTTACATCTGTCAAATTCTGTGGTCAATGTTAAAGCTAAAGTAAAAGTTAACCTTAACTATAACCTTAATCTTGACCATAATCGTAACTTTAATAACAACGCCTCTGGTGCAACCCACCCTATGTCTACTTATTTTCTGGGTTAACTATAAATTATAATATTTTATCAAACAATTTTAAAGAAGGTCTACAAGCTACTGTAGGGCCGCATATATTGTGATATCATATTGTGAACAGTTCCTATTTTCTATATTAGTAAAATTTATTGTATTGTTGTAATTTTTAATAATGTGCATGCATGCAATAATGTTTTATACGTGGGAGAGCCATGCTTCGGCACGAATGGGCCGGCTCGACCGGAGAAATACCACGTTCTCACAGAAAACCGGCGTGAAACAGCGCTTGCGCTGTGTTTCGCCGAGTGAGTGAGTTTACCGGAGGCCCAATCCCCTAACCTATTCCCTTCCTTTCCCTCCCCTATTCCCTTCTCTTCCCATCCCTACCCTCCCCTATTACCCTTATTCCCTCTTAAAAGGCCGGCAACGCACCTGCAGCTCTTCTGATGCTGCGAGTGTCCATGGGCGACGGAAGTTGCTTTCCATTAGGTGACCCGTTTGCTCGTTTGCCCCCTTATTTCATAAAAAAAAGAGTTTCTATTATTCTCTATTCTATTCTATACAACAATACATAAGATGAAGGTGTGAATCGTGTAAATTGTAATATCTATAAATCTTGGACCTAACCGTATATTTCAAGGCGAGTTAGAATTTAAAGTAAATCTATAAAATCTTCAGATGAAGCAACATACTGAGATGTAGCAACTAGCAACTATTGCAAACACGAATATAACGAGATATGGGAATGCTATTGTTTACAAATAATATGATGCTATTCAATTTATAATCTATAAAAGGATAAGTTTTATTGTCGGTGATAGCAAAAGTGGTTATAGTCCGTTCAATAGGAAATGTTACGCACAGGTCGAGCAGAGGGCGCTACCAGTACATGCAGTAAATAATCCGACAAAACATGTTGCACACGTCATATCAGAAACGTCGAACAAAACTTTTTGTTTACTATCTGTGCTGGAGCTGCCGTCTGGCGTGAAAACATTGCAGTCATATCCTATTATTATCTCTGACAGGAAGTTTTTTTATAAAATACGAGGGCAAACGAGCAAACGGGTCACCTGATGGAAAGCAACTATCGTCGCCCATGGACACTCGCAACATAAGAAGAGCTGCAGGTGCATTGCCGGCCTTTTAAGAGGGAATACGCTCCAGAAGGGTTGCAGCCTGCCGGTCGCGCGTCGTATTGGTGCGGAAATACTGCTAGTGACAGTTTGACTTTTTATAACGCCTCATAAAATTAATATTTATTAAAAATGATCGTCATATGCGGCCTCTTCATGACAGCACATGATGGACCAACACAAGAGATTACTAACGTGCAGGGCATATTCGTCTAAGATTGTCAATAATGGACGTTGACTTTGCATCATACAGCTTCACAATCATGGATATGCATCACGGCCCCAAATGAAGAGATTAACGCACATTACTAATAATATAAAAGCTATTAGCGATCCTATCTCCAAACCTTGAGTATTCTCCGTCTGTATGTTCCCGAGTAAATTTAAAGACTCTAATAATAACTTCAGCCGATTCTGGCCTTGTACCATGAAACTGTTTTGAAACTCAAATAATCGGACGAGAATGCCGCGTCCTACTCTAACAAACGTGAAATGACGTTGTTAGAGCAAGACGCGGCATTCTCGATTGTTTGAGTTTCAAAACAGTTTCGTAGTAGGCTTACGGATTCAGCGTTGCGTTTATAAACTACTAGCTGTCGCCCGCAACTCCGTTGCGCCAAAATTCGTTGATCGCGCGAGAACCGTAAAATTTTCCGGGATACAAACTATAAAGTATCCTATGTCCTTTCCCGGGACTCAAAGTATCTCCATACCAAACAGCAAAATCAATTCAGCCGTTAGAGCGTGAAGATGTAACAGACAGACACACTTTCGCATTTATAATATTAGTGAGGATATCTACCGTTGATAATAAACCGGCAGTAGAAAGGGGCTTAAATCCGCAAGACGTCATGTGGCACAAAACTGTGTGTCCGCCGTACTGTGTGGGAAAGGACATAGGATACTTTTTATCCTGGAAAAATGTACGGTTCTGACGCGATAAACGAATTTTGCGGGAGTCATCTAGTTAATTGTATTGTAGTCTTATGTATTGTTTCACAGTTTCAGATACAATTAGGGTCAGCCCACTTGCATCGTGACGACGAGGCGACGTAATGCGAATTATGAAATGAGCCACTGAACGCTGTAATCTCACGAATTACAAGACATATTTTATATTATTTGGCTAATATATAGAGTAGACAAAGGGAAAGAACATAGACTCCGTTTGCTTTTTTTACCCTTAAGAAATTTCCGAAGTTTGAGAGCAGAGCGAGAATCATCTACATCATTCTCAAAGTGTGCTTGCTCCGCGGAGCCCCAGCACTCAGCAAAAGCATTGTAGGGGCAAGCGATTCATAAATAATTGTTTTAAGAAATAACATCACACAACAACATTGAGACAATTTATTCAGAGACAAAACATTTATCTTTTTGGAGGACCGTCAAAAAGGGTTCCTCCACCAAAAAAGTGTGAAACCGGCAACCGCTGGGTTAGACTTTAGTGAATAATAAGACCGATTTCGTAAGTAGAACATTTTTTCTTGACTAACACACATTGAGGATAAAGTGGAATAAGTTGAATTGAAAGGAAAGCGAACTAGTTGCGAACTGGTCGCGACTCGCGGGGAAAGTAGCGCGACAATGTGCGACACATTGTTGGAGGACTTTGTATAAGGAGCTATACTGAGTCAGTATTACACTGAGTAAAGACGTATACTCATTCAATTAGCAGAAGAAAGTAGTTGTATACAAGTCGGCGAGAAGTTGAGTCTCTCGTTCCATCAATTTTCGTCTCAGTGGGACGAATGGCTAGAAGCGTTTATAAACATAAATAATTATTTTTGATCCAGCGTTTCGTCCCACTTTTATGTTCTATTGTTTTCTGACAAAATACCTGCTCCCACTCTGTCATTTTCACTTCTGTCGGCACTCGCAGTGCAAGTCCTTGTTTGTATGTAACGTTAATCAATATTATCATCTCACATATAACTTGCATTTTGCACAATCAGTTCAATGAGTGGGAAAGAGATAGCAATTCAATTTTAAAAGCGAAGAATCAGTTGAAAATGTGGAAAAAATGGAGAAAATTATCCATACTTGTTATTATGAGTTGACGCGAATGAAGTCGCGGGGAACAGAGTGTATTTAGGCCGCGTTTCCACTGACGCGGAGCGAAACGGAGAGGAGCTTAGCGGTGCCGAATTGACCAATCACCATGCTCGAAATCTTCGCTCCGCTTCGCTGTCATTCCGCTGGAATAGCACGATTGGTTAATTCGGGCACCGCTAAGCTCCTCTCCGCCCCGCTCCGCGTCAGTGGAAACGCACCCTTATAAAGTTACTAACTGAGCTGACAAACGTTGTTTTACCAAAAAAAATATTTCGGGTATGTAATAGATGATGGCCGATTTTCAGAACTAACTACTACCACAGAATATATATTAGTAGTACCACTACTACTTGATCTTTATTAATATTTTCATACAAAAGTAAAAATGTTGTTTTATATGTGTTGTTTTATATTCAAATCTACCATTTTTTGCCAACGTAGGGTTGGCAAAAAATGGATTTTTACTTGAAAGTCATAAAAACTAATTACATGGGACGAAGCGCTGGATGAAAAATAATTAAAAATTCGCTTCCAGCCAATGCCAGCCATTCGTCCCTGTGAGGCGAAAATTTTTGGGACGAAAGACGCAACTACTCAAGACGTGTAAGAACTTTTGTTCTCCATTCTTATAGAACTTACGAATATTTTTTGAATTCTTACGGTCTACTGTATGGAAATAATTAAAGTTATGATTATTATCTCCTAATTCAAGTAAACGATTTAATATATGAACAGCTATGTAGAGCAAGTAGGTAGAGTTTATGAATTCTTTATCATATTTGATCCAAACACTAATGTTTAGAATACAGATCTCATATTTTGTCCAGTAAATCTCCCAAATGCGAATTGTATTCCTTCCGGTGCAAAACCTTTTCAGTACCCATTTCCAGTCAAATATGTGGATAAACTAGTTTTCAAGTCCATTGTAGCTAGATTTTGAAACGTAAAATCTTAAGGTGTCTTTACGAACTTCGTCGCAAGCGACCGCGAGAAACAACTTTATGACCTAGGTCCTAGTCTATAGGCTTCATTTTGCTCTACGCCAATATAAAGCAGCGGGGGCAAGGGTCGCTAGACCAATGTCAGTACCTAGAAAATTAAACCTTAACCAATAAATAACAATAGAAGACTATTTATTAGCATTTTACATCTGAATAGAAATGGGTCATATTATACAATACTCATGGGTTTGGTCGTCTATAATAAGAAATCCCCTAGTCCACGTTAAGTCTTATGAAATTGCAACCTCCATTTATAACTGTTAACAAATATTAATAACGTCACTGTTTCGTATCGGGTTTTGGTAAAGCCTTTTTACGTTTATGGTTTTAATGTTTAATAATAATTTATTTTCAGTAAATGTCGACTTAGCCTAATGTTACAAAAGATTGAATTGTTACCTAACAAAACAAGTTAGTTTGATATTAAAGATATTTAAACAATTTTATGTAAAAATTTTAAGTTAAACATATTATATCATGGCCAGAATATTAAAGTAACGTTTTGGGTATTATGTTAATATTTTAAACAGTGCTTTGAAATAATAGGCAGAGTAATTCAAAAGTGAGGACTAAGTCTACCCAAACAAGCAAATGAAGAAACCAGAAATACAAAATTTTAAATAAGTACTCTAATCTCAAGCGGTCTTCTAAGATATCAGACAAGCATAAAGCAATTGTGAGCCTAATTGTGATAGATATTATTAATACCTCGATCGTGGGAATCGCAGACACAATAGATTTTCAATTGTTATGCGACAACCGGGTGCCGCTTGGGGATTGATGGGTTAAAGGGGTAAGTTGGTTAATTTTCAAGTCCACGAGGTCGCTCCAACCCTTAAACTGACAAGAAGATCGCGTCAATATACGCGCTTCGTATGGTATGGCAGTTATAAGTGGGGAGCCGCGCGCGCGCCGCCAGTTCACCATCTAATCTTGATAGGGACGACTGTTTGTTGGATCGCGAAGGTAAACAATGGATAAAATCTACGTCCGATAGCTAAACAGTGATCTAGTCAATTATTGTGAAAGTGAGAAAAACTGTGATATAAGGTGAGGAAAGATACCAATCAACCAAATAAGTGTTATTTTCGAATGTGTAGTGATAATATTGCAATAAATGCCGGTTTTATCAAACACAAAAAACTTGTAACCCAATATAAACGCGAATTAATATTACCGACTTTGATTATTAAAACCGAGAAAAAATAATAACCGAGTGTTAAAACCGAGAAGATACTGCACATTTTTGTTAGAAAACCTGTTTAAAGTGAGGAAAATGTTGAATGTCATTAATACCTTAGAACACATGTCGGGGTGTCCTCTATAATATAAACAGTAAAATTTACATCTAGATGACGCGAAAATTCTTTTGTCGCGTGGGAACCGTATATTTTTCCGAGATAAAAAGTACCCTATGTCTTTTCCCGGGACTCAAAGTATGTCCATACCAAATTTCAGCAAAATCAGTTCAGCGGTTTAGGCGTGAAGAGGTAACAGACAGACACACTTTCGCATTTATAATATTAAGTAATAGTATGGATTAGGGTCAGCTCACACTGACACGAAAATGTTAAGATAACGCTCCAAAATTAATCTATGTTTATACAAGAAGATACACGTTTTATTGCAACCGTTCTAATTTTGAACTGTTGTTCTATTTATAAAAATGCAACGCTGCGTCATGTCTCGTTTCTGTGGAAAATGACCCTCGTCTGGTACTAATTATAGTCCCGGTGTAAATTAACTTTAAATGACCAGTTTGCCGAGAGAAAATTTGCTCGTGTAGAGTTTTTTTTTCCTTAACAACCTTTGTAGTTTTGATTCGATAAGGCTCCAAACCAGCTTAACATCTCACAGGCATTTGGCATTACGTAGATATATCTACAAGCCTAGACAATGATTTTCTAATAGATGCCTTCCCACGATGAAACAAAATGAGGTTAGTCGGTGCAAGCAAACCTTCTCTATTTTTATCTTTTTAAACTTTATTTACATTGTTTAATATCAAGTAATTTTTAACAATACAAAGGGGGTTCTAATGCAATATTTTTGTCTCTGTATGACAAGACACACCTTTATAATAAATGGCAATTATTATAATATCTACTAGATGTCCTGGTGAACTTCGTATTTCTTTCCTTCTAATATAAACCTTCCCTGGACTTCCACGAAAATTTCAAGACTAAAATTAACCAAATCGGTACAGCCATTCTCAAGTTTTAGCGGGACTAACAAAATTGAGAATTCATTTTTATTTATATAGATATTAATAGACAGATAGACGAATCTTGCTCTCTTCTACTAGGTAAAGTCTGTCACCTTGATCTTGACAATTATTTACTCATTACTCATTAGGTAATTAGTAATTACTAATTAAATAGCCAACTCAAATATTTCCGTCAGTATCGAGCAATGCCCTTCCGTTAATATTTATCACAATTATTATGTATGCAATTAAGTAAACAATTATAGATTTACGTGTTTGTAAACACAGTATTTCTAGGTTATTGAATGAAGTCAAGTTTGTCACAGTTAACTAAAATTATTTTATTATTCTCAACCTAGGTGACCTATATATAATTAGTTAATAAACTTCATGAACTAATTATTGTTTTTTTAATGCTTCCGTAAATAATTGTTTAATGACATTGTATACTATAATGGTACGATAGTAGCCTCTTTAAATCATTAATTGTATATGTAGCAGAATATACCTCCCATAACAATTATATTATTATGAGAAGTAAAGTCTACCACGTATGTTAATGTATCACATTTTATTTGCCTCAACCTATATTATAAACCAGTAGGTAAATGTGTGTTGCCAGTAATTTACTGTAATTTTATAAAAGTTGTATCGTTTCTTCTCTTCAGTTATTCCCTCTAATAAGTTTCTCATTATATTATCTCTATCTCTGATCAACATTTGCTATTTTTATTTTTATATAATAGAATTTAGAAATATGTTTGTTTCATAATCACGGTATTCTGTCTGTATCACTTTTAATCTACTTTCCACTGTTACTTTCATCAATTTGAGATTATTTCTAGATTTTAAAAGATATCATTATACATAGCGAACATTTCAGCTTTAAAACTAGTAGACAAACTATATCTTCTAGCTCTGTGAGTTTCTGATTTTCTGGTTCTTGAGCTAATCTTTTGTATTTTGCCTCATAGTTCATGACATCCTTAGAAATAATTATAATTTAAGTTACATAAAATTGAAGAAGCCGTTTAAAATTATGCAATTTGGAGACGATAGTGTTATTGTATAACATACTACTTCGGTTCGCTGACAGCCTGCAATAACCTGTGCCTTAAATAAAGCTAAAAATAAGAATCAGGAGTTTGTCTGAAATCATCATTCATAAATGTTTTTAGGGTACCCAAAATGTAGAAAGTAGAAACCGGACCCCATTACTAAGATTTCGCTGTCTGTCTTTCCGTCTGTCCATCTGTCTGTTTCCAGGGTGTACCTCAGGAACCACGATAGCTAGACAGTTACAAACGGGGAATAGGTACAAACGGGACCCTATCACTAAGGCTTCGCTGTCTGTCTGTCTTTCTGTCTGTCCGTCTGTCTGTCTCCATGGTGCATCTTAAGAACCACGAGAGCTAGACAGTTACAAACGGGGAATAGGTACAAACGGGACCCTATCACTAAGACTTCGCTGTCTGTCTGTCTTTCCGAGCTAGACAGTTAAAATTTTTACAAATTAATCTGAAAAAATCTTGCGTGATAAAATGTTCAGTAAGTTCTGTGTTTTGTTGAAATGCAACTGAATACTCGCAACAATAAAATGATGGATTGCTTTTCATTGAAATCAAAGTTTTAATTTCATGGTAACGAATATGATTGTGTTAACAATTCTGCAATCTTACATAGAATAATATCAATTTGTTACACATGATTGTTTTATTTTATACTCTTTTATACCGTCTAAATTTATTTTATAATGTTTATTTAAAAACTGAACCTTTTGTACCGCGCAAAAAATCTTATAGTGCCTAAGTTGGATTCAACCAAAAACAGTTGGGGTAAAAGATAAGTAACTACATAACGAACCTACCTAATATTAAGTACTTTAATCTTTGTTAACCCATCAATGATCCCCAAGCGGCACCCTGCTGTCGCATAACAATTGAAAATCTATTGCGTCTGCAGTCTGCGATTCCCATGATCGAGGTATTAATTAATACTAAAACCCTCCAAGGATGCCTTGGTGCGTGGATGACATTGTCACGGGAGCGGTCAAAACAGTTGTCACTCAAAATGAAAGTCACGTGCTAAATGATGCTTGCCATTTGGACTAAATATAATACGCGATAATAATATATTGTATGTCATGATTAAGTCACGTATGAGCATTATAAATTAGGTATATTAGCGTAACTTTTTTTTACTATAAAAATAAACGGTAAAACCCATGATAGTAAAATAATAAAATGTTAATAAAATTGATGAGGTTTAATAAACGTGACGAAGATGCATGAAGCCGGACTTAAGCCTAAGGAAAATATTTTATTAACAATAGAAAAACCTTACGAAAATGAAACATTTTATACGATGTTGCAATATGCTATAATCCAATCTATACATTGCTTTATGTTGTTGATATTGAATTATTGAGTAATGTTAAACAAAGCTTGATATAGATTCTAAGGGAATGTAGCAATATTTACCCGATTTGTAATTAGCAGCTCTTCTGGCAGAGTTCAAAAATATTTCAATCTTCAATGGGTAAAAGGATGTTTCCAAGGAGTTTCCGTTTATACCCGCCTATCCCAGAAGGAGGGTTAGGTTTTTTTTCAATTATTTGACAAAAAAATATTTATGTTTTTTTACATCCACGTCAATAAGCCTTTATTAAAGGAAGGGAAAAGCAATAAGCCTATACGACTTGTCGGATTCGAGATTGAGAGGGATCATTAGATTCGACTTAGTTGTACGATTGACAGAAACTAGAAATGTACACCAAAATGGGGTCAATCTAAAAACCTTTTTTAACAAAATTAAATCGGTTATTTGATACTTAAGTTCTAGTCACGCATTGACAGTAACTATTACATAACGTATAATATCTCACTTATATATCTATGTAGTACGATATCATATAGATGAAGGCACTTAACGGTAACATAGTAGATATATAACGGTGAGGATGACCGGTCGTCGGTATCTTTAGGTATAACAACCACAATCAGGTTTTAACAAGGTTAACGGGTCTACAATTTCTTTTTTTCTTCTGCAAAGCATTTTTATTGCCTTGAAAATAGAGTGACGATGTATTTAAGCTACGAGTACGATACTCGTAGCTTCTACATTGTCAATCGTTCTAATTTTCTTTTTTTTCTGTAAGGTACTTTATTCCATAAATAAAATCGGCCAAGTGCGAGTGGGACACGCCCACGAAGGAACGCCCACAGCAAAATAGACCAAAAATGGTGTTTTTATGGGAATTATACAAACTTACCCTTATTTACTACCTTTCTATACAAGAAACCCTAAAAATTTATATTTAATTTTAATATTATTTTTAATTATTAAAGTACACATATAATTAAGGCATTTGTGAAAATTTCAGGTGCCCACCTGTTGCCATTACTGATATAGACCAAAAAAGGCCAAAACAAACACGTGGGAGCCCCCTTAAATATTAACTTTATTTTGTTTTTGGTATTTATAGCGGCAACAGATATACACAATCTGTAAAAATTTCACAAGTCTAGCTATAGCGGTTCTTGAGATACAGCCTGAAGACAGACAGACGGACAGACAACGAAGTCTCAGTAATAGGGTCCCGATTTTACTCTTTGTACCCAAAGAGTAAAATCGGGACCCTATTACCCTAAAAAATAAACTAAAATTGCTCTTAGCAAGATGGCTTCCACATCATCAATCGTACTACGTAGTTGTTTTGAATAGTATTACACGTTACAAAAACGTTTTGATAAATAATATATATAGTCCTCCTTATCGATTTCGATAACGGCGACCCCAGAAATTAAGGATTGTTTCTATTATGAGCCCTTATATGACTTGCTAAACCGAACTTGGTTTTGAATGCCCTATCACATGTGCTACAGTAGAGTTGGCCGGTAGAGTTGTATGTATAGATGTAGGAAGGCTTAGGTCTCTCTTTACGCAATTGGCGCTTTGCTTCAAGCATCTGTAGACGGTCTTTCTCAAACTTTTTAATCTTGCTATTGGTCGTAGATCGCCAAGATGACCGCTCAGTAGCAAGCTTTCCCCAACATGCAGGGTCAATAGCACAGGCATTCAAGTGTCTTTTTAGAACATCCTTATATCGCAGATGTTGTCCACCTTTCTTACGTTTGCCTTCTGCCAACTCCGAAAAGAAGACGGCTTTAGGCAAGCGGCAGTCATCCATGCGAAGGACGTGTCCGCACCATCTAAGTTGTCGCTGCATCAGTAGAGCTTCAATGCCATACGTCTCGGCGCGGCGCAGGACCTCAGAATTAGGTACATGGTCCTGCCACTTTATTTTAAGAATTGATCTTAGACATCGTAGGTGAAAGGTGTCTAGTTTCTTTATGTCTGGCTTATAGAGGCACCATGTCTCAGCTCCATATAAAAGAACAGGTATTATAAGTGCTTTATAAACATCAATTTCTAGCTTGAGATCATGGGACTTCCACACACGGTTAGTCAGTCGCCCAAAATTAGCAGCAGCACTAGCAATACGCGATGGTATCTCCAAGGCTAGGGTGTTATCGTTGCGAATGAGACTTCCAAGATACTTAAAGTGTGAAACCTCTTCTAGTCTTTGTCCATTCAGATACAACGCAGAAGGGTCAGCAGCGGTTTCACCTCTAGGCAATTGCTTAAGGATTTGTGTCTTGGTGGCGCTTATGACCAGTCCGAACCGCTGACAAGACCTTTGTAATGCGTCAACATAGCTCTGGAGTTGCTCCATGCTATCGGACATGAGACATATGTCATCAGCATAAAGTATTTCCAATACAGAGATTCTCCGAGTTTTGGATTTTGCTCTAAATCTTGCGATATCAAATACACCTCTATCCGTCCGAACATTCAGTTGGATTTGATCCTTGCAGTGTTTTAATGCGTCTCTCAATACAGCGGCAAAGTAAATAGCAAAGAGTGTAGGAGCCATAACACATCCCTGTTTAACCCCACTAGTTACATGGATCTCCTCGGAAAGGTCGTTTTCATGTTGAACCTGTGCTTTCATGCCAATATGGAATTGGCGAATCAGGTTTACAAACTTCCTTGGATATCCAGATTTCTGTAAAAACAAGCAAAAGAGCCTCTGGCGGAAATCGATCAAATGCCTTCTCTAAGTCCACAAAGCACATAAAAAGAGGTCGTTGATATTCAAGGCTTTTCTCTTGGAGTTGACGTAATACAAAAATGGCATCAACCGTTCCCCTGCTAGGTCGGAAGCCACATTGGCTTTCTGGGAGATAGTGCTCAGCTATTTCACTAAGACGGGTGTTAATAATATGAGCAAGGATCTGAAGAAGGAGCAATGGATAGGAGCGATATACCTCGATAACAGCTGCAATCGGAGACATCTCCTTTCTCTTTGTACAGCTTACATATTACCGCATCCTTCCAGCCCTGTGGGACCGTTTCACTTTCCCAAGCTCTTAAAACAAGGTGGTAGAGAGTATTAACAATATTTTGGCCGCTGTATTTATAGACTTCTGCCGGGAGATGGTCCAATCCTGGTGTTTTTGTAACGGGCCAACTCCCTGGCTATAATAGCAGTTTTTCTCTCAGGGCATAAGTTGCGGTCGCTATCTAGTAGAGTTCGCACGTTCCAAGTGGCTATGGACAGATGTTTTAATAATGGTTTTATAATAACTTTGGTCTTGCCTTTTCTTCGACCGCTTTGTGTCGATGTCCCGACGCTCGCGGTTAAGCATCTAGATGTGGTTTGAGACTAACTATGTTTAGGCCACCTTTTCTAGGCCCCCCCCCTCTGTGCAGAGGAAAGCAGAGCGATCCTAAATAGGGCTGCTTTGTCGCCAGTCGTGCTGCCGAACCCAGAGTCTCGCCTCAGTCGACTCCAGGAGCGACCACTCTCTCCAGGCCGCCTACGTGCAGAGTGTCAGCTGAGGCATTGGTACATCGATACTTTGGCCCCACCACCTTCACCCCATCGCCGCAGGACTTTTTAACTTCAATCCGAAAAGAATTGCTAGGGTCATCTGCGCGTGAACTTATTTTAAGTGAACAAGCGGTTGCGCGGGTGCAAGTCCACTTCACTCGGCCCCACCCCTGTAACCCAATGGGCCGGTATGCCGGCACGATTGGCAGGTGCTGGGCTGCAGCGAAAAGGCCGTAAGCCACTGTATGGATCCTGACTAAACGCCCTTCTGGTTTTTCGCATTACCATGCAGCGCTGATAGTTAATATATAGGTATCATATCAATGCAGACTTAAAATATTCGGGGATCAACCAATAACCAGTATACAGATGTTAAATATACTGGTCCCCTTCTCTAGGTTTTGCCCACTAATGTGGTTTCCTGGGGTGTGGCCGCTGTGTTTTGTGACTACAGCTACTTGGAGCCACTAGAGAAGAGATTATGGAGGTTAATAATGTTATGGAACCCCCACTACACCCCGATATAAATAATAATAAGGGCCGGTCCACATCTCCACGTCACGACGTCGCGTCGTCAACGTGGAACGGTGCGGTAACGTCAAACGTGGCACGGTACATTGACGTGACGTGCAAATTTACGTCAACGTAACGTAAAATTCACATCACGATATAGCAACATTGTACGTCGCCATGCCTTGTAAAACTGCTACATTCTTCACTACTGATCTAGATGTGGACCGCACAATACGTATTCTGCTTTTGCTGTTGGTAAAACGGGGAAAGAGAAGAAAAAAGACGTGCATTTTTACGTTACGTTGACGTAAATTTACACGTCACGTCAACGTACCGTGCCACGTTATCGCACCGTTTCACGTTGACGACGTCGTGACGTGGAGATGTGGACAGGCCCTAATCGTTGATCGTCGAGGCTTCCGCAAAAAACGTCCATCTTAATGACACGTTAACCGCATAACAATATTTCACAGCTGAGACGTAGATTAGGAAAACCGCGAATCTAAACTATTTCTTAACACATATTTTGACCAGTCGACCTTGCTGCGTCCTTGATCTGACAGGCAGTTTGTTGCTCTCCTATACATCTTGCTAATTTAACCTTTAATAATTACATCAACAGTAAGATTGTATCATCATATCTAGACTTAAGTGGTTAAATTTTTTTGCCTCTATTATTAATATTGTTTTCAAGTATCAAAGTAATTGATTATTATGATTTATGACACGCCTCATGGTTTAGTTCGTAGAGATGACTGATGATGTTTCATGTCTTACTCTACATTTTAAGTGGCTTTTAAGTTTTTTCGTGCTTCCTTCTAATGTTTGTTTAGCATGACGTGGGTGCCGGAACATAGATTACGTTTTTTATACAAACATAAATTAGCGTTGCCTCTTCAAATCCAACAGATCCGGATAGTTTTGATTAGATTTGCGTCGTACAAACCTAATCATAATAATATATGAACGCAACATTTTGTAGTTTGAAGTATATATTTCGATTTGGATATAGAAAGCTTTCGAATGAGAGAAAGTAAACTTTTATACTAAATTTGTAAATTAAAAATCGCGTGGATAACGTGTATATGAGTCAAGAAGAAACAAAAAAATATAAACAAGATCTGAATCATACTCAAGTATACATACAGTGGGCTGATAGCCAGCTAAATGGCTGTCTCAATTAGGTGATAACTGGATACCAGTAGTAATAATAACCCACTCATTATAATCATCCATAAAATATAAGCGTTATACTGTACTCGGCGAAACATGGCGGTAGCGGTCATTGACTCCCTGTCAAAAACTTGTCATTTTCTATATAAACTGCGATTGACAATGAAGTGTCAAATGTTGTCAATCGCGGCTTTGTATAGAAAATGACAAGTTTTTGACAGGAAGTCAATGACCGCTACCGCCATGATTCGCCGAGTACAGTATAGTAGCCCATAAAATGTCGGTTTTGATAGCAGTAAAAGCTGGTTTACAGTATTCCAATCCAGTAATCAAATCTAGTGCTGGATTGCTACTGGAATTATGTAAACCCACTATAATATCCCGTTTCTTAAGTTTTTTTGCCAGTTGAGTTTATTCTATCCACTAGATGACGCCTGCAACTCCGTTGCGTCAAAATTCGTTTTACGCGCGGGAACCGTACGTTTTTTGGGATCAAAAGTATCCTATGTCCTTTCCCGGGACCCAACGTGTCTACCAAATTTCAGCCAATTCGGTTTAGCGGTTTGAGACTGAAGAGGTAACAGAAAGACAGACAGATAGACACACTTTCGCATATGGATTTACGTTTTTGACTGTATGACGTCAAAACGCAAACCGAACATAAGCGCTATAGTGCAAGTTCAACAAATCTAAGAAACTAAGCTTAATGAAGATTTATGAAAAATAATAAAACATCTATACTTAATATTATAAAGCTGAAGAGTCTGTTTGTTTGTTTGTTTGAACGCGCTAATCTCAGTAACTACTGGTCCGATTTGAAAAGTTATTTTAGTGTTAGATAGCCTATTTATCGAGGAAGGCTATAGGCTATAATATATTATCACTCAAAGACCAATAGGAGCTAAGAAACAGAGGAAAATGTGGAAAAAACCGAAAAAAATATTATTTGATTGAAGGTGCTTATCTCACCAACTACTGGATGAATTTTTAAGTTATATAACACAGATTTAGACTTTAAGGTAGACCACATGAAGGGACATAAGCTATTTTTTGCGGGAAAATGTAAGGTTTCCGTAAAACTCCTAATTTACGCGGGCGAAGCCGCGCGGGACATCTAGTTTAAAAATAAATGAAAACAGTGTATCAGTAATATACTTGTTATTATAATATTTTTACCAATTTCTAATAACAAGATCCACGGTGATTAAACAGACGTTTTAATTAATAGAGCATACAATGCTTTGTTGTCTGTCTATTTAGTGACTTTTTAACGTATCAAGCAAAGCCAAAATCCTTTTATTTTATATCTTAATTCTCACTACATAGTACGTCGAAGAAACTCTTCATATTATTCTCTACATATAAATAGAATTGACAGATAGTAAACGTAGTTGCATAAGGTCACACAAATACGATCATCAAACGTAAGATAATATATTTGCATGCATATATTTTATGCAACGTGTCGATGATGTATGTGCATCAATCATTTTAAATAGATAATATGGCTAAATACTTACTGGAATGAATGAAGTTTACAATATTATTTGTAATGTTTTTTTTTTTTTTATAATTAGAATAATTTTAGCGCAAGCTATTAGACACAGACATAAAAAATATACGTAATATGCATCACAAATAACCAGGTGAACCTTGAAAAGTTTAACCTTCAATCAAAACATTAAAGTTATCTTCGCGCAAATCGCGATATTGTTCTAAATTCTATTGTTGTGTATTTGATGATGTCAGTACGTGTTTTATACAATGGTGATTCACAGTTAAGGCCATCCCCCGAGCAAACGACCTTGACCATACATTTGTGATTTGACGCGTTGCCGAGATCGCACAAAAATCATATTTTTACTTATATTGATCTAAAAAAAATTAAAACGGGGAATAGGCATGTAGTTAATGAAATTGTCTATATTGTCGTGTGTTTCAAATAAACGTAATTTGTAAATACTAGGGAGATGCTGAAAGTATGCTTCAATTTTAATAAATTGGTATTACTTTAGAAGCTAATATCATGAGTATAATAAACAAAAACAGAAAATTTAAAACGGGGAAAGGAATGTTGATATACTGAAGATTATTGCTGTATTTTTATTATAACTTTGTAGCTTTCAAATCATGAGTTTATAAGGCTCTAAATACGGTAAATTACGGAATCTCCGTAGGGGAAGGCTGCTACTTCAAAGGGTCGATAGGCATCATTGTTTGAATTATGAAAAATTTGAATCGTAGCTTTATTTACGTACAAGATTTTAATCAGTTTGATTTTTTGCAATAGATGTTGTCGGACGAAAACCGTACGTTTTGCCGTTATAAATACTATCCCATGTCCTTTTTCAGGAGTCAAAGCATCTTCACACCAAACATCAAAGCAGTTCACTGGTTTAAGCGTAACAGACAGCCAGACAGCCAGACACTATTATTAGTATAGATATGGATGACGTTTACTGTTTACATTTATACGACTCTTATAAATATTTAGCAACAGCTCATTTAATAATATTTTCGTATCTGTATGTATGTATAATTTACCTTAAATTTATGACTCAAACAAGTTTTTAATCAATTATTAAATTCCTCTATTTTTATAAAGTTCATACGAGCCATCGCATTATGTGGCCATTGGCCATTCTGATACTGTTTCCAGACCGCACTCGCGACCGGTTATATGATCCCTTCGGAATGCTGCCATGTAGACCCTTGGTACATTATCATCATCATTATCATCGCTGTCATCGACTTCATCATAACTTTCATCATTATTATCATCAATATCATTATCGTCATCATTACATTAATATTGTCTACTTGGTTTTGAACATGCCAATTTGATTTTTTTTTCACCTCTACCATTTCTAATCCGTATTTGAAGATTTTGTAACTACATTCAAATAGAAATTAGAATAGATCAATTTGTAAGTGGACTTACATCCTAGATTAGTTATTTTGTTTAATTTATTTTTACGGGAAATACGATTATTATTTGAATAATAATAATTGCAATAGTTATTTTAAGGTTACATATACCTCACAGTTACCAAAAGTGGCTACCATGATTAATGCTCTTTATATCTCTAACTCCGATCAAAAGCGTAACGTACTTACTTTATTGTTATTATTTATAATAACAATAAACCGTGATTAAGTAATAAATAATAATGTTGTGATAGAGAATCCCCTTTACTCTGATAATGATTGTTTTGTGTGATTCATACCTCCTTGAACTTCAAGCAATATAGTTATTAAGTTGTAGTAAACTGTAGATTTAATTTAGATAACTAATTGTAATATTTAAACAGTCGTTGCTGAGATAACGCGTAAAAATAAACAAAAATATTGGGGACCTACAAAAAAGGGTGTAATTAGTGCATGGACCAATGTAGATCGTAGCTATAATATTAAAATGTGTTATGTTGTGAGTAATAACTTTTTAAATAAATGAATTGAAAATTGCAATTGAAATATCCATAGCCGAAAATGAAATCTGAAGAGATTTCATGCAAGAAATCAAAGAAAGAAATAAAAATATTATTAAAATACAATTTTTAGATACAAGTAAACAAAAGTAACCAAATATAGGATATCTAATGATATTATCCTCCTTTTCCGCGTCTGCTTCTTCTCCACAAAGGTCACGGGCAATTAAGTCTGGTTTTTTGAAAACTGGATCGTTGAACTGGATCGAAAATCAGCTACTGAATAAATGATACACTCTATATTTTGCCATCATATTTTGAAGTTTTTAAACACATAAAAATTATAATGTCAAAATGTTGAAGCACTTTTAAAATTTTATATTTACAAAGTCGAGGCAAGATACAATTTCTTGACGTAAATGTACTAGGAGAGCCTACCCTACGTAAAGTAGGAAAGAGCTAAGAAGACAAAGTCGAGGCAGCTGGATAAACGCAGTTGCAAATATCAGAACGGACAGTCTGCATTATTTAAAGAAATTAAAATACAACAGGCCTGAAAAGTTTTATATAACATAATATAATTTATGTCTGCACTGTTAACAATCTGTGTAAATTTTGCGTGCCAATAATTGTTAATTATTATCATTGTATGGGATTAACAAAGGTTAACATACGACAAAAACTAGTGATGATTGGTCTCATGTTGGAATTTTCTATTGAATGAATGAAAATTGTCATCAATTAAATATGAGGTAATGATTAATGTCTCCATACATAGTTTTCAATGACTATTTTTTTTCTTAAGCCAACTCCATTCCGCCTTTTCTTTCTAAACTGTTTCTTAAGTGTGGTCAAGCCTTGAGCTACTCGCACATCTATCATAGTTTTATATTATATTAATGAAAGACCATCATAAGACGCTGAGAGCGTATCAACTAAGATTGATATTGAGTAGGAGTTTGAGAGCGGTTTATTAACACTGCCTTAACAGACACGATTTTACATTGATTACGAAACCCTAAAACCATAACAAGCCTAATAAGTATCACGAATGCAACAAAAATACGCAATACTTTGAGCACATCGTTCACAAGAAACAATTGAGTTTTTGGCCAATTAAAATCTGTATTCTGTTCACATTAAGTATAGTTGCCAAAATCAGTGATGTTGATGTTGAATATTGATGTTATCTATGTTGTAAGTCTAGACGCTAACAATTCAATTGTTTTACCTGATAAGTGCGAATGTTGTTGAATATTGATGTTATCTATGTTGTAAGTCTAGACGCTAACAATTCAATTGTTTTACCTGCTAAGTGCGAATTGGAATCGCGCATGAACGGCACGGTACAAAAAAGCTAAAAATGTTTTTATAAAAGCCCCACTTACTGCCCCACTCAGTGACGAATATAAATAGTACTTGACTCTAATTAGATGAAAATTTTGACATACGCCCCATACATTTTGACAACTTACAAACTCTTCGTCTCTGAGTGACGTGCGGCAGTTAGACCTAGACAGTTTACAGCCCAGTTAGAAACTACAAGTTCTAAAATGCATCTAAAAAGCTTCAACAAAACTCGCAAAATTTTTCAAATCGAACAAGACGTGGTTTTAAGCATATTATTAACTTTAAAACTATCTTCCTATGCCCTAGGAGTTTATCTATTCACTAGCGCTTTTGCAATCAAAAACGTAAAGCCAACGCTTACAATGAACAGTTAATCAATCAACAACGCCTATTGAAAAGCTCTAGTCAAAAAAACTCAGAAACTGGCCATGTAAAAAACAAACGAAAAAAGTCCCAACTTTCATTACCGGCCATCAAGTGTATTAACCTCGATTTTCGATATCCCAAGCACCGATGACGTAGTTCTAATTGTCTCGAAGACAAAAGAGAACGTAGAAAACTTTACATGTACGTTGTACGTTCTGCCTCGCGCATTGTCTTCATTGTTTTCTAGACTTATGCCCGTAATATTCTACCTGAAAGTATTGTTACAACTTTACTTATTAAGTTTTTCACCGTTGTTTAGTATAAAATTTTATGTATTACGAGTTGAATTACTTCCAAATATCCCTCCATTTCTACTCTAGGTTCTCAAATCATGTTATTTATCGTTCCGTTCTTTTCATTTCAGATGTTGAAGAGACTATTCCTATTATTGGGCGTGCTATGCATCCACAAGATTTGCGGTCTCGAAGAGAGCGTACCGAAAGCGGGAGACGAGCCAAAACTTGACAACGATCCTTACGGGGTCGAAGACGCTATCAAAACGACCAAAGAGCTCATCGAAGGTCAGAGACAAAAAAGGTTTTATGATTACTCGTACGTAGGCTACAACACGGGATCGTCCGCGTTCAGCTCGCTCATCCCGACCTACCCCCACCACGACACACACAGCACCGTCCCCAACGAGCAGAAACTACTGAACAACATACTAAGGAGACTGGAGCACATCGCGGACCTCACCAGAGTGTTCCAAGCACCTCCCACTCAACACAAGCCGCAGATCCCCATTTTCATCCCCTTCCCCGTCCCGCAGGGATGCACTTGTCCGCCAGCAAGACCCGACGCACCGGCCACCAAGACCCCACCAGGCACCAAGCTCCCCCCGGTCACCAAGCCTCCGCCGACCTACCTCCCCCCCGACACCAAGCCCCCAGAGAAGGGAACGACGATGCCCGACCTCGGCAACAGGTCCGGCGAGGGAGACGCGTCAACGAAACCTAATGTTTCAGATGACGACTACGACGACGGAGTTAGGCCGATTAGCTTTGACCCTATTCCTCCCAAGGGGCCGCAGAGCGTGGTGCCGCCTCCGGTGGAGCATGGCAGCTTCCAGGCCGGTCTGGACCCAGAACCACCTGGGTCAAGCGGACCCCCACCCCCACCATCCGCCGGTAGACAGCCAGCAGCTGGAAGACCACAGGCAGTCGCTTCTCCCTCGCAGGTCGATGCTCCACCTTCTCCTCCCAGCGTCTGCGACGGAGCCATCCTCGCCTGCTGCCATCGCCAGGAGGTGACCTACGACTGCTTCGCGAAGGAAGGATGCGGGGAGCTTAAGTACGACAATCCCTGCGACGCCAAAGTCCTTCTAGACATTGTGAATAAATTCCGAACGCATTTCAAGGCGCGCGGCTGACACGTAATTATTTAAACACTTGTATAATATATCATTGGAGAGAACAAATGTATTGAAGTGTGCTTAAATGTAAATAGTACCTTGCAATATAATCTACAAAGCATAAATTAACATATTATTCATTTATGGAAATCAAGTGAGCATACAGTATTAAAGAGTATGATCTTGGTTTCTATGGTTTTTGACAGACTTAGCTTTTGATTGACTCATCACATCATCAACGCAAAAATATATTTTGTGAAAAAACCTCGGAAACGGACCACGAGTAAATAAGGCGACATTGATAATAATTATAATTGATAATACTACTGATAATATCATCATTTATTTGAATGTTACAAGGTGATACCTCTGTAGTTCCTATAATGAAACCTACCGAAAATAATATTACGTAAACAATGAAATATTTAAGATATAACTCTATTTGTTTGATAATAATTTAAACCTTTTTATAGTCTTTAAAAAGTTATCTGCATCTGAAATCTTTAGGGATAAAGTAATAAAGTGCTAATATTGAGTTCATTTGCTTTTAATTACCTTGGAGATTATATTAATTAAGCACATACGTATTTTAATTAATTATAAGTAAAGCAAAGAATACTTTGTATGAGTACCTTCCGAGCAAATAAAGTTAATCAAATAAAAAAGTTAAATTGGTTTAATTTTTGATAAAACCCATATTATAGAATATAGATCAAGCTAAATAAAACATTTATGTTATTAGCGTAGTAAGAAAATATACTAGTACAACATGATATAAAATATATTATTGCTTTACTATAGTAACCAAAATTATATTGAAATATTAAATATGAGTAAGTATGTATAATAAATGTTATCAAAGTATGTTTTATTATGATAAACCTTTTAACAACATTGCTGATAATATTTTAATTCAGTGCACCCATCCTGCGTCTGCACTCAATTACGTCAAAATGTTATTTTTACCTACCTATCGCACAATTTGAGTCACTATTATTAAAAATAAACTGCAAGAAAGATGTAATATTCTGTTTATATATCCAGCGCTAGATTGGATTACTGGATTGGAATGATGTACCAGCGAGGAAATTGATTCCTAGGCCAGTGGTTCCCAATCTTTTTCAGCCTGCGGCGCAGTTACACGTAAAATATTTTGTCACGGCGCCCTACTCTACCTAGCTATTATATAGAAAAAGATACATAAATAACATTGATTATTTATTGATGAATTATAACCTTTAATAATTAATGATTATAGTTGGGTTAATTAGTAATAAACAAATATTTAATCATCTACCTGCTTTACATAAATAATATTATAATTAATTTTTTTAATATATTTTGTGGTTTCGGATAATGATGGAGGATCATGATTCACGGCGCACAGTTTGAGAATCCCTGTCCTAGGCAGTTGACGGACCTACGTCGTTTGCTCGGCTTATGTCAATTTAATGTTAGCTGTGATCGGTCTGATGGGTTTGACTTAACGCAACCAAATTACTTAGGTCCGCCATCTGCCTAGGAATCAACTTCTCTGATAGTAAATCGGCTTTTAAATGTTACATAACATTAGTGCTAACAAGCCCCCTTAATAGAAAAATCAATTTTGTCTGATACGTCAGAAATGTGGCTTGACCTGAGTTGAAGAAAACGTAAGTTATAAAAATTGTTACGAATTAGTTTTCAGTGAAGTTGAGAATTAAGTTTCATAGCAAAAAATATTATAATATTATTATAACTGACATTCCGTAAGGAAACATTAAAATTATATTTTAAATGCCTTTGCGGAAAAAATAGCAAGACATTAAACGTAGCTATGAAATTAATTACAGGCGCATTATTAATATCTAGCTACCGTAATGAGAGCCTAGCTTCAAGGAGTAAACATCTATTTTAAATTTTAATCATCTGTAGTAAGATGTAAAGCACTGAAACAATATTTTTTTAAAGCTTTTATTTAACTTGCTCTGTACGTATGTAAGTACGTATGTTCGGGTGGAATTTTGGAACTCAATTTTGAAGTAAATATATTTAACCGATTGAGCTGAAATTTTGCATACACGTATAGTTTGGATGACGATGCACGATATGGTATGTGACTTCACTCTAAATCCAATATAGCCGACCATCCAAGATGGCGAAATAATTATTTCCTATGCAGTCCTACGATATGGATATTAAATGAAAGGGCTTTTTGAGAGTAACTCTAAAATGAATGTAATGTCATTCTACATCCAATATCATCCAAGATAGGGAAATAGTTATTTTTAATGCACTTCTGCAATATGGGTATCAAATGAAAGGGCTCATTGAGAGTAACACGAAAACGAATGTAATGTCATTCTACATCCAATATGTCGGCTCATCCAAGATACGGGAATAGTTATTTTTAATTAACTTGCGCAATATGGGTATCAGATGAAAGAGCTCATTGAGCGTGACGTGAAGTGACGTGTCGTTTCATGTCGTGTCGTGTCGTGTCGTGTCGAGTCGTGACATGACGTGACGTGTCATGTCATGTTATGTCAAGTCAAATCCAGCCAGGTTTTAGAAAATGTCTGGTTGAATCCTGTCACTTTTGTAAAGTGAAAAACTTTTTAGTCACGCAGAAATAAACGGAATAATATAACAACTCGCTGAATATAGACACGGTTTTTTCACTGATAAAAATCAAGTACGATTTCTTAAGGACTTAAGGGACCTATCAGACGGAGAGCGGTCACGCGTTCAATCGTTCTGCATTCGCATTCTACGTTCGAGCGGTCAGTCACAACTCACACAGGAGCAATTCTGACGCGGTCAGAACACCCCCTGTGTGATCATATCTATGTAACGTAATACAATACAAAGAACGCAAAAATGACCGCGTTACCGCTCTCTGTCTGATAGGTCCAAGTAAATCAGATTTTAACAAATTCTTAAAACAAAACAAACTACAATAAACAGACTAAGAAATCTAGCCAGAGATAACTAAAAAACAAAAAATAAATTATAATCAAAAAACTTAAAAAAAAAAGCTTTTATTTAAATACTCTAAAAAGAAGAAAATAAATTTCTCCTTAAATATTTTAACTATTACGTTATAACCT
Source organism: Cyaniris semiargus (assembly GCA_905187585.1). NCBI lineage: Eukaryota > Metazoa > Arthropoda > Insecta > Lepidoptera > Lycaenidae > Cyaniris > Cyaniris semiargus. The sequence goes on from LR994551.1 coordinate 4,906,456, forward strand.
CAATATAAGGGGTTTTCCAATAAGGACTTTACAACTTTTTTTAAATAAAATTAAAACCATTTGAGATATTTCAAAAATTTTAGTATCGGACTTCACTCGTATGGCCACCCCAGGCACGTTTGCAGCGGTGATTCGTTGAACCAAATTTTCTATGACTCGGCCACATATTTCGGCTATTTCGCGTTTAATTTTGGGTCTGACCTCTTCCAACGTCGTCGGCTTATCCAACGACTTGACGCAGCCCCAAAGAAAAAAATCTAGAGGCGTTAAATTGCACGAACGAGGCGGTCAATTGACTGGTCCATTTTTTGAGATAAAACGCTCATCAAACTTGCCCTTTTAATAAATCGACTGTAACGTATGCTGTGTGGCTTGTGGCGCCGTCCTTTTGAAACCTCATGCTGTCCAAGTATCTTCTAATTCGGGCCAAAAATAATCCATAATCATGGCCAGTCTGCCTGACTACTAGGGCGAGAATTACGATCGAAAATCGGAGTTAACGCTCTTAAAGTAGCAGCCACCGATTTTTTTAAGATTTGCAGACGTTGGTCGTTCGTGTACTTCACCATGATGAAAATGTTATGTTTACTGAATAAACTGACAGTGAAAGTACGATCTTATGTAAAAGGGGGCACAAACTAAATTCAAAATTGTCAAGTCCCTATTGGAAAACCCTTTATTATACAATTTACATGATAATAAATGCTTGTCGCGATTTGTAAATAAACTAGTACCAATTTAACAGAGTAAACTGATAGTATATTTATTATTTTAATAATTTATTAAATACTGACAAATTGTTGAGTCTCGCGACAAGCTTTTATTAACATGTAAATTGTATAATAATATATTGAGGATAGAACTTAATATGTAGTTAAAATATTTAAGGAGAAGTGTATTTTCTTCTTTTTAGAGTCTTTAACCCATCAATCCCCAAGCGGCACCCGGCTGCTGCATAACAATTGAAAATCTATTGTGTCTGCGATTCCCACGATCGAGGTATTAAATAAAAGCTTTTTTTCAAAAAGTTTTTTGATTATATATAATTACCCTAAAAACTTCAATAGTAGCTTCAATAAGTATATTTCTCATCCCCTTTAAAATTATTTATAATTTTATGACAAGTGGTACTGTACAATAATAAAATCGGCCAAGTGCGAGTCGGACTCGCGCATGAAGGGTTCCGTACCGTTATAGACGAAAAATATGCCAAAAATTGTGTTCTTGTATGGGAACCTCCCTTAAATTTTTATTTTATTTAAATATTATTATTAATTATTAAAGAAGACATATAACTATAAGGCCTTTATTAAAATTTCAAGTGCTTAGCTGTTGCCATTATTTATTACGAGTGAAAAAGGCCAAAAAATAACGTTTGTTGTATGGGAGCCCCCCTTAAATATTAATTTTATTTTGTTTTTAGTATTTGTGTTATAGCGACAACAGAAATACACAATCTGTGAAAATTTCAGAAGTCTAGCTATAGCGGTTCTTGAGATACAGCCTGGAGACAGACAGACAGACGGAGTGAATCTGACGGACAGACAGACGGACAGACATCGAAGTATCAGTAATAGGGTCCCGTTTTTACCCTTTGGGTACGGAACCCTAAAAATAAACCTGACTTCAAAATTATTGTCGACAAAATTCCCTATCTCAAAAACTACTGAACCGATTTTGATAAAACTTGCATTTTTTCTAATTTGGACGATACAAACAAAAAAAAATTACTCAAATCGGACTTGCACTTTTGAAGATATGCAAACTCAAACATACATACATACACTTTTAAATTTGGCATTTTTCGACGCTAATGTCACAGATTACTAAATAGTTACTGCTAATTTAGACTATAACATAATATTATATACGAAAGCTGGGCAGTTCTGGAAATATTACATACATACGGGTCGAATTGATAACTCATTTTTATGAAGTCGGTTAAAAGTCGCTTAGACCTATTAATAATCAAAAAATTAATGCCGTTTTTAAATGCAGTAAAGTGCATAGTTTAGTAAGTAGGTACACAGTAATTTGCATTCATGCAAAGAGGGCAAGGCGCTAGTAAAAAAAAACAAATAATTTTAGTTTTCACTACAAGCTACAACGTTAAATCAATAAACTTGGACAGTATGAATTTAATAGAATATTTTATTAAAATTATAAAAAATAATTCACTCAAATCCGTGCAAAATTCCCAATGTGCAAAAAAGTTACATTATTACGGTTTCGAGTTTTGCCTCAGACGGCGCGCGTTCGTGAGTTCAAACGCACGCTTACTCCTTTAGTTCTGTAAAAGTTTAATTTATTATTAGTTTAGTTATATATAATAAATGAAAGTGTACATATCATTGATATCAAGTAAGTATAATATACATATTCATTTTGTCATCATTATCATCAAACATGACCACAACTCTTTTATTATTATCTATCTTTATTATCTTTTAAGTTGGACATTAAAAATGAATTAAAAACGTGTTTTTATAGCTGATACTATCCAATTAAATAATGATTTCAATTACTTATGAATAAATCAGTAACTTCACATTAATTTATATTTATAGGTTAAAATCCATAATATGATAAACGTTTTCCATTGGAAAACCCATCTGACTCATTGAGAACATAATATTTATGGAAGTGATAACAAAACGTAGTTTAATCATAGTTTTCAACAGCATGTAACTAATATGTTACTCAAAGTTGCTCTTACGTGGTAAACAAATCACAAACCAAACAATTGTGTACTAATTCATATAATATAAGGAAAACTCGGACAGAATTTAGATAACCTTTAAATCCTTTAAGAAATACATAATCGTTTGTAATGGTTGTTTGAGTAAATTGCATACCGTGTGTTAAACTCTATATTATTTCATATAAGGTTAAATACTATTAAGAAAAAATATAGTTCTATGTTATGAAATACTATGTTATAAGTTTTAACTTATATATTTATTTCATGATATCCAGAACGTAATATGATAATGCTGTGTCGCTACTCGCTACACACTCGGAATTCGGATCGTATACACTACAATATTATCTCTCCGTCTCTGTCAGACTCATCAATAGCTATATCTATCTCTTTCAGGCATGACGTCTCTGAGACTGATGACACTGCTAGCGGTGCTGGCGCATGCGACCCACGCACGTGACCTGAGGTCATCTTCGACGATTAAGACGCCGGCGCAACTGAGTTACGAAGAACTGGTCTACATATACCAGACCAAACATGGTTACCAGGCAGCCAAGCCGAAGACTTTAACACCGTGCGCCCGCGCCATATTGGGCTGCTGCAAGAACAATGAAATCAACAGCCACTGCTCCGAGTTGCTGAAGTGTGGTGCTCACTTCTTCGATGATAATCCGTGCGATGATAAGTTCATTCTGGACGCGCTGAATGCGGCGAAAATATTTTATGAACAGTTCAAATAGCCAGCTAAGTATCGACAAAGTTAAGCTCGATACCATAAAAAAAGCTTAACAGCAGCGTTACATAGTTATACAATATATGTATAGTTCGAAGTCATCTGCAGTTGTTGCCGACGCTACATTTCCGTTTGAGTATCAGAATAGGAAAGTTTCAAAACTGATCGAGCTGCAACTTTGTTGATATCTCGAATTCGGTTAGATTTTCTTCGGAGTGAACTGAGAATCGAACTATACGAGGAACGAGAATTGGACTCCTGCAAAATATTTCTGCCAGTGACGAAATCCTAGTGTTGTGCCATACTATAGTGTCACAATTGTAAATAAATTAGATATAATTTAAATATATGAAAAGTAGTCTACCTTGACATGATTTGATCCTTTTTATCGTAATTATTTTTAGTTTAAATATTTCATTCGAATTTTTAGAACAAACCACACAAGCTTACAAAAAAGTGTAAGTATAAATCAAACATGTATTGCTTGCTCATTTCACCGCAATTCAAAGTTACCCAAAATGACTATATATAAATGTACTTTTAAAAAATGGGAAGTACAAAAAAAAGCATGATAATATTATGTTTATCCCTACATTAATAAAAACTGTTATCACCACCAATAAAATATCTGTACGTACAATTCGCACTAAAATTACATAAGGTAGAGTGTGGAGGAAGTGAAAGGGATGTAGAGATCATTACATAATCCGATCATATTAATTTTACCTCGGAGTTAAAAGGTCCTTATGTCGCCAGCATAAGGATTCTGACTCCTGTTGAAGATAAAGTAAATGTGAATAGAATAAATTAAACTTTGAAATAACATATTGTTGTGTCGATCCTTCCCACTTTTGGTTTTGGCACGGAATATATTATATTAGTAAGAAGTTTCGGGCAAAATATCGCCTAAACTAAAGATTCCTCAGATGTGAATTTTCTAGAAAGAAATCTGGTATTTCCAATTTTAATATATTTTGGTTTACATTTCCATATTTTAAAGATTCAATCTTAAAATTTTCAATTAATTTGAGACTTACATAAAACTTACAGCCCATATACTATCTGAACTAAAATTTCTAAGAGATTGAAAGCTTGGTAGGTATAATATGGTAAAAAAAAGGTTATAATAATGATAATTATTATGTTGTCAATATCATTATAACCTGCGTCGAATTTAGCCAAAACAAAATTGGTTTAACCCTTAAAATACCGGTTAATGTTGAACCGGTTTCAAGCCCTGCTGTCAACTGCCTAGGAATCAATTTCCTCGATGGTACATACTACGTTATATGGGTACATTTAAATATGACAAAAACCAAGTATCTAATCAAGTATATTTAAATTATCGATTTTATTAATAAACTTAAAATTATATCAACAAAATGTTTCTCTATCTACTCTTACGTACTTCCGTGAAAATTCGTTGAAAACACGCAGCTTTCTCTCGATAAATTAAATTTCCCGTCGCAAAGAGAACTAGGATGGATCGAATATAATTTAATTTGTAAGATTCGGGTCATCGGTTTTGTCGCATTATGAATTTTTGAATAATTGTTACAACGAACGAATATTGGAATGAAACAAATGATATTGGAATGAAAAGAAACGAGAAGAACTGTAAGATACTTATTTATAAATTGCTTGAATTTCAGGAAATAAACTTAAGAATCCAGTCAAGTTATACATTTAAGAATATAGTGATCGAATTACAAAGGATCCGACATGGACAAAATTTTTTAGAGATCGTGTTGAGCATAGGAAAACAATCATCAATAGTCATCGATGTTATGAGAACTAAAAAAGTTATTCGAAGTCTAAGGTCAAATTTGAGGTTTTTCGAAATTGCATCGAAAACGTTTTTCTTTAGTCTAAAATTGCCGGGGTTATAACCTGACACCTGTAATAATACTCGTTAGCGTGTATACTCATAAAGGAAAACCCATGCTTGATAGTAAAACTATAACCCAAGATCCACGTGTACACTGTAAAATTGTAAACACCATACAATTATAATTGACTGGATTTCCCAAACCGCTTTTTTGCGCGGCTGAAAAATACTAATATTATAAAGCGGAAGAGTTTGTTAGTTTGTTTGTTTGTTTGAACGCGCTAATCTCAGGAACTACTGGTCCGATTTAAAAAATTCTTTCAGTGTTAGATAGTCCATTTATCGACGAAGGCTATAGGCTATATTTTATCACGCTAAGACTAATAGGAGCGAAGAAATAGAGGAAAATGTGGAAAAAACGGGGGGAAATTATTTGAAAGGGCTTATTTGAACGCGCTAATCTCAGGAACTACTGGTCCGATTTGAAAAATTATTTCAGTGTTAGATAGCCCATTTATCAAGGAAGGCTATAAGCTATATTTTATTACGCTAAGACTAATAGGAGCGAATAAATAGAAGAAAATGTGGAAAAAACGGGGGAAATTATTTGAAAAGGCTTATCTCACGAACTACTAGAGCAATGATTTGTCTGTGAAATATCTAATTTACGCGGGCGAAGCCGCGCGGAACGTCTAGTCTGTTATAACTTTAGTGCACGTAGTTTTTTTTAAAAGATTATTTTTCTCGCCAATTCTAATTTTGGTGGGTAAATTTTGGTGGTTAAGAGGGTGTGTAAAAAATTATTTTTTACAAAATGTCATTGATTCGTGAAGCATAAAAAATACGCCATTCACTTCATTCTGTCACAAGCTAACTCGTCTAGGTGGTGGTTGTCGTACCAGTTTCGCGTAAACACCTAATCTCTAATTTTGGTGGAAACTAAACTTTTCACCAAAATTATATAAAAAATGCAAGTTGTTGAAATCCACTCAATTGTAGTAAAATTATAAGATATAATTGTAGTAAAATTATAAGATTACATCATTACAAGTTATATTTAAGGTTCTAAACGATTGAACTGATGCTTTTTAGGGTTCCGTGCCCAAAGGGTAAAAAACGGGACCCTATGACTTCGATGTCTGTCCGTCTGTCTGTCCGTCTGTCTGTCTGTCTGTCTGTCTGTCTGTCAGTCTGTCTGTCTCCAGACTGTATCTCAACAACCGCTATAGCTAGACTTCTGAAATTTTCACAGATTATGTATTTCTGGTGCCGCTGTAACAACAAATACTAAAAAGAAAATAAAATTAATAAATTAAGGGGACATACAACAAACGTGATTTTTTTTGGCCTTTTTTGTTCACTATCAATAATGGCAACATGTAGACACTTGAAATTTTCACCAAATCTTAAATTCTATATGTACTTTAATAATTAACAATAAAATTAAAATATAATAAAAATGTGGGAGCCCCTCCCATACAAAAAACACAATTTTTTGCCTACTTTCGCTCTTTAACGGTACGGAACCCTTCGTGTGCGAGTCCGACTTGCACTTTATGTATTACTAGGCCAGAGTTAGTTTACACTGCAACATGATGAGGAGATGAGATGAATTTTTACACAAGCCATTGAAAACTGAACATTATTTGCTACTCAAGAAGATATACATTGGATTCACAGGCTTAAAACTCCCGCGGCGTTGGACTGCCAGTTCCAAGTTTTGAATGGCTCATTAAAAAAATGCATCGCATCGCCTCGTCAGTCGTCAGTCGTCACAAAGCAAAGTGAACTGTTCGAGAGTTGAGACAGCCATCGAAGCGTTTTGAAGTACGAGAATCGATCCCCAGAAGCCTTAAGCGAGGAAATCGTAATATAATTTTTGGGATAATCCTAAAGCCGTCCCTTTACGTAGTTATAAATTAAGGCGGCGCGTGTCCTTAATATATTTCACTCGTAATATATTTACATTGCCAGCTTTTAATGCCGCGTAAGAAATATGTTTCCCCTTCGCGACTAACCCGTAACACTAATACGTTTTTGACGACCGGATAACGCCGAGATTGTATATACTTCTATATATTAATAAAGAGGAAAGATATTTTGTTTGTTTGGTTCTGAAGTTACTGAACAGAGTTTTATGGGCATAGACTTTAATAAGTTGACCACGGAAGGGCATTGGCTACTTTTTACAACGAGAAAAGGTTTGATACTAGAGAGCCTTGAAGAAAGAATAACTGACAAAATTGATTGTTATACATAGATTAGAGACTCTACGTATGAGAATCAATTTTGTCAGTAACTAACGCTAAAACCGCTTAACCGATTTAGATATATGAGTAGAAGAACATTGGACTGTATTGTCGAAATATGAAAGGTTTCTTCGCATTTTCTACGAAAAAGAAAAAAAATCTGCGCGAAGTTGCAGCTTACAGAAAAGTTTTATTTTATGAGAAAGCTCTTATGTCCTTACTGGCAAAGTCAGAGACGAATATTAATTACTTAGTGTAATTAAATAAAGATTTTGACATAAGCCCCATACATTTTCTGTCTAACTCTTCATTGAATTACAGTTAAACTACAGTTAATTAGTTAACGAATTAAGGAATAAAAGATAAATAAAATAAGCTTAATCTTTTATTCCTCACGAGGGTTGACAGCTTGAACAAAGCTTTTAATATCGGGCGTTTAGCTTCGATCATGACTTTGAACTTTGGTCACAGAATATATATTTGCTTTGGCGAAGAAATTAATATTGATACCGATTAAACCGGGGCGCGTAACAAATATTTTTTGTTCAAGTTTCAGAATAATGAAGTCTTTGTTTTTATCGTCATCAATCAGCGTTGCCTGTGAAATTTTTAATCTATTGCAATAGCTTTTATCGCGGGCTTTCAGCGCGGCGACCGAATCAAAATATTCCGTAACGAAAACAAACCTAACAGCCCCCACTCAAACCGGCGCAGCGGTGCGGCGCGTGCATTTTTCAGTTCTTTTTTTTTAAGTTTTTCAGTTCAGCAGACTTCGGCACGGTGTTTGTGTGCGTCCGACTAGACGTATGCGATTTATACTTGCATAAATTGATAAAAAATACTATGCAATAGTTTCACCGCGGCAGTCCCCGAGTGCCACACGTATTATTTTTAATCTTATAGATAAGGGTCAGTTTACATAATAACATGACGAGCTGATGCGATGCGTTATTGAATGAGACTTTAAAAACAGAATATGGTTATTTATTTCTGAAATAAGCAGCCCAACCGCGAGCTGCGAGTCTGTCAGTTCAATGTCCATCTACTTGTATTGTAAATAAAGTTTATTTTTGTTGCTTATTTAAAAATGTATCGCATCGCCTCACGTTCGTTCGTTCGTTTTCACCCGCGCACTACATACCCCCCTCACTCGCCCAACGCATTCAAAATTTCACCGCGGCTATAAATTTGTGTAATTACTCTCGTAACCACTTTTTGTACGAACGTAGTATAACCAAATATATCAGATAAATTTTGAGAAGTTCAAGTCACATTTTCCATCTGTACTTACTTTGAGAATCAAATTAATACTTTTTGCCTTATACACTAGTAATACTTTATGATATGTTTATTTATCGAAATCGAATAGGCTCTGACACTACTGGATCGAGTCTGGTTAGAATTCCTAAGCTGTAGTTGTTACAAAAATATAATATCTTTATTTAGTATAATCTACTAGCCACGTCTTCGTCCACGTCCGAATTTGGTTAGTTTTTGTGTGTATTTGCGTAAAATATATTAACATTAATTTGTCAGATTAAAATATACAAAATTCTCATGTCACAATGTTTGTGCGCGAACTGCTCGACCGATTCAATGAAATTTTGCATACATACATTCGTTAGGCTTGAGAATAATTTTTTATCTGCTTTTTGATATAATATATTGATGCTTTAAATAATTTATATGGCAAACTGACGTTTGCCGGGTAATCTAGTCAAATATGTATACATAAAATTCTCGGGTCACAGTGTTTGTGCGCGAACTCATCCAAAACGGTTCAACCGATTATAATGCTATGTACATTCGTTAGGCCTGCCGCCTGACAATAGGTTTTTATTTACTTTTTATATTGATATCGATTAAACGATCCTCGATGGCTCTGGAGAGACATTATTCGTCCCATATAGGTGTTACCATTATCAGTTTATTATCAATCTTTCAAACTCGTGAAAAAACAACCTTTCACATTTTCCAGATTGCAGTACTGGAATACATTTCAAAGATTTTGGGAAAGACTCAAAAAATGTATGTTTAGGTACACTATACCATGTATCGAATATTTGTTATTTAATTTATTGGCAAGAAAATGTCAAAGATTTTGTCTTTTTCATAAAGTTAATATACCTAACGGAATAGAGCAACAATCTCCAGCTGTCAAACGAAACCGAAATTGGTTTCATCTGTGTGTAAAAATATGTGTACGTATACACTTACACAAGCATGAACATGATTTCTATGAGATTAAATTGTCAACGTTGCGGCACGTGCCGACTGGACGTCAAAAAAAGAGTGCTGCTGTCATGTATCACACGTCTCTTTTTACCACGCAGTGACATCTACTGATAGTGACATCTCTCTTGCTCAGGCCTTTGTTTCTCTATTCCGCTAGGACTTTATGGTCTTTTTCGAATAAATTTTCAGTTTCATAAAACGAAATAGAGATATGTTGGATTATAACTTTTCTTTAGCCATAGAAAGACTAATGATTTTTTCATAGAAATACAACCAATCCGGAAGTTTTTTTGTTATTAATAACTTTAAAAGTAAGCTAAAAATCCTCCATTTATGGTCTTTCAAATAGATTCTTAGATATTTTCAGATATTTCATAAAACAAAACTATCATAAGACTTTGTTGATTTGTGTATTTGAAAAAATCTACCACAATGCTCATAGTAAGGCAATGATTTGAGTTAGATACAAAGTTTGAAAGACAAAATCGTAGTAAATTTTAGTAGCTTTCATAAAGTTTTTTACGACTCGCTCTTCTAAAGAGCTAAAAACTTAAAAACAGGCCTTAATTAGAAACTCGTAACTAGCTAGATTTTTTTTCGATATAAAGTGCTTTTATTCATAATTCGCCTAAAATTCATGTATTTTTGAAAAATGGTATTCGGTTGACACTTGAAAATGCTCAGCAAGTTGGTAAGATCCTGATTCGTCACCAAAGCAATGTGCAAAACGAAAAATCAACCCTAGAAATATGATGGTCACACTTTGGTGGTCTAATTGCCGGTGTGATAAGTCACAGTTTTTTACAAAACGGCGAGAGCATTACTGCAGATATTGTGTATATTGAAAACTGCCCACAATGATGGCGATTCTCGTACGTCTGCAACTAGTTTTTGTCAATCGATCGTCTCCGCTGCTCCTTGATGACAACGGACGACCCCATTTTGTTTGGAAGCTCTCCCTCATCTGCCATACCGACTTTTACCTTTTCCAAAATTGGGAAAAGTTTTACCGGGAAGAAAATTCAATTTGCGAGAGACAGCCTCTCAAAATGCCTTAGAAGTGTAGTCTGCCGTCCGGCTGACATTTTTAATAATGGCATATATACACTGCCACTGCGTTGGCGAACGTGCATTGATTGCAGGGGTGATTACTTTGAATAACAGAAATAAGTAAGTTCGAAATAATCAGCCATGTTTGAGTCGGACTCGCCCACGAAGGGTACCGTACCGTTATAGAGCTAAAAATAGGACAAAAATTGAAATTTTTGTATGGGAGCCCCCTTAAATATTAATTTTATTTTGTTTTTAGTATTTGTTGTTATAGCGGCAACAGATATACACATTCTGTGAAAATTTCAGAAGTCTAGCTATAGCCGTTCTTGAGATACAGCCTGGAGACAGACAGACGGACAGACAGACATTGAAGTCTTAGTAATAGGGTCCCGTTTTTACCCTTTGGGTACGGAACCCTAAAAAGAACATTTTTTAAACAAAACGGCAATATCATAGGTATAAAAGACCTTATAATATATTATGTAGTATATTATGTACTCTTCTAAATCCTTTCATAAATGTGCCGTCACCTTTGTTCATACTCTAATTATTATTCATTATCAAGCGAATGGTCGAAGTAGGGAATTTTGCATATAATATTATAATGTTATCACTGTTTGACAATTTAATCTTATCATTTCAAGACCGTAGCGTTGTTCCGAAGAAATTTATTCGATATTTCCATAGTATCGAGTACGACATTCATTGAAACCAAATCGATTTTCAAATCGCTGTCATACACTAGTTTTTGTCAAAACTATATCGATTTAAAGCCGGTTTAATTTTTTCAATCTCTATAGCCGCGGCCGCTGATTCGTCTATCGTCACGAAGCTTCGTGCTATGAGACGATACCATTGGACGATACACGCAGATCGTCCAATGGTATCGTCTCAAGCACGAAGCACTACGCATGTGCGGCCGCAACATATGGGTTTGACAAATAATTTGTCATGATAATATTATCATATTTGTAAACAAATATACATATTTTATTTTAAATTAAAAAGCCTTCTACAATTGTTCATCGGCTCCCGTTTTCTCCTGTACAGGTTGCTTTTAGTGTGTTTATTGAATTTTTGTTTGTTTCCCATGGTTTCGATAAAAAAATTCTCAATCCGGAGTAAAGGTAAAAGAAGTACGTCCTCTCTTCAGGCGCGCGCGAACGCGACTGTTGGCGACTGAGAGGTGAGACAAATCTAGCGGTGAAGCGCGAATGTGGTTTTTCTTAAATATCTTAAAAAATATAGAGGATATTAAAAATCCGCTAGGTCGAACCCTCGGTGATAGAATTTTATATGATGTGTAAAAATATTAACTCAGTTTAATGCATGGTTTTGGCAATATAGGAAAAATTCGTCAAAGTTAGATGCATCTTTGTGATTTTTTTCTATCGAGAAAATTTTACGATATCGTGTTTTCGCTCAAATCGGATTCTTGGAAATATAATGTAGTATCTCGGTTTAGAAAATTAAACAATTCGGGGCTTATTATAAAGTACAAAAATGATTTATAAAATCGTCAATTTTGGGTTAGTCGCCTTCTGTGTGTCTAACTGCGGCACTCAGAGACGAATGTTAATTAATTAACTGTAATTAAATGAAGATTTTGACATAAGCCCCATACATCTATACTTATGTAGATACTAATATTATAAAGCGGAAGAGTTTGTTTGTTTGTTTGAACGCGCTAATCTCAGGAACTACTGATCAGATTTGAAAAATTCTTTCAGTTTTAGATAGCCCATTTATCGAGGAAGGCTATAGGCTATATTTTATCACGCTAAAACAAATAGGAGCTAAGAAATAGAGGAAAATATGGAAAAAACAAGGGAAATTATTTCAAAGGGCTTATCTCACAAACTACTGGAGCATTTTTTTCTGTTATTTGGCACAGATAAGAAGTAGACCACGTGAAGGATCATAGGCTTTTTTGGAATAATTTGTGTGTAAAATATCTAATTTACGCAGGCGAAGCCGCACGGAACGTCTAGTTTGTCAATGTTTTCATTAAATTAAAGTTTAATGATCATTAAATGTCTCTGAGTGCGGTCTTAAGTGCATTAACGAGTATCATTAACCTCAAGGCTTTCCGGTGTAATGCGATGCTGCATTGATGACGTCATCAGTCAGTTTCCTACAGTTATCCCGAAGAAAATAAGATTAAAAGAATAAGCTTTATACTTTAATGAAGGTCAGGTAGACCTTCAGAACTGGATATCCCCTAAAGTAACCGCAACCGAAACTCCATAGTGCTGGTCGTTCTTACCCTTATAGGAGTTTTATAAAGAACTAGATGATGCCCGCAACTCCGTTGCGCCAAAACTCGTTTATCGCGCGGGAACCGTACATTTTTCCGAGATAAAAAGTATCCTTTATCCTTTTCCGGGACCCACACCAAATTTCAGCAAAATCGTAACAGACAGACAGACACACTTTCGCATTTATAATATTAGTATGGATTACTAAAGTCTGGTTAAAGCTATCAGAATCACCTTCTGTTAATCATGAAAGTGTGTATTTTGCATGTCGTCGTATTGTTAATTATCAGCGCGCTGTTGTCATCGTCATTCACGTGCCAAAACATCCTTGTGTGTTCATAATGGTGATTTTTCCCTTAACATTCCAGTTCCGGTTAACACGATAAACGGGAATACCGCATTGTGTTTGTGAGCAAATCAATCATAGAATCGCAGGAAATGAATGATTCGATCCATCTTATTCGCTGTATCAAGCTTTATTTTATCATCCATACTAATATTATAAGAGCGGTAGTGTATCTGTCTCTCCGTCCGTCTGTCTGTTACCTTTTCACGTCCAAACCGCTAAACCGATTTTGTTGAATTTTGGTATGGAGATACTTTTTATCCCGGTTACGGTTCCCGCGCGATAAACGAATTTTGGCGCAACGGGGTTGCGGGCTTGACGATTTTTTTTTACTAAAGGAGCCTTGACACGACAAAAATTTACCAATTACTTATTACGATCCTACGAATAATAAAAACTATCGTATAGTTACGATCAAATAAATAGTGACAAAATATCAGATAAATATTTTTTAAACTCTCATATGTCTATGCTATATGCCCAATTTTTTGTCTCTTTTATAAACTTAGTAACAGATTTCCAAAGAACTAGGTGGCTCTATGTTCGACTGTATACAAGGTGTAACAAAACTAAGTGATGATACTTTAGGAAGTGTATGAGTCCCCTGTATCGAGTTCACTGTTAAAGTAGCAGCGCTGAAAGAGCGACTTTTTTTTTAATTTTTGTATGGGAACATTCTTGACGCTCGGGCGCTTGCCCATATAAATAACAAAAAAAAAATATCTTTCAGCGCTGCTATTTTCGGTACAGGAGACACATACCCTAAAGTATTGTCACTTAGTTTTGTTACACCTTGTATATATTTTAATTGTTACCGCGGAGCCCAGTTTGGGAACCCCTGAGTGTCGGAATGAACAGTATACACAGTCCTGTGAGAGCGCTAAATCTCCACTATGATGGAGCGGATGCACTGACACTACAAGATAGATCGCAACCGAAATTGCTCCACCGAGACTTGCTGGTTTCAATTTCGGTTAATGTTATATTTACGAGTGCTCGACTTAAAGATTAAGAGTGGGCTGCATCAGCTTACTTTAACTATAACAAAATGTCAAATCAACTGTAAAATTTTAACAATGGTTAAAATGACGCCATATTTAACTATAACCGTAACCGCTCAATTTAGGTCGGTTATCGTTAATGTTAAATTTGACATAAGGCTGACAGTGTTGTCATAACAAATATTTATTCCCGTCAATTTTTACGGATAATTCATTTTTTAATACTCTCAACCCCATTAACTTTAACTGTTTAAAACATGGTGCAAGTGAAATTTGTTAAGTTCTGTAGTTCTGTTATTATAGTTATTGCTAAAATTACCTTAACTGTAACTATAACAACGCCTGTGGTGCAAGTTGCAACTCATTTTTAGGAAGAAGCCACACGGTACGGCGCCGCACCGCACCGTGTGGCTTCTCCCTTAGTCTGTAAAAGGCTTTAGAAGCTATTGTCAAGTTAATGAATTTACTCGTTACATTATAATACCTAAGGGCCCCATTCAGCTTTATTGTAATGCGGATTTAGTACCTAAACTCCATAAATTTTCTGTCAAACTCTTCATTAAATCCATACTTCCATACTAATATTATAAATGCGAAAGTGTGTATGTCTACGCCCAAACCGCTGAACCGATTTTGCTGAAATTTGGTATGGACATACTTCGAGTCCCGGGAAAGGACATAGGATACTTTTTATCCCGAAAAAATGTACGTTTCCTGCGCGATAAACGAGTTTTGGCTCAACGGAGTTGCGGGCGTCATCAGCTAGTTTTTCTATATAATCGTGTCCTGATGCGAGCAACATTGTTGCGAGTACACAAAGCCGCGAAAAAAACCTCACTTCAACAAGGGTCAAATTCTAAAAGCATTAATCCCGCGCGTAGGTATATTATATTTCCCAAATACACGGCTGTGAGTTGTGACAAACCGTAAAACAACGATTAGCGACGCAGCTGTTGCCAGTTTCATCGGAAACATATTTTGTGCTGTACTTATACTAATAGTGATAATTGTATCTTCTACACAAATTAAAGCGAAAACCACTCCTTTATTAATCATGAAATCTCAGAAAATTTTGGCTAGCGGTTACTATAGTTAGCTTTCCTTTAACGGCCGTTCCCAATATTGATATTACGATGAGATAGACTATCTCTGGTTTGACATACGACCGATCGCAACTAACATTGAATTGACATAAAATATATGTCTCTAATGTCTAATGAGAGCTATTCCTATCTCTAGTAGGGCAAAACCAGAGGTACACCTCTTAGAACGGATTTTACAAAACTCTAAAGGAGTAAAACGGGGTTTGGAAGATTGAAATATGTATCAACGCAAGTAGAGCCCCGCGCAACAGCAGCTAGCAGCAGTTATAGTTTTAAAGAGGTAGTTCCATCGAAAAATCTACAGTGTGAAAGTTGCTGTAATTTCTTACTGCTGTAATTTCGTATTTTAACTAAGTACAATTTATATAGGATCTTCGCTCATATAGACTGATCTAATATCTACAACAGACCATCTTACCCAACTGATAATATTCATGCGTAATTTCTCAATTCGTTGACTTTATTCATATGAATAAAGTCGATATTTCTATTGAATTGCACTTCCTTTTGAACCATTTCAATAAGACGTATTGAGATGTATCGCAACAGATTCCTGCATAGGATCAGAATAGGGCTGTCATCTTCAAGATTTTTCTTCTTCCAAAATCATTGTCTGTCCATATGGACGCGACGTGACAAGGCGACTTTTAAATGAGACATTAAAAACTGAACTTTATTTATTTATTTATTTAATACTTTTTGCACAATGTACATACAATGGCGGACCTAATGCCATATAGGCATAGGGAATTTATACCAGTCAACCATTGGGTGGTAACAGAGACAAAACTAAAAAACACAGGTGCTTTCTGTGTAGAAAAAAAGAACACACATTACTTTACTTACTTACTACAGAAATAAATCCACATTGAATTGACAGACTTACCACTGGCAGTGTTGATGCCTATTCTAATTTTGAATGACTCTTTTAAAATGCATCAAGTTGCAATGTAAACTGACCCTAAAGAAGCGTCAAGTAGCTGTCATTGGGATGCTGTCGTTATGTTTTTACTTTTTGGCCAAGCAGTTACAGTGGCAACTATTATTTTATTCCTGTGACTTTAAATTGCGTCTTATAACAAAAAATTGAGGAGGCAACCCTGGTTCAGACGTATTCATGGGGCCAAATTGGATAAGCCGTATTTTTGACAGCCAATTCTAAAGAGAATTGCTTTTTAATCCTTTCGGTTTCGACTTAATGATACAAGTTTATTTCTTAATCTGATGCCAAATGACCTTTATTTCTAAAAGCGTTATCGATTCGATACGCAGACAGTAGGAATATAAATATTTGGCAGTTTATCAGCCGTTCTTGTGTTTACTTCAAGCGATACACATAATAAGTATCTGGTATATGAAAGGTAACGGTTTCATCAAATCAGTCTCTTAACAATAAGAGACTGATCGTTACCTTTTTCCGTGATCAGTGAAAGCACAAGCTTTGACTGATCAGTCATACGCGATCCCAGTGAACATGAAAAAAATTTAGATAATTATATTATAATTCATGTGAGTGTTTTATTTCGAGAGGTTGTTCCAATTATGTGTCATCAGACCTCAATAATTGTAAGAAAAACTGCATAATTATATATTTTATTAGTCCCAGACGTTTTAAGTAGTTGTACCTCTGTAATAGGCCGAATATGCTGTGACAATAGTATACTTATTATATCAGATGCAAATACTTTTGATCTCACATAAAATGTGGCTATTTAAGGCCCGCATAAATAGTCAGTAGTCAGCACTCAAGATGCAACCCGGTCTCAAGACGCGGTTCGGCTCTGTGATTGGTCCAAATTTTGACAGCCAACCAATCACAGAGCCTGAACCATGTCTTGAGACCGAGATGCATATTGAGTACTAACTATTTTTCTATACGGGCTTATTATATATATATTATGATCTCAAGTTTGAATTATTATCTTATTTCTTCTGGATCACATAACATTACCATTAAAAGAAATACATTTATAATATTCTTTTATATTTTAAATGCATTTATTATTAATTCATAGTAGCTTACTATCTATTCCACGGTATTTCTACGATCATTTATTTCTAGTGTCTACTAAGCGAGACCCGGTAGAGATAAGGTGCCCGTCCCCTGTTTCCTGTATCGAGTTACAGATGGGTATAATGACTGTTAGTTCAGAAGGGCCTGATCGAGCTCATAAAAGTCGATAATAATATCCTATTGTACATTACCGATACCGAATGATCGATTACTTTGTATTCGATAGCAGTAAAAAGTTGATACAATTAAAGAAAGTACAATTTACCTTTACTTTAAATTCAACGTTAAGAACAAAAATCATTATAATATTATTTATTCTATTAGTATCCCCAGTAGGCCTAATCCACTTATAATGCACTATTACAACATTTAGCGCATTCTCCTTCGCTTCGCTATTTTTGATGGACCCGGTTCTGAAAGTTCATCGTCTTCGGTACTGAGCGAAATGTCACAAATGGAAATTTCTTCCACGTCATCCGCCGTATAATGCAAGGAGGAAGCGCTCTCCAGCTTCAGCAATAATCTCCGTATCGGCATTTTTGTTTTTGAATACCAGGACAAGCTCGTTTAAATCTTGGTTTTTTCGGAGTATATTAGTACATTTTATTTTTCCCATATCAAAGAGTGCTGATGTTGTATCACAGCCACTGAAGGCGTGCAAGAATAACATGATGATGAACACATTTTGTTGAATATATTCGTTGCGAAATTTTTACTTTTCCTGCTTTGATAATATATATTATGTTTGAATGCGTACATAGAGCCGTCAAAAGAATAAGAAGATCTACATCTTCTTGTTTGTCCAGGTATTCATAAACCAAAATGCCGATCCGGAGATTATTGCTGAAGCTGGAGAGCGCTTCCTCCTTGCGTTATACGATTATAGTGGCGTAAAAAGTGTATCGTTAAACAACTATAGATATACGTGATTCACAAAATCAGCATATAAAATAAATTTAATATTGCATCGTTGCCACCGATAGAAGCAGCATCACGACAGCATTCATTCCGAACTTATCACAAGGTTCAGCAGTGGTATGGAGTTGAAAAAAATGCAGAGCAATGGGGATGGAAAAAAAGCAAGAATGGGCTAATTCCTGTTACCGCGCTCGAGCCCCCAGCTCCGGAAACCTTGTTGAAACTCATTTCTTGCAAATGCAAAAAGGGATGTCGGGGAGCCTGTGGATGCAGGAAGGCTGGATTAAAGTGCTAAGTTATATGCACCAATTGCGATGGTACCTGTGATAATTGGCACGTTCCACTACAAGATAGCGATGAGGAAGAAGAAACAGATTCTATTCTCGAGCAAACGTATGATAAAATCGAGGAACAAGAGGACCACAACGGAGCTGATGATTCCATCGCGGATGACGTGGAAGAAATTTCCATTTGTGAAATTTCGCTCAGTACCGAAGACGATAAACTTTCAGAACCGGGTCCATCAAAAATAGCGAAGCGAAGGAGAATGAGCTAAATGTAATAGTGTATTTATTATAAGTAGATTAGGCCTACTGGGGATACCACAAAAAAAAACCGCGCCACTTACTAGAGTAAAACCTCATGGTGGTGTGGAAATGAGTTATTTGGCCAAAACGCGTGTTGGGGTGAACTTTGCGGCTCTCGTACGCTGAAACTATTGATTTTACAAAAAACGGTCACTACATAAAGTGTCGGAAATTTTCTCTAGTTTAATGTAATACATAACTGTTTTCATCGTAAAATGAGTTGGAACGGAGTTATTCTCAAAAGACTGTATTTGAGCGCCATTTTTCCAATAAGGCGGTGCGAGCGGCAAAGATACGAGGTGGCAAAGTGAAAATTCGAAAAGAGCACGTCGAAATCTATAAAATCACAAATTTTCAAAACTCCCAGAAAACTTTCCAGGTCAAACCAAACTACTGTAGTATATAAGCAGCTTCGCAATCATTATATGTAATCGAATTGTTCTTTAATCGTTTTTAGGCTAAGGTCCGTGGAAAAATATAGTGTCCTAGATTCTTATGCAAAATTCTAAGGCTGCGTCGATAGCATTATAAAGCAAAAATACGTTACATAGTATGGTAACTATGTATATCACATGTTATGTTAATGTATGTTGTTGTTGGAATTTCCAGGGTTTTTATAGAGTATTTGTATATTATGTTTTTTTTTTTCAGCTGTTTACAAAGTAAATGCTCTAAAAATATTATATTGTTATCGTAAAAGGAGTAGACTTCTTAGTACACCGCTTGAATTAGCGTACGAACATAAGCGTGACTTGAGATAAGAGAGCCTATGAAGTAATACGTTTGAAAAACTTGTCTTTGTGTTGCACGAGTTTGATAAAAAGAAAACACAAAATGCCTAGTTAAGCTATTGGCCTGTACTCACTTTGATTAGTGATAAGTGCAGGTGATTATTGCAGGTGATTAGTAATCAGATCAATGTCAGAAGAAAGTAAAGGCCTGTATTCACTTTGATTAGTGATAATTGCAGGTGATTAGTAATCAGGAGAAAGCAAGTGACTGATTAGTGCAAGTCCTTTCATTTCTCCTAATCACTAATCACTTGCACTAATAGCAGTAATTTTGGTTTATCTAAAATAGTTTTTTGCACATTTACTTTTAGTATTGAGATAAGCGATACAGACGTCGGAGAACACTCAAGTATGAGCATTATCGTATAATTTTACGTGAATCCCAAATTGACGAAATAAAGATAAATACATACTTACTGAGAATATCTTTGTGAAAACTCTACTAGTTGAATGTATAAGGGTGTGTTTTGGAATGAAATTTATCTGGTAAAGAGAAATGATAATTGATCTCCACATAATATAAGGGAATGTTATACTTTAAAGATGATAAAAATGAATGATAGTAATTTTTATCTGTAGATATAAAATAATTTATCCTGAATGACATACCATGGTATCAACACAGCCTAAACCAGAGATCGTAGACACTTCAAAGGGTGTTGTTCTTTTGGAGTAGACATACGATAAAAAGGAATTTTCAAATTCCACTCGTAAAGGAGTGAAAAGTTTATATTCTTTGCAAAATTGCAAAAACATTATTTGTTACAATTTATGGAAAATGTTATTCATAATTATTTGTCCAAGAATTCAACCTTTAAATAGCTAAAAAAGTACCTACAAGAACTGTACAGATTCCTACCAAAAATGTACATGTAGCTACGAAAACTGTACAGGTTTCTACGAGAACTGCACTGGTCGCTACGAAAACTTTACAGGCTGCTACGAGAACTGTAGAGGTTGCTACGAGAACTGTACAGGTCGCTACAAACTATACAAGTGCCAACGAAAAATGTAAATGTATGTAATATGAAAACTCGTATTCTAACTGATCGTCATGTTCAGTATAAATTTCAATAAGATTTCAATTATATTTGAAATACAATTCAAATTCGATTTAATATTAAAACTGGATCACATACTGGATAACAAAATAACAATAATAAAAAATATAGATTTGTATAATATAAGAGACTGGCTACTATACCCAGCAGAGTCGTCGAATATAATCAAATGGCAGATACATGGCCACAGGTTGACGGTTTGTTACGAAATATAATGTTAAAATGGAATATAAATATTTTCTATATAAGTTTTACCATCGATATAAAGTAAATATTCGTAGTAAAGAGATCTTTTTGAGTGTAAAAAATTCAGCACAAATAATAGACTAGTTCGCACGATAAGATCTATAGCTTGTCAAAAGAGTAGACGCTGTACACAATTTTGAAATCACATAAAAAATATGAAAACCTAATTAAATCGAGATAAAAATGTGCAAGGTGAAAAAATTTAAAGTGTATAAGCGTTCTCTGTGAAAATACAAAGAGAAAAAGCCACCTTTTGAGCGTGATTACGTTTAGAAAATTTTGTACTGCGTCTACTCTTTCTTGACAGACTGTACATACAGTACACCCTTCGAATTTGAGAATTTGAATTCTAAATAAGGTCTTAGCTCATCTGTTACTATTTGGCACCTTAAAAAATACCAAAGCGTTGTTAATTGCCACTTTCTTTCCTGGCTATCGTTGATCAAAAAAAAATTTAACTTTGGCTAGTCAGAGTGAACAAACTTATCGCTAAGGCCAAAGCTTTGTATCATTTTAATAAAAACAGTACTTACATTTTTGCGAGTCAGTCTTGTGTGGCGACTTCTTGTCGCGGCCCATGGCTGCGCAGGGGCGGGAGCGGGGGCGGGGGCGGGCGCCGGGGGCGGGCGAGTACTATCGGCCGCGCCGCGCGCCGAGCGCCACCGTGTTCTCGTGGTTATGCCAGATGCCTGTAACAACAGATACTGTTAATGTTTTTTTTTATTAAGTAAACCAGAAGCCAAACATAGAACTTTTGTGGTTGTTAGTGTCACTACGCTGCGCTGGAGCTAAGCAACACAAAACGTCAGCTCTATGGCACATACAGTTTCCCGTCCCTCCGGCGTAGTGTTGCCTAGTGCGGTCACGCCCTTACCCTTTATAGCTGTCTACAGGAACTCATTCTCAACTCGAGCATGAGTTTCTGTAGACAGATACAACAGTAATTTTACGCAATACAATTAACACATAGTCTGTACAGAAACTCATGCTATAATTCATGCCAAAATATCATAATTCATAATTCTAATCCAACACAATTTCAAAAACCCTGTGTACTTTCTTACCCGACAGCTAGTAAACGAGAAATTACCATGATATGAATTAACACTGCTGCTTCTAATATCTAATTCATCATTAGAACTAAATATAGTTTCAATTATGCTCCCAACACGAGGACACAATTAGTGTAGGTTCAGTGTTCACAGGGTCTGATATTAGTCTCCAGCCAGGCTCACTGGAGCGGGAGAATTCATTAACCTTCCGGAAAAACGATCAAAGTGATTAACCCATTAAGGCTAGCGGCGGAAGCGGCAGCGAGAGCGGGAGCGGGAGCGACAGCGGGTAAAAAGATATGGATATTCAAAGGCAGGACTGTATTTCTGTTGTTAAGTATGTAAGATAATTTGAATTTTATTTTCATCGCAAATAAACACGCTTTTCTAAATTAAATAAGTAAAGTTAAACACCCAATTCTGTCACTTTAAGATATTTATAAATTGATCTGGAGGTTGGTTTACAGGCTATAGGCCTAGTTTAGGTCTCCCTGTGTTGTAATGTAGCAATTGTAAATTTTAACTGTAATTGTAATTTTTGGGGTGAGAAAACTTGTTATTATTATTTATTATAGCACAACAAGTCCTTATTATTAGCATACAAAAGCTTAGGTGCAAGTATTTAGGATGATTGCCGACGATTGATAACTCAATCGTCAGTACCCTACCAAGTCATACTATCAAGGGCAACTTGGAATTTTATTTAAAAATACAATATTTGGTATCTCGACAATATACACTAGCTAGTGCTACTGCAAAACTAATTAAATATTATTTCGGCGTCTGTCTGACCCTACTTTGATTATTGAGATAGTTTCAAATTAATTAAAGTTAGGGATTCATAAGTTCGCAATTGCCCGGGCTATGTGTCTTTAGTAAACATCTTAAAGTGTAGTTTGTGACAACTTTCTTGGGAAAACACCGTGGCCTTGCAGGAAACCAGCCTATGTTTAAACGAGACAATATTGTATAATATTTATTTCCATAATTATAGTTTTGTATGCATCGTATTTCAGATGAGAACGATCGATCTAGTTAAAAGCAGATTATCATAAGCCTGAAATTGAAGCGACATTCGATGAACTATGAGAATCGAGCTCCAGTCTTTTTGGTTTTCTTACGTTGCGTTTTATCACAATAATTGTCTGTAAGCTATGATGAAATTTCAAAAGAAAACACATCGCACAGTTTATAAATCTTACGAATTATAAATTAACCTTTCGTAAATGTTTCCTGCTACACTGTTTCTACATTACTGGTAAATAGAATAATAGTATTTTAAAAAGTTAAAACCGACTTCAAAATTGTACGTAATTATAAAGAATTAAAATTCTCTATCTCAAAAACTACTGAACCGTTTTAATGAGACTTGCAGTATTCCCTAAGTTGAACAATACCTAGTAGAACAAAAAAAGAATCACTTAAATCGGACGTATAGTTCCGGAGATATGCGATCACAAACATAAAAACATACATACTTACATACATATATACGGCACATTTGTTCAGACGCTGATATAGACTAACATACGAAAACTGGGCAGTTATGGAAATATTACATACATACGTGTCGAATTGATAACCACCTTTTTTTGAAGACGATTAAAAAAGGATTCCCAATTTTCAGCGTATTTTCAGCAACAAAATAACACAGTATCAAGTATAAATTCCAGTAGGACGTGTAAAACATCGTTCGGCAATAATTGCTTTACCAATTCAGTCAGTTGATAACGGTCTTATTGCTCTATCACATAATTGCTTGGTTCTTTCCTTTTTCGCTTGTTTTAATTGATCTATGTTGTTTTTACCAAAACAAACATTTTGTAAGACTAAAGTCGTTTGTTTTGGTAAATTGAGTCATAAATTGTAGTAAAAAATATCCACAGCCGAACATAGAACCTTCTCCTTTTTGGAAGTCGGTTAAAACAGCAAAATTACCTTCAGTCTTCACACAAAAAAACTACGTTTTGCTACCGCTCATTTCTAAACAACCCCATATTAGGAGACGTTAGAGATAATTGATGATAAATTACTTCTGAGTAGATTGAGGGTGTTTGAAATTCTATTTGCCACCAGGTGCCGCTATGTAGCCTTAGGGTCTATCCTGTCAAACTGCTGTCATATGTCACGATATAGCTGTCATATGTGTCACGATAATATGTCTATTTGACAGGATAGACCCTATGGCTACATAGCGGCACCTGGTGGCAAATAGAATTTCAAACACCCTCATTAGCTGATGCAATGACGGTAGCTAGCTCAATATTTATAATTAAGCTGGCAACCATTGTTGAAAATTTTGTAAATGCTTCTTTCTTTGCTCCATACTTCATGGTTGGTCCCAGACGTATTGACCTGTTCATTACACTGGACTAGGCCAACTATATTGCGATGCCGTATGTACTTGAGCAACCACACATTTAAAATTATGTCCCAGGCACTACAGTAATTGAAGAGTAGTTACTTCACTCTGAAGATACTGTACAAATCATCTACAACGGATGCAAAGGTTTTGTTTCTTTGCTTGTACTCAATTTCTCATTACACCTTTCATTTATACTAATATTATAATACTAATATTATATTGCGCGTCTCGTTCTCGATGATAGATAACATGTAGTACTGTTAAGTATGTGTAAACTTCACAACGTTTAGAGATTCAAATTTGAATATTCCCGCGCCCTGTGCTGCCACCTCGCACGCGCCTCTCTCGGCCGACATATTGTTTTGTTGTGCAAAAAACTTCCGACGTAGAAAATTCTTTAAATCAAATAAAATTGTTTATTGTTATTAAATCTCAATTAAATTAGTTTTTTCAACAATGCCAAGGTCACGTTCGCGATCAAGAGATCGTGAAGATCGAAAAACGAGTAAAAAACTCAAACTAATGCAGGAGCAAATCGACAACCTGACAAAATGCGTCATGGATTTTGTACAAACCCATAAAAAGGATAACATTACTGCAGGTAAGATATATATAAAGGTGATTTTATATAATATAAAGTCACTAAACATGAACGTTCCATACGAACGGTATAATATCATGTTGAGTAGCTCCACACGAGCGTGCTCAGTTCTATACGAACATAGCGTTTATTAAATCTCCATTCGAAATTCCAGTATATATTCACCTAATTCTATAGACCAACTATATAGGTGAGCAAAGTTCAACAAGAACCAGCTTATCTAGGTACAAATAGTACCAAGTATGATATTATCAACTATAAATTGATCTTTCAGTTTCTTACTATCGTTTCATACACTCCTCATCTTTTACAGATGTTATTGAGTCAAATAATGAACCAGGGTCGTCCCATAGTGCCCCTGACGAATTGCAAAATATGTCAACCGAAATGGAGATTTTTCCTGAGGAAATTGTTTCTGAGGAACAGGATTGGAATCATGAATTTTTACAAATAATGGGAGAAGAAGTCCCTACTGCAGCTACAGTTAATATTAATGAGACATTACAAAAACAGTGGACCCATTTTATGACCAAGGGTGTGACAGATGAGACTAGGAAGGATCTCCTTAAAAAATATAATAGGGAAGGTACTTTTCGCACGGAGGCACCCAAAGTCAACCTGGAAATAGTCACTCATTTAACAGAGATTGCGAAAAAAAGAGACCAGCATTTCACCGATACCCAAAACTGTGTGGGTTCAGGTCTCATATCACTGGGAGCAGCAATCACAATGCTGACTGAAAATCCTGAGGATGGAATAGACCAAGTGCAACTCATGAAATATCTTTGGGACACTGGAAAAATTATGACAGACATATTTCACCAACATTCAGTTGCTAGAAAGTCTTTTATTACACCGAATCTGGATAAGGACATTAAATCTACTTTGGAAGCAACAGATTCAGACGAATGGCTGTACGGTGCAAAACTTAATGATCAAGTAAAAGATGCCAAAAACATTAAAAAGGCATCGGCTTCACTTAAAGCACCGGGAAAACCTGTAATTAAGAAGATTAATCAGGGAAACTGGCGAGGCCCACCTGTAAATGTCAAACAGGTGGGCTATCTTCCTCGGAGACAATTCACCAATGTGAGGTTCAAGCCCAACCGGCCTTATCAAACTCGACCCTCACAAAACCTAGGACGGCCAATGACACAAAAACAAAACCGTCCTGCACCGAGGAAGTAAATGAGGTAAATTTTACAGCTGGTAGACTGGCACTTTTTATAGAAATGTGGAAACATATTACCACAGATGACTTTATCCTAAATTGCATACAGGGATATGAAATAGTCTTCAAATACAAGCCATTTCAAATTAAAGAGCCTGTTCTCCCGAACTGGCCTCCAGATGAATACAAGAAAATAGAGATAGAAGTTTCCACACTTCTATCTAAAGGAGCTATTGAGACATGTACTGAATCCAAGGGACAGTTTATATCATCATATTTTTTAGTTAGGAAGCCAGATAAGTCTAATAGATTTATTATCAATTTACGAAAACTGAATGAGTTTATACAAACTTCTCATTTCAAAATGGAAGATCTCAGGGCAGCTAAAGACTTAATTTCACCCAATACTTACATGGCAACCCTAGATTTAAAAGATGCTTATTTTTTAGTCCCTGTGTGTATAAACAGTAGGAAATATCTAAGATTTAGATTTAATGGCAAATTATATCAATTTACATGTCTTCCATTCGGTTTGTCAACTAGTCCATATATTTTTACCAAGATTATGAAACCTGTAATGAATAATATTCGTTTGAATGGCTGGTTATCTCTAATTTATTTAGATGACTTACTGTGCATTGGTAATACATATGAATCCTGCAATAATAATGTAAAAAACATTATTGTATTGTTGGAAAAGTTAGGATTTATTATAAATTATAAGAAAAGTCATACAAATCCAAGTAAGAGATGTAAATTCCTGGGATTCCTTTTAGACTCAGAAAAATACTCAGTAGATTTACCAAGTGATAAGAAAAATCAAATTATAAAGTTTATAAACCATTTTCAAGTAGGTAAAAAGTACAAAATACGTCTCTTTGCTCAATTACTAGGAGTTTTAGTTGCAGCATCACATGCAGTAGAGTATAGTAAAATATATTGCAAAAGACTTGAGAGAGCTAAATGGTTAGCCTTAACTGTAAATAATGATAATTTTGAATGTTACATGACAATCACTGATTATGTAATGGAAGATCTGGCATGGTGGAAGATTCAGGTGTTAACTGGCTCTAACCCCATACGAATTAGAAATTACAAAATAATTATTACTTCAGATGCTTCTAGATCAGGCTGGGGCGCAGAATCTAACTCAATTATTACTCGAGGTTTCTGGAGTCATAGTGATATAAAATGTCATATAAATTTTCTTGAGCTTCAAGCTGCATTTTTCGGTTTAAAATGCTTTGCGTCTAACCTTACCAACTGCGAAATTCTTATGCGTATAGACAATACTACAGCTATTGCTTACATTAACAAGGCCGGTGGTGTAAAATTTCCCCACTTAAGTGAGTTAGCTCGTAAAATATGGCAGTGGTGCGAGAGCAGAAAGATATGGATAGTAGCTTCATACATTGCATCAAAAGAAAATGTTGAAGCAGATGCTGCGTCACGCGATACCAACTTAGATACGGAATGGGAGCTAGCTGACAAATATTTTAAGAAAGTGGTAAAAAAGTATGGAACCTGTAGTATTGATCTATTTGCATCTAGAATTAATACTAAGTGCAAAATATTTTGCTCGCGTTATCCTGATCCTGAAGCGTCAGTAGTAGATGCTTTTACAATTTCATGGGAAAAAGAATATTTCTATGCTTTTCCTCCTTTTGCCATAATATTGCGAGCATTGAGAAAAATAATTAACGATAAGGCAACAGGGATAGTAATTGTGCCCAACTGGCCCACGCAGACATGGTACCCCATGTTTACATCTCTTTTGTGTGAAGCTCCATTAATATTAGAACCTTCTGATGACCTATTACTTTCTCCTTGCAGGAGCAGAATACACCCCCTGTCTCACAAACTTTCTCTGGTGGTAGGGAAATTATCCGGGAGGCATACCTGAAAAAAGGAATACCCGAGATGTCTGTTGATTTTCTTGTAGATTCAATATCACAAGCCACGCTTAACCAGTATGATGGATGTCTCAAAAAATGGGTACATTTTGCCACAAGAAATAAATATGATATATTTGATCCTACCAGCGCCAATGTCATAGAATTTTTAACATTAAGATATAATGAAAATGCAAGTTATAGTACTTTAAATACTTCAAGATCTGCAATCTCACTCATATCAAAAGGTAACATCTCTAGTGACACCATTATATCTAGATTTTTTAAGGGCATTTTTAGGAAACGCCCTCCTGCACCTAGATACTCAGAAACATGGAATATAGAACAAGTTTTAGAATATGTTGAAAACCAAGATAAATTAGAAAATCTAAATCTGAAAACTATATCAGAGATTGCTACAACATTATTAGTTATGATTACAGCCCATAGATTACAAACAATTTCCCTAATTAGCATAGATGAGATAACCATCAGCTCCTCGGGGCTCCAGATTAAAATACCTGATCGGGTAAAGACATCAAAGCTTGGAAGAAACCAACCATTACTCATAATTCCTTATTTCAGGGAACGCCCAAAAGTTTGTGTGGCCACTATACTTCTGCACTATTTACAAGTAACAGAGCCAATTAGGGCAGGACATAAAAAATTATTCATTTCTTCAGTGAAACCTCACAAACCGGTAAATGCTCAAACTATTGGCCATTGGATTAAGTCCTTACTCAGTAAAGCCGGTATTGACACCGACAAATTTAGTGCATATAGCACTAAACATGCATCTGTGTCTACTGCCTATAGAAAAGGAATAAATATTGACACAATTAGGAGAACGGCGGGCTGGACAGAGGGGTCAACAATTTTCGCTCGATTTTATAACAGACCCCTTACAGAACCTAATGATAAGTTTGCTATCAGTATTTTAAGTAAAGACGATTAATCGTTACGTTATTAATTATAATGTATCCCAATTTGATTGATATTGTTGGATTTGATTGTAAGTTGTTACTATCTGATTATAAGTTTTAGTACCTAATCATTTAATAAAAAACTATGTGAGTTTAAAAACTTTGTATCATTTACATGTAAAAGATTACAAATACATTTTAACCTGGCTCCGTCACAGACTCTGAAAATCTACATGTTATCTATCATCGAGAACGAGACGCGCAATATAATTGATCGATCAAACGAGCCCGCCGAAGGCGGGCGAAGTTCGATCGAAATTATATGAAGCGTCTCGTTCGAAGATGATCACTTCCCACCCATAAAAGTCAAGTAACATTAATTTAATGTTAATTAGCGAACCCTAACCCTGTAATCATCTTGTTTTAACTGTGACATCGCTTAGATACTCTGAAATATATGTCGGCCGAGAGAGGCGCGTGCGAGGTGGCAGCACAGGGCGCGGGAATATTCAAATTTGAATCTCTAAACGTTGTGAAGTTTACACATACTTAACAGTACTACATGTTATCTATCATCTTCGAACGAGACGCTTCATATAATTTCGATCGAACTTCGCCCGCCTTCGGCGGGCTCGTTTGATCGATCAATTATAAAGCGGAAGAGTTTGTTAGTTTGTTTGTTTGTTTGTTTGAACGCGCTAATCTCAGGAACTACTGGTCCGATTTGAAAAATTCTTTCAGCGTTAGATAGTCCATTTATCGAGGAATGCTATAGACTATATTTTATCACGCTAAGACTAATAGGAGCGAAGAAATAGAGGAAAATGTGGAAAAAACGGGGGGAAATTATTTGAAAGGGCTTATTTGATCGCGCTAATCTCAGGAACTACTGGTCCGATTTGAAAAATTCTTTCAGTGTTAGATAGCCCATTTATCGAGGAAGACTATAGGCTATATTATATCACGCTAAGACTAATACGAGCGGAGAAATAGAAGATAATGTGGAAAAAACGGGGGAAAGGTCTTATCTCACGAACTACTAGAGCAATTTTTCTATTATTTGGGTCAGATAAGAAGGAGACCACGTGAAGGATCATAGGCTATTTTTTGCAGACTGATTTGTCTGTGAAATATCTAATTTACGCGGGCGAAGCCGCGCGGAACGTCTAGTATCGTATACATCAGGATTTTATCATCTACCTGCTTGTATCGAGGCGCCTTACAGTAACGTAATTTATCACCCTACCTACTACCTACTAGCTATACTTACTACTGTGTGCTCAAGCGTCTACGTCAACGTCAGCTCGGGGCAGGTAGCCAATTAATTCCGATAAGTAGGGCTTAGCCAAATAAACCCTTATTAGTTTTGCTCCCCACTGACGGCCTTAAGGTGTTTCTTGAAGGATTAGGGTGCTTGCTAAGCTCATGGTCAAAATGGTAAGGTTTAGAAATGGTACACCGACTTCTGATCTGCGATAGACTGCGCCTTAAGGGGCGACTAACCCTAAATTGTTTCATTTTCTAAACATAGATACTACATTATACTTCCAAGAATTTGATCTGAGCGAATATATCTTAAAATTAGTCGCCCTCTTAATAGGATATAGGTAGAAGTGTAATAAAAAGTAATTTAAGTAAATTCACTCTCATTTTTTTTTAAACTTTAAGCATTATATGTCTTGAAAAAGATGAACTGAGTTTTGAAAATCTTTCAGCAATTTAAAAATCCCAACGAATCAAATAAAACTGTGTGATATAAATTAACTGTTTATACGGAACTACTAAAATACTTTATTACTTAGGTTCTTTATAATAGCACTAAATGATGCCCGCAACTCCGTTGCGCCAAAGTTAGTTTATCGCGCGGGAACCTTACATTTTTCCGGGATGAAAAGTATCCTATGTTCTTTCCCAGGACTCAAGTTATCTCCATACCGAATTTCAGCAAAATCGATTCAGCGGTTTGGGCGTGAAGAGGTAACAGACAGACAGACAGACAGATAGACAGACAGACAGACACACTTTCGCATTTATAATATTAGTATTAGTATGGATTATCGTTTCTTGCTTAATTATTACTTTTTCCTTAATTCATATAATTATAACTGGCAGACATATAAAATTGCATATAACAAAGGTGATAAACAGTAACAGAATAAATTTACCGAGGCCCGTCACAGCTTGGCTCGGCGCCAGAAGGTACGGAAAGGATTTACCTTGCGATAAGGTACGACTTACCGTCAATGTACACTTTATTACCTTTAAATGTTTGGTTCTGATTTAAATTAGAAGGAATATAGAGTTTGTCTATTCTATACATATTATAAAACAAAGTCGCTTTTTTTCCTCATGTCCCTTTGTTCCCTTTAATCTTTAAAACTACGCAACGGATTTTGATGCAGTTTTCTTTAATAGATAAAGTGATTCAAGAGAAAGGTTTTTAAGTATAATAACTTCATTAAATAGTGGAGAAATACTGTTGTTGTTGGGGTTTCTAATGTGATGTCGTAAATAATTACATTTTTTTCCGCTTACATTGCAAACGCAGGTTCAACCCTACGAGGTTTATCAAAATAATGTACCAAGTATTGTACGTATTGAAAAAGTCCACAGAAAACTCCACGATGGTATATGTCTATCTCTTATGGATATCCCACAATAACATTTTTTTATCATTTACTTTTTACAACAAACAATGGCTAATTTTCGAAGCAATTTTAATTAATACAGCATTAATCATTATCCAATTAAATACCTTAAATACATTGTTGATTTAATGTAAATTTATATGGCCCTGTATAGCATATGATTTAAATGAATATTTTAGAAGATATTAAAGATTTAAAAATTGCGGGACGTTGCTTTTGCGGCGCGGCGGTACCGACCAATGCGGGCCACGGGTACTAATGAATATAAATCCAAACTACTGAATCGATTTTAATCATTTTTTCAGTGAGTGACATAGGCTATATATTTTATACCCGTGCGAAGCCGGGGCGGGTCGCGGAGTTTGTTTATATTTATTTATATCGTACCCGCAACTCTGCCTTAAGCGAGAAGTGGAGCACGATGGGGTTTTAGTGGGTAGACCCTACTGGGGAGTCCCACATACCCCGGCCGATATCCCCAATCCGCTGGGGATGCGTCAAGCATTTCCCCGTGTATGCAAAGGGTATATAATGTAGTCACTACTTGAATGACTAATGACTACGAATGGTTTCAATGCAAAAAGTTATCCTATGACTTTTTCCGACCTTTAACGATAGGAGGAAAAGGAACATGATATTATACATTTTCGAATTTGTAAAGTTAGTACCTATTCCTATGGATTACGCAATAAAAAAAATATTTTACCACAAAAATTTTGCCACGCCGGATTAAACTTAGAACTTGAGCTCCGTTCGAAAATTGCCACAGATATTTATTATAAGATATATTGCATCTTCTAGAATGTTATCAAAATACCGTGGTTGGAATTCTTGCGAGCAATCTTGCTTAAAATGTGCTAGACGACGCGCGCCTGTCTACGAAAATTCCAATACGGTGCATACACAACTTTACCCCCCCCCCCCCCTTCTACCCACCACAAGCTCGACGGAAATTTAAAGTGCAAATAGAATATTTAAAAACACTTTGATCTGCAATATGCAATCGCTGAAGAGTCAAGTGACTAGATGACGCCCGCAACTCTGCCAAAATTCGTTCATCGCATAGAACCGTACATTTTTTCGCGATAAAAAGTATCCTATGTCCTCTTCCAGGACTCAAAGTATATCCATAGCAAAATCGGTTCAGCGGTTTAGGCGTGAAGAAGTAACAGACAGACACACTTTCGCATTTATATAAGTATGGATAAGTAATAGTTTCGTAGCGCTCTCGTAGCAATATTGTAGCAATGTCGTGACTCATAGCTATTGCATTTGGGTGAAAGAAAACACATATTTGTGTTAATTCGTACCTTTTTCGTTAAAAGTTGATATTATGTAACCGCCGCCGCGCCGTGCCGTCGAGCAAAATGATTATTATATTATAACTTTAACTTTCGTAGCACTCTCGTAGCAATGTCGTAACTCGTAGCCATTGCATTTGGGGGAAAAAAATGATTAGTTGGCCTGTCAGGTCGACTTACTCTTTGTCGTTTTACAATCTACAATAATAACGCGTATTGACATTTTGCCGTTCTCTTACTTAGGACTGTAAAAGCTGAAATACCTCTTTTTTACGTACCTCCACGTAAAATATAAAGTACACAGTAGTGTCACACTTTCCAGCAAACTCAGTATTTTCATGAAACATTTTACTAAATTAGCAATATTTTATTCTATAAAAGTTACGCAATTGCTATTACTGTGGAAGAACAGTTATTGCGAGTAAATAGGCGAGTATAATAAAAACATATTTTTAACCGACTTCCAAAAAGGAGGAGGTTATATGTTCGGCTGTGGATATATATTTTTTTTGTATGTTCAACGATTACTCCGCCGTTTGTGAACCGATTTTCAAAATTTTTGTTTTGTTCTATTAGGTTTCCCTCCAATTTGGTCCTATTTTCACAAAAGTGGTGATCTGATGATGGGATCCATGAGTAATCGAGGGAACTCCTCAAAATTTATATGGAAATATATGATGATTTTGGTTTTATGAGAAGTATCCTAAGCATATGCTACCAAAACGCAAGATTTTGCACCAAGGTATACTATGGTTCCATAGATACTAAGAGAACTCCGGATTCCTTATAGATACAAGTTTGGGGGTTTAGGCGCTGTTTTAAGAACTGAAAGCATATGCTACTATGCAAATTACATTCATCATCATCATCATCATCATCATCATTACCACGTCAGGGTCACCAGTGTCACATGGTTGTATATTGATACAATATGCCCGCCCCCACAACACCATAATTATATCATCACGTTATGTCCTTATAATAATTGGTACTTTTCATAGCGATTTTAATAAAAATATAATGTTGTTTCAAAATAAATGATTCAAGTTCTAAGCGACTTATGTACCACAAAATTGAACATAACAAAGTCAACCTTAACTCCAGAGCGTAAGGCACACATTTGACATTACTTTTGAGATTCGAAAGAAAAAAGAGAAGTAAGTTGCTTCGATAGGTACTACACTAGTTTAAATATTAACCCATCAAGCCCAAGCGGCACCCGGCTGCCGCATAACAATTAAAAATCTATTGTATCTGCGATTCCCACGATCGAGGTAAAAAATTGAACCCTTAGTATGAAAATACTTACATAGGAAAACAATCTACATCGTAATAGGAATAAGAAACACAATCGCATTGAGTGTGACTCTTAACAAATTGTAATAAGATAGGTACGTAGAATATACGCGATGGTTTACTAGGTAACTAAAAAGAGTGAAATTATTATTTTTAACAAAAAATTAAAACCGACTTCCAAGGTAAAAACAATAATAAAATCCTTATAATATGAACTAAAAAGTATTAAATAACGTTTCCTATCTAATAGTGCCTTTTTCCGAATTTGGCTAAACCTCAACTATTTCTGTACTCAATCTTCATAATTTTGAAGTCGGTGCCAGTTCCAAAAGTTTCAAATACCTATTCTGTCAGAGAACTGAAGATTCAGCTATATTATCTGGTACCGACTTCAAAATGATGAAGATTGAGTACAGAAATAGTTGAGGTTTAGCCGAATTCGGAAAAAGGCACTATTAGATAGGAAACGTTATTTAATACTTTTTAGTTCATATTATAAGGATTTTATTATTGTTTTTACCTTGGAAGTCGGTTTTAATTTTTTGTTAAAAATAATGAAACAACGAAAATGTGCAAAGATCGCCAAGAAGCAACAGTAAAACCAAGCGGCGGAAAATGATAATATACCTACATTGCCAGCGTTAAAACTTACTCCGGCAATGTGATAGCGGGCTATAGGTCCAGAGGGAGGCTGTTCTTTTATTGTTAAAGCTATTTACGATCGGTGCGGCATAAATTAGTGCCTTAGAGCCTCTGTACGCTTCAGTTATTTCGCTTGTGGCCAAAATGGAACGTAATTTTTATTGTATGTCGACTCGCAAGCGTTGTTTTACCACTATAAAGCCTAATGTTATCATTTCAGACGTGGTCATGGAGAAATTCTTTATGTCACGACGATCTCAGATATTTAGATAATCGTGATTTAGGACTGCGCGGCGTTTGTTATGTTACAACCAGTTGTTACAACGCTATTAAGGGAATGAAAACTAGATAAATATTTGCTTGATTCTCAGACTTACAGAATAAGCACACAAAATTTCAACAATATCGTTCCAGACGTTTCGGAAGAGTTTGATAACTAACAGCGCGCGAGTTTTCATAAAAGAATATAGATGTATTGTTTGTTGCTAGATGTTGCCCGTAACAAGGTTTATGCAGATATCCATGAATCGCAAGAAAGATAAAATTTTTGAAATTGCAATTTTGAAAATAGCTTGTGTAAGATAATCTGTAAAAGTTTGACCAGCCAACTTAAAACGGCTACGGAAACTAATTAAAGTTCACAACTTCAGTCCGACTACCAAGTAGCTACATTAACTATTGTATAGCTTACTGCTTAGTTGGGTTATACACTAACCCCTTTGATAATAAAGCTAATTACGTAGCTTAAATTACTTATACTAGCATAGTTTTTAGGTCCGTTGTTTACTAACAAAATATGGGTTAAAATAGCCTGAAATAGACGTATTTTTTATTACTGTTATAAGTACGCTATTTTTTGTCTATTATCTGACTTTCCAGTGTGTCGAAGACAATGAGATCTGGTTTAGTTATTTTTTGTGTAGGTAAATATTTTTGTCGTCAGGAAAGGGTTGGTATTCTTTAACCCCTTTAGGACTACCGTAGATCTGGATAAAAGATACTCATAGATTAAATATTACATTATCTCTATCGTTCTTTATATTGAAGAATGAGGCAATATGATATTTACTCTATAGCTAACTTAAACCTAGATACAATAGGCCTCAGTAATTATGTCAAAACCATAAATTTAAATTTTAATGCTGTTTTTGCTTACTTTTAAAGTACTAACTGTCCCGGCAAACGTTGTTTTGCCATATCTAGACACGCGGTATCGTGTCAAGCCAAAGGCACCATGGCAACGTCCATCGCTATCCCGTCGCACAAACAATGCATTCTGTCAATTCTATGTCAAATATCACAATGTTACATTAAAAAAGTTTATATACATACTATCTGTGCCCCGCGGTGTTACCCGCGGTTTAAGTGATATATAATAAAAGACTATGAAAAGTACCAATAATAGGGTCAAAACGGGACGATACATGGTTATATAATGGTTTATGGTAGTGATGATGATGATGATGAATGTAATTTGCATAGCAGCATATGCTTTCCGTTCTTAAAACAACGTCGAAACTCCCAAACTTGTATCTATAAAGAGTCAGGAGTTCTCTCAGCACCTTCCAAACCATGGTATACCTTGGTGCAAAATCTTGCTTGTTGGTAGCATATGCTTAGAATACTGCTCACGAAACTGAAGTCACCACATGTTTCCATATAAATTTTGAGGAGTTCCCTCGATTTCTTATGGATCCCTTCATCAGGTCACCACTTTTATGAATATGGTACCAAATTGGGATGATACATCAAAAGAAAAATTTTGAAAAACGGTTCACAAACGGCGGAGTAATCGTTGAACATAAAAAAACGAACATAAAACCTCCTCCATTTTGAAAGTCGGTTAAATTGTAGCCTATGTGTTATTCTGATGTATAAGCTATATTATTGTAAAGTTTCATTAAAATCCGTTCAGTAGTTTTTGCGTGAAAGAGTAACAAACATCCATACATACATACATCCAAACTTTCGCCTTTATAATATTAGTAGGATTATCCAAAGCGCTAAAGTTAGAGTAGAAATAAGATTTTTTCTAATTTTCCGCGCAATTTTTTAAATTTTTTCTATCATATTCTTCGTCTCCAGATAGTAACAAACACACCAAAAAAAGAAATAATGAAATCGGTCCAGCCGTTCAGACGTGATGTCGTGACCACGCGAAATTGGATTCATTTTTATATATATAGATATTACGAGCATTACAAATAATAATTTATTTGCAGTTGTTATAATATTCCGTACAAAAATACTTCAATTTAATGACAAGCGAAATAATTATATTAACTGTGAGCAATTTAAGCTTGCGATAAAAAGCATTAAAACGAGAAACATTCAGTAATTCCGCTCATATTGGGGTAATTCATTAGTTACGTAATTTTTCGGTCGGTTAACTCTCGTAGTTATTACCGCTATGGAAGTGGGAGCCTAGTGCACCTAGACTAGGTATGCCGGAAACACTATGCGCCAGTTTAATTTAGAGTGTAGCTTTTCATTAAAAATTTATCGAGCATTTCGTTCAGTTTTGCGAAACGTTAATTGCACTAGCTCAATATATTTTATTTGAAATATTAGTAGATAAGATGTTCCTCGTGAACTTTTACTAAGTATATGCAAAATTATGCGCCGGAACCTTACATTTTTCGTAAAAAAAGTTACTGTCAAAATAGAATACATAAGGGAAGGGAAAAGATAAAGATCGAGGATCATAAGGATTTTTTATAATTTATTTGGTTCTAGTGAGCAATTGAATAGTTATTTATTGTTTCATATTGCATTGAAGTGATTCATGAATTCTCACAATTATCAGGTGATTACTAGCAAACCCGTGAGAATATTGCTAATAATGTTTACATATTTGAAATGTACTAATAAAGTTCTTTCATTTGATACGTGGGAGAGCCATGCTTCGGCACGAATGGGCCGGCTCGACCGGAGAAATACCACGTTCTCACAGAAAACCGGCGTGAAACAGCGCTTGCGCTGTGTTTCGCCGAGTGAGTGAGTTTACCGGAGGCCCAATCCCCTACCCTATTCCCTTCCTTTCCCTCCCCTATTCCCTTCTCTTCCCATCCCTACCCTCCCCTATTCCCTCTTAAAAGGCCGGCAACGCACCTGCAGCTCTTCTGATGCTGCGAGTGTCCATGGGCGACGGAAGTTGCTTTCCATCAGGTGACCCGTTTGCCCGTTTATATAAGGGGGCTTATTTCATTAAAAAAAAAAAAAAACCTCACACGACACCGTCAGGAAAAATATTTTTTTGTTCTTTACTTTAAGTCCCCTAGATGGCGCTACAGTCAATTTAACGTGATGTCGTGTAGCCTATAACCAGCGGACAATCAAGAGACTTCTAACGACACCTCATTTGTCTAAATAAGATAAGTAGTTTTAAGGTTACGTGGCAACAGATGAACATGCATACCCACATACATACTGTATACATACATACAGGTCAAAATCATAACCCTCCTTTTTGCTACGCCGTAGTCGGGTAAAAATGCATCCTTGATATTTACTTCCTCTCAGTAACACTATACAAATTTCTATTCGAGACACACAAACAAAGCATGTCCCAAATTTATCTCTTCACACCAAGGTGGGTTTGGATTGTCTGTGGTTTGGATCGTATTGGAAGTTTATGGTGGACCAGCAACTTGTGCGGCACAGCCCACATCGATCATTGTTATCTCTATCCCACAGACACCGACTCCATGCTTAGTTAACTCACTATATTGCTACTATCTTATAGTCTTGTGTTAAAACATAAAGAAACAACATCTAAAAATCCTAAATCTGACATAATAATATTTAGAAGTGTAACTGCCGCACTCAGAGTGGAACATTAATTACTTAAATGCATCTTAAATGTAATTAATTCAAAATTTTGACATAAGCCACATACATTATCCGTGAAACTCTTCATTAAATTGAAGGTTAATTATAATTGAATGTCTCTGAGTACAGCGGGTTCTATCTACTCTGACAATACGACTCACAAAATTCGAAATTTGAAAATAAAACACTTTTTCCCTTGTCGAAGCTCAAAGTATCTCTATACCAAATTTCACCAAAATTGCTTGAGCAGGTTATGCCAGAAGAAGTAACATATAAACATACACTTTCGCATTATAATATTAGCGACGAAGTGGGCAGAAGGCATATTCTGTATTGTACAGAAATCTTCATGTAAAAGCAATGCGGCTGCGGATTCTTTTTATATGCTAATCTTCACTTTATATCCTATTGAATATTGTGATTCGAATCCTATCTGCAATTCCATACAGGATTTATTGGGATAGTAATGAAACTATTCTGGCCGTTGTATTGTATTATAATATTCAGGAGACTTGACACAATCAAAGGAATGAGCTCCTTATTATACTTCAACTTGACATGGATTGACATCTAAAAATGAGATCAAAAAAATTCAATGTCCGGACTTAGGTAACCAATATTGTTTAACAGTAATCTTTCTACATGTAAGTTTTTAGTCCATAATATTTCTTTCAGCCGGCGCATTCGTGCCAAAGCATAGCTACCTAGAGGCCATTAAAACGCTATCTTTATTTTTAGTAAAGTCCAATTAAAACTATAATTTGTTCCGTAAACGATGATAATTAAAATACACACAGTTTATACATGCGCGGGCTGTGGCGAAAATTAATAGGATTCGTGTTTGTAATTACAGGCGCCGACCGCAGACACCATCATTACTTCAATTTAAAACTGTTTAAAATATAAATTATGTTAGCCGTTTAATATTAACACCTCTTACTAGACATACAAATTACACAGCGAATACCTTGGTATTTGGAATTTGTCTGATATTTTACCTTGCTTCAAAGAATTTAATAGGACCATATTAAAGACACTGCTAGGCAACAGAGAAAGGCTCATTGCTGCGTCGCCGCTGCGTTGATGCTTCGACGTTTTAAATACATATTTTATATGCCACACAATATAAACCTACGGACAGTGATAAATTAACTGATCATCAATGATGATGACTGCAGGCGTGAATGGAATAAAGTACGCTCCAACGGCTCACTTAAGAACCAATTTAATCAAATTTGAAATGTGGGTGATAAATCCAACTCGGCCAGACAGTAAACAGTACAAAAACAATCCCGATCACTCCGTCCATAAACAAAGAATATGGCGGCAGAAATAAAGACATTTATATTAACTTTTAAATAAAGCTTTATCCTCAGTTCGTTAAACGCGATTGGTTCTGGTGGGCTCGGATAAAATCCATTTAATAAACTTTACTGAGCCAGTATAAATTTTTATAGCGTTGTCAATAAACAGCCAACCCTCACAGAACTTTATTTCTATGCGCAGATTTACGGACGAAGCGACACTTTTGACAGGTTCGATTTTTATCGCTAGCTTTTAAATCTGGCTAGATTTTTTAATGGTGAGTCGTGAGGAAAAATCTATTCTGAAGGGTCAATCTACTTCAATCTAGACTGAAATTAACGAAATAAGGCGCAATTTCGTGATTAGTACTTGAAACGCCGCTTGATATTTTTGTATTCACATCGTCACGTCGCGTTTTTTTGTAAAATTCTTTGTAAAGCGGTAGCAAAAATTGGGCTAAATAATCTACAACAACAAAAGAAGCGCAATTATAAAGAAAATGGCTGTCGCCGTGAATACATTTGAAACAAAACGCTATCAAAAGTATACTTGTCCTTTTATGACTTGGGAACTACTTTGTGTAATAAAGGGCGGCACTTTACTCCAAAGGGTTTGAGGGCAGAGCTCACTTACGGCTAACTAGGATTACCAAGTATTTAGGCCGAGAAACCGGACAAATCACCTAGTTTAGGCTGGTTTTAGTGTCACGTGGACCGTCCGGAGCGATCCGGTACGGATCGCTCCGTATAGACCAATTTGTATTAAACTTTAAGGAGCGTCCGTACGGATCCGTCCGCATTACTCTAAAACGCTCCTTAAAGTGGTCTATACAGAGCGATCAGTACCAACGGTCCGCGTGACATTAAAACCAACCTTAGACTCGACTGACGAGATCTGGCAGGTGAATGAACATGCAAACTAGGGCAAAACTATTATGGAAAAATACTACGACCCGACGCTACCGCTATTAATCGGACAGTGGACACTGGACAGTACAAAAACTAAGTCCAGCTTCATCCTAACGCCTGGCGACCCTACAAACGGTTTGGGAATAACGTATTTGTAGAGCCTTAAAGATGAATGATGCATCTTACGGTTTATGAATATTGTGACGTTTTGTTAGGTTTTTCAGACCCTTTTTGTTTTGATAGGTGACGAAAAAAACATATATCAAAGAGGACCGAAGCTTCTTGAAATAAATACACATTACACGGTCGTAGTCAGGTAAGTTCAGTTTATTGAAATACGACAAGAAACATTTCCACGACATGAGACCGTTCAAATCGGCAGGACATGCTGCAGACATCTTCAAGTCTATCCACCGCGGAGGATACTCTTCTGACGCCAGAACTCCTACCCTCAATTGCTTCGTAGTTTGATAAACAAAACTGATTTTAGCTAGCATTTCCCCGGACTGATCTCTCCATTTTTGAAAAATTAGTTTACCTCCAATCGGCGTCTTTTCTATTTGGTCTGGAAGCGTAAACTCTTCGATGTCCAGTGCATCTACCAGTGACAGTATATTCGTATCGTGTCCCACCATGAGTACAAGTTTTGTGTCACTCACTAGAGCATCAAAAATATAATCAAGCAAACGTTTCGCTGCCAGTCGAGCTAAATAAGGACTATGGGAAAAAACGTTTATACTCGCTCGTGAAATTTCTCCCAGCAGTCGTTCCAAATTCTCAAAATCGACAACTCTTTCCATCGCAAAACCCTCGTAATAAGCCATAAGATATGCGTCGACTATTTCATTTCCATATTTCAGAGGCCCTATCAATTCTGGTTCCTTGCCAATTTCATAAAAAATTTTGTCACTCGAATTCGCGAAACTGCAAATGCGATACTCCTGGCAAATGGATGCCTCGCTTATATCTACCAGTTTATCCAATTCCATATACGCGCCTTTTAAGTCGAGTTTGTTAAAATTATTTTTCATTTCCTCCGCAATGAGATCCTTTGTTTGGGGTG
Source organism: Cyaniris semiargus (assembly GCA_905187585.1). NCBI lineage: Eukaryota > Metazoa > Arthropoda > Insecta > Lepidoptera > Lycaenidae > Cyaniris > Cyaniris semiargus. The sequence goes on from LR994551.1 coordinate 4,948,578, forward strand.
GTGTGTTTCTATAGCTGGTATTGAAAACTGGGTCCATTAGGTCTGGGTCAATGCTATGAACTTTGACATCGCAATTCGGGAACGCGCCGTCAACGAAAGCTTTAGCCGTTTCTCTGGTCCTTTGTAGTGTGTTAGCGTAAATATAAACAGAATCACCACTCGGACAGTTCGGTACCAGTTCGTTCTTTTTGAGCCAGTTCCCAATGTATTCGCCCATATGTTTTTCTAAATTCGCTCCTTTGGGTGTCAACTGTCCCGCGTATGTTGACGCTGGCCAAATATCAACGAGCTCCTTCAAGTTATTATCAGTCACTGGCTCTCGAATATTATGGCGACTGAATATCAGCGCTTTCTCCAATTTCAAATTGTAAACACCGCACACACACAAACACAGTATTGTCAGTTTAAGCGCCATTTTTCGACCGAAAGAAGCACAAGGCAGCACAGCTAGGACATCCTTTCTCTTTTACGATAGCTTGTCAATTGATGCATTCACTGACATTTATTTCACACATAGTTGTACGGTAAACGTGTTTAATACGTTATCGTAAGCAGAGGCACCGAATCCATAATATTACACACTACACAGGTGTAGCCTACATACCTAATAAACGTCATAACAAAAGGTGTGTGACCTTGGCTAATTAGAAATGCCTTGAATAATAATACTCAATTAATTTTTGACATTACTTTGCAAAGCTGCAAGGTGATTGTGTATTTCGTGACACTAACATTATTTTTGACGGTGCTTTGCTGTACAAGAGCTTTTCTAGCTGGAATTTGTAAACCAGCCTTTGCAACCTAATGCCTAAATGATAGAGCAGTATAAAAGATTTATCTCGGCAACATAGACATTTAAATATTTCATTGGGCGTTTGGGATCAGAACTGATGGTCAGGCTGTGGCGGCGCCAGCACATTACTCAGTGGTTTTGTTCTAACCACTCTCGAACACACGTTCGTTAATCGTTGACACCTTTATGGGTCCGCTTTTAAATCGTTGAATTTGCTGCTGTAAAGGTTTGTCGTCTATATTTGTTGAAACCTTAGAGTAAGAAAGGAACTTCGTACACGTGTTACTTTTACGATGTAAATACCCTAAGAGAAACTAAAAAGGGTTTTCTCCCTATTTTCCTATGCCGCCGCAAAAACCAGTTTCTAAAGTTTGTTTTGACAGGAATTTATCTTTACAATACCATCGTTCATTGGTTAACGCAAGGCCCTTAATTTAAGTGCCACTTCCTGGTAACTTGCCCTTTAACCTCGACTTTAAAATACTTCCTAATATTAGTTAGTGTCTAATTTTAAGTCTACAAAAACATAAGCGCTAGGGAATTGATAAACTTCATTTAAATGGCTCATCAAATTTTGTATGCGGAATTCTATTTCACGCATGCTAAAAAGCTTGTCTACTACGATTATATACTCCCATGATATTACCACATAAAATATTCAAAGTATGTGTACACAAAGTACGCGTAAATTGTAAAAGTTGAAAATTTTATAGCACACCATTAATGTATAGTAGGGCATTGCAAACTGGGCTGAAGCGAAACGAGCTCGTGATGCTATCGCGGGCCGCGGGGAAAATATCAAGCTGCTTGCTTCAAAAGGGCATAAGCTATGATAGCAATTCAGTTCTGCTTAATCATATTCATAAGCTAAGCATGTTTGCTTAGCTTGAGAAAGTGATATATGTGAATGAATCATTAATCATCACCTAGATGTGTGGCAGACGGCAGTCTTCCACCGTGCGTTTTGGAACGAACTGTCGCCAGCAGTATTTCCGGACTAATACGACCTGCAAACCTTCAAGAGAATATCATATTCCCTCTGAAACTGCCGTCAACGCACTTCCAACTCTTCTGATGTTGCGAGTGTCAATAGGCAATTGTTTTCCATCAGATGAACTGTTTGCTCGTTTGCCCTCTAATTTTATAAAAAAATGAAGGTATGTAAAATTCGCCACAACAGTTTAAAGATTGGAAGGACTACAATAAGTTAATTTTTTTCGCAATTTAAATACCTAAAACATAAAATAACAACCAGAGGCTCCATAAAAACATTGCGAACCCCTGTTCTAAAATTCACCCAATTAGGGACGCTCACAAAGAGTATTTACAAAATAGCATTAATTTAATTCCATATTTAAATTGTGTAAAGCGGGCTATAAATAATTAGCCTGGCAGCCTGCAGGCTGGGGCGACGTGTCAGGCTGCAGCGGAATTAATTTACTGGGACCTTCCAGGCCGGAAGCTGATTACACGCGATTCACTGTTAGTACTAAAATATTCCTGGTGTAATTATAAAATTTGTGTATTATGTATCCATTTTTATTATATTACTATTCACTAGCTGACCCGGCAAACGTAGTTTTGCCATATAAATTATTTTCAATTCAATTAAATTCAATATCTTTATTTGCACAGAACATGATAAAAAGATGTTACAAATTAGCGTGAAACAGTACATGTTTTGCCGATTTAATGGCATGCAAATATTACAATAAATAGGATCTAATCCTCTATAAAATATATACATTGATTCTCAAACAAATATGTAACATTGATATTAACACACAAATATACATTATAAATGGAATTGAACATTAAGTAAAGGACAATACTTTTTTCATTATGATTGAACTTTATTATTAGTTATCAAACTATTTCATTTAAATATTCTTTAACTGTGTAAAAACTTTTCTCAATTAGGAATGATTTTAATTTCATCTTAAATTTATTTAAATTGTTAATTTCTATAATGTCATTTGGTAATTTACTGTAGAGTTTCGGCATACGTACTTTTGTTAAATTTTGTAGTTTTTGATAGTGGCATTTTCGTTTGTGACGTGTGCTACTGAAATTTTCATATAAATGCATATGTATTACTTTTCTTAAGGAATACTAAAGACTCATATATAATATGTTACCGTTAGAATGCAGAATACGTTAACGTGCACATTACCTAGGTAATCTGCAGATTCCCTGATACCATCCGTTAAAGTGTGAAATTTAAATAAAAAAAGGATTATATTTGTACTTAATTAGTTTGCATTCTCTTCCTTCGTAAAAGTCCTAAAAACTTTGACTTAAGCTTGTCAACCTAAGACTGTTGTTGTGTTGATTGGTTTTTTCATAGATGATACAATCTGTTATATTTTATTAGTGGAGTAACATTTTACTTAAAATTTAATAATTTATTCCTTTGTTTATGTCCAAAAAATTATATCATAATTCTCTACAATTAAATAACATGTTTTATTCAAACAAGAACCTGTTTTATGTAATTTAATGAGAATAGAATAAACTTTTTGCACTTAAACTGACTCACCCAGATAATCTGCAGAATACCTTGTTAATCTGCAGTCTAACTGGTTTACGCACATTAGCGGTAACATATATACAAACACGGTAATGTTACTATTATCTTTAGGTCTTTGAAATATGACTGATAACTATCTGATTATTTTAGGTTGCACATGGATCGTACGCATCTTTTTTGTGACCTAAACACACGTTCATTATCGGTACCATACCTTAATATTGTGTCAACATAGGCATCGTACGTGATAAGTAGTGTATCTAGATTCACCACTTTTGACAACATAATTAACAATCATAGTTTCGAGCATACTGCCTCGATAATATGTGAGTTCCAGGTTAAGTCATGGTCTATAATTTAGTTTCTTTGATTTCTGATATAACATATTTGTCACAATTGATTTTTAATGATGGTCGTACTTTATTTTTATTTGCAAATGTCATGATTTTAGTCTTGTCAAAATTTAATATTAAATTATTGTCATTAACCCATTTTATAATATTCTTTAGTGCATTATTAATCTTTTGTTCAAAATCAGTTTTACCATCGTCTAAAAATAATAAATTACAGTCATCTACAAATATTGTCATTAGTTCATTAATAAATTTTGGAAAATCATTTATATAAATTAAAAATAGTAAAGGACCGAGCACACTTCCTTGAGGAACACCTCGTACAGTATTGTTGACCTTAGAATAATGAGCTTCTTCAAATTTTGTTTTTTTTATTTACTCGCTGTATACAAGTAACTTGCGACCTATTTTTAAGTAGGATTTCAGAAGTTCTAGAGCCTACCTCTTATTCCATATTGTATTTCTAGTATCAATATAAAAAGTAGATAAAAACCTATTCTCAGGCCTAACGAATGTACATACAAAATTTCATTGAAATCGGTTGAGCCGTTTTGGAGGAGTTCGCGCACAAACACTGTGACACAAGAATTTTATATATTAGATAGCATGAAAGCAAATGAAGTTCAACGATGTCAATACTTGGATATGGCATACGCCATCAAGACTGTAGCAATGTTTTTGCATGCAAAATGTGTATCGAGAAAATATTGTCGTCCTTTTTGTCTTACAGTAATAGCATATACTACTTTCTCTTTCACTCATTCACGCTTTCAATGCATATTTTACGTAATCAATGCATTAAACACGTCCGACTGTCACCGCGGCCTAAGGCACACTGCTTTCAGATGAGTGAGCTCACTCATTTCGAGGGTGACACATTTTCGCGCTGACAATTGTATGGAATGCCTCTTCTAAAGGTTATATATAATTCTATGATGAAGTTTACATTATACGCGGTAACAGTATATCTTGGCATGATAAAACTATACTTCCCTATTCCCAAAGGCTCTAATTTTACAACGCTCTACTTGTAGACTGTAGAGTTGTTTATGACAAAACATCACATAATATATCATCTAGAAACCACGATGATATAACAAGTAAGCACCAAATAATATTTTATAATTTAAATAAACAGTTATAGGGTAATGTTATTATTACATTATAACATATAATAAGCTACATAAGAAATTGGCAGTCACTTATGGTTTGATAACAGAGTATAAATAAAATTTGAAATTAACTGTCTAGTTTAGGTACTGTAGGAGCTAAGATATTATATTATTATCACTATGTTGTATGTTAGCAAAGTGCTTTTTAATTGATTTTTAATTTTAATTGCAAAAGTGTGTCTTTTAAGTATATACTAGTCACGGGAAAGGACCTAGGATAGTGTTGAGTCTGCTAAAATACACTTGCGAAAGCAACCTAAAGAAAAAGCTTTTGTTCCGATGAATACAAAACATAATGAGAGATTTAGAAGTAAATTAAATTCAAATATTCAATTATGAGTGGTGTCAGGTTTTAATTAATTGTTTTAAAAAAAATAAAAACCCAATTAACGCTGTATTTATTTCTAAACCACAAAACGCGACGTAGCAAAGTGTCTTTCAGAAGCGTAGCGTGCCTTGGCGGGCCCCATATAAAATTTTGGGGCCCGGAAGGTTTGCCTTTCTTGACTTTTGTCAATTAAAAACATGAATAGATTTCATTAGTTTTTGCTTGCGTACGGGGGCCCCGTTTAATTGATACGACATAATTATACGGTAGCTACGCCCCTGGTCTCTTCGCTCTCGTGTAAAGTCATTAGCGTTATTACATTAGTCATCTGTCAGCTACCAGAATTACACGTATCGAACTTAAGCTGAATTAATGTTAGGGATTAGAATAAGCTATCAAAGTTGACTTGTAGAATGTAGAACAGTAATGAGTAAAGCATGAAAAAGGTATTTACCACTCCAACGGTTCTTTTTAGCTTGGAGTAAAGATATATAATACCGACTAACATTAATAACGAAAGTATGAGTCCTCACGCTTATGCCGGTAAACCGTTTTTGATTAAATTTTCTATCAAGATACTTTACTTTCAGGGAAAGCATGTAAGATAGTTTTCGTTACGGTGTGTATATGTACCGCCCCCTCACGATATAACTAGTATCTTTATATAATAAAGGACAGAAGGAGAATCTTCATTAAACATCGTAATTTCACGGCAAACGCCAAACAGCCATCAACGTTTTATCTCCAGATTACAGGCCTCTTATAATTTTGTTTCAATCAGATTTAAACACTCTTAATTATAAATCCTCACTAAGCGAAGGTTCTAATCTTAACTTTGAAGCGCAAAGTTCTAGGGCGGGTTGAGTCGAATTCTATTAGGCAATTAGGGGATCCACTTTCGATTGCCAAAACGAGTTTATGAGTACTTGGACAACCTGCAAGTGAGATATAAAAAAAATTCAAGGATATGATATAAGTAGTATCAAGACGAGTAGCAATACGCGTATAATGTCAATAATCGTTTTCGCAATCATCGAATGTAATTTGACTAAGTACCCTGGAAGGGTTGTTCGAAATGCAAATGAAGGAATCGGGTTTCATAAAAATGCTGCGTAAAACCCAAATATCTTGTTAACGAAAGGAAATCTCGCCCAAATCCATGTCCAACCCCAACAAATAGCGTATTTTACTTCGGTGGCTTTTAAAAACTTTTCTTTGGTTCTAACTCGGATTATTTGTTCAAAATAAATGCAAGTGCTATAGGAAAATGTATATTTTACTGCAAAGGTTTGTCTTGATGGTACCAAATTCGATTTCGAGAATGTTGTTTAAAAAAAATTTAAAAACCGTGTAGCTTTTTTTTTGTAACCTTAACTCGATCTCTATTATGTTACAAACACTATCGTATACTATCAGAGAAATTGATTCATAGGATGGCAGACCTACGAAATATAGTCAATTAGGTTATATTAAGCTCAGCCGATAGATCACGACTAACATTGATTTGACATAACCCTGCCAAATAATGTAGGTCCGCCATCTGCCTATGAATCAACTTCTCTAATCTTCATTCCAAATTTAAGCAAAATCGGTTCAGCGATTTGGGCGTGAAGAGGTAACAGACATACAGACAGTAGACACACTATCGCATTTATAATAATATATAGTATGGATTGGCTTTGAGAATATAAATTGACAGTCCGAATTGGCCAACAGTCACAACAGGGACAGTGCTGGATTTATTGACATTTATCTCGACCGCGGGCCTCGCGGGAGGCGCCCCAATCATGCCCGTATTGATGCATGTTCCGCCACTGTTCAACGCGAAATGCTCGTTAAAATAGTGGAGATATGGAGGAAATAACTATAAATTACAAAAAAACGAAATTTCCAACAGTAAGCAACTTGATAGTCAAGAGCTAAGGCTAAGAACACCCTCGATCATCTCTTCAAGTAAGATTTGCTTTGGCATTAAAAAAATAGATTAAAATCGGCCCACCCGTTTGGATGCTACGATACAACACACATACAGATAAATTAAAGTCAAACTGTAACACCTGTCTGTATTCGTCGTGGGCTTGACTAAGTACCCTGGACCTATTGGGTTGGCCTATGCTTATGGTTACATAATATATACCCATCACACAACATGCTTACTACATAGTTCCTTGAGGCAACATTCAACGCCGCTCCATCGCATGACCTGCCAATCAGCTCGAAGTTAGCTTCAGCTGACAACAATTATGTAGTTTGAAAACACCATGAAGTAAGTGCTTGCTGTGCTATGCATATGCGTAGGGTAATAATACCGTATTTAATGTAAGATTATGGCATATTTTATCGACAAATTGGCTCTCAAATTTATTCTCCCTCTCACGGTTGTAAAATGGCAGCCATTTTAGTTTTTCTCGGGCTTTCATCCTAATCTGACCAATAGTTCTCATTTAAATATCCTATGAACATGCTATGCCATAAGTCAGATGGTTTGGAAGTTATAACGATTTTCTTATGATGTTTTGGTCAGATTAGTATGAGAGCCAGAGAATTTTTTTTTTCAAAAGTAAGAGAAATATTTTTTGGGAGCCAATTTGTCAATAAAATATGCCATAATCTTAAGTGATAAGATTAAATGGTCGGACACTGGTGTTGGGAGTTGGGACACATTGTAAAATTAATTAAGTTAAACGTTTCAAAAAAATAATTAAATACAAAATACACAATTTAATATAATGGGCTATTGAATAAACTGCACGAGATTTTTTGGTACGTTTTGTAATACTCGAACAGTAATTCACATTAATATCACGTAAATTGTTTGATTTTGAAGTTTTTGTAAGTTTATTCGGTAGATTTGCTCTCTAACAACTGAATTATTTAGTAAATTCTGTTGGACTGCCTCCTTCCCCTTAATTGACTATGAACCACAGTAATTATCGCCTGCATTAAGCCGCTGATACACCGGCGAGCGGTGAGCGGCGGAACAAAGGGTGTGCCATGCCGTGACATTCGTCGATGAACAATTACCCACACGATAGTGTTGCGTGCATCATCATCACTACCACTCGTTGAAGGGTGTAACGTAAAGAAGTGGCAATACTTTAGAATGTAACTGCCGCATTTAGAGACGAACATTAATTACATAACTATAATTAAATGAAGATTTTTATATATTTTGAGATAATCTGTTAAACTCTTCGCCGTAAAGTTATAAACTGTATCACTTTTTTAACTCTAGAGTTTAGGGTGTGTATGTGTTGTAGGTTAATTGTGAGAATAGCAGTATATAGAATAATAGAGAATAGCAGAGTTTTTTTTTTATTTACTAGTACTGGCCAATTATTTATATATGTATAATATCATTGGTACTTGCAAACTCATGAATCATGATTTCTGACGTTGGTGTTACAAAAAATCAGCTGGTTAGGGTTCCGTTTTAGGGTTCTGTAATCAACAAGTCCTCGTTGACTACGTAACCCTAAAACGGAACCCTAACCAGCTTATTTTTAGTATATTGATAGGTTAATAGTTATATAACTGTATTTTAATTTAAAAAGATAAAACCGACTTCAGAATTGTACGTAATTTAGGATTAAAATTCCCTATCTCCAAAACTACTGAACCGTGGGAGAGCCATGCTATGACGTGGGAGAGCCATGCTATGACGTGGGAGAGCCATGTTTCGGCACGAATGGGCCGGCTCGACCGGAGAAATACCACGGGCTCACAGAAAACCGGCGTGAAACAGCGCTTGCGCTGTGTTTCGCCGAGTGAGTGAGTTTACCGGAGGCCCAAGCCTTTTCCCTTCCCTACCCTCCCCTATTTCCTTCCCTACCCTCCCCTATCCTCCCCTATTATCCTATTCCCTCTTAAAAGGCCGGCAACGCACCTGCAGCTCTTCTGATGCTGCGAGTGTCCATGGGCGACGGAAGTTGCTTTACAACAGGTGACCACCGTTTGCTCGTTTGCCCCCTTATTTCATTAAAAAAAAAATAACAACTTGCACTATTTCCTAAGTTGAACAATACCTAGTAGGTACAACAAAAAAAGAAATCGGAATGGTAGTTCCAGAGATATGCGAACACAAACATAAAAACATACATACATACACTTTTGAAAGGCACATTTTTTCAGACCCTAAAATAGACTAACATATATACGAAAATTGGGCAGTTCTGGAAATATTACATACATACGCGAATTTATCCTTTTTTGAAGTCGGTTAATAAGAGTAACATTGTCCTACAAATAGAACAACCCATATTTTAGGACCATCAAATCGAAATATTAAATCCTTTCTATCTCTGTTAGCTACCACTTTCGAGATTTTTTGCAGAGGAAATTGTTGTTCGTCTTATCAAAATGAGCTAGCTACTCACGAAAAATTAGCTTGATAGTAATAAAAAAAAATATTCTAGGGAACCTGCAGTCTTACCCCCGAATCTGATACGATTTTGATTTACGAATTTGATTAGTTCCAAATTCAGCCGCAGCATGATCATACGCTAGTCAGGACTCAGGAGTGGTCGTCAGGCAGTCAGGAGTGGAAAAAGCCGTTGAGATCGAATTACTTCCAAATTGAGTCGCAGCACGTTTTTGCACTAGTCTATACTAATATTATAAAGCGGAAGAGTTTGTTAGTTTGTTTGTTTGTTTGAACGCGCTAATCTCAGGAACTACCGATTTCCGATTTCGATTACCGAGGTCCGATTTGAAAAATTCTTTCAGTGTTAGATAGTCCATTTATCGGGGAAGGCTATAGGCTATATTTTATCACGCTAAAAGTAATAGAAGCGAAGAAATAGAGGAAAATGTGGAAAAAACGGGGGGAAATTATTTGAAAGGGCTTATTTGAACGCGCTAATCTCAGGAACTACTGGTCCGATTTGAAAAATTCTTTCAGTGTTAGATAGCCCATTTGTCGAGCAAGGCTATAAGCTATATTTTATCACGCTAAGACTAATAGGAGCGAAGAAATAGAAGAAAATATGGAAAAAACGGGGGAAATTATTTAAAAGGGCTTATCTTACGAACTACTAGAGCAATTTTTCTGTTATTTGGGTCAGATAGAAAGTAGACCACGTGAAGGATCATAGGCTATTTTTTGTAGACTGATTTGTCTGTGAAATATTTAATTAACGCGGGCGAAGCCGCGCGGAACGTCTAGTAAATAATATGTCGGAAGTAGCAAAAACTGTTGAGATCGAGCTGATTCGATTCTCGATTCGATTGTGATTATGTCGGGAGTAAGGCAGTTGTACCATAAATAAACCTTTAAAGTAATATAAAAGTTTAAACCTAGTATAAAATTTTGATAAGAGTAATACTATCATACTATCATTAGTCATACTAATATTAAATATACTAATCTAATACTAATAATATTATAAAGGCGAAAGTTTGTGAGTTGGTAAGTGTAAACGGCTGGAGCGATTTTCACAAAATTTGGCATGTAGTTAGCTGACATCCTGGATAATATCCTCCTGGGATAATAGGATACATTTTACTAAGGAAAAATATCTTATTCCCATGGAAAAATCGATGAACTTGAATTTACTTTCACTTAAAAGCGGGTAACACCGGGGGCACAGCTAGTAATTCATATCTTATATTATATCCTGTATTGCACAAACTGCAGCTATAAATGTTTAAACAGGGTTAGAATTTACAACGTGCATCTACAATTTTAATGTAATTTTGTTTCAACTGCACATAACAGCTCCGACCAAAACTCGCTAAACCTAATGAATAGAAAATACAAAATCTACATTGCGACTCGGATTTAATTTGTACTACTACATACTAATATTATTAATGTGTTTATGTAGTTTACATCTTGAAAAAACAACGGGCTGCAATCCAGGAGTGCTGGGTTAAATAAAATAATAAAAATTCTTTTATTTCTGAGTAAAATTGAATCAAATCTTTTCAGAAAGTCTACGTGATGACCTACCACCGGTTCGGGAACTAACCCGGCGAGAAGAACCGGCGTAAGAAACTCGCAAATTATGGAAAATGAAATAGCAGTTTCCTCTCTTATGCCAGGCCCGGCGGTTTACTGTTATATTTCTCTGCGGCTTACAAGTTTTTGTTTAACATGTTTACCCACATCAAAAGTCCAAAACGAGGCTCAAGACGTTTTCTCTTAAAAACATGCCGATTATTAGCATTAAAAGCTACTAAGAATAATAATAATTATAACTTATATAAGTATTACTAGATGATCCGCCAGCCGCCAAAATTCGTTAATCGCACGGGAACCGTACATTTTCCGGGATAAAAGTAACATATTGTCCTTTCCCGGGACTCAAAGTATCGTCATACCAAATTTCAGCAAAATCGGTTCAGTGCAGCGGTTTGGACATGAAGAGGTAACAGATAGACGGACACACTTTCACATTAATTATAATATTAATTATGGATATATTTTTAGACATTAATTTGTAAATAATTGTAAGTAAGTATATAATTATTCTGTTTAATAAAGTTTGATTGCTATAATAGGCATGACGAATTTTTTTTTCTTGTTAGTAAGTGAAGGACTATTCAAAAATAGAAATATCAATGAAAAAATGACTCTGATAGCATAAAAACTCTCCAAGATATCACAATTCAAAACTCACATAAAATAGACCTTCCCAAAACGCTCCATACAAAATGTCAGCTAACTGTGACGTCATGCCTAGCTAGTTTGTTCGATAGCTGTGTTAAATATTGAGTTTATGAAAGTGGTTTCGTAAGAAAAAATGTTAAAAATTGCATAACTTATCGAATGGTACACAAAAATTAAGGAATTTTATAAAAAAATATTCGACTTGACTTAACTTGACGAAAAAACTTTGAAGGCTCAAAACAAAAAAAATATAATAAGTTATGAAGCTGAAATTTTGGGCATACCAATTTTTCATCGCTATGTCTTTATTTTATTTAAAAAAATCAGCTAATCTTTGACCTTGTCGTCATCCCTATTGATACTTGAGTCTTGACTACGAATTACAGTCATCCAAACCTCAAAGTAAACTATATCAAGGGTTAAGTTAGTTTTACACCGAACAATTACTGGCAAAAGTCGCTAACTAACCGCGAACAAGCAGTCAGTGTTGAATTACTAAGTGGTAACTATAACACAACTATACTACAACGCAAACAAAATTATTAGCAGGGGGCAAACGAGCAAACGGGTCACCTGATGGTAAGCAACTACCGTCGCCCATGGACACTCGCAACATCAGAAGAGCTGCAGGTGCGTTGCCGGCCTTTAACTTACTGTGAACCCCAGTGTAAACGTGAAAATAAACGGTATTTTTCGTTCACACTATACTGACTATACGCTATAGCTGACTTAGGGTAAGGCCAAACGAGCGTAATTTTGTGAGTTGTGAGTCGCAGAATTTCGGTCGCGTAAATATTTTTTATACAAATCATGACACACAAAATTACGCTCGTGTGAATCAAACAGGACTTTTGTATGAAACTGAATACAGCAGAATTTCTGCCAGCCGAAATTCTGCGACTCACAAGCATAACTCACAAATTACGCTCGTTTGGCTTCACCCTTAGCTACGTATCCATCAGCGTCCGTGGAGCGCAGTGACGTGCTATATTAATCAGCCGCCGAATGTCAGCGCCTACGCCTAGCGTAATAACGTATTGTCGGTTAGGTGTGAACGAAAAAGTGAATATGTATGGAAATACAATAAACTGTGTAACGTTCGCTCACTTTCGGCGGCTGACAGTCAGTTTGGTTTGAACACAGCCTTAACGACTAGAATACAATTTGGCTAAATAACCAACAAAACGCAGATTTTTAAGCTATTCCATAGCTTTTATTGCGGGCTTTGAGCGCGGCAACCAAATCAAGACATTCCGTAACGAAAATAAACCTAACACCCCTCACTCCGACCGGCACAGCGGTGCGGCGTTGCCGTGTATCGTCTAACGTCGTTTCAGTTCAGATGACTTCGGCACGGTGTTTGTGTGCGCGCGACTAGACGTATCACGTAAGTACGCTAATTATAAAAAGTATAAGTTGATAAAAAATGCTATGCAATAGCTTTACCGCGACAGTCCCCTAGTGCTACACGTATTTTTTACAACAAAACTTCAGTCAGCTTCTGTACTATTAACACAAGATGACAGAAACTTACGCTAGTTCTACAACATTTATTTATGTAATTTTGCCACACAGTAAAATATAAAAGTCCAGTAACTAAGAGTTTTTGACTAAAAAGACTACAGTACATTATGAAAAGGTATGCCGTGTAAAACTTTTTTCTCATATTTCATAACGTTTCAGAGCTTCCAATAAAGTTATAGGCCTGATAGACGTACGAACTTAAAGCACGCGGGTTTTAAGTTCGCGAACTTACTCGGCTCGCGTCGGTGACACACGAGAATCACTGGATTACCATGCCCCCAGGCTCGCGGCTCACGGCTCTTTTCTGACACACAGGCGATTAAGATCGTCGAGCCATAAGTCCGCGTACTTAGACGCGCGGCTGCGGCGCGACTCTGTTTAGTATGGAAGTCGCGTGGCTGCCGCGCGGCTGCGGCGGTACCCGCGACATAATGTGAAGGCAGCCTTACTGGCACGTCTGTCACCCCCTTTATATCAAAACCACGCGAAACTCTTTTTGTGCCAGCAACACATGGATATAAAAAGATATCGTCAATGGATGAAACTTTGCACGAATTAACAGTAGATATATTTTTATGATTATTAAGCAACAACAAAGACAACAGGGAAGAAGGATAGTTTTTTTGAAGAAAAATTTACGGTTCCAGTGACATTTTATTTACATGCAGTCGTAGTCATTATTTACCGCTTTAATGCATATGAGTGTCTTTCTTCTCATTCCTTGCTATACCACAGACTACATATTAGTAACGAGTTATACCAGCAACACAAATACATGATTTGAGGAAATTTCAGTTGTCTATAGCTATCGCCTTGCTTGAGATTCAGTCTGGTGGCTGACAGACGAACGAAGAGACAGCGAAGTCTTACAAATAGGGTCCCGTTTTCACCCTCTGTGTACGGAACCCTTGAAAGATTATAAACACGGGTAGTTGAGAAAAACAGGCCTGTGGGGTTTGCTGCTAGCCTCATAAATAACATTGTCATAACTTCAAAAACCTAATACAAAATATGACATTTGTTTTATATTTCATATGAAATTCAGTAACTCATTATTTGGAGTTTGGACCATAGTACTGTACAGATATACACCATGTTACCAGCATTTGCTATTTTCAAGGTATCTAACTACAAATGCAAATTTAAACGTCAAGAAAATGGAGAGCTTATTACAAGTTCACAGCCAAAGAGAATATAATCACTACGTTTTCTTCACAGCTTCCACTGGGACAAGCAGCAAGTGTCAAATGTCTTCTGTCTACACAATAACGGGGCAATTTTGTAAGGTACAGTAGAAACTCGATTATCCGGCCCTCGGTTAAGTATTCGCGACTATCCGGACTGCCACCGGAAAATGTATCTTAATAATTTCTTAACCAACATTGATTTTCTGTGTTACTTATAACAAAGACAATAAAATAACGTACTGAACATAATATTATGCACCGAAACCGCTTTTCTTTATACTGTATTCTTATCCGGATTTTCGAGTATCCGAATGGCTAACAACAATTAGTCCGGTTAATCTTAACCTACTAGTGCCATATTAGGGTCATTCACACCGAGGTGCAGTACAGAATTTTAAGATAGTAACTCTAAATTGAGCTGAAATAACCATTTCAAAACAGCGACGTTGATAAAGTTCTTACAGTCTCTAGGGCAGCCATTCTCCAAGTGTGCTCCGTGGAGCCCTGGCCCTCCGCAATGGCCTTGTTGGGGCTCGGAAAGCGATTTTCTTTCAGAACGAGTTTTTTTTTTTCAGAAAATATGTCATCAGACACCAGCATAGAGACAATTCCGTCAAAGGCAAGACATTCTTTTTTTTGGGGGTCCGTTACTTCTTAAACTTTTTTGGTGACGGAACCCTTTTAAGAAGTAACGAAATCAAAATGGTTCTTCTTAGTAAAATTATTAATCATGAATACCTCTAGATTCTAGATTCTAGAGGAATCTTTATCAGCTCTATCTTAAATCAAGCACAACCCTTCTGGTGTAGTCGGGTTACGGATACAATTTAATATTATCAGTTCTCATAACCGCCAGGCGAGACAAGTAATCAAGCTGCAATTAATAATTTTATTAAGAAGAACCATTTCGATTTCGTATTACTTAACGAGGGAATATTTAAAACAAAATAAAGTTAAATATTCTACATTATCACGAGACCGCACTTACCGTAATGTATTTCGAACATAAAACTTAGTTTGCTTAGTATAAAGAAGTTTGACTTACCTATCATTCCGCGCGTAGTCGTGAAAAAAACGAATTTGAAAAGTTTTTCACTTATAAAATAGAACGAAACCAATCAAGCGTCTTTTGTGTTACAAATGAGATAAAGCCGATTACTGAATTGAAGCGTTAAATCTGATCCTGAATCGCGCGAGTTTGGGGGGAGGTTCACTCGTCGAGGATCCTGTAGCGACTGAATCTCCGGGTGGCTTTCCCGTTTTCTCGATTTTGCAAATTCTTCCCTTGTGGCTTCATTTCGATAGCCGCCGCCATCTGTCACGTGGTCGTGTAAGCTGAGTTCGCAAAAGCGCCATCTATGATTTGAAGTATGAACTGCGATGCAGAGTTGTCGAGTAGTTAACGTTTTTAGTTTCACTCAATAGATGGCAGCAGTAATATTTTTTATGTAATTAGCCCGGGATAAACTGATGCCTTTCCATCATAGAATAACTTATATATTGGTTTCCATGAAAAACCACAAATTAAGGAGTTGCAAGTGCGTCCACTTGGTGGCTTTATCATGTGGAATACTTATGGGTTCCATGTCATTCTAAAGTTTTACTATGCGCGGAAGTATGTTGTGGGCTTTCTTAATCTTGACGAATAAAATAAACTTATTGAAATAAAATAAATATTTTAATAAGATTATTTATGAACATAAGCTTTTATAAGTAATTGTAGTTATTTTAAATAAATATACTCTTATACGCTGCAAACTAGTGACGCCAATCCGGAACTTGTAACCGATAACTTATTTCATATGTGCTGCCACCTATGGTTACTTAACGTTTCCTATAACCGCAAATACCGCAAATAGCATACTAGAAATATGCCTGTTGTCAAACTCGGAGTCAAGTTAATAATTCGTAAACCGTAAAGGTCATAATTTCAATAACGTAATGACTGAATTAGCTACGATTATGTAAGCACATTAAAGAAGGGTGAATAAAAAAAACCTTGCCTAATCTTTAAAAATTTTGACCCAAGCAAGATAAGTAAGTACTAAAACATAATATTTTACCGTGGTAGGGATTATAATATTGAACGTAATAGGGAACGTGTGCCCAATGAAAGTTTTGCGAAAAAGTCACCAATCCGACTCATGTAGTATAGGTACTTACTCGATTGAAGACGTTAGTGCAGTGGTCCCCAACCTTTTTTTCATGCGGGCCACAAACATGTTTTGGTCTTGGTGTCGCGGGCCGCAACAAAAAAACTTTAGGTTTAAAAAATAACGTTCTTCAAAATTAACGATTTAAAAGTGAAAAAAAAATTCACGACTTTCACGATGACCTTACATTATTTTGCCGGTGGGCGTGAATTTCAAAATGGTTTAACATCACGCGGGCCACAAATAAAGTCCCAGCGCGGCGGGCCGCGGGTTGGGGATAGCTGCCGGTTAGTGTATGAAGAGGATAACTAACATTGTATAACTTAGTTAAATTACTCATTTTTTCCCTTATAATAATTTAATCAAACTTTAAATAGCTTACTTACTTAATACTTCATCATCTGGCTAATATAATCTGGCTGTACATAAAATCAATTTTGTTTTTATTTCAAATCATTTTCCCAGTCCTGAAGCCTCCATTTATCCAAAAAAACCAAAATTTTCAAGCCCACTTCATGCACTTTTTTGCACTATTTTGCCGGTTGACGTGAATTTCAAAGTGGTATTTAAGTTAAAGCCACAATATATAAAATCTCGGCGCTTAAAAAGGTGACTAAAGCAAAATGTCGCCCGAATTGTTTCATTTTTAAACATAGATACTACATTATATTTCCGAGGATCTGACCTAGCGAAAACACATTATCTTAAAATTTTCTCGATAGAAAAAAAACACAAAGATGCATCTAATTTTCACGAATTTTTCATATTATATTTCCAAAACCGTACATTAAAACTGAGTTAATATTTTAACACATTGTATAAAATTCTATCGCCGAGGGACTGGGCTGGGTCTGGCGGATTTTTTAAAATGTTGTACATTTATCGAGTTATTAAGAAAAAACTAACTTGGCGATGATTCCGCGTCGTCCTTTTTCATCTGGCATATGAAACTCACTTGAAAGACGGGCGTGAGTGTGAAGAGAGGGTCACCACAGCACACGTATCAACTCGGAAAGGGATCGTCACCGTATCGCCTTTCGCCTCGCCGTCAACCAGGCGTCAACCTAACGTATGCACGTAACCAAAGCGTATCAGCAGCTCCTGTACGTCAACTCGGCTACGGCTCGTCGTCCCCGCGCTTACGGCTCGCCGACCTCTGGCCCCAGATCAGTTTGAAGCAAAGGTGGACGGAGAGACGTAAGCTCGGGGACGACGAGCCGTAAGCGCGGGGACTGCTAGTTGATAACACATCGAATCCCGGTTCGGAGCCTCCGAGGCGAGCGATTACGTTACGATTCCGCTTAGTGTGCGTTGCAGTAGGGAGTTTCATACAAACAATATTGAACGGCTCGACTAGGCGATACGGTGCCGATCCCTTTGCGAGTTGATATGTGTGCTCAGTGCTGTGACCCAGAAGGACGATGTTTGATTTTTTGCTTTATTCGCCCTCTTGAGTATAGCTGCATTAAATTAAAATATATTCCGCCCGCGGTGTTAGGCTGCCTGTTCCAATTTTAAATAGCAATTAAAAATGCATCGCATCGACATTGCAATGTGAACTGACCCTTACGCGTGATTATGTAAACAGGTATTCCGGAGACGGGGGAAAATACAACACAGGTCGCAGAGTGCTAATTCCAGGGCGGTGAATTTTCCCGTTGCATGTAGTCCTAGCCATAGGCTTTACATGGATCTTAGATTCTAGGTTAAACCCGAATTTATTGGTCAAAACTCAAAACTCTGAGGGTGGGTTGCACCAGAGGCGTGGTTAAAGTTAAAGTTATGGTTATAGTTAAGGCTAACTTAGCTTTAACCTTAACTTTGACCGATGTCTGTTGCGTTTATTTTTTTATTAAAGCTACAGGTAATGGGATTGAGAGTATAAAAAATTGAATTATCCGTAAAAATCGACCGGAAAAATATAACACTGTGAAACATAGTAAATTTTCACGAAAAAATTTAGATATAAGTATGAGCCGTTATGGTTATATATGGCGTCGGACGCCATATTTAACGGTAACCAAAGATTTGACATTTTGCACTGTAGTTATAGTTAAAGTTACAGTTATAGTTAAAGTTAGTTGGTGCAACCCACCCTAATATTTTTAAGTATCTCTAAAATGTTTTAAATAATCTTAAGACGATTATTTTTTTCTATTGAAATTACATATCAATCTAAATTATTTAGGTGAATGCAAAACTTTATGATCATCAGTATTAAATTATACATGAATCGGTCATTTCAAAAACCTCTTGTCACACAAAATATCAAATTTTTCAGCAATCACCAAAAACTGTTTTATGATCAAACAAATGAGTTGCAGACCTACTAACAATTTCAAGTTGGCCAACTAAATCGTATAGTATTCTAGCTATAGCGGCTTATGAGAGCTCGCACATTGCATCCAACTAAATTGTACGAAAACGAGCGTGCCACTTTTTTACTACCTACTGTGACGTACCGATGATAAGAAACGTGTCCATTATCAAGGCCAACGTTTCTATTTGAATTTCTACAGCTCAATACGGCACTTTTAGGCATTTACGCATTTTTAAAATTCCGATTGACGTCCGATTCCGATAGCAGACTAAAGAAAATACTTTCGAAAGACGAGCATTGCTCGTCGTTTGGGAACGCGATATGGCACGCGAAGTACTATCAGAGAAGTTGATTCCTAGGCAGATGGGGGACCTACGTAGTTTGGTCGCGTTACGTCAAACCCAGCCAAAAGCAAACAATTAACATTAAATTGACATGATCCGACCAAATGACGTTGGCCTGTCAACTGCCTAGGAATCAATTTCCTCGATGGTACATACACATGCGGTATCTATCTTGATCTATGTCTGTGACACCAATCGTATCAGAACCGCGACTCCTTTCCGATTACCCACAATTAAAAAGTTGTCCAACTATCGGCCAACTGCTTGTTAGCGCGGGTATCATAATATTATGCAAGCCTTCCGACCGCCGCGCCACAGACTTTTCAACTTAGTTGGTTACAACTTACAGTGTTGCCATATTATATGTTACGCTCAAACCGTATAAAAATTACTCCTGTTTAACTGGCCTGGTTTCATTGAAACCAGAGTACTTTTGTGTATTGCGCACACACTTGGGCACTATAAAAATTACTCCTGCGTAACTGGCCTGGTTTCATTGACACCAAAGTGCTCTTGTGTATTGCGCACACACTTGGGCACTACAAAATTACTCCTCCGTAACTGGCCGGGTTTCATTGAAACCAGAGTGCTCTTGTATGATGATCAGAGTGCTGCATTGCGCACACACTTGGGCGCTATAAAATTACTCCTGCGTAACTAGCCTGGTTGCAGAACGCGTCGTGGCTGTTTTCATTAGGGCCACAACACGAATTCGCGTCGTGGCTGTTTTTAAATGCTCAGAACGCGTCATGGCTTTTCTCGACTAACAGAACGCGTCGTGGCCGTTTTCATTAGGGCCACAACACGAATTCGCGTCGTGGCTGTTTTTAAATGCTCAGAACGCGTCATGGCTTTTCTCGATTAACAGAACGCCTCGTGGCCGTTTCACTATGACCACAACGCGTTGTGAGCCATTTTTTCGCTCACTGAGCGTTTTCGGTCTTTGAGCGTTAAAATAATGCAAGGTATGATGTTTTTCTAATTCTAATCTGTCACTTAGTATTGGATGCACCCTAAATATTCTCCTTTGTTTTCGCCTTCGTTCGTTTTTAACACGCACGTCGCTAGGCTAGCAATACTCTTACCAACTAAATCTAAAAATCTGCGGCTGGCAGCGTACACGATAAAGTTGGCCAATTTAGTTGTACGAGAGTCGGCCAACTTGAAATTGTATATCTGCGGTGACCCTAAAGAACTTTTTTGTTCTGAATTTAGTATTTGGGAGGTAAACAATTTAAATAGAGAATAAACTTTATAGTTTATTAATAAAAATAATTAAAAAAACCTGAAAAACTGATGCTGATTATGTCGTTTTAGCAAGAAGTAGGGTAGTGGTATCTATATAATTAATATTTAATACGCGAGCGAAAAACTTTGTATCCCTTTTGACGAAAAATGGGAAAACGTAGGTGAATGAAATTTTGCACAGCTGTTATAGTTTATATGGTGAAGGAGTGCATCGAGCTAATATTATTTTGAAATTATGCTTTTATCAACGATATAATATGAAAAACTCAAAGCAGATATGTTACTACCGCGCGCGTTGTGAAGATTCAAATACGACCCAATCGGGTCGTCTTTTATTTAATCTGCATCGAGCGCAGTCTTGCCGCGTCTTGTCTTATATTACCTAAATAAATTGAAAATGCCGTCGTGTGTGTTTCGAAAATGTAGGAATTATGACTCGAAAATAAACAAAACACATGGAATCTCTTACGACATGTAAGTATGCAATAAATACCTCGATTAATTACATTTTCAATTATTTTTTCTAACAATCTGGAAAAAATCGAATTTGCGTCATAGCTCAGGCGAAAAAAGAGACAGCGATTAGATTTTGACGCTAGGGCGAAAAGGATGGTTGCGTGGCAGACATAGATTAGATAGTGCAGACTCGAAATCGACATTGGACTGTTAGATGGTGACTTTAAAGCCTACAATTGCAGTTTATTTGTATTATATTATACGCTATGCGATGTCAGCTATGAAACTGTACTGTACTGTTTTAAGTTTCCTGAGTGATCAGGTGAAACTACAAGATTGGATAGCAATTATTGTTCGTAAACAAAGAAGCGAATCAGACTGGATACCATCAAAGAGACAGAAAAGAAATAAATTAAATCATTATTAATTATTTCGATCTTCAAATTTTCAATAAAATATATGATACATAAGGGAGCATACCCATACTACGTGACCTACTTTTTATGATTTTTTGACCCCCTCCCTCCCCCTGGTGACCACCCGTAGCATATGCCAACCCCCCCCCCAAATTGGATGTATGGATGTTTGTTACTCTTTCACGCAAAAACTACTAAATGGATTTTATGGAACTTTACAATAATATAGCTTATACATCAGAATAACACGTAGGCTACAATTTTAACTGACTCTCAAAATGGAGGAGTTTTTTTTATGTTTAACGATTACTCCGCCGTTTGTAAACCGATTTTCAAATTTTTTTCTTTTGGTGTATAGGCTTTCATCCCAATTTGGTACCGTATTCATAAAAGTGGTGACCTGATGAAGGGATCCATAAGTAATCGAGGGAACTCCTCAAAATTTATATGGAAACATGTGGTGACTTCGGTTTCGTGAGCAGTATTCTAAGCATAAGCTACCAACAAGTAAGATTTAGCACCAAGATATACCATGGTTCGGAAGGTGCTGAGAGAACTCCTGACTCTTTATAGATAGGTACAACTTTCGACGTTGTTTTAAGAACGCAAAGCATATGCTACTATGCAAATTACATTCATCATCATCATCACTACCATAAACCATTATAGAACCATGTATCGTCCCGTTTTGACCCTATTATTGGTACTTTCCATAGTCTTTTATTGTATATCGCTTAAACCGCGGATAACACCGCGGGGCACAGCTAGTATTTAAGATATACTATAAAGGTGTAACAAAACTAAGTGATAATATTTTAGGATGTGTACGTGTTCCTTATAGTGAGTTTAGTGTGAAAGTAGCAGCGCTGAATGAGAAACATTTTTTTCACTTTTGTATGGGCAACCGCCCCAGTGTAACGAGTTTCTCCATACAAAAGTGAAAAAAAATTTGGTCTTTCAGCGCTGCTACTTTCACAGTGAACTCTATGTAAGGAACACATACACACCCTAAAGTATTATTACTTAGATTTATGTATGATATATATAATAATAGTCTAAAATTACAATAGAACAATCAGAGAAATTAATTTATAGGCAGATGGCGGACCTAAGTAATTTAGTCGCGTTTAAAGTTAAACCCAACCGACAGATCACAATTAACATTGAATTGACATGATCCGACTACATGACGTTGGTCTGTCAACTACCTAGGAATTAATTTCCTCGATGGTTCATACTAGCTATTTTAGTCACGACTGTAGTTCAAATTGTAATCGAACACCAAATATAGTAAATGAACACCAAGCTTGACAGCTTCACCAAACTTCAAAATGCCTGACAAGTGACAACAGTGCCTGTTTCTTTTAAATAGTTGTTGGCTATAAATAACCATAATAAATGCCAGTGTCAAGTATTAAATGGCGAGAAAAAAAAATTCGTATGACGTTTCTCTCGGCGAAATTGACTACGTGACAAAACTCTAGACTCTTGTGACCGAGCGTAGTATTTTGAAGACCCCCCTCCCCCCCCTAAATGGGTCACGTAGTATGGGTATGTTCCCTAAGTTGTTTCATTTCTTACCTACTAATACTTTTGTATCAAGTGTCCACTCTGCGACTATTTATGTTACTCTCTACGCACAAGAAACTTTGCAGTTCGACGTTTAAAACTAGAACTGTCTCTTTTATGTAAATGACATTTCGTATCTTTTGTTTCACTTATCTGTCAAATTAGTCAATGTGTGCAATTTTGAATTTGTGTTAATTGCTCGGAAGAGATTTAAGCCGAAAAATAGTATGAACGTAACAGATCTGTATATGTAGAATATCATTGGCTTTTATCATACATTTTTGTAACAAATAAAACATTACACACACTACAACACACACACTAGGAAAGATGACAGATTTTTGAGTGACAAGCCTATACATACGAATTATACTCTTTTATTTATGGTTCAAGTCTGTTGACAATAAGTTGACAAATTGAAAATGGATTATAGTTTTTTTTTATTGAATCTGAGATACTATTAGAATAGATTAAGTTATAGTAAAATAATGTTTTATAAGTTTACAGCAATAAAGGCTAATTTTATTTTATTTTATTTTATTATTATACTTATAAACCTTCTTCTTCAATCACTCTAATCTATTAAAAAACCGCATCAAAATCCGTTGCGTAGTTTTAAAGCTTTAAGCATACAAAGGGACATAGGGACAGAGAAAGCGACTTTGTTTTATACTAAGTATGTAGTATTTAGTGATATTGTTGTTTCAAAGTATATTATCCAAACTCGGTGCTACCGTTACCAAGGTGACAATTTAGTCATGGGATCTATGAGGCATGTAGGGAACTCCTCACAATGTATATTATGGAAACTCATGGTGATATTGGTTCCGAAAGTAAAGTAAGGTCCCGAAGGTGCCGAGAGAACTCTTGACTTCTTATGGATACAAGTTGGATTGTGGTCTGAGCGTTGTTACAAGAACGGAAAGTATATTATGCTACTATGTAAATCACATTCATCATCATCATCATCATCATCATTACTACCATAAACCATTACACCATGCATCATAAGTCATAAAAATATGATCCTTTTATTGGTACTTTTTATTGTCTTATATTCTATCTATCTAGATACTTTATTAATATTATAAAGCGGAAGTGATTGTTAGTTTGTTTGTTTGTTTAAACGCGCTAATCTCAGGAAGTACTGGTTCGATTTGAAAAATTATTTCAGTGTTAGATAGTCTATTTACCGAGAAAGGCTATAGGCTATATTCTATCACGCTAAGAGTAATAGGAGCGAAGAAATAGAGGAAAATGTGGAAAAAACGGGGGGAAATTATTTGAAAGGGCTTATTTGAACGCGCTAATCTCAGGAACTACTGGTCCGATCTGAAAAATTTTTTCAGTGTTACCATAGCCCATTTATCGAAGAAGGCTATAGGCTATATTTTATCACGCTAAGCCTAATAGGAGCGAAGAAATAGGAGAAAATGTGGAAAAAACGGGGAAAATTATTTGAAAGGGCTTATCTCACGAACTACTAGAGCAATTTTTCTGTTATTTGGGTCAGATAAGAACTAGACCACGTGAAGGATCATAGGCTATTTTTTGTAGACTGATGTGTCTGTGAAATATCTAATTTACGCGAGCGAAGCCGCGCGGAACGTCTATAATTATTATATACTAGACGTTCCGCGCGGCTTCGCCCGCGTAAATTAGATATTTGATATTTCACAGACAAATCAGTCTACAAAAAAATAGCTTATGATCCTTCACGTGGTCTACTTCTTATCTGACCCAAATGACAGAAAAATTGCTCTAGTAGTTCGTGAGATAAGCCCTTAAGCCCTTTCAAATAATTTCCTCCGTTTTTTCCACATTTTCTTCTATTTCTTCGCTTCTATTAGTCTTAGCGTGATAAAATATAGCCTATAGCCTTTCTTGATAAATGGGCTATCTAACACTGAAAGAATTTTTCAAATCGGACCAGTAGTTCCTGAGATTAGCGCGTTAAAATAAGCCCTTTCAAATAATTTGCCCATGTTTTTTCCACATTTTCCTGTATTTCTTCGCTCCTATTAGTCTTAGCGTGATAGAATATAGCCTATAGCCTTCCTCGATAAATGGACTATCTAACACCGAAATCCTTCACGTAGTCTACTTCTTATGTGACCCAAATAACAGAAAAATTGCTTTAGTAGCTCGTGAGATAAGCCCTTTCAAATAATTTCCCCCGTTTTTTCCACATTTTCTTCTATTTCTTCGCTCCTATTAGTCTTAGCGTGATAAAATATAGCCTATAGGCTTCCTCGATAAATGGCATATCTAACACTGAAAGAATTTTTCAAATCAGACCAGCAGTTCCTGAGATTAGCGCGTTCAAATAAGCCCTCTCAAATAATTTCCCCCCGTTTTTCCACATTTTCCTTTATTTCTTCGCTCCTATTAGTTTTAGCGTGATAAAATATAGCCTATAGCCTTCCTCGATAAATGGACTATCTAACACTGAAAGAATTTTTCAAATCGGACCAGTAGTTCCTGAGATTAGCGCGTTCAAACAAACAAACAAACAAACTAACTAACAAACTCTTCCGCTTTATAATATTAGTATAGATTAGTATTCTTACGGATACGGACACGTAGTGCCATCTAGCGTCAAACCGGCGAAACTGATCAGGGAAACACAGAAAACATAAATCCCCTACTTTATACTAGATGGCGTTAGGTGTATGTTTACTTACGCGTATTTTCTAGAAACATCCTACAGTTGTTTACTTGTTTACGTTAATCGGGGAAGAACTTTCTAGAATTCGTCTCGCCATATAAATAGCCGCAGGTAGACGGCCCGGCAATTCAGTTTTATCTGAGCGATCCTCGAGGCGACTTCGGAGCGAAAACAAGTGATCAATAGTGAGTGAACCACTGTGAACCTACGACTTGGCTACGACCTAGTGCTTAGTGTTTGGACTTAGTGCTCAGTGATTTGGATCTAGTGCTTAGTGTTTGGACTTAGTGATTTGTGTGAGCTAGTGCTAGTAAAGTCTTTTTAAGAGTCAGCAGGTCTTTTTCTCCAAATCCTTCGAATAACACGTAACAACTGGTGTCGGAAGTGAGATTTGGAGATGCCATTGACTCCGAGAGAGGACTTCAAGGGGAGTGTCAGGACGAGGGCGCAGCGAGCTGCTGCCATTGACTCCGAGAGAGGACTTCAGGGGAGTGTCAGGACAAGGGCGCAGCGAGCTGCTGCCATTGACTCCGAGAGAGGAATTCAAGGGGAGTGTGAGGACAAGGGCGCAGTACCATCGACTCCGAGAGAAGACTTCGAGGGAAGTGTCAGGACAAGGGCGCGACGGGCTGCGGAGGCCACATCCACTGGAGACCAAGCTCCGCCCACGGCGGGGCAGGCCCCACCATCTGGCCCCGCCCACCAGGCTCCGCCCACTGACCAGGCTCCGCCCACTGACCAGGCTCCACCGACTTCGGGTGAAGCCACGCCCACTGGCTCCGCCCACCGGGACCCGCCCACTGACCACGCCCCTCAGGCCCCGCCCACTCTGGACATGGCCACGCCCATTGGCTCCGCCCACCAGGCCACGCCCACTGGCCCCGCCCACTGGGCCCCGTCGACTGGCTCCATCCATCCTGCCACGCCCGTAGTTTCTACGACCCCTCAAATGGCTCCTCAATTGGAAAGCATAATTGAGTTAATTCAGGCTCTACAAGAGTCACAAGACCGCAAGCTCGGCGCTCTGCAAGAGTCACAAGACCGCAAGCTCGGCGCTCTGCAAGAGTCACAAGACCGCAAGCTCGGCGCTTTACAGGAGTCTCAAGAGCAACAAAAGGACCTCCAAGAAAAAGCGCTATTGGCAATAAAGGATGTTAGTGACACAGTGACTAAGCTTCGAAAAGATGTCGACATAATGGAAGAACGCGTTACCGGGCTAGGAGTAGATATGGAAAATGTGAAAACCGGCCTCACAGAACTACAGAAGTGGAAAGTGCGCCTGGAAACCACAGGAGTCGCGACGTCTAGTGGAACTACCGGAGTAATGGTACAAGGACCAAGAGTTAAAGTGCCACCATACGACGGTACTACATCTTGGAACGCTTATCGTCAGCAATTCCAGACGGTTGCTTCCGCCAACGGATGGACTGACGAACAATGCCTGACCGCTCTCACTGTTGCGCTCAGAGGGCAAGCTTTGTCTGTCCTGGAAGCACATACAGGAAACGGGTTCCAAGACCTGATGGAGGCCCTTGAATCCAGATACGGGGAGCGACACCTGGAGCACGTGTTCCGTGCTCAACTTCGTGACAGAGTCCAACGCTCAGGAGAGGGACTACAACAATGGGCGTTGGAAATTGAAAAACTGGTCAAGAAGGCACACCCAGGAGCCGATTCCAAGATGGTTGACACGAACATTGTTCAAGACGGAACACCGCAGCGGAAAGGCGCATGGGAATGCCGACGCACTTTCACGAAGGCCGTGTTCAGAAGACTGCAAACACTGTGTTAAGCAGGAATCTAATGAAGTAACATTAAAGTTAACGAAAACAAGTCCTTTGGGTCCATGGGAGAATGATGCTATGAGGGAGGCTCAAGAAACAGATGACGACCTTCGGCACATCATCACATGGAAGAAACGGGGTGACGTGAAACCAATCTGGAGTGAGGTTGCACCCACTGGCGCTGTTACTAAGGCGTACTGGGCGCAATGGGACAGTCTGATTCTTCAGAATGGAATACTCTACCGGAAATGGGAGAAGACTAACGGCAGAGAGTTCCACCTTCAGATAGTGGTCCCGAGAAAGAGAGTACCAGATGTTCTCTGTGAAATACACGATGGCGTATCAGGAGGTCATTTAGGTGTGAAGAGAACGTTAACAAAAGTGCGAGAACGATTCTACTGGTTGCATTGTCGAGATGATGTACAGGATTGGTGCCGCAAATGCACTACTTGCGCTGCAGCGAAGGGACCACAGACCAGGAGCCGTGGGAACCTGCGGCTGTATAACGTTGGCGCACCGTGGGAACGAATTGCAGTTGACGTAGCTGGGCCATTTCCCATAACGGAATCGGGAAACAAGTATTTTATGGTCGTCATGGACTACTTCACCAAATGGCCCGAAGTGTTCGCCATACCAAACCAAGAAGCTACAACAGTCGCTTCTAAGTTGGTCGAAGAAGTGATATCTCGCTTTGGTGTGCCTCTGGAAATCCATTCTGATCAAGGCAGGAATTTCGAATCGCAGGTCTTCCAGGAAGTGTGCAGAATTTTGGGAATGCATAAGACGAGGACCACCGCGTACCATCCACAGTCTGATGGAATGGTTGAGAGATTTAACCAGACCCTTGAGAGGCATTTGGCGAAATTGGTAGATGACCGACAAAAAGATTGGGACAAGTATATACCACTCTTCCTTCTCTCGTACCGTACCGCCGAGCATGAGAGCATAAAAGCTACCCCGGCATATGTCAATTACGGTAGAGAACTACGAGTGCCAGTAGACCTCTTGACAGGAGGTTCACCGGGGGAACCAAAGACCGTACAAGACTATGTCTGCGATTTAAGGGAAAAGATGCGCTATATACACGCCATGGTTCGGGAAAATGGGTTACAGTCAAGTGAGAACATGAAGACCAGATACGACCGGAAATCGAACACGAGCGGCTTCGAAGAAGGGTCACTGGTGTGGCTGCATAACCCAACTCGCCGAAAAGGGAAATCTCCAAAGTTGCAGACCAAGTGGGACGGTCCATACAAAGTGGTTACCCGATTGAATGATGTGACTTACAGGATTCAAAAGCAACCAAGAGGGACATTCAAAGTGGTACACATAGACCGTCTGGCGCGTTACCATGGCAGTAATAACGATGCTCGGGACGAGCACCTCTAAGAGGGGAGTGGTCTTACGGATACGGACACGTAGTGCCATCTAGCGTCAAACCGGCGAAACTGATCAGGGAAACACAGAAAACATAAATCCCCTACTTTATACTAGATGGCGTTAGGTGTATGTTTACTTACGCGTATTTTCTAGAAACATCCTACAGTTGTTTACTTGTTTACGTTAATCGGGGAAGAACTTTCTAGAATTCGTCTCGCCATATAAATAGCCGCAGGTAGACGGCCCGGCAATTCAGTTTTATCTGAGCGATCCTCGAGGCGACTTCGGAGCGAAAACAAGTGATCAATAGTGAGTGAACCACTGTGAACCTACGACTTGGCTACGACCTAGTGCTTAGTGTTTGGACTTAGTGCTCAGTGATTTGGATCTAGTGCTTAGTGTTTGGACTTAGTGATTTGTGTGAGCTAGTGCTAGTAAAGTCTTTTTAAGAGTCAGCAGGTCTTTTTCTCCAAATCCTTCGAATAGCACGTAACAGTATAGATTATAATATTAGTATAGATTTTACTTTACAAACGCGGGTAACACCGCGGGACACAGCTAGTTTACTATATTTGGCGTTCGATTTCAATAATTTGAAGTATAGTCGTGACTCGTGACTAAAATAGCTAGTAAGTAGTATTGTAATTTTTAGACTATTTTTTGGTGTTAAGTATTTATTTTTGGTAAACAAGGTAAGGGTAAATATTTTATGGTGGTCATTATATATTTTGTTCCCTTTATAATATTTAAATAGGAAGGAATGTATTGACTTGCCTGATTTTCTATCTGCATCTACCTTTAAGGAACCATTTTGAAAGTATAATAATAATCAGCCAAGTGCAAGTAGGACTCGCGCACGAAGGGTTCCGTGCCGTTATAAAGCGATAGTTGGTAAAAAATTGTGTATTTTGAATGGGAGCCCCCCTTAAATATTTATTTTATTTTATTTTTGTAATTAATTATTAAATTACAAATATAATTAAGGATTTTGTGAAAATTTCAAGTGCCTAGCTGTTGTCATTATTGATTACGAGCAAAAAAGGCCAAAAAATCCCGTTTCTTGTATGGGAGCCCCCTTCAAATATTAACTTTATTTTGTTTATAGTATTTGTTGTTATAGCGGCAACAGATATACACAATCTGTGAAAATTTCAGAAGTCTAGCTATAGCGGTTCTTGAGTTACAGCCTGGAGACAGACAGACAGACAGACGGACAGACAACGAAGTCTTAGTAATAGGGTCCCGTTTTTACCCTTTGGGTACGGAACCCTAAAAAGCATCTTGGAAAAAATGTGATTGATTAGGTTTTTGAAATGACCGATCCACATATTATACAGGGTGTCAAAAGACCGCTCCCGATAACTTCGTGGGGTTATTATAGGGCATGAGATATATCCATTGGTGCAAGTAATTTTCTTGTAATCACCAGTTTTTAAAATAGTCAAAATTTTCAACACGCAATGTATAATGCGTGCAGAAAATGTGCGATAGTATCGCACGCCGGTGGAGCCCCGGGCCGAGCCGGTCCCCCCGCGCCGCCCGCGCCGAGTCCCGCGCGCGCGTCCCTGCGCTAGTCACGAGTTAAGACAAAACAGCTGATCGTTGTGTGCCCTAGCCCGTAGGTTCAGGTTGTACAAATATATACACAGTTACACCGATCTATGGAAAAAATACTTGATAACATGTTCACTGACCTGTCAGCTGTCTGCTTTTATGAAATGCAGTTCGAACTGTGCTCCATTTAACTCGATGCAGATTGCAGAGTTATTCAACACTAAACAAAAGTCATTACAGGAGACATTCCAATTCTTTAAACACTTTTTACTGCACTGTTACCGCACTATCGTCTATCGACGACGATGTTCACCCTTTTCTTAAACGTTTACGAGTATGAAAAGTTCATCCACATTTCATCGCACATTCATCGGACGTATCATATCACGGCTCGTTATTAATTACAAATACAAAATAAAATAGTTAACAATACACAAAACAAGCAATATGACCAGAACATCTAAACGTAAAATTACAAAACTTTAACAATAACGTACACCAGCGCGTGTTTACAGCCGACTGAACAAAATTGAAGAAAAAACCCTGTGAATTTGAGTTATCGATATTTTTTTATCGATAAATCGTATTAATTGTTTTACATACGAGTACGTATTGATTACTGTCAAACTAAAAATAAACAAATACTCAATATTAAGAATAGCGACAATAATTAAAAGTTAAAATTTAATTAATTATTATTAAAGTATTTTCATTGCGCACGTAGACGCGCATAACGTATGCCACAGCCAGGCCATGGCATAACAATCACTTTATCACGGTAATGTCGGCATCGAAATTATCGAATGCAACTTGACTATGTATCCCGATAAAAACTTTCTGAATTTATAACCTCTCAATAGAGTTCATTTTAAAAATGAGATGAGATCTACTAAATAATAATTACAATTTTTATTATTTAATGATAGTTTAAATATCGACTAAATAGTTATGAATTTATAGGGTACAAGTTACAACACTTAGATTGTCCATGAAAAGGATTAGCGACACGTGCGTGCACCTGCAGGAGCGGCCGCGCTTTGTCGGCTTGCATCACAAAGCACGCCGCCGTTCGGTGTCTTTTGATTTCTGCCGAAAGCCGCTACACGACGAAAACATTATTTAAAAATTAAAATAGATTTTCTAATTTAGTAGACATTTGCGCATTGAGGTAATAGGTTGAGTTAAGTTTGATTTTTTAACAATTACTTCAAGTATCAAAACGTGGTAGTATTGTGTTAAGTGTTATTTGACTATTATTTCAGTTGTGTTAAAATACTTTGTGGTGTGATTGATTTCGTTTAAAAAGAGAAGTGTTTTTGACGTTTTTGGTGGTGACTGATCTTATTGCTTGGTAGTTGGTGTTAAGGAAAATATTTTCAAAATGCATAAAGAAGTAAGAACACTTGAACTCAACATTTTTCACGTAAGTTAATTGCCACATTTTTGTGTATCATCTGTAATTTCGATTGATAAGTGACCATTGGGTATAGACAGTTCATCCGCATTGGTTTCGTTACTTACGATGATCTTTTTAACTAGTCTAAAAATCTTAGAAATTTGCGATAGTCTTGTAAGTTGTTACACATGCACAGACAGTTGCTTACAGTTTTCTACATGAGTTACCACTTACCATGAAACTTTTAACATTGCAAGTAGCCAAGATGAGGGATTAGAGGTCAGTCAGGGTGACCACCTTCATGGGTTTAAACTTTAAAGTTGGAAGGACACCACTACATTAGAGTTTAGAACAGTTCTGCCGTAGTGTATCATCGGTCATCGCATACGACCTTTCGACTTAGCGCACGTAGGCCGTAGCGTGAAGACATTGAGCGCGCGGTTTTACATTGCGTTTTTTACTAAAAATTATAAAATTTAAAAAAATATTTTTAAATATTTTTCTATGTGGTTTATTATAATGTTTAAAAGGTACTAATTATAAAAAAATGAAAAAAAAAAAAAATTTTCGTAATGAGAAAATGTAGTATAATCATATCCCAAAGTTATCGGAAGTGGTCTTTTTACACCCTGTATATTATGCTTTTTCTTACGTTTTCTTAATTTTGGCTTGCAATAGTCGAATATAATTGGTAGACTACATTCAAGTCGAAATAATTAAAAAAATAATAATGTTTAAAAATCAATTTAGCCAGTAGTAGAGCAGTAGCGTTGCAAAAAAATGAAAGCTCTAATTTAAATTTAAATTACTTAAATATGGAAGGTTAATACTTAATACAATATTAATATGTTTTATATTAATATTTTCTCATAAAATGTATGCCTACGCAATTTTCCTGTTTCATAACTCGTAAATTAGCACACATATTATTTACGTACTTAATTTATTCATTGATTTTCATACACACGTATAATTTTGCATACAATTTTCGTCGAATTAGGGGAAAAATATTTCAAGATTACCCTGTCTATTCCTTTTTTATGCTAATCGAAAGATTTTTAACAAAATTTCATGTACTTATAATGGCAAAATTTTTAAGTAAGTAGTTTGAACCTAAATTAATGAATATTCTATTTTCTGAATAAAACTAGAAATTAAAACATGCTTAATTTCTTTACATGTTCCACATGATGTCCGTATTGATCGTCATATTTTCATCTCAGCTCATCATCTCTAGCACGGCGACCAGTGGAAATGCGAAAGTATAGACAAACTGTGGAGATAAACTTAAGGTGCCGTTCCGATCTTTTTTCGTTCCGAAAAAATCATTTAAAATGCCACTTTATGACAGACTATAGTCCTTAAAATTCAAATAATATCCTACTTTATGAAATATACTATAGTCTGTCATAAAGTGGCATTTTAATAGAATTTTTGTCGGTCGCGATTAGCCGCGGTAAAGATCGGAACGGCACCTTAAGTTTATGTCCACAGTTTGTCTATACTTTCGCATTTCTACTGTTTTGTTTATCAAAATTCTTTATTAATTATATATTAATTATATAATAAGTACACATACAATTGGATTGACACAATTATACTGAAAGTATGCAATTTTTAAACTTACAGGCTAAGCGCACCTCTTAAAGTTATCTGCATGAATTTGTGTAAAAATTTTATCACAGCGTTTACAGAATTCCCTTGTTTACATTGTACCTAATTCACACGTAAATGCTTAGTTATCAGTTTACTTTTAGCGCCAAAAGTTTATCGCAACTTACCCATTACAGTAAACATACAAATTTGATTTCATACTTAATAAAACAATTTAATAATTAACAAATAAACACGGTAGGTTTACTCGTCATTACTACTGGTCGCCGTGCTAGGGCTACTGTCTGTCTGGATTCCGGCAAGCGATTTCTTTCAGACTCTGGAGGATACCGCTTGAAGCGGTAAAGACACAGATTACCAAATAGTTACTTGGCAAAGACCTCAAATTTACGCATATCCAATTTTTTGTGTTATTTATGTTATTACTATTATTTATTATGTCCTAACATCCATTGGAGTTGGAGTTGTAGGCTCAAGGCCTGGAAAGAAATACCGGCGTAGTCAACAAAAGGGATGGACGAGTTTAATTCATGAACCGACAATTTAACGATTAAATAAAAGGAGGTACAGTTCTGGAGATGAGGGCCTTCCCCTACGGAGATTTCGTAATTTACCGTATTTAGAGCCTTATAAACTCATAATTTGAAAGCTACAAAGTTATAATAAAAATACAGCAATAATCTTTATAGTATTATCAACATTCCTTTCCCCGTTTTAAATTTTCTATTTTTGTTTACTATACTCATGATATTAGCTTCCAAAGTAATACCAATTTATTAAAACTGAAGCATACTTTCAGCATCTCCCTAGTATTTACAAATTACGTTAATCCCACAAAAAACATTTCATGTAAAATGTTACCTCGACGACCACAAAAGGTTTGCCCTGTGAAAAAGACATCAGATCTAATGTGGAGCCAAGCTTCTGAATATACACGGCCTAACTCTATCGACCCTAACTCCAACAAATTCTACATATCAGAAAGTATGTATGGCTTCGCTGTTTCGCTACCGCGCGTCGTGGAGGTGAGATGAATATTTAGTTTCTGATCTAAAGTAAGTAACGAAACAGCCAAGCCATACATACTTATTGATATGTAGAATTTGTTGGAGTTGGGGTCGATAGAGTTAGGCCGTGTATATTCAGAAGCTTGGCTCCACATTAGATCTGATGTCTTTTTCACAGGGCAAACCTTTTGTGGTAATCGAGGTAACATTTTACATGAAATGTTTTTTGTGGGATTTCAGTCCTTTTTGTATGTCTATCCCGTGTAAACTTTTATGTCCTAATTCATAAGATTGTTGAAAGTCTCATATTTAAACTTCCATTACCCCTACTAAACTTATTTTACGGCGTAACCAAATTTCGGCGTAAGTATTTTAGATATCAATAAAATCTAAAGTATTACACCTATTCAATTGAGACTTTGTATGTTTAAAAAGTCTATTATTGACATCATATCCTGAGAATATGAACTATCATTGGAAACCAACTCTATGAGGGTCAACTTCCACCTCCCCATTTTAGGGGATGGGGGGCGAAAATTACAAGTTTATGAATTTTTTTGTTTGTATACTAAACTTGGATTACATACCAAATTTCGGCTTTCTAGCACTTCAGGAAGTAGCCAAACATTTTGATGATCATCAGTGTGTCAGTGACAAAATCAGCGTATTTTAGATATCTATAAAATCTAAGGTATTAGAGTTGTTCAATTGAGACTTTGTATGCTGAATAAGTCTATTGACGACATCATATCCTGAAAATATGAACTATCTGCTACAACGGAAACCAATTCTATGAAGGTTCAAAAAAACAGCGAAACACTTCGAGAAAAGGTAGGTAGTGCCCTTGCGCTTCGCTTGGCTCGTCTCGGCGGGGACACTACCGTGTCCCCAGATATAGTGACAAAAATGCACGTAAAATTGTGTTTTATTTGTGTTTAAAATGAATTTCCACCAAGAACCGACAGTAGGTACATCAATTACATAGATACAATTACTTATGTAATTAATAAAATTATTTTAATTACTTTAATCCTTCAAGCCCCATAAGAGCACCGGTGATCGCGACAACAATAGGATACAATAGCATATCCGCGATCGATTAATATGGCGAAGGTCTTGCAGGTTCTTAGTTTTTTAGTTACAGTCCCGAGTAAACTTTCATGACCTAATTCATAAAATTGGTGAAAGTCTCATATAAACTTCCACCCATTTTAGGGGATGGGGGGCAAAAGTTATAAGTTTATGAATTTTTTTGTTGGTTGTATACTAAACTTGGATTACATACCAAATTTCAGTTTTCTAGCACTTCAGGAAGTAGCCAAACATTTTGATGATCATCAGTGTGTCAGTGACGAAATCGGTGTATTTTAGATATCAATAAAATCTTAAGTATTAGACCTATTCAATTGTGACTTTGTATGTTTAATAAGCCTATTATTGACATCATATCTTGGGAATATAAACTATCTGGTACATTGGAGACCAACTCTATGAGGGTTAACTTCCACCCCCCCATTTTAAGGGATCTGGGAAGAAAATTACAAGTTTATGAATTTTTTTGTCGGTTGTATACTAAACTTAGATTACATACCAAATTTTAGCACAGCACCATCAGTGTGTCAGTGACCAAATCGGCGTATTTTAGATGTCTATAAAATCTAAAGTATTAGATCTATTTAATTGAGATTTTGTATGCTTAATAAGTCCATTGATGACATCATATTCTGAAAATATGAACTATCAGCTACAACGGAAAGCAATTCTACGAAGGTTCAAAAAAACGGCGAAACACTTCGAGAAAAGGTAGGTAGTGCCCTTGCTCTTCGCTTGGCTCGTCTCGGAGATTTGAAACACACGACAATATATATATAGATATATAGATATAGATAGACAATTTCATTTAAACTACATATTCCCGTTTTAAATTTTTTTTAGATCAATTTTGAACTAATATACGTAAAAAAATAGGCGATAAATATTTTTGTGCGATCTCGGCAACGCGTCAAATGTATGTATGGACATTTTTAGCCGTCCGTCCGTCTGTCCGCCTGTCCGTCTGTCCGCCTGTCCGTCTGTCCGTCTGTCCGTCTGTCCGTCTGTCCGTCTGTCCGTCTGTCCGCCTGTCCGCCTGTCCGTCTGTCCGTCTGTCCGTCTGTCCGTCTGTCCGTCTGTCCGTCTGTCCGTCTGTCCGTCTGTCCGTCTGTCCGTCTGTCCGTCTGTTCGTCTGTCCGTCTGTCCGTCTGTCCGTCTGTCTGTAGTAGGCTTTATGGTTTAAACCTCAAAAGGCCCAAAAGAAGCAAGGAACCTAATTGGTATACCTAAAGTTGGAAAGTTTGGAAAAAAACCTCATGTTGGCGGCAAGAGATGAAATGACTTTTTTTTAATCGCGAATTTGTAGGTACTAGAGATCGTCCAACGGTCGAAGTTCGACCTGAAATAAAAAATTAAATTATAAGTTTCAAAATTCAACGCTTTTCTATTGATATTCTATTGTCAAAATATTGACCTGCGACAGTCTCAGATTAATAAAGTCAGTAAAATTAAATAAAATTAAGAAATTAAAAAAAAACCCGCCAAACAACTTTAAAAAGTAATGAAATAATATTTACTGACTTTAAGTTTAAATAATTCCTAAGTGTAAAGTAATATTTTAGTCCATGATTGTTGTCAAGGTGTGTCCGGGGACCGCCAAGTAAACTAAGACACCAGCGACTTTTGCATTTTGTATCACCATAATAGTCGCTGATTGTCTCGATTCTGTTCGCTGTGAACTGACCTTTAAACTATAGTGTTACTAGACGTTCCGCGCGGCTTCGCCCGCTATATATTTTACACACTCAAATTAGTCCACAAAAAATAGCCTATGATCCTTCACGTGGTCTACTTCTTGTCTGTGCCAAATAACAGAAAAATTGCTCCAGTAGTTCGTGACTCGTGAGATAAGCACTTTCAAATAATTTCCCCCGTTTTTTCCACATTTTCCTCTATTTCTTCGCTCCTATTAGCCTTAGCGTGATAAAATATAGCCTACAGCCTTCCTCGATAAATGGGCTATCTAACACTGAAAGAATTTTTCAAATCGGATCAGTAGTTCCTGAGATTAACGCGTTTTAATAAGCACTTTCAAATAATTTCTCCCCGTTTTTTTCACATTTTCCTCTATTTCTTCGCTCCTGTTAGTCTTAGCGTGATAAAATATAGCCTATAGCCTTCCTCGATAAATGAGCTATCTAACACTGAAAGAATTTTTCAAATCGGACCTGTAGTTCCTGAGATTAGCGCGCTCGCGCTTCCGCTTTATAATATTAGTATTAGCAGGTATTAGATTATAAAGCGTATTATGTATGGTCAAGGTCGTTTGCTCGGGGGATGGCCTTAAATAGGACTATTTGTG
The DNA here is from genome assembly GCA_905187585.1 of Cyaniris semiargus. Taxonomy (NCBI): domain Eukaryota; kingdom Metazoa; phylum Arthropoda; class Insecta; order Lepidoptera; family Lycaenidae; genus Cyaniris; species Cyaniris semiargus. Next base: position 4,986,378 of record LR994551.1, read on the forward strand.
ACGTTATCTGGAAAAAGGGACCTTGTTGTCGGTTCTAGTTTCCGATATAATCGCCTTTAAAGTAAAACGTCGAAAAAAATCAATTTTTCTTTTTTTGCTCCATATTAATAAACAGACTCTAAATTTTGATATAACAAAGACACAGGCTTTAAAAACGATTTTTATAGGTTAAAATTGAACCTAAAGTTTAGTAAAAAAGGGACCTTATTGTCGGTGCTGCAGCCGAGAGTCGATTGCGGCTTTCTGTCGGCACGGTATCGGGTTAAAAGAGTGGTCCCCAACCTTTTTTTCATACGGGCCACAAATATCTTTTGGTCTTGGTGTCGCGGGCCGCAACAAAATTTTTTTAGGGTTAAAAAACAACTTTCTTTAAAATTAATAATTTAAAAGTGGAAAAAATTTCACGACTACATTATTTTGCCGGTGGGCGTGAATTTCAAAATAGTTTAACATCACGCGGGCCACAGTGCACAGATACGCTACGGGTTGGGGATAGCTGACTTTGACGGTACTAGTCGGCGAGACGCGGTGGCTGCGTGTATCAAAGGATTTGTCGTCTCTTTCTGATTCGTGGCGTCGGTTCTGCCCACTCGCTCACTCGCTGCGTACCCGCCTGTTAATTCGTTTTTTCGTTACTCGTCAGTGCGTCAGTTGGTGCTCGAGCTTGTTTGTTTAGTATAATGAGCCTAGTGAGTATTACATACTAACTAGTTTAAATTTTATCTAAGAGACTCTAGAAGCCTATACTAAATAGTAAATACCTGTACCATAGAAGTTTCACACGCTATTTGCGATCCTTTACATTTTTTTTTCTGTTTATTGCTCATGTGGCAAAGCTATGTTGTAAAGGCTAATGCGGGGTTTACACGGGTGACTATAGTCGCACGATTTACGCCGCACGGCGAAAATCGACTGTCTAAATGGCAATTCGGCGATAATGGCAAATCGGTCATAATCGTCTTAACTGGACACAATATTATGTGGCCAGTTACGACAATTTACCCTAATTGGTTTATTTAGAGGTTGACCGCCCGTTGATTTATCATTAAATATTGTATAAATAGAGAGACAAATTATAATTCGTTGTTACAACTACGAAATTAGTAGTATTTTTGTATCTTCTTTTAACTTTATAACGACCGACATTAAGGTCCCTTTTAATATATTATTATTCTATGATAACTAAGAGAAATTACATGTTTTGGTACACGTCTTGTTACTAAAGGATAATTAAAGTTATTTTAAAAATAAGAACCTCAATGTTAATCAAAATTTATACTCATTTTTATGTGATATCACTAAATTTTTAATCACCCCTTAAGGTCCCTTTTATAAAATTGAGTGTTTGTACCAGCTTTTTACTAAACTTTAACTTGAATTTTAAGACTGAAAAAAGTTACTTATTTAATAGAACTTTATATATTTGATCTCATTTGACTATTTTTAAGCATAGTAAATATATATTTTTGTTGATTTTGACTGATTAATAAGATTAGTGAAGCACAATGTTTCATTTGTTCAAATATTTTTTTATACAATAAACAATGTCGTTTAATATATTTAATATTTTTTATTTAGTAAAAACTTACCCGTTTTATATTATTCTTTCATAAAATACTATAGTAAACATACTATAAATGAAATATTTAGTAAAAACCATCTTGGGCATTTTCATTACATCATGCACTTTGGCGTGGTAAAAAACGGGAATAAGGCTATAAGATTATATAATTGAAGTTAAAATCTAAAAGACCATATAATTAATGTACTTCTCAAAAAACATAATATCTATGTAACTTCCCACAATAACATACTTTTTTTGGGTTTCGAAGTTTGAATGCGATTTTCTCAATATCACCTTTTACGACTTTCGAGGTTCAACATTTTTTAAAAAAATATTTGCCAGGCCTACACGCATGTTATTTACATGGTTCGATACCTTGTTAAATGTAGATTATGGGGATGCTAATAACTCAATACCGACAATAAGGTCCCTTCACGCTGATAACGTCACATTTTTGCATCGGGTTACAAGTTGTTACAGGTAAAAATAGTTATAAGTTTTTACCGTATATTATGTTAAACATTTTAATGCATCCTTTTTAAATTTAGGTACATCAAGTTTAAATATTTCCCCCATTACCATCTGGCGACTAAGATTAAAACTGTGACAATGAAATCCGCCGCCATCCAGCCATCTTCTGAATAATTTGAAAAATACGATTCGATATAATTAACTAAAAAAAACCTTAGATCTAAAACATATCTTCAGATTTTTTACAAATAACCACAAAACAATGATTTTTGTTGAGTTTTTAACCATTTTTGGGCCAAAATAAAAAAAAATTAAAAAATTAAGATAATTAATGAACAATCGAAAAAATCAAAATTCTGAAAAATATCATGTTTATATCTTTTGAAAATGAAGATATGAGAATATTTTTTTTTTAATATGGTCTTTTTTTAACCTTGATATCCGACGCCAAAAAAAAATAAAAAAACAAAAATATGGATATCTATCAACTCGGTGACAAAATAAAAAAACAAAAAAAATATCATGTTTAGAATGTTGACAGGGAAAGACATGATAATTGTTTTTTTTTTTTTAATGATTATTTACAGAGTTATGAGCCCTAGAATGATCAAAATAAAAAATCAAAAAAATAATCGTTATCATCTTTAAAGATAAAATTGAGCATATTTACAAATTTTTATAAATTTTCAACAATAGGAAATTGCGTGAGAGCTTCCCAAAAATTTTTTTTTGTTTAAAAAATTTTTCATAAGCTGTAAAAAAAATTATTTATTATCTATCATGTTTAGATAATTTGACAACACACAATTATCACTTTAGTTAACTCTAAAAACTTACGTGGGTTCGCAGATATCCCTATACAATTATTTTTTTTGTCTGTTGTCTGCTAAGTTCAGGCTCATAAAAATTCATATATGGTCATTGGGCCCACTGGGCCCAAAAACCTTGGGCCCAATCGCCCAAGTACTCGATGAGTACTTTTTCAGCCATGGAGTCATGGGATTTAAAAGTTTATCATAATAGCTTATCACTTATGGCAATAAATATGTGAGGAGTGTCAAGCGAGTCATTACGATAAGTGTGAAGTGTCGCGCGGAGCAGTAGCGGCGCGGTGGCTGACGGCAAGTGGCGGCGGCGACGCGTCGGCGTGAGCGGCGAGATGACGGCCCGCGGTCACACGATTCACGACGCCACTTTTCTTTCAGCGCCCTCCCCCGTCGCCCCGCACCGCCCCGCTCGCGGCTCGCCCGCCCCGCGCGGCCGGCGCCCGCGGAATTCGCACGGCCGCCGCGCCTCGCGCCGAGCTCGCGGTTCAGTGTACGTGCGACCGCTCGCTACCGAGGACGGATTATTGTGATTTGTGCCTCGCGCGCCATACTTATTACGCAGTAGCGAGATTCGCAGACCGCGTGGACTTTGTAAAGAGCTAGTGTTTTCGCTCCGACCGGGCCCGCACCGCCGTCGTTTCTCGAACGATTCGTACTCCAGTGATAACAGTTGTCAGTGTGAAAAAGTTTGTTGTTGTCCGCGAGTGCTCCGACTCGTCGGAATCGCCAGTTCTGGACCTCCGCCGGTCGGGACCGAAACGTTCTCGTCGGCCACGTTACAAGGTTATCGCGACTCGAGCCCGCCGCCGATGAATTGAAAAATAGGCGCGTAGTCGCTCACGTGGTGCGCGCCCCGCCCCCGCCTCGCTCCGCGCTTATATTTAGCGAAAATCACCTCTCGGGAGCGGTCCGACGGCGGACACGTTTCTCCGGCATCTCTGTTTACGAACTCGTAATATACGCCACGCGCTCCCGCCTGGGCTCGGCGGCACCGATAAGGAGGAGCCAGATAACCTCCGAGGATCGCGATCCGCGATCGTCGTTCTAGAAATAGAGGGAAATCGAGTTTTAGATAATCGCCGATCGGATGCTCCACATCGCGCGGGCTGAGCGCCGCTGAGCGCCCGATTAGACACCGAAAAATTCCACACGTTTGTTTACATAACGAACGGTGAGATGTCGACACAGGGGGGCGGGGGCTTTCACAGCCCGTGGTCCTCGCAGACGGGGCTGGCCGAGCTGGACGGCGCGATGGGCGAGCTGGAGCCCCTGGGGGAGCTGACGGAGGTGGGGTTCGAGCCGCAGACGCGCGCGCGCTCCAACACGTGGCCGCTGCCCCGTCCTGAGAACTACATCGACCCCGACGACGGGGGCTCCAAGAAGAGTTCCACGCAGAACCTCTCCGGTAATTATACCCTCGATACTTCCACACCCTCCGTGGTAACCGGGGCGATCGATTCGTGGAGGGATATATCAGATATTCGATATGTTTACAAGCAGTGGCCGCTACTGATAAAAGCCTGTCCTCGATGTTTCGTAAAGGTCGCAAAACAAGTTATCACAATAATATTTTCTCCTCGCTCTGTAATATTAAAATTGTTAAAGATAAACGGTTTAGTACAAAAAATAATAAATTATCAAAAACTCCGGAGGCCATGAACCAGTAAGGCTAAGATAAATAAACAAGGCGAATGTACAAGCTGTGTCGACGAGTATGATAGAAAAAAATACAACATTAAGATACCTACTTACTTAATAAAGAAAACACAACGGTTAATAATAACTAAATGAAATAGCCCTAGAACTATAGCCCCGTACAGAACAATAACAATAATCATCAAGAAGAATAAGCAACAGTTTAAAACTGTAATGATGTATAATGTATTCTAACTAATAATATTAATTTAACAAACAACACAAAAATGCTGGTAAGAAGTTTAAAAATTTTAAAGCCTAAGTCCTAAGTCAGGTACTTAGTAACTTAAATTCCAACAAGAATTTAATACAATAGTAATATAAATGCATGCTTGATGCTACAATGATGAACATTAAAATTAAATCCTTAAAACATAAAACGTATACATAATGTATGATGGATTTTAGGTACTGTATCATATTCCAAAAATTACTTCTAAAACCTATGTAAGTCTCCAAAGTATTGCTTTTTATCTATGGTGACTCCAATATCATTACCTACTGCCACTTCGTTGCTGCCACTGACATATAAGTATAGGTCTACCAGAATCTGATGGCAAGAAGTGAGAAAATAAATTGACTAGCAATACCGGGGTAATTGGAATAAAACATTTTGATCCTTTTTTTTTCTTATAGCGGCTGATTCTGTGTGTTAAACATGCATATATAAAAATTTATCCAATGATCAAGGATATTTTTTGAAAATCTACTGTCAAAAATTGCCATCAGATTCTGGTAGACCTATATATACTACATAATATCTCTATGCCTACTGCATAATTTTTAGCAATTAAAAAAGATAGATTAGGATGGCGTAACTACACATTTCGATATAAAATCATTTAATATTTTCCTTGTTTTTTAATACAACTTCAGTTTTATTTTTATCATTTAAAGTTAATTTTAAATAAAATTTACTTTTAAATGATTACACTATATCTACAAAGAGGAAAAGTTTGTTTGTTTGTTTGTATATTTGTATGTTACATTGAATAGGATCAAAAACTACTGAACTGATTTTAAAAAATCTTTCATCCACGGAAAGCTACTAGGCTATGGTTTATTTTGAAAAATATAGACTAGACGTTCCGCGTGACTTCGTCCGCGTAAATTAGGAATTTCATAGACAAATTAGCCCACAAAAAATAGCCTATGATCCTTTACGTGGTCTACTTTTTATCTGTGCCAAATAACAAAAATTGCTCCAGTAGCTCGTGAGATAATTTTCCCAGAAACATTTCATAATTTCTGTCCAATTTCCTATTTCCTAGATACACTAACTTCGTGAATAACTTTTTAATCTCATATAAATGTATAGTATTACAAAGTTACATTTGCAGTTTATGAATCATTGTACCCGTACCATCGCGTCGATATCTTGCGTACGTATAATGGAAGGAATAATAGTTGTAGATAGGTATCTATATTATGTCGCAGGGAAAAGAGGATATCAGGGATTTCACGAAATCTCTAGGGATATCACGAAATCCTGGTAGATGCCGAATATTCTTGTTTATTACGTCTTCTTACTAAAAATATCTAGTGATATGTCATTTCACTAAACTAAATCTAGTGAAATGTCAGAAAAGCGGATACCGCCGAATAAAAATCGTGCCACGAGGAGCCACGCATTTCTCTCGCTCGCTCTAGTACCCACTACCCACACGGGCACTAGTGGAAGCGAAACAAATGCGTCGCTCGAGCTGGCGCGGCTCGTCTAGCTATAGCGGTTCTGAGATACAGCCTGGAGACAGACAGACGGAGAGACAGCTTTACCATTTGGGTATGGAACCTTAAAAACTAGGATAATCGAAGATCTGGAGTACCTGGAGTACCTGTGTTTTCTAATCAGGGTCACCCTGATTAGAAAAAACAAGAGCCTAACCAAACTATTACAGATCGACAGACGACATGCCACCTTTACAAAAAATATTCAACTTGGTGGGCCGCTTCATTTGACGTCAAAAATCAAAGGTCTGAAGTATCTGATGAAGAACCCTCAGCTGGTTTCAACTGTATGATTCAGAGATATGGTGATGCCCCCTCAGATCTGCTATAGTTGCATTACACGTGTGATAATAATAATAATAACTCCCACACCGGTTTCGGTGACAGTGGCCGGTTTCATTTAAATCAAATCAAAAGCAATCTCTCTATTACCCGCATAACCCAGTGGGATGGAAGACCGACACGACTGGCGAGAGATCAGGCGCAGGACCGACTTTTTACATGCCCATCCGACGCATGGATCATCTAACATCTTACGTGTCAGAGTAAGATGTTAGATGATCCTATCAAAGTACCCGTGTGGGTACTAGAGCGAGCGAGAGAAATGCGTGGCTCGATTTTTATTCGGCGGTATCCGCTTTTCTAACATTTCACTAGATTTAGTTTAGTGAAATGATATATCACTAGATATTTTTAGTAAGAAGACGTAATAAACAAGAATATTCGGCATCTACCGGGATTTCGTGAAATCCCTGATATCCTCATTTCCATGCGACATATAATATATTATTGATGTACTAACGGTGTCAATGCTCTGAGGAGGCTGGCGGCCAAGGTCGAATGTCGGACATTCGCTCAGCAGATCCAGTCACGTAAGTGAGAGTGGCCGATAAGGGAATATGAAGTTAAAAATAATCGGCCAAGTGCGAGTCGGACCCGCTTAAGGCAATAAATTGCATGTACATGTACTCAAAAACTTCCCATCAGATTAGCCGAGCCTACATTTGCAAATGGTATCGTTCAAACTCTTCGAGTCTTATCAGAATCAAATAAGATTAATCCTATTTAAGAGGGCGACTAAACCAAAAAATCAAACATCGTCCTTCTCTCTTCACGCTCACGCCCGGCTTTCATATGTCAGGTGAAAAAGGACGACGCGGAATCATCGCCAAGTTAGTTTTACTATGAATAAAAGACGAACTATAATGATTATGAAAAAAGTATTTTGAGCAAATTTAGGTTTTACCAATGCCTTTTTAGATATTAAAAAATATTAAAGAAAAGACAGCAAACTTCGAAGATCCAAGCAAAAATGTGTCTAAAACAAGATCTTTTGTAAAAAAAACTATCTAGCATTTTTTCAGTAATCGTGATTTCGTCTTGAGCATTTAATCTTCATGAACTGAAGTTACTTGTGTAAAAAAATCTGTTTTCCAGACCTTAGTACAGATTTTGAGATCTAGGTTTAAGTATGTAGTCAAGTTAGGGTCAGGTGCATTTCCATAAAGGCTGCAGATTTTTTGCTATAAAGTATTTTCTAGCATCAATTTGTGTAAACTCTATAAAGTATGCTTGACTAACTGTACGCATTTTGACAATGATTCTAAACGCACAATTGTACAAGTCTGTTGCTCTTTTTGAAGGGCATAGGCAAGGCTATGCCAAGGGCCAAGGCTAAAGGCATTTTTGAAGTATTGCATCCTTTACATACAGTATGTTCATCGAATTTTCAGTTATGTCTGGTATTGCAGACGTCACAAATTATCTTTCCATAATAATTTCACAAACACTTGTCTTAAGAGCCCTAATTACATAATTTTTAACTGATTTTTCTGAAAGTACACTGTACAATATTAATATTATTATTATCTAGTAAAATATTTTTCGTAATTGCCTCTCCTCTTCTATAAGAGGATAAAATATACTATGTATTGGCAATTTTCTCTGTAAGTGATGCTGCGTAGTAAGTTCTTATCTATTCAAGGAAAGATAATACCTAATTAACGAATATTGTTCATTGGAAAATGTAACGATTACTTTTGTATTTAGTTTCAAATTCCTCGTATTCGAAAATTGATCATTGGAAAATTAAATGTTTCGATAAAAGGAATTAATCGATTTTATCCTGGTTATTACATTTGAATAAAAGGTTTTAGTTACGGGTACTTAGACCTAATATAGATTTAAACAGCACTTAATATTATTGTCGTTTAATTTACTTCTACTTTTTTCTCTCTTGTGGAAATTATTTATGGATTGAGAGTAAGAGATATTATGTGGGATATGTGGGATATGTGGGACTGTCCCGGGATGTTTTGTGTCGGAATTCTACATTTGTTACTGCACTATCACTACTGTATAGTATAAAACAAAGTCGCTTTCTCTGTCCATATGTCCCTTTGTTCCCTTAAATCTTTAAAACTACGCAACGGATTTTGATGCGGTTTTTTTTAATAAATAGAGTAATTAATGAGGAAGGTTTATAAGTATAATAAAATCCATTAAATAGTGGAGAAATACTGTTATTTTTGAGGTTTCTAATGTGATGTCGTAAATAATTACATTTTTTCCGCTTACATTGCAAACGCAGGCTGAACCCTACGAGATATTTTATCAAAATAATGTACTAAGTATTGTATACAATGAAAAGGTCTACAGAAAAATCCGCGATGGTATAATATTATGTCTATTGTTTATCTCTTCGCGGCGGTACCGGCCAATGCGGGCCGCGGGCAGTAACGAATATAAATCAAAACTACTGGATCGATTTTAATCATTTTTTCAGTGGCACACAGGCTATATATAAGCAAAATAAGCGACGTTTTATTTTGTAATTTGTACCCGTGCAAAGCAGGGGCGGGTCGCTAGTAGAATATAATTCAGCGTTTATTTTCTTTTAGATGTGAGTTTTCAATTTTTCATTTCTTGATTATTCAGCGCAATTAAGCAATTTTATATGTTCAGTTTTTCGACCTCAGTACACATACCTAAGTATATGCACATATTTTTTTCTGTACGCCAGAGCTTTAACTTGAGAAGTATTATTAAAAAATTAGTCAGGCTCAGGGTCTTGTATTACTTAATATTGTAACTGGGCTTGTCAAAGAATCAAGTATTTTGTCTTGTTACAACTTACACATGTTAAAACAGTCTTTCTAACATTCCGTGTAACTTTTTAATAAAATATTAGACCACATCACAAGCTCTGCCTTCCGAAGACTTGGTTTTATACTTAGAATAAGTAAACCCTTCAAAGACTTTAACACCTTTAAAAATTGTTTACTTTCTTACGTTCGATCCATCCTTGATTTTTGCACAACTGTCTGGAATCCTTGTCCTTGACATTCATATCACTTGAAAAAATCCAAAAAAAATTGTCAAATCACTTAGTTACCGGAACAACGCAGTAGCCACTACATAATAATTATATACTGAAGACTTGCGCAAATACATCTTACTTACTAAAATCGTTTGATATCAAGTTTAAAATTATAAATTCCTTAATTGATTCTGCAGCGCTTCTTGGCTGCTTAGAATTTTCTTGCCCATCTCGTATTCTTGTGCGCTCCTTACGTAAAATACCTTTGTTTGTTCCACCTCGTCGCAATAAAAATTATACTAGAAAATTATTTTTTTATCGTTCCACCAATACATAAGTGTTATGTTAACTTCCTATGTTTAAGTAATCCTCACTTTTATTTCATCTCATGTCTCACTGTACCCCAGTCAAGTTAGACATTTGAGGTTGCATAAATTCGCACCAAGCTGAAAATCGGTAATATTGTTTAGAATGTGATTACGAATAAAATTTGAAAGATCCCCATAATTCCCATGTGTGCTAATTTTTTATTTAAGGTCAAAGATCCAAAAAAATAGTTTTTCACGATTTTCGGCGAAACCGTAAGTTTTTTCATAAAATACCTTGGATGAAAATTGTAGGCCATAAAATTGTCTACAAAAATGTATTAATACTTTTTTCATACCAGTCACCATTTTTAAAATATATAACGACCCGAAAAGTTGTAAAAGTTGTATTTCTCACAATATGCATAAGTACGCTTCGTATACAATGTATGCCTATACCAATTCGAAGTTAATACCTCGATCGTGGGAATCGCAGACACAATAGATATTCAATTGTTCTGCGGCACCCGGGTGCCGCTTGGGAGTTGATGGGAAAAAAATATCCAAGGTCGAAGTAAAAAAAAAACTGAATTTTTCGCGATTTTCAGCAAAACGGTAAGTTTTTTCACAAAAACACCTGAGAAAAAAATTGTAGCTCATAAAATTATCTACAAAAAATGTTTCCGTACTTTTTTTTCTACGAGCCACCGTTTTTGAGATATTACTAATAAATAGGTTTAGAAAGTTGTAAAAGTAAGTTAGTAAATGTATTATGACCTACAATTTTTATCCGGGATATTTTTATGAAAAACTTACCGCTTTGCTGAAAATCGCGAGAAATTAATATTTTTTTATCTTTGACCTTGGATAGTTTTTTTCATACACGGGAGTTATTGGAAGCTTTCAAATTTTATTTTTAATCATATTCTAAACAATATTACTGATTTTCAGCTTGGTGGGATCTTAACTTCGAATTCGAGCTTCGAATGTCTAAATTGACCGGAGTAGTAATAAGTAATTCATTGTAACTTCTAAACTATCTAACTGAGAACAAAGATGTTTCGGAATTTATTTTAACTAAATACCTCGAATCTATTATTTAACATAAAAAAGAACCAGTTTGATAAGTCAGATTTTCCACAAAAAACCAATAATTTAAAAAAAAACATGATTTTTTTTTCCTTTTTTCCATTCATCTTTGTTTTTCTATAAATTTTTTTTAATAAAAAATTTAAATAAACTGCCTGTTCAATTGTAGTCTATGAGTTTGCCTGTCCAATGCGACCTTTTTCATCTTCCTAGGATACTTAGACATTGGTCAAAAAAAAATAAGGGTCGGAGAAAAAATTAAAATGGCTGCCATTTTAAAACCGTGTGAGAGAGAGAGAAAAAAAAGAGCTAATTCCTGGATAAATAATACTATATTTCATATAACACACAACATACAACAGGATCTGGCACTGGTATAGGCATACTTGTATATGGAGCGTACTTATGCATATTGTGAGAAATACAACTTTTCGAGTCGTTATAGTTAAAAAATGGTGACTGGTATGAAAAAAGTATTAATACATTTTTGTAGACAATTTTATGGCCTACAATTTTCATCTGAGATATTTTTATGAAAAAAACTACCATTTCGCCGAAAATCGTGAAAAACTAATTTTTAGACCTTTCTTTTTTCGCTTTCTATGCGGAACTTTCAAATTTTATTCGTAATCACATTCTAAACAATGTTACCGATTTTCAGCTTGGTGCAAATTTATGCAAAATTACAGGGGTATTTTGGTCTAACTTGACTGGAGTACTCTATACATTTAACATACCTAATTTTGTTTTCTTTGAATACATACCAATAACTTCATCAATGTATTTATATAATTCTTGGGCACTGTATGTCTTTAATCTTAATAACTGTAAACTTATGTAAATTTTTATGTATATATACTGTAGTGATGTTCCGATCATGACTTTGGCCGACTAGCCGTTTAGCCGATTAGTCGGTTGCAAAGAAGCCGACTAATCGGCCGACTAGTCGGCCAAGCCGATCATGGTTTCGGATGTTTCTGTAACGCTTCGTTTACTGCTGATTCGCGGGTTAGTCGCATACGCCCGCGCCGCCTGCGAGCGTGTCGGGTCGTGTTTTGATTCACGTCATGCAGTTTGTTTATTACGTCCATTGTCATGCATGACACAGTTGATGGTTTTCAGGAATATATTTTTTACTGATTGTCATGTCACATGTGTAACATGCAATCTTGCTTTAATAATTACCTAATTAGTGAATACAATATCCGAGTCTTTTATTTAAATAAGAATAAAATATTTTCATTAATGTTTATTGAATGTGTCTTGTTCTGTTTGGTATTCAAGATACAATTTTTATTTAAATAAAATATGTCATAGATATTTTTTTACCAGCAAGTGATTTCAGAAACAATTAATTTAATTTCAAAATAATCAAGGTTTTTCTTAAATTTAATTTGAAAGCCGGATAGTCGGCGGATTTTGCCGACTATTCGCTGACTAGTCGTCGCCTACAAAAGTGGCCGGATAGTCGGCGACTAGTCGGCACATCTCTAAATTATATAGGTAATAGGTATGTATGTTACATATTATGACTGTTTGTTGCCATAATCAATAAAAAAAAAATAGGGGGGCAAACGAGGAAACGGGTTTTATAATGTACTATCAGAGAAGTTGATTCCTAGGTAGATGGGGGACCTACGTAGTTTGGTCGCGTTACGTCAAACCCAGCCGACAGACAATTAACATTGAATTGACATGATCCGACCAAATGACGTTGGTCTGGCAACTACCTAGGAATCAATTTCCTCGGTGCTACATTGCTCAAGTTGCATGCTAAAGAATGCCTCCATGTGAATTGTGAACATGATCCACTAGAAATTCAATATTTTACGTGACATACGAACACTTGTTGCACTTTTAATTACTCTTGCAGTTTTGAATAAAAAATATTTAGTTCGTCTAAAATTATGTACTCATTATTTTTGTAATATTTTGAGTAGTTTCAATATTGTTTGATTGTAATTTACTTGAAAACACTGGCCTTAAGTTTTAACCCAACTTCCAATAAATTATTTACCTATTTGCTGCAACCAAAAATCGGCGTTTCATTTTTGTCATTAGTAAACATAAACGATGATTATTATCTAAGCAACCACGTTTACTAAAACAATTCTATATTATACTTAGTCAACGGTCAAATATTTTTGTAACAATTTCATATCAGAAATTAACAGATACTTGCCAAGCAGAAAATGTGTGCAGTAAGCAACAAATATGTAGTGGTAACGTCCTGTTATGAAATAAGAGCTAGCGATGACTTTAGTCATCATCATCAACAAAATATTAACAAATGAAATTCTGTAAAGTGATACAAAACAGAAATAACAAGCATTACCTGTGATATCGAATAATGGTAAGGAAATAATGAATTATAAGAGCTACGGTACTGAGAATAGTTTCATTGTTCTTGACTAGTAAAAAAAAAAAAACAATATCAGTTGTATTATAGACACACACAAATATGTCAAATCTCTCTCTAAGAAGGAAGTTATTAGCACTGCCGATTTAATAAACCATGATGAAAATCAGCAGTTTTTCGAATTGACGGAGATGAGAGATTTAAAAGAATCACAGTCAAGAATCAGATTCAAAGTAGAACACCCTAGAACATAATCAAAAAAAAAAAAATACACGTTTGATTCTAAAGCGGTTATCGGCATAATAATGCCGTCAGCGTGCCTCGTGCCTCATACATTATAGCAACATTTACATATTGGGAGGTGGGCAGTTCTAGGTGCCATAAAATTATCTACTTAGAAAAAACTTATTTCAAATAACAGCTAGGTTTATGAATTATCAATATATTTTGCGAATTCAAATTTGATTTTCGATTTTTTTTTGTTTTAAATATCCAAAGATCCTCAATACATTTATAGTCTATATTGTAAAATGTATTTTTATATTAGTGCTAAAATTAGAATAAAGACAATATGCGGGGTTTTCTTAACGAATATGTAATTCTTTTGGTACTATACCACTAATTCGGGCTAAAAAGGTAATAAAAAAAATAAAGGTATATCTGCAAGTTTCTAAATAATATAGTCTAGGCCAGGGGTTCCCAAACTGTGCGCCGCGGCGCCCTGGTGCGCCGTGGAAAGGCAAGAGGGGCGCCGTGAGTCGAACCTCCATCATTATCCGAAACCACAATTATAAAATTAAATTATAATATAAATTATGTAAAGCAGGTAGATGATTAAATATTTTTTCATTATCTGCATTTATCTGCTTAACCTAACTATAATCATGAAAGGTGTTTATTTATGTATTTATGTACCTTTTTCTAATAGCTAGGTAGGGTGGCGCCGCGGTGACATTTGCATTTATAACAGTTCTGGATAACTACCTATCGATTGTTCTTACCGGTGCGATTCAGATTTATTTCTAAGACGCATGTCATAAATTTTATACTGTAGGATTGTAGGATGTATCTTATTACAATGTTCACAATGTCTATGTACTATGTCGATACCGGGACAGTTTAAAGTCTTCATTCTTCAAAAAAGCATCCGGTGGTATGCATATTTTCATGTACATTTTCATGTACTAGAGATCGCCCAATGGTCGAAATTCGACCTCAAATAAAAAATTAAATTATAAATTTAAAATTTCAACGCTTTTCTCATACGTTGATACAGAAATATAAATTAAAGATGTCACGAATATTCGGCAACTATTCGGACTATTCGGTATTCGGCCTATTCGGCTTCTTTTTTGGCTATTATCATGTAAAAAACACGTTATATTACTCAATTAGGTATGTATTTAATTTCCAAATTACAACACTTTAGTAATTAAAATTGATCAGTGGTAAGTTGTGATGGATAAAAACAAGCTTTTTCAGCATTTTTGGTAGCAAACGGTTACGCTTTTCATCGTAAATGTTACCAGCCTCAGAAAATAACCTCTCACTATACATGCTATTTCCAGGAGATAAACTTTGGCAAATTGCAAAAGGTTTGGGTATTGTTTTTTGTTTGCTAACCACCACTTGTAAGGATCGACCTTCCGATCTAGGCGAACTGTTTCAAATAAAAATCCAACTCGTTTGACGCAAATGACTCGATGATTTGTTAAAAAAATTTATGATAAAAGCATAAATTCAAAATAATATTAGCTCGATGCACTCCTTCACCTTATAAACTATAAGGGTGAAGCCAAACGAGCGCAATTTGTGAGTTGTGAGTCGCAGAATTTCTGCCGCGAAACTTTGGATCCCTTTTGACGAAAAATGCGGGAACGTAGGTGAATGAAATTTTGCAGTTAGGGTGAAGCCAAACGAGCGTAATTTTGTGAGTCGTGAGTCGCAGAATTTCGGTCGCGTAAATTATTTTTCATACAAATCATGACTCACAAAATTACGCTCGTGTGAATCAAACAGTACTTTTGTATGAAACTGAATGCAGCAGAATTTCTGCCAGCCGAAATTCTGCGACTCACAACTCACAAATTACGCTCGTTTGGCTTCAACCTAAGAAATTCGGAGTTACTAAATTACATTCCGGAATTTTTCTTTCATTAAAAGTAACATTAAAAAGAGAAATAAAAATGATTTAAATCGGCCGTGACCAGATTTTTCAATAAAAATAAACGATGATACCCCAATTATGACGAGTGCTAGGCGACACCGTGGTACGACAAACATCATTGATCATTTGATGACTAAAATAATTTGGCATCTTGGACTTCTTTGCCTTCTCAGCTCGTTTTTAACAAAGAGAAAGAGGCAAGTTCTCAGTATTTAGAACGATTCTGGACACGGCGCGGCAGTTAAGAGCGGGCTGTCAAATTTTGTTGTGTTTTCTAATAAGTATTACGATCCCGGAAGACAATTGACTCAAATGAAATTGATATTTAAATAATCATTGTATATTTATCTGATATTTGGCTAACCGAAAACACGATTCACTTATTTTGACTCGATAGTTTTTATTTTTTGAAATTATGAATCTTTCTGGGCTTTTCAACAAATACCTGTTACACTTATTGAGTTACTATCATTAAATAACTTGCACTACTACAATCACACACTTTATAAAATAATAGCTAAAGGAAATATTAGTATTGTATTTAATTTTTAAGTAATCATCATAAAAATTTTTAGGACTTACGACCTTTACTTTCGTGCTATAATGCGGGAACCGTTGTTACGCGATATTGTTCACTATTATTTGCAGCGTAAAGCATATTGCCCGGAGCACGATTCATGGAATCATTGTATCACGATTGGAGGATAGCGGGCTAGCGTTTTGACAGTAGGCTCTTAAATGAAGAAAATTCTTGATATATAAAACTGTCAATTAGGTAAAAAGAGCAGTATAATTAGATAGAGAAAGCGCAAATAGTGTAAATTCGTCAAAAATTGCGTTGGATCACCTTTATCAAAACGGATTTTCAAGTTGTTGGCTAGTTATGGACAAAATTATAGGATCACTAACGTCGTCCTTGTCAATTATCGAATTCGATAGTGGATACTGCAGACGGCTGATTCATGATATCCATTATGGCTAGGGCTGCCATCCTCCGGATTTGTCCTAGTTTGAAGTCCGGGGAGTGTCCGGCCGGGTTTTTGAAAAGTGTCCGGGTGAAATCCAGAATGTTGAGAGAAATTTAACTTTTAAGTCATGCGGCAATAAACTATAGATAAAAACTCGCTAAGCATACCTACACACGGTTTCTCGCACGGACTTGAGTCAGACAGATTTTTATAAATTCATGTTGGATAATCAAAAATTGGCAAGACGTTATCGTAAATACTGTTGAAGAGGTGTCCGGGGAAATAACCACATTTCGGCCAAATGTCCGGGAATTTTGTCGTTCCTGACGGCGTCGGCAATTTAGGTGATGGTAACCCTAATTATGGCCAACATGTAGCGGAGCCATAGAAGCTCTTGGGCTTTTGGGTTGCGTTCTACCTAACAAATTTCCTTTTTTTTCAGGCGCGCCACCATTGCCAACAGCAGTGACCGCGAAAAAAAACTCCTCCCGCCGAAACGCATGGGGGAACCTCTCGTATGCCGATCTCATTACTCAGGCCATCACCTCCTCACAGGACAAGCGACTGACGCTATCCCAAATCTACGAGTGGATGGTCCACAATGTGCCATATTTTAAGGACAAGGGCGACAGCAATTCCTCAGCTGGATGGAAGGTAAGAGAAGATTTTTCTATTAAACCAGCTTTTTCGGCATGTAGAACGGTACCAGCCAGCACGGCTCCATAGAAAGGGTTTCTTTCTACGGAAGAATATACGTTGCTATACAGTTTTGCAAAGGTAATTTTTTCTCTATCGATATCTGCCAGTATTTCCGATCTTGCGCGTTTCTACTGTGACCAAATGAAAGAGTGGCATCAAATAGTCAAATACACGAGAAAAACTGAAGGAAAACCCAGAAAATAAATAAATGCCGTAAACACCTTTAATTTGGAATCACATAATTATTCCATTTTGATTGAACTTCATTGTTTATTTGTTTCCGTAGTTTTTACTATAGACGCATTTATGAAATTCGATGAAAAAATGTTGAGGGCTTTCTCTGAATTACTTGGCGTTCGGCCATTGGATACACCAAAAAGAATTAGTGGCATGTAGCCATTTACAATTGCTTTCAAATATTAATATATTCAGTTTTGTGAGTTTTACTTTCCACGTTTGCTTATTTTCATATTTTGAGTGAAAAAAAAAACTGAGATAGGTACTTAACACTATTCATAGTTTACTTTTATTTAAATTATCGAGTAGAATATTTTCGACAAGTATTTAAAAGTGTTCTTAGTTTTAAAGTTTTACTTTTTCGACTTTATCATCAAATTCTGATTGTAAAACGTCACAAACCTAAAAAAAAAGAAACAAAACAACAAATTACGCTATTCTTAACCAAATTGAGTAATGAAAGAAAAAAAATCTTGTAGTGACAGTAATAAACGTATATTCACGTTAAGACTACAGACTATAAACAGTGAGAATCGTAAAGTCTCGCCTACTACGATTCGTACAATTAAAAATAGTCAATCAACAAATGAGTTGATAGCTGGCCGTGCCAACTGGCGTCGCGGATACTATTTCCGCGTTGTGGCCACCTCATTTACTATTGTATAATACATATTTTTAAAGTTGCCTTTGATTAAATTAAAATTGTTAGTGGACTTATGATTGTTGTAATTAGGGAATGCAAATCTCGCGAAATTGGTGCTCAAGCGAGATCCCGCGAGTTTATGAATAACAATACTGCGAGATCTCGCCAATTTCGAGATCTCGCGAGATTAGCAGTTTGGTGGGTTTTTTTGCAAATAATCTCAATATTTGAAGAAATTAGGAAAAAATAATAAATATTATAAGCATTATAAGATAAAATTTATTTTCACAAATTTATTCAATAGACTTTTATGCATCAAACATTGTTTGACGTATCTGTCTATAATCTATACTTAATATTATAAAGCGGAAGAGCTCAGGAACTACTGGTCCGATTTGAAAAATTCTTTCAGTGTTAGATAGTCCATTTATCGAGGAAGGCTATAGGCTATATTTTATCACGCTAAGACTAATAGGAGCGAAGAAATAGAGGAAAATGTGGAAAAAACGGAGGGAAATTATTTGAAAGGGCTTATTTGAACGCGCTAATCTCAGGAACTACTGGTCCGATTTGAAAAATTCTTTCAGTGTTAGATAGCCCATTTATCGAGGAAGGCTATAGGCTATATTTTATCACGCTAAGACTAATAGGAGCGAAGAAATAGAAGAAAATGTGGAAAAAACGGGGGAAATTATTTGAAAGGGCTTATCTCACAAACTACTAGAGCAATTTTTCTGTTATTTGGGTCAGATAAGAAGTAGACCACGTGAAGGATCATAGGCTATTTTTGTAGACTGATTTGTCTGTGAAATATCTAATTTACGCGGGCCAAGCCGCGCGGAACTTCTAGTTTTTTAATAAACTTTGACATACGGATCTATCAAAATATAACAAATGAAAGAAACAACCAGTCTTCTCTTCTAATATCAAACAAAAATATTTTAAGTAATAAAACAGTTCTTTTATAACAAACAAAACAACGAGAAATTAAAAAAAAATGAAATTTATTAAGGGAGGCCATTTTTAAAAGAAGAAGAAGAGGAAGTTCAGTTGACTCAGGATCTAGTTGAAAATCGCAGTGCATAGTTGCTTAGGCCAGCTCCTCCTTTTTACTCCGCGATGGCAACTCCGTCCGTGTCAGTCCGCGTTTCGAATAAGACGTTTTTATGCTCAAGTGCAATCTCGTCAAACTCGCGAGATCTCGCCTTTTTTTCGTCCGAGATCAATCTCGCTAAAAAAGGCCGAGATCTCGCGAGAACGAGATTGCATTTCCTAGTTGTAATCTAGGAGCAATTTTAGCTTTAGAATTTAGATGGTAAGAATTGGGATGTAGATGTAATTAGACGCACGTCTTTGTCTTGCATGGAAATCTGCTCATAAGATCAGATTTACACCCTTTTAATCGCTTAACCGTCCTAGGTAGGCAGTTAGTAGGCTCAAGTAAGGCTGCCTTCACATTATGTCGCGGGTACCGCCGCAGCCGCGCGACTTCCATACTATAAGCGAGTCGCGCGGCTGCCGGGGCAGGCAGTCTAAGGGTAGTAGAAACTTAAGTACTAAGTATTTCAATAAGTAAAGATGCCTAAGATTAGCATCATACAATATAGATCCAATATCTTTTATAACTTCCGCGAGTTCGAATTTTAAAAGCAAACCTGTTGCTAATGATTTGCAAATCACGATGCAAAAATGTTAACGATCTAAATTCTAACGTCATCGTAAACAGTCACAACTCACAATATAATATATACGCCACGCATTTCGATCGTATTGCGCAGTGTCCGATTCCGACTTGACACCGTATTGAATGGTATTGATAATAACACCATCCTAGGAATTTATTTCTGTCACGAGCGGAATCCATTATTTAGATTTTTTATCTGAATAATGTGAAAAATACTTAGATATAAAATGTGCAGAATTTGATGATTTCATAGATATTATCAAAGAACTAGTGAATGGTGATTAGGCTGATGATGTTTATATAGGAAATTAAATATACAAGGTGTAACAAAACTTAGTGATAAAACTAAGGGTGTGTATGTGTTCCTTGTAGAGAGTTCACTGTGGAAGTAGCAGCGCTGAAAGACCAAAATTTTTTTTCACTCTTGTATAGGGAAACTCGTGAGTCGTGACTCGTGACGCTGGGACGCTCGCCCATATATACTTTTTTTCTGTTTGTCTCACATATTTTGTCCGCAATGTCTTATATTCATTTACTGTAACTAACATTTATGTACCTACTTTATACATAATATACTGGTGATATTGCGGATGATGATACTTCGCCCGCTCGTCCGAAGGCTGCATGTTCATCCGTTGACATTCATTTGCAATTCTAAACTTCTAATGCCTTTAAAAATCCTCCAGCTTAAATCGATGACGCTAATGGCGACGATCATCTTTGACTTCGAACTTGGTGACCTTCGTGAAGGTATTCGCGGCATTGATTAATGTTTACGCATACAATACCGATTCAACACAAACCTGATGCGATTATAGATTGTATGGTCTCGTAAGACGGCACAAATTCCCCTGAAACACCTTTGCATTGTGTGCTCGAGTAATTAGCAACGTGTTAACTTTTTCTAGCACACTTGAATATAAAACGTGCGAGCGAGACAGCATGTAGTCTTGAGGTGAATGAATTGTAAATAACTGAACACGTGCTTCGAGAATTCGTCATTTACCTATTCTTTTTCTTTGCCACTGTCAAATGGAAATGGGTTTCTTTTTGGATAAAACGGGAAGACATTTTTGAGCAAAAATAGCTAGTTATTTACTGTGTACTTCTATTATTTAACTTCTGTCAATACACAGAAGTTAACTTTGCACCTTGTTCTTAGCAAACACTGTAGAAGCAGATCCCTCGTTAATTTTTGCGTGTTACATTTGCTCTTTCATGCAACAAGTACGTTAATCCCCAGTTCACACCATCTGCAGATTTAGCGCTTCAAGCTATTTTTAATATAGACATTTTTGAGTTTCCTTACGCAATATCCTACTTTCAAGGAGTAAAAGGAAACCGGATATGGTAATTCGATTTAAAAATGCGTATTCCACCTCACTATGCCGTTTGGACCTGAATAGCAAATTCGCTACCGTTATACTCTACCGTTACTCGCCTTCGCGAATCTCATCCTTGCCCATCTTGGAGTTGGACTTATTTTCTAGAAGATAAATATGTTACGGCACCTAATATTATATTAACTTAAACGTTACGGAATATGTTTCTACTTTCTGAAGGTAGCATATTTTCATATCTTACCAAATACTGTATGGTTTCTGCTTTCTTAATATATTGCACTGTTACTTGCGTATCTACGACGACCACGATGAACGACGAATCACGACATTTTCTGGCAAGCTCCGTTTATAATCAGAAAATCTTGCTTATGATCATAAGTATTTACTATTTAGCTTTATTTTTATTTTATATCTGATTGTAAAATATAGCTGCCTATGTTGCTACATAGGCTATGAGGCCTAAAAAATTAACATCTAATCGAGCTATTAGTTAAAGTTAAAATGGCAATAGTGGATAATCAGCGATATTAAATAATTATTAATTATTATATGAGGCACTAACGGGTTTGTGTCCGTCGAGCATAAAGCATTAATTTTAGATTAACATCAGAATACAATTTACATAATATTTAACCTCAACTTCCACGTTCGGAGTTTCTTAACGGAAAATTCCAAGTTCTTAATGAGCGAGTGAGGTTGCTTTGATTTACTCTACTTCGACGTTGATAACATTGTATTTGCGCTGTCACATTGATAAGGAATCCTTCAACATTCATTGATACCTTAAGGCCATCCCCCGAGCAAACGACCTTGACCATACATTAGACGCGTTGCCGAGATCGCACAAAAATCCTATTTTTTTTACTTATCTTAGTTAAAAATTGATCTAAAAAAAATTAAAACGGGGAATATGTAGTTAATGAAATTGTCGTATCTATTGTCGTGTGTTTCAAATAAACGTAATTTGTAAATACTAGGGAGTTGCTGAAAGTATGCTTCACTTTTAATAAATTGGTACTCGTATTACTTTAGAAGCTAATATAAGCAAGTATAATAAATAAAAATAAAATTTTTAAACGGGGAAAGGAATGTTGATATACTGAAGATTATTGCTGTATTATTATTATAACTTTGTAGCTTTCAAATTATAAGTTTATAAGGCTCCAAATACGGTAAATTACGGAATCTCCGTAGGGGAAGGCCCTTAAGGTTATTTGATAGCGAATTCATAGATACTAAACGCACTAAGAAGGCATGCGCCGTCTTTGATTTGGGTCAGTTTTATTGCAATGAGACAAGGCGATGCGATACATTTTGAAATGGGAAATTTATTTCTTTGAAATATTTTTTTTTGAAATTGGAACAGGCAGCCTCAACACCGCGAGCGGCGAGTATGTCAATTTAATGTGTATCTTCTTTGCAGTAAATAAAATTAAATATTGAGTGGCTCATTTAAATAGTCATCGTTACATAACATCGCCTTGTCACGTTGTAATGTGAACTGAACCTTAGGTGACGTAGACTAGTAGACAAGGATTTAAATGAACGTGGCAAAAAAAGGAACTAACGCTGCCATCATACAAAAACGCCATTTTTGACAGTTCTTTACCAGCAGCGCCCCCGCCCACGTTCATTTAGAGTCTTGTATTTTAGAGCCAAATTGTCGCACTTTATTGTTTGTAAATAGAGCGGCGTCATCTTTTTATTTTAAGTCGATTTTTTAGCTTCTGAGCAACTCTCATAATTTATAGATCTTTCCCAGATGAGTAATTAGTCATCTAATAATAATTATTATTAGATGACTAATTATTATTTCGATTCTAATAATTATAATTAGAATCAATTATACTGTCCATTAAATCACTAAATCCCGTGATATTCGATTAATTTCAAAATGTTCTAAAGTACACTGAAGTCCAACTTTCTCAGTCGGACTTTCTTGTCTCGTTATGGCAACGACAACCGGGACAATGTTGCAACTTGCAACTGCAACTTTGTACTTTTATTTTAATTTCATTGTTTCATTGCATTGATTTCTTAAAGCTACATATTTTACTTGGGATATGGTATTTGTGGAGAAATTAGGAGTGCAACTGTTTATTGAATGTTTTGATTACTTAGATAAAATATAGTAAAATGAGTTATGTAACACGTTAGAAGATAAACTTAATAATTTATCCAATAGTAGCCAAAGACGATAAAAAATCAAAAATCTAAAAGATTTTTTAATTCCATGAAATCGTAATATTAAACTTCCTATAAAAATCACTAATATACTGATTATTGATATGTAGGTATAGCGAATTATACGAGGAATACTTGTCTTTGTCTGGCATATTGGAAAAGACACATGACAGACAGCGGACTTTGAATACGCTGCGTAAATAATATGTTTATGTATGTAGGTGGAATAATGTCTACTTTTCGGATTTTCAACAAAAATATTGAAACGTAGTATGATTTGGTTTTGAATGCGTATTAAGTTTTATCTTATCGCTGACACTAGCGGCCCCGCGAGATTAAGGCGCATTATCTATTGCATTCCTCGTAATGTACAGCGCGTTTTGATTTAGACGTCAACAGCGAGCAATGGACAGCGTGCATGTGATATCATCAGTCGTCATATGGTAGGAGGTGTGACCGCTGGCGCGGATCACTGGCCTTAATATTATCGTTTATTCAAACATTATCGACCCAATTGACTCTTAGGAAACTTTTAAGTAGATATTTTTGTGTTTGAATTGTTGAAATCATGCTCTTTACTGACACTTATAAATTGGTTGATAAGAACTAAAAGAAGATTCTGGGTAAAAAAAAGAGATTTTTTTGAGAAAAAGTATAACTGTATGGTAAAAAAAAACTATAAACTGTAAAAAATGGTTAAGGAACTAGTCCGTAGTATGTTAATAAAATAGTAGATTAATGTTTTGCGCACAATTTAAGACATGCTTGTAATTGCTTTGAATGATAATTTCCACGAATCATGGTGATTAATTAAAAAATGCTTGTAAGCATTTGGAGTTGTAGATACAGAAAAAATATGTTGCCAAAACATCGTGCTGATGTCGGACCAGCATTAAATGTTGAAAATCTCAGAACTTAATATACACATAGTACGATTATTGATGATAATTTATTTAAATTTTAAATATTTGAAGACCTAAGTGGAAGAACAGGTAAAAAATGTCGTTTTTTAGGGTTCCGTGCCCAAAGGGTAAAAACGGGACCCTATTACTAAGACTTCGATGTCTGTTTTTCCGTCTGTCTGTCTCCAGGCTGTATCTCAAGAACCGCAATAGCTAGACTTCTGAAATTTTCACAGAATGTGTATAACTGTTGCCGCTTTAAAGACAAATAATAAAATCAAAATTAAATAAATATTTAAGGGGGGCTCCCATACAAGAAACGTAATTTTTTTGGCCTTTTTAGGGTTCCGTAGCCAAATGGCAAAAAACGGAACCCTTATAGATTCGTCATGTCTGTCTGTCTGTCCGTCCGTATGTCACAGCCACTTTTCTCCGAAACTATAAGAGCTATAGGTACTATTGAAGTAAGTAGATGTAGTCTGTGAACCGCATTAAGATTTTATATAATAATGGAAAAATTATTAAATATTTTAAGGGTCTTAAAAAATCATATTGAGGTTTCTATTATCATTTTTTTCTAACCTGAATAGTTTGCGAGAGAGACTCTTCCAAAGTGGTAAAATGTGTGTGTGTGTGAGATTGATTTAATCATTGTATATTTATCTGATATTGGGCTAACCAAAAACACGATTCACTTATTTTGACTCGATAGTTTGATTTTTTTAAATTATGAATCTTTCTGGGCTTTTCAACGATTACCTGTTACACTTATTAAGTTACTATCATTAAATAACTTGCACTACTACAATCACACACTAATAGCTAAAGGAAATATTAGTATTGTATTTAATTTTTAAGTAATCATCAAAAAACATTTTTAGGACTTACGACCTTTACTTTCGTGCTATAATGCGGGAACCGTTGTTACGCGATATTGTTCACTATTAGCTGCAGCGTAAGGCATATTGCCCGGGAGCACGATTCATGGAATCATTGTATCACGATTGGAGGATACTGAATAGGCGGGGCTAGCGTTTTGATAGTAGGCTCTTAAGAGGGAATACGCTCTCTTCTTGAAGGTTTGCAGGTCGTATAGGTCCGGAAATACTGCTGGTGACAGTTCGTTCCAGAGTTTTACAGTGCGCGGCAGAAAGTTACGCGAAAAACGCACGGTGGAAGACTGCTACTCATCAAGGTGATGAGGATGGTATATTTTCTACATTTTATCCGCCAACAAGTTGTCGCCTCACAATAAATTCAGTTGATACACCAAAAAATCTGTGCCATTTTCAATTTAAACAAAGCTTAGAACTCAATATAAAGCTCCTACTTTATGCTTAAAATGCTACTTCACTGTAGCTGCCAACCTTTTATTTTTCCTACCCATTTTTATTGTTTTTAAAACTCTAAATCAGATTAGTTTGTCACCGAGCGAATGATCGAAATGAAGCGTCTAATTTGCCTGGTTTCAGAGTTCTGTCTGATCATCGCCAGCTTGTAGCTCTGGTTTAAAAATGTTTTTCTTTAATTTGCCTTAGTATCGAAATAAAGCATACCTAATTTGCCTACACGTCGATAAATCAAAAGAATCATAAATAAACGCAAGTCGATAACGAGTTTAGTTTTCACCATAAATTCACCGATACAAGACTTTTGATGTATTCTCTCCCTTTCTCTCTCATTCTCTCTCGTCTCTCCCTGCAATACCGACACCACCTTGCCCTGATTGATTTATATGTCTTGTTTGTCATAGGATTTATTTGATTTCTTGGCAGCGCCTGTAACCGCCGGATTAATATCGGCCCTATATCTCAGTCATATTTCATCCCGGACCCACGAATTAACATACAAACGTCAATCGTTTTCATGAATAAAAAATATATTGGATTTAGTTGGATGCGGCTGGATGGAGGATAAGCACTGGTGGATATAAAATATATTCCCCGCACTTTACGAAAGGGTAACGCTTATAGATTTTACGCTTTAACGATATATAACTTATAAGAAAGTATATATTCATTATACAATATTAGATGAATTAATAAATAATGTAATATTTTTCTTGTATTACAAATTAAACTAGGAAAATCTTGTACCATTGGTGTGGGGTTCTTTATGCCTGTCATTCCATTCCTATCTCCTTTTTTTTTGTTTAGTTGTCTCTAATATTTGAAGACCGCTAAATCCATCCACCATCATAATATCATCCACATAGGCGTGCTAACCTAACTTTATGGCTTATGCTTGTTTGACATTTCATTTTCATTGATACATAGACTATACAAATAATATAAATGTGCGTATTAAATTGCTGAATAATTATAAAATAATAAGCACAAAAATCTAAAATATATAATATATTATGGTATGGTAGTATTTTAAATATATTTCCGTTGTCTGGTACCCGCAACACAAGTCCTTCAGGTACTTAACACGGGGCCAGACAGACGTGGTGTGAAGCGTCTATAATCTATACAGGGTGCAATCAAATCTACCGGCCAAATTTTTTTTGGCTTAGATATCATTAGGAGAGTCCATTTAACCAAAAAAAAAAAATAGGGTGTTAATTTTTTTACATGATAACATATTTTATCCCACTTAAAATCGTTGCAGAACGGTCACTTCGCGGCGGTGGGCACGCGCCGGCGACGCGTAGTGTCCATTTATTGTGGTATTTTTTAGAAAAACTTTCGGAAGCTATTTCTCAACATTTTAGTACTGAGTGATTATGAAAGAAAAAATGCGTGTATTTTTATTTTGAACAAGGATCAATATAAGTATTATCGAAATTTGGCCGGAAGGTTTAATTGCACCCTGTATTATTATAATATAATTAGAGTAGCTATGCTACTGGTGTAAAGGTTTCATTATGCCTTGTCAGATAACATGTTATAGGTACAAATAAGTTTTTTTTTTTTTATGAAATAAGGGGGAAAACGAGCAAACGGGTCACCTGATGGAAAGCAACTTCTGTCGCCCATGGACACTCGCAGCATCAGAAGAGCTGCAGGTGCATTGCCGGCCTTTTAAGAGGGAATAGGGTAATAGGGGAGGATAGGGATGGGAAGAGAAGGGAATAGGGGAGGGAAAGGAGGAGAATAGGGTAGGGGATTGGGCCTCCGGTAAACTCACTCACTCGGCAAAACACAGCGCAAGCGCTGTTTGACGCCGGTTTTCTGTGAGAACGTGGTATTTCTCCGGTCGAGCCGGCCCATTCGTGCCGAAGCATGGCTCTCCCACGTATAAATTTTGTATAAAATTGTATCTTGTGTATATAAAATTGTAGTTTTACCTAACTACAATATAAACCAATCGTTAAATTCAAAGTCAACCAAAGTTAAGTCACGTTTAAAAATTTCCACGCACCCATATATTTTGCCTAGTATAGTGATACGAAGAAAATGCGTTTTATTTTTAATAATTTCATTCATAATAATATTCAGACGTATTATAAGCGAAAGTAATTATTCAAGTTAAATGCTAAATCACGGCTATTACAAACACTATGGACTAACTGCCGCACTCAGAGTGGAACATTAATTACTTAATTAATGTAATTAATTAAAAATTTTGACATAAGCCTCATACATTATCTGTCATACTCTTCATTAAGTTGAAGGTTAATCATAATTACATAGGTACATTTTTAATTCAGTAATAGGCGAGAAATATTTATAAAATTAATTATTATAATTATTTATCTAAATTTAAAGTGATATTCAAAATAAATAAGAATTTTTACGAAACTCAATAATTCTAAATGAAATCATTAAAAATTATACCTAATTCTCTATTAAATTTTTCTAGTAATTAAATTTTTGCTGAATTTTTATGTATTAAAACCTCTTTTACAATCCAACCAACTTGTACAAGTTGAAACAGTCTATTAAGTTTTAATGATACGTCTAACGTAGCATACTCAGGTACAATTACGTCTTGAAAAAAATCGGCTAAGTGCGAGTCGGGCTCGCTCACGAATGGTTCCGTACCGTTACAGAGAGAAATCAAAAAGTATGCAAAAAATGTTTTTTTTTTGTATGGGAGCCCCATTAAATATTTATTTTATTTAAATGTTATTATTAATTATTAAATTACAAATATAATTGAGGATTTTGTGAAAATTTAAAGCGTCTAGCTGTTGCCCCGTTTGTTGTATGGGAGCCCCCCTTGAATATTAATTTTATTTTGATTTTAGTATTTGTTGTTATAGCGGCACCGGAAATAATCTGTGAAATTTTCAGAACTCTAGCTATAGCGGTTCTTGAGATACAGCCTGGAGACAGACAGACGGACAGACAGATATCGAAGTCTCATGAATAGGGTCCCGTTTTTACCCTTTGGGTACGGAACCCTAAAAACGTCGGTGAAGCAAAAACTTCCACGACGCATCTCATATCTTGTAAAACCGGTTTAAAATATTTTAAAATACTTGGGTTTTATTATAAGTCGCGAGTCGCGACGCGACGTAGTGATCTTAATAAATAAATATATTACAATCTCTTAATATGTTTTAGACGAGTATTATCTTATTTATAAAATTCTCGTGTCACAATGCTAGTTACCGTACTCCTCCGAAACGGCTTTACTGATTTTTACCTTTTATATGCATATTCAGTAGGTCTGAGAATCGGCTACTGGCTACTTTTTATATTGATAAGTACATTTGTTGAATAAATAATAGTAAATTATTACAACTCGAGAGTGACGGCGACAAACGCTGTGATTATATTATTCTCTTTGACGGCGACCATTGTTTATGCGACAGGATAGCGATGGACGTTGCCATGGTGCCATACTTATTTAGTCACTTCAATAAAATAATATTCTTTACAAATAAAGAACTACATTACAACTACACATAATTTATATGGCAAAACAACGTTTGCAGGGTCAGCATATTTATAATAATTATCAGGTACTGGCTTTGGTCTGCGACTTCGTCTGCATAATGTATTCGATAATTTCCACTGCTCGGCAATGTATGGGATTTAAGACAAGGGACATGGTTGCGAGTTGCGACTTGCGAGGCCTTACAACTTTGCACTTAAAATTGTCGAAAACGCAAGTTGCATAAGTGCCCAGACTTTCTTTCTCTTTATTAGAATACATTCTGCAAGTCTTAAGTACCCAGTCTCTCTCTCTCTCTCTCTCTCTCTCTCTCTCTCTCTCTCTCTCTCTCTCTCTCTCTCTCTCTCTCTCTCTCTCTCTCTCTCTCTCTCTCTCTCTCTCTCTCTCTCTCTCTCTCTCTCTCTCTCTCTCTCTCTCTCTCTCTCTCTCTCTCTCTCCCTCCCTCTCTCTTTCTCCCCAATGGTCTACTACAGGCTCTGTCATGAGTTTCTGAAACGACGAATGTTAATAGATTCTACTGTATTCGGTGACAAATAAATGAAATGAGGAATTTGTGCTAAATCAAACAAAAAATAAATTAGTCTTTGTAGATTTGTGAAATATCAACTTCAAGTTTTCGAATACGGAAAACGAGTTCGGAAATCATATCAGGAAACGATCGAGCCAAAATATAGTGCAGAACGAACACGTAAAGTGAGCTGCTTAGTGCTTAAATTGAAATAAAAAAAAAACTAAAATAGGGCAATTCCATATGTGATTGACTCTACATTTGATACGACTAGCGTTTTATTTTGTCATGTTATGGTTACTATTAGTTGGTAATCAATTTTGATGATGAAGATGGCTTTGTAGCAGATTTAACAAGTTAACTTATATAGAAAAAATGATAATCACTGTTGTTTTCAAATAGCATTTATTTAGTGAAACATAAACGTGACTGACACTACATGCAAAAGGAAGTCGTTTCCGAGAGTGTTTGTAAATGTACTTTGTATTTTTATCGAAAGTGCATAAAAACAAACTAGGTATTTATTATAAAATGGTTGCCTATAACCTGTACAAGTTATTTAAAAAAATATTTATTAGCAAAAGAAATTGTGACCGTCATGACACTACAGCCTAAAACGTGACCGACACTACACTCACTTTGCGCATGTAAAAGTCGGTAGTTTTACATGAAACCTTGAAATTTATATCTCAGCACATACAATACAAACTCTAAAATTATATTTAAAAAGCAAATCAGTAATTACTAATTAGTTAATTCATTAAAATGATTTTTTTTAACTTAAACATCACAAAAACGAAATCAGTAATAATTTGTTAAAAAATAATTCAAAATTAAATCTTCTCAAAAACAACATAATAACCCAAGAGCCAGCGATAGGCAGACTTTTGTCATTTTTTAAGCTAAAAATTTTCCTTTATATGAGCCCTATAGAGAGGTAAGAACGACCAGACATTATGGAGTTTCGGTCGCTATTACTTTAGAAGGTTTCCAGTTCTGCAGGTCTACCTAACCTTCAATAAAGTATAAAGCTCAATAATTTTATCTTATTTTCTTGCGATATCTAAAAGAATTATCTTCTACTGCCAGATTTTTGTGACAATTGCTTCCCATTTCTAGACATCGTAAAATTTTTGAATTTGTTTGACTGCACCTCAAAGTCTGGCAGGTTCTTAAATAATAATTTAGCTTTCTGCTTCTCTCTCTGCTTTAGCTGTAGCTATATTCGCCATCTATGAGCAAAAATAACAAAACGCTACTTTTGGGCGTGATCGACTCTATAATGTGACTGACTCTACAAAAATGTTTTTAATTCTCGAATTTTCTAATTATTAGTTCTCGAATCTCAAAAGCTATATCGGTATTTAATTGTTTGAACAATCAGTGTGTAACAAAATATGACAAGAATTTAAAATACATAACGTGAAAACTAAGTCAGAACTTCATCACACAGAACCACACTCAGCCGAGCTCACATCATCTCATAAATGGCAGCTTTGCTACAAAAGTTATGCTTAAAAATTGATGCTTCTATAAAATCTTAATACTCTTAAGATTGTTGTTGTAACTATAATTAATTATTCTTAATTACAAAATCGGGTATTTATTTTTTTACTTTAATTCTATGTGAATTTCCCAATATACAAATTAATTATTGATGCAGATTTTTCATAAGTCTAACAGCTTGAGAAGGACAAAACTTGGTAGTAAAATGGTAGCCTTGTTGAAAACTTCACAGTGATTAACAAATAAACATTCTTGACTAATTAACTGACTTACAAAAAGTTAAAATAAAGTTTTAGAGACATTCTGCTTTTGATTTTTTGACATTGACCCAATCAGAACCTCAGTAACCGACCGCTAGCCATTTTGTCAATAATTAGGCTTACTTTAGTTCGGTTAGTTACAGCATTAACTAATAATAATTTAGACAGCTTTAAAATTTTAAATCACTTGCTTCAACGCTGCTATGAATATTATAGTAGGTATATTATCATAAAATGTCTGAAAAATATCACAGACTAATGAACATTCAGAGGCTGCACTTTATACTTACCAGAGTTATCGATACGATTATGGGGTCGGGAGTCGTGACCTCAATTACAACGCACAGTCAGTAATTATTCTGATCATAAAATTACAGAGACGATTTCCTAATAACTACCCATATATTAGCGTATCGATGTTATTCTAGTATCTAGGAGACCAAGCCATTATCAGTTTTTAAAGAAAATGAGTAAAAAAATCAAGAGTCCTAGCTTAAACGCCTTACGGACAAAATTTTATGGAAATATTGATTAATTATGTACAAATATATTAAATACGAGAATGATAAGTTTAAAGTGTGAGAATAACTAAGTAGTTTAATATTATGCGAATACTTGGATGTTGGCAATTGACATCCGATAAAAACATATTTGCAATATTTGAACTTAAAGCAAAATTAAAAAAAAAAAAATACACTCTTCCGCCTTAGATTAATGTTATAATTGATACTTACTTATTAGATTTTATCACGTCTTTAATCTTTATTATTTTAAGACGTGTTTTCACACTATCCGATAATGGAATGGACGCTCTTATACATGGGACAAATAGGTATAATTCTGAATTTTTTTAAACATTTATGAAAAAAAAACGTTTAAAAAATAATATTTTAAATAAGGTATCAATTCAGGTACAGTCGCACTCATTACGAGTAGCGATTTAATAAGAGAAAGTTGTCCGATGACATGCAAGTCCGCAGGACGCAGTAAAGTATCGTGATTCGTGACGCGAATTATGTAATTTACATAATATTATAATATGTGTAAGAGCTATCAGTATCTACTTTTTTAATAATATTATTTATTATTATAAAATTACAAATTAATTTAATTCAATTTATTGCAAGAATTTTCTAGAAAAGGAAAAATAAAAAAACCTAGAATTTTGAGGGGAGGATCACGAGGTTTTGAGAGAGAATTTGATTTTCGGTGGCTCTAGCGTTAACTGGCTTAAAACATTATGTTCATCAAATAAATACTTAAATAAATTGGTGATAATGATTCGTGATGGAATACGACGATTCCAACATGCGAGGCTCCAGGTTTCCCTCGCATGTTGGAATCGTCACGAAAAATTGCATTACTGAGGGGTGAGCCAAGATCTTTTCTTTATCGTTTCTTTATAGAATCGCCGATCAAAATTTATGGAATTGACATAAGACGAGTCGAACCTCAACGTCATAACTTACGTCAATTCCATACATTTTGATCGGCGATTCTATAAAATATAACGAAGCGATAACGAAAAAGTCTAAATGGCCTGGGCCCTGGCTGGTTAAAAAAAACTTCGCTCGTCATTTTTTTTTATTGGTGCTAGGCAAAGAACTCTAGACCCTAAGATCCATAGGCATATTACTAGATCAAATAAGAAAAAAAATCTACACTTCGGCTGCAACAGCTTAAGGCGGGCTGAAACCCCATTTTGTTATTTCTTGATACCCGATTTACCTAGTTCCAATATAATAACGAAATGTAAAAAAAAAATGAGATATAGAGTACAATATTTAAAAGGGTTTAAATCAAAAACATTTTAATAAAAAATAATACTTTCGCTGTAATTAATTTACAAACTCACCTCCGACAAAACTCTTTGTCATCGAAATATAAGTATTAACAAGAATAACTTACATTTTATTTTAATAAATTGTCAATGAATCTATTTTTAAAAGGTCTGAAACGAATAATCTTTTTTCTTAATATTTATTTCGAAAGATATTAAAAAAAAACACACGAAAAATAAAATAGAGAAGATCCGCCCGTCGTAACTTACAATTTTATGCTAAGCTAAAATGAATCTTATTGCGATGCGTACACGCTTGGCATTCGCGTTCGCAAGGTTATCGTTTTGGAATTGAGGTAAGTGCTCGCCTTAAATGTTGCCTGGATACAGTTTCTGACGATAATATATAAATTCTCCAGGCTGCCCAATAATATCGAAAGGACTTACATGAACTTTTAGACAATCTTTCCCATACGTACTTACTTTTAATGTATATTTTCATGAAATTTAGTATACAGCGTTAGGAAGATAGTTAGATCTAGCTACATGGGCGTACCCAGGGTAGGGGCAGGGGGGAGGCAGCTGGCGTTAATTTTCCTGGCAAGTTGGAATTAAAAACGTGTTACCTACTCTGCGCAAAATGAAGTTTTGGAAACGAAATATCTTTTCAGTCAGATTAATAAGTCAATTTTCATGATTTTCCGTTTCAATTTACCAGACCGACCATCTTCTCGAAACAGGTATGAGCTGCCCTCCCCCTCCCCCCCTAGCTGAAATCCTGGGTACGCCCTTGTCTGGGTACTTGTCGCTGGGAAAGTTACAATTTTGATTTACTTGTATTTCTTCTCCCATTAAACTCAAAAAAAAGCTCGGTCTTCCAGGACTATTATATTTTAAAGTATTTTTAATTACGTCACGTACCTATATTATAATTTTATAAGTAAAGTATTCAAAATTGTATATTTTGGCCGCCATTTTTAATTGGAGTTGATTGGGATTTACGGTTTTGTCACGACTTGTCTTGTTCCTTAAAAAACGTTGTGCACTGTGCACATTCACTTTATCAGTATAATAAGCATTTTATTAAACTGATGCAATATTATTATTATTTTCATCATTAAATAGAAAGTAATTTTACGACCTACAATTTTTAAAATAAAACCATTTCCTTGAAAACTCTAGGTTACGAGTTGCCAAATCTGAGTCCTACCATGTGGTAGAATTTCAATCTTGAGAATTAATTAAATGGCAAGTATTTTTTTGTGACACTGCAATATTTAATTTAATTACTAAAGATACCACCAAACCTTTTACAGTAGTAAGTTCTGTTCCTTTCGTATCACCTTTATATTCAAGTGTAGATACACATCTGTTGTAGCCTTTATTGACTGCCACATCGTAAATAGTACAGACTACAGAAGCTTCTGAGAAGTCGGGAGTTACGTTACTGGTTGTGTTTACAAACAGTGTTCACGTGTCGCGCGCTGCAGCCGACGTCACGCGCCGTCACTCGCGTCATGACCCCCTCCTTCCCCCCCCCCCCTTCCCTCCCCCCCCCCCCCTCCCCCCTCCCCACTCGCGTCCGCCCGCGCCATTCCTATTCTATTGCGTCTTAAAAAATAAAATGTTATTGTAGATTGTGTACGCGTCAGTAGTCAGTACCACAAAACTATTTTAGCGCCATTTCGCGCGTGGTAACATGTTCGAAATTTGAAATTTTCAAGATGGCCAATATTTCAGGATTTTCAAGGATTTAAATTTAAAATTTTAATGTAACTGGAACTATTTAAATAATTTAACTAACTCTGACGCACATACTACAAAATAACAGAGAAATAGTTAAAAAAAATCATGAATTTTTACTACTTATATTGAATTTCGACTAAATAGTTTGGCAATTCTATGCGAGTACGTGATAACGAACATACTCTGCACCTAAAACAATGTAACAAAAATCCACGATATCACTATATCTTTACATAATCTTTAAACGTTTATCGGAAAGAATGCGCGGCAGAATTTTCAGTAATATCAGTAATCAGTATAATCATTGAGATCACCTCAGTCGGTTAGCAGTTAAATTTAGAGCGATGTGCAAAGTCGTCATCCGATCGCAAGGTCAAGAAACTCCGGATAGGATGAATGGGTGACCTCTGCATCTAAATTGAACATTTGAATATCATTTAAAAATGGCCGCTCCACTGATACACACCCACGGACTAAATAAAGCGGACTAAAAAAATCTAGTATTTTAAAGCAATATGCCTATGGATATAGGCATATTGCTATAAAATACTAGATTTTTTGTCTAGACTAAAGTACAAAATACTCATAAAATGTGGAAACTACGATATTATTACTGCATTGTGTAGTAGTTTGATAGGAAAAGGACTGACGATCAAACAAGAAACGTTGATTTGAAATTGTAGAGTTTGGGCACAGAATACAATATTATATTAGTTGGTTTGGGGAACTTAGTTCTGCCACCGATGTTTTAAAGCACACGATTTGTCTTGCAGCTTGCTGCGTCTAAACTACGCCTTACTTTAAATACTGTGTGTGTGTAATGCTGGCTGTTAGTAGTTTTTACGTGTGTACTGTGTAGTGCGTAGTTACTATCTACTCGAGCATTACATTGGCCACTAAGTATTATTATTGATACTAGCTGTCCCGGTAACGTTGTTTTGCCTGTTTTCCCTGTTTTCCTGCTTTTCTCTTGAAGTTTTTTGAATGCAAAACCGTGGAAATCGGTTCGTGCGTTCTGGAGTTACAGCGTCAGGAAGGAAAACCCGACTTATTTTTATATATTAGATTTAACAAAACTCGGTCTTCACATTTTTCAGTCTGAGAAAAAAAGAGGCTCGAGCATTGGTTGTCATTGTAAAGTTATAACCCATAACAGGTTATAACTTAAAACTGCATAAACAATTATTTTAAAAATGTCCCCCGTATTTAGAGTACTAAATTTATAGCAGGATACTGAAACAAGATGGCATAAAATTATAATAAGGAAAATACCTCTGGTAGTTTGTTATATTATGGTAATACGTCGAAAGGCTGCCGGCCTTGGGAGGCGCCGCCAATCCAGACTCGTATTGACAACATATAGTGTACATATTAAACAGGTACATGTCATAGAGCTTATTAAAATAATGACAAGACACTCTAGCACTTATATATTTTACTGTTTAAACTATAGTAGACTTTGTCTAATTCCTTAGATTATAAGCAATATTTTTTGACCGAGGGCACTGTCTAACCTCTCTACTCGATAGGACTAATAAGAGCCTCTCACTAAGACATTTTCTTTATCGCTTCTTTATAGAATCGCCGATCAAAATGTATGGAATTGACATGACCAGAGTCGAACGTCAAATTCATATAGAACGCATATTACACAAGAAGCGATAAAGAAAAAAAATATATATCTATATAAGTACCACTGATTTTTAAATACGTATACTAAACGTATTTAAAAATCAGTGGTATGGTATAGTTTTTAATAAAATGAACTTCTAACAAAGGTATTAATATAACAATCACTGAAACATAAATACCAATTACGTTAAAGGAAAACCGCATACTCGTATGAACGTGATAATGATAATTTAAGGAAAATGTCAGTTCACTCGTCTTAGTGATGATAGGTGTGTTTACATTTTATCGGCTAAGTCTGGAGTGAATTTATTAGCCACCTACTCAAATTACGCGTAGCCACAGTAGCGTGAGGTTAGCTGCGCGGCGGTCGCAGATTGTTTTCACGAACGTTGATTAAATTAGTAGAATTATAGAATACCTGTGTCCAAATAATAAAGAAAATTGCACTTAGTTATAGATTTGAAGTATAAAAGGTACAAAGTACACATAAGTAGAGTACAAAGTACTTAGGAAGAGTACAAAGTACACTTCACTCTAGGGTACTACAGCCGCGAAATCGCTTACGAAAATTCTGTGAATTTGAAACATCCTGAAAACCGGGAATAAAATATTCAAAAAGTTATGAAGTTTGAGACACTACTCTAGATGTCGGGGGGCCCGTTGCCCCAAAATTCATTTATCACGTGAAAACCGTACATTTTTCCGGGATTAAAAGTATCCTATGTCCTTTCCCGGGATTCAAATAACTCCATGCCAAATTTCGGCAAAATCGGTTCAGTGGTTTGGGTGTGAAGAGGTAACAGACCGGCAGACAGACGCACTTTCGCATTTATAATATTACTAGATGACGCCCGCAACTTCGTTGCGCCAAAATTCATTTATCGCGCGGGAACCGTACATTTTTCCGGGATAAAAAGTATCCTATGTCCTTTCCCGGGACTCAAAGTATCTCCATACCAAATTTCAGCAAAATCGGTTCAGCGGTTTAGGCGTGAAGAGGTAACAGACAGACAGACAGACAGACACACTTTCGCATTTATAATATTAGTATGGAAGTATGGAATACTTTATAGTATGATTTTAGAAATAAGTAAATAGCGCCTACTCTACCTAGTGACCCATTTAATTTATCAAGCAGTTGATATGAAATAGGCAACAGTTAATACTAATAGCGTAGGCCTTGTTAATCAGCGTCCAGCTGTTTTATTATAGGACACATCGATTATGTTCGTGTTATTCTTTAAATAATGTTATATCTATTTATAAATCAACAGATAACGCCATTTTGTATTCTTTTGTAAGGGTCAGAAGTCAGAACTCAGAAGTCAGAACTTACCAAGACACTGACAAAATTAAGCCAATTTTTTTTGGAAATTTGGAAAAGATGATAGAACTTTTGCAATGATGCGTGTATTTCTCTAAATTGATATATTATGTGATGTAAATAAAGGTCTTCTCATTTAAAATCGTTACTAGAATTGCCGCGTTTCGTTGGTGTAACCTGACCATACGGAGCAATGAAGGTATATAAAATTCACGCGGAAATTTACCGAATGAGACTAAATTAAAATTGATCTTATAATGCTTACTAAAAATTTGCATTCTTTTAAAATAATTACGTACTTAGTTATAATATTTTATTGTACTTTTATGAATTATGCATAATAATTAGTGGTTACAGACGGCTTTGTAGCCGTGAACTCATGAGTTACTTAAACATTTTACGAGTTAGGGCTTGAACAGAGAACATAATCGCTGATGTCAGTCCTCTTAAGGGAACTTAAATCAGACCGCAACGCGTCGCGTAGATGCATTTCTAAATTTGTACTGAATTGGCAGATTTCAATTGCGTGAGACGTCTTGCAAATCTGTCAAATCCATATAAATTTAGAAATGCATCTACGCGTCGCGTTGCGGTCTGAATTGACCCTAAGTCCGTTCGGATCCTACCTACATCATTTATTACTTTTTTCGGTTCGGCGGATGTAGTTTACGACGTCTTCGACCGTCATGAACCAGTGCAGGCGCGTCGCGGGCACCTCGCTGCGCAGGCGCAGCTCGGGCACATAAGGTACGGTGCCGCGGTGGTTGCGGACGGTGGGCTTCCTCTTCTTCCTCCTTTCCATCAGAACGAAGCCATCATCGCACCTCCTGCTCCCGTCCCTGTCGAGTCGAAGCCTTGCGGCCCTCCTTTGCACCCCTCGCCTTTACCCGCGGGGCGGTGCGGGGCAAGCAGCGACGCTTGCATAATTTATCTGTTGAGACGATGGCCTCAATTTCGTTTTGCCGTCACGCGGTGACGGCGAGCTGACGGCGGCGGCTGTTGCTGACCCACTCGATTTCGCTGACGTGCAAAACGGGGAGTCGCGCTGGGCTCCGCGACGCATATTTATCGAGTCTACCGGATGCTCGGGTAACCTACATAATGAATTATTACTTTTTAATTGTGATAATTCACTACGTAACTTACTGATGGTGGATTCCGAGGCATTCAATCTAGCTCGCATCTCGTCCAGCTCCGCCCTCATGATGTTGAACTTCTGGAGCAGGCTGGAGATGTTGACGTGGTCCGTCGATACCGCCGGCAGTTTGTGGAGCTGCTTGGCCACAAACACCGGCACTTCCGCAGGATTAGTCTGCTTGAACAGGGAGATGATGTCCTGCAAGCTTCGTTCGCTTCCGTTTCTCCTCCGGGACGTCATCTGCGCCGTCTTGCCAAGCGCTTCGTACAGCATCAGCCTGCCCTTGCCGATCTCCTCGCTGGTGTAGGTGGACCTGCAGAGATGCACGATGCTATATTCATCCATGGTGTTGATGACGTGTTGAACGAACGCCAGCAGCTCGTTGGATACGAGCGCCATCGTGTCGGTGCAGCGGCTGTGAGCCGCGCGACTCGCGAAATATTAATTAATTTTATTAATATTTGCTGCGTGTGTTGTTGAGCGGTGGGCGACCGTTCGCTACCGCGATCAAAACAACAATGGTATTAAGTAGAGATAGAGGGTAGAAAAATAATTGTAGTCCTGTCAAATAATGGACATTTGAAAAGTTTTCGCGCATGAGAGACTAAATTATTTTTACTCTTTTAAACTGCGAGTCGAGGCTAAAAAGTTCGTTTTATAAAATGTCGTTTGTATGAAAAGCTGTGATCCTTATTTTAACTACAGCATAATTTCCAAAAACTTTACCATCAACGGGTAACTAAGCACTCGATTCTCGTGACTTTATAAAAGTAACCTACAAGCAAAAAAAGCTAAAACCTTGAAGCCCTCTGTCTATTTAGGCTCGCCGTTACTCGGATGCAGTTATCGCGTTTATTTTCTCACTTTATACTAGTTGTGACGCACTCACTGGTCGTTGAACCACCAGCTGCAGCGGTAGGGTCAGCAACAGAATTGCATTAAACACAACCTACATGATGCTACTAGGTTATTTATTTTATAATTTATTGTACGTTTAATAATTATTATTAGACGTGAGTGGCAGAACCACATAACTAACATTTTATGATATAAGGACAATAATTATAAAATTTTCCCCTTATAATATTTTAAACAATCCTTGTAACTTACCTACTTCGTCATCTGGCAAATATTTCTGGCTACACATACAATCCACATTTTTTTGATTCCAAATCATTTTCCAGGCCCTGAATAATAGTTAACAATAAAAAATCTTGATTGAAACCAAAACTTATTTTCCAGAAACTAATAGCCTGCCAAACTGACTATCTGAGTTTATCAATGCCGACCTACCTGTACTAACATCACATTATAACTTTAAAACAATACTATAACAATATTATATACACTGTACTGAAAATAAGCTTATTTAAGTACAGTGCTTATAAGTAAAATGCTTTACATTTTATCTTTCCTCAGGTTAAGGCCATCCCCCGAGCAAACGACCTTGACCATACATTTGACGAGTTGCCGAGATCGCACAAAAACTTATCTTAGTTCAAAATTGATCTAAAAAAAAATTAAAACGGGGAATATGTAGTTAATGAAATTGTCTATCTATTGTCGTGTGTTTCAAATAAACGTAATTTGTAAATACTAGTGAGATGCTGAAAGTAGGCTTCAATTTTAATAAAATGGTATTACTTTGGAAGCTAATAACATGAGTATAATAAACAAAAATAGAAAATTTAAAACGGGGAAAGGAATGTTGATATACTGAAGATTATTGCTGTATTTTTATTATAACTTTGTAGCTTTCAAATTAGAGTTTATAAGGCTCTAAATACGGTAAATTACGGAATCTCCCTAGGGGAAGGCCCTTTTTCAAATATTAGAATGCACAACCACAAAAAATTTAGTTTTTGAGTACAGCTATACAGGTTATTTTGTTTACATATTGTATGTAATTTATATCAGAATACATTCTTTATAATTTAATTTT
Organism: Cyaniris semiargus; assembly: GCA_905187585.1. Taxonomy (NCBI): domain Eukaryota; kingdom Metazoa; phylum Arthropoda; class Insecta; order Lepidoptera; family Lycaenidae; genus Cyaniris; species Cyaniris semiargus. The sequence goes on from LR994551.1 coordinate 5,027,246, forward strand.
TAAGTAACATTTTAAAAACATTATAAGAACACTACACTTGTAACTTTTTAATTTCCATTATCAAACATAAAAATATAAAGTCTAGTCCAGTGAAAATAGTACAGCAAAATACCAGCATTGTTAAAATAAAAATATTTAACATAAGTATTATATTATGTATAGTTTTATTCCAACAACACTTTTTTAATTTTTGTTTAGCCATTAATTTATTGACCTTTTTGCCATTTGTGTCACAATGTGTTTTAAGCCAGGAATATTTATTATATAATGTGGGAGTTAACTATTTACTACTCTTTCCATAATAGTTTTTAATAAATGGTACTACAAATTTGCCTAATATAACATTATTTGTATTATAACAATGTTCTGCTTGTTTCTTAAACTGTTCATTATAAAGTTGCTCCAGTATTTCTAAATATTCTAATTTTTTTCTCCACAGAAAGTACTTTACATAATATGTTAAGTAAACTTCCATAATCCTTTTTACATTCTAATTTTGTTTTTGTATTGAGTAGATGCTTCATAAAACGGATTTGTAAAGTCTTAATGGAGTATAAATAGGTTTTAAATGTGCGGCCATATTATGTACTCAGCCCATAGCTGAGCAGCGAATCAGCAAGTGCAAAGTATATGACCCGTAGTGTCTTTTTATTTAGTGACATATTAAGTGAGTAAAATTTACTTAAGAAGGCGACTAACCCAAAATTGTCGATTTTATAAATCATTTTTGGACTTGATAATAAGCCCCGAATTGTTTAATTTTCTAAACCTAGATACTACATTATATTTCCAAGAGTCTGATCTGAGCGAAAACACGATATCGTAAAATTTTCTCGATAGAAAAAAATCACAAAAATGCATCTAACTTTGACGAATTTTTCCTATATTGCCAAAACCATGCATTAAACTAAGTTAATATTTTTACACATCATATAAAATTCTATCACCGAGGGTTCGACCTAGCGGATTTTTAATATTCTCTATATTTTTTAAGATATTTAAGAAAAACCACATTCGCGCTTCACCGCTAGATTTGTCTCACCTCTCAGTCGCCAATAGTCGCGTTCGCGCGCGCCTGAAGAGAGGACGTACTTCCTTTGCCTTTACTCCGGATTGAGAAAATATTTAATCGAAACCATGGGAAACAAACAAAAATTAAATAAATACACTAAAAGCAACCTTTGCAGGAGAAAACGGGAGCCGATGAACAATTGTAGAAGGCTTTTTAATTTAAATAAAATACGTGCGCGAGTCCGACTCACACTTGGCTGATTATTTCGAACTTACTTATTTCTGTTATTCAAAGTAATCACCCCTGCAATCAATGCACGTTCACCAACGCAGTGGAGTGTATAGATGCCATTATTGAAAATGTCAGCCAGACGGCAGACTACACTTCTAAGGTGTGGGGATAATGCGTAATGGCCGCAAAGGAAGATCTTCCGACCGAGCGAGGTGTTATGCTCGGTCAGGCCGAAGCCCACGTGATACATTTCAGCTGTCGTATATATAGCGACGCGCTCAGAAAACTTCGATAGCGCGATGCAGGAATGTTAGGCGAATTGTGGGTACCGCCACATCACTCCCCCCCGAAGACCGGAGGTCGAATCTTGAAGTATTATCGCTTGAGTCGCCAGTGCCAGAGAGTTCCAGTGAGTCGGAACTGTTGCAGTGAGTCCCATTGAGTCGGAACTGTGAAGCTGCTGCACAGGATCCAGTGAGACGGATAGCTGCCGTGCGGGGCCGATGCTACGTGCTGACCAGGAGAGATGTGCTCTGCTTGCTGACCGGTCGGTGTAGTGAGAAAGCCCGATGATGTCATGCGGAGTCCGCCCAGGCCGCGGTACATTGCGGCTAGTGGACGAGGTACCCGATGAGGCGATGCTGGCTGGCGCGGCGCGGAGGGGCGGGGAGTGATGATGATGAAGGAGGCGTGTTCTGTCGAGGGTCACCAATGTGGGGATATGTGTGGCCGCCACAAAGGAAGATCTTCCGACCGAGCGAGGTGTTATGCTCGGTCAGGCCGGAGCCCACGTGATACATTTCAGCTGTCGTATATATAGCGACGCGCTCAGAAAACTTCGATAGCGCAATGCAGGAATGTTAGGCGAATTGTGGGTACCGCCACAAAGGCATTTTGAGAGGCTCTCTCGCGAGTTGAATTTTCTTCCCGGTAAAAGTTTTCCCAATTTTGGAAAAGGTAATAGTCGGTATGGCAGATGAGGGAGAGCTTCCAAACAAAATGGGGTCGCGCGTTGTCATCAAGGAGCAGCGGAGACGATCAATTGACAAAAACTAGTTGCAGACGTACGAGCATCGCCATCATTGTGGGCAGTTTTCAATGTACACATCTGCAGTAATGCTCTCGCCGTTTTGTAAAAAGCTGTGACTTATCACACCGGCAATTAGACCACCAAAGTGTGACCATCACATTTCTAGGGGTGATTTTTCGTTTTGCACATTGCTTTGGTGTCGAACTAGGATCTTACCAACTTGCTGAGCCTTTTCAAGTGTCAACCGAATACCATTTTTCAAAAATACATGAATTTTAGGCGAATTATGAATAAAAGCACTTTATATAGAAAAAAAAATCTAGCTAGTTACGAGTTTCTAATTAAGGCCAAAAGTTCCTGTTTTTAAGTTTTTAGCTCTTTAAAAAGAGTGAGTCGTAAAGAACTTTATGAAAGCTACTAAAATTTACTACGATTTTGTCTTTCAAACTTTGTATCTAACTCCAATCATTGCCTTGCTATGAGCATTGTGGCCGATTTTTTTCAAATACACAAATCAACAAAGTCTTATGATATTTGTGTTTTATGAAATATCTGAAAATATCTAAGAATCTATTTGAAAGACCGTAAATGAAAGAATTTTAGCTTATTTTTAAAGGTAAAGTTTTTTCACGAGTTTGGAAGATTGATAATAAATTAATAATAGTAACACCTATATGGGACGAATAATGGCTCTCCAGAGGATGAGGATGGTTTAATCGATGCAGAATTTCCCAAACACGTTTAGTGTATCAAGATGAAATTTGAGCTGGGGTTTTTATCAGCACCAGCATCAGAGACGATTTTAGTGATACCATGGATAACTTCGCCGTTTGTTGACGGATTTCCAAAAGTCTTTTGTTATTGTATAAGATGTAGTCCAAATTTCGTAACATGTTAATAAAAGTTGTGATCTGATGGTGCAATTCATGAGTAATTGACGGGAGCTAAAAGGAGGAAACTAGCTGACCCGGAAAACATTGTTTTGCCATTTAATTTCTTTTCTAGTATCAATATAAAAAGTAAATAAAAACCTATTGTCAGGCCTAACGAATGTACATAGCATTATAATCGGTTGAACCGTTTTGGATGAGTTCGCGCACAAACACTGTGCCCCGAGAATTTTATATATACATATTTGACTACATGACCCGGCAAACGTTAGTTTGCCATATAAATTATTTCTAGCATCAATATATTATATCAAAAAGCAGATAAAAAATTATTCTCAAGCTTAACGAATGTATGTATGCAAAATTTCATTGAATCGATTGAGCAGTTCGCACACAAACATTGTGACATGAGAATTTTGTGTATTTTAATCTGACAAATGTTAATATATTTTACGCAAATACACACAAAAACTAACCAAATTCGGACGTGGACGAAGACGTGGCTAGTAGATTATATTAAAATATAAAGTTATTATATTTTTGTAACAAATACAGCTTAGGAATTCTAACCAGAATCGATCCAGTAGTGTCAGAGCCTATTCGATTTCGATACATAAACATATCATAAAGTACTACTAGTGTATAAGGCAAAAAGTATATTAATTTGATTCTCAAAGTACAGATGGAAAATGTGACTTGAATTTCTCAAAATTTTATCTGATATATTTGGTTATACTACGTTCGTACAAAAAGTGGTTACGAGAGTAATTACACAAATTTATAGCCGCGGTGACATATTGAATGAGTTGATCGAGTGCGGGGGGTGTGAAGTGCGCGGGTGAAAACCGATTTTTTTCTGTCATAGGTCGCCCTCTTAAGACCATCGAAGTCGAGTACAGACTGAATCAACCTGTAACTTCCAATTAAAATGCGTATCTATCCATAGTCCTATATATTTAAACTTGTCAACAAACTCTAATTTTTCACATACTTACACAGTTTAAAAAAGTTATTAGCATGCATGCATTCATTTCAAGCTTCCATATGTGCGAACGACAACTTTTTAACTGTTACTTGCCTGCTAACTGCTTCTTCTGCTTATGTCTCCAATTTACAATTACATAGCCTAAAAAAACGATACAACTTCTTATTTTTAAAGAAATTTCTTATATAATCTAAACTATTTAAGTTTAAAACAAATGCAGCTCGTTCCTTGTTCGATTTAGTCGGTTTCAGGAATTTGAATATATTTTAAGTAAGTCCCATTTTTTTAAGTCGTGATCGAGAAATAAATAAATTAGTAGAATCTGCAATGAATGAATAAAAAAAAGTAAAATTCGTATGCGTATAATTTTTATTATTCGTAGTATACGTAATACGATTATGATTATAACTGTCAAAAAGTTTTGAAGTGGAAACTCCTTTAGCGACCCTATGTACTACTTCTTTGGGGTGGGCAAAAATTAAAGTTCTAAAAAACTCGTGACAAGACACGTGGCTTAATCGAATTTTTACGAGTGTTTTTATGTATCTATGATGACATGTTAAAAATACCGATACATAAATTTAAAAAGGTGAATAGCAGACTTGGCACGGTTGTTTCTATTTACATTTTAATTAGTGCCAACACTAAAGTGCTTTAAATTATTACATTAATTTACACTTAAATTACAACAACTCGGTTCTTGTCCAAAGGAAATGCCCATTTATCATAAAATATACATTAAATGACAAATAGTATTATTTTCAGTATGAGAAATTCGTGTATTAATTTTAATAACTCTACAAATTAGTGCCGATTTATTGAAAAAAAAAAATCCAGAACGTTTTTTTTTTCTTTTTTTTTTCTTCTTTAATTTTGGCAACTTGACACATTTTTGCGTATATTTTGCCACAGACAAGGCTATGAATAATTTTTATCATCGTTTTACTATAATATCGTCATGTCTAAAGTCTAGTCAAAGTCTAAGTAAAAGTCAAAGCAATCAAGGAGTCAAGTCGGTCAATTCAGTAAAGTGGTTGACGCTTTACTGAAACTTTCGACGGAGTTTTTGAGGGAACACAAAAAAGCACGTTTCTGGAAGTTGCAGCATTTGCCTACACTTGTGCACGATAACGAATATGTAATGGTTAATATTCTACCAATATTACACATTAAAAACCCAGATAACACAATTTTAGGAAAATAATACACAAACATAATTAATAGCAGCACTACAGCACTCTTTCACATTCCCGGCAAAACTCAAAACGATTTTTTAAAATTTAATGAAAACAATATATTATTTCCTACTTATTTTTTATGGCCGCCCCAGTCAGTTGAAAATGTTGTGGGAAGACTGCTATATATATGTCGCAGTCATCTGGCCCAATCTGCGATTCGATTGAATGACACCATTCAATTGAATGACTCGGCCGAACGTCGATTGAACGATCGTCACTCAACGTCCAAATAGTTAGCGATTTGTAACATAGCCCTTTGAAGACAGCGGATATGAAATCAGTCAGGTAATTGAACGTATTTCACTTTTTCCCACTGCGGCGCTAGTATAGTCACTAAAACAAATATGGCGTCTAACAGCTCGCACAGCTGATAGCACTGTGGTGATATTTTGTCGATTAAAACTTTAAAGTGCTTTATTTGTAATAAAATAATATGACAGCGTGGATTCACCTATTACTTACTACCCCGTCAACGGCTACTTAAAAAAATTATAGCATCCCATTTAACAACTTCACTATAATATGACTTTTAGTCAAGACGTTAAACGTCGCAGTCCACGTCTTGACGAGTTGTCCTTTAGTCATTCAATTGAATGGTGTAATTCAATGAATGCGCTAGTCATTCAATCGAATCGCAGATTAGATGGCTGCGATGAGGAAAATTAAAGAAAAAAAAGTGAGGCATCGTAATAAATTATTTAATTTATTACCATGCCTCATCTTATACCTATAGTGATGATATGTTGACTATAATATCATCAATTAAACGTTTTAATACAAAAATAGTAGAAACGATACTGCGCAAATAGTTTACAATAAAAACTAATTAAGTTTTTGCAAAAAGTTACTTTATAAACTTACTAGCTGTCCCGGCAAATGTTGTTTTGCCATATAGAGTATATTTTCGCCCTTATTATTTTATTGAAGTGACTAAATAAGTATGGCACCATGGCAACGTCCATCGCTATCCCGTCGCACAAAAAATGGTCGCTATCAGTCTCGAGTTGTATTAATTTACTATTATTTCTTCAAAAAATGCACTTATCAATATAAAAAGTAGCCAGTAGCCGATTCTCAGACCTACTGAATATGCATATAAAATTTGGCAAAAATCAGTAAAGCTGTTTCGGTGGAGTTACGGTAACTAACATTGTGAGTACGAGAATTTTATATAGGTACAGGGTGTAACAAAACATAGTGATAATACTTTGGGGTCTGTATGAGTCCCGTGTATAGAGTTCACTGTAAAAGTAGCAGCGCTGAAAGAGCAAATATTTTTTTTCACTTTTGTATGGGAAAACTCGTGACGCTAGGGCGCTTGCCCAAACAAATCACAAAAAAAAATTGGTTTTTCAGCGCTGCTACTTTCACAGTGAACTCTCTACAAGGAACACATACATACAAGTATTATCACTTAGTTTTGTTACACCCTGTATAAGATATATCACTTTTTTTGCTGTCCGTACTTGCTGAGTTTATTTTGATACTTTTAAATCTATACTACTAAATACTAATTATAAACGGAAAAGTTTGATTGTGAGTTTGCATGGAATAGGCTCCGCAACTACTGAGCCGATTTTAATAATTATTATAAGATTAATTTTAATAAGATTTGACATACACATAGAGTAGACCACGTGGAGGGACGTAGGATACTTTTAATTTCGGGAAGATGTACGATTACCACGGGATATTGTTTTACGAGCAAGTTCTAGTTTAATATTAATATGATTTTTTTTTCTGTCATTACTCGCGTTCTAATAGCCTATACGTCTAACCTTCCAGGATAATTTTATCCAGTGACATTATACCACAATAATATTGTAATCAGTAATTCTATATAATATCTTATACATAATATTATAATAATTATTATAATAAGTCTAAAATTTTATGGCGAATTGCTGTTTGCTTTGATATCGATAGTTTTTAACTGTCCTACCCAAGCAGCACAAGTATATCTAGTGAAGCACTATTAGTTATTTTATAGAATTAAACTTAGTATTCTGACATAAGTCAATAATCCCTGAAGATATCCTGAAGATATCCTATATGCCGAGTTCAGTAAAAATGGGCACCTGTCTACACTATAATGACAAGAGCATCATAAGAATTCATCATTAGATAACGATAAGAGCAATTTATATTTATCTATAGGGAATATCTACAAAACTATTATAAGAACATAGTAAGAGGAACATAAGAAAGGAATTAGGTTTTGTAGCCAACATTAAGATAACACCATTACTCTACTGATGTTCTAGTGGTGAATATTTTTAAAACCACTAATAATCAAAATCAACTAAATAAAAACATCAACAAGAGTTACTTCTTTTAAAAAGCATTTCCTATTTTCTAATGGCACACCGTAGCTAAAAGTATTATTAAGTTAAAGCTTTAATGGCGAAATGAAACTAATTAAGTATAATATATTTTTTATGTTTCACGCGAACAGAGGGCTCAAATTCCGTGCCGAATTTATTTTATCGTAAAAGTCGATGAAATAGTTGTAAAAAACTTATGGGCCTATTATATTCGTCAATTTAAATGAATTTTTTTTTATAAAAAATATTATTAATGCACATTTTTTAATATATTTTGCTAAAATAAATACCTAAACAATGTATTTTGATAAAAAAATCATTTATTTAAGTATTTTTATGTTTACAAATAAATAAATCGCGTATTTTATTATAACTAAATTTTTAGATTTTTACCGAAATGGCGATTACCGTCGTATTCTTCTAATAAAAATGGCCTCTAGATTAAATTATCTATAAGTAAGTATTGATTAGAAGACTTACTCCTAAAATTGAGCTAAAGGTATTTTTAAGAGCATGACAAGTCAACTTGCACTTTCACCAGAAAAAATAATATTTCAATAGTATAATTGTTCTTAAGACCATCCTATCGTAATCTATAGAAAGAAATGTTTGTAAACAATTTTTTCTCATAATTATCTACCAGAGTCATGTCAGACTGGCATAAGAAGAAGGTGTTTTGTTCGCGTTTTGGTGATTTTTCAGTGCAATACCATAGAGAACCAATATTTCTGGTGGCCTTCCTGTTTTTAAATATTACTTATAGTCAGGGTTCCCTAGAACAATTTTTTGTTATTACTATCAAGCTAATTTTTTGTGAGTAGCTTCATTTTGATAAGACGAACAACATTTTTATCTGCGAAAAATCTTGAAAGTGGTAGTTAATAGAGATAGAAGTAGTTAACCAAGTTTTGTTGATTACAGAACCCTATAACGGAACCCTAACGAGCTGATTTTTTGTATATTGATAGGTTATTAGTTATATAATTTAAGAGTAACATTGTCCTACATATAAAACAGTCCATATTTTAGGACCATCAATTCAAAGTATGAAATCCTTTCTATCTCTGTTAGCTACCACTTTCGAGATTTTTCGCAAATAAAAATGTTGTTCGTCATATCAAAATGAAGCTACTCACAAAAAATTAGCTTGATAGTAATAAAAAAAAATGTTCTAGGGATCCCGGACTATTCTTGTCATATTGTCAAAAATATTCGAAATATTTTATTGCAGTGAGTTTCTAAACGTTACAGTGTTACGCCTTGTACAGTGGCGGTTACGACGCTCGCCGCGTTCTTGATAGGGCGAAATAGGAGAAAATTATACATTTTATTTTATTTTTTTAATGACCGTATCATTTATTAAAAAACTATTCGGTTATTTTGTTAGAACTATAAAAAAGCTATCTTTTTTATAAAAGAAAATCATATCATTGTTTAATTTATGATTTTTTTTATAAAAAATTATTAAAAATTACGAGATGTGCGAATTTGAAGTGTATTTTATGGTGATATTCAAGATTTTTTTACAGAATTACCATGCCATTTTTCAATATTCTGTTCGGTTATTTTGTTACTTTGTTCCTTTTTGAGTCTACATCAATTTTGGTGTAAGAGAATTCCACATAATTTCTTCAGACTGGAAGCTTAAAAATCAGTCTTTTCGAACTGGCCTCGCCTTAATAACTCCTGTTCTCTTCATGCTTGCAGAACACTGTCCTTTATACACTTAATACTCTTAAAATAAAATGTTTAAAGCCTAAGTTCCCTATTGAAGGAGGAAGCTGGAGTTTCACTAGAGTATACACTATTGAATATCTAGTCATTGATTATATTAAGTATACACTTAAAAAGCGCCTAACAAATCCATCTAAAAACCTTTTTGATTACTTTTAGAGTAATTGTTCTACAAATAATTTCAATTCTTAAAAAATATTTGTGATAATAAGTCTATAGAATAATTAAACTACAGCAGCGCTTTTAAGTGAGCAAATATAGTCCATTACAAATCAATTTGCTCTTAACTCAGTGTAATGAACTAATAAAGGTTTTAAAACAAGGAACACTAGATATTTTTTTCTATTAGAAACTTAGTTCTTATTCAAAATCATGTATAGAATGCCAATGTCTATTATGTCTATAAAAAAGCGATGATTAGTACTCCTAAAGCATAAATAGATTTAAGGCGTCTAAAGTGTTCTACTTGGGTATAGCGCTTTGGCAAAGTTATTGACGAATCGTTAATATAAGGAATAACCGTAATCAACGCAATTTAAAAGTGTTTATCATCAAATGAACGGCGTCTTAACATTAAAGCGAAAGATTTTCGAGTGATTCAATGACTTACAAGTCATTCGATGGGACGTATCGTGATTCGTGAATAAAGGTGCCGGTTGGCAGCGGGCGACATGAAGCGGCGGCAGACGACGTGTCGTCGCGACACTACTGTTTCTATGTATTTCTATGAAAGTGTCGCTAGCTTCGTGACGCTAGCTGCGCAGGGTATTTCATAGAAATACATAGAAACTAGTGATGAGCAACACAAGACTCAGACAGTCTTGGTTTTGGTATTTCTAGTACAATATTGGTCTTGGACTTGGTCAAATCTGCCTGATCTCGGTCTTGGATTTGGTTTTTTTAGTTTTAGGATAGTCTTGGTCTCGGCATTGCTTTTTTGCGAGACCAAAACTGAGGCTGCAATACCAATTTTGCTCATCACTAATAGAAACCAGTAGTGGCGCGACGACACGTCGTCTGCCGCCGCTTCATGTAGCCGGCTTCCAACTTGTACCTTTATGGTCAGCATGCCGTACGCGGTACGCCTAAGCGAATTATTAGCGCTATCGAAAAGATAAACTACCGACAAATACAGACGTTTTGCTGGTATTTTAAGAAACCGGGTTACAAATGTGTTATATATTGACTAGACGTTCCACGCGGCTACGCCTGCGTAAATTAGGAATTTCACAGACAAATTAGCCCACAAAAAATAGCCTATAATCCTTCACGTGGTCTACTTTTTATCTGTGCCAAATAACATAAAAATTGCTCCAGTAGTTCGTGAGATAAGCCCTTTCAAATAATTTTCCAGGTTTTTTCCACATTTTCCTCTGTTACTTTGCTCCTATTAGTCATAGCGTGATAATATTATAATATAGCCTATAGCCTTCCTCGATTTAAAATTAGCTATCTAACACTGAAAGAATTTTTCAAATCGGACCAGTAGTTTCTGAGATTAGCGCGTTCAGACAAACAAACTCTTCCGCTTTATAATATTAGTATAGATTTAATATAATACAGTTGTCTATTGAACAGATCCGCTAACATAACCGTATTTAAGCTGTATAATTATTTAAATTAAGCCTAAAAAATAAAAATACAAAACTGGATTTCTGTAAATAGCATACACGTGTAGAGTGTGGACTTTGATCTCAACTCGCCAATTCCATAAGTTACACACAATTTGCTATTAATTACACTGACAGACATTAAAATATAGTGTTAAATTCAAAGTATCCAAACTGCGTTGCTGCCTCAACAGTTTTAATTATTCGTTAGTCGTTACTCATTAGTCATTAGAAATTACATGACTCCAGTTTTTGAGCACCTTTTCGAGTTTCGTATTATTTCATGAATTATATCTTAAAAATTCATGAAAAAAATAAAAAAGTAGAAATACGTAAGCGGTCCAGGGTACGTAATAGGCACAGTAGAAAGAATATAAAAAATAAAAAGAGTTAGTACTACTTCCAAAGCATTGATTTATTCTATGTAACCATTTTAGAGGCGTAGAGCTTGAGAAAGTAAGCAAAAATTAGGATCTTTGATTCTCATCAGTTTTCTATCAACACCTAACTCAGCAGTCAGCACTCAGCAACCCTTTACTCCTAAAATACTTCTAACCTACCTAATCAGTGATCACCATAATCTCATTAATTTTCTTTCAACACTCTACTCGGCAACCCTTTACAGATTATACTCCTAAAATACTTCGAACCTACCTAATCAGTAATCACCATAATAACTAGTCAACTCAATTAATGTTCATTTGAGCATCAGGTGTTATGCCCTCGGGGATTCCCACCCTCTGCCCGAGCCACGTGGAAGCAACAAGTGCGAGTTCTGCGCATGCTCTAACCCCCGCTCTCCTCGAAAGCAGCCCCCTCTTTTCCCCGCTCCGGCGGGAAAGCCAGCCCCCTCTTTCCCCTGGCGCGAAACCTCACCGCGCTGTACTTTTCCACTACGATTCAGATGAATATACTATAAATAAATAAATAACTTATTACGTCCTTGAGTGAGAAAATTGTATTTTTGTATGAGCTTTTGTTTCGACTCATCCGGATGTGATGTAACTTTGTGTTAGACAATGGACGATGTTTATAAAATTATCTATAGCAGGTGTTTGTATGTTTACAGAATTTTTAATTAGTAAAAATTTTAAAATGTACGTCTACTGTGCGTCTACGGATTCGTAGACTCTCCCAAACTGAATCTTGTGGCAGCATCGCGACAGGCGAAAATTGTGTCATCTGATTCAGCTGATTAAAATACCTTCTGATTGACAGTAGTTATTATACAATTATCGCTTGTTACATTGCTAGATACAAAATTACCCTGGCGATTTTGATGTTTTTTTACTCTTACCCCCTTACTAATAAAGCTTTGAATAGTTATACACTGTATAACTATTCAAAGCTTATACATATACACACATATATATATATATATATATATATATATATATATATATATATATATATATATATATATATATACATGTAGTTGGAAGGATTTGAGCGATCACCTTTTTTGGGGATCGGGCGCACCAAGGCTGTCTTCCAGGAAGCCGGGACGATGCCAGTGGAATAGGAGAGCCGAAAAAGACGCGTCAAGACCGGAGCCAACTCTGGAGCACACTTTTTCAACACAATAGGCGGGATTCCGTCAGGCCCACTCGACTTTTGGATATCAAGGGAACGGAGGGCTTTTCGCACTGAGCGCTGATGAAACCGAATATCCGACATGATGCTCGTGCATCGCGGTATGGTCGGCGGTTTCTGCCCCCCGTCATCCAGGGTTGAGTTTGACGCAAAGGGCTTGCCCAGAAGATCGGCTTTGTCTTTTGCGTCCTGGGCCAACGATCCATTTCCTACGTGTAGGGATGGTAGGGTTGGTCATAGTGATAGCTGATAAAGCATAGAAGATGATAGTTATATTATATTATAGAAAATAGTTTTATTTCACACACCAAAATTTTTGTACGTTTAATCTCACACAGCTGAAAAAAAATTGTTAGCGTTAGTTTAATAAATTTTCATGAGAATACCTACTCAGTTTTATTGCATCTCATTTTTACCCAGACTGCATCGAAACGAAATCGAAGCTGTATTGTAGTAATATTGGGGTAGAAGCACGGATAAGGTTTGCACCTTCAAGAAAAAATACAACGTTTATTAGTAAGGGGGTGAGTGTCTAAACACACCATTTCACAGTAATAAATAATAATATACACTTTTCATGCACTTTTTCCACTTTTATTAATTTAATTTATTACTATTATGTTTCACACGGCCGGTTTCGATAAAATCATATTTTATCGAAACCGGCGAAAATAAAAGCCGCGGAACTTCGGCATGGTGTGTTTATATGATATTGAATGTACCGTAACTTCTTGGTGAAAATTCATGTTTCACAGTAATAATATACACTTTTCATGCACTTTTTCCACTTTTATTAAATTAATTTATTACAATTATGTTTCACACGGCCGGTTTCGATAAAATCATATTTTATCGAAACCGGTGCATAAGATTTTTCCTACTAATAATCATTTTTTGGCATAAGGCCTGTATAACGATGCTGTCATTTCCATACTTATTTCTCTGTATAGACTCTGTGTAACGTGTGTGTAACTTAAAAACTCCTGTTTAACTATTCACACGTTAAACGCAGGTTTAAGAAGTTTTTATTGATAAGAGGGTAAGTGTCTAAACACACCATGCCGAACTTCCGCCGCGGAACTTCGGCGTGGTGTGTTTAGACACTTAAAAATATAAACAACCGTAAACGCTTACGGTACTTATGGAAAAATCCTGAAGTCTCATACTTTGTAAATCAATACGAATCCTTATCAGACACGCTTGAGAATGTTTTATTTTGAAACAATCGCCGGCCTTATGTAACGTTTGCGTCAGCCTCCTTCAATGTTACGCATTACGCATATATCTTATCTTCCAGTGCTCTATGTTATCCTGGTAATCCTGAAGACACTACTCGAATCAGGGGTCCTATTCTCCTGGGGTCCTCGAATCACGGATCTGAAGTCTATACCAATCATAAAGAGGACGTTGTTTGCATCCTGGCTCCGAAAGTACTAGGTCGATTTTAATGAAATGATGGTCGTTGAATGCGATCGCACGACGTCGAGAGACGTCTTAGAACCTAGCGGATGCAAAGTTTTGAAACGACCGATTAAAGTTGATGTGCAATTTGAAAAAATAGTTACATACAAATACAATATGATCGTTTCTCTACAAAATTTGAAAGCGTTAAAAAAGTTATTTTAGGTTGTTTGGTAGTACTTACGTGTAGGTTCATCACAATACGGCTGATTTAATACAATTTCTAGTAAGTTCCATAATATTTTCGATTAATAAAAGCCAAAGGAATTGATGTAGCGCGGAGAACGGGGAGGCTTGATGCGTTGCCATGGAGACGGAGGCTCCTTCTATGCCAATTATGCCACTTACCTGTTGGTATATCGTATTACTTTAAATATACATAATAATATATTTTGTGCGTACCAAAACGAGACACGATAGCGTATCTCCATAATAATGACTCGAAACTGGACTGTATTTACATTGCAAGAAAGTATACATTTTCACTGATAGCGCATCGTCGCGCTACGCAATACCAGAGCAATATGGTGTAGCTCAAAATTTTTGAACTTTAGTTCATAGAATCAGTCGCAATCAATCGCAAAGTAAAGCCTGAGCTTTACTTTGCGTATATCATTAGTTTGAATTATTACTTTTTCCAATATCCCGCGAAATAAACCTCAACCTAAAGGGAAGCTCTTAAAAAGTGTAGTATCGCGTCTACCTCGATGACATTTAGTCGTAGGATTTCATTCGCTAAATACTAAATAGGTTTCAAATCTGTTCCTTGTTTGCCTTTAAGTATGAGGATAAATACGATATCTACAGTTGTACACAGCAACAACCTTGGATATTTGTAACGCTTACACCTATGGGCTATGGAACCGGAAAAACGTTTAAATTACCATGTTATTAATAATTTTCTATAAAATATGGACATAATGCTACGTATTCAAATTAGGTGCTTTCTTTTCCTTAAGAGGCCGGGTGCCATCGAAATTCTCATACAACGTAATACCAAAATCATTTTCTCAATTTCGATGGCACACGGCCCCTTAACTTTGTAAAGCGTCACGATGTCACAGCGTTATCTTCCGCGTCTGAAGATTCTGTGTATCGTAGAAGTTAACATTATATATACTTATTATTTTTATGTCGCTGAATTTGGGAACTCGCGGTCATAGTGATAGCTGATAAAGCATAGAAGATGATAGTTATATTATATTATAGAAAATAGTTTTATTTCACACACCAAAATTTTTGTACGTTTAATCTCACACAGCTGAAAAAAATTTGTTAGCGTTAGTTTAATAAATTTTCATGAGAATACCTACTCAGTTTTATTGCATCTCATTTTTACCCAGACTGCATCGAAACGAAATCGAAGCTGTATTGTAGTAATATTGGGGTAGAAGCACGGATTACTAAATCCACACTGTGCCTTTTTTTGTTCTTCAAGGGCATGCGTTATAGCGCAGTCAAAAGCGCGCGTGAGGCATGCCAGCGACGCATGCGCCTGACCGTATCCAAAACTAACTGGGTGGAATATGTGCGGCTTATTTGGTCATAAGAAATTCCAAAAAAAAGAACAAAGCGAAAGTTTTGGATACGGTCAGGCGCATGCGTCGCTGGCATGCCTCACGCGCGCTGTTGACTGCGCTATAACGCATGCCCTTGATGAACAAAAAAAGGCACAGTGTGGACATAGCTAATAGTCGCTACGTAAGTGCGTTGTCTGCGGACTAGTCATGGCCCATGGGCAAGCGAAATATCGTACACGCGTATTGTGTGTGGCTCGCGACCTTGGGGTTTCCGAGAAGAATCTATTACATGATTTACACTCGCGCGCGAGCCGCGAGCCGAGCCGCGAGACGCGCCACGAGCCGAGAGTGTAAACTCGAGCTCGCGGCTCGCGTCGGGAGCGGTTTTCAAAGGAGCTCGAGGGGGACGCGAGCTTTGTGTTTAGGTTGGTTTTATCGTTAAGCGTTTCGGCGGAGTGGAAATACGTGGGCTCAGGTGGGATTGTTGCCGCCATCTTGGAAAGTGTGGGCTAGGGATTGCAATCCGGATACTTCGAAATCCGAAAAATCTGGATAATCTGGATTTTTTATGGCTACGAGAAATCCGAAAAACCGAATTTTCAAAAATAAAAATCCGGATTTTCGGTTTTTTCGAATAGTTGGTAAAATTATGAAAAAGAAGCATTTACGTAATATAAAATTAATTTAAATGTATTGCGTAGTATCTGACGTACAAATTCACATTTGTTTAAAGCCGCCAACACGCGTGGTCTATAGGTACCTAACTCAGTACTTCGTATGTCCAACATTACATTGTTTAGTTATTTGGCGGTTGTAAATTGTTTATTTACATTTTTTAATCTTATTTTAAAAAGGACCACATTTTATAATTTCTTATGACCTACTGTTTATTTTACTATATTTAATAATGTTAATGCAATGATGATGAGAAATGTACAATTCTTTTAGAATATTGTCAGTATTGAATAAATGTTTTTCTACAAAATCTTCTGATTTGTAAGTCTGTCTAATTAAGTAAGTCTGTCACAATAGATCTTCAAGGGTCGTCGTGATATCAGGGTTAGAGTAATCTGCCTTCGGAGGGAAAAAAATGCCTCGAGCATCGAGCTATCCGAGCTATCTTTTACTAGGCCTAGATACCCAATCTGTCGATATCCAGCCTAGACACATGCGGATAACACGACCGGCCAAATGTCACTTAAGCTTGGCCGTCTTTACTCCTACGTCTGTGATTCTTGTTTGGATGGATTTTTTTGTTTTGTCGAGAAGACTTACTGCGCTCCATTGCTCTTCGGCAGACCCCTAGTTGGATTTTTTGTAAATCGGTCAATGGTCGAGTTTGCGCACTGTTGGTTAGGACGAGCGAAATACAAATGTCGACGGATCTGCGCTTTACTGAAATCGCTTTACTTAAATTCCACTTATTTAAATTGTTAAACAAAATCAAGGTACCTTAAGTTGTAATTAATGTCTTAATTAACATAATATACTGTTATTTTAATTTTTTACTTTATAACGCGCATGTGAAAATCAGTAACTTAATAAAAATGTTATTTTTTTAGAACGTCTGATTTTGCACTTTTAAAATGAATGTTTAATAAAGAAATAACAAGAAAATAACTCGCATGTAAAGCTATTTATCAAAAATATTATAAAAATAATAAAGAAACGGATTATCCGGATAATCCGGATTTAAGCATGTCAAAATCCGATTTTTGCAATTCCTAGTGTGGGCGCCTTTATTAGAATAGGCTACGCCTCGGACAAATATTAAAATTATTACGTAAACATGAAATTGTGAAGTAACAATACTTTAAATTTATAAATACACTCGTAAACATAATATTTATTTAACTTTGAGCCAATTTGAGTTAAAATTAATATTGTATAATCACGCCTTCTTTTGAATACGAGAAATGGAAGAAACAAAATTTTAAACTAGGGGAAACTTCTACCCAAAGTGACTTAAATTTTGAATTTGTCTATGTTGGCGCGTAAAATGGATTTATTCTAGGAAAAATCCTAATCTAAAAAGAATAGGGGGTATGTAACGATTTTATATGTTGTCTATAAAAACATACCTATGAGGTTTTATTTTATTTATATAGATTTTGTCTAATACTGGCTGGAGACGCCTAACCTGATTTTGTTTTTTTTTTTTCACTGACATTTTCTGCGAGCTGAGACCAGACGAGACGAATTACTTACTGAAATCTAATTAATTTTTCTTTTTCCATTATTACAGTTTTTTAAATATTAGCTTTATTATTCTCCCCACTTGGGGATCACCGCGACGGGTACATCTCTCCGGGCTCTGCGGCCGCTGCGAAAGCGGAAAGAGGAAAGGAGAGAGGAAAGTAAAGTACCCATAAGTAATAAGTATAAGTACCCAACAAGGTCACATTTTGAGAACGACGAACCACGACCTCTATTCCCAATATTCTGTTAATCTTATTTCTAATATACTTTTACCTTATTTTCTTAATCCTTTTCATTTAACACATCTATAAGTGTTCCAAAGATTCAGAAAAAAAGTCTTAGATCCTAAGGCAGGCCGCATACACACGTTATCCGTAAGTATGCGATTTCGATTTGAAATTACGAGAGAGTTGAGACTAGCGCAAACATTCGTTTTATTCACGCGCGAACACACCGCCCCGAATACGAAAAACGAATTCGGAAATCGAATACAGAAAATATGTGTATGCCGCCAGCGTAATTCCTTTATAATAAGACATGACAATAATTTATCACGTCATTACAGTGTCTCATACCAAATTTAAAAAATAATAATCCCGAACTTACAAAACAATTAGGTACCGACAGATACTGACCTCAATTACTTCCTAATCGAAATAGTTGACTCCACATTAATCTAATAGCTGGTGATCACGCGATACCATCATCACCTCACTCTAATGGTGATCACTTGACACCTTAACATATCGATAATTTATATAAATACTAGACGTCCCGCGCGGCTTCGCTCGCGTAAATTAGATATTTCACAGACAAATCAGTCTTCAAAAAATAGCCTATGATCCTTCACGTGGTCTGCTTCTTATCTGACCCAAATAACAGAAAAATTGCTCTAGTAGTTCGTGAGATAAGCCCTTCCAAATAATTTCCCCCGTTTTTTCCACACTTTCTTTTATTTCTTTGCTCCTATTAGTCTTAACGTGATAAAATATAGCTTATAGCCTTCCTCGATAAATGGGCTATCTAACACTGAAAGAATTTTTCAAATCGGACCAGTAGTTCCTGAGATTAGCGCGTTCAAATAAGCTCTTTCAAATAATTTCCCCCCGTTTTTTCCACATTTTCCTCTATTTCTTCGCTCCTATTTGTCTTAGCGTGATAAAATATAGCCTATAAGCCTTCCTCGATAAATGGACTATCTAACACTGAAAGAATTTTTTAAATCGGACCAGTAGTTCCTGAGATTAGCGCGTTCAAACAAACAAACAAACTAACAAACTCTTCCGCTTTATAATATTAGTATAGATTAGTATAGATGGCACAGCACTAGCAATTTGGAGTTTTGTACGATTTATGTAATTATAGGGTTGGTAGTTGGTACTTTTGTATTATTGGTGATTAATGATGAAAAAAATTTAGATTCAATTATTATTAAAGAATCAATTGAAAAAAATTGATTATTATTTAATAATCAATTTTTTTGAATGAATTGAAACTCGAAGATTCCTTTTAAGAGGGAATACGCTATCTTGAAGTTTTGCAGGTCGTATAGGTCCGGAAATACTGCTGGTGACAGTTCGTTCCAGAGTTTTACAGTGCGCGGCAGAAGGTTACGCGAAAAACGCACGGTGGAAGACTGATTGACTGATGATGGTCTAATTAATACCACCATGCGCCAATTCTCATTTAGATTAATAAATTATTTGCACTTTCAACCTCATCTACTATCAGAACTACAAGTATCTAATACTTTTCCAACGTTGACCATGTTAAGATATTCCCAGAAGTGATATACTATATGACAGATAAAACAAGCCCACGTGGAGCTGACATACGAGCCGTGTCATATTATATATTATGTTACGCTCAAAGACCGAAAACGCTCAGTGAGCGGAAAAATAGCTCACAACGCGTTGTGGTCACAGTGAAACAGCCACGACGCGAAATTCGCGTTGTGGCTCTAATGAAAACGGCCACGACGCGTTCTGGCAATCACAAAAAGACCAAAAAGCGAAATTCGTGTCGTGGCTGATATGCTATTCGTTTTTCTTTATTGATTAATCGTCCAAACGTGGACGTCAAACTGACATCATGACGCCTTATGTGTTGGGAAATAGTTTGTGATCAGCATTATTGCGCGGTCACCTTACACAGCCAAGTAGTTTAGTGAGTACCAGTTAAAAAAGGGAGCAAACGAGCAAACAGATCACCTGATTGAAACCACTTATCCAGGTGATATGATCATATATGACTTTGATTGTCGAAAAATAGCAGCAGGTTTTCTTCCCCTTTCTAGTATTGCCAATTAATTGCAAGCAGATCTTGTTACATATTCTTTTTGTAAATATTTTTTATCAGTAAGGGGGCTTGTGTAGTCTACTTAGGGTGAGGAGTAAAATAGGGGGTTACATTATGAAAACATAAACTTGTAAATCACCATTTTGACAGCAAAAATACTTTTTGTTTCATTTACGCTACGCATCAACACGAATCTTAGGGAAAATTGGAAAATTATTTATAAAGTCTATTTATAGACCGGCCACGCCATTTTACACTTGGCTGGAGGCGGCGAGAAAAATTGTCTACAACTCCTAATAGATACGACATAATGCTCTTTAGAGTTAGTTGTACACGGTACAAGGATGATTTTCTAAACGTCATGGTGAGGATCTACAGGCTACAAGGCTGTTTTTCTGAATGACGTCATGGGGTTATGGATGCGAAAAAGCTGTCAAATGAAATTAGAAATAGGATTGCATGCATGATTCTGTAACAAGCAGAATATCAAACACTATTAATGCTAAAAGTGACTCTTTACAAGCTTTTTAAACACGTTTTTATTGGCTTGGGCTATATGTATGTAACTGAATCTTTGAGCACGATTTTTACCTATCTCCAGTTGAAAAGCGTTTGTATAAGGTAGAGTTTCGGGGTTTAGTTTGGTTCGTTGGTTGATGGTTCTGTCTATGGTTAATCGTGGCTAATTAATTCGAAACTTTGCATACGTATTAAGAACCAATGACAATGCAATAACTTGTTAAATTTTTTGAAAACAAAATAAATTAAAAAAATCTGTTTTTTTAGTTTTTTTAACTATTATTTATTATCTAAATATATATAACTCAAACGTGACTGACTGACATAGTGATCTATCAACGCACAGCCCAAACCACTGGACGAATCGGACTGAAATTTGGCATGCAAGTAGATGTTATGACGTAGGCATCCCCTAAGAAAGGATTTCGATAAATTCCACCCCTAAGGGGATAAAATAGGGGATGAAAGTTTGTATGAAACTTTGTCAATTTTAAACCGATCGGGCTGAGACTTTGCATGCATAAAGCTACTATAACGTAGGCATCCCCTAAGAAAGGATTTCGATAAATTCCACCCCTAAGGGTTTATAGGGGGTGAAAGATTGTATATAATAATACTTCTTAACGCGAGCGAAGCCGCGGGTAAAAGCTAGTTTTAATATAAGCCACACGCCGAAGTATTCTTATAGGTTTGTAATTTGTACCTTGAGTATAATTGAGGTACTGACGTTAACTATAGCGCGGTCATGGAACATTTGCAGACTCCCTAGTATCGTCAAAACAAAATTTAGTTTTAGTCAATCCTTGCTGCTCTTCAGATTAACCTAGCCATTGTTATCTTACTCATGAGAATGACTGAGTACTCACTTAACACGTTTAAAAAAAGTAACAATCTTCTGGAAAATTTGGATGTAATTATGCGTTTAAATATTACGTATTTTTGATCATTTTCCTCGTAGTTTTTGCAAAAGATATCAAATATTTCCCATAAAATAGTGTAATGCTGCGTTTCCATGCTTGCCAAGGCTTGGCAAGCATCCACAGGGCACGAGCGTCCACAAATCTCGCTTGGCATTTGGAAGTCGTTTACGCGCTTGTGAATGCGACAGTGTATTACGTACATCCAAGCAAGCGCCCTTCGATCTATGTCCAAAAACCGACACTACACTGTATCGGATACAAGCGTCCGCAAGCTCACGCAAGCCAAGCCAGATACTCTACACGCTTGTGCTTGTGGACGCTGGTCAAGCCTTGGCAAGCATGGAAACGCAGCATAACATTACATCGGATTTCTTAACTTTAATGCATTGTATAATATAATACAGTCATTATGTTTATCATAGTCACGTAAAACTTCTCTCGATACATCTCATAGTAACTCGGGTAACAGTGTAACAAAACAAAGTGATAACTGATAATACTTTAGGGTGAATGATGTATCCCTTACATAGAGTTCACAATTTTGACTTTTGACTATAGTTGTATATCTATAGTAAGCGGGTAGTAGCCGATAGCAGCCGCTAAAAACGAATAAACAGCAACTTGTTTCCGGGTAAAGAGCCGCTTGTTACCTGACTTGAGCATCGAAACTATTTTCAATACTTTTTTTATTGTTAAATTATTATTTTTTTGTCAGGCGCACAGGCTTTTGATGAAATATAAATAAAATGTTATTTATTACCAAGTACCTGTCCACCCCCACCCACACTTATTTATTGAATAAATACCAATTTCCATAATATCTCTTATAG
Organism: Cyaniris semiargus; assembly: GCA_905187585.1. Classification (NCBI taxonomy): domain Eukaryota; kingdom Metazoa; phylum Arthropoda; class Insecta; order Lepidoptera; family Lycaenidae; genus Cyaniris; species Cyaniris semiargus. The sequence continues at coordinate 5,049,640 of LR994551.1, forward strand.
ATTATTAAAATAGTACCTACTATTTCTTTGTTGTGTTGTGTCACATTTTGTATGAGAATAGTGTATTTAACACTTTAACACAGATTCAAATGTCATCGTTTATGTCTATTTAAGTTAAATGTATCCTATTGTAAGTAAATCAGAAGAAAAACCATAAAAAATAAACGAACTCATGTGATTATATCAATGAAATGTAACAAGTTACAAGCTGTTACCAGCCGCTATTTATCGCTAGTAATGATAATAAGCCAAAAAAGCCGTTACTCGCCGCTTGGCTAATAATGTTAGCAACCGGCGTCACATCTGTACTTTCGACGTTAGCCAATCAAAAGCGCCAGTGAATAGATAAACTACTGTCAACAAAAACCTTAGAAACCTCAAGCTAGGCATTAAGGCCATCCCCCGAGCAAACGACCTTGACCATACATTTGACGCGTTGCCGAGATCGCACAAAAATCCAATTTTTTTTACTTATCTTAGTTCAAAATTGATCTAAAAAAAATTTAAAACAGGGAATATGTAGTTATCTATTGTCGTGTGTTTCAAATAAACGTAATTTGTAAATACTAGGGAGATGCTGAAAGTATGCTTCAATTTTAATAAATTGGTATTACTTTGGAAGCTAATATCATGAGATAATATCAAACAAAAATAGAAAATTTAAAACGGGGAAAGGAATGTTGATATACTGAAGATTATTGCTGTATTTTTATTATAACTTTGTAGCTTTCAAATTATGAGTTTATAAGGCTCTAAATACGGTAAATTACGGAATCTCCGTAGGGGAAGGCCCTTAAACGGCATAAAATCTGGATAAACAGAGATTAGGTCTACAGACGTGTAAACAAAACTTTCATTTCTTGTCTCGTTGCCATTTTTGGGAAGACCTCATAGAGGGGTATAGAGCGAAAGAGCGAGACTAGTTGTCACTGTGATCAACAGACATAATATAGCACGGACAAATTAGTAAACCACAAGTACCTATATCAAGAATACCACAGACATAGATCAAGATAGATACGGCATGTGTGACATATCGCGTTCCCAAACGACGAGCAATGCTCGTCTTTCGAAAGTCTTTTCTTTAGTCTGCTATTGGAATCTGACGTCAATCGCAATTTTAAAAATGCCTAAATGCCTGAAAGTGCCGTATTGAGCTGTAGAAATTCAAATAGAAACGTTGGCCTGGATAATGGACACGTTTCTTATCATCGGTACGTCACAGTAGGTAGTAAAAAAGTGGCACGCTCGTTTTCATACAAATGGAGCGACATGCGGTATCTATCTTGATCTATGTCTGTGAAGAATACCATATTACAGGACCCGGAGAACTTCCCTTGACACATCCCTTCCACGAATATATTAAGACTTAAATTAGCCAAATCGGTTCAGCCGTTCTCGAGCTATAGTGAGACTAACAAAATTTTTAATTCATTTTCATTTATACTAGCTAAAAGCCGAGCTTTGGAGGGCTCGCGTCGTCACACCTTGATAGACTGATGATGACACATCTACATATAGAAAACCTTGACTGAGTGATGATAACACATCTATATAACTATGTTAAAGCATAAATCAATAGGCGTGATAGTTTTTCCGTAAAGTGTACCACTAAATGTACAGGTTGTGGGATATACTAGGGCTCGCTTCGCTCGCACTGATTATATTGTATAGAAGGTGTAAGTACATATAATATACTAATTGCTTCAGAATTAAAAAAATACAAGTTAAGTATCAGAATTTGTAAACTGGAGGGACTTACTTGGATCCTGAAAATATTATGATAAACATAAAATATTATTGAATGATTGACATGTTGTCATAGGATGCTGGATGGTAGGACATAATATCACATAGCATAACATTATTAAATATGCGTAAAAGATGTGCGAAGTTTATAGGACGAGTAGGATGTAGGCCAAATTATAAAAGGGTTTATAAACATAATTAATGTTGATATTTAACGTTAAACTTTGTGACTTATCTTATGGTGAGCGCCATAGAGAACCGTAGCTAGCTACGCGCTATACAATATAGAGCTTCCTGATACTAGAATCTGGAATATTACAGCTTATGGGCCCTAGGACCCACACAGTTGACTGTTTACTAGAAAAGTATACAAAACAATAAACAGTAATAAATCATTTTGATACAATAATTCGTCTGCGTAGTACGTAGTACAGGTATCTTCAAAAATGTAGAGTTGTCTACCAATCCAAGTACAAAATACGGCAGTTACATCATGTAACGTGGTTTTTTAACGTAGTACCCCTGACCTTAGAGTTACGTGCATTATGTATAGTTTAATTGACATAATTTTATGTAACCGGCGCGAGGAGCGGCATCGTCGCGTCGGCGCGGAGGTGTGGCAACGTCGCGCTCACGATTAGCAACAGGCGCCACGTGCGCGGGCCGCGGCCTTGCCACCGCTTGATGCTTCGCGCCTTTTTTTAGATAACAACCTAAACTGATATTCGTACTTCGTAGTACTACAGCAAATGACCGTTCTCCAGCTAAATGCCTTTGCATCCATTGTGGATGTTATATGAAGTATTTTCAAACCGATTTATTACCAGTTACCAGTGCACCTATAATAGTGATGGGGACATTTTAAACGTCAGTATGGTTTTCCAAGCACATACGGTATTTTCACAACATAGCCATTAGCCGGCCTAGTCCACAGGAATGACTGGTTAATACGTCTGGGACCAATCATGTGCGGGTTTCCTCATAATGTTTTCCTTTTTCGTACGCGCGAGCCTCCGTCCTTGACATCCGAAAAAGCTTTCTCGGTACACACTACACACTACCTGGAATAGAACCTGCACCCTCTTGAGTGCGAATCGAAGATAATGTGAAAAAAAAAGACTAGAATAATTGGACCTCAAAGTCTTCATCGTGATTTGTATATAACTCTACCGTAGAGTAGGCAACATGTTTAGAATACTATATTACTAGACGCAACAACGTAAATACTAAACAGTAAACACGACGTAGTAGACGTAATTTAGGAATAATTACAATTTTGTTCTCCAAAAGATCGCAATAATTTTAATTTTATTAATGCTTTAAGACATTTAAAAGCGCAAAGGCCTGAATTCTGAAGTTTTCATAAAAAATGTAGTTTATAGAGTTAGTAGATAGGGATGAGGAGGGAATTACAAAACATAGCCATTGACTTAGGATTTTCTTGTAACAATGCGAATTCCCTGTGGTATTCCCGTGGCCTTCATTTTACTCTAATCGCTACATATGGCAAGCCACAAGGCTATATGTTATTATACCTAACTGTACAGTTAATATTATTATTATTAATATTTCTTGTAAGTGCATAAATAATCTTTATTTTTCTAAGCGAAAAGCTTCAGTCAGACAGACTAATAGACAGAGAGATATTTATTAGTATAAACATATTAACTATTGTGCCTTTTTAGTTTTGATACTCTATGTAGAGTCAAATTAAAAAATAAGGTACTTAAAATTTAAACTTGTTTTACTGGCTCTAGATTTAATAATATAGTCAGTATTAAATACTATTATACTAAGTAGACACTAGTAAGTAGTAACTAAGGTTAGAATGCAGGTTAAACGTTAAAACTATTTAAATATTACAAATTAAAATAAATTATATAGTTGCAGCTTGCGTTTTTAAATTTAAATGTCAAACTTGTACACTATTTTTCCATTCCATGAGTCCTGGGTGGCAGGACTTGTAGGGCTTAATGGTACCAGATGTAGTACCAGACGAATGACGTCTGGTACTAAGTGAATGGTACCCAGTTTCTGACGTAAATAAAAAAGATAGCTCTATTTTACTTCCGTAATTAAACTACGGCAAAATATGCCTGTTCTGGCTATTTAACAGTTGAGTATGACTTTAACCTAAGAGGAGAGACCGTACAACTCAGCTATGCTCAACCTGCGGCCAGCTGGGACTCTATCAGTGGCCCGCGTGAAGTTAAACCATTTTGAAATTCACGCTCTCCGCCCAAATAGTGCAGTCGTTATGTAAATCGTATAAAAAATCCACTTCTAAATGTCTTATTTTGAAGAACGTTATTTTTTTAAGCTTAAAAAATGTTGGTTGCGGCCAGCCGCCAGCAACACAAAGACCAAAACGTGTTTGTGGCCCGTATCAAAAAAGGTTGAGTACCACTGGTATAACTCATAAGGAGTAACTCTTATTATATTATATAATTTTTCTGTCAAACTCACGTCGCAGTTCGCACCTCGTAAGTCGTAACCTATCCTAAATTTCGAAATTTGATTAATGTGCCAATAATACTTTTTTTAAAATTTTAATTACTAGTTCGTGTATGGAATGTTCCAACCTTAGTGGTTCCAACCGATGTGACGTGATCGAGGAACCTGCGAAGGCCACACCAGCGCCTTCCGCCTCATCTACATAACGGCAATTAGTGTAACCCATACATTATGTGCGTATCTGTGATTGTGGTGATAGGCGCTAATCGTATGATTATAGGGTTTTGTTTTTTTCTTTTCCTTATGTAGAGGAAAAGCGCTGCAGGTCTTCTAATTCTGCTAAATAATGTTACAATAACAAAGTTTCGTTATGATTTCGTTGCAGTCTCAAAACTACATGTTGTCAGTAAATGTTTAAACACCGAATTCTGATTAGTCAAAAGTCAAAACTCCAAGGGCCTGTTTCACCACTTCCTGATGAAGTGCCGGATAGGCTATCCACAACTTTTCTGACAGATTCTCCATACTCTATCTGTCGCAAAATATACATACAAAAGTGAAAAAAAAAATGGTCTTTCAGCGCTGCTACTTTCACAGTGAACTCTCTACAAGGAACACTATACACACCCTAAAGTATTATCACTTAGTTTTGTTACACCCTGTATAAAGTTTTGATAACAATTACCTCTTAGTGCTAACTGATAGGTAAGTTACACGATCAAATACGAGAGGGTTAAATTTTTACTGTAATTTAGTCATTCATTATTATATAATAAATTAATTGTTAAAGTTAACTAGCTGACGCATAGTTTTTTTGACTTCTAACGTATTCAGGGTATGTAATAGGTATTGATGTTGGCTGTTTGTAAGACTTATAATTCATAAAGTCGGTCCAGCCGAGGAAATTGACAAGAAATATCGTGACAGGAGAATTTTATATAATAATTATAATTAATAGATCTACTTGGTTATTTTAAATGTCTCGTTTTAGTACATTAGTAGAAATAAGGTTAAGCTAAATAACTCTAGTTTTAAATAAAATCCTGTAAGTATTTTTATTTTAACAGTTAAAGAATAATACTTGACGGAATTATTATATTATTTTAAAACAGCTATCCCCAACCTGCGCCGCCGGGCCTTTTTTAGTGGCCCGCGTGTAGTTAAACCATTTTTAATTTCACCCCCACCGGCAAAATAGTGCAAAGTGGTCGTGAAAGATGTGAAAATTTTGCCACTTTTGAATCGCTAATTATAAAGAACGTTCTTATTTTAACCCTAAAAAATTTTGGTTGTGGCCCGTGACGCCAAGACCAAATTGTGTTTGTGGCCCGTGTAAAAAAAAATGGCTGAGGACTGTTTTAAAACAACGGTAATGCCGCTTATTTCCTTGTTCGATTTATCCGTTTCCTATGAATCAGTAAAAAACATTTTCAAATTATTCATACTTTAAAAAATACGTAGGATAGACATTTTACTGAAATTCTGTTGTAAAGAGACAGAACCTGATTACAATAGTTGAATTAGGGTATATTGTTCCGTCAAAGAATCAGACAACACTTGAATCGCCTCAAAATTCAAGTCACATCTTATCAATACCTCCAAGGGCAAACCTCAAGTCAACCTTTTTCGACTTCTATCGCATTTAAATTTGGAAATAACTGTTAGCAGTTATCTCACCCTATCTCGCCTCAATGACCGATAAAGATCATAGCGAAGCAACAAAAGAAACATACATTTTATATACAAGAGCCATTGAACTATTATTACTACGTATAGAAAAGACGGCGTGAACAAAATCTATGCCCCAACTACTAGTCATAGAATAGGATATCACCGTGACAGAGGCGACACTTTTAAATGAAGTGACATTTTGAGTTGATGCCAGCCAGCTTCAGCCTTCAACGCACAGCGCAAAAAACAAGTTCGCTGTGTCGTTTCTATACGTAGTATAGGTGTACCAGAATCTGATGGCAATTTTTGACAGCAGATTTTCATAAAATATCCTTGATCATTGGATAAATTTTTATATTTGCATGTTTAACACACATAATCGGCCGCTATAAGAAAAAAAAAAGGATCAAAATGTTTTATTCCAATTACCCCGGTATTGCTAGAGTCAATTTGTTTTCTCACTTTTTGCCATCAGATTCTGGTAGACCTATAATAATAACTAGAGATCGCCCAATGGTCGAAATTCAACTTCAAATAAAAAATTAAATTATAAGTTTCAAATTTCAACGCTTTTCTATTGATATTCTATTGTCAAAATATTGACTTTATTATTTTTTAGACATAATTCCTGCGACAGTCTCTGATTAATAAAGTCAAACTGGCCGTGTAATAATTGTCTAACAGTATTTAATATTCAATAAAAAAAATATATATTTTTCATTTAACAACAGCCTTCAACCATAAATAAAAGAGTACAATTCGTGTGTATAGGCTTGTCAATCAAAATCTCCTAGTGTGTGTGTTGTAGTGTGTGTAAGGTTTTATTTGTTAAAAAAATGTATGATAAAAACATAATTTCAAAATAATACTAGCTCGATCACTCATTCACCATATTATAAACTATAACTATGCAAAATTTCAATCACCTACGTTTCCGCATTTTTTGTCAAAAGGGATCCAATGTTTTTCGCTCGCATATTAATACACATTAATAACAGTTCAATGACAAGAGCAGATTTTATTTTTCCTTCTGAGCGAAGAGGAATTTACTTTTATATGCTTTGCTGATAGATATATAATTATAATACTTATCATATATTTAAATATGTTACTTGCAAATTCTTCTTCTCTTATTCGTATATCGTGCGGGAACCAGTAACTGTAACAAATTTCATGAAAATCAGTTCAGCAGTTTAAGTGCGAAGCACGAAGAGGTAACAAACAAACATGCATATTTTCGCTTTTATAATATTAGTATGAATTATGTTTTCACTAGAAATAACTTATTTGATAAGTGATAACTTAAGATGAAACAAAAAAACGTTTTCTTTATCTTAACATAATCAAAATTTTAGGATAAAATTTCATAATAAAAGGAATCGTTAGAAACATATTATCTGGTAAGGACTCACCAACTTACCAGACGCTTGGCAAGGCTTCAACGGCTTTTCATTCCAATACGAATCTATAAATAGTGTTGCAGCGATAAATTTCACTTGAACTTTGTGTAAAAATTGCATGCTCAAGTCGTATGATAAGTTCTAACAATATTTTGAATAGATATTACATTCAGAACTTGTAAACTTTGGAAGTGCTAGCTAATTTTTTGTTTGAGGGTCTACTTATTATTCGTAGTTGTGGGTGGTGGTCCGTGGTAGTATCCAGTACAATACAAGTTCTTTTTTCTAAATCTGTCAAAAGCAGTTCAAAATTGAAAAAAACGCATCAGTTAATGATCAACCACAGAGTAATTTATATTAACACTGGGTTTCAGAAATGCTTTTACGGTAATAATACTAAAGACACGTCAGTCCGGCCCCGTGATAAGTACCTGAAGGACTTGTGTTAAGGGGACCAGACGACGGAAATATATTTAATACTTTTATACATATATTTAAGATTTTTATTATATTATACATATATATTTAATACACATTCAAGACCCAGGAACATTGAAAATTTTTGTTCCGTCGTCGGCGGGATTCGAACCCGCGACCCCCGGCTTGAGCTACCAACTCGCTCACCAACTGAGCCACAGAGATCGTCACAGAGTCGTCGATATAATAAATGTAATAATGTTTTATTCAAAATTAGTAGCAAAGTAAATTTTTTGAACGTCTAAAAAAAATAGGCATTTAAAGACATTTAAAACAGGTTGTTAAATGATTTTTATTACCATTCTAAATATCTTCTATTTTCGTGCTAATTCTTGCATATTTAATACTTTACTGATTTTATTGCAAATTTATTTTAAGGCTAAAATAATCTTGAATTAAAATAATTTAGGTATTTAACTTTTATTACCTGCTACCAATTAGCAATAATTATGTAGAAAGTAAAATAGCATATTAAATAAATTAATTATATAATATATTTTATTTTATTTCAGGTAAGATGCTGCTTTTAAATCTGCATAGGTCCGGCAAGTACGTGTTATTAAACCTCTAACTAGGGAATGCAAATCTCGCGAGATTGGGGCTCAAGCGAGATCACGCGAGTTTATGAATAACAATACTGCGAGATCTCGACAATTTCGAGATCTCGCGAGATTAGCAGTTTGGTGGGTTTTTTTTTGCAAATAATCACAATATTTAAATAAATTAGGAAAAAATAATAAATATCCCACGTGATACATTTCAGCTGTCGTATACAATATATATACTGACGCGCTCAGAAAACTTCGATAGCGCGATGCAGGAATGTGGCGCTAATTGTGGGTACCGCCACAGTATTATTTAAGATAAACATTTATTTTCGTCCGAGATCAATCTCGCTAAAAAAGGCCGAGATCTCGCGAGAACGAGATTGCATTCCTTACCTCTAACCAACCTCTCACCAAATATTTATTAATTTATTTAAAAAATATGCGTGGGAGCTCTGTATTTATAATATATTTGAGCTCAAAGTGATTAATATTTTAATTAATTTAAATATATTTTTGCGGTAAAACATTAGTTTATTAGTTTTATGACTGGTGTAAAATGTTATTTAAACGTTCCTACTAAAATTAATGTGTGCGAAATGAGATAAACATTTTAATTTATGAAATATGTAGTTCAGTTATTTTAAAAGTAAAGTGCGTATCTTGAAATAATATGATTAATGGTCTGCAGTGCTTTTAAATTTTGGATATTATATCTTAGCACGAAATAGTACGTTCAGGTACACGTTTGGAAAAGTGCAAACTTAGTACACTTGCAGACGCTTAGTATGCTTTAAAATAATGGTAATCTATAAAAATATAACTGTAGGTGATCCTATGAAAAGAATTACCTAGGTTCCTCGTGGATTCCATTACCGAATCTCAGAACCTGGGAACGCCCATGTTGGTGACATTAGGACCGCCGACCGATTCACCAGAAAACCCTTAAAAAATGAAATTATAAAAATTGGCATTCTCTGTAAAATATTACGCGTCGTCGTACATATTTTTTTAATACACGTCGTTTTTAAAGCATTTTGATAATGAATGTAAAAATAACATAATTGAAATGTTGAAAATAGTTAGGCGTGTGATACAAGCAGGTGTACTTTCATAATGGATTCCTACAGTTTATCTAAGATAGTGATGTTATTAATGTACTGTCTACTGATAGGTTATCTACTGTGGTGGGGTGCAATTAGTAATTCGTACACAATATCTACGTCACGTGATTAATGAAGAAAGTACACTAATCCTGAGCCTGAGGGTCAGTTCACATTGCAACGTGACGCGAAGATGCCGTGAGATGCATTTCTAAATAATGTTTTGAATTGACAGACTTCAATGTGTGAGACGTCACACAAGTTACATTGAAGTCTGTCAAAATGTACGCAATTTGGAAATGCATCTCACGCGTCACGTTGCAGTGGTCGCTGACCCTTGGGGTCAGTTCACATTGCAACGTGACGATTCAATGCGACGATTTTTTAAATGAGCCATTAGAAATTGGAACATGCAACTCAACACTGCGAGCGGCAAGTCGATGTCAATTCAATGCGTATCTTCTTTAGTAACTAGTAGTAAATTTTAATTTTGAGTGGTTCATTTAAAAATTCTATTCCCGTTGCAATGTGAATTGGTCCATAATTTTGGATGTCATAACAATCATACAGTGACAAATATCACACTCATACTCCAATTGATTAAATTTCCAAAAAATCTATTGCTGACGTATTTTTGTCGTACATATTATAACAATTGCTGTTTGATAGGATTCTCACTGGATCGAAGCTGTATTAATGTTGAATTGTAATATTACAATCGGCGTACTGGTGTTATCTTATCATTATCGCCCAAGTAGAGGTTACATAATGATCTGGGGGCACGGCAGTGCCCCCGCCAAGTCGAGCAAAAAAGCAGGAGCCGGCCCAGCGCTGACGCCGCCCTCACGACCTTCGGTCCCAACTCCCAACTGTTGGAAATGTGGGCCGAAGGTCCACCTCCCGTGCAGGATGAGTCCAAGGCATTTAAGCGTCGGACTCTTCCTGACCTCCGTCTCTCCGATTAGGAGTCGTGCTCCGGGTGGAGGTCCTCTCCTCCCGGGTCCGCGGAAGAGTAGGGCCTCGGTCTTGCCTAGGCGTACCCGAAGCCCAAGCTATTATACAACAGCTACAAAGCATTCACTAAGATTATCTGGAGTAAGTCAGTGACAAAATAAGAATTCGTAGATGTTTAAAATTTTAATATAGTTTATAAATAAAACAAAAAAAATCCTTTGAAAGTCACACTCAATTTTGTTACGGAACCCTAAAAATTATCATAAGCCAGAGTATAAAATATCTCTAATAGCGGCTACAATTTAACCGTAAAATTCTCCCAACAGGAGCATGCATCGACCTAAATGCATTAGTCGAATTAGTGCAGTGAGGGGTAGCAAAAAATTCAATTTCCCTCTCGACGCCGAGAAAAAAACCGACAAGAATTCCCGCTAAAAACATAACGAACATTATCGGATTAAATTTTAACCGTTATAGGAAATATCTAATGAGGACTGTTAAAACTTGTTAAATCCGTTCAACGATTTGTGTTTTTTTTTTCGTGGGAACGATAGGAAATATTATGCATAGTTTTAACGGGTTAGGGTCAGTCACACTGAGACGTTTCACGTTACGCAGCATTGAGATAACGACTCGAAATTGTACTATCAAAGAAGTTGATTCCTAGGTAGATGGCGGACCTAAGTAATTTGGTCGCGTTAAGTCAAACTCATCCGACCGATCACAGAGCCTACATTGAATTGACATAAGCAGAGCAAACGACGTTGGTCTGTCAACTGCCTAGGAATCGAATTTCCTCGGGTATACATTATTTACTTTAAACGCATAAATAAACTCTTTATTCTACATAATCGCTTTAACTTCCTACGTGACACCCACCAATTATCATTAAGCTCTTCCAGCAATCTGACTCTTGAGATCCCCTCACATTCCTCTTCCCTATTTTCCAAATCCTTTACTGTTCGTGCTGCAGTACTTTGGAACTCATTGCCATTGGAAATTCGTCGCGCTAATTCGATTAATATTTTTAAAAATAAGTTAAGACGTCATTTCCTAAATAATTCTTAAATTTGTTTCTTTAATATTGTTTAAGTTAAATGTTACCTGGTTTGTACACCTACACAATCTTCTCAATCTCTAATAATAGACAATTCGATAAACAAAAGGTTAACTGGAAGAAATTGCTTATTAGCAATAAGTTCGTCTTTTGTGCATCATTATACAATATTATGTTGTTTATGTAAAATTGTTTTTATTTTGTATTTTTTGGTGTGCAATAAAGTGTTTTTGTATTGTATTGTATATTATGATAGATTTATTTCATACTCCAAGCTGTACCCCGCAGCGTGTTTGAAAATTTCTTGTTTAAAAAATAAAGTTTTATTTTGCATAGTTACTCTCTTAAAAATCGGCGCTATGTCTCGTCGTTCAATGTGAACTGACCCTTATAAGGAAAATGTAAAGGTGAGAATTAAGATGTTGTCGTAAAAATAATGATTTATATGTATAAGGAAGACGTAAAACGCGAGCTGAATCTGCGCGCGCAGAAAACGCGCTCTTAGAACCTGCGATCGAAGGGACTAGGAATTATAGGGCTCTGCTTCTTGTCTAATGAAGTAAATTTTTCAGCTGATTATGAGCTTAAAATGACTTGCATTGGAAAAATTATGCGCTGCTATTTCAAAGATTTGAAAGCTTCTTTAGATAATGACGTTACACGTGGGGTATAATTGGTCAATGACTATTTACAATCACACATCGCATAAAATAGCGGAACAGACTTAATTTCTTTCGTTTGGCAATTTGAATTTTTTACGTCTCTGCCGTACTCATGAGACGAATATTAATTACTTAATTGTAATCAAATGAATATTTTAATATAACCGTCAAATGCTTCATTAAATTGAAGTTTAATCATTATTACCTATTTACTAGCTGTGCCCCGCGGTGTTACCCGCAGTTTAAGTGATATATAATAAAATACTATGAAAAATACCAATAATAGGACGGTACATGGTTCTATAATGGTTTATGGTAGTGATGATGATGATGATGAATGTAATTTGCATAGTAGTATATGCTTTCCGTTCTTAAAACAACGAAACTCCTGAACTTGTATCTATAAAGAGTCAGGAGTTCTCTCAGCACCTTCCGAACCATGGTATACCTTGGTGCAAAATATTACCTTATTTTATATAATTCGAGGAGTTCTCTCGATTTCTTATGGATCCCTTCATCAGGTCACCACCTTTATGAATATGGTACCAAATTGGGATGATAACCTTATACACCAAAAGAAAAATTTTGAAAATCGGTTCTCAAACGGCGGAGTAATCGTTGAACATAAAAAAAACGAACAAAACACCTCCATTTTGAAAGTCGGTTAAAATTGTAGCCTGTGTGTTATTCTGATGTATAACCAATATTATTGTAAAGTTTCATCAAAATCCGTTTAGTAGTTTTTGCGTGAAATAGTAACAAACATCCATACATACACACATACATACATTCAAACTTTCGCCTTTATAATATTAGTAGGATATCTGAGTGCGGCCATCAATAACAAAAATATTGCCGTCTTTTTTATTACTCAAAATAATTTAAACATTGAAACAGGCATTCAGCTATATTAATAAAATATAATAAACAAAGCTACCGATCTTAATATTTAAGTGCGCCATAAGTATTTAACATGGAAAAACCCAGTATTACAAAAAATTATACCGAATTTACGATATAATTTTATAAATATAAGCAGCACGATAAATCGGTACATTTATGTATGAACGGAAATCTTTTATTCGACAAAAACTCGAAGGTTCTGAGGCTAGATTAAAAGGCCCTTGAAACCGGTATCGGAGTAGCATTGCTCACTAAACACAAATCTCTGAGCTTTTTGTAAAGATAAAGAAGGCCTTATCGGTATAAAAAATTACGCGGAAAATGTATGTTAGCTTAAACAGGTTTATATTTGTACGAATATAATTAATTATAATTGAATTAAGTATATGAATTATGACGTAATATTATGTAAGGCTAATCATAATAATTAAAGACGTGAGTGGAAGAACCAGATAACTAACATTTTATAACATACGGACAGTTACTCATTTTTTCCTTTATAATTTTAACAAACCTTGTTACATTGCCAACTTCATCGTCTAGCTAATATATCTGGCTACGCATAAAATCCACAGTTTTTTTTTTTATTTCCAATCATAATTCCGGCCCTAAAGGTTCTAAAGGATATTCCGATTTCCGGCTCTTTTGACGTCGTTATTATAAGCAGGATAGAGTAGAGATATGTTTTTGAATACCAAATCCGTATAAAAAACCTTTTTCACTAATATAAACTTCTAGGTTTAGCAGTAATTGGCAACCTATTTCTAGCAATTTAGCGGCTATTCCAGCCTTTTAGCGGCTTCAAGCCTGCACAGTGCACACTCCACACAGCGGAATTGCCCATAGAGCATTTAGCGGGCAATTTGTCCAGGTGTGAGGTGTATAACTGGACCCAGGGAAACCGGTCGTATGTGCGTCGTAGCACTCGTAGCTCTACTTTGTTGCATAAATAACTTTTTGCATTCCCACCTAGAGTATGGCCGCCAGTGAAGATAGAGATGCGCAGTTCAGTAATAACTGGACATGATTTAATCAAAATCGGATCAGACGATCATAGCAGGTCATATTATTTTGTTAGTTTCATCGTTGACGTGTTAGGGCCAACCCACACGTACGACAACCACACCACGTCGCAACGACAAAATGCCGTCAAGCAGTGGTTACGTGTGAATGGTGCCGCTGCAGCTTTTTGTAGTTGCGTTGTGGTACCGAAATACCGACAAAATGTCGACGTGGTTGCGATGTGGTTACGTATGAAAGTCAATGAAACAGAGAGAGAGAGAGAGGGGGGGGGGGGGGGGAAGAGCGAGGGCGGTGTGCGCGCACTATCATTGCATCGACGCAACGTTGTGGTTGCGATGTGGTCGGCCACTAGTTCGCTTGTGATTGCGATGTGGTCGGCCACTAGTTCGCTTGTGGTTGCGATGTGGTCGGTATCACACAAGTGGTCGACAACGACTGCAAAATGTGGTACGTGAGAATAGTCCAGTTCATTTTCAATACGAAATATATACGCCTGACCACGTGGTGTGGTTGTGGTTGTCGTGTGGTTGTGGTACGTGTGGGTTGGCCCTTAGGGTCAATTCAGACCGTAACGCGACGCGAAGATGCATTTCTATATTTTGTAGTTGGGGATAGCTGCTATAAAGACTACTTACTCTAACATATTCAACACGTGCAAAGTTTCATTTATAAATAATTAAGATACTGTTATCAAATTAAGCGCAGCGTTATCTACAATGGGCGAATAGTTGAAGGTCTACGCAGGGTCCGTACCGATCTTAAATGTTACAAGGTCTGCGATAACCTTTATCTTATTATTGTACGCTGGAATAATACTCTGGAAAAAACTTTTCATTGCATTATACTGGGCTCTATTTAACGGCGAAATAAATACGCATGTTTTTAGTTGATGGATGTTTTTAATAATAGTCGCAAACAAGCTTAAACCTAATCACCTGATAGAAAGTGACTACGGAGCTGAGTACGGACAACTTACTAATATGTCGTACATAGACATCTGCATCTGCAACACCGGAGAAGTGGCAAGTGCGTAGTCTTTTATGAGAGAACTCTATGTATGAATTAAAAAAAGTAAAGTCTATATAGCTATTATTTGAACCGCTACTGAAGAATAAAATATCATTTATGACAGTACTCATCATGGCCTAAGATCCGACCGTAAAATCCTGCATGAATCGTTTTTTTCGATGAAATATATTTTAAAGTAATCTTTAGAACGTATGGAATGGATTAAGGTTGGGTTGCCTTGTTAAAAGTAGCCGCAAGTACCTCTAATTGAGCTTAATGTTCATGAGATAAATGCATAATTTGCATGTATATTTTTTTTCAATAAATTTTACATCAATTGAAAGAAAATGACGTGACAAAATAAGGTATAAATGGTTGCCAGCTCTAAGTCGGCCGCCCGTAAACAGACATAGTCCTTCGTCAAAATTGAAGCATCGATTTTTTTAATTATTTTGATACAAAATTTAAGTTTTATTCGCTTCCTAACCTCACGTGATGTCGTATACAAAAGTGATGGCAACCCCAGTTTGCGGCTATCGTGCAACTGGCAACCATGGATATTCATGTACAAAATGCATAAAACTTAAATTTTGTATCAAAACTATTAAAAAAATCGATGCTTCAATTTTGACGAAGAACTATGTCTGTTTACGGGCTGGCAACCCTAGGTTGCGGCCGACTTAGAGCTGGCAACCATTTATACCTTATTTTGTCACGTCATTTTCTTTGAAATATGTAAAATTTATTGAAAAAAAATATACATGCAAATTATGCATTTATCTCATGAACATTAAACTTAATTAGAGGTACTTGCGGCTACTTTTGACAAGGCAACCCAACATTAATCCATTAACATACTTTAAAATATATTTCATCGAGAAAAACAATTCATGCAGGATTTTACGGTCGGATCCCATACTATCAAGTATTTGAAGATTTTCCAAATGTTTAAAGCGACGTTAAAGACACTGGCATGATTCTCTTTTACCTTCGAGACCTTCTTAGATAAAAATTCACGAGCGTAGTCCTAAAGACAGTGTGAATCACCATAAAGCAGATTTAGGCGATAAAGAGATTCGGAGTAACCCCTGAACATCGTCGGATATAGTTTGATGGCTTCATTATTTTAATGTAGAGATATCTAAATCTTTGGAGTACTTTATTGAATGTGTGAGTAGCTTTTTGTCCAGGCATTTCCATTAAGTGTTTACTGTAGTCTGTAAGTGTATTTTTGGGATAAAAAATGAAAGTTAAAGCCCTGCTACTACCGTAAAATTTTCATTAAAAGGAATTCATTAAAATAAGTTAGTTTTTGCGTCAGCAAACATCCATTCAAGCTCACCAACTATAATATTTACAATAGATACGTTATATCGTTAGTATTTCTATATAGACAATCAGCTTTAACGTGCTGGAAATCCATACTAATATTATTATGCTAATAACGCTTAAACTCCTGAACTGAATTTTGTGACTCGGACATAGGATAGGTTATACCAGGCGTGTCTCACTTCCATACAAACGGCCCGAAATTGCCGAGATATTTACCTACTATTCTGTTAAACTTGTTCTTTTGCATTGCGCTTAGCGTTCATAGTACAATAACTGTCTGCCGTCTCGCTTCAATCTGCCAGGGCTGTCAAGCGAGCGTCGCGGCGGTGCGGGGCCGGGTACTACACTTTTGTATCGCGGATGCGTGCGTTGCGTGTGCGACAAACCGAGCGAGTGCCAGCCTATCGAGACTAGTCCGGTGACCGGACGCTTGCGTTTATCATACCTAAACTCGGGAGTGAGACTTCTGTACCGTAAGGTACTATTATATATTCTGTGGTTATACCACGAAAATGTGACGCATTACGTTAAAAGTACAATGTATGTAATTTTTCTTTTGTAAGTTATTCCGTGAAAGAAGTTTTACTTCTATTTATTATTCTGTGGAAAAAATATCTTCTGTGACCATTTATTCTGTGGGCTCACGAATTTCATTTGTCACCGCAACCTTGTCTTCCTGAGGTTGTTGACCAACTTGCAAGATTTACAACGTACATGCTTTTGTCAGTACAGTACTAAAATGCTTAAGTAGCTAAGTTTTTTCCTAGTTTTTGTGCATTTGCCTTTGTGCAAGCGGCCACTAAAAGAAATTTGTGAGGTCGCGTTGTAGAAGCTAATCTCTGAATCTACTGAATCGTTTTTTTTTTTTTTTTCTAATAGCCACGTTATCTACGAGTGGCAAAACTCATAAGCTAAAAAATGTAATAATTTTGAAAAAGATTTTCCATAATTCCGTCGGATCATTTAATTAAAGAATCAAAGTTTTTATGCCAGGAATATTTTTAAAGAAAACAGTTGTTTAGTTTATGTGTTACGGCTATAACACATAAACTAGACAAAGTAAATTATAACCGCATTTTAACTACAAAAACTAAAATAAGTACATATATGAGTCGCTAGTACACCTGTGCGTTTTTCTGAACCATACTGAATAAGTCAAGGTCGGATGTTTCATACTTCGGCTACAGTATATATATCATACAGTAGACTCTACTGCATCAATTACTACTGAGTGTTCTTGAAATCAAACTCACATAGACAAGGTAAATGCGCGCAACCATTGATATGCAAAAAACCGGGTTTTGTATATCAATGCGCGCAA
Organism: Cyaniris semiargus; assembly: GCA_905187585.1. Taxonomy (NCBI): domain Eukaryota; kingdom Metazoa; phylum Arthropoda; class Insecta; order Lepidoptera; family Lycaenidae; genus Cyaniris; species Cyaniris semiargus. Next base: position 5,067,299 of record LR994551.1, read on the forward strand.
CTAATGCATTTTGCATCTCTACAACGCTTGTCACCGACACCATAGATCATCCTACGAAAGTGGACGACGCGATGGACAAAGGAAATCGGTAATTTTTAACTGACTTCCAAAAAAGGAGAAGGTTCTGTATTCGGCTGTTCATATTTTATTGTCTCTTGAGTCTGTCAGTCCTTAATATTTCGCATTTCTGCTGCTCAGCTAACTGCCGCACTCAGAGACGAATATTAATTACTTGACAGTAATCAAATGAAGATTGTGACATAAGCCGCAAACACTATCTGTCAAACTTTTCATTTTTATTGTAATCATCAAATGTTTCTGACGGTCGGCCTGCAATTTATATGAAATCGCTAAAGTGTACGATTCGGGTAATAATTAACATGAAGATGGTCGACTATATGTATATTAATTATATTGTGCTGGTCTTAGTATTAATTACCATCAATTTTATACTGAAATTTTGCAAACAATACTTAGCACTTTGCTCCTTGCAAAAAAATCTGGCAATTATGTATCGTGAATATTAAAATTTAAAACCGCATTATGTACATTTAAAATACCTATTTCATCTTGCATTTTAGCGACAAACTGCTGAGTTTCTGTCGCATTACATCAGCAATGTATGCAAAGTGCAGCATTTTACTATTCAACAATTATCTTCATCAAATCGATTAGGTTTCAGTCCCAGTAATTTTCCTAACGGTTCCGCTGAATCATTAAAACCTAACCTAGCGAATACCCACTGCTTGCCTACTTGTACATTTTTTGCAACGTTACCATAAGTAATTTTATTATAAAATATATTAACAATGAAGTAAGCATCCAAGTTAAAAATATTGTAGAGAAAACTGTAGTGTAGGTTGTAATTATAAAAATCCGGCGAAGTGCGAGTCCGACTCGCGCACGTAAGGTTCCGTACCGTTATAGAGCAAAAATAGACCAAATATTGTGTTTTTTGTATGGGAGCCACCCTTAAATTTTTATTTAAATATTATTATTAATTATTAAAGTACACATATATTTAAGGCCTTTGTGAAAATTTCAAGTGCCTACCTACCTACCTACCTGTTGCCATTATTGATATCAAGCAAAAAAGGCCAAAAAAATCCCGTTTGTTGTATGGGAGCCCCCCTTAAATATTTAATTTATTTTGTTTTTAGTGTTTGTTGTTATAGCGGCAACAGATACATAATCTGTGAAAATTTCATCTCTCTAGCTATTACCGTTCTTGAGTTACAGCCTGAAGACATACAGACAGACAGACAGACAGACAGACAGACAGACGGACAGACATCGAAGTCTTAGTAATAGGGTCCCGTTTTTACCCTTTGGGTACGGAACCCTAAAAACGTATCTATCCATACATTTTTCACGCTCGCTTCGTTTGGTTTGTGTTACCTATGTGTTGCAATTTATACATTAGTTAGATGACGTCCGCAACTCCATTGCGCCTAGATTCGTTTATCGCGCGGGAACCGTACATTTTTCCGGGATAAAAAGTATCCTACGTCGTTTCCCGGGACTCAAAGTGTCTCCATACCATCAGCAAAATCGGTTCTACAGATTACACTAAGTATACAGACGCTATACACATAATTCCTAGACAAGAATCTAAATAATTTTATACCTTCTAAAACTCTGTGAAAGAATGGCAACGTTCACGTCCAAATCGAACCGTTCGGTATGTATTTAGCGTACTTTTTAAACTTGTTTCCTGCGAAGTTTCAGTAACATTTTACCGTGAAATTTCCACGGTCGCGTCGAGTTAATAAGTTCCCGTTTCGATGGCTCCTGCGTTTTAAACTTTTCGGATATGAGATAACAAGCTAAGAGAAGCGATGTCTGAGCCAGATCTTAGATTATTCTGTTTCCTTTTTCGAAATATGTTCGGTTTTCGTATGATTGTTCTTCCAGAGTAGCTTGAAATTCTTTTCGTACTCGATTGAAATTATTCAAATCCTTATGTAAAGTGAATATCTAGCTTATAGGCTTGCTAATAGGATTAACTAGTGACCACAACAACACACACACGTCTACAAAGAAAAGCATAAAGGTAAAAAAAGGATAAAATTTTGCATGGTGAACTAACTCATAGTTTCTAATAATCGTTTTTTGCGAACTGAAACAATTTGTGCAAAGTTTTCTGATCACAAAGAAAACTTAGAAAACTAAAGATAAAGATAAAGTTTTTGAAAATCTTTAAAACTACTTTTATGACAAAATGTCTACCCTCCATCCCTTGTGCAAATAAGACAATTCACATGATTTTTTTCTCCTTTATTTCCCAGCGGAAAATGTACATATTTTTACAAAATAAAAACCGGCCTAGTGCGTGTCGGGCCACGCGCAATATAGGGTTCCATAGTACCGCTAGTTTTTGATAATTTTTGAATAGTCAATGAATATACACGTATAACGTGTTTTATACTACTAACAACATCATCTCAGCTACGTTCAAAGGAATTTGAACGAAAAGTTCCTTTATACTTCGCCGAATACATTGTTTTTAGTTGATCGACTATTACTCAATAATTTATGAAGTCTAGCTTCTTAGCCATGATAATTTTCCTTTTAAATTCAACATATTTCCTACTCCCATGAATTTTTTCACATTTCCAAAAGCACTGGACTCTTACGATTTTTTCCAGTTTAAAACTTCATATTTCACAAATGGATCCCTAAATCGGAAAATGATCTAAGACTACTCGTAATATTTTTTAAAACCCATCCAATATTTTTTTAAGATTTTTATGTACCATTTTGTTGGCATCATATGTAAGTACATTCATGCCGACTTACAGCTTTGTCCTATAGTCTCTGAACAAAACCGCGGACAGACAGACAGACAGACACACGGACGGACACACTGAAACTATAAGGGTTCCTTGTTCACTACGGAACCCTAAAAAGCAGCTATGTCTTTTCAAATGACTGTATCTCCTATCTCTGTTTAATCCCATCAGTCATCAAAATCTTTCAAGTATACTTTCGGATGCTTGATGAAGAATTCGCTTTATGTGACAAGGCTTCATGTGACAAGTTTTATTTGACATTCCCTACAAAAACTACGAACAAAACAAACTGCCGTAAAGCCAAAATTATCATTCAAGTTATTCATAATCAATATAATACGCGCTAGTTAAATGTTCTGTGAAATTGTAAGTTACAATCATTCCGTCGGATATTTTTATGCGGGATTTTGGCGTCTTCCTTCCCCCTCAAGCGACAACTTCATTTTCCTTACTATCGGAGGTTTAATTTGTGAACGCAGAATATACATTTTGACCCCCTGCCGCAAAACTTCCCTACGCTTTTTGCGGGGGAAAATGTGAGCGATCGCGATCGTAGAACTAAACTAATGGCTGAAATTGGAATACTCGCTTTTACTATATGTATTCCAATTCTATATTCTGCCAAGTGCCTGATATAATATGTATTTTGCTTTTTACGTATAAGGTGTAAAATATCAACTATAATTTTGTATACTTGATCTACTGTTCACATAAATACATTTAGACAGAAACCTAATAGTACTTCAACTTATTAAGCCCCGCTAAAAGGTATTTAGGTTTAAGACATTTATATCTCATAAGAATATAAAATCATAATATATAAAAAAAAAAATATAAAAGGTATCGAGTAATCGCGACTTAATACTTTGGTACCTTTGGCTTTGGTACCCGTAGGTTAACAGGGTTATATTAATATCTGTATGACATACATTTTATATTATTAGGTTAAAATAATTGCACACATAAAAAAATTTGTACTTCACAAAAAATGAGTAGAATATTGATGGCGGGCCTACGTTATATTTTGGTAAAGAAAAAATATTTTTAGTAATAAGGGTGTCAAAGTAGACTTTGATACTATATATACTGAGTGTTGAGTTGAGTGACCCCTGACCTCCTTATGTTGGTGTACACGTTATACCAACATTATTTGTACAATAAGTATCTTGTCTAGGTAAGTAGACGAATAGGGTGAAGCCAAACGAGCGTAATTTGTGAGTTGTGAGTCGCAGAATTTCTGCCGCGTAAATATCTTTTCATACAAATCGTGACTCTCAAAATTACGCTCGTGTGAATCAAACAGGACTTTTGTATGAAACTGAATGCAGCAGAATTCTGCCGGACTGAAATTCTGCGACTCACAACTCACAAATTACGCTCGTTTGGCTTCGCCCTTAGGCTAGGCATCTTGCTTAATCAGTTTTAGCCTTTTTCCAAAATTGCACAAACAGAAAGGTTCAATCAATCAGCTGATTGATTCAAACTGCCCATCCGCAGACTTCATATTCCCACCTAAATTACCTACCTAATAGTTTTCACCTTCCTCCGCCGAATTTATCTCTCCTCTGTTGATTTATTGCGAACCCACAGGATTAACTACCGCTAACTTGGCGATAGTTAAGACTATCTTATATTTCGGAGAGCTTCCTTTTATCTAAATTGGTCCGCTACCAATAAAGATTGTTCGTCGTAAACCACCCGTCCCATACGTTCATTATGGACTAAGTTTTTGATATGACGCTACCGTTTTATTGTCTGCGATCGCTATCGTAATAGAATCTCGCCGACACCGCTCATGACTAAGAATTTTGGATTCGAACGTTACGGCTAGTAATTTTTCGGAATTCATATTTCTATAATGAAGGCTTGAGGGTCGTTGACATTATGTTAGCATTATATTTTTGATGTACTTTTTAGCGTTGTGCACTTTTCTTAGGATGGATAAAAATTTTAAAATCGTCAGCACACCTGACCTGATCAAAAATTCGTAAGACGGCAGAGGAGATCGCAGCGTGTTTCTGAGATTTCGCTTTCCGTCTACCGGCGGCCCTCCCGGACATGGCAATTGGCAACATATTCGTAGATCATGATAGTTACAAAGAGATAAATAAGATGTTTTATCTCGTTAAAGATTCGGTAGCAAAAAAACTGTGCTACTATTGTAAAAGATATAATTAATACAAGTTTTAAAAGTAATAAAACAATAAAACGACTTTTACGACTCGCTTACTGTAACGAGCAGTAAATTATAAAAATACCACTCAAAGTTATCATCGTGCCCGAATCAAAACTGCCATGCTTTACTATAATGCTTAATAAATTCAAACTTGTATAATGTGACTTTAGTATGCGTTTATAAATTATAGCGAGAGAGTTCGTAAGTTGGCCATAAAGGCGCACTTATCCCTTTCCGACTCAGGGGAAGCGGCGGAAGTGTGACAGAGAAATATAAATCTCTCCTAATTGAATTTGTCATAAAAATTGAAAGTTTCCCCGTTCCAGGCCCGCACTCCGAACTACTTTTAATCCATTCTCCTTTGAAAGAAGTTTTAATTTATTGTGAGTGGTAAGTTCGCTGCAACTATTCTAGATATAGAAAACTTTATCCTTGTTTCATCTAAGTGATGTAATCGTTTTATCTGAAACTAAATCGGTCGCTCGCACACTTAGATGTATTAAATTTGTGACTGCGATTTCAGCTAATCGATTTTGTCTGTCATAATTTTGGAAAAGTTAATAACTTTTTTATTTATTGTCAGATACCTTATGCTATTAATCCTATGTTTTTGTTGTAATTTTCATGCCATTGAGTAGACAGCTCTATAAAGTGGTTAAAATCATTAATGTTTTTGAACAAGCAAGCCGTATTTTATATTACAACATTTTTCCAGGATAAAAAGTGTCCTTTGTCCTTTTCTGGGAACCAAAGTACCATACCAAATTTTAGCAAAATCGGTTCAGCGGTTTAGGCGTGAAGAGGTAACAGACAAACACATTTATAATATTAGTATGGATTTACAAGACTGATAGTAAAGATTATCTGGAGAGATTATTTTATGAGATTCACTAATTTATTAGCACCATTAGTTTCATTACCTTTAGGTGTCACTCACTTTCTAAACTAAAAAGAGCCCTTCGGAAATTTGGTTCCACATCACTTCTCTCCTTTCACCAGACTAATAACTTAATATCTGACTAAACTTTCGCCTGTCACAAACGATAACTCGTTTTAACCTGACTTACACATCACTCGTTACTTAATTTTTAGACATGCTTCATTACGGTTGAATTTTTCTCACTAATATTATTTGGAGACGTATTAGTGAAGTGGATAAGTTACATGTTAACATATGGGCAATTACTTATTTTTTCCTTTATAATTTGAACAAACCTTGTAACTTACCTACTTAATCATCTGGATAATATATCTGGCTGTACATAAAATCCACATTTTTTTTTTATTTCATATTATTTTCGAGTCCTAGAGCCTCCTGCAAAAAAACTAACATTTGCAAACTAATTTTATTAGTTACTCACTTCATCAACTTCCGTTGTGTTTGAAATACTTACTATAGGTCTACCAGGATCTGATGGCGGATGGCGGATTTTCAAAAAATATCCTTGATCATTGGATAAATTTTTATATTTGCATGTTTCACACACAATCAGCCGCTATAAGGAAAAAAAAAGGATCAAAATGTTTTATTCCAATTACCCTGGTATTGCTAGAGTCAATTTCTTTTCTCACTTTTTGCCATCGCCCATCAGATTCTGGTAGACCTATAAATATTCAAATTGCCAATAGGTAAGTAATAACGATGGTTAGTAATTTTATGCGCATTACAGCCTAACTTCAAAAATAATAATATTTTCATTTTCCTTAACAAGATTTGTAATTACATACTCAGCGCATTTATAATTTTAGCATGGTTGGATTAGTTTAGATTTTGATCATACTATTTGGCAGGAAAATAATATTATATGTAGAGCCCCGCTAAGTTGAAGACATTAAGTTGAGGAAAGTTTTTTTACCGGAAAAATTTATTTATTTATTACAAATCACAACTATCATTACAGGTTAAAAACCTAAAATGCACGGTTTCACTCGAACGTGTCAACATCTGATTATCAAATAAATTCTAATTGTATCAAGATGAAACTTATAAAATATTTTCGCACGAAATCTAATATTAAAGTCCAAGAATACAAAAAGTTGCAAAACTTTGGACATTAACATAATAATAAAACTAGGGCCAATGAGTCTTTCGCCAATAAGTCAGCTTAATGTAGGCTGATCCGGCTTAACATAATATTTTCAAAGTGCCCATAAAAGGCCAAGCACTAAATCACCGAGTATAAAGCATACTGTGTTTTATTTATCCCCCTAAAAGGCCTATTACACTGACGGAATAACTATTAAGGAAGGAAGATAAAAACTTCTGAAACCATCGAGCTCTTTCAGTTTCTAAAAAGCATGTGACACATTAGGGTTAAAGATATAAAGTTAACGAATTCTACATGCGATGGACTAAAATTTTGCCGCTAAATGCTAAGCTATACTCGGAACCTGGACTACAAAACTTCATAATAATTATTACTGTCAAAATTTATTAAACTTTATGATTTGCTTCGTAGTTTCGATTACAGTTTGAATTTTATAAGTAATTTATTAAAATTACTTTCAATACATTCTTATGTAAACATTAGAATTTTGTCACAAAAATAAATTAAATAATCCTTTATTAAGATTATTTAACGAGAAGAGTTTAATTAAATCAAATTGTAACCATTTACTAATTACACTTATCGCTAGCTAAAGTTTACACTTATGTAAGGCGCTATACCACTTGAAACTATAATATTATCTTTACGGCTTAATATTTATGTTTTTTTTTGTTCTATTTTTGGATAGATTTTGTTTTTATAGTATGTATTTTGTTTTATTTTCAAATTAATAGTATTATGTTTAGTGTTTACACATGTAGCAAACATACAAAAACTACTTGCTTTGTAACTAATATGTAATTACAGTCGACATAAACCGCGCTATTATTGTAGATTTTACAAAAAGGGGTGAAATTTCATGACGTATCACATAAAATACGAACCGAGAATTAACTGCCTTTGTCGTTAAATATTGTCACTTGACGTAGATTGTACGTCAAATGACAATTATTTTTAATGTTCCAACTTAAAACGTGATTATAAAACATTTCATCATTGACTTATTTTATAGAGGAGTATCACATAGCAATCTTGTAATTAACTTGTTTTTTGTTATGACAACTTCTTAATGATTAACTTTACTTACAAAAAAATATTATGTTAAATAATTATCATGTTTTGTTGATTTCCTTATTTAATACCAAGCGACTTTCACGTGTAAAAGGGTATCTACAAAAATATAACCTGATACCATTTTTGACAAAGATTCCTGACAAAAATTGTAGACGTCTACGAAAAAGCGTAGCACGCACGGCATACCTCGCTTTAAAAACTGTAGCTAAAGCTACAGCCGGAGCATATTAAAGCTACACCCTTAACATATTAAAACTCCACCCGTAGCATATTAAACCTACAGCCGTAACATATTAAAGCTACGCCCGTAATATATTAAACCTACCCCCGTAGCATATTAAACCTACAGCCGTAGCATATTATAGCTATGCCGTAGCATATAATAATTACACCCGTAGCATAATAAAGCTACGCCCGTAGCATATTATAGCTACACCCGTAACATATCATCGCGTATCGTGGCGTATCAGCCCAACGAAGTGGCGACGCGTTGGCGCGCTCTCCCCCGCTACCAAAAAAGTTGCAAGTCTTCGGGCGGCGCCGGGGAACATTCAAATTTATCGATTGTCCCGCGGGCCTCATTACATCCCTTAACCTAGCCCTACCGCCCTACAACTATTATTTTTTATAACCCACTAACGGGGGCCGTATCTTTTTTCATCGTCGTCCGTTAAACTTTAAGTGTTCGGCGGCTAACTTTCAATGTCTTTCTGATTTACGAGCTTCCGAGTGTTTTATCGGTTGAGATTGAAGGTCGATCTGGATCATTTGCTACGGGGATTCGAAACCGTTTAAATGTCTTTTTGTTTTCAAGTCATTTATTCGGAAATGCGCGTGAACCGTGTATTTTGCGGGAGAAAAGCTAATTATACCATGTATGATGTATGTCACACACTCAAAGAACGTAAAATATTATGTCGCATCCAACTTTCGTAAATAAGGCGTAAATCACGTACATTTTGCCTCAATGCCAAATGGATGTACCTGATGAGACATTCCTCAGGTTTAATCGATCTCTGTATCCTAAGTCACATTCGCATTCACAGTATGTGCTTTACCTTAAAAATATTGCACTTACCCTTCAACTCGGGACCGTTGAACCAGATCGCGGTGTGCATCCGTGTGGGGGCTGAGGGGGGAAGTGGGGGCTGAGAGGGGAGTGGGGGCAGAGCGGGGAGCGGGAGCTGATTCATTAATCCAGCAGAAGCCTGCGGCGCCGCCGTACCTGTCGCGACGCGCGGACGCCTAACGACGTGTGTGCTAGTCGTACCACCTACGTTAACCCGCTTACTTACTTTTGCTTACTTTTTAGGGTTCCGTACCGGAAGAGTGAAACCATGACTAAGGGCCCTCGCGTGGGAGATGGGACATAGCAGTCTTTAAACCATAAAGTTAATATACCTAGCGGAATAGAGAAACAAAGGCATGAGCAAGCGAGATGTCACTATCAGTAACACTGCGTGGTAAAAAGAGACGTGTGATACATGACAGCAGAACTCTTTTTTTGATGTCCAGTCGGCACTTATCGGCACGTTGACAATTTAATCTCATAGAATTCATGTTCAATCATGCTTATGTAAGTGAATACGTACACATATTTTTACACACAGATGTAAACCAATTTCGGTTTCGTTTGACAGCTCGAGATTGTTGCTCTATTCCGCTAGGTATATTAACTTTATGCTTTAGACAGACAGGCAATAAAGAATATTAGTTTGGGTGTTGTATTATCTATAGCAATAGTCTGTCTCGAGACTGTCGCGTTTCACGCAAGCGACAACCTTAGGCTTCGCTATCTGACTGTCTGTCACCAGGCTGTATCTCAAAAACAGAGACACTACGATTTTTTTATTACAACGCTAGTGGCAAACACAAGCTAAATAAATCCAAACTGAGTGTCTAAACACACTAGGGCGAAAATACGCGGCCGAAGTTCGGCATGATTACGCCAGCAATGCACTACGCATACAATATAACGCGACGTAATTTCGGCATGGAGTCATCAGTAATTTAAAATACATTGCAGGCGTAATCATGCCGAACTTCGGCCGCGTTTTTTCGGCCTAGTGTGTTTAAGAGTTTAGACCCAACCCCCCCAAAATGATCGAGGCTACCTACAGCTCGCTACGCCACACATACACCATACGTTCTTGTCTCCCAAATGATACAGGGCTCGCTACGCCACTGTATATCCTACTTTCGCATATTGATATATGAATTATCACTATGACCTTAACACACATAGCGGAATATCTTATGATTCCTTATCAGCGCTGATAGCGCTTGCACAAACGTTTGACAACACTTTTATTTGCGTGTAACTTCGATAGAGAATTGTTTTTGTTGTCAAAAAATACTGTTTTATTATCTCCCCGGCGCGGTATGATAATTACAACCAATTCTCTTAGTGGAATATCCCACTGGTGTTCTGAGAGGCACGGCACCTATATGTTATCTATTGAGATGTATGTAGGCTATTCGTTATAGGCTTTATGATAGTACGGAAGGCATATTATACAATGATCATTTTCTTTGATTTTTCTGAATGAATTCTTCAGTTTTGTATTGAATGTTGATGCTTAACATTGGTGTTTTCACGTTCTTTTTAAAAGGAAGGCCTAGAGACTAGATTCTGGAGAGTATAATTATAATAATAATTATAGATAGAAATTTTGATCTTTTTGATGAATCAATTCTAAAATCGCAACCAGAGGTTTCAGAGGAGTTCGGCAACAAACACCGCGACACTAGAATTTTATATATAAATGATTGTTATAATTGTAATTGGTTCCCAATTATTATTTGCCTAGCATACTATGTGGTTGCTGCTAATAGACTCACAAGTCACAAGAGGTTCGGTACCCATATTCTACCTCAGTATACTCGCACTACATTCTGTGAACCAACAGAAATGCATCAAACCGTAGACGTTTACTACACAACGCAAATCTGTCCGACGCTGACTAAACGCGGGCACACACGATGCATCATGACGTCACGGAAGAAACAGTGGCGTCCGGGTTCCACGCACTGTCGCCATATTTCAACCCGATCGACGCGCACACCGTAAAGTTCGGAAAACTTCCACCTGGGTGTTTAGATGACTTGCATTCGATGGCGAAGTTGAATAGCAAAAACGCATGGGATTGGACGACGCATCGCAAGCGAATTAGGGTTTTTGTACAACTTGTAGTTGATGGCCAAGTTAGGTATCAAAAATGCATTAGATTCGATGTAAGGCAAGCGTCATGTTACATTCGAAAGAGCGTCCGTGGCCTAATGGGTAGACCTTTGGTTCGCACTCCTAGAGGGTGCAGGTTCGATCCCGGGTGGAGGCGTGTACCAATGAGACATTTTCTGATCTTAAGTACATAATACGGACACTCATACGGTGAAGGAAAACATCGTGAAGAAACCCGCACATGGTTGGTCCCAGACGTATTGACTAGTTCTTTCCTCTGGACTAGGCCGACTATGTTGCGAGAATGCCGTATGTGCTTGGGCAACCATACGGTCATTTAAAAATCTTGTCTCAGGCACTACAGTATTTGAGAAGTGGTTACATCGCTCTGAAAATACTGTATAAATCATCCACAACGGATGCAAAGGCCTAGTTTTTTCGTTTCGAACGTCACAGTCGATTTTGTCGAGCACAAGTTGTCTCAGCACCCTGGCATATTTACCTAAGTCGCGCTGACGAGTTATCAGGTCACGCTTCACCCGGTGAAGTTTGAACATAAATTGGCGGTCATCTGACACGAATATGCTGACTGGGGGTAACAAATATGCCAAGTTGGGCTGTTATAACGGCGATATGTAAGTTTTGTGATACTTCGCCATTAAGTTTATGGACGAGATAAGATCACTTTGGGAGAGCTTTACGTGATTCTTCTCTATTACTGTCCTCTCTCATAATTAAGTGGTCGCAATATGGCCATCACTTTTGTCCTTAACTCCTTACCTTGCTCTACTGAAACATCTCTTACTCTAATTCTATTTCTTTATTCTAACAGCTATCCTTAACTGTATCTTTCTTTATATGAAACATCTGTTTAAGGATGTTTGTAAAGAAAGGTATACAATATATTTTGTCAATTGGAGCATATTTTAAACTTTTGCCTACAGCATAAATATCTTTTATTCATAACATTAATTTATAGACGAGTAAACTTCTCTAATTGAAACAACTTTTAACCTTAACTCTACATTCTTCAACTGGATTATTTTATCCTTAACTCTATATTTTGTTTACTAAAAAATATTTTATTCCTAACTCTACCTTTTGTCAACTGAATCATCTTTATTAAATTTCAATACAATTTTCCCGGATTATGATTGGCAGTTAGCCGCCGTTTTAACAAGCCGTTGCCAAAGTGTTGCCAAAGTAAACAATTTTATTCTTAACTACTTTGTTTGACATCTCCTTGAATTCCTATATTTTACTTAAGAATATTGACAAAATTAGTATAAGATTGAAGTACAAAATAAGAGAGTTTGGTATTAACTTGAAAAATTGAAAATTCATAAGGTCAGGACCATAGGAATTTTCAATTTTTCACGAGGTAAGTCACAAAACAAAAAAAAATAATTAAAATCCGTTTATTTCAGGCTGTTTGAACCCATATTTTGTTAGTAAACAATAAACCTAAAAACTATGTTAGTATCATTTACAAAAAATAAATTAGTTTAAATATTTGCCACCTGGCGCTCCGGGCACATGCACATGTGTATGGATCCAGTGGCCCAGAAGGGGGCTGTCCAGCTTGGCGCTGAGCACTCCAGAATGCTGTTGGGGCTGCGCCGCGTGCGGAACATCAGCGATGCTATGCGACGTCGCAGCACGGTGTGAAAACCGTCTGTGCGGGCGTGCTCAAACATCGCCGATGCACTATACCAGCGAGGGAGCCCCACCAACACCCTGAAAGCATTATTATATTGTACTCGGAGAGCGTTGTTGGCCCGCTGCGTATAGTTGACCCATAGATTGCAAATGCCGAAATTTGTAAAATTTTTTGAGACTTTGTCCTCGCCTCGTGGCTTAGGCCATATTTTAATGTGACAAATGGTATTTAGAAAAGTTGGAAATGAGGTGCAATTTAAATAATTCCGATTTACACGCGTCGAGATTTCGATCAATCATCGCGGGAGCGTCCGAAAAATGTTGAAAATTCAAACGTAATCCGTCAAACATTTGCCTAATTGTAATTAGGGGACGCGACAATGCCGCGTTAAAATGATTAATTTTTGCGGCACCGGAGGTGTCTAGGCGACCATTAATCTCATCATCGTCGAGAGACTGGATATTTTTATGTCTTACGACCATTAGCCGCTAGTTCCATCGTCATCTCAGCCCTTTGAGCAGATGAAAAGGTGTTTGCGCGAGCCCCTCTTACATTTTTTTCATCACTTAGGCTTCGATAGTTACTGGGGATGAAACGTTTTAATTTTTCATCGTCATTCGTGCACAATGGGTCTAAGCGAATTTTCATACAGTCATTCTTTGTGCATTCGATTAAAACCTTTATGCTCGGTACCATCCATTCGGCTCAATGGAGGCGAAAATTATTCATTTTATAAAACTTCCCCCAAAAATATCTTCTGTCTGAATAAACTTTACAAGTTTCGATTCACCTTATAACGCTCGGGAACCGTAAATTTTTCCGCGTTGAAACTATGTCCTTTTCTGGAACTCATCTGTGTACTTATCTGGAACGGCTTAACGCAAGGTACATAGAACGGGTAGTAAGGTACATACATACAGACTAGGGAATGCAATCTCGTTCTCGCGAGATCTCGGCCTTTTTTAGCGAGGTTGATCTCGGACGAAAAAAAAGGCGAGATCTCGCGAGTTTGACGAGACTGCACTTGAGCATAAAAACGTCTTATTCGAGGCGCGGACTGACACGGACGGCGTTGTGATCACGGAGTAGAAACAAAGAGGAGCTGGCCTAAGCAACTGTGCACTGTGATTTTCTGTGTTCTTTTATTACTAAAAGATTTTTGTTTGATATTAGAAGAGAAGACTGGTTGTTTCTCTCATTTGTTATATTTTGATAGATACGTATGTCAAATAACAATAATAATAATAATATCTATGGACGCTTCACACCACGTCAGTCTGGCGTCAGTGTGTAAAGTGTAGACTAACGGCCGTTCCCAATATTTGATCTATCTCTGGTTTTGCCCTACTAGAGATAGGAATAGCTCTCATTAGACATTAGAGACATATATTTTATGTCAATTCAATGTTAGCTGCGGTCGGTTTTATGTCAAACCAGAGATAGATTGAATATTGGGAACGGCCGTTAAACAATACGTATTCTCCTAACAATACGTTTAATAAACTGTAATACAGTCACAGAAAAGTCAGCTGAGACAAATAAATAATTAGCCGCCCAAAACCCGCGCAGAATAATTCATGGCGCTGCATTGTTCCAAATCAGAAATAATTGTGTGATTTAAGATGTCTTATTCAAATCAGGCTGACACCTCTCGACCTCAATCGAATTACCGAAATTTCAATGTTTTATTAAGTTAAACTTTGCCGCGGTCGTAAGTGAATTTATCTGTACTTATCGGTTCCAGGAGTCATCTTGCTTACGCGTGGGTAAGTTGAATAATTAAATTTGTCAGTGCTGACAAGTCCCGGGGTTTTCTTCGGAATTTTCGCTGCCTTTTGTGATCTCGGTTCGCGGGCATGATCGGAATTATTTATACTTCTAATGGAGCCTCCGAACCCTTTCCGGGAATTAAAATTTGATGACAGTGAGACACTATTAGAAATTAACTAAGAATCGGTTAGTTGAGACAGTTTCGGGGTTCGACAAGTGGTTTCTTGATAGTAAAATCTGCTTTCAAACTGGAGATCTAAAATATATTTGGTGTCATTAATAACTTCCCGTTTTTGGAAGTCGGTTAAAAAGCTATATTTTTAAATACTAACAACTCCATGCCTAATGCCCACACACTTCTTCACAAAAACATTTTTTTTCACGCACAGGACATAATCCTATAGTTTTCCTACAATAATTTCAGATAGAGAAAAAAGAAATGTGTAACACAATAATGCTGTTATATTTTATGTTAAAGGCTGAAATAACTAATATATTTCACACATTACATATAAGAAATAACACAACATATTCTTTAATAACATTATCTATCCAGTAATAAAAAAAGACTAATAAAAAACTTTTTACATTAGTCCATTCATCCCAAAAGCCGCGATCGATTTTTGTATGCGCATTAATTTTGGACAAAAACACAATACAGGGTGTTTGATTTATTTTTATCTTCTATTTTCATAATGGAGCTACATAAAAGGAAGATGGATTCTGTTTTAATTTCCATAAATAGGTCACTCGGTACGCACTAACTAAGATTAGGTGGATACGATTTATTTAGGGCGAAGCCAAACGAGCGTAATTTGTGAGTTGTGAGTCGCAGAATTTCGGTTCAGCAGAATTCTGCTGCATTCAGTTTCATACAAAAGTCCTGTTTGATTCACACGAGCGTAATTTTGTGAGTCATGATTTGTATGAAAAGATATTTACGCGGCAGAAATTCTGCGACTCACAACTCACAAATTACGCTCGTTTGGCTTCACCCTTATGGTGTCGGTTAAATAATAACAATGTATATATAAATAATAATTATTTATTATAGTAATCTATTGTGTCACTTGTCTAGTCGCCATCATCTAAATGCAAATAAATGTAAGATTCTATGATATCTTCGGGCGAATTCGTGTACCGTACACCTCTCGCTTTCATCAGAACAGTGATGGCTACGTAAAGCAAGTAATTGTTTTAAAACTATATAAAAAATGCAAATGGTTGAAAAAAAAAATCCCGATTCACCTGTGGCATTATTACTAATCTGTTGATACGTCATATTTTGGTAAAATCGGAGCTGTAGTTTAGCCGATACGAGGATACATACGTACATTTATTTTTATGTACTGTCAAAATCATTATCCTTCCTTTTAGCTTCGTCGTAGTCTGGTGAAAATTAAGACCTACATCTGACTGTCAATCATCAAATTGAGAGCCCCTCAGGATTGAAGTTTATTCTAACAAACAATTATTATAATGCATTTTGAAGGTCTATCGGCGCTCGGCGTGCACAATTTCGTGAATTATTCAACACTAGTCCGTTGGTACGGTTACATGTTTTATTGTGAAATATTCTTTACCTGAAGGTTAATGTGGGGTGTTATAAAAAACAAACACCCCTTATACTTCCTAGTACGATGTAAATATTGAGCCGCAAAAAAAGACTTTGCCAAAGATGGACAAGAATTGCAGAAATGCTCCCCTTACTAATAAAAAGATATGCACTAAATATATAAAAAGTTATATGTTTTGTCCTCCTCTGTTGCGTTAGAACTTAGAATAGTCACTTTGGCATACATACTAAGACAATGTAAGGACGGACATTAGTTCGTTTTATACAGTGTCAAGTGTGTTATATTTTTATTAGTAAGGATCTAAGCGAAAGGGGTAAAATTTCCGTTCACTTTAACACCTATCACTTGCGAACGAAACTCGCAAATATAAGATTATAAAATCATCCAGATATAGAAACGTAACTACAAGATAGGATAATTCGTTTACAGGACGTCATAATGATAAGTCATTGATTCCGTAGATTGCGCAACTCTAAAACCCAAGAGCCAGCGACAGCCAGACTCGTCATTTTATAAAACCTGAAAATTTACCTATACATGACCGCTATAAAGGTAGGAACGACCAACTATGGAGTTTCGGTAATAAATAAAAAAAGTAAAAAAAAAGAGCTTTATACTTTATCGAAGGTTAGGTAGACCTTCAGAACTGGATCCCTCCAAACCGCGACCAAAACTCTTTGTGATCGTTCTTACTTATACCTACAGGATGTTTCAAATAAGGTATACTAAGCCGAAAGGGGGTGAGTGGGCCATTCTGAACAACTTTTGTGACTCTTGACTCGGAGGTCGTGGGTTCGATTCCCGTGTTGGAAACATGTTATTTCCAAGTTTGGTTAGGACTTAGGACAATGCAGGCTGATCACCTGATTGTCTGATAAGTAAGATGATCCATGCGTCGGATGGACATGTAAAAAGTCGGTCCTGCGCCTGATCTCTCGCCAGTCGTGTCGGTCGTCCGTCCCACTGGGTTATGAGAGTAAAGGAATAGAGAGTGCTCTTGTGTAGTGCGCACTCACTTGGGCACTATAAAATTACTCCTGCGTAACCGGCCTGGTTTCTATGAAACCGGCCACCGTCGCCGAAACCGGTGTGGGAGTTATTTTTATTATTATAGGGGCCATATAGGGGTTTATAAAATGACGAAAGTCTAACTGTCGCTGGCTCTTGGGTTACAACGGCGGTGGAAATTGTACAAAATTTAAGTCGGCGGAGCATTAAAGGGGACGTCGCGTCGTCGGTTAATTCTCCCCATAAGGGTCGCAGTGGCGCCGCCGATCCTGCCGTAGACAAATTTCTAAGTTCCACCGTCTTAGGGGCCCTTCATGTGTTACGTCAAACGTTTTTCAAAGCTTAGGTAATAGGTTCTTTTGCGTGTTATTGTCTTGGGAGCCTTCATATGTTACATCAAACATTTTTGAACCCTATGTTTTTTTGCGTGTTACGGTCTTAGGAGGTGGTCTGACGTCACGCGAAATTTTCTCTTTTGAGCAATTTTTTGACCATATAAAATGCCTCCAGTGGTTTAAAACGTGGATCTTAACTATCGATTTCCGCGTTAGAAAAAATAATTCCTAAGTTTGCTTTGGACTTTGGTGACTTTAGACATTGCAGGCCTATTACGTCTCACATTTAAACATTTGAACACCTAGGTGCGATAACATTTTATTTTGTGACAAGCTACGTACGTACTATGTGGATGACCCCTTATCCATAGACTAACTTGCGTCTTGCACGCGACTTATCATCAATTAGTTTTATCAGCTTTAGATTACACATGGAAAAGTACTTTGATAGTTTAGAAAGAGATTCCAGTTTTTAATGCCTTTTGAAAATTGCAGTCTTCGAGAATCTATCTACTTCATAGTTTATATTAATAACTATAATTTGAAAAAGTGTATAATTGCAGACGTGAGTGCAAGAACACGAGAAATAACTAACATTTTGTAATATACGGACATTTACTAATTTTTTTTCCTTATGATTTGAACAAACCTTGTAACTTATCTACTTCATCACCTGGCTTAATATATCTGGCTACACGTAAAATGGACAGTTTAATAATTTCAAATCATTTTTCCGGCCCTAAGCCCTCTATTTATGCAAAAAAACAGCAATTTTTTTACTGTTAGTTATTGTGTTAATCCACTCACGTCTTCATTATTATTAACTTGCAATGATAAAATTAAACATAATATTATAATATTATTTTGTAACATCTACGATAAAATATAATAGTTTTTCGCAAATCTTCTATAGACATAATATCACATATCTAATGGTAATTGATAATAATTTTGATAGTTATTTATAAATATGGTAAGTATAATTAATTAATTATTTTATATAAATAATTACTATACTAACCACATAAGAAACTCACCAAAACCCTTTTAGGCATGTTATATGTAATATGATGCATATCACACTTTTTATCACAATACTTTATAAAATGTCAAAAAAATCGTCTCGTTAAATTAAAATAATTAAATTTTGGTGACTCGTCTCGTTGCTTAGTTCCCTCGGTTTTAACGTTCGGAATAAATGTTGGCTTATCGAGTGAACTGCGGCATAATATTATAATATCAGATTAGTGCGGTGATTTTCCTTGAGTTATTCTATAAAAAAAAATCGACAATCTTTTGATCATCTAAAACTGGTTTCGCCTTCGGAGTAGACCACAATATAAGTAATATAGAGTAGACCATCTACAGTATTAGACCGCCCAAATCTCCCTAATGTAGCACAGAACGTACACATTAGGACGGCTACTTTTTGCTAATTTGTTGGGTGGTATCGATCCATCGCAAATAAATAAATTAATTTCTTACAAGGCAAATAATTATAAGGTAGCAATTGATACCAGCTTGTGCGAATTGCGATGGATAATTTTAATTAAACTTTAAAAAAAATAATTAAACTTTTAAGTAACAAATAAGCAAAATTAAAGCAAAAACCTGGTATTTTAAAGTTAAAAAGTTTTTTATCAATTATGCCGCGGGCTCTTAAGTTTAATCTATAATAGTTAAGTTATCTATAAGTAAGTCTACTGTGTGGTATTAATACTGTGTTCGTGTCGGGCCTTGAGTTCCACCGCTACTACAAAATTATGATTTAATATTTTAAATGCCACATAAATATTCCTGTCACTCGATCGCTTCATTTGAAACTCAGAATTAGTATCGAATTAAACGTATAATTACCAAGACATGAAGTTTTTGTGCTGCATAATAATCACCTCAATTATTATTCTACGGTAAACGCTACGGAAATTTTCGGTTTTTGAATTTTTTGTATGTGTCAGTGTCTAGGGTTGTCACACGTCCGTATTAACTATTAAGTCAGCCTTATTTTGTGTCCGGCAAAAATGCAAGGTAGTCCTGCTTTTATGAAAATTTTAATTATAATTACTTATATTTGATATGAAAATCTTACTTAAGTAAATTAGAAAATTTAACATCATATATTTGCTTATTTTCGTCTAACACATCAGAAAAAAATATATCTTTATTAATTTTTCACTAATTACTGAAATTCTCTTACCGTCTAGGGTTGAGCTAGAAAGTCCTCTGCGCTCATCCAACTAAGCCGGCAAGTTTGTCTTGTTGTAAGTTTTGCCAACCCTACGTGTTCTACACATTATTACTTATTAGTTGAAAATATTCCACGCACGCGGACCAGTGGAGTGTTAAGAAAAACGAGCGTAAGATCTCCGCTTTTTGTTAACAACAGATAAATCGTATACGTTAGTATTACGTGACGTCACAGCAGCAGAAAATTCGATTAACTGAAGCCGGAGCGATATTTATGTGCCGGATTTATGGGCGAAATATTAAAAGCGATCAATTTGGGGGACGAGTAATTACGAATACGATTTCGATACAGCCGGAGTGAAATTTTAGTGATAAGTTTACTGGTTAGGTGTATACTGTGATCGTGGATGAAGTTCGATTTTCAAAGATATTGGTCCAGTTAAGAAAATTGAGTAGTTAATTATTAATTGCAAATTTTTAAGTGTCTTCAATGAGCGTCGCGTTAGGATAATTCAAGAAAATTCTTTTGGGAGGGCGTCGGGTTGAAACTAAACCACCAATGTCAGACAACAAGCGCACATACACCTTTGTATCAATATACAAAGGTGCATGTGCGCTTGTTTCTTTTTGGGAAAAATTTATTCCGTTTCCAGACAATGCAGAATAAGTATAGGTATTGCAGTAGTGATTATAAGCAACTTTAACAACCTTTTAAATAAACTTTCCTACTTGAACTTTTCGTTGCTTATATTCAGAAATGTACCAATTCCACAAAATCAGCCAAACGCGGCACACAAATCGTTCTAACACCTACACCGCGTAAGTCACTTTTTGGCTATTTTTAAAATTTTGATGCCATTCCCTAGATTTTAGAAAATCGAAATACGCATCGTATCAGCCAATCAGGAACACGTATCGCTTAACAAAAAATCCTAAAATAGTTAAATAGTAAACCTGATTTAGTATGGTATCTATATACAAAATTATTCTATTGTTTTCTCTTTAAAGTTGTTATTTTTGACTTACGTGGTGCTAGAACTCAAAGAACGAAATGACGATTGGGCAATGTCCATGAACGCCAGCAACAGTCTTGGTGCGGCGACAAATCCGTCAGGCGGGCGACAGGCCATTTGTCGCGCGTTAACGCTTGATGAATCGCGCGACTCCTCCGCGTTCCTCGCGATTTATGTACACACGCATTATAACATTATTGAATCGAATCGCAAACGTGCTTTCTTTGCATCCAACTCATCCTAGTGATCCAAGTCGAATGAAACAATTTCAGATTCAAAGACAATGTTAAGGTGTTTGAAGCCCTTTATGTTGGAAGCCCTTGCTGTTTGCCATATATTTTTACTGGTACTATGTATTATATTATCTGTCTATCTTCTCGAAATTTGATTTTGGCTGCCTTGTACGGTGTACCTCACCTAGCATGAAGCATCTAATGCTGTACACATAATAAACATTGAAACGTTGCAACAAACAAACATCTGTCTATGTAGATATTAATAAAGATAGTCGTGTAGATATTCACAAAGTAAAAAAGTGGAAATCACAGAAAGCTAAAAAGTTGGAGGTAATTTCAAAAGCACCTGAGTTTCAAAACATGTTACTATGTTGACGCGGTCGAGTGAAGTCATTTAAATTATTGCGGTGGGGGTCGACCACAAAAAATCTATTTTAATTCCAGCGCGAAGTTAGCTATAACGTGTCCTATCTCGCACCGGCCATAAAACTCGCAACTTTTTCCCGTCGAAGGAATAAAACCGACCGCAGCGGCGACTGAAGTTCAGCAATAAAAGGAGTCATAAATAAAATTTCTATACGCCGTGCGAACCACTCGACTATCTCACATGTAAATACGTCCTCATCGAAACAATAAAAAAGTTGCGAAGCTTTAAACAAGGAATGTTTTATTGCTTTCACGCGTAATTTAACAGTTTTATCTATCTACACCTCGTGGGGAATAAATTACGCGTACCTACGTATCGCTGAAATTTTACGCGCGAAGAGCTGGCGCGGGCGGTCCGTCGCCGCATCGGTGACAAGGTATTACTCAACGCGCCGTAACTATTTATACGGTGTCCTCTTTTGCTACGGAAAATTTTTAAACCGACCCGATCAGACTTTCAAACGAGTAGGAATAGCATGGTATCGCTCGGAATACGTTGATTGAATTGCGACTGTTGTTGACCGTTAGTCTCTACAAAAGTTGTGAATACGATTTCATAACTTTTTTTGTGACATTTAAAAATTATGTTTAGTTCCCCCGAGTAATGTGTCCTTAGCGAGGAGAGTCAAAACCATCTTTAAGACCATTATGAAAGCACTCCACAAATCTAACTTCATCATCTTCTTTCCAGAACTCAATCCGCCACAACCTGTCGTTGCACAACCGGTTTATGAGGGTCCAGAACGAGGGGACCGGGAAGTCCTCCTGGTGGATGATCAACCCGGACGCCAAGCCCGGCAAGTCCGTCCGCCGACGAGCGCTGTCCATGGAGACGTCCAAGTCCGAGAAACGGCGAGGCAGGGTAAAGAAAAAGGTATCATTTACGTCCGCGCCCGTAGCGAGGGTCCGCTCTGCCGAGACACGATCACGCAATCTGTCAATGACATCATAGTCAAAGAGCTGAAGAAATGTGACATTGTCATATGTCAAAGAGCTAACGATGATTTATATTAGATTAAGGCCCAATTTCACCAACGTCTGTTGGTGTTAACAGCTTCTTAAAATATCATACCTTCTTTTTCATTTATATGAAAAGCGAAAAAGGTTACGTGATACTAATTCGAGCATTAACTTTAACAGTCGTTGGTGAAATTGGGTCTAAAGCACAGACATAGATAAGATAGACACCGCATGTGTATGTACTTCGCGTGCCATATCGCGTTCCCAAACGACGAGCAATGCTCGTCTTTCGAAAGTTTGTTCTTTAGTCTGCTATCGGAATCGGACGTCAATCGGAATTTTAAAAATGCCTAAATGCCTAATTGTGCCGTATTGAGCTGTAGAAATTCGAATAGAAACGTTGGCCTTGATAATGGACACGTTTCTTATCATCGGTACGTCACAGTAGGTAGGAAAAAAGTGGCACGCTCGTTTTCATACAAACGGAGGGGCATGCGGTATCTATCTTGATCTATGTATGTGGTCTAAAGCTAGAATTCATCAAGCTTAATTGGCGCTGCATTTCTATAGGAGCTAAGCTTTGCGTTGTGAGGATGTGTTTTTAAGATCCAATAGAATCGCAGAGAGAGGCAAAGGGGCGATTGAATTGAAGCGATTCTATTGGTTCTTAATAAAATATCGCAACGCAGCGCATCTCAGCTCCGGTGGAAATTTATCCTGAAATAAAGAAACTTCAAAATCTGTTTATTCGTTGTAGCGCTATGATACCACAAGAATAAAAATTATCGTACCCTAGAGGTATAAGTGTAGCGTCGCGTCTCGGTTTGAACTGACCCGAAGTAGGAAGCGTGGGGTATGGTAATGGTCAACTGTATTTGAACAATCATCATCATCAATGCCAAAACGTGCCTGTACAGTGTACTCCAATGATGCTAAAATAATGCTCGTACCCGTGGTACGAGTTTCACTATTATATTCAACATAAATAAATAGTAAATAATAAATAAACGTTTATTCCCCTTTTTTCCTTGTTCCAAAACTGTTAAATAATTGAGAATACCATTTTGTAGTTTAATAGGATATGGATGGGATCGAATAAGGAACGAAGCCGAATCAAATTTTATTTTACTGAATTGGAGTAAAGATCTTTGGTAACAGTTGTATGAGATTTATGTGTGAAAATACTAGACCGTTACTGAAACTTGACCGCAGTTTACCAGTTACCACGCTTGGTTAGAGTAGTATAGCCACAGACATATATCAAGATAGATACCGCATGTCCCTCCATTTGTATGAAAACGAGCGTGCTACTTTTTTCCTACCTACTGTGACGTACTGATGATAAGAAACGTGTCCATTATCTAGGCCAACGTTTCTATTCGAATTTCTACAGCTCAATACGGCACAATTAGGCATTTAGGCATTTTTAAAATTCCGATTGACGTCCGATTCCGATAGCAGACTAAAGAGCAGACTTTCTAAAGACGAGCATTGCTCGTCGTTTGGGAACGCGATATGGCACGCGAAGTACATGCACATGCGGTATCTATCTTGATTTATGTCTGTGAGTGTAGCAGTTATAATAAAGTATGTAGCACTAGATGACGCCCGCAACTCCGTTGCGTCAAAACTCGTTTATCGCGTGGGAACCGTACATTTTCCGGGTAAAAGGATCCTTTGTCCTTTCCCGGGACTCAAAGTATCTCCATGCCAAATTTCAGCCAAATCGGTTGAGCGGTTTGAGCGTGAAGAGGTAACTAACAGACAGACAAACTTTCGCATTTATAATATTATATTAGTATGGATACGCAAAATATTATTCGATCAAAATTCAAAATGTTCAAAATATGAAAATGTATTTAAAAAAAACAAACTTAAGAAAATTAGCCAGTTATGAAACTCACAGTAACAAAACATTTTTTTATAAAGTTCAGTTAACGTAACAGTATATTCTGATACTAGCTGTTGCCCGTAACTTCGTCCGCGTGAATGTGTGTTATTATAATCGAGATTTAGAAAATGTAATACCCATCAAAAACTATTTTATTTGGATAAGGATTAATATTAGGTACAATACACTCGAAATTTTTAATTTACATCCAAGACCCAGGAATATTGAAAGCTCTTTTAAAGGCCTGATAGACGTACGAACTTAAAGCACGCGGGTTTTAAGTTCGCGAACTTACTCGGCTCGCGTCGGTGACACACGAGAATCGCTCACACTAAATTACCATGCCCCCAGGCTCGCGGCTCGCGGCTCTTTGCTGACACACAGGCGATTAAGATCGTCGAGCCATAAGTCCGCGTACTTACTCGCACGTCTGTCACTCCCATTAAGTAACTTTCGTCGGCGGGGCTTGAACCACAGATATCGTTTTGAAAAATCCTTTCTTCGAAGACCGCTTGGCGTGGACAACAGGGGCCAGGAACATGTGACGGAGACAGAGGATAGAGTATAGACGAAAGAAGACGGGATATTTAATGTAGGCATCTATACCTCTTTAACTTTTACCTCTTGCTCTTGTAGGTCAGGAATCGTGATCATTCCCTAAAATTTGATATTATGATCTTAGGGAGCCCGAAGGACATGCTCAAACTGGTTTGGGACCCGCAACGAAATTAATCAGAATAAAATAGAAGTATGAAGAATTCTAATTCCCCTTCCCATTAAACGCTGAGATAACACAAAGTTGCAGTGACCGAATGTCAAACCACTGAAGGAGGAGCACCACGAATATATAAACTGTAATAATTGTGACTACTAAGCTATAATAGCTAAATTAATATTGGAACTTACTGTGTTAGACTGTTGCCAATAATAATTGTGACGAAAACGCTTGCAGGCACGGAAGTTCCTAGCACTGTCCCAATATCACCGTAGTATGCGACATCAGATTTACAATGTAGGTTGTCTAGCATTGTAGTTCTTTCGTCTTGCCAGAAAAAACTCTCCCAGAGAACATGATGAGTGGTTTGTTCAAACATACTGCCTTCAGTCGAGCACATAGGTGATGCTATCTACTTATTTAGATCCGTAAAGTTTGACTTTAAAATTGGAATTGAGATACGCAGTGGTTAATATCCATCCAGTGTTTGGGTAATCGTTCATGAATATTAGAAAAAAGCTATAAAGATGTCGACCTTTGCTGGAATTGATAATCACTTTGAGTGTCGTTGTAAATTTAGAGGAGTTTCTTCAATTCCATTACTCATAGATCCCATTAGGAAATTTTCACCTTCGCGACCATAGCATCAAATACAAATTATAACCTTAAAGTAAGAAATCTACAAATCGGTACAGAAACGGCGAAATAATTATCAATTTCGATTCTGATCCTTTCAATGCAAAAGAATACTTACAAAAAAAAACAACAAAGCATCATAATGTGGTTATGGATGGTGTAATGATGGTGGTGATATGGCATGTGCTTCCAGTATTAAAAAAAATATATAAGGGGTCAGGAGTTCCGTTCAGCAACGGAACCTTCCGAAGTCCTATACCCTAGGATATGACTTGGTTTGAATCTTACTTTTTGGTAGCATATTATATTAATTTTACTTAAAAGAAGTGAAAATTACCGTTTTCCAAACATGGTATCAAATTCGGGTTTACAATCTACACAACAAAAAAAGATTTTTGACAATCGGACCACAAACAGCAAAGTAAACATTTACTCCTCCTTTCTTGGAAGTCGGTTAAAAAAAAGTATGTAAGATGTTGACCAGGGATGTAAGGTATCACCATGCCAAATTTCATTGAAATCGCTCCAGCGGATTCAGAGATTAGCCTGTACAAACAGACAAACAGAGAAACAAAAATTTCAAAAACAGTTGAGATGTGTTCTATTACACTTCTAACATGCCCCTGACTCGTTTTTTCAAGTTTATTTTCAATGTACAACAATTTTATCTCTATGATTTTATTATATGTATAGATATAGATTTTATGGATGTTCATGTCATGATAACATTTTTGTCTATCTTTTAGCCAAGTTTTCCTTTTAGATTACTGCAAGTAATTTAAATAATTTCCATTAAAATTTCGTCACATTTTAATGTATTTTCAATACATTAAAATGTGACGAAAAGAAACCGACTTTAAAACCAATGAACCCGGAACTTCAGAATGTCTTGACTGAAATTTAAGAAAATTGATTTTTAATTCCAATTTTATCTCCAAATCGCCGCATAAAGATAAATTTCAATCCAGATCAATTTTCGAAAATGATAAATTTTGTTTTAAATAATATGCTAAATGCCAAATGGTGTTTTATATCAACATAATAAATATGCTAAAATTCAGCAATATTTAGAGTAAATCATAATAAACTAGCCATTAACATAAATTTAGATTAAAAATGTACAACTTTGTCGAAACTCTTGACGACTAATTTAATGGATTCCGAGTTCCGACATTTAACTAAAACTGAAAAAAAAAATATAATTTATATTCAATAATTAATACCTAATATAAATGTAGTAAACTTACTAAAATATAGAATTGAGATAAAAAAAATTATGAGTCATGAATCATGATAAAATGTCGAAAATATGAGGCGTAAAATGGATGGTAGCACCGACAGAAATATCGGGAATATAGAAACATTGAATATTAATAAGTTGACGGATCAGATTACCGAATAAATGTAACAGTCCAAAAACCGGTTCAACTTCACTAGACACGAAAACTGTCTGAGATAACGAGAATAGGTCTGCTCAATTTGATGATGTCGAAAAAGTCGTGCAATGTTTTAACAAATTAGAGATAAAAGATCTGATAGACGCGAGCACTAACAATTAAATAGATAACAGAGATACGCACCAAATTAAATAATTGTACGACGGTGAAAGGGTCAATTCAGACCGCAACGCGACGCGTAGATGCATTTCTAAATTTGTACTGAATTGACAGATTTCAATTGCGTGTGACGTGTTGCAAATCTGTCAAATCCATACAAAATATTTAGAAATGCATCTACGCGTCGCGCTGCGGTCTGAATTGACCCTTAGTAATAAAATTGAACAATGGTGTGAGGTGTCATTCCGAAAATTACCTGTTGAGAGCGCGATGCATGTGTACTTTTGTAAAATTTGGCGCGTATCAATGGTACTGCTATGCTTGTAATAACAATAATGACATCTTCATGCAGCCCGAAACGCTGAGGAATGGAGCGACAGCGGACGCGACGCCCAGCCCGAGCAGCTCGATCTCCGAGAGCCTAGACATATTTCCCGACTCGCCCATCCACAGGTAACTACAGCAGAGTACCGGCTTCATAGAAGTAGTAGATGTTAGACTAGCTGAACTAGTTGCTTCCCTCGACCCCGCTGAGGAATCGTGGCAAGCGGCCAAACGCGGACGTTTGCCGCGATACTAATTCGACTTTAAAGGAGCATAATTTACCTCCGGGTGATGCGGTAGAGGCCGTGCCAAGAAGACGATCCCCCGATCCCCCCGAGATATCCACTCGCAAAAACTACGTATCAATATAAATAAAGCTCCGTTGACCACGGCAATAAAAATGAGTTACGACAACACTGTTACTTTACGATAAAAGGCTTTAAATCATTCGCGACCATTAGATGATGAGTTATGTCCGCTGACTTTCATCATTTCGCCGATATTTAACATTTATAGCCGAATATCCGTCGGGATTACGCATAATTGACGTTCATGTCGGCGAGCTCGTCGAGGACGAGCCAATAACGCAGTTCTTACGGGGCCGTATCTCGTCGGAACGACCCCGTAAATATATTTCTGCGCTGACCATTTAACATGACGACGACCGCCTCATTACCCATTCGAGTCGTCTCGGGCCTCGATGCGGGCGTTAGTTTTGCATGCTCCCCATTAAATCGATAGAATTATCTAGACGACATAGAATTTTGTTTCCGCTTAGGATTCTAATTATTTGCGACCGATGAATTATGCGGCCTCGGTGGTTTCGGCGAGGTCGTATCTTTCGTCGTGTGATGAGTATAATTTTTAACGCTTGTTCGCTTTTGCGTAGCAACAATTTTCAGTTGTCGCCGGACTTCCGGCAGCGGGCCTCGTCGAACGCGTCGTCGTGCGGCCGCCTGTCTCCTATCCCGTCGCTGATAGCCTCGGAGCCGGACTGGGGGGCGGATTACGCCCCGGCCTCAGATTTTCCGACGAGTGACTTTACGCAAGCCGATTTCGCCCAGGACGAGACGCTAGCCGGGACCCTCGCGGACTCCATGAAGCTCCATACGGCCGATCCATTCCTCACAACAACGTAAGGTTTTCTATTTGCTTGCGCTACTTTTATTACGTAGTGATTTTATGAGCTATAGATAGTTTTTGATCAAAATTTATATAAGTCATCATCAGAGTCATCGAAATCCAGGTTTGTTAGATCAACTCTACCTTCGTCACTTTTTGTAACAGACAAAATTAAATTAAAAGCAATTTAATTTTGTTAAAGAACTTAACATGTTGTGGCACTTGACGCAAGTGTCGCCGTTTATTAGAGTTATAACTCTTAAAATTCTTATATTCTTCAAATTTTCACGAATCAAATTGCAAACTTAAACGAATAATCAATAAAGGTTCATTAAAGCCCTCATACAGGGAGGATTTAGTCGGACTGATCGCAGGCCTGACGAGACTCATGTGCATTCTCGTATGCACGAGTTCGGTCAGAACCATCTGCGCTCATTCCGACCGGCCAACCATCTTTACCTTTAACCCACCCATCAGGTACGTTCCAACCACATCATCATCGTCGTCCGGCGGCAGCTACCGCTTCGCGTACGCGTGCCCGCGCCACCCGCACGGCGGCTGCGCGTGCGCCGCGCTCTACCCCGCCCACCCCGCGCACCCGCAACACAACCACCCCCTCGAGCGGTTCCTCCGACCGCCGCCGCCCGCTGACCCCGCTGATATCATGCAAACAGGTGATTTGACAGTTTCAACCAGTAGCTTTGTTCTCATATCTAAATGTAAAATTGATGGAACTTCGTTTCTTGTTCGATCCCATCCCTTTTCTATCCGATAGCAAAATAGTGAGAACCTCAACGACGTATTCGATATATCAGACAAACAAACGGCAAATGACAAACTACAAACGTCCAATGACTGATTTATAAAGAGACCAATGAAAACGCTGACGTTGCATTGGTTTGACATTAGAATACGGTTTTGGAATTTCATATGAAACGGACTGGATCGAAGAACAAGGCCAATTGTGCTTTACATGTATTCTATACCCTACCGAAAGCAGCAGGAATAAATCCGAATGTCTATACTGATTGAGCCATTTTACTCTGTCAGTAAAATTTAAAAATGATCTTTCGATCCTTGCTTAGGGCCTGATACTCCTACCGAGTAGAGTGGCGAGACAGTGCTCTCGGCTAATGTCTCGCCACTCTACTCGTTAGTATTTCACAAACAAATTCCCAAGAACATCTAACCTTAAAAAAATGAAACTTACCAAATTCCCAAGAACACCTAACCTTAAAGAAACTTACCTTACAAACCTTTTCCTCCGCAGAGAACTGTCAAACCCAAATGGTGACGTCGTCGGAGATGAACGGGGACATGATGTCCGGGGCAATGGGCCCGACCACGGTGATGGGGCAGATCATGGGAGCGCTCAACACCGGCCTAGCGGAGGACCTCAACATTGAGTCCCTGGGGCAGTTCGACTGCAACGTCGATGAGGTAGCTTGCTTTAGGGGGCGTTCACAAATTACGTGAGGTGTTTTTTTTTTTTAATTTTCTGACCCTCCCTCTCCCCCTGGTGAGTTTTCGTGAGATTTTATTCAACCCCCTCCCCCACCCCCTAATCTCACGTGAGATTTTTAAAAATGTGGGTTTCTTACATAAACGCGTTGGATTGTTTGACAGTCAGTAGATGTATAACGTCTAAGTATGAATGAAATTATTTTCTTTTGAACGAATTAGTGAATGATCTTAATCGTATTACGATTACGATTAAATCTTAAGCATACGTACAATTTGGATGAAATGGACCAAAATAGTACTTTTTTTTTTGTAACAATTAGAGAAAAAATACGTGAGATTTGCCGAGACCCCCCCTCTCTCCAACGTAAGATTAGATGAGATTTGACTCGACCCCCTCCCCCCCTTAAACACCTCACGTAATTTGTGGACGCCCCCTTACTTAGAGGCTGTCTCACTACTTCCTGCTTAGTGCCGGATAGGCTATCCACAAACTTGACAGAGTATGGAGTATCTTTTTTTTTTGAATATCTATGGACGCTTCACACCATGTCAGTCTGTCCCCGTGGTAAGTACCTGATGGACTTGGGTTACAGGTACCAGACAACGGAAATATATTAAATACTTTTATACTATACATATATTTAAGATTTTTATTATATTATACACATATTTAATACACATCCATAACCCAGGAAATTTGAAAACTTTTTGTTCCGTCGGCGGGATTCGGACCCGCGACCCCCGGCTTGAGCTACCAACAGCCCACCAACTAAGCCACAGAGGTCGTCAAAATCAAGTCAGTCAATCTGTCAGATAAGTTGTGGATAGCCTATCCAACACTTATTAGGAAGTGGTGAAACAGGCCTTAAATTCTGGTAAACTACGGAGAAGAGAGAAAATAGCGTTAGAGCGACCGCAGACTTACAATTTCAAGTTGGCCAACTAAATCGCATAGTATACCAATCAATAGCTATAGCGACTTATGAGAGCTCGCACATTTTTCCAACTAAATTCCAACCGCGATTCCTTTCCGATTACCTACAATTAAAAAGTTGTCCAATTAAATTGTGATACTACTAAATTTAGTTGTACGATATTCGGCCAACTTGAAATTGTATATCTGCGGTGACTCTTAGAGCGACAATATGATTGGCTGTTTGACGTGTAGGACTGAAGATATGTGCGCCGGTTTCAGCAGCAGCACCGACACTGCGAACCGCAAAATAGCTGAGAGATCTACTGTCTACTACGTTCCACACGTTGATAAGTCCGATAATAATAGGCAACTAGAACAACCCTTTTTAGACCCTTGCATCTGCCTGTAATTACTATCCATCATGCAATTTACTACTGTATTATAACCCGGTTTTAAGAACTTTATCTAGTCTCCAGCATTGTTGATTGGTTAATATTTTGGTGACGACCAAAAAGCGCCAGTGAATAGTCATCAGAAACCCCCAGAAACTGCACTAGAGATGTATAAATTGAGTATCCCTGGCCGATATGCCGGTATCTCGATGACCTTTGGAGCGCGAGCGTGGACTGCATGTCGTCATGCTCGGGTCAGGGGGCACGTCTAAGAGATAGCATCCATACTAACATTATAAATGCGAAAGTGTGTCTGTCTGTCTTAACAACTGGATTCCGACCATCGAGTCTAGAGTTACTTTAAGTCCCAGTAAAAAAATTAGGATATTTTTAATAAACAGGCCAATGTGATGATTCAAGCGTTTACGAATTAACTTTCTATTGGCAATATTGATGCCTAGTTTTTGAGGGTTTTTGACAGGAGATTGTCTATTAATAGCGCATCTCATTGGCCAAACCGACCAACAACGTTATTGAAAAGATAACCTCCTGTCAAAAACCTTAGAAACTAGGCACTACTTAGGTGAAACAAAATGCCCCGACTTGTGAGAGCGGCTCCTTGTACTATCTCTACCGCTTTCTCCACAATTGGATTCATTTATTCTAACAGTGATGAATATTACAGGTGATAAAGCACGAGCTGAGCATGGACGGCACGCTGGACTTCAACTTCCCGCAGCAGCAGTCGGCCATGGCGGCGGAAGCGGAGAGCCAGTTCGTGGCGCCCGCGCCGCCCGTGCCTACCACCCTCGACAACGGGGCCGCGCGCCCGCCCTACACCGTCGCCCCCTCATGGGTCCACTAGTTACCTACCGCTTCGGGGTTCCATACCCCTGCAACCAGGGGTTCCCTACCAGGGGTTATATCCCTGCATCCAGGGGTTTCGACCGGGGTTCTGTATCCTTGCTTACCGGGGGCTTCCGATTGCGGTTCCATACCCCTGTCAACCAGGGGCTCCCAACGGGGGTACTATATCCCTGATTCACGGGGTCTTCGGGTTACCAACCCCTGCGACTTGTAAATATTGTTACGTTGTAGTCGAGATTTTTGTTCATGTTAACTAATGTTAGAGTTTTATTTAGTGTTAAGGGTTACCGAGTGAGTGTCAATTGTGTTTAGGATAAGGCTAGTTGGCTCGTGAGGGGGCGCGGGGTGCGGAAGGCCGACATGCGAAAACAACATGAAGGTAAATTGTTTTTGTCACGGCTTATCTAATAATAACTTGATATGTCTCGTAGTCACAACGCGATAGCGCTATTTATTGGTCGTGGAAAAACACAGCCGACGTTTGGAGTTGACATCTTAAAATTATATGTTCAATTATTATATTATAATGCTTAAAACTATAAAAAAGCTATCCAGAAAAAATTAAAGGAATTTTAGGATCCAATGCAGCGAGCGGGTATTATATGATAAAGTGCGTTAAAACGCAATGATAGCATATCGTTTAGAAACGAAACGCGTATTTTTCAGCTCGTGCAAAATCGAACTTTGGTCCAAATCATGAGTCATAAAACTTGACATTAAATAACAAAATATAATATCACTTTGTGACTCGTCTTGTGGCTTGATTGAACCGAACTGAAATAATACGTCTTCTCGCGAATAACACAATGAAACTTTTTCCTTTAGCGCCAAAACGAATAATTCGTTAAAATTATGAAGAAAAATGAGGACATTGAAATATTAGCGGACATTTAACAATACGGCGTCCATAAATCTGGTGCCCGCGATAATCCACCGAAAGTTTTCCAGTCGAGTGTCCAATAACTTGCTTCGTCCGGTATCGGTCGCGTTTTGTGACCCAACTTGCGGATTTTGTGGGACTAGATTTTTCTTAAATCAAGAAATAATATGTAGTTAAAAAAAAAAAACACGCTTTAAAAAAATAACAAATTATTGCATTGTCATTGGCTCTTAAAAGGAGCTACTACTCCTACTCCTACTATCCTACTATCCTACTCCTACTATCGTCAACGCGGGAGTCATCGAAACGCTTGTTGTTTCATCGATTAATAGTAATTATTATTTATTAATTATTATTAGTAATTAATATAAATTATTAATAATTAGTAAATAGTAGTATTCACGATAAATAGTGTGTGGAAATTTCATAAAACTTGTTTCAAGAAATACGTGTTTATTAGTAGGCCTTACAAATTTGTAAAAAAAAGTGTTTGACATTTAGAATATCCATTACATTTGCAAGGTTTATAAAAAAATATTTTCTTAACTGGTACAATTAGTAAGTACATTATAAACGTCTAAATTTCAGATAAAATTTGTGCAAAAAGCAGTTCTTGGAGGCTTATACTGAATTTGTTTCTCCAAACTTTGAGTTCGCGTTTTTTTATAAACCTAGATATAGTGCAGAAGATACCTATTAGTTCACAAGTTTTAAAGAAAGATCCTTTACAACGCCATAATCACGTACGAGCGTTTGTATGGAAAGATGGTCGGGTTGGCCGCTCTTAATACGTATGCCAAGTTTCGAATTAATTAGACTATAACTGGAGATAGGCAAAAATCGTGCTCAAAGATTCCGTAACATATTACGTATATAGCTCAAGCTAATAAAAGCGTATTAAAAAGGACTTTATCGTATAACGATAATGGGACTAGAATTAGATCGCATGAAAATTGTGGAATATTAACTTATTTTGATGATAAATGCAGTTAATTTTTATAAGCTGTAGGTACAACGAAGCCAATACCTACTCGTTAGTTATTACACTACAACAATAATAATGAATTTTTGAGTGGATTCGGAAATTTCATTAATTTACTCAAGCAAAATGCCACAGTATTTATGTACATACCTAGTTTCGTTTTTAAATTCAACAGGTAGATATAAAGATCTTTATGGATGTTTAAAATTTTAAATCAATTATTTTTTATTGTTTCGCTAGTGCGTCTTTTTTTTTTAAACTACATATTATCTATGTTGCCCCGAAATACAGGGCGTAACAAAATTTAGTGATAATACTTTAGGGTGTGTATGGGTCTCCTATATAGAGTTCACTGTGAAAGTAGCAGCGCTGAAAGAGCAACTTATTTTTACTGTTGTATGGAAAAAATTATGACGCGGGGCGCTTGCCCATACAAATGACATAAAAAATTTGCTCTTTCAGCGCTGCTACTATTACAGTGAAGTCTATACGCGGGACACATACTCACACTAAATTAATATCACTTAGTTTTGTTAGACGTTGTTTAATCCTCGCAGGCGAAACTAGTCCCATATATTTCTCCCGCATGCTGAACCTACACAAAACTATATTGTTTCGTGAAAACAGCGTACGCCAATCTGACCCCATTCGCTGGTATTTAAGACGTAGATAGGGGAAGTTACTCCGTTCTTGCACTTTTCGTTTAGTGTGTGATATATTAGCGGAGATAACCAACTTCTGCTATTTCTTAAGGCATTCGTTTTGTCCGTTAATGGATGAATTAGATTGTACAA
Organism: Cyaniris semiargus; assembly: GCA_905187585.1. Classification (NCBI taxonomy): domain Eukaryota; kingdom Metazoa; phylum Arthropoda; class Insecta; order Lepidoptera; family Lycaenidae; genus Cyaniris; species Cyaniris semiargus. The sequence continues at coordinate 5,102,281 of LR994551.1, forward strand.
TATATTATAAAGCTTTGTAGTCCCTTATAATAGTTAATAGTAGGCTAAATTAGTATCGTAGTTGATAAAAACTAACTTGTAAGGTCCTAGCTATTTAAAATCTCTTAAATTAAATTAACTTAGAAAAAATGTATAACGATTATTAATCATGTGGCGCAGTCGGTAGATTTTTTTTATTGTTACTTAGACGTTCGCATTGCTCAAAATTCGCCAAGTCGTACCTACAAATTATTCGTTCAATATTCTAATAACATATTCTAGCACAGCAATTCGTCCAAGTTCCAAGTCTTTCTCCGTGTGATATAAGACATAAGGTTGTCGGTTAGTCACTACTAAAAAACAATCAGCCAAGTGCGCACGAAGGGTTCCGTACCGTTATAAAGCGAAAGTAGGCAAAAAATTGTTTTTTTGTATGGGAGCCCCCTTAAAAATTTGCTGTATTTTAATTTTATTATTAATTATTAAAGTACAAATATAATTAAGGACTTTGTGAAAATTTCAAGTGCTGTTACAATTATTGATGACGAGCAAAAAAGGCCAAAAAAATCACGTTTCTTGTATGGGAGCCCCCCTTAAATATTATTTTTATTTTGTTTTTAGTATTTGTTGTTATAGCGGCAACGGAAATACATAATCTGAAAAAAATTCAGAAGTCTAGCTATAGCGGTTCTTGAGATACAGCCTGGAGACAGACAGACGGACAGACAGACATCGAAGTCTTAGTAATAGGGTCCCGTTTTTACCCTTTGGGCACAGAACCCTTAAAAAAGCCTGGAGACAGACAGACGGACAGACAGACATCGAAGTCTTAGTAATAGGGTCCCGTTTTTACCCTTTGGGTACGGAACCCTAAAAAAAGCACAGCAATTAACCACAAAAAGACACACATCCTAACGATTTAAAAACCTCAGCACCGATAATATTTATAATTAGATTGCGAACGTGGCCCGCGATTCGTGATTCAATTTCACCAGTCGATGGGCACATTTATGCCCTAATGAGGGAGACCGGGTCGGTAATTAATCATATCATTTCAGTGCCCCGCTCTATTGCCTCCGAATAAAAAACCTCCGATAGATTAAACCCGTGTTAATGACTTGTTTTTTAGGGTTAGACGTCTTTAGCAGGTTATTTTAATCTTTTTAACGAAATTTTTCCTCGCGAAAACAATGTTTTTTTTTGCTATTTAACGGTTTCTAATTAAACGACTCAAAGATTTGTGTGCCTTTCTTGTACTAATGGCGTTGTAAAAACATTATTGAATATTTTCATCTTATCCTTCTAGATATTCTAAAGCATGTGTACGGGGTATTACTTATTAAAAGGTATCTTAACATACAACATCATTTTCATGGTAAAAATAAACTGAAGTTCATGAAATATTCTAACTTCAGTCTTATCAGGTACTTATTTCCATCAGTCAAGCCAAACAATGTAACGGAAAAATCAACACGGAAATTTCAAGTTTTAATAAAGTTATAATAAAAACCGGTCAAGTTTAACACGCTGATTTTCATAAGCAGTTGCTTAAATTTGGCGGCTCATCCCGAATTCTGTTTCAGTACGTAATTAGGTGAGCCCACCTTTACAGGCGATTTCTTTCGAATCGCCGAATTACTTTTGGCCCTTCTGCCATTAGTGTTAAGGCCCTCATAGGAGTAAAATAGGTGTGAAGGGAAAAAAGTTTTCAATTGCGTTACGAGGGATATTTATTCAGCCTCCCCTAATAAAAGGCTCCTTTGCTCTTTTTATCGATGTCCCCTTATTTTAAATATTTGCCCCATGGTCTTGGGTCTACATGAATTATACATCGGTTTTGATCAACTTATAATTTACCTCATGTTTTTAAAGCATGCAAAGTTATGGAGGAACCATTATTATATACAATAAGGATAAAGGTATTCCTAATATGCGTTTTCCTGTATATTGAATATCGATGGTAATAACTAAATAGTTACTACGTTTTAGTGAGACCTCAGACAAGAAGGTAATAATCATGTCAATTTAAACTGTACCACAGATCACTAAATAGTTACTACTATACTAAAAATTATAGCCCAGTCACTATAGGGGGTTGACCTCGGAAAATCGAGATACCCATACTGGGTATTACCACGTAAAAACTTGTAGTTTGGCATCCTAAAACAGTTCTCAAAATTCACATATAATTGGATGGTCGCAAGTTTTAAAATCAGGGGTCATAAGTCACAAAAATCTTTTTTTTTTACTTTTTTTTGCAAATATTTCGTTTTCTATGCGTTTTAAGTTTTTTGTATAAATAGGAAAGTTGTAGAGGATTAAATTCTCTACAACTTTTCTATTCAACATTTTTTTACACCTTGAACTGTTTTCAAAATAGAGGGCGTAGAGCGCGCGGTAGGAGAATTATCTGAGGTCAACTGGTAGTCTCGATCAAAAACGGATTCCTGGAACCTGTCATGACTATTTTCCCACCTGCTCCAGATGATTTACTCAATACAATAGTCTAACTGCAAAAGTGGGTGTGGCTCAAGATGTGGATGCCGGAAAGCGGGGTTACAGTGCTCTGACCGCGCGCTCTAAGCCCTCTATTTTGAAAACAGTTCAAGGTATAAAAAAATTTAATAGAAAAGTTGAAGAAAATTTAATTCTCTACAACTTTCCTATTTATACAAAAACCGTAAAACGCATAGAAAACGAAATATTTGCAAAAAAAGTAAAAAAAAAAACGATTTTTGTGACTTTTGACCCCTGATTTTAAAACTTGCGACCATCCAATTATATGTGAATTTTGAGAATTGTTTTAGGATGCCAAACTACAAGTTTTTACGTGGTAATACCCAGTATGGGTATCTCGATTTTCCGAGGTCAACCCCCTATAGTGACTGGGCTAGGATGCCAAACTACAAGTTTTTACGTAGTAATATACTGGGTATCTCGATTTTCCGAGATTTGCTCCTAATTTGGCCTAAAGTGATTGGACTATTACTGTATTTTTATTCTAGCTTTTGCCCGCGACCGAGTATCCCACTAGAACACTGTGCTTTTTGCGTCTAACAACCGGTGTGATGATTGTGTGACTCCTCATATTGACTAACAAGTAATTTAATACTCCACAATGTTGACATCAAATAATAAATAAATTATAACCAGATTTGAAAATCGCGTTAAGCACGTAAAAATGTAGTTAACTTTTAATTTAACTCGATAAAAATTGTCAAGGACTACAGCGTCAATACGAGCGGGGGACTGTCAATTTGTGGGCGCGGTGCGGTGCATACTCAAGGAGGTCTTTATTGTTTGACGGCGGACTTTGATCGGTTATTTAAATGAACTTTGCGCTGTCAATTTTTTATAAGACCCGCATACGTAATGGTCTGTGATTTTCTTGATTTTATGGCCGCGGATCAAAAAATTGAATTCACATTTTAATACTTGAGAATTTTGCGACTTGATTGTGGTTTGGAGTTTTGGACCATTTCATTAAGAGATTTAAGAATATAGTAAACATGCCTTCCTGTATGTATCAACTATAAAACAGTAGATGGATACTTAATGGTCTATTACTAATTAAATCGTACCTAATATAATTAACTGATGAGATGTCAGATGAGATATTGCTACTTCGTCCGCGTCAACAGACAATAATAGAGGAGTATAATTTTCCCTTCTTTTACATCATTTTAACTGATTTTATCCATTGGTCGTTGTAGCGTTATATAGCCTATAAAGCCTTCCTCGATGAATGGACTATGCAACACAAAAATAAATTTTCGATTCGAAGCAGTAGTTCCAAGATTCGCGCGTTCAAACACACAAACTAGTATAGATGCTGTATCTATTTTTAAAATATAATAAAAGTAAGAGTTTTCAGACTTTTCATATCCAATAATTTCAGCTTCTTATATTATGTAGAGCTTAAAATATCAGAAGATTTTCGTAAAAAACTTTTCAACATTTTATCCCGAACGCTCTCAACAAATTGGATTACTCGATCAGCGCTGTTAGACTTTCTAAAAAGTTGATAACATCCAAACCTAAATCTGGCCAAAGTTAGTTACGTTTCTTCATCGTTAAAGTTTTAAATTTAATTTTTGCCGGTTTTTTTTTTAACCTGGCTTCAGTGTTTTATATTAGGGTCATTTAGTATTTATATTTCAACATTACGTTATTAATTACCTCGTTATGTTGCAATGTGAACTGACCCCTAAGGTATTTGTACTAATATGTATTCTGTGCCTAAAGTCCATTCCTCCAAGTCCTAGTAATAATAACCAGTCTTTAAACCTAGCGTCGTTTTGAGAGACAGCTGCTTCGCATCCACTTTCCCAAAAGTGTCAAGTGACAAAGATTTTGTTAGACTTCTAATTAACCAATTGAAAAGTTTTCATCTTGTACCGTAAAATTTGGTAAGCAATGTTCAGCGATTTCTTTAAAAAAACCCTTGAATTTTTTATGAGCAAAAACCAATGGCATATTTGCTAATAGATATTATTCAGAAAAAGTATTTAGTAAGGAAAAAAAAATCAAGATCATATTATAAAATCACAACACAGTTATTTCACTTCGGTAAGTCGGCATAAAGATCCTATCATAACAGAACCATACATACTAAAACTTCTTCGAGTACTTTCTGAATGTAGCTACTGATTACTGAATGTACTGAATGTAATTACTGAAACTTAGCCGTTTCAGCACTTGTTGGGCGGCGCGCGGTGCGGCGGGGTGCGGGGTGCGACGGGGGCGTGGCCGCCCGCCCCGCGCAACAGGTCGCGACGCCTCCGTCGTAAAACTTAATACATTTTACATTCATTGTAAAATGTAAAGGGTTGAGATTGGTAATACTTAGGCCCAATTTCACCAACGTCTGTTAGTGTTAACAGCTTGTAAAAATGTCATGTCTTCTGTTTCATTAACAGTCGTTGATGAAATTGGACCTAAGGCATACTTTATACAGTCTAAAGGTTAACCCTGTGTTTATCTTGCCTTTTCTTTCACGGTTACTTAAGGTTTAAGGGCTCCCGCACACGGGCCACCGGCCACAACTACAAAACGCCGCTACCGGCATATTTCCTGTAGTTTTCATACATTTTTTGACGCCGGTGGCCGCCACACGCTACAACCATTCACTTTACGACCAATAGACTAGCTTGTGGCTGTCGCGTGTGGGCTGTGGCCCGTGTGCGGCGACACTAAGACATTTATTTATCTAAGAACATACCAATTCACTTAAATGAGGAAGAAAATTTATTAACTCTTATTACGTACTGCGTGTATGTGCTTACAGAAAGTATAAAACTCGGCACAAAACACTATAATTTAATAAAAAATTATAATTAAAAAAAAATAACACTTCACTTATTGTAATCATTTTTGCGGAATTCATTTATACTTGGGACGAGAGAAATAGTATTCTACCTAGGTTCATCTTTAACACAAACTAATGAAAGTGGAACTAACTTTATACGTGGGAGAGTCATGCTTCGGCACGAATGGGCCGGCTCGACCGGAGAAATAGCACGTTCTCACAGAAAACCGGCGTGAAACAGCGCTTGCGCTGTGTTTCGCCGAGTGAGTGAGTTTACCGGAGGCCCAATCCCCTACCCTATTCCCTTCCGTTCCCTCCCCTATTCCCTTCTCTTCCCATCCCTACCCTCCCCTATTACCCTATTCCCTCTTAAAAGGCCGGCAACGCACCTGCAACTCTTCTGATGCTGCGAGTGTCCATGGGCGACGGAAGTTGCTTTCCATCAGGTGACCCGTTTGCTCGTTTGCCCCCTTATTTCATAAAAAAAAAGAAAAAAACTAAAATCCTATAGTTATAATTACACATTGTATGCCAAAAATTTTAGGTTGCGACTGTGCCTGTGTGCAGTGTTCAGATTATGAAATTTTCATTTCGTAAAGTGGCGAACGCGTTGTTATAAATTGTTCGTGCTAGGTCCAACTCCTACATCAGAGACTATACTAAAAAGATCGTTTACGTCATAACAATTGCTGTCAATGACATTAATATGTTATAATATTGTTATTTATTGACGCAAATCATACATTGTAACAAGTTATAACGCAATATTATTACTGGAAATTTTGATGACCTTAGACACAAAATATAGAGTTTACTTGAAGAAGGACAGGGGTTCGTTTATATTGCGGGAAAATATACGGTTTCCGTGAGGTTTTTATTACACGTATATTTTCCCACAATATAAACGAACCTCTGCCCTTCTTCGAGTCAACTCTATATTTTGTGTCAAATTTTGACAAAATTTCCAGTATCTTACTTAACCCGTATAAATAGTCAGTACTCATTAGCATCTCGGTCTCAAGACACGGTTCAGGCTCTGTGATTGGTTGGCTGTCAAAGTTTGGACCAATCACAGAGCCGAACCGCGTCTTGAGACCGGGTCGCATCTTAAGTACTGACTATTTATAACGGGCCTTAGATTCTCGGAGTCTTTTCGGTTCTAACGTACAAACTCAAGTAATTGTAACGTATTACGTAATAAAATAAACAAACAGACAATGCCATTAGAAATAACTTTACATCTAGTAGGCTTAGCAGATACAATCGACAACTAACTACGTAAACGTATGCCGTAACTTTTTTTTTTATTTGGCAGCCAATAAACTATAGTCAGGACGAATTAAGGTGGCGCCAGCGGTCATTGACCTTTCTAGTCTAGGAGCTATGTGAAAAATACTCGCACTACATTCTGTTAAGAATAAAATTAAATTCTTGTAAAGAAACAGACTATAATTATAGTTTCATCGGAAAACGTCTTGGGTACCTCTTCGTATGATAATCTCCGACTATTTATGAGTTTGAAGTAATATAATTCATACTATGTTCACATCGTGTATGCAAAATTCTATATCACCCTTAGACTAGAAACATCTGTCACTTCATAGTCAATCGCAGTTTGTATATAAAATGACAAGTTTTTTGACAGGGAGTCAATGACCACTACGGACAGAATTCCGCGATTTGAGAATACAATATTTAAACTTGATGACGTTACGAATTCGTAGGTGTCACCTATTCCTGCTAACCCCACAGGTGTTAAATGATAACTAGCATGCGATTACATAAAGTACAAAGTTCTAAGTCCATTACTTTCTTATCTAATCAGTTCTAATCAGAAGTTCAGAGCCTTTCTTTTACTGACTCGATGAACCCCCATACGCTATCATCATCCTAATATATTTTATTTATGTGGTAAATTACAAATACGTAGTTGTCTCTGTCTACTAGAAGGTCTGGTAAACCTAACACAGTGTAAAAAGAAACAATTTGCTGTTTTTTAGGGTTCCGTACTCAATGGGTAAAAACGTGACCCTATTACTGAGACGTCTGTCCGTCTGTCTGTCCGTCTGTCCGTCTGTCTGTCTCCAGGCTGTAACGCAATAACGGCTATAGCTAGACTTCTGAAATTTTTACAGATTGTATTTCTGTTGCCGCTTTAACAACAAATACTAAAAACAAAATAAAATTAATATTTAATTCCCATACAATAAACGTTATTTTTTTGCCTTTTTTGCTCGTAATCTAAATGGCAACAGCTAGGCACTTGAATTTTTTATAAAGGCCTTAGTTATATGTCTACTTTAATAATTAATAATAATATTTAAATAAAATAAAAAAGTATGGGGGGGCTCCCATACAAAAACACAATTTTTCGTCTATAACGGTACGGAACCCTTCGTACGCGAGTCCGACTCGCACTTGACCGATTTTTTTAAATACTTAATAACTTTTACTAACTCTACATATAATTCAAAACATGCATCAAGTTACAAAACTCCATAAAATAGAAGAAGTTTTTTTATATTCTTAGACAGCGTGCAAATTCCATTCTCTATCTTCCCTTGCTAGAGTCGGGACTCGATACCATACTGCAGCAGTATTTTCAAATCCTCACAAAGTCTAACAAACACAGATATATTCTAAATCCTTTTTACCCCAAAACCTGACCCAATAATCTAAATATAGAAAAACTCCGTGAATTCTTCCAACTCCCAATAGTGGAGTATAACTCCCCCTTTTCCCCACTTCTCCCCCCTTTTCCCCCATCCGCTATAACCAGCGGCGCCTACGGTTTATAACCCGTGACATCCGCCCCGGGATTTATCGTCACACTCTCAGAGACATTACAATACGATTATTCAAAGTCGATGCTTAGCGTTTTCCGCACTATTTTTTTGTAGCCTTATTTATGGTATTGCAAAATTCAAAGTTTTTTTTTTGTGACTTTTTTTAGATTTTTTAAGTACTTTAATGAAAAATTGAATTTGACTTTTTCGTCTTATTTACTTGAATGTCTTTAAAAAATACTCTTCGTTTCATTATTTTCTTAACTCAGACAAAATATAAAGTGTAACTAACTACTGATTGCACTTATTATATTTAAACGTGGGTGGTTCTCCAAAATTTGGTTAACTTCTGACATATTTTTGAAAATGCTATTTTTAGATAAAAATCAATAGTCAAGTTTTTATCCTATTCTGTGGGTACGGAAGGACGGAAGAACGACACGACTGGCGAGAGATCAGGCGCAGGACCGACCTTTACATGCCCATCCGACGCATGGATCATCTTACTTGTCAGACAATCAGGTGATCAGCCTGCATTGTCCTAACCAAACTTAGAAATAAATACTAGGGCCTGGCGGTCTAGGGACTGAGGAAACGAAACAAAATCAAATGTAACATATTTTTTTAAATAAATATCAAAACCAAAAGGCGGTCGTAATAAGAAGGCAGACCAAATTCACATTTACAATAATTATAATTGATAAAACAACTTACCTAGGGGCTGAAAGTTTGACTGGCACAGCACGTGTTTCCACAGCAAAGTCGGCGAACATAGTTATAACAAAATCGCTGCCGTGGTTCGGGTCGTGTTTACGACTAAGTTCACACCGATGCTATGGTATTGAGAAGTTTTAAAAATAGTATGGTGCTTGGATGCCGCGTATTTTAAAATTTTGTACATGACTAGGGCCTGATAGTTTTTATGTCTTACACTTTCATGAATAATTTTATGTAACATATTGTTATTGTAAATTAAATCGTAATGACAATTTTAGTAATGTAATATAAACAATCTAGAATATAGATAAATTGTTATTATTGCATTACAATTGTAGTGAAAATATTACAAAATTTAGGAGACATGACTAGGGACTGAGAAGTGGCAATTTTCGACGGTAAAGAATATTATGATATGTATCAAAATAAGTGACCAAGTTAAACAGACTTAATAATACCGTTTAGTATTACCAAATATTGGGGGAAAGAAATATTATGTGAAAATAGTTGCTAACACCAAGTTAACCAAATTTTGGAGAACCACCCGTGTATTAAAGTAAAAAGACAAAAAAGATTTACTTAGTTAAGTTTTAATTACAACTGACGAGTCTTAATATTATCTTTTTTTTTGTAAAGCTACTGTTCCATTTTTAACTTTGCAATACCAGTATTCAAATAATATTATAGTATTATGTATACGATTCTTGTCTACCATAATGCCGCAACCTCCAAAAATCCTGAACTATGTTTATATATCCTTTTTATATGAGAACCACGTACAGAAGTTTATGTTGCGAAAAACCTAATCTAAATATTGCCGACATAAAGTCTTTATGTACCCCGTGAATCATGTCAGCGGGTTTTCACGTAACTAGACGTTCCGTGCGGCTCCACTCGCGTATATTAGGAATTTCATGGAACCGTACATTTTCCCGCAAAAAAATTGCTTGTGTTCCTCCACGTTATCTACTCTATATATGTGCGAAACAACATAAAAAATGCTCCAGTAGTGAGATAAGCACTTTATAATAATTTTGCCCGTTTTTTCTACATTTTCCTCTGTTTCTTCGCTCCTATTGGTCTTAGCGTGATAATACATAGCCTTGCTGAGCTGAGCGTGGCCTAATGGGTAGACCTTTGGTTCGCACACGTAGACGGTGCAAATTCGATCCCGGGTGGAGGCGTGTACCAATGAGACATTTTCTGATCTCAAGTACATAATACGGACACTCATACGGTGAAGGAAAACATCGTGAGGAAACCCTCACATAGTTGGTCCCAGACGTATTGACTAGTTCTTTCCCCTGGACTAGGCCGACTATATTGCGAGAATGCCGTATGTGTTTGGGCAACCATAGGGACATTTAAAAACCTTGTCCCGGGCACTACAGTATTTGAGGAGTGGTTACTTCGCTCTGAAAATACTGTATAAATCATCCACAACGGATGTAAAGGCCTAGTTTTTTTTCTATAGCTTTGCTCAATAAATGGGCTATCTACAACTGAAAGAATTTTTCAAATCGGACCAGCAGTTCCTGAGATTAGCGCAAACAAACAAACAAACTCTTTAGCTTTATAATATAGAAGATAATATCGCGAAGACATGGCCTGCGTCAGTTTATTCCTAGCACGCCAATTATCTCCATCACATATTTCGAGCACTTTATTCTGAGCAATGAACGGAGAGAGTCCGTTACATTGCTGAATATGCGACAGATTTATCGGTGGATAGTAGGGAAGGATTACTGTCGATACACGCTTGTCGATAAAATTTTGGTTTTTCTATCCGAAATTTTGTCGACGTAAGTTTTGTCGATAATTATTTAAAAGGGTTATTGATGGATGCACTGGCTAAAGCTACAAACTTAGATCAAACTCATAGAGCTAGAAACTCGTGCAATGTCTTGCACGAGTTTCATGACATAAGCGGTCTTAAAGCGAGGTCTAATTTAAAAAAAAAATATCTTAGTGCATACTGAAAAGGATTTTTCAAAATTCAACACGTAAGGAGGTTACAAAGGGGGTAATTTTTTATGGGAGGAATATTGTTTCACGCGGACGAAGCCGCGGTCAAGAACAAGTATTATATTATACTTAGAACGAGAGTAATTCTTTCTTTCAAGTTACGTAGTAACTATTATATTTCTAGTTGAGAGATTAGCTCTGCTGCACGCAAGGACTGCTTAATACATAATATTTTACATTATGTTTTATAATATATGCATTATTATCAGGCCAAAGAAAATAATATTAAGATTTTTTGCCTTCGAATAAAAAGCTTATGTTTGTAATCATACATCCTCAACGTTTAGATTCATTAGTAGATAATAAGAATTCCAATTTACAAATTACTTTCCCACCAAAACGTCATGTAACCTTTTCTTGAATCAAGAATAAGTTTCGTCCCATTTCCCTCACTAGTTACAACTTTATCTCGAGGAAAACTTTACCATAGGGAAGGGGTAGTACATCACTACGTCGTCACCTGAGGCAGGGCGGGGGCGGGGGCGGGGGCGGGGGCGGCTGGCGACGCTAAGGCGGGCAGGTTACGATTTACACTCGCCGACTCAGCGCAACCCCGATCGCAGACTGCGTGAGAATTAAATCGACGCCATATTGCGATTCAATTATAACTTGGCGTTTGTGATCTTAGATGGCGGGGAACTTTGTTACTCTTTTGTACCAGCTGATTTAGCATGGTCACTGGCCAGTGGCCATCCTTGGGGTTTGTTTTGACGGTGTACCGTATCTGACATTGTCTTCCGACCATGTGGCCGATTGACAAATGGATTGTGTCACTTTGCCCCTAAAATCTGTCAGTGTTTCTTATTACCGCACACCGTGAGTGATTTCAAACCGCCGCGCCGTTTAAACAACAGCTCAGGGCAACTGGCCGTGAGCCGTAGTTACATCCATACAACGATATTTGACTAACTTTTAAATTAAACTAGATCAAAATAAAGTCACGGTTAACACTAAAAAATGCTAACCCTTTATATAATACTAGCTAAAAGCCGAGCTTTGTGAGGGCTCGCGTCGTCACACCTTAAATGACTGATGATAACACATCTATATAAAAATTACTACGTTAACATAGCATAGCACAAATCAATAGGCGTGATAAATTTTCCGTAAAGTGTATTACAAAATGTACAGGTTGTGGGATATACTAGGGATCGCTTCGCTCGCCCTGATTAAAAATGTCTGTTAAGGCGACGCCTTGATAATTTGGCTGTAGCGATATCGATTTTTCTCAGCAATGACTAAAGCTAAGAAATTAAAGTTCATTGTCAGTATTCATCATGTCTTTTTCTTTGAATTACCCATAGCATAACACGATTGGTCAACTTTTATAACACAGAATAATCAATCAAAAATACCTCTGTAAAAAAAGGGATTCTAATTTTGCCAACAGAGGTGGGTGTTGAGAGTGATTTAAGCTTCCAAAATTTGTACATAGATTGGTACAAGCATACACTTTAATTTGCACATAGCTTATATGAAATATATTTATGGTTTTTAAATTACGCGACAAAAACCATTTTGTCGCTTACGCCCTTTACATTTCTTTGTGTTCCATTTCTTGTTAGTTTCAGAAAACAAGCAATCTAAAACATATCCAACACGGTTTTTTACTTTAACGCGGCGTCACCTTAAGAAACGTTTCGCTTGTTAACTCGGTCGTAACTCTCAAAAACCTTCAATTAAAGTAGACGTTCACTTTGAATGGAATTTTAAACATATTAGATCGATATATTATTTTTATTAAACGATCCACCATTACACGTGGATAATAACGATTTATCATGATCATTAAGTTATACTTTCATATATTTTTAAGTTCAAATTAAACCATTATTTATCGCTCAACCGGTCGAGACTCGAGACAGAAGTCATTTACTACTGGACGTCTCACGCGATTCAAAGAACGCTACATTTTTATCCAATATTTATGAATTAATTAATATAAAGCAGGAAGCATAATATTTGAGCACCTCGTAAGATAAATGTGGAAATTAACAATAATTCTGTACTTAATTATAAATGCTTTAACGTCTCAAACTTTTAGGCCTGGCTGTATCCATACTAATATTATAAATGCGATAGTGTAACTGTCTGTATGTCTGTGTGTCAGTCTGTTACCTGTTCACGCCTAAACCGCTGAACTGATTTTGCTGGGTATGGAAATACTTCGAGACCTTTTTAACCCTGGAAAAAGGTACGGTTTCTGCGCGGTAAATGAATTTTGGGGCAACGAAGTTACAGGCGTCATCTAGTTGTAATATAGATTAATACATTAATGTTAATTAATCGTTTTTTTTTTCATTTTCCAGGTAACTCGGTTTCAAGACGTTGAAACTACAAACCACATCACAACGGCGAAACGAAGACCAGTTATTGATAGACTGATAATGGTGTTCTACAATGTTATGAAGTTTTTGAGTGCGTATTTGACACTAATGTAACCTCGCGAGTGCGTATGTAGTTGGGAATTAGATGTAGATTTCATACAGGTATACACTATTAAACTTCGTTTACAGGAACGCTTTTGATCTTAAACTCAATCTGCGATTTTGCGTTCGTGTAAACGAAGGTTTAGTCTTAACCCCAAAGTAAGAATTTTGTAAACTCAAGTCGATCAAACACAGGTGCCATCGTAGGAGTTAAATATTATGTAAGAAAATGCCAGTCCGTGCAATTAATTATGCTGTTCACTTAGTTGTAATGTAATGTAACCAAAATGTTTCCAAAATAACACGTAAATGTTAAATCATTAATTTTGTAAACAAATTGTATTGTTTTGTTGAAATATCTTTCAAATATTGAAGTGATACGTCGTTTGATGAAAACAAATTCTTCGTCTATTGACTTCAGTCTAGTTTAATCGAATGCTTGGTTCTATTATTATGGTGATTGGTGGTGCTTCTTATTATGATCCAAATCATATCGGAGTTAAACAAACCTCAATAGTCAATTTGTTTAACCATCGATAAATAGTTGATGAAACTGGGCCGCACTATTTCTGGTTAAAATCAATTAATGAAACGATTTTTTTTTTACCAGTACTTACCAGTACAGTCATTTTATTGATAAACCTAAAAGAAAATATTAGGCATACAGTAACATTGACTTAACAAAACTTTATTGATTTTGTTATCTAAAATATCACTTTATAAGTAACTGACATTGCCAAAAAGTCAAGTAGAAATCAACAGAAAATCCTTCCTCAATAGACTCAAATACTATAGTTTGAAGTCGTCTATAGTCAATATCTTGAGTCGAGGCACATTATTCATACGCACAAAACTTCTATGAAGTTCCTTGCCCCTTCTCATGATTTTGACTACTTCTGGCAGTAACGAAACAATCAATATATTTGTAGCTATGTAAAAGATACATTATGGTAAGCATATTTTGAAAGTATCAAGCAAAATGTTATATGCTAAAGCTGAAATCTGTACGCATTTTCTGCTATTTTTATCGAACAATAATTCACCTTCGATTCAGTCTGGATCCCATTAAATAGCAAAAAAGTATTCCCATTTACGGCAAACGGAATTATTTTGAAAAACAATCTTGACGTTGATTTGACGTTTTGTTGGAATACTAATTGTAGTTTTATTAAACCGAAACTGTATAAAAATTATATTGAAGCATAATAATGTTGAATTAAAATAGCGGAATCTAGGTACTGATTAAGTTCTCAGATAAATTACTGCCTACACAGAGGCACTATACAAAGAGACTTCAGTTTAGATGTTGATTTTAAAGCTCTTTAAGTTCTATTACGATAGAATCCCCTACCAGTAAAAATATTTACACAGCGAAACTATACAAGATCTAAAAGTCTTTAGCACATTAGAAAAGACACTTGACAGGCAAAGACTTTAGGGCCTGTTTCACTGCTTCCTGATAAGTGCCGGATAGGCTATCCAGTATCCACCGCCTAACTTGACAGATAGAGTATGGAGAATCTGTCAAAATAGTTGTGGATAGCCTATCCGGCACTTTATCAGGAAGTGGTGAAACAGGCCCTAAGACTAAGAGGGTATTGGATAGTTTTACGCTGCTTAAATATTTTTATTTGTATGTACCTATGTATATAATAGTAATTACGCTCAGTCTTATGCCAAGATCACACCTCTACCGAGTAGAGTGTCTAGCTCTCGGCCAAGCACTGTAGTTTAATATGGAGGTACTCGCCGGGGGCACTGTCTCGCCACTCTACTCGGTAGGTGTAATCAGGCCCCTAGTGGCAGTAGTCAGTACGCACAACCGAAGCCAGTATAGTCAATATCTAGTCTCGAGTAGGCCGATAACAGTTGAAGATAGGCTAGATACTAAAAAAACCACGAGACAGAATAATGTAAGTGAACAATCCGAAATGATGATTAAGGTTACATTATATAGCCGAAAGTATCAAATCTATTACGATTTCACCAGACTAAGGGGCTGTTTCACCACGTACTGATAAGTGCCGGATAGGCTATCCACAACTTATCTGACAGATACTCTATACTCTATCTAGATAAGTTGTAGATAGCCTATCCGTAACTTTAGTCAGTAACGGCCGTTCCCAATATTCAATCTATCTCTGGTTTGACATACGACCGATCGCAGCTAACATTGAATTGACATAAAATATATGCTCTAATGTCTAATGAGAGCTATTCCTATCTCTAGTAGGGCAAAACCAGAGATAGATCAAATATTGGGAACGGCCGTTAATGGTGAAACATGACCTCAATTTTGTTAAATAACAACGTACTTTATAACAAAAGGACGTCAATTTCTTTTGACAGTCGTGTAAACTGACGATTGACGAAATTAGGTTGATTCTGTTTTCAAGCAACATTACGTTTACGATGCTATCCGTTTACTATCAAACTACAAAATTACCATTTTGTAGTTTGATAGGAAACGGATTTCAAAACAACTTCGTTACTTAGGTCCCTATAGCCAAAGTAACGAAAATGTCGTGAATCCGAGATTTTTCATTCAGCAAAATATTATGGTAGTTATATTAAGGTTGCACAATGTGAAAAATACTTCAATTTGATCCAAAAATTGCACCTAGTTTGGTCACACTCGTTATATTTTGTCTCGTGGCTCGACTTCAAAGAGCAGTGGGTTTCGTAAAATACCTCAGTGGACTTGTTTGTGATGTATCCGATAAGTGTTCAATTAATTAATGTAAGTCAATTTAATCTTTATCGTCCATGTAAGTTAGTTTTAGTCGCGTCGCTCGATTGTGACTTTTCGTGTTGGCCGGCGGGCCCCGTTTTGTCGACTAAACATCCAAGGTACTTCGTTAATTACATTCGATACTTTCGATAGCTAAGACATAAATGAGGACATAAGGCATCGCAAACGCTCTGTCACTTTAACTTCCCTGTCGAAACTATTGAATGAAATAGGTAGGTACACTGAAGGGATTTTAGACGATGGAAGTCGGTTTTCGTCCTAGTTGGTAGAAAACCGACGCGGTGGTACCGTTTGAGGTACCGACGGGGCTCCAATTGGTCTAGTAAGGTTTCCTAAGGTCGAAAATCGCATAATATTACACCGACTTCCACTCACAGCATGTAAAGCCGAATCTAGACAACATTTGTAGCGCAACACGCAACCCGAAACAATGCAACGTTGCAACAAACGCGATGTTGTCAGCTCGCGCATAATTTTTGTAGATGAAATAAAAGTTACACGCTTATTTTCAAGACTGTTCAGTTGCGCTTCAAACGTTTTCTAGCAGCTTTGAGCCACCTGTCGCCATGTTATGAGTTGAAGCGTCGATGTCGCGGAGTCGCAGTCGACACATCTTCTGCCACTGTTCCGCAGCTGATGTTGGTGCTATAGATTTATTTAATAGCGCACTTTATGTCCGACCTAAATCGATCTTTAGGGCGATTCACGTGTAGATAGCCAATCCTAGTTTAGGACTCAAAGTCAATTTAGATGTGCAACATCGAACCGTGGTTTAGGCCTTCGCCAAAAATCGAAAATCCATTCGTAAAGGAACGTAACTCGTAAGTTTTGTAAATTGACTAGCCCCGTGCGGGGGGTATCTCATAGTTAAGTTAGCTGTATTCTTCGGTTGTTGATTATTGTATGTTAGTTAAGGTAGTTAAGCGAATACGTGAATGGTCAATTACTTTTGGACCGAATTTAAAGTCGACATCGTTTACAATGACCGCGGTGGAGAGAGCTATGTCAAACTACGATATACCCCGCAGCTTGCGTTTCGAGCTAGTTTCATAATTTTCTTCACCACAGAGTGTAATCGTTTAAAATGAATAATTGGGGATGCCTGTTAAGTTTGTAAAGAGAAAAATGGGATCCGATGAATTTGCTTGGAGTGCTTTTAGTGTTAATTGTAAAACATTTTGTATGTAATTTACCAGGGCCTACGCGTTATTGTGAAGCCTCGTTTTTATTAGCTAGCGATCGAATCCCAAGATGGCACATCTCGGATTAGGTAAATGGATATTAAAATGACTGTCTCAAGATCGTCTATTTGTAAAAAAATGAACATAGTTAATTGACCAAACAATTAATGTTAACAAAAAATAAGAAAATTGACGATTTTCTTGGAAGACTGTTAATCGCCGTCTTGTCAAACGTGGATTGACTACGAGACGTTAAAATAAGAACATTGATAAATAAAAAAAAAATGTAAAACACAACCATCTCGCTAATGGTGATTAGTGACCGACAATTTTCATTTTTTCCTTTGATGACAACATGAAAAACTCTTATCACTTGTTGCCGAGCATTATTAGCAGGTTGGTCGGTTCCCATAAAATATATTTTGGCAAACATTGCAAGAATATTTTTAAATAATTTTCAAATGGGTACAATATACACTAAAAGTACAATTTGGAAGGGAAACACGATTGATTTGCTAATGAAAATGATCGTCGGTAAATTCGTCGACCGCTTAGAAAATTGTTAGCACTAATTTAATTGACGAAGTGCGAGTTTCGCTTATGAAATGTCTAGGATGTATAATAATAATTTATATGGAAATGGTTGCATTGTTAGCAATTATTTAAATTTAGTAACAAAAGTTCCCAATGTAATTTATGTTGTACTAGATACGTTATTTTGTACAAATTTATACATTATTTTTATAAATTTTAATGTTTTGTTGAATTTTTATTTTTTGGTTGCTTATTATTATTATTGAAAATTATTATGTGAATTAGATAAAGTAGGTAAATTACGTGTTAAATGTAAATATATAGACGAAAACATGTATGTAGGTACGTAAATATTATTTATGTATTAAATTTGATATTGTTTTCGAAATTGATATGGGTGTGTTATTTATTTCCTATATACTTACCCCCTTACTAATAAACGCTGTATAAGCTTTGAATAGTTATACAGTGTTTTGACTTCTTCAATCCAATTAAAAATGCCACTTGTGTGACAGGAACAAAACACTGTATAACTATTCAAAGCTTATACAACGTTTATTAGTAAGGGGGTAACAATTTACCTCAAATGCTTAGCGACTGCGTAAATAGTAAAAAAGTCTAGCAGAATTTCGGCTGGCAGAAATTCTGCTGCATTCAGTTTCATTCAAAAGTCCTTTTTGATTCACACGAGCGTAATTTTGTGAGTCATGATAGTATGAATATAATTATATTTACGCGACCGAAATTCTGCGACACACAAGTCACAACTCACAAATTACGCTCGTTTGGCTTCACCCTTAATAGTAAACCCGATATTATAGGAAACGTGCAGAAACTGTAAAAGGTGGCAGCTAGGGATTGCAATCCGGAAAACCGGATCCGGTAATCCGGCGGATCCGGCATCGTTTTGCGGGTACCGGATCCGGTACCAATATACCGGATCCGGTGCTAGAAGTTTGTAACAAACTGATAAAACTGTTGTAAATTTTAAATACGTTGCTCGTGGTGTTCATGTTTGTTTGATTTTTTGCTTGAGTGTAAAAGCTGAAAGGGTCACATGATGTACATTACTTTATTAAAACTACCAAAGAAAACTGGTATAACGTAATCTATCTTCATTCAATTAACTGAAATATTTTAAGAAATAAAGAACATTGCCTATTTATTCTTCGATGTAGCTATAAATGGAACCCTTCGTGCGAGAGTCCAACTCGCACTTGGCCGTTTTTTTATTTCATTTCAATTCTTTACTTATGGCGAACTCTAATAATAATATCTATTATTCTTTTATTATTAGGACCATTGTGTTACAGGTACCAGACAACGGAAATATATTTAATACTTTTATACTATACATATAATTAAGATTTTTATTATACCATACACATATTTAATACACATCCAGACCCGGGAACATTGAAAACTTTTTGTTCCGACGGCGGGATTCGAACCCGCGCCCCCGGCTTGAGCTGCCACACACTCAACCAATTGAGCCACAGAGGTCGTCAAAACTCTATAAGACCTAATTCTATTAGATATAGTATTAAAATTATAAGTAACTAGCTTTTACCCGCGGCTTCGCCAGCGTGGTTGCTTTTCGATGATCCTTTCCTTCCTTACAATATCTCCTGTCAAGAAAATGTGGGCGCTGTATATTCTTATCTATCGCCTCATATTTCCACAGCCATCGTTAGCATACTCTAAATATATTAACCTCATTTTGACACATATTCTAATTTATTAATTTATTTAAAATGTTTAATTGAGTTCAGCTCTTAGGAGTTTTCGAATAACAGTAAATTAATTTAGCACAGAACCCTTAAGATCGTGTAGACTGTAGAGCAATTAAAAAAACGCAGATGTTATAACAATATAGCGTCTGCGTATTTTTAACCGATTCAGTGCGGATGACACGGGAGCCGTGTCATGCATGTTTTTAACGTGTGGCGTATGACACGTGAGCCGTGTCATTTAAAAAACGATTGTATCTCCCTCAAATTACATTTTAGAAGGTTCAAAATCATCTTAATTTTCCACGTAGAACAAGCCTATAGGCTTCGCCTCTGAATATTCTGTGATTTGAAAAAAAGTAGGGGCCGTCAACCTTTTTTAATTTCAGTCCGAAACGGTGCAAATCATTAAAGTTTATTGCGTGGGAACCGTACATTTTTCCGGGATAAAAACTTTTCCAAGTCCTTTTTCGGGTCTCAAAGTATCTGCATACAAAATCGCTCAAGCGGTTTAAGCTCACATCATGACAGTTTATAGTGCGGGAACCGTACATTTTTCAGGAATAAAAACTATCCTATATCCTTTCCCGGGACTCAATTTGTCTCCGTTCCGAATTTAATCAAAATCACTAAAGCGGTTTAAGCGCAAATCCAAAAAGTTTGTTGCTCGGGAACCGTACATTTTTTTGGGATAAAAACTATCCTGTGTCCTTACTCAAAACTCAAGATATATGCATATCAAATTCCATTACAATCGATTAAATAGTTTACACGCAAATCATAATTTAAGTTTATTGCGTGAGAACCGTACATTTTTCCGGGATAAAAACTATTTTATGTCCTTTTGGACGGATGTATGGATGGATGGATGGATATGGATGGATATTGTACTTATTTAAATTGATCTAGATATCGTAAAATATCGTACGTAAAATCGTAAAATTGTTACTAGTTTCATATACACTATTAAAATTTTAATTGTTTACTTGTCTATTGGTTTGGAAAAGGAGTTGATTGTATAATATATTCATGATTTTATAAGTGTAATGACTAATGACACTTGATAAACTCACTGTTTTTAACTAAATACTCTAAATAGCTAAAGATCATCCTGGTTCGATCAATCCGGATTGATGGAAACCCGGTCGAAGTCGGTCCGGATTGAAAATGACGCCGGACTGCAATCCCTAGTGGCAGCATGTTATTACGAAAATAATTAATTCAGTACAACTTTTGGATTGGCGACACCAGCAGCAGGCAGCGTTTTCATTGCGCAAGTCCCTAGGTATATCCGCACGATCCCACAACGATTGAAATACTTAAAACGAAAATTAAATTAAAATACTTTATTTGTGTACACTGCACACTATCACAAAACACTATACTAAGCCACTATACTAAGGCTTATAACAAGATGCAGGATTTCTAAGGTTTTTGACTGACGTTTATTCTCTGGCGTTTTTAATTGGCCTACGTCAAAATATAAACCAATCATCATCGCTTGAATATATATAAACATCTGTCAAAAATCTCAGAAACCCAACAATTAATCATCATCATCATCCATCGGTGCCGGCGCGCAGGGGGGCCCCCAGAATCCGAGCAGCAAGGCATCGGTGTACAACGCCATCCCCAACGAGAATAACCACCTGGAAAATAATGTGCTGAATTGGCCTGCGAAAAGAATTGGGTCCCAGATACGCTATGGCAGTGTTTTTCAACCTGTGGGTCGGAAATATTTTTGCAGCAGGGGGGTCGTATAAAAAAGGTTGGCTTTGGAGACACACCGGTTTTGGTGACGGTGACTGGTTTAATTGAAACTGGCCAGCTACGATTCATTCTATAGTGCTTTAAATGTTTAGCGCAGTACACAAAAGCAGTCTATCTGCTATCAGTTATCTCTCTTAAGTCATAAACCAGTGGAACAGCTTAACTTCAGATGAAATTTTATTTAATTTTACATGGAGGTATATTTTGAGTCCTGGGAAAGTTTATAGGGAATTTATCCAGGAAGAAGGTGCGAATTGAGTTAAAAGAGTTTCTGCACCACTAATTTGCAAGCATCAGCCATCTAGTGAAGGTAAATTACCAGGTGAGGCCCAAATACAGATGCACGGAGTAAAACTGTTGCTGGCGTCGGTACCACGGCCCCCAGGGCTGGCACGGCACTGGCAACTCATTCATGTGCGGCTCGCGATACGCTGACAACATAACGCAGCAGTATTAGAAGGGCACAATTAAAAAACTCAACTTTTTTAATTGTGCCCTATATATATATATATATATATATATATATATATATATATATATATATATAGCCTATAAAGGTGCTTCCTCACGGGAGCATTCGCGTGTAATGTAACATTAATTTAGATTCGACTGAGCATTACATAGCAAGTTGACTTCACTATCATGTAGCATTGATGTTATAAGTTGTATCACAATATTACACATTGTATCATTATAAGGTGCGCATTGTAATGTCTCTATATATATTGTATTATCTATGTTGTAATGCTCAGTTCTCCTCCCTCACTGATGTAATGCTCGACTCTGTAACGTTACATTACAAGCGAATGCTCCCGGTGAGGGAGCACCTTAACAATAATTATATATTAGATTAGCAAGACTGCATTCATAACTCGACAAAAAAAAACTTGTGCGTTAATACACAAATGCTTAGCAGCAACCATATAGAGTTCACTGTGAAAGTAGCAGCGCTGAAAGAGTAACTTTTGTGTTCTGTTTCTAAGAGAAATGCTCCAACCTCTTGAATTTGCCCTAAAAAGGTTTTCTTTCAGCGCTGCTAATTCCACAGCAAACTCTAAACATATCCTAAAGGGGTTTCCAGTACAGAGTGGAATATAAAGAGCACCTTCGTTGCGCAGGTTTCCTAAGATTTCTACTTATTCCTAACGGGGAATAAATACCCAGTGCCGTATTTACATTTTTATAAATCCAGGACCATACCAATTTACTTACTAGTGGGTTTTGTAGCATACTTCCTAATATTAATAACGCTTTGTATTCCTTTGAGGATAGCTGTAAATCTCGAGCTCATTTTTGAATCTTTATGATAACAGCCAGCGATGGTAATATTCTGACAAATATGTGACACTGACAATAGGACATCCATAATTCCACCCATAACATATAATTTTTTTTTTTATAATTCCAAAAAAAAAAAGTCTAATATGCGGCAATAATAGCATAGCGAAATTTTATGTGTTCCTGGATACAGCGGGACCCTAAAACATTATACTCAACCATAGATGGCGCTGTTGTATCTGTTTAGGGCAGCTTAGGCACTTTACGTATAACATTGACAGCAACATGAAATAAAATTATTTGCATACATATTATTTTATCAGTAGAAAAGTTAATCCATTCCTTTCACCTTTGATGTCGTAACTTCATTTTGATATGTTGTGGGACTTGTGGGAGTAAGCAGGCAGGGTATAGTAAAGAGAAAACAGCTGTAAAAATACACTCTTAATTAATACTTTATTGCTAAATATAGAACAATAATCCTGATGTCGTCTTATAGGTGTTTAGTGTTTACCTATTGCACGAACGCGACGAATTTTTCAGACAAGTTCCATGACAGACTGCGGTCATCAAACTTGTGTGAAAAATGCGGACGCTGCGCCATGTCACAATTTGTAACAAAATTGAACGTCACGGTAATTTTGTTTTGCAAATATTTTCCCCAAGTACTATAAAATAAATAGTAATGATAACAAAAATAAAACACCAAAGGTGTACGCCGTACGGCATTAACGAGCTCAAATAATGAGGGCTTTCGATATTCTTTTGTCACTACGTTTTTTTTTATTTACCAAATTAAGGTGGAATAGGGAATATTACACAGGTCGGAGCAGAGGGCGCTACTAGCACATACAGTAAAATATATAATCTGACAAGTTGCACACGTTATATCAGAATATTGACAGAAACGTCAAACGTCGAACAAAACTTTTTGTTTACTGTCTGTGCTGGTGCTGCACTCTAGCGTCAACACATTGCAGCAATGTATTATGTATCCTATTATGAAGCCGTAGGGTCTTGTGTCAATTGTGGTTACATAGCTCCACCTGCAGGCTTAGCATGGCCACTATAGAAAGGTTTATTCTTACGGTAAAGTAGACAAAGTGATGGATTAACAAAGGAAATCTGTCAGTTTGTCCGCAAAAACTGTCAGCGTTTCTATTCTTTCGTATTTCTACTGTGACCATACTGTTAACAAATTAAATATCGTAAAAAATCCTTGCGTGGTATTTTTTCAGAATAAAAATTTCGTTTGGCGTTTTATCAGATTTCTTAGTAAGAAAAATAACTCTTTTTCAAATGTGGTTTATAATAATTAATTATATTACACCGTAAACATTGTATGTTCGATCTATTTCCACCAAGAGTATAGAATCACATGAAAAAACAATACTTACACTGATGATGTCACTCTGCTTTAGAAGCACAGCAATGTTCTGTTACAATGAAGATAATCCAGGAGAATAGTATCATATAAAAGTACAGTATTTTAGTCAATATCATCGATTGACTGAACGAATTCAGAACACAAAATATATTTGACACAGACCACAGTGTCCAATATACTTAATGGCAAGCCAAACGAGCGTAATTTATGAGTTGTGAGTCGCAGAATTTCGGTTCGGCAGAATTCTGCTGCATTCAGTTTCATACAAACCAACCCCCCCTTGTTGCCAACTGCAACACCACAACAAGGAGCCCCCCAGTTTTAGAGCTACTCACCTTTGAAATTTTCGGAATATCGATGCTACGACATATT
Organism: Cyaniris semiargus; assembly: GCA_905187585.1. Taxonomy (NCBI): domain Eukaryota; kingdom Metazoa; phylum Arthropoda; class Insecta; order Lepidoptera; family Lycaenidae; genus Cyaniris; species Cyaniris semiargus. The sequence continues at coordinate 5,126,529 of LR994551.1, forward strand.
CTATTCTCGACAATAATTTACGGAGTGTTTCTTCGGAAAAATGCCTCTAGCGACAGGCATTTTTGCTGTTGTGAGTGGAGAACTAAAATTTCAATTTTATTTAACAATGTAAATCCAGGTTTTTTGATAAAAATTAAAAGTAAAAATTAATAACAAAATGAGGCATTTTCTTATTTTTTTAATTTGATTGTCAAACAGTTTCCATCTTAGTAACTAGATGGCGTATGGGTAGACAACTATCGGAAATACCAGGTAATATCATCAATAATTGCTACAAAACTGGGCAAAATAATGTAAAGCTTGATACATTTCAATTTGAAAAAGACACAATGATATTCCAACGAATAGAATAATAAAGTTATTATAACGATGTTTTAGTTAAAACTCACGGAAGAAATAGCCCTATTTATCGTTATTCACACCAAATGTCACAGGAATTATAAATTTTGGTTTTGACAACATCTTACCTGCACTTGTGCACGATAACGGATATTTAATGGCCAATATTTTACCAATAATGAACATCAAAAACCCAAATAACACAATTTGGGAAAAAATAATAAAAACCACACCAACAATAAAAAGTAGAAGAAGTTTCAAAGTAACATGGCCGCCAAAACTTTTTCAGTTGTCAGTTTTCAGTTTGACAAGTTTTTATTATGTCAGCGTGTTCCTAAACTATTACCAGTATACTGGCTTAATCGTTGCACCAGAGGCGTGGTTAAAGTTAAAGTTATGGTTATAGTTAAGGTAAATTTAACTTTAACTTTAACCTTAACTTTGACCGGAGTGTAGTGTATGTCACACCTCCCTCCTATATAAGGTAGCCGATAAGTAATTAATAAGTCAGTAATAAAACATCTTTTTCGCGAAGACAACGCTCTTTTAATTAGTCTCCCAAGCCTGCACATTGCATGGCGACCCTGCCAGTGCTGCCTTGCGGCAGCGCTGCGCAGCAGGTACAGGGAATATAGTCAAGTGAATTTTTATAATTGGACTTAAAAATCAAATATTGAAAATGCAAAAAGTGTAATTAAACAGTGACTGATAAATGTGGACAAAACATTATAGTGGTAAAAATGAACTGAACGGCCATTAGTTTTAAATTAAAATAATGTAGGATTAAAAAATTAATAAATAGTGACATAGATAAATACAAATCTGGTACAAGTTCAAATATAAAACTCATAAAAATGACTCAGTGAAAAATTAAAATTTTGTAATCAGAATTCAAACTTAAAAAATTAAATTACTAAAAATTTTAAAGCTGCAAGAAGAATAATATGAAATCGAAAAAAAAAAAGTTGCTGGAAAATGAAACCGTCGGAAGAAAATCAAAATGTTGGAGTGGAGATGTAAAGCAGGCAGCCGGGAGATGATGGAGTCTGATGAGTGGAATAAGCAGGCAGCCGGGAGATGTTGGAGTCGGATGAGAGGAATGTAGAGCAGGCGGCCGGGAGATGTTCGTGTCGGAGGTGGATGCAGCCGGGAGAACAGAGAGAAGAGGATAGAAAAATGCGATTACACGTCTTGTTTTGTATTAATTTTTATGTAAAAAATAAATAACATGTCGCATTAGTAACTATAGTGGTATGTATAAAATTAGTAATTAAGTATCTTACAAGATTTGTTTTTCAAAATTTTATTTTATGTTAATATAAAAATATCATAGAAAGTTCCGTTTACATAATAATAGAATTCGAGTAACAAAAGTCAGGTTATTGTTTTAGTATATAAAAGGTACAAAATGCATTTTCAGTTTAATAATAATTGGCATTGGCAATTTCATGTAATTTTGATAAAAGTAATAATTTTTTTTTTATGATTAAAGAATTCGATAAAAATAAGTAAAGTAAGAAATTAACAGTTAATTAATTATTGGAAAGTCAGATTGCTTTATGAAATAAATAAGTTTTTGCAAAATTTATAATATTGACAATATTTTGATAATGTTTTACAATAACTGACTTATTGGAATTTTAAAAATAATTGCAGTTGATACCTATAATAAGACGTTTACTAGTATTTTTTTTTTGTGCATGTTAATTTTGTTTTAATGGTAATATTACTAGATATCAAAATATTATAATCCTAAATTATTTTTGGAAAAGATTTTTGGAAAATTACGTTTTGGCAATAATTAAGTATTTTTTGAACATCTTTAAGCCATTTATTTACTGTTTTGAGAGTAAAAATAAATAAATAATGGTATTATTCTGCAACTTAGGAAACTTGCAAAATTTTGTCGTATTGAAACATAAACTGTAATTAATTTAATAATGTCAAAAGAAAAATTGAATTGAAAGAAAATAATGTTAATTGAAAAAGTATTCGGCAATAATTATTTTTAATTTAGAATGTGGATTTGATAAGTTGTTATTGTGCTGTCGTATAGACTAAGAAAAGTTAAAAATTTCAAACAGGGTGTTGACGATGAATTTTTAGATGGAATAAGTTTCGGTATAAGCAATACGAAAATATTTTGAGTTAAAGTAAAGTGCAATATATGTGTGGTATGAGTTTTGACAAAAGAATTTTGAAAGTAGAAAACTGTGAAAGACATCTAAGGTAATTTTATAGAGTTGAATGATTTTAAATTTTGATATTGGAATAGAGGAATACATAGCAACTCATAACTAATCGAATATTTTGCGCAGTTGGTTAAAACAGGTAGGTAACACCTCAGGTAAGTTTCCACGGTATGCAACGCCTTTGTGGGAAAAGCGTCAAATGTCCGCGGTGCCGACTCAGCATTCGCGCAACGAAATGTAAGTAGATACCTTTTCTAACCCACTTTACAAAAAGGATGATGTTCTTTGTTCAGCTAAATATATTTTATTCATAGGTTTGTACCAGGTATGACTTTTGTTTAAAGAACTTAATAAACCAATATAAATTCCTTAAAAAGGTATTTAAAGTAATAAATTTCGTTAAAATATTGATTCTTTAATGAAAAGCTTTAAGTATTTTTTTTTCCACGATACAATCGAAAGTGTCGTTGCACTAGTTAAATTATAATTATATTCTCTTTAAATTAAATAGTAACCAAGAGGTAATTTTTTTTTTTATTATTTTGTGTGTAATTCTACAATTATTTTTTTTTTTTTTTTCCAATTTCAGTAAAAGTAGTTAAAGTTTCAAATGGGTCACTAGAGTAAAATTTAAAATGTTTATTTTGGTTGTTATTTGTAAAAATGCAAAATATTTTTGTTTTGTGTCACAGTAGTCAAAAATTTAATTAATCCTTACAGTACAGTCCACAATATGGGTGGTCCAAAAGAGATCATCATATTTTGGTTTCGCATAACAATATCAAAACATTTCGTGCATCATATTTGGTACAAAGCTAAACGTAAGAAACGTGATGCAATGAGTTTATGCATCCAAATATGTCATGTAAGCGCAGTCCATATTTATGTTTGAAATGATTCCAGTAATTAATTTCCAGTAATTTGTTGCAAAACTTAGGTACAATCATATTAGCATGCATTCCAGGGCATGAATTTTATTAAATTGTTAGAACTAATAATATTTAACAAGTAGGAATGTTTTTAAATAACATGTAAAATTAGTTACAGATAAAAATTAAGTTTCTGTAATATACATTTAATTTTCTAAAATGATTTTTGTTTCTGGTCGCTGACAACGCGGCAACGTTAGTAGGTATACGTCACGAAGTTGATAATTTTTTTTTTTCAAATTAGGTACTTAGTTAAAATTTAATTTTTGAAATTTCATAAAATATATTACTCATTTTAAATAGTTTAATTTTTCAAAATTAACTAGGAAGTATGAATTCCTTTTGAAATCTATTTTCAATAGTTAATAATAATTAATATACATACATTGGTTTATTTTTAGTTGTCAATTTATGACTTTTCCAAATAAAATAATAACTAAAAAAAGCGCGCAATGACTTAATTAAATTTTAGGAATCAAATTTGGTATACTGAATATAGACAATAATAATATTTTGAAATGTTAAGAATATGAGGCGTATTCAGATAACTATAATAATAGGTCCATTTAACTAACGTAAATAAAAATTAATAAAAAGGTGATGATTTAAAAAAGAAGTGATTAATAAAAAATAATGTTGTCATGTAATTATATCAATTCAATTTAATTCGAACTTAAAAGTTATTAATGAATAACTTTGTAGTTAGAGAAAAAATAATAGTCATAAAGAATAATAAACAATAATGACTTCAATATTTTATTTATAGATAAAAGAGGCATTTAAAAAAAAAAAGAAATAGTAGTAAAATAAATTAAGTGATAGGGGATTAGGATATTATGAGTTATAGAATGTTATGTTGCTATGTATTCCAATTCAATTAAATTCAGTAAGATATTTTAAGAAGTTATGAGTAAATTATTATTAAAAATTATTTTTAAATTGTTTCGGTTCCATGGTTACTTTGTAGATCGTTACATTGTAAAATAAATAAGAGAAAGTAGAGTGAGAAAAACAAAGAAAACAATATAATATTAAGTACGTAAGAAGCGGGTTAAAAAGAAAGTTCAGTATATAATATAAATTATAAACAAATTGAAAACTATGTTTTAAGTGAGTTAAAAATAGAGAAAAGGAGAGATAATTCTTGGAAATGTATTAAATTCTTTTTAACTACTTTAAGTAAGTTGATTGGCTACATTTTCTAAGAAGTAATATACACTGGATATGACTTACACGGATTTACTTTAAAATATTTACGTTCATACGAGATATGACGTAATATTATTGTGAAGAAGGATTAGGAATGTGACATTAGGTTTGTAAAATAGCTGAAAGCTAATGAAGTATGTAAATGGTTATTTTGAAGTAAGGAAAAAGGGTTTTAGTGTTTTTGAAGGTACTTGATTGAAAAAAAGGATTGTTTTTAGGTTGATAGGGTTGCATCGATGTTTAAAATATTTGGTAGCTGTTGGCCTGATCACCCAATGGTTAATGATATTTTAAATATTGATTGCATTAAATTATGGAATGGGTATTTTATTAGGCATAGGTATAGAATAGGTTTAAAAATGCCATAGAGCATTATAAAATACTAGCTTAAATGCTACGTATCGTTGAGGAATAAATAAAATGCCGAGAGCATTAAAAAAATACGCAAGGGAATCCTTCATTCGATCATGGTGTAAACGAGTTTTCTCTGTGAGAATAGTTGGAGGTCAAGTTGCCTTAAAAACCTTGGTATTAAATATGGTACAAAATGGTACAAAAATAAATGGTACTTAGAGCATGCTCGGCGGGAACGATCCTTCATTTAAGTAAAATGGTTGGAGACATTATTTTTTTTTTTTTGTGGTTAGTCTTAAAAAAGGTCCCGTTTAATGTTTTATAAATAAATTAATGTATTGTACCAAATAAAAGTGCGCACGTATATAAAAAAATGTACCATTAAAATAAATAAAAAAGTCGACTATAAATAAAAATATTATAAAAATATAATGTACCAGTAATGTCATGAAAATAATACAAATAAATGAAAAGGCATGCATGCATTAAACGACGAATAGTTTAAGGTACCTGAATATGAGATAAAAAATTTAAAATGACGATGAAATGTAAGTGACTGGCCAGTCCACTAATCAAGGGAATTAGTAAAATATTAATAAGTTAATTAATGAGTAATTATGAATATGAAGCTAGCAATAAGTGAAACTTTTAAAAATGGATTTATGAATAATAATAAAAAAGGTATTTTGTGTAAAAGAGGTTTTATAGAGGTTCATAAGACATTGAGTAAAGGAGATACATAGAGTTTTAAATATTTTAATGTTCAATACTTATTTTTATGAAAAATTTGAAATGTGTAATGTTCAATTTTTGATTATTTAAAATTTCGTCGTCAATCACCCATCGCTGAAGTAAAGAAATAATTTTAAGTACTTAAAGAAAACAGATTTGTATTTAAAGTTAGCTAGAGTAAGATTATGGCTTAAGTTATTAACGGATATTCTATAAAAACCTAAAAAGCAAAAGTTTATACAAAAAAAAAATGAAAGTTCCTTATTCGTAACTTATAAGTTTAGTATTTTTAAGTATATTAGTTATTATTATTTTATAAAAGTAAAAAAAAAAGATTAGTTTGTAATATATATATTATATATATATATATATTTTTTTTTTCAAAAAAACGGGGGAGGTGTAGTGTATGTCACACCTCCCTCCTATATAAGGTAGCCGATAAGTAATTAATAAGTCAGTAATAAAACATCTTTTTCGCGAAGACAACGCTCTTTTAATTAGTCTCCCAAGCCTGCACATTGCAGGAGAAATTGACAGATGACAGCTGGTCCAACAAGGTTATAAATGAACGTGGGCGGGGGCCTGCTGGTAAAGGAGAACTGTCAAAAATGGCGTTTTTGTATGATGACAGCGTTATGGTTAAATATGGCGTCTTGATGGCGTCCATTTTTAACTTTAACCAAAGATTTGACATTTGGCATTGTAGTTAAAGTTAAAGTTACAGTTAAAGTAAGCTGGTGCAACCCACCCTTAGGCCAATGATCGCTTAGGTTTAAGATATTTTTATTTATGTCACACTTGACAGTACACTGAAATTTTTAGAAACACTACCAATATGTAGTCAGTGATGCCAACCTGCAACCTGCAGATAATTTCAGATCAGTGGGGAACCAATGGGAAATCTAGAAGTGTCTACCGTCGCGCCGTCTGGTGGAGATTTAAAAAAGAAAACAACCCATTCACTACATAAAAACTACTGTCTTTTTCGTCTTCTTTCGGCACTACTTTGACGTTTTGTTTTTTTTATGACAATTAAGCCTTCGGCTTAGGAATTGCACTCTAGAGGTTCAACCTCAGATCTTCAGATCCATCATCAGTCATACCTAGAGACCAATAACCCTCAATATGGCACAACTAGCTTCAATTATCAGTTGACGGAGCCCCGCTACGCGGGGCTCCTATTTCTGGGTGTTGTGGTCTAAGTTCCAACCTAACCTACTTTTGGACTTTCTGGATTGTTTGTTTTTGTTTTGGCGCGGGGCTGCGCCCCCGAGCACCCCTTTAGGGGGGGCTACGCCCCCCCGTCCCCCCCGCTTCCATTACATTACCTACTTAAATTGTTATCCTTAACGGAACGTCAAAGAAATGCCAAGTGACAAATCCCAGGCAAATAAAAGGAAAAAGAAGGAGAAGAAAAAAAAAGAAGCCAAATATTTATTAGTACGGGTGGCGGGTTATTAGCCAAAGTCTAAACCCATACAATTACTAATATAGTAGTGAATTTTGATAATTTTCTTAATTTTTATCAAGAAACCTTGAATTATATAGTTTTGGAATGATAAAATAGTCATCCCCCACTCATCACAGTCTTGGGATGCCTTAAAAACACTTCGTAAACAACATCAGAAAACGATGATCTTATCTGAAGATACGAAAATCTCAAATGCGAATTTCTTCTAAACGGAGAGTTACCTGGCGGTAGAACGGTAAGTAGGAGTTTTTCTCACCCAAAACAACCCTCCTTAACCCATGTCACCAACATTTAATTGATGTAGCTTTCTAAACCTTAGCCTCTACTGTCAAACAATACAACGCGTTTACGTAAGAAACCCACATTTTGAAAAATCTCACGTGAGATTGGGGGGTTGGGAGCGGGTTGAATAAAATCTCACGAAATCTCATCAGGGGGGAGGGACAGTCAGAAAAAAAAAAACCAAAAACACCTCACGTAATTTGTGGACGCCCCCTTATTTACAATTACTTCAGCGTTTTCAACTCTCTATCATATTGTGTCCCTTACAATGTGCCAGACAAAGATAAGTAGACTGTATAGTTTTCGCAGTTTTAATATTTTTATTAGGAAGGGCGTTAATGCGAACGGCCTATATTAAGTAATCATCTAAATATAATCTTATGGTTAACAAGATCATCTATCTCTATGATAGGTATATTTCACAATCTTCTGAATATTCGATAGCTTGTTCAAAAGTAATGTCTCCGATATATTTACTATTGCTTTCTTGCTTAGCACCACCAGAAAAATTGATTCATAGACAGATGGCCGATGGCCTGTATTGTAGTCGGGCTATGTCACTTCAATATTATTGGTCATCTGTTGGCTGAGTTTCATACATAACCACACACATAACCCGCCAAAATTCTGTAGGTCCGCCATCTTCCTAGGAATCAATTTCTCTGATAATACTATCGACATCCTTCTTTATACATTTAAATACAGTAATAATTTATGTGTGAAAGTATAATATACTTGAGATTGCTTACTTCGAATCATTTAGTTGATCCTGAGTTTAGTGATTGTTTAGGTTACTTTCAAACACACAAACAAAAAAATTACATTTCTCTACGACTCCTTAGGTGCTGTGCGCACTGCTTGGGAAGTAACATAAACTCAGACAAGACATTTGAAAAAGCTATTCTAATAACAATATAAAAGGCCCGAGGTCTTTAGAATTAGAAGCCCAATAAATAACGTCGTCACTTCCATTCAATTCACTCCCATCGAACGATAGCCTATTCTGGCACATAGGCTCGTAATAATAAACCTACCTCTCACACTCCTACTCAATACCGATCTTGGTTGATACGCACTCAGCGATTTAAGTCAGATTAATTATTATTAGTTTGATATCAGAATCATGTAGTGTTTGACCACACTTTTAATAAATAGCCTCTCAAGTAACATAACACACAGATGAGTGCCATGTTTTGTTTTGCACTCAGTTGATACACAATATGTAAGTGCAGAACTATAAACACTGCATCCCAACAATGATTCTTCGAATGCTGCTCGAGCATATTGTTTACTAAGGTTTGCAAATAAAGTTTTTGAATTTTTCAATCCAAAACTTAGTAGTAATAAACTAATAACGGTTTATCATTACGGGCCTCAATCTCAACTGCGAATTCAATAGTAATAACTACATTCATTGCTCCCAAGAATCTTAAGAATATAATAAGGCTTCGTAAAATCAATTAAGGATCTTCTTAGAATAATAGTGCATGTGTAAGGACGTGTTGCAAAAAAAAATATTTGTCATGCTTGAAAAAAATTAAGGGGGTAAAACCGACGGCATTGAAATTTCGCGAGAAATGTGAACAAACTTTTTATTTTTACAAGAAGAGGACTGCATCGAATAAGAAATGAAGCTGCATTTTGTTGCATTAAAATAGTTGAATTGTGGCACAAGTCACAACTGAGTGAACTGTTAATTAATTTTACTGAAGCCTTATACTGACTGGACTTATTTATTAATTAATATGTAAATATGTATTTATGGACAATAATTGTACATAAGAACTACACTAAAATTAAAACACAAGTTATCTGCTCTCCGGTTTGGGCTTGGGTGGTTTGAAACCCATTATTTTCTTCTTCTTCTTCTTTTCTTTGTCACCGGATTGGAAGGTTTTCCAGCTGTCTACGCGATTTTGTCGAGATTCCTGAAAAGTAATAAACTATTCTTTTAGTGACATAAAGGATTTTTATAGAGATTATGGAGAGATATCATATATTTTCTTTTGTGAAGTGTGTAGTGTTGTGTAACAATAATGTTATAAGTATTACCACAGCACTGTGGTTATAATAATATTGCTGTTTCCAGTATTATACTATTTTTTGGGCTTTTAGGGCGTCAATTCATAAACAACTCTCAGACTCCTACTCGATACCAATCTTGGCTAATATGCTCTTAGGCCCGTATAAATAGTCTGCGCTTACGACATAAGAGCAAAGAGAATATAAAGTACGTAACAAGAAGTGGGAATTAGAAGACAAAAATACAATTTGATTTGATTCGATTCAAGATCGACTGTGATTGGCTAATTTTTAAGCAAGATCGACTGTGATTGGCTAATTTTAAAGCAAGATCGACAGTGATTGGCTATTAAAAACGGACGAATTAAAGTTTAATCTGTGGTTTTTCATTTAAACTTTAATAACCGATGTAACTTTTTTTCTAAGTCCGACCTCTTTTTAAATTCTCTTTGCTCTTAAGTGTCAAGAGCAGACTATTTATACGGGCCTTAGCGTCTTGAGAATTGAGATGGTCTTTAATTAATAAAAATCTCCAACTTTTTATGATGTCAAAGCAATTTACTGCACACTCAGTTCTGAGTATGCAAAATACGGTATCTCCCTTAGCCTAAAAACATCTGTCACTTCATAGTCCATCGCAGTTCGTAAAGAAAATGATGAAACATGACAAGTTTTTTAAAAGGGGGTCAATGACCGCTACCGCCAGATTACGCCATTGGACTAGACTAGGGTCAGTCTGGCTTCAGTTCACTCCATCAGTCACAGACTGACGCCAGAATGATGGCTGGAAAGTACATAATAAAAAAATTATCAGTCCGTCAATCACACGGTCACACGATCATTCTTTCGTCAGTCTGGATCAGACTGAGGAGTCCCTCAGTCTGATCCAGAGTTCAGTCGAACTGATGTCAGACTGACCGTGTAACCTTAATCAAATGAGTATAGTCAATAGTCACCTCAAAGTTCTTGGCCCACTCCTTCTCGAGGGACATTTGTTCCTCCTGCTCGATCTCGGCCTCGCGCTTCCGCTTCCGTTCCTCCATGTCGCGCGTCTCCAGGTGCTGCCGCTTCCGTTCCATGTCCGCGAACAGCTGGAACCAGACATGACTGAGTCTACATGGAGTTTAGCGAATAAAAAGTATATGTGTGGCACTCGGGGACTGCCGCGGTAAAGCCAGAGTAGACTAAACTAGTACCTCGACTTCAAACAAACGGGCGAATCTACGCAAGTTGGGCGCGAGTACCACTTTCGACATTAATAAAAATTGTGTTTTATTAGTGTTCAACATGAATTTCCACCAAGAACCAACAGTACAATCAATTACATACACTTTCGACATGTTTCACAACGCTGAGTAAGAGCCAGTCCACACGGCGCGTTGCGTCAGCGTTGCGTCGACGCAGCGCTGCCGTTGCGTTGTTTTACATAGAAATAACCAAGGTGTTCACAGGGCGCGCTGCGTCGTGACAGCAGCGCGCAACGCACACATGACGGACAGCAGCCCCCGAGACGAAGCGGGAGCGGGTGTTGACGTTAAGACTGCTTCGTAATAACGCTGCGATGACGCAGCGCCCGTGTGGCCGGCTATGCGTCAAACGGCAGCGCTGCGTCGAAGCAACGCCCGTGTGGACAGGCTCTTACGCATTAGTACGTCGCGCGCCGACCGATATGACATACTATGTCAAACATATAAATTTCGAGATTTCTTCTGAGTCGGCCTACTCGTTAGTTCTGTTTACTCTGGTATTATTAAGCTATTTTATCAACTTATGCAATTATAATTCGCAGAGAGGGGGAGAGGTAAACCCCCCCCCCCCCCCCCCTTGTACAAACACCACAACAAGCAGCCCCCCAGTTTTAGAGCTACTTACCTTTGAAATTTTCGGAACATTGATGCTACGGCATATTCTATTCTCGACAATTTACGGAGTGTTTCTTCGGAAAAATGCCTCTCGCTAGGCTGTTGTGAGTGGAGAACTAAAATTTCGATTTTATTTAACAATGTAAATCAAGGTTTTTAGATAAAAATTAAAAGTAAAAATTAATAACAAAATTCACTACATAAAAACTACTGTCTTCTTCGTCTTCATTTTCTTATTATGGCACTACTTCGACGTTTTATTTTGTTATGACAATTAAGCCTTCGGCTTAGGAATTGCACTCTAGAGGTTCAATCTCAGATCTTCAGATCCATCATCAGTCAATTCAGTTCAATCTCAGATCTTCAGATCCATCATCAGACCAATGACCCTCAATATGGCTTCAATTATCAGTCTGGGTGCTTGGTCTAAGTTCCAACCTAACCTAACCTACTTTTGGACTTTCTGGATTGTGTTTGTTTTTGTTTTGGCGGGGGGCTGCCCCCCCCCCCCCCCCCCCGTTCCCCCCGCTTCCATTACATTACCTACTTAAATTGTTATCCTTAACGGAACGTCAAAGAAATGCCAAGTGACAAATCCCAGGCAAATAAAAGGAAAAAAAAGGAGAAGAAGAAGCCAAATATTAGTGCGGGTGGCGGGTTATTAGCCAAAGTCTAAACCCATACAATTACTAATACAGTAGTGAAGTTTGATAATTTTCTTAATTTTTATCAAGAAACCTTGAATCATATAGTTTTTGAATGATAAAATAATCATCCCCCACTCATCACAGCCTTGGGATGCCTTAAAAACACTTCGTAAACATCAGAAAACAGTTGATCTTATCTGAAGATTACGAAAATCTCAAATGCGAATTTCTTATAAACGGAGTTTGCTGGCGGTGGAAACGGTAAGTAGGAGTTTTTCTCACCCAAAATAACCCTCCTTAACCCATGTCACCAACATTTAATTGACGTAGGTTTCTAAACCTTAGCCAATTTCTTGATTCGGTTGCCGCGCTCAAAGCCAGCGATAAAAGCTATGCAATAGCTTAAAAATATAAACGAATGAAACTTTAACGTTTTCGTTTTTTGGCCGTACTGAAATATGCCCTTTTGGCTTTTACTATGTTTCATCCCAGAAGGGTCGATCATTACAGGAATCAACACAAATAAACATGAAGAAGCTTACAACCTTTTCATGAAATAGATAAACCCAAATGTTATAGCAATGAGCGGGCTGATGATGACGAACTATTGCTAAGAACTCGATCATGTCAGCTTTCAAACAAAAAAAACTAGATTGAAATCCAACCATCGTAGCATACGATGCCATTACATCTAGGACTTAGCTAGATGACAGACAGTCAAACTTATCCCTCTTTTTCATCGAGGGTTAAAAAACCTTTTGCTCACCTTCATTGTCATAACGTATATAGCATGTCTGTACTTTTCGGGATCATCTTCCGGTATACCCTCAGACATGCGGCCTTCCTTCCTCTGCTTCTTCCGCTTCTGTTCTATCTGAAAAGTGAATAACCAAATATTTATTTACAGTATTAGTAATACATAGTGCAGTTAGACTAGTCGCTACATGTTATGCATTATAGTTGGGTTGCACCAACTAACTTTAACTATAACTGTAACTTTAACTTTAACTACAATGCAAAATGTCAAATCTTTAACCATAACCATAGAGCTCGACAAGGTTATAAATGCATGTGGCGAAAAAAGGAACTAACGCTGTCATCATACAAAAACGCCATTTTTGACAGTTCTCTTTTACCAGCAGCGCCCCGCCCACGTTCATTTATAACCGTGTTGGACCAGCTGTCATCTGTCAATTTCTCCGGTCAAAGTTAAGGTTAAAGTTAAAGTTAAATTTAGCCTAACTATAACCATAACTTTAACCTTAAATTTAACTTTAACCACGCCTTTGGTGCAACCCAACCTATGAGGACAATCCTTTAAATGGGTACCTGTCAAAGTATATAATGCCTTGTTATATTTTACTTTACGCTTTAAAGTACGGTAGCGCCCTACGTCTTCTAGTACCCTATTTATTAATATTTGAGCGGTTTTGTCTTAATTTGGTCACATCAGATTTTAAAACATATGTTATGGTGTAGCGGCAGTTGGCACGTGCTGCCAAACCGTGCGCAATCCATACTAATGTTATGAATACGAGAGCAGACCATAAGCAGTGAAGTTAATTTTCATCAGTTACATTACATAATCTCTTATTATGTAACTGATAATCGTCCGACCGAGATAATATCACAGACCGAGGGAAGCTAGCTTTTGAAGACATGTGAGTATTAAGGCTTTATAATAAAAATAATTACCATATGCTCGGTACGCTCCTTTGCTTCCTGATACACATCTAAACACTTTGCCCTGGTGTCCTCATTCTCTAAGATTTTCCATGATCTATTCACAATCTCAAATGCCTGTTGCGCGCGCTCAGTGTCGTCCTATAAACAAAGGAAACATCAAAATAAATATATATATTATAAATCAATACATTTAATACTAAAATATGGCCAAGCCAAAGGAAACGAGTAGCTAATAATAATTATTATTTGTTTTTTTTTTTTACTTTTTTTTCATTGCGCTGCAGAATAATTGGTCAGCTTTGATTGATGGGATATTAACAGAGGTTAAAACCCTACCCTATTACTAATACTTTGCTGTCTGTTTTTTGTCGGTCAGCAAAGTTACATATTTTGGCTTTAATTTGTAAAAACCATGATAAAAACATAACAATAACTTGAGTAAGGAGGAGCATAATGGTCTGAAATGTTTGAGTCTTGATTAGCCCCACAGGACATACCTGCAGAGATTTGTCATAAATTGATGTAAATGTGTAATTTTTCAGAAACTGAAATATAATTTGATGAGGATTTTTAATTTTTTAGGGTTTTGCTCTTGCTTAACTCAAGCTTAAAAATGGGACTAGGGGTCGCAATACCGAATCATTTAAGCAAAACCGGTATTTTCGGTATTGGCTCCAGACCAATACCGATAATCCGGTATTTTCGATATTTCCGGGATTAAGCTAAAGTTAACAAATTTAGTGTAATAAAGTTAGTTTGCGAAGGAATAGTAAGTAGGTACCTAACCTAAATAATTTATCTTCTAAAAAAACAAAATTTACATTGACAAGGTTTTATACTTATACTAATTAAATAGAGGAAAAAGTTTGTTTGTTTGTATTTTTGTTTGTATTAAATTGGCTCAAAAACTGGCTACTGAACTGATTTTAAAACTTTTTTCACCTACGGAAAGCTACATCCTTTGGGATGAACATAGGCTATGTTTTATTCTGAAAAATATCAGAGATCCTACCAAAAATTGCAAAAAACCCAAAGTGGCAAAAATTTACTATATTTTTTAGCCATTTGATACTTTTTTTTTTATGAAATAAAGGGGGCAAACGAGCAAACGGGTCACCTGATGGAAAGCAACTTCCGTCGCCCATGGACACTCGCAGCATCAGAAGAGCTGCAAATGCGTTACCGGCCTCTTAAGAGGGAATAGGGTAATAGGGGAGCGTAGGGATGGGAAGAGAAGGGAATAGGGGAGGGTAGGGAAGGGAATAGGGTAGGGGATTGGGCCTCCGGTAAACTCACTCACTCGGCGAAACACAGCGCAAGCGCTGTTTCACGCCGGTTTTCTGTGAGAACGTGGTATTTCTCCGGTCGAGCCGGCCCATTCGTGCCGAAGCACGGCTCTCCCACGTATTAGAAGGGAATAGGGGAGGTATTAGGTATAGGGATACTATAAAGGGATACTATAAACATGTAGAACATAAAAATAATGTTCTACATGTTTATAGTATTCATCATTATCCGCAAAAAAAAGTCCGCGACAGTATATGGTTATCTTTAATGTTTAACAAACAATAACCATTTCTTTCGTTATTTTTTTTTTATATGTTCAACGATAACTCATCCGTTTGTAGGGTATAACTCGAATTTGGTACCACGTTCACAAAAGTGGTGACATAATGATGGAATCCATGATAAATCGAGAGAACTCTTCGAAATTTATACAGAAACATATGTTGATTTTAAGTTTTTATGAAGTAATCTAAGCAAATACTACTAAAAAGTAAGATTTTCTACCAAGGTATGCCCAGGTTCCGAAGGCACCGATGGAACTCTGGAGTCCTCTGGAGTACCCTGGAGTCATCTTATATCTATATACATGTTTGTGGATTTCGGCGTTGTATAAAGTACTGCAAGCATATTATGCCAGTTTGTAAATTACAGCAATCATCATCATCACCACCTTCATTACACCATGCATCATCACGCTATGACTCTATTATTGATACTTCTCATAATATTTTCATCGTAACAATGTATTTGATCATCGTTCTGCCGTTTGTTGCCGTTTAAAAAGAGCGTAATTTGAATAAAATGGCGCGTAACATTTCCTATTTGTATTTTATTTATTTTACTAAAACCGAAAATACCAAATATCCCGGTTTTTGTAAAATGAATACCAGTATTAATTAGACCAAAATTTGGCCCGGTATCCTGGTATTTTCGAAATTCGGTATCCCGGTTTGCGACCCCTAAACGGGACCCTATTACTAAGACTTTGCTGTATGTCCATCCGTCTGTCTGTCTGTCTCCAGGCTTTATCTCAAGAACCGCTTTAGTTAGACTTCTGAAATTTTTACACATTGTGTATTTCAGTTGCTGCTATAACAACGAAATATAATAAAAACAAAATAAAACTAATATTTGTGTGGGGGCTCCTATACAACAAATGTGAATATTTTGCTTTTTCTGCTTTATATCAATAAGGGCAACAAGTAGGCACTTGAAATTTTTACAGAATTCTCAATGATATTGTATAATACCTTAAGAGCGTTTACGTCTAACGCATAATTCCAATTTCAGGTAATTCAGTGCAACTTTTATTCACACAGAAGCAAGTGCGACTGTGTGCGTGAGTTGGTTCATTATAGTCAAATCAAAAGATTTTGATCCGTGCGCGGCGCGCGGCGCGCGGCGGATGCAATGTCGATGCGAGTCGATTTATTATTATTGATTTATCATTACATTTTAGCTATTACTACTAAATATCCACTAATGCATTTTGTTGTTGTTGTTTTAAAAAATATAAAATGAGTGATATGAAATTTTGGGCAGTTGTAATTTTAAGTAGGTACAATAAGTGATTGTCGTAGTGAGATATAATTATTATCAAATGTTTATCATTGTATTAAAATAAAAATAAAAAATCGGATTTATATTATACAGGGTGTAACAAAAATAAGTGATAATACTTTAGGATGTGTACGTGTTCCTTGTAGAGAGTTCACTGTGAAAGTAGCAGCGCTGAAAGACCAAAATTTTTTTTCACTTTTGTATGGGGAAACTCGTGACGCTCGGGCCCTTGCCAATACAAAAGTGAAAAAAAAAATTGGTCTTTCAGCGCTGCTACTTTCACGGTGAACTCTCTACAAGGAACACATACACACCCTAAAGTATTATCACTTATTTTTGTTACACACTGTATATTCAAGTGTAATCCTACTAATATTATTATGTACGTTAAAGCTGGTACATGCATGGATGTTTGTTACTCTTTCACGCAAAAACCACTGAATGGATTTTAATGGAACTTAACAAGTTACAACAATATAGCTATATCCACGCGGGCGGAAATCTAGTGTGTTTATAAATTGTTGCGTGTTATTCTGATGTATAAAGTTGTTATTCCATTTGACTAAATTTAGACGACTAAGACCCAATTTCACCAACAACTGTTAAATTTAACGCTCGATTTAGTATCACGTATCTCTCTCATTTTTCATGCGAATGAAAGAAAAGACGACATTTTAACACTCTGTTAACGCTAACAGACGTTGGTGAAATTGGGTCTTAGTCGTCTAAATTTAGTCAAATGGAATAACAACTTTATACATCAAAATAACACGCAACAATTTATAAACACACTAGATTTCCGCCCGCGGCTACGCCCGCGTGGATATCGGTTATATCGCGATTCGCGCTTCAAAATAAAACGTACTTATTTTCGTGAGGGATCACACACGTACTGGCGCGGGCGCCGTTATAGTACATGCTATTTATCAGAGATGGCGCTGTATGTGAAAAATGATTTTCCCTGTTTTTCTCTTGAAGATTTTTCTGTTTTTTTTTCTATAGACCTCACGGAGCCTGAGACCTTTCCAACGAATGCAAAACCGTGGAAATCGGTTCGTGCGTTCTGGAGTTATAACACGGGAAGGAAAACCCGACTTATTTTCATATATTAGATTGTGAAAATCCAAGATGGCCGCCGCCGTAGCCGGCCGGTAGTTGTAAAAAAATTGCAGATTACAATTTTTTCTTACAACTACCTCAATATGGATATCAGATTAAAGGACTTGATTGGTAGAAAAGTAAAAAACTAACACAATTGAAAATCCATTTTATAGAATTTTTTTTAAATTATTATTATATTTTTTCTTAGTTATATAATTATATTATATAAATAGATATAATATAAAAATTAGTAGGTAGTGCTTCTCAGTGGCATCGATCTAGACTTTCGCGGGTCTACAATTTCTGGAAGCAGACATTCATTGTAATATTTAAACAATCTAGTTTGCATTTCGTTTTGCCAAAATTCATCGTCCCGAGTGATTTTTTCAATTTTTAAGGGAAATTGTTCACCCGTCCAGACAGCAAATAAACATAAATTCTTCCTTGTTACATGTAACTGGCCCTGAATTTGAAAATACCAGTCGTGGCGATGGTTGATAGTCCCGTTTGGAAGCCAAAACTTAATTTTTTTGGCTTTGATAGCATCTCCAGCATTCATACCAAATGCTGAAATCGGACATTTAATTTCAATAAGCCCTTCCTCAAAGATGCCATCAGGTGAAGCTCCCAGAAAAAAAAATTCTTCATCAATGAACAGTCCACATTTATGTACTTTTATACTTATCTGTTCTTCAAGTTGCCGGATAGCAGTGGCCTCATTGACCTTTCCGTGCTTTATACTTTTTATATGATCCAGCGAATAGGAATATAAGTGGCTTTTGACTAAGGGAGAGGAGCTTATGTTATGTCTTCTTTTACAAACTTTGCCGAACGATGATGCTGTAAGAAGACATCTTCTCAATTCAAGCCAAAGTGGGCTTTCTGCCTGAAGAATAGTATCTCGTTCCACCTCTTCTCTATTATTGACCTTGGATAAAAATATTGCATTTTATTTTAATTTGCGCAAATATTTGTGCTTAGACAAATAAAATTCTAGTGCTCACCTGTTCCTGAAGATTTTGGAGAAAAAAATTTTATACCAAACCATATTAATTTCTGTTGGAGTTGCAGCCTCCATAACCTACAAATAAAAAAATATGTTGCTGAACACTACAAACAAAATTGTAGAATTACTATGATAAAAAACCTCATAGTATCTAGTCTAGTAGTGTGGGTGTATTACCTCGTTCAAAAACTTACCAAACTCGGTAGTTCCACGGTTTCAGATAAGCCCAATATAGGATTCTGAAAAAGGGAATTTATTTGATATAATATAAAAAATATATATATTTTTTTAATTTTGAATAATTATATTATTATTTATGACGGCATACTAAAGAAAAAACTGCTATTAAAATATGTTCAATTCAAGGTACCTTTTCTTCGTGTTGGTTTTCACATTCATCTTTTTCAGTTATTACTTATTACTAAACTTGATAGTTCCACGGTTTCAGATAAGCCCATTATAGGATTCAGAAAAAAAAGGAATTAATTTGATAAATTATGACGGCATAGTAAAGAATTATTATTTTTTAACAAAAAAATTAAACTGGCTTTCAAGGTAAAAATAATAGGAATATTAATCAAAAAAATATTAAATAATTAATAGTGCCTTTTCCAGAATTCGTGAAAATCTCAACTATTTCTGTACATAGGTATCTTCACTATATATGTACAGAAATAGTTGGGATTTTCACGAATTCTGGAAAAGGCACTAAGAGAAATAATTATTTAATACTTTTTAGTTAATACAATAAGAATATTGGTTAATACAATATTCCAAGGTAAAAACAATAAGAATATTGTTTTTACCTTGGAAGTCGGTTTAAATTTTTTTTTAAAAAATAATAATTTCACCCTTTTTAGTTTTTTAAATATTATGATCTATAGTAAACACATAAGTGTCAGTTGCAGATAGATATGATTTAGGCATGAAACTACCACATATTCTATTAACTGTACTTAACTTCGGAAGTCGGAAGTCGGTCAAAAAATACTGCTATTCAAATATAATTCAAGGAATTTTTTCTGCGTGTTGGTTTTCACATTCATCTTTTTCCGTTATTGTTTCTTCGGTTGATTTACTTTTATATTGCCTGAAATAAAAACAGAAAACACACAAAACATGTTATTTTTAAGTAAGTAATTAAATGAAAAAAAAAAGTTGAAGTAAGGATAACAGTGATAATTATAGCAACCTTTTAGCCTCTCTTGCCTTTTCCAAACTTTCCAAATTTTCTACATTTTTGCGTTTTCTTTTCTTTGCTAAAAATAACTTCATTTTGTTTCCCATTAGTTCTGTAATGTAATGTGTTTTAATAGTAAAATTATTTTCCGATATAAAAAATACATAAAATATAACATAATATTTACTTACCAACAAAATAAAATATTTTTCTTACCAAAGAACCAAGATTTTTCGATCGCGCTATAAATGTTCACTACTCTAGTATGCGCGACAAAGGTCAACAAAGGTCATGCGCAGCACGGAGCGATACGTCCTACCTCCAGCAAGCCTCGCGGCGGACTAATTTGAATTGCTTTGCGCGCAGCGATTTATAGTTGTTTTAAAATATTTGTAGAAAAAAAATAACAAAATATTTGTTGATTTTTAAAAAGTATATTTTTAATTAAAGTGTTCTTCTATCATATGAAGCTATTATTATATTGAAATAAGTAAGATAAATAGGTGAAAATAAGGTTTTAAATCCTTGATATTTCTCATTCTTTGAATTTAAATTACTTATAGTGAAATACCTAAATGAAATATTTTTTTCTGCTAACTATTTGCTTAAGGATCTTGTCAATAGGTTTTTATTTTTTTCTAATTAGATCTGTCGCTGGTTTCGTAAATTTTAAGCTTCGAAACTGATACTAAAACGGAATTTAAGAAAACCTCTGTTATGGTATCGAGATTTAATGTACAAATACTCTAAAAATAGTTTTTTTTTCTCTGCTAACTATAAGGACAGTGAAATTTCCTATAAAAATAAGTAATCAACATTTTTATAAAGATAAGTGGTTGATGACTTATTCAAGTTTGAAAAGTACAGTTTTAAGCCAAATTGAGCGTGAACAGCGTAAACGCTCTTAATTAATAATAAAATTAAAAATTTAAGGAGTGCTCCCATAGAAAAAAAAAACACTATTTTGGCCTATTTTAGCTCTATAACAGTACGGAACCCTTTGTGCGCGAGTCCTACTTGTACTTGGACAATTTTTTTATTGAAGCATCATCTTCAGTGTGCACCTCATCTTACCTAATCTTGTTTCAGCTACGGGTCGTCTCTGCATATGCATGGTTTCCATCTGTGAATAAAAATGAAATTTTGACGGATTTACCGTCTCAACTAAACATGCTAAAACACATTTAAGGCAAAACAATGTTACCTAGTTGTCATTGTTGTTTATTGCATATAAATTATAATCAATACATTCCTACACTATACCTATTTTACATGGTATTTTTCAATTTACAAAGGCTTAAGCTATATCAGCCATTCTCGTGTGCTCTGTGGAGCCCCGGGGCTCCACAAAGGCCTTGTAAGTGATAGATATAATTATTGTTTTTAGAAATGACATCAGACACCAGCATAGGGAAAATTCATTGAAGGACAAAACATTAGTTTTTGGGGGTCTGTCAAAAATATCATTTCTTAAAAGGGTTCCGCCACCAAAAAAGTTTGACTAAGTAAAAATGTTTATATATTATGTTTTAAACAATGTACTCACAATGTTTTTGTCGGGGTGCACCAGTATCGACAGTCGCCTATACTTTTTCTTGATTTCATCGAGACTAGCATCTGGATCTACTTGTAGCACTTCAAATGGATTGAGGTTAAAGTATGTGGAACCGGGCCTCAACAGTCTATCTATCTGTTGTTTCGGAGTTAACACAGAATCACGCTTTTCAATTTCCTTGACCTTAAAGTTAAAATTATATTAGTGTTAAAACAGGTTCACCTAAATTGAGGAAATAGTTTTTAACATATAAGACGACAAACCGAATACCTCAGAATAGAAGTCTTCGAAAGATTCCACTTTCGCACTTGATGTCGACATATTTACGAAGGTCTTAGCGCCATAAACCTACAATAAAATCGATGCTTATATTAAAAAGTTATAGCACTTTTGACGACAAACATTGAGAAATGACAAAGACAATCAGATTAAATATATAGAATGGCTATAAAACGAAATATTATTAACAACGGACGAAGAATGGAGGACACAAACAACTTTTGTCAATTCAATAATTTGAATTCAGGTTAAGCAGCTCATACTTAAATATACATAATTACCACAAACTACCTTGTAATAGCAATAGTGTGCAACAAAATATTGTTTTATTTATTATTAGGAAAGAAAATAGAAATTACAATCTCGAGAAATATAGAATAAAACCAAGAAAACACACCTGAAACCTTTAATCCTGAAACCTCACATTGACATTTGACAGTTGTTTTTTTTTTTTTACGGCCCTGTGAATGGGGCATTTTCTTATTTTTTTAATTTGATTGTCAAACAGTTTCCATTTTAGTAATATAGATGGCGTATGGGTAGACAACTATCGGTAATACCAGGAATACCATCAGTAATTGCTACAAAACTGGGCAAAAGAATATAAAACTTGATACATTTCAATTTGAAAAAGACACAATGATATTCCAACGAATAGAATAATAAAGTTATTATAACGATGTTTTAGTTAAAACTCACGGAAGAAATAGCCCTATTTATCGTTATTCACACCAAATGTCACAGGAATTATAAATTTTGGTTTTGACAACATCTTACCTGCACTTGTGCACGATAACGGATATTTAATGGCCAATATTTTACCAATAATGAACATCAAAAACCCAAATAACACAATTTGGGAAAAAATAATAAAAACCACACCAGCAATAAAAAGTAGAAGAAGTTTCAAAGTAACATGGCCGCCAAAACTTTTTCAGTTGTCAGTTTTCAGTTTGACAAGTTTTTATTATGTCAGCGTGTTCCTAAACTATTACCAGTATACTGGCTTAATCGCTTAGGCCAATGATCGCTTAGGTTTAAGATATTTTTATTTATGTCACACTTGACAGTACACTGAAATTTTTAGAAACACAACCAATATGTAGTCAGTGATGCCAACCTGCAGATAATTTCTGATCAGTGGGGAACCAATAGAAAATCTAGAAGTGTTTACCGTCGCGCCGCCTGGTGGAGATTTAAAAAAGAAAACAACCCATTATGATATAATAACCAAATAACATTGACTTAAGAAACTAATATGGACACGAAATGACCACGAAAGAAACGAGCCTGCCTTCAAAATTTGTAAAACAAAAATGGCGGATTTTACTAGAGATGTCACTGAATAATAATAAAAATCGATATCGATACTTTTTCAAATAATAGTAAAGACATAACACACAGAAATTATAAAAAATCTGGTGACCTCTGCTCATTTTTATAAAAGTAAAGACTCGCATAAAATAGTAGATGGTTTATTAGGGTTCCGTCAAACCCAAAGGGTAAAAACGGGACCATATGGGAGCGAACTCACGGCGCGGTTGCGGGCCCGCGCAAATGAGCGGTTTTATTTCAGAACTCACGATACCGCTGATTTGTGCGGGCCCGCAGCCGCCGCGGTTGCGGTCAGCGCCCGCAAACTCGGCGGGCGATAATCGCAAGACGGGCGGTTGCAAGGTGGGCAGAAACGATCAGTTGAGATCCAGACCGCCATGGAAACACACCAAAAACGAGCTGTTGTGGTATACTTTCTTTACGGAAGAATACAGAAAAAAAAATCCAAAAGGACGGGCGGTTTCTTCTACGGTCGCCTACTATGGGTACTGCGATCGCCCGCTAAACTATCGCAGAGCGCGCGGGCGCAAACCGCCGAGGCTGCGGGCGACCGCCGCCCGCCGGTACAGCGAGAGCCGCAAACAACCGCGCGGGCCGCGGGCGAAAAACTCGCCGTGAGTTTTGCTTTCATTTTTTACATACAAATAACAAAACTGGATTCTACGAAGGCTGCGGGCCCGCAACCGCGGCAATTTCGTGCAATTTGCACAATTTGCCTGAAGTAAAATAACTTCACCAATAACATTTTTGATGGTACAGCATCATCTTTAAGTCTCAATTTGTCCGATGTTCTATTGAAGCACTAATCTTCAAAATGGATTGAGCAGACAAATATCCTTGTTTTTGTCATGTCAATATTTTGTTCACCAATAATATTCAACCATGATTTTCTTTTTTCTTTATCATTAGGTAATCTAAAAGTATAAATAAACACATACATTCTAAAAGTGATGAAATTATTAGGTAAAAAAAACTTTAAATAAAATTTATCGATAAAGCCACATCACTATTGTTCATACAATAGTACTACCACGTATTTATATATGAAAACATGAAAAATATAAGGAACCAGGCGGTGAAATTAATAGAACCTTTTGTAATAGATCATTTTTAGAAAACACAGTCATCTGGATTTAAAAATCTGATGTATTTCGAAGTAAAATACTAAACTTACATAATATGTAAAGACAAATCTGGTTGTTTCTTTCGGATTTTAGTACGACATCCAATAATGCTGCACGCGGTCATATTTCGGCACTCCAAATCTCACTTCCTAAAACAATTTTTACCGAAAAGAACTAGAATAATGTCGAAAATTTTTAAATAAACCCCGTTTGTTTATGTACGTTGACAGGTCAACTACCACTCAAATTGTAAAACAAAAATGGCGATTTGGTCGCAAATTGACATTTTGGCAAATATTTCTTTCAAAATGGTAAACACTCAAACTTACAGTTATCTTTTTTCACTTACGTAAAAACGCATAAGCAAAAGGGAGATAGTTATATGATTATAAATTTATCGACGAATTGACGTAATCAATTCTATACATAGACAATTGCTTCGGATCCATAGGTTTAGAGGTCTTTGCCAAATAATAACCCTATGATATATTTCTGAACTCAATGTTACGGCACTTCATAAGTTAAATCAGACTAAATACTATATTATGATGGCTTGATAGATAGGAAATTTATTAGCTTTTATTAAATTCTTAACAAAAACATAAAATATAGTTAGGTTGTAAAGTAATAATATTATTTGTACAAAGAGGGTAGGCCGGGCGCCCGCGCCATCTTGTTTTGGCGCAGGTCTGCCAAGATTTTTGCTAGGTTTTTGTCACATATCGAGGGGTTAAATACCTACCAAAATACATCGATATCGTCGTAATAATTAATCGATACCGTTAATAGACCGGACATCACTAGACCGTGTACCATTGACATTATGCTGACAAATGACAATGTAGTGTCATTTTTTTTTAATTTATTGGGAGCAAAGCACTCGTTTCCAACGAGTGCTTTGCTCCAAATGTAGTGTCATTGAAGTGAGTGTTGCCAGATCAGGGGATTTCCCCCTAGATTTAGGGGGTTTTCCACCAAGATAGGGGCAAAATAGGGGGAAAAAATATTTGGGGGATTTTTTAGGGGAAATTCAAAAAACACGTGAAATAAGTTTTTTTGCCATATATCACGTTCCTAATGTTGCTGCTTTTTTACATAATGTTTTTTTACCATCTTTCAATTACTTGAGCGCCACAACAACTAATCGAGGTCGAGATTCGAGATATTGAAAAGATGAGGAATAAATTTAGCCTTAATCAATAAAATGCAGCAATAATAAAGTTTAGTAATATATTTTTATTGAATATTAAAAGAAAAGTAATCTAGTAATTTGGGAGTTGAGAGCTTTGAGCCTGTGATTTAGAATTTATGTCGAAACTAATCTATAACCAAAGTCTTCTGTAACCAAAAAGCAAATTAAACTTACACCTGTCAATGAATGTTCTATTATAAATACTTTTTGTAATATCCCCATCATTTCTCAACATGACCGCCTCTTCAAAAAATCGCGGCATGCCACTATCCGCTTGGTGAGGGTATTCTAGGGGATTTCTGGGGGGAAATCAAATTAGTTCAGGGGTACGTCGCCGAGACCATCTGGCAACACTGCTGAACACTGCTGAAACTTGAAGTTGGCGACATAGGTATCCATAATCTATGTAAACGGCGCGGCGCCACATAACATTTCTCTTTATTTTCCTTTTCTGAGTTTGTGATAGAGACCGACCGGTCTCCGTACCAAATATAGGTAGGTACCTAGCGTATATGGGTTGGTTTAAGGCCATGAAATAGGTAAGTACCAACTCATCTCATACTTCAACATTATTTTTATTGAAATATCATTATTTCACTCTCCTTCCATTGATAACTTTTTTTGATAGTATACCAAGGTATCTAGAATGCAATAAAATAGATAGAAAATTATTTACATATTTGTACAACTTAAAATTTAAAAGCTAAAACACAATGTAACAGGAAAACAAATAGGCGGTCTTACTGCTCGCAGCAGCAGGTACTTATCTACTTATATTTCCAATACATTTAGATAAAATAATAGTAATCCTTTGTACGTATAAGGAAATTATAAATTAATACTTTAACCTAAAACCAATACTTACTAGTATTTCTCTCCTAAATCTTGTAATCAGACATAATAATTTTTTTATCAGACGTCAGCTTTATTGTGCAGGGTGCTATTCCCATTGAAAGCATAACGAGGGGTGAAAGGCTAATGGCTTTAAGCGACACTATGTGCGATATTGAGTTATATATATATATTCGGAATCAGCGAATTTTTCTGCGTCTTTTGAGCCAGGTTTCATGACGATCAGAGCAATTTTTGGGCGGTTAAGGCAAATAGATTTGGCCCAGTTTTTACATTGGCCTACTACCTCAAGCGACACAAAAATAACGTGGATGACTTAAGCCACGTTATGGATACCTAGGTAGTTACTTGAGTCTTTTATCCTTTTTCACTTTTAAACTTAAATGTTTGGTTAAAGCTTTATTCCCGTTTCTATAACTTATGTACATGGTTGGTTACATTATTTAGCTTGCATCATAATAAACAAACTGCTGTCACTTAAGTCAATTGGCGTGCCACAAAAAAACGTTCAGCATGTCGCTTGATGCAATTAACTCTTCATTAAAATATTAGGTGCATGTCGCTTGAATCAAATAGCCTGCAGCAAAAATCTAAACAAATTTGTAGTTTGAGTCATTTAGTTTGCTTTATTCTATGTTGAGTACAGTGACATGAAGTAATTTTTGGAAATTCGAGAACGAAGGTCGTTTGAGATAAATATGACCTATAATTTATATAAAAAGCGGTTGCTTAGGTCAGTTTTCCTTTCCTATAATAAGCAAGAGGTGTATGTTAAGCAAGTATATTTTCCTATGATACCGTAAGTCGATGTCGTTTAAGACCTACCTAAATATCTAGTGTTACCAAAACATTTCTAGCGAATAGTAGGCATGCGCTCGCGCGCGGCGCTTGAGTTAGTGCCGAAACTGCAGGTGGACAATGGCAGGATAAATATATTACTTGTTGTTGAGACTGATTTCTTAGGAATTTTAGGTCAAATGTGACATGCTTAGGTATAAGTGAATTCTTATAAAAATATTAACCTAAAAAATATTGCTTAGTTTAAGTATTTTTAAATTGTATTAAGATTTCAAATTTTAGAGGCTGATTATGTGATAATTACATGGTTATATCCTGTGATTTCTTATTAAGAAAGTAAGTGAATGACTAATTGTTATAGTTTTTTTTTAATGAAGGCAGGTCGTTGTAGCCCTGACGTTACTGCGACCCATAAGGATCTATTGTAACTCCTTCGCACTAGATAACCGTCCCCAACCCAATGCTGCTCATAAATTGAACGATATGGTTGGGGTTGGTGCCACGAATTTCCTCTGTAGGTGAGTATTCGTAGCGACCAAGAGGCCTGTTCCTGCTCTTTAGTAGAGCAGGACAGTCGAGGAGAAGGTGAATACATGTCTCATCCTCCTCACAGAATCTGCAAGTCGTTATACTACAAATACCCATTCTGTTTAGGTGTTTGTTGAGCTTGCAGTGCCCAGTTAGGCTTCTGGTAAGGATTCTTAATTGGTTCCTACATAAATACAAGGTGAGCACTAATTCTGACAGTTCCTTGTTGAAGCCAGGAATTAATGCCTTGGAGTGTTCAAGGTCAGGGGTCTCAGCCCATTGCTTCCTGCTTAGTGTGTGACCCCATTCTTTGAGCACTTGTTTTGTGGTACAAGTAGATATACCACAGACCGGTTCTGGGCTATATATGAGACTCTCAGCTCCAAGCCTAGTTAGTTCGTCAGCGGTTTCATTGCCGTGGACGTTGCTGTGGCCCGGCATCCATACTAGGCGGATGTTGTTGTTCCTTCCCAGCATGTTCAACGTCTCAATGCATTCCAGAACCAATTTCCACGAGACTTCTGCGGCAGTCAGTGCTTTAAGTGCAGCTTGACTATCGGAGAAGATAAAAATATTTTATAAACTAGGACCCTCTCCAGGCTTTCTAGTGAGCAACCGAGGATAGCGAAGACCTCAGCCTGAAACACGGTCGCAAACTCCCCCAAACAGGTGTATTTGCCTTTTGGTGTCCTGCCTTTGTAGAATCCGGCTCGCGCTCGGTTTTCTTTCCTTGATCCATCCGTGAACCAAACTATATTACTAGGGCGGACATCGATTGGGATTTTTCTTTCCCAGTCCTCCCTGGAAGGTATAATAACCTGGTATTGCTTGAACAACAACATCCGCCTAGTATGGATGCCGGGCCACAGCAACGTCCACGGCAATGAAACCGCTGACGAACTAACTAGGCTTGGAGCTGAGAGTCTCATATATAGCCCAGAACCGGTCTGTGGTATATCTACTTGTACCACAAAACAAGTGCTCAAAGAATGGGGTCACACACTAAGCAGGAAGCAATGGGCTGAGACCCCTGACCTTGAACACTCCAAGGCATTAATTCCTGGCTTCAACAAGGAACTGTCAGAATTAATGTACGTTAAGTTTACTTGACGTTTTCTTAACAGGACAGCTTCTGAGGTAAGCATCATTCAAGCTATGCTCCAGCTCCCCCACCGATAGTTCCAGTTGTTTGACGGTCTTGACAGCTTTGTTGATTGCTGCGAGGTTATCTGCAGTTCCTCCCTGAATACACTCCAGTTTGTGGCCTTTGAATTATTATAAGTTACCTCTTTCCCAGGCATACTGTCGTGTATGTCAAACCTTATGTAACAGTGATCGGACAGTGAGATTGTTATAGTATTAATAGGTTCTAATAAATGTCATTGATATTAGGTACAGATATTAACATACACGATTTACTTTTTGTTACTGAAATATTTTTCAGTTATGCTAAAATAATTAGTCATTTTTAATTTCTCTGTAGTTTTTAATAAGCACTCCTTTTTCAATACTTATTTTAATTTTATTCTCGTCTAGCATCATGGAAAACTCTCGTTGAATGTTCTGCAATTTTGATGCTGTGAAGTTTTTGTTAAGGTTTCAACGACCAATCTCAAATAAAATTAAATATTTTGAGGATTTAGGTCAATCACATTAAAAAGTTGATCGTGGCTTAAGTCACTTATCCTGCACCTAAAATAGGATTGAATTTATCTTTCAGCCTATTAGACGTAATCTGTTGCAGCCATAGATATGTAGTTCAATCTATTGACTTTGCTGAAAAATTACTATAGCTATCTTCTTGAATCATTTAGCTTCCCACTTATTATAATAACAGTTGTACCTTAAATCATTTAGCTTTACTCTAAAATCTAGGCGAAGCGTAACTTAAGTCCTTTATCCTTACTCTCAAAAAATAAACAAATAAGCATTTTTAACTCAAGCGACATTTATTTCTGTAACCATTTATTCTATTGACTTAAAACTAAAACATGACGTGATGAAGGATTTAATTACGAAAAGAACTGTATACTTGGAATCTAAATTAACCGAAAAACTGAATTTCTACGAATTTTTTTCAAATTTTAAAAACTTTAAAACGCTCTCCTGTAAAGTTCCAAAAATGTCGCTTAACGCCATTAGCCTTTCACCCCTCGATAAAATCAATATGCTTTAATTTAAACAATGAAAAAGATTACTGCCTAATGCCTATGCATATAACTACAAATGTAGACTAACTAAAATAACCACAATCAATTTAATATTTAAGCACAGAATATATAATAGTACCTTTCGGTACAGAAGTCTCACTCCCGAGTTTAGGTATGATAAACGCAAGCGTCCGGTCACCGAACTAGTCTCGATAGGCTCGCTCGACTTGTCGCACACGCAACGCACGCATCCGCGATACAAAAGTAATAATACCCGGCCCCGCGCCGCCGCGCCGCTCGCTTGACAGCCCTGGCAGATTGAAGCGAGACGGCAGACAGTTATTGTACTATGAATGCTAAGCGCAATGCAAAAAAAAGGTTGAAATTAGATTGTTTTACAGAATAGTAGGTAAATATCTCGGCAATTTCGGGCCGTTTGTATGGAAGTGAGACACGCCTGATTTAAGTAACAAAAGTTATGACTCAAATAAAGCAGAAAACTTTTATATTTATTATAAAAGCTATACTCAACTCCTCAGATTAAAGTAGTTAAGATAGATAAATGTCACTGATAAATCACTCCACAGAAAGTCTTTACAAAACATCCTTCACCTCAGTAGATACAATAATAATAATAAGCAACTGTAGGCGTTTAAAACAGTTTCTAAGTTCTTACAGTTTATTATCATTTTATGAAAATCTTGCTTAATCCTCATTATACTCCATGGCAGGACATAAGTTGAACATAAGTGCCGTTATGGTTCCTTGTTATAGTTGAATATTAAATTACATATTATTTTAGTCTCACACCTTGAGTTACATTATTGGAGTTTTATTAGTATGGATCCCAATTAGGGTTCCGTATTTTTTTTTAATTACATTATAGCATTTGTTCGACGGGGTAGTGTAGCTTCCCAACATTACAAGAATTATTCAAATCCCTCAATCAGTTTTGGAGCCTATTCAATCCGAACAAACAAACAAAAATTCAAATATTTCCTCTTTATAATATTAGTATGGAAAAGTTTTAAATTGTACATTAATTCATCAAGCCCCATACGGTCACCGGTGACCTTATGGGGCTTGGATCTGGTTTTCCTACGATCGACGGGTTAAATAACCTTCCAGACACATGTTTCTACATAAAAACTGAATATAATGTATTTCTATACAAAATTAATAATTTTAAATATGTTTTTATTTATTACGTAACATACAAACATATGAAAATAATATTATAAGGATTAATCCCTCGATCCGCGATTCTTGGAAATCTATTGTTATTCTATTGTTATCACGGTGCTTGGGGCTTGAGAGGTTAATAGTAATTTTTTTATCTTTTTATTTTAAAATAGGTAATGTTATTAATATTTTGCAGGTAGTTAGACTACTTGTCTTATTTAGATTCAGCCTCATCTAAGTATAATAATTTTTCCCCCTAGTCCTAGGGTACCTATCTAAAATTCAAAGGCTAATCGCTAGTGTTGATCCATCATGGGCTAACATAAAGCTACCATTAAAAAAACTTTATAATATTTTATATACTTATTATAAATATATTTTCTTGTTTTAGACCAACAACCATGTTTACTGATAAGGTGGTCATTGTAACCGGTGCAAGCTCTGGCATTGGCGCTGCAACCGCGATCGACTTCTCCAAACTAGGTGCGGATGTTGTCATATCAGGAAGAAATAAAAGTAACTTGAATAATGTTGCCAAAGAATGCCAACAAGTATCGCCTAAAAACAAAACACCTCTCTTAGTGATCGCCGATATGAACAATGAGGCAGACGTTGAGAATTTGGTAAAAAGCACTATAGAAAAATTTGATAAAATTGACGTACTAGTGAATAACGCGGGCGTTTTAGAAAGTGGAACTATCGAGAACACTAGTATCGAACAGTACGATAGAGTTATGAACACGAACGTACGTGGTCCATATCATTTGACAATGTTAGCGACGCCGCACCTTATTAAAAGTAAAGGAAATATTGTAAACGTATCCAGCGTGACGGGTTTGAGATCGTTCCCTAATGTGTTGGCATATTGTATGTCTAAATCTGCGTTGGACCAGTTTACGAGATGCGTTGCGTTGGAATTGGCGTTGAAAGGCGTAAGGGTCAACGCTGTCAATCCTGGGGTAATCGCAACGGGGTTGCATAAAAAGGGGCAAGGGGGAATGAGTGAAGTAGAATATGAGGAGTTTATGAAGAAGTGTGCTGAAACTCATGCTTTGGGGAGACCGGGCGAGGCAACTGAGGTGTCATCTGTAATAACATTCCTGGCTAGTGATGCAGCAAGTAACATTACTGGTGCTACGATTCCCGTTGACGGCGGCAGGCACGCAATGTGCCCTCGATAAAATTTTTGTTAATTCATTAAAATGTTTATAACAATTATGGTTTTTCACTAATATTACATTTAGCAATAATTAGCACGTAGGAAATTGGGACATCGAGCTTTGCACGGAGGCTTAGCCATTATAATTAAAAAATGTTTACTACTACTACAATGTAGTACTTACCTAATTTAGGCTCTAACTAATTTAGGCTCGGCTCTTAACTGCCGCACTCAGAATTGAAGGATAATCATAATTAAATGCCTCTGAGTACGGCGGTGAGATTAACAGAGACTAACCGCCATACTCAGTGACATTTAATTTTAATTAACCTTCAGTTAAATGAAGAGTTTGACAGATAATGTATGGGGCTTATGTCAAAATTTTGAATTAATAACATTTAAGTAATTATTGTTCCACTCTGCGGCAGTGAGTATTGTTTAACGCGAAAAAGTACTAATATTTTTTTTTATAAAAGATAAACAGGTTTTAAAGCTATAATCATATATTTTATAAATACAAATTGTTTAAATAATTATATTAATTCGTTTTAAATGTGAGTTGTGAGTAGGGGAGACTGGGTACGGCTGTGCCAAGGTACTGTCTTGTACTGTCTTGTGAGTTATGTGACCGTCACAACGACAGTCGCCATAACAGCGAAGCTATACGGAATATGGGGATGGGTGCTAAGAGAAAAAGACGCGTCTTGCAAGTCTGAATGAATAACAGTCGGAAGTAGGTTTTTTTGTTTGATTTATTTTAATGTTTAAGTACTAGCTGTGCCCCGCGGTGTTACCCGCGGTTTAAGTGATATATAATAAAAGACTATGAAAAGTACCAATAATAGGGTCAAAACGGGACGATACATGGTTCTATAATGATTTATGGTAGTGATGATGATGATGAATGTAATTCGCATAGTAGCATATGCTTTCCGTTCTTAAAACAACGTCGGAACTCCCAAACTTCTATTTATAAAGAGTCAGGAGTTCGCTCAGCACCTTCCGAACCATGGTATACCTTGAATATAATAATTTTGTAATAAATCTCTTAAAATAAAGTGGAATAAGTGCAAGGAAAGTGTATAATTATTTAATTGAACATGAATTTCCACCAAGAAGTGACAGTACATTCAATATCATATCATTCAAAGAAGTAGTTCGCTCCACCGACAGTGTGCTTAAAAAGATACCGATAGCAACAATTTTACCTATGAACCCCCTGCCACCGAGACTTTATGGTTTCTACAAACTACACAAACAAGGAGAGCCAATAAGACCAGTAGTCTCATATGTAACAGCACCGGCTTATAACTTAGCTAAAAAAGCTAATATAATTTTCAAACATATGACAAAATTTCATCCAAAACATACCATATATGATAGTCTAGATTTAGTAAATAAAATCAAAGATATTCAAGTCCCAGAAAACGCGATTCTTGTATCGTTTGATGTTAAAAACTTATTTTCAAATATACCAGTTAAGGAATGTTTGAACATAATAGACGAAATTTTATGCACGTCACATTTGGATGCACAAGAAATTATAGATTTAAAGGCTATTTTTAAGGTTTGCCTAGACCAAAATTATTTAATATATAACAATAAGATTTATAAACAAACAGATGGACTAGCGATGGGCAGCCCTTTGTCTTCTTTATGCGCAGATATTTACATGGATGATCTAGAAACAAAAATTCTGGAATCGTCATATAAAGACAATATTGTATATTGGTACAGATATGTGGATGACATAATTTGCCTATGGAAAGGTGACCACTCACTGTTGAATCAGTTTTTCAGGCATATTAATACT
This sequence comes from Cyaniris semiargus, assembly GCA_905187585.1. NCBI lineage: Eukaryota > Metazoa > Arthropoda > Insecta > Lepidoptera > Lycaenidae > Cyaniris > Cyaniris semiargus. The sequence goes on from LR994551.1 coordinate 5,160,355, forward strand.
TACAGCAACAAAATACAAATGACGATAGAAATAGGAAACAACACATTGAATTTTCTGGATTTAACAGTACATATAGAGCTTGGTCGACATAAATTTAATATCTTTAGGAAATCTACGTACAGCGATAACATCCTCCACGCAAACTCATGCCATCCACATCAGCATAAGCATGCCACATTTCATGCTTTTATACACCGGCTGCTGAAGGTACCTCTGGATACAAAAGCTTTCAGGGTGGAGCTAAATACCATCAAGCAAATTGCTCAAAATAACGGCTACAAAAGAGAATTGATCGATGGAATGTTAAAGAGAGCGAAGAAAAGAATGATAGAAAGAATGCTGTACAACCATAGAGAAGAAAAAGAGAAAACAGTAAAAACATGGGTAAAAATTCCTTACATTGGTCCATTATCCTACAGATTCCAGAGAATTCTGCAAAAGAAGGATACAAAGGTAGCGTTTTACACCACAGGTTCCCTTAAAAATTTATTGTGTAACAATAAAGAGAAATATAATATCACGGACAACAGTGGTATATACAAACTTACTTGCGATACATGTAGAGGAGTATATATAGGCCAAACAGGTAGAAAATTTAAAACAAGAATCAAAGAACATCTAACAGCATGGAAGAAGAAAACGGATAGATCCACATTTGCCGAACACTTAAATAACAATGGACATCACTTTGATCCCGATAAAAACATCGAATATCTACATGTAATACCGAAAAGCAGGAAGATGGATGCATTAGAAGCACTGGAAATAAACAGACACAAGAAATATGGGAACCTTCTAAACGACCAGACATGCCTCTCAAATTCTGTACTATTACAGGACATTTAAAATTTATTTTAGGACATTATTTTATGTTTGACATTTAATTTAGTTAATAGAGATTTTATACTAACATTGGCATTACTTTGACATGATTTATATCAATTTATTATTTTGTGACATTATTTACTTATATAAAGATTGACATTTTATGAATTCTTATTATAATATTATTAATTATTAATTATTGTTATAGGACATTTAATTGGTTTGATGATATTTAATGTAATTATTGTTTAAATTTATCAATTTCATAGGTTCCAATACATTTAAAATTTAATTTGTGATTTTTGGTAGAAAATATTGTTTTTTGGTAAAAATTTGTACTGAATGGTAAAAAATTTTATGATGCTGACAACCCGATTTTTGTTTACAAATTTTTAAAAAATTTAAAATTACCTGCAGTACACCTGATGATGATTTTTTCGAAACCGGTCGTGAATATAATAATTTTGTAATAAATCTCTTAAAATAAAGTGGAATAAGTGCAAGGAAAGTGTATAATTATTTAATGGTATACCTTGGTGCAAAACCTTACTTGTTGGTAGCATATTATGCTTAGAATACTGCTCACGAAACCGAAGTCACCACATGTTTCCATATAAATTTTGGTGAGTTTCCTTGATTTCTTATGGATCCCTTCATCAGGTCACCACTTTCATGAATATGGTACCAAATTGGGATGATAACCTATAGACCAAAAGAAAAAATTTGAAAATCGGTTCACAAACGGCGGAGTAATCGTTGAACATAAAAAAACGAACATAACACCTCCATTTTGAAAGTCGGTTAAAATTGTAGCCTATGTGTTATTCTGATGTATAAGCTATATTATTGTAAAGTTTCATTATAATCCGTTCAGTAGTTTTTGCGTGAAAGAGTAACAAACATCCATACATACATACATACATACATACATACATACATACATACATACATACATACATACATACATACATACATACATACATACATACATACATCCAAACTTTCGCCTTTATAATATTAGTAGGATGTATCGTCCCGTTTTGACCCTATTATTGGTACTTTTCATCATGTATTCATAGTCTTATTATATATATCACTTAAACCGCGGGTAACACCGCGGGGCACAGCTAGTACTATATAAAAACGTCACACATTAACCGTATCATGTAAATGATAAGAGCACATAAGAGCGTTATAACTTATTTGTCAGCTTACTAATAAGGTCGCGCGTCAATATTTAAAATATAAGCACCGCCAGAAACATCGTTAAAGACAAGATAATATCAATAATGTTTGAAGACAAGGTTGTTCTCATAACTGGTGCAAGTATTGGAATTGGCGCTCAAACTGCATTAGACTTCTCGAAGTTGGGAGCAAGTTTAGTTATAACTGGTAGAAATAAAGAAAAATTGGATCTGGTCGCAAAAAATGTGCAGCTGTATCACAAAGGAAGTTGGTACCCTAATAAGTGTTATTATTGATGTTACCAAAGAGAGTGACATCGAAAGATTGGTAAAAATTACAATCGAAAAATACGGCAAGTTGAATGTTCTCGTGAATAATGCTGGAATACGTTATTGTGATACCATAGAGATTAGAGACGACGTCTTTGAGCATGTATGATTTAACTATGAGTAACTACGAATATTCGGGGACCATATTATTTAACAATGTTAGCTGCAGTGCCATTTCTGATTTAAAAGCCGAGGTTTCATTGTAAATCGAGTCTCGCTTCGCGGTAAGATATTTTCCAAATATTCTATCCTACACATAGTTTATCCAAAACTGCCTTGGATCAGTTTACTAGTTGCGTAGCACTAGAATTGGCTTCGAAAGGGGTCCGAGTTGATTCCGTGAACCCTGGAGTAATAAAAACTGAAATTCATTTGAGAGCGGGCATGTCTCAAGAGGAATATAATATGGAATTTATTGAACTGTGTAAGAAGATTCACGCAATAGGTAGAATGGATGAGACGAATGAGGTTTCGGCAGCCATAATCTTCTTGGCGAGTGATGCGGCCAGCAATATCACCGGAGTGACGCTGCCAGTCAATGGTGGACGCCATGCCATGTGCCCTCGTTAATTTAAAAATGCAGCATGTAATTTTTTTTTATCTAACCCAACTAACATTAGGCGCTAACATAAGAGTTAGAATAGATCTACAAGAGAGCTAAACACATCCAATGGTGTTCAATAAGTGCTATCACATGGAGTTATAGCTCGCTATAAGTCTACTGTACCGTTGAATGGGGCACAAATTCTTATCGCCTTATGTTCCACTATGACGATATAGTAGAGCTATAGAATGAATTTTAGAGATACAGTAAAGTTATGTTATGTACAATAGCGATAACTGAGCCTTAAAGCGTTTTAAGTAAAGTATTTAAGTGACTAGTGACTCTTCAAGCGGTATAATAGTGTTACAGGCTACCTAAAGACACTTTGAGCGCTACAAAAGAAGCAAATTCACGAATATTAACAATTTTAGGATTATAGTAGATCTATTATGCATCTTACTAACTCTTTGAGTACCTTAAGACCTAATTTCACCAACGTCTGTTAGTGTTAATGGCTTGTTAAAATGACATGTTTTCTCTTTCATTTGTATGAAAAACGAGAGAGGTAACGTGACACTAATTCGAGCATTAACTTTAACAGACGGTGATAAAATTGGACCTAAGGGTGGCAATACGGTAAATTGTAACGTAATTATGATATGTTTTTAACTTTTTTTCTAACCGGCTTAAGAATATTGTGTTTATATATATGTTACACATATACTTACACTATAACCAATGATTTTTATGAAAATATAATGGCGGAGTTGAGTAGTGAAATACTATTTTAACTTGTTAGTGGAAGGCTGAAGCGGAATTTTCTTTGCGAAGATGAGTTTACTGTGAATGTGACTATATATTATAAGCAAATAATGATTCTTTGTTGTATATTTTAAGTAAAAAAGTGTCGCTTCAAATAAAGCAAAACATTTTTTATTGATAAAATTGTTTTAATGTTTTACCTATTGTCTTATAAGTTTCGTGACCCAAGCATCAAAACGCTACAAAGACAAGTAACTTCATTGTAATAAGTTTTCATTTTGTACTTTCTTTTTATTATTTTTGTGAATTAAGTTTGTACTCAAAAAATGGTGGACTCATGAATTTAGGGTGCTAATGAACTCAAAAATGCAACCTTATGTAATATAGAAACTATTGTTGACACTATAGGTTCTATTAATAGGGGAAAATAACTATAATATATAGCCCTAAATAACATAGAGGAGTTTTGCATTCCTTTAGAAGTTTGGTTTTGCAAAAGAGTTAAAAAACAGAATTGTAGAGCTTAATTGTTTTCTTTGTGCAACTAAAAACGCTAAAGGAGTATATAGAAGTTTTCCTAGAACTTAAGTAGTTAATAGAAGAAGATTATTTCTTATATAGATCTTATAGTGGTAAGATTCGCTCAAAGCTATAACACAGAAGCTCTGGTCTGTACTGTAGGGATAATAATCGCTGCAGTTCGACTTTAGCCTTCATACTCTGCTCTTGTAGACTCGTTTTGTCACTATAAGTGTTATATTTTATTACTAACCTTGTTTTGTCGCCACAAACTATAATTACAGCTCCAAGTCAACCTTTACAACACTTTAGGTTCTAAATAAGCTATATTTGCAGCGGTAATGTTAGTTAGGAAGTATCAGAACTATAATCAAAATTAATACTTTTGTACTCATAAACTATATTACATTGTACTGTATTACTTACACACATAATTTTTTTTATTTTAAATGAATTGAATAAAAAATATTCTTTGTTTCCAAAACCAAGTTTTACTAGTCAGTGGTATAAGTGGCCTGCGACCAGTGACATGCATGTACCTACTGAATTCTTACAGTAAAAGCCCAAAAATGTCCCATTTTCATAGTCGGTAAATCTTTAAGACTTAGGATTTACGGAAGTAATTGAAGTAGACTAGTTTCCGTTTTAATTATGTACTATATCTGTATGCGTAACTCGAGATTACATTTTATCTGTAGTACAGTTTATATTGTGTATTTGTAGAGCATTTACTTCTTGACACCATTTTCCATATCAGTACAAGCGAAACACGTCTCGGCGCGTGCGTCAATCGCAGAAAAATACTTAAAAATGTTTAAAGGAAAGGTAGTTCTTATCACCGGTGCGAGTTCTGAGATCGGGGCTCAAACTGGTTTAGATTTCTCGAATTTAGGAGCAAGTTTAGTTCTGACTGGAAGAAATGAAGATAATTTAGAACGAGTCGTCGAAGACTGCATCAGTGTTTCTCCGAAGAAGTCGGTGCCCCTTAAAATAATCGGTGATATGAGGAAGGAAAGTGATATCGAGCTGATGGTGAAGAAAACCATCGATGAATTTGGGAAGATCGACATTCTGGTGAACAGCGCTGGAGTATTTTTGAGTGGTAATATAGAAAACACCTCCTTGGACCAATACGATTTAATAATGTGAAAACGAATGTGCGCGGACCATATTATTTGACGATGCTAGTCGTACCGCACTTGATCGAAACAAAAGGATGCATCATAAACGTATCCAGTGTGGCCGGCGTGCGATCATTTCCCAACATCCTCGCCTATAGCGTATCAAAGGCTGCCTTGGATCAATTCACTAGATGTACAGCTTTAGAACTGGCACTTAAAGGCGTGCGCGTGAATGCCGTTAATCCCGGCGCTATAGAAACCGGGATCCACTTGAAAGGAGCTATGACCGAAGAGGAGTATGTAGCGTATCAACAAAAGTGTAAAGAAACACACGCAATAGGGAGGATGGGTCAGGCAAACGAGGTTTCGGCAGCCATAACCTTCTTGGCGAGTGATGCGGCCAGTAACATCACCGGGGTGACGCTGACAGTCGACGGTGGACGCCATGCTATGTGCCCTCGTTAATTTGAAAAGGCGGCAGGTATAGCCTTTCAAAACGTTTGTTATTAAACAAGTTTTAAATATAAACGAAAGTGTATTTAGTATATCTTGCGATAAATAACACTAAATATGGTGCTGAATCGTTTATTAAAGTGATAATTACAGTTTAATCGTGTGGAATAGAGTGAAGTTGAATTGTTTGTAGTCCATCGTACTGTTACCAGTGAAATACTCGTATGCTGAGGAAGCTACGCAGGAGGCTATTTCGCCGAAGACGGTTCCTGTGTCGACGCCTGCATCAATCAGTCCTTTGCCCGCGCACACCTCCAAAGCGGCAGGCAACGCGGCCAAAGAGAGGTTTATCAACCAAACCTGAAAGAAAAAACCAAATAAACAATACTAATAACATAGTTGTTTTAACGCTTTATGGTCAAAACCACTGAATCACAAAACTACAAATCCATACCACGGTAATAATATCAATAAATACTATTACTGTGTCCATACTATCCCTAGATAAAGTAATCCCACCAAAAACATTTTCATGTAAAAATGTTGCCAAGACGAGAACATATAGTTAGTGGTGACAAAAAGTAGTGAGATCTCATGTAGAGCCAAGTTTCTAACCTTACATACTCAGCCCTAAATCTAAAAACCTTAATTTTACACTTAAGTCGCGGCAAAATACTTAATATAATGTGTCAGTCGCACGAGAGGAAAGTAACTACCGTCGCCGAGTTGCCAGCCTTTAAGAGAGAAAAGGCTTAATTGAGGGAATAGGGAAAAGGGGTGTCCCTATTCCCCTGTTCTCTTTCCCTTTTTTATGAAATTAGGGGGCAAACAAGCAGACGGGTCACCTGACGGAGAGCAACTGCCGTCGCCCATGGACACTGTAGCATCAGAAGAGTTGCAAGTGCGTTTCCGGCCTTTTATGAAGCAATAGGCTAAGGATTCCCTTAGCTTATTCAAGCAGAAGAGAATAGGGATAGGGAATAAGGTATAGGGTGCAGTTGGGCCTCCGCTAAACTCACTCACTAGACGAAACACAGCGCAAGCGCTGTTTCACGCCGGTTTTCCACAGAAAACACACACACAGACTCACAAGTCTGTGGTCTCTCAAGGCTAACGCGTATTTTTTAGGGTTCCGTACGCAAAGGGTAAAAACGGGACCCTAATTACTAAGACTTCGTTGTTTGTCCATCTGTCTGTCTGTCTGTCTCCAGGCTGTTACTCAAGAACGGTAATAGCTAGAGAGTTGAAACTTTCACAGATTATGTATATCTGTTGCCGCTATAATAACAAATACTAAAAACAAAATAAAATTAATATTTAAGGGGGGCTCCCATACAACAAACGTGATTTTTTTGGCTTTTTTTGATCTTTATTAATAATGGCAACAGGTAGGTACTTGAATTTTTCACAAAATCCTTAGTTACATGTGTACTTTAATATTTAATAATAATATTAAAGTAAAATAAAAAATTAAGGGGGGCTCCCATACAAAAAACACAATTTTTGGCCTAATTTTGCTCTATAATGGTACGGTACCCTTCGTGCGCGAGTCCGACTTGCACTTGGCCGATTATTTATTTGTCACAAGAAGTATTTTATACAATTTTTAATTTTGTATCTATCACAAGAAACGGTGGTATCTCATACTAACATCCACCGTCTATATCAAGGAGATGGGATAGGTTAGGTTGGGTTTGATAATTTTTTTGTTGTTTCTGTACTAATATTATGTTACATACCAAATTTCAGCTTTCTAAGACTTCAGGAAGTACCCCAGGGTTTTTGGACACCTATAAAATCTACCCTCTTACTAATAAAAAGTTACACAGGTGTATAGAGGCTGCGTAATTTTTTTTCTACTAATAATCATTTTTTTGACATAGGGCCTGTATAATGCTGTTGTAACTTCCATACAAATTTATCCAACGCTTACACAAGGCATCACCCCTGTATAGAGTGTGAATAAGATCAAGATGACGGATTTTCAATAGATCAGCTGATTATATTTTATTTTGAATAAGTATGTAGTTTTAAGTGCGTTTGCTGATTTCTACCATCTTATTAGCAAAGAAACATAAAAAGAACTATTTATAGATGTTTTATTTCTTTAATCAATTGAATGAAATTGATTTTCAATGTTAACGAAATATAACATACATCACGATCGTTTTATTTAGGGTGCGTTCCACTAAGCACCTACAACGATAACGCTCACGAATCACGACCGTGGTTTTTGCCGTTCCACTCGCATGATACAAATCGCGTCAATGATACAAACTCAAGTGGAATGGATTATTGAGAGTTTTTAGCGTTCATTTCAAATTATAATTTTATCGCATTTTATATTGTTTTTGTCTAGGAACGGCTTTCAATAGTTTCTCGATTTTATAGCTTTTTTCAAGATATTTTCGTATATTTTTATTTTCCTCTTAAGTCATCATTGTTTATTGTTACATTTATTTTATAAATTATGTATATTTAGGTATTTAGTTTTAAAATTATCATTGTCATTCTTCCTTTTTTACCTTTTATTTTACTAACTTTATTATTATTATTTTATTATAATCTTTAAAATTTAAATTAAACAGCTTACTTTGCATATAAAAAGATGGCGGTTTTTTTAAAACGTCCACTTCGACCCACCTTTAAGATGGGTCGTTTTTAGCTTTGCGTTAGCGAAAATATACGTCATGAGTGACGCTTTTGCCGTGATCACTACGATCGCGGTCGACATGTGAAACGGCTGAAGGAGTATTTTCAGCGTTTGAGCGCTTAGTGGAACGCGCCCCTAACACGTCATAAGTGACAAAATATGACAATTTCAAATTTTATTAACTTTGACATTAGCGTTGCGTTCAAAAACTGAAAGTAAATGTCATAGTCGCGGGGCCATTTTAAAAAGAAGAAGAAGAAGAACATTATATTATTTACAAAATTCACGTACTCTACTGATTAATATTAACTAAAAATGTTTAAACATCAATCTTGTTTCCAATTATAATTACCAGGTTCATAAAAACATAACTTTCATATCAATTTTTGTCATCAACACCCGAACATGAGATAGCGTGTTACTTAATTCCTGAACGTTTTCCTTTGAGTCTACAGTCTATGGTATATAACACGATTTTAGTTACACAAGTCATAAATGTCATTATCATTTGATTATTAGTAGAGTTTTGTATCAACCCTGTGTAACGTATGGGTAACACAACCACCGTGTTTAACTATTCATGCGTTACACGGATGTGTAAGAAGTTTTTATTAGTAAGGGGGCTAAAGTATAATAGCTACGATATTCAAACTTTGCGCATTTATTTATTATACTCATATCATTATATCTTAAAAAGAACTATCTGGCTTTATCCAAACCAAAGTTACGAGGGTTCAAAAATACGACGAATCGTTTCCAGAAAAGGTAGGTAGTGCCCTTGAGCCGCTTGGCTCGTCTTGGCGGGGGCACTATACCCAGATAACATATTTTATGAAAGTAAAAGTTTGTTAGCTCTTCACGATTAAACTGCTAAGCCATTTTTTACGAAATTTGGTTTTTAGGAGATATTTACATATGAGTTATGACAAACAACTCTTTACATTTAGACGAAATTTTGCTTGGAAATCTTGGATCGACGGGAAAGGATATACATTATACATAGATATCAAAGGATAGTGTTACTTTTAGATAAAAACCTTTCCCGCAAATTAAACGATTTTCGGAGTAATTTCATTGAAAATACTCACTTGATATCCAGTTTGAGTCAAGAAACCTGTGGCCTTGAGTTCGGCATCCATCACAACGGCGGCTAGACACTGCGCCAACGATATAACTTCGTTCCCCGTCGTGTTGTAGCAAAGGTCCACCTCTGATAACACTTCTTTGACGACATCACTGGAGTTGTCAGCGAGTACCACCAGACTGGTTATCATTTGGCTGATGGCTTCCACGCGATTGCTGCCACATGCTTTCACGCTCTCCAGTGTTTGTTTGTACATTTCCTCAGCTGTTTCTTTATTTTCCTAAACACGAATACAATTAGCAAAATCTCGTATTTACTACAGTATGGGTGGAGCGCATTTCACTTTTTTTCAATTTTAAGTTTCCTGTATTACCTAGATATCATTCGATGATCCGTTATATTAGAATTGTTTGGGAGAAATTTCAGCTAATTAGGGCAATATCTTGAGGTGGCGCATTGGATTTAAATTATAGAAGAAACAAAAATTTTTGGCCTACAATCTCAACTTTGCCATTATTAATTACTTATAACAATTTTTATTATAATATTAATATTTTAATTTGAGGAAATTCCTTGTCAATGTATTTCATTGTTATTCGGGGTTTATTTCTGTTTAATTTTGTCTTGTTTGAAAAGCTTTTTAAACTATGCTTTAGGCCATATGATCAAGTATCAATATTTTAATACTAGACGTTCCGCGCGGCTTCGCCCGCGTAAATTAGATATTTCACAGACAAATCAGTCTACAAAAAATAGCCTATGATCCTTAACGTGGTCTACTTCTTATCTGACCCAAATAACAGAAAAATTGCTCTAGTAGTTCGTGAGTAAGCCCTTTCAAAATGTGGAAAAAACGGGGGGAAATTATTTGAGGCCCTATAGCCTTCCTCGATAAATGGACTATCTAACACTGAAAGAATTTTTCTAATCGGACCAGTAGTTCCTGAGATTAGCGCGTTCAAACATACAAACAAACAAACAAACAAACAAACAAACTAACGAACTCTTCCGCTTTATAATATTAGTATAGATAATCATATTAAATACGAGTATTGATCAATGATCAACATTTACAAGAGACAACTTTCACGATAAAGATGGCTAGTTCCTTTAGGCTTTTTGGTGATTTAGCTCTTCCAATACATACACAAGGAAGCTTCTTACGAAAGTCAACCACTGAAAATGTATCTTTTATCCCCAACCCGCGGCCCGCCGGGACTTTATTTGTGGCCCGCGTGTTAAACCATTATGAAATTCACGCCCACGGAAAAAATAATGTAGTCATCGTGAAAGTCGTGAATTTTTTTTCACTTTTAAATCGTTAATTTTGAAGAACGTTATTTATTAAACCTAAAAATTTTTGTTGCGGCCCGCGATACCAAGACCAAAACATGTTTGTGGCCCGCATGAAAAAAGGTTGGGGACCACGGTTTTATCCTAAATCCTTGGCTGTCAAGTTTTATAAGACCATACGTCCTCAGAAATCGTAGAGCATACGGTACTTTCTACAGTTTTTTTCAGTCACTATGCAATGTTTTTGCCCTACTAACTGTAATACGAAATTAACTTCGTAAAACTTTTTTAGTGGCTTATTATTAAGTATTATGCTTTATTCTCTCGTAATACCTCTACACAAATCTGGTGACAGACATAACATAAAAAACTACAGGCCAATTTCTATACTACCCACATTTGGAATGATTTTTGAAAAACTTATTTATCCTACCCTACTTTGGCATGTAAAGTCCTTCATTTCGGTAAAACAAGACATATAGGTAATACAACGGTATTTTGTTAATACAAGATCCACGACCACGAACATGATCGCTTTTATTGACGAACTTATGGAATCTGTAGATGGCCAAAACTACGTAGACGTAATTTATACAGATTTTAGTAAGGCTTTTGACAAAGTTTCACATCTTATTCTCTTGTACAAGTTGGAATCGTTTCGACTTGCTAATATGATGTTGTCGTGGATCAAGTCATATTTAACTGGTAGAATTTCATTTGTAGTTGTTAAAGGTTTTACGTCTTTACACTTTCCTGCATTATCAGGGGTTCCTCAAGGCTCCAGGTTAGGTCCCTTACTATTTAATATTTTCAAAAATGATATAGCTACATGTTTTATTTACTCTGATTTTTCGTTATATGCAGATGACCTTAAAATAATAAAATTAATTAATAAACAACAGGACTGTTTGGAACTTCAAAGCGATTTAAATAGATTAGCAGTTTGGTGTCAAAAAAATCAAATGAATCTAAACGTTAATAAATGCTTTCACATGCGTTTCTCGCGTAAGCACAATAATTCTGCAGTCACATATCAAATCAAAAATAATCAACTGAAGCAAGTTCAAGAGATCAGAGATCTTGGAGTTATACTAGATTCCAAATTACAATTTAATAAACACATTGACCACATCGTTTGTCATAGCTTAAAAATGTTAGGTTTTATTAAACGAAACTGCACATCCTTCAAAAATCCGCTTACCGCTATAGTACTTTATAATGCCTTGGTACGGAGCAAGCTCGAATACTGCAGTCCGGTTTGGAACCCACACTATGCCATCTACTCAAACCGTCTCGAGAGGGTCCAAAAACGTTTTCTATTATATCTCACCCACAAACATGGTTTAGTCAAAAAACTTCCTCATTATATCAATAGGTTAAAATATTTTCATCTAACTTCACTCTTAGATCGCCGTAAATACTTAGAACTAATTTTTCTACACAAACTTCTGATTGGTGCTACGGACAATACTAGATTGCTGAGTAAAATAGCCATAAATATTCCTACAAGACTACCCCGAAAAAATAAATACAAACCATTACACGTAAAGCTTGCCAGAACAAACCTGGGTCACTATGCACCACTCAGAAGATTGTGTAGATCTTACAATGCTATATCCGACTATCCTGACATCTGTATATTCTCTGATAAGCTTAGTTATTTTAAGAGAAATCTTAAACACACTATTTTAATAAATATCCCACGGTCAAGTAAAATTGAAACTACTACAATAATATTATAAATAACTACTTGGTGTACTGCAACAGTTATAATTTTAATTCTTAATTTTTGTGATATTAGTATTAGTTTTATTTCAAAGTATTATTTGTTTAATAATAAGAGATCTTTTTTGTTACACACAATATATTTATCATTATCATTTATCACCATATTCACTACATTCTCGTCAAATTTTTGTCGCATACGCACGCTGTCATACGCACGCTGTACTTCACCTGTCATTAGAACTCATTTTATCTGTAAATAAATTTTATGTACAAATTTAAAATGTCACAAATGCTGTTCTGTTGGTGAGTCTATCAAATAAATAAATAAATAAATACTAACTACTAACCTAACTCTTTATCTGAAAAATCCTATACATTATTTCAGTCAAGGCCTGTCAAGGAAGTCGTTTCTAAGCCACAAATAATATTTTTATATTGAATGATATGTCGGAATCATTCATTTTATGATAATATCATTGACCAAATATACCATATTTTCATTTGTCTATGATAATACTTAAATTTAATTGGGATACCTTACATAAAAAATGTTATGTTTTTATTAAAGTAACTTCAGGTTGCGCCACATGAAGATAAAGTCGTAGAATTTTTAATTTTTGCACGAATGAAACATTCATATAGGGTCATTGGTTAATGACACAGGAGATCAAAAAATAAATTTCATGTTTTTCACTCCACCCTAATATACAGGGAGTAACAAAACTTAGTGATAATACTTTAGGGTGAGTATGTATTCCTTGTAGAGAGTTCACTGTGAAAGTAGCAAAGCTGAAAGATCAAATTTGTTTTGTGATTTCTGTAGGCAAGCGCCCCAGCGTCGCGAGTTTCCCCATACAAAAATGAAAAAAAAATTGCTCTTTCAGCGCTGCTTTTACAGTGAACTCTATACACGCGGGGCTCATACACACCCTAAAGTATTATCCCTTAATTTTGCGACACCCTGTATAAAAAGTTTGTTTTTTTTCAAGAGTGGGTATACTCACATCAACACAGGATTTTATTGTTTCGCTAACGTCTGAGACTCTTTCGTAGAAACTTTCAACGTAGTCTTCAATAGCGTCTACAAAGTTTTCCCAGCGGGTCTCGACTCTATCTAAAAACTCCGCCCATTGACTTTCTACTCCTTTTCTGAAGGTTTCGATGGACTCACTAGCCTGTTCTGCCGCATTGCTTAGGTTTCTTTGGAGTTCCATGAGTAAAACCCTAAAAAATAACAAAAAAAAAAAAAACGCCTAATACAGGAAACTATAGCCACACTAACAGCTCTAGTCAGTGACATATTTTAATTTATTAAGGAGTTGTTCAACGAAGACTTATATAAAATATTTGGATCTATCAAAGCTTCATCAAGTAGTTAAAGGCCACGCTTAACTTTGAGATCATTCGGCAAAACTGGGTAATTGTGATCTACCATTAATTCTCTATAATTGATGAACCAAAATCTGTTCATTGATCTACTAACGGTATCTTCCATACATGTGTACACTGTACCCACGCTGTTCACTCCTCGCCCTACTACAATATTCTATTCTTTTCTATTCTAAGGACTTGATTTCACTTACCGAATAGAGTGGCGAGACAGTGCCCTTGGCCGAGCACATCCATACAAAACAAATCGAGTGATCGGTCGGGAGCATTGTCTCGCCACTCTACTCGGTAGGTGTGATCAAGGCATTAAATAAGGCGGGTATGTGCATACTTCAGTCTAGCAACTAGGTCCATATCAAAGCGGGGAACCTGAGATATTATGTCCGTCGAATCCGATTTACTCAGTGGAGTACCCTGGGAGGCGCTTGCCTGAAACAAAGAAGACCACGTTAAGATTCCTCTAGAACAGTGTACCACAATGAGTGTGCCGTGGCCCGTGGCACACCAGTGTACCGTGGCTTAGATTAGTCATGCACGCAAAATAAACTTATCTTATACTTCTTAGTTATGTCTTTTTTATAAGTACTTAATTAAAAAGTAATGAAACAATATTTAAGTACTGACTTTTAAAGTTTAAATAATTCCTGTAAAGTAATATTTTATTATTTTAGTCCATAATTATTGTTGTCACGGTGTGTCGGGGGACCGCCAAGTAAACTACGACAAGTGACAACAACGACTTTTGCATTTTGTATCGCCAAGTCGCTGATTGTCTCAATTGGGTTCGCTGTAAACTGACCCCTAAACAGCTATACGCGCGGTCCCCCGACACACCTTGACAACAATTATGGAATAAAATAATAAAATATTACTTTACACTCAGGAATTATTTAAACTTAAAGTCAGGTAATTTTATTTCATGCTTTTTAAACTTGTGTTGGTTATAGTGAAGAATAATTCCTATCAACAGGATCATATCCCAATGAATACCATTAATGTCCTCTTGGATGAGCCCAAACATGAAACCTCAACTTTGGGTTCATACGGAGCTCGGCTCCTATAGAATCCAGGTGATGCTGCAGCAGCAGCATGCAGATATTTACTGTTTATCTACGCCTTACTAGTTGTCGCAATTAAAATGAGCCCAAACACGAAACCTCTGCTCTAAGTTGGTGAGGAGTTGGGTATCCTATTTATTACCAGGTGATGCTACAGGCTGCAGCACCAGGTCTACTTTCCATTAATGTGAAATGTGTATATATTCATAAATGTCACGAACTAGAATGCAAAATATAAAACCCATCAAATGACTGCAAGTTGCTAATCGGCCTTTCGCGAACCAGATGAACCGTGATTTTCCAGCACTGAGCAGGCTGACGATGATGAACTATAGCTAAGAACACTCTCGATCATGTTAGCTATCAAACAAAAAAAAAACTAGAACAAAATCGGTCCACCCGTTTGGATGCTACGATGCCACAGACAGACACACACACAGACAGGCAGACAGACAGACAGACAGACACATCAAACTTATAACACCCCTCTTTTTGGTCGGCGGTTAAAAACATGTTTGTGGCCCGCATGAAAAAAAGGTTGGGGACCACTGATCTAGTCTGTCCGATCCGTCTGATCATCTGGTCTATTTCATAAAAAAACTTCGATTCTCCTATTTTTAACCCCCGACAAAAAAGAGGGGTCTTATAAGTTTGACGTGTCAGTCTGTCGGTCTGTCTGCCTGTCTGTGTGATATGATCTGTCATTGGGATATGATCCTGTTGATAGGAACAATTATGCACTATAACCAACACAAGTTTAAAAAACATAAAATAAAATTAAATTAAGAAATTTAAAAAAACCCCCGCCAAACAACTTTAAAAAGTAATGAAATAATACTGACTTTTAGTTTAAATAATTTCTAAGTGTAAAGTAATATTTTAGTCCATAATTGTTGTCAAGGTGTGTCGGGGGACCGCTAATATAGATGTTTGATTTCACATAACATTATAGTTTAAAGGTCAGTTCACAGCGAACTGAATCGAGACAATCAGCGATACAAAATGCAAAAGTCGCTGTTGTCGTAGTTAACTTGGCGGTCCCCCGACACACCGTGACAACAATTATGGACTAATATATTACTTTACACTTAGGAATTATTTTAACTAAAAGTCAGTATTATTTCATTACTTTTTAAAGTTGTTTGGTGGGTTTTTTTTTTTAATTTCTTAATTTATTATCTTCTAGTATTGCATTGAATTAATTATCAGTAGGTACTTTGATTTTTAAATCAAAGTACTTTATAGTCGCAATCAACTATATTTATCAGAAATGTCTCACTTACCAAGCAAACGAAAAATAATGTGAAAAATTTCATCGTGTCCATTTTCCCACTTCTACAGATAGATTCATGGGACCATGGTTTTTATATTGTACTCTTGCTAAATGCAATATTTACTCTGTATTTGTATCCTAGTTATCTTATCTATTTTAAGATATTTATACAAACAGTATATTAATGCCCCTAGCCCATGATTGCCCAATAGTCTTGCCTTGATGATCTTAGGGCCGACCCACACTGGAATGGCAGCGGCCGACAGCGACGCGGCGAGCACTTTCAGTGTGAAATAATTTTAAACTTACATACTTATAACTACTAGTATCGCTTGAAAACTTCAAAAAGGTCGCGCGGACGCCGCGCGTCTGACGGCGGAAAGTGCTCGCGGCTGCCTGCGTCCGCGCGCGTCGCCGCGAGGGGCCGCGAGGTGCCGCGCGCTCCTTGCGTTGGCTCCCCCCTGCCGCACGCGCTAATTTTCTGTGTTCTAGCGACAGGATGGGCCGTTGTGTCGTCAGAAATTATATTTAAAAACGAAAATATCGTATTGCAAACAAAAAATGGATACTGAGGAGAAGCTAATTACTATGGTACAGCAATACCAGTGTAGGCTCTGGAGGTGACGCACGGCCGCCAGGCGACGCGAGCCGACTCTGCCGGCCTCGTCGCGGTGCTGCCAGCCGCTGCCGGCCGCTGCCTTAAGGCTAGTTCGCATTAGGCCAGTATTTTAGTTTAGTACCGAGTATTTTAGTAGCTAAAATTCTCGCTTCTGCCTCAAAATCGTTCGCACTTCGTTCGAGTACAGTTCACAAGTGAGTGATGTTTTGTAAGATGAACAGCTTACAGCGCAATAAAGTATAAATTTTTTAAACGTAATCACGCTTTTAAAAGGTGTATTTTTTTCTTTGTATTTTCACAGAGAACGCTTATAACGTTTTAAATATGTCACCTTGCACATTTTTATCTCGAATTAATAAAGTTCTCATACGAAAATGGATCGATAGAAGGGATAAACTAGGAGCTACTAATTGTCTTCTGAAGGAATTAGCCCAAAGAATACTTCGAAAGATTGAGAATGTCTGAAAGTTGGATAATTTTGGCGGTAACTAATCCCTCGATCGTGGAAAAAACGAGACACAATAGATTTGTATTGTTATCGCGCGCGCGGTCGCGTGCGACCGCTTGGGGCTTGATTGGGTCAGACTTCAGGTCAGGTCAGCGCGGACGCGTGGTGGGAGGTGCTACTCGCCCGCGAAAAATAGAATAAAATGGATTGACTCGACTAAATTACTTACTAATCTACTTGACTAAATTACTAAAAAAAAATAGTGTTCAGACACGTTTAGCTACTAAAATACTCGCTACTTAACTAAAATACTGGCCTAGTGCGAACTAGCCTTGAGGGCCGACCCACACCGGAATGGCAGCGGCCGGCAGCGGCCGGCACGGTCGGCAGCGGTCGGTAGCGGCCGGCAGAGTCGGCTCGCGTCGCCGCCGGCGGCCGCGCGCCACCTCCAGAGCCTACACTGGTACTGTACCATAGTAATTAGCTTCTCCTCAGTATCCATATTTTTTTGTTTGCAATACGATATTTTCGTTTTTAAATATAATTTCTGACGACACAACGGCCTATCCTGTCGTTAGAACACAGAAAACTAGCGCGTGCGGCGGGGGGAGCCAACACAAGGAGCACGCGGCACCTCGCGGCCCCTCGCGGCGACGCGCGCAGACGCAGGCAGCTGCAAGCACTTTCCGCCGACAGACGCGCGGCGCCGCGCGGCCTTTTTGAAGTTTTCAAGCGATACAAGTAGTTATAAGTATGTAAATAAAGTTTAAAATTATTTCACACTGAAAGTGGTCGCCGCGCCGCTGCCGGCCGCTGCCATTCCGGTGTGGGCCGGCCCTAGGGGTCAATTTATAAAAGCGCAGAGTTGAAGCACATGGATGCGCGAATGCGCGCGCACCAAAAAGCGTTGGTCAAGCGAATTCGCGCGAGAGCGCGCCAATGCGCGCGCCTTTTTAAATTCTCAGAAGTAATTTGTGCGTTAATGCTTTAGAGTTAAGGTTGAATTTGTTATGTTCAGTTTTGATAATTCGCTTCGATACGCTTAGACTCGGCGCTAGTATAAATTGACCCTAATTGCAGGTAGCTATTGTATTGGTTTTAATTGTTTTAAATTATTGGTGTTAATTATTATGTTCCGCGAAGTTTAGCGCGGCTTGTACCTAGTATGTGTATAATATTTTTTGGTAGGTAGGTATAATAATAATAATTCATAATATTGTTATGATGTACCTAAATATACAGTTCTAGGTAGGTACCTAATACCTATGTTTGTGACTGTCTTGCCTTGATTGCTAGAACATAATTGTGGGGGTTTGGCTAATGAAAATGTGTTCCCGAACATAAGATTTTATTAATTATTGTCCCACATAAGATTGATATAATATGATATAAAGGTGGTAGGGAGCACGCGCGGTGCTTACTGATTAGGGAACATACCCATACTACGTGACCCATTTAGGTGGGGGAGGGGGGTCTTCAAAATACTACGCTCGGTCACAAGAGGGGGGCAGGGGGTCTAGAGTTTTGTCACGTAGTCAATTTCGCCGAGAGAAACGTCATACGAATTTTTTTTTCTCGCCATTTAATACTTGACACTGGCATTTATTATGGTTATTTATAGCGAACAACTATTAAAAAAAACAGGCACTGTTGTCACTTGTCAGGCATTTTGAAGTTTGGTGAAGCTTGAAGCTTGGTGTTCATTTACTATATTTGGTGTTCGATTACAATTTGAACTACAGTCGTGACTAAAATAGCTAGTATGCACCACCGAGGAAATTGATTCCTAGGTAGTTGACAGACCAACGTCATGTAGTCGGATCATGTCAATTCAATGTTAATTGTGATCTGTCGGTTGGGTTTAACTTTAAACGCGACTAAATTACTTAGGTCCGCCATCTGCCTAGAAATTAATTTCTCTGATTGTTCTATTGTAATTTTAGACTATTATTATATATATCATACCTACATAAATCTAAGTGATAATACTTTAGGGTTCCTTACATAGAGTTCACTGTGAAAGTAGTAGCGCTGAAAGACCAAATTTTTTTTTACTTTTGTATGGAGAAACTCGTTACACTGGGGCGGTTGCCCATACAAAAGTGAAAAAAATTTTGCTCATTCAGCGCTGCTTCTTTTACACAAAACTCACTATAAGGAACACGTACACATCCTAAAGTATTATCACTTAGTTTTGTTACACCTTTATAGTATATCTTAAATACTAGCTGTGCCCCGCGGTGTTTTCCGCGGTTTAAGCGATAAATAATAAAAGACTGTGGAAAGTACCAATAATAGGGTCAAAACGGGACGATACATGGTTCTATAATGGATTATGGTAGTGATGATGATGATGATGAATGTAATTTGCATAGTAGCATATGCTTTGCGTTCTTAAAACAACGTCGACACTCCCAAAGTTGTACCTATCTATAAAGAGTCAGGAGTTCTCTCAGCACCTTCCGAACCATGGTATACCTTGGTGCAAAATCTTACTTGTTGGTAGCTTATGCTTAGAATACTGCTCACGAAACCGAAGTCACCACATGTTTCCATATAAATTTTGAGGAGTTCCCTCGATCACTTATGGATCCCTTCATCAGGTCACCACTTCAAGATTATGTCTTGCCATTGCTAAAACATCTTTCTTTTCCAACAAAAATTTGTAAAAATCTGATTCACACAAGTCCTTGAAATCGTACTCAATTTTGATCAGAGAAGAAACCGACAACCGTGTGGATTTTTCTCAACAAAAGTGTCCGGATTTCACCCGGATACTTTTCAAAAACCTGGCCGGACGGTCCCCGGACGGCCTTCAAACTAGGACAAATCCCGGGAAATCCGGACGGATGGCAACCCTATGTAGAATCATGTCTGACCGTATTCATTTTGAATCACAGTTCTTAAACCTTATTGTTATTTGTTATCAACATAATATTGTCTCAAGGACTCGTGCAAATATAATAAACACGAAACATTGTTTACACATTTACGAAATAGTTTTTACATAAGGTTTCAAGACCTGACTGAAAAATAAGTGATAAAAACTCCACAATGTATTCACAATACACTTTTGGGCATAGATTGCTCCAGGCAGTCGTTACTCAGCGTCAGCTCCGTCAAAAATTCGTTCTATATTGCTTGCAGCTGGGTAGATATACCATAGGGCATAGAGAAATCATAGATAATTTGTACATGGATATACCCTATTTTACTCGCTAACCCATTCAAGTGGGGCGATCGTGGAAGGGATTGAATAAAAAAATTGAAGTAATCGAATAATCGGCCAAGTGCGAGTTAGACTCACGCACGAAGCGTTCCGTACCATTATAGAGCAAAATTAGGCCATAAATTGTGTTTTTTGTATGGGATCCCCCCCTAATTTTTTATTTTATTTTATTATTATTATTAAATATTAAATTACACATATAACTAAAGATTTTGTGAAAAATTCAAGTACCTACCTGTCGCCATTATTGATAAAGATAAAAAAAAGCCAAAAAAATCACGTTTGTTGTATGGGAGCCCCCCCCTTAAATATTAATTTTATTTTGTTTTTAGTATTTGTTGTTATAGCGGCAACAGATACTGTGAAAATTTCCATAATCTGTGAAAATTTCAAATCTCTAGCTATATTACCATTCTTGAGTTTCAGCCTGGAGAGACAGACAGATAGACAGACAGACAGACGTACAGACGGACAGACGGACAGACAACGAAGTCTTAGTAATAGGGTCCCGTTTTTACCCTTTGGGTACGGAACCCTAAAAATGGACCAATATGACTCCTAGCAATATTCAGAAAATCTGCACGATTTCCTAAGTTCAACTCCATTCACAGAATGATGATATCATATTTTGCATATTAACTCCACCCAGTGCCTCCTCTATGCATTATATAATATCAAATATGTTACCGTTAATGTACGTAAACGAGTTAGACTACAGATTAACAAGGTATTCTGCAAATTACCTGGGTGAGTCAGTTAAAGTGCAAAAAGTTTATTCTATTCTCATTAAATTACATAAAACAGATTCTTATTTTACTAAAACATGTTATTTATTTGTAGAGAATTATTTAATATAATTTTTTGGACATACACAAAGAAATAAATTATTACATTTTAAGCAAAAAGTTATTCCACTAATAAAATACTTATAACAGATCGTATCAACTACAAAAAAAAAAACAATCAAAACAACAACAGTCTTAGGTTAACAAGCTTTTAGGACTTTTACGAAAGAAGAGAATGCAAACTAACTAGGTTAAAAGTGCAAATATAAGCTTTTTTATTTAAAAAATTCACACTTTAACGGATGCATGGTATCAGGGAATCTGCAGATTACCTAGGTAATGTGCACGTTAACGTATTCTGCATTCTAACGGTAACATATTATATAATAATCTACCCAATAGAATTCAATTTCGCAACTATTTATAAAGAGAGTTAAACAAATTGATACTTGATAGTAACTATTTTAGGGTGTGTGTGAGTCCCTTACATAAAGTGAACTGTGAAAGTAGCGCTGAAAGAGTTACTTTTCTCTTCCCTTGAATAGAGATCTCAGAAACTAGGTGCGATACAGGACTGTAAATTGAATAAGCAGAAACTTAAAAAAATAAATAATTAAAAAGGTTTTGAACAAACATCATAACTCGACATGAGAATTTCATATACTTAACCTCTTTTTTTGAAGTCGGTTAATAAAAAAAAGATAATAATCTCTAGTGCCTACAAAAAATGTTTGAGCAATACCTAAAATACACATTGCTGACAAATATACTTGCGTCCTACTCCCCAGTTTTATGGGCAAACGTCCTTCGTCGGCCAGTGTGTTTTACAACATTCATTGGGAAATATTTCCTAAATAACCAAAATAACATCATTATTTACTATGACAAGGTTTACATTTATATGGCCACATGTAGCAGTTTTTTGCAGCTCTGCTACCAACGGCCATGAAATAATAGTCAAGAATATAAAGAAGTGAAAGTTTCAGCTACAGTAAAGTTAAATTATAATTAGGTAGATATCATAATAATGTTTTATACATGACTAGACGTTCCGCGCGGCTTCGCCCGCGTAAATTAGGTATTTCACAGACAAATCAGTCTACAAAAAATAGCCTATGATCCTTCACGTGGTCTACTTCTTATCTAACCAAAATAACAGAAAAATTGCTCTAGTAGTTCGTGAGATAAGCCCTTTCAAATAATTTCCCCCGTTTTTTCCACATTTTCTTCTATTTCTTCGCTCCTATCAGTCTTAGCGTGATAAAATATAGCCTATAGCCTTCCTCGATAAATGGGCTATCTAACACTGAAAGAATTTTTCAAATCGGACCAGTAGTTCCTGAGATTAGCGCGTTCAAACAAACAAACAAACTAACAAACTCTTCCGCTTTATAATATTAGTATAGATTATAATATTAGTATAGATTAAACTATCCTATGCCCTTTCCCGGTACTGAAAGTATCTCCATACCAAATTTCATTATAATCGGTTCAGTGGTATATGCGTGAAGAGATAACAGACAGAGAGACACACTTTCGCATTTATAATATTAGTATGGATGCTATGTCATATTATGCTTTTTTAGGGTTCCGTACCCAAAGGGTAAAAACGGGTTACGGGACCCTATTACTGAGACTTCGATGTCTGTCCGTCTCTCCGTCTGTCTCCAGGCTGTAACTCAAGAACGGTTATAGCTAGAGAGTTGAAATTTTCACAGATTATGTATTTCTATTGCCGCTATAACAACAAATACTGAAAACAAAATAAATTAAATATTTAAGGGGGGCTCCCATACAACAAACGTGATTTTTCTAACATTTTTTGCTCGGTATCAATAATGACAACAGGTAGGCACCTGAAATGTTCACAAAATACTCCGCTGTTTTTATACTTTAATAATTAATAATAAAATTAAAATAAAATAATTAATAAAGGGGGGCTCCCATACAAAAAAACACTTTTTTACTATTTTTGCTCTATTATGGTACGGAACAGTTCGTGCGCGAGTCCAACTCGCACTTGGCCGATTTTTTCATGCTAGAACGCCTGAATCAGCACACGTTGCGAAAAACATCGTCCATAGCCTTTAAACTTCTAAAGCCTAAACTCTAAAGGCTAAGCTAACAGACTCTTGAACTCGGATCCTTGTTACACTGCTGATTCTTAGTTGGATTTGTACTTGGAGAGGAGCCAAGTGCTCATCATCAATAATAATAATAATAATAATAATAATAGACATTTATTCAACAAAGTTCACAGTACACTACAATAAAACAAAGCACACAACAATAAAGACAGAGAAAAAAAGACATGCATACTAAGCCTAACCATATATAACAGTTTTTTTTTATTCTTAATTCGAATTTAGACAATGCGTTTCATATAACTATGTACCTACAAATAATTTACATATATATTTTTGTGGTGCGGCGCGAATTGAGCGCTTCGGTATAAGGCAGTGCAGTGCGAAAAGTTGTTGAATAGGACTCCACTCAGGTAATGATCATGGCACAGGATACTGTACCACGATCCCTGGTATTCTGTGGATCCTTGTGACTGCCAGGCGTTTGACAGACATACAACATACAGCATAATATATTACATGTACTAGATAAAAAAAATTACATAAATAAATAATTCATAATCTTAGAATGTAAAAATGTGATCTGAACACCGAGAGAAACGATGTTGATCAGTAATCAAACGAGTTATTATTGGCATCGCAAGCTTTGCACGTTATCGGTAGAAATGGTAGATAGTATACGAGCCGATTGGCCTCTCCAGTTTCGCCGAAGAATCTTAAAGTTGTGCGCAACATATTTATGTTTCGGTGAAACTGTGTCTGTCTGTCTGTTACCTCTTTACGCCTAAACCGCTGAACCGATTTTGCTGAAATTTGGTATGGAGATACTTCAAGTTCTGCGAAAGGAAATAATTATGGTACTTACTTTTCATCCTGGCAAGCCGCAAGATGTATGGTTCCCGTGCGATAAACGAATTTTGGCGCAATAAAGGCGTCATCCTAGTACTGATTAAAGATATCATTAAATACTCTCTACATGCGCTTACTTTAGGTTAAATACTAATTGTCTGAAATACTTTACCCGTTGAATCAAGATTCTCCCACGGCCGGTGCATCTTGCATGCGGCGCACGCACGGCGATTACATCGGCATTTCTCCCAACATCAAAGTCGCTCTCGAACGTTCTCGCGAATTCCAGATAATTGGGAAAAAACCTACCGAACCAGATTTCGGGAGACCCACCTCGGACGCATCAATCAAAATGAAATGTTGGAACCTTTTTTTATTTGCAATAGTATTTTAAATCTTGGGTTCTTTGGTCAACGACATCGTCGCAATATTACTATGATTGTACTTAATTAATAATGTGGAGCCTGCAAGACCTTTGCTCAGAGTTCGCAGGACGCAGGTAGAAGAGGTAACAGGGGTAAAGAGGTAGAAGTACGTAAGTAGAATACGTAAAGTTTCTATGCAAATAGATCTGCGGTTCTCAAACTTTTTTGGTGGAGTAACCCCTTTTAAGAAGTGTCATTTTTGACGTACCCCTCAGAAAATAATGCTTTGTCTTTGAATGAAATATATTCAAGCAAGTGTCCTAAGACATTTCTTAAAACAATTTATATTATATCGCTCGCGGAGCCCCGAGGTCCCCTCATTGAGAATGGCTTTATAGAATGATTTCTTAAGTTTACGCGAGTATCACTCATGATATTACAAGGAAACACTTACGGATTTACTTCGCGGAGCACTTTTACTAATCCCGACGTTTCGGCTGCTTTACAGCTGCCGTGGTCACGGGTGGACTGAGGTGACAGGCGTCCAATTCATTGAAGTTCTTCAACTACCCGAAGACTCATCAATTTTTGTTTGCGTTCCGATCTACGCAGAACGAACTCACAGTGTCTTGAAGCCGAGGTGTCCTAGATTTGTGCTTTAGTTTGTTAATCACTGGATCCCAACTAGATGGCAGCACCCAACCATCTTCCCGGTTAAAATTAGGGTGTTTTTTAATTTCTATGGCCTCGCGTATCATTCTTGGGCGGTATCTTGATTCTTTTGCCAGTACTTGTGGCTTATCAAATCATATGTAATGGCGAGGTTGATCCAGTGTGTGTTCACAAATTGCGGACTTAGTGTTCCTACTGTGTTTGACCAGCCCCGGATCTAGGGGGGGACAAGCCGGGGCCTGTGCCCCGGGCGGCAAATTCAAGGGGCGGCCAAATTCACACTTCACGGACCAATGGACAGACAACTCATCATTTATTTAACTTTGACTACGGAATAAATAATAGCACAAGTACAGCAATTTCATGGCCATATCAACTTGACCGATACCCTGAGCGCGCGCGTAGATAGGCGGGGCGGCATTTTCAGTTTTTGCCCCGCCTAAAAAAAATTGAAGATCCGGGGCTGTGTTTGACATCTGCAATGTGTTCCTTGATACGGGTTTTGATGGCCCTTTTGGTTTGCCCTATATAAGAAACGTCGGGATTAGTAAAAGTGCTCCGCGAAGTAAATCCGTAAGTGTTTCCTTGTAATATCATGGCTTTATAGTCTAGATCAGGGGTTCCCAAACTTTTTCAGCCTGCGGCACAGTTACACGTCACAATATTTTGTCCCGGCGCCCTACTTTACCTAGCTATTAGAAAAATATACATAATATGTAAACATCTTTAATGATTATAGTTAGGTTAAACATGTAAATGAGGTAAATAATAAAATCAATTATTTAATCATCAACCTGCTTTACATAAATGTGGGATAATTATTAATTTAGTTTTAATTTTTTAATTCGTATTCTGTTTCTATGTATAGCAACCCGGATGAGTGATGACTTGGCAGGTGACACTTGTCAGATGTGAAAGGAAGTTGTCAGGAAAAAGCAAGAGGAATGAGGGGTTTTTGTTCGGTTGTTATAGAAAAATAAAGTTAAGGAGAATTTAAAACGTTTTTGCATTGGATTGAGCCTTATCCCACATCTTTTTGGGGGCTCGTTCGGGATGGAGTAAAATCTGATGTGAAACGGAAGACGCAAGACGGATTAAGTTAGAAAAATTTTGTTAGAAAAATTATACTAAAATGGTAGCTTTTTGGAATTTGGATTAAGGATTTATTCTTCAAGACGAAAGACTAAATGACCCCAGATAAGCCATCATTTTGCACGACTGCCAGAAGAAGACGCAATTTAAAGAGATATTCTAGTTTGAAGAGTTCTAGCTTTATTGCAACAATGCCGCCGAAAAAAGACGATAAACACGAAAGTAAAGACGAAGAAGAAAAAGAATGTGAGGTAACGATTTCGTTCAAGGATTTGGAAAAGTCTATGACTATTTTTACCGGAGATGACACCTATCCTATTGAGACTTTTATGAAGATACTGCGCAGATTATGAAATGGACAAAAGTTGAAAAACTGATCTATGCGAAGCGACTATTAGATGGAACAGCAAAGTTGTTTTTACGTTCTTTGGGAAGAGTTAAAGATTATTCCAGTCTTAAGAAGGCACTTAAAGAAGAGTTTGGACCAAAGATTAACAGTGCAGTAGTACATAAAAAGCTTGCTTCTCGTAAGATGAAAAATGACGAGACATATCAGCAGTACTTCTTGTCTATGAAAGAGTTGGCGCTTCACGGCAAGGTCGAAGATGCTGCTCTAATCGAGTATGTGATATATGGTATTCGTGACTTGGATACAAATAAAGTTATTTTATATGGCGGAAATGACTGCTGTTAATGATCAAGTAAAAGAATGGTTAGAGAAAGGTATTATCAAACCAAGTAAATCGGATTTTGCCAGCCCCGTAGTTTTGGCTGATGAAAAAGACGGTTCCCGAAGGATGTGTATTGATTTCCGAAAACTGAATAAAAAAGTGATTAAAGAACGATTCCCATTACCACTAATAGAAGACCAGATAGATAAATTGAAAGAAGCAAAGGTCTCTACATCTCTCGATTTAAAAAATGGTTTCTTGCACGTAAATGTTCACAAGGACAGTCAAAAGTATACTTCTTTCGTAACCTCTCAAGGCCAATACGAATTTATTAAGATGTCGTTTGGATTATGTACGGCACCATCTGTTTTCCAAAGATTTATTAACGACATCTTCAACGATTTTATTCTCGATGGTACTTTATTGACTTATTTGGATGACTTAATAATTCCCGCTAGCACAGAAGAAGAAGGTATAAGAAAAAAGAGATTAATTGGAAAAAATGTCATTTCTTAAAGAAAGAGATTCAATATTTGGGGTACATAATTTGTGACAACGAAGTAAGACGTGACCATCTCACGACAAAATCAAAGCTGTAGAAAATTTCAAGAAGCCGAATAATGTGAAAGCTGTACAATCATTCCTTGACCTGACTGGCTATTTCAGAAAATTTATTCGAAACTATCCCTTAATTGCAAAACCCATGACAGACTTGTTAAAGAAAGATGCTACATTTATTTTTGATGACAGATGTGAGAAAGCTTTTATAGAGTTAAAAAAGATATTGTGTAGTTCACCTGTTCACCGAATATACAACCCCAATTATGAAACTGAACTACACACTGACGCAAGTGCAGATGGTTATGGAGCTGTTCTTTTGCAAAAAAGTCCCAGAGATGGTCAATTTTACCTTATATACTACATGAGTAGAAAAACTACACCTGCAGAAAGAAAATACCATAGCTATTATCTAGAAATTCTTGCCATTGTTGCTGCTATAAAAAAGTTTCGAGTCTACCTGTTAGGGATAAAATTTAAAATAATAACAGATTGTTCTGCCTTGACTATGACGCTGCAAAAAAAAAGACTTACCTCCAAGAGTAGCTCGCTGGGCACTGCTCCTAGAAGAATATGATTACAAAATTGAACACCGAGCAGGAACTCGAATGAAACATGCCGATGCCCTGAGCAGAAACCCTGTTTGTCTAATACTCACAGAAATATCAGCTCGTATTAGAAAAGCACAGAATGAAGACGACCACATAAGACTAATAAAAATATTTTAGAAACTCAGAACTATCAAGACTACATGTTACAAAACGGAATTTTATATAAAATGAAAGAAGGAAATAAACTGATCGTTGTGCCAAAAAGAATGCAGTATGAGATAATAAGAAAATAACCATGAAAGGGGACATTTCGGAGTTGTTAAAACGGAAGAATTGATTAAGAGAGAATATTTTATTGAAAATTTGACAGAAAAGATTAAGAAGGCAATAGACAATTGCGTAGAATATATTCTTCTATCCCACAAAACAGGTAAAAAGGAAGGATATTTACACCCAATCGACAAAGGTGACGTCCCGCTGTCGACATATCACATTGATCACTTGGGTCCGATGACGTCAACTCCGAAAAATTATAAATACATCCTAACAGTCGTCGACGCATACACTAAGTTCACATAGATTTACCCTGTCAAGACCTTAACTACAAAGGAGACTCTAGATAAGCTAAGACTGCAACAACAAACGTTTGGCGCACCTGAAAGAATTATCACGGATCGAAACGCTGCCTTTACACCTAAAGATTTCCAAGAGTATTGCAGAAATGAGAATATTGCACTTTATACGATAACTACCGGACAGCCAAGAGGCAATGGACAAGTAGAGCGCATACACCAAATCATTATAGCTGTATTAAGCAAACTAAGTGCTGATGACCCTAATAAATGGTATCGCCATGTCTTTAACGTTCAAAGATGTCTATCTGGAACATACCAAAGAGCCATTAAAACGACGCCGTTTGAGTTACTTTTTGGTACCAAAATGAAGGATAAAGACATAGAACTCCAAAAGTTGATAGATGAAGAAGAGATAGACATTTTCAAAGAAAAAAGACAAGTACTTAGGCAGAGAGCCAAATAATCTATAAGAAAAATGCAGGAAGAGAATGTGAAATCATTTAATAAGAAGCGAAAAGAAGCAAATGTTTATAAACCAGGCGACTTAGTCGCGATAAAGAGAACCCAATTTGCACAAGGAAGTAAACTATTACCCAAATACTAAGGACCTTACGAGATTATTAAAAGTAACAAAAACGATCGCTATTCTGTAAGAAAGATTGGCAATGGCGAAGGTCCGTTTAATACAACTTCTTCAGCTGATTTCATGAAGCCCTGGGTCGCACAGGAAATGATTCATCTGAGACAGATGAATAGCAGGATGACCGTGTGGGATAATTATTAATTTAGTTTAAATTTTTTTATTTGTATTCTGTTTCTATGTATAGCAACCCGGATGAGTGATGACTTGCAGGTGACACTTGTCAGATGTGAAAGGAAGTTGTTAGGAAAAAGCAAGAGGAATGAGGGGTTTTTGTTCGGTTGTTATAGAAAAATAAAGTTAGTGAGAATTTAAAACGTTTTTGCATTGGATTGAGCCTTATCCCACATAAATAATATTATAATTTTATTTTATAATAATTGTGGTTTCGGATAGGGAAGGAGGATCGTCTCACGGCGCCCCTCTTGCCTTTCCACGGCGCCCCAGGGAACTCCTGGTCTAGATAATAATTATTATGTTTATTCAGTAAAATTCGTCATTCAGAATGACGAATTTTACTACTGCCAACCGGCACCTTTATATACTGATAAATGATAATATAAAGGTGCCGGTTGGCAGTGAGCGACATGAAGCAACCGCAGACGACGTGTCGCAGCGACACTACTGGTTTCTATGTATTTAATAAATATATGAATAAGTGTCGCAACACGCTAGCTTCGTGTCGCTAGCTGCAGCGAAGGGTATTTCATAGAAATACATACAAACCAGTAGTGTCGCTGCGACACGTCGTTTGCGGTTGCTTCATGTCGCCCGCTGCCAACCGGCCCCTTATACTTAATATGTCAAACTAACGTCATGAGAGTTTTAATTGATCCAAACTCCCATAATCAGTTCGTGATATCAAGAAAATTTATTTGAATAACTGTAACGGCCGGATTACATTATTCCAATCCAGTGATCTAATCCAGCGCTGGATTGGTTCACTGGATTGGAAAAATGTAAATCGGCTATTACTTATCAATTAACTCTCTTACTAAAGTTACACAGCGTGTATAGGTAGAGGGTGCATAATATTTTTTTTACTAATAATCATTTTTTGACATAAGGCCTGTATAACAATGCTGTCATTTCCATACTAATTTCTCTGTATAGACTCTGTGTAACGTGTGTGTAACTTAAAAACTCCTGTTTAACTATTCACACGTTGAACGCATGCTTAAGAAGTTTTTATTAGTAAGAGGGGTAAAAGTCTAAGTTAATTACGACAATCTGTGCCCACTTTTATACATTAGCGTTTTTGCCAGAGACGTAGCTACCGCCGTATCTGCCATATTAATTATAGGCGGCCCCTGGGCCATTTTTAACCGACTTCCAAAAAGGAGGAGTTAATATGTTCGGCTGTGGATTTTTTTTTGTATGTTCAACGATTACTCCGCCGTTTGTGAACCGATTTTCAAATTTTTTGTTTTGTTCTATTAGGTTTCCCTCCAATTTGGTCCCATTTTTACAAAAGTGGTAATCTGATGATGGGATCCATGAGTAATCGAGGGAACTCCTCAAAATTTATATGGAAACATATGGTGATTTTGGTTTTATGAGAAGTATCCTACGCATATGCTACCAAAACGCAAGATTTTGCACCAAGGTATACGGTTCCGTTATGGTTCCGAAGATACTAAGAGAACTCCGGATTCCTTATAGATACAAGTTTGGGTGTTAAGGCGCTGTTTTAAGAACTGAAAGCATATGCTACTATGCAAATTACATTCATCATCATCATCATTACCACGTCAGACTCACCAATGTCACATAGTTGTATCTCAATGTCACATGGTTGTATATGGATACAAATTGCAATAAGATACGTAGAATATACGCGATGGTTTACTAGGTAACTAAAAAGAGTGAAATTATTATTTTTAACAAAAAATTAAAACCGGCTTCCAAAGTAAAAACAGTAATAACATCCTTATATTATGAACTAATAAGTATTAAATAATTTTTCCTATCTAGTAGTGCCTTTTTATACTTTTTAGTACTTTTTAGTATTTAATACTTTTTAGTTCATAATATAAGGATGTTATTACTGTTTTTACTTTGGAAGTCGGTTTTAATTTTTTGTTATATCCTTTTTTAAAGGCCTTCAGGCTTCAAACCAATTGTTATACGGCCAGTGTTGCCAACCACATCCCAGAGCTAAGCTGTAGACATGCTATAAAAAAACTGTAGAAAACTGTAAATATCAAATTAAAAAACAGTAAATCTACAGTTTTATCTTTTATGATTTTTTTTATTATTTAATTATGGTAATAAATATAATATAATATTATAAGAAGCCGGGAATTAAAAACCAGAAATATAATCATGAAGTATGTCTGTTTTACCGACATTATGTCGGTAAAACAGATATCGATCGACGCTTAATCGATTAAGGGGCCGGGTTCCATCGAAATTCTCATACATACGTAATACCAAAATCATTTTCTCATACGAAAATATTCAACATGTTTGAGTTATTTTTTAGCTTAAAATAGTAATTATGAGAAAATGATTTTGGTATTACGTATGTATGAGAATTTCGATGGCACCCGGCCTCTTAGATCGACGTACTTGGGGCTTATTCCACCTTACTAAATTTAGAGTTTAGATGTCCTAATTAGGAACCTAACTTTCTACGACTGTCTGCAATTAACGCTATCTATTAAATCGATTGATGACCATTACCTCTGTTTCGATTATATTAAGTTTAATATAATAAAATAGATGACGCTAGGCTAGCTCATAAAAACTGTAGATTTCGAGGACTAAACTGAAAACTGAGAGGATTTCCAAAAAACCTGTAGATCTACAGCTAAAACTGAGGGGTTGGCAACACTGTATACGGCCCACGGTGCCCCGCCAAGGCACGCCATGGTTTTTGCCCAGTTACCGGTGGTTACAGAGTCTCACCACTCATGCTCTAATTATGCCCTTATGTAAAGCAGATGATAGCTTGATTGTTAGATATACAGTATGTAATAAATCTATGTGATATTACTTAAGTGTGTATGTGTCCCTTATAAAGACTTCACTGTAAAAATAGCGCCGCCGAAAGAGTCGCTTTTGACTTCTTTTTGTATGAAAAATCTAAACGTCATGAATTTGCCCATGCAATAATTTTAAAACAGTTTCAGCGCTCCTGTTTGCTGTTTTCACAGTGAACACTTACACATCCTACCCATACACTTCCCTATATAGAGTATGATGTAAAAGCAGAAGCGCTGAAAGAGTAACTTAAAAAAAAAATGTATGGGAAAATTCATGACGCCGCGCTGGGGCGCTTGCCCAATGCCCATACAAAGATTGCTCTTTCAGCGTTGCTACTTTCACAGTGAATTCTTACATACACACCCTAAAGTGTTATTATTATCACTTATCACTTAGTTTTGTTACACTCTGTATAATGTGGCTCAACTCGCAATGTGACAATCGTCGTTTTACATAAATGTATGAGCGATATCATTACTTACATTACATCGTTGTGATGTAAGCTACGTGTTTTGCGATAGATCGTTTCGATCATCAAAAACGATTCGGAATCGGACCACTTCGGAACTGGCCCTTTAGCCAGTATTCGCTTCTTTATATAATCGCCGATCAAAATGTATGAATTTAATATAAGCGTTCTATAATATAAAGTCGACATTCGACTCATGTTAATATGTCAATTCAAATTCATTTATTTTTACTTTTTGTGCATAAATGGTCAATTGTGAATGGATGCTTCAGGAGTTAGGACAGGAAATTATATAATAATGTATTACTTTTACGAAGTAAGGTTACGTGTAACTTATCTACTAGGTAACGTTTTGCTTAAATTATAAAAGAAAAAATTAGTAATTTTCCTTAAATATGTTATAAAATGCTATTTATCCACTACATTCACGTACGTCTTCAATTATTATTCTTCTGTTTAAGGAAGCACAATATATACACTATATGCTATACATGTTAATTGATGAAAAATAATTGCAATAATAATTATGTAATTAATAGTAGGCGCCAACATGGTGTAATAAAATCGTTTGATGATGAGAAGGTATGTTTTACGTATTTGCTTACTTATTTTTATAGCATTATGTACATAATTATAGTTGTATCGTCTTCTAGGCACTAGGAAATGCATGTGCGAAGAAGACATTTTTATATATTTTTTATATGTTGTATAGAATAAATGACATATCATTATTCATTACACATAGTTAACAATTTGTAATCTTAAAATTACCACCATCAATGCTTGGAATATAAGATAGCTTAACGGCCGTACTCAGTGATAGAATAATTATGATCAGGGCCAACTCACACGTACCACAACCACACCACGTCGCAACGACAAAATGCCGTCAAGCAGTGGTTACGTGTGAATGGTGTCGCTGCAGCTTTGTTGCATCGTGGTACCGATGGTACCGATAAAATGTCGACGTGGTTGCGTTGTCGCCAGTAGTCAATGAAACGGAAAGGGGGGGTGGTACGTGTGAATAGTCCAGCTCATTTACAATACCAAATATACGCCCAACCACGTGGTGTGGTTGTGGTACGTGTGGGTTGGCACTTAAACTTCAATTTAATCAAGAGTTTGACAGATAATGTATGGGGCTTATGTCAAAATCTGCATTTAATTACAGTTAAGTAATTAATTATTGTCTCTGAGTGCGGCAGTAAGTACCCTAAATAAAATTTAAAAAATATTCTTTTCCTAATTATTTCCTTTAAATAATAATTAAAGGATTATCATTTAACCAAAATTCTTCAATAATTATTACTCAAAAATATTTTAAATTTGAAAACTTTCCAAAACTTCTAATTACAGAAATTTAGTCATAATGAGTCAGCGTCTTATATAATACTTTCTATTCCTCTTTTACTACTAATTAGTCCGTTTATAATAATGATATTATAATTATAAAATTGCATATAGTTCAATTAACATAGCTATTAATATTAAGTGGGTACCTACGCCAACGACGCTTTTAGCGTAGGTACCCACTTAATATTAACTCTACCTCCCAAAAGTTTTGGGAGGTAGAGTTATGAAGTGCGAAAAAAAAATATTACGTAGCATTATAAAGCTGAAGAGTTTTGTTTGTTGAACAACAGGACCGATTTTTTCCGTAATTTAGCAAAGATGAAGAGAAGACATGGAGAAGACCACCGGGAAGGGCAATATTATGCAAGGGCAAGGGCAATAGGACTTTTTGGAGAAAATATACGGTACCCGTGGAAATACTTTTGGAGCCGCGCGGAACGTCTAGGGTAGCGGTTCACAAACTTTATTTGAAGGCGAAACCCTTTTAAGAAGTGACATTTTCGTTGGACCCCAAAAACAAGAATGTTATCTGAAATGAATTGTCTCCATGCTGTCTGATGATCTTTCCAAAAACAATGTATGTATCGCTCGCCAAGCCTCTACCGAGGACTCCGCGGAGCTCACTTTGAGAAGGCTGGTCTAGAGTATTACAATATTAAGGGCCTGTTTTACCACTTTCTGATATGTGCTAGATAGGCTATCCACAACTTATCTGACAGATAGAGTTAAGAGTAACTAACAGATAAGTTGTGGATAGGCTATCCACACTCTCACTTGATAGGCAAATTGAGCGTTTTCACATCACACACGGGCCATCGCGTTATGTAAAAAGCTCTAACTCCTTGCATTGTAAAGTTGCCGGTTGGCAGCGGACGACATGAAGCAACCGCAGACGACGTGTCGTCGCGACAGTACTGGTTTCTATGTATTTCTATGAAGTACCCTGCGCAGCTAGCGTCACGAAGCTAGCGACACTTTCATAGAAATACATAGAAACAGTAGTGTCGCGACGACACGTCGTCTGCTGCAACTTCATGTAGCCGGCTTCCAACTGGTACCTTTATTTAGCAATTCCACTGATCTCCGTGACGTGACCTGCCCCTGGGCAGGTCATCATCGAGTCACGTGCAGCGGGGACCGGGGTCACAAGACCGCGGTCACATGACAGGGTTAACTATCCGCTAAACGACGCGACGCTTCGGAATCCTTGAGATTTGTTGTCAGATTATTATGTAAGGTTATGTGGCGACTTACGACGGGTGAAGCCAAACGAGCGTAATTTGTGAGTTGTGAGTCGCAGAATTTCAGCTGGCAGAAATTCTGCTGCATTCAGTTTCATACAAAAGTCCTGTTTGATTCACACGAGCGTAATTTTGTGAGTCATGATTTGTATGAAAAGATATTTACGCGACCGAAATTCTGCGACTCACAACAGCTCACAAATTACGCTCGTTTGGCTTGACCCTTACGGCACCGTCAGACGTGCGCGTTTCCTAGCGTTAAGGGAAAACACGCGAGCTGAATCCGCGCGATTCCCAGTAACAAATCTTGCTCTTTCAGTGCTGCTACTTTCACAGTAAACTATATAAGGGCCCTAAAGTATTGTCAATTTTCGTTTTGTTACACATTGACACCTTGTAGAATAAGGATGGTTATGCAGCTCTAGTACCCGTCCTTATTTTTAACCGACTTCAAAAAAAGGAGGTTATTTTAATTTTGATTATTGTATTTGCCTTATCAAGGATCCGAACAGTTATTACAATGTTCAGCCATTGGGTGATTAGAAAATAAGGATATTTGTATCCCCGATGTCGACACAAGACGGTAGACGCATAATTTGATTGATTAATATTAATTGTTGCCGACAGTAAATATCTTAATAATGTGTATAATTCATTGGAAAATGTGTGGTTTCATACAATTAGCTTTATAAATTACACATAATAATATTGTATTATTGGTTACAGATTCTGACTATTTCTGACTCTTTAGAATGCCTTATGGCAGGGGTTCCCAATCTTTTTCAGCCTGCGGCGGCGTTACACGTCACAATATTTTGTCAAGGGCGCCCTACTCTATAGCTATTAAAAGAAAATTACATAAACACCTTTAATGATTATAGTAACGTTATGCAGGTAAGTAAATAATAATAAATAAATATTTAATCATCATACATCATCCTGCTTCATCAATGATCTACCTGCTTGACATAATTAATATTATAATTTTATTTTATAATATTCGTGATTTTGGATAATGATGGAGGATCGACTCACGGCGCCCCTCTTGCCTTTCCACGGCGCACCAGGGCGCCGCGGCGCACACTTTGGGAACCCCTGCCTTATGGAAAGCATCTTGCCGCAAGCGACCGCGACCAAAATGAATTCAAATAAAATGGCACCTATGGCCTGGGCTATAGGTTTCATTTTGCCCTATGGCATTACATTACAAAGCAGCGGCGGCATGAGTCCCTAGACCAATGTCCAGTGGCGTAACTATAACATCCGGGACCCGTGGCAAATTGATGGGGCCCTATCAGTAAAAATCGTCACGTTAATAATAAAACAATGTATCAAAAATTTCTGACCTCATGGCCTCTTGGGCCGGGGCCCTTTTGGGTCGGGGGCCCGTGGCATTTTGCCAGCCCTGCCACCCTATAGTTCCGCCACTGCCAATGTCGGTAGAAAATGAAACGTACTCGTATGTCACAAAGTGGCATTTTGTTTGAATTTTATCAATCGAACTTTTGTCAATCGTGGTCTCTTCGCGACAGACGCGGCGGTGGCGGTAGCGGTGGCGGTCAGTTGGATGACTTGAGAGTTCTAGGAACGACACAGACACACGCGGCCACGCGGCCAAGCCATTCAACTGACCGCCACCGCCACCGCCACCGCAGGCCGCGTCTGTCTGGGAGACGCTTAAAGCGGCTTGCCGTTATGGGTTGAATTTCGAAAAATTTCATTCTAAGCTCTCGCTAAAGAGTCACACCGCACACGGTAAGCCCGTGTGACACTCCCACTTCCATTTTGCCTCCGCTCCCACTTCCAGTTACATTAAATAGTAACGAAGAGGTAATCATCTCTGACGACCTCTGTGGCTCAATTGGTTGAGTGTGTGGCAGCTCAAGCCGGGGGTCGCGGGTTCGAATCCCGCCGACGGAACAAAAAGTTTTCAATGTTCCCCGGTCTGGATGTGTATTAAATATGTGTATGATATAATAAAAATCTTAAATATATGTATAGTATAAAAATTGTCTGGTACCCGTAACACAAGTCTTTCAGGATTTTTTTTTTTTAATGAAATAAGGGGGCAAACGAGCAAACGGGTCACCTGATGGAAAGCAACTTCCGTCGCCCATGGACACTCGCAGCATCAGAAGAGCTGCAGGTGCGTTGCCGGCCTTTAAAGAGGGAATAGGGTAATAGAGGAGGGTAGGGATGGGAAGAGAAGGGAATAGGGGAGGGAAAGGAAGGGAATAGGGTAGGGGATTGGGCCTCCGGTAAACTCACTCACTCGGCGAAACACAGCGCAAGCGCTGTTTCACGCCGGTTTTCTGTGAGAACGTGGTATTTCTCCGGTCGAGCCGGCCCATTCGTGCCGAAGCATGGCTCTCCCACGTATATACTTAGTATACTTAGCACGGGGCCAGACTGACGTGGTGTGAAGCGTCCATAGATATCATAGATATTAATCAATCATTACCTGACTAATTACAGTCAGGACGATAATAATTACCGGCTTTTCCTCGATGATTGATTAAAATTTAAAAGTAAACAGGTAAATGGTATTCAAACTTTATTTAAAAATAATTATATTCAATATACTTTTTAAGTTTACATGATGCCTACCCCTAGTTCGGAGATCTAACTTTAAGTGATCTCGTTCTATTCACTCAAAGGCCACCTATACTGTACTCGGCGAGACATGGCGGTAGCGGGCATTGACTCCCTGTCAAAAACTTGTCATTTTCTATATAAACCGCGATTGACAGTGAAGTGTCAGATATAGAAAATGAAAAGTTTTTGACAGGAAGTCAATGAACGCTACCGCCATCTTTCGCCGAGTACAGTATAACCATTTGTACCATCGAGGAAATTGATTCCTAGGCGACAAACTACGTAGGTCCCCCATCTGCATAAGAATCAACTTTTCTGATAGTAAGTACTAAGGCTGCCTTCACATTAAGTCGCGAGTAGTGCGGTCGGTAGCCGCGCAACTTCTATACTAAAACGAGCCGCGACTTAATGTGAAGGCAGTCTAAGTAGTAGTGAGTATGAGCGCGATGACAAATGGAGTATGACCACGTATGACTTAGAAGTTAGATATAGTTTCGAGGTGAGCCGCTGGCCGCTGACCCAGTTATATCGCCGCTAGCGCTGACGGCGTGCTCGTTATCAATTATAATCATTGTAATGATAAAAAATATTTCAATAGTATCATTAATTAAAAAAAAAATAGATCTAGATCATACAATGTAACCCTATTATCCTTCCCAAGTAGCATTTTAAGTTTTTATCATAATAATTCTGTTTAATGGTTTACATTTACCCCACAAGCTGTGGGGTAAATGTAAACCATTTCTTTTATAATGCTCTTTAAACACTACCAGTTTGGGCACAATTTAGGCAGCATTAAGTGCACTCTGGCTGTACAATAGCAGTATCACGGTATTAAAGTAGCATTATAAGTAGTAACAATGCAGATGATTATATCTCCTACTCCTCCTACATTACTTCTGATTAATTTCGTTGCGGGTCCCAAGACAGATTTAGCTTGTCCCTCGGGCATCCCTGAGATCATATCAAAGGGTTTTCGTGGTTGGTTACCACTGTTGATCCTGGCGACTCAGGAGTTGCAGTGGTGGGAATGTGTGGTGGGCCTATTGCCCGTTAAAAAAAAAAGATGACATTGGCGCAAACGCATCAAATTTTTCTAGCCTGTATCTTTTAACTCTGGCTAGTTTAAAAAATAAGGCAATTTTCGCACGTAGCCAGACTTTCTTCCAAAAGTAACATCACTGAAGGCTGTAATGATGTTACTTTCAGCGGCGCTGAAATGATAGTTACTTTTGACTTCTTTGCTTCTATGAGAAATTTCCCAAGAACACGTATTTGCTCATAAAATAAATAAAAAAAACTCTTTTAAAACCGCTACTTTCATAGTAAGCTCTTAATTATTAAACGTCTCATACAGCCTAAATTATTATTACTCCCCGAATAAAATAGGTACTGTAAATTTTTGGAAAATTTCTGCGCAAAGATCCAGACAACATCCAAATAAACCACATAGTTGGTTCTTACTATTCAGTGTACTTTGTTCTCGAAAAGGTATCTACCAATTTAATCACTAGCAAAGAACTTGTTTAGCTAAAACATAACAATTTTTATTTCAATTAACTTTTTCTATAGCTTTTACACACGTGAGGTATTATTAATTACTTCTATCAAAGTATTGAATTCGTAATTATTTTTTTCGACGTCTATATTCATGATTGATTATATTGAATTTTTTTAAACATTAAATTATAATATCGAATAATAGATTAATTCATTACAACATTAGTAATGTAGACACGTATAAAACTTTCCTTGCTCTACGATGTATGGGGATTGGTTTGACGTAGTTTCTGATCAAACTTATAGCCTACTGGCTAAAACACAAACTAGATCGAACCACGTAAAACTAAATTTAGTCTGTTAGAGCTAGGTGTCACTATTTACACTTGGTAAATCCATATTAATATTATCCCACCAAAAACATTTCATGTAAAATGTTACCTCGACGACTACAAAAGGTTTGCCCCGTGAAAAAGACATCAGATCTAATGTGGAGCCAAGCTTCTGAATATACACGGCCTAACTCTATCGACCCTAACTTCAACAAATTTTACATATCAGAAAGTATGTATGGCTTCGCTGTTTCGCTACCGTCGTGGAGGTGAGACGAATATTTAGTTTCTGATCTAAAGTAAGTAACGAAACAGCCAAGCCATACATACTTACTGATATGTAGAATTTGTTGGAGTTAGGGTCGATAGAGTTAGGCCGTGTATATTCAGAAGCTTGGCTCCACATTAGATCTGTTTTTTTTTTCACAGGGCAAACCTTGTGTGGTCGTCGAGGTAACATTTTACATGAAATGTTTTTGGTGGGATTTCAGTCCTTTTTGTAAGTTGCTACTTGCTAGGTAGTCTTTTTAGTATTTTATTTTTTATTTTTTATTAAGAGGTTTTAAGTAAATGTCTATCCCGTGTAAACTTTGATGTCCTAATTCATAAGATTGGTGAAAGTCTCATATTTAAGCTTCCATTACCCCTACTAAACTTATTTTACGGCGTAACCAAATTTCGGCGTAAGTATTTTAGATATCAATAAAATCTAAAGTATTAGACCTATTCAATTGAGACTTTGTATGTTTAATAAGTCTATTATTGACATCATATCCTGAGAATATGAACTATCTGCTATATTGGAAACCAACTCTATGAGGGTCAACTTCCACCCCCTTCATTTTAGGGGATGGGGGGCGAAAATTACAAGTTTATGAATTTTTTTGTTGTTTGTATACTAAACTTAGATTACATACCAAATTTCGGCTTTCTAGCACTTCAGGAAGTAGCCAAACATTTTGATGACCATCAGTGTGTCAGTGACGAAATCGGCGTATTTTAGATATCTATAAAATCTAAAGTATTAGAGTTGTTCAATTGAGACTTTGTATGCTTAATACATCTATTGATGACATCATATCCTAAAAATATGAACTATCTGCTACAACGGAAACCAATTCTATGAAGGTTCAAAAAAACAGCGAAACACTTCGAGAAAAGGTAGGTAGTGCCCTTGCGCTTCGCTTGGCTCATCTCGGCGGGGACACTACCGTGTCCCCAGATACATGCGAAAGTGTGTCTGCCTGTCTGTTACCTCTTCACGCCAAAACCACCGAACCGATTTTGCTGAAATTTGGTATGGAGATACTTTTAGTCCCAGAAAAGGACTAAGGATACTTTTTATCCCGGAAAAATTTACGGTTTCCGCGCGATGAACAAATATTTGAGCAACGGAGTTGCGGGCGTAATCAAGTCTAGTATATACGGGTA
Source organism: Cyaniris semiargus (assembly GCA_905187585.1). NCBI lineage: Eukaryota > Metazoa > Arthropoda > Insecta > Lepidoptera > Lycaenidae > Cyaniris > Cyaniris semiargus. The sequence continues at coordinate 5,201,618 of LR994551.1, forward strand.
AAACCAGTTCTAGCTGGTATCAGCTAGCTCAAACTGGCTGAAAGTAGTTTTACGATAGACGTCGTAACTCGTAGCTGAACTTCGGGTTCCAGCCGTAATACATACATACGGTTTGTGAGTTAAAATTATAATATTTAGACCACCCAAAGGCATCCGCGGACGGAAAATATTACACTATATAATAATTATAATAATAATATACAGTAGAAATGGTTTCGGCGTGGGGCCACAAACCGTAGCTCGTAGCACGAGCAATTGCTATAAGTTAAAACTGGCCCTGGTTTTAACCGACTTTAATAAGGAAAGATGCATGTTTAAGCTGCATCATTATGTCAGTAAGCACATTGCCTGCGCAATTCAACGGAAGGTCACTGACCTGTTTGCGTAAGAAGTTTTTTGCACGTAGACCTCTCTAGGTGCTGAGTGGCGACAGTGAATACTAATGCTGGATATTCTAAGCAAATAAGGTGAAACCATTGTATGCATTTTAACTTAACATTCAACATGGTTAACCTATTTAACGTAGTTAGTGAAGTTGTTAAAAACCACGTTATTCTTGAGTAAACCATTCTTTATATTCTTCGTTACGTAATAGAGTAATAGTAAGTTACTACATTGTTAAATTCGAGAAACAAATATCTAAAGATTTTGCTAAGTTGTCTACGTAAATTTTTGCCGGTTTTTCTCGCCAGATTAAAGTAACCGAACCGTTAATGGTAGATGCCCATGTGGATTTACAAATTTTGTGTTAGTTTCAATGTTTTTTCATGATTGTATATTGCATGGGAAAAATACCGACTGTTACTCAGTTTTTGAGGTGTTTTGACTTGAGTTTATATTTTTAATAGCACTATTTAGTATGATTGGTTAGCTCAGGGGTTCCCAATCTTTTTCAGCCTGCGGCGTAGTTACACGTTACAATATTTTGTCAGGGCGCCCTCGGCCCTACTCTACCTTGCTATTAGAAAATGAAAATGAAAATGAAAATGAAAAATCTTTATTCGGTATCTAATATAAGGTACATAATAAATTGCTAGGGTCTCCTTTTAGGTATAACCTGTGTTAGGAGACCCCGCTCTTTCGTTAACAAAAAGATATACTTATATTTCTAACATTCAACTTACCTAATAATCTATGAATCTATAATCTATAATTTACAAACTAGTATAACAGTATACCTCATAAATATAGTTATAACAAATTAACAATTTAATATTTAATTTACATACGCAATAGTTAGTGTTTTTGATGATACTTTAATGAACATAGTTGGTAATAAATAGTATGTAATATTCCAGTAACAATAGTTAGTGTTTTTGATACTTTAATGAACATAGTTGGTAATACATAGTATGTAGTATTCCAGTAACAATAGTTAGTGTTTTTGATACTTTAATGAACATAGTTGGTAATACATAGTATGTAGTATTCCAGTAACAATAGTTAGTGTTTTTGATACTTTAATGAACATAGTTGGTAATACATAGTATGTAGTATTCCAGTAACAATAGTTAGTGTTTTTTGATACTTTAATGAATATAGTTGGTAATACATAGTATGTAGTATTACAGTAACAATAGTTAGTGTTTTTGATACTTTAATGAACATAGTTGGTAATACATAGTATGTAGTATTCCAGTAACAAAAGTTAGTGTTTTTTGATACTTTAATGAACATAGTTGGTAATACATAGTATGTAGTATTACAGTAACAATAGTTAGTGTTTTTGATACTTTAATGAACATAGTTGGTAATACATAGTATGTAGTATTCCAGTAACAATAGTTAGTTAGTGTTTTTGATACTTTAATGAACATAGTTGGTAATACATAGTATGTAGTATTCCAGTAATAATATTACAAAATAAGGTTTTCTAAATCGTTATAATTTTTTTTCTAGAAAATGATACATAAATAAACACCTTTAATGATAATAGTTAGGTTAAGCAGGTAAATGATAATTAACACATATTGAATCATCTACCTGCTTTACATAATTAATAATATTATAATTTAACTTTATAATATTTGTGGTTTCGGATCATTATCCGAGAGGCAAGAGGGGCGCCGTGAGTCGATCCATCATCATTATGAAGGATATAATCCTATAAATCTATTTTTAAGTGTAGCTCGTGCCCAAGTCACACATGCAACTAGGCACGGTTTTTGAGGTTTTTTGGCAGGAGCTTTATACTCACAAGAATCACAAGTGCTTTTGATTGGCTTACGTAGAACAGCTAACCCAGGGGTTCCCAAAGTGTGCGCCGCGGCGCCCTGCACCCGTAGCACGGCTACAGTAGAAATACGAAAGTATAGACAAACAGCGGAGATAAACTGAAGGTGCCGTTCCGATCTTTACTGCGGCTAGCCGCGATCGAAAAAAATTCAATTAAAATGCCACTTTATGACGTAGACTAATAGTCTACGTCATAAAGTAGGATTTTATTTGAATTTTTTGGACTATAGTCTATGTCATAAAGTGGCATTATATTTGATTTTTTGTCGGTCGCGGCTAGCCGCGGTAATACGCGGTAATACTTTAAGGTGTGTGTCGCTTATATATAGAGTTCACTGTGGAAGTAGCAGCGCTAAAAGGGCAATTTTTTTTGTGATTTAAAAAAAATGTTATTCAGGTGACTTCGGAACCCTACTTTATATGTGGCCTGACACTTGTTTAACTTATAATTGACAATAATTTACTTACGTCAATGTATGTTTGTAAGCAGATAATATAATCGAAGAGCCATAATTGAATACTCAACCTTCTAGTATTAACGAACTTGAGATAAATTACATTTCGATAAATTTTCCTGCTTCTTTTGAAGGTTAATTACACATCCTTGAAATAATCGCACGACCTATATAAATTGGATAAGTAATAAAATATTTAACATTTTCAAGTAATTGGACTACAAGTTCTATTTAAATTCTCTAATTAATCTGACAATACTTTTAGGTATGTATGTTTTCCTCTGTCTAGAGTTTACCGTAAAAGTAACGACGCTGTAATAGTTTTTTATTTTTTTTGCATGGGAAAATTCCTAACGGAAAATTAATTTCTCATAGAAATATAGAAGTTAAAAGTAGCTCTGTCAGTGCTGCTACTTTCATATTGAACTCTAATTAAGGGACACATACACAACCTAAAGTATTACCACATTGTTTTGTTACACCCTGTACAGTCTCAGAAGATCTATGAAGAATAATCTATTTTTGGGCGTGTTCGAAATCAGAATAAGGGCCAGATTACATCTACCGAGTAGAATGGCGAATCAGTGGCGAGACAGCACTGCCGGCCAAGAAATTATCTGTTTGCACTGTCTCGCTACTGACTAGCCACTCTACTCGGTAGGTGTAATCAGGCCATAATTCTGATTTCGGACACGCCACTGACCTCCATTATACAAGTACGCTGGACTAATGATACCCTTTGAAATGACAGCTATTTTTTGTGCCTATTTGAAGCAAAATCAGCTCCCCCAATGTGAGGGATAGGAACTAAATTTGACGTAAAAATGACGTTCGAAAGACGCCATATTGGCGCTGATAGCAGTAGTGGGAGTATTTGGAACTAATACTAGTGATGACAACCAATAACGATTAAGCGGCCATTTGCAAGTTACGTCAAATTTAGTTCTCTTCCCTCTTACTGGGGGCGCTGATTCCGCTTCAAATAGGCACAAAAAAGTGCGTATCATAGGTCCAGCGTACTTGTATAATGGAGGTCAGTGGGACACGCCCAAGAATATCAATAAACATGCCGAGATCTCTGTCTTGCTACTGTACTCGGTTGGTGTGATCATGGAATCAAAGCGTTGCCAATCGCCATCAAAGGGTTACTCGAGACAGCTGTTTTACCCGCCCTTGTATGATCCTAGCTGCTAGCATCATATCCATGTGGCTGAAATGACAATAGGATCAGATTCAGGTGCCACCAACGGCATTCTAGAACATGGAGAAACATCGATTCAATACGATTGTCCATTGAAATCCAGCGGCTTTATGATTGATTGAGTGTTTCAACAGTGCAATCTTACCATTGGTAATATATTACCAGCTTTTGTAATCAAGATGTCTTAGGTATAAATTGTAACTTCAGGTCAGTTTACACCGACACGAGACACGTGTCTTTTTTCCCAATGCCAGATACCCCTAAAGTATTGGACTTTGTGGTGGTCTGGCAGTGGGAAGCAACTGTTATAAGTGTCCGGCAGTGGGAGATAAGATTCAGATTATTGCGTTTATGGTTCAAAAGTCAAAACGCGCCTCTCTCCTTTCGACGTGAGCCAACCCTAAGGTTGTCGTTTTATCCGATTGCCCAGAGATCGTGGTATATATTGTATAGGCAGCCTTATTGTCGCAGTAGAAACGCAAAATAATAGAAACAATAGATTAGGGACAAAATAATAGCTTCCCTTCCCTATCTCGTCTATTCTATCGAAGAAAAAGTAAAGACCCTTTCTATTGTGACCACACACACAGTATACTTCCTTTATTTTTTATTTTTGGGAGAATTATGCGTGCCCCGAGTTAGGATGTGCCTCAGTTATACTGAAGCACCCCGGGGGTATGTGGAACTGGGACAGACCGCGGACCTACGCACCGAAACCACCTGCGATTTGTCATCAGCCGTATTACGGAGGATGTCCTGGATCTAGACTTCCTTTATTGCTCCAGCTCTTTGAAAACTGTGATTTGATTTAGTTCAGACAACTCACAACATCATTAACCGGCGCCTTTAAACCAGATATGTACCAGTTTACCGGGAAATGGCATTAGGTAATTCGATAAATAATGTCTAGTTTACATTTCATGTTAATTGTCAGGTTGAAGCAATGTACCAATTACTTTCTGGTTGTTTATCTATTCTATCGGGGTAAGGAAGTCTTCTAGAAAAGACCGTAGATGTGATACGTGTAGAGCAGCATCTTGGAAAAAAATATTTTCTATTTCGTTAGCGACAAATTCAAGTTAAAGTAAATGTTTAGAAAATAGGAATATCAGAGCTAATAATTTAATCCAAATCTTAAAAATCAGTAGGTTAATAAATTAATATTTGAGTGTCTGTTAAAGTTATAGCGGTTAAAACTGGCAGCAACCGGTCAGGGTCGGTTTTAGCAGTACCAGCGCCCTGGGCGAGAATTTTTCGGCGCCCAGGATGCTGGTTATGAAGAAAAAATTGGCGCCACTTTTGTTTGCCTTCAGCGCTCCTTTTTATCCGGTGCCCTGGGCGGTCGCCCAGCGTCGCCCCCCCCCCCCCCTAACGCCGTAACTGCAACCGGTTCAAACGCAGCAAAAACTGAATAAATGCCAATTAGGCAGGAAACATTTAGGCATTAAAATGTTTTATCCCTTCTATTGGGTATTTAATCAACTGGTTAACTACTAGTTAACCAGTTGATTAAGTGTGTGACTAGACTAGAATAATATTACAAACTATTCCACTGCAAATGTAATGCATTAAATGCTTAAAACAAAATAATATTATACCCTCTTACAAATAAACTTATTTACACAGCTTAGCTGTATATTATTCCAATGTGTCAGACGAAAACAAGTCTTGTTTGACTATTTACTGTATATAATATATAATATTTTTTTAATCACAAAAGTAAAGTTTTTAATATTAATGCTGTTTATTATCAAAATCAAAATAAGCGGGCCCCTAGACGATCAATTTTATTGCGCAATATCACGTATTGTACAATATTATTGACCGTCTAGGGTTAATATTGAACGCGCCTGCCTTTCAATCTTATTAGTTATTGTAGGTCTAGGGGCCCGCTAACGAGGCACAGAATTTCGTACGAATTTTGACAGTGTGAAGTTTCCCTTCTGCTTGGATATGTATTCACTTATTGGCTCTACTAACGTGTATGTTACATACGAAACTATTGCACCGCGATCTAGGGCGGAGCGAATTTTAAACTTCACACCAGCGACTGCGCAACATTAGATAATGCCGTCATACATTGGCAATGATTTGTGATTAAAGCCTATTTTAACTGCTTAAAGAAAGGAAGTTGTGTTTTGATTTAGGAATAAGATTAAAGTAGTACATAGAATATCTAAGACTCTACATAGTTAAGGTGTAGAATACATGTAGAATCAAGTTTAAAATTCCTGGGACTATTATATGCTATTCTTTAACTATATTTTTAAGACTTATTAATTATATTAAAAGTAAATATTAAATCAAAATAAAAACAGGAAACTTCAAATTCCTAGGAGCAATTAAAAAAAAAGTAATATATTTTTTGTTGAACACCCAATGTAATTTTTAACGGCTTATTATTAACTGACCACCAGATATAGTAACATTTCACAGATAAAAATAGTAAACGATCACCAAAATACAGACCACCATTTTAATGTAAAATGATAACCGAAGATTTAACATCTCGCTAACCTATTAAATAGGATAGCGAGATGTTAAATCTTTGGTTACCTATCATTTTACATTAAAATGCTAGTATAATGTTGGTGATCATTTACTAATTTTGGTAATAATTTAGTATTTTTGGTTTAACAATGATTTATTTGGAGTCATATTGCTTAAAATTTAAGCAACAACCAACATTATACTAGCATTTTAATGTAAAATGATAACCAAAGATATAACATCTCGCTATCCTATTTATTAGTGTAAAGTTGCTTATTTATAAGCAACTTTAAGGTTAGTATACTAAAGCTTTATACTTCAGCATTGATCATAATCTCAAAATCATTCATTCTCGTTCCAAACAATATCGTATCAATAAATAATGGAGTCGAAAGCAGGACAGTTACCCCGGTATGGACTAGGACAGCTGTGAGCTTTCTAGAGAAAGTGTACTTCCTATAGAATATAGGGGGTCACTCGCTGAAATATTATATGGAACAGGATGCTCTACTTTGAAAAGCTTGGGGTACTCAGTCAAATTATTCCTTCCCGACTCGTCGTCACACCAGTTATCACACCAGTGTGACAAACAAGAAAATAAAAACTTGTTTGGCACACTACTGATTTTTCCACACCATGTATACTATAATTGTTAGTGCTGTACCTATGGTACACACTAGCATCTTTTTCGTAGTAATTAGTGCAATGGCCTTGTGGATGTCCAGTGATTGATATATTAATGCAACCTTATCTAGTGCTAGCCGGTAAGAAACGCAATGTTTGTAACTAATGACAATATTATAAAGTTTTGTTATTTAAGAGACGTCAATACTATAAACAAAAAGAATATAAAAAATTATATCAGATGGGCTTTTTTCAAAAAGTTTGTCCGTGACGAAGTAGGAGTTCCATTTTATTGTATACTTTTTATTTTACCCAATTTTAGTTAATATCATAGGAAATATATACTATTATGTTAAAAACATATATTTGATGTCTATATATTCAAAAATCCTGACAAACTTAAGTTTTTAAGTAATGCTAGCAACTTGGATTGCTCCAATTCGTCACTTTTATACGTAATGCAAATTAACAAATAAAAAAGGTATTATTCAAAACAAAAGTTTTTTTTGAAGATTTATGAAAATAAACAATGAAAAGACAAAACTTAACAAAAAATATTTACTATAGTTCAAAAGTTATTCATCATGAATGATCCTTATCGTCACTATTTGACCATCATACATTATTAACAATTGTTTTTGTATCCAAAATAAAACGAAATTAACAACATTTACTCTTAGGATAGTATCACATATAACTATAAAGTATTATAAAATTAAAATCAGTCTTCTAACATTAATATGTTTTCATTAAATCTAAATTAATCAGACAAACATGACTGGACGGTAACGATGGTGGAACATAGCGTGACTATTAGGAAACAATAAGGCTGAGTGTATAATATTTCAAAGCTGAACAATTATTTTTTATCAAAATGAAAAATGTCTCGTGTACTTGTAGTCGTTGTTTAATGCGTGTTGAAAATTTAATTTTTTTTAAAACTTTGGATTAAAAGCAAATTACTATAAGGAATGGGTATGCCTCAGGCACTATTATAAGCCCACGAAGTTATCGGGACTGGTCAATTTACACCCTGTATTTTATTTTACTAGCAGAAGTTGTGGTGGTAAAGTCATCCGTTATTTTATTATAATATACAGTAAGTATACACCCTGCCTTAGAATTCCTTTTCGTCACGAAAAAGTTCCGCTTCTATGTCACGTGACGAATGGATGTGACGATTCCTCTACTACACTTTTCAAAATATTATTTGTAGCTATTGTACAATAAATAACTTACCACAATAACTTCTGATTGATTATATATTAATTAAATATGAAATCTTATATATTAAAGTAATACATTGAATAGTTTTTACCTTATAAAACGCAGACACTATTGGGAACACAACCAACCGACACCGTGACACATGCAAACTATTTTCGCCGCATTCGATTGGTCGCTTCAATCAACGAGCAAAATGGCGACGGCAATTGAATAAAAATGTTGCTACGATAAAAAATAATCTCAATTTTGATAATTTTTAGGTTTGGTTCATATTAAAATCGCGATGACTATGTAGGAATTTCCAGTTCGTGTTATTTTTGCGGACAAACTTAAAATTAAAATATTTATTATTTTTATGCCTTTATCTATACTTTGCGTATTAAACTAAATTTAATGTATTTATATCTTTCTAAAAACATAGCTTTTAATTATCTCCATAAAAAATAAACGTGAGTAATTTAGTTCTAAAGTCGACAAAATGATGGTGGACACCGGCAATTTGCATCACCGGCGCTGCTTTAGTGGGGTCTATTTAAAAAAATACAGGGTTATTCATAATTATTTTACAACCGCTAAATAATTTAAGATTACTTCTTATAAAATATCCCCAGGCAACTAGTTAAAAATTAACTCTTGTTTTGTTATATGACACAAAACACCCGGACGGTACAATTTACTCGACGACAAACTTTTTGAAAAAAGCCCAGATATGGTTTTGTCGTAACCACCGTAACAATATAAAGTGGATCTGTCACAGTAAATGTATGTACCATTTATTTATTTTTTTGATGCGTAGGGGAAACCCTTTATGGGTGCCCCGGGTCGGGGATGTGCCTCAGTTAAGCTGAGCTAAAACCACCTGCGGTTTTTCTTCAGCCGTATACGGAGGGATGTCCCGGATCTGTCTAACACAGGACTCCCTCCACGACCGGCCGGTCTACCTAAAAAGGGACCGGACTTCCACCAAAGTTAGGGAACGCTTCGGCAAACTGAAGCATTCTCCTCGGCGCCGGGACTAGCTAAGCCGGGCAGGTTCCCATCCTGACCCGGAGCCCCGTGGGACGGAAGTTATTGGAGGTTCCGCACTCCCGTCCTACGCCGGCGGAGCGGAACGGAGGAAGGGTCATCCTCTCTGTTCCGCTCCGCGACCTCTTTCTGTGAAAGAACGGATTCACAGAAAGAGACCGCCGCCTGCCAAGCCTCATCACTCTCGAGCATGCAGCGCACCATGCTCGGGAGTGAGAGGTCTTTACCTAGCACCGCCACGAGATCGTGGCGCTGTACGGCCCAATGATCGCACACCTCGAGGGTGTGCTGGGCCGTGTCCTCCACAATATGTACCATATATATTTACCTACCTTTGTACATGATTTTTAGGGTTCCGTACCCAAAGGGTAAAAACGGGACCCTATTACTTATTGTCTGTCCGTCTGTCTGTCTGTCTATCTGTCTGTCTGTCTGTCTCCAGGCTGCATCTCAAAAACCGCTGTAGTTAGAACCGCTTAGACTTCAGAAATTTTCACAGATTGTGTATTTCTGTTGCCGCTATAACAACAAGAACTAAGAACATAATAAAAATAATAAATAAAGTGGGCCCCCATACAACAAACGTGATTTTTTGGCCTTTTTTGCTCTATATCAGTAACGGCAATTGGTAGGCACCTGAAATTTTCACAAAGGCCCTTAATTATTAATGGGTGCTTTAATAATTAATAATAATATTAAAATAAAATATAAATTTATGGGGGGGGTCCCATACAAAAAACACAATTTTTGGCCTATTTTTGTTCTATAACGGGTACGGAACCCTTCATGCGCGAGTCCGACTCGCACTTGGCCGATTATTAAATTTTAAGTGCAATTATTATCTCATTTATTCATAAATGTTTTTAAACTTTTACGGTCACTGTTATAACACTTATTACATTTTTAACGTTTGTAAAAGTTGGCACTCCCAATTAAATAAAAAAATTAATAAAAACTACGTAACCATACTCAAATTATTAACAGAATTATTCAATCAAAAAGAAATTAATATTAAAAAAAAGAAGACTCGACCAAACTGATAAAGATAATTTTAAAATTTCCAGCCAATTAAAACTTTTAAATGGTGAAATATCATTAGGACATTTTCTTGAAACATTACGTTGAAAATATTATAAGCTAATACATAATTTAAATGTTTCCCTTTAATTTTAGCCCAGTAGAGTTAGTTCAGCCATTTATAGAAAACTAAAATTAATTATAGTCAGATTTTTTTTTGCACCAATCGCAAAGCGGGCTTGAAAGTTTCTGTTATTTGTCTAAACTGTGGTAGTGACTCTCGTAAAATTTGTCGAACTTCCAGAGTTATTGGATGATAATGAAGAAGGCGCTACTGAAACCTATAACTGGGGAATGGGGATACCACGTAAAGTAAAATAAAGGCGCCTCGATGTGTACTCCAGCGTTAGTGCCAAAAAGGGACTTAAATATTGATTACTGACAAAATTCATAAGATTCAAAGTTGGAGGAAATTTAATGATCTACAAGTTTAATTATGTATTTTTTTCTTAAATTTGATAATAATCGAGAAATTATACTTTGACTTGTTTTTTGCAATTACTTCCGTAAATATTGATTGTACGATGAAAATCACAGAGATCAAACTTGTAGAGAATTAAATTTGCAACAACTTTGTTTCTTATCATTTTTGTAAAAAAAAATGAAAAATAAAGAAGATGTGGTCAAAAATAGGCTTAAACTTCAAACCAATATGGCGGCTAACGCACCCGTCGGATTTTTTTAATTTAAGCTATTTATGACACATTCTAAACACTCGCATAAAAAAAAATCTGACTATAATCAGAAAAAATCTAACCCGCCTGTAGTATTTAACTAAGTAGTAAGTACAACTAGGACAGCACTAGTTAGGAAATAAATGCAATAAATGGTGTGAAAAAATCAGTAGTGTGACAAACAAGTTTTTATTTTCTTGTTTGTCACACTGGTGTGATAACTGGTGTGACGACGAGTCGGGAAGGAAATTATTGTATTCGGTAATTTCGACAGGGAGGTTAAAATATTAAATGTCAAAGATGGGTGTAATTTGACATGGGTTACACGTTCGGTTTCTCATCAATCTGGTAAATATTGACGCGAAACTGAACGTGTAACCCACGGATTGATGGACTGATCATTTTTTTATTATGTACTTTTTAGTCAGCAATCTGGCGTCAATCTCAGATTAATGGACTGAACTGAGGCCAGATTGAGCGCTAAGTGACATGCGACGCGTTTTGTTAAATTCAATTTTTTTATTTCTAAGGGCCTTGTTATACCTACCGAGTAGAGTGGCGAGACGGTGCATTCGGCCAAGTACTCGGTATGTTTATTATGGATCTGCTCGGCCGAGAGCAATGTCTCGCCATTCTACTCGGTAGGTGTAACAGGCCCTTACTCTCATAATCAAGTAGGACCAATAAAAATACACATGACCAGCGAAACAACGAAACTGGGCACAGAAGTTTCAAACAGACATTAAAAAAGTTTTGTGCCTCGATTGGCCGTTTGAACTTTAGGTCTTATTCTTGGATTATAATTTTTTTTTGTTAACTTATTCCGGGTAAGGATCAGCACTTTATTTTATGTGTGAAATCCAGAGTTTCACTTAATTTGCACTATTTGTGGCATATTCGTGAAAGCATTGTTAGAATGGAAATCTTACAATTTCTCCTTTAAATACGTAACTGAGGCTATATAATTATATAGTATCCATTTAGCGAAGTGCTTCCATTATGTTATAAAATGAATACAACAAAAAAATATAATTTAACTAACTCTTGCCATTGACAGGAAGTAACCCAGCTAATGATGATAAATGCAGCTGAGGGTTCGTTCGAAATTGGAATTTAAGGCCTCATTCCCACCACTGCAACTCCTGTGTCGCCTAGATTAGCAATAGTATTCAACTACAATAACTTAGGTAATATGATCTCAGGGGTGCCCAAGAGACTCTTAAAAGAAAGGTAGGAGACCTTTCTTTCAAGAGGTTGCAATGGTGGGAATGAGGGTTATCAATATTTAATTTGCCATTAGATGGGGCTATGTAGGGTATTTCGTGTCAAATATACATATTAAGACACCTTTATCGTGATTCGTGACATATGACAGCGGGTTGACACGATAAGGCTACATAGCGTCACCTGGTGGCCAACGGAATATCAAAAACCCTCATTGCTGGTGGGCTACGTGGTGGGTTATCGTCGGGACTCGGGACTGAGTAAAAACAATTTGACCCCGACGTGATTTGAACACGCAACCTTCTGATCTGGAGTCAGACGCGCTACCGTTGCGCCACGGAGTCTCTGACGGGTGCAAAATAATTACACTTTCATTCGTTCATTATCTAACATCGTATGTATGATATCTTGCTAAATAGCTTTATCTTTTTGTGATTTAAAGCCGTTAATTTCTATTTCTGATCGCTCAAAGATAGCGTACTTTATTTGCTATTTTAATCCAAAATTAGTTTTTTAATAATAACATTTTTTATGACATGCCAAATCTACGTCAAATGCGTTCCGATTGGTCACAAGTCACAACTCCAAAACTCAGTTGCCTGACGTTTGACGGTTTGTTAGACTATTTTAATATTATTTTGCTGTTTTATTAAAAACAACCTAAGATCTAGATCAAACAAAGAACGAAACTGTATTGTAGAATCAAGGTGTTAGGGTCAATTCAGACCGCAACGCGACGCGTAGATGCATTAATTTTAAATTTGTATTGAATTGACAGACTTCAATTGCGTGAAACGTCATGCAAGTCTGTCAATTCAATACAAATTTAGAAATGCATCTACGCGTCGCGTTGCAGTCTGTAGGGCTACTACGAAACTGTTTTGAGACTCAAACAATCGGACGAGAATGCCGCGTCCTGCTCTATTCAATGTCATTTCACGTTTGTTAGAGTAGGACGCGGCATTCTCGTCCGATTGTTTGAGTCTCAAAACAGTTTCATGGTACAAGACCTGAGTTGACCCGTCACACAAAACGCTGATTTCGGTGACTTTCCGATCCTTGCCGCAAGCGTCCGCCACCGACAAAAATTCAATAAAATGCCATTTTATGACTTAGGTTGTAAGTTTCTTTTTGCTCTACGCCACTACAAAGCATGTCGGTAGAAAATGACCTATAGCCTAGGTCATTAAACTTGGCATTTTATTTGAATTTTTGTCAGTCGCGTTCGCTTGCGGCAAAGATCGGAAAGATTTGGTTGGTTCGGTATCTTTTATTACAATAACGAACTTCGTTATTACTGTGACCCTAGTTTAAGGGGTACCTGACCTACCTGGATTATCGTGTCTGCAAATCAGTAATTTTCACATGGCCTTAATATATTGCTCTTTAAACAAAACATGCTCAAAAATTTTGGCGTATTCGATACGCAAATTATAATGACAAGTAACGCCTCAATCAGGGTTCCATCATCCATGGTTAAAATTCTATGAAAATAAGTATAAGATTTAATCAAAAACTCTGAATAGCAGTTAACAGATATACGAGTATTTTCTTTCAGTTAGTGTCACCCCCTGGGGGTCGCGAAGCTTCTGTCGGGTCGCCAGAGGTCGAGAGAACTATTTCAGTAAAAAAACTATAAAGATCAAAAGTTATATAACAAATTCATAACACACATACATAACACACATGCATAAAAAAGCAAAAGGATAAAGTAAAGCAAGGGGGTTGCGGTTTTTCATGCGATAAAAGGTCACGTCATAAAAAAGATTGAAAAACACTGGTCTAGTGAATATTTAAATAAACTCACGCTAAAAACCGGGCATAAGAGGCATATTTTATGAAAATACAACAGTAAATCTATAATATCGTTATTCAAGAATTTTTAAAGATCAAGCTTTAACGTAAATAATAGTATACAGAACCCTACATCGGTTGACCCGGTTGTGTAAACACGAACGACGAGTTCGGATCGAGAAAATTATAAACTTTCCGGTGATTGCTACTGATATTATAATCGTCTGAAGTCTGGACCAATCAATATCAAATATCGCCTGAGGGGTCAGACATAATATTGTGATGATCGCTATGTAATTAACACTCAGTTACTTTACCATTCTGACACGTATGCCATTGAGATAAGGATCACTCCGAGGTAGTAAAATTCTGAAAAGTTTTGCAATGCAACGTCTCGGAATGAATACAAAATGTATGATTACTTCATCATAATCAAGCAGTTCGGAGTCTATTCTATTTTCGGGTCAGGTCACACTGATACGAGATGCAACACTGCGATGTGTGTGTCGTCGCATCGCTTTGCCGTTTTAGATGTGTGTTTTCTCCATTCATGATGTGTCGTGTGAATTATTTGCAATTCCCATCTTCTCATCTCACAAAAAATATTTTTTTATATTCCTAATTTTCGAAAAAAAATAATCCCTCACGTTTTAGGTAGTAATCATTCCCCGATTGCGTCATAAACAAGATAAATCAGGCTTTCAGCACGTATAAGATACGCAGTTCTTGTATTTCCCCTTTTTTGGGGAATTTGCATTTTGTCAGTATAATTTGGGGTTGCCGATTGCATCTGGTATAGTATAGCCGTCAGGCTGTCTGGTCTTGAGCATTTGGCACTCGAATCAGGTTTGTTTACCTGACATTTGTATGCAAAATATTTTCCACTAGATCAAGCCGGCAACTTTGTCGTGCCAAAGTTCATTTATCGCGAGGGAACCGTAAGTTTTCCGAGGTAAAAAGTATCCTAATTCCTATGTCCTTTCCCGGGATATTCCAAAATATCTCCATACCAAATTTCAGCAAAATCGGTTCAGCGGTTTGGGTGTGAAGAGGTACCAGACAGACAGTCTCATTTATAATATTAGTATAGAAGTATGGATTCGAATGTTGGTTTTTCTGTGTGCTTTCTATTTGCTTCTGTCGTCAATTAGCACTGCAGGATTAATGTGGTGTACTTTCATTTGATGTTTTGCGCCAGTCGGCTTGTTTGTCGTTTGGAGAAATCTCCAATTTCATATTTAACTACTTTGTGGTAAATTGGTAAACGTTTGAAGAATTTGCTGCGTGTGTTGAATGAAATAAACTCAGACCGATAACAGGCTTACTATCAGAATAATCAGTTTCTAAAATATATTTCGTCGAAGCCTTGGTTTCATAAAGGCATAGAATTAAAGATGGATTTGGGCTAACAAAAAAGGAATATTTTATTGGCTGCAAGGTAGCCTAAGGTTGGTTGTGCGGGCGGCATCGAAAAGGCAGCAAAAACAGCTTGGATTATGGCGAGACCTGTTGAAGAGTTTCGAAAACGCAGATGTGGCAACATGTCCGAAATCGGAGGTCATTGAACTACATAATGATATTTAGCAACATTGAAGCGCGTATGAATGAAGTTGAAAATAAAATCTGAAATTAATTAAGAGAAGAAAATAATAATTTTGAATTGCGGGTTTTCAGTGTGTAATTCCACTTGTGTAAAAAATGGGCCAAACAGGCAATAAACAAATTAAACCTTCAAATAAAAATACGGTCTGATTTTAATTGAAGACTTGAGTTGAAGAACCACATAACTAACATTTTATAAGATAAGGACAATTAAGTACTAATTTTTTCCCTTTTAATTTGAACAAACTTATCTACTTTATCATTTGGCTAATGTATCTGGCTACACATAAAATCCGCAGTTTTTTATTTCAAATCATTTTTCTTGCCTTAAAGCCTTCATTTATCCATAAAAACGGCAATTTTTTAACTGGTTCTTCCACTCACGTCTTCAATTGTCACCATTAAACCATTAATTAAATTAGCAATTCAAAACGTATCATCTGCCGGGAAAACAAAATGGCGTCGGAGAAGAGGTGATGTCACCTGATAAGTGATTTATATTCCGTAATTCGGACATTTACATAATTTACAACACAGCACACCCAAAATACTCGTTTTTGTGTTTTTTGGGTGAATGTAAGATAAGTTTGTATGATCAAATTACATGTTTTTGTAAAATATCTTTTCAAATCATTTTGAAGAATTATACAGGGTGTAACAAAACGATATAATATAACGATAATTCTGATGCATATTTAAAACCTGTAAAGTAGATTAGCGATAGTAAAAAACAGATTTAGCAAAGCTCTAAAATTTTAAGAGAAAAAAAATTATATCGTAATGATAACAGAAGTGATGCACCACTTCTGTTATTAATACGATGGGTTATTTTTATTTAGTAAATATTATAATATATTTGACTTATTTCATTTATTTCATTTTAACAATTATTTATTTTGATCAAAATTAAGAATTTGTTAAAAACTGTAAAAAAATTACTTACATTAAACATATCTAGCACAATAAAATGTGTATCGATAAACTAATTTATTAAAATCTATAATTATGCAACATTAGAAACTTCCGAAAAATATGTTTTTAAAGGAATATACATAATTTTACAACGCTTAAAGAAAAAATAATGATCAAAAAATTTGTTTCGTCTGAGGAATCACATAATTTAATTTGCTCTAGGATCGTTTTCGTTTAATGGCCTACATAACATTTTTGAGTCACTCTTCTCTCTTTTTATTATCTTTTCTAACTATAAAAAAAATAAAAGAAGTTATAAATTTTATTATAAGTTTAATAAAACACTGCAAGAATATTGATATTATGATCACTTCTGTTATTAAAATGATTATTCCTGTTATCAAAAATTTAGATACTTAAAAATTCTTGTAAGTACTTGAAATCAAAAATCAAAATCAAAATCAAAAATATTTATTTCTAAATAGGTTAACAAAGTTAACACTTTTAGAACGTCGTGTCTACATGAGGCCTTTTTTTTTTTTTTTTAACGATGGGAAATGCGTTACGCATCCCCAGCGGCTCGGGGGAATGGTCGCCGGGGTATGTGGGACTCCCCAGGTGCTGCGGTAAGGAGGAGCATCCGGGGTTACCCACTAAAACCCATCGGTGCCTCCTCACTCCGCTACGCTGCTGGGCCACCGGACCCGCCTACGGGGGCGATATCTGCGGCAGCCCAGTTAGCGGCCTATCACCGGTTCGGGAACTAACCCGGCGAGAAGAACCGGCGTAAGAAACTCGCTCGGGCCATCTTTTACTAAAAAGATGGAAAATTACAAAAGTAACTTATACTAATTTACAACAAGTATGTAAAAATATGTAATATTTATATAGAAGCAGCTTACAGTCAGTCAGCTCATTTTTCCCAGGGTGTGCTATCATTGAGAAAATCAGTTATCTTATAATAAACCCTAGCACACAAACGTTCTTTAACAACTTTTTTAAATTTATTAACTGAAACTTGAAAAAAAAAACTTAACAAAAATGTTATAAATAATAAAATTAACATGTTTTATATAGAGTAAATAACAAAAAGTATCAACTTTACTATATTTTAACAAGAAAAACGTAATTTTTGTGATCAAAAATCACTTCTGATATCACTTAGTTAACAGAAGTGCTGATAACAGAAATGATAAATCTTAAATAATCTTTATTTTATTTTTAAATGGTCAAATTTTACTTACTTTACAACGAAAGGACTAAAAATACATGTAAACAAAGGATTTTTACAGCATTTAATTAAGTAATTAACTTTTTACAGACTTAGCAGAAGTCGACCAATGGAAAAATCATGAACAAATTTTGCTTTTGTTAAAAAACGAAAGAAATAATCAAACCCTTTGTTATTAATATAGAAACTACTAGTGGATTAGTGCTGCCTACGTGCAAATTTTGTTTGAAATTAAATGTGTCGCTATATTTTTTTGTATAAATTACAATTGATAACAGAAATGACGGAATCTTGGTAACAGGAGTAGAATCAAGAATAAAAACGTGCCTGTATTACTGAAGAAGAATATGCTCATTAAATCATAACACCAACTATATTTCAATACTATTTTAACTATAACACTAAGATATTGTTTCATAGAAGTATTTTTTTAAGTTGCCCCAATGTGCTAAACTTAGGTGTGAAAGCTACGAATAATAAAAGCTAAGGAAAAGTAACTCCGTCAAAAAACACGTTCTACAATACTTGTCAAAAATGTGTACCTAGTACACATTTTCAATACATTTGCAATATTTAGGTGGCCTTCAGCGGTATCAGGCTGACGTTACATGACTGTTCGAAAGGAACCAAATTTAAAACGGTAATTATAGTATGGGAGTTACGTTTCCTTAGTTTTTAGGGTTCCGTACCCAAAGGGTAAACACGGGACCCTATTCATGAGACTTCGATGTCTGTCTGTCTATCTGTCTGTCCGTCTGTCTGTCCGTCTGTCTGTCCGTCTGTCTGTCCGTCTGTCTGTCCGTCTGTCTGTCTCCAGGCTGTATCTCAAGAACCGCTACAGCTAGACTTCTGAAATTTTCACAGATTGTGTATTTCCGGTGCCGCTATAACAATAAATACTAAAATCTAAATAAAATTAATATTCAAGGGGGGCTCCCATACAACAAACGTGATTTTTTTGTCTTTTTTTGCTCGTAATCAATAATGGCAACAGCTAGACGCTTTAAATTTTCACAAAATCCTTAATTATATTTGTAATTTAATTATCTATACTAATATTATAAAGCGGAAGAGTTTGTTAGATTGTTTGTTTGTTTGTTTGAACGCGCGAATCTCAGGAACTACTGGTCCGATTTGCAAAATTCTTTCAGTGTTAGATAGTCCATTTATCGAGGAAGGCTATAGGCTATATTTTATCACGCTAAGACTAATAGGAGCGAAGAAATAGAGGAAAATGTGGAAAAAACGGGGGGAAATTATTTGAAAGGGCTTATTTGAACACGCTAATCTCAGGAACTACTGGTCTGATTTGAAAAATTATTTCAGTGTTAGATAGCCTATTTATCGAGGAAAGCAATAGGCTATATTTTATCACGCTAAGACCAATAGGAGCGAAGAAATAGAAGAAAATGTGGAAAAAACGGGGGAAATTATTTGAAATGACTTATCTCGCGAACTACTAGAGCAAGTTTTCTGTTATTTGGGTCAGATAAGAAGTAGACCACGTGAAGGATCATAGGCTATTTTTTGTAGACTAATTTGTCTGTGAAGTATCTAATTTACGCGGGCGAAGCCGCGCGGAACGTCTAGTTTGTAATAAAATTTAAATAAAATAAATATTTAAGGGGGGCTACCATACAAAAAACACAATTTTTTGCATACTTTCTGATTTCTCTCTGTAACGGCACGGAACCCTTCGTGAGCGAGCCCGACTCGCACTTGGCCGATTTTTATTATTCGTAGTGTGAAAGTAACAGATAATAGGGTACTTTGAGCTATCAAGTTACTAAGAAAATGCTAATTTATATACTTATAAGTGTTATGATGTTATAGTTCACACCGGTTACTATTAATTACACTTATAAATGTATTGTTACAAGATTGTTAAAGCTGCTCCCTCCCTCCCTAAAATTAGCAGGTCGATGTCTGTCAGTACGAATATCGACGTAATGGACATTAAAATAACATTCATATCAGCGCGCCTTGTACAGTGGCGGTTACGACGCTCGCCGCGTCCTTGATAGGGCGAAATAGGAGAAAATTATACTTTTTACGTCGCGTCCATGACGTGACTGTTCGATTAAAAATTCCTCGTGAGAAACTGTAGTGTAATTGATAATGTATTAACATTATCAATGCTCTAAGCCAACAGGTTACGAAGTTAATAGAATATTTGCAGAAAAATCGATGACCACGGTACATTTTTTTTTTCTGAAAACCTATTGAGTTTGGAAAAAAATCCTCGTGAGCAATTGAAGATTAAAGACCAGTCTATATTTTTTTTTCGGTATTATGCTTTAAGTTTTACCAGACTTTATAGAGGTTGAACTTAGTCGAAATTGCCAGGTAGCGCCTTAAAAGTGCTTTTTTTGTCAAGTAACAGATTTTTCGCTGTAGAATAGAATGACCCTAATAAGAAGGGGCATTTTTATATGGAACAAGTTTAAGTTTTTTGTATGTTTTAAGTATGTTTAATGTTGTCCAGTGACTTAACATACCTAATCACGTGTTCAAAAACGAGACAAATAACTTTCAAGTCATTCATCATAATAATCTTGCTAAAGAAGATGTAATTTATGTACATTGTACAATCAGTGACGAATTAAAACTACTTGATGCCCTACGCAATCCATGCCTGTGTCCCCCCCTATTCGTATGCCAACTAGAATAGGAATAGGTCTTTAAACTTTTACCACCTAAAAACATTAGTTTTTTCCTAGAAACTTTTTTGGTGTGGTTTTTGTGGGACGTGAGAGTTTCTTCTGGTGCCCCCTCAGACGTGATGCCCTAGGCAATTGCTTAATTTTAATAAGGGTTAATCCGTCACTGTGTACAATTAAAGACGAGACAATGTAGTGTACAAAGAACCTTACGGCTGAAGAATAAGGTGTAGGAGTGGTAAACTATATCCGTCTTCGACTGTACCTAATAAAATATTTAAATGTCAAACACACGTCAAACACGTTGTTCAAAACTGAGAAAGTCATATGTTTGACGAATATCGGAATAGTATACTGAGGCCGCGATACGCAGGAGCACCATGCGTATCACGGCTCACTCTGGGACTCGGCGCAATGAGCGGCGGTGTCCCCACAGAACAATACCAGCCGGGATACCCCGAATATATCGGCTAAGACAAGGTTCGTATGTTTGTCCAAGCACATACGGCATTCTCGCAACGTAGTCGGCCTAGTCCAGAGGAATGAGCGGGTCAATACGTCTGGGACCAAGTACCAACCATATGCGGGTTTCCCCACGATGTTTTTCTTTTCCGAACGAGCGTCCGTATTATATACTTGAAATCAGGAAATGTCTCATTGATACACATCTCCACCAGGGATTTTACGTGCACGGTGCACCCTCTGCGAGTGCTAACCAAAGCTCTACCCACTAGGTGACTAGGCCATGGACGCTCTGAAGCTGCAGCTAGAGAAGCTGCATTATGGGGGCTACTGACCCAAAAAATCAAACACCGTCCTTCTCTCTTCACACTCACGCCCGTCTTTCATATGCCAGGTGAAAAAGGACGACGCGGAATCATCGCCAAGTTAGTTTTACTATGAATAAAAGACGAACTATAATGATTATGAAAATAGTATTTTGAGCAAATTTAGGTTTTATCAATGCCTCTTTAGATATTAAAAAATATTAAAGAAAAGACAGCAAACTTCGAAGATCCAAGAAAAAATGTGTCTAAAATAAGGTTTTTTGTAAAAAAGAAACTATCGAGCATTTTTTCAGTAATCGTGTTTTCGTCTTGAGCATTTAATCTTCATGAACTAAAGTTACTTGTGTAAAAAAAAACAGTTTTCTAGACCTTACAGATTTTGAGATCTAGGTTTAAGTATGTAGTCAAGTTAGGGTCAGGTGCATTCTTAATACTGCATCAAAATTGCAGAATCAGGGTGCAAACATTATTCTTTGTGACTTTTCCTCATGACAGTTTGATTTCAACATCACAGATCTACAGTCTACTCCTTGATTGACGTAACAAAGAGTAATGACTCCATTATGTAGAAATTGTGCAGAGATGTGATTATGAAATTGGAAAAATGAATATATCTTTACGTACTAACTGACCGCGGTAAATTATAAATACGACTATTTAACCTATTTACTGTGTGCAAATTTTGGAATTATTCTGGTCAAAAGTAGACTATAAAGCTGTAGTAGTAACCAAGTTTAGATATTCTCTAAAATAGTGAACATTACGCAAAGGTCGGAGCAGAGCCCAGAGGGCACTACTAGCTCATACAGTAAATAATCCGACCAAAATCCGACATGTTTCACACGACATATCAGAATATTGACAGAAACGTCTGTGCTGGTGCTGCTTCTAGTGTGGCAATATTGCAGTAATATCTACTGTCAATTCCTGCCCAGTGGTCATGCAACTCTAAAAGACTTAATTATCATCACTTTGTTTTGATACACCATGTATTCTTTAAAATCAATTAATAAACAACAACAAATAATAAAAAAAATTAAGTAATGGAAACTTACTTTTCCAGTTACTAGTTTAGTTAGGAGAGCCAATTAAAGCGTCTTCAATATTTTAAATTTCTCGCTCATCTGTTCGCATTCGTTAGGCGTTTAGACTTATTTGGAAGTGTTCTGATTTACTAGTTAAGCAAGTAATGCGTTATACAATCACTATCATCATCATCGTCACCTCTCAGCTTTTGCAGCTATTGAGCTAGATCATGTATCAAAATTTAATTATAACGTCTAAATAAGCACTTACTGATGCAATATATTATTTGCTTGAAATGTGGATGAGAGCATAGAATCTGTACTCAATTTCAGTTTTTGTTTTAGAGTTAATGCAATCTTATCCATAATAATATTATAAATGTAAAAGTACCTAAACCGCTGAACCGATTTTGTTGAAATTTGGTATGGAGATTTGAATCCCGGGAAAGGACATTGGCGAACGAATTTTGGCGAAACGGATTTGTGGGCGTCCTCTAGTTATAATATTATGATTATACGGTTATATAGTTTTCAGCTATTTTTATCTCTTTGTCTCAACGCTTCACACAACACTTATCGAGTCAAGTAGATCAACGTCTGCGGATTCTTAAAATGTTCAAATTATTAAATTCTGAAATTAAAACTACCGTACTAACGGGCTCAAAGTCCATTTACAGATTATCTGTCACATAACGAGTAGATCCGTTGGAATAAAAATTAATATCACATTTATTTAAATGTTCACCTATTTTTAAATGTTCTTAACAGCTTATATAATTTGTGGATGAGTCAGAAGTAACATTTGAAAATATATAACAGATTCTTGTACACCGGATGAGAATTTAAAAGCGATACTTTAAGTTCTTAAGTATAAAGCTTAAGAATTATTAATTTCTTGATATTATGTTACTAACCTACTATGTGAAAATTGTATAAAAAAGATGAGGCATTAAAATTTTTAAGAAAAAAAAAATACGGCAGAAAAACCCTGGAAAAGATGGCTCTTCATTGGGTTCCGTACGAACATACGCGCGTAACCAGAAGAAACCTGAATTAGCAGAAATCCATATCCAAATCCATATCCTACTTCCTACTAATATTATAAAGGCGAAAGTTTGGATGTATGTATGTATGTATGGATGTATGGATGTTTGTTACTCTTTCACGCAAAAACTACTGAACGGATTTTAATGAAACTTTACAATAATATAGCTTATACATCAGAATAACACATAGGCTACAATTTTAACCGACTTTCAAAATGGAGGAATGGATTTATGTTCGTTTTTTTTATGTTCAACGATTACTCCGCCGTTTGTGAACCGATTTTCAAAATTTTTTTTGGTGTATAGGTTATCATCCCAATTTGGTACCATATTCATAAAAGTGGTGACCTGATGTAGGGATCCATAAGAAATCGAGGGAACTCCTCAAAATTTATATGGAAACATGTGATGACTTCGGTTTCGTGAGCAGTATTCTAAGCATATGCTACCAACAAGCAAGCAAGCAGATTTTGCACCAAGGTATACCATGGTTCGGAAGGTGCTGCGAGAACTCCTGACTCTTTATAGATACAAGTTTGGGAGTTTCGACGTTGTTTTATGAACGGAAAGCATATGCTACTATGCAAATTACATTCATCATCATCATCATCACTACCATAAACCATTATAGAACCATGTATCGTCCTGTTTTGACCCTATTATTGGTACTTTTTATAGTCTTTTATTATATTATATCACTTAAACCGCGGGTAACACCGCGGGGCACAGCTAGTTATACATACTTCCATACTCGTATTATAAATGCAAAAGTGTGTCTGTCTTTCTGTTTGTCTGTTTGGCCTGTCTGTCTGTTACCTCTTCACGCCCAAACCGCTGAACCGAATTTGCTGAAATTTGGTATGGGGATACTTTTTATCCTTGAACCTATCTAAGCTACCCCTTTATGGGCCAGCCTCACAATACGCTTACATTGTGTTGTAAATTTGTTCCTAATTAAGTTGTTTCTTATATCATTGAACCCAATTAGTACTTATACCTAAAGCCTGAAGTTAAACCTTGACTGACTGGAGCTGACTCATATTCGATTTTTACGATCCCGACCAAATTATAGCACACTTGACGCCGTAAATTACGTGCAGGTGCGTGATAAATATGCGCTAAGGGTAAGTTCACACTTCACTTCCGAAAACAGAAGAAACGAGCCGTGACTAGGTATAGTAGCGGGTTTACATTATTCCAATCCAGTTATCCGATCCACAGCTGGATTAGTTCTGGAATAATGTAAGCGGGCACTGGAATACAATTAATTCATTCCAGTGTCCGTTTACATTATTCCAGTAGCAATTCAGCGCTGGATTGGATCACTGGTTGGAAAAAATGTAAACAGGGGCTGTACCACGAAACCGTTTTGAGACTCAAACAATCGAACGAGAATGCCTCGTCCTACTCTAACAAACATGAAATAGCTTTGTTAAAGCAGGACGCGGCATTCTCGTTCGATTGTTTGAGTCTCAAAACGATTTCGTAGTAGGCCGCCTGGCCATATGTGGCGTAATACCGAGCACGACTTCAAAACTTTGGTGTCCAATCATAGCCAAGTACTATCTACAGAGGAAATTCGTGGCACCAATCCAATCACATCGTTAATTTTTTTTCCTCTTCGCGCTTCGTTTCAGTGCTATCCGACCCTAACATTCAATGTATATTGCACTTTTCTTTGAGCTTTCGCGAGTGTTTTTATGATCCATAATATATATGTTATGTAGATCATCAAGATCGTAAAAACATTTATGATGATTGGGATGAGCAATGAGCATAGTCATCGAGCTAAGTTGTGATGAACTCCGAAACAGATAAAGGTAGAAAGCTACAAATAAAAAATCTGTAGGCTTAACTTTACCACGAATAAATAAAATCCAATAGGAAATATTATGGAGCAGAAGCAGGGTTTCCAAACGTCCGGTTTTCGACCGGACTGTTGGGTTTTAGAAGGAATTGTTGGGGTCGCGTCACTAACTTCCGACCGGACTTTCCTACCCTACACCTATATTTTAGGTATTTATTATGTTGAATGATACACGATAAAGTTGGCAACCCTGAGCAGAAGGCGCTACTAGGCTAGCACATGGGTACATAATCCGACATGTTGCACACGTCATGTCCGAATATTCACAGAAACTGTGTCAAACCGCAAACGTCTAATGGTGGCCATACACCATACTTCTTATCGTCCAATCGGCATGACGCTGCAGGCTTGATCCAATCTGCAGTTCGTCTATATACACCACACACAATCAGTTTGATCTGTCCAATCGGCAGCGACGTTCAGTTGAAGCCATGGCGTCACCGGTGACAGACGACGATGTTTTAGCCGTTTTGGGCGTTTTACTCGTAAAAAATAAACAAAAAAAAAAGAAAAGATCGAGCAGAGTGGTGCAAACAGTGGTTAATGAAAAGAAAACAGTTTACTCATACAAATTTATTAAAAGAATTGAGGACTACGCCTAAAGATTATTGTAATTCTTATTATATTATATTGTAATTATTTTGCGACAACTTGCGCGCGCACGACGTCCACCACCGACAAAAATCTTGACCAGACTGAACTGACGATCGCCTACCGCCATACACGGTCCAATCGGCATGATCAAGCCAAAAGAATCGAAATTCGATTGTTCCGTCAAATATAACTGTCATGCCAATCCACTCCCATACACGGTCAGTTCTAACTGATCTAATCGGTAGCGTCATGCCGATTGGACGATAGGAAGGATGGTGTATGGCCACCATAACAAAACTTTTTATACTGCCTGTGCTGGTGCTGCCTCTAGCGTCAAAACATTAAGTATATGGAAATAAAACAAAGTGTCAATGTAAATTGAATATTGGAAAAAATACGAATAAAATAAATATACATATTATGTATATTAATTGGGATTTCCCTACCAAGCATAACCTTGCAAGCAGAGCTAGCTGCCTGTTGATATTTTTTGACAATGCGGAGAAAACAACTTTTATATTCGCAGAAATCTTATTGCTTGCTTGACGCAGTTGGTTTATACATAATATGCAAATCACTTATCAGATTCATACTTGCTTCTTTAAAAAATTCTACGTTGTTCCTTCTGTATCCCTATACAGAAAGAACAAAGTTCAAAGCATAATAGGTCTTGCTATCAAAACAACTAAACCTATTCTTCTCTGAACCCTTGGTGATTTTGTCACACACCATTTCCTAGTTTTCTTCTTCATAGTTTATAGCTGGTACAACATTTTTAAATATCATGCATCAATTTGACTGTAGTTAATATTTAGTAATGATGGAGAAACCAAGCAGTCCCATTAATATTAAGCATTATAATAGCTATTAAATCTGTAGACTATCAGTTATTAGTTACATCAGCAATAAAGAATATTGCGTTTTTCCTTGGACTTATAATATTTCTGTCAGAAATCTATACTAATATTATAAATGCGAAAGTGTGTCTGTCTGTCTGTTACCTTTACCTTTTCACGCTCAAACCACAGAACCGATTTAGCTAAAATTTGGTATGGAGATACTTTGCGTTTTGGGAAAGGACATAGGATACTTTTTATACCCGGAAAAATGTACGGTTCTCGCGCGATAAACGAATTTTGTCGCAACGGAGTTGCGGGCGTTATCTAGTAGTTAATACTAAGCATACTATTATTACCCTAATTTGGAAACATATTAATTAGAATCTATCACGAGTGAGCAGAAAATAAAACATCGTGAATGCAAAAGCTTTGTAATGATATTGTATTGCTTTATCAATCAACT
Organism: Cyaniris semiargus; assembly: GCA_905187585.1. Taxonomy (NCBI): domain Eukaryota; kingdom Metazoa; phylum Arthropoda; class Insecta; order Lepidoptera; family Lycaenidae; genus Cyaniris; species Cyaniris semiargus. The sequence continues at coordinate 5,228,672 of LR994551.1, forward strand.
CGAAACCAGTTTCAATTCTAAAATGAATTTAAATAAAAACGAGTGAAATTGTAACGCCCTTCATTTGAAGACTTGATTTAATGAAGTTAAATAGCAAAGAGGCAAATTGCGGAAAAGTGTAGTTCCGCCGGCACCAAGGTCCGCACCGGCTCGCCCTGAGGTGAGCACCGAACCTGCGACTTTCGAAACCGTTATAACGTGCAGACTTTAGATGATACATGTGCAATCATCAGCAGCGTCTACTGTGAATCAGCTCTGGATTAATGTATAGGCAGTATACTGTATAGGTCATGGCCTATGGGCGGTAGCGTCCTGTGGCGTCCTAGGGGGGACGTCCTGGGATGGCGGCAGAGCTGGCTAGGGGCGGCAAAATCAAAGTGGCCTATGCTCATAAAAAAATATAAATCCTGCCCTGCTGCGAACGTAGCAGTAACTCAATAGCACCAACCATTATTTTTTGCAGCCCTACTCCAGCCATTCTCAAAGTACCCAAGGAGCCGTGGGGCAAAGCCTTTAATAGGAGGTCCGCGAGCGATACTTAAATGAATTTTTTCAGATATGACACCAGACACCAGCGTGGATGATGGACTTAAATCCGTGATAAATATTCTTGCTACAGTTGCTAAATTTTATTATAGTATTATTTTGGGTATCCATCTAAAATTTGCTTTTCAAAAGGGTTCAGCCACCAAAAAAGTATGCGAACCGCTGCATTATATCATCCGCTGCCAACCCCCTTCTTCAAATAGTCGGTCCATCGAGCCTCCGAGAGTCCTACGCTACATATTTTATCTGACGCATACAAAGGCTGCACTAAAAGTATCGGGAATGGAATATTTCCACTGTTCCTGTCATATTAAAATCTTTTTAATTGAAAACTCCTTGGTTTTAAAAATCGAATACAATTTATTTATTTAAAAAAAGATTCTCGGTCTTGTCACAAGGTCTTGTCAAACTTGTTTAGTCGTTGAGAAAATGGAATTGACTCGAGAACATTCTAGAGCGATGATTTATTATCGAATTTTTTCGAAGTGGTTTAACACAAAAACAGTGTGTTGACCGGATGATTTCTGAATTTGGTGATAAAGCCCCATCCAAAACCACAATTTATCGCTGGTTTGATGAATTTCAACGTGGACGTGTCAAGCTCAGTGATGATCCCCATCAAGGCCCAATCCCCTACCCTTTTCCCTTCCCTACCCTTCCCTATTTTCTTCCCTACCCTCCCCTATTCCCTTCCCTACCCTATTACCCTATTCCCTCTTAAAAGGCCGGTAACGCACCTGCAGCTCTTCTGATGCTGCGAGTGTCCATGGGCGACGGAAGTTGTTTTCTCTCTTCATCTTATTTCATAAAAAAAAGGTCGTCCAAAAACTGCAGTCACACAAGAAAACGTTGATGCTGTGCGTAAGCTGATTGAGGAAGATCGACATGTGACATACCGCAAAATTCAGGCAACTTTAGACATTGACATGAGTCAAATACAAATAATCCTGCATGAACAATTAGGTTTAAAAAAGTTGTTTTCCCGATGGATACCGCATTTGCTCTGTGAAGAGCAAAAAGCGGCTCGCGTTACTTGGTGCGTCAGAACTCTCGAAAGATCGTATCAGGTGACGAATCCTGGATATACGCGTACGAACCCGAAACAAAAAACCAGTCACGAGTTTGGGTGTTCGAAAATGAGTTAAAGCCAACAAAAATTGTTCGTTCACGGAGTGTTGCAAAAAAAAAAAGTGGCCACGTTTGTCTCCAAAACAGGCCATGTTGCGACTATTCCTCTTGAGGGACAAAGAACGGTTAATGCAGAATGTATTTGGTATGCTAGCATTTGTTTGCCACAGGTCGTTTCTAAACTTCGTAAAGAGAACTGCAACCGCCGCATCATCCTCCATCACGACAATGCGAGTTCTCACACCGTGCATAGAACAAAAGAGTTTTTAGAGCAAGAAAACATAGAATTATTAGACCATCCGCCGTACAGCCCCGACCTAAGCCCTAATGATTTCTATACTTTCCCTAAAATCTATACTAATATTTAATATTATAAAGCGGAAGAGTTTGTTAGTTTGTTTGTTTGTTTGTTTGTTTGTTTGAACGCGCTAATCTCAGGAACTACTGATCCGATTTGAAAAATTCTTTCAGTGTTAGATAGTCCATTTATCGAGGAAGGCTATAGGCTATATTTTATCACGCTAAGACTAATAGGAGCGAAGAAATAAAGGAAAATGTGGAAGAAACGGAGGGAAATTATTTGAAAGGGCTTATTTGAACGCGCTTATCTCAGGAACTACTGGTCCGATTTAAAAAATTATTTCAGTATTAGATAGCCCATTTATCGAGGAAGGCTATAGGCTATACTTTATCATGCTAAGAGTAATAGGAGCGAAGAAATAGAAGCAAAAGTGGAAAAAACGGGATAAATTATTTGAAAGGGCTTATCTCACGAACTACTAGAGCAATTTTTCTGTTATTTGGGTCAGATAAGAAGTAGACCACGTGAAGGATCATAGGCTATTTTTTGTAGACTGATTTGTCTGTGAAATATCTAATTTACGCGGGCGAAGCCGCGCGGAACGTCTAGTAAAGAATTAATTGCGTGGTCAGAGATTTTCAGCACCTGAAGAAGCTGTGGACGCCTACAAAACGGCCATTTTGGAGACCCCACTTCCGAATGGAATGGTTGCTTCAATGATTGGTTCAAAAAGCAATAAATACATTTTTAAATAGTAATATTGTTCCTTGATTCCCGAAATTTTCAGTGCCGCCCTCGTAATGCTTTAAGCAGACCTATAATAGTCGCATCAGACTGACAGACAGAAACAGACAGTTTGACTGTACGATTAGTGATGATCAGATCTGGGTCCCGGGTTTGATGCTAGTCATAAGTCACTCATTCACATTACCTTTTCAGTTTTGTTAAAAGGGGTGGGTTAAGTGCAGCAACATTGAGCAAGGATGTATTTAAGCATTAGGATCTTCTTACTTTCTTTAGAAAGTAGTAAACTAAAGATACGTTTCTACTTTTCAAATTAAAGCGCCTCCATTTTTACTAAGTTATCAGCGATAAGTCAGGATGTAAATCTTTACATTGGATGTGTAATTATATTTTGGAAGTCACTTATGTTGTACATATTGTTCTGTAGTATGTACAATTGTCCCTTCAAATCAGTAAAGAGGCAAATAACCTCAAGTCTCCATTTGGTATTGAGCCATATTTGCGGTTATTGTTATTTAATTAGTGTTGACGGAAACAGACCTAGCATTAACGCGCTAATAGACATAGAATGTCGTTTACCGTGTCAGATTTACAGTAACTCCAATGCCGTTTTGTTTGTTTACCTGATGATTGTGGTCTAAGCATGTGACTTTTTCAGCTTGACCTTCTTTAGAGTCTTTGTCCTTAATCGGATCACTCGATTCTGTTGTTTGTTCAATAATAATTCCAATATTTGAATTTAATTTATCGTCATGGGAGCCGCATTCATGTTCCGCACCTTATTTTTCTCATTTCGCAAAAAAATATTAAATAACGAGACGAAACTGCAAATGAAACATTATTATGGAATATACGATAAGATCTCCCTCATCTTTCTTCTCATTCAATTTCCCTTTCATGGTTAAAATATTTACATTTAACTTCCGCGTACGAGCCGGTCGAGTGCGAGCAAAACGGGCTCGTTTTCATAGTTTTAATTAAATATCTGACTCGAAGACGCCTATAAAAATAAAGTAATACAAGTATTTACTTAAACGATGTTTACTATAACTGTTCACGAAGTGATAATGAGCTTATCGCGGGATGCGAGCTAAATGAAGACAGTTGAATTTATTGTTTTTGAAATTCTAGGTCGAGCTGATTATGCGGTGGACGTCAGCGCTCATTTCCATGTAGATGTTTACGAGCGGGGGCTTCGAACGCGCACTATCCTCGGCGGGGCAGAGGTGGCGCGATAGGAGGGCCGACCGCGCTGCGCCCGCGCTGACGCCGCGCCGGGTGGAGCGGTCGAGGCCGGGACCGGAGAGTGGTGGCAGCCCGCGCCGCAGTGTACAGTCGCGCGCCACGAGTGTTGCGCGCCCGCACCGCGCGACGATCAAACTCGACGATCTCCGCCTCGATCGATCCGGTCGACCGCCGATCCTCCGCCGGCGCGTCTCCTCGCGATACGTCCGCGATGAACGTCCGCTCGATTGGAAAGTCGAAGATAGTGCGCCGGTAACTCGCCCGACGATGTTCGTCGTGTTCTAGACCGATCGGCGCCGGGACCCATGTGTACCACTAGATTAGTGTCCAAGGAGATAACGTGATGTGACAACGTTACATATTGCATTGGCAGTGAAATAGTTTTGTGAAAGTGCGCGCGCGCGAGCGAGCAGACGGGTGCGAGCCGCGCACTCCGTGACAATGTTGAATTGTACCGACCTGGAATGCATCCTGCACCATCACCACTACTATGCGCATCTCCACCACATCCACCACCTGCAGAATGCGCAGGATACAGGTAAACAATGACGCCGCATGACCACAGCGACGATAAACAAAAACAATGACATAAACATTGCGCCGCGTCGACGAGGACCGTCGATGCTAATGATAACGGAGCGAGCCGCGAAACTCGCTCGAAATCCTTGGTATGACTTCGGTAAACACTTGAATTTAATTTAATAATCGAGTGAAGGTAGAGCTTCTCACATTACAATTTAGCGGCCTTAACCTATGATACGCCAAACAAACGAAACCTTCGCTCGCGAAAACCGTAGCAGGTGCGATGACTGTTGAGTAAATAGTCAAACATTTTGTTGGTATGAAATTTCTCCGTCGCAAAGGAACCGGCTTAATGCGAAATCACTGTAATATTTGCACAAGCAAAATTTTATGTCGTTTTCACTTCGAGTTAAAACGATCTCGATATGTGAAGTGTTATAAGTCAACTTATAAGTGACCTAAATAGGAAATAGGAGCCTTTAGCGTTGTTTGATAGTAAACGGTTACGCCTCGGCATCATTAGGGTAATCATTGACGATGTTTCTTAAAATACAACCACAAATTTTGCAAACGAAATTATTTGTTGCGTCTAGGTAATTTCGTATGGCTTAAGAAAACAATACTTTATGAATTTTAATTCAAGGAATAAATAATTAGCAGATACAATTGTGTCAACATCATTCGTAATATAATAGGCATTTCGTTTATTAATAAATTCAATTAAGCCATTGTAACTTGCATTCCTATCATTAAACTTTTTTGAAAATGTTTTACTTTCCATTAATCGTTTGCCTAAATATTTTGAATGTAAACTAACTTATTTTATTATGTGACTTATTTTTCTGTCATCATTTTCATCATCACCATCACCAAGTCAAGTATATCCTCCCCCAATTTATATCCTCCTCAAATTTCTTCCCTCAGTAATCATGATTTGGCTTTATTTTGATCACATTAAACTCTCCACTGACCGTAATTACTACAAGTATTCCATGATTGTAGGACATACATCCTTAATCAGTAAGTGGGCAAGCCCGGTTATTTACATAACTTTTAGGCGAAGCCAATATTATAAATTAAAATAATCGATTTAGCTTACTTTATGATAATTGCATCAGTAGCAACTTATAAGTTTTACCATAATATTATTTCAAATATGTACAGTAGACCATATTAAAACTAGATTGCCGAATCAGGTTCACGCATACATTACCATGATTTATGATAACTTTAAGTACTAAACAATGGAGTTTTACGTCGTTAAGGCATTCAATTTTTCTCTATGTAGATTTAGTTTAATTTCAAGGACTCAGCTGAGTTATTCTACTGTTTGGTGATCGTATTGTGGTTTTACTTTATGCAAGATCCGCTTCGTAGCCTCATACGTCCGTGACATATAACGCATTCAATGCAATTAGTATAATAATTACATTCTCAGTGAGACCTATAAATTTTGATTTTTAAAATACTAATAACTATTTTAAATTTACTTAATTGTTTCTATTAAATATAATAAAATTTGACATGATAGGTAGTTAAAGGTTTGGAATTATTATTTGAATACTTAATAAAACATCAGATTGATAAGGTGTGAAGTGTCAAAATATGAAATAAATAATAGTGTTATTATTCGTACTTGTAATCATTATCACCATGGTCATAGATCAGTGCTACGATCATCATATTAATCATCAATCATCATAAAATCATCATCATGTAAGCGACTAATGGTTTTTACTACATAGGCAATATGCTTAGTTCAGAGCTTGGATTTTAGGGCAATAGCATTTGGTATTCAAGTGCAGTGGCAAGTGGTAACCAAGTGGCAACCCAAGAATTTACCTCAAGTGCAAGCAACCCGACTTTGAATAATTTAAATTAACATGAGGCGGGAGACTTTGTTTAAATTTAAATGTGTAACCATAGTTACCTACTTGAGAAGTAATTGTGGAACGCATTGGGATAAATTGGTTAATTAACTTGATTTTTGTACTGGAATGAGCATTTCTATCAAACCCTGTATTCATTAGGACGATACAAAGTGATGTTTAAGTAATAAATAAACAGCATTAATTTATAATTAATTATTAAAAAACTGTTTCATAAAACCACTTTCTAGTGCTTTTATGAAAAATATTAAAATATGATGTACCTACATAATCTTTAAATAATTAGTTTAGTTTTGATAAATTAAAAGATAAATCGATACACAAATAAAAACAACTTTAATAACCTGTAAAGGCGATATAAAGGTGATTGGTGTTTAATTAATACAAGTGAATGTAACAAGAATTGATATAACCAAAATCACCATACCAGCAGGCGATTCCTTTCAAAGATAAAAGTAAAAAAGTTGTCCCAACGACTTTGCTAAGTCAGATTAAAATTGATACAAACTAGTCTTACATATATTTTAAATCGTGTTTTGCGTATCTTCTGGAATAATTTATGTCTGCATAGTGGACATAAACGAGAAACGTATTTCAAGTTCGTATTGGCTTTATTTTAAATCTTTTCCTAGATATATTATTTATTTTAATGTCGTTGAACTACAGACAGACAGAATTAAAGGCTATACTAAAGCCAATAATTAATTGTTGAACATTATCCTCGACAATAAAACTTTTGTTCTTATTAGACAATGTATTTTAGGTGTCTTCAAAGTTCGTAAAACAAATATTTCTTATTAAAATATCACTGGTTTCTGCATCTGATATTTATTCTCTATTAATATCAAAATATCCTTATTAATATCAAAATAAACCTATTTTTAGATTCATCTCTTATCGTTATCTTATTTATCTAATGATCAATTCTGATAGTGCAGTATTTGACAGCTGGAACAAGTCGTATAATATTATCATAGTCGTTTTATATGTATGTATACATTTGAGTCTTATTTTATCCGATAAGCTGTCAATATTGGAATTTATATGCAGTGTTTTCTTCCGACATCATTTTACATATCGATTTTTCTTTTAAAACGTCACGTGTTACTCCGATAAGAAACGTTTATTATGTGAATAATATTACCGTTAAACTATGCATCATATGCGTTAGGTCGTCGCCTATCCTTGTAATTGTGTATGTTAGAATTTAATATTATTATTATATTTTTGCGTATATATATATATATATATATATATATATATATATATATATATATATATATATATATATATATATATATATATATATATATATATCACTATTACATTTTTATGAGATGTTAATAATTTCCTTTCAAAACGCTACACGACAACGACTTAATTATTATACAACTGTATCATTATAATCTTAGTGTTTTCATTTAAATGTTAAAATTAGACTTTTACTTCAATTAGCGTTGCTATTTTTAGAAGCTGCCTCAAAACATTCATTTGTTTTTACTTTCATTTCAACTTTTATATAGAAGAATTAATATTTGACAATATGAATAATTTATTATTATTATTTGTGTAAAAATATGACTTATTTAATTTCAATTTAGAGATATTACACGCCTAGCATGATTGATACTGACCTCCCAAGAATTATTAACAGAAAAATATAAAATCGCTGTTCTGTCATTTTGTCTATTTTTCGTAGAAAGATTCTTCGGTGGTATGCTGATGATGACACTGTACATAACAAGCAAGTTTCGTTCTCACTTTCGAGGTAGACGTCATTAGTTAATTGTTAGTTGTTAAGCCGTTAGTGATAACATTTTCACGAGGTCGTTACTTAATGATTATGTTATTAAGTACCTTTATTATGAGGTAACTTAATTGTTGGACTTTAAACGGAATTGCAGTTTCCTCGTTGGAAGCGGCTGCACTTAAAATAGATATCACCGTTTTCGGAAGTGTTTAAAAATGTGTTGAATATTGTAATAGGCTTGATTTACCTGAATTAATAATTTTTAACGGACGATTATTAACCGACGAAGCATTCTAGGGCTCAAGTCTGACCAAGAATTATTAAAGCACCTATATTTGATAGTATTAAACTGTTGGCCACTAGATGTTGCCTATTATGTTTACTTTTGTTAGGACGATAATAATTCGTCGCGCGGCATATAATATTTTTCCGCGACAGAAACTTCTTGTGCTTTTGCCGAACTTATTGTATCTTCATATCAATTCATCCAAATCGGCTCGGAAGAGTGAAGAGATAACAGGCAGACACTATCTTATTTAAATGTTAGTATGGATTGAGCATTGTTTTCATTACATAAGGTGTTGCAGTTTTTAGCGCCGCACCGTATGCGCCATGACCTGTGGCCTATCGGTATGTCGTATTGGTCACGTGGTATTAACGAATGCACGAACAAGACTCACTGCTGTCTGGCATTACTTCTGTACTTCGATTTTACTTTAAAGTTGTGTTTTTCAACCAGTGGGTCACGACCTCCTAGGGTGTCGCGAAGCTTCTGGTATATGTATAGGTCGCCATATTTTTTCATACCAATGCTTGGGGTAATAAGGGGGTCACTTCATTAAAAGTGTTAAAAAAACAATCATGCAGCTTTGTTCTTTGTTCGGACCAGTCCGTCTCTTATATTATCGAATGGCAAAATAATATACGTCGTATAATTTCTCATATTATTATCGTACAACGTTACTGTATCGTGAGTTGGTTTGACAATTCATTAGTTTAGTTGTGTTATAGAAAAGGTTGAAAAGGTTAGGATCGAACAAGGGACGAAGATAAATAATGTTGCATTAAAATCTGCAGGGTTAGGATGGCAACGGAATTAACAAGTTTTTACGTCTTCTCAGATAATATTGTCAAGTTATTTTGACCAACAGTGTTTTTGTTGCGAATTTAAATTTTTTCAAGTTTTACAACATTTCGTTTAATTTAAATGTACTTTTTCCGTGGTTGCACAAAATGGGTTGTACTTACAATAAAATAACGCGTCCGAAACTCACAGAATTTTGTTCGTTTGTCATCATTACATTTATCATGATGACGAAACAAATCGTAAGAGGCCAAAGCATTTTCATAACTCAAAAATATTAATATGGAATGATTTTTGGGACTGTACCAAAAGTAAACGGCTTTTAATATAAGATTGCATGTTACATTTTTAAGAGTTAGAAAGTCTATCGAGATGTGAAATTTCGTGAGCGAATTTGTTTCACTTATCTTCGTTTTTTTATAAGATTATCTAAGTATTTATTGAGCAATATTTGAAGTCTGATGGATTTCCATACTTATATTATAAATGCGAAAGTGTATCTGTCTGTCTGTCTGTTACAACTTTACGTCCCATCCGCTGAACCGATTTTTCTGAAATTTCGTATGGAGATAATTTCCTTCTCGGGAAGGGACATGGGATACTTTTTATCCCGGAAAAATTATCGGTTCCTGCACGATAAACGAATTTTGGCGCAGCGGAGTTACTGGCGTCATCTAGTAAAAAATAAAATTGCTATGTAATATTGCATTTTCCTTTTAGTTTAGCACAGTTGTTTGTTTCTACCACAGACATAGATCAGGATAGATACCGCATGTCGCTCCATTTGAATGAAAACGAGCGTGCCACTTTTTTACTACCTACTGTGACATACCGATGATAAGAAACGTGTCCATTATCAAGGCCAATGTTTCTATTTGAATTTCTACAGCTTAATACGGCACTTTTAGGCATTTAGGCATTTTTAAAATTCCGATTGACGTCCGATTCCGATAGCAGACTAAAGAAAATATTTTCGAGACGAGCATTGCTCGTCGTTTGGGAACGCGATATGGCACGCGAAGTACATACACATGCGGTATCTATCTTGATCTATGTCTGTGGTTTCTACTTATTATTTGTCTGTACTTAAGACTAAAACTTTACAAGGTTTGGGGAATCCCCGTGGGCCGCGAGTCGCGACGTATGTACGATAATAAAATGCAAGTACCTGATGTATAAAGTTTAAATACATTTCACTTTATATTACAGGTAGGTTCCTAGTATCGACCTTACAAATTACAACTTACAAACGGGTTCAGACTTCTGGGGCCCAATTCTTATACCCCGAATATCCTTTCGATCGTCTTTTAACTCGACTACGGCGAAGCCGAAAGGCAGGGTAATGAGAGGGCACATATTACATAATATGTAGGGCACATAGCGGCTAAACTGTGGTTATTTTAACTAATTAGGTTAGGCACGGTTAGTAGTTACACATAATACACACACTCACATGTACTGTCACCTGACTGACTGACTGGCCTGAGTTCGAAGCATTCGAGGTGTGAGAATCGGCCAAACTGCTAATTCACTGATCATAAAGATGTGAGACGGAAATTATAAAACCTCTGTAACTGATTACAGAAATCGCGATGCTTGGTTGTAGTAAATGTTTGAAGTGCGTCGGTTATTCAAATTTAAACTCTGTCACTAAACACTTAGAGTCCATTAAATTTTACTACTCTTCTCTTTCTTCATCTTTTCTTTATTTTCCTTACATAATCGCTTACTGTATTAGTGATGTTGCGTTTTACAGACCATAAATCAATTTTCTTTTATCTATTTCATAGGAAATCTAGAGCATAGCAGTTCCTTGTTTGTGTTGTTAATTATTGCGTACATATTATAATGAGGCAATGATTTTATTGCTTTTATAAATATTTTATTTCTCATTTCTATTCTTGGTATTTTCACGAGTGGCCTTAATTCACATTTATAGTATCTTTAATTCTTTTGTGCCTAAGTTCACTTAAAAAGATACTTGAGGTTACGTTAGACCGTGTAAAAAGATGCTTATTTGTGCGTGCAAGATTTCAGGCGAGCTAGTATGAAGATAAAATATCTTCTGCATAAAAAATCCTAATTTTATATATTTTACTCTTCTTTACAAGCGTTATATTATCATTACCGTTGGTACCGGATATATCTAAGCGTGCCTATATTGATTAAGCGAAGTTAATTTACAATTTAATTTAAGCTAAGTTTATAATATTTTACTAAGTTTATGAGAATAATCATAATAATTTCATATTTATGCTTATGATTAGAGGAAGAGGTATGCTAATAGTATACTATGTGAATATTTTACCAAAGTAAGAATAAAACAAAAAGACAGACTGCCTTACAGAAAAGCAACGCCTAGAAACCCTTTAAATGAAAGTTAGACAAAAGGAGATAGACAAAATTCGTCAAACGGTGGAGAGGAAGATAATTTCCAAGCACTGCCAATTACACAACGAAGAAAAACACTTGAAAAAAAAAAACTCGGATAAAACTGCAAAGTTAAATACGTAATTGCAAAGAGAAATTCAATCATTTTTATTGCCTCAAACTTCCTCTACAACTCGTTGGTTTTGCAAACACACGCAATATAAACCTCAATTTTTTTGCTTGGCCTTTTGAACTTAACTGTAGTTCTTAAATAAATATTATATAACCTATAAAACATTTATGACACTATTATTATGAGTTGTGACCTATGCAAGTCAATTTTAGTTCTAAGTCTTCTAAGTAGTCTTCTACGCGTGGTCTACTTTGTATCTGTGCCAAATTTTTCAAAATTGGACCTGCAGTTTCGGAGCCTGTTCGATATAAGCAAACAAACTTATTATCTATATTATTAGTTTCTTTTTCTTTCTAATTCTTTCTGTATGTAATTCCTAATGTTTCCTGGCCTAGAAACTTAAGCATCTAATGTTGTCTTCCCACATTATCATGAATATTTGTATGTTTACCTAATTACTTATTTTACAAGTCATTTACTATAGCTAATTTTACCATTGTGTAAAATCTTTTGTTTCCGAAACTATGGTAATAGGAAGTAAATCTGTGTAAACAGATGTTCCGAGTTTATTTAATCTATTCTCGGTTGAAGGAATCATTAAATCATCTTCATCACTTCCGCACTTGAGTAAAAAATTACGTCCGTATATTTTACTTGTCGGTTAATTCTGATCATGATTGGTAAAATGCCAATATGATTCTTAGCTAAGATTTTGAATAATTTATAATTTGTGACCATCATATTATTCCATGTAGTGGGTGAATTTTAACCCTTTTGCCTTTAATTCATTCTAAGTACTAGGTCAATGAAATGGACAAAAATATCCACAGACGAACATATTATAACCTCCTCCTTTTTGGAAGTCGGTTAATAATGTTATAATGCCAGGTTACCAAGGAATTTTAACAGGAGTTAGTCTTAACCCTAGCCAATCAAGAGCGCTAGAGAATAGGTAAAATCCTGGCCAAAAGCCTCATAAATCCATACTAATGTTATGATAAATGCGAAAGTCTGTCTGTCTGTTACCTCTTCACGCCCAAACCGCTAAACCGATTTTGCTGAAATATGGTATGACGATACTTTAGGATACTTCCTATCCCGGAAAAATGTACGATTCCTGCGCAATAAACGAATTTTGGCGCAACGGAGTTGCGGGCATCACGCGTCATCTAGTTTAAGGTATATTTAAATCGAACCTGACGAGGTTTCAGTTGTAAACAGAAATTCCATCCGGCAGGGCTATCACGTAAAAATAGCGATCAACAATCCACTAGCAATAATCGCGCGATCGATTGCTGGGTATAAAAAACAATGGTATCATGAAAGCGATCGATTGCAATCGTATTGTTTTGGCTGATACGTGATACGAAATTGCGATTTTGGAGCAATTATCGCGCAATAATTGCTATCGCATTGCTCTCGCAAGATACGTGATACGGCTGCGGATTTCCGAACATTAGCTTGAACATAAAAGTCTTTTTAGCTCGATCGTATTGAAATAAACAAGGCAGTTGAACTGTAAAAGCTGCGGAATAAAACTCGATCGACCCTTTTAATCTTTTAAAACTGAGGCTTTGCAAACACGTTTCGAGTTTTGCCCTTTAAGTTTAATTTGTGGTGGAATAAGGACAAAAAATGATTAAGTACCTCGGACTGTAGAGTGTAGACTACTGTAGACTATTTTTATACTTATCATGTCGCACGCACACATTTAAGAGCCTGCTGTCAAAAATATCGAAGTACGCTAGCCCCGCCTACATACCCCGCTATCCTCCAATCGTGATAAATAATGATTCCATGAATCGTGCCCCCGAGCAATGTACTTTGCGCTGCAGCTAATAGTGAACAATATCGCGTAACAACGGTTCCCGCATTATAATAGCACGAAAGTAAAGGTCGTAAGTCCCAAAACTGTTTTTGATGATTACTTTTAAAAATTAAATACAATACTAATATTTCCTTTAGCCATTATTTTATAAAGTGTGTGATTTTAGTAGTGCCAGTTATTTAATGATAGTAACTCAATAAGTGTAACATATATTGGTTGAAAAGCCCAGAAAGATTAATAATTTCGAAAAATATAACTATGAAGTCAAATAAGTGAATCGTGTTTTCCGTTAGGCAAATATCAGATAAATATACAATGATTAAATAAATCTTAATTTCATTTAAGTCAATCGTCTTTCGGGATCGTAATATTTATTAGAAAAGACAGCAATATTTGGCAGCCCGGTCTTAAGCGTGAGCCAGCCAATCAAGAGTGTTAGTGAATAGATAAACTTCTGTAAGAAGCCTCCAGAAACTGGGCTTAAATCGAACGTGTTTCTCGACACTCGTCACACATTATTTTCAGATAACAATATAAATAGCAAAACAACGAAGCAAATGCTGGCGCGTAAATCTTGTCATTATGTTCAAACAGTTTCATTTCAAGGATGAAGGAACAGCTTTAAGTTACTCTACTGCATTAGGGGGGGGGGGGGGGGGGGGGGGGCAGGCGCACCCTGGATCATGTTGACGTCCCTACTAAGTATCTTATCTAGTACTTTTATCTATAAAAATTAAGAAAACGAATTTTTGCCATTTGTTTGCAATACAATATTTTTACAACTAAAAATTATTAATTTATTATTCTTTATAAACACCTAGCTTATAAAAAATCTGATTTGCCCCCCCTGGCCCAGAACCTGGGTACGCCCATGGGCCCACCCCATTCTTGTATCTCATAGAAATGCTTAGCATTTAAGGGCACCTTCTTCCAAATTCACGTTTCTAGAATGAGTAATTTTTAAAGAAAGCGCGATTCAAAAAAACTGAAAAATATATACATATATAGATACATCTTTTAACTAGTGACTTTTTTGGTTAGAAACACAATACACATAATTTCACTCGATAAAAAAAAAATCCGAAACAACTTCGATTTAAAAACATTTTGAGTTTTATAGGACTTACAGAGACTCAATCAAAAAATAATTTGGACAGTTCGATTACTATTAAAATTTTACAGGGAAATGATTGGATACATGTTTAGTTATAATATTTTTAATCTAAGTAAAAAGGTTTTTTCTCCTATTTCGCCCTATCATGGACGCGGCGAGCGTCGTAACCGCCACCGTACAAGGCGCGCTGATATGAATGTTATTTTAATGTCATTTACGTCGATATTCGCACTGACACACATCGACCTGCTAATTTAGGGAGAAGGTGCTCGAAGATTAAAGTTTTCGCCAGAATATTAATATTAAAGATATGTCTGTAGCATTAAGATCGGAATAGAAATAAAAAATTTTGCTTGGGGTTTCTATGAGAGTATAGTCTCTCATAGAAACTCCACGCAAAACTCAAAATACCGATTAGGAGTACGTAATTCCTCATCGGCCATGTTGTCCGAATCGCACGCAGGTAATGGAATAATGGCGCCCACGCAGGGTCAAGTGCGCGTGAACTGTAACGTCGTTGAGCCAATTGTAGCACCGGATAGAGCTGATCAGCACCGCTCGTCACATGGAATATACGCGAATATTGTTTCGCCTTTTGATCCTGTTGAATGTGTGAAAGAGGGGTATCGCTGGTTGGATTGCATTGATTCCTAACCAGTGGTCCGCACTCCGCAGGAGTCAAAGTGTGGTCCGCGAATGATTATGTTTAGTCTTACCATAGACAAATGAAAATATTATATTTGGTATATTTGGTCAATGGTCTTACGATACACCTCGTAAAGAAGATACAATTTCAGAAATAGCATTTATACTGTAATACCAAAGTTTTCTTTTTTATGTAATTTCCTATTACAGCACCGGCATAGGCAGTAAACAAAAAGTTTGGTTCGACGTTTGACAACGTTTCTGTCAATATTGTGCACCATGTCGGATTTTGGTAGGATTGGTTACTGTATGTGTTAGTGGCACCCTCTGCTCTGACCTTATCATAAGAAGACCTTTTTGTAAGAGGTTACGATCAGCTACGACCCGAATTTCGCTATTTGGTCTTTCTGTGATTGCCAAGAGTCGTGCGCGTTTTCATTAGGGCCATAACACGAATTTCGCCATTACACATATTTTTCCGCTCACTGCTATGATATTATATTATAAAAAAGCTCACTGAGCGTTTTCGATCTTTGAGCGTAACATAATATTTTGTACTCAGATCAGTCAGACCTAATGGGACGAGTGGTTTGACAAAAAGTAGTTATAATAATCATGGGTCATTTGGAGATTAAATTACTTATTAGAGGTATATTACCCCTAATATCGGAAAATATATGTAAATGGCACTATTAATTAGAATAAAATAACTTAAACCTGCTATATTACAAAGTATTTATGGAGTAAGAGCCAACGACAGCCAGGCTTTCGTCATTTTATAAAAGCTGAAAGTTTTCCTGTATAATATGACCTTTAGAGAGGTAAGAACGACCGGCCACTATGGAGTTTCGGTCGCGATTACCCTAGGAGTTTCCAGTCCTGAAGGTTTACCTAACCTTCGATAAAGTATAAAGCCCAATTTTTTATCTTATTTTCTTCGG
This sequence comes from Cyaniris semiargus, assembly GCA_905187585.1. Classification (NCBI taxonomy): domain Eukaryota; kingdom Metazoa; phylum Arthropoda; class Insecta; order Lepidoptera; family Lycaenidae; genus Cyaniris; species Cyaniris semiargus. The sequence goes on from LR994551.1 coordinate 5,244,912, forward strand.
GATAACTGTAGGAATCTCGTCCTCTATTCCTCTTTTCTCATATACAGGAAAACTTTTAGCTTTTATAAAACGACAAAAGTCTGGCTGTCGCTGGATCTTGGGCCATTAAGACAATCAAGGATTACATTTTTGTAGCAATAGTCGTAAATCATAATTAATATGAAGCTGATTAGAATAACAAGTCTGGCGGTGAATCCTGTTAATAATTAGTACTGATAAAACAAAACGAGTATGTAATGGAGAATAATATATTGAGGCACGAAAATAAATTGAGATAAAGTTGTGCTGCAGGTGTCACTGTCAAGTGTCAGAGGCTTTTTATTTGTTTTCAGGGTTCCGTACCCAAAGGGTAAAAACGGGACCCTATTACTAAGACTTCGTTTTCTGTCCGTCTGTCTGTCTCTCTGTCTGTCTCCACTCTCCAGGCTGTATCTCAAAAACGGTGATAGCTAGAGAGTTGAAAATTTCACAGATTATTATGTACTAGCGACCCGCTCCGGCTTCGCACGGGTATAAAATAAAGTCTATGTCACTTACTGAAAAAATGATTAAAATCGATTCAGTAGTTTTGATTTATATTTATTACTACCCGTGGCCCGCATTAATGGCCGGTATTGCCGCAAAAGCAACGTCCCGCAATTTTTAAATCTGTAATATCTTCGAAAATATTCATTTAAATCATATACTGTAAAGGGCCATATAGATCTATATTAAATCAAAAATCTATTTGAAGTATTTAACCCATCAACTCCCAAGCGGCACCCGGGTGTCGCATAACAATTGAATATCTATTGTGTCTGCGATTCCCACGATCGAGGTATTAATTGAATAAGGATTAATGACGTATTGTTTAAAATCGCTTCGAAAATTAGTCATTATGTGGGGAAATTATTTGAAAGGGCTTATCTCACGAACAACTAGAGCAATTTTTCTGTTATTTGGGTCAGATAAGAAGTAGACCATGTGAAGGATCATAGGCTATATTTTGTAGACTAATTTGTCTGTGAAATATCTAATTTACGCGGGCGAAGCCGCGCGGAACGTCTAGTAATATTATAAAGCGGAAGAGTTTGTTTGTTTGTTTGAACGCGCTAATCTCAGGAACTATTGCACCGATTTGAAAAATTCTTTCAGTGTTAGATAGTCCATTTATCGAGGAAGGCTATAGGCTATATTTTATCAGGGTAAGACTAAAAGGAGCGAAGAAATAGAGGAAAATGTGGAAAAAACGGGGGGAAATTATTTGAAAGGGCTTATTTGAACGTGCTAATCTCAGAAACTACTGATCCGATTTGAAAAATTCTTTCAGTGTTAGATAGCCCATTTATCAAGGAGGGCTATAGGCTATATTTTATCACGCTAAGATTAATAGGAGCGAAGAAATAGAGGAAAATGTGGAGAAAACGGGGGAAATTATTTGAAAGGGCTTATCTAACGAACTACTGGAGCAATTTTTCTGTTATTTGGCATAGATAAGAAGTAGACCACGTGAAGGATCATAGGCTATTTTTTGTAGACTAATCTGTCTGTGAAATATCTAGTTTACGCAGGCGAAGCCGCGCGGAAGTCCAGTTTTAAATATTTTGATTGATTATAACTCAAAAAACGTTATAAATTTGTTGTAAGTATTAATAAGAATTCATATAGTTAAAAGAAGAATTTACTATTTTACTGTAGAATAGATTCGGATTGGATTAAAACTGTATTAATATTGGATTGAAATATCACAATCAGTATTTCGATAAGATATCGAAAGCATCTTATTATACCAATTTTATGCGCACTAAAAGAGTACTGTTGTACTACAGACCGTTCACTAATATTTTTTCTCTGAATCGCTATAAATGGAATCTTATGTCGTCGGCATAAAGGCCCTTCACTGATATTTACGAATAAAATATGTCGTCTTAGCACGTGTATGCGAATTAACGGTTTTCCGCTAAATGGCCATACAGTGAGAATCCTTGTCTTTATTTTTATGTTGTACTTAAAGGGAATTTACGTCATTGCCCCTTTTAGTCCTTTCTTTGGTTTAAATATTTTGGTATTCTTACGTCATTCTTGCAATCTTTTAAATCGGCGGTACTCAACCTTTATTTTCACACGGGCCACAAACGCGGCCCGCGGGCCACAAGCACAACCAACATTTCTAATGGGTAAAAAATTACGTTGCTGAAAATTAGCGATATACTATTCTCAAATCGCAGAATTCTGTCCGTAGCGGTAATTGAAAAAAACTTGTCATATTTCATCGTTTTCTAAGCAAACTGACAATAAAGTGACAGATGTTTCTAGTCTTCCTAGGCAATAAATGATGACACACCATGCCGAAATTACGTCGCGTTATATTGTATGCGTAGCGCATTGCTGGCGTAATCATGCCGAACTTCGGCCGCGTATTTTTAGCCTAGTGTGTTTAGAAACTAAAGCGTATCGTATTTTGCATACTCGATGTGAACTGGGTATGAAGTATACCACTTCAAACTCATAAATAGTTGAAGATTATAATATTACTGATTCTGAGAGTTACCAAGAAGTTTTCCGATGAATCTATCATAGTCTGTGTCTTTATAAAAGTTTAATTTTTTTCTTAACTTAACATACAGTGCGAGCAATTTTCATATAGCTCCTAGACTAAAAAGGTCAATGACCGGTGGTGTCACCTTAAAATATTTTAACTATAGTGTATACTAGAAAAATTTCAATTGCCCATTCATTTTCACAATTATTATTGTTAATTATTATCTTTTACTCCACGTAGGCCAATGATAATGTCCCGGCGGGCTGCAGGTCGAGTATAACTGTTTTACATCCTTATGTGGTGTCTCCATAATGGACCCTGGATTGTAAAGCTTGTCGATCATGATTGTGCATGCTATAGACAGTAGACACCTTCGATCCAATCGATATCATGGTGATAGTCATGGTTATCATGGGCCCATATGGAGCAGGTCATCTTTGGCATATACATTTAACGATTTTTTTTAAGATGTATGTCTAGATCTGCTGCCTTACTCCCGACAGAATCAGAATCGAATCGAGAATCGAGTCAGCTCGATCCCAAAGCTTTGCTACTTCCGACTTAAATACTAGCGCAAAATTTTGCTGCGGCCTAATTTGGAACTATGTACCTAATTCGATCTTAATGGCCTTTCCTAATCCTGACAGCTATACTAGCGCACGACCGTGTTGCGGCTTAATTTGGAACTAATCAGACTCTTAAATCAAAATCGTATCAATTTCGGGGGTAAGACTGTTATCGCTATCGCTACCATGATATTGTATTGTTTATATTTACAAAGACATAACAATTGTTTACCCCAACTCAATTGAATTCAAGATGTCTCGAACGGAAATTTTTTTTAAACAATGACTTTAAATACAGTTGATTGATTAGTTTGTCAGAAAATGAATAATCACATATTGCTCAATTGTCGGATCATCACATAAAATGATTAATTAAAATGTCATTGAATAATTTGATGATTTACAAAACATATTACGTAAACCCGCTCAACAGTGCTTATAGCTTAAGAGCGACAGCGAGACTTTCGTCATTTTATAAAAGCTGAAAAATTTTCTGTATATAATATGTCTTCTATAGAGGTATGAACGACCAGCAACTATGTAGTTTCGGTTGCAGTTACTTTAGGAGGTATCCAGTTTCGAACGTCTATCTAACCTTTGATTGGTACTACTAATATATATTCTGTGCCTTTGATAAAGTACTAGACGTTCCGCGCGGCTTCGCCCGCGTAAATTAGATATTTCACAGACCAATCGGTCTACAAAAAATAGCCTATGATCCTTCACGTGGTTTACTTCTTATCTGACCCAAATAACAGACAATAACTCTAGTAGTTCGTGAGATAAGCCCTTTCAAATAATGTCCCCCCGTTTTTTCCACATTTTCCTCTATTTCTTCGCTCCTATTAGTCTTAACGTGATAAAATATAGCCTATAGCCTTCCTCGATAAATGTACTATATAACACTGAAACAATTTTTCAAATCGGACCAGTAGTTCCTGAGATTAGCGCGTTCAAACAAACAAACTCTTCCGCTTTATAATATTAGTATAGATAAAGTTCAATGATTATTATCACCGAAATTAACCGCGATCGAAACTCCATAACTTCGCTGGTCATTTAAGAATATCTGCATATTCGTGATATGCAGGGAAACTTTCAGCTTTTATAAAATGACGAAAGTCTGGCTGTCGCTCGCTCTCGGGTTATAACCTTATAATCGGTGGCATTTCGAGTTTCGACTAAAAACGAGACACTTACGAAATGTTAGGCGCAGATTTTGAGACCACTATCAGTTCTCAACATCTATGTCATCTGAGATAAAATATTGATAAAAAACATCAAAAACTTGGAATGTTTTACAAATATAAAAAGTCTGAACTGACTACTTAATAGGATATATTACTGCAATATTTGTACACGCTTAGGGTCAATTTATACTAGCGCAGAGTCGAAGCGCATCGAGAGAATTATTAAAACTGAACATAACAAATTCAACCTTAACTCCAAAGCGTTAACGCACTTTATTACTTCTGAGAATTTAAAAAGGCGCGCGCATCCGCGCGAGTTCGCGTGAATGCGCCCGACAAACGCTTATTGGCCTCGCAGAAGTAATGTATGCGTTACGCTCTGGAGCTAAGGTTGAATTTTCTATGTTCAGTTTTTGGGAATTCGCTTCGCTTCGCTTCGACTCTGCGCTATTATAAATTGGCCCTTAGAGGCAGCACCAGCACCGCGGACAGTTTGACAAAGTTTCTGTGAATATTTTGATATGACGTGTGCAACGTGTCGGATTTTGGTAGGATTATTATTAGTAGTGTCGGATTATGTGCTTGCAGTCAGTGACACATTTAAAATGTTTGGTAACAGGGAACATTACGCAAAGATGGGAGCAGTGGATGCTACTTGCATATACAGTAAATAATCCGATTAAAATCCGTCATGTTGCATATATTATGTCATATCAGAATATTGGCAAAAACTTTGTCAAACTTGTTATTTACGTCCTATAGATACTGGTGCTGCCTCTAGCGTGAAAACATTGTAGTAATATGTCCTATTTTTTGAACAAGTTCCTTACTAAATGAGTTTAAAATGATTGAAAAGTGTCAAGTCAAGAACCGGATCCTCTTCCCACTTAAACGAAATGAGTTACGGCTTTAGGCGAATTCCGGCAGCTGTTGCTAAATAAGATACAGCCTAATTAAGTTAATTTCATTTTGACCGATTTTCTCTGTCAGTTTGCATTTATTATCTACAACATAAAGTTTAGCTTCTTTAGGCCTGTTCCCAATGACAATTAATAATATTAAAATGTTTATTTTTCCAAATAAAATAAATATGGCAAAATATACTTGTACTTTTGTACAAATGTACGTGTACTTTTAAGCGTACCTGTTTACGTACGTAATTTATCGTAAAAATAAGAACTAAGGATGAATCCGAATAAATTAATAACTCAAAATCGTGTTGATTGTAGTACAAAATAAAACCGGCCAAGTGCGAGTTGGACACGCCCATGAAGGGTTCCGCAGCAGCAATAAGGTTTATTTTTATGAAATTAAAAGGTTTTTGATTTATTTTATATTTCAGTTGATTTAATGAAAGTTAAATTAAGGTTTACCATTTATGACGTATAAAAAACTACTTGCTAGATCTCTTTCAAACCAATTTTCGTTGGTAGTTTTTATAGTAATGTACATCATATATTTTTTTAGACTTATCATGCCCCTACTTTACAAGCTAGAGGGGGGGGAGGGGGGGGGGGGCGCACACATTTTACCACTTTGAAAGAGTCTCTCTCGCAAACTATTCAGGTTAGATGATTTTTGAAGACCTATCCATAGATACCCCACACGCATAGGTTAGATGAAAAAAATTTTTTTGATTCAGTTGTACCTATTGGGACCCCTAAAATTTTTAATAATTTTTCCATTATTGTATCAAAATCTTAATGCGGTTCACAGACTACATCTACTTACCAAGTTTTAATAGTATATCTCTTATAGTTTTGGAGAAAAGTGGCTGTGACATACGGATGGACAGACAGACTGACAGACAGACGAATTTATAAGGGTTCCGTTTTTTGTCATTTGGCTACGGAATCCTAAAAATCGACCCATACTCGTCTATTCTAATAAAGATCGCCTAGTCTGCTACCCACTTTGCCACGAGAATTTTATTGTAATTTAGATTAAATAATGATGCAATATCAGGTTAAGGTCATTTAGAAAATACAACGATAAGATAAAACTTATTTTATTTTAAGTATTGGAGACAAAATAACTGACGTCATTTGTTGCTTATTGCTAAACACTATAGTTCAAAAAGTTCCAAAAGCATTATTATTGTTTCAGTACAGCATAAAAATTATTATTTCATATTTTTTATAATACTAAATAACCCGGTGAACTTTGTATCACTTACCTTCTAATATTTAAACAGATTCGAAATTTTCTCTGCGCAATAAAAATTTGCGCTTAAGGCCATCCCCCGAGCAAACGACCTTGACCATACATTTGACGCGTTGCCGAGATCGCACAAAAATCCTATTTTTTTACTTATCTTAGTTCAAAGAAGATCTAAAAAAATTTAAAACGGGGAATATGTATTTAATGAAATTGTCTATCTATTGTCGTGTGTTTCAAATAAATGTAATTTGTAAATACTAGGGAGATGCTGAAAGTATGCTTCAATTTTAATAAATTGGTATTACTTTGGAAGCTAATATCATGAGTAGGTAATAATAAACAAAAATAGAAAGTTTAAAACGGCGAAAGGAATGTTGATATACTGAAGATTATTGCTGTATTTTTATTATAACTTTGTAGCTTTCAAATATGAGTTTATAAGACTCTAAATACGGTAAATTACGGAATCTCCGTAGGGGAAGGCCCAAATGACCGCGCGATAAGTTTCCGAATGCGACTTGAAAGGGAATTCGGAATAGCCCCGCTGTAGCCTGTACCTAAATACTGAATAGACATGTACTATAATATTATAGGTACCTTGTTAGTTAACCTAGTGCTGAAATAACAATAGTAGTGCTGCAGGCTACAGCTGGAAGGTATTATTTTTTCTCATTCGTACAACACTTAACCTTCGAGAACTGGTTTTGTTGCAGTGTGCCTACAGTATTATTGTTAATCTTAGTTCAAGATAATTATTTCTATCACGTTTTATTTTGGCAAGACAATGCCCGATTTCTGAGTTTTTTTGACTGAAATCAAATCCTCCATTCACTAGCTACTAGCGCAATTGATTGGCTAACAAAGCTATTAAAAAGATAAACTTTTAAAAAAATATATCACAAACAAGGGCATGAGTGGATTCAGGCTCAGCAATATTTCGGCTTTAGCTTTTAAATAAGTATAAAGTTAAAAATGTTTTACAATAGATATAATAAATACTATAGTAGATTTTATAATAATAAAAAATAACGGGCCAACTTCTCCTAAGTCTACGCTTTTACTAAAAATGTTTGACAGTCTTGTTTTGTCTCCAGAAACCATCATATTTACAGTTTATGATTCATAATTTACAGAAACCGATGATCGCAATACGAGGAACAAAATTACTTCTAACTTCATAGTTTCTTTATGTAATGGACTATCGCGTCATTAAGCTGACGTTATAAGGCTCGGCCAAACCTACGCGTCAGTAACGCGGGACGGGAGCGTCTGTAACGCGAAACTGGTGTGCACACCTGCGCGACTACGGTGCGAAACCGTAGATTATTCCCGCTCTGCCGACGCGAACGTCCCGCTTTAGAGACGCTCCCGCTTCGCAGTCGCTTTGGTCGCGTAGGTTTGGCCGAAGCTTTACTAATTATACGACAACTGTCCTACAAGTAATTGCATGAAGAAAATAGATCCGTCAATAAATCCTGATGCTAATTGGCCTTAAGTTACACTGGTAGTTTTTATTTTGTTACTTTACTATCTAGTAATGAAATAAACTAAAAGAAATCTAATATATAAAATTCTCGTGTCACAGTGTTTGTGCGCGAACTCCTCAAAAACGGCTCAACCGATTTTAATGAAATTTTGTATGTACAATCGAGGAAATTGATTCCTTGGCAGTTGACGGACCTACGTCATGTGGTCGGCTTATGTCAATTCAATTTTAGCTGTGATCGGTCGGATGGGTTTGACTTAACGCGACCAAATTACTTAGGTCCGCCATCTGCCTAGGAATCAACTTCTTTGATAGTACATTCGTTAGGCCTGAGAATAGCTTTTAATTTTAAAAGCTTTTATTTAACTTGCTCTGTATGTATGTAAGTTTGTAAGTTCGGGTTGGTACTACTAATATATATTCTGTGGTTCGGGTGGAGTTTTGGAACTCAATTTTGAAGTACATAGATATATTTAACCGATTGAGCTGAAATGTTGTATATTATAAACGTTTGGTTTGGATGACAATGCACGATAATAGGACGATAAAAAAACATCACTCTAAATCCAATAAAAAGAAACACAAATCTTACGAGAAGAAATCTTCTATTGGCTGTAATATTTTGAAATAGTATACAAGTAGTAAACGAAGTTTTGACTTTTTGAGTATTCACCAGTTAGATCGTACTTCGTAAGAATACCATTTTGAAGTTTTATGTTACTGAGACTGCATTCAAAACCAATCGTTTTTTTTATGTTGGATTAAAAAAATGGGTTTTCAACAGAGAGAAGGAACTGCATAATGTAACCTTTGCGAAAAGCTTACTATTGAAGTCATACTTAATTGTTTAAACAACTTGCAAGAAAATGTAAGGTTGAAATAACAAGGTGACACACTCTTGAGTTACTGTGACTACACCGGCGCAGACACCTTGAATAATAGAGTGATTATAAGGCATGATAAGCTGTTGAATATTTAATTTTACTTGCATTTCTTTTATATTGTGACATTTGTACACTTACATTTCTTGTACCGTCGAGGAAATTGATTCCTAGGCAGTTGACAGACCCACGTCATATTTTGGTCGGATCATGTCAATTCAATGTTAATTGTGATCTGTCGGCTGGGTTTGACGTAACGCGCCCAAACTACGGAGGTCCCCCATCTGCTTAAGAATCAACTTTTCTGATAGTACATTGTTTGAGACATTTATTTTGGGGCCTCAGTGCGTTTGTCCACCGCCGCCGTCACCGGGACGTCATCGACAAAAATCCAAATAAAATGCCACTCTATGACCTACGCTATATTAGGTTTTCATTTTACAAAGCAGCGGCGGCATGGGTCGCTAGACCAATGCCGAAAGATAATGAAAGCGATAGCCTAGGTCTTTTTTTTTAATCTTTATTTTTTATAGAGAGTTTGATACAAATAGACCATGTCACTCTCGTAGAGAGCCATTTCTAAATACTACACATAATTATTTTTATCTCCTACTTTTAAACCAATTAAAACTAATTTATACAAAGCAATTGCTTCCTTAGATAAAGGAGCAGACAGAAATGGAAAGAATACACTTACATCACAAACATTTATAGCTTAGGTCTTAACTATCTTACTCTTGAATCTACTTAATTTTATTTCGATTTACGAATAAGATTCCGTGTTCACCTATTTGGACGTAGCTTGGTTTTAAAAACGAAATCATATTGACTCAAACTTCTTGATCTTGGTAAGTAACTTAGTTAATGTGTGACGATATTATAGCTCTCTAACGGCCGTTCCCAATATTCAATCTATCTCTGGTTTGACATAAAACCGACCGCAGCTAACATTGAATTGACATAAAATATATGTCTCTAATGTCTAATGAGAGCTATTCCTATCTCTAGTAGGGCAAAACCAGAGATAGATCAAATATTGGGAACGGCCGTAAGGCTCCATTTATTTAAAAATGTCAATTATTGTCACTTGAGGGACATCTGTTGGCTGTTTACTGTTACTAATTATCCACACTCTCCATTCAATGTCCTTCAAGTATTAATTTGCATGTTTAAAATTGTGATTTAAATGAAATTATGTTTTTGTTTTGTCAAAAACATTCATTCACATTTTCGGGCATATTTTTACAGTAATTTAGAAATTAATATGTACTAGCTGTGCCCCGCGGTATTACCCGCGGTTTAAGTGATATATAATAAAATACTATGAAAAGTACCAATAATAGGGTCAAACGGGACGATACATGGTTCTATAATGGTTTATGGTAGTGATGATGATGATGATGAATGTAATTTGCATAGTAGCATATGCTTTCCGTTCTTAAAACAACGTCGAAATTACCAAACTTGTATCTATAAAGAGTCAGGAGTTCTCTCAGCACCTTTCGAACCATGGTATACCTTGGTGCAAAATCTTGCTTGTTGGTAGCATATGCTTAGAATACGGCTCACGAAACCGAAGTCACCACATGTTTCCATATAAATTTTGAGGAGTTCCCTCGATTTCTTACGTATTCCTTCATCAGGTCACCACTTTTATGAATATGGTACCAAATTGGGATGATAGCCTATACACTAAAAGAAAAATTTTGAAAATCGGTTCACAAACGTCGGAGTAATCGTTGAACATAAAAAACGAACATAACACCTCCTCCATTTTGAAAGTCGGTTAAAATTATAGCCTATGTGTTATTCTGATGTATAACCAATATTATTGTAAAGTTTCATTAAAATCCGTTCAGTAGTTTTTGCGTGAAAGAGTAACAAACATCCATACATACATACATCCAAACTTTCGCCTTTATAATATTAGTAGGATGTCAAGGTGAGCTTAAACACCAAGTAAACATTAGGAAATTGATTGACACGATAACTTATTAAAATATTAAAATACATAACAAGATTAAGTAAGTATTACAACCACATGGACTATTATAAGCCTATTAGTCAATACTACATGTAATATTTGCTACACATATTATGCTAATCATTGAATTCAATAATTTGTAACAGATAATTCTACTGTGTGTTCTGTAATATATCACAGTCTACTGTCTAGTGTTCATTACGTCTCGAATTCGGAACGAAGGGTTCCGTCCCAATTTAGAGCAAAAATAGGCAAACATTTTTTGTATTCGTAAGCAGCACTTATTTATTTAATTTCAATTTTATTATTATTATTCAAGTATAAATACAATTGAGTATTTTGCGAACATTTTAGGTGCCTAACTGTTGCATTATTGATATCGAGCGAAAAATAGCAAAAAATCACGTTTGTTGTATGGGAGCCCCCCTTAAATATTTAATTTATTTTGTTTCTAGTATTTGTTGTTACAGCGGCAACAGAAATACATAATATTATAACCTATGAAAATACTCTTTAGCTATTACCGAGTCTCTAGCTATATAGACGGATAGATAGACGGACAGACATCGAAGTCACAGTAATAGGGTCCCGTTTTTACCATTTGAGTACGGAGCCCTAAAAACGAAGCGGCTGTTTATACGGCTGAATGTTTTTACGATTGTTAGATATAATAGTACGGGAGCCCTAGAACATATTTTTTTTATTACTATCAAGCTTATTTTTTGTGAGTAGCTTCATTTTGATACGATAAACAACATTTTTATTTGCGAAAAATCTCGAACGTGGTAGCTAACTGAGATAGAAAGGATTTCATACTTTGAATTGATGGTCCTACTTGGTTGACTACTGAACCCTAAAACGGAACCCTAACAAGCAGATTTTTTGTATATTGATAGGTTAATAGTTATATAATTTAAGAGTAATAAAACAGTCCATATTTTAGAACTATCAATTCAAAGTTCAAAGTATAAAATCCTTTCTATTTCTGTTAGCTACCACTTTCAAGATTTTTCGCATATATTTATGTTGTTCGTCTTATCAAAATGAAGCTACTCCAAAAAATTAGCTTGATAGTAATACAAAAAAAAAAAAAAAATTCTAGGGCTCCCGTACTATTAGTACTTATCTACTGGTAATTAGTATTATACAACGACATGGGCTATATTAGTCAATACTACATGTAATATTTGCTACACATATTATGCTAATCATTGAATATTATAATTTGTAACAGATAATTCTACGGTGTGTTCCGTAATATTTCACAGCGTCTAGTGTTCATGTGGTCTTGAATCCTATGCTTTATTGTACCGTAAAAACAAAGCGGCTGTTTATACGGCTGTATGTTTTTACGATTATTTTTATACTAGACGTTCCGCGCGGCTTCGCCCGCGTAAATTACATATTTCACAGACAAATTAGTCCACGAAAAATAGCGTATGATCTTTCACGTGGTCGGTGGTCTACTTCTTATCTCTGCCAAATAACAGAAAAATTGCTCCAGTAGTTCGTGAGATAAGCCCTTTTTAAATAATTTCCCCCGTTTTTTCCACATTTTCCTCTATTTCTTCGCTTCTATTAGTCTAAGCGTAATAAAATATAACCTATAGCCTTCCTAGATAAATGGGCTATCTAACACTGAAATAATTTTTCAAATCGGACCAGTAATTCCTGAGATTTATAGCGCGTTCAAATAAGCCCTTTCAAATAATTTCCCCCCGATTTTTCCACATTTTCCTCTATTTCTTCGCTTCTATTAGTCTTAGCGTGATAAAATATAGCCTATAGTCTTTCTCGATAAATGGGCTATCTAACATTGAAAGAATTTTTCAAATCGGACCAGTAGTTCCTGAGAGTAGCGCGATCAAAGAAACAAACAAACTCTTCCGCTTTATAATATTATAGCATAGAATACTTCTATGCTATAATATTATAGATAAAAAGGTATTCTTTAAAAAACTCAGTGACACAAAAATAGCTTACTTCAAATAGATATTTCACATTAATTATAATGACCCGAGTAAAAACGAGCAAGTTAAAAGTGATTATAGTATTACGAAATTAACCTAAAAGCATAATAAATAAATAATGAGCAAGAAGCACGCTTATTCTCGTTTAGTTATGACTTATAATCAAACAGAGCACGCAATGGACGATCAACAGTTTTTGTAATCGTTTAAATGTTTTTCTAGAGAAGGCGGTGATGCGACAAGCCGTAAATACGAGTAATGTAGTTAGAACGTAGATGAAAGAATATATAGATATGACCTGCGGGGCTAAAATACTATATATAATACGTGGGAGAGCCATGCTTCGGCACGAATGGGCCGGCTCGACCGGAGAAATACCACGTTCTCACAGACAACCGGCGTGAAACAGCGCTTGCGCTGTGTTTCACCGAGTGAGTGAGTTTACCGGAGGCCCAATCCCCTACCCTATTCCCTTCCCTTCCCTCCCCTATTCTCTTCTCTTCCCATCCCTACCCTCCCCTATTACCCTATTTCCTCTTAAAAGGCCGGCAACGCACCTGCAGCTCTTCTGATGTTGCGAGTGTCCATGGGCGACGGAAGTTGCTTTCCATCAGGTGACCCGTTTGCTCGTTTGCCCCTTATTTCATAAAAAAAAAACGAGTAATGTAGTTAGAACGTAGATGAAAGAACAGAATATAGATATGACCTGCGGGGCTAAAATTGTCGCATAGCAATTACTCTCAATCAATTCACAAAATGAATTGTCAAAACTGTCAAACGCACGAATGTCAAATTTAGACCAATTCAATTGGTCCAAATTCGTACTAATTTGGCATTCGTGAGTTTGATCAATTCCATTGGTCTAAATTCGTACTAATTTGACATTCGTGACTTTGACAGTTTTGACAATTCATTTTGTGAATTCATTTAGAGGAATTGCTATGCGACCATAATAGCCCCGCTGTTTTACTGTAACAGTTGAAATTTAGCTCTGAGGGCTAAGCCTGCGTTGACGCAGCCACTATAACATTATCAAACATTGAATTTCAAATGTGCAGTCAAATTTTTTTCATGAAAATCATTTACGATAAAGTTCCAGTTACTCAGTTATTTTAAATACGTAAATTTAGTATATCGTCAGTATTGAGTATATTTTGTGTCCAGATAAATACCTACGCTAAAAAGACTTTTACTTTATTATGATCTGTTTATTAGAAACCATTCTTAATTTTGTTTTCAAAATTAAAGTGGCCTAAGAGCTTACTTAACTACAAATTTTAATGGAACGCAACAGGTAATGCATCTTGATGATTCTGTTTCTAAAGTTACTTATTTCTTGAAACATAAACTATTTTAAGGCGCTCTAATTTACATGAAAATTAATGCCATAACTATTTATGCCTATATCTGTGCTCCCATGAGTTACTACACACTAAGACAATTTTTTAGCCCATGGAAAGTTGTCGTCACTCAACACCATGGCGATCTTCTCCATATGGAGTAGATTTTTTCTACTTATTTATGGGAGGTACTGGCAGTGATTAATGGTGGTGATTACCATGAAATAGGTTTAGACTAGCCACTAGGCAATACCTGGAATATCATGGACCAGATGAGTCTAGCGTCTAGCCTATAACGGCGAATTAACATTTTTCCTATCTAGTGATTGATTCCTGCGCTGGATTACTATTGGAATGGCTCGTTTTATTAAGCCGCTCTTACCACTATGACTATGGTGAAACCTTAAACGCATACCTATGTACTATCAGAGAAGTTGATTCCTAGGCAGATGGCGGACCTAAGTAATTTGGTCGCGTTAAGTCAAACTCATCCGACCGAGCACAGCTAACATTGAATTGACATAAGCACTAAGCAGACCAAATGACGTAGGCAGGGCCGGTTTTAGCACTACCAGCGCTCTGGGCGAGATTTCTTCGGCGCCCAGGGTGCTGATAGTGCTGAAAAAATTGGCGCCCGACGTAGGCCCGTCAACTGCCTAGGAATCAATTTCCTCGATGGTACGTAATGTACGTTATTGCATAATATTATGTCTTGCCGATCATATTTGGTCCCCTACATATTGTTAAACGAAACTCGGCACTCAACTGTGCAGTCAAAATATTACTTAAGTGGTACACACTATTGATATCAAACTTATAATTAAAAATCATCATGAGGCGCTGAGTGCGTACCACGAGTAGAGAATACTATTTGGTCTTTGATAAGCTGGACCATATCGAATGAGAAACGAAGCTGTATTAACGTTGCATTAAAATCTGGTATCGACTAAGAAGTCTCGAATCTAGAATTCAGTGGTCTTATTTGATATTATAATAATAACTGTGTAACCTCCACTTCCTTTTGTTTACGGCTAGATCGTGGGAAAACTTGTACTTGAAGTTTCTCGAAGCATTTTCATAAACATTCGACACTATAATATTACATTATTAAAGGTCTACAATAAATTCCTCAAATGCCTATCCTTATCTTTACCAATATTATAAACTACACTGTACTCGGCGAAACAGAGAACAGAAGTGTCAGATGTTGTCAATCGCGGCTTTGTATAGAAAATGACAAGTTTTTGACAGGGAATCAATGACCGCTATCGCCATGTTTCGCCGAGTACAGTATGGATGATTTCCGCAGCTCTGTTGAGTAGAAATTCGTATAAAAAGTTCGGATAAAAGTATCCTATGTCCTTTCCCGGGCCTCTTTAGTATCTCCATACCAAATTTCAGCAAAATTGGCTCAGTGGTTTGGGCGTAAAAAGGTAACAGACAGACAGACACACTATCGCATATTTTACAATATTAGCGGATTATAGTCTACTGTCAAATATGGACATGCAATGAAACCTTAAAGATAATATACCTAGCGGAATAGAGCAACAATCTCGAGCTATCAAACGAAACCGAAAACAAGCATGATTGAACATGAATTCTATGAGATTAAATTGTCAACGTGCCGATAAGTGCCGACTGGACGTCAAAAGAATAGTTCTGCTGTCATGTATCACACGTCTCTTTTTACCAAGCAGTGTTACAGATAGTGACATCTCGCTTGCTCAGGCCTTTGTTTCTCTATTCCGCTAGGTATATTAACTTTATGAATGAAACACAAATCTTGACATGCGAATAATAATGTAATCGGTTATCGGACATAATTCAGTCACAGACAATAGAATTAACCATAAATATGTTTAACTTGATTACATAATGTATCTGTGTGTCTGTGTGAGCAGAATCTCAATCAAATATACAATACGGTTGTTGAATTAAGTTGTGCGGTTTTACCAGGACAATCTCTGTGCGGATAAGATCAATATAAAACATAGAAATCAAGGAAAATTTTGGAAAGGTTTTTTTTTTGTCTCTTTAATGTTTTAATAAACGTTCCGCCCACATAAATAACGAATTACGCGGGAACCGTACAGATTCCGCCAAAAAGTAACCCACGTCATTACTTTTTCCCCGTAATGTGCTTTATATACTATACCAAATTACATTAAAATCGGTAGTTTTAGCTTTACTAGTCTAGTAAACAATACGAAAACTGAAAATTTATGTGACCTTTTTAAGAGCATTGTAGAGTCGCCTTAAAATATCCACAGCCTCCGACTTTTTGGAAGTGGG
Source organism: Cyaniris semiargus (assembly GCA_905187585.1). Taxonomy (NCBI): domain Eukaryota; kingdom Metazoa; phylum Arthropoda; class Insecta; order Lepidoptera; family Lycaenidae; genus Cyaniris; species Cyaniris semiargus. The sequence goes on from LR994551.1 coordinate 5,261,305, forward strand.
TTAAAATGCTTTTCCTCTTACGTCCAATCTTATACACAAAATTCTCGTGTACGTCATCGTGCTTGTAGCCAAACTCCTCCAAAAAGTTATTTTCCCGGATAAACTAGTTTATTATTATAATTGCACCTCATACATAATAATATCTAGTAGCTCTATTGTTTTGTTCTGGGGATTTTTCTAGATTGCAAGGACGCTCTTACGTCATAGTATACAATGGCACAGCAATTAATACAATACAAATTGTCCTGAATAAAAGAGATCATTAGCACTGAGCCGAAGGTCTTATGCTGCGTTTCTATGCTTGCCAAGGCTAGGCAAGCATCCACAAGGCACAAACGTCCACAAATCTCGCTTGGCATTTGGAAGTCGTTTACACGCTTGTGAATGCATCAGTGTATTACGTACATCCAAGCATGGCGGATACCGAACTTGTGTCGGCTATTACGTTTGGTTTAACCTACTTTTATTAAAGTAAAAGCCAGCCACTCATTTTTAAGTCAGAACTAGACGTGCGTTCGTCGCGAGATCACAATTTACCTTGCCGCAAGCGCCCTTTGATCTGTGTGCAAAAACCGACACTACTCCGGATCGGAATCCGATCCGCTTGTATCCGATCATCGGATACAAGCGTCCACAAGCTCACGCGAGCCAAGCCAGATACTCTCTTTACACGCTTGTGCTTGTGGACGCTGGTCAAGCCTTGGCAAGCATGGAAACGCAGCATTAGTCCTCGTAAACTGAATAGGTTTTTTAATGCAAATTCATATTATCGTGACAAACGCGAAACAAAAAATCTTTACAAAATCGAAGCGGTCGGAGCGAATCGCTTTGGTCAAAACACGTGAGACATGACATCAGCAGATGTTTGGGGGTTTGGCAGAGTTTATTTACGCACTAGATGACGCCCGTTCCGTTGCGCCAAATTCGTTTATCTCACGGGAATCGTTCATTTTCCGGGATAAAAAGTAACCATGTCTCACGGGACTCAAAGTGTCTCCATACCTTTGATTTGACGCCTCCGTGGTCCAGTGGTTATAGAGCGTGGCTCTAGACTCGGAGGTCGTGGATTCGATTCCCGCGTTGGAAACATGTTATTTCCAAGTTTGGTTAGGACAATGCAGGCTGATGATGACCTGATTGTCTGACAAGTAAGATGATCCATGCGTCGGATAGGCATGTAAAAAGTCGGTCCTGCGCCTGATCTCTCGCCAGTCGTGTCAGTCATCCGTCCCACTGGGTTATAAGAGTAAAGGAATAGAGAGTGCTCTTGTGTACTTTTTTTTTATGAAATAAGGGGGCAAAAGAGCAAACAACCTCCGTCGCCCATGGACACTCGCAGCATCAGAAGAGCTACAGGTGCGTTGCCGGCCTTTTAAGAGGGAATAGGGTAAAAGGGGAGGGTAGGGATGGGAAGAGAAGGGAAAGGAAGGGAATAGGGTAGGGGATTGGGCCTCCGGTAAACTCACTCACTCGGCGAAACACAGCGCAGGCGCTGTTTCACGTCGGTTTTCTGTGAGAACGTGGTATTTCTCAGGTCGAGCCGGCCCATTCGTGCCGAAGCATGGCTCTCCCACGTATAAAACTACGCACACACTTGGGCACTATAAAAATGCTCCTGCGTAACTGACCTGGTTTTAATGAAACCGGCCACCGTCACCGCAACCGGTGTGGGAGTTATTATATACCTTTCAGCAAAATCGGTTCAGCGGGGTTTGGGCGTGAAGAGGTAACAAACAGACATACACACATTCGAATTTGTAATATTAGTATGGATTGATCAGTAACACCAATCTAAAGGGCATTTGCACGTTAGGCCACGTTTGATAACCATGTTTGCTAAACTATAGCATATTACAAAACAACATTGCATATTATTAAAAACTTAAAAGTATCGAGTAAATTAATTTGCAAGCATTAAAAGCAAAAGTATGTAGATAGTTATGACTTATGAGTTAGGAGGTTTGATGGCCGGTTTGCGTTATGGTGCTCCGGCCTCACCGCGAGCATTCACGTGTAATGTAACATTATAGATTCGTCTTTGAGCAGTACATTACAAAAATACCTACCTGACCGACGAACATTCACGTGTAATGTAACATTAAAGATTCGACTTTGAGCATTACATTACAATACTACCTCCCTGACTGACGAGCATTCGCGTGTAATGTAACATTCGACTTTGAGCATTCCATAGCTAGTTGATGTTACAAGTTGTATCAAGATAATACACACTGTATCATTACAAGTTGCGCATTGTAATGCTCGGTTCTCCTTCCTCACTGATGTAATGCTCGACTTTGTGACGTTACATTACAAGCGAATGCTCTCGGTGAGGGGGCACCTTTATTCCAATCTAGTGATCCAATCCAGCGGTGGATTTCGTATATTATTGTAATTTGTAATAATGTAAAACGGCAATGGAATACACTGGAATGCGATTTTGCAAAACAAGCGCTGGATTGGATCACTGAATTGGAATAATGTAAACTAACCATAAGCTTAGTATTGAAAGTAAAATTAAAGCAAAAGTAAGAGTCATACATATTTTTTAGAACGTAGGTGACGAAATACGGTGTCAAAATACTCACTGATCGATCGAGTTTGTATGATTGGTAGAGCAAAAAGTAAATTTGTTTTATGTTTTTGTACGACATATTCAATATTGTAGATCGTAATCTAACGTTCTTTCGTTCATAACTGTCTGTTTTTTATTTAATTTGCAATCGTTTATTTTTTTAAGTTTAATAAAATATGATACAGAATTTTAGTACCTAAACAAAAACCCGGACCCACTATGTGAAAAGTAAAAAAAAAATTTATGGTACAAATTATTATATTTTAACCTATCATAATGATAAGAAACCATTATGGTACAATTCAATTATATCATTTGATACCATAAAAGATATATTATAGCATTTTGATATCAACAAAGGACGTATACTAACCGTTTTTTCACGAAACTATTCACGATTTGGGCGCAAATTTTTTTTTGCCCGATTTTGCTAATCTGCATTTCTTTTTAAGTAGGTATTGCATCAATGTCTGATATAATTGATAGATGACGTAGGTGGACAAAGTGGATAACTTTTTAAAACAAAAGGTCAATTACTCATTTCTTCTCTTATAATTTGAACGAAGCTTATCTTACCTACTTCATCATCTAGCCACTTCATCCACTTAGTTCTTCAAATATATTATGTCAAAATTGTATCTAGTACATAAAGTTAATATACCTAGGTATATTAACTTTATGATCTAATACAGATTTTGGCATATATTTGAAGTTGTATTATGGCCTCTCTGACCACTGTTAGATCATACAACAATAGCCAAGAGCCGACGATGACCGGTGTGAAAGTGTATTAGAAAGTGTTGACCCGTCGCACGTACAGTTAGTTATATCAGTGGTTTATGTAACTTTGTGGGTAATTGGAGCGCTGTTATAGTTATATTGAATAATGATGAAGGTCAAACAGATGACTAGTGAAGCAGAGCGTAAGGTTTAGCGCTCACCTAAGGGCTCCCACACATAAACACGATACGACGTCGCGTCGTGGAAATCTAGGGCACGACGTCGTAACGTGTCACGAAAACGTTATTGTGGTCTATTTTTAAGACATTGTAAAGTTACTCCCGTTATTCATGGTTGAAAGAAATGGGTGGATCCAGTATCATCTGTGTATCTGTCTTTTTTTCTCCGTTTTCTTATTAACAGCAGAAGACACGTTACGACGTCGTGTCGTAGATTTCCACGACGCGACGTCATAACTTGTTTATGTGTGGGAGCCCTAAGACACGAAACAGTCTTGGACACGAAACAGGTTGGATTTATACGCGGCGGCGCCAACGCGCGGTTTGGTCGCTAGTCGCTACACCTCACAAGCAAAATATGTATGTAGTGATTTATTGAAGTAGTGGTGTGGACTGTGGCGGTACCCACAATTCGCCTAACAATCCTGCATCGCGCTATCGAAGTTTTCTAAGTGCGTCGGTATATATATGTGTAGTCATCTGGTTTAATCTGCGATTCGATTGAATGACTAGCGAATTCATTGAATGACACCATTCAATTGAATGACTAAAGGACAACTCGTCAAGACGTTGACTGTGACGTTTAACGTTTTGACTAAATGTTATATAGTGAAGTCGTTAAATGGGATGCTATAATTTTTTATGTAGCTGTTAACGGGGTAGTAACTAGTAATGGGTAAATCGACGCTGTGATATTATTTTATTACAAATAAAGCACATTAAAGTTAATTTAATCGACAAAATATCAACACAGTGCTATCAGCTGTGCTAGCTGTTTGACGCCATATTTGTTTCAGTGACTACTAGCGCCGCAGTGGGAAAAAAGTGAAATACGTTCAATTACCTGACTGATTTCATGTCCGCTATCTTCAAAGGACTATGTTACAAATCGCTAACTAGTTGGACGTTGAGTGACGATCGTTCAATCGACGTTCGGCCGAGTTATTCAATTGAATGGTGTCATTCAATGAATGCGCTAGTCATTCAATCGAATCGCAGATTGGACCAGATGACTGCGACATATATACGATAGCGATCACGTGGGCTTCGGCCTGACCGAGCATAACACCTCGCTTGGTTGGAAGATCTTCCTTTGCGGCCTCGACACACATTCTCCCACATTGGTGACCCCCGACAGAACACGCCTCCTTCATCATCATCACTCCCCGTCCCTCCGCACCACGCCAGCCAGCATCGCGTCATCGGGTACCTCGTCCACTAGCCGCAACGTACCGCGACCTGGGCGACTCCGCATCGGCATCGACGGGCTTTCTCACTACACCGACCGGTCAGCAAGTAGAGCACATCTCTCCTGGTCAGCACGTAGCATCGGCCCCGCACGGCAGCTATCCGACTCACTGGATCCCGTGCAGCAGCTTCACAGTTCCGACTCACTGGAACTCTCTGGCACTGGCGACTCAAGCGACAAGACTTCAAGATTCGACCTCCGCGGTCTTCGGGGGGGAGTGATGTGGCGGTACCCACAATTCGCCTAACAATCCCGCATCGCGCTATCGAAGTTTTCTAAGCGCGTCGGTATATATACGACAGCGGAAATGGAGCATACCACCTCGCTCGGTCGGAAGGTCTTCCTTTGCGGCCTCCACGCATATATCCCACAGTGGCATGGTCGCGCTGTCATTTACATACATTTGCTCGTCATCACGCGGTGGTTCGGGCGAACGCATTATAAAACTAACCTTATAGACTGTCACGGCATGTGCCAAGTGAGCGGTAAGCTTACTGACTTATTTCTTCAGATGATGAGCCAAAGTAATTTGTAAATCAACTAGCTTAAAACTGCTGACAAACAGATTCTGTGAATAGGTCGTCGTTGAGTAGGTAGGGTACATTTTATCCCCAAAATAACGTATAAGTCGCTATATAGCAAACAACTTTTACTGAGTCCGAATATCCACATAAGATACGCTCTAGCTAAACAGCGTCAACATTCGAGAGCGTTTGAAGATTCCTATCATTGTATGCTAGTGCAATTACATGAACTACCTCAGATCTGGAATGAGATATTCCTTATGTCCTTGGCATAAGGTCCTATCAGGGGTAAAATAACTGTGAACGTCTAACCAGCGATCATGTTCCCAGTAAATTGCTTCCCGGCCTCTAGCCCGCTAGTTTGCTGATTATATTGGCCTATGACTAGTAGGATGTAGAGTTATTTATGTACCATCAAAGAAATTGATTCATAGTCAGACGGAGGGGCGGACCTACGTCATTTGGTCGGGTTATGTCAAATTAATGTTAGCCGCGATCTGTCCGCTGAGTTTGACATAAACCGACAAAATTAAGTAGGTCTGCCATCTGCCTATGAATCAATTTCTCCGATAGTACATTTTCTGAGGTTTAAATAAGAGTTTATCTAATAACTAGAGGGCTTTTGATTGGTTATTGGTTAATTTTATGTATACGCATAAACCCCTGTCAAAAACCCTCACCACTCCTAGTCAGGGAGGAGGACCAAACTCTAGCATCTACATGAATTTTTGTATGGATGATATTGTCATGAAATGCAAAATGTACAACAATAATGACGCCATTATTATTTCGGCCACATGCAGTACGATAAATGGAGTAACATTTACAGGATCCATACTAACCTGTCTGTCCGTCTGTCTGTTACTTCTTCACGCTTAAACCGCTAAATCGATTATGATGAAATTTGCTATACAGATACTTGGTGTCCCGGGAAAAGACATAGAGAGTTTTTATCCCGGAAAAATGTACGGTCTCCGCACCATAAACGAATTTTGGCTCAACGGAGTTGCGGGCGTCATCTAGTAACTTATAAGTGTCAAATCACGGCTATCCCGTGACATTTTACAAAATGGCGGCGTTCTAAAAACATCCTTGTAGGTCTCTATGTAAATGTGACATGATGAGGTAACTAGCGGATAGACGCAGTTTCTTTTCCTATTTTCAACGCGGTACCCTAAAAACACTGGAAGTCAGTCATTTGACGAAGGCTAAACTGAGAATCCTGCCTTATTATTGGTTAAGGAAGCGTTTTTGTTATCATTACATAACATCGTCTGACGATTAATGATCGATTGTTATTGATTAAATTACAATGCGAATTTTAACAGCCGCACTTAGAGAACAATTTGATGAAGATTTCGATAAAAGTTTCATTAATTTTCCACTAAACTAACTAATAGAATAATGAAGGTTTTGACATGAGCTGCATATAATTTCCGTCGTACTCTCCATTAAGTATTCATTAAATGTTACTCAGTACAGAACTTTGGTCAGGTTAACATAATAAGTTACGGGGTCCACTGTCCAGGATATAACTTTCCTCGGATATACCCAAAACACATGTCGTTCATTAACCGACTTCCAAAAAGGATGAGGTTATATGTTCGGCTGTGGATTTTTTTTAAATTTTTTTTTTGTATGTTCAACGATTACTCCGCCGTTTGTGAACCGATTTTCAAAATTTTTGTTTTGTTTTATTAGGTTTCCCTCCAATTTGGTCCCATTTTCACAAAAGTGATAATCTGATGATGGGATCCATGAGTAATCGAGAGAACTCCTCAAAATTTATATGGAAACATATAGTGATTTTGATTTTATGAAAAGTATTCTAAGCATATGCTACCAAAACGCAAGATTTTGCACCAAGGTATACTATGGTTCCGAAGATACTAAGAGAACTCCGGATTCCTTATAGATACAAGTTTGGAGGTTTAGGCGCTGTTTTAAGAACTGAAAGCATATGCTACTATGCAAATTACATTCATCATCATCATCATCATCATCATCATTACCACGTCAGGGTCACCAGTGTCACATGGTTGTATATGGATACAATATGCCCCCACAACACCATAATTATATCATCACGTTATGTCCTTATAATACTTGGTACTTTTCATAGCGATTTTAATAAAAATATAATGTTGTTTCAAAATAAATTATTCAAGTTTTAAGCGACTTATGTACCACAAAATTGAACATAACAAAGTCAACCTTAACTCCAGAGCGTAAGGCACACATTTGACATTACTTTTGAGATTCGAAAGAAAAAAGAGAAGTAAGTTGCTTCGATAGGTACTACACTAGTTTAAATATTAACCCGTCAAGCCCAAGCGGCACCCGGCTGCCGCATAACAATTAAAAATCTATTGTGTCTGCGATTCCCACGATCGAGGTAAGTAATAAATTGAACCCTTAGTACGAAAATACTTACATAGGAAAATAATCTACATCTTAATAGGAATAAGAAACACAATCGCATTGAGTGTAACTCTTAACAAATTGTAATAACATACGTAGAATATACGCGATGGTTTACTAGGTAACTAAAAAGAGTGAAATTATTATTTTTACCAAAAAATTAAAACCGACTTCCAAGGTAAAAATAATAATAAAATCCTTATAATATGAACTAAAAAGTATTAAATAATGTTTCCTATCTAATAGTGCCTTTTTCCGAATTCGGCTAAACCTCAACTATTTCTGTACTCAATCTTCATAATTTTGAAGTCGGTGCCAGTTCCAAAAGTTTCAAATACCTATTCTGTCAGAGAACTGAAGATTCAGCTATATCTGGTACTTACTGACTTCAAAATGATGAAGATTGAGTACAGAAATAGTTGAGGTTTAGCCGAATTCGGAAAAAGGCACTATTAGATAGGAAACATTATTTAATACTTTTTAGTTAATATTATGAGGATTTTATTATTATTATTTTTTCTTTTTTCATTCGGTATATTTTAGTACAAGTTTAATGTGTCTGACCTCAAAGTAAATGCTGGAAGTATTCAGACAAAAAATGAAGAATTCACTCGAATGAACTGTCACTTTATTAAACGTAAAGAAGATGTTCGAGTGATAAATATTAATAGGTCATGTATAATGTATGTATATGATAACTTAACTGCAAATGACATAATATCGTGTTAACTCGTAACATGTAATACACCCGTGACTAGAATGTTTAGTTATTTAAATGTAATTCATGTATAAACATAGTATATTATAAAATAAACGATTGCCTTCGAGTATGGTAAAAGCAAATCAATTTTTAAGCCCTAACATCCCCCTTTTTAAGAAAAAAGGGGGATGTTAGATTAACGTGTCTGTCTGTCTGTCTATCTGTCTGACGGCTGACCTTAAGCCTTACTGCTGCAATCAGAGACGAGTATTAATTATAATTAAATGCAGATTTTGACATAGGCCCATACATTATGAGTCAAAATTAATTTAATTACAGTTAAGTAATTAATGTTGGTCTCTGAGTGCTGCAGTAAGTCTGTCAAAATGTAAATAATGTTCAGTTTTAAATTAAAAATGACACCCATTGCATGCTAAAGCGACGCTGTACCAGAATTCCTCGTAGCAGATATCAGTAATTAGTAATTAATATTTCTCCACATTAATTGACACCCTTATCTCTTATCAGTGGTCAATACTAATAACCACTAATAGATCAATAACACCCAGCCACTTGTTGGGCAAAGGTCGCGAGATATGGGCCAGCTTGATGTACGGATAAATGCTAGAATAACGACGTTTTAAAACATAATATACTAAGGAGTAAAAATTTGTATTATATTTTACTTAACGTATACCCGGTTTTTTGAGGTTTTTTGAATAAAGTTAATTTAGCCAAACAAAGGCCGCGACAAAATGATGATATTGATATTAAATAAAATAATAAAGTAGTAATAAAAATTTAAAGAAACTTCTCCAGATTTACTTTATATGTGCTAATTTTCGTTAAAATAGTTTCAGCGATTTCGGTGCTTTCGAATTTTTGACTCTGCAATCTTCGGTTTTATTCGCATGAAAGGCTATTTATATCAATCACACAAAAATTACATAAAACACCTTACAGTGTAACTAACAAGCTCCCATAGTAGGTATATTATGTAAATAACAACAGTTAATAAAAAAAAATCTGGCAGCCCCGCTCGCATTTCGATCGTAATTTATTACGATAATTAATATCGATTTGATATCGAGTACTCGATAGCTAACAAATGTTTCGTCCAAGGTGGTATATCTAGTCCGTTTTAGGTCAAGGCGTAGTCAGATGTGCTTGAAAGTGACAAACAAGCTCGCATGGCTATTGTTAATATTGTAATGAGGTTTCGAAATTGTGAACTACAATTAGTTCCCGAATCCTTGTCAGATGATGGCCGGAACACCTTCCGATGTTTATACAAATTGCTATTGAAGGTTCTAGATAATACAGCAAGAGCCTTCAATAACATCTCGGGTCCCTTATTATACAACGTGACTGGTGAGACATGTTCAATACTTAAGGAGAGTACTCTGTACTCGATTCTCATTATAATTATGTAATAAAATTAGGTACTTAATTTTTTTCGAATTTCCCTTTAAATAAATGAATCATGGACACTAAGTAAATTACGCGGCTAGGCAAGTAGGCATACTATGCGGCCGGCGCGGCGGCGCGGCGTGCGCCACCAAAGAAACACCATGCCGCTACGCGGGAAGGGTAGCGTTGGGTAAATAATTATTTAACATTAAGCTACATTTACTCAGTGATTAATTGATATTATTATTTTTTTTTTTTTTCATCTAATATAATAGCCAAATATCACGTCCTCGAGTATTGAACATGCCTCACCAGTCACGCAGTATAGAGTTCACTGTCAAAGTAGCAGCACTGAATGAGCAAAAATTTTAAAATTTTGTATGGGCAAACTCAGACGCTGGTGTGCTTGCCCATACAAATGAAAAAAATTGCTCTTTCAGCGCTGCTATTTTTACAGTGAACTCTATATAAGGGACACATACATAGTACACACCCTAAAGTATTATCATTTTGTTTTGTTATATTAAAGCATCGTTGTAGCAATCCTATAATTGATATCATAGATTTTAGATTGTAAATATACTATACTAGGAATGCCGGAATGGAAAAGATGTTTAACCATAATATTATCTTGTTTTACTTAAATTAATAACTCAAGTTTAATGCATATTTATACTTACAAGTTACAGCTAATCAAACATCAATAAGAACCGTTAGTGATTAACGTTTGATCATTATGTTAAAGCAACGGTCGGAGTAATAAGAACCGCGATTTCGGTTATAACATTTTAATTGCACACACACAACCCGTTGGCCCGCCTCAATTACAATCAGTAATGATTACAGGTTTAAGCCCAAATACGATAAAAGATTTTCATACGACACTGCGATGTGACGTCGCATCTTAAAAATATCCACACAAGGTTTAATTGTTGAAAAACCAAAGCAAATATCTGTGTGCACTAAAACTTCAAAGACATTTAATGGTTATAATAGCTCTAATCCTCAAATGGTAGACTAGCTAGTTTTTAAATATATTATTTACTAGCTTTTGCCCGCGGCTTCGCTCGCGTTAAGAAGTATTATTATTATTTAGGTGTCAAAGTCTCAGCCCAATTGGTATATCCTCTATTTTATCCCTTGGGGGTAGAATTGATCAAAATCCTTTTTTAGCGGATGCCTACATCATAACTACCTGAATGCCAAATTTCAGCCCGATCCGTCCAGTGGTTTGGGCTGTGCGTTGATAGATCACTATGTCAATTGGTCACCTTTGAGATTTATATATTATTTAGATTTAGTGAATAATTAAATATTATTTAAATCATCATTTACTAATAGATCTAAACTCCCTCCCCCGCCTTGGTGACGCCCACTTCGCAACGGGCCGTGCAGCAGAAATCGTAATATTTTAATTTCGCCATAACTTCAAAATCAAACGTCCAATTTTAATCATTCAAAGACCTAATATTATCTACATAAACTGTGCTTAGTGATAAAATGATGTATTTTGATAAGGATTAATAGCATGAGTAAAATAAACGCGTTTAAATGAAGTCCAAAAAAAATAATTCAAGATTTTTAAATAAAAAAATGGTTGTTCTGCCTCACTCGACATAGATAAGTATAGTGTGTCGCGGACTTTTTTGTAGATATTTATAAGATCTACAATTAATTAGAACATTTTATGGTTCTATCTTTTATAGTTTAGGCAGCGTACGCAAAATAACTAACTTTTCTGGTTGATTTTTACACCTTGTGTCCGAAAAACCCAAATATCTTACGGAACCCTATTTTTTTCCAAAATAAAATTTATCCTATGTTACTCGGGGGTAATGTAGCTTTCGAATGGTGAAAGAGTTTTTAAAATCGGTCCAGTAGTTTTTGAGCCTATTCATTACAATTAAACAAACAAACAAACAAAGTTTTCCTCTTTATAATATTAGTGTAGATAACAAAATTTACATACGTACCTTATACGGCAAAATCTACCCTCTTTCGTGTGTAATAGGGTAATAAATTAATTTTGGAATGATAATATCATTTATAAATTATAATAAAAATATAAACATATTATGGCGATGGCGTAGCAAGGTGCTACGACGAGGCATCGTGCTACGATGCAGAGACGTAACGTCATTTTCGTAGCGTACAAACTACAAACTTATAGTAACCAAAAGAAAAATAAATTCGTATATTTAGTGTGATTTGTAAAATACTTTCTTGTTATTTATTATATCTTTAGTTGTAGTTTGTGTTTGTAGTGCTATAGTAGTAATAATCGCATATGTGGGTGTTATAATAATAATATTGTAAACTATTTTAAACCCTAATAATTCAAAGTAATTTTTCATCGTATCCGTAAATGTTTTGATGTAGTTTATGTATGTAGTTTACAAGTAAATTAATCCAAAATCAATAAATATTTTTTAAACACTGATAGATATGTGTACAATATTTTTTGTACGTCGAGATTCATAATGGCGAAATGCCGTTGTATGTGATTTGTGTGTAAGCGCTTTAACATTTTCAACACAACGTTAGTATTGAGCCAATAAGAATTGGATCTTTCATAACATTTCACCAACGCCAAATATATCACGCTATGTTGCTAATTGCTAATTGCTCGTAGCAATTATAAAACCAATTCAATTTAATAGCAATACCAATAATAATCTAATATCAGTAAGTTTGTTTAGCAATATGAGTATAAAATGGTGTATAAAAAAGATCGTTAAGCACAATATTATTTTTGGCAAAATAAGCAGAGCAAACGAGAGTTTAACTTATTGGATTTCTTAGAAGAAAACCACTGAGTTACAGGAGTTAAGAAAGAAAGAGCTTTTGTGCACTATGCACAAATTTATGTATGTGTTTAAAAGATATAAAATATGACTATATTGGTATTTCAAATAATGAAGCAATCGATATATATGAGAACATCATAATAGGTAGTTATAATGTATAAACTATTATTACAGAATGTGGGAAACCAATCATAATATCTCTATTGCAAGCTGCTTATGTAACGTAGTGTGAAAATTATAGGCAAGTTAGAAAGAAAATAAGTTAAAAAAAATTGTACTCCGGGAGTTCCGGCAGGGCATTTTCGTCACGCATTTTAAATAGAGGCAGATTTACCCAAACCAAAAAGTGTTTTTTTTTCGTTAGAAATACGACCTAAGCCCCAATTTCACCAACGACTGTTAAAGTTTTTTGTTTATTGACGACCTCTGTGGCTCAGTTGGTAGGCTGTTGGTAGCTCAAGCCGGGGGTCGCGGGTTCGAATCCCGCTGACGGAACAAAAAGTTTTCAAAAAGTTCCTGGGCCATGGATGTGTATTAAATATGTGTATCATATAATAAAAATCTTAAATATATGTATAGTATAAAAGTATTAAATATATTTCCATTGTCTGGTACCCGTAACACAAGTCCTTCAGGTACTTAGCACGGGGTCAGACTGACGTGGTGTTAAGCGTCCTTAATAAAAAAGAAAAAAAAAAGTTAAAGCTTGAATTAGTATCACGTTACCTCTTTCGTTTTTCATATGAATGAAAGGGAAGACATGACATTTTAACAAGCTGTTAACACTAACAGACGTTGGTGAAATTGGGGCTAAGTCTTTGGGCAAGGCGTGTTTTCACAGTGAACTCTATACGGGGAACACATACACACCCCAAAGTACTATCATTTTGTTTTGTTACACCCTGTTTATTATACATGTATTGCAATTTTATCAGTTCTTTTCATCATAATAATTTATCCCACTAAAAACATTTCATGTAAAATGTTGCCGAGACAACCACATAAGGTTTACCCTGTGAAAAAGATATCAGATCTCATGTAAAGCCAAGCTGCTGAATCTACACGGCCTTACTCTATAGACCCTAACTTCAACAAATCCTACATATCAGTAAATATGTGTGGTATTTAGTTTCTGATCTGAAGTTAGTAACATGTGGAATTTGTTGAAGTTTATAGGGTCGGTAGAGTTAGGCCGTGTAGATTCAGAAGCTTGGCTCTATATAAGATCTGATATCTTTTTCACAGGGTAAACCATATGTGGTTGTCTCGGCAACACTTTACATGAAATGTTTTTGGTGGGATTTCAGTTCTTTTTGTAAGTTGGTTTCTGAAGGACTTATTAATAGGTTTTTTTAGAGGATGGGGGGCAAAAGTTATAAGTTTATGAATTTTTTCATTGGTTGTATACTAAACTTAGATTACATACCAAATTTCAGCTCTCGAGCACTTCAGGAAGCAGCCAAACATTTTGATGATCATCAGTGTGTCAGTGTATCAGTGTATCAGTGTGTCAATGACGAAATCGGTGTAATTCATAATTCATAATTCATAATTCTTTATTCATTCTTTATTCTGTATTTTAGATATCAATAAAATCTAAACTACAAGAGCTATTCAATTGAGACTTCGTATGTGTCATTACTAATTAGTCTATTATTGACATCATATCCTGATAATATAAATTATCTGGTACATCGTAAACCAACTCTATGAGGTTTCACAAAAACGAGGAAACACTTCGAGAAAAGGTAGGTTATAGTGCCCTTGCGCTTCGTTTGGCTCGTCTTGGCGGGGGCACTACCGTGCCCCCAGATAAACGAGTAGAAACCCTTTTTTGGCATCGTGCTGAAATATTAAAAATCTGTACAAAGACCTACCTACTTTAAAATTAATTGGAGGTAACACACGATAAGAATCCTACAATTAAGTGTTTAACTTTTTTGTGGGAGAATATCATAAGTCACTAACAATCAGACCTTATAAAAAAATTAAGCGCTCGTTTTTAGGGTTCCGTAGTCAACAAGAAACCCTTATAGTTTCGGTCTGTCCGTCTGTCTGTCCGTCTGTCTGTCCGTCTGTCCGTCCGTCTGTCTGTCCGTCTGTCTGTCCGTCTATCCGTCTGTCTGTCCGCGGTTTTACTCAGAGACTATAGGACCTACAAAGCTGTAATTTGGCATTAATGCACATATTAATGATGCCGACAAAATGGTACATAAGGGTGAACCATACGAGCGTAATTTGTAAGTTGTGAGTCGCAGAATTTCTGCCGCGTAAATATCTTTTCATACAAATCATGACTCACAAAATTATGCTCGTGTGAATCAAACAGGACTTTTGTATGAAACTGAATGCAGCAGAATTCTGCCGAACCGTAATTCTGCGACTCACAACTCACAAATTACGCTCGTTTGGCTTCGCCCTAAAATCTTTAAAAAAAAAAATTATAGTACCTCCCCTACACATCAACGGGGATGATTATTTTTTCGCCTCCACCCCATCGTGTGGGGTGTCGTTGGATAGATTTTTTTAAAATATTATGAGTATTCAAAGATCATTTTCCGATTTTGGGATCTACTTGTGAAATATAACATTTTAAAGTGGAAAAAATCGTTAGAGTCCAGTGTCCCCTCCTTCTACCAGCGAAACGGTTGTTTCTGGAAATATGAAAAAATTCACGGGAGTAGGTAATATGCTGAATTTAAAAGTAAAACTATCACGGTTACTTAGACTTCAAAAGTTATTGAGTAATAGTCGATCAACTAAAAAAAATGTATTCGGCGAAGTATAAAGGAATCAAATTCCTTTAAACGGAACTGAGATGATGTTGTTACTTGTTAGTAGTGTAAAACACGTTATAAATGTACATTCATTGACCATACAAAAATTATCAAAAACTAGCGGTACTACGGAACCCTATATTGCGCGTGACCCGACACGCACTTGGCCGGTTTTTTACAATACTTTAAACTTGTATAGGCGGAAGGATTTTTTGCGAGCAGTCGGTAAAAAAATGTGCGATATTGTTGCTATGTGACAAAGGTTTGTGCAACAAAAAATATATTTGTTACTAACAGTAGATTAAACAAACCATGAGACGTCGAGTTACAAAACTTTATCTATACTCCTATACCTATATTATATTAGCTGAAGAGTTTTGTTTGTTAGTACGCATTAATCTCAGGAACTAATGGTTCGAATTGAAAAATTATTTAGATTGCCGGGATATCGAGGAAAGTTTTAGGCTGTATTATAGCATCACGCGATGACCAATAGGAACGAAGAATTAGAGGAAAATGTAGAAAAAGCGGGGAAAATTATTTGAACGCGCTAATTCCACGAACTACCGATTTTTATGTTATTTCATATTTGTCAGTTTTCACAGACAACTTTCTTATTCTACTACTATCTACTAATAAATATGGCCTCGCTATTATTACGTTCGTCAGAACGCACCGCAACGCAACGGAGCAACGTGGCGTAGCTCTGACTCCTAGACGAATGCGCCTCACACATGAATCTTGATTCTTGACCGACTTTTTAACGTTAACACGTTGGTGGACAGTACAAGTTAAGAATTTCTTCCTAAATGACACTTCTTATTCTCATACATTGCCTATGGGCGTAGTGTCAATGCGGTTGTATGTACAATGTTGTTGAGTGACAGAACGCCTATAGGCGTACTGTCATGTTGCATGTCATGAAAACTACGCATAGGGACTACACGCCTATAGCCGTAAAGTTGATTATACAGATAATAGTAATAAAACCAGTATTTTATATATAAATTTGTTTAATAATAATCACAAAATTAATCAGCCTCTTTTATAATTAACAAGTTGCTAATATAATCATCTTTTTATCTTGCCTGTATTGAAATTCAAATAAAACATTAAAACTCTTTTAGCTTTAGATGTACGTTTACCACTAGGTATTATGATAGTAATCACAGCAACATTTCACTAACAATGTTATTTAAGTACTAACTTGAACACAATACTATTCTATAAGGTTAATTTTAATTTAAATTTACTTATGTAATCAGCCTTTTTTAAATTCCGAAATTAAATTATCAAAACATTGTAGTCTGCCAGCATCATATTTTAAGAAGCAATCTAATGACAAAATCTGACCTTAATATTAATAATATTTTCTTGTAAGTTAAAACTTATTTAAATCAACTCGTTACAATATAATTTAATCATCATCAGGATTTAGTAAACTTGCATGATATGGTTCAAAGCAAGATGGGCAAAGAGGAGGTTTATCAGAACAGCCTTTACAACGATAACTCGTTTCCTTTCGTATCTTTTTTTGTGTACAAAATTTGCATTTCAAAAATGCAAATTTTTTTGTAGTTCCAGGTCGTGCAGGCATTTGTTCTGGCCAGTGACCTTAAATTACACTCCCATCATTTTCGGGTATATTAGCAGTGCATGTCGTCGTGGGTCGGAATCGCCTGTTATCGTGAATACTGGACGTCTTTATCAAGTCGCTTCCCTTCAAATTTTTGTCCAGCCCAATAAATTCCTGTATCAGTTCTTCTCGGTAGTTTATGTACGAGTACAAGCTTGAATTATTTTTTTTATATTTTCTATAAAGAAAAAAGGCGTTCCACACTACAATGTCCATCATGTGAAATATTACTTTCTTGTACCATCTGATGGTTTTTCGGGGACAAGAATAGTAAGATACCATCTGATCACAACGATCAATGCCAGACATGTTTCTGTTATATGTATCAACTTCGGCAGGCTTTAAACGGGACTTGCCAAATCTGTTTGAAACTTCTATAATCGAGGGATGAACTTTAGTTGTAACCATCAGGACAGGGCGTTTATCTTTCCAATTGGAAACATATACCTTGTTTTTGCGAGCCCATACATGCTCGCCTTTTTTCAATTTTTTTGTCGTAATAAATTTAGGATTATCTTTACGACTCTTACGTAAGGTGCCGGTGCTATGAGTGTTCAAATCAAGCAATTTCTGTGACAACTTTACAGAGTTATAATAGTTGTCCATGAATAAGTGATGACCACGAAGCAAATATGGCCGCATCAACCTTAATACTAGTTTTTCTGTCTTAGATTCATCCCCATCCATATTCTGATTTGTTGTTTCCTTACCAGAGTACATCAATATATTGAGTACATAGCCATCAAACGTAGTAAGTTCATAGAACTTAATTCCGTATCGGGCTTTTTTTGACTTTATATATTGTCGAAAATGTAGCCGACCCCGAAATAGAAGTAGGGACTCATCTAATGACAAATTCTCGCCTGCACTATATATTTTTCTGAAGTTAATAGTCAACATATCTATGAATTTTATAATCTTCTGTTGTCCTTTAGCCTCCAATTCCGATGCATATAGACAGCGTAATAATTGTTCATACCGTCGCCCTGACATAGTGTAGGTAAATATCGGATGATAATACATTGCTTTGGTTAAAGTAAAAAGGTTCCTTTGTTTAGGACATTTTATATGACCTTTCAGAAGGCTAAGTCCTAGAAATTTCAGCATTTCTTCATAATTGGTTTCACGAAAGACAGCTTTGCGGCTATATCTTGTATGTGGTTTGTTAGTTTGGCACAAAGATTTACCATAATTATTAGTACATATTACCAGATATTCAACGAAATTCCGTGGAAAAACTAGATGAAAAAAGTCCATAACATTTTCTATGTTATCAATGTTTACTTGAATACCAGAAGCAGCGTTATCAAAATTAAAATCAGGTATATCGGTCACCGTGTCAGACCAACCTTCTACTACTGAAGGTATCTCAGCAGATGTCCTGGGAGCATGACTGATTGGGCTAGTAAGCTGATCAGAAATATCTGGTGAATTGGGGCGATCATCTTGATTTATAAGCCGATCGTTTGACGATAAAGGAATGCCAGATGACGTCGCCTCCGAAACATGAAGGTTTTGGGTAACTGAAATATTCTCATTCCGTCGTTCGTCCTCGGAAGGGCAAAATGTTTTTTCACTAACATCCGAATCACTAGACGAAGAAGACTCACCAGATGAGTCACTAGCGTGTTTTTGTGGGCGGCGTCCAGCAGCATCGTCAGAACTCAACGACTCGTCGCCTGAAGGATAGTAGTCCTTGTCGGACCCGTATTCCCCATCATCAGCATATGGATCTTCACTAGATTCCGGAGTTTCAACTTCATTGAACAATTCTAACAACCGTTTTTGTTCCCTTTCGTACGGATCTCCAGGCGCCATCTGTAGATAAATTCATTATTGTTTCAATACCAAAAAACTGCATTCAAAACAAGCAACTACTAATATTAGAAGCACAATTACCTTATACGTAAGTTACATGAATTGAATTTGAATGTTTCGATAAATAAAAACACAAAAATACGTTGATAACTTACCACTCGAACCGTTATTTGCGCGCGAAAGTATGAGGTGACACTAATCCTCCCGCCGACGCGCACTACGTGACTAAATGTATGAAAACACGACGCCCACGAGCGTACTGTGCGGGGAGAGGGGTACCGGAATTCTGTCAATGTGTGTGTAACTTGACATGTTGTAGAACTATGTACGATGACAGTAGGAAAGCCGCATTACTTTTGCGGTGACACTACAACATGTTCTTCCTTGTAAAAGTATTGAAAATCACACGCCCTCAGACGTACTGCCGTGACACGAGTAATAACTATGACGTCTACAGGCGTTCTGTCGTATCATTATTTACTATCTGAACGTCCGTGGACGTTACTGTCCATCAATGTGTTAAACGAGTTTACGCTGAATTCATTGACAAGTGTTGCACGTAGAAAGTGTATTTTAAGCAGTTAATCCTATTAGACCTTGTTAAAGAAGTGAGTTAATCGTGCATACAAAATATAAGTGTCAAAACTAACCTCGCACCTAAGGTTCACAGATAAACCAACCATACTTCTATTATCCATACTATAACCTGATATCAGTTATCACATATTACTAAGTAGGATACTGAACGATGGACAGGTGATAGGAGAATGACGCGTTGCACTTTTGTACCGTGATGTTTTCTATCGCCGCAACGCAACGGAGCTGCAGTGTGGCTTGTTTTCTGATGGTTCAGAACTATTTTGCCTAGTCGTTGCTAAAAATTATTATTGTATGAACTCTAAACGGTATATAAGCAACGGTTCCGACTATTATATTATTCTGTAATTATAGACTTTTTATTACAATGTTTCATGTACAAAATATGTCAATTGCGTTATAAAATGTAAGGATTATCGTGTAAATTTCTAATAAGAATATTTTGTTCCAGGTACATAAAGGGGTCACTGCAGACTGTCTAAAGTAAATAGATAATATTTAATTCGAATCGCTTTTTTTAAGTTACTCTTAAGTCTTCGTAAAAAACTTTTGTAACAGAACGCGCCCACGTAAAATTTTAAAATTACCGCGTCTGTAAAGCGACGGTGGTGTGGTCCGCGCTCGGCCAATCACAGCGCAGCCCGCGCCACACATTTTTTCACGGCCGCCATCTTGCGAGAGGGGTGCGGGTGTCCGCTAGGAGTTTTGAGTTGTTTTTCGTAGTTTTGTGTAATGTTTAATACCATAGTTGTAAAACTAGTGAATAAACTTTTGAAAAGTAGTGGTTTATGTGTTTACTTTTGTTTTATCGCACAATCTCCACTATACTTTGAAATAAAATTAATTTACGGAAAAAATTATACTCGTAATGTAGAATTTCACAATTTATAACTTCTGAAACAGCATTAAAACAATAATAAATATTAACAGTTTTCAAACATTTTTGCGTGTTCACAATATATCACATAGTGAGTGTAGAAATCTTGCGACCATTAGAGGTTTCACTTTGCAGACTTACGAGTTACGACTGGTTTGTGAACGAGTTTGCGGAAGAATTACGCGGGTTCACTGATAAAATTGAGTGTATAATTTGTAGGGGACGAAGGGGCCCGGGGTCCGATTCTCGACATAATTCGAAAGTCCCTTCTATCGCAGGCCGTTACACTTGCGTGTAATCCAGATCGAGTATCTACGTTTTGCCGCACTCAGGGACGAATATTAATTACTGAGCTGTAATTAAATGAAGATTTTGACATAAGTCCAAAACATTATCTGTCAAACCCTTCATTAAATTGAAGTTATCATAAAATGCCTTTGAGTGCGGCAGTTAGAGGATGATTCTTTTAGACAAGATCACTGAGGCTTTGCTGCCCTGTCTTACCCTACTATCTCTTACTATTAAAATTAAAAAATTATAATATTGAGTGAAATATGTTAATTGAGCTTTCCTACTTTCATTAACTTCTATACTAGCTTTTACCCAAATAAAATATTAACACCTAGTCAGAATTAGTTTTTACAGGGTGTAACAAAACAAAGTGATAATACTTAGGATGTTTTTTTACTTTGGTATGGGGAAATTCATGGCGCTCGGGCGCCTGTCTATACAAAGAACAAAAAAAATCTCTTTCAGCGCTACTACTTCCACAGCGAAGTTCGCTGTGAAAGTTCTAACTTATGTGTCTCTTAATAATATTTAGGAACACATGCACATAAATACCCTAAAGCATTATCACTTAGTTTTGTTACTCCATGAAGATTAGGAAGACTAAGGGCCTGTTTCACCACTTCCTGATAAGTGCCGGATAGGCTATTAGGCGGATAGGTTTATCAGGAAGTGGTGAAACAGACCCTTAGGGCCTGTTTCACCACTTTCTGATAAAGTGCCGGATAGGCTATCCACAACTTTTTTGACAGATTCTCCATACTTTATCTGTCAAGTTAAGTGGTGGATAACCTATTCGGCATTTATCAGGTAGTGGTGAAACAGCCCCTAAGTAAATTCACTTCGTTTCATGAAAATGTATTTTGTATTATAATATCTCTGTGTAATTTACACAGAGATATTATATATCCGCAATACGTGAGATCAAACCTCACACTTCATAAACGGAAGGCGCACGAAAATTACAATACAATGGAAAACTTTAGTGTTTTTCCGCCTAGTATTTTCGACTATTGTAAGATGATTTCATCTCTTAGCCTTGTGATGGGTGAAATATCTATAAAAGATCAAAACGCATTTCCCACCTATACAAGGTGTAACATAAAGAAGTGATAATGCTTTTAGTTCTGTATAGTAATAGGTATATCCTTTTGATTAAATGTTTGGGCAACTAGATTATCTAAGTTAATTTCTCATAGAAACATCCCAACTAGCACATTAGTGATAAAAACAGCCAACGTTGTAACTTTTAACTGTACTATGGCGCTTTAGGGAATCTTGAAGCAGTTTTTAGTTCTACTAATGCTTCCGTTACTCTTTAAGACTGAAAATACCACTAGGGGTCGCAAAACCTGAACCTTATGCCACTCTAAGCTAAATAGGAGTTTTTTGGAACCCATTTGAAGATTATAGATTTAAAACAGAGCTACAAATGGGTCTACTGCCGCAGCTGTACGCTTTAGAACTGGATAAAGACTGATAATGCAGACTCCTTGAAGAAATAGTTTAAAAGGTTTTTTTTTGTCACTTTTCTGTTGTTAAGAGTTTCATTGTAAAAATAATTTTCACTTTTGCGCAGGTTTAAGTAGCAGTTTGATCGATTGTCTTTACAATAGAAGCAGTAGCCTAATATTAAGCGTACTGATTACTCATTCGATTTCTACTGTTTCCATTACATAAATCATATTTTATAACATATTTGAGACCGCTCAAATAAATATGGATTTAAAAAAATGGAAGAATAAACAAAGAATGGGTGGATATCGCAACAAAGTGCATTATAAAGTTTATAAAAATTATAATCGTAATTTGGTAGTATGGTTTTCAACTAAAATGCTGCTTATACTTATTTTAATATGCATCAATAAGTAAAATACAAATAATTTCACGTATTTTTAAATTTTATTCACAATATTATTATTAGTATTTAGTACGTAGGGGAGCTCGGTACTTCTTTTTTGTCATATCGTAACTTTACATAGTAGATATATTGTAATATTAAAATATTAAAAACATATTAAAAACAAATGAGGAAATCAAATAAAATATAAAATTATAAAATTTAAAAATATTTGTTCCGTCCGACCGGAATCGATCCTAGGCACTCTAGCGTGCTTCTCATAGGTTATACCGTTGCGCCACGACGATATGTAGTTACAATCTAGTTTTTAACATAAAACCGACCGCCGCGCCGATCGACTCATGGGGCATATGGTTACCAAAAGGTTCCAGGTTGCGCAGAAAGATGGCGCTCTGACAAAGAGAGATGGTGAAAAAAAAACAACTTTCTTAACCGTATGGTGTATTATATTGAAAAAAAAATTATAATTGAGGGTTTTGCTTATTCTTGAGTTGGTTTTTTTATAAAATTCCATCGTCCGGTGGCACACCGCTGCCGTCGCCAGCGCAGCGTTTCCAACGTGGCGCAGGAGATAGCGCTTTCTGGACTTGATCGCTAAAAACATGGCGGTAGATTATTATGACTGCTAGATTATGCATGGGTACTATTAGGGGGATAAGATTAACGCTCAGACCCGCAGTAAGGAACTATTAAGGATCATGTAGCTGCTTCTTGTGACGCCATTTTAACAAGACAATTATTGAACAAAATTAAAGGTTTTTATCACAATTTATAATAAAATGCATCTAAATATGGAACCAGAACATCACAAAATATTATTTAACTCAACCATGTGGTTGCTATATCGTTAACGGGGTATTCTAAAATACTATGTAAATATTTACATTTTCCATATTTTACGATATTTTGAGGTAGTTATGAAGGCGCGTTAAAAATACTCCAATAATATCAACTATATAGACGATAGACATACCTGCGTTTTTAAAATAAGTCACATTGTTGAAAAACACTTCACTTCACTGATTATAGTTATTTTATTTGTATTTTAATAATGGCTGATTTCGTAATGCACACGTCATAATAAAAAATGTGACTGAGGCCGGTGAATGATCATATTTTGTTTACTTACTCCGCTTTGTAGCTTCTCTTACGCTATAGGCGCGCAAGAGGGTCAGTGTGGTGCTGACAAATAGTTGCAGCTTATATATCAACGTAGTGCCACTATTCTGGAGTTCCAATGGAACGTAGGGTTACAAAAGTTGAGCCTATTTGGCTGCAGAGTGCCTGCTCTAGGTCTGCAGAGGACGCTCTAGTCCTTGAGCTTGGCGTCTTTGGAAATAATCGGATTAGCTCCGAAGATCTTATGCAGTAAGTTGTGCTCCTTGGGATACTATTCAAAAATAGCCCTTTTGACTTGTATATTTCAATCAGAAATGTTTCGACAAAGCATGATAGGAAACCATGAAATTAATTCATTTCTGACCTACCCCAGTGCAAGTTAAACCGCACGCACACACCTGTATTGTATGATTGCCGGTACCCCTACTATTTGTACTTGTATCGTTGATGAAATGTGTGACTCTGTTGTGATAAAATATAAGAAAAGTTTCCTAAAAGTTTCATGGCCACTTTCTGATGTTTTTTTTGACAGGACTTCTATCTATTCACTAGATAAGGGTTTAGCTCTTGATTGGCTTACGTAAAAATATTAATTAATCAATAACGCCGTTGAATATAACACAAATTCCTGGAAAAGTAAAAAAAAACCGGGTATCAGTGATGTTGTTATAAATGGAGCATCTTAAATGGTCTATTAAATATATTCTTGTTTATTTCTAAGAAAACACGTGAATTGTCACGTGTTATAAAAATAAATACTAATGGAAAGATGTAAAACATTAGCTTATCAATACAGTACTTGCCTTGTTTGGAAAAATTTGGGCAAGGTTTTTATTGGCGTATGCGCATATTTTTAAAACTAGTTTATTTTATATTCGCATTTATTTTATAATTTACTAAAAGTAATAAACATAAAACACTATTTTATCACCCAGTAAATGAAATTCTAAATCGTCAATATGTATTAAAATACGTTAGCCTTTAAATAATTTTACTAACACAAACAATACTTATCAAAAGTTTACTTTTAATACTTTATTTCATGCAACATAATATTATTCTTGCAAACGGTATCTTGAGGTATACGTTAAAAGCGATCTTTAATTTTATACAATAACTCAAAACATTAGTTAATAATTTCAAGAATTACAGGTATATTATTTCAGTATAACAAGTAAATAAGTAATTTACATAAGTATTACACAAAAACTAAACCACAGCTTCATGTTGAGTGAACAATTGAACATTGCGATGTACCATCGAGGAAATTGATTCCTAGGCAGTTGACAGACCTACGTCAGTTGGTCTGATGTTAATTCAATGTTAGCTATGATCGGTCGGGTGGGTTTGATTTAACGCGACCAAATTACTTAGGTCCGCCATCTGCCTAGGAATCAACTTCTCTGATAGTACATTGTACCATCGAGGAAATTGATTCCTAGGCAGTTGACGGACCTACGTCATTTGGTCGGCTTATGTCAATTCAATGTTAGCTGTGATCGGTATGATGGTTTTGACGTATCACGTAATGCGACCAAACTATGTAGGTCCCCCATCTGCCTAGAAATCAACTTCTCTGATAGTACATGCTTAATGGCGCACTAAAAACTATGAATGAGTAACAAATTATGTGTGTAATGTAAATCATGTATAATAATACCACGATTATTATTTTAGTCATAATATTACATGCTATTACAGTGATTACAGTTTAAAACATTTAAAAATATATTTGTTTAATGTATCTCTTATAATTTTTACCTCTGCTGCGGCCAAAAGTTGGATATTCATTCTGATAATTTATTTTTGATTGGTACAGATTGTTTTAAAACTAGACGTTCCGCAATGCTTTGCCCGTCTAAACAAGGAATTCCACGGGAACTGCACATTTGGGCTTAAAATAGTAGTGCCAATACATACCACGTGGTCAACTTTATATGTGTGCCGAATTACATAAAAATCGGTCCAGTTCCTTCAAACAAAACTAAGTATATCTTTATAGCATTAATGCAATTTTTATGTAAAATTTCTAGTGCTAATTTCGACTTGCTATCGAGTTGTAGTAGTAGGGGGCGCGTTTTAGTGTCACATACAAGCTCAGTGCAGGTGCACACAGAATGGTAATAAGATTAACGGTGCCCGTGATACTCTTTTGATTATGCCTTTTAAGCTGGCCATACACTAGCCATCCATTTGGAATGGCTGCACTGTATGTATGTACTCCAAATAAAACCCAACCAAACCAAACACCCAAAAGTACAATTCGGGTAAGAAAGGTACATTTCTGTGATGACACAACTTCTTGTATCATATATACCATAATAACAAGATTTAACTTACAAAATGTCGAATTGTATATAAAAGTTGACATCGTTTTGTTGCTGAATAAATTTCAAACTATTTGTTTTAGATTCTACTACATTTTGACCTACCACTGATTGGTGGAATAGCCCTTGACAGTGATTTAACCATTCGCAGATGGATTTTGGATCGCGAACACGCCATTTGGATTGATGGCCGGCTCGTGTATGGCGACCTAATTTATAGCGGAACGGAATGTTTGCAATAGATTATAACGACCTTATAGGGAGTAGAGAGATTTAATCCTTACGGCCATCCAATCCATACTATTATTATTAATCCGAAAGTTTGTATGTCTGTCTGTCTGTTACTTCTTCACTATCAAACCGCTGGACTAATTTTGCTGAAATTTGGTATAGATAAAGGACATAGGATATCCCGTAAAAACGTACGGTTCCCACGCGAAAACAGAATTTTGGCGCAACGGAATAACGCCCGAAACTCCGTTTCGTCAAAATTCGTCTAATAAACATCTAGTATAATAATAATTACGAAGATTAGTTAGTTTCCTTTGGTGACTTATTGTTTTATAATAGGCCAAGTGCTTCGACCAATTTGCTAAACCCTTCTAGATTAATGGGCTGGGGTTTCGTACATGTACGAAGATGAAAATCATCTGTCCCACTGTCTTAACAAATATAAATATCTAAATGTGTTTATTGGTCAAAATGTAACTATTTCTGTTTGTTGTACTATTACTTATTTGACGACCTCTGTGGCTCAATGGTTGAGTGTGTGGCAGCCCAAGCCGCGTCGTCGTCGTCGCGGGTTCGAATCCCGCCGACGGAACAAAAAGTTTTCAATGTTCCCGGGTCTGGATGTGTATTATATATGTGTATCATATAATAAAAATCTTAAATATATGTATAGTATAAAAGTATTAAATATATTTCCGTTGTCTGTTACCTGTAACACAAGTCCTTCAGGTACTTAGCACGGGGCCAGACTGACGTGGTGTGAAGCGTCCATAGATATTATTATTACTTATCAGAGAAGTTGATTCCTAGGCAGATGGCGGACCTAAGTAATTTGGTCGCGTTACGTCAAACTCATCCGACCGATCACAGCTAACATTGAATTGACATAAGTCGACCAAACGACGTAGGTCCGTCAACTGCCTAGAAATCAACTTCCTCGATGGTATATTATACAAGATAATATTATATAACACAGAACAATATTATATTTTAATTATTCTATGTTTTTATTGCGTATTATACATAACATTTGAGTAGTTTTTGCTGAGACTTAAACAATGAGATATGCAAATATATTCATGATTGCAAATAAGACATCTGTTTTCCTCAAAAACGAGTTTGTACGCATTAAGATTTAAAAATAATTGGCCAAGTGCGAGTCGGACTCGCGCACGAAGGGTTACGTACCGTTATAAAGCAAAAATAGGTCAAAATTTGTGTTTTTTGTATGGGATTCCCCCTTAATTTTTTATTTTATTTTATTATTATTATTAAATATTAAAGGACACATATAATATTAAGGGACTTTGTGAAAAATTCAAGTGCCTACCTGTTACCATTATTGTTATAGAGCAAAAAATGCCGAAAAAAATCACGTTTGTTGTTTGGGAGCCCCCCTTAAATGTTAATTTTATTTTGTTTTTAGTATTTGTTGTTATAGCGGCAACAAAAATTCACATTCTATGAAAATTTCAGAAGTCTAGCTATAGCGGTTCTTGAGATACAGCCTGGAGACAGACAGTCAGACAGACGGACAGACAGACGGACAGACATCGAAGTCTTAGTCTTTCTATAAGTCTTTAATAGGGTCCCGTTTTTACCCTTAGGGTACGGAACCCTAACAACCTATTCAGAGTTAAACAAACCTTATTATAATAATTGAAGACATAAGTGGATGAAGTGTGTAACTAACATTTTACAACATAAGAGCTATGACTCATTTTTTCCCCCTATAATTTCAATAAACCTTCTAACTTGCCTTCTTCATCATCTAGCTAATATATCTGGCTATACATAAAATCCTCACTTTTTGATTTCAAATCATTTGCCCGGTCCTAAGCCTTAGTTGGCCATTAAGCA
This sequence comes from Cyaniris semiargus, assembly GCA_905187585.1. Lineage (NCBI taxonomy): Eukaryota > Metazoa > Arthropoda > Insecta > Lepidoptera > Lycaenidae > Cyaniris > Cyaniris semiargus. The sequence continues at coordinate 5,289,341 of LR994551.1, forward strand.
AAAAAACATTCATCCACTTACGTCTTCAATTATTTACACACACTTTAAATTTGAAGCAAACAAAGTTTTACTTATTTTACTTTGGCTTTTCCAAACTAGAAGCATTTTATAGCCCAGTAGGGTTAGTTCAGCCATGTATGGAAATCTGAAATTAATTATAGTCAGAAATTTTTTTGCACCAATGTTTAGGGGGGGGGGGGGGGGGGTCATAAATAGCTTAAATTAAAAAACTCGACCAAATCCGACTGCTGCGTTAGCCGCCATATTGGTTTGAAGGTCAAATATTTTTTTAGCCATATCTCCTTTATTTTTATTTTTTTTACGAAAATGATAAGGGCCAAATTTGTTGCAAATTAAATTTTCTACAACTTTAGTACTTATTATTTTAATTGTAAAATCAATATTTATGAAAATAACTGCAAAAAACAAGTCAAAGTATAATTTCACATGTATCTCAATCATTATCGAATTTAGCGCAAATAATTGTAGAAACAAAGTTGTAAACGATAGATAATTAAATTTCCCATAAATTTGATCCTTATGACTTTTTTCAGAAATCAATATTCAAGCTCCTACGCCTATGGTAAATGTACCGAGACCCAAGCGACTGATTTAAACTGGATAATTCTGATCATGAATTATAATACCCTATTAACATAGATATCAGAAACAAATGGTTTAATATCTCGGTTTAATATATCGGTTTAATATCTCTATTATATATATAACAAGTACGGCCCAACCTGCGGGGCTAAAATGTTCGCTTTGGAGAATCATTTTTTAAAAATCGCAAAATTGACACTCTGTTTGCAATTATTCTGATGTCTAAATTCGTACTAATTTGACATTTGTGAGTTTGACAGTTTTGACAATTCATTTTGTGAATTGATTGAGAGGAATTGCTAAATGTGAACATTTTAGCCCGGCTGCATCTGAATCATTATTAAAAATTTGCCTAGTGCGAGTCGGACTCACTCACGAAGGGTTCTGTACCATTATTATAAGATAGCAAAGCAAAGATAGGCAAAAATTTGTGCTTTTTGTATGGGAGCTCCCCCTAAATATTTATTTTATTTTAATTTTATTGTTAATTATTAAAGTACAAACACAATTAAATATTTTATGCATATTCAAAGTGTCTTAGTGCAGCTCTTTTTCATATACAGCAAAAAAGGCCAATAAAATTGTGTTTGTTATATTATGGAAGCCCTAATATACATATACCTAGCTAAAAAAAGATTGGACCTTCAAACCAATATGGCGGCTAACGCACCAGTCGGATTTGGTCGAGTTTTTGAATTTAAGCTATTTGTGACCTCCTCTAAGCACTGGTGCAAAAAAATCTGACTATAATAATTATTAAAAATATCTAACTCTACTGGGCTAATATTGTGTCCTAAAATTTAGAACAGTATCAATTTAACTTAAAATTAAACTGACTTGCCCACAAAGTACTAATTGACCCACCTAGAACTGCAACAAATACCAAACACACAATTAAAATGTTTAAACTCGATTACTGGAACTTGCATGTAACATACGTGGGACCCGATTCTCGTAAATAGAATCGTTTCGATTCAACTGCAACAACGCAAAAAGTGGTTAACCATGTTTTGGGCAAAATTAGTTCTGGATTCATTTAAAATTTTTGTTACAAAGGCTTACATAACCATACCATCCAAATATTATATATTTTTATATATATGATAATATAGTTACAGAAATAAATAAAATAATTTGTTGTGCATTTTTCGTTCCATATATTATCGTTCCATAATGCACAGCAAAAACTCGGCTTCTTACAGACGAACGGCATGCGTCGACGGCGGTCGACGGCAGCCGTCAACTGTCGACGGCTGAGGTCGACGTTTTTGCTTAGTCGCCTTCTCGTGTTTTACGCAAGTGACACAGATACCTCGCATTCGAGACATTCGAAGACTGAGAATTGGGCCCGTGTCAGGTGCCCTTACAGCTGATTTATCGGACGCTCGCCTTGGGCGCGGGCGACGTACTTCTCGAACGTTCTAAAAGTTCAAGGATCTTATATTGGTTAGAAATGTCCCCGCAGCGGAATATGTGGACGAAGTTTGCTTGCACCACAGCGTTATATATTTCACCTCACAAATTACCAATAATAAAGTATCTTGCTGTCTCTATTTCCTTAGATCTGTTTTCTAAAATTACGCAAACGCAATTTTGACGCGGTTTTCTTAATAGATGGGTAGAGTAATTCCAGAGAATACGTAATGGTGTTTAATACATTTACAATGTAGCAGAAAAACTATGGAAATAAAATAAGTAGATATTTTTGAAATATTAAATATACCTATTTAAGAAATTTTAACTAAGAAATATTTCAGCAAATAATAAGGTACTTCATAAAATTTAATGTGAAATAATCTGTACGAGCTAAAAGATTCTGCAAAGCTAGTAAAGTAGGTAGGGGTCAATTCAGACGCGACGCGTAGATGCATTTCTAAATTTGTATTGAATTGACAGATTTGCACGACGTCTCACGCAATTGAAGTCTGTCAAATACATACAAATTTAGAAATGCATCTACGCGTCGCGTTGCGGTCTGAATCGACCCTAAATGATGTTTCACTTGTTATACTCATTTAAAGGACGTTTTATACATAAACCTAAAACCTGGTCCTGACACCGAAATGCTATCAAAATACCAATGCCGCGGGCTATCCTCGTCCTACGTGTTAGTATTCACCGCGCATCCAGCTATGGAGGTCTTCAATGACAGACTTCACGAGTCAAGAGGAAAATGACACAATCGCCCACTTCCGAACAATTATCCTAGGTCAATCTCGTTTAAACGACTGTAAAGCCGCGCCGACACGACCTGTTACACATAACGTTAACGATAAAGGTAAAATGTAACGAGATTAACAAGCATACGCACATACTAATCCAAGTTTATCACCGGTCACCCCGTAACGCTAAGTGTCTCCTAGTGTTTTTTGGGTCAGGTATCACATAAGGCAATACGGTTTAGCTATTATTATATTTCATCTAAGTCCTCAGGCCTTAAGGACTTAGGTGATTAAATATAAAATTTTGAGAAATTTGATGAAATAAATGGGCTATCTGTCGATAAATGGGCTATCTAACACTGAAAGATATTTTCAAATCGGACCAGTAGTTCCTGAGATTAGCGCGTTCAAACAAACAAACGAACAAACTCTTCCGCTTTATAAAATTATAAGTATAGATGTTCGCGAGTGTGAACCCGGCTTAACACGGAACATATCAGGCAATGACATCAGATACATGACTTTCGGCGAAGGTCGTCCTTTCTTATTTAAATGATATAACGATAATGCCAATCTAATGTTTCCAATAAATCATAACTTAGTGGCTAATAAATTAACTGGGCCAAGGCGCTAGTCAATAGATTATTCTTTGTAGAACAAATTACCTGTAGAAAAAATCCTTGTGTCAATCGCGTAGCGCATACGATAAATCGTATTGAATTTTAGAGTTTTTTATTTTTATTTTTATGATATAAGGGGGCAAACGAGCAAACGGGTCACCTGATGGAAAGCAACCTCCGTCGCCCATGGATACTCGCAACATCAGAAGAGCTGCAAGTGCGTTGCCGGCCTTAAGAGGGAATAGCGTAATAGGGGAGGGTAGGGATGGGAAGGGAAGGGAATAGGGGAGGGTAGGGAAGGGAATAGGGTAGGGTATTGGGCCTCCGGTAAACTCACTCACTCGGCGAAACACAGCGCAGCGCTGTTTCACGCCGGTTTTCTGTGAGAACGTGGTATTTCTCCGGTCGAGCCGGCCCATTCGTGCCGAAGCATGGCTCTCCCTCGTATAAATATATAGTGCGATATTCAGGGGATTTTCAGTATTTTCCGGGGCTTCCTGATGAAAATGTAATTGTATTGATGTTTCTGTTGATGCCTTGTTTTATTGCCACTCAGTAAATTTGTTGACTATGTTACTGAGTTGTAAGTAAATATTGTCGTTTTCACATCGAGTCTAGTGATTGTCATGACAGTAACACAGTATGACCTGACTTTGTAGATAGGTGTATTTATGATTATGGGTCAATTCAGACTACAACGCGACGCGTAGATGCGTTACTAAATTTGTACTGAATTGACAGATTTCAATTGCGTGAGACGTCTTGCAAATCTGTCAAATCCATACTTTAGAAATGCATCTACGCATCGCGTTGCGGTTTGAATTGACCCTAATTTCTAGACCAACCAACTCCAAGTATGTAATAGATTTAGAGTGCAGAACAATGCGGTATCAAGTCGAGCGCGCGCAAACTTGGCTCTTCATTGGAAGCGCAGTGAAGCGTGTGAAGTTAAGGTTCAGAGGTTCAGAAGGAATCTTCCTTTCAATTTTTAGAGTTTCGGTCTGTCCGTCTGTCCATCTGTCTGTCCGCGGTTTTGCTTAGGGACTATAGGGCCTACAAAGCTGTAATTCGGCATGAATGCACATATTAATGATGCCGACAAAATGGTACATAAAATGAATGAATTGACTGAATTTAAAAGGAAAACTATCACGGCTAAGAAGACTTCAAAAGTTATTGAGTAATAGTCGATCAACTAAAAAAAATGTATTCGGCGAAGTATAAAGGAATTTTTCGTTCAAATTCCTTTGAACGGAACTGAGATGATGTTGTTAGTAGTGTAAAACACGTTATAAATGTACATTCATTGTCCATACAAAAATTATCAAAAACTAGCGGTACTACGGAACCCTATATTGCGCGTGGCCCGATACGCACTTGTTAGTATTTTTATTCTTACAATGCACAATGAAGAGCCATGTTGGCTTTATTTCAAGATACGTAAACTACATTTTTGCGATTATAATAATATCTACTTAATATAAAGTAAATGTTGAACAAAACGAGATTTTAATTTAAGCCCATATATTTAAAGACTTTTAGAAAGGATTATTATGTATGTCGGGTCGAAGCATATTATATGAGGTTCCTATATCCTTTCACTTAACATTTAATAAATTATGCATTTTATGTTTTTTTGGAACATAATAAGAATAGTGTGTTTTGTTTTTTGGTCAATAGCTTTATTATTCGCAGTACATTTAAATTATCTGTCACTTTATACAGAGTATAACAAAACAAACTAATAATATTTTTAGGTGTGTATGTGTGTGTCGATAATATAGAGTTCAATTTAGAGTTTCTGTCGCAATTAAAGTATTAAGGCGACGCCTTGATAATTTGGCTGTAGCGATATAGATTTTTCTCAGCAATGACTAAAGCTAAGAAATTAAAGTTCATTGTCAGTATTCATCATGTCTTTGTCTTTGAATTACCCATAGCATAACACGATTGATCAACTTTTATAACACAGAATAATCAATCAAAAAGACTTCTGTAAAAAAAGGGATTGTAATTTTTCCAACAAAGGAGAGTGATTTAAGCTTCCAAAATTTTTACATTCAAGCTTTAGGTCCGAGCATACACTATAATTTGCCCATAGCTTATATGAAATATATTTATGATTTTTAAATTACGCGACAAAAACCATTTTGTCGCTTACGCCCTTTCCATTTCTTGCTGTTCCATTTCTTGTTTTCTATGAGAAACAAGCAATCTAAAACATATCCAACACGGTTTTTTACTTTAACGCGGCGTCACCTTAAATATTAGATCAGGTCTGCAACTCCGTTGCGTCAAAATTTATCGCGCGGGAACCATACAATTTTTATAAAAGCATCCTATATCCTTTCCCGGGACTCAAACTATCAAACACTTTTTTTAATATTAGTACGGATGACGAGTACAGTGTACTCATTACGATTCTTATCAGTTATCACACGTGTTATTATTAAACAATACCAGTCGGTGCGGTTCGAGGTGGTATGAGCGTGGTGCCGGTCACGACTTTAATCCCACTTGATGTTACGTATACGTAGATAATGATCTACGTTAGTACTTTAGTAGGTATCATCAGAGAAATTGATTTGCAGATGAACATATCTGTTAGGGTTATGTCAAAGCCAGTGCCGAATTTATATTTTTTACGCCCCATGTGCGTAATCTGTAGGGCCTCTATGGACGATGCCGCACCTAGGCCGTGGCCTATAAATAAATAAATATTGTTTTATTTCTGAGTAAATTAGAACCAAATCTTCTCAGAATGTCTACGTGATGACCTACCACCGGTTTCGGGAACTAGCCCGGCTAGAAGAACCGACGTAAGAAACTCGCACGGCATATTTATAAATCAGAGTCTGGTCAAAGCCAGCTGGCAGATCGCAAATAACGGCCCAAGAGCCAGTGTCAAGACTTTCGTCATTTTATTAAAGCTGAAAGTTTTCCTGTACATGACCCCTGTAGCAGTAAGAATAACCAGCAGCTATAGAGTTTCGGTCGCGGTTACTTTAGGAAGTAACCAGTAATAAGCAGGTGTACCTACTTTATTTTAAACTCCACTAGAATTCGTTCAATTTTTCCCAGTTTCTGTATTTTTTAAACCCTTAAAACCTATCTGTTATTGTTGCCGCCAGTGATAAGCAGCAATGTTATGCGCGAAGAAAGTTAATTTTTGACTGATTTTTTAGTGCAGAAATAGTGATTTTTTGGAGAGAGAAATAATACGTCTAGCCTCAGTGATAGAAATTAGCGTATATTTTAAAATTTACAAATGTCATGGATAACGGGAAATTTGGGGAACAATAAGCCAATCAGCGACCTTGACGTACGCGCGTAAATTTAACGTTCCCGTATCGATCAGCTGATTGGCGTAGGTATATTGACGTTTGTACCTACTCGCCGTCTTTACTCTATGACATCACAGATTATAATACCCAACAGTTATTTTATCAGGAAAACTGCCGCAATCAAAGACATTTAATGATGATTGAACTTCTATTTAATGAAGATTTTGACAGATAATGTATTGGGCTTATGTCAAAATATTCATTTACAAACAATAATTAAGTACCTAATTAATATTTGTATCTGAGTGTGGCAGTTAAAGTGTAAATGAAGCTTACTAACCGCGTTAGTGCATCAATAGTTACAAAACAGTCATTGGCGTGAAATTGCTTGATCACTGAACCATTGTGCGACAGAAACAAGTTATTTTTATGTCAACCACTGTTGCTGTCACATGACACGTTCTCAAGGTTAATCTAGTCTTTGAGGAGGCTGCATGTGGCCTACTTCCATACAAAATATGATCAAAAGTGACTCTTCCTATTTATCGTGAAGAGGTGATAATTAATAATAGACAGGCACACTTTTGCATTTATAATAATAATATTTATTATGTGTTATTAATGCGAAAGTGTGTGTGTCTTATCGCTTCACGATTAATCGTATCGATTTTGATGATATTTGGCACGAAAATTATTCTAGAAAGGATATAGGATGAGCTCCGAAAATGTGCCGTTACCATGCGAAAAACATCAAAAGCTTCAGTGGTGCAAGACTAAAGAGGCAGATGGACACATTTTAGCATTTATTAGTATGGATTTATTTAGTTTTGAAACTTAAATATAGTACATGTCCTTTTCCCTAGAGAAATTTCGTACTAGGTTAGGTTAGGATGTCCTACTACGAATTTTTTCTGAAACCAATTATTGGTATGTAGTTATGTGCCAATCATAATAAGTAAATCCTCTGTCTGTAATAAGCTCGAATTATATATGTAACACTACATTATGTTAATTCACTTGACTTACTGCTTGACAATGAAAGAGTCTTATACGGTCAAGACTATTTTACCAAGTAGGTAGGTGAAATTTCTTAATCAGTGACGATTAAGGGTCAGCTCACATGCGAGACGAAGGAATTCACTGTTATGCATTTTCAAATGAGAATTTCAAAACTAAACTTTATTTGCTACACACAATGATACACTTTGAATTGTCTTGCTTGCATTAAAAAGGTTATTTAAAGGTTCACTGTCTCGTCTCGTTACATTGCAATACTAGCAAGTCTTACTACTGCACTCAGGGACGAATATTAATTACTTAACATCATTAAATGTGTCTGAGTGCGGCCGTTAATAAAACGTTTTAATGAGCCTATATAAATGTTATTCAGACAAGTAGATCTAAGCGGCTAGATTTCCCCGGAAGCCGCTCGACCGAGTAAGGCTCATAAGGTGTTAAGGCGAGGACTTATCTCAATTCCAAACGATAACCTTGCACACAACCAAAGACCAAGCGTGTACGCATCGCAATAAGATTCATTTTAGCTTAGCATAAAATTGTAGTTTCTAGGGGCGGATCTTCTCTATTTTTCATGTGTTTTTTAAATATCTTTCTAAATAAATATTAAGAAAAAAGATTATTCGTTTCAGACCTTTTTAAAATAGATTCATTAACAATTTATTAAAATGAAATGTAAGTTATTCTTGTTAATACTTATATTTCGATAACAAAGAGTTTTGTCGAAGGTGAGTTTGTAAATTAATTACAGCGAAAGTATTATTTTTTATTAAAATGTTTTTGATTTAAACCCTTTTAAATATTGTGCTCTATATATCATATTTTTTACATTTCGTTATTATATTGGAACTAGGTAAATCGGGTATCAAGAAATAACAAAATAGGCTTTCAGCCCGCCTTAAAGCCGTACCTTTTTTGTCTAGAAAAAAAGGGTTGCACTCAAGGAGTGCCGGCAGAAGCGTAAACGAAACAGTCGGAGCAGGCAGGTGTCTTGAGTTCTAACCTATCTCAAAACAACAAAAGCAAAACGACGCTAAAGAACATTTTACTTAAAAATATGTTGAAATGTGAGAAATATGGCTAATGACAGATTTGTAAGATTTTTCGACAATAGTTTACCTTTCACCAACGATGTTGATTGGTTCACTTTTTGACGCAACCCAATCAAAAGCTTAAGTGAACAGAATAAATGGCTGTCAAAAATCCTCAGAAACTGGGAACTAGTGATTCAATAAAATTTAAGCGTGATATTGCACAATACAATTTGATCGTCTAGGGGCCGACTAACATAGTGACTCGATATTTCCCCATTGAATAACTCATCAATACTAGAATTTAATAACAAAGTGCAATTTATGTAATATTAGTACACCGTACACTCGTTTAGTCATAAATGTTAAGACCTCCTTCAACAGCAGAGTCTACGCCACTCATTCCGATATTGGCAACTCAACAAGGAGCCATTTACTAGAAGAAGAATAAAGTGCAAACTGCGTAGAAATTTTCTACCGGAAGTAAGTGACAGCGCACGTGCGCGTGGCCATGAAACTAGAGGGCAGGAAAAAAGTATGTTAGTATGTTATGTTGCACACTACATTATGTTGAGTAAAGTTTCTTTTCTAGTTTGTAAACTATTAAATTGTACGATGCAACGGCTGTTTCAAAATTACGAGCTAAAATCACGACATAAAATGAAACAAAGTCATTTACAGACACTCGCTTACTCTACATAATATGTAGAGACAAAGAAGACCTTAGAATTAGATTCTTAAACTATTGTAACTTTTGGTGTACTAGACTAGATAGTAATTTAAGTTGAAGGTTTATAATAATATGTAAAATGCATTCATTCAATATTATAGTAGTAAAGCAATTTAAAAAAACGTGAAGTTTTAGAGGTTTTTAAAGAACCCTCTATAAAACGGTCTGGAATAGACGTAGAATCATTCCTATGAAAGCAGTGCTTTCGGCTTCGATTTTTATCTAACTTCTCTCTCTCTGCCGTAAATCTCGGTTCGGATTGGATTTCAATCGGTTGCAGTGCAAAACCGCTCTAAGTAGCCAGAACTACCAAGCCTTAAATCTATACGGCGAATAGAGGCAGGCACAAAACTTCGTAAAAATGACAAAATTTGTATGAAATTATATTGTATGAAATTCGTTAGTTTAGGTGCCACGGCCTGAGTGGTTTGGTTACATAACGTCACCGCGATTCTCGTGCATCAGGAAATGTTTATCGGAATTGATTTTAAACTCTGTTACTCACTAAACAATGTAACTCATCCTAGTACATTACTAATTGTAGTTACAATAATTATTAATTGCCTTTATATACCTCACTAAAATAATTGAAGACGTAAGTGGAAGAACGCAATAACTAACAGTAAAAAAAAATTGCCGTTTTTTGCATAAATGCAGGCCTTAGGGCCGGAAAAATGATTTGAAATAAAAAAAAACTGCATGTTATGTGTAGCCAGATATATTAGGTAGGTGATCAAGTAGATAAGTTACAAGGTTTGTTTAAATTATTATAAGGGAAAAAATGAGTAAATGTCCGTATGTTACAAAATGTTAGTTATCGTGTTCTTCAACTCACGTCTTCAATTATTATAGATATTAACTTTATCTAGGAAAATGTTTCCTTGATAAAGTTAATATCTTTCCTTTTAAAAAAAGGACGTCCGGGACGTCGCCTCGCGAAAAACTTGATAGTGAAAACATTATTATTGTTAATTTTATTTTAGTGTTTACGTTCCTTTAAAATGTATAATTAATTGAATAATTAACTTTCAGTGCTTTAATTTATTTAAGTAATGATTAAATTTTAGTGCTTGTTACTTTACATGTAGATACTAAAGGATTTCTGCAATTAATAAGAAAGGTTGATATTATCTTCGTATTTAATGGCCTCCATCACAAAGTACGTAAGAGAATATAATTAAATTAAAAAAACAAAATAAATCTTACATACATTGGGTAATGAATGTAAGATTTATTTTGTTTTTTTTAATTTATTTATATTTAATTGCATACTCATTAAAGTCTTTCCCCAAAAAACACAAATAAAACAAAATACTTTTTCGACCGCTCCACCTTAAGCCACGATGGACCAATACAAAAGTTATCAACGTGTAGTATAGCGGCATAAAATTCGTCTATCATTAATCTCATGTTCGCTTCGATCAAATATTTCTGCTATGCCCACCACACAGCTCCGCAAATATAATGACAATCATAGCTTATAACCTTCGATCAAATACTCATAAGTTATAACCAAAATAGCCATAATATTTGCGATATAATATTTTATTATGGTGGTCCCACGTGGAAAGAAGTTTTTAGAGTTCACACAGCGCAAAATGAACATGTTATCAAGTAAACTGCAAGAATATAAAACACACTTACACTCAAAATTTAAAACATTCTATTAAAAGGTAAACAATTGTTTATTTTCTGTACAAAGTAGATAATAATAAATGCAGCTTGCAACTTTACGATACTAAAAACTTTCTTAATGCTCACAAACTATATCTACGAACAATCTATAATTAAGTTAATAACACAGTAGCTAAAGGTTTAATGATTTTTTAAGGAAACTAAAATATATAGAAGCGGAAAATGCCTCCATTTATTCGCTGGAAACAATTGCTATGAATTATTTAAACGCACGGTAAATAGATGTGACTGATAGCAGGAAAACTTTGACTACCTCTGTTACCTTATGTTACATATTGATTGCGGGTTCGGATCATGCCGAGGGGAAAAAAGTTTTCAATGTTCCTTAGTCATTGTCCATTTGTTGTCCATTAATATGTAATTACTTATAGGTTGTTTTCTTTTCTTTCAATTTTCAGAATCTGCGCCAGGTGACGTGACGATAGACACTTCTAGATTTTCTATTGGTTCCCCACTGATCTGAAGTTAGTTGCAGGTTACGTACACATCATACTGGTTGTATTTCTAAAAAATATCAGTGTACTGTCAAGTGTAACATAAATCAAAATACCTTAAATCTAGTTTCCATTAGCATAAAATTAACACAAAACTGTATGTATTTATACATTTCCATATATTTCTATGTTGTTTTTTGCTTCTTCTCTGTAGTTTAAATTTCACAAAGAACATAAATCGCTTAGGCCAGTATACTGATAACAGTTTAGGAAGACACTGACATAATATTAAACTTTTTTTTTGTTGGCTTTTGGCACTGACACCGGGGGTGTAATTTGCCATATTATACAAAGGTATAGGTCTACCAGAATCTGATGGCAAAAAGTGAGAAAATAAATTTACTCTAGCTATTGCTGCCGGGGTAATTGGAATAAAACAATTTGATCCTTTTTTTTTCTTAGAGCAGCTGATTCTGTGTGTTAAACATGCAAATATAGAAATTTATCCAATGATCAAGGATATTTTTTGAAAATCTGCTGTCAAAAATTGCCATCAGATTCTGGTAGACCTATAGTTAGTCTTCTTCATAATAATTTTTATCAACGTTTTACTATATTGTCATGTCTAGTCAAAGTTTAAGTAAAAGTCAAAGCAGTCAAGGAGTCAAGTCGGTCAATTCAGTAAAGTGGTAGACGCTTTACCGAAACTTTCGACGGAGTTTTGGAGGGAACACAAAAACACGTTTCTGGAAGTTGCAGCATTTGCCTACACTTGTGCATGATAACGAATACCTAATGGTTAATATTCTACCAATATTACACATTTAAAAACCCAGTAAACACAATTTTAGGAAAATAATACAAAAACACAACAGCACTATTTCACATTCCCGGCAAAACTCATATAAACTTGTCAAACTGAAAATTAACAACTGAAGAAGTTTTGGGGGGCATGTCACTTTGACACTTCTTCTACTTTTTATTGATTGTGTGGTTTTTTTTCCTCAAAATGAATTATTTGGGTTTTTGATGTGCTATATTGGTAAAATATTAGCCATTGAATATTCGTTATCGTGCACAAGTGCAGGTAAGGTGTCAAAACCAACATATTTTGCAACTCCTGTGACATTTAGTGTGAATTAATAATAAATAGGGCTATTTCTTGCATGAGTTTACACTAAAACATAGTTATAATAACTTTATTACCCTATTCATTGGAATATTATTGCGTCCTTTTCAAATTTAAATGTATCAAGTTTTACATTCTTTCCCCTATTTTGTGGCAATTAATGATGGTATCACCGATAGTTGTCTACCCATACGCCATCTAGCTACTCAAATAAAAACTGCTTGACAATCAAATTAAAAAAATAAGAAAATGCCTCATTGTGTATGAAATATTTGGGTATTTGAAATACTTTTCTACCTCTTCTTTATTATTTCGATAATTTTACCTACTTATTAAGTTATTAACTGACGCACTCGGAGACGAATATTAATTACTTAACTGTAATTAAATAAAGAGTTTGATAGATAATGTATGGGGCTCATATCAAAATCGTCATTTTATTACAGTTAATTGTTAAGTGATTAATATTCGTCTTTGAGTGCGACAGTAATTGTTTTTGCTAATTCCACCGAAACTGTACACAACCATAATTTTTGTTTCACTGTAACATATTTCGATAAAATTAAAGGCTTGATTAACAATAAACAAATCATCTTAATAGGCATGACGTAATATTTTTTTTCTTATTGGTAAGTGAAGGACCATTCAAAAATAGAAATATCAGTGAAAAAATGACTCTGATAGCATAAAAACTCTCCAAGATATCACAATTCAAAACTTACATAAAATAGACCTTCCCAAAACGTTCTATACAAAATGTCAGCTAACTGTGACGTCACGCCTAGCTAGTTTGTTCAATAGCTATGTTAAAAATTGAGTTTATGAAAGTGGTTTCGTAAGAAAAAATGTTAAAAATTGCATAACTTATCGAATGGTACACAAAAATTAAGGAATTTCATAAAAAAATATTCGACTTGACTTAACTTGACGAAAAAACTTTGAAGGATCAAAACAAAAAAATATAATAAGTTATGAAGCTGAAATTTTAGGAATACCTATTTTTCATCGCTATGTCTTTATTTTATTTAAAAAACAGCTAATCTTTGACCTTGTCGTCATCCCTATTCTTAAGCAATGTTCGACATCATCAGATTGGCGCTGTTGCAATCGTCTTGTGCTTATTTGGCGTGAGTGTTGCTAATTTTATTAATACTTAATATTGTAATTAAGACAGTGTATGTCTGTCACTCACACCACTAAACCGATTTAGATGAAAGGCTCATGCATTAAGATACGGGGAAATGAGAAAAGTTTTGTTTAGAGAACCATGTACAGCCGAACATAGAACCTCCTTCTTTGGAAGTCGGTAAAAAATGTGTTTTTCGTGCGATAAACCAATTCTGAACGAAGGTATACACAGTTGCTAATAAAATAAGAGCAATCGTGACCCACGACTTGCGAATATGTTGCGAATTAGTTTGAGACGTAAAATGTTTGATCACTTCCGCAAATATTGTCAGACATGACATTGGTCGTGATACACTTTTTATGAATATTAACCAAAAAAGGTATAATGCTGCCAAAATATTGTGATAAAATAGGGTCCCGCCACCGCATTGTACAGAATTTAACATTATAATAAAGTTATGAGAAATGGTTTGTTTGTTTGCATCGATTATCCTCCGAATCTGTACACTTGTACACTGTGCAAAAAGTACGAATTAATAAATAATGCGAAAGTGTCTGTCTATCTGTCTGTCTGTTACCTCTTCACGCCCAACCGCTTTTGATGAAATCTGGTATGGAGACTTTGGGGCTCGGGGAAGGAAAAAGGAAAATTTTTATCTCGGAAAAATGTATGGTTCCTAAATGTATTCGATAAACGAATTCCTGCGCAACGGGGTTGCGGGCATCAACCAGTCATAATAAAAATCTTCTACTATACATGTTGAGGAAAGGTTTGTTTAGTTGCAACTTGCAGCACTTGCGGCGAATAGTGTACTGTAATTTCGCGTAGGTGTAAAATAGACCACGCGGAAGCACATAAGCCACTCTTTAACTCGGAATAACAGTATTTTAAAAAGATAAAACCGACTTCAAAATTGTACGTAATTGAGAATTAAAACTCTCTATCTCCAAAACTACTGAACCGATTTTGATGAAACTTGCATTATTCCCTAAGTTGAACAATACCTAATTCAACAAAAAAAAAAAGAATTACTGAAATCAGACTGGTAGTTCCAGAGATATGCGAACACAAACATAAAAACATACATACATACATTTTTGAAATTTGGCACATTTGTTCAGACGCCGCGCTGATATAGACTATACTGTACTCGGCGAAACATGGTGGTATCGGTCATTGACTCCCTGTCAAAAACTTGTCATTTTCTATACAAAGCCGCGATTGACAATGAAGTGTCAGATGTTGTCAATCGCGGCTTTGTATAGAAAATGACAAGTTTTTGACAGGGAGTCAATGACCGCTACCGCCATGTTTCGCCGAGTACAGTATAACATATACGAAAACTGGGCAGTTCTGGAAATATTACATACATACGCGTCGAATTGATAACCTCCTTTTTTGAAGTCGGTTAAAAATGTAGGGTCCCCGTGAAATAATCTATGTTCGTGGTCGGAGCCGCGGCCTGTATTTATAATTCTTGAATTGACTACAATCTACATGATACTGAGCCAATTGCTTTTTTTTGCTATTTCAGAGTAATTTTCCTATACATACATGTTACGTATACCGTATACGGTATACCTAGGTATAAATGTGAATGTCTATAAACTGGCAACATTTTTATTTTTTTACATTTCAATGTTAAGGAAAAATCGTTTACCGTCCTTGTACTGAACTGCGTAAGAGGACTGTCCCATTTAAAAATATTCCGTTGAAGTAATAAAATACTCTTATCACAAATGCAATGTATTTTTAATAGCACTTATTTTAGCTTTGCTTGCCTTTATTTGTAACTAGAACCAATAAAGATAAAAAATTAATTATAATAACTGGAAGTATTCCGCTGCTTCATACCCGCAAAATAAAATCCCGCAGTAACCGTATATTTTATCGCATAAAGGTATGACCGTATGTGCACATTGTGACGGGGCGCAGACCGCAGTCCGCAGCGGGGCGGGCCGCTTTTTTTATATATGTACAAGTTTCACATCGCGCACTCAGTCATAACACTTGTATGAAAAATGCGACCCACAATGTCCCGTTTTTACCCTTTGGGTACGGAACCCTAAAAATGAACTGTTTACGCGCGATAAACGAATTTTGGCTCAACTAAGTTGCGGGCGTCATCTAGTAATATTATAAATGAATTTTCATCATGTTTTATTAACCTCAATTTTTTTTTTGTTTCAGGTATGCCAAAGTTATTGTTACCATTGATTTTCAAGAAAATGATGCGTGAGTTTCCTTCAATATGGTAAGTTATGATTAGTGATTACTCTTTTCATTGCATTTCGCAGATTTTCTCTTGTATTCAATACTCTAGATAACATGATAAGATTAACAGTTTATAATCCCGCAAGATGCATCATAGAATTTAATTTGCATTATTTCGGATTTAGTGAGTATAGTTTGTTATCCTAATAAATGAAGATAGTGTATTAATTACTTACAGTGACGAATGTTAATTACTTAATTGTAATTAAATGAAGATTTTAACATAAGCCCCATTATATATTATTATCTGCCAAACTCTTCCTTAAATTGAAGTTTAATCATCATTAAATGTCTCTGACTGGTTTCGGTTTTTAGATTATACAAGGTGTAACAGTAATGATACTTTAGGGCGTGTATACCCCTACCTTTATATGTAGAGTTCACTGTTAATATAACAGCGCTGGAGGAGTAACTTTTTTTTTAAATTTTGTATGGGAAAATTTATGACGCTGGGGCGCTTGCCCATAGATACAAATCACAAAAAAATGCTCTTTCAGTTCTGTTACTTTCACAGCGAGCTCTACATATACAGGGGAACCATACATATTTGACGACCTCTGTGGCTCAGTGGATAGCGCGTTGGTAGCTTAAGCCGGGGGTCGCGGGTTCGAGTCCCGCCGACGGAACAAAAAGTTTTCAAAGTTCCTGGGTCATGGATGTGTATTAAATATGTGTATCATATATTAAAAATCTTAAATATATGTATAGTATAAAAGTATTAAATATATTTCCGCTGTCTGGTACCCGTAACACAAGTCCATCAGGTACTTACCACGGGGCCAGACTGACGTGGTGTGAAGCGTCCATAGATATTATTATTATATTATTATTATTATTATACACACCCTAAATTATTACCACTTAGTTTTGTTACAACTTACACCCCTGTTTACTAGACTAGTTTCTTAGAGTAAAGCCGTTGTGATAAAGTTTGATTTTTTTGTAGAAAATAATGCTAGCAAATGCCTAAAACAGGCTAGTGCTATATCCTATCCTTAGTACCTTTTACTTGTAACAATGTAACATAGCTTTTAAGGGGTTTAAAAATAAGAAAATATCAACACAATCATGAAGATGATCACGTTTTAATGTAAATATATACTTAATACGTCTTATGTTAAGAGTGCTAATTAAAGGATCACACAATCGTTTGTGTTACTGTTATCACAAACTAAAACCTAAGTGGTTAAAGCGGGTAAGTAACGATTTGAATACTGTCGTATTTTGCATAAATGGAGGCTTTAGGACCGGGAAAGTGATTTGAAATCAAAAAATGTGGATTATATAGCTACATATATTAGCCAGATGACGAAGTAGGTAAGTTACAAGGTTTGTTTAAATTAATGAGTAAAAAATGAGTAATTGCTGTATTGTAAAATGTCAGTTACCCGGTTCATCCACTCATGTCTTCAAACGTCACCGTAATCCACCCGTGACTTTAATACTATTGACGATCGTGAAGCGACTGTTGCGAATCTTGTTAGAGCCATCCTATGCTAATTTATTTATTTATAGATCTAGAATTGTTTGTACTTTTGTATTATATTGTATAGTTTCTAACTTAAGGATCTTTTAAACTAGTTACCCGCGGATTTGTGCAAGAATAAATCATAATGCTATCAGCCCGATACAAAGTTCTTATTCGAAATCTACTCTATACTTAAGAATAATAAAAAAAAGTTTCTTGATCTTACACATTAATATTTAATATTTCTTTTTTAGTGTAGGTACGGATTTAATGAGATCCGTACACCAAAACTACATCACATTGTGCAAAGAATCGGTCATATTTCCCAGAAAACGTTTGAAGCATAATATTGGCTAGCTTGTGGTTATGGTGGTGTTTGTTACGGTGGAAATACTCATACATTGACATGGCATATTATTTATTTTGAGATGAGGTGAACAGAATAAAAATGACTTGTCATTACTATACTAACTCTACGATCGTACTTCTTATTTTTGATTCTCTTCTACGGTCTATCACTCTACGTCGTATTGATATTTACATACATTTTTTAGATATATTTATTGTATATATTGTATATATACTTTCTTACAAAATTGTCGAACTGTGTTGTGACCTCGTCTAACTAGGATGGAAGATTTAGACTGGTCATAATATACGCACCGAAAGTTGCAGTCGGGATCGACTGCTCTAAAGCGGTCGCGTTGAAATTTGCACCGACCGCGCCGCGTGCGGTCCGTGTATTACGGTATTATCCATATGAATTTAGTATGAAAACTGCAGATCGCTGTGCGGCGACCGCATTTTGCAGTCGGCTTCGACTGCAAGATGCAGTCCGTCTATGGCCCGCCTTATACGTACTCTGAAAATTTTAGTACATTTAAGGTGCCGGTTGACAGCGGGCGACATGAAGCAACCGCAGACGACGTGTCGCAGCGACACTACTGGTTTGTATGTATTTCTATGAAATACCCTCCGCAGCTAGCGACACAAAGCTAACGACACTTATTCATAGAAATACATAGAAACCAGAACAACGACACGTCGTCTGCCGTTTCATGTAGCCGGCTTCCAACTTGTACGGTGTACCTTTACCAGTATTTTAGTATAGTTAACATTAGTGTAGTATACATTTTATGTTTTTTTAACATATTATTTATTTTCCTTGCATTTTATTATCTGTTTCATAAAAAATTTACTCATCATGTTCATTAAGGTTGCACTTAATTTTACATTTGTGGTAAGCCTCAGGGTTTATCGCCCACCAATGTAAAATTAAGTTATATATTATAATGCCAATCTAAAATTAAACCAACTTAAGTGGAAGTCGTATTGACAAAAAATTGTGAAAAAAACATGTAGAGAATGAGTTAGTACTTTATAGTAATATTATGACAATTAGTAGTAACTAGTAAGTAATATTAACTTTAGTAAAAAACAAAGCTACTCTAAAAATATATAACCAAGTATTTCGTGACTTAGGTACATAATAAAAATATACATATAGGTATTTAATAAATAGTCTTAATACGAGTGAGTCACAAAACTTCAAAAAGTCAACATTAGTACCTACGATATTTTGTGACTAGCTATGCTTAATTATAATAACGCTAATTAATCATTACTATAATAACTTAATATTAATATTATAATATCATGCAAAATTAATTTACTCAGCTTAAAACACTTTAAGGCAAGGATGTTCCTAAAATTAGCAGGTCGTTGTCTGTCAGTACGAATATCGACATAAAGGACATTAAAATAACATTCATATCAGCGCGCCTTGTACAGTGGCGGTTACGACGCTTTCTTAATAGGGCAAAATAGGAGAAAATTATACTTTTTTTTTTTAATGACCGAATCATTTATTAAAAAAGAACTATAAAAAAGCTATCCTTTTTGTAAAATAAATCATATAATTGTCATTGAAAATTACGAGATGTTCGAATTTGAAGTGTATTTTTATGGTGATATTCAAAATTATTTTACAGAATTACCATGTCATTTTTCAATATTCTGTTCGGTTATTTTGTTACTTTGTTCCTTTTTGAGTCTACATCAATTTTGGTGTAAGAGAATTCCACATAATTTCTTCAGACTGGAAGCTTAAAAATCAGTCTTTTCGAACTGGCCTCGCCATAAAAGCATTGCCTAATGAGTCAGAGAACTCAGAGAGAATAAAGGATATTCAGAAATAGATAGTGACAAATCCTGTCTCATCTCACGGTTTAGGTTTTATTATGAACAAACAGTTCAAAGCAAAGCTCAGCAGAGTCTGTATCCATACTAATATTATAAATGCGAAAGTATGTCTGTCTATCTGTTACGCCTTCACACTCAAACCGCTGAACCGATTTTACCGCAATTTGGTAAAGAGATACTTTGAGTTCCGAGAAAGCTCATGGGATACTTATCATCCCGAAATGTACGGTTCCCGCGCGATAAACTAATTTTGGCGCAACGGAGTCGCGAGCATCAACTAGTATAGCTATAATTATAGCATCAAGTACATTCATCAGTAGTATTAAAATGTTTTTTACTCTTTGATCACAGTTCATAAACTATTTCGATCGAGTCTAAAGTTCGTTTATTGCCTTCCTCCTAATTTGTATCTACGATTAACATAGCATAAGGTCACAAGTTTGAGAATTTAAGTTAAGTGTTACGAACATTGTTTATATTTTGCTATGTTAATATGACAACTTTTTTTCTATTATTAAAGCTAACTTTTAGCAATTTGACAACATTACTATTTTGTCTGATAAAATTAATTGTTGATTAATTTTCGACTGTCACCGCGCCAGACTCTTTTTGCCAAGCTGTACGTAGTAACTATTTATTAATCTATGTTTGTGGTCCAATAAATGCTACTGCGAATTAACGTTTCTTATTTGGATTACTGAGTCAATGTCATTGCCCTTGATTTAAAATGTTAGTACTGATTAGTGATTACCGATTATGTACTTAGTGTCTAAACACACTAGGCCGAAAAAACGCGGCCGAAGTTCGGCATGATTACGCCTTCAATGTATTTTAAATTACCAGATGACACACCATGCCGAAATTACGTTGCGTTATATTGTATGCGTAGCGCGTTGCTGGCGCAATCATGCCGAACTTCGGCCGCGTATTTTCGGCCTAGTGTGTTTAGACACTTAGGCTTGAGTCAGAACATAATAATATTTAGCGCATCCTCTATTGTAACCTTTAAAGTATTTAATACGAGCTTAAAATGACGGATGAATCATTAGCCTATAATATGCTGTTTTATTTAGCTATTCTTTAAACAGTGATTCTAGTTTCTTTAACACAGTGTAGTAAAAAAAGGCTTTGCTACTCTTCTTTTTTACTCTATATATTTCGAATTTGTAGTTCCTGGGATTAGCGCGATCAAACAAACTCTTCAGCTTTATAATATTAACTAGCTAAAAGCCGGACTATGTGAGGGCTCGCGTCTTCACACCGCGACTGACTGATCTACCGACTGACACATCTACATATAAAAAACCTTGACTGAGTGATGATAACACAATATCTACATAATATAAATAAAAAATACTATGTTAAAGCACAAATCAATAGGCGTGATAGTTTTTCCGTAAAGTGTACCACAAAATGTACAGGTTGTGGGATATACTAGGGCTCGCTTCGCTTGCCCTAATAATATTATATTATTATAGATAAGGACGGTCACTCATTTGCGTTCGATTGTTATGATCAAGAAATTAGTTCATTTGCGATGGATCGAAACGATCGATCGTAATTGAGTTGCTAAGCTTTAATAATATTATGAGTATATTACGGAATTAAATAAACGTTAACAGATTGTTTTCTCCAAATAAACCTGAGATTAAATATTATGTAGAGATAAGCGTATTTCCCAGAAACCTTTCTTAGCGTCATACGTCGACACAAGGAAGGATTTCGACATTTATTTTACTATTTACAAGGCATAATATTATGATTGAGGTAACCATACACCATAATCTTACTAAAGTAGGATTTGCGAAAAAAATCTAACATATATAAAATATATTTCTAGGTTATTTTATAATAAAGGAGTATATTTTTTTATAAAATCTAAAATTAGTAATAAACCTTAAGCTAACTAGGTCTCTATGACTCTACGTAGCACGCCTTTGTTAAAGTAGTTTTTGTTTACATCTTTATCTACAGCCAAAATACTCGATAAAACATTGACGTACAACGCTACGTTTGTCACGTAACAATGAAACTGATAGCCGACGAAACCGTCGATGGACGCGCACGAGATTTTCCGTCGAGCCTTCGACCTGCGAAAATGTAAACAATGAAGGCGCGAGGACCTAGCACGGCGCCCTACGGCACTCGAGCCTCGCACGCCGCGCCGACCGCTCGCCTCGCAGGTATATTATACTCGTGTCGTGTTATCGTTCGGATAGCTTACACGTTCAGTGATAACCGTGATCTTGACATTGACGCGACAACCTGTGAGTTTCAGAGATTTGTTCGAATCTGCTATTGTTCTAGGATTGTTATGGTGGAGATTAGGGAAACGAATCCGTTCATTGTTCCGTCGAGTTAGCGTTTTATGCTTTGATTATTTACATCAAAGGTTTTATGCGCTTAAAATTCACATTAGACAGTAAAATATGAAATTAATTACTTTTGATTCGGATTTTAGTTTTGAAGGTTAATACTGAATAGTTTCTGTAGGTACTTACATGATATTACTCTGGTTGTAAGAAATTGCAAAAACCATTCGTCAATTGACGGATCATGTGACGAGTCACGAGGACATTACAACTTAGGTACTAGAACGTACTAAGTTGCCCACGATCGCATAAGGAGCAATTTTCTTTCATTTCCTCGAACTTGGCCTTGCTTTAATTAAACTATTACAAACAAATTACCACGGTAATATTCATTATTTTCTCGGAAGTGAATAGATTTCCTCGCTCTCGATAAAGTGTTGCAGTCGATAAAAGATTTTACACGCCGGACAAATTCGAATAAGAGTGGGAATAAACGAGTTTTAATTCTCAGGTATTTCTAAAGTTTCATGAATAATTTATCTCGTAATTACAATGATGATAATTAGAAAACGAAAATTTTAATACAGTTTTTGGTAACATTTTGAGCTCGGATAGATTAGAATTGTAATCAAAAGACGCAGTCCGTTTTAGGCGCTTAAAACGCTAAATTACGCGACAATTTTATTTCGGTTATTTTAGATTCGTAATTGATGGCCGTTGCCGGAATAAAAACCGTCGCCACGGTGCGGTGAATTCGACAAAAAGTTGACAAAAGGCCGACCGACTGGAGTGCTGTGCTTGTGACCGATGTGCCTGTACCTGTGATTGTTTACATTCGTGCGAAAACCCTGGAGGTCGACACGTATGAGGTGTCAGTTGTCGAGGAGCTGACAACAGATGTCGTTTATCTCGAAGACGGTGAGTAAAATATCATCGAAATATGCAAGGGTATTAATTGTTCAGCGGGGTTGCAATAGTCACGATTAATTTTCCTTGGCGTAGAGCGGTGGATTTAAGTCAGTAAACCCCAAAGACTATGGGGCTGCCGGGTATGTAAAAAGCATTTTTCCCCAACTGAGGGGGTTTAACGGAAAAAAACGATAACTTACGCAAATTATATGGCCTAATTTACCCGTGCAATTATAAATCTATTGACATCATTAAAATCACTCTAGAAGCTTAGGTGAAAGAATCATACATAAAGATAAAAGCCAAAACCCCTGCTTTTACCTTCATCGTCTGTTAAAAAGCCTAGTGTACTAGGTTTGGAATAGCCTTCAAAATTACTCACTACAGGCATCTTGTTAAAATTTCTATGGTGCCTAAAAGCCCGTACTCTACTAACTCTACCTGTGAAAATTTCAGAACAAGTTGGACATATTTATATTATAATCTTAACAATTCAAGATTACAAACCAGTTTTATCGACCTTGCACCTTCAAACATCTGTAGAATTCGTACCCCAAATTAAATAGTAATCAAAAATCTTGATTTTGTTTTTGCTATCCTACTGATTTTAATACATTTTATAGTACAAAAAGTATAAATGCGTTCAAAGTATATTTATACTAACGCAAAATGCTATAAGATTATGCTACACGGAAGATTGTATGTCACAAAATCACGCAATTAATCTTATTAATTTCGCGTCAAATTTTTTTGCTTGTCAGCTGTGACAAAATATCTCACATTTAAGATAAATGTTATGGTGCTCCCTCACCGCGAGCATTCACGTGTATTGTAACAATTTAAATTCGACTTTGAGCATTACATTACAACACCGACGAGCATTCACGTGTAATGTAACATTAACGATTCAACTTTGAGCATTAGGGTTAAATCAGACCGCAACGCGACGCGTAGATGCATTTCTAAATTTGTATGGATTTGACAGATTTCAACTGCGTGAGACGTCTTGCAAATCTATCAATTCAGTACAAAAGAGATTGCCCACTTTCTATAGACACTTTGGCCATTCGTGAACAGTTCATTAAGCTAATGATATGATATGAATGAAATACTTCAGATCAGTAAAAAGGAGAATATAAACCTAGTTTTGTATCAGACTTTATATTTAGTTACATTTCTATGTGTTATTGGAAAAGGTAAACAATCAAATAAAACAACATATTTTTAATGAATTTTTTATTATTCTGCTTCATAAGTAAGTAATACTTGATCAAGAAACTGGGCAGGGGGATCAATATGATCTTGATACCTTGCCCAGGCTAAAAACCATAAAATTGTCATAATGAGTGTATGATCGACCGCACATTGATTAAAACTAAAGTGTGCCGTCTCCTTCGTAACAAATCGGTCCCACAATTCACACATCGCTGCGTTGTTGCTTCATCTCCTGCCAACAAGTTGCCTTCAGGCACGAGAAGTGCTGAGTCCATATTCATGCCAGGGTTAACGTCCGAGCGAGATTCGGTTCTCATAGGTGTGCCGGGGTCAATGTGAAGAGCAGTATCGGTGTCCATAGAAGTACCAGGGTCGTCAGAATGGGAAGAAGAGTCGGAATCCATTGTAAAAAGCCAAGTAATTATTGCAATAATATCTCACACGAAAACATTCACGATGCACGAAAACAATTCGAATGACGTTTCATACCTTGACATATCGTATTTGCATTGCCATAATATTAAAAAGTTATTGTATATTTTTTTAAATCGATGACGTACATTTTTTAAGATTCACTATAAAAACTATTTAAATAAATACCATTCTAATAACAGCAAACTATTTGCGCATTTCTATAGTCTATAAGCAACATTTGTTGCGTAGTATAGCTAAAAAATAGTATAAAACAGAACCATGACTATAATAAGGATGTCAATTAGTGCATTTCTCGGCGCTTGATAATGGTAACACTGCAACCGTTCGCCGACTCCCGATCATGGAAATTCAAATGAAACACTAAAAATAATTTTGTTTTTTGTTGTGTTTATTTACACAATTTGTTTTTTACAAAACATTAACAAAAAATAAATAAAAAATATCCATTAATTTACTTTTTTCATAACATCGTGTTCACGGATGGCCGAAAGTGGACAGTCCCCTTTAGAAATGCATCTACGCGTCGCGTTGCGGTCTGAATTGACCCTAACATAGCAAGTTGACTATACTGTCACGTAGCATTGACGTTACAAGTTGTATCAAGATACAAGGTGCGCATTGTAATGCTCGGTTCTCCTCCCTCACTGATGTAATGCTCGACTCTGTAACGTTACATTACAAGCGAATGCTCCCGGTGATGGAGCACCTTTATCTCTATACTGTAATTGTGAGAATTTAATACCTCTATCGTGGGAATCGCAGACACAATAGATTTTCAATTGTCATACGACAGCCGGGTGCCGCTTGGGGATTGATGGGTTAAAATATCAAATTTTTAAATATAAAAACTAATACGAAGGGCCAAAATCGTGGTTACGTGTTTATTATGGTCACCTTAGATTGTAACAAAAATTGGGATGACGAAAAAGTTTTTTCTAGTATAGTTTCATTCTTAAAGGGCCAAAAATTTGTTATTTTTCGTTACATAAGTCTGCCCTAGCTATAAAAATTGTATCAATTGAATATTTTCCCGGTGAAAATTTATTGTTATTGATTATTATGATCTAACAAAGGAATTTCTAGGCATCAATCCTTTTTATCTTTGTAAATAATAATTGATAATATATTTTCAAGAAAATAATCACCTGAAACTCAGAAATTTTACACACCCTAAAATATCGTACCTATTCATAATTTTAAGTTTCGAGCCTACATGTAAGGCCAGGCAATATTATAATAAAACAGCTATAAGTACGCGTGTCAACAGTTTGTCGCTCCTCTGTAGTTTGTCTGCGCCGTGTCTAAGGGCCTGTAGGGCTACTACGAAACTGTTTTGAGACTCAAACAATCGGACGAGAATGCCGCGTCCTGCTCTAACAACGTCATTTCACGTTTGTTAGAGTAGGACGCGGCATTCTCGTCCGATTGTTTGAGTCTCAAAACAGTTTCATGGTACAAGGCCTGATTACACCTACCGAGTAGAGTGGCGAGACATTGGCGAGACAGATCTTTTATCTAATTTTTGTTGTTTTGTGGAATTGTGTGTTGTTGGTGTGTGATTGTGTGGAAAGGATCACGTCTAGAGATAATCAACAACTTGAAATTGTAGGATTAGTCCTATCTAGAGTGTTTGTATCAATGCAAGTGCACAGATATCTAACGGTAGAAAGTACCTGATAAATACGGTACTTATTAGATGATATAACATGTTCAAAGTTCTGTACAATGTATATCTAATATCTATTAATAATGTAATTATTGTGAAATGATAGAGAAGTTTGCTGAAAAAACTCGATAGCCAGATCTCGATAGATCTGGCTGTTAAATTTCTTAAGTACGACCAAAATTTTCAGTGACAATAGGCAGTGATAAATAATGGACATTATAAAATATGTCAATGAAAAATAACATAATTTTTCAGTACACAATGCATCTAGCTGTTAACCCATTTAATAGGCTATTTAATAATAAGTGAAATACGAAAAATAAATTTTAAATATTCTTAAAAAAACATTGTATAAACATTGATTAATCTTAATAATACTGAGATTAGTAAATAGTTACGTTCAAGCTTCATTTTCATATTTTGTAAGGTCCGCAATTAGGTACAAGGTACTGCTACAGATTACTATATCTACAGTTTCTAAGTATACATTATTCTTCCTTTAAAATTATCTGAGATTAAATGAGATTTTCCTTATTAGTCCTTAGGGTTGGCAACTTGGTGAACATTTATCACTTTAATAAATTAATTTGTCATTAGCCTAAAAATAATATAACGTGACACTCGGATAATATAATCATTATTATACAACAAGTTAAGTAATTAATAGACTACATTTTATTTTGAATTAATTAAACTTTAAATCAATATTCAACACTTCATTCAATTTTATTGCTGTATTAATAAAACCTTCGATTAAAAACAAGATTTAATCGAACTTTACACTACGAATTATCACTTTTTTTGTGCTTTTCCGTCCTAAGATTCGAATACTTACCGTTTTTCCAACTTACTACTTCGATCGGATTGGAATTCATAAAATAGCAAACAGACGATCGAACTTGGCTCGGGCCCAGTCCACGATCATGGTGCGCTTCGAATCACGTTCGATCGTGGGTAATATTATCCGCCATACTAATATTTTTAATATTTCCAATATCAATAATAATATTGTCCTGTCCGGCGGACCATGCTACACACGATAGAACTTGGTTCGGAGCGCATCCACGCAATCAATCGATTCGGATACTTATAGAAAAATTGATAAATATTGGGTAAATACGTTTTTGGGCCTATTTTCCATAAATATAAATAAAATAAATTATTTTCATAAATAAAAAAAAGGCACATCGAAATGTATTCACGCAGTTGTGGTGGACGGGTCGGAGTTCGGTGCGTGCTATTGTGTAGAGTTCACCGTGCGGTTCGTAGTTCGGTCCGAACCAAGCCTTGTACCATGAAACTGTTTTGAGACTCAAACAATCGGACGAGAATGCCGCGTCCTACTCTAACAAACGTGAAATGACGTTGTTAGAGCAGGACGCGGCATTTTCGTCCGATTGTTTGAGTCTCAAAACAGTTTCGTAGTAGGCCTACAAGTTCGATCGTCTGTTTGAAGTTTAAAGAATGCATTCCCGCGTGTACGGTGTACGAGTACGGTCAGGTCGATCTGCGATCAGTCCGATCGGATCGGCCTCCACGTGTGAAGGAACCTTTAGCTTACTCTCGTAGCAGGATCTACGGCACACCTATTTCTCACCATTCTCCATACTATCTTTATAAATTAACAAGTCAAATAAGAGAGTAAAGAAACAAATAACCTGTAATTCTTGATTTAGCTTTAATTATGCTAGCATCCGTTGCCGAACTAGTTGGACCATATAATTTGATATTTGCATTGTAAACACAAATCCGTACAATTTATTTTTAGACTAATTTTAATATAATTTATTACCTCTGTATTTTATAGTACATATTTTGCATCGTTAGATTCGTTTTAAGGTAATGTACATAATGTCTAGCACAATATTATGTTTTTTTTGCGTCTCAACTCTGGTTTTTCCGTTTGTAATTAGAGCCCGCCGTTTTCACCCCTTGCTCGAAGTATTTTTGAAGCAAAATAGTTTATTTTTCAAGAATTTGATAATATTACACCTAATAAGGTATAAATATAACAATAAGTTATATTCACAGCGTGTAGACAAGATGATGGGTAATAAATTCAACACTTGATACGTCTATAAATATAAAGACATATAAGAAGATAGATAAATAGCATACTTGAACGTAGTAGATATACGTGGGAGAGCCATGCTTCGGCACTAATGGGCCGGCTCGACCGGAGAAATACCACGTTCTCACAGAAAACCGGCGTGAAACAACGCTTGCGCTGTGTTTCGCCGAGTGAGTGAGTTTACCGGAGGCCCAATCCCCTACCCTATTCCCTTCCTTTCCCTCCCCTATTCCCTTCTCTTCCCATCCCTACCCTCCCCTATTACCCTATTCCCTCTTAAAAGGCCGGCAACGCACCTGCAGCTCTTCTGATGCTGCGAGTGTCCACGGGCGACGGAAGTTGCTTTCCATCAGGTGACCCGTTTGCTCGTTTGCCCCCTTATTTCATTAAAAAAAAAAAAAAAAGATACGTTTTTTCATATAATATTATGTTAAGTTAATTGTTTTACTATTTTTGTTGACCTTATAAAAACACTTCAAAAATCTTTTAGGCTAACATCTTATTTTTAACTCTGATTTATGCATGATTTCTTAAAATTAATCTATATTCACTAAAATTATGGTAAAACTCCTAATTATTGAAACTTTAAGCGTTCATACTACAAAAAATCCTATTATTGGTATTATATAGTACTAGTACCTTTATAGCGCAAGAACCGTACATTTTTTCGGCATAAAAAGTATCCTATGTCCTTACCCGGGGGGCCGGGACTCAAAGTATCTCCATACCAAATTTCAGTGAAATCGGTTCAGCGGTTTGGGCGTGAAGAGGTAAAGGACAGACAGACAGACAGACACAATTTCGCATTTATAATATTAGTATGGAAGTATGGATATGAATTTTGAAATATAGTATTTAGAAAAAAAAATCTAAGAGACAAAAACAGGACGACTGCCAACGATGGTGCACCTTATCATAGATTAACAAAAATTTAATTCAATGAAGACCCGCGCTAAATCCAATTTTCAGATTATTATCTAACTTTGACAGCCCTAGAGATAAAAAAGGCTTTTGCTATAAACAGTAATACAGTTAGCCTTGTACGAATAAAATATTTACGTACAATCGAGAGCGCCACGTGACCTTGTCAATAGATACGAGGCGTCTTATCAACTGCATTTATTTAGTTTCCACGTCTTTTCGTGTGTCGTCTTATCTTTTTTGTCGTCTGACTCTATCTTTTCGCGTCAGATACGCGAAAAAGATAGAGCCGTCGTGATAGTATGTTGAAATGAGAAAATTGAACATCATTCAACTGATGCTGTATAATCCTTAAGTGTGATTTTTTATAATATAATATCTATGGACGCTTCACACCACGTCAGTCTGGCCCCGTGCTAAGTACCTGAAGGACTTGTGTTACAGGTACCAGACAACGGAAATATATTTAATACTTGTATACTATACATAATATATTTAAGATTTTTATTATATCATATATTATGGTGAAGGAGTGCATCGAACTAATATTATTTTGAAATTATATATACTTTATATACCACATTTATGCAATAAATAATTATATTCTATTCTATGCTTTTATCATACATTTTTTTAACAAATAAAACATTACACACACTACAATACACACACTAGGAGATTTGACAAGCCTATACACACGAATTGTACTCTTTTATTTATGGTTGAAGTCTGTTGTCAAATTGAAAATAGTTTTTTTTTTATTGAATATTAAATACTGTTAGACAATTATTACACGGCCAGTCTGTCATCATTTGACTTTATTAATCTGAGGCTGTCGCAGGAATTATGTCTAAAAAATAATAAAGTCAATATTTTGACAATAGGATATCAATATAAAAGCGTTGAAATTTGAAACTTATAATTAAATTTTTTATTTGAGGTCGAATTTCGACCATTGGGTGATCTCTAGTTTAAATTAAGTATTACATTTGTTACTTGTCCCGTGTTTTGAATTAAAGTTAACTAGATGACGCCCGCAACTCCTTTGCACCAGAATTTGTTTATCGCGCTGGTACCGTACATTTTTCCGGGATAAAAATTATCCTGTGTCTTTGTCTGGGACAAGATGTAGCCATGATTACTATTTAATTATTATAGTTAAAATGGTGGCACCACCATAGTTTCGATGTTCAAAAAGAGTATGTTTATACCAACTTTGATTAATTGAATAGTGAACACTAGGCTTTTTAAACCTAATGTTCGCTATTCAATTAATCAAAGTAACTAAACACTGGGCTTTTTGGCTGACTTTCGTGTGACAAGTACGGAATCCACAATTTACGTAATGGTGTTACATAAGACAACAGTCGCGCCCTGTCCTTGGCGGGGTTGGCGTCATCACCAAACCCACACCCCATTTCACCGACCTTTACGTTTTGTTTCACAGACTAATGGATATATTACTAGTGGAGTGCCTAGAGCGTAAAAATCGTGCAAACCTCCGATGTTTGTAATAGTGGATGAAAATTGAAAAGAAGAAAAGGAATGTGTAGCTGATAACATAAATAAAAAATTTACCTATTGAAAAGTTGTGCTTTTGATTTTTAAATTATTCTCATCGACTTTAAAATTTTGAAGAAAACCTGCATTTCTTTATTTCAGTTGTGTAGCAAAATAATAAAATATATTATTATTATTTTGATTTATATCGTTGCTAAAATTCCAAAAAAAGAAAATAAGTTGAAAAAAATATATAATTTAGATTTGAAAATAACATTTTTCTATCTAGGTGAGCATACCTCAAAATAAACTTGTTGTATGCCTCGGCAGTAAGTACCTGATAAATGGTGCTCCTTCGTTTTTTTTTTGGTTTTAAATAGGAAGTTTAAAATTATTTATTAGGCTTGACAAAGCCTTCTATTTGTTAATGCGTATAACTTTTTAGCTCTTACTTTATTAAATTTTCCGAAAATGTAACACAAACTTTTCATGTATATTTCGAAGAAAATCTGTATTTTTTTTCTTTTGGTTAGGTTTTAACAGAATAAAATTAATTTTTTCTTTATTATTTTTCTTTAATTACATTCGCTAAAACATACTTAAAGGAAAAAAATACAAATTAGGTTAAGAACCTATTAAGTTAACATTTTTTGTATTCAGGTAGGTAAGCATTTTCCAAACATAAGGTTTCAGCATGCGTCTTTAGTATGTACGTGAGATATGTAGCACCCAAATTTTTTTCTGGCTTTTAATAGGAAGTTTAAATATATTTCAAAGGCTAGAAAAAGCCTTTTATTTGTGGATGCATTTAACTTTTTAGCTCTTACTTCAATAATTTCTCAACAAATGTAGCAAAAAAATTTTGGTATATTTTACACATTTTTGGAGATATTAAAACGTTTTAAAGTACTTAAAACTCATCATTTCTCTAAAAAATTAAATACGCACGATTTTCGAAGGTTAAAACCTCTGGGCGCTGCACTATACTGCAATGTTTTGATGCTAGAGGCAGCACCAGCACAGTAAACAAAAAGTTTTGTTCGGCGTTTGACAACGTTTCTGTGAATACAGGACGTGTGCATCATGTCGGATTATTTACTGTATACGCTAGTAGCACCCTCTGCTCCGACCTTTGCGTAATATCCTCTATTGATATAAGATGGAAAAATAATGATGTTAGTATAGGAAACCAGTATATTTGACGCGGCAAAAGTTGTGGGAATATCGACTCTGTAGAATAAAGTGCTATCTGCAGGATAGATGGCTTTCAGCAGAAAATCCTGCAGATGAGACTTTATTCTACGGATGCGTCGATATACTTTCAGACATTGGAATGACAACTCCTTTTTGAACCTCCAAGTGCCTCCAACTTTAAAAAAAACTTGCGATTGAGCGTTTTAGGATTGTGATTTGTGCGTGAAAGATGTTGGCCTTTTCTGGGATCTACAGAATAAGCACACAGAATTTAAATAATCGGCTAAGTGCGAGTCGGACTCGCGCACTAAGGGTTAACCGTTATAAAGCGAAAGTTGGCAAAAAATTGTGTTTTTTGTATAGAAGCCCCCTTAAATATTTATTTTATTTTAATTTTATTACTAATAAGTAAAGTACAAACATAATTAAGGATTTTGTGAGTATTTCAAGTTGTCGTTGTGTTTGAAACTGTTGCCGTTATTGATTACGAGCAAAAAAGGCCAAAAAAAATCACGTATCTTGTATGGGAGCCCTCTTAAATATTTTTTTTTCTTAGTATTTGTTGTTATAGCGGCAACAGAAATACACAATCTGTGAAAATTTCAGAAGTCTAGCTATAGCGGTTCTTGAGATACAGCCTGGAGACACACAGACGGACAGACATTGAAGTCTCAGTAATAGAGTCCCGATTTTACCCTTTAGGTACGGAACCCTAAAAAAACGTGTCTGGAAAATCAGAGTAGTATTTTGACAGCCATATTACATTTAAAATTTAAACCAGGATTTCCACATTACTAACGATTCTGAACGAAGATTTTATTTTTAGTTTTATGTTCATTATATTTACTTGTAAAGATTACATTCTTGAACCGAGAGTATGAATAATAATTGTCTACAAGTTTTAGTTAACATGGGTATGTAAATTTGTATTATTTTTCCATACAGTTTTGAGTTTAAGAAGTTTTTCTTACATCATACACATTAATATTCAGAACGGTGCTAAGAAGCCAGTGATTTCTATAGAACAAAAAATACTATAGCTGTTTATATTATCTACATAATTATACTATAACACTAGATAACTAAATTTTGACTATCGCGTGGGAACCGTGAATTCGGGATTAAAAGTATCATAATACGTCCTTTCCCGGGACTCATAGTATCTCCATACCAAATTTCAGCAAAATTGGTTTAGCGGTTTGGGCGTGAAGAGGTAACAGCCTAACAGGCAGACCTATACACTTTCGTGTGTGCGTCTGTTTTGCTTCTTTACGCTCAAATCACAGATCCGTATGAAATAAACCTTATACAGGGTGTAACAAAACTAAGTGATAATACTTTAGGGTGTGTATGTGTTCTTTGTAGAGAGTTCGCTGTGAAAGTAGCAGCGCTGAAAGACCAAATTTTTTTTTCACTTTTGTATGGGCAAGCGCCCCAGCGTCACGAGTTTCCCCGTACGAAAATGAAAAAAAAATTGGTCTTTCACCGCTGCTACTTTCACAGTGAACTCTAAACAAGGAACTCATACAATATACCCGAAAATATTATCACTTAGTATTGTTACGACCTGTATATTACACAAAAAATTAACACAAAAAATTGCCTAATTGTCCGTCAAAAGAGATGATCTATGAGTTGTTTGGGCATGTAAAAACTTGGCCCTGCGCTTGATCCACCAGTCGTATCTGTCACCCCTCGACTCCCACTGAGAGAGAGAGAAGAAGCAAAGAGTGCTCCTGTATACTGCGCAAACATAAAATTTCTCCAAGTTGTCTTGGTTTCAATGAAACCGGCCACCGTCACCGAAACCGGTGTGGTTATTTCTAAGAGCGCTTACAGACGAAGGGCACTAGTCGACATGGCAGTCGACGGCAGCCGTCGACGGTTGACGGCTGCCGTCGACATGTGCCGTTCGTCTGTGCTGTGTTCTAAGCGGATATATTTATGCGGTAAAGTGAGTGAGTGAGTGAGCAGTGACATTGTTAGTGCTCGTGATCTGTGATGCGTGATGGATCGGTAAGTGTTTATGATTTAGCACATGACGAGGAATTTTCCGTGTTATTATCGCGAATGAAGGTTTTTCAAATGTTTTTTCATTACCTGGAAGACAATTTGCTGTCGCGCCTTTTTATGATGTTCAGACCGCAACGCGACGTGTAGATGTATTTTTAAATTGGTATGGATTTGACAGATTTTAACTGCGTGAGACGTTTTGCAAATCTGTCAATTCAGTACAAATTTAGAAATGAATTGACCCTTAGGGTCAATTCAGACCATAACGCGACGCGTAGATGCACTTCGAAATGTGTATGGACTTGACAGATTTGCAAGATGTCTCAGTTCTCACGCTATTAAAGTCTGTCAATTTAGTGTAAGGAATGCATGCATCTACGCGTCGCGTTGCGGTCTGAATTGACCCTTAGGCATACAGGCCTTTTTGTCATCATACATTCAATTAAATCCGGATTTTCGAATATCCGAATGCCTAACTAAAATAATTGATTAGTCCGGTTAATCGATTTGAGTCTGATAATGCAATTATTTTGGTAATTATAGCTTTATACAATACTAGATGACGCCCGCAACTTGCGCCAAAACTCGTTTATCGCGTGGGAATCGTACATTTCTCCGGGATAAAAGTATCCTATGTCCTTTCCCGGGACTCAAAGTATCTCCATACAAAATTACAGCAAAACAGGTTCAGCGGTATGAGCGTGAAGAGGTAACCGACAGACAGACAGAAACACTTTCGCATTTATAATATTAAGTATGGATGTGTAATGTAAATAAGTTTAGTTTGACTATATGGGACTATAAGAAATTGCCCAGCATCGTGATATTTCCGATACCATAAATCCCTTTGGCACTGTCAGTTTCGATAGCGAAGTTAAATGTCAAAAATTCATGGGATATTTTTACCGACTTCCAAAAAGGAGGAGGTTATATGTCTGTTTATATTTTTTTTACTTAACGCATAACTAAGTGTCATGGCGCTTGCGATGCGTTCGAAGCTCTATCTAATATTATGGTTTCGAGAGCTCGAAGAGAATTTATGTCTATCTGTTCCCTCTTAAGATTTTAAGCGCTAAGGATATTTCGCTCTTTGGTATGCAGATACTTTAAGTCCCGGGAACGAACATAAAACATTTCTTATTACGGAAAAATGTACAGTTCCCGCGTAAAATAGGTTGCAAGTATCGTGTAGTGTAGGAATAAAGTCAACGAGAAATTCAGTGTTAGATTTAGCTAAACCTGTTTTAGTGATATCTAGGTGAGGGCACGATAGCCATGATTCAAAGAAACATTAGGTCATAGTCACTTTTGCTCCAACTATGTACTACATAGTCCTTACACACTTATTACATACTCATTAATCTTACTACTGTTATAAATGTAAAAGTTTGCGATGAATGGATGTTTGTTACTTTTTTCACGCAAAGGCTAAACGGATTTTGATGAAATTTAGTCTATATTATGATAGTAAAGTGCAGATTTTACGCGGGAAGAGCTATATTAAAAGTTTGTAAGATGGACGTGTTGGTTTATGGTATTAACTGTTACTTTTACATTATTTCTATTAATACTTAGGGCCTTTGTGTTTGTCTCTATCTCGTGTTAAAGTGTCACCTATGTGGTGTACTGTATTTACCCGGTCAAAATCTTTCAAAGTCGGGCAAACTTCTTCTTATTTCTCAGACATATTATTATTTGTTCTTATTTACGTAATATCTCTGTAAATATGTTTTCTTCTGCTACTGCGATTTGCCGAGCATTCGATAGGAGCTGGTGCGTAAAAAGTTATAATTCGTTGATTGCAATAATTCCAAGCGTGACCGGCGTCGGAAACGCCCGCAAGGTCCTATGTGGGCTGCGCCAGCGAACGATTTTCTACTGTAACACGACGTGGTAAGGATGAGATTCCTTTGGTGTGGATCGCAGGTGATTTTGTCCCGTTTTCGTCTGCATAAGGACAAACAGGAAGGGTTCTATTGAGTTTATCCTTGATTTGCTGAACTTGTAGTCACCGTTACGATTCATGCAGGTGACGTATTGTTTAAAATCCTTGTACCCTATTTAATAGCGTGATGTGAGATCTACAGGTGTCATAGACAAGATCTTAGATCTCCATTGTACTATGACAATAGAGTGTAGAGTTTGTATAGTTATGCTATTTAAGTTATGTTAGTAAGAACTAACCGCCGTACTCAGAGACATTTAATTATGATTAAACTTCAATTTAATGAAAAGTTTGACAGATGTAATGTATGGGGCTCATGTCAAAACTCAAAATCTTCATTTACTGTTAAGTAAAATTTTAATATACGTCTTTGAGTGCGGCAGTAAGACTGTTAAGCTAAAATTTACGACTGATTGTTTATAACATTCTGACAGTGTAATTTTCTATCTAGTAATAGACAACGATCTCAAAACGTAAAAAGTTAAGAGAAGCTAATATGAATGGAAATAGAAAGGTATAGGAATCTTATGCCGCTGCCTTTAGAAAGAAAATTCAGAAGGGCTGTTAGGAAAATCCATACTAATCTATCCATACTAACATTATAAATGCGAAAGTGTGTCTGCCTGTTACCGTCTTTTCTGAAATTTGGTACGGAGATACTTTGAGTCCCGGGAAAGGACATAGGATACTTTTTATCCCGGAAAATGTACGGTTCCCGCGCGACAAACGAATTTTGGCGCAACAGAGTTGCGGGCGTCTAGTACACTTATAATTATTCATTATGCGTAAATTTGAGTTAAAGGCGAAAATAAACAAAAACCTTCAGTTATTTCTATTTAGTGTTTACAAATAAAACTTTTTATATCTATATCTTTTTATATCTATGGATGCTTCACACCACGTCAAGTCTGGCCCCGTGCTAAGTACCTGAAGGACTTGTGTTAGGGACTAGGGTTCCAGACAACGGAAATATATTTAATACTTTTATACTATACATATATTTAAGATTTTTTTATTATATCATACACATATTTAATACACATCCAGACCCGGGAACATTGAAAACTTTTTGTTCCGTCTTGTTCGCGACCCCCGGCTTGAGCTGCCACACACTCAACCAATTGAGCCACAGAGGTCGTCAAAAACTTCAGGTAAACAACAGCATTGAGCTGACGATGATGATAAACGAGAATAAACAATGTATTTATAATATTATAAATCTGCATATTTATGAGACGCAACAATACCCTGTATCGCGATTCCCTCTATCTTCTTATCAAGACACTTCAACAATTACATTATGTAATTTCAGCTCCGGCATTATGTACTAGATAGCTATTGTATACTGTTTACTTTATATTAGTCTAACCGGAATTGACCGGATTGTTGAGAATCATTTATTAATTTTAATATCTTGTAAAATTATTTACGGATGTAACATTTTTATTTATTTTTCGTTCTTCTCTACGGTCTACCGACTACCACTTTTGTGCCAACAGCGTAAATAAATAATCGGCCAAGTTCGAGTCGGACTCGCGCACGAAGGGTTCCGTACCGGTATAGAGCGAAAGTAGACAAAAAATTGTGTTTTTTGTATGGGAGACCCCCTTAAATATTTGCTTTATTTTAATTTTATTATTAATTACTAAAGCACAAAATATAACTAAGGATTTTGTGAAAATTTCAAGTGCCTAGCTGTTACCATTATTGATTACGAGCAAAAAAGGCCAAAGAAATCACGTTTCTTGTAAGGGGGGCTCCCTTAAATATTAAGTTTATTTTATTTTCAGTAAGTATTTGTTGTTATAGCGGCAACAGATATACACAATCTGTGAAAGTTTCAGAAGTCTAGCTATAGCGGTCCTTGAGTTACAGCCTGGAGACAGAGAGACAGACGGACGGACAGACATCGAAGTCTCAGTAATAGGGTCCCTTTTTTACCCTTTGGGTACGGAACCCTAAAAACATACGAATACTGAACAATATTGTTTCTAACGATGTAATTTAGATGGATGTACAGCTTGGCAAAAAAGTCTGGCGCGGTGACAGATGGAACTTAAAGTTTTTAGGGTTCCGTACCCAAAGGGTAAAAACGGGACCCTATTACTGAGACTTCGATGTCTGTCTGTGCGTCTGTCTATCTGTCTCCAGGCTGTATCTCAAGAACCGCTATAGCTAGACTTCTGAAATTTTCACAGATTGTGTATTTCTTGTGCCGCTATAACAACAAATACTAAAAACAAAACAAAGTTAATATTTAAGGGGGGCTCCGATACGACAAACGTGATTTTTTTGGTATTTTTGGCTCGTAATCCGTAATGGCAACATGTAGACATAAAATTAGAAAAAAATAAATAATAAAGGCTCCCATACAAAAAACACAATATTTCCCTACTTTCGCTCTATAACGATACGGAACCCTTAGTGCGCGAGTCGGACTCGCACTTGGCCGATTTTTTATTTATGGCAACATTACAGTACCTGTCAACACTAGTACATTTTGTGTCAAAGTGGGTTCAAGCGTAGCGTAGGGTTGTCTATAATAAAAGAAAAGCGCCCTCGATTAAAACGCGCTCTTTTTTGCCAAGCTGTAGGTAGATGAAATTTGGAACTGAATAACAAACAGATTTGTTTACTATCTAAATGAGTCAATATAAAATGATACAAGTAAATACAGAAAATTAATTTTGTTACCAATTGAAAGTGTAGTGTGAACATATCGAATTCATTATGGATTCGTCTTGGTCGGTTATCACTGAATTGTTTACATTTATGCTTGTCATTTTATTTACAGTTTAGTGTATGCTTACTATAGTTTATAACCGGACAGACAGATAGTAATTATAAGTATTAAGGCTTAGACAAAGCAACCCAAACGTTGTCACTTAGATAACATGTTTTTCAAACATTCTAACTGAATTTCGCTTTCGAAATTAATTATCTTTCTAAAGCTCGAAATTCGAATGCCCTGTTTTAACCGTTTAAATACGGAACCTTGCATCTTCAACAAAGGATAAAATAATTAGAGGCAAAAAAAATTGAAAACTGACGTTTTTTGCACAAATGGAGACTTTAGGAATTAGGACCGGGAAAATGATTTGAAAGAGATATTAGGTAGATGATGAAGTAGGTAAGTTACAAGGTTTGTTCAAGACATATGGTAAAAAATTAGCAATTATTGCTGTTGTAAAATATTAGTTACCCACTTCATACACTCATGTCTTCAATTATAAACTGCAAAAAATAATCACTGAAACGAAATGAAATTATAAAAGAATTACAAATTGCAATAAAACGATGCAACAGTATTGCTCTTCTCTTGCAGTGATAACTGATAACGCCGTCGGGAAGTACTTCGATCTACTTTGATAAAAGAACATTGATCTCTTGTGTCAATACGCGTCAATACGTGCACTATATCTGTCACTATGTGCAGAGTAGACAGAACCCACACGTACCACAACCATACGAGTTACGACAACCACAACCACACCACGTATACGGTCGTATATTTCGTATTGTAAAGGAACTGGACTATTCACACGTACCACAATTTACAGTCGTTGTCGACCACTTGTGTGATACCGACCACATCGCAACCAAGCGAACTAGAGGCAGACCACATCGCAACCACAACGTTGCGTCGATGCAACGACAGTACGCGCACACCGCTCGCGCTCTTCCTCCCCTCCGTTTCATTGACTTACGTACCACATTGCAAGTACTGGTGACAACGCAACCACGTCGACATTTTGTCAGTACCACAACGCAACTACAAAAAGCTGCAGCGACACCATTCACACGTAACCACTGCTTGACGGCATTTTGTCGTTGCGACGTGGTGTCAGGTGTTGTGGGTTGGCCCTAAGGAGTACCTCGACTTCAAACAAACAGGCGAATCTACGCGAGTTGGGCGCGAGTACCACTTTCGACATGTTTCACAATGCTTGGTAACGCATTAGTACTGCGCGCGCCGGCCGATATGACATACTACGTCAAACGTATAAATTTCGAGATCTGTTCTGAGTCGGCCTACTCGTTAGTTCTGTTTACTCTGCTATGTGTGACAAAATATATGTACGGTCAGAGGCGGAGTAAGGCGTGGGCGGTGTGGGCGATCGCCCACGGCCTCGCGGTCCTAGGGGCCTCGCGCCCCTTGGACAGCGCGTTTTTTTTTAGGATTTACGAGTATCAAAAAAATCTTTAAACAAAATCCGTCTTCTTGCATCATCCATCAGGGGGCCTCGCAAAATATATTTCGCCCACATAAAATTTAGGTCTTGCGCCGCCACGGTACGCACTTGTCATTCCTTAATCCTTCGATCGCGGATTCTTTGAAATCTATTGTTAATCTATTGTTCTCGCGGCCAAGTGCCTTATCGGAGTTGAAGGGTTAAAGATGAAAAGGTGGCTTTCCGATCCTTGCCGCAAGCGTCATAAAGTAGCATTTTTTTAATTTTGTTGTTCGCGGTCGCTAGCGGCAAATATCGGAAAGCCACATTAAGGGTGTGTATACCTACCAGAGATGTATAAGAACGTGTTTTTGAAGAACTATCGGATACTGACCTCGCTAAGTGCAGCCTACTCTTGTACCATAATAATAAGTATATAACACGTCACTATGATGCTAAATAATCTCTATTTAAAATTACTATTACTTGATTTTAGGATAAGTCTGGACTTTGGTCTGGATTTTGTTGGACGAAAGACCAGACTACTCATTTGACTACAAACAGACGATCGGACTCGGTTCGAGCCGAAACCGTCCGCTAAGACCAAGCTACACAGTTATACACACGATTGAACTTGGTTCAGACTTCGGAGCGCACCATGTTCGTGGTCCGAGCGCGAACCACATTCGATCGCAGCTGATTGCTATTTAAGAGCCATTTTGTACGGCACTTTAATTTTACATCAATAATGGTTCTAAGCAGGTAAATAATTAATGGCCATTAAACCTTGTTTAAATGAATGGAAACCATTCATTTAAACAAGATAAAACATTAGCTCTTCAAAGACATAATATGTACTAATTAAAATCATAGTTTGTAAACTCATTCAGATATCCGCCATAAGAACGCAGACTTAGACCGTTATAGGCATTTATTAAACCTTTATAAATTTAAAAAGGTTTAAAGTTAGAAGTAAAAATTTACAAAAATTAAAAACGAGGCTAGTAATAAAATACAATCATCGACAGTATTAATTTTAACATCCATACTAATATTATAAATGCGAAAGTGTGTCTATCTGTGTCTGCCTGTTACCTTTTCACAAATGGAGATACTTTGAGGCCCGAAAAAAGGACATAGGATACTTTTTATCCCGGAAAATTTTATGCGGGCGTCATCTAGTAGTGTTATAGTCCTTAACTTTACTTAATTGTCATTCATTATTTTTTCTTTTTTCCGATTCCTGATCGTCAATTACTAGAGAAATTAAGCTGATAAATAACTAGTTATATTGGAATTTAATTTGACGTAGGAAAGATTCGACGATATTATTTTTATCAAACCTCAACTTAATTTGTTGATACATTATGATTAGAAATTAACGGAAAATTTGAATTTTCTGTCAAAAAACAACTGCAATGAACAAAATAACGAGGCACAGCATTCGATACAAATTTCGACATTTTATTTGAAAACTCAATTCGAATGTATGCTATTTATTTACCATTTACTAAAGTCATTGGAATACAACTAAATGACTGTGAATCGACGTGTAAGCGACGCTTAAGTCCAAAGTGCGTGAAATATACATTATACAAGTACCTACTCGAGTAAACTTTAATATGGCCAGGAGTCAAGCTCAAGGACACTTGTATTTTGCCGGAAGGCCAAATTAGTTATGTTGATTCACCACTTGAGAAGTGCCAAGATAAATGAGACTGATCTATTGTAAAACGTGTCAAAGTAATATATAGAATTCAATTCTAATATAAAAAATTCTAGTGTCGCGGTTTGTTGCTATTCCGAAACGGTTAGATTAGGTTAGACCGATTTTGATAAAACTTTGTATGCTTATCGGATAGGTCTATTTAACCAACATCTTAGAACTTGGAAATCGTTAACCATGAGATATTTTATCATACTCGAACGTATGTGGCAAAACAGATTAAGCAGAAACGATATTATGCTGTCTAAGTAAAGCCTTTACACTTAGGTCTTTATTTTCATTGATTTAATTGAATTTTAAGTAAATAAAAGATTTTCAATATCGCATAGTAACACTAAAACATAATCTGCAATAAGCAAGCGTGACTAACTTTAATTTTCTTAAAATTGGTCATGTAAGTTGTGGCAATGCTGCCAGCTCCGTTCCTTACACGTTGCTGACGTCAAACGAAACAATAGTGGCGGTCGGTCACGCATATTGGAATTGATTAGCCTGACAATGTAGGATCACGAGGCTTACAGATTTACATATAAAATGTTTCACTCCGGGAGTGCCGGTAGAAGTAAAAACAGCAGGCGGAGACTGCTGCAAGATAGACGTTCTTTTAAAGCTGATCGCTCATTTTTCTGCACCGTATGCGCCGTACGCGTCGTACGCACCGCATAATACACGAAATGCGGCGCGTACGGTGCGGACGAATGTGCGAGGTTTCACATCATTTCATAAAACTAATTTTAGAATGCGGCGCGTTTGGCGCGTGCGTGCTGATAAATGAG
This sequence comes from Cyaniris semiargus, assembly GCA_905187585.1. Taxonomy (NCBI): domain Eukaryota; kingdom Metazoa; phylum Arthropoda; class Insecta; order Lepidoptera; family Lycaenidae; genus Cyaniris; species Cyaniris semiargus. The sequence goes on from LR994551.1 coordinate 5,331,974, forward strand.
TGATCACCTTTACAGTGCGGCGAAAATGTAAGCGATTGACGGTCTACTCTTCCTGCGTCTTACGAATTTTCGGCCAGGTCACTTGTCCTTACGAGAGTTTATAATTTCTAATCCAGTAAAGTGTCCACCGCAAAAATGTAGCTCAACTCGACAATGCTAAGCAAATAGGACATAATACTGCAATGTTTACGCTAGAGGCAGCACCAGCATAGACAGTAAGCGTTTAGTTCAACGTTTGACAACGTTTTTATATGGTGTGTTCAACATGTCGGATTTTTACTGTATGTGCTAGTAGGGCCCTCTGCTCCGACTTGCGTTATATTACCTACTAGATGACGCCCGCAACTCCGTTGCGCCAAAATTCGTTTATCGCGCGGGAACCGTACATTTTTCCGGGATAAAATGTCCTTTCCCGGGACTCAAAGTATCCCCATACCAAATTTCAGCAAAATCGCTTTAGCGGTTTAGGCGTGAAGAGGTAACAGACAGACAGACAGACACACGTTCACATTTATAATATTAGTATGGATATGGATTTTGTAAGACCTTCACTATTTTAATCAGGACTCATTTCAGTAAGTAACAATGCGTTGTCTAACCGCAGTGTTGTGACTTGAAAGCGGTGACGTTAATGGTTTCTATTGTTGTTCTCATCCATATTATGGATTTTATGATTACGTTACTCATAAAATCCAAAACAAATTGTATGGATGACAAATGCGAAATCCACAAAATGATAACAAGTATAGGATTTTCAGTGAGACATTGGTCACTACTCACTAGGATCAATGACATTTAATATTATGAATAACAGCACCGCTCTTATATTATATTTTCAAGTTTTTATAAAAGGTAAGCAAAATGTATAGTTTAGTACCGTTTAGACGCGTGAGGCAACGCGATGTTTTTTTTTTTTAAATTTAAATTTACTTATAAGCAAGATACAGTTTCCGTGCAAGAGTCCTAATTTCGAGCTGCTCTTCGCGTATTATTTCGCTTTATGTGAATTGACCCTAAGATTGTAGGAGCCCTAATAAATTCAGACAAAGTTGTAGGTAAAGACTACCACTACATCAACTGTCACAGACGTACTTACAATAATATGGTAATGAATGAAAATTGCTATCAATTTGAAAACAAAACCATTATTATAATAGTACTTCTGACGATTACTCTTGTCTCGTAGACTTTGTCTAAGTACTCGTAGAACTGTGTTACAGTGAAATACAATAATATTTTGTAGGCTCTACTCTACATTCAAGTATTAGAAGACTATTTCTTAAATCTATGCTACTCTCCTTTTGTCCCGACAGTATATAATTATTGCACCCATAGCATGATAATAATATATATGTCGCAGACCGCAGTCATCTGGTTCAATCTGTGATTCTATTGAATGACTAGCGTATTCATTGAATGACACCATTTTATTGAATGACTGAAGGACAACTAGTCAAGACGTTGACTGTAACGTTTAACGTCTTGACTAAACGTCATCATAGTGAAGTCGTTAAATGGAATATTATAATTTTTTTTAAGTATTTGTTGGTGGCGTAATAATAGGTTAATCTAGAAACTGGCTTCAATTAGGAGGTGACGGAGCCCCGCTCTGGGTGGCTTACAAAAAAATAACCACGATGGCTAAGGCGAGAGCTTCGCTCTATATCTAACCATACCCAATTAAGTCGTATCGGGCCAAGACGGAGTTAATACATTGCTATTAATTACCTAAGAATTATTTTGGTGACTACGAGTGCCGCAGTGGGAAAAAAGTGAAATACGTTCAATTACCTGACTGATTCCACTGTCTTCAAAGGGCTATGTTACAAATCGCTAACTAGTTGGACGTTGAGTGACGATCGTTCAATCGACGTTCGGCCAAGTCATTCAATTGAATGGTGTCATTCAATGAATGCACTAGTCATTCAATCGAATCGCAGATTTATCTAGATGACTGCGACATATACATTTTCTTACGACTTTTTATATGTTTTAACTTTTTAAGCATAAATATTCAAAACGTAAAATTGAACAATATGATGTCTCTTTTCATTGCAGAATAGCAGCGGCCGCGTCGCGCTTACTGCTCGACGAAACTCAAAATTACAAATCTTCGTTCGAAAAATGTATCGTCTACGAGCAAATGGCGCTAATAGCACATTGAGTAAATAATAAGACTAAAATCCGACATGTTGCACACGTTATATCAGAATATTGACAGAAACGTTGTCAAACGTCGAATAAAACTTTTTATTTACTGTCTTAGATGCTGGTGCTACATCTAGCTTGAAAACATTGCAGTTATATAATATCCTATTCCAATTTTAAATCCGAAAATTCAATCTTACATCGTCTCTCGTAAGAACTGACGCATAACCCTGTACAAATCTATAAACGTGGTTACCCTTCCATTACTTTGTGTTTTACCGCGTGAGTCAGCTGTTTGAAAGCTCAAGGGTTAGGGTGTAAAGACGACTATATAAAGTACTATAAGACGTATGCAATGGCAGCGGGGCTAAAATGGTCACATTTAGCAATTCCTCTCAATCAATTCAGCAAATGAATTGTCAAAACTGTTAAACTGACGAATGTCAAATTAGTACGAATTACTAGACATGAATTGCAAACATAGTGGCCATTATGCTATTAAAAAAAATGAATCATATAACGATTCATAAAATGATTCTCCAAATCTAGATCAATTCTGCAAATGAATTGTCAAAACTGTAAAACTGATGAATGTCAAATTAGTACGAATTACTAGACATGAATTGCAAGCAGAGTGACCATTTCGCAATTTAAAAAAATGAATCATATTATGATTCATAATATGATTCTCCAAAGCGACCATTTTAGCCCCGCAGGTATGCTTAATATTCAAGTCTTCTCTTAGAGTCAGTTCATATTGCAACGTGATGCGGCGATGCGATCAAAATAAGAGCCATTAAATTAAAACTTGAAAATAATGCATTGTTCAAGAAGATACACATTGAATTGACAGACTTGCAGTATTTGTCTATTCTATAGACAGACACTTTTGAATGGCTCACTCGAAAATGTATCTGTAAATGTACTCCGTCATGTAAACTGACCCTTAATCCAAACGGTAAACTTCCAATTAAAACAGGTAACTAAAGTAGTTAATATTATTAGGAACAAAACTACTGCGATTGGAATATTTTTATTTGAAATCGGTAGCTTTATTACTATCAAGTTTCATGTTTTATAAAAAAACACACTTGATTAAATACGAACAATATTAGTAAATCAAAAAAATTTAAGTACCTATCATAATATTATGATAATACATGCTACATACCTACTAGACGTAAGAAGTTTGAATAATGCAAATGGTATGTAATTTGTACCTATAGTTTATTATCTCTACATAGAGTTTGAAATTCGTTTTATGTAGGGTATATTGTAGTATTTGACTGATGTGGATATTATCATTAATTATATTAAAGGTCAGGTCTCACCTAGACGCGACGTGCCGCGACGTAGCGTCGTATTTTTATGACGGCAATTCAAAATTGAACTTCACATACTAAAAAAAGATACAACGTAAGAAAACACTGGTTTCTTGCAGCTTAACATTTAATCTGAAATGTTTAATATCTCACGTAGTAGGTAAATATAGTTCTAGTTTTAAATCATCAACTAAGTTTCGAATTACTATCATAAAAACTACGTAGCCTTACGACTACGGCTACGCATCTCAGTGTGACCAGACCCTAGGCCAACACAAATAAACTTGACTTAAATTAATTATATGGAAGTTTTTTTTTTCATTTACAATAACAAGAAATTGGTGGCTTTTTCCGGCGGTCGGTACAAAGTCGGTGCATTAAAGTACCATAGAGGAAATTGATTCCTAGACAGTTGACAGACCCACGTCATTTGGTCGGCTTATGTCAATTCAATGTAAGCTGTGATCGGTCAGATGGGTTTGACGTAACGCAGCCAAATTACTTAGGTCCTCCATCTGCCTAGGACTCAACTTCTCTGATAGTACAAACATTTTTATTTACGTAAAACGAAATCGCAACTAATAGAGCAAAATATTTCTATATTAATATTACAAATGCCAAAGGGTGTCTGTTTTTAACATCTATCTTAATTTTATAACCACATTTGACACAAACTTATAAGGAAAAGTTATTTTTGGTATTTTTACCTCCACTTATTACGTTCTTAACGAGATGTTACATTCTTACTTTTAATATCATTTTTATAATTAAGTTTATTGCATCAATTATGACGTATGTTCGAGTTATTTTGGGATTTTACGACCAAATCACCTCGAGAGGTCAGACTGGACTAGACAAATTGTCGCTGGTGACAATATCTTCTAATATATAAAATTCTCGTGTCAGTGTTTGTGCGCGAACTCCTCCAAAACGGCTCAACTGATTTTAATGAAAGTATATACATTCTTTAGGCCTGAGAATAGGTTTTTATCTACTTTTTATATCGATACTAGAAATAATTTATATGGCAAAACAACGTTTGCAGGGTCAGCTAGTTTCTCTATACTAGCCATTCTCAGCAGCTCCGTGGAGTCCACGACTATCCTATCCAAAAACAATGTTTCGCTCGCAAACCCCTACAAGGTCCTTACCTTGTAGGGGTCTGCGAGCGAAACAAATTGTTTTTGGAAATGTCACCAGACGGCAGTATGGAGACAACTTTATTCAAAGACAAAACGTTCTTGTTTTTGTGGGTACGTCAAAAATGACATTTTAAAGGGGTTTCGCCCCCAAAAAAGTTTGAGAACCGCTGCTCTAAACTGTAAGCAGTATGAGTTTATTACTTTCATGAACATGAACTTCATGATAGAACAAGATTAAACTTCATGATTTAAATATAAAATACTTTGTTTTAGTAAGTAAAAGGTTGTCGTGATGAAATTACTCTAAGCATTTTGTAATTATTGTTTTCATGTTACTTATTTTTAAGTTAATATTTATATTACAAATTACTAACTACTAGCTTTCCTATTATTTTGATTACAATTCATGACACTGGTGCTGCATTTAATAATTCTTAAAACGGAAATTTCCCGAAAATATAGAATTCGAACAATTACCGTAGCTCTGTCGTAGCAAAGTGCTACGCCGAACATTTGAGTCGGCAACACTCATAAATTAATTACCCGACTGCACCAGAATGAGGATTATGTTTTTTTGCCTAAACAGCAAGTAGCATTTGAATGAGAGGTACGGTATAATTTTATAAGTATCAGTCGTAAGAGTATCACCAGTGGCGTAACTATAACATCCGGGGCCCGTGGCAAATTAATAATATCTATAGACGCTTCACACCACGTCAGTCTGGCCCCGTGGTAAGTACCTGAAGGACTTGTGTTACGGGTACCAGACAACGGAAATATATTTAATACTTTTATACTATACAAATATTTAAGATTTTTATTATATGATACACATATTTAATACACATCCATGACCCAGGAACTTTGAAAACTTTTTGTTCCGTCGGCGGGATTCGAACCCGCGACCCCCGGTTTGAGCTACCAACAGCCCACCAACTGAGCCACAGAGGTCGTCAATTAATGGGGCCCTATCAATAAAAATCGTTACGTTAATAATAAAACAATGTAGAAAAATTTCTGAGCTGACGGCCTTTTGGGCCGGGGCCCTTTTGGGTCGGGGCCCGTGGCATTTTGCCAGCCCTGCCACCCTATAGTTTCGCCACTGAATATCACTATTTATCGCTGAAGGTTTTTTGTTCAATATAAAACGGTTATAGGCTATTTTTTCATCTACATTTTTTACTACTTTATTTTTATGTTACTTATCAGTTATCACAAACATTTTTATATTTTCATAATTATTGTCATAAGTTCATGCTTCTGGTAGGTTTTTAAAGTACAAAAACCTATACTTATGGATGTTACAGTTAAAATTATATGAATGCTACAATCATCCGAACGCAAGGCTAGATTACAAAACGGAAACCAACATTATGTTGGCAAAAAATTTGACCATACATCGGTCGATGACCTTTATGAGCGTACTGTCGTTTGGTATTCGAAAAATAAATAACATCTTTCACACTATTATAAGGAATTTTTGTGGCAAATATTCTGATTTATGATTTGAAAAGGTGTAAAAGTAGTTCTATAATTAGTATTTAAACAACATTTTTTCGTATAATTTTGCAATGATTAAAAAAGTATCTTAAAAACTCTATGAAATTACTGATATTTTTTTTTATTTGCAGGTAAGTCAGTTTTAAGAATACCCAGACGATGCAAGTAAGTATTTAGACTTTGACAATAAGTATTGTAGTCAATGTCCTTTGGGAATAACACGGATTTTTTATTTATTTATTTAAGTCAGGTATCTTGGCCCATATTATAAATACCTTAAAGACTAACATACATTCATTTATACTAAAAACTAACACCACTAAACACGTATTGTCTGCGACGTGGGGCGCGACGTGTGTGACTATGTCTTAATAGCTACGAATTCAGATTTCAGATTCAGACAGAAACTTCTCTAGGGTGATTCAGGATTGTCTTAAATAATACTTTAAATTCCGCGTAATCGCACACGGACAGTCTAAGGGCGAAGCCAAACGAGCGTAATTTGTGAGTTGTGAGTCGCAGAATTTCAGTTCGGCAGAATTCTGCTGCATTCAGTTTCATACAAAAGTCCTGTTTGATTCACACGAGCGTAATTTTGTGACTCATGATTTGTATGAAAAGATATTTACGCGGCAGAAATTCTGCGACTCACAACTCACAAATTACGCTCGTTTGGCTTCACTCTAATAATTTAATATTTATTTTATATTACACTAAATTATTTATTAAGATATATTACTGCAATGTTTTCACGCTAGAGGCAGCGCCAGTATACACAGTAATATAAACAAAAATTTTTATTCGCCGTTTGATAACGTTTCTGTCAATATTCTGACATGACGTGTCACGTGTGCACAGTGCAACATATCAAATTTTTTGATCAAATTATTTACGGTATATGCTAGTAGCGCCTTCCCTATTAATTCGCTACTTATGAAGAATATCTGGTTTTGTCGAGCAGTAAGCGCAGTGTCACTGCTATCTTATGAAATGACACAATAATATCATAATATTATTGTTCAATTTTAAAAGCTTTTATTTAACTTGCTCTGTATGTATGTAAGTATGTGTGTTACGGTGGAATTTTGGAACTCAATTTTGAAGTAGATATATTTAACCGATTGAGCTGAAATTTTGCATACGCGTTTAGTTTGGATGACAATGCAAGATATGGTATGTGACATCACTCTAAATCCAATATGGTCGAACATCCAAGATGGCGAAATAATTATTTTCTATGCAGTCCTACAATATGGATATTAAATGAAAGGGCTATTTGAGAGTAACTCGAAAATGAGTGTAATTTCATTCTACATCCAACATGGCGGCTCATCCAAGATAGGGGAATAGTTATTTTTAATGCACTTCTGCAATATGGGTATCAAATGAAAGGGCTTATTGAGAGTAACTCGGAAACGAATGTAATGTTATTCTATATCCAATGTGGCAGCTTAGCCAAGATAGGGGAATAGTTTTTTTAAAGCACTTCTGCAATATGGGTATCTAATAAAAGGGCTCATTGAGAGTAAATTGAAAAGTAATAGTCAAGTCGTGTGGTGTGGTGTCGTGTCGTGTCGTGACGTGTCATGTCGTGTCGTGTCGTGACGTGACGTGACGTGACGTTACGTGACGTGACGTGAAGTGACGTGACGTCAAGTAACGTGTCGTGACGTGGCACGACGTGACGTAACGTGACATTACTTGTAGTGTCGTGTCGTGACTTTACGTGACGTGACGTGAAATGACGTGACGTGACATCAAGTCAAATACACCCGTGTTTCTGAAAATGCCCGGTTGAATCCGGTCACTTTTGTTAAATGAAATTTAACTTTTTAGTCATGCAGAAATAAACGGAATATAACAACTCGCTAAATATAGATTTTTCAATTGTCAAAGTCGAGTACGATTTCTTAAGGACTTAAGTTCATCAGATTTTAACAAATTCTTGAAACAAAACAAATTACTATCAAACAGACTAAGAAATCTAGCCAAAGATAACTAAAAAACAAAAAATAAATTATAAACAAAAAACTTTTTGAAAAAAAGCTTTTATTTAAATAGTCTAAAAAGAAAAAAATAAATTTCTCCTTAAAATTTTTAACTATTAAGTTATAATCCTCAATATATTATACAATTTGCATGATAATAAAAGCTTGTCGCGTGATTTGTAAATAAACTAGTAAGTACCAATTTAGCTGAGTAAATTGATATATTTTTATTTTAATAAAATCAAGTACTGATAGATTGTCAAGTCTCGCGAGTCGCGACAAGCTTTTATTATCATGCAAATTGTATAATATATTGAGGATTATAACTTAATAGTTAAAAATTTTAAGGAGAAATTTATTTTTTTCTTTTTAGACTATTTAAATAAAAGCTTTTTTTCAAAAAGTTTTTTGTTTATAATTTATTTTTTGTTTTTTAGTTATCTCTGGCTAGAATTCTTAGTCTGTTTGATAGTAATTTGTTTTGTTTCAAGAATTTGTTAAAATCTGATTAACTTAAGTCCTTATTATTAAAATAAAAGCTTTTTTTCAAAAAGTTTTTTGTTTGTAATTTATTTAATTTACGTTTCAACCTTAGTTGAATCTTTATGTTTTAAAATATTTATTATTCACTGTATGTGCCCTTTGCGTAATATTCCCTGTTTGCCAACTGTGTTCTCAATGCTATATTGCCGGCGGCACATGTCTGAGCACGGGGCCTGTCAAGTGCAAGGAGGGAGACGCCTCACACCGCGATAGCTTCCGTCATCATCATCATCATCAATCATCATCATCATCATCACCATATACAAGGTGTAACAAAAGTAAGTGATAATATTTTAGGGTGTGTACCTATGTGTCCCTTATATAGAGTTCACTGTGAAAGTAGCAGCGCTGAAAGAGCAAAATTTTTTGTGATTTATATGGGCAAAAAAATGTTTTTTTTTTCATACAAAGGTGAAAAAAAGTTACTCTTTCAGCGCTGCTACTTTCACAGTGAACTCTATGTAGGAGACACACACACCCTAAAATATTATCACTTAGTTTTGTTACACCTTGTATAGGTCACTGCCGAATCTGGAACCCGTCATCACGGCTAGCGTTTTCAAAAACAGAACAGTTATTAATTACGGCGATTCAACGAATAGCCGGATTCTCATAATCTGTAATATGTATGCTTAATTTACTAGCTAAAAGTCGATCTTTGTGAGGGCTCGCGTCGTCACACCTTGACTGACTGATGATGACACATCTACATATAAAAACCTTGACTGACTGATGATAACACATCTACATATAAATAAAATTACTATTTTAAAGCACAAATCAATAGGCGTGATAGTTTTTCCGTAAAGTGTACCACAAAATGTACAGGTTGTGGGATATACGCAAAGTCGCGACTCGCGGGATTACACTACTGCGGCCAATCCTGTGATACCCTGAGACCATTTTTTATTGATGACTAGATGACGCCCGCATGAAGCATGACTAGATGACTCCGTTGCGCCAACATTCGTTTGTCGCGCGGGAACCGTACATTTTTCCGGCATAAAAGTATCCTATGTCCTTTCCCGGGACTCAAAGTATATCCATACAAAATTTCAGCCAAATCAGTTCTACGGTTTGGACGTGAAGAGGTAACAGACAGACAGACACGCCAGACAGACACACTTTCGCATTTACAATATTAGTATGGATGGTATCACGTGGTCGCGAATAGTGGTAGTAATAATGACTAACGATATAGTCATTAACCTATTGTGTTATCAATCCTTATCAATAGCGTGCCGGCCCAGCCTTCGGACAAGGTCGACATTTCTTCACCGCATACCTTTTACATTACAATACAAGAAAAACTATTTACAATAATTATTCCTTTACATTGTAATGATCCATTTGAATTGAATCGTTGGCTTCGTTGTTGATTATAGTTTATACTATTAAACATGTCTTGTTTTAAAAATCATAACGATTATAAATTAATACCGGCAGTAGTGAGTATAGGCTACTTATTAGGGTTCCGTACCCAAAGTGTAACATTTACTAATTATTTATTCACAATTTATGTATTTCTGTTACCGGTGTAAAAACAAATACCAAAAATAAAATAAACATTTAAGGGGGCATCCAAACAACAAACATGTTTTTTACCTTTTTTTCACGAGTCTGACTCGCACTTGGCCGATTTTTATCCTACTATAATAAGTTAGTTAAACATAGATATTTCTGACATTATATAACATGTTATCATAGAATTCTGTAAGTAATAATTTGTTGTAATTTATTTGTAATTAATGGAAACCACAATGTCCATTGGTCTTTCCCATAATAAAGATGGCTATTGTAAACTACATAGTTTAAACAACAATGACGTGCATTTTTCACACTAGTCGTGCTGACTTGCTATTTTAAATATGCATTAATTGGAAAAACAGGTTTATAAATTTTATATCTTCAAAATAAAATATAATAAACATCTTTTTTCTAAATAATTCTGAAGCTTTGGGTTTTTCTATGTATACAGGGTGTAAGTTGTAACAAAAATAAGTGATAATACTTTAGGGTGTGTACGTTTTTCTTGTAGAGAGTTCACTGTGAAAGTAGCAGCGCTGAAAGACCAAAATTTTTTTTCACTTTTGTATGGGGAAACTCGTGACGCTCGGGCACTTGCCCATACCAAAGTGAAAAAAAAATTCGTCTTTCAGCGCTGCTACTTTCACAGTGAACTCTCTACAAGGAACACGTACACACCCTAAAGTATTATCACTTATTTTTGTTACACACTGTAGAATTCAGGTTTTTTACATTATAGACTGTTCTGAAATTTGACATTTATAATTATTATTATAACATAATTTTTAATATTGTAATTTATAATATACTAAATATATTTCAAAGATGCAATATTTGCATAAGTATGAGACGAGCACCATAATAATGTTGGGTGTGTACTGTGTACACTGTTAGGAAAATTCCGAAATTGCATATTTAGTATAATAAAGTCGCCATTTTTCCTCAACTTAAAAATATCAACCTAAAGGACCTAATTAAATTTAAAGGAATTAATGACCTACTCCAGGGTTTCCCAATCGCCGGGTCGCGACTCACATGTACACCCACATGTACATTGTACCTATAAAAACATTTCTACTATTAATAAATGAATATTGAATAATAAAAGTAATCAGAGGGTCATGATTTCATGAAGGGGCAGTGAGAAAATTACCTGGCCACGGCAGAACAAGGTTTGGGAACAATGACTGAGAAATGACAATGAATGATTTAAAAAAAAATCAAATCAAATGATCCAATGTCTACAGTATAAAAAATATTTAAAAAAGTCGGATCCAAATGTGGCCAACTGGATATATTTTCAATTATACATACATACATACATGCAGACATACATGCATATACTTAGTGCAATATCGAGTAGTTTTTCCGAACAGTTTCCACGAAAATTTATGACGCAAAACGAATACCTATAGCGCTTGCGCAGTTCATGCAGTAATAATAATAATTATTTATTATAATAAGCATCCGAGTGCATACTGATATTGTAAATGCGAAAGGGTGTCCTTTTGTCTGTCTGTTGCCTCTTTACGCCCAAACCACTGAACGGATTTTGCAAAAATTTGATATGAAGATACTTTGTGTCCCGGGAAAGGACCTAGGATACTTTTTACTCCGGAAAAATGTACGGTTCCCGCGCGATAAACGAATTCTGGCGCAACGAGTTGCGGGCGTCATCTATAAGTTATTATATTTACTAGAGATCGCCCAATGGTCAAAATTCGACCTCAAATAAAAAAGTAAATTATAAGTTTAAAATTTCAAGACATAATTCCTGCGACAGTCTCAGATTAATAAAGTCAAATTTAATGATGATAGACTGGCCGTGTAGTAAGTGTCTAACAGTATTTAAGATTAAATAAAAAAAAACTAAGTAAATCTATTTCTAATTTGACAACAGACTTCAACCATAAATAAAAGAGTACAATTCGTGCGTATATGCTGATCCTAGTGTGTGTGTTGTAGTGTAATGTTTTATTTATTAAAAAAATTTATGATAAAAGCATAATTTAAAAATAATATTAGCTCGATGCACTCCTTCACCTTATAAACTATAACTGTGCAAAACTTCAATCATCTACGTTTCCGCATTTTTCGTCAAAAGGGATCCAAAGTTTTTCGCTCGCGTATTAATATATAGATAACTAAATGAAATATTACAATTAGATGAATTGCCCGCAAATCCGTTGCGCACAAATCGTTCATTGAGATTTTCGAATATCCGAAATCCGAATGCCTTACAACAACAATTGGTCCGGTTAATCGAGTTCCTACTTCCTCATGGAGTTTTTCGCGGCACCTGTCAGTTTGACCACTAAGACAATATGTTTTATTAGATAACAGTTTTGAGCAAATGTTTTTCTGTTGTTATAAAGTGATTGATGCTCGCAGTTTCCTGTATAATCTAATATACGCTAATGATCTACGACGAGCAAATTGCTCATATGCCAATTGCCAGTTCGATCGAACGATCAGCTGAGTACCGATGCGAAAATTGAGATGTTAGAGGAAAACTTTGCTAATGTAAATGGAGGCAAAACTATGTTTTAATCCTTGTACTAAGAAAAAGATCTACTCTGTAAAAATAGCCATTTTTTAAATCTGATTCTGTTTTTCTGATATAACAGGTCAAGGACGTATTATATAACTATTTACTTTAACGAGAATGTAAGGTTTTGAGTTGATAGGCGAAACTACAAACGTTGTTTTGCCATCGGTTTTCAGTTACAAAATATGTTATTGAACAATTCGTTCAGACCAACCCGATAATAATAATAATATCTATGGACGCTTCACACCACGTCAGTCTGGCCCCGTGGTAAGTACCTGAAGGACTTGTGTTACGGGTACCAGACAACGGAAATATATTTAATACTTTTTATACTACACATATTATATTTAAGATTTTTATTATATCATACACATATTTAATACACATCCAGACCCGGGAACATTGAAAACTTTTTGTTCCGTCGGCGGGATTCGAACCCGCGACCCCCGGCTTGAGCTGCCACACACTCAACCAATTGAGCCACAGAGGTCGTCCATAAGCAAGCAAAGTTTAATCAAAATCTGTCCTATCGTTTCGAAGAAGTTCGGCAATTAACACCGGGACACGTGAATTTAATATGATTGTAAGAATATAATAAAGACTAGCATAGAATTAATATTAGCCTCAGTCAGGTTTATATTAAATAGAATCTGACTCAAACCGAACGTAACACTGCAATAACTATCACATTTGTTTACTGATCCCTAAGCATGCTATGATAGACTAGCAAGCTGTTCTTTTCAAGCTATCGCTAAGCGATAAGCACGCGCTCCACCTGCAGAATCACATGTGCGTTTTAGGCTGTGACCTCAGGTATTATGTTATTGTGCCGTATTAGGCGCCTGGCCAGCTCCACTCTGACTGGAATACTAATCGCCGGCCTCGCACACTTCCGAATTATCACTTTTCCTCGTGCTTTTCCGAGTTAAGATTCGAATACTTTTTTCCTGTTTTTCCCATTCAAACTTCGAATATACTTCAGCTGCTTTTATAATATATATTTTATTACTGGCTGTTGCCGTGTCAACATAATAATATAATAACTATTAGATGATTTTCCCTTTTCCCGATTTGATGACGATAGAATGATTCTTCCGGGAGGTTTAAGTATATTATTATTTGTTTATATTTTTATATAATAATAGGTACAAGTAAATAATAATTTGTGTAAATTTCTTTTTGCCGCCTCGTGTTGTGTCGCACTAGTGCGGCTTCACCTTAATAAAGTTTTGAATCGGGAGTTACTTTTACTTAACCCTCGGTCGGTCACGTCTTGGAGTCTTTGAAAGCCCGGAGATTGTGAAAACGAGAAAAAAGTATATTTAAATTAATCGTAACAACCCCGTTCTTTAGGTATCTTCCTAAAAGGAATTATATTATGTCTATACTAGCTGTCTCGGCCAACGTTGTTTTGCTATATTATAAAGTATTTCGCCCATATTATTTTGTTGAAGTGATTAAATAAGTATGGCACCATGGCAACGTCCATCGCTATCCCGTCGCACAAACAATGGTCGCCGACAGTCTCGAGTTGTAATAATTTACTATTATTTATTTAACAAATGCACTTATCAATATACATACCCAGTAGCCGATTCTCAGACCTACTGAATATGCATATAAAATTTGGTAAAAATCAGTAAAGCCGTTTCGGAGGAGTACGGTAACTAACATTGTGAATTTGTGACACGAGAATTTTATATAAAAGAATATAATCGCCATTCACTGAGCTCGTGTGCATGTGGTGTGTATTAGCTTTGTGTGCATGTAAGTAAAATTTAATAACATTTTTTACGCTACTTCTTATCAAATAACTTTAAATGACGTTTTCTGTACTGGTTTTGAGTTTTCTCAAAAGCCATGGTTCCAAATATGAATATTACACATAGCTACTTATTTAACACACCAAATTAGTATTGTTTCAAAAACCTGCATCATGCATGTATTTAAGGCGAGCACTTACCTCAATTCCAAAACGATAACCTTGCGAACGCGAGTGCCAAGCGTGTACGCATCGCAATAAGATTCATTTTAGCTTAGCATAAAATTGTAGTTACGACGGGCGGATCTTTTCTATTTTATTTTTCGTGTGTTTTTTTAAATATCTTTCGAAATAAATACTAAGAAAAAAAATGTTCGGTCAAAAGTTTTTTAATATAGATTCATTAACAATTTATTAAAATAAAATGTATGTTATCCTTGTTAATACTTATATTTCGATGATAAAGATTTTTGTCGGAGGTGAGTTTGTAAATTAATTACAGCCAAAGTATTACGTTTTATTAAAATGTTTATGGTTTAAAACCTTTTAAATATTGTGCTTTATATCTCATATTTTTTACATTTCGTTATTATATTGGAACTAGGTAAACCGGGAGTCAATAAAAAATAAAATAGGGTTTGTCCTCGCCTTAAGTACCTAAGTGTCAAAAGACAATGATAATATTATGTGGCTCTGGTGAATTGACTAAAGCCAGCACGCTTGCTAGCTGTGAACTGTGAGACACCCGCCGCAGTGGCCGGCCAGCGGCCACCATTGTGTTGTATGTGTGTGCCAATAACGTCATAACTCATAACATAATGTGTGTCCCAAAAATATTTCACGAATTCCATTAACGTACGTAAGCATGGTACCAAATTCGGGTTATAAATTCGGGGTATAATTTTGGTTCGGTACCAGTCCCAAAAAATAAAAATATTTTGTCATAGAATTTACGATTCTGAGCTGGTACTGACTTCAAAATAATGAAGATTGTATACAGAAATAGTTGGGCAAATTCTGAAAGAGGCACTACTAAAGAGTAAGAATTATTTAATACTTTTTAGTTCATTTAAGAATAAGTAATGATATTGTTTTCACTTGGAAGTCGCTTTTAATTTTTTGTTAAAAATAATAATTTCACTCTTTTTAGATATTAATAAGGGTCAGCGCAGACAGAGAGGAATAATCCTCACGCGGTCTCGGTCATGCACTTGAAAATCAACTTTAAAATTAATATATAATGCTCGAACCTTTACAAGAAATGCTCGCGCGTCCTCGAGGATACGCGGGAATCCCTTATCGCACTTTAGTGTAATAATTTGAAAGTTTATTTTCAAGTGCTTCAAAGAAAATGCTTAGACCGCGCGAGGATTATTCCTCTCTGTCTGCGCTGACCCTAAGGCTTTCTGTAAAGACTAATGGGTGACATTGGATCCAGGATACACCGTCATAATATGAAAACCCATTATCTGAATTCTGAGTTCACTTCAGAAATTATACTTATATGCTTAGTATTTATCAAGCAATGCTGAAAATGTAATGTTTAAACACCTATCTATACAGGCTCTAGAGTTCTGTTCTGTGACTGTCGTTCTATTTTATAGCACTTCCGCATGGATTCTCATCAGCTCAACTATATATAAATTTGAACGACTTTCTTATGCATACCTCATAGATCCCATGATCAAATTGCCACCTTGATAACCGCAACACTAAGGCGAGTTACGCGTCAATTTCATTTTACTCTACCCGACTAGCTTTTACGCCACAAGTGGCGGCAGCATGGGTCGCGACACACATATCAATAGAAAATGATACCTATAGTCTACGTCATAAACTGGCATTTTAATTATTGATAAAAGATCGGAAAGTCACTTCAAGTTTGCATAATTTATTTTGAAACAACATTATATTTTCAAAAGTACCAATAAAAGGGACATAACGTGATGAATGATAATGCATGCTGTTGAGGGGACATATTGTATCCATATTCCATATACTACCATGTGACATTGGTGGCCCTGACGTGGTAGTGATAATGATGATGATGATGAATGTAATTTGCATAGTAGCATATGCTTTCAGTTCTTAAAACAGCGCCCAAACCCTCAAACTTGTATCTATAAGGAATCCGGAGTACTCTTAGTATCTTCGGAAGGATAGCATACCTTGGTGCAAAATCTTACTTTTTGGTAACATAAGCTTGGAATACTTTATAAAAAACCAAAATCACCATATTATGTTTCCATTTGAATTTCGAGGAGTTCCCTCGATTACTCATGGATCCCATCATCAGGTCACCACTTTTGTGAACATGGTACCAAATTGAAGTGAAACCTAATACAACAATATACAAATTTTTGAAATCGGTTCACAAATGGCGGAGTAATCGTTGAACATACAAAAAAAATCCACAGCCGAATATAATATTATAACCTCCTCCTTTTTGGAAGTCGGTTAATGAAAAATACCATTAATAAGCTGCCAAACCGCTGAACCTATTTCGAGATTTTGCTGTAATTTGGTATGGAGATACTTTGAGTACCTGGAAAGGACATAGGATACTTTTTATCCCGGAAAAATGTACGGTAACGAACATTGGCGTAACGAAGTTGCGGGCGTCAACTAATTAATTATAATTTGTGTTTAGGGCCCTGATATCATCGCATTAAGTAAATGCCGACTCATTAACTTATTGTTTTTGCTCACGCATAAGTTTTCTCGCAATATAAGTTTTGCGCTGTTTATGAAGTTTCATTCAGGCTTGACTTGCCTACATTTAAAGCTGTGTTAATTACTTTTTTAGCATTTAATCAGTCGATTATACATCTGAGTTAATTGCGTGAGTCAGTGTTACGCATTGTTTGCGGAGGATGTGGCGCAGGTTCAAGGTCGTTATTGCCATGGTGTAGCCATTAGCCATGAAACACATAAATAGTAACACAATATATACAACACAATATATTACAGTAGAGTAACTGCTATGTAAAATCAATTTGAATACTATCTCGAGAAAAACTTACTTATGCTTAAGCCGCCTTGCTTTTAAAAACTTTACTCAGATATATTATCATAAGGTCTAAATTTTTCTAGTTTTTCCGGGACAAATAAATATCCTATGACTTGGGAGACAGACAAATTTTCGTATTTATAATGTTGGTTGCAAAAACATATTTTATGTAATTTCGTTAAATAGAATTAAAGATCGGAATTTGTTTCATGAATGCCAGGAATTTTTCGGGATCGATATTTCCAATGGTTTCTAGGATACTCACGCTTAACACATAGATAACTTGACTCAATACTGAAATTTTGCTTTCTTTTAGCGTCTGAAATTACGTTTATGTGTGCTCAATTCGGTCTCGTATGTGGGTGGTCTACTTGATGTAATTATATTTTGTATATGTCCTACAGTACAATTGCACGTATTCGTCGATATTATCTAAGTTTCATTATAGGTAGTCATATTGAATTTAAATACTTATTACAAGAAATCACGACTGTCCACGTCAATGCTCAAGCTAGGTACTATCGTTGTATTGACAAGTAATAATAATTATTAGTGTCAAATAATAACTTAATCTAGGTACATAAATAAACATGAATTTTAAATTTTGTTAGTCTCGCTAAAACTCGAGAACGACAGAACCGATGTTGCTAATCTTTTTTATATAATTTGTGAAAGTCCAAAGAAGGTTTATACGGCAGAATTTTTTTTAAGTTATGTGTCGTATCACTTTTCATCTAGTAAACTATAGTTCACTGGTCATCTAGTATAGATAACTAGCTGACCCGACAAACGTTGTTTTGCCATATAAATTATTTCTAGTAAAAAAAGTAGATAAAAACCTATTCTCAGGCCTAACGAATGTACTATCAGAGAAGTTGATTCCTAGGCAGATCGCGGACCTAAGTAATTTGGTTTCGTTAAGTCAAACCCATCCGACCGATCACAGCTAACATTGAATTGACATAAGCCGACCAAACGACGTAGGTCTGTCAACTGTCTAAGAATCAATTTCCGCGGGTATACATACAAAATTTCATTAAAATCGGTTGAGCCGTTTTGGAGGAGTTCGCGCACAAACACTGACACGAGAATTTTATATATTAGAAGAAGTAAGCGCTTGACTAAGAGTTGAAAATTGGTAAATTTCGTCGTTGAAGCGATCGCATACACACTCACGTGTAAATATGTAATAAGTTCTTAGTTCAACACGTGGTCTGCAATCGTTGCGGTTACTTTTTGCGTTGGTTTCTTTCAATATTTAGACACGTCATAAAGCAAATGCAAAGTTTGGGAATTGGGACTTAGAGCAATTTTTGATATTGCACATTAGACCTACTCAAAAATTATAAATAGATTTGAATTTAGAATTAAAAAAATGGACTTAAATTGACTTTGAATAACAATCCTTCGATCGTGGATTCTTGGAAATTTATTGTTATTCTATTGTTGTAGCGATCACTGGTGATCTTATGGGGCTTGATAGGTTAAATAAAATTATTAACATTAAATAATTTACTATCTAGTATAAAATATATTATTATCTTAATAGCCGCTATTAACAAATAATATAATAACCGATAGTCATCACAAAACCGCAAGCTAAATAGAAGTTGATCGTCGCGACCGCAGGGCGGTTATTGCTCAAATGACACAATAACTGGAGTCTGGACACTTAGTCAACTGGCATTCGATTTTGACAGCAAAATTGGAATTAAAATGTATTGGATTTGACATAACGCGTCGCTAAATGACATTGCACTTAGAATGCCTCATGAGGAATTCTATTGTTTTTCCAATTTGGCACTAAATAATCGAGTGCCATTTGACTACATAGACTCTGTATTTATTAAGTTAATTATTGTACTGTAGTCTATATCTGTTAAGTGCAAAACTTTGATAGAGACATCAAAATAATTTATGACACCGAAAAAGAAGATGCGCCGACGTTAAAGTCTTTTGTACGCATCGCTGGGACTGTAAAGTATTAGACTTATAAATAATCAGCCAAGTGCGAGTTGGACTCGCGCACGAAGGGTTCCGTACCATAAAAGAGCAAAAATAGTTAATTATTTAGTTTATTTTAATTTTATTATTAATTATTATTGAATTTTATAGATACAATTGAGTATTTTGTGAACATTTCAAGTGCCTACCTGTTGCCATTATTGAGATCGAACAAAAAAAAGCAAAAAATCACGTTTGTTGTATGGGAGCCCCCCTTAAGAATGCACCTGACCCTAACTTGACTACATCTCCTAGACTAAACCTAGATCTCAAAATCTGTAAGGTCTAGAAAACTGATTTTTTTACACAAGTAACTTCAGTTCATGAAGATTAAATGCTCAAAACGAAAACACGATTACTGAAAAAATGCTCGATAGTTTTATTTTTACAAAAAACCTTGTTTTAGACACATTTTTGCTTGGATCTTCGAAGTTTGCTGTCTTTATATATCTTTTATATTTTTAATATCTAAAAAGGCATTGATAAAACCTTAATTTGCTCAAAATACTTTTTTCATAATCATTATAGTTCGTCTTTTATTCATAGTAAAACTAACTTGGCGATGATTCCGCGTCGTCCTTTTTCACCTGGCATATGAAAGACGGGCGTGAGTGTGAAGAGAGACGGACGATGTTTGATTTTTTGGGTTATTAGGCCTCTTAAATATTTAATTTATTTTGTTTTTAGTACTTGTTGTTGTAGCGGCAACAGATATACACAATCTGTGAAAATTTCAGAAGTCTAGACTATAGCGGTTCTTGAGATACAGCCTGGAGACAGACAGACGGACAGACATCGAAGTCTTAGTAATAGGGTCCCGTTTTTACCCTTTGGGTACGAAACCCTAAAAATCCTACAAGTGTATGAAGTATAAAATAAGTTTTGACAGTCTTTCAATCGATTTTTTCAATATATAGCACAAGTTGTTGCAATGTTTGCCACATTGTAAAGCTTCAAGTATACCGTAAAATTATTTTTATTAGTATGTTAGTCATTTTTTGTTAGTAATAAATATATGACATTTTATTATATAAAGTACGTGCAGCGTTATTCACTTTCAGTTTGTAACCCGACTGAAGTAGAAGAAGGGGATATAAGCAATTGTTAGGTTATTTTATTGTTATGTGTAAGAAAAAAAAATCGTTTCGTTCGCGAAATGTTTTTTTTTAATCTTTATATTATTACTAGCTGTGCCCCGCGGTGTTACCCGCGGTTTAAGTGATATATAATAAAAGACTATGAAAAGTAAGTACCAATAATAGGGTCAAAACGGGACGATACATGGCTCTATAATGGTTTATGGTAGTGATGATGATGATGATGAATGTAATTTGCATAGTAGCATAATTATGCTTTCCGCTCTTAAAACAACGTCGAAACTTCCAAACTTGTATCTATAAAGAGTCAGGAGTTCTCTCAGCACCTTTCGAACCATGGTATACCTTGGTGCAAAATCTTGCTTGTTGGTAGCACATGCTATATATACTGCTCACCAAACCGAAGTCACCACATGTTTCCATTTAAATTTTGAGGAGTTCCCTCGATTTCTTATGTATCCCTTCATCAGGTCACCGCTTTTATGAATATGGTACCAAATTGGGATGATAACCTATACACCAAAAGAAAAATTTTGAAAATCGGTTCACAAACGGCGGAGTAATCGTTGAACATAAAAAACGAACATAACACCTCCTCCATTTTGAAAGTCGGTTAAAATTGTAGCTGATGTGTTATTCTGATGTATAAGCTATATTATTGTAAAGTTTCATTAAAATCCGTTCAGTAGTTTTTGCGTGAAAGAGTAACAAACATCCATATATCCATACATACATACATACATCCAAACTTTCGCCTTTATAATATTAGTAGGACTAGTAAGATTATTATTTTAAAGAATCACATGAAAATACTGTCATGTTACACGATACTAATCCATACTAATATTATAAATACGAAAGTATGTATGTCTGTATAGAGTATAGACATACAGAGTACAGACATACCGCTTCATGCTTAAACCGCTCAATGTAATTTGGAATTTAGATACTTTGAGTCCCGGGAAAGGACATAGGATAGTTTTTATCATGGATAAATGTACGGTTCCCACGCAATAAACAAATTTTGGTGCAACGGAATTGCGGGCGTCGTTTACAAGTAAAATAATATGCAATTGTTGTAAAGCATGTAACCGTTGTTCTAACAGTGATAAGATAAAAGATATTGATCGCTTTGTTTCAAGTTTATGTGGAAACGGGTTTGTCCCGAGATTCTTCTAGAATATTTGCAAAGTATGATAAACTATAGTGAAAACGCCGAATGAAGGCAAAAAATGTCATATAAATTACAGAAAATTTACAGAAATTCTGCTTTGTAGGTAATATAATAAATGGTCGCTGTTAAGCATTTGCACAAGCACCCACAAAAAAAATCGTTATGACTGCAGTCTTTAAGTTATCTAAAGAACATGACTGCATTCATATTAACTCAATACGTAATTTTTTTGTGGGATGATACACAAATGCTTAAGACCGGGCTGCCAAATTTTGCTGTGTTTTCTAATAAGTATTACGATCCCGGAAGACGATTGACTTAAATGAAATTGAGATTTATTGAATAATTGCATATTTATCTCATATTTGCCTAACGGAAAACATGATTCACTTTTGACTCGATACATAGTTATATTTTTCGAAATTATGAATCTTTCTGGACTGTTTAACAAATATCTGTTACACTTATTGAGTTACTATCATTAAAAAACTTGCACTACTACAATCACACACTTTATAAAATAATGGCTAAAGAAAATATTAGTATTGTATTTAATTTTTAAGTAATCATCAAAAACATTTTTGGGACTTACGACCTTTACTTTCGTGCTAGAATGCGAGAACCGTTGTTACGTGATATTATTCACTATTAGCTGCAGCGCAAAGTACATTGCTCGGGGGCACGATTCATGGAATCATTATATCACGATTCACGATTGGAGGATAGCGGGGTGTGTAGGCGGGGCTAGCGTGCTTTGATATTTTTGGCAGCCCGGTATTAACAGCGGCCATCGAACATCTAAAGTAGGGAATCATTGGGAATTGACGTAAAATAGTAGCGACAAAATGAACGGTTCACGTGCGATACAGGGATTTCTACCTTAAGGAAGTCGCAGGCAACATATTACATAATCGCATAGGTTATTAACCATCACTCATCGGTAATTCTCATCAGTAATCACCAACCATTATAGTGTTTAATAGTTAAGTGGTGGTTACCACTACTAAAAAAGAACAATTTTCGCATGTTTTTGGTAAAAGGTGTACCCGTGCGAGTTACGCCGGTTCTTCTCGCCGGGTTAGTTCCCGAACCGGTGGTAGACCTAATGTAGACGTTCTAAAAGTGTTAATTTTCAACCGATTTAGAAATAAAACATTTTTCATTTTCATTTTCATTAGCCTTAATCATCAATGTTCAATACTTTTAGCCGAAGTTGGCTAGTTTTTGTCTCGCTGTTTATCTTATATAACCACCGTCATCTGTCATAACTGGAGGCCGTGGCCGCTGGAGCGCGACGCACTATGGAAAATGATAGAACTAGAGCATATCATAAATGGTTTTTAAAAATATCACAATTTGAATGAAATATTTATTGCATTCGATACTCTAATAACTAAATAATCCTAATCAGACTTTTTTTTTGTACTAAAACTGCATAAATATTTTTTTTTCATAGGTTGAAGTAAGTTGAAGTAGCGGATGGCTCATTCAAATGTTTGCATACACATAATTCAAATGAATATTGTGAAAAAATTATTTAGCACATGCATGCGGTTTTATACATTTTTAAAAAGGATATTTTATGTTCTTAATAATGAGCTATTAACTTTTTTTAATATGCTTTTTATTTTTGAGTAAGTACTTAAAAATTTACATACCCTATTTTTCACTTTTCTTTTTTTTCGTCGAAGGTTTTCACATTTACCGACGTCTCCCGACGCGCAACTTTATGTGTTATTTGATAGCCTGACTATTCATAAATGAAAAATTAAAAAAATCGACTGCGGAAGTTTGCGGCCCTGGAAGTTACGGGAAAAAATGTGATAGAGGTCGGAGTAGATAATTCGGTATCTTTTGCGATTACTGCTGACATAGTTTACAAAAACTATATTAACCACAATATTTTGATAGCAATAGCTTATCATCTATTTTGCACTCGTCGTGCGTGAGTAAATATGCATAACATTGATATTAGTACGTATTTCATATCTAAAAAACCAGTATATAAGGGGAAGCAAATATCTTCAAATTGCACACTTCAGCGTGTATTTCATATTGAGTGACACTTATTTAAATTGGTTATTTCCATTAAAATGTCAACTTTCAACTGTACTAAGGGCGATTTCATTATTCCCTATATCGAGCGTGGCAGAACCTTGGAATCGTTGTCCATAGTTCTACAGCAAACATTAAATGTTTCTGAAAACAACTTGTGTTTTGTAATTGGTGACATTCAAAGAAATATTCTGCCTTCTTTCAATAAGCGCTGGGCTCAAGCATCACAGAAAAAGGACACATTTATTCGAAATAATACAAGCTGGCTGGAGTCAAGATATTCAGTACAGTTTCCGGAGTCTGAAGCACATTCACTGCCATCAACTTCTGGTAAACGAGGAAGACCGTGCATTGCTTATGGAGACTCCTCAGAATCAACAAAGAAAAGGAAAAACACTCTTTTACTAGAAGAATATGGGTTTGAGCACATTTGTAACGCATTTTTGCAAGGACTGCGGGCCTTAGGTGAGTATGCAGAGGCTCATCTTGCTGAAGAGCTAAGAAACTCTGAGAGCGATACAAATGAAGACGTATTTAAAACGCTTCTATATACTTCAGATCCATACATTTCAAGTTTAAGAAAACGTTATGTGAGAAATGTGAAGGATCTTGATGAAGAGGCACTAAGTCTTTTGAAGGTGGTACCTGAAGGTGATCCTACATTTACACCGGAAGTAATTTTAGTTAGGAATAGCGAGGATAATAACAATTAGATATAACATTATAAGTAACTAAAACCTTGTTATATAAAACCAATAATATTATAAGATTTGTCTAATCTGAGATAAATTAGTTTGGTGTGAGGCATAGATAGGTACTATACGATTTTATAATTTTATTATGATTGTGTGATAAGTAATTGTTTAAGTTTTCTTAATTTTACTCATATTAGTACTTATTTGTAAAAAAGAAACATTTAACTACTCGTATTACTTTTTTTCTCTTTTCTTTTTTTTTTAACCTAAAATAAATATGTATACATTGAAAAAATATACAAAAATTGATTATTTTTAAAATCTTTGTATATCACTGTATACATGTGCCAAATCTCAATACAATACGATGAAAACCCTTGAAGTTACAGATTTTTGATCCGATACGGACCCAAATTTTCCACTGTGCGACGCCGTGCCTCGTACTACAAACATTATTGCATAACACCAAAAGTGTTTATGAAATTAATAGTTAGGACATAGGGTCAGATGCAGGGCCGGATTTATATTTTTTATGAGTAAGTATAGGAGATTTTAAATTTGCCGCCTCTGTGTACGATCTCTGCCGCCATCCTAGGACGCTGCCGCCCCCCCTAGGACGCCATAGGACGCTGCCGCCCATAGGCCATGGCCTTTACTGCCTATACATAAATCCAGGGCTGGTCAGATGACAACGTGAGGAGGCGATGCGATGCATTGCTTAAGGGTGAGCATGTGTCCCCTAATTAATAATAGTTTACTGTGAAAATAGCAGCGCTGAAAGAGCAGTTTTTTTGTGATTCGTATGGGCAAGTGCCCCAGCGTCATGAATTTTCCCATACAAAAGTTTTAAAAAAGTTACTCTTTCAGCGCAGCTACTTTTACAGTGAACTCTATAACAAAGGGTACTCATACACACACAAAAGTTTTATCACTTTAAGTTTTGTTAGACCTTGTATGTATTAGACTTTGTATCTTTTTATTTTTGTAACTTCATAAAATAATAACAATATTCTGACAATGACGTCAATAACAACATTAATAATATTTATCACTTTCATAAAAATCACGTGCTTATTTTAACGAAAACATTGTAATCAGGTAGGTTTATTTATTAATTAGGTACATTGGTACTTAGTTTAAGTTGTTTGTTGTAATGTAATATTTTTAACACTCCTGTAATATTAGCTTGGGAGTTGGGCCGTATGCATGTAACGGAATCTTTGAGCACGATTTTTACCTATCTCCAGTAGTTTAATTAATTCATAACGTTGCATACGTATTAATAGGGAACGCGGGTGCAGTAGAATTTAAACGAAGAAACTATTGCCATCACGCTTCACCCTGCGCCGGCACGTGTATTGTGATACAGACAGATACAGTAAATCGAGGTTACGTAGTCCTCTGATTCCTCCTTCAGAATAGAGCCTATCTAAATATTATTTTTATAAATATCTTCAGGAAGAGTGAGTCTATGCCTCTACGTTTTGATTTTATCTTAAATATCTTTCAAATTTGTTTTATGGTCGGTGGATTGGCGGGGTACGCGGCATTCGTTTTTTGCGCCTAACCTTAACAGATCCCAATATTGTATAAAAAATCATTTGTCTAGACGCATTGTCCACAGTCCAGGCAGTAAGTAATATGGGAATACGTTCGTATGGAAAAAACAGTGTTAGCGTTTCCTCTTAAGGGCCAATGACAATGTAATAATTTGTTAATTTTTTTTGAAAAAAATTTACTTATACTAAAAAAGTGTGTTTTTTTTTAGTTTTTTTAAATTATTACTATTGTTTTGTTTCAGCAATGTCGGCCGACGGGTCGACGACAGACATCCATGGCTTACTTAACGATACTGGTAAGCATAGATAATACAGACAATTTAATAATATTAATGTTATTATAATATTATAGACATTTCAAGAAATGTACAGAAACAACTTCATTTTAGAAATTATGTTAGAAAAGAAACGTTGACTTTTCAGGACGGTTGCAACTTGCATCACTTACCACTCACGATGCAGAAAGATTTTCTGCTTCGAAGTCTATATCAACAAAGCAAAAGAGATGTAGTACATTTATAACACATAAATCATATTATATATTTAAAACAAGTCTGAAGACTTAATTTTTTTAAACTTGAATAATTTATAAATTATTCAAGTCTAAAAAAATTAAGTCTTTTATTCAGTATATTTGCAATAGATGGCACTATAAATAGTGCCATCTGTTGCAAATAAACTGAACTAAAATACCCGCTATACAACCAGGACCCGGCATAGTATTCATTTTTCGAATCGTCAAAAGATGGCGCTTATAAGATGATTTAGCGCTATCTAGCGGCATTAACATAGACTAAAACAAAATTGAAAATCGTGTGCTGGATAGTTCTTAAATTCACCGGAAGATGGCGCTTTGGATTAAATGAAGCGCTACCTAGCGGACTAAATTGTAATTAAAATAGGAAGCATGTGATAAGAAGTTACATTGTTTAACCGATAGATTTCGCATATAAATTTTGTTTTGTTTAATAAAATACAGATGGCGCTAGAATGATTATATGGCACAAAATTAAAACGTGCGCCTCACCTCGACACTAATTTTATTTAGAACAAGTTTAACTAGTTCCTTCAGCGCAATTTCAACATTATAATTGTGGATTCTGTGTATTTCTCTATTATTTTCTTGGAAGGTTTTAATATAGTAGTTTACGTAGTAACTATTCAGTGATCTGTGACAGTACAAGATGTTGGCCAAAACTCCGGTGCGCAGAAATTCATTTAAATCTCGTTAAAAACTATCCTAAGCCTTTTGTCGAATTAAGCACTAAACAAAATTAGTGCAACAGTATACGCGTGAAGGGGTAACAGACAGACAGACAAACTTTCGCATTTATAACATTAGTAGGTGTTACACTATAAGGTGTCATTTTCTTTAAGAAAAAACCCTTTAAAAATAAAGAATAAAAATAAAAAAATTAAAACATTTGTGGCTATTTAGTATTTAGTATAACCTCTCGCTCGTCACACAAATCATATTCGTGCGTGATTTATCGAACGGAAATCCATTTTCGAGGTTCAAATACAATTAACAGAACTCTGACGTCACTGAATCCACGTGAAGGGACTTGATCGACGACTGATGCGGTGTTCGTTGTTTGGGACGTCAATGGGCAGACATCACTGACAGTTCATCATCATCATGATCTCGACGGTCACTTACGTTGCTCTTTTGATATGAATTATGATATAGACTTTGGTTTTGAATCCTTTACTTGAAGCATTAATTTACTATCTTCTATACGATTATTACTAGGTTAAGTATAAAAAGTTATCTAAAAATAGATCATACTTATTACCGCCCAGTTTCTGAGGTATTTTAATATCAGTTTTCAAAAGCAATGTTGATCTTGATTGTATAACTTTCGGCATTAGTCAACTCAAAGCGCTAGCGAATAGATAGTGTTGCAAAAATAAAAATAAAAAAAACGGACGAAATAACTTCACGTTTTGCGAAAATTCTTAATAAACTAGATGTTCCGCGCGGCTTCGCCCGCGTACCTTAGGAATTTCACGGAAACCGTACATTTTTCCGCAAAAAGTAGCCTATGTCCCTTCACGTGGTTTATTCTTCATGTGTGCCAAATAACATAAAAATTTCCCCAGTAGTTCTTAAGATAATAAGCAATTTCATATAATTTTTCCCGTTTTTTCCACATTTTCCTCTGTTTCTTTGCTCCATTTGGTCTTAGCTTAATATTATATAGCCTATAAGCCTTCTTCGATAAATGGGCTATCTAACACTGAATTTTTTTTTCAAATCGGACCAGTAGTTCCTGAGATTAGCGCGTTCAAACAAACAAATTCTCCCGCTTTATATAGTAAACAATATAGAAATATAGAAATATAGATTGTTACTTGCTTGTTATACTAACAATCACATGACTGTCCTTCAAGTTATTTATATTATAACTTAGAACTTTTTTATTATAATTTGTTAGTATAGCCATTTGTGTAGGATGTTTGTTTTCAGAACTGTGTTCTTTACTTATTACTACAATACCTTGTTTAGTACCTACTTGTATACTTTACAGCCCGCACATTTGACATCCGTATTCCAAATTAGTTCAAAAATTCAAAGACTTTATTTGCAAACTAATAGACATAAAAAGAAAAACCTTACTTAAATACATACTAAACTTTTTAAATATTATAAATTGTGATGACCAAGTCTCGAATTTCAAGATAATAACCCATAATAATATTATTATATAGGTACCAACTACCAATATAGAAACTAGACATTATCTTATAATCTTAGGTATACCTAACTGATAACAATAATATGAAGAGTTTAACTATACGTAGGAAGGGGAATCCCCTTGTGAAAAACCACAAAATATATTATTATCAAAATATTATGCATAAGAGCTAAAAATAGGAAGCGAAGCAATTAAAATTGAGTTTCTACTTTCCACAAACCGCCGCGTTGGCTTGGTGGCGCCACTGGGAACCAGTTTACAGAATTGAGAATATGATTCATTTTTATTTTATTACGAGATTGTATAATAAGTTCCGTGAACATATTGTGCCGTACTCGTAAGTCGTAACTCTTTATTATCATACAAATTGTTCTCTGAATCATTCGATCACCTACTGAATAATATCTCTTTAACCAAAACAAAATTCGCTAGCATCCTAATATTATGTTTGCGTTATCATTATTAGCCCACTGCCCAGCTGTTACATATAAAATAAAACATCCATGCTGTATATTTATACAGACGGTATACCGTATAGATCAGGGCTTCCCAAACTTATTTGTACTGTGACGCCCTTGGGACTGTGCCATTTCTTTACAACGCCCCTCAACCCAGCCCCCAAAAATACTTTCCAATTTTAGAACCAGCCTACAGGTTATCATAAAAACACTATTTGGACGTTTATATTTTTATTAGGAAATAATGACCAAATCAAAACATAAGCATAAAAATTAAAAAGATATAATTTATGAAAGCTATTAAAGCCAGCAAGGCTGGATAATGTGAAGGATGCGCTTGCTTTTCTGAGCTTCTAAAACCGGGGATGTGTGAATGACATATTTGGTTGTGTTGACATGCGACGCCCCTGGGAGAATGTCGCGATGTCCCGGGGCGTCGCGACGCACAGTTTGGGAAGCCCTGGTATAGATAATATACAATGTTTTATTGTCTGTCAAGAGACTTTTTTAACATAATATCACTTATCAGACAAGGACAAATTGCATACTCACACAGTGAAGATATGTTTATTACTAAGGAGGGTAATGTCTTGCCGATTTCGAAGGAAATGTGAAGCACCACGGGTTTTTTTTTATTCAATACCTATTTTAGAACTATGGGGTAAAAAACCAAATATAGGCCGGTTTTAGGCAGTAAGGCAGCCCCAGAATCCATACTAATATTATAAACGCGAAAGTGTGTCTATCTGTCTGTTACCTCATCACGGCCCAACCGCTAAACCGATTTTGCTGTTTATATGAAGATTATTTTCCGTCCCGGGAAAGGACTTTATTCCGGAAAAATTAGTAAGTAGTAGTAAGTATGGTTCCCGTGAAATGAATTTTGGCGCAACGGAGTTGCGGGGATCATCTAGTACTGTGTTACGCAAACTTTTTCCCTCTTACTAATAAAAAGTTACACAGCGTGTATAGAGGGTGCATAAGATTTTTTCTACGAATAATCATTTTTTGACATAAGGCCTGTATAACGATGCTGTCATTTCCATACTAATTTCTCTGTATAGACTCTGTGTAACGTGTGTGTAACTTAAAAACTTCTGTTTAACTATTCACGCGTTGAACGCATGTTTAAGAAGTTTTTTATTAGTAAGAGGGTTTGTGTTCAAAGTACATCTAGAACAATGAATTTTTTTGGAGGTACACCACAAATTAATTAGCGAGTACAGGGGTGCTCTGAGGTCCCATCCCTTCGTCGATCGTCATAAAATAGGGAACATTTTTGGTTCTTATAAACCAGGAATATAATATGTCGCAGGCGAATTGTATAATCTGCTGTATTACATTACGGCTAGCTGTTTTAAAAAACAGGGCCGTTTTCTAATGCGGCGGTTTTACGATTAGCCGGGTGCCCCACGTTTAGCCGCATCGTACTTTCCTCGTACCGGTACTTTCTTTACTGTTTTACATCGAGAATAATAGAAATTATTTAGGTGCACCTGAAAATTGTTCTGAAATTGACTGTTTTCTTTGTTTAATTCACTCAAAACTTCGCAATTTAGCAACACACTTTTGGTATCCAACGCCATTGTTGTTATGTCACAGGCGAAGGCCAAGAGTATTTAGAATCGGAACTAAAAACTGTCAGAGGCGACTTATCTTTCGCTTTATTACATTATGGCTAGCCGTTCTGAATAACGTATGGCGCCGAATACATACCGGCGATTTTTCATTCAGCCGCATTCAATCCAGCTAACCGATAAACCGCCGCATTACAAAACGGCCCTGTTTTTTAAAACAGCTAGCCTTAATGTAAAACGGCGGATTATACAATCCGCCTGCGACATAAACACGACGACATTTTTGAGGCACAGCAATTACTAGCCACGGTACACCAGTGACCAGTGTACCGCGGCACATGGCGGCACACGACCCGCACACCTTTTGTGGAACACTGATCTAGTAGATAATAAATAATAATGTTATAATGAGGTTTTTCCAGACCGTATTTTCCGTAAGTCCTTCTTATGGGTCAGGTTAAATCACCCAACCGCCGACATAACAAAAAGTTCGGTTCACCATAATCCTTTATATTTTCCTTGTAGTAATTCTTGGTATTCTCCAAGGTGAAAAACATTTTCAATTTGTGTACCGAATTCAAGGTATTTTGTAATAAGTAATAACTAAAAACTAATCCTAATATTATAAATGTAAAAGTCTGTCTATATATCTGTATGTTACCTCTTCACGTCCAAACCGCTGGACCTATTTTTCATAAAATTTGTATGAGGATGCTTAAGCCCCGGGAAAGGCGCTTAAGCATCCCCAAACAAATTTTCCTCAAATGGATCCTTTTTATCCCTGAAAAATGTAGGGTTCCTGCGCGATAAGCGCAACGTAGTTGCGGACGTCATCTCATCAATAAAATATAACAATGTGCCTAAACAAACGTACCCACCTTAAATCATTTAGACACGCGGTAGCGTGTCAAGCCAAGTTCCAGCATAATAGAACTGGCGAGCAGCACTGTGTGTAATATTACACGAACCATTTGCAGCTACTTTTAACCCCCTCATAATTCAGAAACTATTTCACATAAACGTTTCAAATTTGGCTCATGTAATGATACTTGCGAGATAAATATATGCTCTAAATTTTATAAGCACAGCTCAAACGGTTATTAAGGTATTAACGTCTGAAAATCTACATTTTTATCACTGACTGACTGACCTTTAGATCAAAATTCTAACCCAGTTCCAGATGACCTAGAAGGCTGAAATTTGGAATCCAGCTCGGTAATTGTGTGTAAGCGTAGGAAAAAATCAGAAAATAAAAAAATCGGTCAAGTGCGAGTCGGACAGAGCGAAACTAGGCAAAAATTGTGTTTTTTGTATGGAGACCCCCCTTAAATATTTATTTTATTTTACTTATATTATAATTTATGAAATTAAAAATATAATTAAAGATTTTGTGAATATTTCAAGTGCCTACCGGCTGCCATTATTGATTTTGAGCAAAAAAGGCCAAAAAATCACGTTTATTGTATGGGAGCTCCCCGTAAATATTTATTTGTGAAGTGAAGAAACTTTAGGAAATGAAAAGAAGGTGATTTTATGAAGTGTGTCTGTCTGTCTGTTACCTCTTCACGCCCAAACTGATTGTAGCGAGCGAGCAACATGAGCATATTAAGTAGGTATTAATTGGCTTGAAAACAGGTAAGAAATGTCAAAAGTCACAATCTAGGTACAAAAACGAAGTTTAACAAAATATTCGATACCTTATACTTTACTTTCTTTTATTTAAAGCAAAATTACTTTCTGATATTCAATTTTTCACTTTTTATTTAAACTTGGACTTGGACGGGCTAAAATTATCCAAATCGGTTCAGCCGTTCTTGAGTTTTAGCAAGACTAACAAAATTTAAAATTCATTCATCATAATATATTATGAATACATAGACCAGCTATTGACACGATACCTATCTATGGACATTATAATAATAATAGGGACGATGACAAGGTCAAAGATTAGCAGATTTCTAAATAAAGTAAATAATAACGGTAAAAAATAAGTATTTCCAAAATGTCAGCTTGATAACTTTTGTATTTTTTTTTTGCTATGAGCCTTCAAAGTTAGATGTTTTCTATGAGAGGCCGGGGCGGCCTCTCATAGAAAACAAGCAATCTAAAACATATCCAACACGGTTTTTTACTTTAACGCGGCGTCACCTTAAATGTTGTTTTTACTTTATCTCCAAAACATTTTGATTGGTAAATTACCGATTTGTTTGCGTTGTTAGTTTTTGTATTTTGTTATTCAATGACAAAAACTAACTTTTAAACATTGAAATGTATGTACTTATGTCCTCAATGCTTTTTTAAATGACCTTACCAAAACTATCCATCACTCATACTAATATTATAAATGCGAAAGTGTAATATTATGTGTCCGTCTTTCAATTCTATCTGATACCTTTTCGATAGCTAAATCGATTTGGATGAAATTTGATCATGCGGATTGTAAGTTAAGAAAACATATCGACACTGGAAAGGAAAAGTCGCTGAAGCGCCATTTTGTTCATATAGAGTTATATATATATTTGGAATCAGCAGATTTTTCTGCGTCGAATGATCGGGGTTTCAAAGCAATCAGAGTAATTTTGTGGTCAGTTAGCAAAATGAAAATTGGCATTATTTTATAAATCTTTTCACTGAACGACGCTCAAAACGGTCTTTTTTACACCTATGTCGCTTAAGTTATTTTTCCATTACTTATTTGAAGCATGAATAACACTTTAGCGATTATTCCATTAGCTCGTATTGATTACAATGGCGCATCAGCAATTTTTGCTTTCTCTCAAAAGTTATGCTATGGCGGTTAAGCGAAAAGGTCCTTTGGTTATTTCAATAAAGGTATTGTTAAGTCAAAAGTGTCTACTGATAAGAGGAAAATGCTGCGATTTAATCATTTTTACCTATATTTTTTGATAGTTTCTGTGATGTCAGATATTTTAATCGAATATAGATAGTTTAATCGAAGTTACAATAGCGAAAATAATGCTCAATTCAAGACTTTATAAATGGACTTCAGACATTGATTACTGTATCACCCAAGTAACAAAGTTCTCCTATAGTGCACAGTTTATAGGCTGCAGCACTTGTAACTCTCTCTTAGTAGTTCCAGGTTTTACTACCAAGCTTATAACAGGTTACACGGAGTTCGTTTAGGTTCGTAGTAGACCTGGTCTTATAAGTTGACTTATAGTCATGTATAGAACGAGATTATAGGCGTAGTAAAGGCTAAGATGGCCTATACAAGTGTTTCAAAGGTGATGAAGATATACTTGAGAAAACTTGCTTCAGTAAGTTACTCTTGTATTAGACTACAAGAAGTAATTATAAATCCGCAATAAGGTTATACGCCACCTTGTTACTTGACCTTATAGTGGTATATAAGTCAACTTTATGTGCCAATTATAAGTGAATTAGTTCTACAGTGGTTTCTTCCCAGAGTAAGTGTACTTGGTATTATTGTGGGCTCTCGAATGCTGTTATAGTCTTAATTTCTATTTAAAGGTTTCTTGAATAATAAGTGTATTATTGGTCTAAGTAGTGCTAGGCAAGTCTACTATGAGTGTTTCACAGAGGAGGTCACTTTTCGGTGAGTCACCGAATTGGGAGGAGCTCTCGCGGGTGCGAAAGCTGGGGCAAGAGTGGTTGCTACCGCCTCGGCTTTGCGTCCAGTTCTTGAGGCGTGGATGCGCCGCAAGAAGAAACCCCTCACCTTCCGCCTTACACAGGTGCTCACCGGGCACGGGTGCTTCGGTGAGTACCTGTGTAGGGTTGCCAGGAGAGAGCCAACGCCAGCCTGCCATGAATGTGGCGCTGCGGAGGACACGGCCCAGCATACCCTTGAGGTGTGCGATCGTTGGGCCGTGCAGCGCCACGATCTCGGCAGTGCTAGGACCTCTCGCTCCCGAGCATGGTACGCTGCATGCTCGAGAGCGATGAGGCCTGGCAGGCGGCGGTTTCTTTCTGTGAAACCGTCCTTTCGCAGAAAGAGGCCGCGGAGCGGAAAAGAGAGGATGATCCATCCTCTGTTCCGCTCCGCCGGAGCTTCCTTCCGTCCCACGGGGCTCCGGGTCAGGATGGGAATCTGCCCGGCTTAGCTAGTCCCGGCGCCGAGGGGAACGCTTTAGTTTGCCTAAGCTTTCCCTAACTTGGTGGAAGTCCGGTCCCTTGTGAGGTAGACCGGCTGGTTGTGGAGGGAGTCCTCTGTTAGACAGATCCAGGATATCCCTCCGTATACGGCTAAAGGCAAACCGCAGGTGGTTTTAGTGGGTAAACCCGAAGTCGGGAGTCCCACATACCCCCGGGGTGCTACAGCCTAACTGAGGCACATCCCCAACCCGGGGCACCCATAAAGGGTTTCCCCTGCGCATCAAAAAAAAAAGTCTACTATGAGTGTATTATTAGCAAAAGTACGCGTATAAAATGGGCCCTTTTCCGTCCTTATTTAAAACGTTTACTAGCCTGTTATTATAGTCCTGGCCCATGAACAACAAGAGTCTTAAGACTTTATTTCTGTGTGAACTACGTCTTATCGTTATCATACATTTGACGGCATCTCTCATCATGACAAAAAAAGTATCTGAAAGTAAATTTCAGCTTAAAGAAAATAAGGAATCATCGAAACCTCATTTCAAATTAAACAATTCCTACAAAAAGTTAAGGAAATACTGATTCTTAGTTGATAGTAGTAGTTGTTGTTATTATTATAATAAAACCGAAATATTTTAATCTATACTGTAGTACTGTTTATTTAAATTAACACCTAATTATATTATTGTAGTCTGCAGTAGGTTGCTATATATATAGGTACTGTTTTTTTTTTTGTTAATTAGAAAAGGATAGGTACGTAACATTAAATGAAATTTCTGTCCATACTTTCATACTTTATGGAAGTATACTTTCTATACTTACTTACTTTACTTATTAGGTACTTACTCAAATTATAAATGCGAAAATGTGTCTGTCTGTCTGTTACCTCTTCACGCTTAAACCGCTGAACCGATTTTGCTAAAATTTGGCATGGACATCATCATCAACCTTGAGTCCCGTGAAAGGAGTTGCGGGCGTCCTCTAGTCAATACAAATAACATAAAAAATAGAGGAAACCTTTGTATTATTGTGTCTGTATTTTTTTAACGAATAAACTCAAAAACTACACCGATTTTAAAGTTATTTCACCATTAGGTTGCTACATTATCCCTGAGTAACAAAGACTACTTTTCACCGCCAGAAAATAGCTTTTCCTAAGGGAACATTTATTTTTTGCGGGTGACGCTGCGACAGAAGGTTAGTTTTTTAATAAATTACTTAAAAATGGTTAATTAAATATCTTAATATGAGTATATGTAATTTCATAGATAAAAAATTAAAATATTTTTATTAACTAAGTATAAAGGTTTTCTAAACTATTACAACTAGAGCCTTCTCGCAAGCTTTGTTACATAAGGTTCCACTCTTACAATGATAACAAAGACTAACCTTAGGTAAAATTATAAACATGTTTAACAAAATAAAGCTAAGTCAAACAAACGAAAAATAATTAAAGTTAAAGATTTATTTCATAATTATGCAGTCAACTTTTACTCAAAAATTTCTTTGACGCAAATTTGTCTTTGACTAAAAAAGTATATGACTTAAATAAATTATATAAGGTATAACCACGTGTTTTTTTTTTGCTTTTTGAGAAAATAGTTACCAAAGGACAGAGTCATGTACCAAAAGAAAATACGATCATGGGGATAACAGAGAAGGAATCAAGTACTTCTTCTAAACCATCTTAACCTGCAAGGATAAGTAAAGTTTAGCTGCCTATGAAGAGTCAATTGACAAGATTTGTGGTAATGCTAAAATATTGTCACCGGAAAAATCTGCGAATAAATCATCTACCCCTTCAAAACCATCGTCACCTAAGCATATTACGAAAAGCACGATTAACAAATCAGTTGACGAGAAATGTGTTGATGATGACAAGACTAAAACAGGAAATTATACGTCAAAAATTTCATTTGCTTTCAGGTCGCTAAGAAAAGAAACAGTTATTTAATTGAATTGCTTGTACTTTAGTATTCGATTACTACATTTTAAAATATCTTAAAACACTTTAGCTAATTTAACCAGGTCACGTTGGTTCATTTTGGACGTTAAGAATAAAGTACCAGCTGATAAGAGACAATAATGGATGGTAAGCAAAAATCACTGTTAATAAATATATAAAGTGATGGTAGTTCAGCAAAAACGAACTTTTCTTTTTTGGAGGTTAGCGACTTTTCCAGGCTCTAAATTTTTAAAGTAAGTACTGATATTCGCTGAAGCGCCACTTAACTTCCAAACTAATGCGATATTAGATTGGGTATTAGCTTCAAAAAATAATAAAAAAATCATCAATCCAATAGGTTTTGGAATTTCCAAAATCGGTTAATAGATTGTAAAGATATGATTTTTTTTCCAAAAATTCAAACTTTAAAACGCTCTCTCCTAAAGTTGCCTATATGGAGGTTAGCGACTTTTCCTTTCCAGTGTCGATATGGAAGTGGCGTCTTTTGTTTTATGATTGAAAGATACTGACTTGACAAATATAAGTATGTCGACACATAGCAATAAATGTTTTTCTAATAATGGAAAATGATGGAAA
Source organism: Cyaniris semiargus (assembly GCA_905187585.1). Lineage (NCBI taxonomy): Eukaryota > Metazoa > Arthropoda > Insecta > Lepidoptera > Lycaenidae > Cyaniris > Cyaniris semiargus. The sequence continues at coordinate 5,369,407 of LR994551.1, forward strand.
ATAATAATGTTATGCTGAAAAATGCTACCACTAAATTCGAAGTGGCCAGGTGTTTTTATTTGAAGCTTTGTTTAAGGATGTACAATTTTTTATTCTACTTGGTATGTGTCAATTGTCATTGAATGTGGAATTTACATAGCATAGCTTATCATATAATTAGGTATTGGAAATTACCAGGTTCTTTTTGAAATATTTTATTTAAGTAAAAGAAATAATTAAAAAAAAAATTAAAGCAGAATAAGTTTTTGCGCTCAGAAATACGTTTCCGTGACATTTAAATGTATGTCGTTATTACACCAATTAATATTATTATTAGTATGGATACTCAACACAATATTTAAACTAACATAACATAATAATGATTATCATCGTGTGCTGTCATAATATAATAATTATCATGTTCAGATGGACATGGTTTAATGTTATTAATGTTATCATCAGTACATTTGTACCATGGACCATAATAAAATTAATATAGAAAGTCTGTTTCACAACGTTGTAAATAATAACAAAAGTTTCATAATATATTTTATGCTCGAACTTGATATCAATATTATGAGAAATGCTTTATAAAATAAACGAAAGAAACAAATCGACCTAACATATAAATAGTTACGCCTTTGAGAAAAAACAAACTGCATACAATGATGTTATTTTTTGACGTGTGGAACAGATTTTTTCATTCCATTTTCTCACACTATTATTTTTTTCTTTTCAGAATCAGATCTCACCGGCCTATCACACGTTGGTAAGTGGCATTTTCATTTTCATTCCTACAGTTATCAGGTGGAGGCCTAACTTAAATTAAAATAAAAAGATATAGATTTATACGTGGGAGAGCCATGCTTCGGCACGAATGGGCCGGCTCGACCGGAGAAATACCACGTTCTCACAGAAAACCGGCGTGAAACAGCGCTTGCGCTGTGTTTCGCCGAGTGAGTGAGTTTACCGGAGGCCCAATCCCCTACCCTATTCCCATCGCTTCCCATTTCTACCCTCCCCTATTACCCTATTCCTTCTTAAAATGCCGGCAACGCACCTGCAGCTCTTCTGATGCTGCGAGTGTCCATGGGCGACGGAAGTTGCTTTCCATCAGGTGACCCGTTTGCTCGTTTGCCCCCTTATGTCATAAAATATATATATATATATATATATATATATATATATATATATATATATATATATATATATATATATATATATATATATATATATATATATATATATATATATATATATATGATCAAATATTTTAATGTTGTAAAAACTTTAGCAATAGTCCGAAAGAATGCTGAAGCGTGGTTATCCTATATGTAATTTTTGTAAAATGTAATAATATAATAATATCAATATGTCAATAAAGATTTCAAAGTGGCGCAGTTACCAAAGTAATATTATACTGTTATTATCATTACTATAATTTTTTTAACTTCTTTCGCCCTTTTGACTTAGAAAGAACAGTAAAAAAGTTTAGACTGTGTACCTATACGAAATTGTTACAGTATTCTTAAATCTATTGACAATATAGATTAACCCCCTACCAATAAATATATTTATGCAGACTTTAATCCAGGATAGCTGTCTTAGTTTGACATAATATAATATGACTTTATGTCCCTGTGTATTTGTTTTTATGACCAAGGGGGAGCATAATAATCTAATTTTAGATCAACATCAACTATCACTATCTTCTTACTCTTCCTTATCAGTTATCACACACATTATCACAGCACTGGAGGTGTTGACATCATTTTGTTTGTATGTCTGTGTTCTGACACATGTGGAACTTACTATCATTTTATGTGCTAAAATTAGGGCATTAAGGTACAAGACTTTTTTCTCACGAAATAATTAAGGCGACGCCTTGATAATTTGGCTGTAGCGATATCGATTTTTCTCAGCAATGACTAAAGCCTTAGATGAATGATTGGTCGCGCGGCGAGCGCGAGACCCATCATTCATCTAAGACTAAAGCTAAGAAATTAAAGTTCATTGTCAGTATTCATCATGTCTTTGTCTTTGAATTACCCATAGCATAACACGATTGGTCAACTTTTATAACACAGAATAATCAATCAAAAAGACCTCTGTAAAAAAAGGGATTCTAATTTTGCCAACAGAGGAGAGTGATTTAAGCTTCCAAAATTTGTACATTGATTGGTTCAAGCATACACTTTAATTTGCCCATAGCTTATATGAAATATATTTACGCCCTTTCCATTTCTTGCTGTTCCAGCAAGCAATCTAAAACATATCCAACACGGTTTTTTACTTTAACGCGGCGTCACCTTAATTACAAATTATTATTATACAGCGAACGTGCTATCATGTGCAAAAACTTCCCATTGAGAGAGGTGTTAAGGGCAACTAACGCAAAAAATCAAACATCGTCCTTCTCTCTTCACACTCACGCCCGTCTTTCATATGCCAGGTGAAAAAGGACGACGCGGAATAATCGCCAAGTTAGTTTTTTCACATTTTAAAAATCCGCCAGGTCAGTGTCTCAACTTAGTTTAATACACGGTTATGGCAATAAATGAAAAATTCGTGAAAATTAGATGCATATTTGTGATTTTTTTCTATCGAGAAAATTTTAAGATATCGTGTTTTCGCTCAGATCAAATTCTTGGAAATAAAATGTAGTATCTATGTTTAGAAAATGAAACAATTCCGGGCTTATTTTCAAGAATAAAAATGAATTATAAAATCGACAATTTTGGGTTAGTCGCCCCCTTTAAAGTCATTTCGGACGTTGTGATGTTTCATAAACTCCAACTTTTAGAGAAACTTCGATAGTGTGATTTAGGATTGTGCGTTATTCGGTCCGGTGATTTTATTTCACGTGGCAATCTTGGTTCTCTATCATGGCCCAATAAAGAAGGATCAACACTAATAAATAATCATGACATTCGCGCCAAGCACTCTAATGAATTTACATTCCTTTGACACCTTATTTGAATGGATTCAAATGTTTGTATGTCCGTCAACCGGTTCTCCAGCCTGGTCTCACGTGAGGACCATAAATATGTAACACCTACCAAAATGTGCTGCAAGCATAACATACGACGAAAAAATATCCTTTTTTTAAATTGACGATGACAATCCTGACTACAATCCGTCTGTTACCTCTTTACGCACAAACCGCTAAGCCGATTTCGCTGAAATTCGGTATGCAGATACTTTCAGTTCCGGAAAAGGACAAAGGATGGTTTTATACCGAAAAATTGTACGGTACCCCGCGATAAAACAAATTCGGCACAACGGAGTTGCGGGCGTCATCAAGTAATTACCATAGTTTAATAAGCAAATGTGTTTATTAATAATATCCTGGAGCGCCGGAATGGTGGTTCCTGTTTGATGACGTCACTAATTACAATGATGATATACACGTGATAGGATTGTTCATCATCTGGAGATGATGAACATTGCTATCACGTGTATGACGTGTAAGACGATCTTCTAAGTGGTATATTAGATAGATCTTATACCACTTAGGAGATCGTCTTTAAGGCCATCCCCCGAGCAAACGACCTTGACCATACATTTGACGCGTTGCCGAGATCGCACAAAAATCCTATTTTTTACTTATCTTAGTTCAAACTTGATCTAAAAAAAAATTAAAACGGGGAATATGTAGTTAATGAAATTGTCTATCTATTGTCGTGTGTTTCAAATAAACGTAATTTGTAAATACTAGGGAGATGCTGAAAGTATGCTTCAATTTTAATAAATTGGTATTACTTTGGAAGCTAATATCATGAGTATATATAATAAACAAAAATAGAAAATTTAAAACGGGGAAAGGAATGTTTATATACTGAAGATTATTGCCGTATTTTTATTATATCTTTGTTAGCTTTCAAATTATGAGTTTATAAGGCTCTAAATACGGTAAATTACGGAATCTCCGTAGGGGAAGGGCCTTAATAAGACAGCCTCACTTTACTACACTACACAACACACAAGACATTGCAGGAACAAAAAATGTTTTTGAACCTTTAGCCACAAAGGTTCTGACATTACAACTCTACAAGGCTGTTTTGAGACATAAAAGATACTTGTAGGACTGTAGGTCCATCAACATTTGAACTATTACAATATGATTGTGACGCCTACTAATGTTAACTTTCTCTATAATCTTGGTTGCTTGGTTTGGTTTCATACACCGGCGGCTGATGATGATGAATCAGGCTAGTCGTCAACTGGTCTTATTGCTACATGCGTTTCAATTAAGGGTAATTGATGTCAGTGACATTACAGCACACTAGCGAACATCAAGACAAGGTATAGAGATTCTACTATTATTTAATATTTAACAGTCTTACTAATAAAAACTTCTTAAACATGCGTTCAGCGTGTGAATAGTTGAACAGGAGTTTGTAAGTTACACACACGTTACACAGAGTCTATACAGAGAAATTAGTATGGAAGTGACAGCATTGTTATACAGGCCTTATGTCAAAAAATGATTATTAGTAGAAAAAATCTTATGCACCCTCTATACACGCTGTGTAACTTTTTATTAGTAAGAGGGTCAATGTTCACACTAGGTATAGAGACTCTACTACTATTTACTACTTTAATCTTTATATTTTCACAAAAGCAGCTCTCCTTAATCAACATTAGAAACCGACAACTTAGTAAAATTGTTATAATACTGCATATAATAATATAATACTGGATGATCCGGTGATTTTGGTATCACTTCCCGCCAAATATGGTTTATATGAGGAGGGAAGTGATACGAAGTTCACTGGATTTGCACAAATATTTCAACACTAAAATTAGCCAAATCGGTTTAGCCGTTTTACCGTGACTACTTAATTTTAAATTCATTTATTTAAATACATTGAGTAGGTAGACTTTTAATGGGTATGCTTTTCATCCTTGGTTGTCATGGCAACCAATGATTTATATGATGGCGTCACGGTTGACTTCTAGGAAGCCCACAGTTCACAAAATAAGGAAAAAGCCCACAAGCTACAGCTTTTACCTCAATTCACATAGTTTATGTAAACTGAATTTATGTAAAACTAGATGACGCCCGAAACTCCGTTGCGCCAAGATTCGCTTATGACACGGCAACCGTACATTTTTCCGGTACAAAAAGATTTTGACAACCAATCACACCACTCGACCACGGAGGCCTACCTACGTTCAGTAATGGTTATTTTGTTTGGCATTTAACCAGAGTTGGTTTTATTTGGCCATTACCAATATTGATATTACCCTATGAACATGGGTTTGGCACCGATTGCCACCTATATTTAGTCCAGACGAAGTTTCTAGCAAAGTAAATTATAAAATAGTAAATGAATATTAGCAAAATTTCAATAAAAGTATTTCATTTTAGTATCCAACTTTGCTGTTAATAATTTAATGCAATTTTGAGTAGTTTTAATGTATATGAGTAGCTTAACTAAATTTGTAGTATTATTGTAAAATAGTAAATTAAAATAACCTAATTTAATAAAAGGTTTTTCCTTCACAATATCGTCAGTTTGTATTCGCTATTTTCCTAAAATGCGGTAATAAACAGGAAAACAAGATAGCTGTTTCTAGAATGGTGGAAAATATTTGCCAGCAGATTCATGTAACGGTAATTATTATGTAGTAAACGCGAATTAATCTAAAGACTGATTAATCATTGCAGATGTAAATTTTTCCTGTTTGTGACGATCTGCGTCCGTGAATACCCTGGAATCCCCATAACATAATATTGTAAACGTCAGGCACTGAAAACCCCTGTAAACTTTATAATGTCATTCGAGAAAGCAATAATTGTAATTTCAAGTCTCAAATCCCCATATTATATAAGAAAGAAAAGGTCTGAGAAGCGAGGTCTTTTTCATGATTCGGTTTTAAAAATACTTACAATCAGACATTTTTATTCTTAAACAACAGCTGATTTAATAACGAAAATAACGTCTATAACATAACAATTTGCCGGGCTATCTAGTATAGTTAGATATATTATAAGATAGGTGAAATAAAACTGAAGCATAATACTTATATTTTTTTGTCTTTGTAAGAGTTTGAACTTTGAATGTCTAATCTCTTCGCTTTATAGTGCAGTTCGTCCACATTTTACTGCGCAGTGTTTTAAACAAAATCCTGCGCAATTTAACGGTTTTTGTGTTACTTTCTCTAATTTGCAAACATAAACAAAACATAAATATGGCCATAAACGGCACAGCCCGTACGTTGACTTGCTCTAGCCACAGTATAAGCATCATATAGTAAAATAAACAAGATCTCAGAGTAGTGACATGTAGCGAGTGCGCCGAATGGTCAGATTTATGTAAGTGGAGTCCAATTTTACGACGTTAGAATTACGACTTCATTACACTACATGAATACTTTTGAAATTGTTAGCAAAGCAATTTTAGATATCAAAACTTCTTAGAAAAGGGCGAAGAGGCTAACTAAACATAACATTTTTTTCTCTTTCAATCTCATGGGTTTTCAAAAGCCAAAACCTCATGTTTATGAAACTGAAGATCTTTATGGTAAAACTTTTGGCACTATTTCCATGTTTTATCCTTCCTTCCAGACTCAACTATGTCCTTACGATTAAACTTGCTCAAAATCCAAACGAGTTTTATGCCTTCGAATCCCAAAACTGAGACGTGTGAATCGTTAAACTGCCTTTCGCATTTTCAAGTTAGCCGAAATCACGTGTTTGTGTCCTCGATTCGGATGATCTAGTATGATGATGGGCTACTGTATATTTTTATATTGTGGTGTAACCGTTTCGACAAGGAGGAAGCTGTAACCAGACCAGTGAGTTAAATAAACACAAAACAGCGGTATACCTAATTTCTTAGTTTGTTGTGTTTGTGCCTAAAACGTGGTTGGGTTTATAGTTTGTGTTATTCTCATTGGTTTGGCCAAAATTCTCATTAAATTTAATAACACAATATCCTTCTAAAGCTTAGGTCACCCATTAAAATACATATAATATTGACAATGTAATTAGTCGAAAATCTGTCGGCTGGACTTAATACAACGCAGCCAAATTTCGTAGGTCCGCCATTTACCTATGAATAAAAAAAAATCGTAATATGTATACCCGAGGAAATTGATTCCTATGCAGTTGACAGACCTACGTCGTTTGGTCAGCTTATGTCAATTCAATGTTACCTGTGATCGGTCGGAGGCTAACGCGACCAATCTACTTAGGTCCGCCATCTGCCTAGGAATCAACTTCTCTGATAGTACATAGACATCAATTTCGTAGATGGATAGTAGGGTCTATTTGATAGATATTATGTCACAGCGGTACGTCGTTAGCATAAAGTTAATATACCTAGCGGAATAGAGCAACAACCTCGAGCTGTCAAACGAAACCGAAATTGGTTTACATCTGTGTGTAAAAATATGTGTACGTATACACTTACACAAGCATGATTGAACATGAATTCTATGAGATTAAATTGTCAACGTGCCGATAAGTGCCGACTGGACGTCATAAAAAGAGTTCTGCTGTCATGTATCTCCCGTCTCTTTTTACCACGCAGTGTTGCTGATAGTGGCATCTCGCTTGCTCAGGCCTTTGTTTCTCTATTCCGCTAGGTATATTAACTTTATGGTCGTTAGATCACATTTGTCATTAAAATGTAAACAATATACTTCCTTGCTATAGCAAGTTGCTATAATATTGTGTAATTATAACATAAACACGGCATATTGTAATGAGAATTTCAAATGTATGGAATGTCAATCATTCTAGTAGTGTGCGTTAGAACTGATTAATTGCTACTTGCAGGCATAGATTTAATTCGTCTTGCAGGTACCTTGTGGTTTGTTATATCATTTTACGGTTTTAGAAGCCTTTTTTGATCAGAGAAGCATGTTATGTCACTTAAGAGACATCTGTTCATAATTCATATCCATTACCCTTTAGGCGAGCACTTACCTCAATTCCAAAACGATAACCTTGCGAACGCGAATGCCAAGCGTGTACGCATCGCAATAAGATTCATTTTAGCTTAGCATAAAATTGTAAGTTACGACGGGCGGATCTTCTCTATTTTATTTTTCGTGTTTTTTTTTTAATATCTTTCGAAATAAATATTAAGAAAAAAGATTATTCGTTTCAGACCTTTTTAAAATAGATTCATTGACAATTTATTAAAATAAAATGTAAGTTATTCTTGTTAATACTAATATTTCGATGACAAAGAGTTTTGTCGGAGGTGAGTTTGTAAATTAATTACAGCGAAAGTATTATTTTTTATTAAAATGTTTTTGATTTAAACCCTTTTAAATATTGTGCTCTATATCTCATATTTTTTTACATTTCGTTATTATATTGGAACTAGGTAAATCGGGTATCCAGAAATAACAAAATGGGGTTTCAGCCCGCCTTAAGGACGCTATCACATTTTTTCACAAATATCAGCGATTTTCAGGTACCATTTTAAATAATTAGGAGTCACACTGCGAGTATATTTTGGTTTCAAATGAAAGATAATATATTCATCTCCACGTCTACACCATAAAATTTTTATAGCCGCATACAAAATTTTCACATAAATACATTTTAACCATCACAATAATCGCAATAGATTTAAAAAAATGGGGTCTGATTAGGAACCAGTATAGCTAAATACACTGAACTAAGGAAAATAAATATACAAAAAAATTGTTGCTTATTTAGTTCCCAGTACGAATAGCTAAATATTTTATATAAAAATAAATAACATTTCCATTTATAAGAAAAATAAGAAACGCTCTCAAATTTCTTCATACATTTTCGCCCTATCAAGAACGCGGCGAGCGTCGTAACCAGTGTTGCCATTTTAGTGCTTTCGGCACTAAATCTAGGGCATTTTTGGTATGTTCAGTGCGCATCCAAGATGTTTAGTGCCTAGTGCAATTTCTAGTGCTTTTTTTATATCTGCTCTTTAATTATAAATAAATTGATACAGTGGTCTTTTTCTGGAATCATTTCACCGCACACGCTATCTCTCGCATTTACACGAGCAACTTCACGCATTTAAACTTTTCTCTTAAGAATTTTCTCGCATTTAAACGACAATTCGAACGCAGCTGACTGCTACGAACAGCACATGCTACAAGTATGAACTGCCAAGTGAGGTTGTAAAAATGATTGGATCCTCCGAGAAATATAAAAAAAAGATTCGAGTCAGGCTGGCCCATCAAGGCAAGCAGATACCCCAGAAGAACAATATATTGATTTTTTTTAGGTTTTTAAGTACAACACAATTGTAAGTTGATTGATTTAATGTCTTAGTTAGGTATTAAAATATATTAAAAACTAAGTTTTGAATTTTATTTTATGTCTTTCTTTTCAAATCCATGCCAATTTTAAATACTTAGTGCTTTGAAGTCGACACACGACCACAGATCTAGTGCATTTCGCACCGCTTTTAGTGCTCTACAGACTTTGCCTTCTGGCAACACTGGTCGTAACTCGTAAGGCGCACTGATATGAATGTTATTTTAATGTCTTTAACGTCGATATTCGTACTGACAGACATCGACCTGTTAATTTTTATGTGATAGCGTCCTTAATATAATTCAAATGTCATCTTGCATTTAACCGAATTGTATAAGTGATGCCGCGGCCGCTCTAACATTTTGAGTGAAACCATACTTTTCAATGCCCCTTAATTAGGGAAGGCCACTGGCAGGAAATTTCGGAAGCCTTACTTTTTTAAATCCTTACATTGCCCTTAATAAGGGTCAATGAAAACAGTGTAATGTAATACCGGCTTTTAAAACAGCTACAATATCACAGTAACACACAACAATAATACACACACACACACACACACACACACACACACACACACACACACACACACACACACACACACACACACACACACACACACACACACACATAACAACAGTAGAATATAAATTATAATAGCTATGCTTCAAGGACGGCGATCGCTGATGATGATTATTCTTATGTTTTCCGATGTTTGTGTTGTCTTTTGTGACAAGTGACAACAAATAGGTAACACGTGCTTATTAAAAACATTAATGCTATTTTTATGACACAGTTATTTAATATTATAATATATTTTGTATTATATTACCTACCTACTTACATTATAAAATATCCTTCGTTCTTGAGGATAATATTATATATAGGAGGAGGATATAACTTGTGTTATGTAATATTCTACTTAAAACTTAACAAAAGCATTAATTACGACAAGTGACAAATTAATTAAAGCAATTATTTCTTGGAACGTCCTCGTTGTTTTGTTGCTATTTTTGTTTCTACAACGCACATAAAATTGCATAGATTACCGCATTTTGTAATGACTAAGTTCTAACCTCAGAATACAGAATATTCTTTTCTGTATTCTGAGGTTCTAACACAAAATTCGCAGCTAATGTCTACAGTCTAATTTATCTACTAATACAGATTTTTTTCATACTATCGACTGTTAAAGAACTACAAACGCCATTTCACTTACCGATGTTAAATCTTTTGTATTTAAATCTTAGTGAAGCTAAAAAATCGGCCAAGTGCAAGTCAGACTCGCGCACAAAGGGTTCCGTACCGTTATAGAGCAAAAACAATGCCAAAAATTGTGTTTTTAGTATGGGAGCCCCCTTAAATATCTATTTTATTAAAATTTTATTATTAATTATCAAAGTACACATATAATTCAGGATTATGTGAAAATTTCAAGTGCCTACCTCTAGCCATGATTGATATCGAGATCGAGATTGAAAAAAGGCAAAAAGAATCATGTATGTTGTACGGGAGCCCCCCTTAAATATTTATTTTATTTTTAGTATTTTTTGTTATAGCGGCAACACAAATACACAATCTGTGAAAATTTCAGAAGTCTAGCTATAGCGGTTCTTGAGATACAGCCTGGAGACAGACAGACGGACAGACAACGAAGTCTCAGTAATAGTTTTTTACTCTTTGCAATTTTTACTCTTTGGGTACGGAACCCTTAAATCGATAGTTTTTTTATTAATTTCAAAGAAACTTAATTTATCTATTTGTATGCACACAATAAAATTCCCCGGAAATATATTAATATCTTCTCTACTACATAACTACTCTGTACAAACAATTAAAACGGTCTTGATTATTTGTTCAAGACTAAAAAAAGCCCGCAGATCTGCGCAGTAACAAAAATTCGCGCACTGTTTACTGTAGTCGTATTTATTACATAAACCATTGTAAACTTTTACCGTGTTTAAACGATATTTCATTCTTATTACAATGTAATTTGGATGAATTTGGATGAAATACATAAATTACTTTTTCCAATCCAGATAATGTATGAAAACACGTTTTTGAACTTGCTATTGATTAATTTTTTGGCATGTTGTTCTTTTCAAAATAACAAAACTGTGTCTGACCTAACCATTTATAAAAAAACCTCGTCTTCTTGATGAAGATATTAATCAGACGAGTCAGTGGTGACAAAGATGATACTCTCATGACATGGATAAAACGACTCTATCTAGTGGTACATAAGGCTCAAATGCAAAATGCTATTTTGGCTCTAAAGCCTTTTAATGTAAAAGTCTAGAAATTTTCAAGTCTGGAGCAGTCAGGTAAATAAAATTATTGGATTATGGGTACAACAATAACAGAGGACAATTATGAAGAAAAACGTCACTCCACAATGAACAAAGAATTGACGTAACATTGACCACATATTTATTTCTATTTCATGGTAATCAATCCGTGTTGCGAACTAAAAAGAACTTTCTAGTAACAATATGGCGCGAAGAATTCATTAAAAATTTTCCGTCACGACAATACAATGCAGAACAATAAGCGCCAATAAGTATTGCACAAATAAATTTTCCTAATGTCTTCAATTATGTGAAGAATATTCCAGCGTTCTCAATAACATTTCATTGAAGTAGATAATTGGATGTAAAACCTTTGTGAATAAGTCACGACGCGACGAAGTCATTGAAAACTATTATAGAGGTATGAATGGTATGATGCAAGGTAAAGAGGAGGTTAGGATATGCAAAAAAGGTTGATATGTTTAGGCCAAGAAGTTACGGCAGGACATAATATTATAAGCCCTCAGGTTTTAGTCAAAATTATTGCAAAAAGTAAAAACATGTTATTTTGAAATAAGTATTGTAAAATAATAGACTGACCAAACGAACGGGCGGCAAAAATGTAAACAAGACTCAGACTTGCCAAAAAACAGTACGTTCCACGGAGGTTCCACGAAAAACCCAGTTCGTGAAAAAACAGTACGGCATACACATCGTCAGAACTCAGAGCATCATAATAGAGAGGTATATTAGAAAAGTGGGCGTGTCGATTACTTCACAGAATTTCCCGATAGTTAAATGCAACCTTGATAATAAGACGCCGTCTGTCGATTAGTCGCCGATTTTCGACAAAACCCTTTAGCCACAGTAGACAGAACGAACCGGTAGGCCGACTTCAAACAAACTGACGAATCGCGCAGGTACTGCTGAAAGCATGCTACGAACGGCTGAGCAGTGTCAAACAGTGCGCCGCACAGTGGAAAATTTGGGTCCTTATCGGATCAAAAATCTGTAACTTCAAGGTTTTTCATCGTATTGAATTGAGATTTGGCACATGTATACAGTGATATACAAAGATTTTAAAAATAATCAATTTTTGTATTTTTTTTCATTGTATACATATTTATTTTAGGTTAAAAAAAAAGAAAAGATAAAAAAGTAATACGAGTAGTTTATTTTTTATAAATAAGTAGTAATATGAGTAAAATTATACTTATCACACAAGCATAATAAAATACATAAAATTATAAAATCGTATAGTACCTATCTATGCCTCACACCAAACTAATTTATCTTAGATTAGACAAATCTTATAATATTATTGGTTTTATTCTAGGTTTTAGTTACTTATAATGTTATATCTAATTGTTATTATCCTCGCTATTTCTAACTAAAATTACTTCCGGTGTAAATGTAGGATCACCTTCAGGTACCACCTTCAAAAGACTTAGTGCCTCTTCATCAAGATCCTTCACATTTCTCACATAAGGTTTTCTTAAACTTGAAACGTATGGATCTGAAGTATATAGAAGCGTTTTAAATACGTCTTCATTTGTAGCTATACGGGAACATTTTCTGGCATGGTGCAGGCGCATATTTCTGTAGTCTTTATTGCGCGACTCTTGTGCATCTTCCGACAGTTGCCCAATAGGAAGAACAGAAAAATGTTTGATCACGCTTTCTCCGTGTATAAGTAATTTGTGCACGGAGGATGGCATGTAGTACCAATCATAGTTACTAACATAAATTCGCGCAGTTTCTAAGGCATAAACTCCAAATTTTTCGGGATCGATCATCATTCCAGAAGAGAGAGCTTGTAAAATAATATACAAGCGTTTAATCAATGTTTCATCAACACCTGTTATGTTCGCCGAGCAAGTGTAATTGTAAAAGAACCTTCGTGCTGTATTTCCATCACTTGAGTTTCCACTTAATTGACGAGGTTTGTCGATAATTAATCCTAGCTCTTCCCTGAAACGTTTTTGAACAAATTCCTTCTTTTCTTTCTTCAATTTCTTTTTTTCTTCTGTTGTAGCAGACCAAGTCTTAAAGTCAAGATTGTAGCAAATGTGTAATACCATTTCCATGCAGCGAATCCAGGCATGCAATGTGGATAATCCATATTGGTAAGCACTTTCATTTTCAGGTCTAGCAGTCACTTTTAATAGGTCATTCATAAGTCGAGGAGTAGCCCCACATATCGTGCACGTAGAACCCGATGGAGTTTCTGTTAGGACCTGAGCCACCTTACCATCAATCATTGTTAGAAAAAGTTCGTGCTTCACATTTACTGCAACACCATCTTTGTTTATTAATGACGGGCGTAAAGATTCAATTTGTCTGGTAATTTCGTCTACAACTGCCTTAGTTTTTTCAGGAGTTTCTTTACAAAATTCAATAGAAATGGGTCTACAATAACGAACAGATGAAGGTACTGGATTTTGCCAAATAATGGCTTGTGAGAGGTCATCAATTAATCTAATGGGAACTAATGAAGTGACGAACAGATTGGCATCTGAAATAGTTTCCGATTCTTCTGGCAGTTTCTGCTTGTATTGACTTTGGCCAGATGAACCATCACATCCCCATTTACAGTAAAGGATTAAATTTCTGTGTTGTTCTAGGAAAACTGGATTAATTTTTAAAATTCTGGCAACTGTGTGGTCCAGTAAGTCTTGTATATTAATCACTTTAGCATAAGTATTTGTGATTTCGATTGTAGAAGATGGTGGATAGCAAGTTTGTTTTATTTCTTGTATTTTGTAATATGGGGGAAACATTGTACACTTTCTTTCGTTGGTTAAATTTCTTAGGTACATATATTGTGCTTTAGTTAGATCCAAATCAATAAAAGCACTCAATGCTTCTGTATCAGATAAAATCTTCATTTGGTTTGACTCTTTCCACATAGTCGAGAAAACTTTTTTCTTTTCGCTCTCAGAGTTTCTTAGCTCTTCAACAAGATGAGCCTCTGCATACTCACCTAAGGCCCGCAGTCCTTGCAAAAATGCGTTACAAATGTGCTCAAACCCATATTCTTCTAGTAAAAGAGTGTTTTTCCTTTTCTTTGTTGATTCTGAGGAGTCTCCATAAGCAATGCACGGTCTTCCTCGTTTACCAGAAGTTGATGGCAGTGAATGTGCTTCAGACTCCGGAAACTGTACTGAATATCCTGACTCCAGCCAGCTTGTATTATTTCGAATAAATTCGTCCTTTTTCCGTGATGCTTGAGCCCAGCGCTTATTGAAAGAAGGCAGAATATTTCTTTGAATGTCACCAATTACAAAACACAAGATGTTTTCAGAAACATTTAATGTTTGCTGTAGAACTATGGACAACGATTCCAAGGTTCTGCCACGCTCGATATAGGGAATGATGAAATCGCCCTTAGTACAGTTGAAAGTTGACATTTTAATGGAAATAACCAATTTAAATAAGTGTCACTCAATATGAAATACACGCTGAAGTGTGCAATTTGAAGATATTTGCTTCCCCTTATATACTAGTTTTTTAGATATGAAATACGTACTAATATGAATGTTATGCATATTTACTCATGCACGACGAGTGCAAAATAGATGATAAGCTATTGCTATCAAAATATTGTGGTTAATATAGTTTTTGTAAACTATGTCAGCAGTAACCGCAAAAGATACCGAATTATCTACTCCGACCGCTATCACATTTTTTCCCATAACTTCCAGGACCGCAAACTTCCGCAGCTGATTTTTTTAATTTTTCATTTATAAATAGTTAGGCTATTAAATAACACATAAAGTTGCGCGTCGCGAGCCGTCGGTAAATGTGAAAACCTTCGACGAAAAAAAAAGAAAAGTGAAAAATAGGGTATGTCAATTTTTAAGTACTTACTCAAAAATAAAAAGCATATTAAAAAAAGTTAATAGCTCATTATTAAGAACATAAAATATCCTTTTTAAAAATGTATAAAACCGCATGCATGTGCTAAATACTTTTTTCACAATATTCATTTGAATTACGTGTATGCAAACATTTGAATGAGCCATCCGCTACTTCAACTTACTTCAACCTATGAAAAAAAAATATTTATGCAGTTTTAGAACAAAAAAATGTCTGATTAAGATTATTTGGTTATTAGAGTATCGAATGCAATAAATATTTCATTCAAATTGTGATATTTTTAAAATCCATTTATGATATGCTCTAGTTCTACCATTTTCCATAGTGCGCCGGCTGATATGTCATAATTAACTCATAAGTGATACTACGTCAAACGTATCGAGAACACTTCTAAGTCGGCCGTACAGTCTATTGTGCCTTAACTATCGTCTCATAGTCGTAGGGTTGGCTTATATATGCTTATATCCTTGTTTTGTTGAGAAATCGTAAAGTCGACACTCGACAGCCCTAGGTCGTAAAATAGTAGAGTGACGTCAAAATCGTCGCCGACGCGTAGCCCGTAGGTATAAATCACATCACGTGGAAAAACGTAGCCAATATGCGACACCATACAGAATTCAGGGCTGATCGAAGTAAAAGCAAGTTTATCGCTTTCTAATAGAGATTATTATACAGGAACTTAAAAAAATAATGCGCAATAGTGCCACGTATAAAAATCATTACAATACATTATGATATCTGTGACGTTTTTAACCATACATACCTGTACGCGTTGAGAAATGTGGAAAAATGCCAGAGTATTGCAGCCAAAACTACAAATACGCTTGTGTAAACTACAAATACGCTTGTGTAAAAAAAAAGTAGTATTGTAGAATGTAAAAATAATATTATCTACATTACACTACATTTTTGAAAGGAAGTTCCTTATGGCGCGTTCAGCGTTTCGAAAGGAGGCTAGACGGAACGACACTTGACCTCCACACTTTTTTATTAGTACCTGCATAGTAGGGGCAGAGGGCGTTGATAATATTCCTGTGCGTCAACTAGATGGCGTTTTTTGAGAATAAACAGCGACATCTACCGAACGTTTAAATAAATTTTATTACAATGCCATTTGTGGCGTTGTTAGTATAGCATGACGTTTTTTTATAACTTCGTTCCATCCGGGTGTCCCTTGAGACCTGTCAAGTTTTTATTCTATGGACGCTATACACCACTTCAGTCTGGCCCCGTGGTAAGACCAGAACGATTTGTGTTACGGGTATCAGAAAACGGAATATAATTATCATTTAGCTACTAGTTTAACATATTATTTATAATTTTTGGCCGCTGAAAGACAAACACACTCTACAAATTACTACAAGAAATATCTACAACACAATGCTTTACGTACTCGTAATCATTAATCAGGAAGAACTTTTAATTAATTAAATTATCTTTCCATTATGTATACAAGTCCCATACTATTGAGAGCTGGTATTTCGATTGTAATGGATGAAAATATATCTAACGTTGAGTTCTTTGAGTGTTTTATAAGATAGTTAATTCACTCCTACACAACATTATAACATAATAAATTGTCGCTAGAAACGATTGCAAATACTGTGTGCCAAGACAAGATTAAGAAAAGATATTATGTGTGAGCTGTGACTGTGAAAAGTATTAATACGTATCAAAGTCCCATTAGTATCTTATACTTCAAACGGGACACTCTTGTATATTAATATATTACATAAATATATGTTTAGTTTCTTGGCAGCTGCTGTAAAAAAGTACTGTACTTTTTTTTTTTATTCTACCTCAGTAATTTTCATACAACTTATAATAATAATAATAACCAGTGTTTTCACTTTCTTTGAAATACTTCATACTCTGACAGGTTACTTGAAAACCCAAAATATAATTTTCATTCATACAATCGGACATTATTTTAACTTATTTTCAGATAACCTTTTTACGAAAACTTTTTTAATTGCAGCAAAAATTCCAAAAATAGGAATTAAAAAAATTGTTTTTAAATTACTACTCAGGTGTAGGTACTATTTAATTTTCACCTTCATCTATTTATAAATTTCTAGAACAGTGTACAACTGTAACTGCGTATCATAGCATTGATTTAATCTGATATTCTATAATAGTATGCCCGTGACCCCTCGCACTGTTCGATCAATATTGTAAAACCCTTGACATGTAAACTAAGGCTGGATTTATAAACGTCCATATATACATAGCTCCTGCAACTTTTCGCCATCGTTCCACGCGAAAAAGATACCATCCTCATCACCTTGATAAGTGGCAGTCTTCCACCGTGCGATTTTCGCGTAACTTTCTGCTGCGCACTGTAAACCTCTGGAATGAACTGTCACCAACTATTTCCGGACCAATACGACCTGCAAATCTTCAAGAAGAGAGCGTATTCCCTCCTTTTTAGGAGGGAATACGCTCTCTTCTTGAAGATTTTGGCCGAATGAATGAATGCATGAATGCAGCAGAATTTCTGCCAGCCGAAATTCTGCGACTCACAACTCACAAATCACGCTCGTTTGGCTTCACCCTAAGAATGCGAAAGTGTCTGTCTGGCCCAAACCGCTGAAGCGATTTTCTTGAAATTTAGTATGCAGATACATCTAGTCCCGGGAAATGACATAGGATTTTTTTTTATCCCGTAAAAATGTACGATTCCAGCGCGATAAAAGAATTAGCGTAACGGAGTTGTGGGCGTCATCTTTTACTACATTTAAAACCATAATATAATAATCGGCCAAGTGCGAGTCGGACTCGCGCACGAAGGGTTCCGAACGGTTATAGAGGAAAAGTGATTACGAGCCAAAAAGGTCAAAAAAATTACGTTTGTTGTATGGGAGATCCCCTTAATTATTGATTGTTATAGCGGCAACAGAAATACATAATCTGTGAAAATTTCAGAAGTCTAGCTATAGCGGTTACTGGAGACAGATAGACAGACGGACAGACATCGAAATCTCAGTAATAGGGTCCCGTTTTTACCCTTTGGGTACGGAACCCTAATAAGGGTTCTATACTTATTCTATGATTATTTTTTTATTCCTTAAAATAATAGGTATTCTGTTTTGGACCTGTCAGTCAGGCAATTTCAGGTTGTAAGTGTAGTGTAAATATTTACGTGTACTAAGCGTAGCACTCTCGTAGCACAATACATACATCATACAGTAGTGCAGCTCAGCCGCTTTAACATCTTACCTCAACACAGCTAAACACACCCGCGAGACGTGATTCTGTATTGTTCGGCTGTTGCTTTTTGCTTCAAACTTCAACGTATGCGTGTTACTGCTTTATCCTTTCACTACGCATAATAATAAATACCACGAAAGAGCAACTGGCTGTCGCACTGAAAGACTAATGTTAATTGCTTAGAAGATTTTGACATAAGCCCTACGAATAATAAAAACTGTGTGTGTGCAAAATGTGACCCGAATACATGCATATTTTATGCAAAAAGAGACCCGAATACATGCAAGAATTTTGTGTAATTATAGAAGTGACAATTATTGTCAACGGCTTTATTTTGTCATTTTGAATGTAGTGTTTCGTAGCTATTGCCAGATTATTTTAGTGTGCGAAAAGAACCTTGAGAACCAAATTCAAAACTTGATTGAAGTATGGGAGTTACGTTTTCTTAGTTTTTATTGTTCGTAGCATAAGCCCCATACATAATCTGCCAAACTCTTCATTCAATTGAAGTTTAATCATCATTGAATGTCTCTGGGTGCAGCCGTTAGTCATAAAATGGTTCTTGGTTATCAAAATGATATAATTTTCGGTCGGCGATATAATTTTCGTTGCCCTAGCTACGTTTTTATGTCAGTAAACGGAACCATATTTGAACGATCAAATGTATGACTTATGGGATGTACCGTTCTCTCATCTATTTCGATGGTTGCTGAGTATGAAAATGGTCTACTGTATATCTCTATATTATGTAGTTAGGATGACCTAGAAGTTCCGCTTACGTTTCAGGGTTACCGTCAAAAATTATTAGCATAACCTCGACTACTGATAATTTCATCAGAAGACTATATTTTCTTAATTACTCATAGTCATGAACATGTTATAGCATGTACAAAGGTTGAAATAAAATGTAACTAAGTATCAAAAATATTAATTGAAATACTTTAATAGAGCGTTTCCATTATGTAACTATTTTTAAAAGTAGGAGGGATATTATACAGATAACAGAATGCATAGATGTATTTAATGAATGGTATAATGACTCAAAAGTGTGACCAAAAAGACGATTTCAGTGTTGTTAGGGGCCGTTTTTACATTTTTCATGTTATGATAATACTTAATATAATATTATTATAATTGACAATAATTTCCCTGGGTACAGATTTTGTCTGTCGATTTTTATTAGTCTTTCTTCAAATATGAATGTTATCTAGTTACTAATTAAATACTGATTAAATTGTAAGGCTTACTATCAGAATAATATTTGTAAAGATTTCGTTTTATTATAATAATTTATTACCTACCTACTAAACGGAAGTCTTATCAATAAATATTGTTTGTGCTGATAAAAAAGAAAACATTCCCCAAAAAACCCCAAATATTTTATTAAGTAAATTACCATGTAAACCACCTTATTTGTAATCAGCTCTACAAATTTTCCGTTAAGTAATTGTTTTTAATTGACTGATAACTTTATGAATTGACTGACGTAAAGTAAAACCAATAACATCTTGTTTATCATATATTTTCCATAAGTTTGTACAGTGTACACAGACATTCAACTAATATAATTAAGTAAATAATTAAAACAATTTTTGAAAGTTTCTCAAAATACATTTGATATAAATATATATTTAAACTTTTAATATAATTGAACTACATATATTATTATAAAAAGTTACAATTTTAAAAGCTTCTATTTTCATAATGATGTTGTAAGCAAGCAAAACGTCTAGGCCAGGGGTTCCAAAACTGTGCGCCGAGCCGTGGCGCCCTGGTGCGCCGTGGAAAGGCAAGAGGAGCGCAGTGAGTCGATCCTCCATCATTATCCGAAATCACAAATATTATAAAATAAAATTATAATATTAATTATTTAAAGCAGGTAGATAATCCTACTAATAATATTATAAAGGCGAAAGTTTGTATGTATGTATGGATGTTTGTTACTCTTTCACGCAAAAACTACTGAACGGATTTTATTGAAACTTTACAATAATATAGCTTATACATCAGAATAACACATAGGCTAAAATTTTAACCGACTTTCAAAACGGAGGAGGTGTTATGTTCGTTTTTTTTATGTTCAACGATTACTCCGCCGTTTGTGAACCGATTTTCAAAATTTTTCTTTTGGTGTATAGGTTATCATCCCAATTTGGTACCATATTCATAAAAGTAGTGACCTGATGAAGGGATCCATAAGAAATCGAGGGAACTCCTCAAAATTTATATGGAAACATATGGTGACTTCAGTTTCGTGAGCAGTATTCTAAGCATATGCTACCAACAAGTAAGATTTTATGCCAAGGTATACCATAGTTCGGAAGATGCTGAGAGAACTCCTGACTCTTTATAGATACAAGTTTGGGAGTTTCGACGTTGTTTTAAGAACGTAAAGCATATGCTACTATGCAAATTACATTCATCATCGTCATCATCACTACCATAAACCATTATAGAACCATGTATCGTCCCGTTTTGACCCAATTATTGGTACTTTTCATAGTCTTTTATTATATATCACTTAAACCTCGGGTAACACCGCGGGGCACAGCTAGTTAAATATATGTTTATTATTATTTACCTGCTTAACCTAACTATAATCATTAAAGGTGTTTATTTGCGTATCTTTTTCTAATAGCTCTAGGTAGAGCAGGGCGCCGTGACATAATATTGTGATGTGTAACTGCGCCGCAGGCTGAAAAAGATTGGGAACCCCTGGTCTAGGCAATAAAAACAAAATTTGATTGTTTTCTGTTTGATATAATATTCAAAAAGAAAACAACAAAGATGCTTTTCCAATTTATTTCTTATGTCCACTAACATAAAGTTTGTTTTCTTTTGCAACAACATTTTAGGCGCGACAGACGATACACAGACGCCTGAAGTTCCTTTGAACTATCAATATTGATTTGTGGGTAAAACTATAATTACTATCAAAACTATTAAATCCTACTATACTTCTAGGTTTTTCTAAACTCTTCTTTATGTAACGGCGATAGAGTATAAATTCAATTGCAAAAAATTTAAATGGCGTGCGGCCAAAATATACAAGCTGTAGACATCGAAGGTAAGTTTTATCGATTTTACCTCGTTAATTTATTTACACATTTAAAACGAAAAAGAAGCAACTGATCACTATAACTGAAGCTATACAGGTTGTGTAAGATACAAAACGAAGTGATAATACTAGGGTGTGTATGAGGCCCCTGAATAGAGTTCACTGTGAAAGTAGCAGCGCTAAAAGAGTAACTCTTTTTACTTGTGTATGGGTAAATTTTATGAATTTGCCTAGTCAAAAGTAAAGGGTCACTTTGCCCGGGACTGAACGAAATTTCTTCAAAATCGTTTCTGCGGTTTGGGCTTGAATAGGCAACAGACAGATAGACACACTTTCGCATGTATAATATTAAGTATGGATTTTAAAATTTCTATGGAATTCTGTGCCTCATTATTTCGATTATAGTACAACTAACTTATATAAATGACACAGGTATAATTACTGTAAAGGTTATGAATGACGTAGCGTCTGGTGCGCCCCGGCTATATTTAGCGACCGCCCCTCTGAGTTGTGACGTCAGGCCTTGTACCATGAAACTGTTTTGAGACTCAAAGAATCGGACGAGAATGCCGCGTCCTACTCCAACAAACGTGAAATGGCGTTGTTAGAGCAGGACGCGGCATTCTGGTCCGATTTTTTGAGTCTCAAAACAGTTTCGTAGTAGGCCTAAGCCGACATTTGGGACACGCTAGTGTGCCACTGCCCACAAATATAATAGTAGTTATGTAACAACTGTCACGCATGTTTGACTATTCACTCACCTTTACACTAGGGAATGTTATGGAAAGGTAGGAGAGGCCCAGAGGGCGCTACTATAGGTCTACCAGAATCTGATGGCAATTTTTGACAGCAGATTTTCAAAAAATATCCTCGATCATTGGATAAATTTTTATATTTGCATGTTTAACACACATAATCAGCCGCTATAAGAAAAAAAAAGGATCAAAATGTTTTATTCCAATTACCCCGGTATTGCTAGAGTCAATTTATTTTCTCACTTTTTGCCATCAGATTCTGGTAGACCTATAGCAATACAGTAATTAATAATCCGACCAAAATCTAACATTTTGCACACGTCGTATGAATATTGTCAGAAACATTGTCAAACGCCGAACAAAACATTTCCTTTATTGTCTATGCTGGTGCTGCCGCTAGCGTGAAAACATAGTAATAACTATATACTTTTCTGGTTGTTGCTCGCAGTCGCAGATTTTACACGCATGAACCGTACTTTTTGGACAAATATTCTACCCTATTTTCTTTGTTTCTTTTCATCAAGCAAAACTACTGGTCCGATTTTGATAAGACACAGACATAGAGTATGCAACAGGGAAGGACATATAATGCAACTTTTTATAGCGTGTAAAATACGATTCTCGCTAGTTAAAGAAAATTAACTCGAGCCAACAATATACCGAGAAGCATGATCTTTTGTGTATTGTACATACAAACAGTCATGTTCTACTGACGTAAATGTGCACCTACAAACAGATTTCCAACATCAAAGACGGTCTACACTACATTAAATGTTTGACGTATTTATTAATAATGGTTCCATCTTAGAGGAAAAACAGCAATAGAATAGCGAAATGTGGCAACGAAATGAAAAATAGGAAAAATGACGAAACATCGGATAAATTACGTCGTCATTCAAATGTTTTAAACACGAATGCTTGTAAACAAACACAAAAACAATTTATTAAACGTCTCGTTTGTCTCGTGTTTTTTGATTGATCAAAACGAATGAGACGGAAAAACAAAACACGATTTAAATAAATCCAAGACGCATGGACCGTTTGAAAATAAGTCGATGAACCCGAAAGGTACAGGTGAACAAACCTTCGTCATATCACGGAAACGGGAATAAAGAAAATGGAAATAAAGAATATTATTTATCTGTAAACTATTTTGAAAAACCGGCCAAGTGCGTGTCGGGCCACGCGCAATATAGGTTCCTTGTTGACTACGGAACCCTAAAAACTGCATACAGTTATTTTTGTATCAAGTAAAGGTCGAAGGCGGTGAGGACAGTGAAAAAGGGAAATATATATCATTTATTAATAATTGTTGATTTCTCGTTCTTAGCACCTAAACTATTCAGATCCAATGTTTGAATGAGACTTCCATAAATACGACACTCGAAAAATTGTAAATGACACAAGAACAGTTAAAAATCTATATGTTTTTAAATTTTGATGATTACCAACCATGAAATGAGTTAACTGAATTTAAGACGATGATAGTAAATAATGTTATGATAATTCTTACAATTTGTTTAACAAATAAATTTAATTTCAATAAACATTTATATATACACTAAGCCACGTAAATAATATAAAATATTATGTCTGGTTTGATTTTATCATTTACAAATATAAATTAGCATCAAACAACAATTATGATTCAATAATAAGTACTGATTACGATTCAATACTATAATCATAATATTATAATTATAATATTGCGATTGTAAATACAAAATACGTTGCAGCCGCGCGGTCTGAACTCTACGTCTTAATTTTATAGTGGCGTTCAGCCAAATTGTTTCCCAGGAGCAATAATTCTGTTTTTCGTACAAAAATAACACAGACTGAAGTCTTCAGAAAAGTCTGCGCTCGATGTTTTAATATGAAATCATAAAAACCGTATTATAAAACTAATTGATCAATGAGGCTCTGCATTATAAAAACAACTAAATAGTAAATGACGTCTCCATACCTAGCCAAATCTGTTCAGCGGTTTAGGCGTGAAGTGGTAGCAGACAGACAGACACACTTTGGCATTTATAATAATAGTATGGGCATCGAGGAAAAGATAAACAGACGAACAAATAACATCCTCCTTTTTGGAAGTCGGTTAAAAATATAGAGAAAACAGATGTAAGGAATCCGTGTACCAAGAAACTATACATTTTTCCGACATTAAATCGCTATCGTGTAAATCTCTTAGCCATACAATTTCAAAATCTATTTGAACTGATCCTAACATACTTAGTATAAATACGAAATTTCATTTAAATTAAAAATGACACTCAATACTCTAAGCTTGACGTATTGAGTGTGAAATGCAGCCAGACGCATTTTCATTTCACACTTAAACTTAAATTTTAATATAATGAATGGGCTATTTTTTGTCAGTCTGTCTGTCTGTATGCCACACAAGTTGACATTAATTTTATCACCTCTGTAAAATATTGTTCTTGTCATAGCGCGCGAAATTAATGTACTCGTAGAACTTTCACTGCTCGAATTGGGACGTTGCGTAAATGCTATAAGTAGGTTAGACAGAATTCTCGGTAAGAGAAATATGTTTGAAAAAAGATTAATTAGACTGCCATTTAAAAAACAATCTATCGAAAATCTGACTCGGCTGAACAAAATGGTGTGTCAGTTTTCAATTTAGAGAGCCAGCTTTTTGTTTGAGAAAATCAAAAGTAAAGCTCTAATCTCTTTCAAAATTTTAGACTGCCGCAATCAGAGACGAATATTAATTTCTTAACTGTAATTAAATGAATATTTGGACATAAGCCCCATACTTTATCTGTCAAACTCTTCATTAAATAGAAGTTTAATCATAGTTAAATGTCTCTGAGTACGGCAGAGGATTGTAACGTGACGAGACGGTGCATTTTTAATCGAGCCATATTAAAATGGCAACGTGAACTATCAACATTTTATTGTTTATTGCTATATCACTAAATAGTGAAATAGCAATTTATTACTAACGATATAAGTACATAATAGTTTGTAATGCATTTTCTCTTCCTGGCTTGCCTTCCGTAAACACGACAAACTATTTCCTTCGCGTTATTTCTGACTGACTATTTTGAGATTTAGCATTTATACAAGGCTCTCTGATATAATGGTGACGAAAATATATTTGGCAGCGATTGTTCGTATAAAAACGTCACAATAGATTGTACAATTGCCTCGTAAAAGTCACAAAAACTGCAGTAATGTGGTTCACGATTTAACGAAACGAAATGCGTTTTAAAACTAGCTGTACAATTTCTACGCCTATAGTAATGTAGGTTTCCTAAAATAGCCTTGCGCTGTCCTCAAGTGTCTATGGAAGAAAAATAAACAGACGAACATAATATAACCTCCTCCTTTTGAATGTTGGTAAAATAATTAAAAGATTTCAACCTCAATGAAATCTATTGAAGTCGGTTTTTGGTTTATTTTCTCACGTGTGACCTATTCTATAAAACATTCGTCGAAATATGACATGAAATCAAAGCTAAATTTAATCTTACCTTCAGAATATAATTCGTTGATTTGTTGTGAAAATTTTATTGAGAAGTTATTTGTATTTATATTAAGATATGTCAGTTTTATGGCGGGTGCAAGATAAAATTTGAGTGTGAGTGAATTTACTGGACTATATTTCTATTTACTAGACTTTGATTGGAACACACAAAATATTTAAGTTATCTTGTGCTTGTAAAATTAAATAAATAGGATATATTACTGCAATGTTTTCACGATAGACGGAAGCACCAGCACAGACAATGAACAAAAAGTTTTGTTCGAGGTTTGACAACGTTTCTGTCAATATTCGACTGATATGACGTATACAACATGGCAGATTTTGGTTTTATTTGATTTTTTTTATTATTATTTACTGTATGTGCTAGTAACTCCCTCTGCTCTGACCTCTACGTAATAATTCCTATTATTATTATAATCATCACAATTTAATAAGTATGTTTCGCTTCTTCTTCTTTTGCAGCCATATTATATTTAAATTCGACTTTTTGCCCCTCGATTTGACGCCTAGCCCAGTACATACCTAGTCGACTACCGTATCGTACCGACTAATGATAATAACAATAATATAAAACAACTAGAACTTAATTTTTTTCTGGACTAATGATCAGCATACATCTAGATTTTCTTAATAGTTGAGTCGTCGAGAACAGGTGTCTAATTAAATGACTAATTTAACGAGACGGCTACTTCCATCGATTATCGATTTCCTATTATTGAAGAATCTAAACAATTAGAGATACAAACAATTACTTTGCATAAAAAAGTTTTCCTCTACTGTGCCACCACGTGCAAATTTCTCCACGCACCTGTCAGAGGAAATTATTATTTATGTTCTAACAGATAGATTGTAATTTTGCTTGAATTGATTATTGTATAGTCATACGCCCTTTTTACTGTCGAGTAATTACTTATTTACTACGTAGTGTCTGCCTGTAGCAAATAATTTCTACAGGAGTCATCTTGAAGAGCTGAAACCAGTAGCAAATTTACTGTAGCAATGTCATTGAAAATGAATGATTAGCAGATTTAGATGCTTCTGAAAATGGTCATGATATATTTACCTTTAATAGCTGTCCATGACTTTGTTCGCGTAGCAGTTTGTTTAACAAACGATGGGTGGTATATTTTGTTGCAACGGAAAATTATTATGTTCTCTACCTCCCAAATACCAAATTTCATCCAAACCAATATGTGACGGAATAAAGAAGTAACAGACTGACAAATAGCGAGACATAGAAACGACAGACCGACAGATATACAGATTTTAAAATTTGTCTCAGTCAATATTTTGGAGTTATGACTTATGTATGAGCAATAAGTAACTCTATCATTGATTTGATGCCGAGAAAACCATTTTGAAACCCTATTATAATAGAGACTACATCGAAACCATATTGAAACTATTGTTGTAAGTTTATTTGACAAAATCACCTGCTGTTAATTTTAATCAATTGTTTAACAATAATGTCCCTATGGAGACCATAGAGATTGTTATTATTATAATATTTAAACAAAACAAGTTATTGAAAGTAAATTTAGTATTGTTTTAGTACATCTGTTAAAACAATTGACGCAAACACGAAACATTATACACCAGCCATTGCCTACTGCGTCAAAGATAACAAAATTTCAACTGAAATTACATCCCAAAAAGGCTGCTTAACAAATAAATATTCTAGAACAAGAGAAGCTAGTATTTTAACTCTTATATATTATACTAACATAAGAAATGTAGTAACCGGTGAAATAAACACATTGGTAAAACATTAAAGTTTTCATTTTCGGGCTGACCATAATATTATTATGATGATGAACATACCTCTCTCGATCGTAAGATCTTCCTTTGCCGCCGCCATGTATTTTTATTTACATATTCCCCCAATATACTATAATATAGCACTTATGTGCTAAAAGCGCAGATGACTAAATAGTTACTACTAAAAGTTATTAGCAACCTGTTTGCTTTGTTTGTTTGAACTTTGAAGACTCAATAACATGAAGTTAATTCATGTCAACGTCAGAAGTAAGAAGAAAAATAAAAACATGCCGATAACCAAACATTTTCACGCGGCCAATATATATTAAAATATACATAATATTATTGTGGGTGTTGATATTTTTATTCGCATGGTAACTAGTGTTAGTTAAATAATATAAGAATCTCGAGGTCATTTGAACGTTCTTGAATGTTACACGCGTAACATACAATAAATGCCACACTTGAACAATCAAAAGTGCGACAATTTAGAGTGAGTCTGAGTCCAGGGGTCACCAAATGGCGGACCGCGGTCCGCATCCGAACCGCGCGCCGACCCTTGTGTGCGGACTGCGGACCAAGCATTTTCGAAGATGAACTTCGTTAAAAATAAATTTCGATCTCTACTCTCTACTTACTGATGAACATCTCCAAGTTTTAATGTCAATAGCTTGCACCAATTTCACTCCAAACTAGCAAAAAAAAAATTGTCACTTTTCTCATTGATATGTAAATAAATATTTTTTTTTACAAAATGTGTGGACCGCGAAGGTCATTTCATTTTTTAAAGTGGACCCCGAGCGAAACTTACAATAGGTGACCCCTGCTCTAGACCATCGTGACTGTGACCGGACTTCAGACACTGCCGCAGGCTGAAAAAAGGGAGGGGGGAGAGTTCACGAATAATACCTTTGTAAAAGTAATAAGAATAATAGGTTCCTTTGTCAAAATATAAGGCTTTTAATATTTGCAATATCAATTACCTGGGTTTTGTAAAAGAGGTTTAAGTTAACCCAGGTTTAAATATAATGTGGTTGTAAATAACTATTTCTCTTGTTCTTGTATTTATGAAAGAAAATGATATGCCTTTTCCATTATTAATACGACTCGAATTAGCACATATTATGGAACTAAATGTATGACTAACAAATCGTAATGTTGAGTGTTCACACCAATTTCTAGGAACCATGACATATTTTTTTTAGACAAGAAAGGGGGGTAATAACGTTATTTTGTCAGGTCATGTACGACTTACCAATGTCTGTCGGTGGCGAATGGGTTTTGACTTTTGACATAATTACGCAAGCCCGCAAACTGCTTATGAACCAATTTCTCCGATAGTACAAACTAGAATACAATTTCACCAGAGCACATCGCATGATTTAAAAATTATCAAAGTAACCAAGTAATTAAGGAGATAAATTATAAAAATTAAACAATCTTCTAACGCACATATTACGTCTGTGACATGCATTTTTAGCGTGATTTTTTATCGAATAACCTAAAGTTCAAGAAACGTATCTTAAGAATGGTGAAATGATGTAACTTAAGCGTCAAAATAATAATTTATTCTAGAAAAGAAATTACATTCACACCTTAAACTTTAAAGTATTATTACTTTGTTTTGTGACATTCTGTATATTATACATGGGGTGTATCAAAACAAAGTGATTGTAATTTATGGCGTGAATTCACTCTGATAGTCGCAGCACTGAAAGAGCAAATTTTGAAATGATTTGTATGAGCTAGCGCCCAAGCGTCATGAGTTTGCCCATATAAAAAGTAAAAAAAATACTCTTTTAGCCCTGCTACTTCCACAGTGAACACTGTGTAAGGGACACAATATAAACCCTTAAGGGGGTGACAAACACGTGAGTAAGTACGCGGACTTATGGCCCGACGATCTTAATCGCCTGTGTGTCAGCAAAGAGCCGCGAGCCGCGAACCGCGCGCCGCGAGTTGCGAGCCTGGGGGTATGGTAATCCAGTGTGAAAGATTCTCGTGTGTCTGCGACGCGAGCCGAGTAAGTTCGCGAACTTAGAACTCGCGTACTTTAAGTTCGTACGTGTGTCACCCCTCTTATGTAATATTATCACGGTAGATTTCACAACTTTCGAGTGGCGAGTAGTACTAGAGTACTAAAGCTACTATCTCTCTAAGAGTTTTAATAACTTTAAAATAGATATTTAAGCTATTAAAACCCATACACTCCTGATTTTTTATTGATGCTTCCTACAGATATTTTATGAGGTACTCAAAACATTTCGTCGTGTACGCAATAATAGTTATGATGTATAGGTTTTTCGCTCTTTGCTATTTCGGTACCACCTATATTTAGCAGGTTGCGATAAAACTCTTAACAACTAGGTCACAATAGCTAGGTCAAATAAATATACGAGATAGTAGATATCGCTTGTTTATCTCACTATCTGTAGGGAAACTATCTTTGATGTAATACAGAATGTATACAAACTTATTAGGGTTCCGTTCCTCGAAGAGGAAAATCGGAACCCTTTCGGTTAAGGCTTGGATCAAAATTGTGTCAAAGGGGCAAATAGCCTATGAATTACTACACACGGTTTCGTTTCGTTTTTAGGGTTCCGTAGTCAACAAGGTATAGTTATAGTTTTGGTATGTCTGTCCGTCTGTCTGTCTGTCTATCTGTCTGTCCGCGGTTTTACTCAGAGACTATAGGACCTACAAAGCTGTAATTCGGCATGAATGCACATATTAATGATGCCGACAAAATGGTATATAAAATCTTTTTTTTTATGGTACCTCCCCTACACATCAAGCAGGGATGATATTATATTTTTTTCGCGTCCACCCGACCGTGTGGGGTGTCGTTATATATTATATATTATATATCATTTTCCGATTTAGGGATCCATTTGAGAAATATGAATTTTCAAAGCGGAAAAAATCGTTAGAGTCCAGTATCCCCCCCTTCTACCAGCTAAACGGTTGCTTCTGGAAATGTGAAAAAATTCACGTGAGTAGGAAATATGCTGAATTTAAAAGGAAAATTATCACGGCTAGGAAGACTTTATAAGATATTAAGTAATAGTCGATCAACTAAAAAAAAAAAAATTCGGCGAAGTATAAAGGAAATTTTCGTTCAAATTCCTTTGAACGTAACTGAAATGATGTTGTTAGTAGTGTAAAACACGTTATATGTGCATTCATTGACCAGACAAAAAATATCAAAAACTAGCGGTACTATAACGGAACCCTATATTGCGCGTGGCCCGGCACGCACTTGGCCGATTTTTGTAACGATACGATGGCCCATCATTTCCGTTGAGTTTTAAATTTTGTTCGGAATTTGACCGGTGTTCGGATTTTGCAAAACTAAAGATAAGGTTGCCAAGGTTATCTATAACAGCGGGTTCATATAAAATATGTTTTCAGTATGTCTGCGCATAATTCTTCTGCCAAAATGTGCCATGTTAGGAGTCACCCAGGGAGCGACCTTCAGTTATTAGGAGCACGCTGTTTACATTGCTAATTTCTAAGTGGGAGAACTATTTTGTACTTGTTCAACTGACATGGTTTAGAGTAGTGTAGCTTCATTCATCTATAATATACAATTCGTTAAATACACAGCAAAAATATTATTTTGTATTGTAACAAGCTGATCCGGCATACGATTTTTTTGCCTTACATTAAGTTATAAGTTATTAAATAAATTTTTATTTCTTTTAGATTACTTAGGAACATTACAGATATTATGAAAGAAATCACTATAAACTCAGTCAAGTCCTAAAAACCCAATGGGTTTAAGTATTTCTAAACCAATTTAATTATAGACCTCAATCACTTTCTTTGATTATTTTAAGTAATTTAACAAAGGACTTACCGAAATTAAAACAAAATTTTACTAAGATGATAAAATGTGTTCCAACTATAATTCTGCTCACAATCTTATATCGAAGAAAGTCGTTAGTAATAACGTACCTACAGCAAAACTAGTGCACCCGATAGGAGTATAATAAGGAAGCCGATACTACAACAATACGGTAACCTGCTTTAGTAAAATTATTAAATAATCATTTGGCGACAAATCACGTATTCGATAGAGTTTTGCAATACCCGTAACAGTTCTTGCGACACAGATTAGGTAACCGCAGAAGCTCTAGAACAAAGAAATCTTTGGACGTGAAAACAGATGCCCGTTGAAAACGATTGCTCATTAACAATTGCAAATAAACCTGTATTACCTACATAATAATTACGATAAAGCATTGTTGATTTTTTAACAAGCAAACTGCTTGCTAAAAAATCAATAATTATAATAATTAGAATGCTTATAATTCAAAATAAAATTACTGATATGAGAATAATCTTAACAAAAAACACAAATAATATAAGCCCAAGAGGCAAACATTTTGATCCACATTAAATCATTATAATTAACATCTTATAACAATTGTAGTAATAAATGAATTATAA
This sequence comes from Cyaniris semiargus, assembly GCA_905187585.1. Taxonomy (NCBI): domain Eukaryota; kingdom Metazoa; phylum Arthropoda; class Insecta; order Lepidoptera; family Lycaenidae; genus Cyaniris; species Cyaniris semiargus. The sequence goes on from LR994551.1 coordinate 5,401,562, forward strand.
TTGGAATAAAACCTACAAAACATGACTAATTGTGTTTGTAGCTGCATTTTACATGGAAATATGATTTCTCTAAGCAATGTGACGCCTTGATAATTTGGCTGCAGCGATATCGATTTTTCTCAACAATGACTAAAGCTAAGAAATTGAAGTTCATTGTCAGTATTCATTATGTCTTTATCTTTGAATTGCCCATAGCATAACACGATTGGTCAACTTTTATAACACAGAATAATTAATCAAAAAGACCTCTATAAAAACAGGGATTCTAATTTTGCCAACACAGGAGAGTGGTTTAAGCTACCAACATTTGTACATAGATTAGTTCAAGCATTCACTATAATTTGTCCATAGCTTATATGAAATATATTTATGGTTTTTAAATTACGCGACGAAAACCATTTTGTCGCTTACGCCCTTTCCATTTCTTGCTGTTCCATTTCTTGTTGGAAGGCCGGGCCGGCCTCTCATAGAGAACAATCGATCTAAATCATATCCAAAACGATTTTTTACTTTAACGCGGCGTCACCTGAGTACTAGTTAACAATAACCACAGAACGCGCGTGGGACCAGTTAACGAAACCTTGCTTCTTTGTGAATTATCATCACAAACGACAGTGGGTCACCTCATTTAGCGGAGTTATTATTAAAGGTAACCGAACACGCGTTCCCAAATCGCGATTCTTAGAATGGGAATGAGTTATATTCATTTTAAATTGCCTCGCCTGGGTATTGGGCACAATGATTAAGTGTGCGGAGTGACCCTTCTGTCCTTTTTTATTCTTTAATCTTGGATTATAAAGGTTTTGGTTAGGGCGGCCACTCGAGCAGTTAATTTGTAAATTGCGATTTGCGATAGAACAAAACGATCTTTAGAAAATTACTGGTATCATAATGTTTTGGTTTCGCAGGAAGCAAATTTAAAAAAAAAAACTTCATATATTTTTGTATTATATTGATACAAAAATATCTGTAAAAGGTTTTTTTTGTGTGTATAATATGACTTACTTTAAATAATATGAAAATATTGAACATAAATAAACAATTTGAGATTACGAAAAGAGGTTATTACATTGACGCAACTTTTTACCTATTTTAAATGTAAACAAAATTTAATGAGTGTAATTAATGTAAACTACTTTCATAATACGATTAATATTGTGATAATTGAACGAAAATAAATGAGGATTATAATGCGCAGTGGCAGATAAAAGAACTTCTGCGTAGTAAGTCTAGACTAAATTGATTGGACGCTGTGTTTTAAACGTAAAATGTATTTAACAGGAAAATATTTGTAAAACTGATACTAACTTTCTACGCTTCAATCTTTCTATTTATAACCAACTTCCATAAAGGAGGAGGTTATATTATGTTCGTCCGTATATTTTTTATTTCTAACGAAAGTAACAATACGTTTATAACAATTACCAATCAGGGTCAGGCGCTGCATTTTAAAAGTCAACGCTTAATATTATTCCACCAAAAACATTTCATGTAAAATGTTGCCAAGACGACCACATAAGGTTTGCCCTGTGAAAAAGATAATATCATATCTCATGTAGTGCCAAGCTTCTGAATCTACACGGCCTAACACTACCGACCCTAACTTCAACAAATTCTACATATCAGTAAATGTATGGCTTCGCCGTTTTGCTACCGTCGTCGAGGTGATGCGATTATTTAATTTCTGATCTGAAGTAAGTAACGAAACAGCCAAGCCATACATATTTACTGATGTATAGAATTTGTTGAAGTTAGAGTCGGTAGAGTTCGGCCGTTATTCAGAAGCTTGGCTCTACATGAGATCACCCCAGATCTTCTTTTGTAGTAAATAAGTTCAGTTTTGTATAGCTTAAAAATTCAATGCATCGCACCGCCTCGTCTTGCTGTTGATTCCCATAAACAGCTTAGCAATCATGGTGACAATAATAATTATTATTAATCATAGCCCAACGTGCAGAGTGCTTTTAGACTGATCTATATTTCTGATTGAGGTTTGACGTGCGCGCTCGCGAAAGTGAAATGCTGGCCCATTTTTGAGGTCGTTTAGTATGACGTCAATTGGCACTAGAATCTAGATGATGATGAAGGCAACGTTATGCAATAAATCTATTCAATGATTGATGGCACAATATAAATTGTATACAGTAGATTTTCTTCATGCAACATCGATTCGGATTTCGGACGTACGCACACATAAGCGTGATTTCAGTTTACAGTTGAGCGCGCTTCAAACTGTCGTGCGAGTTAGATTTTAAGGATTGTCATACGACTCGGTCACTCTACTGTATGTGTTACAGTCATACTGATTAAATAGCTATTATACATAATGACTGGTCATTATATATAATACCAAAATTGACTAGACAATGTGATAAATTAATCACTTTATCCGGATATTATTAATAATAGCTGGTCAAAGATAGCCAAAGTAATAAATACGGTATATCCGACTTATTACCCTCCTTACTTGTAAGAATAAATAATAAATAATTATGACCCATTTATTTAATGTCAGTTAATTTAAATATTTTATTATTCTGAATTGAGAGTGATTCCAAATACTTATATTGATCGCTGTGTTTTTAGGGTTCCGTACCCAAAGGGTAAAAACGGGATTACTGAGACTTCGATGTCTGTCCGTCTGTTTGTCCGTCCGTCCATCCATCTGCCTGTCCGTCTGCCTGTCTGTCTGTTTGTCTCCAGGCCAAAGCTCTCAAAAGAACCGCTATAGCTAGACTTCTGAAATTTTTACAGATTGTGTATTTCTGCTACCGCTTTAACAACAAATACTAAAAATAAAATAAAATTAATATTTAAGGTGGGCTCCCATACAACAGACGTGATTTTTTGGGCCTTTATAGCTCGTAATCAATAATGGCAACAGGTAGACACTAGAAATATTCACAAAATACTCAGTTGTTTATACGATTTAATAATTAATAATAAAATTAAAATACAATTCATAATTAAGGGGGGCTCCCATACAAAAACACAATTTTCGTCAATTTTTGCTCTATAATGGTACGGAACCCTACGTGCGCGAGTCCAACTCACGATTTTAAAAAAAATTTGTTTCATGGCTAGTGAGCTTTAAATTTACTTTATTAATTTAAATTGAAATAACTTTAGAAAAATGTTAATAAACGCAGAATTATTTTCTATTGCAATGTTATCATAGTATATCCCACAACCTTTACATTTTGTGGTACACTTTACGGAAAAACTGTCACGCCTATTAATTTCTCCTTTAAAATAGTAATTTTTATTTATATGTAGATGTGTTATCATCAGTCAGTCGAGGTGTGAGTGTGACGACGCGAGCCCTCACAAAGCTCGGCTTTTAGCTAGTTTTAATTCTTAAAATAAACTTTATAATTGTTACATTTCAAATAACAGTATAATTTTATAATCTTTACCTACTTGTTTTATTACATTATCCAAGTCTTTGAAGATATTATATAAAATTGCTAGTTAAAGTGATTGATTCTGTGTCAATTATCACTTTATCTAAATTGAGTAGACATTATAAATAATGGCTAGATAATATATATAATATCCGGATTTATTACTTTGGCTGTAACATATATATTTGTATTGTGTAATGAGGTATTGAAATATGTAGCATTGTCTAATAGTTTCAAGTAAAATACATTAAAGAGGACTACGTCATACTATGTATATATTAATTATAAATCATATCAAAAGTTAATAAAACAGCTTTAATTCATCAAGCCCCATACGCTCACCGGTGAACGAGACACAATAGAATATCTATTGTGTCTCGTTTTCCCACGATCGACGGGTTAAACCTGTTATTACGAGGTAGAATTAGGCATCTCTTCTCTCTCTCTAATGCATTCTAGAATACTTATAATATTTGTAAACGTATAAAAACTACAAACCTATTGTGTCTTACAACATTATATTCTGATTTCTGGCTGACTACTATAATAATATTATTATTATCTGATAAGAAGGATTTTCCATAATAGAAGTAATAATAATAAGAAACTTACTTTGAAAATCCAAAGTGTTACTACACTGTAATAAAGGAACATCCATGAAGTACGTCATAAGAATGTCATGATTATAGACCCTCCCCACTCCTTGTCACACCATGTCACACTTCGTCGACCCCCTCCCCCGCTTTAGGTGTGGATGATCCCTAAATACCAATGTCGAGCCTGTAGGCCTACTACGAAACCGTTTTGAGACTCAAATAATCGGATGAGAATGCCGCGTCCTGCTCTAACAACGTAATTTCTCGTTCGTTAGAGTAGGACGCGGCATTCTCGTACGATTGTTTGAGTCTCAAAACGGTTTCGTGGTACGGCCCCTGGACTTCTTTCGTGGAATACATCAGATAACTGTTTTAGCAATCAAAAATTTTATGTCTGTAATTTCTCGGTTTAAGCTTTCGTCGATTGGTCACGGATTAAAGTTGATGAGAGAGTGGGTTAAGAGTGATTCGAAAATCAAACGTGTCCTTAAAAAAAAAGAGCCTAACACAGAACGTCCTCATTTTGGAAGGCGGTTTAAAACTGTCTACGAGTAACAAACGCGTAGCAATGCGCTATTTATTATTAAACGATTAATTTAATATTAATTTAATTTAATGACGATTTCGACACATTTTTTGACAAAATTTTATTAATGAAAATTTTGTAGTTGAGTAGTTATATTAGAGAAATGTCTCTGAGTGCGACCGTTAATGTTTCATCAGTTTTTTATAAAACCAGAACAAAAATCGCCTAATAGAAAGCGTTGCCCATACCAGAGAAGTCTCAAGTGCGTTGCCGTTTTGCTACCATTCTTAAAGTTTCTAGAAAAAGTATAGGAAGTCTAAAAATAATGCGCAAACATTTCTCATGGCGGTCGTGACGACTGACTAGTGACTATACTTCTGCAAGGGCATCTGATTGTTTGAACTACAGTTTTACGAAACAATAGAAAATATACAAGGTAATGACGTAGCCATCTGTAAATCGAACGTTACAGTGATAGACGTTTATATTATAGTAAATAATATAAACGTGTTTCCTTGAAACGTTTCTAGAAAGTCAACGTGGGATATGTTACCTGTTTATAAAGAACTCCCTATGTAATGACGATTTATAGAATAATTAATAATTTTTGTTTTTTGTTTTTTGTATGGTAGCCCCCCTTAAATATAAATTTTATTTCGTTTTTAGTAATTGTTGTTGTAGCGGCAACAGATATACACAATCTGTGAAAATTTCTGATTTTCATTAATAGGGTCCCGTTTTTACCCTGACCCTAAAAAGGAGGAGGTTCTAGGCTGTGGATATATTTTAATAAAATCTAGTAAAAGTACAATAATATAATATTCAAAATTCAAAAAAATTATATAATATTTAAATACAAAATAGTTTAAACAACAGTTATTCCAGAAATATTAAATTTTATATGCTTTATCTACTTTACGTAAAGTTTAATAGATAGATGTAAGAATGATAAGGCTTTAATGCTATTGATCGAAACCTAAGATAGGTAGGTAGGATCACAGAGATACAGTGCATCTTTATTGAAAAAATACTAGATGATTTTCCTTAAAAAGAATCGACAGAAACATTATAATATATTATGTTCGATATGATAATGTCTTCAATAGAATAAAGCTTTACATTAGACCGATGACATACCAGGATTGCAATTTGCCACATAAAGAAGTTTATACAATCGACGTAGATCATGGGCATATAACTTATAGTAAGAATATTCCTCTCTACACGTTTATAATCGCATTTAAGCGCCAGCCGCCATGGGCCAACATACAAAAAATCTCAGTACATATTTATGTTATTTTCCTGTGAAATTGGCATAATTGTATCAGTTTACTGCATCACTGAACCACTAACTATATAATAATATAGTTCTGTCTGGGTTATTATTGCGAATATATGCATTTGGCAGCGTCTCAAGCGGAAATGGGTCCATGGAGAACATAGTAAACACGTTATGTCTTGGGACTTCTTTACTAAATATTATGAGTAATTACTTGCTGTATGCAGTATGACTATACAACGGGAAATATGACGCAAACGTCAGAGCAGAGGGCGCCACTTGCATACACATTAGATACAGTAAATCCGACCCAAAATCCGACATGTTGCCTTTTGTACTCTTTACTCAATAGTTACTAAGTTCTATATGTCATGGTTGTTTTGGTGCAATAAAGAATTTTCATTCATTCATTCATGTTGCACACGTCGTATAAAACTTTTAGTTTACTATCTGTGCTGGTGCTGCCTCTAGCGTGAAAACATAGGAGTAATATAATAATATATCCTATTGCTATTAATCGGTTTGACGTTTTGGAACCTGTAATATAAGCTATATTTTTCAAATCGAAATTTCTAGCATGGTATACATTTGCCAAGCGGCTCAATGTTTACAGTACGTTTTACAACGTTGTTTCACGTAAAAGAAGGCAAAATGAGTACTTTTATATTTAATAACGAAATTTTAAATAATTATACAGGCGTATATTTTGTTCTTTGGCGCCTATACCTTAGCCAAATCTTGGTTAAAATTGGCTCGAGAGTGGCGCAAGGTTTGTAAAGACGTAAAACGTAACCCCACTGTACCACCGAAGGCGACTACCACTTGGCAGCGTCATCTATACTTACTAATATTATAAAGCGGAAGAGTTTGTTAGTTAGTTTGTTTGTTTGTTTGTTTGAACGCGCTAATCTCAGGAACTACTACTGGTCCGATTTGAAAAATTCTTTCAGTGTTAGATAGCCCATTTAGGGCTATAAGGCTATATTTTATCACGCTAAGACTAATAAGAGCGAATAAATAGAGGAAAATGTGGAAAAAACGGGGGAAATTATTTGAAAGGGCTTATCTCACGAACTACTGGAGCAATTTTTCTGTTATTTGCCATAGATAAGAAGTAAACCACGTGAAGGATCATAGGCTATTTTTTGTGGACTAATTTGTCCGTGAAATATCTAAATTACGCGGGCGAAGCCGCGCGGAACCTCTTGTTATACATATTATGACGATACAAGGGTACGCACTACGTCACTAGTCACTATCTTACGAACCGCTTTTGTCTGGACTCGGAAAATATAAATACAACTTTTAGAATTCCAAATTAACACATCTTCGATATAGCTTAGATGAAGAATGGACTGTGTAATAAACATAAAACTTGAGTTTCGAACTAATTTTAAAAACTTCACTCTACTTGGTAGTTGTGATGGCCCTCCTATTAAACCACGCTAGCTCAATCAGATTTTAGCATCATCAAAATACTTTGCGGTTTTCACAGAACACTGATAATATCTCATTCATGGCCGTTTTATATTCCCGTTTACGGTAGACATCCGCTCGGGTGTAAAAAACTCAAGGGCAAATGTCGGAGACCCGCCGAGTTTTGACCCCAAAATATCGTGCTGTTGCCACGGGTTATACACAGTATAAGTAACACAGTAAACTACCTTCACACTTCTTTTTCTCCAAGTTTCTTACGCCGGTTCTTCTCGCCGGGTTACTTCCGAACCGGTGGTAGGCATTGTAGTTTCGACGTTCTTCTTCCGACGTACAAAAAGTGTATTCATGATATATGCATGAATAATAATGATAAATAAAATATATTTTTAATCAAAATAGGTTTTGAATAAAAATATATTTTATTATAATTATTATTTTATTTTTACATTCATTAGCCTGAAGCGGTGGATTGATTTCCGATGACTTTAAAGAGCAGAAAAATGTTTTATCACGAGTGTAAAACTTTTCTGTGTTGCACGATTTAGATTTCAAGAATATAACATATTCAGTATACTGCATATATTTTTATTGTGCTTGATACGTTTAACGTAATTATAACCAGTTTATAATTGTATGCTAAATACCAGAAAATATATTAAGTAGGTATGAATTTAGAATTAAGTTCTAACTAATACTTAATTAAATTAATTTAAGCATAATTCATTCCTTCACATAATAAATGCTAAAGTGTGACTGTATGTAACATCTTTTTGCCTTAAGATCCCTCTTAAGGCAAAAAGATGAAGAATTTAGAAAAACTCGTACGTAGAGGCATAGTTCCAACAGATCCCAATATTGTATAAAAAAATCATTTGTCTAGACGCACATTACAATATTATTATTCATTATACAATATTGGGATCTGTTAAAGCTATGTCTATGATTTTTTCTAAATTTACTTATAAATAAAAAAATATGACCCTTCAAAAATCGCAAAAAATGAATGCCCCGTACCCCGCCAATCCACCGACCATAAAACAAATTTGAAAGATCTTGAGGATAAAATAAAAACGTAGAGGCATAGACTCACTCTTCCTGAAGATATTTAAAAATAATAATTAGATAGGCTCTATTTTGAAGGACGAATCGGAGGACTACGTTACCTCGATTTACTGTGTCTGTCTCTATCACAATACACGTGCCGGTGCAGGGTGAAGCGTGATGGCAATAGTTTCTTCGTTTAAAATTTACTGCACCCGCGTTCTCTCTTAACTACTGGATCAATTTTGGTAAATATTTGGTATTAGATACTTGAGACTTTAGAGATTTTCAGAAAAGGACATACGATAATTTTCCTGCGCGAGAAACAAACTTCATCGCACTTTACCTACTAGCGTATTAGTTACGCTGAAATAAAGTTGTTATCAGTATAAATTATATATATACGATATATATTATATCGTAAATTAATTTTGCCCTAGCAACAAACGATTAATTTATCTTAAAATAACAAGGACGTGTGAATATCGCATAGTATTCACAGATAGCGATTTATCTAAACAAATTTGTTTCTACGCCAAACAGTAACGTGACTCGACGTCTTTAAATAGTTTTTCTATGATCATTGAGAAATCGTCTAGACGTTGCGAAAATCGGGCTTTTTGTACTTCCATAATAGTATCTATACATAAGTATAATGTCTATTGTATATACAGGCTGTAACAAAACTAAGTGATAACACTTTAGGGTGTGTATATATCGCTTTTATAGAGTTCAACGTAGCAGCGCTGGAAAAGCATTTTTTTTGTGATTTGTATGGGCAAGCGCCCCAACGCTATGAATTTGCCCATACAAATCACAAAACATTTTTGATCTTTCAGTGTTGCTACTTTCACAGTGAACTCCACTGGAACACATAAGTACATACTTAGTTTTGTTACAACCTGTATACTAATACTAATATATTATTATAAATACGATAGTGTGTCTGTATGTCTGTCTGTCTGTTAGGGGGCGTCCACAAATTACGTGATGTATTTAAGGGGGGAGGGCGTCGAGTCAAATCTCATCTAATCTTACGTTGGAGAGAGGGGGTCTCGGCAAATCTCACGTAATTTTTTTTCTCATTGTTACAAAAAAAATATACTATTGGTCCATTCCATCCAGATTGTTAAGCGTAATCGTAATACGATTAAGATCATTCACTAATTCGTTCGAAAGAAAATAATTTCATTCATACTTTGACGTTACATCTACGGACTGTCAAACAATCCAACGCGTTTACGTAAGAATCCAACATTTTGAAAATCTCACGTGACATTAGAGACAGACAGTAACCCCCTCCGGGTTGAATAAAATCTCACGAAATCTCACCAAGGGGGGAGGGAGGGTCAAAAAATTTAAAAAAACACCTCACGTAATTTGTGGACGCCCCCTTACCTCTTCACGCCTAAACCACTGAACCGATTTTAATCATTTTATGATATTGGTATGGATTTAGACATTATAAGCTTTTTATTCGTCGTATATTTACTAATAATAGTATGTCTAGAATACCGGATGCTAGCTAGACTGAAAGGAACTTCTGCGAATTCCAAAAAAGCTTCTAGAAAGTACAAAGTTACTACCGTTCTTCATTAAATTAAATTTAGTAATGAAATGAAATTTAGTAATCAATTTACGTCTGTGAGTACTAGGCCTTTGTATCCGTTGTGGATGATTTATATAGTATTTTCAGAGCGAAGTAACCACTCCTCAAATACTGTAGTGCCTGGGACAGGATTTAAAGGTCCGTATGGTTGTCCAAGCACATACGACATTCTCGCAACATAGTCGGCCTAGTCCAGAGGAAAGAACTAGTCAATACGTCTGGGACCAACTATGTGCGGGTTTCCTCACGATGTTTTCCTTCACCGTACGAGCGTCCGTATTATGTACTTGAGATCAGAAAATGTCTCATTAGTACACGCCTCCACCCGGGATCGAACCTGCACCCTCTACGAGTGCGAACCAAAGGTCTACCCATTAGGCCACGGACGCTCTTGTCTGTGAGTGTAGCCGTAATAATATAATTTTATGTTACTTATAGTTATAGTAAAATTTGTCTATTACATATTTACTAATGAATCGTTTATTTTGTTTCAGGTAAGTCATTGATGTGCAGTAAGATATTATGGTTTTAGAATGAGTTTGAATGTAATAAGTAATAATATTAATTTGGAGACAACTGTGTCTTCTTATAAGGCAAATGATAATATTAAATTCTATGAAGTCCATACTAATATTTTTATTTATTTTGCATTTATACAAAAGTGTGTCTGTCTGTCTGTCTGTTACCTCTTCACGCCTAAACCGCTGAACCCATGTTTTCTGAAGTTTGGTTTGGAGATATTTTGAATCGGGAAAGGACATAGGATACTTTTTGTCCCAAAAAAATGTACGGTTCGTGAGTGATAAACAAATTTTGTCGCAACGGTGTTGCGACTTCTAGTAATAAATAATTTCCATCTACTCTAAGGTAGGTAGGTATAGGAACATAACTGATCCGTATAGTATTATATCAATATTTTTCAAAAGCTTGATAACCTATCAATAATTATGGTAATATTATTCAACATACAATTAAAAGAAAGTACCAAAAGTACTTTAAAGTTTTTACTCTAGGTTTCTTTTACTTAACGTAAAACCAAAAGGGAACAACATTTCCATCATTAAGTGGAACTCCACAACCTGACTTCCATTTTTAGCCTTCTCGGAAGTCGTAAGCGGGTTACGAAGCGGTAAACGGGTTGCCAGAGCAACCATGTTCGTAACCGATTAGCCTGCAATGAGTACAAACTACTTTCATATGGATTCATTGACACCTATTTATTGCATGCAAATAAGCTGCGTAGAGCAATTACTAATTTTTTCCTCATAATTTAAACAAACCTTGTAACTTACCTACTTCATCATCAGGCTAACATATCTAGCTATACATAGAATCCACATTTTTTGATTTCAAATCATTTTCCCAGTCTTAAAGCTACTATTTATGCAAAAAAACGTCAGTTTTCAAATTCTTAGTTACCCATAATACATCCACTCATGTCTTCAATTTAGTTTTTAGTCACATTTTATTGAAATAGCAATAAAAAGTAGGATAACTGAGGAGTGATGAACACGGTAGAGACTGTCTCTACCGTGTTACCATTGATTCTGTAAATAGATAAGACATGTCAATAGTCTGATTAGTTTTTTTCCACCATCTGTATTTCTGAGGTTTCGTCCGATTGTGATGATAAAATATCACGATGTGTCGGAGTGCTAGAAAACTACTGTGTCGCATTGCTTTACTTTTATAGTGTTGTAAAGATAAACGATATTTGAGATGCTATAAATTGTATTTTTTGCAATCTGAAATAAAATAACATCAATTTTACTCTTCATAAAATTAAAAAGATGTGTTTGGATTTTGGAAACTTTTTAATAAATTTTCAGAACTTATGTAGAGCTAACAGTATCAGAGAGATTTGATCATAGCTTAACCATTATCCCTCTTTCTAATAAAAAGTTACACAACGTGTATAGAGGGTGCACTGGGTGCATAAGATTTTTTCTACATTTTTTGACATAAGGTCTGTATAAAGATGCTGTCATTTTCATACTAATTTCTCTGTATTGACTCTGTGTAACGTGTGTGTAACTTAAAAACTCCTGTTTAACTATTCACACGTTGAACGCATGTTTAAGAAGTTTTTATTAGTAAGAGGGTATATTTTTATAAACATTTTGATATAGACTCCATACATTTTCTATCAACCTCTTCATTAAAGTAAACGTAAGTAATAGTAATAAAAATCGGCCAAGTGCGAGTTGGACTCGCCCATGAAGGGTTCCGCAGCAGCAATAAGGTTTATTTTTATGAAATTAAAAGGTTTTTGATTTATTCTTATATTTCAGTTGATTTAATGAAAGTTAAATTAAGTTTTACCTTTTATGACGTATAAAAAAACTACTTGCTAGATCTCGTTCAAACCAATTTCGTTGGTAATTTTTATAGTAATGTACATCATATATTTTTTTAAGACTTATAATTGGACCAATTTAAGCAAAAACGATCCAAACCACAACCTCCTCCTTTTTTAGATTGTGACACGTATGTACTCCAAATAAGGTATATTTTAACATATCAAAGACTCATTAGTCTATGTTGACAAATTAGCGAAAAACGCAGTAATCCAAATTCAGTCGGTGGTAATGGTAAAAATATGGTTTGATAACGACTAATTTAGTATGTTGTATTAATTATTAGGCTTTTGCCGCTTATAAAAATTAATTTTTATAAGCGGCAAAAGCCTAATAATTTAAATACAGATAAAAAGTAGGTGAAACAATGGGGGCGTTAAAAAGTATTTTTTTCTCAAAGTGGGCAGTAGACAAAATAAGTTTGGGAACCCCTGCTTTAGTTTAACCTGGGTGATGGGTCTGAAAATTTTGACGCAGTCATATTTTTGGCGAGTGCTTGGGTTCACCGTCAGAAAGAAAACTTCAAAAATCCCCATCGATCCGATGGCAGCAAAAGTTCGTAATGCAAATTCAGTAAAACTCTAGAGCGAACTGTCACCAGCAGTATTTCCGGCTCAGTACGACCTACAAACCTTCAAGAAGAGAGCAGCATATTTCCTCCTGCCAACGCTCCTGCAATGCAACTCTTCTGATGTTGCGAGTATCCATGGGCGACGGTAGTTGATTTCCATCAGGTGACCCGTTTGCTCGCTTGCCCCCAGATTTTATGAAAAAAGCGAGGATTTTAGGATTTGGAGTACAAGTTGACCTCAGAACAAGCTCGTAAATTACGTATTTGTTCGCTATCACCCTTCGATGAGCAGGTGTAACGTCATTGAACATGGCTACAGTCATTAGAAGTTAATCAGTTCCGATATTTTGAATTCGATACATTGTTAACACGGTAGCATTATGAACAATAGAAGGTAGCAACAGCCTACCGCCTCGTGGAGTAATATAACCTTTTTAATCACACGCTCACACATACATACACGTTTAATTCACACGCGTTTACACGCACACACACATTTAAACGCTCACTCTCACAAGTGTAACTCGTTCACACACACGAACTCTATTATATTAATACGCGATATCGTTATATTATGTAATTTTAACATGTTAGCTGTAGTCCACCTTGTGACAGAACAATTAGATGTTTAACAACTTTCTAATTAATGTAATTGGCAATGATAGGTAGTATACAGTAGGTATATAATACTTGTTTTATCAGAATGAAAAATGATAGAAAGTTAGTTTAAAAAAAATTACAATGGAAAAAAAATTACATGATTTTAGCCTTAGGTATAATTTTCTTTTAAGAGCCTACTGTCAAAACGCTAGCCCCACCTAAACACACCGCTATCCTCCAATCGTGATACAATGATTCCATGAAACGTGCTCCCGGGCAATATATGCAGCTAATAGTGAACAATATCGCGTAACAACGGTTCCCGCATTATAGCACGAAAGTAAAGGTCGTAAGTACTAAACATGTTTTTTAATGATTACTTAAAAATTAAATACAATACTAATATTTCCTTTAGCTATTATTTTATAAAGTGTGTGATTGTAGTAGTGCAAGTTATTTAATGATAGTAAATCAATAAGTGTAACTGGTATTTGTTGAAAAGCCCAGAAAGATTCATAATTTCAAAAAATAAAACTATCGAGTCAAAATAAGTAAAAGTTAGCCAAATATCAGATAAATATACAATGATTAAATAAATCTCAATTTCATTTGAGTCAATCGTCTTCCGGGATCGTTATACTTATTAGCAAACACAGCAAAATTTGACAGCCCGCTCTTAACAGACTTTAATTAAGTAGTATTTTTGGGACCAACTGTGTTCTAAAAATTATTTACTTGGTAAAAATTTTATGTCAAAACTCAAAAGGGTCGAGTGGTTGTTTCAAATAAGTTACTATTAGGTTTCATATCAGACACTCACGAACTTAAAAACTTTTAACATAGACATAATAATAAATAGTGGTTCCATAATATAATATTTTTGCAAGGCACCTGCAAATTGCAATTACGCAACTGCTTTCGAAGGGTACAGTCATCAGTGTCGCAACGACACATGACACAACGCCGTGACGCGTCTGTCACATGTCTACTCTATGGTGTCACGTGTAAAATCACATAGGGAGCGCGTGCAGACCTTCGCCTCTGATAATATTCATCACTCTATGACACCTCACTACAGAAAACTAGACCAGGGGACCGATCCTCAAACCTCGAATCTCGATTCGATTACAGTCCTTCTCACTCGCGTAGGAGAGCGTGCAAGGCCTGACGGCTAAGAGCCTGTCCACACGGCGCCGTGTGGACAGGCTGTAAAACAACGCTGCGTCGACGTGTGGACAGAGATATTTGAATTAATAGAATTGGTCGCCGATTTTCATACCTCGAGCTTATCGCGCATACACAATAATATGCTGTCTCACACGATGAGAGGCACTACAATTGATCGATTCGAGGTGTGAGAATCGGATCCCTGCTATTAGGTACACGTGAATGCTAGATAGTTAAGGTGACCTGAATATTCAGCTCTAGTTTCTGCTAGAAGATAACATTGTTATAAACTTTAGACCGTCTGTAGGTACACACTAAAATATTAGTGTAGTAAGAAACTATCGAACTGATTTTTAACCGACTTCCAAAAAGGAGAAGGTTATACGTTCGGCTGTATGTATCTATTTTATTAGTAATAGATGTAAATTCTGTCCTTTCCTAATTTCCTTTCATTTCTTTTCAAATTTCAGCAAAATCGGTTTAGCGGTTTCGACGTGAAGAGGTAGCAGACAGACAGACACATTTTCGCATCTATATTATAAGTATGGATGTCCGGTCCGAACGTCCATAAACTATCAAAAGAATCACTACCCAAACAATGAATAGACTAATAAAACTTCGATAATGATGAGAAAACAGATAATAATTAATTGTTCCGTCGGCACCATACTGCTGTAGTTCAAGTGTCAATTAGATGTGGGAAAACTACCGTTATCTGTCATAAACAACATAGACTGATGCAAGATTTACCCACCAAGAACAGATAAAAAAAAAAGAAAATTAGGAAATTTCAAAAACCCCTGAATTTCAAAAACCAATTTCTTTGAAATAATGACTTACTTACTTACTGAAATAGCAGTAAGCAGTAAAAGAGCTGATAGTGATGAACTTTAGCTAAGAACACTCTCGATCATGTCAGCGTTCAAACAAAAAAAAAATCGAAATCGGTCTATCCTGCATCCAAACCACGTACAGACAAATACTTACAGACAGACAGACACAATGACATGAAAATTATAACACCCCTTCGTTTAGGTCGGGTCAATAAAGTAATAATGATGGAACCAGCCATCTCTTATGCGGCCAAAGTTGGCCTATGATGGACTATATCAACAATTATACAGCCGTGTAAACACTCTGCCCATGGTCGAAATGAATAACCATAAGATTATTCATCATGAAACATGGGGTCTAAGCGTTAAGAAGTATAAATAATTCCATGGTGTACTGTGAACCTAGGGTTGCCATCACCTTTATTGCCGTCGCCGGTCTAGCACGACAAAAATCCCGGACATTTAGCCGAAATGTGGCTATTTCCCCCATTAAAAAGTATTTACGATTTTTCTTACCAATTTTTGCTAAAACATCTTTCTTTTCCAACAAAAATTTGATCAACTTGAATCCTTGAAATCGTACTTGATTTTGATCAAAGAAGAAAGAAAGTGTGTATGCTTAGCGAGTTTTTATCTTTCGTCGTTCGTTGCGCCTGGCTAAAAAGTTGGATTTCTCTCAACAAAAGTGTCCAGATTTTACCCGGACACTTTTCAAAAACTCGGCCGGACGGTCCCCGGACGCCCTTCAAACTAGGGCAAATCCGGGGAAATCCGGACGGATGGCAGCCCTATGTGAACCGGACCCCATCATAATATTTTGTTTTTATTTTTTAGCTCATGTCTACCAAAACTTCATATCACCCGTCCAAATCGTGCTCTTCATTTTCAGCCAAAATACACGAACCTTAAAAAATACTTTTATCATCAGCATAAAAGTCCTTTTTGACCTTATTTAACTAAAAGCTGTAGATCCGGAAAGCCAACCACCGGATCTAAGCAGGTCCACATAAGGACAGCTCAGTAATTATTTCCAGCTCATACTGCTTCAATCTGGTTTCAATTAGCCTACCATCTCATAAATTCTTTCACAATTCATTAGTCCACTGCGCAGTAGACAATTAATGAAAAATTGTTTGCGTAGAGATAAAATATCAGATACCGCTGATAGGTTTTGGGAGAAATTATTCACGATTCCTGAAACACAAAAAAAAATTGATAAAGTTTTGTTATGTTATTAACTCTTTAAATTGATTAGAAAGAAAAAGCAGGTCACAAAGTAGGTAGGTTAGAGTTCCTATAATAATCTCTGTTGTTAGGCTATTTAGGATTTTGAAACAGCTCTTCCTTAATGGATGGCTGTTATCTAAGAAGCTTACGGAACTTAAATAGAAAATCTAATATAATCTACAAATGTATTGGTAGACTTTTAGGAATTTATTAAAATAAATATAGCTATTTCTGAAATGTTACAATAATATAATGCTAAACTTATACGTGGGAGAGCCATGCTTCGGCACGAATGGGCCGGCTCGACCGGGGAAATACCACGTTCTCACAGAAAACCGGCGTGAAACAGCGCTTGCGCTGTGTTTCGCCGAGTGAGTGAGTTTACCGGAGGCCCAATCCTCTACCCTATTCCCATCCTTACCCTCCCCTATTCCCTTCCCTACCCTCCCCTATTATCCTATTCCCTCTTAAAAGGCCGGCAACGCACTTGCAGCTCTTCTGATGCTGCGAGTGTCCATGGGCGATGGAAGTTGCTTTCCATCAGGTGACCCGTTTGCTCGTATGCCCCCTTATTTCATAAAAAAAAAAAAAAACTTCTTTTTATTTATTACTAAGACTAGATGACCCGGTGAACTTCGTATATCTTTCCTCCCAATATAATCCTTCCCTGGACTTCGTTTCAAGACTAAAATAAGTGAAATCGGTTCAGCCGTTCCCGAGCGAGACAAACAAAATTTAAGAATTATTTTTAAGCTATTGCATAGTTTTTATAGCGGGTTTAAAGCACAGCAACCGAACCAAGAAATTCCGCAACGAAATACCTAACATGCGAATATAATATTGCACAAGTTGATAAAAAATGCTACGCAATAGCTTTACCGCGGCAGTCCCAGAGTGCCACACGTATTTTATAAACCGACTTCAAAAAAAGGAGGTTATTTATATAGATACAATCCCTTTGCAGTAAGTAAAACAGCTTATTCACATGACTAATAATTGTCGGTCACAAAACGGGGACCAAGGCCAAGTTCATAAAGTTGAACGTCATGTTAGGAAAAGAAAAAGCAATTAGAGCACTTGAGCATTATGCTCTGACATCATCAAAATGATCACGTGTCCTTTTGGCTCATTTGGCTAAGACCTGCAAATCTTTTTTTTTGAGATAATTTCTATTTTACAATGATAATTATTATAGATAATAATAATATTATGGTCCTTCTTTCTTAGCATAATTTCATTCTTATCTGAGAGTTATTACAACAGAAACTAGCTTAAGTAGCTTATCGTGATAAAAGTACCATCTTAATTAACAAAAATTAATATGAATTATGGTCATGGTTTTCATAATCAATAATCATATTTCATATAACCTCTATTTCTCTTTAATATCACTGTAATTCTCATAATCTTTTAATAATATAGTGTCAATAATATTATTGTTGTTTAGTATACTTATTGGTGTTGTTTGACATACATTTTTTTTTGACCGTACATTTTTTTGGGATGGAAAGTATCCTATGCCTTTTCTGGCACTCAAAGTATTTCTATACCTTTCAGCAAAATAGGTTCAGTGGTTTAAGCATGAAGAGGTAACTAACAGACCGACAGACACACTTTCGCATTTATAATATTACATAGTATGGATTTTACTGAAGCAATTTACCGTAATTATCGGTATTGTTGCAGTATCGGCTTTTTTTAGTCTTATCAAGTGTTATAAGACAGACAGACACACTTTTGCATTTATAATATTAGTATGGATTGTGTTCATAGAGAACTGTGACCGCGCCCTTACGATCAAGACGTTGAACTTGACATCTATTTACAAGCTGCATTCATTTGGGTGCGTAATGCGCTTGACGTCTGACGATAACATAATATAATACTATCAGAATATAGGTTTTCTAAGAGCCTATGCTGTCCCACTGCTGGGCAAAGGGCAAAGTCCTCCCGAGCCAACGCAACCGTTAGTCAGTCTGGCTCGTATCTAACTCAACATAATATTAATATGTTAGGATAGTTGGTGCAAAAAATCCGGGCCGAAAGCAACATAGCCCTGTACATTTTCCCTAAACTTACGTATAGAATTTGTAAAAAAATAAGTCTAAAATGGAACAACTTTTTAAACTTAACCCAACTATCATGTCCTTTCCAGAGGTGTAATATTGTACCCGAAAACCAAATTGCATGAAAATCGGTCACCAGTTTTAGCGTGAAGTAATCTTCAACATTT
Source organism: Cyaniris semiargus (assembly GCA_905187585.1). NCBI lineage: Eukaryota > Metazoa > Arthropoda > Insecta > Lepidoptera > Lycaenidae > Cyaniris > Cyaniris semiargus. The sequence goes on from LR994551.1 coordinate 5,420,442, forward strand.
CTGAGATTTAACCAGTTTATTCGCATATTATCTGAACTAATTTGATTTGTATCCCGGACACATTAACATTTCTGCATTGTAGTTATCAATAGAATTCCTCAGCACAATTTGTTAGCAACATTACTATGCACAATTATTGTAATCATTATTTGTAATCGTTGCAACAGTGAGTCGTGTTGCCTTGACACACTCTATTTAACTGAGATTAGTTCAATACGACCTAAAATCGTGTGCAGTGGACACGCAACAGGATACAAATATGTATTATACAAATTCAAATCGTTAAGGCCACTACACCTTCCCAAAAGAGTGGCGAGACAGTGCCCTCGGCCGAGCACATCCATGCCACAACTTGGCCGAGAGCACTGTCTCGTCAGGCCCTTGGGGTACTTACTACTTAGCCAAAGCATTCGATACTTTGAACAATGAGGTCTTACGGTCACACTCTGACATTAAATAATGATATAACTTTAATTTAATGAAGAATTTGACAGAGAATGTATTAAGTTATCGTCAAAAGCGTCATTACTTTATAAAAATAAGTATTTCATTAAATTTCCCAGATTCGATTGGCCTTCCCGTACCCGATACAGTACGGGAAGGCCAATCGAATCTGGGAAATTTGTGGGACCTTTTTCCTTTATAACTTATCGGAAAACGTTCTTAATCTCAATTATTCTACATACAAGAAAAAAGAAGCTGACAATAACAACAGATTATTATAATTGTTATCATGACATAAAACAATACTGTAATTGTTACTATTGCATAATCAATTAGAAACGCAATATTATTATCTATTGCACTACATTTATCAGTTTACTTAAACTTGTCTCGAGTAGCCTTTCATTAGCTATAAATAGAAGTAACAATTACATGACGTGATATTATTATTAATAATATTTATATTATTATTATTTATTAAAATTTGCAGTTGACCACGTGACAATAATATTAAGGCTTTGGCCAAACCTACGCGACCAAAGCGTCTGTAACGCGGGACGTTCGGCGTCGGCAGAGCGGGAATAATCTACGGTTCACACCGTAGTCGCGCAGGTGTGCACACCAGTTTCACGCCAGTTTCGCGTTGCAGACGCTCCCGTCCCGCGTCCCGCGTTACTGACGCGCAGGTTTGGCCGAAGCTTTATTATTCTTATTGTCCGAAGTGCCAGAAGAAGAAAAACGCTGCATTACAGTTACATAAAAAATTATACAGAGTGTAACTAAACAACGTGATAATTCTTTAAAGGGGTGATAGACGTGCACTCGCACGTACGCGGACTTATGGCTCGACGGTCTTAATCGCCTGTGTGTCACATAAAAACCGCGTACTTAAAGATTGCCGCGCAAGTTCGCCGGCTTGGAATTTTACTCGTAGCTCGTCTCGACTCTCGGCTCGTATATGTCTGGCAAGACTACGAGCCGCGTGCCGCGAGCCGCGAGCCGCGAGCCACGAGCCGTGGGCCGCAAGCCGCGAGCCTGGGGATATGGTAATCTAGTGTGAGCCATTCTCGTGTGTCACCGACGTCGAGCTGAGTAAGTTCGCGATCGTAAAACCCGCGTGCTTAAAGTTCGTGCGTCTATCAGGGGCTTTAATCGCCTATGTGTCACCTAAAAACCGCGTACTTAAAGTATGTCGCGCAAGTTCGCCGTCTTGGAATTTTACTCGTAGCTCGTCTCGGCTCGTAAGTACGTCTGGCAAGACTACGAGCCGTGAGCCGCGAGCCGTGGGCCGCGAGCCGCGAGCCTGGGGACATGGTAATCCAGTGTGAACCATTCTCGTGTGTTACCGACGTCGAGCCGAGTAAGTTCGCGAACTTAAAACCCGCGTGCTTAAAGTTCGTGCGTCTATCAGGGGCTTTAATCGCCTATGTGTCACCTAAAAACCGCGTACTTAAAGTATGTCGCGCAAGTTCGCCGTCTTGGAATTTTACTCGTAGCTCGTCTCGGCTCGTAAGTACGTCTGGCAAGACTACGAGCCGTGAGCCGCGAGCCGTGGGCCGCGAGCCGCGAGCCTGGGGACATGGTAATCCAGTGTGAACCATTCTCGTGTGTTACCGACGTCGAGCCGAGTAAGTTCGCGATCGTAGAACCCGCGTGCTTAAAGTTCGTACGTCTATCACCGACGTCGAGCCGAGTAAGTTCGCTAACTTAAAACCCGCGTTATTAAAGTTCGTACGTCTATCAGGGGCTTTAGAGTTTAGGGTGTGTACTGTGCATGTGTCCCCTCTAGGCTGTATAGAGTTTAACGTGAAAGTAGCAGCGATGAAACAGTTTTTTTAGGTTTTGTATAGGGAAATTCAATGACGCTGGCGCGCTTGCTGATACAAATCACAAAAAAATACTCTTCAGCACTGCAACTTTTACAGTGAACTCTATTATCACTTTGTTTTGTTACTCCCTGTAGAATCCGGGTTTTTATATGTTTGTTTGGAATAATACGCTTGATGTAACAATATATTATGTTAGGTAACGTTATACTTATACAAGGACACCCGGAAGAACAGATGACCTCGCTCATGGCGTACCACAGGGCTTGGGAGTTTAATATAGGGAGGTCAAGGTATGACCTTAACAGTTATATAATTCTAAACAGCCGTTAGGAACTACTTGTCAAAATAGACGGGAGTAAAGTAACTGAAATTCCGAGTATTGTTGGTAATAGATGTAATTTTTTTAAATTTCTATAGTAGTGTTAAAAGCCTTAGGCTCAATTTCCCCAACGACTGTTAAAGTTAATGCTCGATTTAGTATCACTTTACCTCTTTGGTTTTACATATTAAGAGATTGACGTTGATGAAAGAGAAGACATTACATTTTAACAAGCTGTTAACACTAACAGACGTTGCTGAAATTGGGCCTTAGAGTACTGGCCCAAGAGACAAAGACAGCTAGACTTTTATCATCTGTATATGACCCCTACAGAGGTAAGAAGAAGAACGACCAGCAGCTATGGAGTTTCGGTCTATACCTCCTAAAGTAACCACTACTGAAACTCCAGGGTTTCTGGCTCTTACTCTATATAGAGTAGAGACCCCCAATAAAAGGTAGTTTATTATTATTCTTTAGTTTAGTAGTATAAAGAGCTTAAAGAAACTCTTTCTCTAGTTACCATATAAAGCGGTAGCCCGTGACGTCATTACTTCATTAGTAATGTAATAAAATGTAAATATTATATTTAATTTTTTCTATATATTTTAGAAAGAAAAATGTCGAAAGCCGTAAGGATCATGCCCCATTTTCTTTTTAATAGCGTTTATGATTGGTGAACTTATTGACGTTAGCCAATGAAAAGCTCGCCACACTAGAGCTTTTCTCAATCTTTTAGGTGGCGGAACCTTTTTATACTGTGACATTTTTGGCGAACCCCAAGGCTCCGCGGAGCCCACTTTGAGAACGACTGCTCTAGTGAGTAGAACTCCCGTCCAAAAACCTTGGTTGATTTTATTCATTCCAAGAAGAAGATATGAATACCAAAACATAATATATTCTTCATAACGAATATACAATAGTTGTCCGCAGTAAGTACTCAGCTAGATTTCATAGCACTTAGGCCCGTATAAATAGTCAGTACTTAAGATGCGACCCGGTCTCAAGACGCGGTTCGGCTCTGTGATTGGTCCAAATTTTAACAACCAACCAATCACAGAGCCTGAACCGTGTCTTGAGACCGAAATGCATCTTGAGTACTGACTATTTATACGGGCCTATGTTACCTTCAAATAATCGGTTTCGAAATCGTCGTCAGTTGTAAACGTGATAATGCAATTGCTGCGTCTAGTCTCTGAATAGTCATGCACTGATTGCTCTATGATGACACCACAGCAATCTACTTTGAACCTTGACACAATGTACTTAAAGTTCAGAATTGATCGACTCAAGTGTTTTATAGCAAAAATATTGAGAATTTTTATTATCATAAGTAAAGCTTACTAAATTGATCGTTCAACATTTTAATCTAAAAATTGTTATTCCCCACAATATAATATTATTTAGGTGCATTATTACTTAGGTATGGGCGATGTCAGAGGTCCCTAGAATGATCATTGGTAGGTACTGAAACGAAAATATGCAGTATTTAATTTAAAGACTAGCATAAATAATATTATACTCTTTAGATTCTAGAAGCTAATATAACCTAATTATGAATTTTCTTTACTCCTCTGTTTATAAATTACTAGCTTTTGCCCGCGGCTTCGCTAGCGTTAAGAAGTGTTATTATTATTTAGGTCTCAGCCCGATCGGTATAAATTAAAAACAAAGTTTCATACAAACTTTCATCCCCTATTTTATCCCTTGGGGGTAGAATTGATCAAAATCCTTTCTTGCGGATGCCTACGTCATAATATTATCTACCTGCATGCCAAATTTCAGCCCGATCCGTCCACTGATTTGGGCTGTGCGTTGATAGATCACTATGTCAGTCAGTCACCTTTGAGTTTTATATATTTAGATCCCACCAAAAACATTTCTTGTAAAATGTTGCCGAGCCGAACACATATTTATAGGTTTACCCTGTGAAAAAGATATGAGATCTTATGTAGAGCCAAGCTTCTGAATCTACACGGCCTAACTCTACTGACCCTAACTTAAACAAATTCTTCATACCAGTAAATAATATCTACCTATGGCTTCGCCGTTTCGCTACCGTCGCAGAGGTGATGCGAATATTTAGTTTCTGATCTGAAGTTAGTAACGAAACAGCCGAGCCATACACATTAAATATATAATATTTGCTCTTTGAATGATTAAAATTGGACGTTTGGTTTTGAAATTATGGCGAAATTAAAATATTACTATAGGTCTACCAGAATCTGATGGCAATTTTTGACAGCAGATTTTCATAAAATATCCTTGATCATTGGATAAATTGTTATATTCCAATTACCCCGGTATTGCTAGAGTCAATTTATTTTCTCACTTTTTGCCATCAGATTCTGGTAGACCTATAGTAATATTTTAATTTCGCCATAATTTCAAAACCAAACGTTCAATTTTAATCATTCAAAGAGCAAATATTATCTACATAAATTGTACTTAGTGATAAAATAACTTATTTTGATAAAGATTAATAGCATGAGTAAAATAAACGCGTTTAAATGTAGTCCAAAAAAATCAAGATTTTTAAATAAAAAAATGGTTGTTGTGCCTCACTCGATATAGGTATAGTGTGTCGCGGACTTTTTTGTAGATATTAAGATCTACAATTAATTAGAACATTTTATGGTTCTATCTTTTATAGTTTAGGCAGCGTACGCAAAATAAGTAACTTGTTTGGTTGATTTTTACACCTTGTGTGCGAAAAACCCAAATATCTTACGAAAGCCTATTTTTTCCAAAATAAAATTTAGCCTATATTACTTGTGGATAATGTAGCTTTCGAATGGTGAAAGAATTTTTAAAATCGGTCCAGTATTTTTTTAACCCATTCATTACAATTAAACAAACAAACAAAGTTTTCCTCTTTATAATATTAGTGTAGACTAGATAAGGAAGTTACTCTTTCAATCCTGGAAAAAAAACGTAGAAAACGTAATTTTAACGTTTAAAAAGGTAAGTCAATTTGAATATTAAATATTCAAACCCACCTTACCCACCGCTATTTTCTGCTCTCATTACAGCTGTTATAGCTGGCGCCAGCGGCCCTTGGCGGAAGTGCTGGAATGCCTTCGATCACGTATATATGTGATCGAAGTGGAATGCGCAATGTACTGAATTTTAATGTATTTATTGACCTTAACCGTACGAGTGCTGGCGCCGAGATGAATGTCCAAATAAGGGCATACTACTAAGAGCTACATACAATCAGTACAAAGTACTATGCGGGTACCTCAGTACCTATAATAATTAATCGAATATTAGGATAATCGAATAGGTTAATCGAAGTAACGAAGCACAGAATTTTTAAAACCACAAAATATTACTTAACATGAAGTTTTGTGCCTCGGCTCGCCTTTTCAGGTACTTTAGTTATTAAGTGTCTGTATATAAGGCTGGCCGCATGCACACGTTTTCCGTATTCGATTTACGAATTCGTTTTCCATACTTATTCAGAAATCCGAATGTATGGAATCAGTAGAAAGAACCTACTTTAACCCTTCAGTTACCACAACGATAACTTCAGAATTACGACAATGAACCTTACGAACTTCCACCGCCCGCAACGTTCATATCAGTACCGGCAAACGAAAGAATGACCGGCGACTTTATAGTATTTTTTTTAAACTCGAATTTCAACAGGATATTTTTGGCACCGTTCTTATCCCTGTGAATACCCTTACGACATACACTGCAGTACACGTAACGATGTGGGGATTTGGAAACTCGCAATTTTTGTTGCACTCTGCTCTCGTAACACTTGCTACAATTTTTCATCGTGAATGCCTCGTTGATTATATACAACGATAAATTTGCACGTCGTTTTATTATTTTCAAAATATCGTTGTGTCTAAACTTCCTGTGGCCCTTGAAAGTGCCCTTGTTCATGAAATCGAAACCTGCACCGTAAACCACTAGCGTGTCTGGCTCCTTACCGAAAAATTCGTCCACTATTTTGTTATTGGTTTTCTGATCGTTGATGTACTTGTCGAATCGCAACCTCTGCACTCTCCTCTGTTCGTACACTTTTTGTTTTTCGTCGAACCACTTCAATTGAAACTCGGTGTACTCTTGAACTTTTGAATTTTTACAACTAATTCCGAAACCCAACTCCTTTTCCATCGATTCCCTATCGTTTCTAATTTTCGAATCGACATCTTTTGTAAACTTCAATCGTTTCCTCTCTCTGTGATGTTCACGAGTTTCGTACACGACTCTTTGCTTTTTCAAAGTTTTGTATTCAAAACCACCACTATCAGCACCACTCCTACTGCACGTAACTATAGGTGTCTTGGCACCCGGATCGACTGCGATAACTCTTTTATAATTTTTGAACATTTGATTTTCGTTTTCATTCAAAATCTCCTCTCTCTTTACACATTTGGCTTTACGTTTATCCTCTTTACTGACCAATCTATTCATAGACAACGAAACGCAAACACCGTCCGTACTGAAACTCCAACCAAATGATTTTTTCGGTACAGAAAAGTATCGTCTCCAATATTGCTTTGGATCATTTTCGGAAAATTGAACCCAAGTAGACGGCGTGTTCTCTTTGTCCACTCTACGCAGTAATTCATGCAAACATCTAGAATCGTAGGTGATGTGTTTCAAACCGTGTTTGTAAACGGGGAAAACGTTAAATGATTTTGTGTCATTTTCGTACAATTCATGTTGAATTTTCACAAACAAAGGAATGTACTTCCAAAAGTTTTGTTTGATTTCTTTTTCTGTAATTTTATTCAATTTGAACCACTTTCCAATTGCATCATTTTCGCCGTGTTCATTTTTATAGAACGCGTTAAACGTGGATTCGTGAATTTGTGATTTCGTCAACTTTTCAGCGAATTTGTGATGCATGTACCTCTTTAGACGTCTGAATGTGTGAACAGTCACGTTAGTCTCTAGAATCGTCTTGTACTGATTTGCGATCCACATTAAATTGAAACTTCTCAAAGTTCCATTATAAGTTACATTTTTATTTAGAAGTTTATACTTTTCAATAATATCGAGTGGATCGGGTAATTTGTGATTTTTACCTTTGAGCGCATAAGTGAACTGCAACGGATCGAATTTGGGGAACAGTTGGTGGAAATCTTTACGATTATAATAATTCTTGAAGAAATAATTCACCAAGTACGATAACTCTATACTCAATCTTGACAAATCTTTCACGTCCGATCGTATCGTTTCCAACAACGCCTGCTTCTTTTCATACAGTGGACACACAAAGGAGCTCAGACCCCTTTTTACGCAATAAACGGAAATCTCTTCATCCGATTCGAGTTCAGTTTCGCGAACTCTCCTCTTGCGATTTGAACATTTCGAACTGGAAGATCGCGAATGATCATCTTTACCGCACGCTTTGCATGGCATGTTTCGGTTTTCGAACGCATAATCACAACTGATGAATGTTACTCAATCATTTCAAAAAATATAGAAAAAATACAGTTAATCAGGGTAACTTTGACAGATCAGCACAATATTTTTTTTACTAACTTTTACTATTTTAAGAATGAGACAAAAGAGTTTACATAATCTGTGCTCTCAGGTCGGTTTTCATAGTCTCAAGTAATATATTTGGTCCGGTCGCATGCGACCGGTTGGGGATTGACAGGTTAACTGGCGCACACGTTCGCTTCTTCCGAACGAAACGAATTCCGCACGTACGTTTCAAGTGTAAGCCGGCGCCTTCGTACGTGAAAAAACGAACGTTTGCGCTAGTCTCACGAAATTCCAAATCGAAATTCCACATTAGGAAATCGAATACGGCAAACGTGTGGCCAGTCTGAATAAGTTTATAAACATACGATCCACAACTCTACAAAAATCTTTACATGGAGCCTGACCTTAATTAAAATAATATTTTTGATAATATTTAAGTAATTATTTGTTTGACTGAGTAGATACATAAAGTATGAAATATATTCATAAAGTATGGACCTACACGTACATCAACTTGATCAAGAGTTTACATTTAGATCAAAATACGTTGGAGTATAATATACACATAAACACTTTAAGTGTTTTTAATTAACATGACGTATTATGACAACCTGTATATAAAAACTATAATTACACATTATATATATATATATATATATATAATATATATAATATATATTGCTAAAATATAGTTACTACGTAACCCAAGTTACCCTTTAAATGCGGTAAGCCCTTAAATTTTGTATTTTCCTTGTTAATACATACCGTTTATTTCTCATGGTCTATAACTGTTTTGCTGATCATATTATGTAAATCAACCACACCAATATAAGGGCAATATTTCCGGAAAGTAACCGATTCTATTTACTAAACAAGTCTTACTCTAAAAACGTTAGTTGGTCCACCTAATTTCAATATCAGCAATACCAATAACATTAGATATTCCTAGGCTACAAGCAAATTTATAATTTCTCTAGGCCTTGACCGAAGGTTCTCACGCGATCGGCACATTGGTAATATGGTGACCTTCTCGGAAATGTCAAGCCCAAATATAAAGGTCGTCATGAAAGGTCATTCACCTTTAAAATAGCGCCACAAATTACAGTCTTCAAGCTGAAAGTACTCGGAAAACTAGTTTTTACTTACTAATCTTTTGTTGGCGTGAAATGTAAGTACTATCGGTTTCGAAAAGTCATCAACTATATTATACAGAATGTAACAAAACAAAGTGATAATACTTTAGGGCAGCGGTCGGCAACACGCGGCCCGCGAACGGTTAACTTGCGGGCTGCGGCCCGTGAATGTTTTATGAATAAGTTATAAAATATATCAAAAACAATGTTTTCTAATATTGCCAGTAGTTATCGCAACTTAAAAACGTAGCTGTTTGTGTCTGTCTGTCTCCAGGCTGTATCTCAAGAACCTCTATAGCTGGACTTCTGTAACTTTCACAGATTATGTATTTCTATTGCCGCTATAACAACACATACTAAAAACAAAATAAAATTAATATTGAAGGGGGGCTCCCATACAACAAACATTATTTTTTTGGCATTTTTTGCTCGTAGTCAATAATGGCAACAGGCACTTGAAATTTTAACAGCATCCTTAACTATATTTGTACTTTAATAATTAATAATAAAATTAAAATAAAATAAATATTTAAGAGAGGCTCCCATACAAAAAACACATTTTTTTTCCTACTTTCGATCTGTAAATGTACGGAACCCTTCGTGGGCGAGTTCGACTCGCACTTGGCCGATTTTTTTTAATTGTGGTCTAGAAAAGCCCCCATTATGCTTAGGTATATTGGGCTTCTAGGGTTAATACGAGTAGGCCTGCGGCCCGCCTTTAGTTTATTTTGCCACTTTGTGGCCCTTGCCTGCCAAAAGGTTGCCGACCGCTGCTTTAGGTTGTATATGCATAATGCGTCTCTTGTATAGAGTTCACTGTAAAAGTTGCAGCGTTGAAAGAGTATTTTTTTGTGATTCGTATGGGCAAGCGCCCCAGCGTCATGAATTTCCCCACACAAAAGTTAAAAAAAACTGTTTCATCGCTGCAAAAGAAGCAGCACAAAGAACAGTGAACTCTATACAGGGGACTCATACACACCCATAAGTATTTTCACTTTATTTTTTTACACCCTGTATGTACAGTTACATATTACTAACATAATCGATTATATAATATTTCTTAATCTCCTCTTGCGTTGGAATTAACTACGAAACAATTAACATGAATGACTGGGAAATGCAATAACGTCATAATCCGTAACTAAAAGGATCTGCGTCAAAATTAATTTCAACAATCACCTTTGATTTGTTTCGGTAAATGACGTTATTTTAACACGTTACACGTGTAACATTTATCATATGCGACGTGACGACTATATTCTATGTTCTTTTTCTATGATCTGAAATTTTCAACCGGCAGAACATAATAATAATAATCTTCATTGTACGCCACGAATACATACAGTTATTATATGTATTATATGTCGCAGTCATCTGGTTCAATCTGCGATTCGATTGAATGACTAGCGCATTCATTGAATGACACCAAAATGTGACACCAATGATAATAAAAGTACAATTATGGCAGCCTTATCGCTAAAAGCGATGTCTTCCACACCATGTAAACTTAATAGTTGTCACTTGTTAGATAGCCCATTTATCGAGGAAGGCTGAGGGCTATACTTTATCACGCTAAAACTAATAGGAGCAAAGAAATAGAAGAAAATGTGGAAAAACGGGGGAAATTATTTGAAAGGGCTTATCTCACGAACTACTACAGCAATTTTTCTGTTATTTGGGTCAGATAAGAAGTAGACCACGTGAAGGATCATAGGCTATTTTTTGTAGACTGATTTGTGAGTGAAATATCTAAATTACGCGGGCGAAGCCGTAAGTATATATATATATATATATATTTTTTCACAAATGTCACGAACTAGAATGCAAAATATTAAACCCGTCAAACGACTGCAAGTTGCTACCGGTTGAATTATAGCTAAGAACACTCGATCATATCAACTTTCAAACAAAAAAAACTAGATGAAAATCGGTCCACCCGTTTCGATGCTACGATGCCAAGGACAGACACACACACAGACCGACAAACAGATACGTGAAACTTATAACACCCCTCTTTTTTGTCGGTGGTTGAAAATCGCTACAAGCGATGTCTTCCAGACAACCTTTATTATACAACTATATAGTAACAGATTAATACATTATACAAATATATATACAGATAGTAACATATTCTACGTGATGCTGAAGCGTTTGTAAGGTCATAAATAGAATATTCTATAATCCTACTAATATTATAAAGGCGAAAGTTTGGATGTAGGTATGTATGTATGGATGTTTGTTATTCTTTCACGCAAAAACTACTGAACGGATTTTAATGAAACTTTACGATAATATAGCTTATACATCAGAAAAACACATAGGCTACAATTTTAACCGACTTTCAAAATGGAGGAGGTGTTATGTACGTTTTTTTATGTTCAACGGTTACTCCGCCGTTTGTGAACCGATTTTCAAAATTTTTCTTTTGGTGAATAGTTTATCATCCCAATTTGGTACCATATTCATAAAAGTGGTGACCTTATGAAGTGATCCATAAGAAATCGAAGGAACTCCTCAAAAATATGGAAACATGTGGTGACTTCGGTTTCGTGAGCAGTATTCTAAGCATATGCTACCAACAAGCAAGATTTTGCACCAAGGTATACCATGGTTCGGAAGGTGCTGAGAGAACTCCTGACTCTTTATAGATACAAGTTTGGGAGTTTCGACGTTGTTTTAAGAACGGAGAGCATTATGCTACGATGCAAATTACATTCATCATCATCATCATCACTACCATAAACCATTATAGAACCATGTATCGTCCCGTTTTGACCCATCATTGGTACTTTTCATAGTCTTTTATGATATATCACTTAAACCGCGGATAACACCGCGGGGCAAAGCTAGTATGAAATATTTAAGACGCTTACACGCAACAGGGTCATATTCTATGTATCCACGTGACATGATTCTACAAGTATTTTCCATAATATTATAATCCAAGATTCGAAATTTTCAACACACAAGACGTAGTCACATTCTATGTATCCACGTGACACTATGTTCTTCGTGATTTCGCCATGTGTAAAGTGCCGTATGTGCTTGGGCAACCGTACGGACTTTTAAAAATCATGTCCAAGGCACTACAGCATTTGAGGAGTGGTTACTTCGCTCTGAAAATACTGTATAAAGTATAAACCATCCACAGCGGATGCAATGGCCTGGGTTTTTTAACCGACTTCAAAAAAAGGAGGTTATCAATTCGACGCGTATGTATGTAATATTTCCAGAACTACCCAATTTTCGTATATGTACTAACATATACGAAAATTGGGTAGTTCTGGAAATATCTGATATAGACTACTATATCAGCGTCTGAACAAATGTGCCTTTCAAAAGTGTATGTATGTATGTATGTAAGTATGTATGTACGTATGTTTTTATGTGTGTGTTCGGATATCTCTGGAATGACCATTCCGATTTCAGTAATTCTTTTTTTATTGTACTAAATATTGTTCAACTTAGGGAATAGTGCAAGTTTCATGAAAATCGGTTGAGTAGTTTTGGAGATAGGGAGTTTTAATTCTCAATTACTTACGTACAATTTTGAAGTCGGTTTTATCTTTTTAATTGAGTTATAAATAGTCACAATTTAGCGGGCTCCTAAACGATATATTGCACAATACGTGATATTGCACAATAAAATTGATCGTCTAGGGGCCCGCTTATACGAATATTCTTTGACAATTATTGACCGGCAATTTTATACACATCCTAACACGCAAAACTGAGAAAAAAATCTACTCGCCTTCATATCGGGTTAGCTAAAGTTCCGTAGAATGCCGTTTTTAGTTCTTTTGAGCACAATTATTGCCAAAGTTGCAATCATACTTTATTCTTATTCATAACTAGGCGTTCCACGCGGATTCGCCCGCGTAAATTAGGAATTTAACACACAAATTAGCCCACAAAAACTAGCCTGTAATCCTTCACGTGGTCTACTTTTTATCTGTGCCAAATGACAAACAAATTGCTGCAGTATAGTTCGTGAGATAATCCCTTTCAAATAAATTTACCCGTTTTTTCCACATTTTCCTCCGTTTCTTCGCTTCTAATAGTCTTAGCGTGATAAAGTATAGCCTATAGCCTTCCACGATAAATAGGCTATCTAACACTGAAATAATTTTTCAAATCGAACCAGTAGTTCTTGAGATTAGCGAGTTCAAACAAACAAACTCTTCCGCTTTATACTATTAGTATACATAGATATAAAATTATATAATTTTGAAACTAGGCAATTAGTTCACTAATACATAATAATTACACATGGCATTTTATATGTTGCATACAATATACCTAATTCTCTGGCCTCGGTATGTGTGCAATTTAGTATTAAAAGTATATTATTGCGTAAACCTTACTGATAAAGAGAGAATTACATAAAGAAGAAACTCTCTTAATATCAGATTTACAATATTCCTATCCTGTGTTCCAATCCAGTGCTGGATTGCTACTGGAATAATGTAAACGGGCACTATAATGCACTGAAATGCAGTTCAGTCCATTCGACTCCAGTGCATTTTAGTGCCCGTTTACATTATAACAGCAACCAGCGCTGGATTGGATTACTAGATTGGAATACTGTAAACCCGCTATTAGACAGCTCCAATTTCACCAACGCGACGTCTGTCAATGTTAACAGCTTGTTAAAATGTCATGTCTTCTCTTTCATTCATATGAAAAACGAAAGAGGGAACATGATACTAATTCGAGCGTTAACTTTAACCGTCGTTGGTGAAATTGGGGTTTAACATTAATCAATTACTGACAACTGACAATGCTATTTTTGGGGAGTTTTGCTGGGAATGTGAAAGAGTGGTGTTGTGTTTTTGTATAATTTTCCTAAAATTGTGTTATCTGGGTTTTTAATGTGTAATATTGGTAGAATATTAACCATTAGATGTTCGTTATCGTGCACAAGTATAGGCAAATGCTGCAACTTCCAGAAACGTGCTTTTGTGATCCCTTCAAAACTCTATCGAAAGTTTCAATAAAGCGTCTACCACTTTACTGAATTGACTTCACTCCTTGACTGCTTTGACTTTTACTTAGACTTTGACTAGACTTTAGACATGACGATATTATAGTAAAAAGATGATAAAAAATATTCATACCCTTGTTGTTTGTACCTACTCTGTGGCACAATATACGCAAATCTGTGTCGAGTTGCCAAAATTAAAGAAGAAAAATAAAATGCTATTTTTTAGCAATTAAAATTTGAAATAACCAGAAGTTTTGCCCGTTAGCTGCTTTGTCATTGCGTCGAAATTCGTTCATCGTGTAACCGAACATTTTTTCAAAATAAAACTACCCTGTCGTTGTTTCCCGAGACTTAGGGCCTGTTTCTCCACTTCCTGATAAAGTGCCGGATAGGCTATCCACAACTTATTTGACAGATTCTCCATACTCTATCTGTCAAGTTAAGTGGTGGATAGCCTATCCGGCACTTATCAGGAAGTAGTGAAACAGGCCCTTAATCTCAATTCTCATCTCTCTCAATTGCTACAATTTTCAGTATAGACAAGATATTTCATAACAAATATCCGATGAGTAACAATGTAATTATGAATCAGCGACCACTTTCAGACACTTAACTTACGTGGTTATTCTAGTGAGTTTTCAGAATAATAGTCATCGTAAAACATTATAGTTGAACTAAATACTATAGCTAGTTAGAAGTAAAATGTTATCTACTATTGGAAAAATAGTTCTATAAGACTCAATCATACATTATACATATCCTGTGCTGTTTTTTCTATATGTATTGTATTGAATCTTTATAGATTTATTACTTCGATAAAAATATTTACTCCAAATTAATATTCTATGTAGTAAGAGTATAATTAGTCAAGTCGTCGTCTGTATGGATTATCAGACTTATAAGACAAGGACATCAAAATTAATTAAGTTTGTAGTTTTTTTTTAAATAACCCCAAATCTTTTCTAGTAACAGGTACTTGTTAATAAATCATTAACCGCAATTTAAGAAGATGTTATAAAATTTATTTATAATTTTTGTGACTCATTGGACAATACAAACTCAAAGTTACACTTTACTGGGAAAACGTGACAAAAGTGTTCACATGTTTCGTTCAAAATAGAAGAAAATGTTTTCCGTGTGAGTCATAGGAAAACTCCGTATACCAGTGAAAGGTTTCACTACAACTTTTCCGTAAACTTGTTTCGTATAGAACTGGAGCAGTGTTTTATATTGCGCCTACTACTATGTTAATCGATTTTTTTATTCGGTTATGGGACTTACCCCTTTTTCAAAACATTTTTTCTTCTAATTTTGTGGTATTTAAAATACATGAAAAAAACTATTTATTTAAGCAAATATTATAATCTTTCTGGCATCAAGGATAATATGCAGTTTTTGTTTTGTTTTTCTCATCGCATTTTGTGATAAATGGGTAACGCTTTGTAGATAGTATATACCAACTAACCTGGGCTTACGTAGTAACTATTTATTAATCTGTGCCTGGGCTAAGGCGTGGCTCTCAACTTATCTAACCCTCTTTTATCGAAAAAACTTAAGCAATTTAAATGCTATTTCTGTTCTCAGATGCATTTCTCTCGTGGGTTTTATTTTCGTCTATTTAGAGACATGCACGGCCGAGTACTCCGCATTGCGTCTCAGTCATTCACACCGTAAGGCTCCTTACACAATACACATACTCCCTTTAGTCCTTACTTCGGGAATCGAACCAGTAGCGGTCATTGACTCCCTGTCAAAAAACTTGTCATTTTCTCTATATACCGCGAAAAATATTTACGCTTGTCGCTGAGTATAATGACCGGTTTACATTATTCCAATATACTGATCCAATCCAGCGCAGGATTGGATAACTGGTTATAATTGCATTAGGTACTACTTATTATTGCATAATAGCCATTATACAACTACTTTACAAAACAAATAGGATTTCATAAACTTTATATAAAGAAATGTGAACCTACTAGGAATTCAAAGGTAAAAGATGTATGTGGAATGTGGATTGTAATAATAATAATAATACTCCCCATACCGGTTTCGGTGACGGTGGCCAGTTTCATTTAAACCAGGCCTGTTACGCAGGAGTAGTTTTATAGTGCCTAACTGTGTGCGCAGTACACAAGAGCACTATCTATTCCTTTCACTCTCATAACCCAGTGGGACAGAAGACCGACACGATTGGCGAGAGATCACTGATCAAGCGCAGGACCGACTTTTTACATGCCCATCCGACGCATGGATCATCTTACTTGTCAGACAATCAGGTGATCAGCCTGCATTGTCCTAACCAAACTTGGAAATAACATGTTTCCAACGCGGGATTCGAACCCACGACCTCTGGAGTTTAGAGCCACGCTCTAACCACTAGACCACGGAGGAGTGGATTGTGGAGCATCCAAAGCCATACTAGGACAGATTACACATGTTATGATAGTTAATAGCCGAGTATTTGGAGCAACTTCGAGCCATGGATCGAAAACATCAAGAGTAGGTTACCTCATCGATATAAAGCGTTGTCTTATCTGCGAAATTAATTAGTCTGTGCTTTTGTCAAAACGAACAACTGATTAAGGTGACAATGGAGATAAGGTAAGTACCAAAGTTGGGGCCTGGGGGCGAAATGGCAAAGACCCAAAAGGTTGATTTTTTTAGGGTTGAAGTGGAGTTGATCTATTGGAATAGGCATTAGGCATGTTAGCGTAGAAGTAGTTGGTTTCCATTAGGTGACCCGTTTGCTCGTTTGTGTAAGTTCAAGTGAATAGATATTTTTTTTATTAGAAAACCTAAGAAACCGGGCACTAGTTACTGATATTTATTATTAAATAAAATTTATGGTATGGCAGATAGTGAAGTAAGTGTATAGTCTTAATGCAAAAACACTTTCACATTCGTTTACACTTTTTGCAGACACTTTCACTTATAGGTCTACCAGAATCTGATGGCAAAAAGTGAGAAAATAAATTGACTCTAGCAATACCGGGGTAATTGGAATAAAACATTTTGATCCTTTTTTTTTCTTATAGCGGCTGATTCTGTGTGTTAAACATGCAAATATAAAAATTTATCCAATGATCAAGGATATTTTATGAAAATCTGCTGTCAAAAATTGCCATCAGATTCTGGTAGACCTATAGTTTCAATTAATAAAATTTATTCACTGGATGTAAAATTTAAAAACCCTTAAGCGGCCGAACAAACTGTACTTGTACTTTGTACTCATTTCATTTTGACCGCGCGTTTGCTAGGGGGCGCTAGGGTAATGTTTGCACACGGGCGCCACATGGGCTAGAGACGGCTCTGCTTCCAAAAAGGAGGAGGTTATACGTGTGGATATATATTTTTTATGTATGTTCAACGATTACTCCGCCGTTTGTGAACCGATTTTCAAAATTATTCTTTTGTTGTACAGGGTATTGTTCCGAGTTGGTACCATGGTCACAAAAGTGGTGGTGTGATGATGGGAACCAAGAGGAATCGAGGGGACTCCTTGAAATTCAAATGAGAACATAATATAGTTATTTTGGTTTCATGTAATGTATACTGATCATATGCTACAAAAAAGTAAGATTTTGCACCATGGTCCATGGTACCAACCACGATTCCAAAGGTGCTGAACAGAACTCCTGATTCCTTATATATACATGTTTGGTAGTTTCGGAGTTGTTTAAAAAACCAAAAGCATAAGCTACTATGCTGATTACATTAATCATCATCATCATAACTACACCATGCATCATCACATTAAGAGTTATTGGTGCTTTTCATAGTCTTATAGATCGAGACTGATGTTTTTGATCATTATTCTGTAGTTTGTCTATCGATTAAAACACCAAAACTGTATACCTAGAAAACCTTAAGGATAACTAAAAAGAGTAAAATTATTATTTTTAAACAAAAAATTAAAACCGACTTCCAAGGTAAAGACAATAGTAATGTTGTTTTGATCGGAAGGCTAAGTCCTTAGAAATGAGAATAATCCGAATTATTTTTAAATTTTAAACATAAAATTAAAACCGACTTCCAAGGTAAAGACAATAGTAATATTCTTAAATGAACTAAAATGTATTAAATAATTATTATTCAGTACTCAGTATTTCTTTCTCAATCTTCATAATTTTGAAGTCGGTACCAGTCCTATAAGTTGCAGTTATATTTTGTCATAGAACTGGCGATTAGGTTAGCGACCGACTTCAAAATAATGAAGATTGAGAAAGAAATACTGAGTACAAAATAAGAATTATTTAACACTTTTTAGTTCATTTAAGAATATTACTATTGTATTTACCTTGGAAGTCGGTTTTAATTTTATGTTTAAAATTTAAAAATAATTCGGATTATTCTCATTTCTAAAGACTTAGCCTTCCGATCAAAACTACTAGCTCTGTTTCCTTTCTTACCTTTCCGTTTAGTCCTCTTATTTTCATTGGTATTCCTCTAGTGTCTAGTATTATGACAATGTTTTCTACTTTCAATACAAAGTTGATACAATTGTTTCAGAGAATGTAAATACGATTAAGTAACACCACAACATACGTGCTTTAAACTAAATTTTTCTACATCGTGTTGCCTAAACGTATTACAATCACGTCACGCGCAAACATGGTGAGCAGATCTAGATATAACAGCTAGCCTTTGTTTAAATAAGATTACAATAAAAGGCTTAAAAAACTGGAAAATGCTTCTTCTATCTCTTTTTATCGATGAGCTTGTAGGTGAGAAAGAAAACTCTAAGGGTGAGGCCAAACAAGCGTAATTTTGTGTGTCGTGAGTCACAGAAGAAATTCTGCTGCATTCAGTTTCATAGAAAATTCCTATTTCATTCACACGAGCGTAATTTTGTGAGTCATGATCAGTATGAAACATAATTTACGCGACCGAAATTCTGCGACTCACAACTCACAAAATTACGCTCGTTTGGCTTCACCCTAAAAGAGTACAGAAGACGTCATATAATATATTTTATATTTGCATCAAAAAATATACAAAAATGGCCGACCAGCTTGGACTTTGCACTTAACACGTATAGTCACGTGTATGAGCTGAAAACTTGAATTTAAATAATGTATATTTTGCTTACATTAATATTTTCTGACATCTACTAAAATGAATGTGGAATTTGTTAACATTATTCTATTTTATATCTTGTCCGGTTATCACTTAAAGAGTAGATTTTGAATTTTGTATGTACGATTCAAGATGAATAATATACAATTCAAGAATTAATGGATTTTATAAACAACTAGACGTTCCGCGCGGCTTCGCCCGCGTAAATTAGATATTTCACAGACAAATCAGTCTACAAAAAATAGCCTATGATCCTTCACGTGGTCTACTTCTTATCTGACCCAAATAACAGAAAAATTGCTCTAGTAGTTCGTGAGATAAGCCCTTTCAAATAATTTCCCCCGTTTTTTTCCACATTTTCTTCTATTTCTTCGCTCTTATTAGTCTTAGCGTGATAAAATATAGCCTATAGCCTTCCTCGATAAATGGGCTATCTAACACTGAAAGAATTTTTCAAATCGGACCAGTAGTTCCTGAAATTGGCGCGTTCAAATAAGCCCTTTCAAATAATTTCCCCCCGTTTTTTCCACATTTTCCTCTATTTCTTCGCCCCTGTTAGTCTTAGCGTGATAAAATATAGCCTATAGCCTTTCTCGATAAATGGACTATCTAACACTGAAAGAATTTTTCAAATCGGATCAGTAGTACCTGAGATTAGCGCGTTCAAACAAACAAATAAACTAACAAACTATTCCGCTTTTTAATATTAGTATAGATATGATATTTTAGATACACGTTCGTCCATATCATGGACGTAATATTAGTGTGAACACTATATTTCAGTAAACACTATAACATTTACGTACGTCCCACATACAAAGGGTCACTTACAGTTTCTGCATCAAAAAAATCTGTTGAACAATTTGTGCTGCCATGATAATATTTTGAATGATGACAGATTGCGTGCGTAATTCAATCCATCTTAAATATCGTAAATCCGGATTCTTTATGACAAGATAGGTAAATAAAATTCGTCAGAAATGTTCAAATATATATCATCACTCATATCTGTTTGACATGATCATGTTATATCATCATGATTAGTTTAGCAAATTGAAACACATAAAAATATAATATTAAATGTGTTTCAAATGTTTTGTAAAATACTACATTTTGTTATTCTTATTTTTATGTTTAGCTGCAACATAACCACACAATATTCGTTATAAATTAATCAAACCCAAAGTATATTTTGTCCAAACAAAATATATAAAAATAATGTATAGTATACTATACGTACCTTTATATCTTATGTATATCCTGGAAATCAAACACCGCATCAAACAGGTACCATCGGTTTATGTAATACGAGAACACTCTTTTCATCGCTTGAAGCGCTTTAGAATATTAGGACTATTTATATGGAATGAAATAAAGCGCTTTAGTTTCATTAGTATCGAGTATCGAGCATCATCAGCGGTTTATCTGTGCTTGCGGTAAGAGGGTTACACGTGGTAACTGGAAACTTGCGAGTCTGCGTAATTCCACCTACTGGCGCCAGTGAACTCCTTTGTTAGCAGTTTTAGATTCTATAATTGTTTTATTATTATCAGCTGCTACTATTTTATCGTAAATCGTAATGTTATATTTTTATGTTATGTTATATTTTTCAGAAAAAAATTGTAATACTTTTCTGAAGAAAATAACTTTTTTGTTTGTAAAATTAATTTTACTTGACCTAGAATTCATTTGATAGCTTTTAGAACTATTTTTACTAAACTACTTTGATTTTAATCTTTCGTTGTCTACCCGAGGATACGTCTCATTTTTACCTTATGTCCATCAATAGGTTGAAACGAGAAGATTTAGTTAGCGATGTGTCCCATCAAATTCAAAACTTGTTTTAACGATAATTATGGAAAAACAATAGAAGACAGGGAATACGACAATCAAGGAAAAATAGTGAAAGACATAAGGTAATAAATTGATACCAGAAGCTATTCTATGACCAATTTTATAAACGGAAATATACAACGTAGCATGTAAATTGTAATACCTAGTTACGCATACGCAAACCATACGACAGTAAAATATAACAGGATCAAAGTTGAACGCTCCAGATTACTAGCGGTGCATCGACCACGGGTTATTGCTCTGTAATCTGCGAACACATTAACCTGATATTATCCAGGTAACTACAAATTCTCTTTGTACCTGGCAAGTATGTATTTTTAAAGCATGTATATCCGAGGAAATTGATTCCTAGGCAGTTGACAGACCAACGTCATTTGGTCGGATCATGTCAATTCAATGTTATTTGTGATCTGTCGGCTGGGTTTGACATAACGCGACCAAAGTACGTAGGACCATCTGCCTAGGAATCAACTTCTCTGATAGTAGAAAATCAACTTGCAGAAGGTTTCGACCCCGAGGCTAGAAATATAGAAACCTAGGCCCGTATAAATAGTCAGTACTCAAGATGCATCTCGGTCTCAAGACACGGTTCAGGCTCTGTGATTGGTTGGCTGTCAAAATTTGGACCAATCACAGAGCCGAACCGCGTCTTGAGACCGGGTCGCATCTTAAGTACTGACTATTTATACGGGCCCTAGTGACCCTTTATGTCAAATTCCATAATTCATTTAAATAATTTTAATTAGATGACGCCCGCAACTCCGTTGCGCTAAAATTCGTTTATCGCGCGGAAACTATAATTTTTTCCGGGATAAAAATTATCCTATTTCTTATCTATTTCCCGAGACTCCAAGAATCTCCATACCAATTTTCAGGAAAATCGGTTTAACGGTTTGGTCGTGAAGAGGTAACAGATAGACAGACAGAGAGACAGACACAATTCCGCATTTATAATATTAGTATGGATATGGCTTTCTGATGTCGCTGTTGAAATGATGTCTAATGATTGATAATGATAATGAATGTCATGATTTAATAGTTAGAAATCTAAAAATCAATGGTACTATAAAATTCTATACTACTGAAGTATAAAGCTATGAAAATATGAGTCAAAATTTTTAGGTTAGGTTATGACGTTTTTGCTTTAAAATAACGTAAGTCGTAACCAACTTACATAACTTTGGCTCCAAATTCAGCCTGGCAACACACTAAAGTGATATAATTATGCATTTGTATCTATTAGCATTAAATTGGTAAATACCAGAATTTAATGTATTCGGAACGCTAATTTAAATAGTTCAGAGAATACAGAATTCACACAGTAGGTATAAAAGGAAAATGGCATTTATTTTCCTAATTATTATCACAACTTTACATACACATGAAATGATGGGCGCGATTAGAATAATTATTATATTAAGTCAATATTTGAAAGTCAGTCTTTTTAGAGCCGATTTTCCAATTGTCAGATAACTTTTACCTAAAGAATAAATATGACACTGATATTTTTTCATATAAAATCTGTTAAAAGGCAAAATTTATCTGACGATTGAAAAATCAGCCCTTAAAGTTAAAATAAAATCATATATTTAAAAAAAGTAAAAAAAAAAAAAGATGATGACCTATCCCTATTGCGGCATCTCACCTAATATATTGACAGCTCATTTGTTAAATTGAACCTAATTTTTACCGTTACGAGGGCATACATATACTGCTAAAATCAGTATCCTTCCTTCTAGCTTCGCCATAATCTGGTAAAAAAGAAGTCTATCTCTTTCTATCCGGTACTAAATATCGACCAGGTTTTTCCCATCCTATTGATTCTACGGTACAATTGCTGCAAAGTGGTACAAAGCAGTGAGTACCGGATTTTACTGGGTGTATAAAATAGACTATACAATTATCTGACCATGTTGGATTAACATCCGCCAATTCATTCGATCGAGTATTCCGTCACCTATATGGAAAAACATGTTATGTAAAACCCGGTCAAGAGCGAAATCCCATATTATGTATTATTGATTATTCTGTAGCTACAAAAGACCACAAAACAAAATATTTTATTAAAAATATTTTCCTTGTTTGAAATTGTTTGGTGGAATTTCGGAAACACCTTTCTTAAATTGAAATGGTTTTATCCGTTCGGGAGCTTTAATACCGCAATTAGACAAACTCATATACAGTCGTTAAACTTATAACCCCCCTTTTCACGTCGCGTCGGGGTACATAATACTGTATATTAGTACAAGGTCGGGGTCTAAAACACAATTGAAGACATGTGAATGACATGAGTAATTAACACTTTGAAAACTGTCGTTTTTTTGCATAAATGGAGGCTTTAGGACGGCGGAAAAGATTTGAAATTAAAAACGTAGATTCTATGTATAGCTATCTAGCTAATATTATATCTATATAAGCTAGATGATGAAGTAGGTAAGTTACAAGTTTTGTTCAAATTATAAGCTCTTATGTTGTAAAATATTAGTTACCCACTTCACAGCCCTCTTAAATATTGTACTTATGAAATTAAATTATTTTATTTGTTTCAGATGCCCCGAATGATGCGAATTACATGATCGGTGGTGTGGTCATCGCCATGGCCCTAGTGGGCCTCATCATAGTGCTCCTAGCACTCACCATCAAGTGAGTATCTGCCATCTTGGATAATACTCGGAGTAAGATCCGAAATATAACCCAGGGCCCAGTGCTCCAGCAGACTTAGAATGGCCACAGTAGAAATGCGAAAGTATAGAATCGCAGACAGTTATTACGGACAAGCTGACAGATTTCTTTTGTTAATCCATCACTTTGTCTACTTTACCGTAAGAATAAAACTTTCTATGGTGGCAATGATGATATCGAAAATCGACGCCTGTTGATTCCTTTTGAAAGTGCACCCTGATGCATTACACGTATGTGGCTCTTATGTCCTTATAATACGACACACTTGTCTCAGGCAATCCAGTACAATATGGCGTCGGATTTATGAGCTCTGGCCAATGCACTGGGTTAAATTTCGGTTTTCACGCTCGATAGTTTTGACAAAGAAGCTAGAAATCAAGTGTATGATATAATATGGCGTGATGAAAAAACTTTTAAAAATGTGTCAAATATTAACGCTTTACGCTAGGTAAAATAATATAGCACTTGCTTCGTTTCTTGATCAATTGCATTTTAATAGACACAAAATATTTAAACAGTTATGTTTTTTTCGAGGACGTTCCAAAAAGTATATTGATCAATCTGAATGGAATATTGCTTAAATTAGTTATTAGCTGTTAAGCCAAATATTTGCTCAGAGGAAATTCCATTTTACATTTTAAATTACCACTTGCCAAACCCCTTATTTTACTTTAAAATCATCCTATTCTAGAAAGTACTTTAATCCGAATAAAATATTATATTCACAGTTATTATTTTATAGGGCATATCGTAAACCGTGATTCGGAATACTAAAAACCCCATAAAAATAATCTCCACTTTATATTTTACTGCTTTTTCGAGTAACAATAAATCATTAGATTTTCAGGCAAGGAATTTAATATGCGTAGGTTTTTAAATTCAATTAAGTACTATTTTATTTTCAAAGCCCAAGGACATGGTATGAATTCATTATTTTGCCTTTAATTCCGCATTGTTTTTAAACGGCTCCAAAAAAGGAGGATTTAGGATATTCAAGTGTTAGTTTTCAAATACCTAAGTAGATGTTTACTTTCAATATTCTTGGGCTTAGATCCAAGTGCGTAACAAGTATAAGTATTGAGTCAAGTGATCTGAAAATATAATTTCGTGCAGCTAAGTGATATTGAAAACGGCAATAACAGTATATTTCAGCTTGTACCGGCGTAAATGTAATACTAAATCACAAATACATTACTATCTTGCGTTAAAATTGATACGGAAATAAGCGTAATCTAGAGGCTACTGGTCTCATTTAAAATTGGACGGTTTTCGCGATTCCGTGCGTGCAAAATGAAGGAAGCGTACATTTTTCGCGATTTAATGTAGTTTAATTCTCCGTGGTCTGCATTATAATATCAGGATTAAATAAAATTAATATAATGTAATATAATATAATGTATCTATGGACGCCTCACACCACGTCAGTCTGGCCCCGTGCTAAGTACCTGAAGGACTTGTGTTACGGGTACCAGACAACGGAAATATATTTAATACTTTTATACTATACATATATTTAAGATTTTTATTATATGATACACATATTTAATCATCATGACCCAGGAACTTTTGAAAACTTTTTGTTCCGTCGGCGGGATTCGAACCCGCGACCCCCGGCTTAAGCTACCAACAGCCCACCAACTGAGCCACAGAGGTCGTATTATTAATCTACATAGATGAAGCCCGCAACTGTGCTGCGCCAAAATTCGTTTATCGCGCGGAAACGTTTTTTCAGCATAAAAAAATACTCTTTGTCCTTTCCCGGAACACCAAGTATCTGCATACAAAATTTCATCAAAATTGGTTAAGCCATTTAAACGTGGAGAGTAATAGACAAACACACTTTCGCATTTATTATTTTAGTACCGGACCTATCATGTATTATTCTCGTATGTGACGCACCAGGAAACTGATAAATAGCTTAATTTCCTGGAGCTTCTTTTACTAGTTTGAGTGATTTGACTATTTATAATAAAACTTGACCTCTTCTTGAGCCAAATGTCATTTTGTGGAATAAACTACGGAAAATTTTATGAGATGCAGGAGAGCATCTCATAAAATTTTCCGTAGTCATAACTGCCGCGTTTACTAATGAATATTTGTATAAAATTATCTATTGTATACTCTATACTTATTATAAAGAGAAAAAAGTTTGTTAGCTTGCACTGAATAGGCTATGAAACTACCGGGCTTATTCGAATGAAATTTGAAATAGTAATAAGACAAAGAGTAGGGCCACGGGAAAGGACATGGGATACTTTTTATGGCGGGAAACTACTATTACACGATGTACTGTTTGGAACGCACGAAATCCATATCCATAGTAATATTATTTGAAATGCGAAACGTGTCTGTCTGTCTGGCTCTCTGTCTGTTACCTCTTCACGCCCAAACCGCTGAACCGATTTTGAGGTATGGAGATACTTTCAGTTCTGAGAAAGAAATAACTCAGAAACCCTTGTGATGCCTCAATGCCCGGTTCCTGCGTTTTAACAGGAGTTTATAGCGTTGTCTATTGGTTGTAGTTTATAGATAAAGTCAAGAAACCTCGGAAACTAAGTATAGGCATAAGTGTAACTTTTAGAGCCCTGGACATCGTTGTCCTGATTATAAGTAAACTACAGTTTTACAGCAATTTTCACGCGTAAACTGAAACATATTTGAGCAGATTTGCCAATAATGCATTGTTATGAACATTGGCAATTTGACAAAACTTTGCATTCCCAGTCGATAGTGTAATTCTGTCTGCCACATGACATAACGTGATGATTCCTTCTGACACTAACCAATTTTATGAGGTTTGCTCATTTGATTATATATATTATATTACCTACAAAATATATAACACGCTATAGCCATTTCTTGGCAGGAAAAGCCAATTTTAGCTATTTATAAAACGAAGAAGCGAATAATATTGTATTGTATCTAAGATCAAATTGACTTCTATTTCTAATCTAGTATCTCTAATCACGTCACTTCATACTGGTTTCGCATTTTAGGTAAGGTTAATGTGAGCAAGCATACAATATTATACCAAACTAGACTTTCCGCGCGGCTTCGCCCGCGTAAATAAGATATTTCACAGAAAAATCAGTCTACAAAAACTAGCCTTTGATCCTTCACGTGGTCTATTTCTTATCTGACCCAAATAACAGAAAAATTGCTCCAGTAGTTCGTGAGATAAGCCCTTTCAAATAATTTCCCCCGTTTTTTCCATATTTTCTTCTATTTCTTCGCTATTATTAGTCTTGGCGTGATTAAATATAACCTATAGCCTTCCTCGATAAATGGGCTATCTAACACTGAAAGAATTTTTCAAATCGGACCAGTAGTTCCTGAGATTATCGCGTTCAAATAAGCCCTTTCAAATAATTTTCTCCCGTTTTTTCCACATTTTCCTCTATTTCTTCGCTCCTATTAGTCTTAGCGTAATAAAATATAGCCTATAGCCTTCCTCGATAAATGGGCTATCTAACACTGAAAGAACTTTTCAAATCGGACCAGTAGTTCCTGAGATTAGCGCGTTCAAACAAACAAACTAACTAACAAACTCTGCCGCTTTATAATATTAGTAAAGATTTCAGCAAAATCGGTTCAGCGGTTTGGGCAACAGACAGACAGACAGACACACTTTCGCATTTATAATATTAAGAATGGATATGGATGGAAGTATGGATAATATAACATTGTCTCGTTCGAAATATGAAATAAGTTCTCTAAATGCTCAAAACGTAAGAACTTATGACCTTAGAATTAACAGCAATTAGCGATATAGTACGGAAGAGCATGGGAACATTTTAGTTACCAATTTGTGTTGGCTGTGACCTCTTTACCGACATCTGTCTGATGACGTCACAACTGCCTAATGCCTAATCACTGGCTCAAGGCAAAAGAACGGGCTTGTTGCAAGGATTTATACCTATTACCTACACTAGACGTTTTGCGCTGTTGCGTTGCGCTGATCGGTTATAAATTTGCGCAATAAACGATCGGAAACCGTACATTTTCTGAGACAACATAGCCTTTGTCCTTCCCCGTGGCGTGGTTTTTGCTATAATAAATAATTAAATAAATAAAAAGTTTTTTATTTCTTACAAACTACAAAAAGTAGTCTCTTACTTAGTAGTGGTCTTTACTCTTTGCTATATCTGTGCCAAATTACATACAAATCGGTCTAGTAGTTCGTGAGATAAGCGCTTTCAAATAAACAGACTCTTTAGCTTAATATTAACACTGTATATAGTCGATACCTATAGACTTAAGCACTTAACTTTTGTTTAAACAAAAAGCCTAGTTGCAGCCTGCATGGTATGGAATTTGCTGAACCGATTTTGATGAAGAGACACTTCGAAACCCGGGAAAGGAGTGGACATAGTTTTAATCCAGAAAAGTACGGTTCCCACGCGATAACTATGTGCCATACCCGCACAAAGTTTGGCAACTACATATTATTATATTGATCTATCATACGAGAATAATGTACGTCATCCATTCGCGATGCAAAAGAATCTTCATCTAATTAAAATATTATTTTAATAAAAATTCACCATGGCACTAATTACATACGTAACGAATAATTTATTTTTAATTAAGATTAAGTTTAATAAGGATGAATGCAATTAATTATAAAATTCTTCACAACTAAATAAATCAATAAATCCATACTGATATTGTTAAAACGTCTACGTTTCCCTTTGTTACCACTTACCTCTGCACTCTTAAACTGCTTAAACGATTGTGATGAAGTTTGGAATGGAGATATTTTGAGCCCTTAGAAAGGACACAGGTTTTTTTATTTGGGAAAAATATACGGTTCCCTCGCGACAAATGGATTTCGGCGTGACGCAGGCAACATATAGTAATTATTATTAGTTTATTTATTGTATAAATTGTTACTATGGTGAGCAAGACCTTTAAATATCATGGCCGTCTAGTTGCTATGATATTATACAATACTTTTTAAGATAAAAATAGTCTTACAACGAATAAAATACCATAAGTTGAGTTAAATTGCAATAAAATGTTAATAAGGACAACGCCCACTCACTGAAATTTATAACCAAACTAAGGCCCGTATAAATAGTCAGTGTTTAAGATGCGACCCGATCTCAAGACGCAGTTCGGCTCTGTGATTGGTCCAAATTTTGACAGCCAACCAATCACAGAGCCTGAACCTGATCTTGAGACCGAGATGCAACTTGAGTACTGACTACTGACTATTTATACGGGCCTTAATGACGAACTCCGTTGCGTAAAATTTGGTATATCGTCCATTTTTCCAGTATTGAAAGTATGATATATCCTTTCCTGGGGCTCAAAGTATCTCCACCAACATAACTCGACCATACCAAATTTCAGCAAAATTGGTCCAGCGGTTTGGCGTGAAGAGGCACACACATTATAGCACAGACATTATGGCAGAATAATGATTGAAGGACCTTAAGGCTATCCCCCGAGCAAACGACCTTGACCATACATTTGACGCGTTGCCGAGATCGCACAAAAATCCTATTTTTTTTACTTATCTTAGTTCAAAATTGATCTAAAAATATTTAAAACGGGGAATATGTAGTTAATGAAATTGTCTATCTATTGTCGTGTGTTTCAAATAAACGTAATTTGTAAATTCTTGGGAGATGCTGAAAGTATGCTTCGATTTTAATAAATTGGTATTACTTTGGAAGCTAATATAATGAGTATAATAAATAAAAATAGAAAATATAATAAGATATACTGAAGATTATTGCTGTATTTTTATTATAACTTTGTAGCTTTCAAATTATGAGTTTATAAGGCTCTAAATACGGTAAATTACGGAATCTCCGTAGGGGAAGGCCCTTAAGGTTAATTAAACGCAGTTCGTGCAATACGCTTGACCTTTCACTGTTTATTAAAAGTACTCAAACTAAGGCAATATGTTGTATAATGACTTCTTAAAATAATATACCTATTGGTGATTTTCGGGAGTAAATAAAATAATACTTTTTAATCAACAGAACTCTTTTTTTGGGTGTTTTAAAAGAAACACATCGTTTTTAATACCTAACATATTTTTTTATAAGTATTATATTATAGTATGTTACACTTACAAAATTTTTCCTTGAACCAGTATCTCGCGAGAACTGTATATTATTTTGCGTAAAAAAGTAACATTTTGTCCTTCACTATGGTCTACACTCTATATCTGTGCCAAATTACATCAAAATCAACCAAGTAGTTTCGGAGCCTATTCGATATAAACAAACTTGTAATCTTTATAAAGTTTCCCTGCCAACATTCTGCATTATAAATTAAAGCACGTACAAGGAATTGTAATTTATAATCGCTAGTACATGTTCCTACTTCTAAGGTTTCTTTTGCTAACAACTTCCGCAAACATAAGCTACAAGAAGTTTTGTTAGGAATATTAGGTGACAATAATTTTTTACATGTTGTCTTAAACAACATTTTATAAGTGTCGCAAATATGAGGGACGAGGGTAGACGAAAAAAATTTCTAGACGTTTCAAATTTCGAACGCTCAGTCTCGACGCGCCGCTTTCTCGCTATACTGAGCTTAGTTAAAAGATAAAAGAAAATAACAAAGAAGCCTCAAAGAATTAAATTTAGTAGTTTTTGAACGTGATATTATTATTTAAAGATCGTCAGCTGCATGTATATATTACGACAATGATGGTCATACTAAACATCATCAAACGATCGTTCAGGAAACTGATAAAGCAAATGTAAGTAAACTTCTTTTTATCCGACTGTATCAGAAGGACATGTTTTGGAAAGTGTGTAAGCGTGTGATTTAGGTACATAATATTATTATTTATTTAAGTACTTACTCTTATTAAAATTTTTTGGTCCGCAAATATTTTAGAAGTGATTTCGCATACTTATTGTAAAACAAACTTAGGTGACTCGAAATCATGGCACAAACTAAACTAGGAAATACTAATAACTTACTTCCTAATAAGTAATAAACAATACCTACCTCATTATGCTGTGTAGATACCTAAGCTACCAGGACCACCGTGGTTGATAATTATAATATTATATAATTTTAATCGTTCGGACGTAAGGCAAGTTTGTTATGCTGATTACAGTAGATCAAACTAGTATCAGACATATTTTGATTCTATGAATAATAATAATTTAAAGTGCAGATAAAACAAAAAAAAATAATAATTGTACATTTTCTTTTCGACGATCTACCCATACATATAATTAATTTTTACATCCAGTTAAAGAAAATTTATTTGGTAATTATCATTGTTAATTTTTCTCAGAAAGAATTTGAATTTTAGAAGCTAAATTATAAATATAATTGTTACACGTTTTAGCTAAAACTGTGTGGGTAGACTCAACAGTAAAAAGAAAATAACAATTATAGCAGAAATACTGACATATTTAAAGAAAACAAATGACAGATTTCCTTAGTCAACTTGTTACTTTGTCTATTTCTTCGTTGATAGAAACTCTTTCTATGGTGTCCATAATAAGCATGCCGGTTCCCAGGCAAATGAAAAACGTATCTTTTGTAATAAAATACTTTACAACAGTAACTGTTTTAGTTCAAAGTTAGCGCTTGCTTAGAATTCACATACTTATCCTTTTCTTGTGGTTTAATAAGCTTTGTTGCTTATTGTTAATTTGTAATTACAGTTTTTTTTTAATTTATGTAGGTAGCTTATTTTAGGTCATATAGGTACATTGTGTTCGTCATGATTTGATGTTGGGTACGTTAGATTTAGGTTTAACTTATTATACACTAGTGGAAACTTTTAATTAACATATTGCTGTGTAATATGTATCTTACTGTTGTCTTAAAATACTGTAAGTTTTCATAAGAAAAAAAAACAGTGTTTTTCAACCTTTTTTGTGATGTGACCCTAATATGAAAAAATATTTAGTAACCCGCATAGAGATATTATGTACTACGTACTGGAGGCGCCATTGCAAACAAAAAACATGTCGCACTTGAGGCATGAGCGGGGTGAGAGGCGGGGCGGTGATGGCTATAGATCAGTACCGCAGAAGTGACAAAGTTTTGTGCCTACACTCGAATAAACGCAGACTCTATTTGAGTAAGTGGATAAAATAAAACAAAGATTTTTACTAAACATTATTAAAAGCTTTTATTAAACTTGCTCTGTATATTATTATGTACATATTATTATGCAAGTTCGGGTGGAATTTTTGAACTCAATTTCGAAGTATGTATGTACATATAATATTTTAACCGATTGAGCTGAAATTTTGTATACACGTTTGGTTTGAATGACAATGCACGATACAGTATGACACTACGAATAATAAAAACTAAGGAAAAGTAACTCCGTCAAAAAACATGCTCCACAATACTTGTCAAAAAAGTGTACCTTAGGTACACATTTCAATACATTTGCAATATTTAGGTGGCCTTGAGCGGTACTAGGCTGACGTTACATAACAGATCGAAAGGAACCAAATTTAAAACGGTAATAGTATGGGAGTTACGATTCCTTAGTTTTTATTATTCGTAGGTATGACAACTCTATAAATATAAAATGGCCGACCATCCGAGATAGCGGAATAGTTATTTTCTATGCCGTCCTATAATAACAGTATGGATATTAAATGAAAGAACTTTTTGAGAATAACTCGAAAACGAATATAATGTCATTCTACATCCAATATGGCGGCTCATCTAAGATAGGGGAATACAAACAAAGTTTCGTTTATTTCTGCATGACTAAAGAATTGGATTTCAGTTAAAAATAGTTAAGTGAAATCCAACTTTTAAGTCATGCAGAAATAAACGAAATAATAATATAACAAGTCGCTAAATATAGACACGGTTTTTTCACTAATCAACATCAATTACGATTTCTCAAGGCCATAGAAGTTAATTAGATTTTTTATATAAAAATAACGGGGCAAACGAGCAAACGGGTCACCTGATGGAAAGCAACAACCGTCGCCCATGGGCACTCGTAATGTCAGAAGAGCTGCAGATGCGTGGGAATATTCCTTCTTCTTAAAATGCTTGCCTCCTCCTTTTTGGAAGTCAATTAAAAAACATCATCATCATCACTCTACTCCGAAGGCATCACTCCGAAGAAACACTCCGCAAATTGCCGAGAATAGAATATGACGTAGCCTCAAAATTCCGAAAATTTCAAAGGTGAGTACAACTCTAACTAACTAACTCGACCAGTTTTGGAGCTACAAACCCCCCAGTTTTGGAGCTACAAACGGTCGAGTTAACTCCGTACCAAGGATTTCGAAAATCGGACCACAAACGGCTGAGTAATCGTTGAACATACAAAAAATAATAAAAATATACATACAGCCAAACGTATTACCTCCTATTTTGGAAGTCGGTCAAAAACCAAAATATTACATACCAAAATTTTGCAAAACCGTTACAGCGGCTTGGGCGTGAAGAGGTAACAGTCACAGAGAGAGAGACAGATAGACGGACGGTCAGACAGACGGACAGACGGACAGACAGACAGATGGACGGACAGACGGACGGATAGACAGACAGACACATTTTCGCATTTATAATAATTATATTATAATAAGTATGGATCCAAAGTCCACTACATACCTTATTGAAATAACTTAAATATTTATAAATACAATTATAATGTACGCATGTATAATGTACACGTAATACCGTATTTATATGATTACCAAAATACAAACTCGTCTACGTGAATACTTCATTCATCGTCGTCTCATCATAGATATCTGAGGGGTTAGTGCGAGTTTTATTCGATCATACGCATCGAGCGCGTAAACGCGAATTTATATGGGATCAAAGCAGTATCCACGTTAGCCAGTAGATGGCGCTGCTTTGATCCCATATAAATTCGCGTTAACGTGCTCGATGCGTATGATCGAATAAAACTCGCACTAAGGCCTCTGTATTCTGCCTTCATTCCCCTGTGAATCTACTACTCTATGACAATGCGAAATGGCGCGCGTCTTCGCCTACTAATTGAATGTTCGTATTTTAATTGAAAAGAATTAAATAAGAATACTAACCGATGAAATGTTATTCCGTCGCATTTGGAAGTGTTTTTGGAATTATTTTTACAATATCTTAAGACACACCAAGGCATTTTTGTGACTTTTATTTTGTTTTTTTTTATAAATGTCACACGTCTAGCGCGCAGAAGAGCTTGCGGCCGACTAAGTGCGCTGCGGCTATATAGATTCTGTTGAATGTGACCAAGCATTGCGTTGCGGTGTCAAGTCTAGTACGTAGTACTTATATGTCAGTGGTAACCCGCTTTGCTTTTTTATCATACAGAATGTATGTTCATGAATATATCACTTTGTTCAAATTCCTTTACGTTATATTAACAATCTTTTTAATATTTTTTTTTCTACTATGATATAAAAATAGTTTCCTCGATCTCTGGCGACGTGGCGAGTGGCGATCCCCCTCAATGGACTCTCGCGAGAAACCTCCCAGGGGGTCGCGACCTGCAGATTTAAAAAACACTGGTCTAAAGCAATGCTGTTGATTGTGAGAACAATAAAACATTCGTTTAACAAATAGCGGGTATAAAAAATTAATGACGGTCGCGGTACCGTAAATGAACAATTAAACTAACAATAAGCCACCAAGGTCCACCACTTGGCCCCCGTCCAACTGACTGGATCTGCTAAATAACAGTACATCTGCAAAATATGTCTAACTGATAAAAATTCACTGCTTTATTCACCCGACATAAAACGCTGTAGATACATTTTTTTTCTCGAACACAAACTTTTCTTTATTCGGAATAAATTTTTAACAAATATTTTCTGAACTACTAGTGCTTACCATCGGTAAATTATTAATAATTTAATAAAATAAGTAAAAAATATAATTAGTAACTCCAGCAGCGCTATTAAAAATCTAAAAGTGTTGGAAACGACAGTCGGAAAAGTCACTACGTCCGTTTCTAAAGAAATTACAAAAATCTACAATAGCTGCCTCACTTCATATCATACTTAACATACTAATATTATAAATGCGAAAGTGTGTCTGTCTGTCTGTCTGTCTGTCCGTTACCTCTTCACGCCCAAACCGCTGAACCGATTTTGCTGAAATTTGGTATGGAGATACTTTGAGTCCCGGGAAAGGACATAGGATACTTTATGTCCCGGCAAAATGTACGGTTCCCGCGCGATAATCGAGTTTTGGCGCAACGGAGTTGCGGGCGTCATCTAGTACAATAATAAGTGGTAGACTCACTGTCATGAAAACTAAAAATGTATTGTAGACGAAAAGTAAGTCAAAACTTACAGATATAATACCACAGATTACTAAATTAGTTACCACGTAAATAATTATACCATTGACAGACTTTGAACCGAAAAGCACAGACAGGGAAATAACGGGATGTAATAACTAATAACGTTAGTTTTATTAGTAATCGCTGTTTTTTGTAATTAACGTTTCTTAAATAATGGCCGGTTTACATTATTCCAGTAATAATTCAGCGCTGGATTGAATTACTGGATTGGAATAATGTTATAAAGATACGTACGAATTTGTATAAAACCATTTGTAAAATAGTCTTCTTGTATGTTTTCTAGTTTTTGTTACTACATATTTACTCAGTTGTTTTTGGAAACGAATTTTTGTCAATTTTTCTTTGTTTGGTTATTTATATCTGCAAGTTTTGATGATGTAAAGTTTGACGTCGTTAGTGAAAATAAATAATTTTTAATTGAATAATTTACAAATTCTTGTATGGAATTAATTTCAATGAAATACAACATGATTTATTTTCATATATATGACGTGCATTTTCTAAGAATAATAACAAAACAATGTAGTTTTTGAAATTATCTTATCCTTAAACACTTCAGTATCTAAATACTTATTTATAAAGGATGGATACTTTGGTGGAATTTCACCAATCACACTTAAAACTTCGTTTTATATAACTTAGTTCTCACTGAACGAGTTCTCGCGGCGACGTAAATCTCGTTTTGTTTCAAATGGATTTCACAAACTACTTTTGATCGCGATCAATAAATCTAAGTTTACGTGACGTCATGCGATGATTTTACATGTTTTTATCGTTTTGGAGCAGTGTCACATTATTTTAACAACAAAATAGCAAGAAACGATACATAAACTAACCAAACGCATCTGTCACAACTGTCATCTTGACATTTTTTTCGTCTATGTTTTTCGATCCGCCATGACACTACAGTCTACACTGACAGGACTTGAACGGGTTTTATGAAGTTTAACTTCGAACATTGGGCGTTCAGATGATAAAACTCGGATTTGCTGTGAACGCGATTAGTTTATGTTGGTGAAATGCAATTCAGTGTTGTAAACGCGTTTATACGTTTAGAACCGGTTCAATGTGCACTGAATGCGTTCCATTTCTTTGGTGAAATCGCCCCTTAGAAGTCAATCACGGCAGTGCAAGTGGTATCAATGATAAAAAATATTCATAATAATATTATCATATTCAAAACAAGCAGTATCCTACATCTTCAGTTCTTTAAAATCTATCAATTAATATCAAAGAAAAAGTAGATAAATGGGTTTTAAAATTTTAAGTAAGCAACCAACTTGCCTACTTAAATATCTATGTATAGACAGTAAGTAACTTAAATACCTTAAAATATTATTTTTTGTAAAAGTTTGTTTCCAGGTTTCATAGTTTCTTCACAATTTATAACCAGCAATATCCGAATAACTACGTCAATTACTCGATCGAATGTACAGGCAATTTATTGATATCGCATATAATATCCATGAGCGTCTCCTTGAGCTACATTCGCTGCATAAAACATGCTGGCATGATGCTGGCCATCCGCACATACTACTGACGTTCCTCGCAAACACTCGGACGATTTGAATTTGTAAACCGCCCGAAGAAACAATGAGATATTTATAACGTATGCACTGTTGGATGATGCGCCAATACCGTCACTGCGCTGAATTTCTATCGTATCGATTTATTCAGGAGTATTGTTTCAGATAGAATTATCCATGATATTGAGGCCCAATTTCACCAACGTCTGTTAAAGTTAATGCTTGAATTAGTATCAGTTATCACGTTACCTCTTTCGTTTTTCATATGAATGAAAGAGAAGACATGACATTTTAACAAACTGTTAAAACTAACAGACGTTGGTCAGGTAAATTGGGCCTAAGCATAATAATTAATTTTATTTCATTAGAAACTGTTAAATAATTGCTGCAAACCAAAACTGTCGTTGGCCTTCCCAGCCGTTGGTGTCAGATAATTAGAAATCGTTATTCGTTAGGCTAATAGGCTCGGGCATAAAGGGCTTTCGCGCGAGGTCGAGCCCCCATAACATAGCAATAAGGTAACGGGAGTGTTAGTCACCCACCGGCGAGGCGGCGAGGCGCAGCGTCGCGTCGGTCCCGCGCCGACCGCCACCGTCAGTCTGCGCCAAATCGCGGCGCCCGCCGGCTCGGCCGCCCACCGCGCCCGCCTTTCGATGCTCTTCGCTCCGATCGCCTTCGAGGCGATGAAGTGTAAGGAGGAAAACTGCGAGGTCGGCGTGGTGCTGGAGCACGACTCCCTCATCGTCCTGTCCCTGAACAAGACCATCGTCTGCCTGTGCGGGAGGAACCAGCGCAACCCCTTCGAGCGCGGGTAATTCCTTTAGCGGCTCACGCGCGGCCCGCGTGCTGCTGCCCTTTGAATGCAAGAAACTTGTTCGCTGTCATATCTGTAATACCAAGGTTGACTTCTGGTCAAGGTAAATTCCTCGTACACGGCTAGCGAGACACTCGAAACTACTTTTGAATCAATTGAATATCAGGTTTACGCGTAGGAGACACCTCGTTTTGTTTGTGTTTGTTTTTGTACGGCTTCAGTCGTTCAGTTTTCAGTTGTGCAAAGTGACACGTGAGACGGAGTGCGAATGTGTTCGTATGATGACTCCAAATGGAATCTTTTCATTCGAAGCTGCAGAAAATCATTCTATCCTTTCGTCTCTTCCGGTACGTAACTTTAACGTTCTAACTTCTAATTATACCTTTGCAGTTTTGGCCAAACATCATAAAGCTATAGCAGGCAGTTAGCCAAAACATAATCATACGTCTAGACTGAAAGTGCGCCGGTTTGTTTTGTTTGTATAGACCTATACAAACAAAACAAACCGGCGCACTTTGTTTGTCTTGGCCTCAGTGTTTATTTTCGCAAAGAATTCAATCGTAAGTGGCGAGTACAATATTGAAATATGTGCAATGTAGGTAATGACTTTTGATTAGCTTTAGAATTTTAGATAAGGTCTTTACATCGATTTAAGCTTAAGAATATCGCAGAAATTACTTTTTTATTATGTTTCGTAAAACAAACATTAAGTACTATTTTGAACAACAATAACCTGAAACTGCTATTTAAAAAATTACCTTTCTTTAAATTTGCATTTGCACTTTCTTGAGGGTCTTACGGTTCATTATCCTTTCGAAATTACGAATTTTATGCGATCATGACACTTGCTGCGAAGGCAACAAGGTTTATATTGCATGCAACATCACCTTTACGAGCCGAAGGTGCAAAGAAGTGGAAGACCTTATTGCTATCGGTGTTCCGGCCACGGTTCCGGTGGTTACGACCAGTTTTGGTTTCAGGATTACCTCGATATTTATAAGTCTTCTGAGCACATCCACAGTTTATTGACTTGCCTTAATTGGCTATAACGACTTGTTACTAAACGTTAGTTCCTTCTTTTTAGATATAAAAACCTAAATTAACAACCATATCAGTAAATACGTATAATTGCTTTTGAATCATACATTATTCAAATATTTTTATCTTCTGTATCATTGTCATTATTTGATCATTTTAACGTTTACGCCAGTTTTTGTACTAAAGTTAATATTCTCGGCTATTATATATACTTACAAGTTATAACTTATAACCCCTTTATAACATCCGTCGGTTCTGATTCATTCCAACACGTTTGTAACTATTTATGCGAACATAGTCATTCAGTGTAACCGACAAAAAGTAGTGATCGTTGACCGAAATACAAGGTCGTTGGTCAGACGTAGGTACTTTGACAAGAATTCTAACTCGATTATCCTTACTTCGTTGTCAGTACCAACAAGTACCTTGAGAATTTCAAATTTTCAAAACAATAAACCTCCACGTAGGATTGGTTTATCAAAACGATTATTTTTGATTTGAAATAACTAGGCCTTTTAGCCACGACGTTTTCCTTATCACTTCTTTATAGACTCGCCGTTCGATAAAATAAAGTCTACATTCGACTCATGTTATGTCAATTCCATATTTCCATACATTTTGATCAGCGATACTATAAAGAAGCGATAGAGAAAACGGCACAAGCCTCTAATGTTATAGAACATCAAGCTTCTTTTCCAATGTGGCATGTGTCGTAGCAGAAATCAAAGCCACCTGCCGATTTAAAGCCAAATGGCGCAGGTGCTACTAAAAGCTTACAAAAAGTTTTGAGGCTATAGCGGTTGATAGACCTTAGAATTTTAGACCCACAAAATAATATTAAAGCGGGTATATTATTAGCTTAGGTAGCAAACCTTTGGATATAAAACTGTTAAATATTCTGAAGTTGTAAAGTACACATTGTAAATACAAAATTCAGCTCGCATCGTGCGTTCTGTGGGTACATTTGAACTAGAAATAGTAAAAAATAAATAATTACACAAGGTCTAATGTTCTTCATCTGGCACATTGAAAAAACCATGAATCATACGCGTTTCTTTATAAGTAAGGGAGAAAGGTAGTTTTCACCAAAATACCAAGTTTAGCAGTTCCATAAAGTCGTAGTAAAAATACATAAATGCGTGAAAAATACAGCTGCTATAACATCAATATTAAACCTAGCTATAGTAGCTATTTGCGAATCAGAAAACAGATTATAGTGGCTATGATTCTAATGATAAAGTAAAGCTGTTCAAAGAAATCGAAAGTTACTTGGAATATCTCTCACGAATATAAGCTGTTATATCTGTCAACCCTGATAGCTTTCTACGGACGTTTATATAAGTGTACCAGTTCTTAAATGTACTTTAAACAAACCATATTCAGAATCGCTAGACAAGAGATAAAACAGACGCATACGATTATGAAATTTATCTCGTTTGCAATAAGGACTTTATAGAATCACTTCCTTTCGGGCTACCAATTACGTGACTAAAATAATTAGTCATTTCATATCGTTACTCTTCCTAGAGTTTATTCAGTATAGACTATAGAGGAACTGCTGGGTGCAGTACCTAATGTTATTGTGTTTCTGGGGACCATTGACGAATTTCCACATATCATAATAGATAAAATTCTTTGAATAGGCAACGTGGGATAGGTAAATTACGTTTAATATCAATATCAATATCAATATCTATGGACGCTTCACACCACGTCAGTCTGGCCCCGTGCTAAGTACCTGGAGGACTTGTGTTACAGGTACCAGACAACGGAAATATATTTAATACTTTTATATTATACATATATTTAAGATTTTTATTATATTATACACATATTTAATATACATCCAGACCCGGGAACATTGAAAACTTTTTGTTCCGTCGACGGGATTCGAACGCGCGACCCCCGGCTTGAGCTGCCACACACTCAACCAATTGAGCCACAGAGGTCGTCAATATATAATAGTTCCGCTTGTGGTCGAAATCCGTCCACATTAATAATTATCATCAGGATAATTTTTGACGGATTCTTTGCGTCTACCATAGAAAAAAAAATGTTAAACGTTCGGACAGTTTGAAAATTAATACGTAGGTATTATTAACCATTTAATTGCATTTGTTAGAGAACTGTAGTGTGTAAACTGTAAACTATGGTGGTTTTATAGAATTCGAGTGATGTGGTAAAACTCCTAACATATCTAACCGCAATTGTGCCACAATATCATTATCATAAAATATCTATAAGATTAATTATTACTCCAGCAGATTATAGTACCCCTATTGACTCCCATTGAGCCGTGACGTCAATTCTCGTAATAGTATATTCTGTGGTAATAGGGGAATCCATTATTACCGATCTATTAATATTTGTTATAACACAGCTTATAAGCTTTGAAGCAAAAGTTTAGTAATCATAATTATCTTTTTTACTACATATGCCAAAAGGAAGGTTGTTTTTATTGTGCCCTAGCCCCTAGTAGCGTCTAAAGTACTGGTCCAAAACCGTTATTGTTGTCTTTTATATTTTCTGTAAGTACCTTTCTTATATTTTATCCTTCACTTGAACTTGTTTTCTCACATTTTTAAAACCACTAGGTACACGTCATTTATATATACATTCACAGTTTTGTATTTAGATTTTTTTCGTTTTGTTTGGTTTTAACAGATAAAAAAAAACGGTCAAGTGCGAGTCGGACTCGCGCAGGAAGCGTTCCGTACAGTTATAGAGTATCGAAAGTAGGGAAAAATGTGTTTTTTGTATGGGAGCCCAAGTTAATTATTTATTTTATTTTTATTTTATTAATAAATATTAAAGTACACATACAAATGAGTAATTTGTGAAAATTTTAAGTGTCTACATGTTGCCATTATGGATTACGAGCCAAAAAGGCCAAAAAAATCACGTTTGTTATAATATGGAAGCCCCCTTAAATATTAACTTTATTTTGTTTTTGTTGTTATAGCGGCAACACAAAAACATAATCTGTGAAAATTTCAGACGTCTAGCTTTAACGGTTTTTGAGATACAGCTTGGAGACAGACAGACAGACAGACAGACATCGAAGTCTCAGTAACAGGGTTCCGTTTTTACCCTTTGGGCACGGAACCCTAAAAATTAAAAATGGATTATTATGTAGAAATCTAAATTATCCATACTTATTGAGAAACATTGCCTTATCGAAATATAATCACCGCCATCGAAAAATTGCTTGCTTCCTTTGAGCGACAAAATTGTTTATTGTCGTAGCACCAAAACCACAGAATATACATATTATAATAGTACTCCGTCCAAAACTCGAGAGAGGATATGACGCCTACGCAATTAAACGCCAATTAAAAGATAATATCTTGTCTGGAAGAATAAAAAATCGGCCAAGTGCGAGTTGTACTCGCGCACGAAGGGTTCCGTACCACTACAGAGTAAAAATAGGCTAAAAATTGAATTTTTTGTATGGGAGCCCCCCTCAATTATTTAATTTATTTAAATTTTATAATTAATTATTAAAGTACAAATACAATTAAGTATTTTGAGAACATTTCAATTGCCTATGTGTTGCCGTTATTGATTAGAGGCAAAAAATAGCAAAAAAAATCACGTTTGTTGTATGGGAGCCCCCCTTAAATATTTGATTTATTTTTAGTATTTGTTGTTATAGCGGCAACAGATATACACAATCTGTGAAAATTTCAGAAGTCTAGCTATAGCGGTTCTTGAGTTACAGCCTGGTGACAGACAGACGGACAGACGGACGGACATCGAAGTCTTAGTAATAGGGTCCCGTTTTTACCCTTTGGGTACGGAACCCTAAAAACATAGTTGTAATATAATAGTTTTGTAACAAAATAGCCAGTAAAAGAAACTATCCTTGAGTCAAAGGAAAATAACTAAATTTTAATCATCCTAAAAATTTGGTGACATGTCGGTTATTATTTCTGAGTACATTTAAATGCAAAATTATAAAATTTAGGTTTCTTAAAAACAAAGCAGATATGGCTTTCAATACAATAGTTCCTCATTTACTATTTTTTTAAGTATGTACTTCTAAAGTTGCTCCATTGACTTACTAGCATCATAAATCATAACATCGTCATAGTAATATTATGTTTCTCGGGTACATAAAATTTTCATGTAACTATTTATCTTTTGTAGTTTTACTACGATCTTGATTTCAAATTTTACATCATGTCTCGCTTTCAATACTGGAAATTTAACCTATCAAGTTTCTTATAATAGTAAACTACTAGAAGCTTAACATCTTATTGCATAAGTTTTTGTTGAACATCTGCGCAACGTAGTTTTATTATTAATGGTTTGTTTTTGAGCTTATTTTATTAGCAGTACTCAGTTTCTTCGGACTCTAATATCCTCTAGATAGACGCTTCTCAAGGGTATCGACCAGTAATAATAGCTTCTACCTGTGTTTTTTATTCGAGTCGAAGGCTCGCCAAAGTCGGGAGCGAAGCGAGGGCAACGTACCTTTCCGCTCTCCCTTGCCCTGTAGCCCTACTTTGCCCTACGAGCGGGCAATAAATAAGCATCTCCCCCGTACGCACGCACTTCAATGTTTGCGTGAAAGAGATGCATTATTTAACTATGCTGCGTTTAATGATAATCCGAGCTCCAGGCTCCAGCTGTGCGCGAAACGTATACATTGTGTGTCTGTGTGCACTTGTGTTTCGTGGACTTTGAACCCGTAATGGTGAAATTTCGTCTCCCTCTACACCGTTATCGTGGTAATCAATACTTGTATTTTAGTGTGAGTGATTACGTTTATAGGTTCACAGTAAAACCCTATTGCGTTGCCGATAAAACCAGCGACTGGTTTATTACGAGGTTACTCTTTCCTTGTCTTCATCCGCCATTATGCTTCTTGTTTGTGATTTCAAAATAACCGAAGATTCTCTTGAGTCATTCAAATGAAAAATGGGATTTCCTCAATTAGAATAAGTTTCATTCGTGATATGCATGGTATCAAATGCGTATATTTCAGTACGTGATTTTATATAATGTTTAGACGTTAGAGTAAGATAAATAAAAAATCGAGTTCGACGCAAGTACATTCGAAACTTCCATCTCCACTCACAGCCGTTAAATGAAATTCGATTAGGAATATATGGTTTTGTAATCACAACATAACGTAGACGAATTAATTTTATGGCCATGGCGGGCGATGCGTCATTATCGTTACGATACGATACCGAATGATGCCGTCGCTTCTGTTCGTAGTTTTTCGTGGAAAACGACCACATCGTCAACGTCCCCGCCCCCCGCCGCCCCCCGCGCGGGCGCCACATCCGAGCCGAGTATATAAAAGAGCGCC
Organism: Cyaniris semiargus; assembly: GCA_905187585.1. NCBI lineage: Eukaryota > Metazoa > Arthropoda > Insecta > Lepidoptera > Lycaenidae > Cyaniris > Cyaniris semiargus. Next base: position 5,464,193 of record LR994551.1, read on the forward strand.
GCGCCCCTCCACTTCAACTCAGACGCATGGAGTACTCCGTAGAGGTCGTTTGGCACGAGCGAGCGCTTTGCTAGGCACCTGCCGGCCACTTTTAACGTTATTCTAGTCACCGAGCAGCTGAAGCTCGCCCTACGCGGTCTACCGCGCGTTCCTACGAACAGTGATATGTGCAATAGTTCTACTTAAAATATTGTGATAATTTATTTAAATTAGTTATTAGTTGCGCGCGTCGATCGGACCGCGAACGGCTGTGAGTGTTGTGAGAAATGTTGTGACTGCCCGACTGGAACTCGTTGCCCGTGATCCAGCCCAGTGTGATCAGTTGTACTCGCGTCGGACCCTTCGCCATGGTCGGAAACAACAATACTATGATGGCGATTCGCATCGTCCACAGTAAGCTGCGCAAGCGCGAGGAGCACTCGGCTTCGGTGCACCCGGCCGAAGCCGTGCTTCAGGCCGCGCCGCAGCAGCCGCCCGAGCCTCTTGCCTTCCGCCAGCCGCTGTGGCAGTTCCCGCCGCCGCTGCCTCCGCCCTACGTCTATCCTCATGATCAGGTAATAGTCTCTTCTAACCCCATATAAAAAAATCAAACGATAGGTAACCAGAACGTTGCATAACCATCATGCAAATTTAAATGTAGTTTGCTAGTTAACGCCAGAATGACAAAGTCGTCTCAGAATCAAACAGCTGGTACGGTTGACCTTATTAATTCATAACAAAACCGAGCGCCAGCCGCTCAAAACGTCAAGCGTAATGGTTTCAACATGAAAAGTTGAAGTTAAAAGAAATCGTGACTGCCTCGTCCCCGCCACGCGAGAGAGAGTCGCTTGTGACATGATATCTAAGTGCAAAATAAATTTAAATGTCGGGACACGCTCGCCGAGTAGAAAGCTGCACAAGGCGAGCGTGTTGTAACCGTTTGGCCTTCTTTCCCAAAAGAACAAAGAGGTTAACGCGAACGGTTCTCTTAAATTATAAACCTGTGCTCTGTGGAACCATTTTGACCCAAATAATACGGTCCGGTAGAGTTGGCCAGGTTAAGAATAGTTTTTGCACGGACAATATCGCGACCAGGAAACAATCAATGCTAATAAGTCTCGAACATCCAAGGATTATTTCATACGCGTTTGGCCTCAGCGAATACAGTCTCGTTATACTTCCTACTATTATAATATAAGGTCTGGCTGCTACGTTTGGTTTTAGATTTCTGTCGTTAACAATGAGACGATAACATAAACCTTTTAGACGTTTTGTTCTTCGGCTCGTCAGGGTCGATTCCATTGAAAAATAAACAATGCTTTAAATGTTTCTCAGTCCACAAGTATAACAATAAAATGGTTCCCGCGTAAAATTTAACGTTCACAATTCGTGTTTTTGTTTCGTTAGCAACGGAATATAAATAGAGTGGCGTTGTGTAACCGAGAACGGAGGAACGCTTTAGTTTCTTCACAATGCAGACGCATAGGGGACGTTGCGTTTACAAAACATCCATTGAAGGACGACAATTAACATTCAACAGATAACTTTAAAATAATATTGCTACTTTAAACATCCTTAAATTCCTTGAGGGACTCTTATAAAATGGGAACTTTTGTAAACCAGAACGAGTCTTCCTTATAAAGTACAAATTAAATATTGAATGAAACTGACGAGGTATTTTTCGTCTTTCCAGGACAATTTGATGCAGCCGATCGGCAACGAGCGGGCGAGCTTTCGAAGCTTGCGCAAGAACATCGGCGGTCGTTGGAAACGTCTCGTCAAGAAGAAGCCCGAACAGGAGGTGTACACGATACCTCCCGAGCTTAAGCCCCAGCTCAAGCAAATATACGTTTACTAATCGTAGCTGTAACGTCTGCATAGAAGCAGGACTCTTCATGCTAAAGACCTCAACCGAGCCCCCCGGCTCGTCAATGTTCATAATATCTTATCGAATATCAAAATTTGTAGCAGCATCTATGCACGGGCTAACGCCCATCTTCGACATATCTTTTTGACCAATTCTTATGACCAATCTTTGATCGGCACTTCGATGTGATGTAACGCCTAGACGTATTAATAAGTATTAGGACAATGTTTAATTTGTATGATTCGCGAGTGATAGTCTAATCGAATAGTTTAATTATTAATTTAATTATGAATGGACTTAGGAAGATGCGGTCGCGCATACTAGTGACGAAAATCCAATAATTATTATAGAGAAAACCGTGATGCCTTTGTAATGTAATGAATAGTTAGGGCATTTGTAGTTCATTAACTTATTGTAGACGTGGTCGTAGTTAGTGGATGATGATCAAACGGTATCGGCTCGGTTCTGTGTATGTGTTGACTTCAGTTTTGTTTGAATATTGTTCTGAAGCAGTATTTCAATATCATTCTGTTCTGTTGTGAGTGAGACTGAAAATAAGGTACAATGAGTAACGTGACTTAATAATGTAATGTATAAAACGCATTTCTTAACTATCACGGTAACTTTGTAAGAGAGAATTGTTAATTGCGTTACTTGCATGCTTTGTTAGTATAATTTTCAGATTTTCGCCCGGTCTGTGCCTACTGTGATATAAATTAATGGATTAAATGTATGTAATGATGAGTGATGTTTTTGAATTTGTCTTCACCTGGTAGATTGACTTTGACGAGTAGGATGGACCGCCGGCTGAGAATTGAGCTAGCTCATATTGAGCCTGATATTCTAAAGAAATAAGTTTTAGCCACTAGGTACAATAATTTGAAGCCATTATTATTTCGTTAATTATTAACTGTTACAAAATATAATTAAATGTATTTAACAGCGTGCAAAGTTTTGTTGATAAATGTATTCTGTCACTGACGAAAATAAAATTCCATCAATATGTTATTTGTTTTGTTTTACTTATTGATTAACCATATCTTAAAGCCTCAGAGCCTCGACAAAAACGATATTTTATTACCTGCTACTGAGGAATAATGATTCTCTGCATCTTTGGAATCTCATAGTCTCAGAAATATAGAAAGTTGTTTTAGGGTACACTTTCAGTGCCTTGTAAGTATGGTAAATGGTAAATACAATAATGACCTTATTAAAATATTAAAAATGTGTTCTAACACACACTTTGACCTTTCTCTTCTTCAAAAGTAAAAGCTCGCACAAAAGTTCTCTCAGTCTAGCTAGATAAAGTATTGAGTGTTACGTAGTTTATATACTCTTTGGTGTTGAGGCCGAGTTATTGACAGAGTAAAAAATGAAAACTTTTCCAATTCCATCTTTTTCTTAATATAATAATGTCTAGACAACTTCTAGATCATATTTAAAAAATATATAAGTCTTTACGACAGCATTTAAATTTTAAAGTCTGCATAACATTTTCAGTTATTATTTACTTATCGCCATCTATGTTAAAGACACGTAGAAAGCTTTAAAAACAGAGCGCCATCTAGTTTGTTTCTCCAATATTACATTATCGCTTGCAAATCATGCCTAGTTGATTGGTGATCCTAGTTGCCATAAGGGTTCAGACTAGAACTGCTAGGTGGCGCTTTTTAGATCTGGCAAAAATAGAGGACGAAGGTGCTGCAAAGTAGTGTTGGAAAAAATAGCATTAGCAATAACAATTAATTGTTAAATGATTATGTTAATTATCTCAATCAATGATCAATGAATTAGATCTGAGTCCCAAGTTCACCAGCTACTTCTAAATAAGTAACTAGTCTGTGTACTTCGCACTGAATATGAACCTTACGGCCAGTGGGCAGTGTTATAGATTGAAACAACATATTAAATTGTGTAGACGTACAAAAGTGATACCGAAGTTTTGTTAAAAATACCTTTCGAGTCATTTTTATTTGTAGTTTTTATTATTATTACTTATAAGATTTACTTTACCGTATAAAATACACATCTATCAGCAGACCGTTACATATACACTAATTACTATTATATTTACACATTCATATATGTATACACTCTTCACTTCAAAATATAGTAAAATATAATAAAAAAACTCACAATTTTATTTAATTATATAAATATATTTAAAATACGTATTATACATATTATAGATACATGCTATTTACAAACTCATATAAAAATCAAAATCAAAATCAAAATATTTATTTCTAAATAGGTTAACAAAGTTAACACTTTTAGAACGTCTACATGAGGCCTACCACCGGTTCGGGAACTAACCCGGCGAGAAGAACCGGCGCGGCGTAAGAAACTCGCACGGGGCCACCTTTTACCAAAAAGGTGGAAAATTACAATAATATAGCTTAAGCTAATTTACAATAGGTATGTAAAAATGTGGTACATTGATATAGAAGCGGCCTATGGTCTGTCAGCTTATTTTTCCCAAGGTGTGCTATCATTGAGAAAATCATTTACTTTATAATAAGCCTTAGCACACAAACGTTCTTTAACAACTTTTTTAAATTTATTAATTGAAAGATTTTGAACGTTTTCTGGGATTTTTTTGTATAGGCGTATACCTTTACCTTTGAAAGATTTGCTTACTTTGCTCAGCCTGGTTATTGGTATATCTAGCTTGTGCTTATTCCTAGTGTTCCTGCAGTGAATGTCATTTTTCGTTTTAAAATTATTTAAATTTTTTCTCACGTATAACACATTGTCCAAAATGTATTGAGAGATAACGGTCAGAATTCTTATTTCTTTAAACTTTTCTCTAAGAGATTCAAAGGATGACATTTTGTAAATAGATCGTATAGCTCGCTTCTGCAGCACAAATATTGTGTTAATATCAGCAGCACTTCCCCATAATAGAATGCCGTAAGACATTCTACTATGAAATAACTATAATAAACTAATTTCGCCATGTCTTCATCACAGATTTCTCTAATTTTTCTGACTGCATATACTGCGGAACTGAGCTTATCGGCCAGTTTGGCAATATGAGGACCCCACTGCCCAAAAACACAGTACTGTCAACAAGATTTATTTTCTCATAATTTAATAGCAAATTGGTTTGCACTTGCTTAACATTTGGCATGGTAAATTTTAAATATTTGGTTTTATTAGAATTTAAAAGTAAGTTATTTACATTAAACCAATTTACTATTTTTGAGAGAGCACAATTTACCTCGTCATAATTCGACTGTTGTCGCTTCACTTTAAAAATAAGTGAAGTGTCATCAGCAAAAAGTACTATCTCGTTATCATTATCCTTAACTAGATAAGGTAAGTCATTTATATAGATGAGAAAAAGAAACGGGCCCAAAATGGATCTCTGTGGGACACCTAATTCTATCTTGGTCCCAGTGGACCTTTTGCTATTGACATCAACCCTTTGAGTCCTGTTCCTCAAATAAGATGTCAAAAGGCTGAGTGCAGAGTCCCTTATGCCATAGTGGTGCAATTTCCTGATCAACGTAGCATGATCAACACAATCAAATGCCTTAGAGAGGTCGCAAAATACACCTAAGGCATCCTGCGACTCCTCCCAGGCTTCAAATATACTACAAAGAAGACCTATACCAGCATCCGTAGTGGAACGACCCTTAGTAAAACCATATTGATTATTATGCAATAAATCATTGGAGTTAAAATGTACTAACAATTGTTTTAAGATTATTTTTTCAAATATTTTACTAAAAGTCGGTAGAATAGATATAGGCCTATAATAAGTTGGATCAGATTTAAGTCCGGCTTTGAATAAAGGTACCACCTTGCTATGCTTCATTAAATCAAGAAATACACCATTCTTTATACAGTCATTAAAAATATTGGCCAGATAAGGAGCTACGATGTCAATTATTGATTTAATTATCTTAGTAGACAGACCCCAAAGATCAGTAGTATTTTTGATGGTCAATAATTTAAAGGTGTTAATAATGTCTTTAGAATCAATTTCTCTAAATTTAAAATTGACATCACATTTCTTTACATACTCTCTGAGTAATTTATCAGCCTCTGTAGGCGAAGAATTTAAATTTTTTGTTGTTGAGACCGGAATGTCAGCAAAAAACTTTTCAAAAACCGCCGCAACTTCTATGTCATTAGTAATTTTTTTATTTTCAAAAGAAAGTTCAAAATTTTCCAGTCTCACCAGCAATAATTTTCCATGTAGCTTTTACTTTATTTTTCAAATTCTTGATTTTATTTTTTAGATAAAGAGCTTTAGCAGCATTGCATACTTTCTTAAAGATTTTAGAATAATTTTTAACATATATTTTAAATGTTTCATTGTTATTTACAGATTTTTCATCATATAATTCATAGCGCCTATTTCTGCTTATTTTAATCCCTTTGGTAGCCCATTTAATAGAGTCACTTTTTTTGTTAATAGTTCTAACCGTCTTAGAAGTGAATATTGAATTAAATTGGGTTCTTATTTCTTTAAACAATTTATTATAAGCTTCATCGGATCTATAAGATTCACCCAATAATGGAATATTTGAATTTAGATTACTTCTAAATTTCTCAATACGTTTTGTGTTCACAGGAATAAACACAAACTCTTGTTTTTGTTTACTTTCACAATTAATGTCAAAAGATGCTAACTGACCATAATGATCAGAGCTAAGCTTATTAATTATTTCTTTTTCACATGGTGTGAGATTAGTAAATATATTATCTATACAAGTGGCCGTTGTATCACACACTCTTGTCGGCTTATCAAACAAATAAAAAGGTTATACGATTTAAACAAAGATGTGAATCTAATCGTATTGGAGTCTAAATCTAATAAGTTAATGTTAAAATCTCCACATATAATAACCTTTTGTTAGATGCACATATTTTTGACAATATTTGTTCCATAGTTTGTTCGAACAAATCGTATAACCCAGATGGAGGCCTGTATACGCTAATAATAATAAGCTGACTTAACTCTATGCAGGCCACTTCTATTATTCGTTCAGTAGAGAGACTTACAATATCTTTACGTTCCTTATATTTCAAATTTTTTCTAATTAATATCAAAGAGCCACCTCTGATGGCGTTTTTTCTACTGAACGAACTTGCTACTTGGTGATCATGGAGATTGAAAATGAGTTCATGTTCCCTAAACCAGTGTTCTGAAATACAAATAATATCAATATTAAACTCTTGTAGAAATAACTCAATTTCAAGCTCTTTACCTACCATTCCTTGTAAATTCTGATGCACCAAGTTAAATACATACTTATTACTGTTATTAATTTTCCTTGTGTTACTTTTGGTAGGATTTTGTACAAGTAAACTATTTGTGCAAGAGGCATTCTCTATTGTCTTAAGATTTAATTTAAATAATTTGTTGGAACATATTCCAACTCGTTACTACACTGCTTAATAGAAGCCGTAGTTAAAATTTTATTATTTGGAATATTTTCCAAGTCGGTACAAAATGTCATACTATTATGACTAAACTGCTCAAAAGAAGCAGCTGATGTCTTAATACTAGCGAAGTACTTGGCTGAGTTCAAATATAAAAAAGTTGATAGCGTGCTTGCTATAAGTCTACAAAAATAATAGGATAGATAATATCTACCTAATGTCAACTTACATATTTTATGATTTAAAATATTGTTAATGTCAATTATATTAATTTTATTATTATGTCCATTTAATAAAATACAATTATTGTTAACAGCAGTATACAATTGGCTGTTAAGCAGATACCTAGTTTTGTTTTCCTGAGGCAACCTTTTTATATAAGGAAATGTAAATAATATAACCTTACTAATATTTTGTAATTTATTTAATAATTCTATGTAATTTTCCATTTCTTTACTATTCACACTTCCCCATCTCCCAACTAACAATACTAGTGTTGTATTTGGACAGTGAGTAGTGTTAACAATTTTTTTAATTATTTCTGAAAAGTTTGCACCTGGTACGCTGTAAATAGCCACTGAACATGGGCCAGAGGTCGGTGACACAGTCAGGTTTTCCATTTGGGAGTGCTTTGTATGTGTCTCCATATCCAAATGACTATCAACATTATCCGGACTCATTGAACAGTTCACCTGGCATTGACAAGACGAGTTATGCCTCAATAAAGACATAACTCTGTCCTCATTGTATCGACAGTCATCCAGCAAAGTATTCAATGCTGATATGTGACTTGATATTTCTAATTGAGCAAGTTCATATTTTTTTGTTATAGATATATAAAGTAAGAGCTACACTTTTCCAACTTTGTCATGGATAGTAACCTACAAAATATTATAGATATGAACAAAATAGAATTTGCCGTTGCAACTGAGTGTAATAACGACAGTGTTTCCAAGCTTTTTAAAATAAAAAATAATGAATTTACTTTAATTACCCAAAATATAAGAAGCGTTTACCAACATTTTGATGATTTCATGATCTCAATCTCACAATAAAATTTTAATTCCACTGTAATAGTATTAACCGAATGCTGGCTATGCGATTATAAACCACCAATACCTAACTACAAACTGCTATGGTAAACAATTGCATTAAAACTAAAAACGTTACCAACTCCAGAGACGCGTGCGAAGACTTAAAAAATAAAAGTTTAAATGAACTATTATTATGCAGTGATCCAGAGTTAGTGGCTGAGGGACTTATAGACAAAATTACACAATCTATTGAAGAAAACACTAAAACTATTATTATACCGAAAAATAAGCGTACATTAAAATCATGGATTACCCCAGGAATCCTTAGGTGCATTAGACATAGGAACAAATTGCAATCAAGGAAGATTAGGATTTTCTGCAACAATCTAATAAAGAAGCTGAAACGTGATTACGACAGAAAACTACTGCAGGATTCTAGTGGTGACTCGAGGAAGCTCTGGAAAAGTATTACCACCGTAACAAACCTAAAAAAAGATAAATCTGATAACTCTAAATTGTTACATATTAAGTCCTCAAAAACTGTCTCCATAAATTACATTAATAGGTACTTCAGTAACATAGGTAGAGAGCTTGCAAATAACATACCGCAGTTGCATTCTGATCAACCAGATGTTACTCCTGCGGGCTTGCCAAAAACATCCTCCTTCGCCCTTTGTAACACTGATGAGAAAGAGGTTTACAATGTCCTCATAAACCTAAAGTCTAACAGTGCGCCTGGATGGGACGGCATCTCAACTAGCTATCTTAAGTTAGTTAGACATCATGTTGTAAAAAAAAAACATTATTTTAATTGTTACGGTACGCATTTATAACTAAAAAATAGCTGTTTATATGTTAATGATTTTTAAATGTTCCTTGTAAAATCCATGTACCCTAGCAAGGCCAACCATCAAATCTTTGGTTGGGCCTTAATCCTTATTAGGAACCACCGGCCTTCCTAGGAACATTGCCAATATTTTAACTTTAATCGAGGCATAAGTAGATTTTCTATTATTAGTACCATACACATAATATCATTATACGACAATTCACTGTAATAAAATGTGAGTTAGATATAGGTTATGTAACTAAAACTTAATGTTTTGCAGTGTGCGGAAATTACAATTGTAACAATTGTATCCGCGAACAGATATAAATTTATTTATTTATTTATCAATACAAAGCATACAATATTAGTTATTATACAGGTTGTTACAAAACAAAGTGATAATAGATCAGGGTATGTGTCCCTTGTACAGAGTTCTACTCTGTAAAAGAAGCAGCGCTGAAAGAGCAAATTTTTTCTTTGTGATTTGTTTAGGCAAGGGCTCCAGTGCCTTGATTCAAAATTATTTCGATACAAAAGTTAAAAGTATTTACTTTTCAGCGCTGCAACATTAAGCGTGAACTGTTTACAAGGGACACATGTACACATTAGTCCCTTATACAGAGTTCTGTTCTGTAAAAGTAGCAGGGCTGAAAAAGCAAATTTTTTCTTTGTGATTTGTTTAGGCAAGGGCAAAATCATGATTCTAACACTGGGGGTGTTAGAATCATGATTTTGCCGATAAAAAAGTTTAAAAAAGTTACTTTTTCAGTGCTGCCAAATTCATTCACAGCGAACTGTATACAAGGGACACATACCTACTCAGGCATGTATTGTCATTTGTCAGTTGTCACTTTCTAGTAGTTGGTTAAAAACAAAAATTATCTTGTGTTTTAATTTAATTGGACAATAGATAGTTAATGAAACAAAAGGCCTGGAGAAGTTTAGAGCAGGACAGCCCGCATGCCGCGACCGCAGACCCTTTGTAAGATTAGTGGCAACTGGAAACCCTTCAAGTTGTAAGTGCACATCAAAGGCTCCAACTTAAATTATAGGTACAAATGGAAAGATTAATTAATTGTTTATTTGTCCGCTTAAAGTGCTTGTTTGCTCGATCCCAGGAGCAAGTGTAAATGGCAAAGTACAGTACAGTCTGTTGGCATCGCAATTCGCAACCTAATGTTATGTAGCTTAAAGCTTTCTTCGAAGGATTATCCCACACAAAAAAAAAATGGTCTAGCAGCTCCTAAAATCAGCACATGTAAACAAATAACGGAAGCCCTCAACTAAACAAAATATTCAGCTTTATAATTAGCTTTTTAGTATAAAGTTTAAATACAAGCTCCATCGGATTTTATACATATTAAATAAAGAAAATTATGACCAGAGGCGTAACATGGCAGTTCTGGCAAAATGCTTAGAAATATTCTTATACATCGATTGTACCTGTATTGTCGTTACAATTTTAATTTTTAACTAATGGAGCTTCATCATTTTGCCACAGGCCCCAGATGGTATAGTTACGCCACTGATTGTTACAGGCCTTGTACCATGAAACTGTTTTGAGACTCAAACAATCGGACGAGAATGCCGCGTCCTACTCTAACAAACGTGAAATGACGTTGTTAGAGCAGGACGCGGCATTCTCGTCCGATTGTTTGAGTCTCAAAACAGTTTCGTAGTAGGCCAGCAGGTTCTTGGTTCTTTCAAAAGGTTAAAACCGTAGTACCAATTAATAATTATATCAAGTAATAGAGCTGGTGAAACTAATACATAGGTACTTGAGTGGTGGCGGCACGGCGCCCCGCGGTACAGCTGTGCATGGCTCAGCACGGCTGGGCTCGGCACAGGCCGACGCGGCTCCGCTCGGCTTCGCTCGGCACGGCTCGGCTCGGCTCCGCTAGCTCGGCTCGTAGGCCGCTTGTCTACCCGCCACCGGGACATCGCCGACAAAAATACAAAATATAAAATGCCACTTTATGATCTAGGCATTCTAGGCTATAGAATTCATTTTCTACCGACATTGGTCTAGCGACCCATGCCGCCGCTGCTTAGTAGTGGCATAGAGCAAAATGAAACCTATAGCCTAGGCCCTATGTCATTAGGTGGCTTTTTATTTAAATTTTTGTCCGTGACGGCGGCAGTGGACAAACGTCCATAGGCTCGGCATCGCTCGGCTCGGCTCGGCCCGGCCCCGCTAGGCTCAGCTCGGCTCGGGCCGACGGGCTCCGCACGGCACGGCTCGGCTGGCACTACACTGCACCGCAATCGTGTACGCACTGCACCGTACACGCCACAAGGAATTGCCTCTTTCAATCTATAAAAACAAAAAACAAAAAGTTAAAAAACTATTGTAATTTGCACCAAAATAATAACAATATGTCCTGACTTTAATAAATTATATTGTAACAAAGTTGTGTTAGTCGTTATTTCCTTTCCTTTACCGGGACTCAAAGTGTCTCCATATCAACTTTTTGCAAAATCCGTTGAGTGGTTTGGGCATGAAGAAGTAAAATGACAGACACAAAGACGAACAGACTTTCACGCTTATAAAGTTCTAATATTAGTATGGATATGTTACAATAATACTATGTAATATTGGTAAGGATTTTAATTTTTTGAAATCATTTTTTGTTAAATATTTCATTATAAATACCTTATTTTGTAATAAATTATAAAATTATAATATGTGAAAACAACAATTATTTATAATGTTTCCTACTTACAATGCCTATTTTAACCAAATTTCAATCAAACTTTGCTTGTCCAATTACTGGTTTTGGGTGTTCAATTACTGAAATTCTGTCCCATAACTGTTTTTTACCTACCATTCAGTTTTTACCAAAAAATCAATAAAAAGCCATCGCATTTTTATGTTTGCATAATATCTTAAGTTAGATAATTTATGAACACAAATATAATATCTATTTCTATTTTATGCGAAGTATTTATTTTTTTTACAGCTATTTCTGTAAAAAAATTAAAAAAATTTAATTTCCAACAATTAATCAAATTTAAATTTCGCACACAATTATTTTACAATATTCGTTCAAGCCGAGTTCGAAATACAATTTAATTTTTTTTTTTAAATTGAATTTAAATTAATTCTAAAGATCGAAAAAATTTACTTCTTACAAGAAGTAAGATTTTTGGGGCTCATAGAAGTAAATTTCTTCGATCTTCTATGTTATATGTATTACCAATTTTTTTGACGTTGTATGATAATGGCCACTCACTGTAATGCCGCCGAATGCCGAAAAAAAAAAAAATATATATATTTTATTTATTTATTTAATTCAGGCATCTTGGCCCATATTATAAATACCTCATAGATACCAGATTGACAATGAAGTGTCAGATGTTGTCAATCGTGGTTTTGTATAGAAAATGACAAGTTTTTGACAGGGAGTCAATGACCGCTACCGCCAGTTTCGCCGAGTACAGTATAGATTCTTCAAAAAATTCTGCGAGGGGGTTGCTCTCTATGCCCCGTGTAGTATTTTTCACTATGGTCAGCTAGTTTTTTCATAACGCGACCAAATTACGTAGGTTCATCCCTTAATGCAATTTATGTTTTTATGTTTGTGTTCGCATATCTCCGGAACTACAAGTTTATGAAATTATTTCTTTGTTGAACTAGGTATTGTTCAACTGAAAGAGAATAGGTACTGCAAGTTTCATCAAAATCAGTTCATTAACTTTTGAGATAGGGAATTTTGAAGTCGTCTTTTAGGGTTCCGTAATGGCAACTGTAATGTACTTTAATAAATAATAATAATGTTTCAATAAAATAAAAATTTAAAGAGAGCTCCCATACAAAAAACACAATTTTTGGCCGATTATTTTATAAATTATATTATGTGCATTTACTATATTTAGTTCTATGTGAAATTAATTTTTGCGGTTAGTACCAATCTATGATTCTATTACGATTACCGTTTCGATGGGGTGGATATAATTTTGCGACTTTTGTGGACCAAATTGAGTTCCCTGCATTCCTAATCTGTGGGGATGTAAATTGGAATTTCAATATAATATAATAAATAAAAATATATTGCATCGAAAATTTGAATTATAATTATTAATTCATGAGTTTTTGGAGTTATCAGTTGCGTCTAACATTAAATATAAGGAAATCTATTTCGATTTTTTTTTATTACCAATGAAGAATATTTATATATTTCATTGGTAATAGAAAAAAAAAAAATAGTTAATATAGTACAGAAATACGATTCAAAATTTATTATTTTCGGTTCTTACACTGAAATTATATAGGTTGCATTTCAATTGAATGAGATTTTGGGGACATTTTACGAGATTGAGGGAACAGGAGATGAGATGGGGGGGGGGGGGGGGGGGGCAGATTAGGCGATGGAAGAGGTCAAGAGATTGAGGGGGGTCCACGAATAGTAAAGTACAATAACGACGAAATGAATTAATACTAAATAAGTACAAATATGCATATTTTATACAAGGTGTAAAAAAACTAAGTGATAATACTTTAGGGTACGTATGGGTCCCCTTTATAGAGTTTACTGTGAAAGTAGCAGCGCTGAAAGAGTATTTTTTTTGTGATTTGCATGGGCAAGCGCCTTAGCGTAATGATTTTTTCCATACAAAAGTAAAAAAATGTTACTCTTTCAGCGCTGCTACTTTTACAGCTAACACTATAGTATATAGGGAACTCATACATACCCTAAAGTTTTATCACTTAGTTTTGTTACACCTTGTAGTTTTTTTGGGTCATGTAGTGCTCGTTGTGACACTAAAACTTTACGTTACGTTACGGCCAACCCTTGTACTATCACCGCTTTAAGACTTATTAAACTAAATACGTTAACGTTAATGGTCTAAAATACTGCCCCCTGTCAAAATTAACGACGCAAATAAACTTTGTGACTTTTATTTTCTCTATATAATGTTACGTTAAAAATTATTCAAGATACATAATATTCAAATTATGAAGTATAATTTTTTGCTTCCGAACTAATTAAATGTAGTAGTTACATATTACATAATTCTTGTCAAGCGAAGACGCTTTACATACATTAGAAAAGATTCTAATGTATGTATATTGTATGTATTGTGCACTCGCCATGACATCACCTTATTATTGCTGGGATACATAATAATATATTTTGAAAGTAGATGTAAAATCCACGTTCTAAGTATGTAAAAAACCGATCGGCACATTTCAATACCCACGTCTGCTATGAAACGTCCACTCTGTTAGATCCACTATGACGCGCCTAGTATCTGTACGCTCACTACGTTACGTCCACTACGCTACCTCCACTACGCTACCTCCACTACGCTACCTCCACTACGCTACCTCCACTACGCTACCTCCACTACGCTACGTCCACTACGTTACGTTCACTACGCTACGTCCACTGCGTCCATTTTATTTAGCAGTCCCCGAGCTCTGGTCGTTTCCGCTTTCAGCGCTTCCCGCGGGACAGGCTAACTTTATAGCTCTTACATCCGTCTATTGTTTTGTATAATGTCTCTGAGACCCGCCATTAAATCTGAGTATACATGAAACATATTTACGAAAGTGCTTTTATATTAGCAGACATAGTTGGTCATGAACAAATCATATTATACAGAGCGTAGCAAATCTCAGTGATCATATTTTAGTGTGTGATGTGGTGAGTCTTTAGAATCTTTATCTATATCTGTGGACGCTTCACACCACGTCAGTCTGGCCTCGTGGTAAGTACCTGAAGGACTTGTGTTACTGGTACTAGACAAGGGAAATATATTGAATACTTTTATACTGTACATAATATATACTAATATTTAAGATTTTTAATATATTATAATACACACATAATAATATTATAACATAATATTTAATACATCCATGACCCAGAAACATTGAAAACTTTTTGTTCCGTCGGCGGGATTCGAACCCGCGACCCCCGGCTTGAGCTACCAGTACCACGCTCAACCACTGAGCCACAGAGGTAGTCAAATTAAATTCAAGTTTAATGCTTAGACGATTATGTCAATAGTTTTAACTTGTATGGCTATAAAACAAGTAGTCGTTAAAATATAATATTACATGAAAGTTTCCGTCGCGTGATTTAATATTCTAATGCATGGTTCGTTTCAGATATTACTTTTATGCTCACTTAGAATAATAGAATAACACAATTTTATGTTGAGTAAAATAGATATAAGAAATAGGTTGTGTATCATAAATGAGTGATAATATTTAGAGCAGAGTTTTTCAACCTTTGGGTCGCACTCAGTGGGGGGTCGCAGACCTTCTGTTGGGGGTCGCCAGAGGTTGAGAAAACTGGTTTTATAAAATAACAATAAGGATTAAAAATGTTGATGTAGAAGAATTTTAACAAAAAGAATGAAGAAAATGTTCATACCAGGGGGTGGCATCGTAAAAAAGCTTGAGAAACACTGCTTGAGGGGGGGAAATTATGTGTCCCTTGTATAGAGCTCACTGCACTTATTATTATTGTTTGGGAAAATTCAAACTGTCGAGACATTTCTCATATAATATTATGCCTTTGCTCTTTCGTGTTCCCTTCTTCTGGCACTTCCGGAGTGCAAACTGTTGTTTTTCTATTTAAACTTTAGGTGCAAATTGAAAAAAAATTCACTTGAACTTACTTCAACTATGTTCAAGATGATTTTTTGACAAGCGAATTCGAAAAAAAACAAGCGAAAAATTCTATTGTTGAGAAAATACTTTATAAATATGTAAAAGAATGTTCATATCGTAACGTCGTACGAAACTTTGGTATAATGATTACTTTGCGAAGTCCCGATCTCGATGTGATTATAGGGGGTCTTATCGACTTTCAGTGCTCAAAGCTGTAAAAAGTTTAACCCCTTTCGATGTAACGTGTGTTCCAACATTACTTTCCTACTACACTCAATCGCAGTCGTTTGATCCCTATTTTAAGACAGCTAAGATGTATTTTCGACCGTATTTCGTAGGTCACACGCAAAGTAAGTTGGCTTGTAAATTTTGTTACGTATCTCGTCATAAGGTTTTATTGACGCATTATATGAGTAGTTAAGGACTAAGGAGAGTGCCTTGTGCGACTCCACGGAAATTGGTTATAGTCGAGTAATCTGCGGCAACTTTTCCAAGTGAAATTGAATTATCAAAGTTAGTAGAATTTTGATATCGGTCGGAACATATTTTGTAAGTATAGGCCCTTAAGGCCTTCCCCTACGGAGATTCCGTAATTTACCATATTTAGAGCCTTATAAACTCATAATTTGAAAGCTACAAAGTTATGATAAAAATACAGCAATAATCTTCCGTATATCAACATTCCTTTCCCAGTTTTAAAATTTCTATTTTTGTTTATTATACTCATGATATTAGCTTCCAAAGTAATACCAATTTATTAAAATTGAAGCATACTTTCAGCATCTCCCTAGTATTTACAAATTACGTTTATTTGAAACACACGACAGTAGATAGACAATTTCATTAACTACATATTTCCCGTTTTTTTTTTTTTAGATCAATTTTGAACTAAGATAAGTGAAAAAAATAGGATTCTTGTGCGATCTCGGCAACGCGACAAATGTATGGTCCAGGTCGTTTGCTCGGGGGATGGCCTTAAGTCGATGTCATTCGATTTTATTTGGTCACATATCTGGATTAATGTTTGAAGTTATGAAAATACATTATGCTAATCGTTGCTATTCATTTTAAATGTGATCTTTACTATATAACTGTATTATCTGGTACCGGGTACAGAACTTAACACGGGGCCAGACTGACGATGTGAAGCTTCTATAGTTATTATAATTTTTTATAATTTTCTAGATGACCCGGTGAACTTCCTATCACTTTCCTCCTAATATAAACCTTCCCCGGACTTCCACGAACATTTCAAGACTAAAATTAGCCAAATCAGTTCAGCCGTTCTCAAGTTTTAGCCGGACTAAAAAAAATACAACATTATTTTCATTTATATAGAAGAGGCTGAAAGCTCCGAAGGCCTTACATAATCGTTGGGTATCTTTTAATATTTTAGTTAATACCTTACTGTCCCTTAATATGAAAACTGCATTGGGAGCTACCTATATTATTATTATTATTATTCGACTTTTGATCGAAATTCAAAATATATTTACCATATTATCAGCTAAATCGATTTGACCTACATGTTATTTATCTAGGTTGAATTTTTACAGGGTGTAAAATAAAGTAATACTTTTTTTTGCCTTATACACAGTTCACTCTGAAATAAGAAGCGCTGAAACAGTTACCATTCACTTCTATGATTCTATGAGAAATTTCCCAAGGTCATAAACTAATATATTTGCCCGAAAAAAAGAGTAAGTTTATCAGTGCTGCTGCTTGCAAAGGTAAAATTATACAGTCTGTAACAAATCTAAGTGATAGTATTTAAGACCCTATTTAGAGTTCGCTGTAAAAGTAGCAGCGCTGAAAGAGTAACTTTTTTGAAACTTTTGTATGGGCGAATTCATGTCGCGCGTTCATGCTTAGCGCTGCTACTTTCACAGTGTAAGACTCTACTAACTCCATGTAAAAGGCACATACCCTAAAATATTATCACATTGTTTTTATATAAATGTATAACACCTGTTTTAAAACTATAAAACGTGGAGTAAACATTTCCATAATATTTAAGATTAAGTTCTGAACTGTAAGCAGATGTACCAATTTTCTGAGCAAACGATGCGCAAGAAACGTATACTGTGATGTTTAACAAAGGGGTTTCGTTCCGATCGACTTGACATTATCAAAGGCATTAGCGCTGCAAGGGGAATCAAGAAATGTATTTGCAATGAAATTTCAACGAAGAAAATGGAAGAATTCATTTTGTGGGAAAGATGAGTAAGTTTATATGGGAGACACATGCATGATGCGATTGCATTGATAAGATGGCCATACAAGTCACAGTATAAATTATCATTTAAGGCTGAAAATATAGAAATTATTGTAAGAATTTAATTGAAATTTAAAATTAAATATGTTCTCAAAAAACATAATGTTTAAAAATCTTTATCATAAGAAAGACAGATAAAACATTTGTAAATTTTAGACGCAAAAGCTTATATTGGTCGCTTGTGTAATCTAAAATCTTGTAAAAGCTTCCGATTTTTAAATCAACAATCTCTTGTTTGTTATATTTAACCCTGGGATCGACTTTGCGATTGAGCCGAGTTCAAAGGGCAAAGGGAAGAATCAACGCGAAGGGTGTGCAGTGAAGGAGCCCTACAAAGCGATTTCCCTTCGCATCGGGAACTTAAATTAACAATTTTCCGAGGGATGTAAGGGCAACTATTACATGTGGCAACATTATCTAACTTAATAATTAATATCCGGTAGACTAAGATTTGCTTTGAAGGATATTTAATGATGTTTAGTACCATCAAATAAATGATATAGGCAGATGGCGAACGTTATTTGGTTGGGTTATCTCTAGTCAATTTTTGTCATCATTGTCAATCAATGACCAAACTATGTAAGTCCGTCATCCATCTTTTGAAAGTACCTATCAGAATGTTAAACATAAGTGGGTAAATACCTTCCCATCGGTACGGCTGGACAGTCACTGCTTATGTTCATAAAAAGTTGTTTACGTATTGTTTAACAGTGGTTAAAGATTAAAGTCTAAATTTGAACAGCCGAAGCTCAGGGTTTTTTGTAGAATTCTTCTTATGATTATTATGCCATAATCATAAAACAATGTTAAATAATCATCACCACTATAATAGTAGAAAAGACGCAAAGGCGTAAAGACAATGAAATAAGCTATCATTCTTCTATTTACTGTCTAGTGTCGTCAAAAATTCATGATAGATTTATAGATTTATGATCATATCCTTGGACTATGCTTATGTGTGTATTTACTATTTTATTTACATTTTAATATCAAATATATTACTAAAAATATCGAATTAAAATACGAATTCATATACGTCCTTAAAATCATATTTTAATACGATATAAATATAAATTTTAATGGCACTGTTCTCGTGCTCACTGAGGCTGTTATAAGACATCATATTTTAAGCTCATCCAACGTAAAATTGGATTTTAAAGTACGAACGGAACAAAATCTAGTGCCTCTATAGTGGTATCAAGATTGATAACAATATGAGACCTGGGACAGGGGCCGTACCAGGAAACTGTTTTGAGACTCAAACAATTGTTGAATGAGAATGCCGCGTCCTGCTCTAACAACGTCATTTCACGTTTGTTAGAGTAGGACGCGGCATTTTCGTTCGATTGTTTGAGTCTCAAAACAGTTTCGTGGTACGGTCCCTGGTTCTATGATAGTCTCACAGATAATGTACTTCAATTAATACTTTATTTTATATCATTATACAAGGCGTAACAAAACTAAGTGATAATACTTTAGGGGGTGTTTGTGTTCGTGACATAGAGTTTACTGTAAAAGTAGCAGCGCTGAAAGAGTAACTTTTTTAAACTTTTGTATGGAAATATTCACACCGCTGGGGCGCTTGGCGCTTGCCCATATATAAATCAGAAAAAAAAATGCTCTTTTAACTCTGCTACTTTTACATTGACCTCTATGTCAGGAACACATACACCCCCTAAAGTATTATCACTTAGTTTTCTTACACCTTGTATACGACATGACACCCGCAAATTTGACGACCTCTGTGGCTCAGTTGGTGGGCTGTTGGTAGCTCAAGCCGGGGGTCGCGGGTTCGAATCCCGCCGACGGAACAAAAAAGTTTTCAAAGTTCCTGGGTCATGGATGTGTATTAAATATGTGTATCATATAATAAAAATCTTAAATATATGTATAGTATAAAAGTATTAAATATATTTCCGTTGTCTGGTACCCGTAACACAAGTCCTTCAGGTACTTACCACGGGGCCAGACTGACGTGGTGTGAAGCGTCCTTATCCGTTGCGCCAAAATTGGAAACCGTACATTTTTCCAGGATAAAGTATCCTATGTCCTTTTCCAGGACTCAAAGTATCTCCATACCCTGCAAAATCGGTTCAGCAGTTTAGGCGTGAAGAGGTAACAGACAGACTCACTTTCGCACTTATAATATTAAGTATGGATCACTACTAGATGCCACCCGCAAATCCGTTGTGCCGAAATCAGTTTATCGCGTGGGAACCGTACATTTTTTCGTAACAAAAAATATTTTATGTCCTTTCCTGTGTCTCAAAGTATCTGCCTACCAAATTTCATTTAAATCGGTTCAGCTGTTTAAGCGTGAAGTGGTAACAGATAGACAGATAGACACACTTTCGCATTTATAATAATTACAAGATGATTCCTGCAACTTCGTTGCGCTAAAATTCGTTTATCGCGCGGGAACCGTACATTTTTCCGGGACAAAAAGTATCCTATGTCCTTTCCCGGGACTCAAAGTATCTCCATGCCAAATTTCAGAAAAATGAAGTCTGAATGTGAAGAGGTAACAGACAGACAGATAGACAGACAGACGGACAGATAGACGGACAGATAGACAGACAGACAGACAGACAGACACACTTTCGCATTTATAATATGGATACTTACGGCACGCTAAACAAGGAAGGAATTCCTACTTCTTTTCTAAGGGCTCCTACAAAAAGCTGCGAATTCTAATTTAGAAAAACTTGACACATAAGATTTTCACAAAACATGATTTTTGACGAAAGAATTTTCTTTGGGTTTCGTATTTTGTCATATATATTTTTCGTTTTCACCTTACAATACACAGTGTACGGAGGAGACGAAAAATCGGAAATTTTCTATTTTCTTCAATTTTGAATAGGCATTAGTAAAATGAATGCGAGAGTAGAACACCCGCGTGTCAATTCGAAATAGTTTTGATGCTACGAGCTACCAAAATTTAGCGTTTTTTGCGGCCCGGAAGGGAAAAATCCATATTTCTCCAAAACTTTTACATAATAAATAAAATTTTGTATTCCACCTGAAAGCCTATTAAATAAGATATATTTCAAGCTTTTTTCCTGATCCGCTGTGTCCATATTTTACCTACAGTAAAATAATTTCCATTTTTAGGTTTTTATTTTTTTTATCCAAAACCAAACAAAATGCGCAATCGAAAATATGGACAAATTAAAGGTTTAAGCATTCTATACACACAAAAAAAAAACACCCGTGAGATCCGTTTACTAACAGTTCTAAATTAATTTATTCAATTTACAAACTTAATTGTCAACAGGGTTATCAAACGACGCAACGCTGTATTATTTGTAGTCTTTTTGTTTTCGCGTGACCATCAGTTACCTCGATTTTTTTTAATAAATACTAGAAATAATATTAATTGTTTGAAGTATTACGAACTGATATCTGATTTTTACCGACTTCTAAAAAAAGAGGAGGTTATATGTTTTTTCTAAGACTTTTTTAATAATTTTAAATTATACTCATTAAAAGCGTATATAACTTTCATACTATAAATGTTAATGTAATAGGTAACTATTTCTATTGCATTATTGACAGCCATCCATTGAAAGACGTATGGTGGCAGCCCTAGCGTAGGATTTTACGATCAAATATCTCCAATAGTAAACGGATCTGACGAGTGATTTTTTTTTGTGCGTATAGAATGCTTGTATACCTTTAATTTGTCGATATTTTCGATTGCGCATTTCGTTTGGTTGTGGTTAAAAAAAATAAAAACCTAAAAATGAAAATTATTTTATTGTAGATAAAATATCGACTCGGCGGATCAGGAAAAAAACTTGAAATATCCTTATTTAATAGACTTTCAGGTGGAATACAAAATTTTATTAATTACGTAAAAATTTTGGAGAAATATGGATTTTTCCCTTCCGGGCCGCAAAAAAACGCTAAATTTTGGTAGCTCGTAGCATCAAAACTATTTTGAATTGACACGCGGGTGTTCTACTCTCGCATTCATTTTACTAATGCCTATTCAAAATTGAAGAAAATAGAAAATTTCCGATTTTTCGTCTCCTCCGTACACTGTGCAACATTACGTTAATAAGCTATTATAATGAGCTATATAGTCAGGACAATTAAAGGTGGTACCAGCGGTCATTGACCTTTGTAGTCTAGGAGCTACGTGAAAAATACTCGCACTGTTAGCTTAAGAATATATTTGAAATCTTGTAAAGAAACAGACTGTTATATAGTATCATCGGAAAACGTCTTGGTTACCTGTTTGTATGATAATCTCCAACTATTTATGAGTTTGAAGTAACATAATTCATACTGTATTCACATCGTGTATACAAAATACGATATCACCTTAGACTAGAAACATCTGTCACTTCATTGTCAATCGCGGTTTGTATAGAAAATTACTAGTTTTTTGTCAGAGAGTCAATGACCGCTACAGACTGAACACCTTAGACTAGAAACATCTGTCACTTCATTGTCAATCGCTGTTTGTATAGAAAATGACAAGTTTTTTGACAGGGAGCGCTACAGACTGAATTCCGCGATTTGAGAATAGTAGCTTGTTGTGTGCAGTTTGGTGTGAACGCAGCCAAAGTTTTGGACGCTGTAAGGCTCAATTTATATGCGTCCGCCCGAAAGCGGCGGCTTGGCCGCTACACCGCGAGATCACAAGCAACGCCTCCGTGGTCCAGTGGTTATATAGAGCGTAACTCTTGACTCAGAGGTCGTGGGTTCGATTCCCGCGTTGGAAGCATGTTATTTCCAGGTCTGACAAGTAAGATGATCCATGATGGATGCGTCGGATGGGCATGTAAAAAGTCGATCCTGCGCCTGATCTCTCGCCAGTCGTGTCGGTCTTCCGTCGTACTGGGTTACGAGATTAAAAGGAATAAAGAGTGCTCTTGTGTACTACGCACACACTTGGGCACTATAAAATTACTCTGCGTAACAGGTCTGGTCTCAATGAAACCGGCCACCGTCACCGAAACCGGTGTGGGAGTTATTATTATTATTATAATGAGGGTATTTGCCGCCACTATTTTCATATGGTGTAGCGGTCAAACAGCTTATTTGCGCGGACGCATCCAGACTTATGCAATAAAACGCATGAATATTATTATGATATTTAGCACTTAAGGTATCGGTATTTATTCAGATCGCACGGCGCGGTAGTGAAGTGGTCGTCTGAATTGTGATTCACTCAATTAGTACGAGAGTTATGGCGCACACAAGCGACAGACACGAAGAAATTACTGTTAAATTTTTGCATGCATTTAATTACTATTTCTATAAAGGAAAAGGTGAGACTGTGTGAGCCTTATTATCTTGTCTTTGAATGAATTGCCTCCGTGATCATCTGAAGACGTTTCTAAAAACAATTTATTTATCGCTTGCGGAGTCCCTACTATACCTTTTCAGCCCCAGGGCTTCGCGGAGCACACTTTAAGGGCTCCCGCACACGGGCCACTGGCCACAACCACAAAACGCCGCTACCGGCATATTTCCTGTAGTTTTCATACAATTTATATGGACTCGCCGCACACGGTTGATACCGGTGACCGCCACACGCTACGATTCACTTTACGACCAAAAGACTAGCTTAAGAAGGGCTGAAACCCCATTTTGTTATTTCTTGATACCCGATTTACCTAGTTCCAATATAATAACGAAATGTAAAAAAATATGAGATAAAGAGCACAATATTTAAAAGGGTTTAAATCAAAAACATTTTAATAAAAAATAATACTTTCGCTGTAATTAATTTACAAACTCACCTCCGACAAAACTCTTTGTCATCGAAATATAAGTATTAACAAGAATAACTTACATTTTATTTTAATAAATAGTTAATGAATCTATTTTAAAAAGGTCTGAAACGAATAATCTTTTTTTTAAATATTTATTTAGAAATAAATATATTTAAAAAACACATGAAAAACAGAAAAGATCCGCCCTTAGAAATTACAATATTATGCTAAGCTAAAATGAATCTTATTGCGATGCGTACACGCTTGGTCTTTGATAGTGTGCAATGTTATCATTTGGAATTGAGGAGTGGCTGTCGCGTGTGGCCCGTGTGCGGCGACACTAAGAATGGTTAGTGCAGTGGAATCGGGGTACTACGCAGCTAGTTTGCAGCTAGACGCTCGTCTGCACTCCCTGAGCGTTAAGAGGTCAGTAATTGGCGCTCCGATACCGTTATAGCACTCTTCCCAATTAAATGTCAACGGCAACGCACCTGCAGCTCTTCTTATGTTGCGAGTGTCCATGGACGACGGTAGTTCAGGTGACCCGTTTGCTCGATTGTCCCCTTATTTTATTTAAAAAAAAGTCATATTTATGTTCTTTCTTGGATGTTCGGTCCAAGCATAGTCATGGAAAGCTGAAACCACGTTAATTTTCTGATCTTATTCAACCCCTGACGAAACGGGAGGGACTTGACTTGTCTGTCTTTTGAGTGTATCTCTGTCTGGGGCATTAAAGCTCGATGCACCCCATTATGTGTCTTAGGGCCTGTTTCACCACTTCCTGATAAGTGCCGGATAGGTTATCCACAACTTATCTGACAGATAGAGTATAGACTATAGAGTAAGGGCCTGTTTCACCACTTCCTGATAAGTGTTGAATAGGCTATCCACCACTTAACTTGACAGTTGAAGTATGAAGAATCTGTCAAAAAAGCTGTGAATAGCCTATTCGGCACTTTATCAAAAAGTGGTGAAACAGGCCCTTAATGTTGTGGATAGCCTATCCGGCACCTATCAGGAAGTGGTTATCAGGAAGTGGTGAAACAGCCCCTTAATCTTGTGACTTTTATGAGAATAGCATTTTGTGGAATTTATTCACCGGGAATGATTTCACTCGCGAAAGTTAACAGTATGCCTCTAACTACCTACGTAATGGAACCCTACGAAAGCAGGTATTTTTCTGTCTGACGTAAATATGCAGAATGTTTTTAGCTTTTACAAAATTATTATGAGCGAAAGATTGAAAAATGGTATCATTTTATTTACTGGAACCGAATGTCGGTACAAAATATTATATATATATATATATATATATATATATATATATATATATATATATATATATATATATATATATATATATATATATATATATATATATATATATATATATATATATATATATATATATATATATATATTACACGATTTTAATCAGAAGATTACAGGAAAGTCCAAATATATTTTAAAATCTGAAAATTCACTTACCGCAAATTTTTTATCAGAAATCCTCAACCCACAAAGTGAGCAGCAAAATTAAAGCAATTGAAAGTCTCGAAATCTTTTCATCGATTTATATTCGTACGAATCTATATAATATATAAAAATTAATTTTGTAAGTCTCGCTAAAACTCAAGTACGGTAGAACCGATTTGGCTATTTTTGGTCTTGAAATATTCGTGGAGGTCCAGGGAAGGTTTAAATTAGGCGGGAAGTGATTCGTAGTTCACCGGGTCTTCTAGTTGGACATAAAAGGCGAACGGCGCGGTGGGACGGTTTCTTATAATAATAATAATGTATTTAATCTTACGACAAGTAATAATAATAACACACAGTGCTACCAAATCCGCAAAGTATTTAACCCTAAATGTAAATCGAAAACCCTCTAATTTCGCCAAAACAATTTAAAAATTCCCCTTAAAATATAATTCGCTCTCTAATAATAATAACAACATATATCACTACTAAAAATCCCATTAGATTTTTTTACCCCCTAATTTTGGGGGAAACCCTTAAGTTGGTAACCCTGATAACACATCCCACACAGGTTTCCGTAATGGTGGCCGGTTTCATTGAAAGCAGGCCAGCTACGCAGGAGTTTAGCGTGCCCCAGTGTGTGTAGTACATATCTATATAACTGCTCTCCACCTTTACACTCTTAATCCAGTGGACGGACGACTGACACGACTGACGAGCCCAAAGCCCAAAGATTTTACTTAGCAGACAATCAAGGTTGCAAGTAAGTTAGTAAGCAGCAGTAACAGTAACAGGGTTTGACGGCAGATATTGCACAATATGTTATACAGGTTGTAACAAAACTAAGTGATAGAGTTCACTGTGAAAGTAGCAGCGCTGAAAGAGTAACTTTTTTAAGCTTATGTATGGGCAAATTAATGACGCTCGGAAGCGTGCTCATACAAATCACAAAAAAATAGTTTTTCATCGCTACTACCTTCACATTGACCTAAGGGAAGCATACACACGCTAAATCTGGGATAAAAAGTATCATATGTCCTTTCTCGAGACTCAAAGTATCTCCATACCAAATTTCAGCAAAATCGTACTTTCGCATTTGTAATATCAGTATGGATATTATGTACATGTTTTCGAAAGCAGCGTGAACCAACAAAAATAATTAATATCGCTGAAAGAATCCGTCGCGTCGCATTCTAGTTATCCACAGGATCCCAAAACTCCGAAAATAAAAAGATTTCGGCATTCGCACACGTTCGCCTCGAAATCTCTGCCGCCATTGAACGCCAAAAAACAAGGAACATCGCATTAACGAAATTAAAAATTTCGTACCGTATAATAAAACCATATAAGGAAATTATTTTGCTGAATGATTTTCCCGTTATGTTATACAATACATTCTTTTTATTATTTGAAAAGCATCTTTAAAATACACACATTTTTTTAACATACCACTTGGTATATTAAACAAATAAAACCGACTTCAAAATTGTACTTAAAAGACCTTTTCTCAAAAACGACTTAACCGATTTTAATGAAACTTGCACTATTCCCTAAGTTTAACAATATTTAGTACTAGATGACGCCCGCAACTTTGTTGCGCCAAAATTATTTTATCATGCGGGAACCGTACATTTTTGCGGGATAAAAAGGATCATATGTCCTTTCCCGGGACTCACAGTATCTTCATACTAAATTTCAGGAAAATCAGTTCAGCAGTTTGGGTGTGAAGAGGTAACAGACAGACAGACAGACAGACAGACAGACAGACAGACGGACAGACAGACACATTTTCGCATTTATAATATTAGTATGGAAGTATGGATAACAAAAAACAATTACTCAAATCGTACTTGTAGTTCCGAAGATATGCGAAGACAAACATAAAATTATCTCAAACTTTTTATTGTTAATAGGTTTTCGACAAATTGAATAAAAATTATATAGCATAAAATAACAAAACTAAAGTAGCGAGTTACGGTGATTGGTGCTCAATGGTAAGACAATTTCCATAAATCGCTTGCAAGTCTTAACATTGTAGATTTCTTAGCTGCATTTATAGTTCACTACATCAACATTTTTTACATGGGGAAAGCAAAAATACCTTTTATACAAAATTTTAAGTCGCTATTATTAGTTTGCTTGTGTATTTTTTGTTATCCAAGCAAGTACTTTAAAAAACCATGTCCTGTTTACATAATATTATTATTTGAAATATGCTATCAAAGCTCTTTCATTTGATACCCCACATGACACAGTCTAGTTTTTTTTTTAATTTTTCACTTTATGTCCCCAAGAGCACTGTAACAATTTTATCGTGACATCATTTAGCTTTCCAACGACACCTCAGATGAACATCCATAATATCATACCCATATAGGCATATATGTATGGTACATACAGGTCAAAGTCATAACCATCCGTTTTGCTTCGGCGTAGTCGGGTAAAAAATAAATACAAATTACCCTCCTTAAAAAATACAGCTAAATGAAGTGAAACTGTCACATGTAGTTCCCTTTTTGTTACAAAGTCGAAGTCATATCGGAAACGATTTATAAGTCGTACTAACAAATCGTTGTCGTATCGTGGGGTGTGCTACGGCGTAGAACCGTAGCTCGTAGCGTATCGTAGCCGCCGTATAAATATTCCAGTACAGGAAATTATGTTTCCACCGATATCGAATATTTGAATTAAATTCATCCAATGATAAGTTGTTCAGCTCACGGCGCAATGAAGCCGTAAGTGAATGAAGTGGCTAACTAACATTTTATAACAAAAGTAAATTTGAACGTACCTTGTAAATACGAGTATCTTATAATCTGGTTAACTTTGTAAGTGTGCATAAAATCCACATTTTTTATTGCA
This sequence comes from Cyaniris semiargus, assembly GCA_905187585.1. NCBI lineage: Eukaryota > Metazoa > Arthropoda > Insecta > Lepidoptera > Lycaenidae > Cyaniris > Cyaniris semiargus. The sequence continues at coordinate 5,492,263 of LR994551.1, forward strand.
AATTTTGGCGACCCCAAAGCTTCCATTATGCAAAAAAAAAGAAAAATTTCAAAAATGTTACATTATAGCCAGTTGACACTTCATCCACTTGTCTTAAATTATGTTTAGACATTATTAGTCTTACTACAGTGTACAATAATATTAAAGTGGTATCAAAATAATTTATGAGTATATAACTTCTTATTTTTTGCGTAGTATTAAAATAAATTGGCTTTTTAATTATAAAAAATAATAAAAGATTCACGATTAAAAAATAAATGGTTCGAGTATATTACTGTATTTAATGTATTTTTTTTGTGCACCCAAAGATTATGTAGTTCTACATTATTTTATAAATGACAACAATCTTCAATGAAAGTTCAAGTTAATTATACATATTAGTACTTAGTAGGTGTAGACGCGGGCTACAGCTAGTAGACAAAGGGTATTCTGTAATTCAGTATACGGCCGAATAAGTAATAGGCCCGAACATTACATATTTATAGAACGTTGATACGGAAATTGCAGTTTTGTAAAATTCAACAACGACGCGCATGTGCTTAGGGCGTGATTCACGGACGTTAGCGATTCCTTCGTGGTAAACATGATTTTAGAGTTCCGTACCCAAGGGTTAAAACAGGAACCCATTACTAAAACATCGCTGTCTGTCCGCCACCAGGCTGTCTCAAGAACCACGGTATACAAATACATAGTTGAATTTTCACATAATATTATATTGTATTACGGTTACTGTAACTCCCATTTTTGCTCGATCAATTTTAAACTGTGATAAAATGAATATGTTTCGCACTCTGCGTAATATTAAGATTAGATTGACAAAAGTTACTATGAAAAACTTTATTTTAGCTACGATACGTATCGCATTGTTATTATATTAATTAATTTAATGCTTAACTTAACTTTTGACCCGAACATAAAACACTGGCAAAATTTCCTTTCGAAGTGATGGATCTATCTTCATAAGTCTATGTCTTGGACCAAAACCAAGAAGAGTGCATAAAACTCCAGGGAGAGTGTTAGTAAGTTCGTTTGAATGATTCGACACCTCCCTTGAGGTTTGAACCCTTTCCACCCTCGCGAAGGGGCGCAGTATGAAATCATTTTTAGTTGAAAACTCTCCGAAAGTGGTATTGATTTTATATTGATGGTACGAATAAAATGGCAGACGACACTGATACACATAAATAATTATTTAACTTATTCCACACCGGTTATGATGGTGGCAAATTTCATGAAGCAAGTCCAGATACGCAGAAATAATTTAACATTGTTTAAATATCTCTACAGTACACAAGAGAACTCTCTCTTCCTATTTCTTTCGTGAAGTTCTTTCCCAGTGGGCAGATGACCGACACGACGTTAGAAATTCGTATTTTTGGAATTTCCTACATGTATACCGATTCGGAGATCACCCGCGCCGGCGAGAAAAACCCGAAAGAGAAAAGACGTGATGCAGAACTCAGAAGTTCATATTTTATTTCATAATAAATTTCTAAATTCAATGAGCTCCATCGAATTACTTCAAATATTAAATATTTACGATTAATTTCTTCGGTACCAGTTAATTATAATTCAACATTCCCTTTTTTTTGATAAATTGTCCCTTTGTACTTGTATTACACAATGAAGATTCCCGAAATACATAAGAGTATACTGTTTTATCTTTCGGGAATTGGGATTGTCCTATAGTAGGCGGTACACAACTTTAGCTAAAATGGATACTGACATAGTCACCGTCTGATCGCGGTCTACCAATAACGATGCACTTCACTCCTCGCTCCAGCCCAATAACGGACACCAAAAGGACCCAAAAATTCAACACCGCACATCCTCCTCGCTTGCTTCATTGTTGCTGAGCGATCTTAAAGCTGTGGGCGGTCTGTAGCTGTATTTATTTTTAACACGCTATTATTAGCTGACGCTGTATGTATGTAACGGAATCTTTGAGCACGATTTTCACTTATCTCCAGTATACGTATTAAGAGCCAATGACAATGCAATAATTTCTTAAAACTTTTGAATATTGAAAAAAAAACCTGTCCTTATAGTTTTTTTTAAACTATTATTTATTTTATTAAGAGCACAGTTTGTGATTAAAGGACTGTGATTGGAAGTTTGTACGCCCTTATTGGATCCGTTACAATGGCATCGGCTCGTAATTGCTATGTTCAGGCGACTGGAATAATGACTTTTTGAACCTATTTATAGCCGTATAGTTTACTTTACCTGGGGACCGATTCTCATACCTCGAACCTCGAGGAGATTGAGGAATATTCTCTTCCCTGTAGCTTAGATCGTAGGCTGGATCACGCGAGAGAGACTGATAAATATGAGGTTTGAGAATCGGACTGGACAGACATTTCCGAAAGGATCCGAGTACTAAAATTAGACCCCAGGACTATATTACATGAATGGTAGGCGAATAAAATCCATATAAATAAATCTTTAATTAATTCGCAAATGTCGTTAAAGTTTCTGGGAAAAAGGTAGTGTGGCTGACCGCTGACGAATGTGATTTTATTTTGCGTTATTTGTGATTTTATTTCAATATCGAGGACACCGTTAGGGCCATACCTCGCCGGGACTCCATGGCGACGTGGCCAGCGATGTCGCCAACTAGTTCTATTGATATATATGACGGGTAACTCACCTGGCGACCTACTGGCGACGTTGCCAAGTAGCCAGCGTAGCCAGAGTCGACCGCTCCGCATGCGGCGACTGGCGTCGTTGCCAGTTGTTTGCATTTTTTTAACAAATAAAACATTACACACACTACAACACACACACTAGGAGATTTTGATTAACAAGCCTATACACACTGGATACACACGAATTGTACTTTTTTATTTATGGTTTAAGTCTGTTGTCAAATTGAAAATAGATTTAAGTTGTTTTTATTTATTGAATCTTAAATACTGTTAGCAATGACATAAGAAACAAGTAGACAATTATTATTACACGGCGAGTCTGTAATCATTTGAATTTATTAATCTGAGACTGTCGCAGGAATTATGTCTTAAAAAATAATAAAGTCAATTTTTTGACAATAGTATATCAATAGAAAAGTGATAGAAAAGCGTTGAAATTTGAAACATATAATTTAATTTTTTATTTGAGGTCGAATTTCGACCATTGGGCGATCTCTAGTTTTCTTAAATCTTCATAGAATTTAAGAAAAACATCGCTTTGGGGCGACGTAGAGAGGCCAGACGTAGCCATGCTAACGTCACTGGCGACGTCGCCATGGCATCCCGGTGAGGTATGGCTCTTATTCACTTATCAACTTCTAAAGGTGACTTTCCGATTCCACACGTGACCGCGAACGACGAAAATTAAAATAAAATGTCACTTTATGACATAGCTGCTATAGGTTTCATTTTCTACCTACATAAACTAAGTCGTTCGCCTATACAAATAAAAAAATTGCTCTTTCAGCGCTGCTACTTTCACAGTGAACTCTATATAAGGGACACGTACAATGTATACCCGAGGAAATTGATTCCTAGGCAGTTGACAGACCTACGTCGTTTGGTCGGCTTATGTCAATTCAATGTTAGCTATGATCGGTCGGATGAGTTTGACTTAACGCAACCAAATTACTTATAGTCCGCCATCTGCCTAGGAATCAACTTCTCTGATAGTACATACCCTAAATATTCATCATATTGTTTTATTACACTATGTATAAACCTATAAGGAATATCAAATAATTTTTCAATTTTTACATGAATTTTCATATGCATAAAGGCTTTGGTTGAGAATGCGATCTTTTCATTTTCCATCTCGAGCGCTTAGCCGTAAGCTGCAACACCTCCGAGCAGCTCCAATCAAAGCTTCAACATCAAGTATTAAAAGCTCGTTCCGCTAATGAATCCTATCAGATCTCGCCTCGTCTCAAGACGAGCTTTCAAAGCTTTTGATAACATGTCGACGCCTTTCCTTCTTAAGTATCGGCCTGTTTTTCAAACGCTACTTAAGGTTAGGAGACTGTTAAATCAAAAGATTTCACTTTCTTGATGGAATGATAACGTGTCTTGAGAGCCTATTTATTTAAATAGTTTTTGGTCCTCATCATTAAAAATTGTAAAGTCATCTATCTGAGTGTTTGTTCAACGAGTTAATTAGAAGTGATACTTATCGCACACGTAATAAACGAACAACTGTGTTAAGTCAAAATACCAAGTTTTTCAGAATCAGCGAAAAACCACTATCCATACTATCCTACTAATATTATAAAGGCGAAAGTTTGGATGTATGTATGTATGTATGGATGTATGGATGTTTGTTACTCTTTCACGCAAAAACTACTGAACGGATTTTAATGAAACTTTACAATAATATAGCTTAAACATCAGAATAACACATAGGCTACAATTTTAACCGACTTTCAAAATGGAGGAGGTGTTATGTTCGTTTTTTTATGTTCAACAATTTCTCCGCCGTTTATGAACCGATTTTCAAAATTTTTCTTTTGGTGTATAGTTTATCATCCCAATTTGGTACCATATTCATAAAAATGATGACTTGATGAAGGGATCCATAAGAAATCGAGGGAACTCCTCAAAATTTATATGGAAACATGTGGTGACTTCGGTTTCGTGAGCAGTATTCTAAGCATATGCTACCAACAAGCAAGATTTTGCACCAAGGTATACCATGATTCGGAAGGTGATGAGAGAACTCCTGACTCTTTATAGATACAAGTTTGGGAGTTTCGACGTTGTTTTAAGAACGGAAAACATATGCTACTATGCAAATTACATTCATCATCATCATCATCACTACCATAAACCATTATAGAACCATGTATCGACCGTCGTCCCGTTTTGACCCTATTATTGGTACTTTTCATAGTCTTTTATTATATATCACTTAAACCGCGGGTAACACCGCGGGGCATAGCTAGTAATATTATAAATATGAAAGTGTGTCTTTCTACCTGTCTGTCTGTCTGTGTGCTACCCCCTCACGCCCAAACAGCTGAACCGATTTCGCTGAGGTATATTTACTTATACTTTGAGTCCCGGGAAAGGTCATAGGATACTTTTTTCCCGGTAAATTATACGGTTTCCGAGCGATAAACGAATTTTGGCGCAACGGAGTCTAGTCTCATATTATTAGAAAGTTGTTGCGAATTCATTGAATAAAATATAATTTAGTGTTCGCGGTACAACTCTGCCAGCGCCACTACTACAGCCGCGCAATATCTTGGTCAGCTTTTCAAATATCAATACGCCTGTCTCCGTGGTGTACGCGGCACATTTTTGTCTATTCAATTATATATAAAACTCGATTTTAAGGTTTTGCGACTTTGTGTTAATACAGTGTTTATTGGGTGTGCACAGCGCGATTACTTATACCATACCACAATAGACATAACGAACCACGAAGCCCCCTTTAAGGCCATCCCCCGAGCAAACGACCTTGACCATACATTTGACGCGTTGTCGAGATTGCACAAAAATCCTATTTTTTTTTACTTATTTTAGTTCTAAATTGATTTAAAAAAATTTAAAACGGGGAATATGTAGTTAATGAAATTGTCTATCTATTGTCGTGTGTTTCAAATAAACGTAATTCGTAAATAATGGGTGATTTTTTTGCTGCTATCTTTTTGGCAACACTGTTTTTGAGAGATGACGCTTGAATCTTGTCTTGTGTTATTATCAAACTTGTTCAGTTTGGTCTATAATTTAATCATGAATCGACTTACGAACGAACAACGCTTACAAATTATTGAATTTTACTATCAAAATTCATGCTCGGTTAAGAGAGTGCATCGCGCACTTCTTCCAATTTATGGGCAATCGCGCTACCGTGCGAAGATGCACGATTTTGTTTCGCCCAAAATTGAAGAATTGGACATGCCTGAACTGTTGTTTCAACAAGACGGTGCCATATCCCACACGGAATACGAAACAAGGGCTCAATTGAGAGCCGTCTTCGGTGAACAGTTTATCTCACGTTATGAGGCCGTCAATTGGCCGCCAAGATCGTGTGATTTAACGCCTTTGGACTATTTCTTGTGGGGCCATGTTAAGGCTCATGTCTACAGGGATAAACCAACAACGATTGATGCACTGGCAGCCAATATTGAAGCATTTATTCGTGAAATACCGGTCGATAGGTTGGAGAGAGTGTGCCAAAATTGGACCTTGCGCATGGACCATCTAAAGCGGAGCCGCGGCCAACATTTGCGTGAAATCATCTTTAAACATTAAATTATATTGATCGTACTATCTATTCTAATACAGATTTCATCTTTTTTTTTTGTGTTTTTTTTTTAAACAAATCCTATACCTCTTAAAAAATCACCCGTTACTAGGAAGATGCTGAAAGTATGCTTCAATTTTAATAAATTGGTATTACTTTGGAAGCTAATATCATGAGTATAATAAACAAAAATAGAAAATTTAAAACGGGGAAAGGAATGTTGATATACTGAAGATTATTGCTGTATTTTTATTATAACTTTGTAGCTTTCAAATTATGAGTTTATAAGGCTCTAAATACGGTAAATTACGGAATCTCCGTAGTGGAAGGCCCTTAAACAAACTGACGAATTGGCGATCCTACCGCTGCTGTCCGCTGTAAGCATGCTACATACGGCAGAGCGACGCAGTGTCACGGGCGACACGGCGCGCGCCGCCGCGCCGCGCCGGCCAGTATGTCAAACGTATAAGGGTCAATTCAGACCGCAACGTGACGAGGCAAGGCGAGGCGCGGTGCGGCATAAATTTGTATGGATTTGACAGATTTTAATTGCGCGAGACGTCTTTCAAATCTGTCAAATCCATCATATTTAGAAATGCATCTACGCGTCGCGTTGCGGTCTGAATTAACCCTTAGGGTTAAATGTCTTGAACATTGTAGATGTGTTTTATTCCTCTGCACCTTCCAAATCAAAAGCAAGCTTAGTACCTCCCAACCGACTCTGATTTTAAGTATAAGGATGATATTACCACAACAATTTAGCATAATTTGCACCAGATAAAGTCGCGCGTCTTCAGTGACTGTTCATTGACAAATGAAGTTTGACGGTTCGCACCGCAGTCGCGCAGGTGTGCACGCCCAGTTTCGCGTTGCAGACGCTCCCGTATCACGTCCCGCGTCACTGACGCGTAGGTTTGTTCAAAGCTTTATGGTGGCACTTCACATGGCTATTTGTATTTGCATATTTGATGTATTCGCCAAACAATCACCATGTGTAACGGTATGTTTGGCAAAGTATTGGCCTTATTTGCCTATTTGACAAATATGACCAATATCAAATACACGTATCCGTACCTTTATCGGTTTTTGACGCACATCAAAAGTTTCAAATAGGCAAGTAAACAAAATCAAGTAAAAGTTTGGTATTTCACGTCCATGTGTGGAAGGCCGTATTTGCCTTTATTTGCTTGTTTGTGTATACGTCAATAATTTTTCCAAATGCAACAAATAGCCAATAGCAAATACCAATAGCCATGTGAAGTGCCACCATTACACCCAAATCCCGTAATAATCAAAATTCAAAATCATTTGAGTTTTTTTTTCCATTTATAGTCATATAGTTAAATGTCATAAAATACAAACACGTTAATAGGTTTGAAAAATTGTATCGTTTGTAGAATGAATAATAAATAATATATTAAACTATTTGACAGCTAATATTGTGTAAAAAATACTCCAATTACAATAATAATAATAAATCCATTTATTTCCATGCTTTACACACTTTTTTTACACATAAGAATATATTTTATATACAAAAACTAAAAAAAAAAACAATATTATTATTATACCCCTATATCCTTTTTTATTTTAATTTAGTTCATTGGCATGGCTCCTCTTCGGATAAAGGCCTCCTCTAACTTTTCCCACGTTTTTCTTTCTGATGCCACTCCCATCCAGTCCTTGCCGGCTATATCTTTAATTTCGTCGACCCATCTATCTGTAGGTCTTCCAACGTTTCTTTTTCCGACTGGGCCTTTCCATTCGTTACTCTCTTTGTCCATCTTTTGTCTGCCATACGCGCAACGTGCCCCGCCCATCTCCATTTAAGTTGTTGTGAGTATTTCAAGGCATCTATGACTTTTGTCTTTTTTACGGATATCCTCACTCTTTTGTTTGTCAGTGAGTTTAATACCTAATATGCCTCTTTCTATTGCGCGCTGGCATGTCCGGATTTTTCTTCTTGTTCTTTCTTGTAGCAACCAGGTTTGTACACCATATAACAAGCATGGCAATAGACATGAGTCTCTTATCTTCTTTTTTAGTCTTAAAGGAACTTTGCCTTTCAGAATTTCTTTAAAGCTGCAGTATTTTTTCCAAGTCATATTTATGCGACGTTCTAGTTCTTGTTCGTAGTGCGTCTTCTCAAGGAACATTTGTTTCCCCAGGTATACATAGCTGTCCACGTACTGAATTTGTGTATTGTTTACAAATAAGTCTTTTTTTACGCTGTTTGTTGCTACTTTTGTTTTTGAGGTGTTCAATCGTAAACCTATTTTTCTACTCTCGCTATTTAAGTCACTCATCATATAATGTAGTTCTCTTGATTTTTTAGCAAAAAAGATGATATCATCTGCGAATCTTAGATTGTTAATATATTCTGTGTACACTTTTATTCCTTTTCCACTCCATTCTAGATTTTTCATGACATCTTGCAGCACAGCTATTTGGCGATAATGGGTCGCCTTGTTTTGCCCCTCTTCTTATATAAAACTTTTGTCCGAGTCTCTCCATCTTTATTCTACCTGTGCTGTTTTCGTATATATCTTTAATTATGTTAGTATATGTACCTGGATCGTTTTGATGTGAGATTGATTGCCATATGCTTTGGTGTGAAATTGAATCGAAGGCTTTTTCATAATCAATATAAGCAAGGTAGAGGGGGGCGTTAAATTCCAGGTATTTTTCGATAATTTGCTCTAGAGCATGTATGTAGTCTATTGTAGAGTAACCAGGTCGGAACCCGGCTTGTTCTACTGGTTGACTTTTCTCTATGAAAGTTGATATTCTTTTTTCCAGACACGTCGCAAAAAGCTTATACATTGTCGGTAGCAGGCTGATAGGTCGGTAGTTATTAATATCTGAAGGATCGCCTTTTTTATACAGTAGAGTTATTTGGGACTCTCCCCAATTTTTCGGGTTTATTTGCGTTTCTAAAATTTTGTTAAACATAGTTGTAAGAGGTTCGATCAGTTTTGATTTCCCCACTTTTAAAGCTTCATTCGGGATATGTCAGGTTCCACACTCTTTCTTGCCTTTTTTAAGTTTATCTGTGTTTATTGATTTTTCTATAGAGTCGAATGGCAAGATAGGTGTGTCGTTTTTTGTTTCGGCTTTTTTGGTACACATTTTTGTCGCTATTCCCCTGGTAGAGTTTTCTGTAGAATTCAGAAGCAATATTTACTAGTTCTTGTCGTGTTTGTACTTTGCTAATTTTTTTCTATGTTTTTAAATAGGGAATCCACCTTTTGTCGGGGTTGAGTTATATATATGCTTTCTTCTGGCTTCCTGTGCTTGCCAAATGCTTTGATATTATTTCCATTCTATATTCTTCGTAATCTTTCTTAAGTAGTTTATTTGTACTTTTGTAAAAAGATGCAAGTTCTTTTCTTTCCTCTTTCATTTTAGAAGATTTATTTTGTAACAAAGTGCGTTTTATAAATTGTTTTTTAGTTTCTTGGCTAATAATTGCTTTTTTTTTCTTTCTTTAAGGTTGCACTGTTAATTTACTGAATTTTATAGCGTTTTCAATTTTTTGGTAATAGGACTCTATGTCGTCTCCACTTTTCCACTTTATGTTTCTTACTTCAAGTTCTAAAGACTGGAGGTATTTTTGCTTATTTTCCTCTAGCGAGAAATCGACTCTGCTATTGAAGTTTGCTCTACTTTTTTTCGGCATTTTCAATCTTACCGTACCTCTTAGTAGTCTGTGATCAGTAGGAAAAATATTATTACTTAGAATTTATATATTTGTAAAATGTTTTAGACAGGTGCTGAGTATATAATCGATTTGGTTTCTATGTTTATTATCTGGAGTAGTCCATGTCCATAAACTACTATTTTTTTTTTCTTAAACATACTGTTTATTACAAAGAGTTTGTTACATAGTGCGTACTCTATGAGTTTTTCTCCTCTGGTATTCCTCATCTAATACATATAATAACAATAATATTGTTATAGCTACATGATTGTGTTACTTATAAATTGGAAGTACAGTTTCGAAAAAAATAAAATCTACAAGTATACAATAGAGTTACATAACATATTATTATTTTTAAACAATAGAATTCATGTAGTTTCGTTTATTATGTCAGTCAAATTAGTTACTAAAAGCATGATGGTGTATCCACGCGTAGTGAGGCGCAACGTATGTGTTTAATGTTATTTTTGTAGGATTGCATCCGCCACCTGGTTTCGACACACATTTGGATGCCACCCCATGCAGGTACCAGGTCACGCTGTTGTCGTCGTGTGTTACAGCCAGCGCCACCCCGCTACCACCAGAGCTGATTTTAGGATTTGTACCTGGAAAATGTAATCGGTTTTTATAAGGGTAGAGCGTATGTCGTTTTTTATTGAAAAAAACAACTTATTTACAAATGCTTGTATAGTTCGCCCCACTTCTACAGCAACCATGTTTTTCATGTTCTTTCGAAGAACAGAACTTAGTTTAGTAGAGTCCCGTTTTTACCCTTTGGGTACGGAACCCTAAAATCACCGAAGTGACTAAAAATCACGGAAATGGAGAAAATTTTCGTTTCGGTGACCAAAAGTCACCGGACTTTTGGTGGCAATGGTTTTCATTTCAGTGATTACCTTTTTCATGTCGGTGATTTTAACAGTTGTTCTATACAGAATGAATAACAATCTGCAAAATTCATATTGAAAATTTTGTTCTTGGGTATGATTATACAAAATATTATTTACCTTTGACAGCGCGACGGCGCCAATAGTAAGTACTAGTCCGGGTTCCCTAGAACATTTTTTTTATTACTATCAAGTCAATTTTTCGTGAGAACCTTTATTTTGATAATACGAACAACAATTTCCTCTGCAAAAATTCTCAAAAGTGGTAGCTAACAGAGATAGAAAGGATTTCATATTTCGATTTGATGGTCCTAAAAATTAAATATGGATTGTTCAATTTGTAGGACAATGTTACTCTTAAATTATTTACTCGTATATAACTATGTATTAATCTATCAAAATTTAAAACATCAGCTCTTGAAGAAAACTTGGTTGACTACGGAACCCTAAAACTGAATCGTAACCAGCTGATTTTTTGTATATTGATAGGTTAATAGTTATATAATTTAAGAGTAACATTGTCCTACAAATTGAACAATCCATATTTTAGGACCATCAAATCGAAATATTAAATCCTTTGTATCTCTGTTAGCTACTACTTTCGAGAATTTTCGCAGAGGAAATTGTTGTTCGTCTTATTAAAATGAAGCTACTCACGAAAAATTAGCTTGATAGTAATCAAAAGAAAATTTGTTCTAGGGGGAACCCGGACTATTATATTTTAGGAATTTATAAAATCACAGATTGTTTTGTTTTATTTAATTTAAATCCGGGTGCTTGTTTTGCAATAATGCTGTTCACTATTTCGGCGAATTTACATTTCGATGAATTCTTCTTTCATCTCGGTGACATCGAAAATTGAAATGCCTGTTATAGTTCGTTTGTTAATCATTTAATTTTTATGTCATTATTTTTGTAGTAATAAAAAAATAAAATTAATAGGAAACTTCCGTAAAAAAATAAATAAAAACAAAGAAACGAAAAAGTTCACCGAAATGAAAAAAAAAACGGGCATATTGAAATTCACCCTACTATATTTTTACTTTGTAGAAGCTCCTACAAATTAAAGATTACGATCCCTATTTACACATTAATACTATATTCTTAAATTCTTTATTAAGCATACAATAATATACAATAGAATAAAAGCTAGGTAGCGTACATCACGTCGTCTAATCCCATGCTAAGTAAAAACTTGTGTTATGGCAATCAGACAACGGATGCACGCTGAACAATTTTATCCTAATATATATTATTTACACATTCACACACACAATCACACTACACTTTATCACGTAAAGTCTCTTTCGGCGACGTGATGCGCGTTTCGTTCGGGAGCCTCCCCCGGAACCTCCGGTAAACTACACCGGCGGGCCAGAACTCCTCCACCTCGAAGATGGATAAAACTTGAGTCGGCACTCTCACCACAAAGGAACTGAAATTCACTTTGTGGCGAGAGTGCAGACGCTCCACCCTCAAGGTGTAGGTGGTCTTCTCGCGGATGTAGTTTACGACGTCTTCGACCGTCATGGACCAGTGCAGGCGCGACACGTAGAGCGGCGTCGCGGGCACCTCGCTGTGCAGGCGCAGCTCGGGCACATAAGGTGCGGTGCCGCGGTGGTTGCGGACGGTGGGCTTCCTCTTCTTCCTCCTCTCCACCAGAACGAACCCCTCCTCATCGCACCTCCTGCTCTCGTCCCTGTCGAGTCGAAGATGTTCAGCCTTGCGGCCCTCCTTTGCACCCCTCGCCTTTACCCGCGGGGGCGGTGCGGGGCAAGCAGCGACGCTTGCATAATTTTTCAGTTGAGTCGATGGCCACAATTTCATGTCGACGTCACGCGGTGACGGCGAGCTGACGGCGGCGGCTGTTGCTGACCCACTCGGTTTCGCTGACGTGCAAAACGGCGAGTCGCGCTGAGCTCCGCGATGCATATTTATCGAGTCGATCGGATGCTCGGGTGACCTACATAATGAATTATTACTTTTTAATTGTAATAATTCACTACGTAACTCACTGATGGTGGATTCCGAGGCATCCAATCTACCTCGCATCTCGTCCAGCTCTGCCCTCATGATGTTGAACTTCTGGAGCAGGCTGGAGACGTTGACGTGGTCCGTCGATACCGCCGGCAGTTTGTGGAGCTGCTTGGCCACAAACACCGGCAATTCCGCAGGATTAGTCTGCTTGAGCAGGGAGATGATGTCCTGCAAGCTTCGTTCGCTTCCGTCTCTCCTCCGGGACGTCATCTGCGCCGTCTTGCCGAGCGCTTCGTATAGCATCAGCCTGCCCTTGCAGATCTCCCCGCTGGTGTAGGTTGACCTGCAGAGCTGCACGATGCTATCTTCGTCCATGGTGTTGACGACGTGTTGTACGAACGCCAGCAGCTCGTTGGATACGAGCGCCATGGTGTCGGTGCAACGGCTGTGAGCCGCGCGATTCGCGAAATATTAATTAATTTTATTAATATTTGCTGCGTGTGTTGTTGAGCGGTGGGCGACCGTTCGCTACCGCGATCAAAACAACACTACATATTATTTACACTGTGGTGGTACCCACAATTATTAGCCTCAGAATCCTGCATCGCGCTATCGAAGTTTCTGAGAATGGCAAGATATATACAACGTCTAAAATGACGCTAGTGGGCTTCGGCTTAACCGAGCATGCTATCTCGCTCGGTCGGAAGAACTTCCTTTCTGGCCGCCGCGCACATCGCTAAATTGGTGACCACCGTCAAGAACACGCCTCTTTCTGGACATCAATTATCATCATTACTCCCCGCCACCAGGTCAGCCGACCTCAAGCGTCACCGGGTCGCCTAGACCACTAGCCGCGATAAGCTGCCGCAGCCTGGTCGAACCCGCATCTGCCTTGAATGGGGCAGCAAAACTACAATGACCGGTCAGCAAGCAGACCAAGGGAGCCTCCCCTGGTTAGCACGCGTAGCCATGGCCCACCACTGACAACGCAAAAACAAGACACATCGAAAAATTCGACCGCAAGTCTTCGGGAGGGAGTGATGTGGCGGTACCCACAATTAGCCTCACAAGTCACAATCCTGCATCGCGCTGTCAAAGTTTCTGAGAATGGCAAGATATAATATACAACTACTGAAATGACGTCAGTGGGCTTCGGCCTAACCGAGCATGCTATCTTGCTCAGTCGGAAGGTCATCCTTTTCGGCCGCCATTCAACACGCACGCGCCGCACGCGCCGAACGCGCCGCATTTCAGAATTCGTTGTATGAAATGATGTGAAACCGCGCACATTCGTCCGCACCGTACGCGCCGCATTAGAATAGAATAAAAAATATTTATTTGTACAACGTAGAACTAATATTCAACTTAATAATATAACAGTTTAAAAAACTAAAAAACACGCTTTTGGCACGTACTGAAAATTAAAAAATGCATTTCAAATAGCCAATCCGCCATCTTGGATGTCCGCCATGTTGGATGATATAAGTCACGTGATTATTTTTTTCGTATTCCTGACAGCAAACCCTTTCATTTGATACCCATATCATTGGTGCATTTCAAATAGCCTGTCCGCCATCTTGGGGAGGCCGCCATATTGGATTTGTAATGACGTTTCTTAGCTAATCATTTATTGTAATCAGAACTCAGAGCGTGTGCAAAATTTCATCCTAATCGAAGACCGGGAAGTGGGTCAAATTCCAAGATTTTCTTATATACTTACATAGTTACAAGTGAAGCTAATAAAAGCTTGTTAAAACACAATAATATGAACATTTCGTGTACTATGCGGTGCGTTCGACGCGTACGGCGCGTACGATGCTGACAAAATATGTGCAATCAGCTTATATTATCTCGTAAAAATCTTATAATAAAATAGTAAAAAAAGCATGTTATAAAATATAATACACAGACTATGTGTAGACCACGTCGCGAAATTATTTTTGCACAATTTTGTGCAGTTTGCCTGACGACGTTTGCAGTTTGTCAGCATAATGCAGACCTGCAAGTCCTCGTTCACCAACGAGGAGATTTGCCAGGGAAAGCTGTTGCTCTATGAGACGCTCGGTCAGAGCGCGAACATGCCATCGTGACGCGAAAGATAATAATATTATTATGTTTAATGATTACCCGAAATATCTCCATAACAGAAGTTAAACTCGTTTAGATCGTCTTCGAAAGTTGGAGCATATGCGGCGCAGGTGTCATCACTTTGCACTACTTCATTCGAGACTTGTATACTGGACATATGTTTATAATTCAACGTGAAACTTGCCATCTGAAATTAAATTAAAATAGTTACAATTAAGTTCTTTCAATGGAAACAATGGGGATGTTGCAATGGTCAAATAGAAGCAGATTTTCTAAAGTAAAATTAATATTAAAAGCTTTTATTTAACTTGCTCTGTATGTATGTGTATCTTGTGTAAGTATGTATGTTCGGGTGGAATTTTGGAACTCAGTTTTGAAGTGGATATACATATTTAACCGATTAAGCTGAAATTTTGCATACACGTTTAGTTTGGATGACAATGCACGATATGGTATGTGACATCACTCTAAATCCAATATGGCCGACCATCTAAGATGGTGAAATAGTTATTTTCTATGCAGTCCTACAATATGGATATTAAATGAAAGGGATTTTTGAGAGTAACTCTAAAACTAATGTAATGTCATTCTACATCCAATATGGCGGCTCATCCAAGATACGGGAATAATTATTTTTAATGCACTTCTGCAATATGGGTTTAAGATGAAAGGGCTCATTGAGAGTAACTCGAAAACGAATATAATGTCATCCAATATGGCGGTAGGCCTGGCCTGGCCGACTCTGAAAACACAGTTCTGTGTTTAATGAGACTCCGTCCGACTTTTTTTTTACGTCCATGTCTAAGGTCCTAATAATATGTTTTTTTAATTGTAGGTCACAACCCTAAGGATGACTTCTATCATACCACGCTACGAATAATAAAAACTAAGCGCGTGTTTAGACCAAACTGACTATACGCCGCCGAATGTGAGCAGGCTCACTGTGAGCCCCAGTGTGAACGTGAAAATATACGGTATCGAATGTCCGCGCCTATGCCTAGCGTGATAGCGTATTGTCGGTTAGTTGTGAACGAAAAAGTGAATATGTATGGAAATACAATAAACTGCGTAACGTTCGCTCACATTCGGCGGCTCACAGTCGGTTTGGTGTGAAAAGCGGCCTAAGGAAACGTAACTCCCATACTTCAACCGTTTTGAATTTTGTTCCTTTTCGCACACTAAAATATGGCAATAGCAACGAAACACTAACACTCAAATTTACGAAATAAAGCCATTTACATTAATTGTCATTTCTATATTTATACAAAATTGTGTACCAAATACACGTATAAAGTATGCATGTATTCGGGTCACATTTTGTAGACTCGTATACAAATTTTTTGACGCAGTTTCTTTTCTAAAGTTTTTATTATTCGTAACGTAACCACGTATTTTTTTTCTGAAAGATAATATTACATTCAAAATTTACATTACTTTTGTACACAAAAACTGCCGAATAGATTGAGATAATTTGATTCCTACTACTGTAGGTAGATGTACTCATCTAATTGAAGTATTTCATTAAAACTTAGGTTATTTTTACTAGAAAATGTGAAGCGCTCTATGGTATTCAACGAAATTTATGTGAGGAAAGCTACTAGCAAGTAGCAAGGGTAGTTTATTTCAATAGTACATAGTTCAGACACCTAACCTGCGAGATTTGTTTCAAACCAATTCTAATTCTTTCAAAGCGCATTCGTTTGCCACAATCAAAATTTTTACGTATACGTAAACGCAGGCAAAAATATATATTAGCAGACAGTTACAGATGTACCTACAATTGGACTCGAACTGCGCCCATTTTTATCTATTTTTTTGCGGTATACTATGTTCGGGCGAGACATGATTACGAGAGTTATTACAAAATTGAAAATTTTTGACATTTTTGAATGCGTTGGGCGAATGCGGGGGTGTGAAGTGCGCGGGTGAAAACTATCAGTATTTTTAGCGTAGCGCGCGGATATAAGATTATTATTTTGCTTTTGTGAAATAGTTAATACACAATTTAAAAAAATCTAAAGGCATACAGCCTCATACAACCTGAAGACAGACATACAGACGGACAGACATCGAAGTCTCAGTAATAGGGTCCCGTTTTACCCTCTGGGTACGGAACCCTAAAAACGGTAGGACTACGCAGAGTTCAGTCTCACACTCGCACTCGTCCGGTTCTTTCAAACTGTTCATACTATTTTTGTATTTAATATTTTAAAGCAATTGGCGAAAAGGACTCAAAATGAAAATATAGATTTCTCATTTCTTTAGGATGTTGAATATGTCAACTCTTTTAATTAAAAAAATCTTTTTTTGTAGTATTTGGAGCTTGCAAAAATAAAAAATATTAAAATCTCGAAACATCGTGGATCAATCTGATTATTATTTTTAAGTTAAATTTTCGCCAGCTATTTTATACAAATTTTAAAAAATCGACTACAAAATTTTGATTTTCTCAAAAATATATTATCAGAAATGACACAAAATTTAAAAATAAACTAATAAGGCATCCATCCATGTGTGAAAATTCAGAAACTTTAGAATTTTTGAAACTTAACACCTCAAAACCAGGGATGTTACGGATCCAGATTTTTTTCACATCCGCGGATGCGAATGCGGATGAGGATGTTGAGAAGCTCTCATCCGCAGATGCAGATGCGGATGCGGATGTTTCGGATTCTATATAAATCCATATTAATTATAAAGAGGATAAGTTTGTTTGTTTGTATTGAAAAGGCTTAAAATCTACAAAACTGATTTTCATTAACATGATCACCTACGGAACAATAATTGGCCATATAATTACATTATTTCGCTTTCCCTGCTAAAATTATTGATGAATGATGACACATAAAAATAATGTTCTACATAATATATAAAGTACTCATCATTATCTACAAAAAAAAAAATTATGTATAACTTTTATGTTTTACCAATCCTTTTGTTAAAAATTTATTTTCAAATCATCTTCTACTTGCGAGTTTTTTTTTTGCTTATTCATTATTAATCACTACGTTAGTAAATATCAAAGTATTAATTGGCATTATGTAGAGAATAGAACTATCGCTTACAGTATTAAGAGGATTTTCATCCACGTTGATTCTTTTTTTAGTGCGGTAAGAAAGTAATTGTTTTTTGAGTATAGCTTCAGTGCTACCGTATTCTGGTATTTCTTGTCTCTCATCTTCACTTGACGAATCGAACATCATAGCAAGATCGTATGACATTCGCATCCGCATGAAAATTTGCATTGATTTATTGCGGATGCGAATGCAGATGCAGATGTTCAAATCTTTGCGGAAGCTCCGCATTTGCGGATGCGGATACGAATATTCGCAACATCCCTGCTCAAAACAGGCTAGTCCTATATCGGTCTACTATGTGTACTACGTATAAAGTACTAAGAACAAAACTTGAATTCGAAAAAACTCACCACAGCCTGCTGTTGGAATAATTCAGTTTTGTCATACAATGGTCCCCAAACACAGATGGGCTGGACAAAGTCTGTAAATACCAGCTTGTTGACGAGCAGGATGGCGAGGTCACATGACGACACCTTTGGCTTATAACCGGGATGAACTAATACTCTTTCTACCTGAAAATAAAATTAAGTTGACTAAATTAAATAATCGAATTATTAAAAAAAAAATTGAACTCTTAAAATACAAATACTATCATATTATATTCATCAGAAAACCTCTTGGTAACTCTTAGTAAGATATACTGCAACTATTTATCTCAAATAGCTGTATCCCAAATTTTCACAGATTGTGTATTTCTGTTGCTGCTATAACAACAAATACTTAAAATAAAATAAATATTTAAGGGAGGCTCCCACACAACAAACGTTATTTTTTTGGCCTTTTTTGCTCGTTATCAATAATGCCAACAGGTAGACAGGTAAAATTTCAATAAAATAAAAATTTAAGGGGGGCTCCCATACAAAAAATACAATTTTTTGCTTACTTTCGCTCTATAGCGGTACGGAACCCTTCGTGCGCGAGTTCTACTCGCACTTGGTCGATTATTAAGATCTATTACAATATCTATAGTCATTTGTATTTCTATACTAATATTATAAGCTGAAGGGTTTGTTTGTTTGTTTGAACGTGCTAATCTCAGGAACTACCCCCTAAAGCGTGTCCCAGACAGACGCGGCCTGCGGTGGCGGTAGCGGTGGCGGTCAGTTGGATGACTTGAGAGTTCTAGGAACGACACAGACACACGCGGCCACGCGGCCAAGCCATTCAACTGACCGCCACCGCCACCGCCACCGCAGGCCGCGTCTGTCTGGGATACACTTTAAGCGTCAGCTGTCAAAATTGCAACAGTCGCACGTCACGCCGGCTCCCGGTACAGTGACAGACCGGTGTTGATAGATCAGTTTTTGAGTTAGAGTTTGATTCTAATTAGATTTTTCCAGATTCTAATTGGAATAATATTAATTCACATTTACAATTTAAAAGTATATTAAATATTCTTTATTTAATAAACTTTTAGATTCTATTTACCTCTAATATACAATACAATTTAATATTACACAATATGGATGTGGAAGAGTAGACAAGAGTTTGTGGGTCTGTGAGTATTATGTGCAATTATTATTATTGAGGTGTGGTTAGTTATTATGTGGGTAGTTTGTGGCTACTGGCTATGTTGGAGTATATAATTTAAGTATGCAAGTTCCATTATACCATGAAAATTTCAGTTTCATCATAGGACATTTTGTTAAGATAGGTACGAATGAGATTTTTGCAGGTGGAAAAGGGTGTTTCATATATTGGTACATTTAAATTAATTTTGTTGTAGAGGTAAGGGCCTAGATAGAAGAAGAAACGTTTGGTGAAACGGTTGGTTTGGTTTTGGAATCAGACATATTTTATCTTTTGCGTCGCTTGTTGAGTTCTACAAAAGGGGTGTTTCTATGTTGTAAGAGTACTGTATAAGAAATAAAGAACTGACGAATGTTAGGAACGTTAAATTTTTCATACAGATGAGAAGTATGCAAGTTCCATTATACCATGAAAATTTCAGTTTCATCATAGGACATTTTGTTAAGATAGGTACGAATGAGATTTTTGAAGGTGGAAAAGGGTGTTTCATATATTGGTACATTTAAATTAATTTTGTTGTAGAGGTAAGGGCCTAGATAGAAGAAGAAACGTTTGGTGAAACGGTTGGTTTGGTTTTGGAATCAGACATATTTTATCTTTTGCGTCGCTTGTTGAGTTCTACAAAAGGGGTGTTTCTATGTTGTAAGAGTACTGTATAAGAAATAAAGAACTGACGAATGTTAGGAACGTTAAATTTTTCATACAGATGAGAAGTTGGGAAACGTATTGGTAGATAGGTAGCAACTTTTAGGACGGCTCGGTGGGCGATTCCCTGAGGCATGAGTATGGTTTTTGCTGAACCGCCCCAGCAGGTGCTACAATATGTGATTACATGTACACAGGGCGTGATAAACTTTGTAAATTATTGCCTGGTTCGCAATATGTCGCATTTTTTTACATTTATATTCTTTTTAAAATAAAATATCTTAGGGTATATTTCCCCACATCAAAATCGAAGTTTTTGGCCAATTTCCACCATGTAGGGATTTCTGGCCATAGTGTCGTTGGACGCCACACTTCGGCAGTACTTTCAGTCTTGCTCCTAATCCCGGCCCAATATAGAAGTAGTGCAGGAATATTCTATAGAATATTAGCTATTTACACAAAAAATATTTAAAAAACCGGCCAAGTGCGAGTTGGACTCGCCCATGAAGGGTTTCGCAGCAGCAATAAGGTTTATTTTTATGAAATTAAAAGGTTTTTGTTTATTTTTATATTTCAGTTGATTTAATGAAAGTTAAATTAAGTTTACCATTTATGACTTACTATAAAAAAAACTACTTGCTAGATTTCGTTCAAACTAATTTTCGTTGGTAGTTTTTATAGTAAAGTACATCATATATTTTTTTTAGACTTATCATGCCTCTACTTTAGAAGTTATAGGGGGGGGGGGGGGGGGACACATTTTAGCACTTTGGAAGAGTCTCTCTCGCAAACTATTCAGGTTAGAAAAAAATGATAGTAGAAAACTCAATATAATTTTTAAAGACCTATCCATAGATACCCCACACGCATAGGTTAGATGAAAAAAATTTTTTTTTGATTTAGTTGTACCTATGGGGACCCCTAAAATTTTTTATAATTTTTCCATTATTGTATCAAAATCTTAATGCGGTTCACAGACTACATCTACTTACCATATTTCAATAGTATAGCTCTTATAGTTTCGGAGAAAAGTGGCTGTGACATACGGACAGACAGACAGACAGACATGACGAATCTATAAGGGTTCCGTTATTTGCCATTTGGCTACGGAACCCTAAAAACGGTCCTTCTTTGAGATAACTCAAGAAAAAAAATTTGCACTATTATCAAAAAAAAAACGTGTTCAAAAATAAAGTTAAAAATCCCATTTAATGAAGTAGCATATCCAGTGGTTTAATAATTAAAATAATATATATATATATATATATATATATATATATATATATATATATATATATATATATATATATTTCTTTTTTCAATATATAATCGGCTTTGAAGCACTGAATGCCTAAAAGTCAAATTTCAAAGTCCCATCATTCTTAAATCTTAATCTAGCCATTATGTTACAAAAATATTTGGCACACAGTTATAATAACACGTATAGGTACATAACATAGTGAAATATTATCAAAATCGGAGACATCGACTTTTTTTCCTGTCCGCTTGTCATATATATGTTAATACCAAGTTTCAGGTTACGGACGGGCAGACGGACAGACAGACAAACATGACGAATCTATAAGGTCTCCGTTTTTTACCATCTGGAAACGGAATCCTACTAGTCATCCTGTATATTTATTACTAACACACCTGACAAGCAAGACTTTCCACCATTTCAAGAAAATTTGATATTGGAGACTGTAGAAATATCGGACTCTGTGGGCCAGAGTCTAGACTGTTCTTCATACATCGTGGGTAGCTTCAAGCATCAATAAGTAGGCAGATGTAGAGTAATAACTTGTTTATTGCACAATGCGCAATAGGAAGACTTTTCACTATAAGTATTATGTTTATTAAAGATGTGAGAACTGATTAGGAAGCACCAACGAACAAGCACATCCACTCGGTTCGGGCTCTCAAATTCAAACCTTCGAACGTTCCACGGCTATGTGGCTATGTCCAAGCTCTACCATATGTGTCGTCACTCTTGCGTTCCTGCATTTCCTGACATGTTCAGGCAAACTCGCGCTTCAATCTCCTATACAAGATGTTAGTGTTAACACCGTTATCCTTAAAACCATCAAATGAGCCCGTCAAAATGAACAACTTTTTCTATGAGAACAATGCTGGGAACTCAAAAAAATCCGTCTTTATACCCATACAACGGTGTTTACACTAACACACTGTATATGTATATAAATATTTTTGTCTTCAGAAAAGTTCTGTGTCACTCGAAGTGTCGTTCCTTATCTTTCGACAACTCATTGATTGTTAAAACCCAGTACTTTATTCGGTACGAGGGCAAAATCATTACCCTAGTTTTTGGCTATGGCCTAGTCTTTTAAAATGTAACAAATAATACAATTTACTTACAGGTAGAATTTGTCTTCCAATTTCATTTAACGTGCCTAGTTCGGTACGTCTACTTATTCCAGCTTGCACCAATAACTTGTTGGCACCGATCCGTTTTCCATCCACGTAAACACAATGAGCACCTGAATTATTCAAATCAAATAATAATATTTTTTAATACAAATTCAAGTCGTCTATCCTGGGCTGTTCCACCATATCCTTTTTTATCCCTTTTTTTTTTTTTTTTTTTTTTTTTTTTGTATATACTACGATATCTTCTGATTGTACTACGGTATAATAATATTTTTATTTGTTTAATGAGCCGACAAGAGTCTGTGACACAACGGCTACTTATAAAGATTATAAATTTACTAAACTCACACCATGCAAAAAAGATATGATTAATAAGCTTAACTCTGATCATTATGGCCAGTTAGCATCTTTTGACATTAATTGTGATAAAAAACAAAAACAAGAGCTTGTGTTTATTCCTGTGAACACAAAACGTATTGAGAAATTCAGAAGTAATCTAAATTCAAATATTCCATTATTAGGTGAATCTAATAGATCAGATGAAGCTTATAATAAATTGTTTAAAGTTAAAAAAAAAGTTAAAAGCTTCTAAGACGGCTAGAACTAATAATAAAAAAAGTGACTTTATTAAATGGGCTGCCAAAGGAATTAAATTAAGAAGAAATAGGCTCTATGAATTATATGATAAAAATCTGTAAATAATAATGAAACATTTAAAATACTTATAAAATGTTAAACATTATTCTAAAATCTTCAAGAAAGTATGTAATGCTGCTGAGGGTATTTATTTAAAAAATAAAATCAAGAATAAAATCAAGAATTTGAAAAATAAAGTAAAAGCAACATGGAAAGTTATAGCTGGTGAGACCGGAAACGTCACCTGTCGTAACTCGGATTTTGAACTTTATTTTGAAAATAAAAAAAATTACTACTGACATAGAAGTTGCGGCGGTTTTTGAAAATGTTTTTTGCTGACATTCCGGTCTCAACAACAAAAAATTTAAATTCTTCATCTACAGATGATGAAAACTTACTCAGAGAGTATGTAAAGGAATGTGATGTCAATTTTAAGTTTAGAGAAATTAATTCTAAACACATTATTAACACATTTAAGTTACTGACCATCAAAAATACAACTGATCTTTGGGGTCTGTCTACTAAGATTATTAAATCAATAATTGACATCGTAGCTCTTTATCTGGCAAAAAATTTTAATGACTGTATAAGGAATGGTGTTTTTCCTGATTTAATGAAGCATAGCAAGGTGGTACCTTTATTCAAAGCCGCAATTAAATTCTCCGACAAATTATAGGCCTATATCGATTCTACCGACTTTGAGTAAAATATTTAAAAAAATAATTTTAAAACAATTATTGTTATAGGTCTACCAGAATCTGATGGCAATTTTTGACAGCAGATTTTCAAAAAATATCCTTGATCATTGGATTAATTTTTATATTTGCATGTTTTACACACAGAATCAGCCGCTATAAGAAACAAAAAGGATCAAAATGTTTTATTCCAACTACCCCGGTATTGCTAGAGTCAATTTATTTTCTCACTTTTTGCCATCAGATTCTGGTAGACCTATAGTACATTTTAAATGGTCGCGCGGACCATTATAAAACTTTAGCAATACCGGGGTAATTGGAATAAAACATTTTGTTCCTTTTTTTTTCTTAAAGCAGCTGATTCTGTGTGTTAAACATGCAAATATAGAAATTTATCCAATGATCAAGAATATTTCTTGAAAATCTGCTGTCAAAATTGCCATCAGATTCTGGTAGACCTATAATAATCATATATCCATACTAATGTTATAAATGCGAAAGTGTGTCTAACTGTCTTTCTGTCTGTTATCTCTTCATGCAAAAACCGCTGGACCAATTTGCTGAAATTTAGAATGGAGATATATTAAGTTCCGGGAAAGGACATAGGATACTTTTCCACCCCGAAAAAATCGGTTCCCGCGCGATAAACGAGTTTATTTTAAGAAACGAGGCGCAACGGAGTTGGAGGCGTCATCTAGTTCGCAATAATATTAATTTTTTTTAAAGTTTAAATAATAATTACCATCACAACATACTTACTAGTCAATACAGCGGTACGGGATATAATGTTTCCATACTTAAACGAGTCACTAATAATTTCGCCCTTATTGTCCTTGTCTCGTCTCAGAATCACAGCAAGCCACGGCCAGTTCCTGGCATTAGCGTCAGTTCCGTTTGCAATGACCTCCTTGCCGAGAATAGATCGTCTGCCACATTCGAAGTCCTGAAATTGATGGGAACGATTACAACAGTCTACATCAAAATTGGTGTTGTCACGTTTTCGTTAATTAGAGACTACTACTAATTAGTAAATTATAATTATTAATGTCATGAAGGGCTTTTGTTGAAATTTCTCTTAGAGACTCTGATCTTAGGGAGTTTACTTCACATAATCTGTTCTTGCTATGGTTACAAGTTACAACACTCAAAATCTAATTCTTTAGGTAAGGTTAATACGGGACATCCACTTATTAATTGTGAAAATTTGCAAAAGAGCATGAGGGGAACACATTTACATTTATAATCTCATGGATGATGGAAGATTTAAATACTAATTTTATATATTATTAAACTTTACACGATTTTTTATAACATAAACAAGTTTCAAAGATAAATAAGCTATACATTGGCCAAAGACGCCAGTGTCCAGTTTTTTTTGTCGTAAATTTTTATTAAAACTACAGGGTGTAACAAAACAATGTGATAATTAATACTTTAGGGTGTGTACGTGTTCTCTGTATAGGGTTCACCGTAAATGTAACAGCTCTGAAAGGGTAACTTTTCTATTTACTTTTATATGGGCAAATTCATGACGATAGATTGCTCATACAAATCATAAAAATTGACTACTTTCAGCGCTGTATACTTTAGGCTGTGTACGTGTCCCTTATATGGACTTCACTGTGAAAGTAGCAGTTTGCTGTTGCAGCAGCGCTGAAAGAGCAAATTTTATTAGTGATTTGTATGGGCAAGTGCCCCAGCGTCTTGAGTTTGCCCATACAAAAGTTTAAAAAAAAGTTAATCTTTCAGCGCTGCTACTTTCACAATGAACTCTATACAGGTAAACCATGCACACCCTAGAGTTATATTATCACTTAGTTTTGTTACACTCTGTATAAGGGACACATACATACCCTATAGGTAGTCACTTTGTTTTGTAACACCCACGTCGGTAGTTGCTTTCCATCAGGTGACTCGTTTGCTCGTTTGCCCCCTTATTTTATTAAAAAAACACCCTGCATACCTACCTATTCTTTCACAATCAGATGTAGTGAGTGTTTATTTCAATTGTCATTTTTATGTAAGTACTTACATTGCCTTCCTCGCATGAATCGGTTTTCGCGCTTACAATGATAAATATAAAAAAATATATGCCATAATATATTATAGACATTTTACTTTTATTAAAATATATCGCTCTGAGCTACACTAATGATTACTAACTTGTTTTTTTAAGATTGAACCTATTTATATACCTACAATAAATTTGCTATCACTCGTGGCTCATAAGTAGGGTTGCCATCCGTCCGGATTTCCCCGGATTTGTCTTACTTTGAAGGGCGTCCGGGGTGCGTCCGGCCGGGTTTTTGAAAAGTGTCCGGGTGAAATCCGGACACTTTTGTTGAGAGAAATTAAACTTTTAAGTCATGAAGCAATAAACGAAAGATAAAAACTCGCTAAGCATACACACGGTTTCTTGCACAGACTTGAGTTAGTCAGATTTTTACAAATTCTTGTTGAAAAGCAAAAAAAGGCAAGACGTTATCGTAAATACTGTTTAAGAGGTGTCCGGGGAAATAACCACACTTCGGCCAAATGTCCGGGATTTTTGTCGTGCCTGACCGGCGACGGCAATTTGGGTGATGGCAGCCCTACTCATAAGTCATAATAGGGTACGTTGATAATAACGTCCCCACCATTCAGATACACTAAGGCCGGTATAAATAGTCAGTACTCAAGATGCATCTCGGTCTCAAGACACGGTTCAGGCTCTGTGATTGATTGGTTGTCAAAATTTGGACCAATCACAGAGCCGAACCGCGTCTTGAGACCGGGTCGCATCTTAAGTACTGACTATTTATACGGGCCTTAGACACAACACTATATTATTATAAATGATCAAACGAACTTCTCAAGTAAAGTTCGATCACTATTATATGAGTCGCTTCATTCAAAGATATAATTAACCAGGTAGTCCCCTACAGCTGCTAGGCAACGTCGCGTTTTTAGGGTTCCGTACCTCAAAAGGAAAAAACGGAACCCTTATAGGATCACTTTGTTGTCCGTCTGTCCGTCCGTCTGTCAAGACCCTTTTTCTCAGGAACGCGTGGAGGTATGAAGCTGAAATTTATATCAATTACTCAGGTCTACTGTCCCTTGAAGCTGTGAAAAAATAAAACTTCTAAGCCAACGCAATCAAAAGATACAGCCGTTTATGCCGCAAATTTTCGACACTTGCAAGGGAATCAAAACCTACAGGGTGCTTCCCGTGAACTCAGAATCTTGAAATTTGGTACGAAGCAACGTCTTATAGCATAGATAAAGGAAAAATTACGAAAACCATAAATTTTTAGTTACATCACATAATATATATTTTTTTAATAATTTTAAACTTACTACCCATTTCCTCATAAACGCGTAGAGGTATTAAATTGAAATTCATACCAAATACTCAGGTCTATAATACCTTTAAGCTGTAACAAAATCAAACTTTGTAAACCTTGCAGGTTTGTACGGAACCCTCGGTGCGCGAGTCCGACTCGCACTTGGCCGGTTTTTTAAGTATGTGGGTACTTGACAAAAAATACCGTCCTGTTCGGTCACTCGCTCGTCAGCGGTCCTCATAATGTTTAGAGAGAGGTAATGCAAAAATCTTTCTTTCTTTCTTTAGGTACTGCAGCAAACATAGTTTCGTGCAGACTGGGTGGGAGGGAGATTATATTATCTTTAAATGAAGCGACTCATATAATAAAGATTGAACTTCACTTGAGAAGTTCGTTTGATCATTTATTATATTTCTTTGTTTCATTCTTCGATATAATTAATCAGCACCCGTAGCACGGATACAGTAGAAATACGAAAGTATAGACAAACAGCGGAGATAAACTGAAGGTGCCGTTCCGATCTTTACCGCGGCTAGCCGCGATCGACAAAAAATCAAATATAATGCCACTTTATGACATAGACTATGGTCCTAAAAATTCAAATAAAATCCTACTTTAAGATATGTCATAAATTGGCATTTTAATTGAATTTTAGTCGATCGCGGCTAGCCGCGGTAAAGATCGGAACGGCACCTTCAGTTTATCTCCGCTGTTTGTCTATACTTTTGTATTTCTACTGTAGTCATGCTAGGGTACAGGTAGATTTTCAGAGTAACGAAAGAAATATTTTTTTTTTGTGTACAAAATACAATACATTATGAATAATAATCATAATATTCGAGAAAGTATTTAACATTAAGCATACATTTCTACTGATTATTATCAATAATATATTTTATAGTATGTAAATATTAATAATAATCAGTAGAAACAAAACTTAGGAGACCTCTGTGGTTTGTGATTCAAATGAAGCTTTTTTTTTTCGACTAAAAAAATGGACATCGTCTTTTTATTGGTTAATTCGAATGAGTATTTAATTAGAAATCCCCGAGTAAAACACCCAGGTGTCTCGCTTGAATAGTTTTTGAATTATCTCAAAAAGAAAATCCCAATCAATTAAGTCCATAAAAAAGTGAAAAGTTATTATAGTACAAAATTCGTAAAGATTAGACAAAAAATGTTATATAATATTTGTAGGACATACAAAAATCTATATTATGAACCCTTTTTCAGTCGGCTATGAATTATGGGGGCCATGAAAACAAAGAAAATCGATTTTCAGTTATTAATTTTTTTTGACTAAACTAAGGCGATGTCGCAAGCGCATGATGCTTTAAGAGAATGCTAATTATTACCACTAACACTGCTAAAAATACCGAATCCCTAACGCGTGGAACTTTTGAGTTCTATGACTTTGAAAAATCCGGGATTGGCGGGATTCGTGGACGTCGATTTTTTTATGACTCTTTTCGATCGTGTTGATAACAAGGAACAAATTCTGCGAAGTAACTATGGGTGTCAAACTTTAAAAAAATATAGATTTTTTAAATGTTCTATTTTCATTAATTTTGACGAAATATTGAAGGAAAATGTCTAAAAAGTAAAAAAAAAACGTGTGGCATTCGGGGACTGTCGCGGGAAAGCTATACAGAACAGCAATATCTAGTCTACGCGCGTACGTTTAGTCGCACGCACACAAACACCGAGCCGAAGTCTGCCGAACTAAAACGACGTTAGACGAATAGTAGGTTATAGTAATAGGTATTTTTCGTTACGGAATTTCTTGATATGGTCGGCGCGCTCAAAGCCCGCGATAAAAGCTGTGCAATGGCTTAAAAATAAGCATAGAATTTATACACAGTGCCTGTGATAGGTCATCACGGATCTGTGTTTGTAACTGAGTAATTTAAAGGCATAACTTTTGTCATGTATAATAATAATTGCCCACAACATTCGTCGCTGGTGAAATTAGAATACCAAAGAAATGTGGCTTTCAAAATGTAGGATTAGCCAGAAAACTTATATATTAAACTTCGTTTTCATTGGAAAGTATGAATGTTGATTGAAAATTACAAAATAAGTTGAAGACTTGGCATGAATGTGATTATTTTTGGTGGGATATTATGCGTTTCTTGTGGTTTTTACGGAAACATAAAAATGTTCGATCCCATTTTCTTATCTTTGACCTTTACTATCACATTTAAAACATTTTATTTACGGGAAATACGTACCTATCTTTATGTCAAAGAGGACATTTTATTTTTAGATAGTGGCCTCATAATTTGCAGTAGGAAAACCCGTTCTACATAAAGCTGCGCGTCCACTGGATCAGAATCGGAGCGTACGGAGCGGACGGAGCGTCGTCATTTACGAAATGCCGATGGGGTGCGTCCACTGCATTCGCATTCAGCGTCGGCAATTTAGTTATTTGTAGTCCGTCGTAGCCTGTTAACGTGCATTTGCATTATGGACGAGGATATTGTTGTAATTAGCTGTATTCTATCAGAACAACTTTCATTAATTATTTGCCCAATTTCATCCCAAATATTGTCTCTACTCAGTTGGTTATGATAATGTTGATGTTTTAGATTGTAAAGTTCTTCATATTTTTCCACTAAAGTAATTAAAATATCGTCATTCATCGTGAATAAGTATTTATGTACAGCAGTCGCGTCGTCGCAAACACGTCAGAACTTGAAACCTTCGGAATCCGAATGACGCGTTCACTGCGGATGACGTCATCGGTATAAATACCGATCTCAGGCACAGAAATGCAGATCCAGTGGACGCAGTACCATATAAATCAATACAAAGCAACAAATCCGCACGCTGCGTACGCTTAGATTCCGATCCAGTGGACGCGCAGCTTAAAAGAGTAATATTAACCCTCAAGTTACGTTGTGATTTTTTGTTACATAACTAACACCGTGGGGTAATATTTTACCCCAAATAAAAACTTGAAAAAATTATGTGATAGTTGAAAGATACGAACTTATGATTAACTGGCTGTCCCGGCAAACATTGTTTTGCCATTTAAAGTATTTCTACTTCATCAGTTGATACAAAATTTACCCCCTTTATACACCAGATGTTAAGTTGGGAAATACAGTTAATAATATGAAGTATGTCCATTAAAGAAAAAAGTTTGATACAAAATCTGACCCCCTCTTTGGTCCCCTTAGAGGGAGGGGTGGGGGGGTAGATTTTTATACACCAGATGTTGAGTTGGAAGAAGACAAAAATATCTGCGAAAACCGTATGCAAATCGGATTAGTGCATATTTCTAGTAGAACTTGGCCTAGGAAACCGTATTTCACCCTTATCATCAAATAAAAGTTTATGATTGATAAATAAAGTCGATTAGAAAATATGATTTTATATTTTTTAATTTGTACTGACGAAAACGCTTTTGCGGTACTTCCGATTTGGATGTGACGTCATCACAGTAGTAATTTAATATCTTATTTATCACGCTCGTTATATGTAAGTTTATTTGTACATAAATAATAAGAATAAGCCTAGAAAGATTTGTTAAATATATTTTCTTGAATAATTCAAATAAAACATCAGTTTTATATATTATCTCCATTTATTGTAGTTGGGAAATGAAATGGCCAAAACTTTTCTCCAAAAGTTTTCAACATTACAAATGATTTCTAATTTTTTTTCTAATTTTTTGGCACTGTTAGACTCATACGTTTAGCACATACAAATTTTTTCAATAAAGAAAGTATAAAATACAAAAAATATGACGTCACACTATGGCGGACAGTGTTTACGGTGCCATTTAAAAGGCATATTTTTCAATCAACATTTTTATGGGTTTCTACTTTCTACTGCTTAAAATATTAAAATATTAGTTTTTTTGGTGAAAATGGATGATTAAGAAGCGATTAGCACGAGGAAAAAAAGTAGGTCAAGTAGCCTGTTCTTGTATTGAAATAAAAAGAAAAAAAATTGTCAACTACTTTTATGCTTTTTTCTATTCTCTCTAAAAAAGCAAATTTTAGTAAGCATTCTTCTTTGACACATTAAAAACATTCAATTCTATGCACTTCTTCTATTTTGTATACTTTTATCACTTTCCAGCTCCGTTTCAGTGTCAGTTTCATAATTTCTCCGGTCTGACGGCGCGTCTTCTAAATAACTCTAAAATTGGTCATGGAATCCGGTAAATCTGGTTATTCTTCAAAAGCTTCGTCTTCTAAAATATTGGCAATAAAATAAAATATAAATAAAATACTCATATGGCCTCAGTTATGTAAATATAGACAAAATTGATTTTTAGGATAGTAAAAAAAACAACATACGTATTAACCACCATGGGGTATAAACTTACCCCATAGGTCTGTACACCTCAAACGGATGACTTTTCACCTACTACAAGTGCACTACCCTTCAAAATGTGCACTATCCTGAGAGTACTTATAAGGATATAAATGTACTTTCAAAAGAAAAAAAATGTGTTTTTTTGCGACTGGGGTAAAAATTTACCCCACAATGTTACTTAAGGGTTAACCCATCAATCCCCAAGCGGCACTCGGCTGTCGCATAACAATTGAAAATCTATTGTGTCTGCGTTTCCCACGATCGAGGTGATAATATTATTATTTTAAAAGCTTTTATTTAACTTGCTCTGTATGTATGTAAGTATGTGTGTTACGGTGGAATTTTGGAACTCAATTTTGAAGTAGATTAAGCTAACCGGTTGAGCTGAAATTTTGCATACACGTTTAGCTTGGATGACAATGCACGATATGGTATGTGACATCACTCTAAATCCAATATGGCCGACCATCCAAGATAGCGAAATAGTTATTTTCTATACAATCCTACAATATGGATATTAAATGAAAGGGCTTTTTGAGAGTAACTCGAAAACGAATGTAATGTCATTCTACATCCAATATGGCGGCTCATCCAAGATAGGGAAATAGTTATTTTTAATGCGCTTCTTCAATATGGGTATCAAATGAAAGGGCTCATCGAGAGTAACTCGAAAACGAATGTAATGTCATTCTACATCCAATATGGCGGCTCATCCAAGATACGGGAATAGTTATTTTTAAAGCACTTCTGCAATATGGGTATCAAATAAAAGGTCTCATTGAGAGTAAATTGAAAAGTAATAGAGTCAAGTCAAGTCGTGTCGTGTCGTGTCGTGTCGTGACGTGACGTGTCATGTCGTGTCTTGTCGTGTCGTGTCGTGTCGTGAAGTGTCGTGACTCGTGAAGTATTGTGTCGTGTCGTGTCGTGTCGTGTCGTGAAGTATCGTGTCGTGTCATGATGTGTCGTGTCGTGTCGTGTCGTGTCGTGTCGTGTCGTGTCGTGTCGTATCGTGTCGTGTCGTGTCGTTTCGTGTCGTGTCGTGTCGTGTCGTGTCGTGTCGTGTCGTGTCGTGACGTGACGTGACGTGTCGTTTCGTGTCGTGTCGTGTCGTGTCGTGTCGTGTCGTGTCGTGTCGTGTGGTGTCGTGTCGTGTCGTGACGTGTCACGTGACGTGACGTGACGTGACGTGCCATGTTGTGTCGTGTCGTTTCATGTTATATCAAGTCATATCCAGCCGGGTTTTAAAAATGCCCGTTTGAATCCGGTCACTTTTGTAAAGTTAAATTTAACTTTTTAGTCAGGCATAAATAAACGGAATATAACAACTCGCTAAAATATATAGACACGGCATTTCACTGATCAAAATCAAGTACGATTTCTTAAGGACTTAAGTTAATCAGATTTATACAAATTCTTGAAACAAAACAAACTACAATCAAACAGACTAAGATATCTTGCCAGAGAATAACTAAAAAATAGAAAATAAATAATAATCAAAAAACTTTTTGAAAAAAAGCTTTTATTTAAATACTTACTACAAAAATAAAAAAATAAATTTCTCCTTAAACTTTTTAACTACCTACCCTATTAAGTTATAACCTCAATATAAATTATACAATTTGCATGATAATAAAAGCTTGTCATAAGTCAGTGGTACATATCGACTATGATATTATTAAATTAATTTACTACAATGCTGTGTGACGCCAAAAATTGGCCCCAGCTCAGCAAACGCAGCAAGTAAGCCCGCTGCACTGATATTCTGCAGAGGCCAATGAGTGGCTTCACAACGCTACTAAACTAAACACAACATTTACAGAAAAAAAAAAACAAATAATAATAGCGACAAGAACTGATACAACAAATTACAAATTATTACATACATATTTTCAATCTACAGAGTACAGGTGTTGTTGTCTTTAACTTTGAAAAGAGAAAGAAAAGAAAAAAAAAAGAAAAAAGAAAAAATACAAATTTGACAGATGGTAAAAAATAAAATAAAAACTTAAAATGGTGGTTTGATGTCTGCGTTACTAAAACGTGGTTTATGACGTGGAATTAATAGAAAATCTAAATAGGAATACATGAAATATCTTAACAAATTACGTGTAAATTTATATAATATGAAAGGTCTTGAGCAATTCCAAGTGAAGTGGTAATATATAACAGGACACCGAGAAAAAGCAACCGGCCATTATGGGATATTGTTATGTGCCTCACGCCGTTCGACAACCTTCGCTACAAGCCAGTGGTGCATACACCTCAGGTATTTACCACTGTCCGTTGAATTGAAAGTAGGTGACATCTGTAATGTAAACTAAAGGTTATTTCTTCTGTTTCTTCGCTCCTATTGGTCGCAGCGTGAATCGTGATGTTATACTACGTGACATTTTAATGGTTATTTTCCCGCAGTAAAATGGTTTTATCTTAATAGTACAATTAGATTTGTGAAGTTTTTTTTTATTCAAATCATAAATAAAATTCGGCCGGATCATTGCCGCTCGCTCCTATCGGCATAAAGTTGCCATGCACGTCATACAAAATATTTTTTATTTTTTAAAAATAACTTGCATAATTCGATAGTACTACTATTAACTATAGGTAAATCGTTCTGCTGCGGGACAACAACCACTAAAATGTCACGTTGCCTAAACCTTCCTCGATAAATAAGACTATCCAACACAAAAATATTTTTTCAATTCGAACCGTTTTGAGGTTTTTTGCTTAATTCTTTTTCGGGTTCCATACCCAAAGGGTAAAAACGGGACCCTATTACTGAGACTTCGATGTCTGTCCGTCTGTCCGTCTGTCTGTCCGTCTGTCTGTCTGTCCGTCTGTCTGTCTGTCTCCAGGCTGTATCTCAAGAACTGCTATAGCTAGGCTTCTGAAATTTTCACAGATTGTGTATATCTGTTGCCGCTACAATAACAAATACTTAAAACAAAATAAAAATAATATTTAAGGGGGGCTCCCATACAACAAACGTGATTTTTTAAGCTTTTTTTGCTCGTAATCCATAATGGCAATAGGTAGGCACTTGAAATATTCACAAAATATTTAATTATATTCGTACTTTAATATTTAATAATAAAATTAAAATAAAATAAATAATTAAGGGGGGCTCCCATACAATTT
Organism: Cyaniris semiargus; assembly: GCA_905187585.1. Classification (NCBI taxonomy): domain Eukaryota; kingdom Metazoa; phylum Arthropoda; class Insecta; order Lepidoptera; family Lycaenidae; genus Cyaniris; species Cyaniris semiargus. Next base: position 5,526,886 of record LR994551.1, read on the forward strand.
TTTGCTCAATATGGCACAACTAGCTTCAATTATCAGTTGACGGCTCCTATTTCTGGGTGTTGTGGTCTAAGTTCCTAACCTAACCTAACCTACGTTTGGACTTTCTGGATTGTGTTTGTTTTTGTTTTGGCGGGGGGCTGCGCCCCCCGAGCCCCCCTTTAGGATGCCTTAAAAACACTTCGTAAACATCAGAAAACAAATGATCTTATCTGAAGATAACAAAAATCTCAAATGCGAATTTCTTCTAAACGGAGAGTTTGCTGGCGGTGGAAACGGTAAGTAGGAACTTTTCTCAACCAAAACAACCCTCCTTAACCCATGTCACCAACATTTAATTGACGTAGGTTTCTAAACCTTAGCCATCTTATATCCTTTCACGAGAGTAAAAGAATGTGCACATAAATTTTCATCAAAATCGGTTCAGCGGTTTAGGTCCAAATCATTTTTGTTTATCACACGGGTACCGTACCTTTTTCCCGGATGTAAAGTATCCTATGTCCTTTCCCGACACATAACGTATCTGCATACCAAATATCATCGAAATCCATGTAGCGGTATAAGCAGAAATCATTTTTAGGGTTCCGTACCCAAAGGGTAAAAACGGGACCATATTACTGAGACTTCGAAGTCTGTCCGTCTGTCCGTCTGTCTCCAGGCTGTATGTATCTCAAGAACCGCTATATCTAAACTTCTGAAATTTTCACAGATTGTGTATTTCTGTTGCCGCTATAACAATAAATACTAAAAACAAAATAAAATTAATATTTAAGGGGGGCTCTAATACAGCAAACGTGATTATTTTGGCCTTTTTTTGCTCGTAATCAATAACGGCTAAAGGTAGGCACTTGAAATACTCAGGAAATCCTTAATTATATTTTAATAATAAATAATAAAATTAAAATTAAATAAATATTTAAGGGGGGCTCCCATACAAAAAAAACATTTTTTTTTCAACTTTCGATTTATAACGGTACGGAACCCTTCATGCGCGAGTCCAACTCGCACTTGGCCGATTATTATTGAATGCCTAGGAACCGTACATTTTTTCGGAATAAAAATAATCCAAGTATGTCCTTTCCCGGGACTCAAAGATATGGAGATACATACCAAATTTCAGAAGAATCGCTTCAGCGGTGTGGGCGTGACGAGGTAATTTTATTACATTTTGTTAAAATAAGCACTTAAATTTGTATTGAAAGAACAAATCAGAATTTTGCATTAATGTGGTAAATCACATAGGACATTAATGCTAAATGTACTAAGTCTTATATATATAGCATTAACCATTTTTATACGTTTTCTTTTAAAACTGAATGTAAAATTAAAATGTTTTTTCATAATCATAATCTACGCATTTCAACAAAAAAAAAAAAAAAAAACACCGGCCAAGTGCGTGACGTGCCACGCGCAATATAGGGTTCCGTTGTATCGCTAGTTTTTGATAATTTTTGTATGGTCAATGAATGGACGGACGGACAGACCGAAACTATAAGGGTTCCTTGTTGACTATGGAACACTAAAAATGATACCGCACAATAACGTTTTTTTTGGTTAAAATAAGAAGAAAATAAAGATTATTCCAAAAAAACTTAAAACGCTGATTACTCAAAACTAGTTCGATGTGGGTTAGTACACCAATGCTTCACAGCATCCAGTTTATTTATTACAACCTTCTCCTTTTTGGAAGTCGGTTAAAAATAACGCTATAAGTACTTCCATTTGGTACAGGCGGAAGCAGTTTTAAACATAAATAATGCTCAATATACCTCTAACAGAATATAATAATAAATAATGTCTATCTCCTAAGTAGTCTGAACAAAGATCCTAAGTCAAAGTCTACTTTGGACTTTCCCATCTGCAATTATTCGTTGATAAGGCTATAGTGACGCAGCTGCTATGCTTTGACCTTATTTATCGCACGTAACAATGCGTGCTTCTTAAGAGCGGGCTGTCAAATTTTGCTGTGTTTTCTAATAAGTATTACGATCCCGGAAGACGATTGACTCAAATGAAATTGAGATTTATTTAATCATTGTATATTATGTATTTAATATTTGGCTAACAGAAAACACGATTCACTTATTTTGACTCGATAGTTATAGTTTTCGAAATTATAAATCTTTCTGGGCTTTTCAATAAATATCTGTTACACTTATTGAGTTACTATCATTAAATAACTTGCACTACTACAATCACACACTTTATAAAATAATAGCTAGAGAATTTTTTTTTATTAATAAAATTGGGGCCGTCTATGGGCTGTTCGCCCATATCCTTTTTTTGTTATTTTATTATTTAGATTTTTCGCACCAAGGATAATTGAAATAATATTATTAATTTTAATTAATTGTAGTCCATCACGCCATGGACCTTTTTTTTTTATTTTTATTTTTTTTAATATATAATAGAATATTATAATATATACATATAATAAATAAATATATATTTATTGTTTTATAAATTATTTATTTATAATATTAATGTTTTGAACGGTGTGGTTGCGGTGCCCAGAGTGGCAGCCAGTAGATCCGACATTTTTCGATTTCCTTAGATTTTATGCTACTCCACCCTTTGCTTTTAGATGTTGTGACATTGGCTTGGTGGAGAGGGGTCACTCAAGCTTCAAGGGTCACGCAAGCAAGAGGAAATATTAGTATTGTATTGAATTTTTAAGTAATCATCAAAAACATTTGTAGGACTTACCACCTTTACTTTCGTGCTGTAATGCGGGAACCGTACTTATAATATAATAATATTATATTTTATTTCTCCGTTAGCCATATACACTGCATGCTTTTCCTGATCTTGCTTAGTTTTTTCTATTCTTTTTTTATTTTTTTCTCTTCTGTAATTTGTGACATCGTTTTTACGTTATTCTAATGTCTGTAATCATAAGTTACAAACAAGTTTTTATAAGGAAATTTAAAAGAGTCTTAAGAATTAAAAAACTATACGCAAGGATATTCAATAGTCGTAGTACTCTACAGAACTCGTGAATCGCACATAAAAGTGCATATTTCAGGACAAATTTAATATATTTTATCTCATTACCCTGGTCAAAAGACCAGGGTAATGATATCCACGGAAATGAAAATTATGCCTATAATTATGCATAGCTCATAATTCTTACAAGCATCAGTTTTGATATTTCGTAACATAAATATGTAACCCAAGAGCATCAGTTGACACGCAGATTAAAGTTTTGAAATAGTAAAATAAGCTCGATATAGTAGACACATAAATGATAAACTACGCGAACCAAACATAGGGTAATGATATATTTACCTTCCAAACATCTGGATAGAAATCAATTAGCCGCACATCCGCCTGATAGCTTCTTTCACATATGACTGGCTTGCCTGCATGCGGTAAGATACACTCCCATTGCTTTTACCAGAAAAGTTATGATCGATCGCAACTAGTGCCACAGGAATTATAACTTTACATTATTATGTATTCTGAAGAGAAGGAGGAAATATTTGAAAAAAGTGTTTCTTCTGTAGGAAAAAAACATCAATCTACAGAAAGGATTCTTCTTCCTATAGAAAAAAAATGATTGTGAAGATTTTAAGGTTCTAAATTTTTTTCTCCACATAAAACAATTCTATCTGGCCATTCAGACTCGGAGTCATATGATATCTTTTACTTTAAGAAGTCTCAGAACAAAAAAAGAAGAAAAAAAATTATTCAAGTTGCTAATGTTTGCTATTGACTTCTATTTCAGTAAAAAAAGACCATGGGAACAAAAAATTATTTTGAGAATTACTTAAACTCAACCTCTTGTACAAAACCAAACAAATACTTCTTTTGATTTTTCTTTTGATAATCGTGCTATTTTACTACTAGATGACGCCCATAACTCTATTGTTCCAAAATCCGTTTATCTCGTGGGAACCGTACATTTTTTTCGGGATAAAAACTATCCTGCGTACTTTCCCAGGACTCAAAGTAGCTCCATACCGAATTTCAAAAAAAATCTGCTCAGTGATTTGGGCGAGAAGTAGTAACAGACAGACATACTTTCCCTTTTATAATATTCGTATAGAAGAAAAAATCACGTATGAATTTAAATCAAACGTTTTGTATGCAAATGAATTGTAAACCAGGGTGAAATAAAACGTGGAGTAACTATTTAAACACTTTTACTTTAATCACACTTCACAAAGTAAAAGTGTTTATATAGTTACTCCACGTTTTATTTCACCCTGGTTTACAATCAGAAGAAGGGATGAAAAGAAATCGACCTCAAGAGGAAGATCGGCATTTGGTTCGGCCGCCAGGGTGGAGTGATTCATCGCAACTACGAGATGATATCCCCGACCCACATGAAGACTCGCCGCCTCCCGCCAGAAAAATGCTCAAAAATCTTCTCGAGCATGAGGTGCAGAGGGCTCTTCGTGACCTTAATGCAGAAATACCCACATCTGCTAAAACGTGGAGTAACTATTTAAACACTTTTACTTTAATCCCACTTCTGATTGTAAACCAGGGTGAAATAAAACGTGGAGTAACTATTTAAACACTTTTACTTTAATCACAGAATTTTAAATCATCAAGACTGAACTAAGACGGTTCAGTCTTGATAATTTAAAATTCTAAGGTTTCTAAGAGTACTATAATCACTAGTTACTTTATTATTTTTTTGGATGATACAAGGAATGTAAGTCGTTTTCTAACATATAAACAAATGTTATGCTACAAAAACTATAACAAATGTTATAGTTTTTGTCAGGAGACGATTATTTTTAAATAAAATATTTTATTTAGATATTTTTTAAATTTTTTGTTACTTTTATAATTATCATGTATGAAATTATCATTACCCTAGCCACAAAATTTTGAACTTCGATATTACTAAATCTTCTCTATGAAAACGAGTACCTTAAGTAAAAGTAGGTTGTTTGACCTTTATATTATCATAAAAATACGAATTCCAGTCAAAAAAGTAACGTTTAAAATTGATCATGGTAATGAGACGAAGAATCGTTTTCCGAAGAATCACCCAATTGATGTTATGCTTGGATTACTTTAGAAAAACTCAAAATCGCCATATTTTTTCTGACGTTCATGAAATTTTGCAACTATCAAAAGAGTAATGCCATAACTCTATAAGGCGGTGAGGAACTCGTAAAGCCCCCAGTACACTATGACCCACGATGGTCCACTGGAGGCCATCGTGAACTGTAGACCACGATCACTTGGTGTTGAACACAATAGCGCATGGCTCATTACTGCCTGGCAATCCACTGGCCATCGTCGGCTACCATACAACATAACACCGTCTACACAATGGCGTTGGCTTGTAGTGAGCCAGCATGGACCATTATGAAGAGGCGCCTCGAGTTTACTAATTATCCACAAAATTGTTTCAATTTTTCTCTCTTATAACAGCCATCCTCGTTTTTCAAAAAATATTGTAAAAAAATCAGCCAAGTGCGAGTTGGACTCGCGCACGAATACAATTAAGTATCTTGTGAATATTTCAAGTGCCTACGTGTAGCCATTATCGATATAGAGCTAAAAAGGCCAAAAAAATCCCGTTTGTTGTAAGGGAGGCCCCCTTAAATATTTCATTTATTTCGTTTTTAGTATTTGTTAATATAGCGGCAAAATACATAACTTGTGAAAATTTTAACTCTCTAGCTATCACCGTTTTTGAGATACAGCCTGGAGACAGTCAGACAGACAGTCAGACAGACAGACAGACAGACAGACCACGAAGTCTCAGTAATAAGGTCCCGTTTTTACCCTTTGGGTACGGAACCCTAAAAAGACTTCTTTGAACATTTCAAGACTAAAATTAGCCAAATCGGTTCAGCCGTTTAAAGGTGTGGATAAATTAATTTCAAGCAATTCGGATTTATGGCCTAGAAACAACACTCATCAGGCCTTGCCTAATAAGTCTCGACCACGCGCGACCTGCTCCTTCGGTGTGTAGACAGCCTTAGGTACCTCTCAACTGTAAACTTGTTTTCATTACTCGCAAATTATTGGACCTCATCCAATATTTTTCGTCTGGCCGCGCCCGGGTGCATGGCCGAGTGTTTTTATCGTCGTCGAAGAGAATATTTTCCGGTTCGATTTCTTATAATGTATCGCCGTAGAGCTATTATTTCAGTTGAAAAGAACTATTCGAGAGTATAACATTCGTAATAAATAATTTTAAGTGTTCAGACTTTCCAATACGAAATATTATTGAGTGATATTTTCGAGTACGACAATATTCTTTTAAAGTTCCTCAGCATCAGTTAAAATTTTTATTGGAGCTACAATAATAAAGAATATTCATATTCATATTTCTTTATTTGCTTCATCAAAAGTGGTACATTTTAGTGTTACAGTTATGATAGTCTTTCTTGGATCACATTAATTTTCACTAATAACATAGCATGCAAATTCTTAGGCACTTATTCTAAATATTACTGTATTGCTCATTATACCATGATTGTTTTGTTAACATTAAATGCTAACAGTTTAATTTACTTATTTAATGGACAATACAATCGAACCCTCCCAAAAGGAATAACAGTATAGTAATGGATGAAAATAACAAATCAACCTGAAAATGGGCCCTAGACATCTACGCAGATGGACGATTTCCGCCAATCTCAATATTTCCGGTGGGGGCTTTTTATTGATGGAAATTCGTTATGGGTACGACTTTCAGTGGAAAACAGAACTCTATTAATAAAGGTGCAATGTGCTGATGTTAGTTAGTTATAAATATTATATTTACAAATTACAACATATTATCTATTTAATATATATTAAGACCTCTTGCGCGCACAAAAAAGCTTATTTCAACTCACATTAAGTTGAAAAAAGCTTTTTTGCTTTGCAAAATTTCATCAAAACTATACCATATAGTCCAGCGCTACTGGAGTTGCAAGTGGCGCCGCCCGCGTTAACATTTCTAAGCTTTCAGAGCTATTGTTACCAACCTACTACAATAGGCAATCTTAAAACTATCATCTCATTCCGTTCAGTTCCGTCCGGGCGGTTTCATCTAACATAATATTATACAGAGTGTAACAAAATATAGTGATAATTCTTTAGGGTGTGTATAAGTCGCCTGTATTGAGTTAACTGTGAAAGTTGCAGCGCTGAAACGTTTGTAGGGGAAAATTCATGACTCTAATGCGCTTGCCCATTGGACAAAAAAATGTTTCTCTTTAGGGTTGCCACTTTCACAGTTAACTCTATGTAGACAGTTCTGACTGAACGAAGCGGTATAAAAAGCAGCATATTACTTTTATGACAGGCAAGCACAATGAACCGACACAATGCCGGCCAAACCACATCCGTCGCTAACAGTATACAATGAGAGTCCTAGTCGTTAGTCCTTAGTCGTCAGTCGTTACTAATTAATTTGATGATTCCGCTTATGTCGTTTCGGAAATCCTATGGATGATTTTTTAGGACAAAATAAAAAAGTGAAGAACATAAACCTATAAAACTTTGAATTTAGACCGCATTTGAGTGCAAAAATACTATTTATCTATATATTAATACGCGAGCGAAAAACTTTGGATCCCTTTTGACGAAAAATGCGGAAACGTAGGTGATTGAAATTTTGCACAGTTATAGTTTATATGGTGAAGGAGTGCATCGAGCTAATATTATTTTGAAATTATGCTTTTATCATACATTTTTTTAACAAATAAAACATTACACACACTACAACACACACACTAGGAGATTTTGATTGACAAGCCTATACACACGAATTGTACTCTTTTATTTATGGTTGAAGTCTTTTGTCAAATTGAAAATAGATTTAGTTTTTTTATTGAATCTTAAATACTGCTATGATACTGTTAGACAATTATTACACGGCCAGTCTGTCATCATTTGACTTTTATTATTAATCTGAGACTGTCGCAGGAATTATCTACGTCTTGAATTTATTATAATTATACAGGGTGTAACAAAATTAAGTGATAATACTTTAGGGTGTGTACGTGTTCCTCTTAGAGGATTCACTGTGAAAGTGCAGCGCTGAAAGACCATTTTTTTAAATTTTCTATTGGGAAACTTGTGACGCTAATGCGCTTGCTCATACAAAAAAATGGTCTTTCAGCGCTGCTACTTTCACAGTGAACTCTCTACAAGGAAGTAGGAATACATGCACACCCTAAAAGCTAAACTTTATCACTTAGTTTTGTTACACACTGCGTTCTGTTACGCCTTACGTCTTTCTCTACAGAGTGTAACAAAACTAAGTGATAATAGTTACTTTAGGGTGTGTTCCTCGTAGAGAGTTCACTGTGAAAGTAGCAATGCTGAAAGAACAACATTTTATTTTCACTTTTGTATGGGGAAACTCGTGACGCTCGGGCCCTTGCCCATACAAAAGTGAAAAAAAATTGGTCTCTCAGCGCTGCTACTTTCACAGTGAACTCTCTACGAGGAACGCATACACACCCTAAAGCATTATCACTTAGTTTTGTTACACACTGTTTATCTATAATGGTCGAATCTGGCACATATCGGCCGCCGGTCCGAAATACCAGAGCTGATTTATTGGCCCAGAGCCGAGAAGGTACCGTCACCCACCTGTCTCAGCCTTGCCAACATTACTCACGGGGTAGACAAAAATCAGGTATTAATATTCCTAGAAAAGTTATATCAGTTAAAACAAAGTGATAATACTTTAGATTGAAGATCTCAATTGCGTGAAATGTCTTGCAAATCTGTCAGATCCATGCAAATTTAGAAATGCTTCTGCGCGTCACGTTGCGGTCTGATTTAACCCTAAACAGTGTTTCATTTTATCCTGTCGCGTTTTAAATAAACAGTTTTTAAATATGTATTTCTCCCAAGAAATGTTGACATTTATTAAATTGAAGTCTCTTTTTAACCGACTTCAAAAAGGAGATTATTGAAACTTCAAATTAAAACTTTAGCCAGTAGTGGACTACCGGAGAGGAAAGAAATGATTTTCGATTTTGCGCCTTTTGCGATTTTGCGACTGGCGCAAAATGTATGGCGTGTATGGCTTACATTAGGGTCAATTCAGACCGCAACGCGACGCGTAGATGCATATCTAAATTATAGGTCTACCAGAATCTGATGGCAATTTTTGACAGCAGATTTTCATAAAATATCCTTGATCATTGGATAAATTTTTATATTTGCATGTTTAACACACAGAATCAGCCGCTATAAGAAAAAAAAGGATCGAAATGTTTTATTCCAATTACCCCGGTATTGCTAGAGTCAATTTATTTTCTCACTTTCTGCCATCAGATTCTGGTAGACCTATAGTATTGAATTGACAGACTTGCATAACGTCTCTCGCAATTGAAGTCTGTCAAATTTAATTAATTTTATTAAGAAAGACAATAAACTTTTACTGAAAAACAATATGGAAATTTTTCTTGACTATAATGTTATAAGTGATGACAAAATATTATAACAAGAGATCCCACAATATGTAGCCAGGAACATTGAAATTACTTCCTCGGCTAGTTTTAAGAGCATAATGTGACGCTACAGGTCACGTCAACTTTAGCACCATAATCTTTCATTATCTATCTTCGGTTACCGAGTAAGAGTATTAACATTTTGTTAATTTTGTTGTAACAATTAGTATGGCCAATAACAGGTATTACAATATTTGATAAATTAAGTGCTATTTTATATTTATTTTAACAATAAGTACAACAAAAACACCGTCATCGTTATTATTGACACAATAAAGTCTTGACATGGTTAAGCTAAACAACTCCCAGTATTGTGGTTGTAATAAAATATAAATCTTGTTGTCTCCGACAAATTAATATTATTATTAATATGAAGAGTGTATGCATGTATGTGTGTGTGTGTTGTGTGTGTATTGTGTGTTTGTGTGCATGTAAGTGTGTATGTGTGCGGTACCCTAGCGGCTAGCCCTACGACACGAAGTCTTGGGATCAGTGAAAAATACCACTAGGGTACCGCATGTCAGGTTTATGCATCATGTTTAAGTAAGTTATTTATTTTTTTGACTATTTATTTTTTAATATTTTAATGATTTCACTCTTGAATTTCGTTTTAGAATTGCAAGCAAATAGGTCTACAGAATTATTATTTTTTGTGTATTTCTTTTTATCATATTATGCTAGCATATATATTATCACTTTTTTCCTGATGGTTGATTATCAGTTTTCTAATTTGTAGTGTGAAATAAAAACGGTCTGTTAAACAAACGGTCAGTTACTACTTACGACGAGGTTAATTACTCAAAAAGCACGTATTACATCGGTTTAATGTTAACAACTTTCTTTTAAATCCTAGAACAATGTAAAAGGTTACTTCGCTCAATTTTAGGTAAGACCAAACCAATAGACTCGTAGCTTTTGTCCGTGGGAGAGCCATGCTTCGGCACGAATGGGCCGGCTCGACGGGAGAAATACCACGGCCTCACAGAAAACCGGCGTGAAACAGCGCTTGCGCTGTGTTTCGCCGAGTGAGTGAGTTTACCGGAGGCCCAATCCCCTACCCCCCTAGAAATGCCGTAGTTGAAAAACAAGTTGTTACCCCAGGAGGGTACCAACTGCGTTGGAGAATCCCTCTCTGGACGTCCATGCTCAGGAACCCCTGGAACTGAACGTGGTCGTCCAGGCTGCCCCTCGTATTCTGGGGAGGGCAAAACTGCGCTCCAATCTGCTCGGGGCAAGAGCAAACACACAAAGGCACCCCCCTCGATATTGAACATGGACTTTTGTAATATCAGGGGATTACACTCCAACCTTAATGCCGTCCATTACCACCTTGAGACGGCAAAGCCGGCTTTGCTCTTTTTAACCGAGACGCAGATATCATCTCCGAGTGACACATCATACCTTTCCCACCCAGGGTATTATCTCGAGCACTCCTTTCTACCCAAAGCTGGAGTGTGTGTGTATATCAGAGATGATATCAGCTCTCGCCGCCTCAGCAATCTTGAGGTCATGGACCTGTCCATCTTATGGCTCCGCATCGATTGCGACGACCACCTTCGCGTCTATGCGTGCCTATATAGGTCCCATAGTGGTGACCCCGAGACGGACCGACTCTTGGAGCACCTGCAAGCTGCTTCAGATTTTGTGCAGCAGCAGATCCCATCCGCAGAGATCATAATACTTGGCGACTTTAATGCCCACCACGCCGACTGGCTCAATTCCAGTAAAACTGATCATGCGGGGAGATCTGTCTGCAATTTTGCCCTTGCGAACGACTTGACACAACTGGTTACTACGCCTACGCGAATCCCAGATGTGGATGGTCAGAATCCTTCCTTGTTGGACCTCCTGCTAACTTCAAATCCTGACAGCTACCAAATATCCGTAACCGCACCACTTGGTTCATCGGATCATTGCCTTGTTAGGAGTTCTGTGCCACTTACGACGGTGTTAAGACAGCGTGCTTTTAAATACCGTCGTGTGTGGCACTACAAGTCAGCAGACTGGGATGGGATGCGGTCGTTTTTTGCATCCTATCCTTGGGGGCACGTGTGCTTCTCGCCGGATGATCCCGACAACACTGCCAACTCTGTTGCCGATGTGGTGATGCAGGAGATGGAACTATTTATTCCGTCCTCTGTAGTGCCAACTGGCCGCAGATTTCGTCCCTGGTTTGGTTCATCCCCCAAAAAAGCTTCTCGCCGGAAGCAGGAGGCTTACCAATCCTGGGCCAACGCAGTGTCTGCTCGGGATTTAAATACCAGCACATACAAAAAGGAGTACAACCTTGCCTCTAGGTCCCTCAAGAAAGAGATTACTCGGGCAAAGCAACAGCACGTCAATAGAATTGGCAAGAGACTTGAGCGCCTCCCCTCGGGAACCCGTGCATTCTGGTCTCTGGCCAAAGCTTTTGAAGGAAATTTCTGCAAGCCAACCCTACCATCCCTACACGTAGGAAATGGATCGTTGGCGCAGGACGCAAAAGACAAAGCCGATCTTCTGGGCAAGCTCTTTGCGTCAAACTCGACCCTGGATGACGGGGGGCAGAAACCACCGACCATACCGCGATGCACGAGCATCATGTCGGATGTTCGGTTTCATCAGCGCTCAGTGCGAAAAGCCCTCCGTTCCCTTGTTATCCAAAAGTCGAGTGGGCCTGACGGAATCCCGCCTATTGTGTTGAAAAAGTGTGCTCCAGAGTTGGCTCCGGTCTTGACGCGTCTTTTTCGGCTCTCCTATTCCACTGGCATCGTCCCGGCTTCCTGGAAGACAGCCTTGGTGCACCCGATCCCCAAAAAAGGTGATCGCTCAAATCCTTCAAACTACAGACCAATCGCTATAACCTCCCTCTTCTCGAAGGTAATGGAATCCATTATCAATAGCCAGCTTCTTCGATACTTGGATGGCCAGGGATTACTAAGCGACAAACAATACGGGTTCTGTAAGGGTCGCTCGGCTGGTGATCTCTTGGCGTACCTGATTCATCGTTGGGCTCAGGCAATTGAGTCGAAGGGAGAGGCATTGGCTGTTAGTTTGGACATTGCGAAGGCCTTTGATCGGGTTTGGCATAAAGCGCTGCTATCAAAGCTTCCATCATACGGGCTGCCCGAGAAATTATGTAAGTGGGTCACTAGTTTCTTAGCAGACAGAAGCATAAAGGTCGTAGTTGACGGTGAATGCTCGGCAAAATGTCACTGAGAGTCGAAACGAACTTGTGTCTAAGGTGGAGAAATCATTGGAAAAGGTCTCTGAATGGGGCAGACGTAACTTGGTCCAATTCAACCCCGCCAAGACACAAGTCTGCGCGTTCACCACTAAAAAGTCACCAATGGTCGTATATCCTCGTTTCGAGGGCACATCTTTAACCATCTCCCTTAGCATTGAGATACTTGGCGTCAACATATCGAGCGATGAAGTCCAGTTCCGACATCATCTAGAGGGTAAGGCCAAATTAGCCTCGAAGAAGCTTGGTGTCCTTAACAGAGCGAGACAGTACTTCAGTCCGGACCAACGCCTACAACTCTACAAGCACTCGCAGGTTCGGCCTCATATGGAATATTGTTCTCATCTCTGGGCAGGGGCGCCAAAATACCAACTGCTCCCTCTGGATCGTATCCAACGAAGGGCCGCTCGAATTGCTGACTCCCATAGTGTTTCAAACAGCTTGGACCCCTTGGAATTACGCCGAGATGTAGCTTCACTCTGCATCCTCTATCGGTTGTATCACGGGGAGTGCTCTGAGGAATTGTTCGGAATCATACCACCTGCAACTTTTCGCCATCATCCCACGCGAAAAATATACCTCATCACCTTGATGAGTGGCAGTCTTCTACAGTGCGTTTTTCGCGTAACTTTCTGCCGCGCACTAAAACTCTGGAACGAACTGTCACCAGCAGTATTTCCGGACCTATACGACCTGCAAACCTTCAAGAAAAGAGCGTATTCCCTCCTAAAAGGCCGGCAACGCACCTGCAGCTCTTCTGATGTTGCGAGTGTCCATGGGCGACGGTAGTTGCTTACCATCAGGTGACCCGTTTGCTCGTTTGCCCCCTTATTTAATAAAAAAAAAAAAAAAAAAAAAAAAGGTACTTCGTAGCTACTATATGGGCCATACCTCACCAAGACGCCATAGCGACGTGGCCAGCGACATCTTGCTCTGAATACTACGTGCGTGAGTCAACGCAGCGACTGGTTGGTGACCGAATGAGTGACGGACACTGACCTCCATTATACAAGTACGCTGGACCTATGATAACCACTTTTTTGTGCCTATTTGAAGCGGAATCAGCGCCCCCAGTGAGAGGGAAGAGAACTCAATTTGACGTAACTTGCAAATGGCCGCTTAATCGTTATTGGTTGTCATCACTAGTATTAGTTCCAAATACTCCCACTACTGCTATCAGCGCCAATATGGCGACTTTCAAACGTCATTTTTACGTCAAATCATAGACAAATATATTTGGTCAATGGTCAAATTTAGTTCCTATTACTCACATTGGGGGAGCTGATTCCGCTTCAAATAGGCACAAAAATAGCTGTCATTTCAAAGGGTATCATTAGTCCAGCGTACTTGTATAATGGAGGTCAGTGGTGACGAAGCATACAAACACGTGTAAACAACTGGCAACGTTGCTAGGTAACACATGCGGAGCGGTCGACTCTGGCTACGCTGGCCACTTGGCAACGTCGTCAGTCGATAGCCAGGTGAGTTAACCCTCATACATCTCTATAAGAACTAGTTGGCGACATCGAGACTTTGGACCAGCAACTCTGGAGTTCCGTTTGTGAAACTCCATAGTTGCTGGTCGTTCTTATCTCTATAGGGGTCATATATACAGGACTTAACTTAAACTTAATTTTCAGCTTTTATAAAATGACGAAAGTCTGACTGTCACTGGCTCTTACTCAATAATACAAATTATGTGATAACGATTGTTGTGAATTTATAACAATAAATAAAAACGATCAAGAGCCACGTGAAATAATTGTACATTTTTTCACGCGGCTCCATCCGCGTAAAAAGGGATTCCGCGGGAATCGTAAATTGTCCAGCAAAATACATTTATCCTCCCCCGCGGTCTACTCTATAGCTGTGTTAAGTTACATAAAAATAGATCCAGTGGTTCTTGAGATAGAGCGTTAAAACAAACGAACAAACTCTTCAAGCTTATATTTCTAACTTCTATCCTACGATATGATGGTGTATCCAGCCATAGTGCGGGGCCACGTCAGTGTATACCACAAAGTATTTGGGATCGCAGAGCTTCTTGCCCTGAGGTATGACGCATTTGGATAGGATCCCGCGAAGGAACCAGCTGATTCTGTCGTCGATGTGAGTCACCGCTACCGCCAGGCCCCCGCCGCTGTCGCCATTCAGAGGACTCGTGCCTGAGGAATAAAAACCAGCGGGGTTATTCGTAGTATGCTGTGACCGAAAGGAGGACATTTAAAACTATAACTGAGATGTAAGCTATCCTATGTTTATTCCCAAAACACAAAGTAGCTTCATTATGATGTCAGCCTTCATATTTAAAAACATCGGTCTATTAGTTTCAACACGAAGAAGTAACAGACAGAGACACTCAATTATGCATTTATAATATAAGTGTGAAAGTGTGGATTACAACGGGTTAAAGCGCTTATTCCATTTCACTAAATTTAGAAGTCCTAGCTAGGATCCTCAAAAGGAGACTAATTAGAAGCTTCTTATTCCACTTGTCCTAATTTAGTAACTAAATCAGTTGTGACCACGCGGTGATTTTGGCCAGACGTCTTCTTAATGGTTCCAGTTCTGTCAAAGCAACAAAAAATTGGTCTTCTCATAGGCTTAGCTGTTGGCTCAATGAAAATCAAAATAAATAAAAGGCGAAAAAGATGGTTGAGAGAATTTTTACTCCACGAAAAATTATGAATTATGAACTTTCTGAACTACTAGGAACCAGCAGACTTTAGAAATTACCTACGAATGCTACGAATGCTATAATCTAGATTCTAGAGATTGATGAGCAGTTGCTGTCAAAATTCAACAAAAAAAATTACAAATGAAAATAATATACATATTTCTATCTTATTGCCATGTTTTTATTTTATTTTATTATGTTAAGGGCCTGTTTTACCACTTCCTGATAAGTGCTGGATATTCTATCCACAACTTAACTTGACAGCTGATAAAGTATGGAGAATCTGTCAAAAAAGTTGTGGATAGCCTTCCTGGCACTTTATCAGGAAGTAGTGAAACAGGCCCTTAGTGTGTTCAATTTTTTTTATTAGATTTTATTATGTATTTTTACTTAAAATAAATATAATTTAAGTATATTTTTATTTATTACTAGCTGTCCCGGTAAACATTGTTTTGCCATTTAAAGTATTTAAATCTTACCCCCTCTTTTGTCCCCTAAGAGGGGTGGGGGGAAAAATTTTATACACCAGATGTTACGTTGGAAACACAACAGTAAGTTGGAACAGTTAATAATATGAAGTAAGTCCATTAAAGAAAAAGTTTGATACAAAATCTGACCCCCTCTTTGCTCCCCTTAGAGGGGGGGGGGGGGTGATTTTTATACACCAGATGTTAAGTTGGAAGAAGACAAATATATCTGCGAAAACCGCATTCAAATCGGATCAGTAGTTTTCGTGTGATAGTGGAACAAACATACAGACAGACAGACAGACAGACAGACAAAAAAACTAACCACATTTTTGGCTTCTATAGCGATGTAGTAACACCCCCCGCTTATTATTTTTTGAATATCTTTAATGTACAGAATTTTCATTTCTACAGTTTTATTATATGTATGGATACGATTATCGCCTTATCAAGGCAATACGTATCCCTTTTTGCATAAAAAAGCGTAGATAATTTATTTATTTATTTATTTATACTTTTTGCACAATGTTGGTACATAGGCGGACTTAATGCCAAATGGCATTCTCTACCAGTCAACCTTTAGGTGTTCAGAAACAACAGAAAAAAAAATAAAATGCAATCTAAATTTAGGGTCATGAGCAAGCATTTCACTTAGTAATACGAAACTACTCTAATAATACTATGAAAATATGCCTAATTTAATACAAATTACTTACTATATTTACATAAAAATATCATGCTATATATTATTTAATTTAAAAAAAAAAAATACTAGTACATAATATATAAATAATGTATATTATATAATACTTTATAAATAAATAAATAAATATATATATATATATATATATATATATATATAAAGTATTATATGTATATATATATATATATATATATATATATATACATATATACACACATATACATATATACACACATATACATATATACATACATACATATGTGTGTATATACGTATATATTAATAAAATAATAATAAAAAAGTATAAATAAAGTGTAATTAAAACAAATATTTAATACTTTCGTGCCAATTGCGCCAAATAGAATTCACGAACCTTGCGTTTAAAAGTGTCCCTGGTTTTGGTTAGCCTGATTTCTCGAGGAAGAGCATTCCAGAGTAGTATAGCCTGTACGTTGAAAGACGAGTGGATGATGTCTGATCTATGGGAAGGGCAAGAAAGGAGTGCATTATTAGAGGATCGAAGGGATTTGTCATGGGTACTGGAACGGTATTGGAAAAGGGGTGTTAGGTATTTAGGAGCATTGGGGTGATGCAACAGGGAGTAGAGCATACACAAGGCCCTAGTAGAGCGGCGCTGTCGTATTGGTAGCCAGTGTAGTTTAGATCGAAAGGTAGAGACATGATCGAATTTTCGTAAATTGAAAATAAATCTTAAACAGTTATTAAGTAGGCGATCAAGTTTATTAAGTTGGTCAGCGTTTAAGTCGAAATAGCACACATCACCGTAATCAATGATGGGAAAGATAAGTGACTGGACGAGCATTATCTTGACTGTGGAAGGAAGGAAGTTTTTTAACCGATAGAGGGATCGCAGGATACCAGTGACTTTGCGAGAGACGTGTGAGATTTGTGTCTGCCAAGTAAGAGTCGAATCAATGTGTAATCCAAGGTCCTTAACGTTCGAACAATATGGAATGACAGAACCGTTATAGATGACTGGTGGAAGAGCACTTTGATCAACCTTGCTTAAATTTCTAGCGCTACCCAGTAAAATGGCTCAGTTACCGCTCGGTATCAGTTACCGCTCGGTATTCGCCCCGAGTGCACGCGCGCAGCTCGCTTGAACGTTGTGTTTGTGCATTCGCTTAAAGTACCTTCGCACTAGTGATGGGATTCAACAATCCACGTTATCGATATCCATAGTGACAACTATACAGTCAATGGATCGCTACTTGACAAGGTCATCATCTACAAGCAGCCTGAAAAGATCAGCTGAAGAAAGTGAAGATGTTTGGAGGTTTCCTAAGAAAACTGCACCATCTAAACTGCAGGAACGGTATGATCATAGCCGTAACCTAACATCTCCTAACAGCTACGAAACACTAAATGTCGATAATGTTGTGCATCCAATCGACCAAAATCTACGCGAAGCTACCATACCTGTAAAGAAGAAAGGTCACATTCCACCAGTAATCTTGGATATTAAATCGGAATGGACTCATAAAACCATCCAGGATTTGGTCTCGCAGCATACCAAAACATACCACCTACAATATAGGGCTAATAACAAAGTCGCAATTATATGCCACACGCCTGATGCTCATCAGGCCGTTAAAAATGGACTAACAAAAGAGAATGCTCCTTTCGTGACATACACTCGCAAAGATGAAAAAACCCCTAAAGTTGTCATTAAAGGCCTACCAGCTCAAGTTGAAGAGGAATTACCAGCCGAGTTTGAGAACCTAGGATTCCATAATGTCAAAGTAATACGGCTGAACGCTAAAAATAAAGACTCTCCGAGAAATTCTCCATACCTATTGGAATTCCCAGCTGGAACGGACATTGCGGCGATACGAAAGCTTAAGTACATATGTCGGTGTGTCATCACTGTAGAAAAATATAAACCTAAGCGATCCATCGGTACTCAATGTTTTAGATGTCAAGGATTTGGCCACTCATCTCGTAACTGCAACATGCCACCTCGTTGTGTCAAGTGTACCCTAGCACATGCTACTGCTGAATGTCCCAAGAAAGACCGGATTGAACCTGCCAAATGCTGCAACTGTGAACAAGACCATCCAGCTAACTATAGCAAATGCAAAACAAGACTTGAATACTTACAGAAGACGCAGCAAAAGAAAAAAGTGCTACCGCTACACCCTCCACAAACTGCAACAAAACCCACCTGACTCCCTAGAACAAAAGATACTGGACCACCATTAATGAACAATATACCTAAGGACTATGATGTGAATCATGGTGTTCTACCTGAGACCGAATTCCCACCTCTCCCGAAGCCTCCAGCGAAAGGCATCCGCGGTTTCGAACAAAGCAAGATTGATGATAAGCCTCCTGATTTGAAATTGCCACACAGATTTCAAAATTCTGATGATACGACTAGAGAAATGATAGAAATTTTAGTGGTAATTAAAAATATAAAAAAGGAATTTACAGATTGTACAACTTTATTAGATAAAGTTTTGCTTATTATGTACCATTTGGGTCAATATGTGTAACGATAATTTATTGCGTATCATTACTTGGAACGCTGACGGAGTGCGTACAAAAATACATGAACTTTTGCACATGGTGAGTGCCTTATCTATCGATATAGTAGCAATTTGTGAGACAAAGTTATCACCTAAGGCTAAAATTGAAACACCAGGTTATACCCTTCTCCGTAAGGATAAACACGATTCTGGTCGTGGACAAGGTGTTGCTATTCTCGTCAGGGACAATATTGATTACACGGTTGTAACTATACCTAAAACTACAAATATTGAGGCCATTGGTATTAAGCTCAAAATTTTTGGCAATGAGCACTTTATTTTTTCGGCTTACCAGTCCCCAAATCTGCCACTAACTAGTGATGATTTAGACTCTTTGTTCTCAATTGGCAACCACGTTCTAATATTGGGAGACTTTAATGCCAACCATGAGTACTGGCATAGTAGTTATCGCAACATTCATGGTCGAACATTGTTTTCCCATATGTTACAACATGATTATACCATTTATGCATCTGAGACACCCACACAAGTAAACTACCGAGCAAATCTGAATACAACCAACCCAGACTTAATTCTCGCCCTAAATGTTGTCAATATTGATAACGTAAAAGCTCTCCCTGCTCTGGCATCAAATCACCTACCACTAGGCTTTACAATTGCTGCAAACGTTGTGCGAAAACCTCCAACCCCTTTTTATAATTATAAAAAAGCTAATTGGAGTGGTTATCGTAATTATATTGATAATAATATTGAGCTAACATCCCGCGTCTTTACTAATGTGCAACAAGTAGATGAAAGCGTAGATAACTTACATAATACTATTTTAATGGCCCGTAATCTCAACATCCCCCTTCAATCTAATTTGAAAAGTTCGACACGATTTCCTAATTATATCAAAAGACTTATTAGATACAAAAATCAACTTCGTCGCTATGACCTGTGTTTGCCAAAAGGTAAATATAAAATATATGTAAGGTCTACAGTGCGTATATTCCAGAGGTATATTGATGTATGTATTCGTGAATTTAACGACAAAATTTGGAACCGTAAACTTTCGAAAGTTGATAATCCTAGATCGGACATTTGGCGTATAACAAGGTTATTAAAACCGAGGTCTCGCAATATCGCACCTCTTAAGCGAAGTGACGGAGGCATGACCGCATCGCCTGTAGAACAATGTGAAGTTTTGGTTAATTCTTTTTGTGATAATATGAGACTTACTTTAGACTGGCACAGCCCGGAAGTAAACGAAGTAGTTAGCAAATCGGTTGACTTATTAAACTATTTTGATACAACAGTTCTTTACCAACCAACTAGACCAAATGAAGTTTGGCGGTATCTTCGTCATCTCAAGTGCCGCAAGTCACCTGGTGTTGATGGCATCCATAATTTACTGCTCAAAAACTTGTCACAAAAAGCGGTTGTGCTCCTTACAAAAATATTCAATGGGTGTATGTATCTCGGCTACTTTCCTGAAGCGTGGAAAATTGCTAAAGTTATTGCAATCAAAAAGCCCGGCAAAGACGAGAGCCTGCCCAGCAGCTACCGCCCTATTAGCCTATTGCCTACATTGGGTAAACTTTTTGAAAAAGTTATATTGACGAGACTAAAAAAGGCCACTGATAAAATATTACCCAATGAGCAATTTGGATTTCGGACTGGTCACTCTACAACCCAGCAGCTTGCGCGTGTGGCTGAGCACATTTCCCATCATCTTAACCTTCATGAGTCAACTGGTCTGATCCTTCTAGATATAGAAAAAGCTTTTGATACTGTTTGGCATGATGGGCTCCTTCACAAGCTTATTGTTTGTGGCGTACCCTTATATATGGTCAAATTGATACAGTCTTACTTAATAGGTCGTAAAATCGCAGTCCACATTGGGGATACAATGTCCGTTTACCTGTTGGTTGAAGCTGGTGTTCCCCAGGGATCCATACTGGGACCGTACTTATTTTTAATCTTCATTCACGATGTTCCTATTCAACCCCGCACGCTCCTGGCTTGTTTTGCCGACGATACAGCTTCTTACACATCTTCAAAAGATATTGACATCGTGATAGGTCGTCTTCAGTTTTCTCTAGAATTGCTGCAAAATTTCTTTACCATATGGAAATTAAAACTCAATGAGAGCAAGACGGAAGCCATACTTTTTACCCGGCAAAGAAAACTTCCCAAAAGATTATTGAATATATCAGGTCACTTTATACCGTGGAGTTCGTCCGTAAAATATTTAGGTGTAACTCTGGATGCTAAGTTGAATTGGTCCAAACACGTTAGTCAGCTTCGCATTAAAGGAGCACAGGCAATTGGCTCTCTTCATCCTATCTTGAATAGGAGAAGCTCGCTTAGCCCCCACACTAAACTAAGAATTTACTCAACATTAGTTCGACCCTGCATAACATATGCGTGCCCCGTTTGGAGTAGCACTTCTAATACAAACTACCAACTATTGCAGACTATTCAAAATAAAGCCCTTAAAATTGCATACAATACGAAATTTCGTACCAATCTCAGTAACATACATTTACAATTAAAATTCCCTACGTTACGAGAATTTATCCTTAAACTTGCATATAAATTTTATCAGAAAAATAAAACCCATTATAATACCCTAATTTCATCCATCGCGCAAACTAAAAAAGAAGACTTAAATTATATCGATAGATACGGTACATACCGCTTGCCCCATCACTATCTGTTGTTTCCTACCGAGCTTTAGCGATAACCAAAGTAATGAAACGCAAAAACAGGTTCCCAGTCCCCTCGGTCGCCGTGCGGCGAGCGTGCGCGCAGGGCAGGGCAGCTCATCGCACGCACCGAGCCTGGCCAGTTCATTATCTAATGACGAGTAAACCTACCGTGTTTATTTCTTAATTATTAAATTGTTTTATTAAATATGAAATCAAATTTGTATGTTTACTGTAATGGGTAAGTTGCGATAATCTTTTGGCGCTAAAAGTAAACTGCTAACTAAGCATTTACGTGTGAATTACAATGTAAACAAGTGAAGTTCTGTAAACGGTGTGATAAAATTTTTACACAAATTCATGCAGATAACTTTAAGAGGTGCGCTTAGCCTGTAAGTTTAAAAATTGCATGCTTTCAGTATAATTGTGTCAATCCAATTGTATGTGTACCTATTATTATGATTAATAAAGAATTTTGAAAAACAAAAAACAGTAAAATGGCTTGGCACTTTGCTGGGTTAACTATCAGGCCAAAGTTACTACACCAATCTCTTATAGCATCGAGATCGCGATTTATTATATCGATAGCAGATGGTAGGTATTCGAGTTCGGCTTGACTATATATTTGCAAATCATCAGCAAACAGATGATACGCACTGCGAAGTATTTTTGTGACGAGATTTATAAAAATCGAGAAGAGAAGTGGAGAAAGAATACCGCCTTGAGGGACGCCCGTATCAAGATCTAGCCAATCGGAGAACGACTTATCTGTGCGTACAGACTGCCGACGCCCCCGTAGATAGGAAGAAATCCATGCTAGTGCTACAGACGAAATCGATAGACATGAAAGGGCTGCCAATAGAATGTCGTGATCGATATTATTAAATGCATTTGAGAAATCTATTAACACGAGGACTGTAATCTTCGAGTTCTCAAAGATGATTAATAGGTTATTCTTTTGTTGACTTTAATACAGATTTAGCAGTTCCTACTACAGATAAAAGGTTGAAACCATCTGGCAACACTGATTTAGTCAGTTAGAAGCCACACTTTTTCCGATTTAGTACACTAATTAGGATCCTAGCTTTCTAAATGTTATTTCACTTGACTAAATTTAGTCACTAAATCATTTAGAACTTCTAAATTTAGTGAAGTGGAATAAGCGCTTTAGCCTTGAGTACTGACTACTGTGACACCTGTGAACCAAATACATAATATAATATCAAGCAACAAAACAAAGTGATAATACCTTAAGGCACTTTCAGGTATGTATGTATCACCTACCGTGGGAGGGCCATGCTTCGGCACGAATGGGCCGGTTCGACCGGGGAAATACCACGGGCTCACACAAAACAGGCGTTAAACAGCGCTTGCGCTGTGTTTCGCCGAGTGAGTGAGTTTACCGGAGGGCGGAGGCCCGATCCCCTACCCTATTCCCTCTTAAAAGGCCGGCAACGCACCTGCAGCTCTTCTGATGTTGTGAGTGTCCATGGGCGACGGAAGTTGCTTTCCATCAGGTGACCCGTTTGCTCGTTTGCCCCCTTATTTTATTAAAAAAAAAATATGTCCACTACATTAGAGTTCACTGTGAAAGTAGCGCTGTGAGTAACTTTTGACTTCTATGTTTCTAAGTTAAACGCCCCAACGTCATGAATTTACCCATACAACAATAAAAAAAATTGCTGAAACAACCGCTAATAATAACTCGACATGGCCATTTAGCGGTTTATTAAGAAGACTAGATGACGCCCGCTACTCCGTTACGCCAAAATTCGTTTATCGCGCGGGAACCGTACATTTTCCGGGATAGAAATATCATATTTTGATCTTTCCCGAGACTTTTGAGTCCCCGGCCCTATACCAAATTTCAGCAAAATCGTTTCAGCGGTTCGGCGTGAAGAGGTGACAGACAGACACACTTTATTTATAGGATTCTTATCCATACTAATATTATAAATGTGAAGTCAGTAAGTCTCTAAAGCCCGATTTCTGCGGTATTTTGACAGGAGTTTATCTTTTCACAAGCCCTTTTGATTGGCTCACTTTCGTCAAAAAAAAAGATAAAATCCTGCCAAAAACCTTGAAAACCGGGTATGCGGGTTTTTTGTAGGGAAATTGAAAATTAGGTTACCAGCAGGCTTAGCATAACAAACATAGAAACGGGAAAGAATGGACAAACTGACATATTTTAGTGACAAAATGGCAGGTTTCGTTTGTCTAACTGTTACTTTGTCTATTCTTCCGTAGAAAGAAAGCGCTTCTATGGTGACCATGCTAAGCCTGCTGAACAGCCCTACGTTACCTCTACGTTACGAATTGGTCAATGGTTACGAACGTATTCTACCTTATTTAGGTTATAATATAATTATGTGATGGCTGGATTTGCTGACGCGAGTCTAGATTATATCTATAATACACTATTTAATTGAAGACATGAGCGGATGAACCGGGTAACTAACATTTTACAACATAAGAGCACTTACATAAGAACATTTTTTTATTTTTTCCCCTTACAATTAGAACAAACCTTGTAACTTACCTACTTCATCATCTGGTTAATATTAGATATATTGACCAGATCTATTCATAGAATCTACATTTCTCAATCTACATTCTGATTTCAATTCACTGGTCCTAAATCCTCCATTAATGCAAAAAAGAACAGTTTTCTGTTATTTACCCATTTCATCCACTCATATCTTAAATTTCGGATGAACAATTTCTCATTCTCAGTCGTTTTCATTATTAAGTCACTGGCAATTTTGCCCTATGGCTGACTATTGGATAATGTCATTGCATTAGCTTACGTTTACCTGAATTACTGTCTCCAGCACAGAAGGTGAACTCATTTAGCAGACTAGAGTAGAGTGACGGTGCGGTCGCGACGCAGAATTCATCGGGCTGCACGATAGTGTACGATGACCTTAATCTGTCCGACATGACATTCTGCTCCGTCAAACCGAAACCTGCGACCTGAAATAAATATAGCTTCGTCAGATGGGGCCTGATATGGTCTACTATACAAGGTGTAACAAAACTAAGTGATATTACTTTAGGGTATATAGGAGTGCCCTGTGTGCCCTGTGGGTTCACTATGAAAATTGCAGCACTGAAAGAGTGACAACTTTTGTATGAGCAAACTTCAAAACTTTGACAAAACTTTCAGCGCTGCTACTTTCACAGCTAACTCTATATAAGGAACACATACACACCCTAAAGTATTATCACTTAGTTTATTTACACCCTGTATAATATTATGATGTGTATTGCATACACTATACGGGGTGTCACTAAACCAAGCGAGCCATTGTAGAATTATTAGCAGCGCTGAATGAGTTACTTTTGAATTTTATGACGTGTTGTCTCGTTCACTTGAGACGCGACAGTTTTTATAGAGATCATAGTATTTGAGCTAGCGTGTGTGTCTTTATGTGATTTGTATAGCTGTAGTTTGTCTTAGGACTGTCGTGTATTAATAAGTAAGCGCTCGCTCTTATGCCAGGATCACACAGTCTACCAAATAGAGTGGCGAGATAGTGCATTCGGACAGTGGCAGCGAGAGCACTGTCTCGGCACTGTAATCAGGCCCTTAGGCAATTAAATTTTGATTAAAAACTACAGCTACTAATTTGAATGAAACACTCGATAAAAATTACAAAACATACCACTGCCTGCTGCCCGTACAGAATTCTTTTATCGTACAAAGGTCCCCAAACACAGATTGGCTGGACGTATTCTGTAAACACCAGCGTGTTGACGAACAGGATGGCGAGGTCGGATGTTGCTTGTTCTAAAACATAGCTTGGGTGAACTACTACTCTTTCTACCTGGAAATGAAAAACAAGTTTTACTAGATGACCCGGTGAACTTTTTCACTTCCTTCCTAGTATAAACCGTTCCTGGGCTTCCATAAATATTTCGAGACTAAAATGAGCAAAATCGTTTCATCCGTTCTCGTGTTTTCGGAGACTAACAAAATTGAAAATTCATTTTCACTTATATAGATAGGCACTAAATTATTAATCATCTATACATATAATAAAATCGTAGAGGTAAAATTTTTGTACATTGAATAAAAACTTAAAAAATAAGTCAGGGGCATTTTAGAAGAGTAATAGAACACATCTTAACTGTTTTCGAAATTTTTGTTTCTCTGTTTGTCGGTTTGTCTGTTTGTCTGTTTGTACAGGCTAATCTCTGAATCCGCTGGACCGATTTTAATGAAATTTGGCATGGTGATACCTTACATCCCTGGTCAACATCTTAGATAAAAAAAATTAACCGACTTCCAAAAAAGGAGGACTTTATGTTAACTTTGCTGTTTGTGGTCCGATTGTCATAATTGTTTTTTTGTTGTATAAGGTCTGACTCGAATTTGGTACCATGTTCACAAAAGTGGTGACCTGATGATGGGATCCATGAGTAATCGAGGGAACTCCTCAAAATTTATATGAAAACATATGAT
Organism: Cyaniris semiargus; assembly: GCA_905187585.1. Classification (NCBI taxonomy): domain Eukaryota; kingdom Metazoa; phylum Arthropoda; class Insecta; order Lepidoptera; family Lycaenidae; genus Cyaniris; species Cyaniris semiargus. The sequence continues at coordinate 5,553,046 of LR994551.1, forward strand.
AATTTTGGTTTTATGTAAATTAATACTAAGAATATGCTACCAAAAAGTAAGATTTTGCATCAAGGTAGGTATACCATGGTTGCGAAGGTGCTGACGGAACTCCTGATTCCTTATAGTTACAAGTTTGGGGGTTTCAGCATTGTTTTAAGAACGAAAAGCATATTATATTATGCTACTGTGCAAATTATATTCATCATCATCATCATCACCACATTATGGCCCTATATTAGTACTTTTCATAATCTTTTAGATCGAGTCTCGCGGTTGACTAGCGATTTTGAAAATTATTTTGTTGTCTTAAAGTACATGATTCCAATTTGGTGCTACGGTTACCAAGGTGGCAATTTGATAATTTGATCCATGTGGTATGTAGGGAATTCTTTAAAATTTATACGGAAAAATATAGTGATTTTGGTTTCATTAGAAGTATTCTAAGCATATACTATCAAAAAGTAAGATTTTGAACCAGATATACCATGGTCCCAAAGATGCTGAAAGAACTCCTGACTCCTTATAGATACAAGTTTGGGGGTCTCGGCGTTGTTTTAAAAACGGAAAGCATATTATGTTAATGTGCAAATTATGTTCATCATAAATCAACAACAATATTTTATACTGTCTATATGTAATAAGTAACATATCATAGTAGCAATATCATCACAGTTGCTTACAGGTCTGTAATGGCTTTTAATACATAAGACATAGTATGAGTTTTTTAAAACCACCTAAGTACAGTAATTAATACTGTATCCCCTGTCTCCTGTCCTGTGCCCCCCTATACACTGTCCACGCCAAGTCATTTACTAAGAAAGGATGTTTTTTAAGGATATCTGTGGTTTGAATCTCGCCGTCGGAAGCTACTTAATAGCCTTCGATGTTCCTGGGTCTTTGATGTGTATTAAATATGTAAATATGTGTATAATATTATATTAATCCTCATCCAAATAAATACGTTGTTGATTAAGAGTATTTAATTTTCTTAATCTTGATTATAATAACACACATTCACGCGGACGAAGTTGCGGGCAACAGCTAGTTATGCTATAAAAATCAAGCCTCCTTGCACCAATCCGATTTGAAGATCTGTTATGAGACTGTGTTAAGACATTATGCCTCTTCTTTGATTGATACGAGGAGAGAGAGATAACATAATATTTTACTCAAGGTTAACTTTTATTCAGATACTAGTTGATGATGACAAGTTTGTCTGAACTCATTTTTACCGCTGCCCTCTGATAGGTTATATAACATAACTAGATGTCCCGCACGGCTACGCCCGCGTAAATTAGGAATTTTGCGAAAATCGTGCATTTTCCGCAACAAAATAGCTTATGCGGCTATTTCTTCAAACCGCAAAATTTAGTTGTCTGGACGTATAAAGTACCCGCAGAGTTACATAAATAGACTTCCGTATTTTTATAAGGTGTGATCTAACTGGGCCACTTAGGTTTTTTAGAAAAACTTAATTGTAAATATAATTAAAATAAATTTAAAGGTCGAAAAATTTATTCCCTGGACCTGTCCTGTCCCCAGAATTCACCATAAATTCCCAAAAAAAAAAAAAAATACCACAAATACGATGAAATTCTAATTTAAAAGTAATTAAATCGTTACAGCATGAATAAAATATTTATAAAAAAGTTGTAAATTAACATACATAGCGTTATATAAATAGAAAAAGTCATTTTAAGATTTGTCCTGGCTCACATAGTGATTCCCTATACGCTTCACTTGGAGGCTCGTACCTCCCTAGTTATAAGTAGCACGTGATTGCGGGTGCGCATGGGCGGGAGGTTCGGTAGCCCTCTAAACATCATGGAAGGTGATCACGCAATTCGTTGCTCCGTTTCCGAGTTACAAAGGAAAATATCTGATTCCCTCACCCTTGGTTCCTTACACAATTGATTCCCTATTCGCTAATTACAATGTCATTTCCAAAGTTAAGTTTGCTTACGACGATAATGAGTATGGTTTTTAGTTAGTCTATTTATAGTTTAAGGCCATCCCCCGAGCAAACGACCTTGACCATACATTTGACGCGTTGCCGAGATCGCACAAAAATCCTATTTTTTTACTTATCTTAGTTCAAAATTGATCTAAAAAAAATTTAAAACGGGGAATATGTAGTTGATAAAATTGTATATCTATTGTCGTGTGTTTCAAATAAACGTAATTTGTAAATACTGGGGAGATGCTGAAAGTATGCTTCAATTTTAATAAATTAGTATTACTTTGGAAGCTAATATCATAAGTATAATAAACAAAAATATATAATTTAAAACGGGGAAAGGAATGTTGATATACTGAAGATTATTGCTGTATTTTTATTATAACTTTGTAGCTTTCGAATTATGAGTTTATAAGGCTCTAAATACGGTAATTTACGGAATCTCCGTAGGGGAAGGCCCTTAACCTACATGCACAGTTTTTGTACACCTCTGGAAAAACTAACTTTTTATTGATTCCCTCTACATACATTTTGATGATTCCCTGGGTATTTTAAGTAGGGAATCAAAATCTTTTACATTTATTTATCTAATTGGTACTTATCTGTATATTTTTATTAAAATAAATTACATTCTCTTCATATTCTAATACAAATAAATGACACCAATGAGTAAAATATATAAAAAAAATTGTTCCTAAAGTCTACTACTATTATTTTTTTAATTATTATGTATTTTTAAAGTTTTTATATATCTTATTTTTCAGTTTGTGCTGACGCCAGTGTGCATCTGTCGAGCGATTGACAATAAGGCCTCACATAACACCAGGGATCGCGGTATAGGTATTATACCGTGATCATCACCTGAGTGGGATCCTTTTCGGTGGAATTCGCATTACACTGCATTGTATTTTGTAATTTGTACCCAAACAGACACTAATCTATATTAGGTCCGTCTGCTTATTAATGTTCTTTTTTATGTTATTTTTGTTTCTGTGTTATCTATGTTTTCTATATACTTATTGTCTTTTTTTGTGAAATGTTTATTGTAATGTGGTGTAATGTGTATGTACTGAATAAACGCTTATTATTATTATTATTATTATTATTATAAAATATTTCAAATAAATTCATTTTCAATTCATTGTATTTGGATTTAACAAACAAGTTTAGTTTGTAGTCAATTTTATACATGTTTATATTTAAATTGAACATGTTTATTTAACTGAAAAAGCTTTGTTGATTCCCTAGATTAGAAAAATTTAAATCAAAATATCTTCTAAAATTGTGAAGTACAAAAGGGCCCAAATAGATAATTATTTTTATAATTCACTTAAGAATAATATGTGATTATTGATTTTAAAAAATATGCAGAAATAAAAATGTACCAGGGAATCAACTAAATAATCCAAATCCGGAGAAATGCCCATGCCCCTTCACGTGGTCTACTCTATATCTGTGCCAAATAACATAAAATTGCTTCAGTAGTTCGTGAGATAATTTTCCCCGTTTTAACCACATTTTCCTCTGTTTCTTCCGTCCTATTAGTTTCAGCGTGATAATATTATATAGCCTATTAGCCTTCTTTGATAAATGAGCTATCTAACACTGAAAGTTTTTTTTTTTAATCGGACCAATAGTTCCTGAGATTAGCGCGTTCAATCAATCAAACAAACAAACTCTTCAGGTTTATAAATTACTAGCGACCCGCCCCGGCTTCGCACGAGTATAAAATATACTTATAGCTATTGTCACTCACTGAAAAAATGATTAAAATAGATTCATTAGTTTTGATTTATATTCATTACTACCCGTGGCCCGCATTGGTCGGTACCGCCGCAAAAGCAACGTCCCGCAATTTTTAAATCTGTAATATCTTCGAAAATATTTATTTAAATCATATGCTATAGAGGGCCATATAGATCTACATTAAATCAACAATGTACCTAAGGTATTTAATTGGATAAGGATTAATGCTGTATTTATTAAAATTGCTTCGAAAATTAGCCATTATTTGTCGTAAAAAGTAAATGACAAAAAATGTTATTGAGGGATATCAATAAGAGATAGACATATACCATCGCGGAGTTTTCTGTAGACCTTTTCAATGTGTACAATACTTGGTACATTATTTTGATAAATCTCGCTGTGTTTGCAATGTAAGCGGAAAAAAATGTAATTATTTACGACTTCACATTAGAAACCCCAACAATAACAGTATTTCTCCACTATTTAATGAATGTTATTATACTTATAACCTTCCTCTTAAATCACTCTATCTATTAAAGGACACCGCATCAAAATCCGTTGTGTAGTTTTAAAGATTAAAGGGAAAAAAGCGACTTTGTTTTATAATATTATGTACTTAGTGATAATATTAGTACTTATAATTTTTTTTAAATCGCTTAACAAAATAGAATCTCGATCTAAATGACTATGAAAAGTACCAATAATAGGGTCATAATAGGCTGATAATCATGGGACGATGCATGCATAATATGGTAGTGATGATGATGAATGTAATTTGCATAGTAGCATATGCTTTCCGTTCTTAAAACAACGCCGAAACTCCCAAACTTGTATCTATAAAGAATCAGGAGTTCTCTCAGCACCTTCCCAACCATGGTATACCTTGGTGCAAAATCTTACTTGTTGGTAGCATATGCTTAGACTACTTCTCACGAAACCGAAGTCACCACGTGTTTCCATATAAATTTTGAGGAGTTCCCTCGATTACTTATGGATCCCATCATCACATCACCACTTTTGTGAATAAAATACCAGATTGGGATGATACTCTGTACACCAAAAGAAAAATTTTGAAAATCGGTTCACAAACGGCGGAGTAATCGTTGAATATAAATAAAACGAACACCTCCCCCATTTTGAAAGTCGGTTAAAATTGTAGCCTATGTGTTATTCTGATGTATAAGCTATATTATTATAAAGTTTCATTAAAATCCATTCAGTAGTTTTTGCGTGAAAGAGTAACAAACATCCATACATCCATACATACATACAAACAAACTTTCGCCTTTTAAATAATATTAGTAGGACTAGTAGGAAGTATAACATGCGCCAACCCACCAAAGAAAACCGTATCGAAAATGGAATAATCTAACTCGTTTAATAAGAATAATAAAAAGTAATATTATTATTCACAGATTAACATTACAATTAGATATTAATAACGAAATTTTTACAATAATAATTAATAATTATTACTAGTGATGCTTCTTTGTCAACTTACTGTTAGAATTTGCCTGCCAATTTCTTTTAAATCCCACAAATTACTTGTTCCAGCCTGAATTACTAATCTGTTGGTAGCGACCGTTTTGTTGCCAGTGAACAAGCAGTGGCCAGCTGAAAATCATAAAATTTTAATATGTTTAAGTTGTATGAATAAAGAAACTAATAGGCATCTGCCTAATCTGTCATCAACCATCTGGCGAACCTACGTAGTTTGGTTTCTTAATATCATGTCCAAACCAGCAGACCACGATTGGCATTGGTTTCAAATAACTCGAAGGAACATTGTTTCTAAGTGCGCCATCTACCAATGATTCGTTTTCTCAGATAATACTTTGACTTTGTGGTTAATAGCAATAGTTCGTCATCATCGACCCGCTCAACGCTGGTGTTTAGTTTTATCTGCTTCATGTTGTACCATCGAAGAAATTGATTCATAGGCAGTTGACGGACCTACGTCATTTGGTTGGATTATGTAAATTCAATGTAAGCCGTGAGCTGGGATTGATATAACTCGACCAAACTATGTAGGTCCGCCGTCTACCTATGAATCAACTTCTCATTGATTCATAGGCAGTTGACGGACCTACGTCATTTGGTTGGATTATGTAAATTCAATGTCAGTCGTGAGCTGGGATTGATATAACTCGACCAAACTATGTAGGTCCGCCGACTACCTATGAATCAACTTCTCTGATAGTAGGTATATCTTTCAGTAAGTATTTGATCCGTTCAATATTTTGTATTCTGATTCCTGTCACTTATGACAACGGGGGTGATTTTTAAATTTCGTAAATTAACATCAGCCCGTCTAGCATGCGTACAACGAGATATCTCACTCTCGAGTGTAGTTATATTGTCAATATCGACATAATATATCTCTTTTTCCCTAACATGCGTACGTAGAGAGATAAACTCGTTCGTAGACTAGCTTACTCAATAAGATATTATGTCGATGATGACATTTGAGACACATTCATAATACACTCAGGCCATGCGTACCGGTCAACACCGCGGTGCGGGATATGATGTTCCCGCCGCACTGGTACATCGCGATGCTACTGTTCTGCAGATCCCGTATCAGGACCGCCACGTGCCAGGGCCAGTCCCCGGCCTTGGCGTCAGCCCGGACTGTCACGAGCTCGGAATGGTTGAGAGACCGCCTGCCGCATTGGAAGTTACCGGGCTGTCGGCTATCCGTCGGAGTGCTGTTCTGAAAATATTTTCAATCGGTTACTTTTTATTTTTTATTAAGTACATAATATATGAGGCGTCAATGTAGTGCCATCTATTTTTGTCTCATTGGTTTTTATTCATTTACGTAGCAACGATTGCAATGTATTGTAATGCAATCGGTTTAATTTATTGAGGCAGAAGAAGTTTTGTCTTTATTATTTACTTAACGTGTGGCTGCCATCTAGTATTTCCTGCACGTTCTCTACATAAATAGTGTTAATACAAACATTGTTGCCCACAGAAAATCTGAAACTTGTACTATAACATTATTTATTTGACTTCAATTGTTTTTCATTACACCGGCGAATAGTTTTCAAAAAAGAATAATACTGAGTTTTTTTTTTTATATTCATCATGACGTATTGTTATTTGCTAACCTTTTTATGTTCATCACATAGTAGTATATTGTTCAGCGTAAATTTTGTGACCGTTGGTTTTTCCACAGCGACTGTCGAATTTATTGAAAAATAGAAATGATAACGTGGAGGTAATTTTCCTTTTGGCACCAAAATATATTCACGCCATCTGTTGTTAACAATCATTTTGCTCTGCTGTGAAAACTGAAAATATCCAAGTGTGTGATTACAACGAATTTTAGTTTCAACAATAACATCTATAAATGCTATAATAATATATGCTATAATAATAATAATATGAGTGTGAATATAATATACATGGGGAATATTGCGCAAAGGTCGGATCAGAGGGCGTTACTGGCACGGATGTCGGATTTTTATCGAATGATTTACTGTACTTATGTAAATCATTTGATTCAAATCCGACATGTTGCACACACAAAATATTCACAGAAATGTTATCAAACGTCGAATTAAACTTTTTGTTTACTTTCTATGCCGGCTCTGGCTGTAGCATGAAAACATTGGAGTAAAATATCCAATTAAATATTTTATTTTGTAAGTAAAAAGAACATGACATTTCATCAACCATTAAATATAACAGTTAGAAAATATAATCTCTTTGATTACATATATACTCGTAAACTGTAAAGTGATATCTAATCTATATAAAAAATCGGCCAAGTGCGAGTTGTACTCGCGCACGAAGAGTTCCGTACCACTACAGAGCAAAAATAGGCTAAAAATTGAATTTTTTGTATGGGAGCCCCCCTCAATTATTTAATTTATTTAAATTTTATAATTAATTATTAAAGTACAAATACAATTAAGTATTTTGAGAACATTTGAATTGCCTATGTGTTGCCGTTATTGATTAAGAGCAAAAAATAGCAAAAAAATCACGTTTGTTGTATGGGAGCCCGCCTTAAATATTTAATTTATTTTATTTTTAGTGTTTGTTGTTATAGCGGCAACACATATACACAATCTGTGAAAATTTCAGAAGTCTAGCTATAGTGGTTCTTGAGTTACAGCCTGGTGACAGACAGACGGACAGACATCGAAGTCTTAGTAATAGGGTCCCGTTTTTACCCTTTGGGTACGGAATCCTAATAAAAATGAATCCATAATATATCCCTTAGTCACGACATCACGATTCACGCGTAAACGGCTGGACTGGTCCCGAAAAATAATATAGAATACATTTTGGCCCGGAAAAATGTACGGTTACTGCACAATATACTTTTATGATTTGCGCGTAAACTATTCAATCGATTTTGATGAAATTTGGCATGGAGATAATTTAAGTCTCGGGAAACGACAAGGGATACTTTTGTCCCGGAAAATGTACGGTTCCCGCACAATAAACTTTTATGATTTTCGCCAAAACTATTAAATTTATTTTGATGAAATTTGGCATGGAGATACTTTGAGTCTCGGGAAAGGACAAGGGATACTTTTGTCCCGGAAAATGTACGGTTCCCGCACAATAAACTTTTATGATTTTCGCCAAAACTATTAAATTTATTTTGATGAAATTTGGCATGGAGATACTTTGAGTCTCGGGAAAGGACAAGGGATACTTTTGTCCCGGAAAATGTACGGTTCCCGCACAATAAACTTTTATGATTTTCACAACTATTTAATTTATGTACGGGAACAACTATAAACTAAAGTCCACGCGGACGAAGTCGCGGGCAACAGCTAGTTCTACAATAAACTCTTATACCATGTGTGATGTGACGTATTGAATGTTTAACTCACAAGTCACAACTTACGCCGTAAAATATCAGGGGATCCTTAAAGTTTATTTCGATTTGTGCGTCATTGAGATAAGGATACAGTCCTAAATTAACAGTCCCTTTCCACAGGATATCCGTAACTTTGTCAAAATAAAGCACACCCAGGTCGCACGGATCATACCGCAGCTGAGCTTGGCCCTGTAGAGACATCGCTTGCACTCGCACGACAAAAAAAAGAAAAATATATATTCCAAAGTATAACATTTTCGTATAATACTAACAAGTGATTCTCAAACTATAGTTATAACACAACTGTAGTAAATGTAAACTTTTAACGTGTAATTTTTTTTATCTTACTTGTATACAGCGTGTTCACTGTTCAAGCTACGACTGTTTCGGAAATCGCATTTTATCAGTTTATAATTGAAAGTTTTCTGTACTAATTGGTGTCAGTGGGTGTTGTTTTAATCACAAAATAATAGAATGCTAAATTAGTCATGAGAACAAAGAGAATTATGACAAACGTTGCGCCGATTACCCAATAAAACGGCTGAATAAATATTTAGTCACTTAATATCTGTGCGATCATTCATAACAGTCATAATATTTGTGGACAAAAAAATATATTGGCATGCCTCTATAATTTACGGGTCTTTCGCTGGTTCACACCACATATTTTCGAACCGCGGTTCGAAACAGCGAAGAATTGTTTTTTAAATTGCCCAATTCATACCGCGGTTCGAAACAGAGAAGACCTTTTTTGAATTAGTGGATTCGAACCGCAGTGTAGATATTTCTATTATTACATATTCCTTTAAGTACAGTTAAGCTTAAGACATTGCTGTCAAATTTTGCTGTGTTTTCTAATAGGTATTACGATCCCGGAAGACGATTGACTTAAATGAAATTGAGATTTATTTAATCATTGTATATTTATCTCATGTTTGGCTAACCAATAACACGATTCACTTATTTTGACTCGATAGTTTTATTTTTCGAAATTATGAATCTTTTTGGGCTTTTCAACAAATATCTGTTACACTTATTGAGTATCATTAAATAATTTGCACGACTACAATAACACACTTTATAAAATAATAGCTAAAGGAAATATGAGTATTGTATTTAATTTTTAAGTAATCATCAAAAACATTTTTGGGACTAGCGAACTTTACTTTCGTACTATAATGCGCCAGACCCTTGTTACGCGATATTGTTCACTATTAGCTGCAGCGCAAAATACAATTCATGCGGGCACGATTCATGGAATCATTGTATCACGATTGGAGGATAGCGGGGTGTGTAGGCGGGGCTAGCGTGTTTAGATAATTTTGGGAGCCCGGTCTTAACATAATTAAGAAATCAAAAATATAAATTTTAAGTCTTAAGACCAAACTAAAGTAAAAATATGCGAGATTGGCGCAAAAAATTACCGACTTAAAAGATTAGGTAACATCATAAAAGAGTTATTAGCGGGTGAAATAACCATTGAATATTGCCTGAAAAAATTAAGGGTTTAAAATTAACTTTATAATGATTTTCCGTACACAGGTTTTTTTACTCCTTTTGACTGTTTTACTACTTTGTTTTTTTTATTCTTTTTGATTTTAATTTTTCGACTACGATTTTATACAATTATGTAGTTTTAAGATTTTTTTATTTACATTAGATATTATTCTTGTTGATTTGTTTAAATTTTTTACTGTGCTTTTATACAATCATATAGTTTAAATTAATTTTGTAAATATTATTTTTCCCATGTTTTATGATTTTGAAATAAATGTCATTTCTTCATTAAAAATGTGTTTTTATTTCTTTTTGAAATTACTTTTCTATACGTCTGTACAAATAAATAAATGAGACTAAAAATGTTTATGACAATAATTATTGGCTTAAATTCGTGGTCCGAATTCACCCATACCAAAAAATAATTAATTAGTGGTTTCACACCACTCCAATCACCGCGGTATGAATCGGGAATTCAAAATATTTCAAAAAAAGTTCTTCGCTGTTTCATACCGCGGTTCCAAAATCTGTGGTGTGAACCAGCGAAAGACTCTAATTTACGGACTACGAACACATTTTAGATAATAATAATGTTAGTAATTTTCACCCAATTATTGTGTTAGCTTGTTTTTTATCTTTATGGAACACTTCGTTAACGACTTAAATGTAAATACTAAATAGCCATTTTTAGCCATAAAACAATATCGATTTTCGATTTCTTACGGGAATAATTATACCTAACCATAACATTTAAAAGCGCTTGCGTACTTTTTCGAGCAGTACCTTTTTCCAATGTTCCGGCTACTTCCTAGCGGTCACAGGTGGACTGAGGTGACAGACGTCTAACTCGCTGAAGTTTTTTAAAACTACCCGCAGAACATTTTTAAATTATTAATTATTAATTCGAATTTCGTACAAAAAAACAATGGGTTCATCCTGTATATTTGACCTTTTAGCTTTTAACACTGATTCTTAAAAGAACTTGACGTGTTATCTTTGTGATTGTTTACAACAAATATAGAGTATAAAGTCATAAATAAGTTAAATTTACTTAATATCAAAATTATATTCATTCTAAAACAACAAAATTGTCATTGCAATTTAAGGGTTTCCTTTTTTGCTTTTAATAAACCACCAACTCTGAAATTAAGTTGTAAAAAAAACATAGCTGAAGCGCACAATTATATTACAATGTCCAAGCAACTCCTACCGCGGAGACCGCTAATGTGTTGGTAAAAATATGGTTCGGTTTCGTATTTAAAATATAAAATAATACAAGTTTATAGGCCGGTTATGAACGTAGATACTAATTTTGTGGCGCGTGAGGTTATTCCAAGCGCGCGCTGAAAACATTCCTCAGTTACACCGTGGTGTAATGAAGCAATAATAATGTTAAATAACCAAATTTTAAAACAACCCCCAATTTGTTACTCAAATCATGAGCGTCAGGCATAAGAACGAACCAATCAAATCACTGGAAGTTGTTTACATCCTTTCGTGAAAAGGATAAAACAAAATTTTCCAGCTTTGAGCGTGTTGATGAGTGATGATGATGAACTAATTTGCTAAGAACACTCTCGATCATGTCAGTTTTCAAACAAAAAAAAAACTACATCGAAATCGGTCCCCCCATTCGGGTGCCACAGACACACATAAACAGACACTTTCTTTTTGGTTGGGACTTGGGAATTAAGAATATTAGTAAATACAGTAGATGATAATGATATTTTAGCTAATGACACCTTAGATTATGATTCACCAGTCACCACTGATTTTGAACGACGAATAATATAATTTATAATCAGGGCGAGCGAAGCGAGCCCTAGTATATCTCACAACCTTTACATTTTGTGGTTTAACATAGTAATTTTTATTTATATGTAGATGTGGTATCATCAGTCAGCCAAGGTGTGACGACGCGAGCGTGAGGGCTCGGCTTTTAGCTAGTATTATTGTGTTTAACTTTCACCCCAAATATTTTTTTTTCTTCAACAACATTTTTTGTTGTTAATATGGTAAAAATACATAACTTTTAATTTTCACTAACGAGTGTGTCCAAACGTTCGCTGGGTCAGCTCATCTTTAATTGTCACGTAATTAGTGGACGGTGTGAAAGAGGCGCCGATAATAAGTTTATTACCCCGCCACTAACGAACGGGCGCGGACGGGACGCAAATTGACAATAAATAACAAATGGCCACACAAAGCTACCCCTTGTCTATAAATCTACCCGTGCCTTTATAATAACAATGTTTCTGATTTTTATCGTTGCTTCTCAGTTACGCCAGGCGCTGATTATTTAATCCGTCGCACTTGAGACCAAGCGGGTAAAAATAAATCAAATGAAGAATGTTAAATACTAGCTTAAAGCCGAGCTTTGTGAGGGATCGCGTCGTCACACCTTGACTGACTGTTGAGTTATCATACAACATATTATTATTATATAAGTACATAGAAAAACCTTGACTGAATGTTGATAACACATATCTACATATTAAAAATAAAAATTACTATGTTAAAGCACAAATCAATAGGCGTGATAGTTTTTTCGTAAAGTGTACCACAAAATGTACAGGTTGTGGGATATACTAGGGCTAGCTTCGCTCGCCCTGACTAGGTACTTTTGACTATAACAAAATCAGGCCTGTTTGTATTTGTATACAAACAGGCCTGAGACAATATTTCAAGCAATTTGGCATACCTAGTAACATTCTTCATTCAAAATGGCTACAACAAAATCTACGGATCCATTTAAACTTTAAACTTATTTTTGTGTCAAATTACCACTTTGTTAATGACAATTACCTATATTATATAAATTAAAAATTAATTAAGGGTATAATGCAACTGAAAGTCGCACAATAATTACAATTTTATTTTTCTTGTAACAATACAAAACAGTATATCATTTTTAAAGATGAAATTGTAATTTTTTTAAAGGCACAGTTTGCACAGTTACTTGCTAACTAGGAAACATTATATCATGCGTAAAAAACTTTTTTTGCATAATATTATATTCTTCAGGAATTGAAACAATTAAGTTCTATCATAAATTGTCAACAACACCAATTAATAGTTGTTAACTTGTAACAGCCGTCTGTTAAAGTGTCTTAAACGATATATTGGGGGCATTACAACGCATCAAGTGAATTGGTCTAAACTCTAACCCCCTTACTAATAAAAATTTATTCAACGGATACGCTATACAATGTTTTCTCCTTTTCTTCTATGTTGTGAAATTTGTTCAACAAAAAGTTTTGTCAAAAAGTTAGTAAATGTTTTGTCGAAGAAGCTAGAAAAGTATAATGGACGGACAACGATAAAGAAGATAATAAATTTAACACATTTAATGAATCTCAGCCCTTGACTGACATGTTTGAAAACAATATATTATATGTGCATTATCGAAAGACAACACACAACACCAGTGTCCGATCCTTTATGTTATAACGATGGCAAATTTAATTGACAATCTTAATATCTCAATATTTTTTTAAAGGTTTAAAACAGAGTATGCCAGATTTTATTTTAAACAAAATATCTGCGTCATCACCATAATTTGCAAAAGCTTCATAATAAACTAAAATGACAAAAAAAATTCGTATAGTGTTACTACTAGCAGAAATAGTATCAGTCGTTACGCGCTTGTCGCTGCCGCATAATTTCTTTAGTATACAAAGCGAGCCCAGTGGCCCATGAAGTTCTCTGTGCGAAAGAATTGTTTACCTGTTTATTATATTCAGGATAACGAGTACGAAATTAAATTGAAGAAATTGTGGAAACTAGAGCGAGTTTCAACTATAAATGAGGTGTTGCGGATTTCAATGGTAAAGTCGCTAGAGGTAGAGCGAATGGTAAATTAAGGATGGGACAAGTGCATTGTGACAATAATACAAATTCGTTTCTTTCAAAGATATAATTCAATTGATATGGGATACTAATTCAACGTCATATTATTATTTATTGCTCAAATATTTACATTGGCAAAAGGTCGATTTAAAGTTTTCGTTTACTTCCATAAATAAAATATGGCAACTCAGTATGGCAAATATTTTGTTTTTATTAAATTAACATAATTCATTTTGATAACATGAATTATTGTGACACTCACTTGTGATTGTTGAACTAAATCTCATCAATACTGTTACTAAAACTTTTTTAAAAGCTTTTATTTAACTTGTTCTGTATGTATGTAAGTATGTATGTTAGGCTGAAATTTTGGAACTCCATTTTGAAGTAGATTGAGCTAACCGATTGAGCTGAAATTTTGCATACACGTTTAGCTTGTATGACGATGCACGATATGGTATATGACATCACTCTAAATCCAATATGACCGACCATTCAAGATGGCGAAACAGTTATTTTCTATGCAGTCTTACAATATGGATATTAAATGAAAGGGCTTTTTCAGAGTAACTCGAAAGCGAATGTAATGTCATTTTACGTCCAATATGGCGGCTCTTCCAAGATAAGGGAATAGTTATTTTTAATGCACTTCTGCAATATGGGTATCAAATGAAAGGGCTCACTGAGAGATTAAGTCGAAAACGAATGTAATGTCATTCTACATCCAATATGGCGTTGGCGGCCCATCCAAGATACGGAAATAGTTATTTTTAAAGCACTACTGCAATATGGGTATCAACTATCAAATATATTAAGTATATAGAGTCCAGTCGTGTTGTGTCGTGATTCACTCGTGACGTGACGTGACGTGACGTTTCGTGTCCTGTCGTGATGTGACGTGACATGACTAGGGCATCGAGACCGGGTTTTCCCGAAACCCGAAAACCCGGGAAAACCCGGGTTTTGGGGATCACGAAAAAACCCGGGTTTCAAAAATGGAACCCGGGTTTTTCGAGCTTTTCGGGTTTTTCGTTTTTTTATAATTATTGAAGGCAAGACCTGATATTTTAAGGTATTTATAACAAACTAACATACAAATTCTTTATTTTTATAACATAGGTATAGGTTTAATTATTTCTATTGGTCATAATTAAACAAAATATAATATTTTAAAAGTAAAAGTTTCATTTCAAGAGCATTAATTATTGTCACAAAAATATTTATTAATAATAATATTTTGAAAATCCTACCAAAACTATTCAATTTAAAAAAAGCCAAGTCTCTTCAAACAATCTATCCATCGCAAAAAGTTTTCAAATTTCATAGAAGCAAGTCTTGTTAAACTTATTAGGGTTCCGTACCCAAAGGACTATTACTAAGACTTCGATGTCTGTCTGTCCGTCTGTCTGTCAGCAGGCTGTATCTCAAGAACGGTGATAGCTAGAGAGTTGAAATTTTCACAAATTATGTATTCCTGTTGCCGCTATAACAAAAAATACTAAAAACAAAATAAAACAAATATTTAAGGGGGGCTCCCATACAACAAACTTGATTTTTTGGCATTTTTTGGTCTATATCAATAATGGCAACAGGTAAGTAAGTACTTGAATTTCTCTCAAAGTCCTTAGTTATATGTATACTTTAATATTTAATAATAATATTAAAATAAAATAAAAAATTAAGGTGGGCTTTCATACAAAAAACACAATTTTTGGCCTAATTTTGCTCTGTAACGGTACGGAACCCTTCGTGCGCGAGTCCAACTCGCACTTGGCCGATTTTTTTATAGTTTTCAATCAAATTCAGTGATTTACCATAGTTTTCTTTATTATGTGATCAAAGGCTTACAAAATAAAGTGTGGACAGCTTCAAAGGGTTCTAAGTCTGCTGAAAGTACCGTAGACTTTTGATGATGGGCAAGTCACTAGTTAGTGACAAAACGTTGTAACTTGTATGGGCCGTTGCTGATAAAATACACCCATCAACAAAGCCTTAGGGATATTTGTATTTTTGGAATATCTAAAAACCTGTCAGAAATTTTTGAAGACAGTGTATGGAACAATGATAGCTTATTTTTTGGTATTTAATAAAACATATTATTAAAACAATTTTCCGAATTTTATCGTTTCTAAAACAATCACAGATATCTACAGTCATAAAAAATCAATAATAAGTCAACAAATCTTTATTTCGTTTTATAAACTGAAATTTTCATTCGAATGAGATATTTTTATTGCTGATTGTCAAATAAATAGTAATAATTTATACTGATCTGATGTTTGGCATACAGTATTTTTACTAAAAAATATTTTTTGTGCCCTGCTGCGGTATCACGCCCAGTCTTCTTTGCAATTTAAAGTCATTATTTTCAGTCGTCTTACTTACTAAAAACCTTAAAAGAGATTTTTGTTTGTCGTTATGCTTTTTGTCATTATTTGTTATATTCACAATATAACAAATAACGACAATATTAAGACAATGCAATCAGTAAAAAGGTTCCAAGAGAGCAACCAGCCCCTAGAAACTGACAAAACCATGCAAAGGAGTTTCCATCAAGTATGATGTGAAACCATTTTGTATTCCAGTATTGCAGTCTGGCAAATGCGGCAGATTGCTTTTCATTGCTTGAGAGACTGGTGTTGGTAATACATAATAGGACGAATGATGGCTTTCCTTAGCCAGCCGTGGATGTCATACTCACTGCGGAATTATTAAAACACGTGATTTTAGTGAACCCAGATGAAATACAAGCCGAGTTTTTATCAGCACCAGCGCCAGAGACAATTTCTTGTGTGTAACACCATACCACCATGGTTAATCTTCCAAACTCATTAAAAGCAACCTTCCGCATTTGCCACGTGGTCTGTTCTGATCAATTACATGGTTATCTGACATGAATTCTGACTATTGTGACTAGAACTAATAACTACAAAATAATAATAATATCTATGGACGCTTCACACCACGTCAGTCTGGCCCCGTGGTAAGTACCTGATGGACTTCCGTTGTCTGGTACCTGGTGTTACAGGTACCAGACAACGGAAATATATTTAATACTTTTATAGTATACATAAATTTAAGGTTTTTATTATATTATACACATATTTAATACACATCCATGACCCAGGAACTTTGAAAACTTTTGTTCTGTCGGCGGGATTCGAACCCGCGACCCCCGGCTTGAGCTACCAACAGCCCACCAACTAAGCCACAGAGGTCGTCAAAAAAAGCTTTGAGGTGTAGTGTAATGTAAGATTTTTCAATAATGTAAGAATTTCCAGTAAGTTCTAGATGACAGAAAAGTTACCTTAAATTGCAAAGAAATGTTCTTTCTTTGCAATTTAAGGTAACTTTCGTTTTTAACGTTCTTCGGCTTCATACCGTAGCAAGACAGACAAAAGGCAATTTCAGGTAAAAACTAGGCACAAAAATTTATTTACAGGTATAAAGTATGGCAACATCAATTAGGACTAAATAATTATTAATAATTTGACAATCAGCAATAAAAATGTAAAAGATTAAATAAATATTTGTTGGCATACGTTTTATATTTAAGGTTATTCTTCCATTTAATGTCTTCAAAAATTCTGGATAGATTTTTATATATTTCATAAAATACAAATAGGTACTTTAAATAATATATATGTAATTTGGAGGTGAAGCTTGTTGTAATACTTAATTTTGGCCCGAAAATCTTAATCTCTAGCTTTGATAAGATCCAAAATACAGGAGCGGTAAAATAGTCGCTTCGATAAAAGTATGATACGGCCGTGCCAGCTTACTCGAGAATTGGTTGGGCACTGCTGCGACCCCAGACAATGGTATTTAAATAGTATTTTACTGGATAGGTGATGGCAATCGCAGAAAATCATGTGTAAAGTATTTTGGCATTGTTAATTTTTGAATAGTAAAAAAACCCGAAAAAACCCGAAAAACCCGGGTACCCGGTTTTGATCAAACAAAAAACCCGAAAACCCGGGTTTTGAAAATTGGGCCGGGTTTCGATGCCCTAGACATGACGTTTCGTGTCCTGTCGTGTCATGACGTGACGTGACGTGTTGTGTCGTGTCGTGTCGTGTCGTGTCGTCTCGTGTCGCGACGTGACTGACGTGACGTGACGTGACTGACGTGACGTGACGTGGCGTGGCGTGACGTGACGTGACGTGTCGTGACGTGACATGATGTGGCGTGTCGTGACGTGACGTGACGTGACGGGTCGTGATGGGTCGTGACGGGTCGTGACGTGTCGTGTCTTGTCGTGTCGTGTCGTGTCGTGTCATGTCATGTTATGTCAAGTCTAATCCAGCCAGGTTTTAGAAATGCCCGGCTAAATCCGGTCATTTTTGTTAAGTGAAATTTAACTTTTTAGTTATGAAGAAATAAACGTAATATTAGAGATTATCAGAAATAACTCGCTAAATATAGACATGGTTTTTTCACTTATCAAAATCGAGTACGATTTCTCAAGGACTTAAGTTAATCAGACTTTAACAAATTCTTGAAACAAAACAAACTACAATCAAACATACTAGAAATCTAGCCAGAGATAACTAAAAAATAAATTATATCAAAATAATTTTTGAAAAACAAAAACAAGAAAATAAATTTCTCCTTAAAAATTTTAACTATTAAGTTATAACCTCAATATATTATACAATTTGCATGTTAATAAAAGCTTGTCGCGGAGCCTACTGTCAACACGCTAGCCCCGCCTACATACACCGCTATCCTCCAATCGTGATACAATAATTCCATGAATCGTGGTCCGGGCAATGTGCTTTACGTTGCAGCTAATA
Organism: Cyaniris semiargus; assembly: GCA_905187585.1. Lineage (NCBI taxonomy): Eukaryota > Metazoa > Arthropoda > Insecta > Lepidoptera > Lycaenidae > Cyaniris > Cyaniris semiargus. The sequence goes on from LR994551.1 coordinate 5,571,725, forward strand.
GTGAACAATATCGCATAAAAACGGTTCCCGCATTATATCACGAAAGTAAAGGTCGTAAGTCCTAAAATGTTTTTGATGATTACTTAAAAATTAAATACAATACTAATATTTCCTTTAGCTATTATTTTATAAAGTGTGTGATTGTAGTAGTGCAAGTTATTCAACGATAGTAACTCAATAAGTGTAACAGGTATTTGTTGAAAAGCCCAGAAAGATTCATAATTTCAAAAATTAAAACTATCGAGTCAAAATAAGTGAATTGTGTTTTTAGTTAGCCAAATATCAGATAAATATACAATGATTAAGTAAATCTCAATTTCATTTGAGTCAATCGTCTTTCGGGATCGTAATACATATTAGAAAACACAGCAAAATTTGACAGCCCGCTCTTAACAATCTGTCAGTATTTTATAAATTTATTAAAATAAAAAATATAATATATCAATTATTTACTCAGTTAAATTGGTACAAATCGCGCGACAAGTTTTTTTTTAACATGGAAATTGTATAATATATTGAGGTTATAACTTAATAGTTAAAAATTTTAAGGATAAATTTTTTTTTCTTATTTTTAGAGTATTTAAATAAAAGCATTTTTCGAAAAGTTTTTTGATATCATTTTATTATTTGATTTATATTTTTTTGTGTTAATTAAAAATCAGCGTTGCGTTCAAGAAACATAATAATATGCTGAGTGAGAAGCTATTTGGTGAAATACTTTATTTTGTAATTTATTTGAATATTTTTTGTACCCAATAAAACATTTCTTATGTGTATACAGTTTTGTATATTACACGTACTTAATATTCACAATGGATTAAACTTCAGAGGAATATTATAAATACCAGCGATTGTTAAAAGTATAACGTCACCCCAACGTTTCGCGAATGGCATGCTTTGATGTGATCATGTGCCCGACTCGGCTTAGTGAGGCAAAAATATTTCATAATGAAAAAAAAATTTCATGAAAAAAACTAGAAGAAAAGAAAAATGTTTTTTTTTTTTCAAATTTAATTGATCGTAATTAGTATTCATCGACACATAAGTCACATGAAATAATCTACTGGGGTTATAATAAAAAAGACATTAGTGGATGAAGCCGGTAACTACCATTTTACAACATAAGAACAATTACTTATTTTTTCCCTTATAATTTGAACAAACCTTGTATCTTACCTACTTCATCATCTAGCTAACATATCTAGCTATACATAGAATCCAATTTTTTTTTCAAATCATTTTCTCGGTTCTTAAACCTCAATTATGCAAAAAAAAAGACAGTTTTTGAATTGTTAGTTACGTGGTTTTACGAGGGTATATAAAACTTGTAAATTCATTTGTACTCACATAAATAATATTTTTATACAGTTAATAAATTAACTTTCACAAAAGATTTCTGATCTTTTCTTCTCATAAAATCCGAACGAAACTTGCTAATTAAAATGTTAATAGAGTCGATGTTATTAATAAAACTGATTATAAAATCCCGCCAAGAAAAGTTGAAAGAGGTAGAAGATAATAGACAATTTCACGAAAGGACAGCTTTTTATACAGTGACACTTTTTAATAAGGTTTTAATAAATTATGCAAATTAAACCTCCCATCGACCGAGACGACGCCTCCGGTAATGTTGCTAATGCTTCTCTTCTTTGCCTTCTCTTTAGAAAAATTCAACTTTATTAATATTTTAAGTCATAAGTATAACTATACCGGGTAACTAACATTTTACAACATAACAGCAATTACTCTTTTTTTCCCTTATAACTTGAACAAATCTTGTAACTTACCTATTTCATCATCTGGCTAATATATCTTAGCTATATAAAATATCCACATTTTTTTTTTGATTTTATATAATTTTTCCGCCTCTATTTATGCAAAAAACGACAGTTTTTAAATTGTTACTTACCCGCTTCATCCACTCATGTATTCAGTTATGAATTATTAAAATGTCTTAAAAATGTAAGGCACAAACAGCTACAAATAACAGAAACTTCGATTAGGCCGTAACATAATAATAATTATTGTTTGTTATTCGTGTCCATCATAGTACTATTATTACTAGTCCATAATATTAGTAGACGATTATGATTATATCACAGTGCTTATATCGAGCGCTGATGCCTTCGTGCGCGAGTCCGACTCGCACTTGGCCGATTTTTTGATAAAATTACATTATATTTGAACTAGATGACGCCCGCAACTTCGTTGCGCCAAAATTCGTTTATCGCGCGGGAACCGTACATTTTTCCGGGATAAAAAGTATCCTATGTCCTTTCCCGGGACTCAAAGTATCCCCATACCAAATTTCAGCAAAATCGGTTCAGCGGTTTAGGCGTGAAGAGGTAACAGACAGACAGACAGACACACTTTCGCATTTATAATATTATAGTATGGAAGTATGGATATGGATTAAAAAATATATTTATTATATTTAGGCTATGGCTCGCTTTTCTGAAAAACCGAAGCGTGGGTGATCTAATACAAAATTGAATGGTGAAATAGGTGATGCCGCGCGTCGCACCGCTTGAATTTTAAAATGGATCGCCGCGGTTCTTCGTCTCGTTTTGTTGTGAACCTACCCTAACAATATTTTACAAGTCCTTGATAAGTCTGGTACAGCTCACTGGGGTAGGCGGTAGCCATGATGATATTATCTCCCAAATAGTTTTACAATAATTGGATTCATTTGTTCAAATCAAATAGGATATAACCACAATGTTGGCGCAGCGATAGTTCTGACGTATGTTCCGCTAATTTTATGCGCAGTCATGCACCAGTGACAGAGGTTCTGTGGTTTATGCTCTCTCAGTTTAATATGAACTAGACGTTCCGTGCGGCTCTGCCCGCGGAAATAAGGAATTCCGCAGTACAAACAAACATTTTTCCGCAAGTTTCTTGTATCCTTCCCTCTTATCTATTTTGTGCCGATTACCGAATTACATAAAAATCTGTCTTAACTCAAATAAATAAACTATTCAGATTTAATCCAATCCAGTCAGTGTTTTACTTAACGACTTTTCAAAATAACAAATGTAAGCTTGCTCGACTTACGTCACTAAGTTTGTACAAAACAATAATGAAAGGTTACAATAAGAGTTCTCTGTAAATTTACTTTGTAATCGCATTTATGTGCGAGAAAATAATTTGACTGTCCCCTAAACGTGATACTGGCATGAAAAAGAGGTCTCTATGTCACATAAAATAAGGACCCTTTTGCTTCGCAATGAACCAATTTGAAGATACCCGTGCCGCGCCGTGCTAAAATTGCGATTGATTTGAAAATAATGACTATCAGTTTAAGAAATGGTGTAATTTAGCGTGGAAGGGCGTCGAAGCGTCTTATTCTTTTTTCTTTGCCATAATGTCATTCAAAAGGGAATCTCAAATATTTTTGGAGGTTATAAAAAATAATGATATTGCCATTTATACTGAAATTTACTGGCACCTTCCAAGTTATTTAAAGACTGTATATCGTAAAATTGGTTTTCTCAGAATATTGAATATGTTCTAAGAAACCCAAAATATTTTAAGTCCAAAACCTAAAATAATAAATTCAAATTACCTTTTACAAGTTGTATTAACTTGTAGTGACTGTAATCGTTGGTATTCTTAATTCTGATACTACGATCGTCCGCTACACTACAAACTTGGGAAGCAAGTAAATCATTTTTTTGTCGGGCTCTTTAGCTGAGTTAGTCCTATCACCTATGGATATACAGGGTATAAGTTGTAATGAAACAAAGTGATAATACTTCAGGGTGTGTATGAGTCCCCTGTATAGAGTTCACTGTGAAAGCAGCCCTAAAAAAGTAAGGGCCCTTCCACACGACGTGTTTTTTACGCTCGTTACACCCTAAAGTATTATAAGTTTGTTTATTACACTCTGTAGATACCTACTAGCGAACGACGACGCTTTGAATATTATAACGATTACAGCAACAGCAAGTCGTGAACAACAAAGTGCAACAAAAAGAGACGTCCATGTTCTTACCGTGCCGTGCTAGCAAATTTTTAATACCTACCGAGTACCAACCAATACCTGCTTCTTCTTTTTTTCTCTTATTATGGCACTCGGCTTTTTAACCATGGCCAGTGTCAAGTAAAATATGGCGGGAAAACAATATTCTTACAATAATTTTCATCATCGTTTTACTATATCGTCAAGTCTAAAGTCTAGTCAAAGTCTTAGTTAAAGACAAAGGAGTCAAAGAGTCAAGTCAGCCAATTCAGTAAAGTGGTAGACGCTTTACTGAAACTTTCACTGGAGTTTTGGAGGGAACACAAAAAAGCACGTTACTGGAAGTTGCAGCATTTGCCTACACTTGTGTACGATAACGAATATCTAATATTAATATTCTACCAATATTACTCATTAAAAACCCAGCTACCACAATTTTAGGAAAATAATACAAAAACACAACAGCACTCTTTCACATTCCCGGCAAAACTCTCTTCTTCTTCTAAAAATGGTATCGTAGTGAAACACCAATGTCAGAGTGTAAAGCTCGCTGTACACATTGCGCCAACGCACGGAACCAGCGCGTTGGGAGAATGTGTAGAGGCCTACTAGGCAATAAGTGGGGATTGACATTCCGTAGTCCGTACTCTACACGTTGGAACTTGTACCAATGCGCTGGCTCAATGCGTCGGCCCAATGTGTACAGCGAGCTCACTACCTGCTTGTCAAGCTAATTGTCTAGCATGTGAGGTTGACATAAGCCGCGCTACGGCATTAAAATGCGACCAATGCCTGCTTGTCGAGCATGTAAGGGCGCCGTAGGCTAATCAGTCACGTCATGACATTACGAAATGCTAACATCACGCATCACTGCCTCACACCTGGCGCCTAACATGTAAACTTCTCGTGAACTTTCCACGTTTCGCCCCAATTAATACGCCTGATTGAACAATTTAGCCGGTATGTGATTCATGATTGTTGATGTAAATAATGGCCCCACACTGGTTTCGGTAGAGGTGGTTGCTAGTTTTATAGATTTTTTTTTTATTTTAAAAAATTAGAGAGCAAACGGGTCACCTATGGAAAGCAACTATAGGTCTACCAGAATCTGATGGCAATTTTTGACAGCAGGGCATTTCTTCGGAGGCGAAATTTTTTACGGCAACGGACTTTTTTCTGTGACCAGGCAAAAGCAAACAATAAAAATATATATTTTTTTTAATACTTGAGCTCTTTGTCTACCTAGACACAACTGTCTTTTTTTAATAACTGTAGTTTCAGTATAGGAAAAAAAATCTTAAAGTCCGTTCTTCTCATTACCATAGAGCGTCCTCTTGCCATTTTCTTCAACAAAAACGCCTATAATTCATTTCCTGTTTGACAAATCAATGCAAAATAAAATTATAACGAAATTACATTAGTTTACCTGTTATAAAAAATAAATATAGTAGGCATGGCTACATTACAGTACTTATAAATAAATAAGAAAAGAGTGTCCAACGTAAAGTTATAATTCCTGTGACACAAGTTGCGATCGATCATAACTTTTCTGGTAAAAACAATGGGAGTGTATCTTACCGCATGCAGGCAAGCCAGTCATATGTGAAAGAAGCTATCAGGCGGATGTGCGGCTAATTGATTTCTATCCAGGTGTTTGGAAGGTAAATATATCATTACCCTATGTTTGGTTCGCGTAGTTTATCATTTATGTGTCTACTATATCGAGCTTATTTTACTATTTCAAAACTTTAATCTGCGTGTCAACTGATGCTCTTGGGTTACATATTTATGTTATGAAATATCAAAACTGATGCTTGTAAGAATTATGAGCTATGCATAATTATAGGCATAATTATCATTTCCGTGGGTCTCATTACCCTGGTCAAAAGACAGATAAAATATATTAATTTTGTCCTGAAATATGCACTTTTATGTGCGATTCACGAGTTCTGTAGAGTACTACGACTATTGAATATCCTTGCATAAAGTTTTTTTAATTCTTAAGACCCTTTTAAATTTCCTTATAAAAACTTGTTTGTAACTTATGATTGCAGACATTAGAATAACGTAAAAACGATGTCACAAATTACCGAAAAGAAAAAAAAAAGAATAGAAAAAGCTAAGCAAGATCAGGAAAAGCATGCAGTGTATATAATATGGCTAACGGAGAAATAAAATATTATGTATTCTGAAGAGAAGGAGGAAATATTTGAAGAAAGTGTTTCTTCTGTAGGAAAAAACATCGATCTACAGAAAGGATTCTTCTTCCAATAGAAAAAAAATGATTGTGAAGATTTTAAGGTTCTACATTTTTTTCTCCACATAAAACAATTCTATCTGGCCATTCAGACTCGGAGTCATATGATATCTTTTACTTTAAGAAGTCTCAGAACAAAAAAAGAAGAAAAAAAATTTATTCAAGTTGCTAATGTTTGCTATTGACTTCTATTTCAGTAAAAAAATACCATGGGAACAAAAAATAATTTTGAGAATTACTTAAACTCAACTTCTTGTACAAAACCAAACAAATACTTCTTTTGATTTTTCTTTTGATAATCGTGCTATTTTAGTACTAGATGACGCCCATAACTCGTTGTGCCAAAATTCGTTTACCTCGTAGGAACCGTATATTTTTTTCGGGATAAAAACTATCCTGCGTACTTTCCCAGGACTCAAAGTAGCTCCATACCGAATTTAAAAAAAAAATCTGCTCAGTGATTTGGGCGAGAAGTAGTAACAGACAGACATACTTTCCCTTTTATAATATTCGTATCGAAGAAAAAATCACTTTGTATGAATTTAAATCAAACGTTTTGTATGCAAATTAATTTTAAATTATCAAGACTGAACTAAGACTGGTTTCTAAGAGTACTATAATCACTAGTTACTTTATTATTTTTTAAGATGATACAAGGAATGTAAGTCGTTTTCAAACATATAAAACAAATGTTATGCTACAAAAACTATAACAAATGTTATAGTTTTTGTCAGAAGACGATTATTTTTAAATAAAAATATTTTATTTAGATATTTTTTAAATTTTTTGTTACTTTTATAATTACCATGTATGCAATTATCATTACCCTAGCCACAAAATTTTTGAACTTCGATATTACTAAATCTTCTCTATGAAAACGAGTCCCTTAAGTAAAAGTAGGTTATATGACCTTTATATTATCATAAAAATATGAATTCCAGTCAAAAAAGTAACGTTTAAAATTGACCATGGTAATGAGACAAAGAATCGTTTTCCGAAGAATCACCCAGCAGATTTTTAAAAAATATCCTTGATCATTGGATAAATTTTTATATTTGCACGTTTAACACACAGAATCAGCCGCTATAAGAAGAAAAACGGATCAAAATGTTCTATTCCAATTACCCCCGTATTGCTAGAGTCCTTTTATTTTCTCACTTTTTGCCATCAGATTCTGGTAGACCTATACCGTCGCCCATGGACACTCGCAATATTGGAAGAGTTGCAGGTGCATTGCTGGCCTTTTTGGGGGGAATACGCTCTTTTCTTGAAGGTTCGCAGGTTTGGCAAAGGTTTGTAGTGTATGCAGCGCAGTACACAAGAGCACTCACTCTTCCTTTACTTATATAATATAACTAAGTGGGACGGATGACTGACACGACTGGCGAGTAATCAGGACCGATTTTTCACATGACTAGCTAACACAATATGACCAACCCTGTTTACGTAAATATTATATTTTTTGACTAATAATAATAATTCATTATTTATGGGAAGAACGATATCGTAAAAAAATCTGTACTGGATTAAGTTATTTACAAGTTCCTAATTGGTCTCACGTTATAATATGCGTGTGTAGCGACCATTTGCACTAGCAAGCCATATTTATTGCTTCTATTGTAATTTGTAGGTGGTAACTGGTAAATAGTGTCGCTAATTGTACTAAAATCTCGTGTTCGGCTAAAGATTGATTTTAGCCAAAACTGAAGTCCTATATCACCACAATCTATAGCCGAAACTGAATGTTTATAATTTAAATGAATGTATTTGAAACATTCGATTTTCAACATCAATATTAGTTGTCGAAGCCGAATAGAAGCCAAAGCTCGAATACTACTTAATACTTATATTCTAATGCTGGCTTCTCACAGCGCGTAATATCACAATTCACAAGCCGTGCCGCGCTAGCTCGAGCCGATTGAAGTCGATAACTTTAAGGATGTATATAAAGTCAAATTCCATAGTACATGCAATTAAATTATGAAAGTACTAAATATGTAAAAAATTGGACACCCAGACACTTATTATTAATTATAATGATTATTTATAATAGATATTTAATTATTATTGAAAAAAATTGAGATGTAATTTGACCACCGCTCAAACACAATGGTCGTCAGTTGTATTCGTTTCGCATGCGCAAAGTTAAAAATTAGTGTCAGTGTTAGTGTCATGTGCATGTCATGTGCCAAAATCTGACAGAAATTGATGATGATTTCTATTATTGCACATGCGCGAAAGCTGCACATGCGCATTGAAAATGAAAGGAATATGTCTAATCTCAGCTGTATCGCCATTTACTTTTCGAAGAAAAGTTTTCATCAATTTCAATTTCAACTATTTCCGCAGAATTACCGGTGGACTCAATTTTTAATCGCAAATCGTACAAAGAAATTGATAAAGAGTTTTTTAGCCGTTTATCTTTGATACAAAGTTCCCAATTCCGACGAATTCTCAAAAATTGTAACACTTCCGGCAAAAATTACGTATGATACATGGAAATTTTAAAATGAATTATTTCACATAACTTGTCGGTAAGGTATTGATTTTTTTGTATCAATCGATGCAGGATGTTTTATTCTGCTATATATTTCGAATTTAGGTCAAAATCTTTGAATTTATAAATGTTATATACATCCTTAAGAGGGCGACTAACCCAAAAAAATCAAACATCGTCCTTCTCTCTTCACACTCACGCCCGTCTTTAATATGCCAGGTGAACAAGGACGGCGCGGAATCATCGCCAAGTCAGTTTTTTCTTAATAACTCGATAAATATACGACATTTTAAAAATCCGCTAAGTCAATCCCTCAGCGATAGAATTTTATACAATGTGTTAAAATATTAACTCAGTTTAATGCACGGTTTTCTTGGAATTATAATGTAGTATCTATGTTAAGAAAATGAAACAAATCGGGGCTTATTTTCAAGTATAAAAATGAATTATAAAATCGACAATTTTGGGTTAGGTTAGGTTAGGTTAGGCGCGCCCTTAAAGGCGCGGCTCGGCGCGGCTCGAGCGGCTCGTGATATTACGCGCCGTGAGAACGGGTAGCGTGGACTCCTGTTGGCTCGTGCTCGCTCGTACAAATCGGCTCGGCGCGGCGCGGCTCGTGATATAACGCGCCGTGAGAAGCCAGCATAAGCTGCACGTGCAACGTTTGGGCATGTGACAACCATGTCAACTGAATATAATTTTATAACTTGGTACGAGTACGAGGTCAGGTATAATATAGTAGGTACAGAATTTACAGTGTTATCTGTGATCTGTTTTTTGAACTCAAAAGCAAAGCTTTTATAAACGTGTGTCGTCTCTTGTTTGGCAATTGCCAAATCCTGTCAATAATTAAAATTATCAAAATGTGGAGGAAATTGTTTAAATACATTTACTATTGCTTTGCTATTTCTTTACTTTATGCTAAATTTTTCTTAATTTTCTTCAACTATTTACACATTTAAGTACAAAATATTCGCATTTTCACATTTTTGTGATCACTATAAATCTCAAATTGCCGAATTCTGTCCGTAGCGGTCTTGACCCCTTGTAAAAAAACTCGTCATATTTTCTATACAAACCCCGATCTATTGACAATGAAGTGACAATATTTCTAGTCCAAGGGTGATATCGTATTTTACATAAGCGATGTGGACTGATTATGAATTATTAGCACTTCAAGCTCATTAAAATAGTTGGAGATTTTCATAGTAAGAGTTACCAAGAGGTTTTCCGATGACTCTATAATTGGACGCTGTTAAGCATTCGTATACTAACCAACAAAAAATTACGTATTGAGTTATGAATGTAGTTATGTTCTTTAGATCATCTAGAACGAGACTGCATTTAAAATTCAACCAAAAAAGGTTTGTGGCCTAGGACACAACTGCTTAACAGCGACCAATTAGTATGTGTCTTTATAAGAGTTCATTTTTTTAAGTTAACAGAATACAGTGCGAGCATTTTTCATATGTCTCCTGGACTACAAAGATCAACGACAGCTGGTGCCACCTTCAATTATTTTGACTATAGCAGGGGTTCCCAATCTTTTTCAGCCTGCGGCGCAGTTGCACGTCACAATGTTTTGTCACGGCGCGGCGCCCTACTCTACCTAGCTATAAAAAATATACATAAATAAAGTACACATTTAATGATTATAGTTACGTTATGCAGGAAAAATAATAATAAACAAATATTCAATCATCTACCTGCTTCACCTAATTAATATTATAATTTTATTTTTTAATCTTTGTGGTTTTGTATAATGATCAAGGATCGAGTCACGGCGCCCGCCCCTCTTGCCTTTCCACGGCGCACCAGGGCGCCGCGGCGCACAGTTTGGGAACCCCTGGACTATAGTATTGTAATTTGTAATAGCTAAAGGGAAATCCCAGATCCAACTTAATATTGCGTCATTTCTGTTATCGGTTATTTCAGCGGGACCACACAAGTATCGGGGAACTCTCAATGAACACTATGCCTTATAAGCACGCATTTGCGTGTCACCGAATTAAGTTTGTCAGTTTCTTGTTCCCGTAACCTTATTGGGCTTATATTCTTAAAGTGCTCACGCGATATCAGCCCGTAAGTGGCAGTAATAAGGCTGGAATCGGCTGCCACAATTGTTTTCTTAAGTCGAAAACCCTAATCGCCGACTGTCACGAAACAATTCCAGGTGCGGAATGCTTTTACCAAAACATGGCACCCCTTGATGTCGAGAGTTTACGCATACGTAATATTTACACTCGTAACTTGTGAGCAAAAGCAACTCCGAGCGGTTTGATTTTTCAAAGGCAAAGGGCTTACATTTTAAGCTTCATTTTGCAATTTAAATCTGGTTACAAAAAGAAAAGGCATCTCCGAAACCGCGAGTGTGTGTTCAGTAACAATCAAAAGGAAATCTGTCTCTATGCAATTTTTTTGTAATAGTGAGTTTTATATTATTATATCGGAACCACATGAATGCGTTATGTCGATGGCCTATGATGGACCAATAATCGATGAAAAACTTGTAAGTTGTAGAGAACGGATATATTCAGCCATGATTGTCATCGATCGTTACAGACAGATTCAACCATAGTGGTAATAGTGGTTAATCTTCATGGACAAGCTCAGTCTTTAAAACTCCCAAAATCAATGTTGGCTTCGCTAAAGTAAAACGCGAGAAAAACACGCTCGATAGTAACAGTCAAAATTATACTAACGACGCCGTCATAATCTCGAATATTTTCTACCCCGTTTAAAGGAAAGAACAGTAAAGTTTGATAAAATTCAGGAAAAACGGGTGTATACGTTAGCGATAACAAGCACACTTTTTATCAGTGTCAAAGCGTCGCTTGAATTCCTTTGAAGTGGCGCAATTCTCTCGTACGTCTCTCGTACGGGATACGCATACTTATCATCAAAATATTTCAATGTTTTATAAAATGTTTTCCCCCGGGCCGACATGAAATCGTGTAAAAAATTAATATTAAAAAAACGGGAGATACTTCGTGTTTGATTTTAGAAAATGTTGAATATTTATTGATATTGTAAGAGCGAATGTATGTTTTTCTGTTTGTTTATCTCTGACGGATTAAATATGTCATGTAGTATGCAGATACTTAGGGCCCTGGACCCAAAAAAAAAAGTTCCGATATAAATATGCCATATATTTTATATGGGAACTTTTTGCGTGATTTGGCTGTTTGATAAGAATCGGATTGCATCGAACTAGAAAAGAAGTTTTGATATAAAATCGGTGAATTTTTATTAAAGTATTATTGACGTTGGTTGTATAAAGTTAAATGTTAAAAATAGTATCAATACTACTGTGTGAGTAAATTGTGAGTAACCACTGCCAGTATGTCATTTACTGTATAGTGCTTTAAGAGTCCTACTTAACATTACTACAACTAAGTTAATTTTATTCTTTTTCTTATGTTTTAACTCTTCCACTCCGTGACAGCTGTTGTCGGGAAACCTAACAACTGGCTGAAAGTCCTGAGTCCTGACTCCTGACAAATCCTGACATTTAGTAATTCTAAACTTTTCAAGTCATTAGTCGTACTAGCTCGTAAGTATTCACTATATATAATTTATGATTTTTAAATTACGCGACAAAAACCATTTTGTCGCTTACGCCCTTTCCATTTCTTGTTTTCTATGAGAGGCCGGGCCAGCCTCTCATAGAAAACAAGCAATCTATAACATATCCAACACGGTTTTTTACTTTAACGCGGCGTCACCTTAAAGTAATAAGTTTTGTCAACTTTACGGTTCGCGTCAAATTGAACAGAGATGGCAAAAGATGACCTAATTGTGACCTTTACCGAGCAAATTTAAAGGACAGAGGTCAAAACGTAATTATTGTGTAGCGTATTTTAATCTTCTTTGAAGTTTTCTAGAGAGAAAAACTGCTGGAATATAACTCCCTGGCCTATAGGCCTTAAGAATACTAGTAATAACTTCAGTTCCTACAAATGTTTTAAATTAAATTATTTTCTATCCGATTCGGTAGAAAGCTTTAGATTGCACTTCATGAGTGCCGGCCTTCAACGAAACAGCTGATGCAAACATACATTTTCGCCGAGCGGTACAATTATAATTATTATTACATCCCCTGTTTCGAATTTTTGATGATTTTTTTTGTTTGTCAAATGAGACCATTTTAATGTTCATACGATAATATTTTCATGATAAAATTGGTTGGATTAGTATGAGAGCCCGAAAAAAACTAAAATGTCTGCCATGTTACAACCGTGAGAAAGAGAAAAAATTGAGAGCCAATTTGTCGATAAAATACGGCATACATCATGACACTCTAAAGGACACTGGTGCTGGGACACATTGTATAGATAAACTTTAGTTAATAGTCACTATACTGTACTCAGCGAAACGAGGCGGTAGCGGTCATTGACCTTTTTAGTCTAGGCGCTAAATGAAAAATGCTCTTACGGTATTTAGAATATTTAAGAATAAAATTGACCTCTTATAAGGACACAGATTATTACAGATTCATCGGAAAACCTCTTGGTAACTCTTAGAATGATAATCTCCAACTTTTTATGGGTTCGAAGTGATATTATGCTTCATATTCAGTTCACATCGAGTATGCAAAATACGATATCGCCCTTAGACTAGGAACATCTGACACCTCATTGTCAATCGCGGTTTATATAGAAAATGACAAGTTTTTTGACAGGGAGTCAATTCCCCGAGTACACCATAGCCCCTTTGATTGTCCAACGTCAAAACATTAACAAACTGACAACGCTGTTGGAGAGATCCTTTTCAAAAAACCTAGAAACTGGGCATAAGTACAAGCAATGTTTATGTGATACAACAAATCTTCGGAAAAGGAACTATTCCTACAATATTTCGTTTTACGTCCAATTTCCATACGCGGTGAGCGTGAAGAGCTTAATGGAGCACAAGATTGCGCAGTTTCGGCGGCCGGGGAGGTTTTTTTAAATTTCCCTCAGTAGTTCCTTCTTAGGCCAGAAAGTTCAATTTGAATCCCCCCGCTCGCTCCATAAAGTATTTCGTAATCGAATGTTCGATAAAATTTAAAGGAACGTTTCTTTTTCCAGATAGGCTTTACGGAAACTCTCAGTATGTGAATTTGAATAATGTTTTCCGAAAAAGTGGCATAATGTAGTTATTAAATTCTAGTTGACGCCCGCAACTCCGTTGCGTCTAAATTCGTTTGTCGCGCGGGAACCGTACTTTTTTCCGGGATAAAAAGTATCCTTTGTCCTTTCCCGGGACTCAAAGTATCTGCATACCTTTCACGGTTCAGCGGTTTAAGCGTGAAGAGGTTACAGACATACTCTTTGGCATTTATAATATGAGTATTATTATTTATTAAATATAATACAATATTCTCTACTACCACTCGGGAATTTCCATGAGTCGCGCCGTCGCTCGCAGCAAAAACTTCATCACTAACTCGCACTAAAACAATTTATCTCGTTGATTCCCCGAGACGGACAATCGCCACATCTTACATCCACCGAAATCAGTGCGCAAAGAATGTAGATAAATGCCCGTTGTCTTCCCTCCTGACACTTTCCCGGGTCACACCCGGAATGACCCAGTGAGGCTTTACAGTAAAAATTCGTTTCCTGAAACTATACAGACAAGTTTAGGTGATTCCTTTTTTTATAAAATAAGGGGGCAAACGAGCAAACGTGTTATCTGATGGAAAGCAACTACCGACGCCCATGAACACTCGCAACATTAGAAGAGCTGCAGGTGCGTGGCCGGCCTTTTAAGAGGGAATACGCTCTCTTCTTCTTTCATACTACATTGTTCTGCTCTAAATTAGCTGACACTGTAGTACGCTCTACTATTATACTGTATTTAGTACTGTACCTAGTATCTACTGTTTATATTTATACTGTGCTTTCAGCTTTGCCCATTTAGGTCGATTGGACCTTTAGGTTTTATGCATGTTACCCCACGCTTAAAAGCTTTTTTCTAGTATGCTCGTTGTCATTCCTATTGTGTGTCGCGATACGCATTGCTTCGTCTAATGAGGCTGCCTGAGTAATTAGAAATCAATGTGTTAGATTATACCACATGTGGGCCGCCACTCAAACGTCAAAATTCGTCTATCAAGTGGAAACCCTATTTCGGGATAAAAACTATTATAATATAGTTTAAATATAAGAATATCTTTTACTGGAAATTGAAATTCAAAGTATCTCCACTAAGAATTTCAGCAAAATCATTTAAATGACGTTTAGCGTAATCAAGGTCAAGTATAGATAAACCTATACACACGTTGCTTAATGAATATGCTCTAGGTTTTAAGGCTGCCTTCACATTATGTCGCGGGTACTGCGGCAGCCGCGCGGCTGCCGCAGTACTCGCGACGTAATGTGAAGGCAGCCTAAAACTTTAGGTTAGAAGTAGATGTTATATTACGATTTGTTTGAAATAAATGCTTAGAAAAGCTTCGGTGGTGCTTTTGTCTGTTCTATCTCTTGAGTTGACCGCATTTTCCGTATTCGGTTTTCTAATGTGGAACTTTGATTTGAAATTCCGTGAGCCTAGCGCAAACGTTCGCTTTTCTTAACTCGCGAACGCGCCGGCTTGCATTCGAAACGTACGTGCGGTAAGTATTCGTTCCGTTCGGAAAAAAGCGAACGTGTGACGCACACGTTCATGTTCATGTATTTTCTATTGATTCTATGCACTCAGATGTCCGAATTCGGAAAACGAATTCGTAAATCGAATACGGAAAACGTGTGTATGCGGCCAACCTTATGTTTAGCTCTTATGTTTTAATGAAGCCGTCAAAGTACGGTAATAAGATTAATCCTCCTTCACTAGTCTTATACCTTCGACTAAGACCTCACTCACATATTTATACATCGTTTATCCCGAGCCCCGCGCTTAATTTAATGGCTGTCTGCGAGAATGTGCCGCATTAAAATAATAACACATAATACTCTTCCTAAAGTTTAAGAAAAATGTTATTCCGAGGAGGTTTCATTACAAAATAAAATAGGACGAGAAAATCACCTGTGCCTGCAATGATGTGTGGCTGTGGGTTTATTAACCGACTTCAATAAAAAGGAGGTTATCAATTCGATCCGTATGTATTTAATATTTCCAGAACTGCTCAGTTTTCGTATAATATGTTAGTCTATATCAGCGTCTGAATAAATGTGCAAAATTTCAAAAGAGTACATTGTATGTTTTTATTTTGGCGTCGAGGTGCCCATTTTTAACCGAATTCCAAAAAGGAGGAGGTTATATGTTCGTGTTTTTTTTTTATATGTTCAACGATTACTCCGCCGTTTGTGAACCGATTTTCAAAATTTTTGTTTTGTTCTATTAGGTTTCCCTCCAATTTGGTCCCATTTTCACGAAAGTGGTGATCTGATGATGGGATCCATGAGTAATCGAGGGAACTCCTCAAAATTTATATGGAAACATATGGTGATTTTGGTTTTATGAGAAGTATCCTAAGCATATGCTACCAAAACGCAAGATTTTGCACCAAGGTATACTATGGTTCCGAAGATCCTAAGAGAACTCCGGATACCTTATAGATACAAGTTTGGGGGTTACGGCGCTGTTTTAAGAACTGAAAGCATATGCTACTATGCAAATTACATTCATTATCATCATCATCATCATCATCATTACCACGTCAGGGTCACCAGTGTCACATGGTTGTATATGGATACAACACCATAATTATATCATCACGTTATGTCCTTATAATAATTGGTACTTTTCATAGCGATTTTAATAAAAATATAATGTTGTTTCAAAATAAATGATTAAAGTTCTAAGCCACTTATGTACCACAAAATTGAACATAACAAAGTCAACCTTAACTCCAGAGCGTAAGGCACACATTTGACATTACTTTTGAGATTCGAAAGAAAAAAGAGAAGTAAGTTGCTTCGATAGGTACTACACTAGTTTAACTATTAACCCATCAAGCCCAAGCGGCACCCGGCTGCCGCATAACAATAAAAAATCTATTGTGTCTGCGATTCCCACGATCGAGGTAATAAATTGAACCCTTAGCATGAAAATACTTACATAGGAAAACAATCTACATCGTAATAGGAATAAGAAACACAGTCGCATTGAGTGTGACTCTTAACAAATTGTAATAAGATACGTAGTTTATACGCGATGGTTTAATAGGTAACTAAAAAGAGTGAAATTATTATTTTTAACAAAAAATTAAAACCGACTTCCAAGGTAAAAACGATAATAAAAAATTCTTATAATATGAACTAAAAAGTATTAAATAATGTTTCCTATCTAATAGTGCCTCGGTGCCAGTTTCAAAAGTTCCAAATACCTATTCTGTCAGAGAACTGAAGATTCAGCTATATCTGGTACCGACTTCAAAATGATGAAGATTCAGTACAGAAATAGTTGAGGTTTAGCCGAATTCGGAAAAAGGCACTATTAGATAGGAAACATTATTTAATACTTTTTAGTTCATATTATAAGGATGTTATTATTGTTTTTACCTTGGAAGTCGGTTTTAAGTTTTTGTTAAAAATAATAATGTTGATTAGATCAATGACAACACCATGCTTTTCCTTGTGTATTATCATCTTGTAAACATTGACCGTGGTACGAATATTTGCATGGTATAGGGCGCATATTGTGTCAGAGGAACATTTATTTTTATGTTAAGGGCGAAGGGCGGCAAAATTTCCGGTGAAAAAATATTGTATACATTTTACAGCTTGTATTGATTAAACATATCAGAGCGTGCGCGGATTTGAAGAACCCTAATATTGCTCCCGACGTTCTTCGGGGACACTAAACAATATTATGTTGTTGTAGGTTCATAATAAAAATAAAATAAAACTTGCTATTTCCCGCAAATTCTTTAAGGGTATTTACGCTGTAAGAAAAGAGCTTACAATGAAGCAGTGTAAACGTAAAGAAGTCACAGATACACTATCAAACTTGGAAGTATGGAAAACATAATTAAAAAAAAAAATATGGGCACTTCACACTACGTGAGAAAAACCGAATTATTAAAAAGTAACAAACTTGCTTCACAGCATACTTGCAAACTCGGTCAAATTCATAGCAACCCTCCTTAACGAACCTCGCTAAAAAAACTTTAGCAATAAAACGTATCTCGCAAAAACGTGCGTACAAAATATCTCTTCATTTCCCCTACGCGTCGAGAGAGAGATACCAAGAGGTTTTTCGATAAGAGAGCCTCGAAAGCTTCAAAAGTGTATTAGCCGGCCCTTTCTTCCGGGGAATCCTAAACTTATTTAATCCACCTAACCTTTTCAGTGCAAAAATTATTTGGCACCTTCTACACGTGCGGATGAACACTGAATGGGGTTTTAGATAAATCCTTTACCCTCACTTGTTCAAAATTAAAGTAAAAAGATAATAATAATAATACTTTGATTACATGGCGTTATTATTTTAAGTTTTTGTTAGTTTCTCAGTCGGTCATTTAAAAGTTGATAACTGATAAGTGATAATGTACCTTTTGACATCTTATTTGAGGAACAGGACTCAAAGGGTTGATGTCAATAGTAAAAGGTCCACTGGGACCAAAATAGATTTAGGTGTCCCACAGGGATCCATTTTGGGTCCGTTTCTTTTTCTCATCTACATAAATGACTTACCTTATCTAGTTAAGGATAGTGATAATGAGATAGTACTTTTTGCTGATGACACTTCACTTATATTTAAAGTGAAGCGACAACAGTCGAATTATGACGAGGTAAATAATTGTACTCTCTCAAAAATAGTAAATTGGTTTAATGTAAATAACTTAACTTCTAAATTCTAATAAAACAAAATGTTTAAGATTTACCTTGCCAAATGTTAAGCAAGTGCAAACTAATTTGCTATTAAATGATGAGAAAATGAATCTTGTTAACACTATGTAGTGTTTTTAGGAGTAACACTAGATTGTAAACTGCAGTGGGGTCCTCATATTTCCAAACTAGCCGATAAGCTCAGTTCCGCAGCATATGCAATCAGAAAAATTAGAGAAATTTGTGATGAAGATACGACACAATATTTGTGCTGCAGAAGCGAGCTATACGATCTACATATTTATAAAATGTCTTCCTTTGAATCTCTCAGTGAAAAGTTTAAAGAAATAAGAATTCTGACCGTAATCTCTCAATACAATTTGGACAATGTGTTATACGTGAGAAAAAATGTAAATAATTTTAAAACTAAAAGTGACATTCACTGCAGGAACACTAGGAATAATCACAAGTTAGATATACCAATTAGCAGGCTTAGCAAAGTGCGCAAATCTTTCAAAGGTCAATGTATACGTCTATACAATAAAATCCCAGGAAACGTCCAAAATCTTTTAGTTAATATTTTAATAAATTTAAAAAAGTTGTTAAAGAACGTTTGTGTGCTAGGACTTATTATAAGATAACTGATTTTCTCAATGATAACACACCCTAGGAAAAATAAGCTGACTGACTGTAAGCTGCTTCTATATGAATATAACACATTTTTACATGCTTTTTGTAAATTAGTTTAAGTTACTATTGTAATTTTCCATCTTTTTAGTAAAATATGGCCCCGAGCGAGTTTCTTACGACGGAATTCTTCTCGCCGGGTTAGTTCCCGAACCGGTGCAGTGGTAGGCCTCATGTAGACGTTCTAAAAGTGTTAACTTTGTTAACCTATTTAGAAATAAATATTTTGATTTTCGATTTTGTATAAGTAATAATATATTTTGCTTTCAGATAAAATTCCAATAATAATTTACAACGAACGTAATTCTGTAATTTTATATTCATTAACGATTGAATACCTTTTTGAGGCTAATAATATATCAAACACAATTTGATTTTATAACAATGTGGGTCATATTATTGACCGCACGTCTAATAATTAATATAATAATATGAATATGTGAAAACAATTGGTGCGGAAAATCATAAATTCGCTAATAGATTAAATGTGTGACTAGTTTAAAATGCATTCCGAGTACGTTTTAATAAATATAATATGTGAAATAGTTGATTGAAATGGCATATAAGTTTTTGAATGCAAAATTGTATTGATTGTACAATATCATCATGATCATGGACCATGATAGAATAGGCAGAAGTAATGTCCTGATTTTAAAATAAAGATAATTGCTTAACTTTTGTATAACTAGCGGGCCTGATGGACGTTGTCGAAGTTTAATTTTTATTGTCTAAGGCTGTAAGGTTACGTAATTTGAAATAATTGTTTTTATTAATTTTAATTAATTTTCCACGTAATATTTTAAAATTTTAATTAAATATCAAAACCTTCCTTTGTCATCAAAAAAAAAAACTAAAAATGAATTAGCAAATTTGGCTTACACACACACTTAGGGTCAAATCAGACCGCAACGCGACGCGTAGATAGATGCATTTCTAAATTTGTATGGATTTGACAGATTTGCAAGACGTCTCACGCAATCGATCATTTTTAAATTAAAGTTACCGATAACTAGATATAATGTTGTATAATTAAGACGATTAAATTGTATTGCATTGAATTAAGCAAAACCAACAAATGCAAAAAGTTCAATCGAAATTTAAATGCAAAATATTGAGCAAACTGAAATAGGTTTGAAATTTAAATCTAGGCCGCAACTATATCTAGTTAAATAGCGAGTTGGGATCGGCTTGTTTGGCATTTCTATAACAAAAAATGGAAAATAAATATCGATATCGATAATCAAACAGGGTACTTAGCCAATATGTTCTCGTTAAATTCGCTGTTTAAATCAAAAATGTAAGGGAACGAACATAAAGTATCGCTAATGTGACACCATGTTGCGAAGACTAAGGGTCAATTCAGACCGCAACGCGACGCGTAGATGCATTTCTAAATTTGTGTGCATTTGACAAATTTGCAAGACGTCTCACGCAATAGGCTACTTGACCTTTATTCAATTTCATTGAACAAATGCATATTTTTAGTAGAAATTGGCCTAGGAAACCGTATTTCACCCTTATCATCAAATAAAAGCTTATGATTGATAAATAAAGTCGATTTGAAAATATGATTTTATATTTTTTAATTTGTACTGACGAAAACGCTTTTGCTGTACTTCCGATTTGGATGTGACGTTATCACACTAGTAATTTAATATCTTTTATTTAACGCGCTCGAAAGATTTGTAAAATATATTTTCTTGAATAATTCAAATAAAACATCAGTTTTATATATTATCTCCATTTACTGTAGTTGGGAAATGAAATGGCTAAAACTTTTCTCCAAAAGTTTTCATCATTACAAATGATTTCTCATTTCTTATTTAATTCTATTCTAATTTTTTGGCACTTTTAGATTCGTACGTTTAGCACATAAAAAAAAATTCAATAAAGAAAATATAAAATACAAAAAATATGACGTCACACTATGGCGGACAGTGTTTTCGGTGCCATATCATATTTTTCAATCAACATTTTTATGGGTTTCTACTGTTTAAAATATTAAAACATTCGTTTTTTTTATGGTGAAAATGAAAGATTAAGAAACGATTAGCATGAAGAAAAAAAGTAGGTCAAGTAGCCTATTGAAGTCTGTCAGTTCAGTACAAATTTAGAAATACATCTACGCGTCGCGTTGCGGTCTGAATTGACCCTTATTTTCAAACCCAATACATACGATTTTAAATTACGACGAGAAATTTTTAAAGACATATATTATTGGCTAATTGCCATTAAGCAACAAATTATTTGAAAAAAATTTACATAACTTATTACATTTCCAAACAAATCTTAAATTGATATTTAAAAATGACTTATAAAACATATTACTTATACATTTTTTTCGTTAGAACAGTACATATTATAGGTACTTGTCAAACGCACTATATTTCAAAGTAATCATATTCGCAAACGTTACTTTTTGTTTCAAAGTTAGCGCTAAACCAAATTAATAACAGCTCACAGCTGCCAACAAAACGTGAAAGTTTATATTTAAGCCTACACTTAAATAAACCTTCCTCAGTTTGAAATGTGATAAATCATAAAACAGGTTCAAGAAGTTTAGTAAGTAACAGTTTCGGAGTTTGCACTACTTCCCAAATCCCAACCACAGTTTGTGGGCAATAATTAACTTCGGTGCTAAATATAATTAGTTATACACTCGGCTTTGACATTTTAGACACGAGTTTTCTGAGCATCGCCGGGTAGGTACTTAGGCGACTTGCATTCGATGATTCCGATAGCAAACTGCAAAGTTAGAAAGCAAAAATTGGTTTTCACATAATATTATGACGGTAAAACCGCCAATTTGGGCTCTTTGGATATATTTTTTATCTTGCATTGTATTTAATGTGTACGAATGAAGTGATTGCGGGTAAAGGGTGAAAACTGTTGATTATATAAAGCTTTTCAAGCAACAAAAATCCGTGTAATACAGTCCACAAGTTTAGTTAACATTGCAAAGAGGCGATGCGATGCAATGGTGTTTGTAAAGTTGAAAACTGAACTTTATTTAGTGGTACAAAAAGATACATATGGATATTTTACAGGTGATGTTGCGCAGCCTATTCCAAGTCTGAAATCGGAATGACTCCTTCAAAAATGAATTAAGCACATCGCCTTGTCGTGTTGCAATGTTAACTGACCCTGACTGGATGATATCAGAACTCAGAAGTTCTCAAATGTTGGAAACGACAAAACACAAACACCCAACAGCTATTCGGTGGTTTGCGCTAGTCTTGTCGGTGTTTATGTCAAAGCAATTTAGTCGTTATCTCGGCATGTATACAAAGTTCTGGTGCCTTCATTAATGATGATGTAGTCCGGTGAGTCTAAGCTTAATGGCAAAACTTTAGAAGGGAGCTGGGAAAGTAGCACGAGGCAAATTACGTTTAGTCATCGTAGATTGATGGACGGACTCATCTTGAGCAACGTTTCTGAGTGATAAGGTTAATAAAAATAATAAACTCCTTCGGTTTGTAGTACTAAATTACGGAGGTTTGAGGTTCATATTCCATGACGAAAATAAGCTTTTTGTTTCCCTAATTTTCTTTTAACCCGTCGATCGTGGGAAAACGAGACACAATAGATATTCTATTGTGTCTCGGACGCCGGTGACCATTTTGGGGCTTGATGAATTAAAGCAGGGGTTCCCAAACTTATTTTGTCTACCGCTCACTTTGAGAACAAATTATGTTTTAGCGCCCCCATTGTTTCAATTTAAAATGCATCCAGATGAAATAAATCACCCCCCAAGCTTCTACACAACGCCCCATTTTTTTTCTGGGTCCCACACCGCCCCCCTTTAGACCTTCAGCGTCCACAAGGGGGCGTTATCGCCCACTTTGGGAAAGACTGTTTTAAAGTATCCTTTAAAGGTCTCCTTCACAATTCAATGAAAGGTCAATCTATTTGAAAGGTGACTTAACGACATCACTAGATAATCTCAAAAAGATAATCAATAATAATATTATCGTACCAAACTTTTAGGGGTGATTTTTAAAGTAAGTATAAAAGTAATTGATGCTCCTATGTCAAAGCACCTATCACGTGACTAGCATTGCGCACCTCTTTGAAATGGAACGATTATGCTACAAAATGTCAAAAAGCAAAAGCACGTAGCCGTAGGGGCGGCGACCGCGGCTTGTTGCGGGGCGCGGGGGCGCAGGGGAGCGTGGCCGCCAGTTTCTCGCCGACCGCCGCGCCGCGAGGACGCCTTGTGATGAGCAGCTCGTTTTGACGCGATATGGCCTCGTCCACGAACGGCAACATCGTCGTCGAGTGGTTGCGTTCGCTCCACCTGGGCCAATATTCGGAGAGCTTCATAGACAACGGCTACGATGACTTAGAAATATGTAAACAGGTCGGGGAGCCCGACTTGGACGCTATCGGCGTCTTGAACCCCGCACACCGTCAGAGGCTGCTGCACTCCGTGAGATCCCTGAGAGAGGAGGGTGCAGCGGCTGTGTACTTCACATTAGAGGAAGCGGCTGCCGCTTCCTGTAGGTGCGAGGAGGAAGTGCGGAAGGAGCAGGCGACTGCGACGGTTGAACCAGCGAAATATGCCGACGAGTACGAGGAGGGGAAGGCCGAGCTGGTGAAGATTCCACGGATACAGCTGAAGAGGTTGCTACGGGAACGTCTGGCACAGGATGGCATCCGTCTCAGTCTCCAGCCCTACTCGACAACGGTCAGTGTTTACTCGTAAATGTGGCAGTGCTTCTTGCGAAACTCGTGATTTGTGTGTGCGAAATTCACAGAAGAATGTGCAGAGTGCGATCACATAACAAGTTACGACGCTGATCCGAGGCACCGCGTAGAGGCACTGCCCGCGCCTTGATTCTTTCGAACGAGTCTGTATGTGGTTCCTTGGCCGCTCCAGGCGGATTTCTCGGACGTGTTGCTATAAAGTTTGTTGCGTGCGTGATTTCCCTGGAGATGAGAAGTTTTGCCCGCCTTTCCTGTCGTGAGAAGATTATAATCGCGTGCCTCCCGGCTTCGAATGGGGTTTTACGATAAATTGCGAAGCTTGTGTTAATTTTGACAGACTAATTACGCGAGATGTTAGTTATTAGTTATTACATCCAATTCAACAATTAATTTAAAATTGTATTTTTAATAACAACAGCAAGAAGGAAAGTACAACATGCAAAAACATCCGTAAATAATAATAAATCTTAAGTTATAATATGTCTTTAAATTAAATTTTACACAATATAAATATTGACAAAAGATTTCTACCGATAAATATTATTATTATTATTCAATTATAAAAGAGGTTCATAATGAATGCTTTTACCCCAATAACATTAAACTGGATCCACCATTTATAATCTTAGCATTCTACGAACGTTTACTATCAGATATCTTATCATGTTCAGATAAATAGTGACAAAGTTGAAATGACTCAGTGATTTTGTTACTTATTTATTTAGATTTTTAAGTTTTACATAAATTTTAAATAACTATTTACTGAAATTTTACTTCACTTCTACTACGACAAGAAGAAAAAATTATAGACAATCATTGTGTAAAGTGTAAACTTAAAATAACAATCATAATCACAGGGAGACCTTGTACAGAAAACAACTAAAAGAAGCATCATAATATTACTAATTACACGTGAGAATCACTCGTTGAAGAGCAAGCTTCATGATCATTTTCACATCTTTGTATGTTGGAATTATAATATTTAATACATCTAACACAAAAACTAGCCGCCATTAGTCTAGAAGAATCTTTATTTATTTAAATAGAAAAGTGCAAACGGGGATAAAAAAATCCTTTCTTATTTTTCTGCCTTCCAAAAGGTTTTTATTTAACTACAAAACATGTTACGTTGCGACTTGCGCGTAGCTTCAAATATGTATGATTAACCCTTCGATCGCGGATTCTTGGAAATGCTATTGTATTCTATTGTTGTCGCGACCACCGGTGCCCGTATGGGGCTTGATAGCGGTCTCTTTGAAACGGTCAATGGGTGTCAGGTATCTCTTGATATCTCAAATTCAAAGTGCCTCTCTGCCCAATTAGGTAATTGGTACAAAGCTGAATTTGATTACTGTCCATCATCGTGCATATTATTAGAAAACTTAAATATCACACCTCTATACACCTTATATTTTCACATCTCATAGTGTCCAAAAACGTATGTTTTCAGTGACCTCGCTTATTTTCCCCAGAACATTTTTTGATGTTGTATCCGTTTTTTCATTTAGATGTCAATTATTTTTTTATTATGATTCATTTTACTATCGCGTTATTAAGATGCAGATTAATTTAACGATCTGCAGACTGGACGGCCGGTTCCTTTCAATTATAAATAATCAGTTCCTCATTATAATTTCATATCTGTTTTAAAGAAAATCGTCGGATTATCGAGGCTTTTTACCGGTTTTAAGAGTTACCCTGTTTGGAACATAATAATTATAAAGCATCATAAAATCTGTCACAAGTTTAAGATTCTAAAATCCGTTTGTCTTCGGATCAGAAGTAACCTAGTCATGATCATCAGGCATATAAAATAGGGAATTTATATATTTTTATATCAGAGATAAAACGAATTATAAAGGATTTGCAAGGAGAAATAATTTAGTTGAACAGTCTGTTGATGGTAGATTTTTGATGAACTGCATCTTTAAGTGGCTACAAAGTTTGAGAACGAAGGCCAGGTACAGTTTAAGCTCGGGAGAAATCTTAATCTGCAATTCCTTTAGAAGTTTTATTCTGCACTACCTTCCAGCAAGACTTAAATTTAAGCAAACTTAGGATAGTGAAACCCCAACTTTATTTCAAATAGAAAAAATGTAAACTTGAACCGTAAGTATCTAAAGTTAAAAGTATGGAATACTGAAAGTCTGGATACTCTATAAAATTTTTGTGCATAATAATATTATGTGACAATTAATGGAAGCGCGGAACCGATGACAAAACGCAAACAAGACTCGTAAATCCATATTCAATTCAGGGAAATAAAACAATTATGAAACACTATAAACATCGAGGTATTAATCAAGCAGCTTCGATATCTACCTGGCCACAGTTCCGTATATCAATAGCTTTATTTTTTTCCAGTAGATCATACGTGAAGCGATTACTGCCGGAATTGTACACAATAGCACTCACAAATTTCATCGGCGGTATCAATATCGCAGTTCCGACTATTAGACCAATATGTATTTCGTGTTGACGTCCATTGTGCGCAGCATCCGCTCAGTGCAATAATTTTTATTAAATGCAGCTTTTTGGGCACAATCAATCGTGAAAGCTCCGACAAATTGAAATCGGTACATCACAGCTATAAACCATACAAAATTGATATCGGATCTAACTAATTTGTATAATTTGAAGACGCTACTGAAATCATAATATTGGAATACTGAATTTGTTGCGCGCTTAATTTAGAAAGCAGAATATTGAAGCGGACCCCATTTCTCGATTCGCTCTCCGAGAAGTAATTATGGCCAGATCTTTTAAGATAACTTCATTAAAATTTTAGGCATGTTTGAAGAAACATCTAATCATGCCATCATCGAAAATATTATGTAAAGCAGTATTTGATTAAATATTTAAGGTACGTTTTGGGTTACCCTTTAATTTGTATCTCCTATTTCCCACTTGTAATAGATCAATGAATTGTTAGGAAATTGTGACCCGATAATGTGTACGAAAAAACATGTTTTCGGGCCGTTACATCGCTTTGTACTTGGATCGGTACCCCATTATGATGTATCACTTCCTTTAGGTTGCTAATTCTCTATTAGAGGGGTTTGGGTCGGATGTTTCGGATTACGTATATTGACATTAACCCACTCCGATCGAGTTTCAATCTCATTTCTTTTAACATGGACATTAATTTTGTAATTAAGTGATGGTGACAAAAATGTGAAAATGAAGTGGATACTAAAAGGGAATTTATAAGCAGTAATTTAAATATTATGTACATCTAATTCAAACCTTTTTAGAGATATTACTTTCAACAACTGATAACACGTTTTAATACTATGTTTTTTTTTTACTTAATATTTAACTATTAAGATAATCGTATTCTATAGCTATAATATCACTCTAACAGCGTAGGGAAATAATCAAATACGGCGATATTTAAATGCATTTGCGAATATAACATCTATCTTATCCAAAACATCTGCTAGTAATTAAATATTATCAGCTGTGATAAAGTTTACATTCTAGTAATCATTTTACCTAAACAAATAAACACGATTTATAAAAGCTTCTTTGCCTATTAAATTTAATAATATGTAGATAATTGTTTCAAAATATTTGAGCTATTTTTGATAAAAATACTATAATGTAAGGTTAAATTTTGGTTCTTAAAACAAATTACGCGACGCGACGATGCACATAGAATCTATATAGAAAAATGTATAAAAATTGGCAAACAAAATCTGAGTTACTAAGTATTAGAAGAATTTACGTTTGTATTCCATGAAATAATTCTGTTAACTGTGTTTTTACACAATCAAAAGCTTGAACTCAAATCGACCTCTGCTTAAACTATTATTTATTTAATTTGAATTAAAGTCAGTTATTTTACTTTTGCAATTGTAAAAGTAAAAATTAGTGACTTTAATTGATCCTCATCAATCATGTAGTCGTATTTTCTAGAATACTTTTGTGTTAGTCTACTGTTATAAAACTTGAGTCAAAATTTATGTAATAATTATCGCTTGCTCCATCGTGCCAATATAAAAGAGGACAGGAGGAAAGTATTTAGGAAAATTAATGAAAATAACAGCGCGTCTATTGAAAAAACTTTAAACACTTAACAGTATGAAAATTAATTCACTATTGAATAGACAATTTCAAAGTAAAAACCACTTTGAATTGATAGGATAGGAGCCTTATGCAAATAAGATAAACTACTCAAAGGTCAGGTGATGTTTAGCATCCAATTGAATCAGACAAGAGGCTGGTCACGTTGGTACAATTCGTGAGCTACTTTTGTATCTGCTTTTTGTTCAACACGCGAACATGACAAGATAATTGCTATGAATTTCTATCATTACGATACCCATACATGCAAATTACCCAGATTTTTTGAATGCAATTAGTATTTATCTGTATATCTATTACACAAAAGTTACGTCTTCATAATAACGAAACTTTTAAGTCCTTTCTTAATGGTAGTCAAGAAATAAATTGCGTTATCTGCATTCTGCACCTATTTAAGTCTCAATATTTATACTTACATCATTACTTAAGTTATATTTTAAGTAAGTAAGAATTAACTAAATGGATTAAATTAAATTCAGTAAAATCCATTTAGCTTTAATAACATTGGAAGCTGTAAAAATACAACGAAATTCGAATTACATATTTTTGTATGCGAACTTTATGTAACGTTTCATGAATTTCAATGAATGTTCCATTAAGGGCCTTCCCCTACGGAGATTCCGTAATTTACTGTACTTAGAGCCTTATAAACTCATAATTTGAAAGCTACAAAGTTCTAATAAAAATACAGCAATAATCTTCAGTATATCAACATTCCTTTTCTCGGTTTAAATTTTCTATTTTTGTTTATTATACTCATGATATTAGCTTCCAAAGTTAATACCAATTTATTAAAATTGAAGCATACTTTCAGCATCTCCCTAGTAGTTACAAATTACGTTTATTTGAAACACACACCAATAGATAGGCCATTTCATAAGCTACATATATCACGGTTTAATATTTTTTTTGGTCAATTTTGAACTAAGTTATTTAAAAAACTTAAAATTTCGGTGCGAACTCGGTAATTCTAGGGACTGCGGGTCCGTGCGCGGGCGACGGGCGGCAGTGTCGCAAGACTTCTCGGACGGGGAACCCGTGTCTCTCGTACCCGCTGACTCTTGTTAATGCGCCCGCGCCTTCACATTATAATATTTTTATTTTGTTTTGGCGTTTAATTTTGTTATTGTGTTGTTTACTGCGAAAAGACGCTCATATCAAATACCTATTGCGTAAGGACTCTTAGAGAATTCTTGAACCTTGTGATTGTGTTATTATTTGTGTATTACCTAAAAAAAAGAAAAAGGGCTCTTTTATTAATTAACCTTTTTATTAATTAAAATGTTCAAGTGGTGTTACGTTTTATTTGTAAAAATGCCGAAGCAAGACGTATCCGGCAAAGGAAAGAGAATGCGCAGAAAATGAACGAAATTATGTAAGTACCTACCTAATTAATATTATACCTAATTTAATTACTATAAATTACATGATATTATAATATGTAGGTATGGTGAGAGTTGAGACTGCAAAGTTTATAGCCATGTTATTTTACCAGTTTCGAACAGCTGTTCTACAAGAACAGCTGTTCGAAACACAAAAACGCTGTAAGTCAAAAATTTCACTTTCCAGTGATGTCAATTAATTGTATCGATGTATTAATAAAATTATTATTTGTTTTAGACTCAAGAAAAAGACAACTGCTTGTGAAATAGAAGCCTGTAAGTCGTCATTATCAACATTGCAATTTGCAACCGAAAGAAAATGATAACAGGTAAGAAAAATAAGCTCGTAATAAGATCGGTCGAAGGTAAAAGCTTAGATATACAATTTTGGTGAGGGGAGGAGGTTGAAACTTGAAAGGAGTAAACCCCTTTTGAATAAATAACTTTTTTTTTTTTTAATTTTGAAGTTTCGACTGTGCTCGGTCTTTTCGAGGCACACCAAGATTGTGTAAGATGGGGGACGAATATTTCAAATTTTCAAATCATATAATAGTAGGGGAGCCCAGAGTGCTATTCGTGTTACTCGAGCGTCATGGAGACTGCAGTCATTTTAAGTTATGAAAAAGAAAATATATTCAGAAAATTGCTTATTTATGTAAATTTTAACAAGATTTTAGACAACAAGGACAAAAATCATTTAGTTTAGTGCAACATAAAATACCTGTGAAAATCAGGAACATATGAAGCTTTATTTTTTATATGTATTTTAAAATGTCCCTACAGGCTCACCTAATCTTTAAATTGTCAGTGAACATCTCCGATCTTAATCTGACAGATCCGCTGACATTTCAATATTAGAAAATAACTTTTTAACCCACCACGTGAGAAATATGATTTCTATACCATGATAACTAGACACATGTCGCAAGCCTTATACAAGCTAAATCTGACACGCTCGAGCATGTCGCAAAACCCTCTCTTGGGCTCTCCTACTATAATAATCCAAGGGTAGTTGATAAACTTGATATTTCTTTGACATTTTTTATGATAATAATGGCGCTAGTTTGTTTAGATCCATGTAATGATGAATGAATTTCAAAAAAAAAAAATTACATTAAAAAACTGACGAAAAAAAATGAAAAAATCTATTTTTCAAAAATCGATCTTATTGGCCTCTTTTTTTTTTGGATCGATATTCGGTCATGATTCGAATTGATTTAATTTTTTTTTTTCTTCAGATAGAACCGCCATCCCTATTATATAAAAAAAGTGGAAGAAATGACGTCAAGTGTCAACATGGTAGATTTCTATGTAATGAATTGTGCAAATTTTAGTTAATTTTTATTAACAAAGTACAGGTTCCCTAGAACATTTTTTTGACTTTATTACTATTAAGCTAATTTTTCGTGAGTAGCTTCATTATGATAAGACGAACAATAATTTTTTGTATATTTTTTGCAGATTTTTTGTATATTGATAGGTTAATAGTTATATCATTTAACAGCAACATTATCCTATACATAGGAAAATCCATATTTTAGGACCATCAAATCGAAATATTAAATCCTTTCTATCTCTGTTAGCTACCACTTTCTAGAATTTTCGCAGAGGAAATTGTTGTTCGTCTCATCAAAATTAAGCTACTCACAAAAAATTTGCTTGATTGTAATCAAGTCAAAAAATATATGTTCTAGGGAACCTGTACTGTATTTGTAAAAACAAGTATTTGCTTATAGTTTTAAAAGATTCTTTTTTATTTTAGAACCCAAGAACATTTGATAGCCGATCAACTGCCCGTGCAATCAATTTTTGAACTTTGTCAAGAAAGTAATAACGAGTAAGTACTAAACTTACATAATCATTAATTATACTAATATTATTATAAATGCGACAGTTTGTGTGTATGTTTGTTACTTTTTATACCCCTGAAGACTGACCCTATAAACGCCTGAAGTGAAATTCATAAAAATTGGTATGAAGCTAGCTCATACCCTGGATTAACACATAGGCTACTTTTTACTGTGAAAAAAAATTTGTCATTCCCACGGGAAAATCTATAGTCCGCGGATTAAACCGCGGGGGAGTTGATTGCAGTTATAACAACATCCATAAATTACTTATTTGAATACATTTTATGCGTAAAATAAATCATAAATCACTTGAAACTTTCGTTTAAAGTTATTTTAATTTCAGGTTAATTGCGATGGATGATCAAACTCAATAAATCGAAGAATTAAAAAAAAAAAACAGAAACCACTGGCAAAGATGATCAAGAGGTATTATTATTGGTTGAAAGGCTTATAATGAGTTATCAGTTAAGCGTGTGTCAGTCACATATTATATATTAAAGGCTTACCTACTTATTTCTTTTTAGTGCAGTTGCATACCACCGAAAAAAAGGACAAAGAATCAAATGGAAAATTTATTGGAAGGAGAGTTATCGCTGTCAGTCACTTTTTTCAAAATTGCAAGAAATTTTTAATCATGGACCACTTGGATGCAGCATAAATGAGAAACACAAAATGGCTTACAGTCGACGATTTTACTACGATACGACGACGATTACGATTACGATACGATTTTTAGATTTTTATGACTTTTTACTTGTAATGTAATTAATGACTGGAGATCGGAAATTCCGACGCTTTTATACCTAAACTTTCATAAAAAGCCACAGAATTATGTGGCCTTTTTACAAACAATTTTGCAAAATATTTTAGTTTTTTATATTTATTTATTAGTTATTACTAGTATAGAAAAATAAGACTTATTTTTGTTAATCGATAAATTACGTTAGTAAAATATGTTTTCACTATTTTGTGTACTTTTACTGTTAGAACGTTGTGACAATGCTTATGATTTAAGGTAGTAGTTGAAATTTTATAACCAAAACATATAGTGGCATACATAATATTAACTACGTGTACCGAAAGGCATATCCATATTTTTCTTTCGTTATTTGAAGTAAGGTGAAGCCAATTTTTTGCCAGATTCCAGCCAGATTTTTCGATTTTTATTAATGACAGATGCTTACCCCTAGGGCTAGTTCCTTTATTTATTACAAAGAAGCAATAATATAGTTAATCGGTATCAGTTTTTACTTGCTTTTTAATATATGACTAAAATCTCTAAACCATGGGAGAAAAATGTTAACGAGGGTAGAAGATAAAAAAAAATACAAAAAACATCCTGTATTATGTACATCAATTTATAGTGTTGACGTTAAGGAACCAGAAAGTAATCGTATATGCAAACTAGAAGAAAGTGTTGTATGTTGTTGTTTAATATTTAAAAGAAACTAGCTGGCCCGACAGACGTTGTCCTGTCTTAACGATGATTATTTAATTCGAATTGGTATAATATATAGTATATAATATAATGTGTATATTGGTATAATATATTATATAAATATTTGTTTATTGTATAATATACTAGCGACCCGCCCCGGCTTCGCACGGGTATAAAATATATAGCCTATTTCACTCACTGAAAAAATGATTAAAATCGATTCAGCAGTTTTGAATTATATTCATTACTACCCGTGGCCCGCATTGGTCGGTACCGCCGCAAAAGCTACGTCCCGCAATTTTTAAATCTGTAATATCTTAGAAAATATTCTTAAAATCATATGCTGTAAAGGGCCATATAGATCTATATTATTAAATCAATAATGTATTTAAAGTATTTAATTGAATAAGGATTAAAGCCGTATTGGTTAAAATCGCTTCGAAAATTAGCCATAATTTGAAGTTAAAAGTAAATGACAAAAAATGTTATTGTGGCATATCCATAAGAGATAGACATAATATACCATCGTGAAGTTTTCTGTAGACCTTTTCATAGTGTACAATACTTAGTACATTATTTTGATAAATCTCATAGGGTTTGAAAAAAAAGTAAGCGGAAAAAAATGTAATTATCTACGACATCACATTAGAAACCCGAACGAAAACGAAACGAAATCCCGAGACTCAAAGTATCTCCATACCAAATTTATAGGCGAAAATCATTAAAGTTTTTTGTGCAGGAACCGTACATTTTCCGGGACAAAAAGTAACCCTTGTCCTTTCCCGAGACTCAAAGTATCTCCAAACCAAAATTCATCAAAATCGATTGAATAGTTTACGCACAAATCATAAAAGTATATTGTGCAGCAAACGTACATTTTTCCGGGACAAAATGTATAGTCCGGGTTCCGTAGACCAATTTTTTTTTTGATTACTATCAAGCTATTTTTTGCGAAATCTTGAAAGTGGTAGCTAACAGAGATAGAAACCACTTTCAAGATTTATCGCAAATAAAATTGTTGTTCGTCTTATCAAAATGAAGATACTCACAAAAAATTAGCTTGATAGTAATAAAAAAAATTCTTCTACGGAACCCGGACTAGTATCCTATGTCCTTTCCCGAGTCTCAAAGTATCTCTATACCGAATTTCAGCAAAATCGGTCCAGCCGTTAAATCGCTATCGCTGGTGCAATAATAAAGGATGTTTTTTTTATTCTCATGCAAAATAACACACTTGTATTATTGCACTATTTGCTATAATTATAAACAACTAGTTTATCGTTTGTTTCTAGTCGTTTATCGCGCGAGAACCGTAAATTTTTCCGGGATAAAAACTATCCTATGTCCTTTCTCAGGACTTAAAGTATCTCCATGCCAAATAATAGATAGAGTGATTCAAGAGGAAGGTTTATAAGTATAATAACATTCATTAAATAGTGGAGAAATACTGTTATTGCTGGGGTTTCTAATGTGATGTCGTAAATAATTTCATTTTTTTTTTGCTTGCATCGCAGGCCGAACCCTACGAGATTTATCAAAATGATGTACCAAGTATTGTACACATTAAAAAGGTCTACAGAAAACTCCGCGATGGTATATGTCTATCTCTTATGGATATCCCACAAGAACAGTTTTTTGTCATTTACTTTTTACGACAAATAATGGCTAATTTTCGAAGCAATTTTAATAAATACAGCATTAATTTTTATCCAATTAAATACCTTAAATACATTGTTGATTTAATGTAGATGTATATGGCCCTTTACAGCATATGATTTAATTGAATATTTTCGGAGATATTACAGATTTAAAAATTGCGGGACGTAGCTTTTGCGGCGGTACCGACCAATGCGGGCCACGGGTAGTAATAATGAATATAAATCAAAACTGCTGAATCGATTTTAATCATTTTTTCAGAGCTATGTATTTTATACCCGTGCGAAGCCGGGGCGGGTCGCTAGTATTATACTAAGATACAACACTTTCCTCTATATTGCCATAATTATGCGATTACATTCCGGAAATAATTGTCTATGGTTTTGAGATTTTTTGTCATACAATAATATAATGTCCAACTTTTCAAGCCCTTTAATTTGTTAATATAAAGTGCTCCATTTCTTGGTACGATATGCCTCTCCTTCTTTATTATTATAATGTGAATAGTATGTTTTGTAAATAAAAGTATATTCGTAAATCGTAATAAATATTTTAAATATAATTTCTTTTTTTTTTATTTTACTTAACTCAAAAACACAATTATTTGACTTACACGGTTTCTGAAGAGAGTCGTGTCTGTTGTTAGTATCATAAATAAATACTAGATGGCACCACAACGCCTTCGATTTTATATTGGTACAAGCAGTCTACAATAGATGTCGCTAAATAAAATTACGTAACTTTGTAGAGGTGAGGCGGGGCGGTGAGGTAGTGAAATCCTCAAGGTCGTTTGCTCGGGAAACGGCCTTAATGTTTCTGTTTTAACAGTCGGTTATAGATTAGTTCGACTCCTGTCTACGAGGTCTAATATTAGCCGGGTCGGGTTTTTCTACCTGTTTTATCGCTTTGTTGTTTATGTGTGTGTGCGAAGTCACGCAGTGCGGTGCTCTTTGCCGTTCGAATGCTGTTTCGTGTTTTATGTGAGACTTGCAATTTATATGAGTGTAGGAAACTATTCATGGAATATTTTTTTTTCTAGAAGTCGTACTTTGTTTTTAATAGAAACGAATTGTGCCTTTCGTTTAAATAAAAAAGTACAATATTTTTCAAATATTAATATTATACAGTTTATTGTTACAGGAGAGATAGCATTTAGATAAACCGTATGCTTACGGTTTGTCTAAATGCTATCTCTCGACTCTCCTCCTCCTCGTCCTCTCTAATAAAATTATTACAATATTACAGCCATTCATTTAGTTTCTTTTGTTAGAAACTAAACTCTGAAACACAAATATCCTGTATCGAAGTTCGTAATAATATTTCCCCAAGTTCAACATCATTGGCAACTAGCGAATTTAAATATTGGATGAGATTCCCGAAGGTTGTAACAACATTGTTTGAATTGGAAGTTTGGCAGGTGCGGGAGAGTTTGCGCCGAATGTTTGTCTGTTTGTTCGAGCTATACAGACTTGACAGGTCTTAAGTCAGCAAACTATAGCATGCGGCCGATCCGCAAGATTAGTATCAAATAACTATGAAAACTGTCACCGATTTATGTAATATTATTAATAAAATTCTGATTAATTATACTAATATTACAATACTAAATGTCTACTTTGTTTCTTTGTTTGTTTGGTTAAACTCGCTAATCTTAGGAACTACTGGTTACCAATTAAAAAAATCTTTTAGTGCACTGTGCAGTGCTTAATTGCAAAAATAATCCGATACAGCTTTTTTCTAAATAAATATAATATCATAATAGAAATAAAAATATGTAATTACACCAAAGTCCGAACTGCTATTAAGAAAACATTTTCGAGTAACTATAACAATAAACATGACTACAATGAAACGGCTAATAGCTATTGTAATAGTAATAATTAGTGAACATTGGAGAAGGTAATTTTACTAAATTGGGAACAAAACCCTTATTTTAATAGTGCAATCAGCGTTTCAGGCACAAATGGGAACCGACGCTTGCAATTCTGAGTAAAAGACAATCAAAACATGTCCATGGAATTCTATTTGAGCGTAATTGTCAACAAATGTAGATTTCAAGATACTTAGCGGTCATTGTTTCTCTTAATCTGTTATATTTTGTATGGCTTAACTAAACAAACAATATACTGACTGGCTCAGCTGTGGTTCAGAGCGTGGACGCGGTTTCGAATTCTGCCGACGGGACATTAATTTTTAACGTTACTGAGTCACGATTATGTATTTATCTATGAATATAATAATAATTCATAATTAAATATAAATAGAATATTTATTACGTGTTATCGACTTCCTATTAATACTTATTTTTCTCCGCTTCTGGACAACATTGTCCCCTTTCAGATAAGTAAGATATTTGTCATGTTATGCCCCAATTTCACCAACGACTGTCGAATTAGTATCATGTTACCTCTTTCGTTTTTCTTATGAATGAAAGAAAAGACATGACATTTTAACAAGCTGTTAACACTAACAGACGTTGGTGAAATTGGGGCTATGTTTGTCATTTAAATTTTTATTTTTTATGTGTGGTTGTTAAGAAATTAGTAAATATAGTATCTAATACTCTGCGTAGGTTGCAATGTGTACCTACTTATTAATCCGTTTGTTATTTTTATGAGGCCTCTTCTAGGTAGCACCTACTGATTCTCAATCGTCTTTGATGTGTATGTATACGCTTACTGAGAAACAAGAGTTTATAACAACAAACCTTAGGGTTGCCACTTTTTTCCTGTAAATTCTTGTAAAGATTTTGTTCATCTGCCCGGTATTTAGCATTTAGTAAATAATTGCAACGTTTATATTGATAATATCACAATGACAAAAAAATACTACATTTATATTTAAGCACATTTATTATACTTATAAATCAAAATATATCGAAGCCCGTATCAGTACGATAATATTATAATTTCTCTTTTGGGGGTATTGACAACAATCAAGTTGTCATAATAGCAGACAATAATTTAAAAATGGAAGTTCCAATATTTTGTTATCTACTTATCACTAAAAAATATAGTAGTCTAGGTGTAACCCTGCGTCGCCTACCGACAAGTAAATTGTTTACTTCGACAGTTATGAATATTATTACCTTCACTTATCATCCAGGATGCGGTCAACTTTCTCTTTTGGGATTTTATTTCTTGTTCTCTTCATTGACGGTCATTGCTCATGTACCGTCGAAGAAATTTATTCATAATATGCAGTTGACGTTTCTACTTCATTTTGTCGATTTAGTTCAATTCAATGTAAGTCGTGATCTGTCAGCTGGATTTGATAAAACTAATTAACGACTTAATTACGTAGGTTATCTATCTGCCTATGAATTAACTTTTCTGATCGTACAAACCGATCGACTTACTAGTTTTAATGTGGTACTGAAAATGTTATGTTTACTTAATGATGCGGAAGGGCCAAATGTTATCACATTTTTTTAACAATAAAAAACCAGATAATAAACTCACATTATATTAAAATAGATGCTACTATTACTACACAACAAAACTAGAAATACATGAATCGTTAAAAATATTAAAACGTTGAATTATTTATAGTTTCTCAAAAACTTCGAAATATAAAGATCCTGTTACATAAATCATAAGAAACTCTGCGAGAGCGAAACGATTAGGTATGTATGCTATTAAACATTATTATTATTAAACTAGATGACCCGCGGGGCTAAAATGGTCGCATAGCAATTCCTCTCAATCAATTCACAAAATGAATTGTCAAAACTGTCAATCGCACGAATGTCAAATTAAGACCAATTCAATTGGTCTAAATTCGTACTAATTTGACATTCGTGAGTTTGACCAATTCAATTGGTCTCAATTCGTACTAATTTGACATTCGTGACTATGACAGTTTTGACAATTCATTTTGTGAATTGATTGAGAGGAATTGCTATGCGACCATTTTAGCCCCGCCGGTGAACTGTGTATCAATCACTTTTCTCCTAAAACAAATCTTTCCTGGACTTCCACAAATATTTCAAGACTAAGATTAGCCAAATTGGTTCTTACAAAATTTCAAATTCATTTTTATTTGTATAGATTATCAAAATCGGACACTTTGGTTAGGTTATGCCTTGAACCTTAAAGTCGTCCCAAAATTTGTGGCCTTCATGTTTTATTCATGTGGAATTTACTAGCGAGTCCCGTGACTCCGAAGATTTATTTATAAGAGTTCTCAATCAAACACACAAGGGTCTTCCAAGAAAGTGGGCCTTAAAATAAACTGTGGGGGCCTTTGTTTTGGCTTCCTAGGTGGCGACCGGCAGCTATCCGGTGTTTTGTTAATTAAACAACAAACGCCTTTGATATTGGAAAAATACATTGTTTAAAACTGATATAAATGTGATTGTATTACTATTCGTGAGCAAATTCAGGTAAGTTCTGTCGGAATTTGTAAGTTTTGTTTAGGGATTATAACATAGACTTAAGTAGGTATGAGAAAAATTTAATAAAAAAGTTGAAAAACAAGATGTAACCTAGATACGAATAAAATTTCACTGAAAAGACAAAAAAATCGGCCAAGTGCGAGTTGGACTCGCGCACGAAGGGTTCCGTACCGTTATAGAGAAAAAATAGCCCAAAAGTTGTGTTTTTGTATGGGAGCCCCCCTTAAATTTTAATTTTATTTTAATTTTATTATTAATTATTAAAGTGAACATATAATTGAGGATTCTGTGAAAATTTCATCTGCCTGGTCTGTTCTCATCATTGATATCGAGCAAAAAAAGCCAAAAAAATCACGTTTGTTGTATCGGAGCCCCCCTTAAATATTAATTTTATTTTGTTCTTAGTATTTATTGTTATAGCGGTAACAGATATACAGAACCTGTGAAAACAGAAGTCTAGCTATAGCGGTTCTTGAGATACAGCCTGGAGACAGACAGACGGAAAGACAACGAAGTCTTAGTAATAGGGTCCCGTTTTTACCCTTTGGGTACGGAACCCTAAAAAAGGAAAAGGGCTCATAGACACCTCATATTTTAATTTAAAAAATACATTAATATGTAAGTGGGGTAAAATGAAACATTAGAGAATCTATACCAGTCCGTATCCACTTTGATCAAACACGCGAAAATTTTTAAAACGCCCGAAAACTTTTTTTTGTCCAGCACAGGGACCGTTGCAAATTGGCAACAATAGCAAAATTAATAAACGCTGAAAATTTTTCATTTTCAACGTTTCACACTCCATGTTAGCTCGTTGCCCAAACATTCAAAGTTTGCTAGATTTGTTGGTTTAATTGATGGTGCAAATTGTGGGCTAATTACAAACTTAATGACGATAGAAGTTGACGGGAATGTAGATAAAAATTATATATTTTATCTCCGTTTTTTTTAAAAAGTCGGTAATAGGAAGACAAAATTAACAAAAAATCTCACTTATGAATTCAAATTTTTGTTCACAGACTGATGTGAACACAATTACAAAAAACTAGCTATCAGCAAAATCGTGTGAAACTCGTCCATTGTCTTTTACATAATCTACATTGATTAGACTAGTGGAATTCGAAGCTACTTCGAGGTTAACAAAAACGTTTCCTGTGAAGACAAAAAAAATTGTGCTTTAAGCTAATCATCATAAAGTACGCCTTTTATTATTTTGAATATGAGACAGCTAGGAAAAATCAAAATTACAGCTTAGTTCAAGCCTTTCTATTTAAAAAGTTGTAAAGAATAAATTCTATTTAAATAATTTTTTTACAAAATTTCGAGCATTTTTAAAATAAAGGCCTTTTTTAAATTGAAACGAACCCTTTTTGCGTTACTTGTGCTTAAAGTCGACGTAACACTTAAGTAGAAGGTGAAGATTTTGCTCAAGTTTGCATGAAAACCTCAAGTAGTTCTTACGCTCAAGTGCAAGTATTACGGGAATATAATAGATGCTAAGGTGTCTCATTTTACTAACAAAAATTTTAACTACAAATTTATTATTATTTAATTTACGATATCTCTTTCTTTCACTACTACAATAAACATTTCAACCGTTATGTATTTGCAAAATAAGTTTGCGGCTACTTATAAAAAGACAATGCGCTTAAAATACCGAGTTCTCAGTAGTTACACCGAAGTCATATTTAATTGTTATAACATTTCGCACAAAAAGTCTATTAAAGCCGTAAACTAAAACAAACATGCGACTCAAAACAGCATTGTTTAAACAAAAAACAGATTTCTACGCGACGACCCGTCCGAAAAGTCACGAATTTTTAGCATTTTAACGTTTACGTCACGCCGGGGAATACGGTTAGCAGGCGATTAATCCTGCCCCGCTCCAATTTAGCATTTAAGCGAGCTCACATTTCCTCCCGTAATAAGCGTAAAGCGCATATTATATTCATATTTAACTGAATTGGTCCGGGCCACTGTAAAAAATAATGAAGGCCCAATCGATAAATAATGATAGCTTTCCGGTCACAGTCTTCGTACCCTACCTGTTTTAAATTGCCCTCGAATTCCATAAAACTGAGGTTGGCCGCATCGTAGTAATCGGAAGAGGATGATTTTAATGCATTTATAAAAGTATACAATTAAGGAACCGTGCAGTTGGACTATACGATTTTAATTGAAATTTAAAGAAGTTAATTTAATATACATATCTTAAAAATGTAATTTCAAGACCAAGGCCAAGCGATATTACTTCATTTTAACTAAGTCGATATCCTACTAGTCCTACTAATATTATAAAGGCGAAAGTTTGTATGTATGTATGTATGTATGTATGGATGTATGGATGTTTGTTACTCTTTCACGCAAAAACTACTGAACGGATTTTAATGAAACTTTACAATAATATAGCTTATACATCAGAATAACACATAGCCTACAATTTTAACCGACTTTCAAAATGGAGGAGGTGTTATGTTCGTTTTTTTATGTTCAACGATTACTCCGCCGTTTGTGAACCGATTTTCAAAATTATTCTTTTGGTGTAGGTTATCATCCCAATTTGGTACCATATTCATAAAAATGGTGACCTGATGAAGGGATCCATAAGAAATCGAAGGAACTCCTCAAAATTTATATGGAAACATGTGGTGACTTCGGTTTCATGAGCAGTATTCTAAGCATATGCTACCAACAAGCAAGATTTTGCACCAAGGTATACCATGGTTCGGAAGGTGCTGAGAGAACTCCTGACTCTTTATAGATACAAGTTTGGGAGTTTCGACGTTGTTTTAACACTAGTGTAGGCGCGCCCTAATTGACTCCTTAAATGGTCGCGTGGGGTACATGTGTAGCCCAATGAAAAAAATATTGTTTGGGTTATTGATGAATAAAACGACACAAGATTTGTGTAAAACGAATAATCATTTTATTCTTAATATATAAAGAGAAAAAAAGTAACTAACTTAGTTTTACACTACAGTTTTATGGCACAAACAGTAATCTTTAAAAAAAAACAAAATTTTTGGACTTCTTGAGATCAATCAGTATTTTTTTTATAATAATAAATAATACATAAGAAGAAATATTTTTTTTATCATCTACTTGATAGTATTTATCAAAATTTAGAACTATGTCTTAATCCATCTCTTTGCATTCAGGGCACAACAGCACCTGATGTTCGGTACAAACTGGCTTCATGCAATTCTCGCATCGTTTACGAGTGCTTCGGTCTCGAGCTCTGGTACAAAATGCACATCGTCCTACACCGGTGCGAATAGGCAAAGTGAGTTGTGTCGAGTTCTCGGTTAGTCCAAGAAGCAATCTTGCTTTCAATTTTATACCCCTTGGTATATTTTTCTGCGATATGCGGTACTCAATCAATGGTCTTGTAAGTTCAAATGCGACTTCTTGTAAGAAATGACGACGTACCACCTTCTTCTCAGGGTTATTCATCTGATGTATTACAAGACCATTTATACCAGCCATATTAAGCAAATTATAGAACAATGTAACCGGCCATCTACGCGTGGTGCGTGTCACATCATACTGTCTACACATTTTATCAAAAATATCCACCCCGCACTTAGTTTTATTGTAAAATGTAATGATTTCGGGCTTGTTTTCTTCACCGCTATCGGAATCTATTTTGTTATCATTGTGGAGGGTAGAGAGCAACAAAACTACTTTATTTTTTTTAGGTACATAGCTTACAAGTGTGCAATCAGATTGAAAGCCAAATGTAGACTCACAAAGTATCTTGCCTTGTGTTGTTTTGAACAACTCTGGTATCTCTGGTTTATTTTTTTTTAATGTGCCAACTGTTGTGATCTTTTGACTTAAAAGTTCTTTACATACAGGAATGCTGTTAAACCAGTTATCCATTGTGACATTGCAACCCAAGCCATATAATGGATTCAAAATACGATGAATAATATCAGGAACCTTGTTAGACTGCCTAAAAGGTCCTTCTGGCTGCATGCCGACATAAGTTTCGAAATTGTAGACATAAGGATATTTTACATCTACGACCATTATTATCTTGATGCCAAATTTGGCCGGCTTATTGGGCATATACATCACAAAGCCGCAGCGTCCCTTAAAAGCTACTAGCTGTTCATCTATTGTAAGATTTTCACTTGGTGTGTAATAATGTCTACAATTTTGAACCATTTTGTTTGTAATTTGGCGAATAGCTGCTAAACGATCAGTCTGGGAACGAGCCTGTCTATCTCTAACATCGTCAAAACGGAGAACACGCAAAAGAAATCTAAACCTTTTCTCGGACATGGTAGTGTAAGCCATTTCAATTCCACAACCTTTTGAATTATCCCATATATCTTGAATATTTCTACGCCCTGAGCGGCAAGTGCCAATTATCAATAGTAAACCTATTAGTGCTCTTATTTCTACTATATTCGTATTAGCTGCATCTCGCTCCCTTTGAAATTTGCTCTTTATTATATCTATATAAATATTTGTCGACTCGACAATTATGTTCAATATATCAGAATCAAAAAAAAGTATAAAAGATTGAAGAGCACTTTTAGCATCTCTTGCCAATCCTATTGGGCCTGGTGGGCGAGCGACAATGTTGTGTGATCGTGTTCTTGTAGTGCAAGGCGGAAACTTACTCCATTCTGTACCATTTCGGGACTGGTAACTGGCCAATCTGGACAAAGGAACATCATCATCTTCAGAATCTTGGTTGGTACTTTCATCTACAACTTCAGCCTCTTGTTCACTTTCTGAATCGTGTGAAGAATCCTCAGATAGATGTCTCAGCCTAGTAGGATCTTCTTCTTCTTCTTCACTTTCAGTTATATGGTCACTGTCTTGGTCAT
The DNA here is from genome assembly GCA_905187585.1 of Cyaniris semiargus. NCBI lineage: Eukaryota > Metazoa > Arthropoda > Insecta > Lepidoptera > Lycaenidae > Cyaniris > Cyaniris semiargus. The sequence continues at coordinate 5,615,238 of LR994551.1, forward strand.
TTTCCATCAGCCAGCGTAGTATTTGGTCGTTGGAAGCCATAATTATCTAAAAATATAATAAAACTAAGTATTTTAACTCTATAAATGTAAAAAATACACTAACATAAAATGTCCACATAATTTTTGTACATAAATATGCATAACAATAGAGATATATTCCGATAATTCCATTATACATGGTATTTCAAAACTTACCTAGAATGGTCGCGCGGGGTACAGGCGTAGCCCAGCACTTTCTTAGCCGTCCTGCGCAGGCGTCCGTGTGCCGCGGTGATCGGCACGCTACTGATCGACGAAGAGGTTCGTAATTGAGGAATACACGGGAGGGGGGTGCGGTAAAACGACGCGTTCAGGATTTATTCAACAAAATAACACCTTGGTCTACACTTGTAGCCCGCGCGCCCACTCTAGTGTTAAGAATGGAAAGCATATGCTACTATGCAAATTACATTCATCATCATCATCATCACTACCATAAACCATTATAGAACCACGTATCGTCCCGTTTTGACCCTATTATTGGTACTTTTCATAGTCTTTTATTTTTAGTGGGTAACACCGCGGGGCACAGCTAGTTATGTTATATAAAAGAACTTTAACTTTATCAATGTTAGTTCAATTGAAATAAGTCTATACATATTAATGGTACATTTTTATCTTAATCAATGTTTAAGTTTTTTGATCAGCGATAAAAGTTAATGGTTAATGGAAGGTTGTGAGTAGTTTTTGTGTGACTACAGGCGCCTCCCGGCGGCCTCACAGCGGGAGCGGGGTATATACTTGATCCACTAATTTATTACTTACAGTAATGTGTTGCCTCGATTCCAATTTGTTTCCCACTTTTTTAGGCGCTCCTCAATTACTTGATGCATCCTTGATATGTTTTTTATGTAAATATGTACTTCCCTTACACTTGGTGTAACAACTAAAGACGGTGTAATTTAAATAATTAGCATTACACCTTATCGCATTCAGTAAGTATGAAATTACAAAAAGTACCTACTGAATTTAAGGGCATTCCCCTACGGAGATTCTGTAATTTCCTGTACTTAGAGCCTTATAAACTCATAATTTGAAAGCTACAAAGTTATAATAAAAATACAGCAATAATCTTCAGTATATCAACATTCCTTTTCTCGATTTAAATTTTCTATTTTTGTTTATTATACTCATGATATTAGCTTCGAAAGTTAATACCAATTTATTAAAATTGAAGCATACTTTCAGCATTTCCCTAGTAGTTACAAATTACGTTTATTTGAAACACACACCAATAGATAGGCCATTTCATAAGCTACATATATGACGTTTTAATTTTTTTTTTGGTCAATTTTGAACTAAGTTATTTAAAAAACTTAAAATTTCGGTGCGAACTCTGTAATTCGGTAGACTGCGGGTCCGTGCGCGGGCGACGGGCGGCAGTGTCGCAAGACTTCTCGGACGGGGAACCCGTGTCTCTCGTACCCGCTGACTCTTGTTAATGCGCCCGCGCCTTCACATTATAATATTTTTATTTTGTTTTGGCGTTTAATTTTGTTATTGTGTTGTTTACTGCGAAAAGACGCTCATATCAACCTATTGCGTAAGGACTCTTAGAGAATTCTTGAACCTTGTGATTGTGTTATTATTTGTGTATTACCTAAAAAAAAGAAAAAGGGCTCTTTTATTAATTAACCTTTTTATTAATTAAAATGTTCAAGTGGTGTTACGTTTTATTTGTAAAAATGCCGAAGCAAGACGTATCCGGCAAAGGAAAAAGAATACGCAGAAAATGAACGAAATTATGTAAGTACCTACCTAATTAATATTATACCTAATTTAATTACTATAAATTACATGATATTATAATATGTAGGTATGGTGAGAGTTGAGACTGCAAAGTTTATAGCCATGTTATTTTACCAGTTTCGAACAGCTGTTCTACAAGAACAGCTGTTCTTGTAGAACAGCTACGAAACACAAAAACGCTGTAAGTCAAAAATTTCACTTTTCAGTGATGTCAATTAATTGTATCGAAGTATTAATAAAATTATTATTTCTTTTAGACTCAAGAAAAAGACAACTGCTTGTGAAATAGAAGCCTGTAAGTCGTCATTATCAACATTGCAATTTGCAACCGAAAAAAATGATAACAGGTAAGAAAAATAAGCTCGTAATAAGATCGGTCGAAGGTAAAAGCTTAGATATACAATTTTGGTGAGGGGAGGAGGTTGAAACTTGAAAGGAGTAAACCCCTTTTGAATAAATTACTTTTTTTTTTAAATTTTGAAGTTTCGACTGTTCTCGGTCTTTTCGAGGCACACCAAGATTGTGTAAGATGGGGGACGAATATTTCAAATTTTCAAATCATATAATAGTAGGGGAGCCCAGAGTGCTATTCGTGTTACTCGAGCGTCATGGAGACTGCAGTCATTTTAAGTTATGAAAAAGAAAATATATTCAGAAAATTGCTTATTTATGTAAATTTTAACAAGATTTTAGACAACAAGGACAAAAATCATTTAGTTTAGTGCAACATAAAATACCTGTGAAAATCAGGGAAATATGAAGCTTTATTTTTTATATGTATTTTAAAATGTCCCTACAGGCTCACCTAATCTTTAAATTGTCAGTGAACATCTCCGATCTTAATCTGACAGATCCGCTGACATTTCAATATTAGAAAATAACTTTTTAACCCACCACTTAGAAATATGATTTCTATACCATGATAACTAGACACATGTCGCAAGCCTTATACAAGCTAAATCTGACACGCTCGAGCATGTCGCAAAACCCTCTCTTGGGCTCTCCTACTATAATAATCCAAGGGTAGTTGATAAACTTGATATTTCTTTGACATTTTTTATGTTAATAATGGCGCTAGTTTGTTTAAATCCATGTAATGATGGCTATTCTTTTCGAAAAAAAAAATTTACATTAAAAAACTGACGAAAAAAAATGAAAAAATCTATTTTTCAAAAATCGATCTTATTGGCCTCTTTTTTTTTTGGATCGATATTCGGTCATGATTCGAATTGATTTAATTTTTTTTTCTTCAGATAGAACCGCCATCCCTATTATATAAAAAAAGTGGAAGAAATGACGTCAAGTGTCAACATGGTAGATTTCTATGTAATGAATTGTGCAAATTTTAGTTAATTTTTATTAACAAAGTACAGGTTCCCTAGAACATTTTTTTGACTTTATTACTATTAAGCTAATTTTTCGTGAGTAGCTTCATTTTGATAAGACGAACAATATGAACTTTTAAACTTTCGCGTTGCATTATAATTTAAACTTATTATTCGGGACTTAACGCGACTTATTCTAGTAGTAATGCTACTACATACTTTTTTCTCGACGTTTCGGCCGTGTTGCAACGGCCGTGGTCACGAGGTAAGCCGTCAAGCAGCATTTTTACCATACGTAAAAGGCGTAACGGACAAAATTGGAACAGAGCTGAGGAAATACTCTATTAAAACTGTGTATACTCCGTTACGTAAAATATCACAAGTATTACGGTCACCAAAGGATTCCTTACCTTTCCAAACACCTGGGGTTTATAAAATTGATTGTAGCTGTGGTAGTTCTTACATTGGCCAAACGAAACGGACTATCGGCGAAAGAGTAAAAGAACACATAGCCGCAGTGAAAAATCGCCAGACAAATAAATCCGCGGTAGCAGAACATCTGCTTGATATGGGGACTAATCATTGGATGGAGCTACACGACCCCAAAATCCTCTCTACAGATCGTCATTACCACTCAAGAGTAATACGTGAAGCCATTGAAATTAAAAAGTACAAAAATTTCAATCGGGAGGACGGATTTAAATTATCTCCAACCTGGAATCCAGTGATTAATAAGTGCAAACCGCGTGTGTCACCTTTGTCAATAACTGTAAACCCGGATACAGTGAGTGTTGTGTGTCGCACTGAGCCTACTGACTCTAAATATATTGGAACACAAATGTTGGACAATTCGAGGGTAGTCGTAGATCAGACCGCCCGGTGCAAACGAAGACGCCGCGCTCCTGCAGTCCCCTCGTGACCACGGCCGTTGCAACACGGCCGAAACGTCGAGAAAAAAGTATGTAGTAGCATTACTACTAGAATAAGTCGCGTTAAGTCCCGAATAATAAGTTTAAGACGAACAATAATTTTTTGTATATTTTTTGCAGATTTTTTGTATATTGATAGGTTAATAGTTATATAATTTAACAGCAACATTATCCTATACATAGGAAAATCCATATTTTAGGACCATCAAATCGAAATATTAAATCCTTTCTATCTCTGTTAGCTACCACTTTCTAGAATTTTCGCAGAGGAAAATGTTGTTCGTCTCATCAAAATTAAGCTACTCACAAAAAATTTGCTTGATAGTAATCAAGTCAAAAAATATATGTTCTAGGGAACCTGTACTGTATTTGTAAAAACAAGTATTTTGCTTATAGTTTTAAAAGATTCTTTTTTATTTTAGAACCCAAGAACATTTGATAGCCGATCAACTGCCCGTGCAATCAATTTTTGAACTTTGTCAAGAAAGTAATAACGAGTAAGTACTAAACTTACATAATCATTAATTATACTAATATTATTATAAATGCGACAGTTTGTGTGTATGTTTGTTACTTTTTATACCCCTAAACGCCTGAAGTGAAATTCATAAAAATTGGTATGAAGCTAGCTCATACCCTGGATTAACACATAGGCTACTTTTTACTGTGAAAAAAAATTTGTCATTCCCACGGGAAAATCTATAGTCCGCGGATTAAACCGCGGGGGAGTTGATTGCAGTTATAACAACATCCATAAATTACTTATTTGAATACATTTTATGCGTAAAATAAATCATAAATCACTTGAAACTTTCGTTTAAAGTTATTTTAATTTCAGGTTAATTGCGATGGATGATCAAACTCAACAAATCAAAGAATTAAAAAAAAAAAAACAGAAACCACTGGCAAAGATGATCAAGAGGTATTATTATTGGTCGAAAGGCTTATAATGGGTTATCAGTTAAGCGTGTGTCAGTCACATATTATATATTAAAGGCTTACCTACTTATTTCTTTTTAGTGCAGTTGCATACCACCGAAAAAAAGGACAAATAATCAAATGGAAAATTTATTGGAAGGAGAGTTATCGCTGTCAGTCACTTTTTTCAAAATTGCAAGAAATTTTTAATCATGGACCACTTGGATGCAGCATCAATGAGAAACACAAAATGGCTTACAGTCGACGATTTTACTACGATACGACGATGATTACGATTAAGATACGATTTTTAGATGTTTATGATTTTTTACTTGTAATGTAATTAATGACTGGAGATCGGAAATTCCGACGCTTTTATACCTTAACTTTCATAAAAAGCCATAGAATTATGTGGCCTTCTTACAAACAATTTTGCAAAATATTTTAGTTTTTTATATTTATTTATTAGTTATTACTAGTATAGAAAAATAAGACTTATTTTTGTTAATCGATAAATTACGTTAGTAAAATATGTTTTCACTATTTTGTGTACTTTTACTGTTAGAACGTTGTGAAAATGCTTATGATTTAAGGTAGTAGTTGAAATTTTATAACCAAAACGTATAGTGGCATACATAATATTAACTACGTGTACCGAAAGGCATATCCATATTTTTCTTTCGTTATTTGAAGTAAGGTGAAGCCAATTTTTTGCCAGATTCCAGCCAGATTTTTCGATTTTTATTAATGACAGATGCTTACCCCTAGGGCTAGTTCCTTTATTTATTACAAAGAAGCAATAATATAGTAAATCGGTATCAGTTTTTACTTGCTTTTTAATATATGACGTAAAATCTCTAAACCATGGGAGAAAAATGTTAACGAGGGTAGAAAAAAATACAAAAAACATCCTGTATTATGTACATCAATTTATAGTGTTGACGTTAAGGAACCAGAAAGTAATCGTATATGCAAACTAGAAGAAAGTGTTGTATCTTAGTATATTGTTTAATATTTAAAAGAAACTAGCTGGCCCGACAGACGTTGTCCTGTCTTAACGATGATTATTTAATTCGAATTGGTATAATATATATTATATATAGTATATAATATATAGTATATAATATAATGTATATATTGGTATAATATATTATATAAAGATTTGTTTATTGTATAATATACTAGCGACCCGCCCCGGCTTCGCACGGGTATAAAATATATAGCCTATGTCACTCACTGAAAAAATGATTAAAATCGATTCAGCAGTTTTGATTTATATTCATTACTACCCGTGGCCCGCATTGGTCGGTACCGCCGCAAAAGCTACGTCCCGAAATTTTTAAATCTGTAATATCTTAGAAAATATTCTTAAAATCATATGCTGTAAAGGGCCATATAGATCTATATTATTAAATCAATAATGTATTTAAAGTATTTAATTGAATAAGGATTAAAGCCGTATTGGTTAAAATCGCTTCGAAAATTAGCCATAATTTGAAGTTAAAAGTAAATGACAAAAAATGTTATTGTGGCATATCCATAAGAGATAGACATAATATATCATCGTGAAGTTTTCTGTAGACCTTTTCATAGTGTACAATACTTAGTACATTATTTTGATAAATCTCGTAGGGTTCAGCCTGCGTTTGCAATACATTGCAAACGCAGGCTGAAAAAAAAGTAAGCGGAAAAAAATGAAATTATTTACGACATCACATTAGAAACCCGAACGAAAACGAAACGAAATCCCGAGACTCAATACTTTGAGTCTCGATTCCGGAAAATGTACGGTTCCTGCACAAAAAACTTTAATGATTTTCGCCTATAAATTTGGTATGGAGATACTTCTCCATACCAAATTTATAGGCGAAAATCATTAAAGTTTTTTGTGCAGGAACCGTACATTTTCCGGGACAAAAAGTAACCCTTGTCCTTTCCCGAGACTCAAAGTATCTCCATACCAAAATTCATCAAAATCGATTTAATAGTTTACGCGCAAATCATAAAAGTATATTGTGCAGTAAACGTACATTTTTCCGGGACAAAATGTATAGTCCGGGTTCCGTAGACCAATTTTTTTTTGATTACTATCAAGCTATTTTTTGCGAAATCTTGAAAGTGGTAGCTAACAGAGATAGAAACCACTTTCAAGATTTTTCGCAAATAAAATTGTTGTTCGTCTTATCAAAATGAAGCTACTCACAAAAAATTAGCTTGATAGTAATAAAAAAAATTCTTCTACGGAACCCGGACTAGTATCCTATGTCCTTTCCCGAGTCTCAAAGTATCTCTATACCGAATTTCAGCAAAATCGGTCCAGCCGTTAAATCGCTATCGCTGGTGCAATAGTAAAGGATGTTTTTTTTATTCTCATGCAAAATAACACACTTGTATTATTGCACTATTTGCTATAATTATAAACAACTAGATTATCGTTTGTTTCTAGTCGTTTATCGCGCGTGAACCGTAAATTTTTCCGGGATAAAAACTATCCTATGTCCTTTCTCAGGACTTAAAGTATCTCCATGCCAAATAATAGATAGAGTGATTCAAGAGGAAGGTTTATAAGTATAATAACATTCATTAAATAGTGGAGAAATACTGTTATTGCTGGGGTTTCTAATGTGATGTCGTAAATAATTTCATTTTTTTTTTTGCTTGCATCGCAGGCCGAACCCTACGAGATTTATCAAAATGATGTACCAAGTATTGTACACATTAAAAAGGTCTACAGAAAACTCCGCGATGGTATATGTCTATCTCTTATGGATATCCCACAAGAACAGTTTTTTGTCATTTACTTTTTACGACAAATAATGGCTAATTTTCGAAGCAATTTTAATAAATACAGCATTAATTTTTATCCAATTAAATACCTAAATACATTGTTGATTTAATGTAGATGTATATGGCCCTTTACAGCATATGATTTAATTGAATATTTTCGGAGATATTACAGATTTAAAAATTGCGGGACGTAGCTTTTGCGGCGGTACCGACCAATGCGGGCCACGGGTAGTAATAATGAATATAAATCAAAACTGCTGAATCGATTTTAATCATTTTTTCAGTGGCTATGTATTTTATACCCGTGCGAAGCCGGGGCGGGTCGCTAGTATTATACTAAGATACAACACTTTCCTCTATATTGCCATAATTATGCGATTACATTCCGGAAATAATTGTCTATGGTTTTGAGATTTTTTGTCATACAGTAATATAATGTCCAACTTTTCAAGCCCTTTAATTTGTTAATATAAAGTGCTCCATTTCTTGGTACGATATGCCTCTCCTTTATTATTATAATGTGAATAGTATGTTTTGTAAATAAAAGTATATTCGTAAATCGTAATAAATATTTTAAATATAATTTCTTTTTTTTTATTTTACTTAACTCAAAAACACAATTATTTGACTTACACGGTTTCTGAAGAGAGTCGTGTCTGTTGTTAGTATCATAAATAAATACTAGATGGCACCACAACGCCTTCGATTTTATATTGGTACAAGCAGTCTACAATAGATGTCGCTAAATAAAATTACGTAACTTTATAGAGGTGAGGCGGGGCGGTGAGGTAGTGAAATCCTCAAGGTCGTTTGCTGGGGGAACGGCCTTAGGAGTATCAAGTACGTTAGCATAGGTCACTTTCAATAAGCGATAATGGTAGTGAAATTCTTAAAATTAATATTTAAAGGAATTATAATATTAAAAGGATACGAAAATAAAATATTCTTTACACCGATTACGTTTAAAAGTAAATAGGTTAGAATTTGTCCGACTCCGATGCTCGTTCCGCCGGCTATCATAATGAAACTTTCTTCAATTTCCTTTGAATTTGATTAAAGCGAAATTGGAAGAATCTTGATTGGGAAGTTTTGTTGGTTATTGAATTTATAAAATTAAATTGGACCGTTATAATTACAATTAGGTCGTCCGCCAACGAACCACGATTAAGGCGATTGTGCTCGAATTGATGTCCGTACAAAAATTACTGTAAAATAAAAGGGAAATAAAAGGTTTCGGAGATCTTCGGAGCTGAGTTGTCAAGTTTATTTAAATATTATTTTGGACTTAAATATGGTAATTTAAATAATAAAATTTATAGTAAACAATGACATAAAAATCAAATAGAACCAAAATTATACTACAAGAAAGCCGATGGAATTAGGTGAACCTTAAGCAACATTTTATTGGCCAATTTTATCTGCGATCTAACCCATGACATGCCATAAAATCGCTAATAAACCCGGTGAGTCGGAGGATAAAATATAATCTCGTACAGTTGGGAACAAAATAACAGGGACAATGCATTCCGTTACGTTTCGGTCAACAAAAAGGCTTAACACAGCGAAGGTTTTTTGTCCACGACCCCCGCTAAATTAAACAGGGTAGATTTCGTCTTTTTATTTTGCGCTTCGTGTAAGCATGGTGAAATGAAAATAGCAGATGCTTTTAGGAAACTGGCTAACTATGCAGTTTTAAACAAGACGCCGGGTTTTTTAACGCTTTAAACGACGTACGTGAACGGAATTTCTGCGTTTTGAGTTAATATTTTATCGCTTTTTATAAGTAATTGCTGTCTACTTGTGTAATGCATGATTTTCTTGAATTTTCATTCAAGTCTGCGTAGTGCGGGAAAGGTAATACTTTGAATATGACGTTCGGATTTCGGAGCGAGCTAAATGTATTCACAGTTGAAAGAATATGGACGGTAGTTTATTTGAATAACAAGAACATTGTGTCCCGATTTAATGTTAGCAATTTCGACACCTCTTTTTTCCTATTCTCACGAAAGTTTTTAAAATATGAATCATCCCTTTACCTGGATTTTAGAGGTGTGTTTCTTGTTGTTTTCTCATTCCTAAAATATCTGCGCCTTCATTAGCTACCTCTTCTTCTCGATATACGCAGTATAGAGGTCAATTTCTTCAATAATAATTTCCAGTGACCAACAAAGCTCGTTTAGTTTTAAATGTTTGCATATTACCTAATAGTTTACATAAAGATTGCGAGATGTATGTTATTTGATCAAGTAATTGCAGGTACAAATTTCTGTGTGACTTCAAATATTTGTATGACCACCTACGTAAACAATTTCTATCACTGTATACTGCACATTATCATAATATTATGTTAAGATATTATTGTGTCCAAAATTCTACGTGTTTCTCGCATAGATAGCAAATATAGTTTTGCAGTTATTATTATAGGAGTGTAATCTATACTAATATTATAAAGCGGAAGAGTTTGTTTGTTTGTTTATTTGAAAGCGCTAATCAGGAACAGTAGTTCTTAACAGTAACTTTATAAAAGATCTTGTACAATTATTGTTTGTCTGCACAGGTGAGGAAAAGCATAAAGTTAGTTGACTGTTTATACTTTATTTTTTACTAGACGTTCCGCGCGGCTTCGCCCGCGTATTTTAGATATTTCACAGACAAATCAGTCTACAAAAAATAGCCTATGATCCTTCACGTGATCCACTTCTTATCTGACCCAAATAACAGAAAAATTGCTATAGTAGTTCGTGAGATAAGCCCTTTCAAATAATGTACCCCGTTTTTTCCATATTTTCTTATGTTTCTTCGCTCCTATTACTCTAAGCGGCTATAAAATATAGCCTGTAGCCTTCCTCGATAAATGGGCTATCTAACACTGAAATAATTTTTCAAATCGGACCAGTAGTTCCTGAGATTAGCGCGTTCAAATAAGCCCTTTCAAATAATTTCCCCCGTTTTTTCCACATTTTCCTCTATTTCTTAGCTCCTATTAGTCGTAGCGTGATAAAATATAATTTATAGGTTTTCTCGATAACTGGGCTATCTAACACTGAAAGAATTTTTCAAATCGGACCAGTAGTTTCTGAGATTAGCGCGTTCAAATAAGCCCTTTCAAATAATTTCCCCCGTTTTTTCCACATTTTCCTCTATTTCTTCGCTCCTATTAGTTTTAGCGTGATAAAATATAGCCTATAGCTTTTCTTGATAACTGGGCTATCTAACAATGAAAGAATTTTTCAAATAGGACCAGTAGTTCCTTAGATTAGCGCGTTCAAATAAGCCCTTTCAAATAATTTCCCACATTTTTTCCACATTTTCCTCTATTTCTTCGCTCCTATTAGTCTTAGCGTGATAAAATATAGCCTGTAGCCTTCCTCGATAACTGGGCTATCTAACACTGAAAGAATTTTTCAAATCGGACCAGTAGTTCCTGAGATTAGCGCGTTCAAATAAGCCCTTTCAAATAATTTCCCAGCAGTGGATGGTGGATATGCAGGTAGTATAGTAATACTGTATACTAATCAAACGACGAAAAAGTGTACGTTATATTGTTTAGGTTAGAACAAATTCACTTTTAATTATTAACCTAGTGTTTGGTATATTAAGCTACAATTCCAGGAGGGGGGGGGAGGCGCACCCGGGGGGAAATCCCAGGTGCGGGATTTATGATATAATATGAGTTATGACGCGATACCATTTTGTTATAAGCAACATTTCCAGGAGGAAGGGGACGGGGGGGGGAGGGGGGGGGATTGTTAAGTTGGAAAACACAGTAAATAACATTATTATGAAGTAAGTCCATTAAAGAAAAAAGTTTGATACAAAATCTGACCCCCTCTTTGGACCTTAGAGGGGTGAGGGGAAATTTTTTTATACACCAGATGTTAAGTTGGAAGAAGACCAATATATCTGCGAAAACCGCATTCACATCGGATCAGTAGTTTTCGTGTGATGCGGGAACAAACATACAGACAGACAGACAGACAGACAAAAAAGTAACCACATTTTTGGCTTCCATAGCGATGTAGTAACACCCCCCGCTTATTATTTTTTGAATATCTTTAACGTACAGAATTTTCATTTCTACAGTTTTATTATATTATTATGTATTATGTATATTATGTATAGATAGAGGTCACACACAGACACATATTCCTTAAAACCTGGCTCAAACATATTCGAGTACCACTTATCTATAACCTCAAGGTTAAGGAAACCTCAAGACAATTATAGTAACCCGATAAAGTACTGCGACCTCAAGTGTAATCGTGATCCGGTGAATTCTGGTCGGAGTGACCACCATCTTAAGTGTAATCGGGTAAGGGTTTAATCAACATTCCTGGCCCAGCATCGCCTGGGGACCGATCTGTCGGCTTTCTTAATTGTTTGAGAACATGATTCTACTGGAAAATTACTAACCCGAGAATTCTGTTGACCCCAATCATCAAATGATTATCCAGTCACTGTGAAACACCGTTATCAATATAAATAAAAATGAATTATAAATATTGCTAGTAAAGTAGTACCGATTTGGCTGATTTTAGTTTCAAATTACTATATGACGATGTGCAAAACGCTATTTAAAATTAAGGACTGCTACTACTTCCACCTAGTAAAATTCTGAAATAGTTAAAAAAATCAGCTGGAGCATTTAATACATACTTAGATCATTATAATACCGTAACTTACAATAGCATTGCATTGCTTTCAAATTTTTACTTACCGAAAGGTAATTAAAGCTACCATTAGTCGACACGGTATGTCCTTTAATTCCGTAACTGTTGGAGAACAAAACTCGTTAGTCCCCGCTTTGTGGGCTCTACCTGCTAGTTGCAGTGCAAGTGCTGGCATTACGTCCACAGCTCTAGAACAAATAATACTAAGCTCTTAAAGCTTTATGTTTTATTAACATTATAAGGTACTAGATGATGCCTGCCTGGGATGAAAAGTATCCTATATCTTTGTCGGGACTTAAAGTATCTCTATGTCCAAATTTCAGTAAAAGCATTTCAGCGGTTCGGGCATTAAGGTGACGCCGCGTTAAAGTAAAAAATCGTTTTGGATATGTTTTAGATCGCTTGTTTTCTATGAGAGGCCGGCCCGGCCTCTCATAGAAAACAAGAAATGGAAAGGGCGTAAGTGACAAAATGGTTTTTGTCGCGTAATTTAAAAACCATAAATATATTTCATAAAAGCTATGGGCAAATTAAAGTGTATGCTTGAACTAATCTATGCACAAATTTTGGAAGCTTAAATCACTCTCCTCTGTTGGCAAAATTAGAATCCCTTTTTTTATAGAGGTCTTTTTGATTAATTATTCTGTGTTATAAAAGTTGACCAATCGTGTTATGCTATGGGTAATTCAAAGATAAAGACGTGATGAATACTGACAATGAAATTTAATTTCTTAGCTTTAGTTATTGTTGAGAAAAATTGATATCGCTGCAGACAGACAGACAGACGGACAGACAGACAGGCAGATACTTTCGCATTTATAACATTAATTATGAATAAACAACATTGAACACAATGGTTTTCAAAAAACGTTTGTCGGCTTGGATTCAAAATTCAGATCATTTTTACTGAATATTTTTGTAATTTTTTTACTAGTCATAAAATGATTTGTGTAGATAGTGAATACGCTATTCCAAATAAGCATAATTATAATTTTATTTTTTTAAATAGTAAATGTGTAAATATTTTTTTAAATAGTAATTTTAAATAGTAATTGTCTTTTTTTGTGAAATCTTTATTGTTATGTGTTGTAATGTGTATGTGCTGAATAAACGCTTATTATTATTATTATTAAACTAGACGTTCCGCGCGGCTTTGCCCGCGTAAATTAGATATTTCACAGACAAATCAGTCTACAAAAAATAGCCTATGATCCTTCACGTGGTCTACTTCTTTTTTGACCCAAATAACAGAAAAATTGCTCTAGTAGTTCGTGAGATAAGCCCTTTCAAATAATTTCCTCCGTTTTTTTCACATTTTCTTCTATTTCTTCGCTCCTATTAGTCTTAGCGTGATAAAATATAGCCTATAGCCTTCCTCGATAAATGGGCTATCTAACACTGAAAGAATTTTTCAAATCGAATCAGTAGTTCCTGAGATTAGCGCGTTCAAATAAGCCCTTTCAAATAATTTCCCCCCGGTTTTTCCATATTTTCCTCTATTTCTTCGCTCCTATTAGTCTTAGCGTGATAAAATATAGCCTATAACCTTCCTCGATAAATGGACTATCTAACACTGAAAGAATTTTTCAAATCGGACCAGTAGTTCCTGAGATTAGCGCGTTCAAACAAACAAACAAACAAACTAACAAACTCTTCCGCTTTATAATATTAGTATAGAAATTATAATATTAGTATAGATGTACATAGTTTCTTATATAGTAATTAAAATAATTTATGCATAAATCAGAGACAAGGAAAACTATTTGCCTACGCATTTTTAAATTAATAATAAAATATGACGTCATAACTGTATACTTAGCTCTATATAACCTATTATTTTCTTGATCCTCTGTAACATTAGAATTTAGAACGACCAAAACATTACTTGGTGTCTACATCGTAGTAGCGTCTTGGGTATTTCCAACTCGGGAGCCAAAGAAAATCAATAAATTGTCGACGAGCTTATAACTTTGGGTCCACTTGCCCACTCATAGTCATTTCGAATAGCTAAGTGTTACTTACACTGAAGACACATGGGCAGTTATATAATGTCTTACACTTGGCTAGTAGTAACTTTACTATCAGGCAATTTTAAACATCTTTTGTTTCCTACTTTCAAGAAAAGTTTTAAATTGACGCGAGAGGCACCGTCCACCGCAATAATTCGCTGCAAACCCTTCATAGCTTAGTAATTTATAATTAAGAAGTTCGGGATCATTCGTAGTGTCATAAACCAGTGGATTTACAAGTTTCACTATAAAGGCGGAACCCACGGCTCCGAAAATTTCCCCTCTAGGGGATTTTTAATTATGCCATTAACTGGCCTGGCTATGGCGTGGCTGACTGATTAACAAGTTTATCGCAAGGTATTTGCCGGTATTAAGGTTGTGTGTACAAACTTACTTTAACACGGGGTAGCCTTTTCCACGCCCGCATACGGCACGCTAAGATAAAATAAATGACTAAAGTTGGGAATATATGTCTTTATAAAAGTAGCTAGTTCATATCTAAACAAGTTTTAAGCCTTTCGAGAGCTTTTTATCATTCGTGATAAGAGTTCCTCCTGTATCGTTTTAAAAAGGATTTTATATTTCCATGCTTATGCAGAAGTTCGTTCACCTTAGTATAATGACTTCAGTAAATGCAAAGATATAAGTGACTGATTAATCGAGCACGATTCACGGACAGTTAAACTGGTTTAGAGTGATGTTTGACTAATATTTATTCTGGGTTAAAAAAAGAATACTTACCTATTTAATAATCTTAAAAATATTTTATTATCGAACTCCAGTTAAGTAGCTGTTAAGAATTATAATATTTATTTACATAATAATTCCACGAGACACAAACTCACATGCCTGCCCTCACTTGCGGGGTTCTAATGATTCCATAACATTTTCACTGCTTTCACCTACCAGAGCACTGCTAGCTCGAGTTGTCGATGATGAATTCATTTTCCATATTAACTCGTGCATAGTAGTAGCTTTAAAACAATTACCTGAGCACACGCTGGCCAGGTGTAACAACACCTGCGGGAAATTTAATACAACTTTATACGTAAAAAATTGCAACTTGATAAGTCGCAGCAGATGACTTACGCAAATAATATTAGTTGCATCTCCTATGCACTTGGTTCGTACTCTGATAAAAATATGGACTAAAAATCAATACATAATAAATATATTATGTACTTCAACGTTTAGTCAAAAATAACTTGAAAGATAAACAAAACATTATATAATTACTATTATATACGTCTATAAATAATATACCATAAAAAAATCGCCAAGTATAAGTCAGACTCTTGCAAGAAGAGTTCCGTACCATTTATTAACGCCGAGGAAGAAGTAGGCTTTGTTTTTTAGGGTTCCGTAGTCAATAAGGAAAGGAACCCTTATAGTTTTGGTCTGTCCGTCCATCTGTCCGTCTGTCCGTCTGTCTGTCTGTCTGTCCGCGGTTTTGCTCAGAGACTATAGGACCTACAAAGCTGTAATTTGGTTAGGGTTCCGTTTTAGGTTTCCGTAGTCAACCAAGTTTTGTCGATTACAGAACCCTAAAACGGAACCCTAACAAGCTGATTTTTTGTATATAGATAGGTTAATAGTTATAAAATATAAGAGTAACATTGTCCTACAAATAGAAGAATCCATATTTTAGGACCATCAAATCAAAGTATTAAATCCTTTCTATCTCTGTTAGCTACCACTTTCAAGATTTTTCGCAAATAATATTGTTGTTCGTCTTATCAAAATGAAGCTACTCACAAAAAATTAGCTTGATAGTAATAAAAAAAAAATTGTTCTACGAAACCCGGACTATATATTTTGCCACTTAAACCGTAAAAATATTCCTTGCTTCGATCATCATGATACTCCCTTTATTATAAATATTACATAATATTAAACACCAAGATCATTTTTTATTACAAACGTGGTAGAGAATTTAATTTCAAAGAACATATTTTCTTAGCATTCCATAAAACAAACATTTAAAAGAGACTGTTTTAATGGCCCTTGATTGCTAAGCTGTCGCGGTAAATTGCCAATCTAACCCAGCACATTTAGTTCTGACTAAATCGAATTAAATTCCATACTAATCCTGCTTCTATTTATTGAGTCCAACCTCAAACGAATACTTTTTACTTAGCGTCGAATGCACAGAAACTATTCATTTTATAGTCATTTGTATTATTCGTGTTTATTTTAAGGTGACGCCTTGATAATTTCACTGCAGCGATATCGATTTTTCTCAACAATGACTAAAGCTAAGAAATTAAAGTTCATTGTCAGTATTCATCATGTCTTAGTCTTTGAATTACCCATAGCATAACACGATTGGTCAACTTTTATAACACAGAATAATCAATCAAAAATACCTCTGTAAAAAAAGGGATTCTAATTTTGCCAACAGAGGAGAGTGATTTAAGCTTCCAAAATTTGTACATAGATTAGTTCAAGCATACACTATAATTTGCCCATAGCTTATATTAAATATTTTTATAGTTTTTAAATTACGCGACAAAAACCATTTTGTCGCTTACGCCCTTTCCATTTCTTGCTGTTCCATTTCTTGTTTCCTATGAGAGGCCGGCCCGGCCTTTTATAGAAAACAAGCGATCTAAAACATATCCAAAACGATTTTTTACTTTAACGCGGCGTCACCTTAAGCTTTATAGATAGTCTTCGATTTGTGCTTGATTATGTTCGTAACGCAGAAATTCGTCTATGGCGCGACAACCGTGCATTTCGTCGTAAAATAACTCATATACTTTCACGCCTCCCTGGTCCAGTGATCTAGAGCGTCGCTCTTGATTCGGAGGTCGTGGGTTCGATTCCCGCGTTGGAAACATGTTATTTCCAAGTTTGGTTAGGACAATGCAGGCTGATCACCTGATTGTCTGACAAGTAAGATGATCCATGGCGTCGGATGGGCATGTAAAAAGTCGGTCCTGCGCCTGACCTCTCGCCAGTCGTGTCGGTCTTCCGTCCCACTGAGTTATGAGAGTAAAGGAATAGAGAGTGCTCTTGTGTACTGCGCAATATACCTGGGCACTATAAAATTACTCCTGCGTACCTGGCCTGGTTTCAATGAAACCGGCCACCGTCACCGAAACCGGTGTGGGGAGTATTATTATACTTTCAAGAGCCTCCATCTACATCGGTTCAGTGCTTTAACCGTAAAAAGGGGACATACAGACAGAAAGAAAGACATACACACTTTCGAATTCTATAATATTAGTAAGGAATAATAGTAAAGATTTAAGTTATAAATAGAGTTAGAATATTTTTCTTTTCATGACGCAATTTTGAAATAATAATATGTATCATTCTCAACAGTCAACGCGGCTAAAGTTTTACTTCAAAATTTGTTTAGTTATAACAAAAATACGTAAGTTTCGCTGCTACCGCGAAGTAATGTAATTCAGAGTTAGTTATCTACGAATGTTCCGGACTCGAACTAACAAGCTTTAGATTGTGCTGTCACTGATCACGTCTATCTTAGATTCAGGTTAAGATATAACCTCATTAAATTGTCCATTTTCTACTAATATCGGATTTGGTTTTTGTCTGGAAACGCCTCCGTAGTCCAGTGGTTTAGAGCGTGGCTCTTGACTTGGAGGTCGTGGGTTCGATTCCCGCGTTGGAAACATGTTACATAATATATCCAAGTTTGGTTAGGAGTTAGGATAATGCAGGCTGATCACCTGATTGTCTGACAAGTAAGATGATTCATGCGTCGGATGGGCATGTAAAAAGTCGGTCCTGCGCCTGATCTCTCGCCAGTCGTGTCGTTCGTCCGTCCCACTGAGTTATGAGAGTAAAGGAACAGATAATGCTCTTGTGTACTGCGCACACACTTGGGCACTATAAAATTACTCCTGTGTAACTGGCCTGAAACCGGTGGGAGTATTATTATTATGTGGAAATAACTAGCTAGTTAAAATGCTTTTTCAGTTCCTCTAATTATCATAACGTCCTGTGCAGCCAGGATCAACAGCCGTAATTAAAAAAAAAAACCGGCCAAGTGCGTGTCGGGACTCGGGCCACGCGCAATATAGGTTTCCGTAGTACCGCTGGTTTTTTTAAATATTTGTATGGTCAATGAATGTACATTTATAACGTGTTTTACACCACTAACAACATCATCTCAGTTACTTTCAAAGGAATTTGAACGAAAAGTTTCTTTATACTTCGCCGAACATTTTTTTTAGTTGATCGACTATTACTCAAAAACTTATGAAGTCTTCTTAGCCGTGATAGTTTTCCTTTTAAATTCAGCATATTTCCTGCTCCCGTGATTTTTTTTACATTTCCAGAAGCAACTGTTTAGCTGTTAGAAGGGGGGGACACTGGACTCTAACGATTTTTTCCACTTTAAAACTTGATATTTCAATAACGGATCCCTAAATCGGAAAATGATCTATGAATACTCGTAATATTTTTAAAAAACATATCCAACGACACCCCACATGATGGGGTGGACGCGAAAAAAAAATCATCTCCGCTTGATGTGTAGGGAAGGTACCATGGATCTAAACAAACTGCCAGTTTGTTTAGATCCATGGAAGGTACCATAAAAAAAAATAAGATTTCATGTACCATTTTGTCGGCATCATTAATATGTGCATTCATGCCAAATTACAGCTTTGTAGGTCCTATAGTCTCTGAGCAAAACCGCGGACAGACAGACAGACAGACGGACAGACAGACAGACGGACAGACGGACGGACAGACCGAAACTATAAGGGTTCCTTGTTGACTACAGAACCCTAAAAACACTAAAATCCTTTGGTATGGTTCTTTAATATCTTGTTTAGGTTTTTTTATTTTGTAGGGCCTAATTAGTTTTTTTGTAGTTCTGTGTGCATTTTTGTCCATACAACTATTATTAAAGCATGTTTGTCAGTCTCTGTCCTTTAGTAGCGAAATTAAACCGGTAAACACGGTTGGATTTTTTGGATAGGTTTGGATAGGTATGGAGAATTATGGATATACTTTGGGATCCGGGAAAGGCCTTACGGTGTGTTTCGGCAGAATGTGCAATTACCAAATAAAAAGATTTTTGGCGTAACGAATTTTCAACATTTTGTTTTTCGATTAAGACGTAAGTATCGGATGCATTTACAAAACAAAAATCCAACACGCTGAATACGAAACAACAAAAGAGAAGATGCAATGTATCTATCTATAGATACATTATACAGTCAGCCACAAATTCATTGTGCCATTTTTTGACTTTATTGCAATAATAATAGGATCGAGGTGCAACGTACAAGGAAAGGAAAACTTTCGTTTTCACGCAGTCTAACAGATTCAATATCCCCCGAATGAGGGGTGGAAAATCGTTAATCATCCCTTTGTTGGATTTTTGTTACGGCCTAACTCGTTGCTCGTTTGACCGACATTTTTTCCTTTGAACTAAAGTGCCGCTCGCTCTTGACGAATTGTTTTTATAGGATAACGACTTCTATTTGACGTTATGACTTACGTTTTGATTTTCGAATGGTATTCAATTTTCGATCGTCTTTTTATTACGATGTTTTAACCCTAGATTTATTCGTCTTATTAAAATATATTCCTTCCATTTGTATAATTGAGCCAATTAAATTAAAAAAAGTTATGAGTTATAACCAACGATATTAGCAACATATATTACAGCTTATAACAAGTACATATCTCGCATTAGAAGTTCAATAAACCTAGAAATAAAAAACAAATAAAGCAATAACTCTATAAAAGCAAAAGTATGATAACCGCTTTGAAGTGTGAAAACAGAACTAATCAGAATTAGCCGACTATCCCAGTTCGTAGGTTATCTGGCCCGGTCGGTTTACACAGCATTGTCGAGCCGAAATCAACGTCGAACAAATACTACCGCCCCAATACGCCCCCGCCGCACTAAATCTGCCCGAAATACCGCTTCGAGTGACAGGAGACAGCGATTTGTGTGCCCCGATTCTACCAGTTTAATGCAGCATTAAATGTACGCGCATATTGTGAAGGGGCGCAGCGGGACGGGCTGCATTTTTTATAAAAGTTTTATGAGTTATGACCGAGTGCGCGATGGATCATAAAACTTGTATGAAAAAAGCGGGCCGCCCCGCTGAGCCCCGTCACAATATGCGCGTACCTAAATGCTGCTTCATTTCCATGTTCAATTAAATCCTATCAAATTACAATATTATGGTATTCTTATTAAATGTCAAACCGAAGTTTTAAGAATTGGTTTGTACTTATATGAGTACTTATATCAGATAATAAATATTGTAAACCGATTACGCTATTATAGTTTATCTATGCAAGTGAATACAAAAGTGACACTTTCCGTTACTCACTCCTCCGTTTCGTTACTAACTCAGTGATTAACTCACAAATGTACGATACAGAATCGGCCAGGACCATCTATCAGAAGTTCAGACCTTATTTATTTTAGACCAGTAACTTAAGTCTTGTTCCTACTTATTCATAATATTATTATTGGAAAAAACAAAAAGTTGGCAAAACGCATATAATAATCTGTTTGTACATACCTACTTGTTGTGACTTAGAACTTTATTTTTCAACAATAATAATATTATTATTTAAGTCGCATATCGCAACTTCGTGCGCGCCGAAATTTAATTTTCGTACTAGAACATTGTACGTTTTACAAAAACTTTACTATCACCTCCCCGGAACTCAAAGTAAATCCAAATATTTCATCAAAATTGCGAAACAGCGGTTACGGGAATACAGATATACTTTCGAAATATATAGTAAAAGTATCGACGTCCAAACAAATATCGCTAACTCCTCTCACTTAGACCGCGCGAAGTCAACATAACTGTGTCAACAGAGTAGAGATAATTCGGATGCTGGATGAGGAATGCTCTCTTATCGGCAGGTTGGAGATCGGTCCCTTTGATGAGCGTGTACCGGGTGTTCTATTGACTCACAAAAACACTGTCCAAATTCAATGGATAGTAAATGTTGATTTGTAGTAACTACTCTCTTTTTATTACGGCTCTACGGCGAAGCGTACGGACTAAGGACGAACGCTTACTTATGAACGCCTTAAGTCGGACTATTATAAGTCCACTTAAGACAGTCTTAAGACAGAATATTATATTATGTATTATATAGCTAAAGTCTATCTTAAGACAGTCTTGTCTCAAATGACCCACAGGCTTAAGGATAATAATTAATTTCGTCATTTTTTTACATCGTAGTATCGTAGTCCACAAATTACGTGAGGTGTTTTTTTTACCCTCCCTCCCCCCTGATTTCGTGAGATTTTATTCAACCTAAAATCTCACGAAATCTCACCAATAAAAAATCTCACGTGAGATTTTTTTAAATGTGGGTTTCTTACGTAATGACGTTGGATTGTTTGACAGTCAATAGATGTATAACGTCAAAGTATGAATGAAATTATTTTCTTTCGAATGAATTAGTGAATGATCTTAATCGTATTATGATTACGCTTACGATTAAATCTTTAATCTTAAGCATCTGGATGTAATGGACCAAAATTATATAATAATATAAGCTAATTAAACTAGTCCTTAAGAAGAATATTTTAGGAGCACGATTTGTATGACATAATTTTATGATGATAGTTTAATTATAGAATTAAGTTGGGGAAAAGTTGCGACAGTTTTCATAAAAAAAAATGGTACGTTGTTTTGATTTCTTTTTTCCATATTAGTTTTATTTTTTTGTGTCATCCTACCTTCTGTTAGAGCATATGCTTGAATAGCAAATTATAATGCTTAAAAAGCCAATAACCAGGCAGGCTGTTTACATAATATCCGGTTACCCTCCGGCTAAAAAATCCATTCATGATCTTCGGCAAAGCACAAAAGCTTGTTTTGATATGACCACAAAAAAACTAGAAGGTTTTTTAATCTTGTGATAATATGCCAGAATCAATAGAGACTTTTGTAGTTATCAACCCTCTGATTTTTCTGTAAGTTGTTTTACTATATATATAATACTACTATAAACGTACTATAACTACAACAGAATATTTTTCATGAAGTAGGAATTGATTTGGATGCAATTATTATAATAACGAAAAAACAAAATTTTTTAATTAAAATTAAGGAGAGAAATGTTTTGGAATGCTAATGCCAGTTAAAAAAGTTTCAATGTAGATTTTCTTTAATCTCGGAACAGACAACCAACCAGCAAATGCTTACACTTATTTCTTTTTCTGCTCGAGTTCTGTAGAGAACTTAAAAGTGAATTCAATACGATTTTCTAGCTTAAACCCATACAAATGTCTAGCTTTACAGGATTTGGGTCAGTATATTTTGGTTGTACATTTATATAAGTATTCCTGTTGGAGGATTGGGGATGCTCAAAAAGTTTCAGGTAGGCTAAATAGAAAATCACTCTAACAATAGGACGATTTTGTTTGAGTGTTATTCAAATACAGAGCTTGGGTATAAAATGTTGGATGTTTTGTGTAGTGCTTTTATAAAGTTTGAACATAATTATAGAGATCCTGAAGTTAAAATTTTCCCATAAATAAACATAATTACAATCTCTAACTTTGATTTCTTCTTCGTTCTGATTCTTTTGATTTTTATGAAAAATCTTGAACGTGGGAGAGCCATGCTTTGGTACGAATGGGCCGGCTCGACCGGAGAAATACCACGTTCTCACAGAAAACCGGTGTGAAACAGCGCTTGCGCTGTGTTTCACCGAGTGAGTGAGTTTACCGGAGGCCCAATCCCCTACCCTATTCTCTTCCCTTCCCTCCCCTATTCTCTTCTCTTCCCATCCCTACCCTCCCCTATTACCCTATTCCCTCTTAAAAGGCCGGCAACGCACCTGCAGCTCTTCTGATGCTTCGAGTGTCCATGGGCGACGGCCGACGGAAGTTGCTTTCCATCAGGTGACCCGTTTGCTCGTTTGCCCCCTTATTTCGTATTTCAAAAATTAATTGATTAAACCAAATTTAAGCTTACCATCCAAACTATTATTATTTTATTGCTTTTATGTATTTCAAAGCATTATTTCCTAAAATAAGATTTTTCCAGTCCTTCCAGTGATCAACTTTGTTTATGCCAGATTTCACATTTAGAATATTAATGTCAAAAGTTTTCTCAAAATATATAATCTTAAAATCTCTTGTGTTTTCATCAGCTAGGCATAGGTACCTTTTTTTTGCCTTTTACGAAACTCGCTAAAGTTGAACGCCGACACAAAACAAAAGTGTGCCGCGGCAAAGTGTTCCCAATTATAAAATCGGTTTTGCCGGCCATATTGTAAAATGGGTGTTACGAATATTCTGCAGCAGTTTTAAAAAAGTAATTTGATAGGTAAAATCCGAGTCCCGACGTTATTAAAGGTTTTCATCAACATTTTTCCCGAACGTTACCGTGGGCGAATACGAGGATTGAAATAATGTGATGCATCAAAATTGATACATAAAATAATATATAATATTTTAATTATTTTTTGTAGGATGTTTAATTTAATTATAACACACCAGTTTAGTACTGCGAATTATCACGCGGGAACCGTACATTTATCGCAACAAAAGTATTGTATGTCCTTTCTCAATCAAAAAATCTCAAAGTATCCATACCTTTCAACTAAATCAGTTTAGCCATTTAAGCATCAAGGCACTTCCGCATTTATAATATTATATTAATAAGTATGTACTTGTTTCGTTTGCAAATAAAAAAAACAAGTATTGCTAGATCAATGCCCGATATTTTATCTCATCCGCGTCAAAGGCTCTCTAGTCACCTAGTCACGACTCACGACTCATGACTATAGAAATTGAAAAAGTTATTATCCAATTTTGACAGTTTTTATCACTGTGATTTACACGTTATTATTATCGGCATTTGATTGCCCACAAATAAAAATAATGCCACAAACAAAACATATTTCAAATCTACGTAGAGTTATGCTTAACAAAATGTAACGTTACTTTGTACCGTTTTGTGTCTTATTGTTTGGGATCGAGGGCACATTTTCCGTTGCGTCACCAAAGGGTGTAAACGCAGGTAGGAAAGATCCTACTCACGCGATACGAATATAAACATGCCATAGAATAGTTGTGCCGCAAATTCCATATTTTCTAATAGACGAACCTCCTTACTAACGCGCTAAAGTTTATGAAATACTGACTAAAGTAAGGACCAGAGTTTTATTAGACATTTAGAGCCTAGCCAAGCCAGAACTTTGAGACTTATTATGCCACTGTATACAGGGTATAATAAAACAAAGTGATAATAATTTAGGGTGTGTTGATACACCCTAAAAATTCACACAGCAGCGCTGAAATAGTAACTTCTTTTTAAGACCGGGCTGCCAAATTTTGCTGTGTTTTCTAATAAGTATTACGATCCCGGAAGACGATTGACTTAAATGAAATTGCGATTTATTTAATCATTGAATATTTATCTGATATTTGCCTAACGGAAAACACGATTCACTTATTTTGACTCGATAGTTATATTTTTCGAATAATGAATCTTTCTGGGCTTTTCAACAAATATCTGTTACACTTATTGAGTTACTATCATTAAATAACTTGCACAACTACAATCACACACTTTATAAAATAATGGCTAAATGAAATATTAGTATTGTGTTTAATTTTTAAGTAATCATCAAAAACAGTTTTGGGACTTACGACCTTTACTTTCGTGCTATAATATGGGAACCGTTGTACGCGATATTGTTCACTATTAGCTGCAGCGCAAAGCACATTGCTCGGAGGCACGATTCATGGAATCATTATATCACGATTGGAGGATAGCGGGGTGTGTAGGCGAGGCTAGCGTGCTTTGATATTTTTGATAGCAGGCTCCTAATTTTTATATGGGCAAATTCATGACTATACAAGGGACACATTCACGACCAAAAAAAAACGACAAAAGTATTATCACTTCGTTTTGTTACACCGATAAGGCAAAATAAATTGAATAGTAATTCATAAAAATATACGTGGATTTTTTAACCGACTTCCAAAAAGGAGGAGTTTATTTAAGCTTTTTAACACGCGTTTATTAGCTTGGGCTGTATAATATATATGTTACGCTCAAATACCGAAAACGCTCAGTGAGCGAAAAAATGGCTCATAACGCGTTGTGGTCATAGTGAAACGGCCACGACGCGAAATTCGCGTCGTGGCCCTAATGAAAACGGCCACGACGCGTTCTGAAACCAGGCCAGTTACGCAGGAGTAATTTTATAGCGCCCAAGTTTGTACGCAATACACAAGAACACTCTGGTTTCAATGAAACCAGGCCAGTTACGCAGGAGTTATTTTATAGTGCCCAAGTGTGTGCGCAATACACAAGAGCACTCTGGTTTCAATAAAACCAGGCCAGTTAGGCAGGAGTTAATTTAATAGTGCCCAAGTGTGTGCGCAATACACAAGAGCACTCTGGTTTCAATGAAAGCAGGCTAGTTAGGCAGGAGTTATTTTTTAGTGCCCAAGTGTGTGCGCAATACACAAGAGCACTCTGGTTTCAATGAAACCAGGCCAGTTATGCAGGAGTTATTTTATAGTGCCCAAATGTGTGCGCAATACACAAAAGCACTATAAAAATTACTCCTGCTTAACTGGCCTGGTTTCATTGAAACCAGAGTGCTTTTGTGTATTGCGCATGCACTTGGGCACTATAAAAAATGACTCCTGCGTAACTGGCCTGGTTTCATTGACACCAGAGTGTTCATGTGTATTGCGCACACACTTAGGCACTACAAAATTACTCCTCCGTAACTGGCCTGGTTTCTGATTTCATTAAAACCAGAGTGCTTTTAGTATTGCGCACACACTCAGGCACTATAAAATTACGCCTGCGTACCTGGCCTGGTTTCATTGAAATCAGAGTGTTCTTGTGTATTGCGCACACACTTGGGCACAATAAAATAACTCCTGCGTAAATGGCCTGGTTTCATTGAAACCAGAGTGCTCTTGTGTATTGCGCACACACTTGGGCGCTATAAAATTACTCTTGCGTAACTGGCCTGGTTTCAGAACGCGTCGTGGCCGCTTTCATTAGGGCCACAACACGAATTCGCGTCGTGGCTGTTTTTAAATGCTCAGAACGCGTTATGGCTTTTCTCGATTAACAGATCGCGTCGTGGCCGTTTTTAAATGCTCAGAACGCGTCATGGCTTTTCTCGATTAACGGAACGCGTCGTGGCCGTTTTTAAATGCACTATGACCACAACGCGTTGTGAGCCATTTTTTCGCTCACTGAGCGTTTTCGGTCTTTGAGCGTAACATATACAGTAACGGAATCTTTGAGCACGATTTTTACCTATCTCCAGTTGTCTAATTAATTCGAAACTTTGCATACGTATTATATACGAGCCAATGACAAAGCAATAATTTGTAAAACATATTGAAAAGTTTTTTTTTTTACTAATATTTTATTTTATTAGGAATAAAATAAAAATAAAATAAAATAAAATAACATGTTGTATTTTATATAGAAAAAAATATTATGTTATAAGCATTAAAAGAGTTTTTTATATGGATCTATCCACTTACACATACTTTAATAGTGTTGAAACTTATGAACGAGTTGCGACTTTACAATTCAATTTTCCAACTTCTTTATTTTAGTTCCAAGCCAAAAGTTCAATTTTGTAACCGAAGTAGATACGTTTATTTGTTTAGTTTGGAGCTTCGATAACTTTTACTGAGAATCGATTGTACACCCCGTTCATAGTTATTTTACCTCGATGTCTCTACAAGAACGATCCTTATGTCGTTGGAATAAAGGTCTATTACAAGTAACATATCTTTAAAACGTTCGCTTACTTGAAAACGCACGAAATCAATAGCCATTTGGCACGTACATTGATTGGTTTAGTTGCGATGTAATCGCATTTTAAATGTTTCAACATAATCGGTGCAGCATTGAAATTGTTTACAAATCGTACGGAAATAATTGCTCCGTAAGGCTTTCAGAAGTATATTAAGGTGACGCCTTGATAATTTGGCTGTAGCGATATCGATTTTTCTCAGCAATGACTAAAGCATATTATAGCATAGCACGATTGGTCAACTTTTATAACACAGAATAATCAATCAAAAAGACCTCTGTAAAAAAAGGGATTCTAATTTTGCCAACAGAGGAGATGTGATTTAAACTTCCAAAAGTACATAGATTGGTTCAAGCATACACTATAATTTGCACATAGCTTATATGAAGTATATTTATGA
Source organism: Cyaniris semiargus (assembly GCA_905187585.1). Classification (NCBI taxonomy): domain Eukaryota; kingdom Metazoa; phylum Arthropoda; class Insecta; order Lepidoptera; family Lycaenidae; genus Cyaniris; species Cyaniris semiargus. The sequence goes on from LR994551.1 coordinate 5,642,841, forward strand.
TTTTTAAATTATGCGACAAAAACCATTTTGTCGCTTACGCCCTTCCCATTTCTTGCTGTTCCATTTCTTGTTTTCTATGAGATATCTAAAATCTAAAACATATCCAAGTCGGTTTTTTACTTTAACGCGGCGTCACCTTAATTACCCTTTGCTACGTTTTCAGCGTACTTTGAATTTATCATGCTAATGATAGAGTAGGAATACCAAACGGCTTTTAATGTTTCCTTGTCGTATAATTTGTGGTATACTGTTTAGTGTGAACGGTACATCAATTTCTAGGTTGTTATCTATTAATAGTATAAATATTACCTAAAAATATTAGTACACATCGTAATATAATAAACATCATAACATCGTAATTATTATTATTATTAAGCCGAGTCAAGTACATAACTATTATTTCAATGTTTAAGCAGAGTAGACAGAACCACACAACTAAGGAGTACTTTGACTTCAAACAAACGGGCGAATATAAGCGAGTTGGGCACTTTCAACATGTTTCACAATGCTTAGTAACGACTAACTACGGCGCGCGCCGGCCGATATGTCATATTATGTAATTTTTCATACTACGTCAAACATATAAATTTCGAGATCTCTTCTGAGTCGGCCTACTCGTTAGTTCTGTTAAGCATCTCCCAGACAGACGCGGCCTGCGGTGGCGGTGGCGGTGGCGGTGGCGGTCAGTTGAATGGCTTGGCCGCGTGGCCGCGTGTGTCTGTGTCGTTCCTAGAACTCTCAAGTCATCCAACTGACCGCCACCGCTACCGCCACCGCAGGCCGCGTCTGTCTGGGACACGCTTTACTCTGGTTTAAGTTTTGACACTATGCATGTATTTATAATTCTGCAGAAATCCTGTAGCCAATATTTTTTCTTTTGTTGCAGGTAAACAATAAGTTCTTCAGTTGAATAAAATTGGCCTACTTACTGCCGAACAAAAAGGCTTTCGAGGAGCAGACGCGTGATAAGTATTTTTTTATTTAGTCAATTCCTGCGTTGTTTTTAAATTGCCCCGGTTAGTTCGTTTTTTGTTCTTCCCGAATTTAAGTGTAACGAAGTGCCTCTCGATATTTCTGAAATAAACCTACTAATACCTTTTATTGTTTGCCTGAAACGTGTTCAAGGACAATCCTCGTTATCTGGCGTTCTCAATTTTTTCTCAAAATTTCCATGAGGATATTTTACATGCTAAATACCATTAAATTATATGCTTACAAAATAATATGTACACCGGATAAAAAGAAATTGATGTCTTCTTAAATATGCTGGTTTACACGTAGCTAACTATGAAGCGAATATAGCAATAATAAAATAAAATAAAATAAAATAGTTTTATTTCTGAATAGATTTAAAAAAATGCTTTCAGAATGTTGATACTACATGGTGCCTACCACCGGTTCGGGAACTAACCCGGCGAGAAGAACCGGCGTAAGAAACTCGCACGGGGCCCACTTTTTTACCAAAAAAAGTGAGAAAAAAATTAATTAAAATTTAAATAAAATTTACAATGTTGTAACTTAAAATTATACAATGTCAACATAATTGTAAGTCATACACTAATGTAGAAGTAGCCTTGCAAGAAGCCATCCTACTCCCAAGATGTGCCATCGTTTATGAAATCATTGACCTTATAATAGGCTTTGGCACACAAACGCTCTTTGACTACTTTTTTAAATTTATTAATGGAAAGATTTTGAACGTTTTCTGGGATTTTATTGTAAAGGCGTATACGTTGACCTTTAAAGGATTTACTGACTTTACTAAGTCTGATCACCGGCATATCTAGCTTGTGCTTATTTCTAGTATTTCTACAGTGAATGTCACTTTTAACTTTAAATTTACTTATATTTTTTCTAACATATATTACATCATCCAAAATGTATTGAGAAGCAACATTTAGAATACCAATTTCTTTAAATTTATCTCTCAGAGATTCTAAAGCAGACATTTTATAAATAGAACGTATGGCTCGCTTCTGCAGCACAAATATTGTATTGTATAAAAGGATTCCATATGACATCCTACTATGAAAATAACTAAAATATACTAATCGTGCCGTGTCTTCGTCAGAAATTTCTCTAATTTTTCTGACTGCATATGCTGCAGAACTGAGCCTACCTGCAAGATTAGCAATCTGAGGACCCCACTGTAATTTACACAATAGTAGGTAAGTGAAATTTGTATTAGTTCTACGTGTAATAGCGGGTTAACATTATTCCAGGGCATTCCAGTGGTCGTTTATATTAATCCAGTAGCAATCCAGCGCTGGATCACTGGACAGGAATAATGTAAACCGGCCATAAGGCGCCAACTACATAGTTTCCTAATAATGCTTCGCTCGTGTCACCCAGCTGGAGGGGTGTCAAACATTTGATATGACGTGTGCTCTATATCTCTAACCTTTATTTTTGTATCTATTTACGGATCTTTATTTTTAGTGTCCTTTTTGTGACGTATCTTTTCGTAGTAGGGGCAGGGGGATAGCAGGGGTCACGTAAAAGGGTGAAGGCTCGTCACATTGTTTATTCAGCCTCTGCGGGCCTAATGCAGATCGATCGACGGCTAAATGCTAACTCCGACTTTTGTGAATGTATTCCGATTGCCTTTATATCCTCCACTTCGACAGAGTCAATGTTTTCTTACGTCAATGTAAAGGCTGGTTACATTTGATTCTGTTATTCCGTATTCGTTTGATTTGAATAAGTACGCGTTTTAATTTCATGTTCAATTTAAAAAATATCATGAAATTTTTTTAACAATTAAAAAAGATTTAAATATCGTTTGATTTCGTACAAAAAGAGTTAAAAATTTTAAAAATTATCCTCGAAAAAACGATGGGTTTACGTTGCGGCGCGGAGCGACGGAATATCAAAAATTTTGTTTTTTTCGACCGCGGCGGAGTTATGTTCGATTCTAAACTATTCGTGGAAAAACTAGAGCCAAATCTGGCGCCATCCGGGCTTGAACAAACAAAAACAAAGTTTGCTTTCAATTTAATTTCCAGCGACAATAAACAACCAATTACAGCCTACCGCAGCACGAGACGTCCCGCGAACTCCGCTCACTCACAACTTCTGCCTCGGTCAAATAAACGGTCAAACCGCTCTTGAGTTCCACCTAATACGGTTTGAAACTAGTTATTTTACTATAGTGCTAGTAGGTAGATAATAATGACAATATATTTTTTTTTTATGAAATAAGGGGGCAAACGAGCAAACGGGTCAACTGATGGAAATCAACTTCCGTCGCCCATGGACACTCGCAGCATCAGAAGAGCTGCAGGTGCGTTGCCGGCCTTTTAAGAGGGAATAGGGTAATAGGGGAGGGTAGGGATGGGAAGAGAAGGGAATAGGGGATGGAAAGGAAGGGAATAGGGTAGGGGATTGGGCCTCCGGTAAACTCACTCATTCGGCGAAACACAGCGTAAGCGCTGTTTCACGCCGGTTTTCTGTGAGAACGTGGTATTCCTCCGGTCGAGCCGGCCCATTCGTGCCGAAACATGGCTCTCCCACGTAAAAATATGACAAAATATTAATCTTTTTACTCTATTCTACTTAAATGGAACATAAACTAATAATATAAAGAAGATTCCGTCCTACTTAAAAGCGGTGAAAATACAAATGTTTATTGGTTTCAAAACCTTGAAAAACATATTTTTTAAAACCTTTAAAATGAAGACTATTAAAATTTTAGTAAATTTTATCTAAACTTCTGTAAAACGAAAATTAATTTTGCGGACAAACTCTTCTGACTAAATATTGTGTACAGATTTTGGAGTAATCAGGGATGTAATTTAAAGTTGTTGATTATGTTCTGCCCCGAGCTAACTACTGATCATACATAATACTTATTACAATGGTAGTAGGTACCTTCTGCTTTCATTAATTTAAATTTTCACAGTTAAATTTTAATAATGTTTACAAATTACTCATGAGGTACTTTGTTCAGCGTAAAATTTGTTGATTAATTTCTCATTGAACAAAATATAAAATAAACAAACAAACTGCAAGAGGTAAAACTTGCAAAATTATGAAAACATGAAACTAAAATGTAATTTCACGAAATGTTACCCTATATTTGTTCTATGAAATATTTGCTACGTATGTAAAAATATGAACGTATTCGCGGCGTGTTTGCTTCGGGGGTAGCTGGCCTGTGCATAGAATTCCGTGAATACGAACGTTTACATTTCAAATATAGGTTACTTTTGCCTTCGTCGCGCTCTGTGTTTCACTTTTATATCTTGTCTTCTGCTTTATGACCACTGAATAGGAAATGTGCAACCTAATTTTTGTATCACATGCGAGATATGTGTTTTTCGACGACGACGCCTCATTTTTCCCGTATTATAATATTTTTCTATTTATCGTTCTTTAGAAAGTAATTTACCTATGTGGCAAAGTAAGCGTTAGGAATATCCATACTTCCATAACCCAACCAAATCGGTTCAGCCTAAACCGCTGAATCGATTTTGCTGAAATTTGGTATAGGGATACTTTAAGTCTTGAGAAAGGATATAGGATACTTTTTATCCAGGAAAAATGTACTGTTCCCGTTCGATAAACGAAGTTTGTCGCAACGGAATTGCGGACGTCATCTAGTTATAAATCGTCCCTGCATCCTCGAGACTTTATAATTATTTTACTTACATACTTTCCAGAGCTTCCTGAAAAAATAAAATAGGTGGCGCGGCAATGGCGCCATTTCCGGGGCGGGATTTTTACCCCACCACCACCGGTTTCTCCCCACCAGTTTACCTCGGAGGTTCACAGCAGATCGGTCCTCATTCGTTTCTAGTGTTCGGGCATCGAAACATCTCTAACTAGGTTATATTGCTTTAATTTTGTGAAGTGAACAGTGGAATAACTTAATAATTTATTAAAGTATTTTTAAGTGAATATAAGCTCATGGTAATTTTAAAAATTTCAAGAATAAGCGAAAACTCCGTAATTCGGAGGAAGAAATAAGGAGGATTCGTTGCTTGGAACGTCGTTTGAAAAAATGAATGGATCGGAAGTTGGTGAAGAAGGTTGGTCACTTATTTTTTCAGATCTGTTTTTTTTTTTTTGTACTTACAGTTTATTTTTAGGATGTTAATTGGAATTCATCCTGAATATTAAAGTGAATATGGCCAATCTTTCGAAAATATCATAAACTGGAATACTAAATAACATAAAATAAAAAACAAAATATTTACGAGTATGTTTAGAGAGTCATGATGCGATCATGGCTACACATACTCTTTTCAACGGTATGTTTAGAGAGTCATGATGCGATCATGGCCACACATACTCTTTTCAAAGGTATATTTAAAGAGTCTTGATGCGATCTTGACCATAAATACCAATTGGCTACTCCTTTTTAGGGGCTGATGAAAGTTTTATTGTTCAGTCTTTCAGACTGATGGTGAATGCGAGTATTAAATTTCATCCGTACGGAGTGTTCGATCCGTTGTGCGTATGCCTTTTGAGGCTGATGCAACCGGAAGTGATTTAATTAACATGACGCTCTACCGGAGCTACTAAATAATAATTTGTCTGTCTCGACCTTTCAAGGTGACAGACTCAGTGCCCAATGCGGTCGAACCCATCCCATCTTTATCAAATGATATTTTAGAAGCTTTGGGTTCTTTGAAAAACAAAGTGGAGGTTTTTGGCGCCGAAGATTAGGGATGAGATCTCTGAACGTTGGGGACCAATTTGTTGTGGACTCCTAAGTAAGGAGTGTATGTAAAAAATGAATGGAAAACATCCATATACCTGAAAATTTAACCCTATTGGAAGTTCAGTTCTTAATCCGGAACTAGCTTGAGTTTTAACTGATTCAGTTTAAAATAGGCAAACGATTGGAAAAAAGCACAATTATTTTGGGAAGTGTATTGCGGCGATTGCTGCTAAAATGGCAGAACGTTCGGGTCTACAGATTAAGTTTAAAAAGTCTTATGATCTACAGCAGCCTTCTACATCGTAATATCAGCATAATCAACCGCTGCCTAACAGACTCTCGGGGCCCACCCAAATAAGAGGAAGAAAGACCACTCTTTCTGCCTCTTATTTGGGTGCCTCTTAGGTGGGCCCAGGAATACGGAACCAGCTCAGACGCACAAACGGCCACGCACTACGACGACGCACACCGATCGGAACAAGCCGGATTATATGGACAGAACTACAGGAACTAGAGGTTTAGCAAAACTGCCACATCATTGTAATAACTGGAAAGTTATCACTAACGATCCTGTCGTTCTCGAATATGTATCTGGATATATATAATTCCTTTTTCTCATTGAGGTCTGCGAGCCACATCAATCTTTTTTGGCCAATGAAATAGTAGTTCACATGAATAGTGAAATCACTGGATTATTGCAATTAGGCGCTATTGCTGAATGTCGGGATGTTCCTGGACAATTTATTTCTATAATCTTTCTCATTCCTAAAGATGATGGAAGTTACAGATTTATTCAGAATTTTAAAAAGGTAAATTTATTTATAAAAACTAGTCCCTTAAAATGGAGGATATTACCACTGCTATCAAGTTGGTATCGAAACTAGACGTTACAAATATTGATTTAAAGCTTATTTTTGTATTCCCATACACATCATATATATATATATACACAATATAAATTCGATATTTATTAGAGACTGCAAAGTTTTTAGGCCTACTGACTTAATATGGTTGACGGATTATGGATAACTAAGTGTACAAGTATTCAGGAAGCGGTTTGGAAGAGAGAAGTTGTTAGAACATCAAATAATAATTATTACTATGATGATAAAGTAATGTCATTAATACCAGTTTTGAAGTTAGACTTTTTTTGGTGGCAAAACAATATTACTTATATTGACTACTTTCAAACATCTTCGCTGTGAGCAATATTATATTGAAATATTCTCGGATTCTTCCCTCACAGGATGGGGAATAGCTTGCGATGGGAAAACATCAAATGAGTTTTGGAACGAAGAAGAGTCAATGTGTTATATTAATTTATAAAAGTTACGGACAACCTTAAAATGATTAAAAATTAAAATGTTTTGCAAATTCCTTGTATAATAAAGAAATTCTCTTGAGAATTGATAATAATATGGACTGCAATCTCCTACATCAACAGAATGGGAGGAGTGTAGGACGAACATCTTAATGATGAAGCACAGCTAATTTTAAAATGGCTAATGGTGCGAGTAACTCCACTTTTTTATTTTTGCATCATATATCAATTCTAAAGAGAAAATTGACGTAGACAGGGAGTCAAGATGCAGTAATATAGATACTGAATGGAGTTTGTCCATTGAAGTCTACCACAAGTTTACTGACAAATTTGGTCTTCCAGACATTGATTTTGCCTCCCATATTAATGCCAAATGTTATAAGTATGTTTCTTGGAAAAGACATCCTAACGCATAGAATATTGACACCTTTACAATAAATTACTGGAGTAGTTACTTCTACTGTTTTCCTCCATTTTCTTTAATATTAAAATTTTTAGGTACGTGAAATAATCGGTGATCAGGCATCTGGCATTATCGTCTTCCCTTTCTGGCCTAGTCAGGCGTGGTGTCCATTATTTTTAAAACTTATATTATCGTACGAGGTTATCTATTTTAGACCAGAATATGATCTTTATTACACCTTTCAGAAACGCACACCCCTCGTGGTGAGGCCTTACCCTGGTGTCGTGCCGTTTATCAGGGAAGCGTTTTCGCATGAATCGTGCAATCTAGAGACAATTGATCTAATGATTTCGTCTTTATCTAGTAACACGCTTAAGCAATACGATACGACATAAAAACAAATTTGGAAATTTTGTGCTGAAAATAAGCTTGCTTTGATTGTTTCAATGTTTCAAATCAAATAGCATTACAATTTATAACTGAACAATTAAGATTAGGAATTTAGGTTCTAGCTATTCAGGAGTGAATACCATACGCTCGGCGCTTTCTTTCATGTGGGGTAAAAGGTTTGGCACAGATTGTAATGTCAGTAGATTACTTAAGGGTGTCTTCAAATCCTTACAATGTTTTCCTAAACATCAGAACACTTGGGACGCTAATATAGTTCTTGATTTTGTGAGTAATTGGTATCCAAATGAAATTTTATCATTTACAATAACAAATAAAATAAAAATAATAATATATAATAATAAATAAAAATAATAATAATAAAAAAATAGTAAAGCTACTCGCACTGGCAACTGCTCAACGCGTGCAGACACTCTCTTATAAAAGTCTTAATTATAAATAAATGCAACTCCGCTTTTCAAATACCTATCCAGGACGAATTATTGATTAAACCTCTAATCCTAAAAAAAAAAAACAACCTTAATCGTTCCTTTTTATAATCATAAAAAAGAAATTTGTCCAGCTTTTCTACTTACAAAAAACACAATCGCTTTCAAAATAGAGATAAAGCTGATAGACTAATATTGACAAAAAGAAAAAAAAAAGGCACTCGAAAGTTTTCGGCACATTGCACAGTGCACTCGTCATGCCTCTACATCGGCGGATTGTCGTGGCGGCATTTCCACTGAGACCATGAATAGAGTCATAGGGTGGTCAGGTAGATCTCTCGTTGTTGATAAATTCTATAATAGACCTCTTTTACCTATGTTTTACCTATAAATGTTAAATGCTTTTGCTAATACAATTTTGACCAAGTAATTACTATTAGTTAACAGTTAATACTATTATAAAATATACATCTCAGACTTAAGTTAAGTATATCATAGAGAAATTATTTTCCTTAGTGTATGGTTCTATACACTGTTATATTTAGGTACAAATAATTAATATAAAAATTTGATTTCTACAATATAATTTATATTTAATATTACAGTATTAAAGATTTGAATGACGATTTTCCATAAGAACTCTGAACATCTACCATGTTAATTATAAAGTCTCGAGGATGCAGCGACGATTTATAATTAATGGTTAAACAAACTTACCTTTACCCACGAGTAGTTGATGGGTTTCGCGAATATGTCCCAGTCCATGCTGGATTCATGCTGGATTCCGCTATTACCACTATTGGATCCGTGAAGTTTGACCATAATTATGAGAGTCGCTGCATCCGAAGAGACTTTATTACCCTCCCACCCAAAAACCCTAAAATGTCTTTGGAAAATCGTAATTAATTTAATTGTACCTTCGCTAAAAAGAATGAGGACCGATCTGCTGTGAACCTCCGAGGTAAACTGGTGGGGAGAAACCGGTGGTGGTGGGGTAAAAATCCCGCCCCGGAAATGGCGCCATTGCCGCGCCACCTATTTTATTTTTTCAGGAAGCTCTGAAAAGTGTTCGATGCCGGAAGCTAGGGGCGGACTACAATGTTAATTATAAAGTCTCTTCGGATGCAGCGACTCTCATAATTATGGTCAAACTTCACTTAAGGTAAGTTTGTTTAACCATTAATAATAGGAGGTTATAATTCTATGGTAAATAAGTACATTAAAGCGTTAATTATGACCAGGAGTCGAAAGGAGATGAGAGCTTAGTATCTTACGACTGGACGAAAGATAAAAGAGAAACTAATAATAATGTTCCGTATAAATAATAGCCGCGGAGAAAAATGATTGATGATTCTTGGTAAATATATCCAATCAATTTTTCCTTTTCTAGGCTTCTCATCTCTATCGGCGAGACAGGCTATTTAGCTAAGACCTTTTCTTTATCGCTTCTGTATAGAATTAAATCGACGATCAAAATGTATGGAATTCACAATAAGCGTTCGTCAATATGACGTTGACGTTCGACTCGTCTAATGTCAATTCCATACATTTTGATCGATGATTCTATAAAGAAGCGATAAATAAAACGTCTTGGCTACGGGCTCTGTGTTGCTGTAATTTTACTATCATTACTCTGCTCCTCGATAGGGCAATTTATTTCTGTCCCAACAATGCAGGCTCAGGCGACACCGGCCACGTTAAAATTGCAAACAGAAGATAAATAAATCAGATAAGTAAAGAATGTGGATACTTCCGTGGAATTCATTAATTTGCATAAAATAATCGTTTAAGTTGTCATTATCTTATATCTATCACTGTCAAAAGTATCATTGTACTCGTTGATGAAGATAAGTTTTAATAACCTTTATCGCTGCGGCCCATGATTGAGAATAGGTAGCGTAGCAGTACTAATTTATATTGTAGTCCTTTGTTAGAATGTCGATTACAATTTCATAGTTTACCTTAACGTATTTGATTACCAATTTTCATTGTCCATGAACGAAACATTTCGCTGATCATACTCAAGTCAACATCAGACTTAACATTTCTTCGTTAGGTAGTTTTTGGCTACAATTAACAATTTAGCAACATTCTGTAGCGGTAACATTTAAGAAAGTTTACTTTGAAATTACTTTTGCATAGCATAAAACTCGAGAGGTACTAAAGCGCTCATCAACATAACCTCATGTAAACTTCCCTTAGATGTGGGCTGTGGCGAGGTAATGCAGACAAACTTCACAAACTTGTGTCTTTAAAAGGTATTCCTAACGTTGAAATATGCTGTTAACCCTTATAATTTCAAACAGCTCGCGTCTTCTAACATTAATAAAACCACCCCTCGGCAACATTTAATCCCTTTGATCTTATATTGTTCTCTTGACCGTTTCGCTTAAATTTGTTTGCAGCTACGGTACCCATGGGTGAAGTATTTTATTCTGATACGTCAGCGCTGCCAGGCGAATATTTCACTGTTATGTACAGCAATTTGTCTTAATATTTAATTGTTTATGATTATGGGCGCGGATTAATGCTGGATTCACAACTTTGTTTCAATTTAGTATTTTGTAGCAGATGAAACATTCCTGTATTGTAGCGCCTCTTTCTCTACCTTACTATGTAGAGAAAAAGTTGAAATGAAAAGAGCGATCACCTTAAACTGATTTAAGAGGCAAAAAATTCGAGATTGTTAAAATGATGTTAAAATGAACTTTCTCATAAATACTCGTATAAATTGCTTTTGATATTCATTAAAGTATAAATAGGGTTCCTTTAATGAAAAAATGAAAAGAAAAGACCATAAATCTGCAACTTTCTTTTCTCATTTAAATGTTCCTCTCTGCATCCGTCTCGGGCTACCTTCGTCAGCACTCCTTTTGAGATTAAGACGTCTAATCGTATTCTTTGCGTCCCTCGGCGATAAAGGGGACTTGCGGCACGATAAAGTGCCTTCTCAAAAGACTTCTTCAAAACTCATTCCCCTAACTATTCGTAAGGTGCATATTTTACATTTTCTGATTGAGGCTTTGTCCGAAATGTGTTGACAGACTTTCATTTACATAAACATTGGGGCTCCAAATATTTTGCGAGCTCGTTTCGGCCGTGATTTATTAAGTCTTAAGCTTGACTTTGTCGAGTTTCAGTTTGAGAATTGGAACTTCAGTCAAAAGTCGTAAAGCGTATCCCCTCGTTTGTAGTATTGTTGAATAAATAAATTTTAAAGCTATAATGAAAAACAAATACAAACGATCAGAAGACAAACCGGTAACCGCCAACCGGTAAGCTTACACCGCGCGAAATCTATTATTTCAGAAACTGTATCCACTCGATCAGATTAGTCTGAAAACAAGAAAATTAACGCATTCGATTCTTGCGGACGCATCAGCTAGAACCCGATACGATAGCCACCTACGTCGAATGCCTTTTTACTTTTATTCGGCTGAGCTCGGACAAAAAAGCAATCTATGAATCGGCCGACGCTTACCACAAATTCTTTTTCCATTAAGCTAAAAAATCTCACCTCTACTATTACGGGACAGGGTTTAAAATGTATTACCGGGTGGGACACGTAGGATGGTATTCGTAATACGATATTGGCGACCATGAAAGGCAGTGTCGATGAGCTTCGTGTATTGGATTACCGACTCTTTGCGGTCTGTGGAGACGCCACGAGTTGCGGTGATGGAGCTTCTCACGCTTCGGAACTCTAGTTTCTATGTATCTGTGTGCGGTCATAATGTATTACGTTGCGAAAATGTATAATATACTATACAATGCTATACCTAAGTCTAAGTTAAGGTTGCTCGTTACCGGCTATATATTTGCTACCCAGGTTCCATAAAATGTACAGCCGAAGTATACTCCCTGGGCTGGGGAATCGAAAAAGTTTTTACAATGAAAACATTATTAATGCAATTTTATGAGAAAAGTTTTATTACGATACTTTCGTTAGCGATACATGAGCGGCAAAAACTGTATGAGAATATAATATCAAAATTGTTCAGTCTGTGTATTGTCGTTCGTTTTAAATCAGTGTATAAAGATTGTGAGCACTAACTCTCGCGGTCCCGACTGTCTTGAAATTTATTCGTTCCCCAAAGCTGTGCATCACCAAAGAGTTTCTACTGCTGCCCGCGGAGTGGGCGGAACTCACCATTGTGACAAAATAATGTCTCTACACTATAACCTTCTATGGACCGTAAGCGAAAATACGCCGTATTAAAGGGTACGAAATGGCGAGATTCGCATCCAGATCTAACCAGATGGTACCCAGCGATACCGCTGAATAATCAACGCTCAAAACGTCTGGAAAAGGAAGATACGGTAATGTTATATGAATAACAAAACGACAGAGATATATATACCCATTTAATTCTTATTACTCGCGACCGACAATGGCTTATAAATTATACAGAGGAATTCTATTATATTTTAAATATAGCTAAGGGCTTGTATAATTAGGGCCTTGAGTATTCATTAAATAATTAAAATTAAGCCCCGGCGTATCCTTTTTGTGCTTATCGGAGTTATTTTCTCGCAGCAATTTTCCGCTGGTATTGTTCCGAAAAAGTATCTCGTAAACGCTTATCGCTTATTCAGATTAAGGTGAAGCTATACTAAGATATATTTACCCCTACTCAGTAAATATGACCTTCTTTTGCATATTTCAAATGAAGGACTATCTAGTTCTTCAGTTAATAAAATTGAAATGTCCGTGATAAAGCGTAATCGATCTAGAATGTTCTCTGATCCAGTCAGTACCTCCAATTTTCTAGGAGAACGGACGAGTGGCGCCCGACGCGGGGCCGACACGGGGTAGACGCGGGACCGGCACGACGCGGTGACGCTCAACCGACTCGCGATTAATTACTTTCGCTAACTCTAGGGTTTCTTTCAGCTGTCGCGCGCGGTTTGTGTTACGAGGCCACGAAGCTACGCGACAGCGTGCATAAAAAACTATTGTACCGACGCAAGACGTAGCAGATGGGGAACGACTTAATTGTTTCGTACGCATTAACCGTACAGGTACCTAAGAATTGATCTAAAATAAGTAAAGTTGTACAACATGACCATATTAAATATATTGAACAAACCTTGTCAGCTTAATGATAAACTTAGAGTAAGGGTCAATTTATACTAGCGCAGAGACCAGAATCGAAGCGAATTACCAAAACTGAACATAACAAATTCGACCTTAGCTCCAGAGCGTAATGCACACTGCACACATTACTTCTGAGAATTTAAAAAGACGCGCACATTCTAGCGAAATCGCGCGAATGCGCGCGACCAACGCTGATTGGTACCGCAGCTGAAGTAATGTGTGCGTTACGTTCTGGAGTTAAGGTTGAATTTGTTATGTTCAGTTTTTGACTTTCTGGTAATTCGCTTTGATGCGCTTTGACTCTGCGCTAGTATAAATTGACCCTAAGAACGTATAGTCAAAAATTTTAATACAATAAGGTGCTGCAGAGCTTGAACATAATATTATTTTTTTTTAACAACACACTGCACACATTACTTCTGAGAATTTAAAAAGACGCGCATATTCTAGCGAAATCGCGCGAATGCGCGCGACCAACGCTGATTGGTACCGCAGCTGAAGTAATGTGTGCGTTACGTTCTGGAGTTAAGGTTGAATTTGTTATGTTCAGTTTTTGACTTTTTGGTAATTCGCTTTGATGCGCTTTGACTCTGCGCTAGTATAAATTGACCCTAAGAACGTATTTTGTCAAAAATATTAATACAAAAAGTGGTGCGATTTTAAGCAGCACTAGAATTTTGTCAGATGCATCGATAAATTAACCGAGTAAATATTATTAATTACTAGTTCAATAAATATAGCGTGTGAACCGTACATTTTCGGGATGAAAAGTATACTAGTATGTCCTTTCCCAGGGATTCAAGCTATCTCCATACCTTTCAGCAAAATCGGTTCTGCGTTTTGGACGTGAAAAGGTAACAGACAGATAGACACACTTTCGCATTTATAATATTAGTATCTATTAGTGTCCCCACTCGCAAGATATTTTCAAGTTTGATGATCCTCGCTAGTCGCCACTCTCGTGGCCCGCCGACCCAGGTTTTTGCATGTGAAAGTTCGGTACGTGACGAATTGGCTCGCAGGGCGCGCCACTCGATTGCGCCGCGTAATTGTATCGGGTGTAAAGTTTTAACTGTTTCAATGTCGACGAACTAACGTTTAATTGAAACGGGAAATATGATTTTTTTGTTCATTTCGATGGGGGAGGGAATCGGTGGAGTCGTATTTAAAAAACAATATTTCACAGACACTATGCGCTATCATTTTTGGACCATTAAGTTACTTAGTACTTACACCCCGAAACAAATAAATAACAGGACATATCGCCTTTTTACTACAAGTATATTATCTCAAAAACTGTTTTTTTTAGATAACACGCTATTGAAGGTAGGAGGCGAATTATTATGTACCTACTATAATATATCAAGTTATAGTAGTTACAAGTTATGATCCCAAAATCCAGATATCCTTTCCCATTTCTAATGTTGTTTTTCGGGAGCTGATTGCAATCAAGGCCGACGCGTTAGATCGGCCTGATTTTCCGTCGTAAGTGAATTATTAAATCAAGGCAGTGTAGTGCCGACGAAGGCAGCGGGTCGGAAACCGCGGGCTGGCAGCGAGCCATACACAATACGTGAGTTATCTGACCATATTAGGGTAATGAAATAAATAGTCCTGTCGCGGCTGTGCTGTGATAACTTAATTAAAGTAACTGAATGCGTTTGATAAAGTTCCGACCGAGCTGGGGGTTATGTAGCTCTCGGTCTATGTAGTGGTTGAGGCGCCAT
Organism: Cyaniris semiargus; assembly: GCA_905187585.1. Lineage (NCBI taxonomy): Eukaryota > Metazoa > Arthropoda > Insecta > Lepidoptera > Lycaenidae > Cyaniris > Cyaniris semiargus. Next base: position 5,657,891 of record LR994551.1, read on the forward strand.
TTTGAATGTATTTTTTTAACCGACTTCAAAAAATTAGGTTATCAATTCGACGCGTATGTATGTAATATTTCCAGAACTGCCCAGTTTTTGTATATGTTAGTCTATTTCACTATCTGAACAAATGTGCCAAATTTCAAAAGTGTATGTATGTATGTATGTATGTATGTATGAACGTATGTATGTTTTTATGTTTGTGTTCGCATATCTCCGGAACTACAAATCCCATTTAAGTAATTCTTTTTTTGTTGTACTAGGTATTATTCAACTTAGGGGACACTGCAAGTTTTATCAAAATCGGTTTAGTATTTTTTGAGATAAGGCAATTTTAATTCTCAATTACGTACAATTTTGAAGTCGGTTTTATATTTTTAAAATATTCGGGATAATTTTTACGTTGTTTACTTTTATGTAGGATTTCTAAATAAGGGATTCTATATTTAGAATGTGGCTACATGCATGATGGATGAATCAAACACTAGAGGTATAAAAACGGTCCCCTGAGCGGCCCTGAGACATGTTTTGAGTAATTTTCAATCCTCACAGTTTTTTGCTTCAACTTGCAGTAGTTGTACCTCATTATTTCCGAACATTGTTGTATGTTAATTTAAGTGAAAATTGAGACATTATTGTAAAACTTTTGAACCGCTCATTATACAGAAATAGCAGAATAATATGTAACCAGCCTGAAGAATGTGGGAACCTGTTGAAACCTAATTACAACCATTACAACTTGTAAAACCAGATCTGCCCGGGACGCTCATCGCCAAGTTTTTGCGATGACAGACCGGCAGTATGCGACCTTCGTTCATCAGACCTTGACAGCTAAAACTGTCATAACGTGTGAAGTATTTTTACAATTGGCGCTGCTTCAGGGTAGCCATTTGCGATAGATCGTTTCGATCGTCGCAAGTGGACTGGAATGGTTACTTATTTCCTTTTTTTAGGAACCAGTTCATACCAGTTAATTTCTGAGGGATCGATACATTGCAAATGGGTAGCCGTCTAATTTAATGTATATAAAACGTAAAAAAAAAATGTTTTCACGTTGCCTAAAAGTAGGTAACACGTTTGTTACACGTAAAAACCTCTCTACCTTCCTAATCAGACACGTAGAGGATTAAATAAAGCTCGTTTCTCGAATAGATGTAAACTGTCAAAGCCCAGAGGAATAGTCGATGGGTACAATAATTGAGTATTAGGTAATGCTTTGAGATGCAAATGCAGGTTGGACTCGTGTACTCGCCTGTACATTACGCTCAGTTACTCTCAAGTGTACAGTCATGAACACCAGTGATACTTGCCAAATTTTCTAAGAATCTGTGAGCCGAATATCTAAAATGAGCTGTTTTTGATAGTAAATTCAAGTTTCAGTCTTTAACCGTTAAGGCCCACTTACACGAGGAGGCCAATCGATCCAGTCGGACTAATTGCATGTCGGCCTGACCAGTACACGCGGGAATGCACAAAATGAGTCCATTCAATCGGATCGATCAGAAATTGGGCACATCGATGACGGGTGAGAACCTGCCTTCCATCCTGGGGGAAAAAAGAGGGATGTATAATTCCTCTCTTATAGCAAGAAAATTGCTGTGTACGTAAACAACAAAAACTGTGATAGGTACTAGATGTAGGCTCTATTAGTAGGATTAAGACTGTGATATTAGGGTTAGATTGAATGTTTGTGCCGTAGTTTACCTTTTTGACATTATTGGATTTTATTATTGTATCGGATTTTACTGAATTATTGAATTTATTGGCTTTTAATGGTTTTACTGAATTTAATTGGTTTTATTGGATTTTATTTTATTTAAGTTAATTTTATTGTGTTTTATTGGATTTATTTACTATACGATTTTAATATGTTATTGCAACTACAAATTGGTATAATTTATCGGAACATCTGATGATCTATAAATTTAAGGTTTTTTTTTTTTTTATGAAATACAGGGGGCAAACGAGCAAACGGGTCACCTGATGGAAAGCAACTTCCGTCGCCCATGGACACTCGCAGCATCAGAAGAGCTGCAAGTGCATTGTCGGCCTTTTAAGAGGGAATAGGGTAATAGGGGAGGGTAGGGATGGGAAGAGAAGGGAATAGGGGAGGGTAGGGAAGGGAATAGGGTAGGGGATTGGGCCTCCGGTAAACTCACTCACTCGGCGAAACACAGTGCAAGCGCTGTTTCACGCCGGTCTTCTGTGAGAACGTGGTATCGTGGAACGTGGAACCGGTCGAGCCGGCCCATTCGTGCCGAAGCATGGCTCTCCCACGTATAAAACAAATAAAATAAACATGTTAACAAATTATAAAGATACCTAAAAATTTTGCTCTGTAAACTTTTGACTCTTTTATACAGGGTGTAACAAAACTAAGTGATAATACTTTAGGATGTGTACGTGTTCCTTATAGAGAGTTCACTGTGAAAGTAGCAGCGCTGAAAGACCAATTTTTTTTTCACTTTTGTATGGGGAAATTTTTGACACTGGGACGCTAGCCCATACAAAAGGGAAAAAAAATTTGGAAAATCACTTAGTTTTGTTACACCCTGTATACATATATTGTAAGTTTGACATGTACTCTGTACTTCAATATTGATGACCAATTAATTACTATTGTAATTAATATACAAAAGAATGTGAAAAATCAAATGTATTCCATTCGATCGATTGGTCTTCACTTAAGGGCCTTCCCCTACGGAGATTCCGTAATTTACCGTATTTAGAGCCTTATAAACTCATAATTTGAAAGCTACAAAATTATAATAAAAATACAGCAATAATCTTCAGTATATCAACATTCCTTTCCCCGTTTTAAATTTTCTATTTTTGTTTATTATACTCATGATATTAGCTTCCAAAGTAATACCAATTTATTAAAATTGAAGCATACTTTCAGCATCTCCCTAGTATTTACGAATTAGGTTTATTTGAAACACACGACAATAGATAGACAATTTTATTAACTACATATTCCCCGTTTATATTTTTTTTAGATCAATTTTGAACTAAGATAAGTAAAAAAAATAGGATTTTTGTGCGATCTCGGCAACGCGTCAAATGTATGGTCAAGGTCGTTTGCTCGGGGGATGGCCTTAAATTGGGCTAATATTATTATTTATTACTTATTTTAAAAATATGTTTGTTACCACATTTAAATGTTTGGTGTACATCTTGCGGAGTGTCTATGTAAGCGCTTAACACTACTCCGGAATAGTTTCTTGGGAACTTCGTAATTTAAGTTTCAAAAGAACTCAGCCGTGTAGACTGTAGTGTAGCGAACAACCATTTTAAGTAAGATCAGCATTCCAGGACCGCTCTAGTAATAATAGCGCCATACGTCTTATACTTTTTGTATTTTTATGCATTTGTAATTTATTTTAAACGTTTCGTTTGAAACTCTTGAGTTCTTAAACTAAAAATTTCACTGATTAAATATTTGCTTTACTTACTAGATAGCGGAATAATATAAATGGAACTCTCGTTATAACTGTCTATCTGCATTGAATATCAAATCTAAACGTAAAAGAACAATATATTATTTATAGACTTGTTGATAAAATACATTGACAATAATTATAAATAAACTCCTAGTATATCACGGTATTTTCAGTATTTACTCCATTAATCAGTTTTCACATCCATTTTATTAACCCACAATATGAAGGTATTTGTTTTTCTAAATTTGAAATACTTGCACGCTATTGACACATTAAACCCCCGATCAATCAAATCATGAAATCACTTTAGAATCTTCAACGAGGTTGTTGCACTTTGAACTTTGTTGTGAAGGAGTAGGGTTGGAAATCGTAAGCCTCGATAGTCTATCCTACCCTTCAGTCGCTTCTCAAAAATTGACAGCTGGCGTTCGCTTTGATATTTGACGGGCTAATTCATTAGTCGGCTACCACCCGAGGCGACAACCACTCAAGTATCAATTAAATTGCCAATAAACCAATACTTTTTCATAAAAATTTACCAACAATTGTGTCCAATGTAGCTTCATAAAAGTATTATTTTATGGTTAGGTACATAGGGTAGTAGACTGTTTTAGTTTTGTTAAAGTAAACCTACTGGTGTCTAGCTGTAAACGATTTACAATTTTGTTGAAGATAACTTCTCAAAATTTATTGTAAAAGATAGAGATGTAAGAGTTTTTGTAGAATGTGCACATTGCAAAAAAACTCTTTCTTTTTTCAAAATATTTTTACCAAAGATGATATGAATAGCCTTATTAAGCTAGTTTCAGTTACTCAAAAATTACCGATAGTTAATATAGTAGGTATTTTGAATCATCAAGAAAGCTCGTTTCGTTATGTTGGGTACAAAACCAGCTTACTATTGTTTGCTTAAAAATTTCATAAGCTTAATTGAAAATTTGCAAACGCATAAAATCAGTGTACTCGTATTGTCGTAAAAATGTAAATGTTTGGTTTCAATATAAAATTTCATATGTAAAGCGCGGCTATAGAAATTGATCGGCTATGTAAAACGAGGTGTTCCTGCATCGAGGACAAAGTACTCACGCATTTCCGATCAAACCTATATTACCTTCCCCCTTCCTCGATTTTTCATACCTCTTCACTACTTGATTTGCGGGGCACGTCCTCTCGGCCGATGCAAACGAATTTCGACTTTATGCTCTTACGTTACGAGTCAGTCAGCGAGTAAATAATGTTGGAGCCTGGAGGGTTACCGCTCTCTGACAACGTTGACAAGGTTCCTTTCACCTTATTGGGAATAGTCATAGAGCCTTCTTCGTTAGAGTGTGAACACGGCTTAAACTAGTTTAGTCGCATTCCGAGTAGCTCCATTGAATTAAGGGTCCGCCGGCTAAATTCAGGGTGCATTCCGAACGAGTATTGAAAGTAACATGCTATTGTACTTTTATTGTTTTCAATTTAGAATTTGCATTGTAAATTCGAGTTTGGTTTCGACTTGGGCGACATTGATGGGGGATAACTTCTATTTAACAGATAATTTTCAAGGGAGGTGCAAAATATTATGAGTTTTTTTTTTCTAGCATAGTATTAATTCTACTCTATCCATATTGGGTACACGACATTCAAGCATAATATATAAAATATTATGCTGACCAGTTAAAATTGTAACACATCAAAAGTAAGCCATTATCACGATAATAGTGACACAATGCAAACAAAATCTAAAAGCAAAACAAAACAACCAGTAAATTAATAATCGTAGAACGACATTACTCAAAATTTATTTGTTTCCAAAGGATATAAATCAAAACATTAATTGTCTTAAGTGAAGCCAATAATGAATTTATTGTTATTGCTTTTATAGCTGTCAATTATGAAAATATTAATATCACGATTACTTTTCACAGGCTATTAGCTAGCAATTTTAATTTGCAATAAACTTTAGCTCTTCAAGTAGAATTGCTCTCATTAAATAAAATACACAATTCACTTTTATTACTTTCATATAATAACCGCAATTTGCCGCGAACGCTTGTGTGGTCGAAAAATATGTTGCCATGGCTACCATTACTATATAAAAGAAGTCGTAGGATTTAAATGATGTCAGTTAATTCTTTCGCGTGGTAAGCACTCAGTTTTTGACTTAAAACGCAAGTCAAAAACATACACGTACTTAAATGACAATTTGAGATATTAAAAACCGAAATCAAAAGGTTCACATCAGACGCTTTCGATAAATTATTAAAACGCATTCGCTGAAACGCGGCTTTAATTTTTGTGTATCCCCTCCGGTACGAAATTTTAATGTTGAAAGCATCACACTATTCCACATTATGAGGATGCGTAGGGATCTCCATTCTCCATTATAGCCGCACTCCACTCCCCGAGGGCCTTTCACGACTTCTTTGTGCGTCGCAGACAGCCACGTCATAGTAACATTAATTGTCACGACGCAAAACTCTCGTCGCACTTTACAATTCCAACTAAAAAACTCAAGGGTGAAGCCCGAAACTTCGCAACTAATTGCAGGGTTTCCGTGAGTTCGTGAGTTTGGACAAATGAGAGCCCGAAGCGCCCTTGTTTGATTAAATAATTGACAATCAGATGTGTCAATATTATAATTTAGTTCCCTAACTCGCGGAGTTTGTGTAAGTGTGATTACCGATTCCAACTCGTTTTTCGTGTTTGTCGAGCGTATTATTGTTAATTAACAATGACTTCGTGACTAAATGGTGTGTGCTTTTTCCTGTCTTGTATTCGAAAATATTTTAGCCCGCTTCATTAAAATACTCGATTACGAAATATAGAGGGGTTTTTAGGCGTGTTTCGTAGTTGTGCCTATATTGTGGTAATAAATAAGGGGATCAGAATTCTACGGAATTATAATATGTCATGTTCCGCGGCTATTTACGTTATGACCACCGATAAAAATAACGAACGCCTTAATTCTCGTTTAACAAAACTAAAATAATTAGTAATGTAATAAAAACACTCATTTCCTCAAGTCATTATGTTTGGTAAATCCACGTGGATAAACTTAGAAAGCTGGGTACCAAATTTAGTTACATTATTTTAATTTTAACGTATGAAACGTTTTTGACTCAATTTAGAGTCACAAAATATATAACGACTTAGAGTCACATGGTCAGCCATGTTTACTATTATAAAGTTAGAGTGTTCTTGTAAAGACCGAACAGGACTATTTAATTTACATAATACCATTTTTTATAAACTACAAAAGTCTAAAGAGTACAGTTTATATTTTAATGTGTATAATTATAGACTTTTAAGCTCTTGAAAGCTACTAGATACCTAATATAGCTAAACTAACGCAACGTATCAATGAACAGAAATATTGAAAGTGTAAAAGTAGCTAATGTTTATATGTGTACAAATCCTGTGATATTACCTCCAGTTTTTTTCTAAAGCTTCTAAGGGTGGGTTGCACCAAATTACTTTAACTATAACTGTAACTTTAACTTTAACTACAATGCAAAACGTCAAATCTTTGGTTAAAGTCAAAAATGGACGCCATATTTAACCATAACCATAGAGCTCGACAAGGCTATAAATGAACGTGGCGAAAAAAGGAACTAACGCTGTCATCATACAAAAACGCCATTTTTGACAGTTCTCCTTTACCAGCAGCGCCCCCGCCCTCGTTCATTTAAAGCCTTGTCGGATCAGCAACAGACATCTGTCAGTCTGTGGTCAAAGTTAAGGTTAAAGTTAAGTTAGCCTTAACTATAACCATAACTTTGACCATAACTGTAACTATAACCACGCCTCTGGTGCAACCCACCCTAAAACGTCTTAGCTACTTTAGCTACTTAAGAGCGGTTTATCAGTGAATTTTTGTTAGTTAACTATTAAAGTTTATCTTAATTGCTGGCCGCTGTCGGTGTTTTTTGTGTTGGGTTGATGTACAATAGACAGCAGCGATAAGAGTAAATTGAGAAATTAATCTAAAAACATGAAGTAACATTTTGCCTTTATTATTTAAGGGTCGAAAGAAAACGCAACACATTTATAGAATTATTTTAGGAATAAGTTTATAAATAATTGTGTATAATAAGAGTATTAGATAATTGCTATAATCATTATAAGTAATAACTTATAAATAATAAAAACCGTCGTTGAAATAAAAATACAATTTTGGCGGATAAGCTTGTCTGGGAACCTAATTACTGCTATAGGATACGATATGACATTTACTGCATTATAGTTACTGGTAATTGCACATTTTGTTTATTATAAATTGTATGAATAATGCATTATATGATAAATTTAAGCGCCTATTAACCAAACAATATCATGATGACCTTTTTACCCAGCTACGGTTTATCTTAAAGTTATAGTGATTTTTGACGAGGATGGTAGCTTTCCATCAGGTGATCAATTTTCCCGTTTGACCCTTATTACATGTAGTATATAACTCATATTCGCCAAAATGTCCTTCATGACAATTGCAATTTCCGGTACCTATCGATACAAAAAACAGGTATTTGTTTATCTACGTTACAAAATAAATGAACGGTAGCCTACTGAAATATTAAATGGAATATCGCAGGGTTAACAAGCCACAAAACTTTATAAATAAATCAAAACGTAGTTGGCTTAGCGTGTCAGTGCGGGGCTGTCAAGATTAGCTTTGAGGTGTTCATTACGCGGATAAGGCAACTTCGCGAGCAAACAAATGACCTCACTCCGCTAATTTAGAGCGGATTAAAACCGGACTTTCATTATAAAAATTTAAATTTTCAATTCCGATTATAAAATTCGGTTTAAGTATTGAAATTAAACATACACGCCATCACTAATGAATCGCTGTAGTTTAAGTGGTTTGAAATCATCTATGTTTATCAAAGACAATGCTAATTGACTTAATATCAACTGACAGGGCAAAACTATTTGTTTATCAAATATACATTTTCAAAATTCCACCCTCAGGGGGGTAAAATTGGGTAAAAACTTATGCGGTCGATACTATTTCACGTAAGTGAAGCTACGAGTTACGACGTTCTATTCTATTCCTCTGTAGAATTCACATAACATAAGAATGTAATGAATTGCATAGCTAATGATTATTTTAAACTTTTATTTTTTTTCCGAAACACCGATTACAACTTTTCACTTCACCTTACAAAAACAATTTGTCAGTCAGTCACTTTAATCTTGTTTTTCGAAAACACGTTCTCACCTCCATCGTCCATCACACCGTAATCAACGGTTTCGTTTATTGATATTATACGGCGGTCATATTTCATACATACATGATCGGTTAACATCGCTTTCACAACGACTAACATGGCGTGAGCTTCAATATTTTGGTTGTTATTTATTTACCGGCACAGATTCTTAATATTGTGTCTTATCTTAAAGTAGATTACCATACTACATTACCAAATTACATGTACATACTACATAATTCTGCAAGTAAGTCTACATAAAAAAACAATGGCTTGAACTCGGGGAGTGCCGGCAAAAGTGGAAACGAAACAGCAGAAAACATTTTTCCCGCGCGGCAGTCTACTCTATCCCGTCTTACGAATTTTCGATCAGAGGGCCTAGACAAGTGGCACACGCTTCGCAAACGATGACGAAATTCGTTATCAAAATGTATGCGGTTTGACATATTAAGTCATCGCTAAATTAGCGATTACTAATGTCAAATCCCATCCCGTTTTCTAAGCGTTAGCCATTTGTCTAGGCCCTCTGGTCATTTGTGATGCGAGTTTAATATTTTGTACTGATTCCAATAAGAGATAATAATAAATCAAATTTATAGTTGTGTGTCGGTCTACGAATAATAAAAACTAGTGTCGGTAGAAATTGTATCTCACGTTAAGTTAGTATTCATTTTGTTCTGTAAATAAGCTAAAGCTCCAAAATAACGATAGTATATTTTAACATTTAAGTCTCTCACCAAATATTATTTCCTCAAATATATTTAAAGTCTAGTCGCTCTTGGGACACTTATAGTCACGGTTCCCTAGAACATTTTTTTTTTTTTGATTACTATCAAGCTAATTATTTACGAGTAGCTTCAGTTTGATAAGCCGAACAACATTTTATCTGCGAAATATCTCGAAAGTGGTCCTTTCTATCTCTGTTAGCTACCACTTTCGAGACTTTTCGCAGTTAAAAATGTTGTTCAACTTATCAAAATGAAGCTACTCACAAAAAATTAGCTTGACAGTAATAAAAAAATTGTTCTACGGAACCCTGACTAACCAGTTTGGAAACGGACATCCCATACATAACACGACAAACAAATTTATACACATTAATAAATATACTTACGCCTATTTATCTTCTCGGTCATAATGATAAATCAAAATAGTCGTAAGTAATTGATTTTATACGTTTTTATACAGACTTGGTAGCTTAAAGTTCAATGAATGCTTTAAATGAACCAGCTTTTTGCTTTGTAAAGTTATTCTTTTAATACAGGTTTGTTAGAGTACTTTTATTAATCAAAGTATTTTAATTAAAGTGAAAAAGGTTTATTTTTATGAGGATTTCCTGAGCACCACATGTTAATAACATTACTTTTATGAAAAATTTTGTATGAAAACAATATTTTTCGTTTCAATTTTTTTGTCGAATTTTTAAAGATTTCCTTAAGTCCTGGCATTAGTGGATATTAATAGCCGGGCTATTAAACTCCAAAGTCTTTTAAAATACAGTCAAAAGAAAATTAAGCATATTTCTCTCAGCATAAAAGTCAAAACACTGTTTTAAGACAAATTTCAGTATTTTTAAGTTACGACATTTTTATGACGAATAAAAACAAGTGAAGAACGCCGTAAAGAAAAGATTAATAAGCCCATAAAAAACTAAAGGCTTATAAAATGTTACAAAGAGTTTAACTGCAACTCACTTTGCGTGGTGACTGGTGAGGATGAGTATGTTTACCAACAAAATGGCTGTGCCCCGCGGTGTTACCCGCGGTTTAAGTGATATATAATAAAAGACTATGAAAAGTACCAATAATAGGGTCAAAACGGGACGATACATGGTTCTATATTGGTTTATGGTAGTGATGATGATGATGATGAATGTAATTTGCATAGTAGCATATGCTTTCCGTTGTTAAAACAACGTCGAAACTCATAAACTTGTATCTATAAAGAGTCAGGAGTTCTCTCAGCACCTTCCGAACCATGGTATACCTTGGTGCAAAATCTTGCTTGTTGGTAGCATATGCTTAGAATACTGCTCACGAAACCGAAGTCACCACATGTTTCCATATAAATTTTGAGGAGTTCCCTCGATTTCTTATGGATCCCTTCATCAGGTCACCACTTTTATGAATATGGTACCACATTGGGATGATAACCTATACACCAAAAGAAAAAAAATTGAAAATCGGTTCACAAACGGCGGAGTATTCGTTGAACATAAAAAAACGAACATAACACCTCCTCCATTTTGAAAGTCGGTTAAAATTGTAGCCTATGTGTTATTCTGATGTATAAGCTATATTATTGTAAAGTTTCATTCAAATCCGTTCAGTAGTTTTTGCGTGAAAGAGTAACAAACATCCATACATCCATACATACATACATACATCCAAACTTTCGCCTTTATAATATTAGTAGGATTTGACCGTAATCAATATTAATATTGTATGATTTGTCTATGGTTTTACTAAGTTAGATATTATGTCCACTTACCTACAGTCTAATCGTTTAAAAAATATTAGTAAAATGTATAAAAAAATATCAACAAACATTCCGTGATCAAATTAATCAAAGTACATAATATTTTATTCCACAGCAAGTTTATGCATGACTCATTGATATTTAAGGTGTTCTTACACTAGTAGGCTTATTCAAAACTAGACGTTCCGCGCGGCTCTCCCTGCACAATTGAGGAATTTCACGGAAATCGTACATTTTTTCGCACGAAAGATTTGTCAGTTTACCGCATTTGTCCTTCCCCGTTTCTATATATGTACAAAATTGCATAAAAATCACCCCAGAAGTTGTGAGATTAGCGCGTACAAACAAACTCTTCAGCTTTATATACAGGATGTAACAAAATAAGTGATAATACTTAAGGGTGTGTACGTATTCCTTGTAGAGAGTTCAGTGTGAAAGTAGCAGCGCTGAAAGACCAAATCTTTTTTTCACTTTTGTATGGGCAAGCGCCCCAGTGTCGTGAGTTACCCCATACAAAAGTGAAAAAAAAAAATTGGTCTTTTAGCGCTGCTACTTTCACACTGAACTCTCTACAAGGAACACGTACACACCCTTAAGTATTATCACTTTGTTTTGTTACACCTTGTATAATATTACTAGATGACGCCCGCAACTGCGTTGCGCCAAAACTAATTTTATTGTTCGGAAACCTTTCATTTCTTTAGGATAAAAAGTATACTATGTTCCTTCCCGATCCTGGGACCCAAAATCTTCATACCTTTCAGGAAAATCGGTTCAACGGTTTGGCCGTGAAGATGTAATAGACAGACACACTTTTGCATTTATAATAATATTACTATGGATTTAGTATAGATTCGATACAATGGCGATGTCATAATAAGTATCATTAGCGGTTAACAGCTGTAACCTAAATAACGTTGATAAACTCCAGTCACCATTTGCCTTATCAGCCCAAGCTATTAACTTGATGAAGTTCACGAAACCATATTTATGTAATCCATAGATATGGCACAAATGGCGCAATTCAAATTCTTTATTAAGCACACAATAATTATAATACATTGATACCAATAAACTAGGGTTAAACACATTGTTTAAAACAAATGACTACACAGACTGAAGTTTTTCTGATTCTTGCTCTCTAATGTTAATTAAAATCGCGCTATATTACGAGCGTGCGTCAAATCGGCCTAGACTCGGAGTATGTACTATCAGGGAAGTTGATTCTTAAGCAGATGGCGGACCTAAGTAATTTGGTCGCGTTAAGTCAAACCCATCCGACCGATCACAGCTAACATTGAATTGACATACGCCGACCACATGACGTAGGTCCGTCAACTGCCTAGGAATCAACTTCCTCGATGGTACATAATATGAAGATGATATATTAATATAAATATCTATAAATTTACTATTCAAATTTTTACTATAAATTTTGTAATTATATATCTTCATATTAAAATGTGATGATGACTGTACATGATGATTGGGGGGCTCCCGTACAACAAGAAACATTTTTTGACTTTTTTGCTAGGTTGCAACTTGCAACTTGCAAGAGGTTACATCATGCTTTTGAAATTGTATCGTAAAGCTTAGTCATATTCTTCCATAATAATAAATTATAATATTTAAATAAAATAAGTATTTAAGGGAGGCTTCCATACAAAAATCGTCATTTTACGGTACGGAACGGATTTTTTTTTCTATTATGTAAAGAAGTGTAATTGTCAAAGGTAAATTTATTTACGCATTAGCCTACCATATTGTGAATCTAATACACCTAATACACAAAACCTGAATACACCGGCATGCGAATCTAACGTAATTACGCACAAAAAGACACACAGCCAGTAATTGGTTTTCTGCCTTCGATGCGCGACAGGAAACGGCCGGCCGACGGCTCATCCATCATGGCGAATAATTTGAGCTGCACCAAGCCGTTTATTTCGAGTAATCATCATCATCGGCCAATGGGTTACGAGGTGTTGAGTTGTCATGATATGATAAAAAACTTGGTGACATTATAATTACTTTTGCCTACTGCTCCTGCTATAACTAAAATATTATACTGTAGTCTTGGCCTGACCATCTAAAGTTTGCATCAAAATAATTGATAGACTTAATGATATTGTAATATGGTATGAACATAAATGAAAAAAAAAAATGTTTCTGTAAATGATAAGCGCAGCGTTTTTTCTAAACATCACCAATCGCCTTCGCTTCTGAATTAGACCGCAACATTAGCGACCGTCCAATTACACTGAAACGCTGTCCGTCTATAATTTGACTGAGATCATCGTAATTTTGTGTTATTTTAATATTCCGGCGATGTCGCTTCCGTGGATATTTCGAATTTAATGACGACAATTTGTCTCTAATGGTAATTACCGAATAATACGGACACTTTTAATTTACACTGGCCCGTCATTAGCCTGTTACTTCGGGTGAATTTCTCTGCTACTCGAGTTTGCGTAGAAGTAATGAGGTTTCATTTACAGTAAAACTAATAGCAAATCCACATTAATATGCATATAATATTATGTTATAAATATGCGAATGTGAAATCTGTTACTTCATGTGTTCAAACCAGACCGAAACGAAACCGATTTCGGTTCTTGCTGCATCTTGTGCTGGCATGGAAGTATTTTGAGTCCAGAAAAAGTAAATAAGATAGTTTTCATGACGGAAAAAATTTGCGGTTACTAAACTTTAGCGCAAGGAAGTCGCGGCAACATTATAATTTTGTAATTCTTATATTTGTTGAATTGATAAGCTTTTCTAGTTTTATCATGGAGTCACTATCCTAAAACGCCCATCCGTATATTCCCAATCCATACTAAATTACTAATATTATAAATATGATTGTCATTCTCAATCCATAATATACTAATCTTATAAAATATGTGATAGTGTGTCTATTACCTTTTCACGCTGAACCGCTTCAAAGAAATTTTGATGTGGTATGCTGATATTTTAAGTCCCGGGAAAGGAAATAGGATACTTTTTATCCCGGAAAAAAGTATGGTTCCCGCGCGTTAAACGAATTTTGCTGCAACGGAGTTGTGGGTGTCATCTTGTGACTAATAAACCTTCGTACTCATTTTTCACTCTCGAATTTAAATATCAAAATGTAAAGCCGTCGATATCCTATATAGTATGCACTATCAGATAAGTTGATTCCTAGGCAGATGGGGACCTACGTAGTTTGGTCGCGTTACATCAAACCCAGACGACAGATTACAATTAACATTAAATTGACATGATCCGACCAAATGACGTCGCGTTGGTCTGTCAACTGCCTAGGAATCAATTTCCTCGATGGTACTTTATTTTAATCAACTTCAAGCGTCTCTCAAGCGCCAACAAAACAATTATGAAAATAATTTCATTACAAGCGTTTCGATACCTACTTCATTATATTAAAGTGCTTAAAATAAAATGAATTCCAACGACCCCCATAGGTGATAGCAGCAAACTCCGATGCAATTATGGAAATAGCCTAATTAAATACCCAGAGATGATTATCAGGCAGCTGTTATAAAAATTCAATGTTATTTTCGACCTATTAAATTAACTGTTTGTTTTAGTCTTAATATCAGTGAGGAATGATGTCACTTCACACATTTTTAATTAAACCAATAATATTTTAATACCCGAACTCAACAGAATACGATTTAAATAAATAAATAACCGTAGATTTAAAAATTCTGCGTTAATTTTGTCAATACAAAATGAAAATTTAGCTCAACTATTTTCAAGTCTCAGTCAGTGAAAAACGTTTTTTCAACTTAACCCCTTTCTTCACAAAATTATCAACCCCAAGTCGACGACCGCTGAGGGATGTGAATTATTAAGATGCATGCTTTATCATGATCTACTCGGGGCCTCGACTTCAAAGATTAACATTTAAAGCAGTTTTATGTAAATTGGAAAAATCCAACGATCTCGTCATTTGAATAATAACTCAGAAATCATAGAGCCGCTCCGATCTGTAATGAAATAAAAATATTATTTTTATGATAAATGTCGAACGATCGCAGTAAAAGCTTAATTTTATTACTTAATTTGGATTTAGCTTTTATGATCGATCGATTGAATCCGAAGAGTCGAATCTGACGTTACATTTTGTGGGGAAGATAAGCTAGGTGAGGTTGATATTGCTGAATTTTTCTTAATGTTGTAATGGGAAATATCAATAATGGCCCTTTTTATTACATCATAATTTACTACTGGCGTTCAAACTACTGTGAAAGTGACTGTTAATAAACTTCTATGTATAGTACTAATAGGTATGTACATGAAAATATATTCCTATTTATAATGCAACACACTTAACCTACGTTCGATTAGTGGTATGAATTTTTAATACAAATACTAATAGCAATGTAGCTTCCCCCTGTACACGCATATCACGGTTTACAACTGGTAATTCATAATTTATAAGCCAATCAAATATTTGTTATCCCAAAGGCACAGCCCCCTCTATAGTCCCTGCACAAGTAGGCATAATTCTATTGTTTTACATTAAGCACCTACTCAATACTCATCAGTCGATTGTTTAGTTTTTGTTCCGAAGGACATAAAGAGTATTTCAATAATTTCAATCGTGCTAACAATGGCATTAGGGACATGTTGACTCGTAGACAACTGTAATAAAGGGTTATTCAAAATTACCCCAACTGTATTAATTAGCGAGTATCGACGACTACAGACGCTTAGTTTGTTACATCTACGAGTACCAACTAATAGGAAATTTAAATGGAATGCCATGTTATTGAATTACTTTTGAGACAATTCAATTTATTGTACACCGCGAAATATTGAATCGAACCTGTCTTCCGCACGTCGGGAAATCTATTCGCTAGACTATCCTTGACTGATTGGTTTCGACCGCTCTCCTTTCGGCGTGTGAAATAACACGTCACTCAAATACAGCCGATGATAAATTCAATTCTATACTCCGAGCGGCGGAGTGGGATTAAACTCGTCCTATTCGTCTTTTGTCCGCATCCCGGATAGTTTTTTTTTTGTTTCGATATTATGTTAGAACTAGAACTTGTGAGCGATTTTGTTGCTGTGTGTTTTAATGTTATCTACGGTTGCTGTATTATTTACTAGAGGCTCATAAAGTTAAAGCTTTAATTGTGTTTACGAAGTTCTTTAAGTATTTAAGTAAAGCTCAATTCTTTGTCAAAAGGTTTTTTTCTACTGCATTCTTATTTTCTATAGCTTAAGTAAATGATAATAAATTACTTATCAACTTTCTTATAAAAGTGAAAGTGTTTTAAACTTTAAAGTGGTAATAAATAATATTTTTAAGAAGTTAATTTTTAGTAAATTAATTTATCTATAAGTACTTGTAATAAAAAATTAAATTATCAACTAAAACACGAGAAACAACTGTTAACATTCTTTCAATTGACATTCTAGAGGCAAAAATCACACCCAAAATAGTAATCCTTCCACGCGACATAGATATGCATCAAATTCCTTACAAACACAGAATAAGAAATAGATAGCAGGCGCACAACATTGTATAAAATAGAGTAGAGACTATCTGGAATAAATTGAAATAATATCACATTGATGCAAGAAATACTATAAAAGGAATCGTTTACCCTAACATTTCCAATATTTAAGACCGCCGCTTTTTATTGCTTTATTTGACGCAAATTGTGTTAATGTTTCGTTATTCACTGTACATAGTTAATAGTTATGTTAAAATGAACTTACGTGAACTTATTTTGAATATTATAATGCATATTAATATTATGATTTCCAAAGCTTATTGTCGTAATTAGAATACTAAAATACTAAATTACTTAACTATAAGTGTTGTGGTAAATATTATATAAATTATCAATATAAGTTCCTAACTATTCTTTAGACCGTACCATCATTTAATTTTGGACTTCATTTGACCAGAATCTCGAAGATGATTGCAATCACTCGCAGGATATTACACAAATCCAGACCTAACCCGTTTGCCCTAGCATGTCTATCGAAACTTCATTTTAAAATCAAATATACACTAGAACCTACACCTAGAGTGTTATCTATATCACCCTATAATCCCTATATTATCCTGAAACCTGCCCTGTTTATTGATGAATTAAAGTTTTTATATTTTTGATATGATATCCAGGTTTTACTAGTATATTATTAGGTTTGTCTACTTTATTAACAACAATCTCTACTTAATAAAGAAATACAATTTAATTTTATCAATATAATAACTATGTAAAGTATTTCAATTTCATCATAGAATAATTTTGAAACTTCTTTATAAAAAAATATATTTCCTTGCTCTGGCGGCGCCGAGGCACAAAAAGTTGAGAAGTCGACTCATCTGCATGCATTGTCCGTGCCCTCAGTTCCTACGAGAGAAACAATAAATTTAGATATGCTTTGAGAATAGTAAAATAATTTGACGCGAATTTTACCCAAGTTTTAATTTTATTTTTTCCATTATTGAAAAGAAATGTGGCAAAGAATGTAGATGTTATAAATAGTAAAATGAAACCTTTTTCGAATTAAAAAATTATAATAAGAAGTCCCAATTATATTTAAACAGGTACCTAATATAAAATAGGATAGTGACAAACAGTTCAAAAATATGATAACAATGATTCATGAGAATATACTTAAAGATCTATGAATACCCATACGAGATCGATAAATAAGGAATGAGCGGGCTGTTTGAAATCTAGCGGACTGCGACCATTTCTGGTTTATCTGATACCTCTGACAACTCAATACTGGAGATAAGTCCCATTACAAATATACCCTGACAGAATAAATGACGCCACACATAAAAATTGTAATCCCGATCTAGAACACAAAGGTCCAATCGAACGTAACAAGATTGTAAAGCGAGCGAATATTGTGTTACTTTACAGCATACATTTTATTAAACTTATCTTTAAGACTTTGGACGCGAGCATAAAATAGAACATTTTACTTTGTTATACAAACTATACATAATATATATTTTTAACCTACGCAATCGTTTATAGGATTGCGTAGGTTAAAAATATCTATTATGTTTCATATTTTTGTTTATTCTTTGTAGGAATAAAATTTGCTGATTTTTCTGACAACAGGAACTTTTTCATATTTTCAATTTGTATGTGCTTACATCCAATTTATGAGCAAATGTCAAACTTTTAACGGCATAATTAAAAACGTTTAAGGACCGTTAAAGTCACAATTTATTTTCCACAGCCGAGCCTAGTAGTGACTTGCGGCCATAAAATAAGTATTTACTTGTACGAAAAGTTTTTTACTACTTGCGAAGCTGTACGAAATCTGCTGAGATCGTTAATGTTACTACCCCTAAATACAGTTTTAAGGCTCTTGAATGGACGAATATTTTTCTGATTAGAAAAAAAAAAAACAATGGCTATTACATATCTAATTCACGTAAAATATTAAATTTTAGACAATACACTCATCTAATCTCTTATAGATGAGTATTGGGTGTAATATAAGACAAAGTATATCTTTTAGAATAATTCTGATAAGGTAATACATACATACTAATTTCATGTTATACTATTCTAATTTCATGTACTTAAATATAAAGTAATAAAATTAACAGAATGTGAATAGAAATGTAAATATATTTGATAGTCAAAGAAAGAAAAGATAATGTAAGAATTAGTAAAATACAAAATATGTTATATATATAAATAAAACAGTTAATGTCAAAGATGATACTATAAAACTCATATGTAATGTGAAGTAAAAAATTATTTGTAAGTAAATAAAAATGAAAAACAATGTAAAGTAGTAACAAATAAATGAAGTAAACAATTGCCCTTTCTTATTGAAGGGGGAACAAGAGGTCGAAAAAAAAAAATCATGTTTGAAAAGTGACTTATTCACCATTTAACACTTATCTGTTTTTAAAAATACCGTCTCAGGAAAAAAGTTCCAAGCAATTTCCTATCTACGTGGTATAGTCATTAAAACAGCACAGCTTTGGTTTTTATCTGATTGAGGAGAACTTTGATCCTCACCCACTGTCCGCGATATCTTTGTTTTGATGTTTTAACTATTTCTTTTAATCAGTTTCATTAAGTTTTATTTGCTTAAATAGAGGAGTAGCGACGAATTGTAGTCTATTTATAGTTATTAACTAGTATTATTATTAATAAGGAATCAAAGTCTCAGCCCGATCGGTTAAAAAATTGACAAAATTTTCATACAAACTTTCATCCCCTATGTTATCCCCTTGGGGGTAGAATTGATCAAAATCCTTTCTTAGCGGATGCCTACGTCATAACATCTACCTGCATGCCATATATATATATATATATATATATATTATATTTAGATATTTAGATTTAGATTAGATTTTGATGTATTGACTAAATAATGATTATTATTTTACCATTAACTCTTTTTTCCGAATATTTTTTTACCGAATTGTTATAATTTACAAGTAGGTCGGTGTAAGTTTTTCTACCTGGAGATTCTAAAATACAAACCCGAAAATATTTTAGAATAGTATACTAAGGTTTTGAGCACATAATATAACGATACAAAATCAGATCAGATCAGATCATCATTTTAGAATTGACCAACAATTATTATCATCTCTCAAAAATATAAATAATTCGTAAATGATAAAATATTTAGTCCTGCTGAAAACTTGTAGCATTATCTATTCTGCAGCCTCCCCTGAAGTTGCCGGAAACTTTGTCACTGAAACTGGGCTATTTACAACTTGGCACAGCCTCCCAAAATTTAGCAACAATTTTTTTATTTAAAATTTAAATCTTCAGATTTACAAGCTTGGAAATCTTATTCAAAAAAGTTTTTATATTTGGTTTTGATCTACGCTTATTATTATTATGTAGTTATGTTTGTCAAAGGTAAAAAGGATGTAACGTGTTATTTAAAATAGTACTATGATCTTTTTATTAAATATTACTAAACCTTCAACCTTAGCCTCCTACGTAACCTGACATTTGAGTATTATAGTTTTTACCTGTTATAGCCATTTGTCAACAATTTTAAACCATTTGGCTGTGGTCATAAATACGAACCGTGCTTTGATTGTATCTCGGACCCATTTCAGATTATGTCCTGCGGTGGGTGGCACCATGGAAAGCGTTTAATTGGATGACTCTTATTTTATGCTATACATTGGAGCCTTTATTATTATGAGAACTACTTTTTTTATAAAAAACTATCACTAAAAAGTAGCATTGGAGTTTGCGCTCACTCCACCGGCCGTCTGTAGCTCTAACAATGTGACCTACTCGTTTCCATTTGAGCCTGCATAACATCATTACTGTACCTTATATTCTTTGTCTTTGAGTCTGATGGCAACGCCTTTTATAGAACTCTCAGCAGCCCTCTGAATATTGATAATAATTTTCGTGACTGCCGTGTGAGAAAGTTATAGAAGAATGGTATTGTCCGTTATTTTCTTTCAACTTACTGAAAATATCAACCGTAACATAACTAGTAACCGTCATAATTACTTAGCAAATAATTGTGTCCATTAAGAATATAATATATTAGAAAATCTATATAGGTACCGCCATAACCATGACTCATAAAAATATCATAAGTTGTAACCAATTTATGACCACAGTTAGTACAGTGGATACACTGGCATAATTTACAGCTCTCGAAGTCGGTAGTAAATTCTAGAACCCTCCCTTGTGCAAAATATAATTCAACAAAATTACAAGAAAACTAACCAGGAGCAAAGAAATTTTGTTATGCAGTTGAACTTTAATGATCAACCTGAAAAGTTGCTCCAAATTAAAATATTATGTAGTTACAGTGGTCTAGCAGTAGTTCAAATATTATAAGTGATAGCTGTTTTGGTGTGACCGTCGTAGTATTGACTAATTTTAAAGAACATAGCAGTAGTATCAAGTTTAAAGGCTTACACCAACAAAGAAGGTACTGACTACTGGTACATGCCCAGTGCCTGCTTTTATACCAAAAAGCAAGATCCAGGTCTTCAAGTAGCTGAGTGACCTATTGAATTTCTACGGACAGCTAACAGATTTCATCGCAATCGTGATTCGTGATCCCTGAAAATAGATTTCGTTACAAAACATTGTGATACGAAACAGATTTCCAAGCCATCAAATACTCATCTCACTTCATCATAAAACTTATTTACGGATCTATTTCTGTAGCTTATTTTATAACAAATATTTTATGCATATCAACTCATACCAAGCTTATAAATAGTTCTTTTCAAAATTAAATGAGAAAGAATTTTCGTGCATCTAGTTCTCACTCTTCTTCATTCTCATTCTTTACTCTCTTTACATATTTATTCACTGTACAAAAAATATATATTATGCTTTTCTTGTGCACAAATTTTACTTAATTTAATTAAAACTTATTATTGTTTCAGGTAAGCACAAGTCCTTTGATGTGAGCGGAGTTAATGCGGCTAATGCACCAGTGCTATCCGCATTTGTATGATCCTTGTGTCGTTGGGTATAAGGATCATTAGGGGGGTACAATAACTCGGAACCGTGATTAACGACGGCAAGAAACGCGTTAGACACGTCAATTGCGAAATAATTATAGATGCATTTGCTGGAGACTAAATAAAAGCGGGTAAAAGCTGTGACGGTACTGAACACTGAGTGAGGACTAATGGGTCATTGTTGGTACATTTACATTGTAATATTCATTGGTTTGGAAGGCTCTGGCGATTTCTTGGAATATCTACAGGTTCGTTATATTTTTATATAAAATATGTTGCGTTTATACTAAAGGGAAAACCAGTTTATACTTATTTGTATTGTTTGAAAAATCTTAAAGTTGACGTCATTCAAAGCTAGTAAAGGTATTCTATGTAGACCATCTGCTACGACTTTATATAATACGTCATCTAATTTTCTTTACAAAATATCCAAAATTTCAATGTGTATTTGATATTTTATAGTTATTAGGCTATCAAGAATGTATTCGTAGGAAAGAATATAAGGTCTTCCTACGACAAAGCATCTTACTTGAATACTTGAATATTTATAAATCGAACCGTTTTATCATTATACTCTGTCGCGATGATTGTATGAGGAATTCCCCGTCGCTTTGAAGTCACCGCGCTCGGTGGTCCCCCGGTAATGCGGACAGTAATAGGCTTCCGCGCTATTCACATATCCATTACGATTGTACGCATTACTTAATCTTTTTACTCCAATTATGGTCATATTTTTACAGCTATCGGTACAGAAAGTGTTCATATCTTATGCTTTTAATCATTACGCCCACTTTGAATAAAATACTTGAAGTGTTTATGTGCAACGTTTTAGAATATAATGTAAAGTGTATTTTAAAGTGTTATTGGTATGTTACTAAAACTGAATGAACATGCTTAAAAATGTTGCCCGTAACTTTGTTGCGCCAAAATTTCTTCATCGCGTAAGTATCATATTTTCTCAAAAATTAAACTACCCTTTAATGTTACCATATTTTATGCAAATTCGTTTAGCGATACAAGAGTAATAAAATGACAAACTGATAGACTTCCACATTTGTCAGAATATTATTATTATCGATCAGTTCATTCTGTATCGATACTATAATCTTCAAGTCAACGACTATCGGAAATTGGTCCGATTAATGATTCAAGGAACTCCGATACAAGTTACAACGTTTATACTTGTTGCCAATTTTTTTAATCGTCCTATTTACTCGATTGTTGGGTTTGCATGTTTTGTATAAAATACGTTTCCGTAGTCTCCGTTAAACGCCCTATTAGCGTTGGTAAGTTGCCAGCCAAGAGTCCTTGCCAAGATTTTTTAATTTAGTTAAGATTAAGAAGCAACTTAGTATAAATCAAACCTGCTTGTGATAGTCGTAGGTCGTTTGTAAATTGTAGCGTAACAATTTTCTAAAGAGGAATTCACACAACAATTATTACACGACAACAGTATAAATAAACGGGGTTCTCAATCTTTCGAAAAAACATTTGTTCAGTGAGTAGAGACTTAATAATAGCGTAAGCTTTTTGCATACACATCCACAACAACCTCGTTTGCTAACTAGATATTATAATTGGCCAAGTGCGAGTCGGACTCGCGCACGGAGGGTTCCGTACAATTTAAGAGCAAAAATAGGCAAAATAATGTATTATTATATGGGAGCCCTTAAATATTTATTTTATTTTAATTTTACTATCAATTATTAAAGTACTAATACCATTAAGTATTTTGTGAATATTTCAAGTGCCTATGTGTAGCCATTATTGATATAGAGCAAAAAATGCCAAAAAATTAAGTTTGTTGTATGGGAGCCCCCCTTAATTATTTTTTTTTGTTTTTAGTATTTGTTATAGCGGCAAAAGAAATACATAATCCGTAAAAATCTCTCTAGCTATCACCGTTCTTGAGATACAGCCTGGAGACAGACAGACGGACAGACAGACATCAAATTCTTAGTAATAGGGTCCCGACCCTTTTTTACCGACCTTTGGGTACGGAACCCTAATAAAAATTGACGACCTCTGTGGCTCAGTTGGTGGGCTGTTGGTAGTTCAAGCCGGGGGTCGCGGGTTCGAATCCCGCCGACGGAACAAAAAAAAGTTTTCAAAGTTCCTGGGTCATGGATGTGTTTTAAATATGTGTACACTAATAAAACACAATTTTTCGTGCACTTTTTCCACTATATTAAGAAATTATTATAAATTTTAACAAATTACACGACTGGTTTCGAAATAAATCATCTTCAGGTTTTGGGTAGAATGTAGTTTTCGTATCTATGCGTTTTGGGTTTTTTAATTTTTGTTGATCCGCCAGGTAACTACGTTTTTTACTTTGTACAATAAATTGCTCTTGGATTTTTTCTTTTATGTACTCATGTGTTTCTCTCTGGAGCCAGTCCAGTTCAATAGGGTGTAATCTTTGAGCTAGTTCAATATGCAATACTTTTAAATGGCATCCGACATTATCTCTTTGCTTGTATAAATGATGGATTTCTGCTTCCAAACATTCAAACTTTATTTTTGTCATTAATTTATCAATATATGGTTTGGACATATCATATTAAATATAATATCAGTATCATATAATAAAAAATCTTAAATATATGTATAGTATAAAAGTATTAAATATATTTCCGTTGTCTGGTAACCCGTAACACAAGTCCTTCAGGTACTTACCACGGGGCCGGGGCCAGACTGACGTGGTGTGAAGCGTCCATAGATATTATTATTATTATTATTAAGAATGCACCTGACTCTAACTTGACTACATACTTAAACTTAGATCTCAAAATCTGTAAGGTCTAGAAAACTGATTTTTTTACACAAGTAACTTCAGTTCATGAAGATTAAATGCTCAAGACGAAAACACGATTACTGAAAAAATGCTCGATAGTTTTTTTTTTTTTTTTTACAAAAACACATTAGTTTTAGACACATTTTTGCTTGGATCTTCGAAGTTTGCTATCTTTTCTTTAATATTTTTTAATATCTAAAAAGGCATTGATAAAACCTAAATTTGCTCAAAATACTTTTTTCATAATCATTATAGTGCGTCTTTTATTCATAGTAAAACTAACTTGGCGATGATTCCGCGTCGTCCTTTTTCACCTGGCATATGAAAGACGGGCGTGAGTGTGAAGAGAGAAAGACGATGTTTGATTTTTTGGGTCAGTTGCCCTCTTAACTACATGACGCCCGCAACCTCGTTGCGCCAACATTCGTCTATCGCGTGAGAACCGTACGTTTATCCGGGCTAAAAAGTATCCTATGTCCTTTCCCGGGACTCAAAGTATCTCCATACTCAGCAAAATCAGTTGAGCAGCTTGGGCATAAAGGCAACAGACAGACTCACTTTCGCATTTAAAACATAAGTATGGATAACATATCAAAACAATCAATTACATAATCTCTGCACAATATCTTATTTCCCAATATAATATTGAAATCACTTCGGATTGATGTTGAGGTATGACAGTAAGCGGATTTCGCGAAGTGACACGTTTACAAGCGAAGACGGTGTTATTCTTGCTGTGACAAGAAGGGAACAGATCAATCATTCGCGAGTGATGCTCGTATCGATAAACAATAGGGAGGTGATGTCGATATTTTGGAGGGTATACTTTTGTAACTTTGTAGAAGTATACTTAGTAGTAGGTAAGTACTTTGATTTACTGTACCCATATTGTAATTTTTGTATTTTATGGTAATATTAATATGAATGAATGAATAAATAAAACAATTAGTGTGTATGGTAGGTAACTGTATTATATTAATGTGCATAAGTAACAACGAAAACGAACGCTGAAATATTAAGTAAAAGACAAAAAACATAAAAATTAAAAACGTAATTAGAACTTTTTAATTAAACCGTGTAATCCATCTGATAATGTTTAAAATGACTACAAAACTTTGAGGTTATTCTGTTTATGAAACAAAAAAGGCAAAAATTTTGATTAAAAACAAAAATGTGAAAATAATTTACAATAGGTATATAAATATTATCGTAATTAATTTTACTTGTAATAACGAAGGTAATAACTATGATAACTTATGACCAACAAAATTATTAGATGTCGTAAGTGTGATCACAAAAACGCAACTTTTATTAATGAAAAAGAATGAATCTATTTTTTTAGCTTGAGGGTACAGCACTATGCTTAATCCCTTTTTTGAAGGGGATATAATCGTTATAATACATTTGTCGCTTCTTA
Source organism: Cyaniris semiargus (assembly GCA_905187585.1). NCBI lineage: Eukaryota > Metazoa > Arthropoda > Insecta > Lepidoptera > Lycaenidae > Cyaniris > Cyaniris semiargus. Next base: position 5,683,677 of record LR994551.1, read on the forward strand.
TTATCGATGGATTGAGAGCAAACAGGTTGGTAAACTCGATACGAGTCAACAAGGTATCACTCACTGAGGCTTTTCAGAATATTTACATGGCCACTATTTTAACAATTTGTTGGAATAGGACAGTCGGTTATATTTATGTGCTTTATGGTATTAGAACTATAGTCCGATTCACTCTTATTTTTACCGCTTTTTATCGCTTGTTTTTTCACCACCCTCAAAACAATTCATTTGAAGAGATAAAAATACACCGCTTTATTTCAATTGAGTGGTAAATATATCAAATTTTATTATCTTACAAGCATACGCAATAAATACCATAAGGCACGGCATAAAAAGCGATGTGCATACCGTTGTCAGTGTCCCGTTTATTTTAATGTGCCCGAGAATTAGTCCCACTTAACTACGGTATAAATAAATGCGGTGAAACACAACTTATGATCGTATTATTTATTTTTACTATCGCTCTGACAAATAGAACGGCGTCGATGCTTTGAAGATCATTACTCGTTTATTTCCTGAGTTTGTCGATTATTTTTATCTTGTTTGTGGGATAATTGTTTTGAAAAACTTAAATGATTTTAACGTTTTTGTAGTACGGTTTCATGATTATTTATACTTCAATTGTTTTTCATAAAGTAATTTCAAGTACTTACCTGAAGTAACCAAACAAAATAAGTAAGCAATGCTAAATGAACTTAACAATAATAATCAATCAATACATTTAAAACTATTAAAGTAAATGACGAAAATGACTACTTGCCGTACTGAATAGAAATCGTTAAAAACCTTCTAGAAATTTGAAAGTATATTTTTTTCTCCCCATACCAGCCTATTAACCACATAATACCTATTACTACGTTACTTTACTAATAGGATGCATCTTATTCTTATGAAAATGGTGTTCTCATTTTCGAATCGTGGTTTCATCGGTTTCTAAAACGGTTCAAAGAAGTTTCGATTCAAAAACTTTTTGATAATCGACCACAGCCCCAACCATTAAACCGCGGAAATAATTGGTGAACGTGAGCATGAGACGAAGATAATTGGTACGTGTGAAGAATGCTTTAATTGGGCCAATAAATTTATTCATCGCTCAAGTTTTCGGGACGTTTGAAGATTTATTGCGTACCACTGTATATTTTATTGTAACGATATAATGTGTTTTAGGGTCAATTCAGACCGCAACACGACGCGTAGAAGCATTTCTAAATTTGTACTGAATTGACAGATTTAAATTGCGTGAGACGTCTTGCGAGTATGTATAATATTTATTTTGATGATACTTGATATATTTTTTCTGCTTGAATAACTTGATATTTGAACTTTGAGCCTAGGTAATTGGTTACCGGTTAAAATTTTGTTCACATTATTATTGTTATAGTCACAACTCACACTGCAACGCAACGTTTGCATATATTTTTTAGAAGTATCCCTTATCTAAATTAGTACAAAACTGCAAGTACTATAATAGTATACACCCATACTAGTGTTTTGTCAAGTTTAAAATCAAGATGTAACACTACCGTTGTTTCTCAGTAGAGAAAAACAATTTCAAGTTGAATAGCGATATATCCTGAGAAAATACGACTGATTTAAATTAGCTTTAATGAGCAATTTGTTCAGCAATAAGTTATTTTAGTACTCTCGTACACATTTTATAGCACATAACATTTAAGGAGCTGCCAAATTGATTGTGGCAACATTAAATTAACAATATACGACCACAATATTTTTATGATGACAAATGAGGTCTGTTACCACTCGTACCTAATAATTATAAGGTTTCATTCAATGAGTAATGACATGGACGATTATTGATTGCGATTTAAGGCCATCCCCCGAGCAAACGACCTTGACCATTACATTTGCCGCGTTGCCGAGGTCGCACCAAAATCCAATTTTTTTTACTTATCTTAGTTCAGAATTGACCTAAAAAAATCAAACGTGGAATATTATGTAGTTGATGAAATTGTCGATCTATTGGCATGTGTTTCAAATAAAAGTAATTTATAAATACTTACTAGGGAGATACTGAAAGTGTGCTTGAATTTCAATAAATTGGTATTACTTTGGAAGCCGATATCATGAATATAATAAACAAAAATAGGAAATGAATTACGGGGAAAGAAATGTTCATATACTAAAGATTATTGTTGTGTTTTTATTATAATTTTGTAGCTTTCAAATTATGAGTTATAAGGCTCTAAAACGGTAAATTACGGCATCTCCGTAGGGGGAGCGCCTTAAGGTTATCAGCCTAAATACTGAATGGTGCTGGAATTTCTACGAAAACTGAAACTTTTGGACGTTGCCGCCTTGTAAAATGTCATTTTAAAGAGCTGTTTCATAAAAAGTACTCACATATTATCCCCGTGAGATAATACTAGGTAGATTTTATATTTTAAAACTGACATTTTAATTATTTCGACTTATTATTATCTTATTGAATGTCGTAAATTACGCAAGGTAATATATACGTTTTTTTTATAAGATGTAGGTATCTTAATCTAGTTATAATCGAATCGTCTTCATTTCAAGTCACCGTAAAAGGTAAAATGTGGGTCATATTTCCGAATAGGAAAAACTCTCGAACCATTAAAACAACCGCTTTCGATTATCACAGATCGGGGATGCTCGAATAAAAAGACGTCCACAAATCGTGGATATCCGGTCTCAGGTGATATATAATAGAAAAGCTTATTTTCCTGAACGGATTCAGGAGTCGCAGCGTAAGACAGTCGTGACATGTGATTTATGTGTTTTATCTGAGCGGATTTCATCTCAGATAAAACCGTCCCGGCGTAAATCAAATCCGTCGTTGGTTACTTCGTTTATAATGCCATCCATAAAATATTTGATTGAGTGATATTACGGTGTCTTGCGATGCTTTCTAAGTTTTAGCTTTAGTGCTCCCATAATCATTGAGACTAGCAGCTATAGGCTAATTATTTTCACTAGCTACAGGATTTTTTAACCTCAAGACTTTCTTTCTTTATCTAGAGCTAAAAAACTACTACCATGCCGATGAAAACTCCTTTAGTAGTTTTTGCGTGACGTGATAAACATACTCTTTAGTTCTGAACATTGGCTTTTATAACATGAGTGATTACTGATTATAAAAAAGATGAGCAACAATTTTATAGACATGGTGAAAAACGAAATAAACGTAGAAGAAAATATCAACCAAGTGCGAGTCGGACTCGCGCACGAATGGTTCCGTACCGGTATAGAGCGAAAGTAGGCAAAAAATTGTGTTTCTTGTATGGGTGCCCCCCTTAAATATTTACTTAATTAAATTTTTATTATTAATTATTAAAGTACAAATATAATTAAGGATTTTGTGAAAATTTTAAGTGCCTAGCTGTTACCATTATTCATTACGAGGGAAAAAACTTAAAAAAATCACGTTTGTTGTATGGGAGTCCCCCTTTAGTATTAATTTTATTGCGTTTTTAGTATTTGTTGTTATAGCGGAAACAAAAATACATAATCTGTGAAAATTTCAGAAGTCTAGCTATAGCGGTTCTTGAGTTACAGCCTGGAGACAGATGGACAGACATCGAAGTCTCAGTAATAGGGTCCCGTTTTTACCCTTTGGGTACGGAACCCTAAAAATAATAATTTTCTTCTTTATCCAGTCTATTCCAAGCACGTGGGACCACAGGGCACAGCTAGTTTTACCAAAACGATAAACATCTGGCAGCCCGCCAGAGCATGTAGAGCATTATTCGGTCATACAATAATCCTCAAATCCTTTTACCTATAGAATTGTATTACATAAATAGACAAGACGACGACTAAAATTTGTGAGGGGAGGGAGGGGGGGTTTACAAGATTAGTAGTTAGAAAAGTTGGCCTTTGTTTATCAAGGATTAGGACAAAACATTTTTATTGTTATATAGTGTTTATAAACAGTGTGGATTGCATACTTCCTACTCCTCCTATTTTCTTTTGATAATTTCGTTGCGGGTCCCAAGACAGATTAGCATGTCCCTCGGACTTCCTAAAAATACAGTGTGGATTGTATATTGTAAATAAAGTAAAAACTTCCCTTTTGTAACCTTTTTACTAAGAAGGTTACAAAAAATATATTAATGAGCACCAAAACATCCTCTTTTTTAAGGCATTTTTGTGACATACATTGTAATATGTTTACCGTACGTACTACGAACGTAAAAATAAGTATACGTGTAACAAAGTCGACATTGGGAAGAACCGGGTCATTAGGGCCACTGATAAGATAAGCGATAATTTCGGCCCTTTGTTCCTATCATGTCAAAATATTTTACGTCCCTGTGATGTTCCGCACAAAAACAGTAATTACTGTGGGAAATGACGTTTACTGCCTTGAGAACGTAAAGCTTTTTGTTTTACTTTGTGTCTTATTGTGCAGTATACGACTCGTGAAACTATAGAGATAACTTGTTGCTATTCGCTAGTAAAAGAGAATACGAGTACGACAAAGTTAATTCAATAGCTTGCATTTATTATGGTACAAACTATGATTTGATACAACAAAAAAATGTACTGCCAGAATTTATTCATAAGCCTATAGCGGATTTTTATAATAGACAGAAGAAGACCAAATAAAATAGGTCCGTTATCTCCTTAAGAATCAATTACTTGGATGATACAAAGAACGTCAACATTGCATTTCATTTTGCCAAAATTAAGCAAGATAAAAATTTCTCTGGCTCAATTTTCGCAGAATGAAATGAACAGTAAAAATACGATGCATAAAATAAATTACGTGTACAAATTAATATATTCTCGCTGATTCATCGAATCGCGTCGTAACTTTCTTCCAATAAAGATAAGGAAGTGCTAAAGCGTTTTACTTCGTACATAACCATGATTGTAATTACGCTGCGGTACATCTTCTTACTTAAAAGCTTAATGAAAATAAATAAAGGTTGTATTTATGGCCGCCATAAGTTATGCCGCCGGTAAATTGTATATCCCTGTTGCCGCCCGGAGATTTCACGCCCACTTCGTGTTAATTTATGCCAATATTCGTGAAGCGATGTTATCAAATATGGTACGTTCATTAGGCGTCGTTTAGGACGATTGAGGAAAGATGGATTTAAGTTAACATAATATGTCTATTGATACTAACGCCTCCGTGGTCCAGTGTTTTAGAGCGCGGCCCTTGACTCGGAAGTCTTGGGTTCGATTCCCGCGTTGGAAACATGTTATTTCCAAGTTTGGTTAGGACGATGCAGGCTGATCACCTGATTGTCTGACAAGTAAGATGATCCATGCGTCGGATGGGCATGAAAAAATTCGGTCCTGCGCCTAATCTCTCGCCAGTCGTGTCGGTCTTCCATCCCACTGGGTTATGAGAGTAAAGGAATAGAGAGTGCTCTTGTATACTGCGTACACGCTTAGGCACTATAAAATCACTCCTGCGTAACTGGTTCGGTTTCAATGAAACCAGCCACCGTCACCGAAACCGGTGTGGGAGTTATTATTGATACTAGAGAATCAATCAGGTGATATTGTTTTAGCAGAACTTTCCTTTCTGTTGTGTAGTCACCATAAATTCATAATAGTTGTTATTATAAAACTCATCATAAAAGTAGCTCAAAAAGAAAAGTAATAGGTACGATATAAAAGAAATCCTATCATCAAAATATATTACTGAATACGATGATAATTTTGTACTATATAGGACCCTATATAGTACAAAAGTATCATCAAATTATACCGTAGTAAAAAATCTAGTGTAGCTTGTATGAATTTTGACGATAGCAAAACGTAAAGTTTATCGCAATTCACCTTCCAATTGAACCAGCTCTATCGGCATTTATTTTTCCACTTTATACGAATACTTTTGATCCTCGCCGTAAGTTTTTTTATGATAAAAAATTTAATACTTACAATACGCGCTTTTCGGGATGCTGTTATAAATTATTATAAACTTAAAACATTTATGTCACCAGCAACGCACAATTTTGGTGACCATCTGAGGATGAAACCAACAGTAGTTTTTTGTTGATAAAATAACTTTACTTAAAAGTTAATAGGCTCTTACACTAAAGTACTGTTGCCGGATAGAGAGAAAGAAAGAGAAGTACCAAAAATTCCTGACCGCAAGAGGCTAGTTGCGAAAATTTTCAAAATGTCTCCCTGTTCAGTGGCTTATGTACGTTACGTAAACTGTAACAAGTCCCGTAAACGTAAAGTATTCGTCGCAGAGGTCACGTACATCGACGCTCAGCCTCAACTGCCCATTTATTGTCCTTTACTACGACGCATTGATCCCTCGACAGGCACGTACGGGGCCGTTTTTCAGTGCGACTTACAAGGGCACTCATTTGTAATTTCATACGGGGCTTTTGCAGTTTTGAGTATTTACATCATCAACGATGTGTCTGATAGTCTTTATATGCATAGATGTCTGGTCTGTCTGTCATTCAAATTATTATTATAGATCGCAATGAGTCGTAATGCAGGCTACATACTTCTTTATAGAAGAAGTTGTTATGTTAGAAAAGTCACTTAATATAAAATGTAACGTGTGGATCTATTTATTAAATATTAAGTGAGAGGGCAACTATACTAACATAATATTTTTATTTTTGTTTTAATAAGTTTCTTAACAAATACAGCCAGTGACAAAACATATTTGTTCTATTTTCGCCAAAAAAAAATACCAAGTTTATTAGTATTTCCAACCCCAATTAATAAGATGATTTACAGAAAGGATGCACGGACTTCCGCCCTGATTGATATTCTAATACATTTCAATTCCCCCCTCTGTTTACAGACAGGTGGTTAATTAAAATTTAAGCGTTTGACACAAGAAACAACCCGAATCGATTGTCCACGGAGTTCCCGGGATTTTAATTAAAAGGCGACCTGATGCAGTGGATCCGATAAATGCTTACCTCTCTGATTGACAAGCGGAAAATTCGTGTGCGACGTAACGTAAAAGAATGCTACAACGTTTGTCATATTCCGTGTGCATCGCCAAGTTTATAATAAACAAAAAGAAATTGTGATCTTTGCATCTGATTGACCAATGTAGTATTTTAAGAGAAAAGTGACTCCTGAAATTCTGTAGTGTCAGGCTATTTTAAATATCCAGTTGCCGAAGCACATACGGCATTCTCGCAAAATAGTCGGCCTAGTTCAAAGGAATGAATTGGTCAATACGACTGGTACTATACGGATTTCCTTACGATGTTTTCCTTCGCCGTAGAGCGTAGGTATTTGAGATCAGAAAAAGTATGATAAGTAAACGCCACCGCCTGGAGACGAACCTCTCAAGTATGAGTCAAGGATCTACCTTATACTAGTCCAGGGACGCTGTATAAACTAAATATCTATATAAAGTTAGCGCTTACATAATATATTTCCAAGATACTTCAATTACTTAACATATTATACCATATCAGCCTACGAATAATAAAAACTAAGGAAACGTAACTCTCATACTATTACCGTTTTAAATTTGGTTCCTTTCGAACTGTCATGTAACGTCAGTCTGATACCGCTGAAAGCCACCTAAATATTGCAAATGTATTGAAAATGTGTACCACACATTTTTGACAAGTATTGTAGAACATGTTTTTTGACGGAGTTACTTGTCCTTAGTTTTTATTATTCGTAGATATCAGCCAAAACATCTTAATTTCTACTACATTCAAGAGGCTTAATAACAATCCGCAAAACTCATTACCACAAAACAAACATGGTGTCGTTGAGAAAATAAATAATTGGCTTATTAGGGGAACCCCCCGCTGCTGCACCGGACGCTCGTGACAGCCGTGAGGGTTGATGATTCGTCCAAATCCGCCGGTAATAAGAATACACCTTTTGTTTTATTTATTACTTTCTTATATTTTGTAAAAATACAAGGGTTATCCTAATACTTCTTTGACCTTATAGAAGTATCATGATAACCCTTTTTCGTACCTACGAAGATTAGAAGAGCTAGGAAGCAACTTACATTTTAAGACCTGAAAATAAATTACTAAATATACAAACACCGAATTGATTATCCTAATTAACAAGGAAGAAGATATAAAAGAGCTTTTTCATTTAACCTAATCCCAGTCGTGTAAACGCGAAAACCAGCAATAATAAAATAACATGAAAGTATTACTTCAATCCTTTATTCGTAAGATTATGTGTCTACCTTCTAGCGGTCGTGTTAAATGACGCGGCAAAAGCAATACGGAGCAATTTGGCAGGGGATTTTATCTCGATCCAGCGTCTCGCCGAGAAAATATCTTGTATGATGTAAGCAGTACACTGATTAATTTTATGCAAAACACGTCGATTTTGCGGTTTTGAAATTATGTTAAGCGTCTACAAAGTTTTTTGGTGTATTGACTGGTTTTGATTCTTATCGTAATATTTAAAGAGTTTGGAGAAAAATGTAGCCTGGAAAATTTCTCAAAGTTGTATAATGAATATTATGATTTAAAGGTTAGAGGCACAAATTATTTAGACAATAATATAAATATTGCTTACTAGTGCTTAAGCATCATCTATACTGTATAATGAATAAGTAACTTTTTGCAAACACTGGTTTTAAACCAAAAATGCTTCAATCTTCTTCGATTTGATACCTGAACGGTTGCCAACGATCGAATACTGAGTATAGCCTTAATTTATTAAGAACTTCATCCATTGTATACGTTTAGCTTAACTTTGTGACTAGATTCACGACTGTACTTACAAAACAACTGAAGGAGATTTGGCATGGCTTACGCTGACTCGTGCGACGAGCTACATCCACTGCCAAGCCACTCTACCGGAAATTCGTAGCAAACTTAAACCTCATAATTTCGTGTGTAGAATTGTGTCAATCGGGGAGAAGCAATCGATAATTCTAGAATGCCATAGCCCATATTATAGCTACAGATTGTCTTTGTAATTTACTTTTGTTGACATGATCAGCTGTGTTATAATGGGCCGTACTTAAATGCGCTACAATGATGTTATGCTATAGTCACTTTAGTATAGTGCAGCGGTCGGCAACACGCGGCCCGCGAACGTTTAACTTGCGGCCCGTGAATGTTTTGTGAATAAGTTATAAGCATCAAAAACAATGTTTTCTAATATTGCCAGTAGTTATCGCAACTTAAAAACGTAGCTGTTTGTGCCATTTTGTAAAAAAAAACTTTGTTTATTTTTCTAAATCCTCTTATAATACTCTCTCTTACTGCCAGCACACTTTTTACTAATGCCATCCATCAGAGAGGTTGAAACTTTTTTTTAATTGTGGTCTAGAAAAGCCCTGATTATGCGTAGGTACTTATATTGGGCTTCTAGGGTTAATACTAGTATAAGGTCTGTGGCCCGCCTTTAGTTTGTTTTGCCACCTTGTGGCCCTTGCCTGCCAAAAGGTTGCCGACCGCTGGTATAGTGGCTTACTAAGACGAATTTCGTAATAAAATATGAATTAAAGACGTTTAAAAATACCTAATATTAATTATGCAATAGGTTTTTCATACAATACTTAATTATGCAACAGTTTTTTTAAACATTAATTAGCAACCTGATGAATGTATAACACGACTAAAAATAGAGAATATTACGCAGTGGTCAGAGCAGAGGGCGCCACCAGCACGTACAGTAAATAATCCGAACAAAATCCAACTTTTTTAACAAGTCATATCAGAATATTGACAGAATCGTTGTGAAACGTCGAACAAAATTTTTTTTCACTGTCTTTGCTGGTGCTGTCTCTAGCATGAAAGCATTGCAGCTACGAATAATAATAAAATCGGCCAAGTGCGAGTCGGACTCGCGCACGAAGGGTTCCGTACTGATACAGTGCAAAAATAGGCTAAAAATTGTGTTTTTTTGTATGGGAGCCCCCCTTATATTTTCATTTTATTTTAATATTATTATTAAATATTAGAATACACATAAAACAAAAGAATGTGTGAAAAATTCAAGTGCCTACCTCTTGCCATTATTGATATAAAGCGAAAAAGGCCGAAAAATACACGTTTGTTGTATGGGAGCCCCCCTTAAATATTAATTTCTTTTTTCTGTATTTTTTATTATAGCGGCAACAGATATACACAATCTGTAAAAATCTCAGAAGTCTAGCTATAACGGTTCTTGAGATACAGCCTGGAGACAGACAGACGGACAGACAACGAAGTCTTAGTAATAGGGTCCCGTTTTTACCCTTTGGGTACGGAACCCTAAAAACTATTTCTAATTCGTAGCATTGCAGTAAAATATTCTATTGTAAAATCGTGGTGATTATCTCAACAACTGAAAGCAATTTGTAATCAATAAATAATTCCTCCATGAAGTTATTTTATATTGGCATAATACTTGTTTGACTTGCTATCGATTTCATTGTTGGCTATTAAATTGAATAACAACTTTACTGTAATTAGAGCCGCCATAACATTTCCTAGACACATCTTTAAGAATGTCTTATACAATTTAATTCTTATCCAAATATAATTCATGAAGCGTTATAATAGTTATTTTATTTTACTAGATGACGCCCGCAACGAGGGTACCGTACATTTTTTCGGGATAAAAAGTATCCTATGTCTTTTCTTGAGACTTAAAGTATTTCCATGCCAAAATTAAGCACAAAGAAGAACATATGACCCCAACATCTGCAGACATGATTTAGCTAATTATTCTCATTTCACACAAGTATTCACACGATTACAGGAATTTGTGGGCATGCGATCCAACGCAGCCAAGCGCTTGCATGGAAAATGTATAAATAAAATCGGCCAAGTGCGAGTTGTACTCGCGCACGAAGGGTTCCGTACCACTACAGAGCAAAAATAGGCTAAAAATTGAATTTTTTGTATGGGAGCCCCCCTCAATTATTTAATTTATTTAAATTTTATAATTAATTATTAAAGTACAAATACAATTAAGTATTTTGAGAACATTTCAATTGCCTATGTGTTGCCGTTATTGATTAAGAGCAAAAAATAGCAAAAAATATCACGTTTGTTGTATGGGAGCCCCCCTTAAATATTTAATTTATTTTATTTTTAGTATTTGTTGTTATAGCGGCAACACATATACACAATCTGTGAAAATTTCAGAAGTCTAGCTATAGCGGTTCTCGAGTTACAGCCTGGTGACAGACAGACTAACAGACGGACAGACGGACAGACATCGAAGTCTTAGTAATAGGGTCCCGTTTTTACCCTTTGGGTACGGAACCCTAAAAAGTTTACCAGTAACTGGTCCAAAGTAATCTTTTAAACCACTAATTTATAAAAAGATATTGGAATAGCCGCTATCGCCTGGAGATATGAGTTTATCCATTCAGGGAATTAGTGTGAATATTTTATTCTTTATTGCCTTTAACAATTAATGAATTTATTCATTATTCTAAACCCGAGCTTTTGACATTCCAATAATTAGATTTCGTTTTTTATTGCATATTGGCTTTTTAGTTTTAGAAAGTTGTAACCGATAACGCAATGTATTTTATTGTTATGTTATATACTCTATCGATTACTTTATAAGTTGCTGCCTTCGAAGGAATTTTTAACTTACATTTTTCGCTGCGATGCGAAATGTAGGCAAGTTAAGGTGACGCCTTGATAATTTGGCTGTAGCGATATCGATTTTTCTCAGCAACGACTAAAGCTAAGAAATTAAAGTACATTGTATTCATCATGTCCTTGTCTTTGAATTACCCATATCGTAACACGATTGATCAACTTTTATAACACAGAATAATCAATCAAAAAGACCTCTGTAAAAAAAGGGATGCTAATTTTGCCAAAAGAGGAGAGTGATTTAAGCTTCCAAAATTTGTACATAGATTGGTTCAAGAAACATATATTTATGGTTTTTAAATTACGCGACAAAAACCATTTTGTCGCTTACGCCCTTTCATTTTCTTGTTTTCTATGAGAGGCCGGCCCGGCCTCTCATAGAAACCAAGCAATCTAATACGTATTATCCAACACGGTTTTTTTACTTTAACGCGGCGTCACCTTAAATCTGATTTGTCGCGAATGCGAAGTAAGAGACAGATGCACTCTTGCATTTATAAAATTAGTGAAGATTAATTCACAAATGCTCAACCTAATAATAGTTATTATTTTTTAGAAATGATCGATTTACTTAGGTACTTTTGAATATTTTCAAAATTGATCTTTTTTGAAAATTGGCAAAAAAAATTAAGCTCGCGCCCGGACACTTGACATGGTCGCAAAATTGTAGACTGTGGGAGAAAAGACCGCTTGCGTAGCGTAGGAGGGGTAATTATATTATTCCCATTTCTTTTAAAAAAATAAAATACTTAAGCATTTTTTTTAGCGAGCGCCTGCTGCTGTGCTCCTCTCTCTGGGGGCCCACGGCCCGTACGGAAAACAGGCCTCCAGAGCTTCATGAGGCTTACATAAGCCTTTTGTCTTTTATGTCACGATGCACAGAAGTATTATCAGAGAAGTTGATTTATAGGCAGTTGACGGACCTGCGTAATTTGGTCGCGTTATGTCATACCCATCCGACAGTTAATAGCTAACATAGAATTGACATAATCTGACCAAATGACGTAGGTTCGTCAACTGCCTAGGAATCAATTTCTTCGATGGTACTATCAGAGAAGTTGATTCCTAGGCAGATGGGAGACCTACGTGGTTAAGTCGCGTTACGTCAAACCCAGCCGACAGATCACAATTAACATTGAATTGACATGATCCGACCAAATGACGTAGGTCCGTCAACTGCTTAGGAATCAATTTCTTCGATGGTACATTGTGCATCGGAACAAACTGCAACTGGCACTCCCGCACTGCAACCCGTTGCTTAATTATAATGGTTATACTGCTACCTGTTTACATTATTGATTACGACCGTAACTAGCAGACTGTTTATTTGTGGTATAAAATCAGCGGTATAATTACATTATAGCTGTTATTTATTGCACCCGTGCACGATAAATTACAAGTTCTAATAGAGTCGTCGTATTATTTTATGGACGTTAGTGCTTGGAGAATACGTGTTGATTCGCTCCATGGGGCTTTCTTTGTAACAATATTAGAAATTGTTTCTAACTAGATGACCTGAGGAACTTCGTATAACTTCCCTCCTAACATAAACCTTTCCTGGGTTTCCACGAATATTTCAATACTAAAATTAGCCAAATTGGTTCAGCTGTAGTCGAGATTAAACGAGACCACAGTCACAAAATAATTTGAATATAGATGGAACGTAACTTTAGGCGATTGATAAATTGGTAACCACACCAAAACCATTCAAAGTTTGTAACTCGACCTCACCATCAACATAATACTCGTACAAGTTAGTCGGCTCCTTCAATATTGCATCCTTTTAATGTGTGCATTGACGGTACATCCATCCATCCGTTTTTGACATTAATTCCACTGTCTACTATTACTTGTATTATACAAAATGTTAACTTTATTTAGCTCATTGTCTTTTAAAAACTAGCCGAACTGCTCAATTAATATACTTTGTGCCAGGTCTTGCAGCTGCATATCAAAATAATATTATATGCAGCGCAAAGACACCCTCATTAACGCAAATGCAAGGTACTAGAAGCCGGTTTTTACACCGCAGACCTTGAGTTATTGATCGGTTTACAGTCTGCAGTAAAAGTTTACTGCTTTAACTGAGTTTCCTTAATAAAACACATAAAAAACATTAAAGGTTACCTACACCTACGAATCCATAAATTATTTTATGAAAATTCCGGGCCTTTTTTACGATTCTATTACGTAGAAAGCACATAGCTTCAATACTGAAAAAAAATGCTTTCAAAAACATCGCGTTTTGATAACAGAATTTTGATTAGGTAGGTATTTTCCAATGGAGGTTCCATTTTAATTTGCCTTATAACCTCCATATTTTCTTAATCAGTCTCTATTTAAGTTCGAATTGGACTAGGCAATTAATAATCATATCTAATTTATTGGAACTACTTATCTTCTTATAAGTATATAAAATTCTCGTTTCACAATGTTAGTACCGTCCTCCGAAACGGCTTTACTGATTTTTACCAAATTTTATATGCATAATATTCAGTAGGTCTGAGAATCGGCTATTGGCTACTTTTTATATTGATAAATGCATTTGTTGAATAAATATGTAATAGTAAATTATTACAACTCGAGACTGACGGCGACCATTGTTTGTGCGACGGGATAGCGATGGACGTTGCCATGGTGCCGTACTTATTTAGTCACTTCAATAAAATAATATGGGCGAAATACTTTATATGGCAAAACAATGTTTGCCGGGACAGCTAGTAATGTCATAAAATACATTTTCGCTCTAATAACTTTAGTATTTGAATATAAATCTGCGAAAATGATTAATGCGAAAAGTATGTCAATAGTAATACATTGTGACTGCGGGACAGACAACACAAAACCAACTTGTAAATTGTAAATTAATGTTTACATTTACATAAACACGCGAATTACAATAAAACTGCATTTCATTAGAATACTAAGTATACGAAACGATTTTTGTGAAGTGTGAGTTTTCGAATTTTAATGTGATGGGATTTTAATTTGCCAGATAAAATTGTGATTTTTACTTAACTCCTCTGAAGTGTCTGGACTGATTAGGTTTTTTTTTTTTTTTTTTTTTTTTTTTTTTTTTTTTTTTATTTATTTATTTACCAAATAAGACATATACAGTTATTCAACTTAATTGAAACAGCATTTAAAACCAATGAGGTTTGTGGAATGCTGCGATACAGTCCTATTCACAGATATGGTTATATATAATTATACAAACTAAAATATGTATATATCAGTTAGTTTGTACTTGGTACTATAAAGTTACTTTATACGTTAATTAGGAACAAGATAGATAAGGTACTTAAACAATGTTTATTTGAAGAAAATAGGTTTTTAGTTTAGATTTGATGTTATTCTCAGTTAAGTTATTTATTACATCTTTAGGTAACTCATTGATAAGACGCGGAACGATGTAACTAGTAGTTCGCTCGCCGTACCTATTGCAGGCTCGAGTCGTCAGGAGCCGGTTTTGTGTGACTGCTCGAGTTCTTACAGGGTGTTCAGTTAATACTTTTAAACTTTCATTAAAATATTGTTCTTTTAACATAGTATACTTAAATTTCGTAAAAATTGGTAAAATTTTACAATGCTTAAATAATCCATAATCATTATTGTAAAATTTTTGTTTTATGTTTGGAGAAACTAGATTTTAAAATTCTTAGTTGCAGAGTGTATATTTGATTCAAATAGCTTTTATAGGTACGCCGTACGACCGTAGGTGCTCAGGCCGTAGTGTATGTACGACTCGGCAAACGAATTGTATAACATTAATTTAACTTTAAACGGAATTCTATTTTTTAAGATGGTAATGTTGGCCAAAAAAAGTCGTAGTTTATCGCATACGATTTTAATGTGATGGTTCCAATTAAATTTATCGTCTATTATCAACCCAAGGTATTTTTGGGAGCTTACTTCCTCAATAGCTGGACAATTACATGAGTCAACTTTAGTAAGATGCATGCAGCTGTGCTCGTGAGCAATTAATTTAGTGTTCAGAGCTTGTTTCCGAAGATATGGTGAATTAATCGGGTAAGTGTTAGAATCTATTTTTATATCCGAAATAACGTTGTAGCGGACCTAATGCTAAATCCTGAATCACATTGTCGAAATTTTTGATATCTAATGACAAATACAAAATTTGAAATGACAACTATTTGCCTCTTCAAATTAGGGAATATTACGCGAAGGTCGGAAGTCGGAACAGAGGCCACTACTAGCGCAAATTGCACATAAACAATCATCCGAATATTGGCAGAAACGTAATAATTGTCAAACGTCGTACAAATTTTTTGGTTACTGCTGGTGCTGCCTCTAGCGTGAAAACATTGCAACTTGTTATTTCGATTAAACCTTGTACCATCGAGGAAATTGATTCTTAGGCAGTCGACAGACCAACGTCATTTGGTTGGATCATGTCAATTCAATGTTAATTGTGATGTGTCGGCTGGGTTTGACGTAATGCGACCAAACTACGTAGGTCCCCCACCTGCCTAGGAATCAACTTCTCTGATAGTACAATAGTGTACGAAATGGATGATAAGTTTCACAACAAACACCGCGACATGGGAATTTTTATAAATTGAGATGAGCAAGCCCTGCATATGGGGCGGTGCTATACGAAAATTACGGGAAAAACAAAAATAAAATATTTTTCCGCATTATGTACGGATACGTGGCTTTGTTGGCGATGACGGCTCTTTACAACATTAACGGCTTTTTACGTAGTAAAAAAGAAAATGCTGCTTAGTATTTACGTTACATTTAATATTCTTTCGAATACGTTCTCTCGTTGTCACAGGTGCAGGGCTCTGGTTATATTTAAGAGAATATTTTTGTTTTTTAACATGCCTACAGGCTACATCTAACAATAAAAATATATGAACAATCAGATAAATTGATTCGCAGGCGGATGACGGAACTACGAAATTTGGTCGGGCTATATTGCCAACATTTCACGACTAACATTGACTTCAAATTTCGTATTATTACTAGATTACGCCCGCAAGTTTATTGAAACTCTGATGACAAGTATCCTATGTTCTTTTCCGGGATTCAAAGTATCCATACCGAATTTCGGCGAAATCGGTTTAGCGGTTCGTAGTTCGACCGCGGTAAAGAAGTAACAGACAGACAGACATTTTTTCGCATTCATAATATTAGTATGGAAATATGGATTTAAAGGTAACAATGTTCGGTAGCACGATGAAACATCTGCAAGGTATCTATTGCTACAAAACTCTGCTACGGCTCATGTCTATATTTAAGTTAACTTTTAAGATAAGATCGCAGACCACCGCTCATCGTTCATCATATTCAAGTGCCCATATAAACCATAGAACTTCAAAGTCAAAACTCATGAATATTTTAATTGCATCTCTTTAACTCCAGACTGTATCCGACGGTTATCTGGTTATGAACTCATACGGCGCCATCAAAATACAATGTAATTCAATTCGTAGCGACAAATTAATGGCCGTAAAATGTTCACATAAAATTTAGTCCGTCTACGTTAGTTCTTAGTAATAAGTGTCATTGGGTTTACGCTCATTGTTCGTTTTATAGTCGACGAAAGATTTCGTTTTACCATCCCTAAAACTTAAAATAGCCAGCAACAATGCTACTGCGATGTCGTATGCTCGCTCATTCGCGTAAACTTGAGATTACTGTGTAGTACTTGTGTAATAAGTTTTTAGAGGCGTGCTCTTTTATGAATAGTAAAAAGTATTATATTATTATAATTATATCCCCAACGCTTTAAATATTATTGATGCGCGAGTGTGTCTTAGATCAGTGTTTTACCTCCTCACGCATTTTTCTATAAATTTTGGTATGGTGGCACTTCCAATTTAAGGAAATGTAGGATATTTTTAATACCAAAAAATGTATGGTCCCTCGCATTGAAAAAACTCCGGTAAACGTTGCTGAACATACCTAGTAAAAATATAATGCTAAGGTTATGTGTAAAATCACGGAATACATAATATTAGTACAAGTAAAATCTAAAAACACTGCGTTTCATATTAACTAAGATACTTAAGTATGAAATTATTTTAATAGCATTGTCGTTGGTCTATTAAGTGGTATCATGTTTCGAGAAGCTGCAATAAAAAGGAGCGCTCAATGAAACACAAATACTAAATAGCTGGGAGTTCCGAGTGATTGCCGGACTTAACCTACTTATTCGGGCGAGTCGATTCCGATTCGATTTCAATTCCCGGCCGAAGTTTGAAGGGTACATGCGTGAGCGTAATCGTAAATATCGCGGCCGTTCGCGTAAATAGCGTAATCGGTGCGCGTAAATCTTCATGTGATCGTAAAATGTTGCCGCATTGTACGTCAAAGTATTGATTGCATTACGTCGCGGTGCGCTGCGACCGCACCACGTCCCGAAATGAGATTCAATTATTCTACCACACGTCATGGCCCTTACAAATCTAATCTGTAAAATAAATAAATCATGAAAAGATGCTGGAAACATACATCTGCTATGATAGAAATAGATATAGAAAGTTGCTTTTCACTTTCAGCTAAAACGTACGCATAAACTTGAAAGTGGAGAAACCTTGAAAAAAGCGTTTCACCCTCCGCGTAATTTGGGTTTGACGTTTCTGTCTCAACGGTTAAAACAGTAATTATTCGTCTAACGTTACCCCCGGGTATCCCGAAACGTTATTTACGCCGGCCGTAATCCGAGGGTGTCTACAAAAAATGGTCCGCATCTACATGTCGCTCGCATTCGAGGACGCGACTCATTTCGGGGAAGACAAATTACGGGAGCCATGGCAGCCGAGCGCGGAAAAAATGCGGCAATTAACTACTTTAGTCACTAATCCCGAAATAACCGACGTTTCGAAATACCGTTTTCACTTTCCACGCCCGAGACGTCAGTACCGCATAAAGTGCATCAAAGACTCGTATAATAATCTCCGATCATATTAATTCCTTCGTCATTAAACATCAACAAATGCGTTATAGTCGGCGGTAACGAATGGATTTCTCGATGCGCGGTAGCCTCTTTGGCCCGAGGCGCTCGTTTTGAACGCGTCGAATTTATAACCGTCGAACCGGTCCTAAGGTAAACTGTTAAAACCAGAGCTCCTCGCGCTCGCAATTCCAATCAGAGATATAAAATAATATAGCAATAAATATAAAATCGTGAGATGCGTGTTCGCCTGGAAATCTGTAAAGTGTTCCGTTTGTTTTAATCGCTGCGAAAGAGTTTTATTCGTGAACGCGAGAGAGGAGTTATTTATAATATTTTATAATTAAAGTCCGTCGCAGAAGTAATGGCGTCTAGATAACCGGTGTCGATTAATTATGAAAGCAAAATACCGTGTAACATAATCAGTTATTTATTATTGCTGTGACAGACTGAGTCGTTTGTCACCAGTTTCGCCCACAGAGTCTCATCTCGGGTATTACTCTCTTACGCAGATTTAAATTCACTTTAAGCTTTATGTTCTTCATTTTAAGAGTCGTTTTCCCTCTCGCCGATCTTATTAACTCCTGCGATGACAGCCGGGATCGGTTATCTAATTCCATCTTTTCTTTCGGACCCACCTATATAATATTGCGTTATCGCCTCCTTTTATCTGTGAGCAATTTGTAAATTGTCTCCATCATTTTCTAGATTAAGTTGGAGTGAAGAGATTAAGTTAATTATGATCTACGGAATTATTTGTATTACGCGGTCCTTCATTAGCAAATATAGAGTTTCAAAGCGACAATCGCGATCGACATGGTCTTGTATGTGGAATAAAATGCATTACATGCAGTCGGCACTCTCAAAGCTGGTGAAATAAAGGGAGGAATCGAACAACAGCTTTTTGAGGCTATGCACCATTCAAATTAGCTTAATGCGTCGAGCACAAAGACGATACGACGACAGACGTGATAAGCAAAGACGACGGGAAGCCGTGCGTTCCGTTTTTGATTTCAATTGAATTTCGAAATCGGTCCCCAAAATTATCGGCTCCTTCCGCTAATAAAACTAAAAGTGTTTTCGAACTACATTACGAGTAGGACGTTTTTCGGGCAAAAAGTAATAAGTACGAGTATACCCGCAACTTTTATTAGATAAGTAATTTCGATACATTTGTTATTTCTTGTTACAATATTCTATTTCAATATTACCTAATGTAGTAACAAAGGTAATGTAAAAAGTTATCAATGTATGTATGATTGGTGTTCAATATAGGAAACGCAATTGTAGTACTCACCAATTTGAGGTGGAGAGATTTCTAAAAGTAAGACCAACAATAATAATTAATGATATAAGTAGATGAAATGGGTAACTAACAATTTGAAAACAGCCGCTTTTTTTGCATAAATGGAGGCTTTACAAGGTTTGTTCAAATTATAAGGGTCAATTTATAATAGCGCAAAGTCGAAGCGCATCGAAGCGCGTCAAAGCATCAAATGCGCAACAAGTCGAACGAATGCGCGCGAATGCATCAGAATGCCTACAGTGATGACGCGTAGATTCGCTTGTGGGCGCATGGATGCGCGAGAATGCGCGCGCACCAAAAAGAGTTGGTCAAGCGAATTCACGCGAGTGCGCGCGCATGTGCGCGCCTTTTTAAATTCTCAGAAGTAATATCATGTGCGTTAATTTTTAAGAGTTAAGGTTGAATTTGTTATGTTCAGTTTTGATAATTCGCTTCGATACGCTTCGACTCTGCGCTAGTATAAATTTACCCTTAGGGAAATAACCTCCTTTTTTGAATTCGGTTAAAATGAGTGATTGCGCTTATGTTAATGTTAGTTACCCACTTGATCCACTCATGTCTTGAATAATATTTTGTAGAGCTGCCATTATGTCTATTTCCAATAAAATAGTGTCTGTGTTCGCCACTGTTTCGAAAACGCCAAGACGAGTTGTAGACTACAGTAAGTCGAGTTAATTTCGTATCTTGATTAAGTAATTAACAATACTGACTAAATTACGTGACTGTTGAATGCAAATATTGGCTTAACTGGATTTAAGTTTAGAACAGCGTTTCGAAATAATTAACTAGTGACTATTGTTATTAATTAATATGCCACCGCTAATATTATTATCGACGACATTAAATTACTGCAATGTTTTCACGCTAGACGGCAGCACCAGCATAGACCTAACTAAAAGTTATGTTTGACGTTTGACAACGTTTCAGTCAATATTCTGATGTGACGTGTGCAACATGTAAGATTTTGGTCGGATTATAATTAACTGTGCGTGCTAGTAGCGCCCTCTGCTCCGATCTTTGCGTAATATTCCCTATTTCAGAACTATAAATATGTTTCGTACATTCTCATTCCTGTAATACGACTTTTATTGACTCATACCTATTTTAACTAGCTAGTGGAAACGCCAATTCTATCCATAAAATATGTTAACATACGTCCATACTATTTTATTAAGGTATTTCGATCGCGGCGCTAAAATAAAAATGTCATAAAATTCCTTTTTATAAAACCATTTTATTGTTCTCCGAGTATCAAAGGAATTTCGCTTTCCTTCGTTTACGACCGCATCGGGTAAATTAATGCCGCAAATGAAACTCGATGAAACTATTGGTTGTGCTAGTACAAACTAGGCTATTAAGAATATGATAGGTATCAAGATTCATGGGACTTATAATTAAGTTAAAGTATTCAAATTTTTGCTTCAATCAGCTTTTCCGGCTTAAAAGTGAGCAATGTAACTTCCGGATAAGCTATTGGCTATACTTTTGTTACTTATAAACCGAATATAAAATTTATACTCAGAATAAACTTGGAATAAGCAAAATCGCAACTCATAAACTAGGTATAACTTAAGTATAAAGTTGGTGTAACTCCCATACAAACGCTATACCACCGTTATACCAACCCCCGCCCTAGTTTAACATCGGTATAACTTGGGTTGACAGTTCACATTTCGTAACATAGCTTTAAACAGTATTTCATAAATAAAACTTTAATTTGTGATTCGCATAAATCTTCGAGTAGGTAATAAATTACATAGGTACTTAAGTATCAAAAATAATAAAATAACCATTACATAATATGTCATTCGGTACAAGAAGTGAAAAAAAGTGATGAAAATTTTCGTTTAAAATATCGCTTTTCTTAACATGGTGTCCTGTTTTTAATAAATAGACTATTTGATGGCGCAATATCAATGTAGAAACGTATTTGAAACAGTTTAAAGGAATTATCAAAATCTGTTAATTTTTTTAATTATTATGGCACTATGGCTAATAAACCAAGGCCAGTGTCGAGTAAATGGCGGGAAAACTATATTCTTGTTACAATTTTAACAGCATCGTTTTTCTAAATTGTCAATTCCAAAGTCTAGTCAGAGTCGCAATAAAAGTCAATGCAGTTAAAGAGTCAAATCAGTCGACTCAGTAGGTAGTTTTTGGAAGTTGTATCACTTGCCCACACTTGTGCATGATTATGAATATCTATTCTAATGAGTAATGGTTAATATTCGACCAATATTACACATTAAAAACTCAGATAACACAATTTTAGGAAAACAATACAAAACACAACATCACTCTTTCATATTCCCGGCAAAATCCCCATCTGTTGATTTAAAGTTAACAGCTGTTAACAGAATTCACGGACAAAAACCGACTTTTTACTTTTTTTTATTTAATAGTATTGTCTATTTGCAGCGTTGCCGTCTTGTGCATCGGGAATAGCGGTGGTATAGTTATGACAACCTTATACCTAGTTTATGAGTCAGAAAATAATCTTAACTTATTCCTAATTTATACCGTGTATAACTATTCCTAGTTTAAGCTTGGAATATCCTAAGGATAGACAATTTTTATAAGTAACACTGCAATAGTATTTCATTTAGGGTTTTGTTACGCCTACACTAGTATCTCGCCATAGCTGACTCGCCACTCTACTCGGTAGGTGTAATCAGGCCCTTACAAACGTTCACATGAATAATAACATCAACCAACTGAAAAGTATCAAGCACCATGTTGTGACAGTATGATAAATAGGAACAAAAAAAGCAAAACATGCCTAGACTTTTTTATATTGGCTTTCATCGTAGGAATTTGAGAAAAAGGGTTCCCTAGAGTTCCGGCGTAGACAGTCAGTGACAAATCTTGAAATAGTCAACAGATGTGGCCATCGCACAACACGCGCGCTCGACCGTTGACAGATTAGAGGATACAAATTTAGCCTCTGTTTTATTTGGGTTTTGGGATGAATTATTGTCTTCGCATTCTTCTTTTTTTAATTTGTCTCATGATTCGTATTGGAATGGACAAATTAGTCTGGATGCGTCGAATAATTTATGTGTCTAATTAAAGTTTGATTAATGTTGAACAATTTTAATGAGACTTGTTAAATTAACATTCAACGCCCAGGTTAGTGTTGTTGCAGTTTTTATGGTCATCAGTATCATTCATTGTAATATTTGTCATACAATGTGTAATATAAATCAGTGATACTGATAACAGTTAGGTGTTTCCTATATAATTATGTCCCTTTTACAGAGTTAACTGTGAAAGTAGCGCGGCTAAAATAATAACTTTTCTTATTATTGTGTGCCTTATGGGCGACTTTATGATGTTGAGCCATTTCTCATACAAAAAAAGAGTCAAAGTATTTTTCATCACTGCTACTTTCCCAGTGAACTCAAAACAAGAGACTTTATAACGGATATAACAGTTCCTGAAATATATTATTATTATAACTTATTTATATTACTGTACTAGCTGTTGCCCGCAACTTCGTCCGCGTGAATGTGTGTTATTATAATCGAGATTTAGACAATTTAATGCCCATCAAAAACTATTTTATTTGGATAAGGATTAATATTAGGTACAATACACTCGAAGTTTTTAATTTACATCAAAGACCCAGGAACATTGAAAGCTCTTTTAAGTTACTTTCGTCGGCGGGGCTTGAACCACAGATATCGTTTTGAAAAATCCTTTCTTCGAAGACCGCTTGACGTGGACAACAGGGGCCAGGAACATGTGACGGAGACAGAGGATAGACGAAAGAAGACGGGATATTTAATGTAGGCATCTATACCTCTTTAACTTTTACCCCTTGCTCTTGTAGGTCAGGAATCGTGGTGCTTTCCTAAAATTTGATATTATGATCTTAGGGAGCCCGAAGGACATGCTCAAACTGGTTTGGGACCCGAAATTAATCAGAAGAAAATATAATTATGAAGAATTCTAATTCCCCTTCCCATAAGCTGAGATAGCACAAAGTTGCAGTCGGTCACTGCACATATCAAATCACTGAAGGAGGAGCACCACGAATATAAACTGTAATAATTGTGACTACTAAGCTATAATAGCTAAATTAATATTAGAACTGCTGTGTTAGACTGTTGCCAATAATAATTGTAACAAAAACGCTTGCAGGCACGGAAGTTCCTAGCACTGTCCCAATATCACCGTAGTATGCGACATCAGATTTACAATGTAGGTTGTCTAGCATTGTAGTTCTTTCGTCTTGTCAGAAAAAACTCTCCCAGAGAACATGATGAGTGGTTTGTTCAAACATACTGCCTTAAGTCGAGCACATAGGTGATGCTATCTACTAATTTAGATCCGTAAAGTTTGACTTTAAAATTCCATGGCCGTTAAGGAATTGAGATACGCAGTGGTCAATATCCATTGTCGTTGTAAATTTAGAGGAGTTTCTTCAATTCCATTACTCATAGATCCCATTAGGAAATTTTCACCTTCGCGACCATAGCATCAAATACAAATTATATCCCTTAAAGTAAAAAATCTACAAATCGGCACAGAAATGGCGAAATAATTATCAATTTCGATTCTGATCCTTTCAATGCAAAAGAATACTTACAAAAAAAACAACAAAAGCATCATAATGTGGTTATGGATGGTATAATGATGGTGGCGATATGGCATGTGCTTCCAGTATTTAAAAAAAAAATATAAGGGGTCAGGAGTTCCGTTCAGCAACGGAACCTTCCGAAGTCCTATACCCTAGGGCCTAGGATATGACTTGGTTTGAATCTTACTTTTTGGTATCATATTATGTTAATTTTACTTAAAAGAAGTGAAAATTACCGTTTTTCTAAACATGGTATCAAATTCGGGTTTACAATTTATGCAACAAAAAAACCGGCCAAGTGCGAGTTGGACTCGCCCATGAAGGGTTCCGCAGCAGCAATAAGGTTTAGTTTTATAAAATTAAAAGGGTTTTTGATTTATTTTTATATTTCAGTTGATTTAATGGAAGTTAATTTAAGGTTTACCATTTATGACGTATAAAAAAAACGACTTGCTAGATTTCGTTCAAACCGATTTTCGTTGGTAGTTTTTATAGTAAAGTACATCATATATTTTTTTTAGACTTATCATGCTACCTACTTTAGAAGTTAGAGGGGGGACACATTTTAGCACTTTGGAAGAGTCTCTCTCGCAAACTATTCAGGTTAGAAAAAAATGATATTATTAGAAACCTCAATATGATTTTTAAAGACCTATCCATAGATATACCCCATACGCATAGGTTAGGTGAAAAAAAATTTTTTTTGTTTCAGTTGTACCTATGGGAACTCCTAAAATTTTTAATAATTTTTCCATTTTTGTATCAAAATATGCGGTTTACAAACTTCATCTATTTACCAAGTTTCAATAGTATAGCTTTTATAGTTTCGGAGAAAAGTGGCTGTGACATACGGACGGACAGACAGACGGACAGACAGACGGATAGACAGACAGACATGACGAATCTATAAGGGTTCCGTTTTTTGCCATTTGGCTACGGAACCCTAAAAAGAATTTTGACAATCGGACCACAAACAGCAAAGTAAACATTTACTCCTCCTTTCTTGAAAGTCGGTTAAAAAAAAGTATCTAAGATGTTGACCAGGGATGTAAGGTATCACCATGCCAAATTTCATTGAAATCGCTCCAGCGGATTCAGAGATTAGCCTGTACAAACAGACAAACAGACAAACAGACAGAGAAACAAAAATTTCAAAAACAGTTGAGATGTGTTTGTTCTATTACACTTCTAACATGCCCCTGACTCGTTTTTTCAAGTTTATTTTCAATGTACAAAAATTTTACCTCTACGATTTTATTATATGTATATAGATATAAGAAAGAATGTTTAAATGATGAAAATGTATGTATTTACAACTTTGAAATTTTTGAAAATGATATAATTGTAATAAGTATACAAATGTATTTAAGTTTTCTGTAATGTATTCTTTGTTGTGGTCGCTAATGACCCTGATGTTAAAGCGACCTTAAATAAATAAATTAAAAAAATATAATATAAGGATATCTTTAAATATTGTATCATCTGAATTCTTAAGGCAACACGAAAGAGTAGAGGTTTTTCGAATACAGAATATTCTAGATAGTACTGTTTACGGCATCTATGTGTAGCACGCACGTGCTCGACAGTTACGGCCCACGTATGGCGTCCAATTGCTTTTGTTTCTCTGTACTTTATGGATGGAGGATCACTATCAGGATCCCATACTCTTAATTTATATATACGTCATAGGCGGTGGATATCACGAGACATCTAAAAGTTCGTGTTAAGGCGACGCCTTGATAATTTGGCTGTAGCGATATCGATTTTTCTCAGCAATGACTAAAGCTAAGAAATTAAAGTTCATTGTCAGTATTCATCATGTCTTAGTCTTTGAATTACCCATAGCATAACACGATTGGTCAACTTTTATAACACAGAATAATCAATCAAAAATACCTCTGTACAAAAAGGGATTCTAATTTTTCCAACAGAGGAGAGTGATTTAAGCTTCCAAAATTTGTGCATAGATTGGTTCAAGCATACACTTTAATTTGCACATAGCTTATATAAAATATATTTATGGTTTTTAAATTACGCGACAAAAACCATTTTGTCGCTTACGCCCTTTCCATTTATTGCTGTTCCATTGCTTCAAGCAATCTACAACATAATATCCAACACGGTTTTTTACTTTAACGCTGCGTCACCTTAAGGCCAGTACTGACGAACGTTACGAGGGTAATGTAACTTATTACTCAGCGAGCACGAAAGCTCGCTGTGTACTAAGTTACATAATACATTACACCTGCAGGCTTAGCGTGATCACCATAGAAACGGTTTCTCTCTACGGAAGAATAGACAAAGTGACAGATTGACAAAGAAAATCCGCCATTTTGTCCCTAAAATATGTCAGTATGTCCATTCTTTCCCGTTTCTAGTGTTGTTATGCTAAGTCTGCAGCTGGTAAAGTTGGTCAGTACCCACCTTTAAATGTAAAAATGAAGAGATGAGTAGATGAAGTGAGTGACTAACATTTTTCAACATAAGAGCTATATTACCTATATTATTATAGCTAGGTATATTACCCCTTATAATTTGAATTAACCTTGTAATTTACCTACTTCATGATCTAGCTACACATAGAATCCACATTTTTAGGGTTCCGTAGTCAACAAGGAACCCTTATAGTTTCGGTCTGTCCGTCCGTCTGTCTGTCTGTCCGTCTGTCCGTCTGTCTGTCTGTCCGTCTGTCTGTCTGTCCGTCTGTCTGTCCGTCCGTCTGTCTGTCTGTCTGTCTGTCTGTCTGTCTGCGGTTTTGCTCAGAGGCTATAGGACATACAGAGCTGTTATTTGGCATGAATGCACATATTATATTGACGACCTCTGTGGCTCAGTTGGTGGGCTGTTGGTAGCTCAAGCCGGGGGTCGCGGGTTCGAATCCCGCCGACGGAACAAAAAAGTTTTCAAAAGTTCCTGGGTCATGGATGTGTATCAAATATGTGTATCATATAATAAAAATCTTAAATATATGTATAGTATGAAAGTATTAAATATATTTCCGTTGTCTGGTACCCGTAACACAAGTCCTTCAGGTACTTACCACGGGGCCAGAATGGCGTGGTGTGAAGCGTAAATAAAAAAAAAAAATGCCGACAAAATGGTACATGAAATCATAAAAAAATATTTTTTTTTAATGGTACCTTCCCTACACATCTAGCGGGGATGAACTTTTTTTTCGCGTCCACCCCATCGTGTGGGGTGTCGTTGAATAGGTTTTTTTAAAAATATTATGAGTGTTCATAGAACATTTCCCGATTTAGTGATCCGTTTGTGAAATATTAAGTTTTAAAATGGAAAAAATCGTTAGAGGCCAGTGTCCCCCCCTTCTACCAACTAAACGAGGGCTTCTAGAAATGTGAAAAAATTCACGGGAGTAGGAAATATGCTGAATTTAAAAGGAAAACTATCACGGCTAAGAAGACTTCATAAGTTATTGAGTAATAGTCGATCAACTAAAAAAAATGTATTCGGCGAAGTATAAAGGAAATTTTCGTTCAAATTCCTTTGAAAGTAACTGAGATGATGTTGTTAGTAGTGTAAAACACGTTTTAATGTACATTCATTGACCATACAAAATTAAAAAAAACTAGCAGTACTACGGAACCCTATATTGCGCGTGGCCCGACATGCACTTGGCCGGTTTTATATTTCAAAGCATTTTCCCGGCCTTTAGGGTCACAACAACGTCAGTTTTCAAATTGTAAGGGTGGGTTGCACCAACTTACTATAACTATAACTATAACTGTAACTTTAACTACAACTACAATGCAAAATGTTAAATCTTTGATTAAAGTCAATAATGGACGCCATATTTAACGATAACCATAGAGCTCGACAAGGCTTTAAATAAACGTGGCGAAAAAAAGAACTAACGCTGTCATCATACGAAAACGCCATTTTTGACAGTTCTCCGTTACTATAGCAGCGCTCCCGCCCACGTTCATTTAAAGCCTTGTCGAACCAGCAACAAACATCCGTCAAATTATGTGGTCAAATTCAAGGTTAAAGTTAAGTTAACCTTAACTATAACCATAACTTTGACCATAACTAACTATAACCACGCCTCTGGTGCAACCCACTCTTAGGTCGGTATAAATAGTACTCAAGATGCATCTCGGTCTCAAGACACGGTTCAGGCTCTGTGATTGGTTGGCTGTCAAAATTTGGACCAATCATAGAGCCGAACCGCGTCTTGAGACCGAGATGCATCTTGAGTACTGACTATTTATACCGGCCTTAGTTACACACTTCATCCACTCACTAGTGACTGTGACTGTGCAGTACAGGCAGATCACAATAATAAGTGGGGTTCAGGAAAATTGTTATGTCTGTGATATTCCTTTTGTCAGAAGATATGGTTACATCATGATTCGCAAAAAACAATTGAACCTTTTTCTTTTCTAATAATCGGAAGACAATCGGGAGTGACATAAGTAACTTTTTGTTGCGGGAAATGTACGGTTCGATTTTGAGCGTAAGGTTACGGACAACATCTACAAAATAGTCCAAAGCACGACATGTCACAAAAGTGTATAATATTAAAAGTCAAGTATACAATATTGTAACTGGCGTAACTGGCTTTGTAGTTAACCATGGCAATATAAAGTTACCATATATTTATACGTTTAACTTTCATATCACAATCCAAACAATGATGAACCTACGCGATGGTATCATAAGAACAGATAAAATCAAACTGAGTAAGGCTGTTTATACACGGCGCCGCAGCGGCAGCGGCACCGCCACCGCGGCGGTGCCGCTCCATTACTCATACTTGTATTTCTATAGGCCCTTACACACGGCGGCGGCGATACCATGCCGCTGCCGCTGCGGCGCGTGTGTAAACACCCTTAGGCACGTCCTACGCTTCAAAATTCAGGCACAGCTTAAATCAAGTAAGTTCTAGGAAGCAATTCGTCATTGTCAATCCTTTTGCTTACTCAATTAAACCTGACAGCTTGGATAATGTTTGTTATCCAAGTTATCGTATCGTAATACGAGTATATTATGTTGGTTCATAGTTCATACGCTATATATATTATCTTATGTGGAAGTAAGCAGTGATTTGTACGATAAGTTAATTTATTATAATCAATATCTAGCCCTAGCACGTTTTTCTAAGTTGGACTTTCGAAATTGAGCTTATGAAAGAACGAACATAAAATTGAAAATTACTAAAATTTAATAACATCAAACTAACGATTAACTTTGACGGTGGAATATTATTGGCGCTCTTATAGTGGCAGTTTTATCACGGATCTTTCTAAAAAGTGTGAAAGAGAACGAAACTGGCGCGGCTGAACATCTTAATAAATATAATATTTCTGTGGTTGAAAAGTAAATATTGCTGGAGACGATTAGTGGTACATTTATTTGGCTATTTGCAGCGCCTTAAAACAAGTATCGTAAAGTCACAAATCTTGGACTGCAATTCTGACGCGCTGAAACGCGAGAAATTTTATTACGCGAAGAATACAGAAATCGTCGATATCAAAACCCAATATCAGTCGATCCATTTCATACATATTTTACATTTCCTCTCAACTTTAGTCTTTAAGTGCTACGGCGTTTCTCAAATAACGCTTGTGACCGTATTTGTGGTATTAAAATATTGCTAATGTGCTAGTATTTCCATTTTCATTGCGTCGTTGGAATTTATTAGCGTTGGGCATCAAAACAAAAGCGTTTAAGCTGTATTTAAAATTGACCTTTGTGTTGTATTTCTCATCTGCAAATATTTGTATTGGGCGCTAAAGTAAATACGTCGTGGGCAAGCGAATTCCAATAAAATGCTACACTACTTTTTATTGTAATCAATGTTTTGTGTAGCGTTTTTTACTCATAACTTTCATGCTTTAAGCGATATTTTTTGGGTTTTATTGTGTCTTTGTAGGTCTACTACACTACTACACTAACGTGTAACACGTTTTACCGTAATAGTTTAATAACAGACAATAATATAAAATGTTATTATCTATATTTTGAAAAAAAAAATACGCATACAATTTGTAAGGACTAAGGACGTTAGTTTTTATACTTAAGTACTCATAAGAAAAGTTTCACAGCCGTTTTTATGAAATGCCGACGTATAGTCATAAAGATTAGAAATTAGGCTCTTGTTAGGGTTTTTTTTTAAATATATTATAACATATCATCCATAGTAGTTAGTGGTAAGTACATTATTTAAGGCTTTATCATATTTTACCTATTTTAATTAGTTATAAAACATGTACAAACATTATAATGGTATTAATGTTTGCACATTAAAATAGTGTTAATAAAAACAAACGGATGCTTTAATATTTTGCTGAAACAGAATATTTTAAAGCTTTATACAATTTATGTTTGAATAATATTATTCAAATAAGTTTTAACACAAACTCCCTCTAATAGTTTGCGAGCATAGGATTATAAACTATATCTCATACATATTATGCGAGAGAAATGTCGATTTGATACGAGCGGTTTATTAAAATAGGCTCGTGTTTAAACTAGAAACATAGAGCAGTAATAAAATATACGTACTTACCGAGAATTTTGAATAAAATCTACCTGTAGCAAAAACTAAGTAGTAAAATAAATTACTGATTTAGCTAAGCGCTAAATTCGGTCCAACAAAGGATCAAAGACAATCACTGAGGTGAAATATGAAAATGACGAGAAGTAAAAGCTTTTGAATTCGCAAAGAAAAGTATCAAAGTTTCCATCGATTGTCCAACTTTGTCCCTTTGTTTTTCGTAAACAGCTGCGCTGTCGTTGGCGTCCGTCGTTTCTGTGCTTCAAACGCGTTGTGGTCTAAATATACCATTTAAATTCAGAAGCGATGTTCCTCCGGCCTCGATGGACTATTTATTGTTTGCTTTTATGACTCTTCTTTGACTTACTTTCAGTTCGAACTCTATTTTCGAGATCGTTTCCAGTCCAGTGTGTCAATGATTCTGCAATATTTATTTCACAATGTTTTCGGTTCGCTCTAAATCTCAATTGTTTGGAAATATAATAGTAATAAATTATAATGTAAAAGCTTATAGCAGTCGTATACACCTCCGAAAGAAAAGTGTAAGTACCCATAAAACTCGATAGTCTCACATCTCACCGAAACGGCCATCGAACTTCTACTTAAAATGAGTATAAATTGCGAAACTTGAGAATTGTTCGCGTCTCCGTGGTAATTTACTCCGTTTTTCCACAGTTTCATTATAACAAGTTTAATTGAAGACCGCGTCCGGTACATAAATTTTAACTTTCAGCATGCATTTTAATATACTTATAGTTTGCAATGGTACATTTGCTTCTTAATGACTGTTGTCGTTCAATTGTTTGTTGGTAATTTAAAGATGATTGCTGTTTGCATTTTTACCTAGACTTTAACTGTTCCAAATAAAATGCAAAATTACAATCTGTACGCTGAAGCTTTTCTGTGCTTTCAACCGTAGCTAAGTACAATATTATGACAAACGAGTTAATTAATTTTGTTACATATTAACATTGTCTGGAACTGAGAACTGTTGGAAACCGCACTTTGTTTTGGTATCGGTTGCCTAATGACATAGAGGAGTAGTCAATTTGGATTGTCTGAGAAATTGTGGTCTGGTTTCATCGTTGTGAACAATTCTAGTTGTATTTCATTTATGAGTTGGAAAGTTATATTATGAAACCTTTAGTAATACCAATAAGATTTCCACTTCTTATGGTTCTAATAGTTTTGCCTCTAGGCTATAGTACAAAATAAAATTCTGCAGAAACTTTTTTCGGGTACACGTATAAAATTTCACGT
The DNA here is from genome assembly GCA_905187585.1 of Cyaniris semiargus. Lineage (NCBI taxonomy): Eukaryota > Metazoa > Arthropoda > Insecta > Lepidoptera > Lycaenidae > Cyaniris > Cyaniris semiargus. The sequence goes on from LR994551.1 coordinate 5,715,777, forward strand.
ATAAAATTCTGCAGAATTTTATACGTGGGAGAGCCATGCTTCGGCATGAATGGGCCGGCTCGATCGGAGAAATACCACGTTCTCACAGAAAATCGGTGTGAAACAGCGCTTGCGCTGTGTTTCGCCGAGTGAGTGAGTTTACCGGAGGCCCAATCCACTACCCTATTCCCTTCCCTACCCTCCCCTATTCCCTTCCCTTCCCATCCCTATCCTCCCCTATTACCCTATTCCCTCTTGAAAGGCCGGCAACGCACTTGCAGTTCTTCTGATGCTGCGAGTGTCCATGGGCGACGGAAGTTGCTTTCCATCAGGTGACCTGTTTGCTCGTTTGTCCCCTTATTTCATAAAAAAAAACCTTCCAGCAATAAAAAGTGGTCGTCTTTTCACGTAGTCTAATAAATACAGAGTCATTATGCGCTTGTTAAAATGAAGTCGCTTAGCCGTGATACTGTGAGCAAAAGAAATAAGGAACAGTTTTTGTATAGATAGACAGAGCAATGAAATAATTTAAAACATTTAAATATCATCGTTTGTTTTTTATCACTTAAATTAATCTTTCGTCGCGAAAACCAGCAATGGATGCTGGTGTAATTTCCGAGAACGTAACGTGTCGAACATTTTTCTTAGTATTGCCCTTTAAGGAATCTGATAAAGAAATTTATGTGGCGACACCGAGCATGTTTGTTAAAAATCGATGACATTCTTAATTACTTGTGAATCACGAAATGTTATCGAAAGAGTTAATTAATTGCAAAGGGTAATGTTAGTCATCGAAAGCTTGTATAGGTCATTCAGTACAAAGTAATTTATATCGTCGTAAAATGAACAATAATATTCTAGATGAAATCAATCTAACTCACTAGTTAGTTTGAGTGTATTTAATTAAGTAACTGAAATAACTATTATTTTACCAAAATGTCTGTATACAATTACGTACATCTTAATTATAAACAAAGACACTGCTTGAATTTCGCTGGATATGATAGTCATTTCACTGCGAGAAATAAGTGAACAACTGAATCGAAATTCCAACTACTATTAACATTCAAGGAGCTAAAATATCTCATCACCAGACACGAAGAAACAAAACTCAAGACAATGCTAAATACAATTCTATTTTAATTAGACGAAGAATGGAGTCTATTTAACGTGTGAATGACTTGAATAAAATAGCGGTCTTGTACTCAACTGCAAAAGGCGCTAAGTTGTATTACGAAACCGAATGTACAGGCAGCTAAAAGAAATCTTTTATTTTATTCCATTTATACTATATTATATAATAAAAAAAAAATATGTTTGTGGGCTAGTACATCAATTATAAGTTCAAATCCGAGGTGGGATATAAAGTATGAAACAATATGAGCTTTATCTTAATTTGATGTAAATATATATATATATATATATATATATATATATATATATATATATATATATATATATATATATATATATATATATATATATATATATATATACTACTAGTGTATACTACTAGTACTTGATGTACTAGCCCACAAACATATTTTTTTTTGTTGAATTTTGAATACAGTCTTGTTCTAAATCATCTAAACTCTAAAGAATATAAATGCATTCATAACTTAATACGTATTTTTTTTGTGGTGAGTACACGAATGCTTAACAGTGCAGCGTTCAATTATTATTATATTCAGATATATTTTCAGAGATACCGTCTTTAACCCGTCGATTGTGGGAAAACGAGACACAATAGATATTCTATTGTCTCGGACGCCGGTGACCTTTTGGGGCTTTATGAATTCAGAATTAACATACAACACTTTTATTTGACAGGAAGTTAATCAAGTATGAAAGATATAAAGAATATTTTAAATGAAATTGTTTCCTTTGAAATTCATCCACCGTTATCTTAGGCAGGAGCGAAACAACAAATGAAATGTTAAGTCACATCGAATTACTGAGCTGACAATGCATAATGCGCACGCACAGAAAACGACCGATAAAATCTGAGCATTTGAATCGGTGCTATATAGAGATCGCGAATTCAAAATAACGTGGCTGTCCCAACAAAACAGCGACGCCAGCACAATAAGACAATGTTCCGCGTGCCACGCCGCGGCCAACACAGATTTATACAACATCACCTGCCTCGCTTAAACTATATTTGAATGTTTCATTCATTTGTTCGTTTCAAGCCCCTCAAGCTAAAGATAGAGCTCAGGTTTATATGCATAAAAGAGATTGCCCACTTTCTATAGACACTTTGGCCATTCGTGAACAGTTCATTAAGCTAATGATATGATATGAATGAAATACTTCAGATCAGTAAAAAGGAGAATATAAACCTAGTTTTGTATCAGACTTTATATTTAGTTACATTTCTATGTGTTATTGGAAAAGGTAAACAATCAAATAAAACAACATATTTTTAATGATTTTTTTATTATTCTGCTTCATAAGTAAGTAATACTTGATCAAGGAACTGGGCAGGGGGATCAATATGATCTTGATACCTTGCCCAGGCTAAAAACCATAAAATTGTCATAATATGAGTGTATGATCATTGATCGACCGCACATTGATTAAAACTAAAGTGTGCCGTCTCCTTCGTAACAAATCGGTCCCACAATTCACACATCGCTGCGTTGTTGCTTCATCTCCTGCCAACAAGTTGCCTTCAGGCACGAGAAGTGCTGAGTCCATATTCATGCCAGGGTTATCGTCCGAGCGAGATTCGGTTCTCATAGGTGTGCCGGGGTCAATGTGAAGAGCAGTATCGGTGTCCATAGAAGTACCAGGGTCGTCAGAATGGGAAGAAGAGTCGGAATCCATTGTAAAAAGCCAAGTAATTATTGCAATAATATCTCACACGAAAACATTCACGATGCACGAAAACAATTCGAATGACGTTTCATACTTTGACATATTGTATTTGCATTGCCATAATATTAAAAAGTTATTGTATATTTTTTTAAATCGATGACGTACATTTTTTAAGATTCACTATAAAAACTATTTAAATAAATACCATTCTAATAACAGCAAACTATTTGCGCATTTCTATAGTCTATAAGCAGCATTTGTTGCGTAGTATAGCTAAAAAATAGTATAAAACAGAACCATGACTATAATAAGGATGTCAATTAGTGCATTTCTCGGCGCTTGATAATGGTAACACTGCAACCGTTCGCCGACTCCCGATCATGGAAATTCAAATGAAACACTAAAAATAATTTTGTTTTTTGTTGTGTTTATTTACACAATTTGTTTTTTACAAAACATTAACAAAAAATAAATAAAAAATATCCATTAATTTACTTTTTTCATAACATCGTGTTCACGGATGGCCGAAAGTGGACAGTCCCCTTTAATATCTAACTCACACCTATATTTGGCGTTTAATTTACTTTTTGCAGATACCTATACAGTTATAAAATTTACTTTTAGCAGATGTAATTAATATCGTATAAGCCTTCTACGTGATTGCTCGTGCTTCATCAATTACCCTACTTATTCTTCGTCTGCGTAAAAAGAAACGTAATAAATAACAATGCAAGTCATGACTCACGCTTCAAATAATAAATAACTCTCGTACACATTTTCGGTCGAAGAAAACAATTTCGTGTGCTTCAGCATAAACGCAATTTATGCGCCCCCATCTTCCTAAACGGCAATTCCTCATTTCGTTTGCGACAAACCTGCACGAGCTCATCTTCATTTTTATTAAACATTTTCCCATAGGAATTGCAAAAGTGACAAACGAAATTGTTAATGCTAAAGGCAATTTTACGAGGGGACCAAACGTGAGTTGTAATTCAAAGCACGCCCGCAATCCTTTACATCGAGTCAATCAAAGAAACGCAGCTCGGTCCGGAGATAACATTAATGAATTTCATTCACTGGGAATTCACAAAAGCGGCCTCCCGCTAAGGTCGAATCGACCGCGACTCCCCGGAAAATATAAATAATCCCCGGTCGCACCGAATCGTGCTGAGTGAGTGCGAAGCGGGACTCGCGACCACTTTCTCATGCAAAAGTCGAACTGTAACTCGAATTCTTAGCTGAAGCACTTGTCGGTTTTACGAGCGTAGAGCGATTTAATCCACTTAAAACCCCGAGCACAAACTCGGAGCCGACAAAGCTCTCAGCCGTTCTTATTTAAAAATGGAAATAAACCTTCGGCCATCTTTGACTCGACGCGCGACCGCCGGCTGAATTCTAAGTGCGCTTCTCCACCGGCCACTAGCTACAGATTCTTTTCGGCTTGATGGATAGCATCCTGTTTGCTCGAGAAGATGTTTCATTTACTTCTTTTGTCAGCACCTCGATAGACCCCAGTCATCACGTTGAAAAGCCACTCGAAGCCATTCGAAAATAACATTAAATTACTCGCAATCGTTGGCGTCATTATCTCAACACATTTAATATTCCGACGTAATAAAGCTGTCGGAGTTTCACTTTATCGAAACATCAATCGTCAACCTGCATGAATATAATAACGCCACTAATCTTGAAAGCTTTTCACATATTAACCCTCAAGTAACATGGTGATTTTTTGTTACATAATTAACACCGTGGGGTAAAATTTTACCCCAAATAAAAACTTGAAAAAATGATGTGATGGTTAGAAAATTACTATATTTATGATTAATTTACATTAGACTAGCACATTATAAATTTTTAAATAAACAAACAAAACATTTGCTTAAGAACATGTCTTTATAATTCCAATTATGGAAAGAAGTAACTTTTTAACCGTTTTTATATTTGGCTTGTAATCACTCTTCTACAAAATTCTTAATTATAACAGTAAGAACGGTAAACCTTGACTTTCTTAAATATAATTGAGTTGGTTAATGCAGGATAACTAATAAAAACTTGTAATTAATAAACAAAAAAAAAAATATCAACTACTTTTCTGCAACAAAAATGTTGCAAATTTTCTCAAAAAATAAAAAAAAAATCTTCCATACATTAGAAACATTCAATTCTATGTAATTCTTCTATTTTTCATACTTTCATTACTTTCTAACTCCGTTGCATTGTCAGTTTCATGATTTCTGCGGTCTGACGGCACAGAAATCATGAAACTGACTCCCACTTCCGGAATCCCATAAATCTTATTCTTCTTCAAAAGCTTCGTCTTCTAGAATGTTAGCAACTAATTTATTAGATAAAAAATACTTATATAGCCTCAGTTATATAAATATTGACAAAACGAATTTTTAGGATAGTAAAAAATCGACATACGTATTGAACACCGTAGGGTAAAAACTTACCCCATAGGTCTGCACAGCTCAAATGGATGACTTTTCACCTACTATGAGTCCACTACCCTTCAAAATGTGCGCTTTACTACTTGTACTATTATCTATTCTGTGGCTTTACTAAGAATACTTAAAAGGAATTAAATGTACTTTCAATAGAAAAATAAATATTGCAGTTTATATGCGAGTGGGGTAAAAATTTACCACACGATGTTACTTAAGGGTTAAACACGAGCCGACTGTTAGTGAAGATTTGCACCTGCTCGCCACCTTTCGAGCATATTCCAATCATTTTATTTGCATTAATTCCTAACATTCTAAACTTGGTATGCATTATAATTCCGAGGAGCCAATTTTGATGATGTTTTTGTGAACTCCTCTCAGATTATTATTTATGTATTCATGTTTTATGGGTACCTAATAATTTAATTCGTGAAATGACTGCTAAGGAGAAGATAACAAATTGCACATTAAAGAGCAATTCGGTATAATTAGGCCGCTTCAAAATTTTTGTGTTTTATAAAATACCGCTCCTAAATAATGCTTAATTTTTCTCTACAAAGTTACAGCTATAATTTGGACTCCAGAATTTAATTGCCTCTAAATATCTTCCTTTTTTGGGGTTCAGCGGAAATTGCGTGGAAGGAAGCCACTTCCAGACAAAATAGGTCTCTAGGTGCAAGATAATTACACTTTTTATCACATTCTGGAGGTTGGGGTTTAAATGGGCGAAGTAATTAGCAAAAAGTACCGTTCAAACTTTATACATTCTTCTTGTCTTCACAAAATTCAGTCTTTAGTGTGTTATAATAGGATATTTGACAGTATGAAATTTAAATGCATAAAATGAGGGTATTTATGTGATTTACATGACTTTTGATAAAAATAATAATTAATAACACTTAAAAAAACTTTACTATCATTTAATATTCACAATTATTAGTACATTACTACATCATTATTGTAGGAAGTTAAAAACCAACCTAAAATATACTAACGTTAACCACAGAGGAGCCAGAATCGTAATTAACGCCATCTAGAGCTTGCTTTCCCCGTATACGAAATTTTATATGGAACTGTTAGTCTATGTATAATTGATACGATATTAAATATACTGTAACTTCTTGGTGGATATTCATGTTCAATTAAATAATAATTATATGGTAAGGTGGGGTAAGACGATCACGCGGGGAAGACTATCACAGTATCATTTTCACCTTTTGCACGTAAAGTAGCGACACCCGTGTTTTGAGCCGAGAACTTTTTGAGTGTTTACCACCCTACCAGCGTGACAATCTAGAGAATGAAGCTGCGTATAACGAGTTACCTACACTGTGATAGTCTTCCCCGCGTGATTGTCTTACCCCACCTTACCTTACACTTTTCTTGCACTTGTTCCACTTTACTAAATTAGATTTCTCACAAAGTTATTTATTATTTTATACGACCGGTTTCGACAAAATCATCATTTCTGTTAGTGTCTGTATAATTGGTCTATGGTTTTACTAAAAAAATAATTTTGTCCACAGGACGGTGACCGCGGCTATTTGGAGGGACTCGCGTCACGGTACGCCGATCTGTTCTCGACCCACTACGGCGACGTGCTGGACCACCTGGAGGAGCTGAGGCGGCACGAGTGGGAGGAGATGTCCCCCCGGATGAGGGTGCTGGGGGGTCCAGGCACGCCGCAGACCCCCCCGTCCGCGAGCCCGGGTTCCCTCGCCCTCAACAACCTGACCACGTCACACTCGCAACCTATATACGTACCTGGAAAATACTCGGTGAGTTAAAGATAGAAATTTTTTAATTAAAAGTAATAGGGCAAGACTACTTATCGTTGGCAGGCATCCTAGTATTTGGTAGCTTAGAATTTTGTTTAAATGCAATAGATAAATATTATTTTCAATAATATGAACCTTAAAATTTATAAACAATCATACATAATTACATACATCCCATTATCCTCATTAAATCTGCAATCATAATCATTATATTTTTATCAAACAAAATGTGTAAAGTACAGATATTCAATTTTTTGAGGATAAAAACAGAGGACTAAATAAAACACACTTCGTTCGGTCCTCTAAAACTAAGCTGAAATTGATCATAATCCCTGGAACCGTAATAAACCAACTTTAAAACTCATTACCATAATATCGCGATTATCATAACATTAAAATACTCATTGCTTAATATTGAATTCTCCGAGTTGTAGATAAAATTAATTTCCCTAAGAGATCGTTAATTTGCAGAATTTATTTGTCTTACTTCATTCAAATTAAGATAGGGTTGCTTTCATCATAAATTAAGAAGTTATCGCTAAGTAACAATAATAATGGATTGAATTTATTGTTTTGTTTGTTGATAAATACTAGGACATACGTACGGTGAAAGTAAGATAGCGAAATAGCGAAATGTACTGGTGAAATCTATTGATAAATGATAGCAGATTTATATACTTCCTGCGTTATTTTATGAACATACAAGTGATTTAATTCGCTTAAACGCACTGTTATCCATATCACTTAGTTATCGTTTATTAAAAATATTGTTTCTTCATGTTGTTATAATTTTCTGTTCTTCACTCAAACTAATAAGGAATATTAGATTAAGGTGCAACTAATGACTTATGTAACAGTAAGGGTGGGTTGCACCAGAGGCGTGGTTAAAGTTAAAGTTATAGTCAAAGTTATGGTTATAGTTACGGCTATTTTAACTTTAACCTTAACTTTGACCACAGAATTTGACAGAAGACGTTGCTGGTCCGACAAGGCTTTAAATGAACGTGGGCGGGAGCGCTGCTGGTAAAGGAGAACTGTCAAAAATGGCGTTTTTGTATGATGACAGCGTTAGTTCCTTTTTCCGCCACGTGCATTTAAAGCCTTGTCGAGCTCTATGGTTACATATGATTAAATATGGCGTCCATTTTTGACTTTAACCAAAGATTTGACATTTTGCATTGTAGTTAAAGTTATAGTTACAGTTACAGTTATAGTTAAAGTAAGTTGGTGCAACCCACCCTAATTATTTTAGCAATCTTACCGTATTTCGTTTACAATATAATATAACTATTCATTCCGTTTAAATTCAACCTAACAGTGAACGTTTTCTCCGCAGCCCTCAAGTTGTCTCACTGACAAGGAGGAGGACGAGATTTACGGTTTCGGATACGGCGTCTTCGGAAAACAGATGTTGCACCGTCAGCAACAACAAAAACAATTGTTGCTGGCTCAGCCCAACCAGCCGCTCATACACAACCAGCAACATAACTATCAGAGGTATGTTTGTTCAGATTTTTCTTACTTCACATTTCAAGGATTTGTTTAAAAGTCTGCAAACATTCTAAGAGTGTGCGCTTTTTAATCTGAATGCATTTAAAATACTTTACTTAGTAAAACGATAAAAAATGAAATGATACAAAACCCATCACGAAATCTGCTCTGTTATAAAATTCTCGGATATTTTATGGAGCCAATTAGAATTGATTGAAAGGTACCGATTTATTTGCTAATTAAATTATATGTAATGATAAAGTGATTTGCCTAATCTTCTTGTCATTTCCTTTCATAGCCCAATAAAATGTTACTTTTAAAGCTGGACTATCTACAAACTCTTAAGCAGGTTTACTTATAGATAAGGTTTTACTCTGCATGTTTAGCGCTTAATCTAAATTGAAATCAGCCGTTCGATTGGCGACAGGATTTCTGAACGAAACGTAGAAACTCGGCCGTTTGTGAAATATCCGTATCCGTAGACGAAATTACTTTTAGGATAGTGGGAGCCATATATCATTTACGACTACTTAGCGAATGTTTTTAGATATTCTGCCTCTACCTGAGGATTTAAATTTCGAGAAATGTTTTCGGAGAAGGGTTTCTCGTTTGAATATTTCTACATGCTTCCGTGTAACTTAATAGTGAGTTGAGGTAAAATGTTGCAACATAGTTTTAAACCGAATTTTGCTTCTGCTTTCAAAATGTCTGAGAAATTAGAATTAATTTCCTTATATTCTGTGTTTCTTTGAGTCTTTAAACTTGTCTCAAACATACATCAAAATCAAAATTAGGACTTACTAACTAAACCACTGATTACTTAAGAGTTACTATGTAAAAGCGTGTTTAAATTTAACTGTTCTTTCATACATAAATAAATCAATCAATGACAGTCAAGTCGCAATGCCAGATTGAGATCTTCTCTCAGCATCAGGCTAGCTAAATACGTCTTAAACCAGTAAATAATTTATCCACATTCCAAGAAACGATATTTCCGCGGTGATTATTTTGCGAGAGACTTAACATCGGTGTAGCCTTTCAGTGCTTTGAGCTAGATAAAATCAATCGTAGGACCTATCTTTAATTTATAGTTCCAAGATATTGAATTGTAGAAACCCGAACACTGAATTATCGCTAAATATCAGGTATAACTCGTAGTGGAGTTTACTCAGGGTTTTCATTTAGTATTTAACGGCTAGGTGCTCTGGTATATCAGATACTAGATTAAGGTCGTGTGAATTTGTTTTATCGGTCTAGAAATATCTGAGCTTGATTTTGGAGCAAACTTTTTTGCTAGGAATAGAATTATGCTAGCTTATTATAGCTATTAATTATGCTGCCATAACTTTAATGTAATTACTAATTATACCAAATAAAATGTAGGTTTATTACATTGGTTAAGTATCAACAACTCATAACTTTTATTATATCAATAATAATGATAACAATTAATTATAATTCGTGTTTATCTATTTTTCTAAGTTTAATTTAAACTTTGCCTTACTGGGTTTTATATCCGTAGTGCGTATTAACTTAGAGCACCTAGAGCACCTAGTTATTTATTTTAATTGCAGCAAGCATAAAAAAAAATAACTAGGTGCTCTAGGTGCTCTAAGTTGTGCTTAGCGACAGCAATAACACATTATCTTCAACAAACTCTTATCAAATATGCATTCTGTGCTCTTATGAAACTTAAATCAGCTGCAACGAAGTCGGCTTTTAACTTCGTGTATTTAAATTCAGAGCTAGGTTCAGAAAATTGTTTCATTAGGTATAGTTTAAGCGATTGTTTTACTCTGATTGTAGTCATTAGTCATTACCTACTATTTATCTAGCGTTGTTTATAAGTAGCTATGGTTTGATTTTTTTAGCAGCACAATGTACACATTATGAAGTTAAATAACTAACTCAAATAAGTTTTACCAAGACTTACGTCTGCAACCGTTTCGATAACGACTTTTATATTATATACGAGTATCAGTTCGTGCAGGCAGTTAGAAATTCCTGCTTGGTATACAAACGAACCTTATATCGAGTAATTTCTTCGATCACCAAAAACGTATTAGGTAATAAAATTCGAACTCCAACATCCACATTCCATCACATCGACGCTGTCGGACACTGCTTTACATTTACATCTACAGCTTAACATTCAACACGTCATAAATTTGTAACAGGTACAGGTCCTAGGAGGCCTATTCTCATTACTCGAATGCGGCTTCGAGCGCCGACTTTAATCACACGCACACATGCTATCGTCTATCACACACTTGCGCACACGCACGAGTGTGACAGCCTATGATCTCAACCTCAAAACTCAAACAAAAATACTTTTATACAGAATTAATTTTATACAAAACTAGATAACTCAGCGAACTTTGTGTCACTTTCCTCCTAATATAAACCTTCCCTTCTATTTCAAAACTAAAACCACTGAAATCGGTTCAGCCATTCTCAAGTTTTAGCGATACTACTATAGCGATACTATAGCGATAGCGATACTAACAAAATTTTAAATTCATTTTTCTTTATACAGGGTGTTACAAAACCTAGTGATAATACTTTAGGATGTGTATGGGGCATAGGCCCCCTGTATAGAGTTCACTGTGAAAGTAGCAGCGCTGGAAGATCAATTTTTTTTTCACTTTTGAATGGGGAAACTCGTGACGCTAGGGTGCTTGCCTATACAAAAGTGAAAAAAAAATTGGTCTTTCAGCGCTGCTACTTTCACAGTGAACTCTATGTCAGGGACACATACAGCCCTTAAAGTATTATCACTTAGTTTTGTTACACCCTGTATAGAATATATTTTCTGTACTTCTGCCTGGTATCTACCACCAGTTCGTGAACAACCCCGGCGAGAAAATCCGACGTAAAAAACTAATACGAGGCGGCCTTTTACCAACTAAATGGAAAATTCTCTCTTCAAAATCAATGATCGAAGTGACGTTCGATGCATGAGAATAGGGTCCCAGGTAACAGGTATTAGTGGTATCACCCACGCCCCTGGCGAGTATACTCCGGTACCACACTAATTAGCATGGTACAAGTCCCCAACTCGCTAGTTCGCCTAATGAATTACCTCGTAAAGTCGATCGCGTGATTTCGTTCATAGTACGGTCTACATGTAAATTGGCATTTAACTTTTTAGAGGTATCATGTATTGTATCAGCTTAGGAAATTCCTTCCCGCCGACGGTAGAAACGAAATTAATTTCGCTTCGAGTAGCTATTTGATTTAAAACAAGCACTTTATTTATCTGCTTACCAGCTCCAGATTTAAAAGCGTACACGCTAGAATATCGAATTTGTACGAAGCTTGAAAAATACTGTGCTTTTACGAAGACTAATTTGTTTTCGATCTTCAATGTTTTTCTGGTGTTATAATTGCGAAACAAGATTATGATTACAAAATTTTATTAAAATAAGAATATTAAGATACTAGAATAATTATCGTCAAAAAGATAAGCTGATACAAGTGTATACATTTTAATTTCATCAAAAGCACTTAAACCGTCATAATCTGTGGGAACATCGAGCGTTTTTTATTTAAACGTTTTTATCAAACGGCTTTTCATTACTTTATAAAACGGGTATCCTTTTAAATATTTCGCAACACGAAAAACATTAAATTAGCATTACGATATGGATCCTGCGTAATATCATATTTTTTAGTCTTACACTCTTATTTTGTAATGAAATTTTAAGTCCTATTAATTTAGTTTATAGGATTTCGTATTTTTGTAGAGGTATATTTTACATGTCACAAGGTATTTTCTTTATTCATTTTCAGACATTTAACCAAAATTACAATCTAATGAGACATGCGGGAAAAATTGGAACTATTATAGTTACTATAGTAGCGCTATAATAGCGCCTGTATTGTAAAATGTCACTTGAGGGCAAGAGGCTTCTCAGACCCTCCTGCTAATAACATACAAGCACATTTTGTATGTAGCAAAATTTTAACTAGTGTCGGTTTATTTTCGAGTGACATCTGCATCCACGCCCCTATGGCAATCTCGTCAATGTGCCAAAACAACCTTGTAGGTCTCTATCATAATATGGTCAAGTGTCAATTGAGACAAAGTTTTCTCAAGAGAAGACAGTGTTTTTACAAGACTAAACGTTTAAGTAGGCGATAAGTAGGACCGTTTGTTCTACAGTAAATAAATAGTCATATCGGGAGTGCCCGATCTTAACGATGTCTTGGACCGAAGTGGGTGTCAACTGAAGCTTATGCAGTTCACACATACGTTCAGTATATTACCTAAATACGAGAGTCACCTTTATGTCCTTGACATAAGGTCCTCTCGGAGGCAGAATAGCTGTGAACGCTAGTATCTGCTCGCTATTATGCCCAATAGTTTATGTTCACGGGAACTCAATATCCTTTCTGGAGTTATTGCTATAGATATTATGCTTTGTTGCAGATTTGGCTAAATATAAACATAATATTTTGGATACATGCAAAAAATTACTTTGCATTGGCAAAGTATCAATAATATTAAACAGAATATGAACATTCATTTCGAAATTGAGAAAACATAAACGTGAAGAAAGGAAACGCGTTCGCTCACCGAATTTTGCGAAAATAAACTAGCAACATGTTAGTTAAAGACTCTACATTCTGAAAATGTATCTATTTATTTTTGACATTTAATTCGGTGTAGTATTTTTAACTGACTATTATTTTAGCTCAATTCAACCTCAAAGAAATACCTCAAAATTCCAGATTCTCATTAGCCCTCTTACTAATAAAACGTGAATACGCATGTATAACTCCTTTTTAAATTCGAGGTGGCAGTCCTTTTCTGCGATGTGACTATTAATAGGCCAAAAAAGACAAGGGAACTTGTATCTCAAGCTTTCGCTGTGTAAATATTTTTATTAGTAAGTGGTATAGAAATATGGAAACCTTATTTGTAAATCATCTAAATAAGATTTCTCCGTTGCGCTGAAATTTGTTATCGCGCGGGAACACATTTTTTCGGGATAAAATTTATCCTATGTCCTTTCCAGGGATTCAAAGTATCTCCATATCAAATTTTAGCAAAGCGGTTCATCGGTTTGGGCGTGAAGAGGCTACAGACAGACGTACAGACACACTCTCGCATTTTTAATATTAGTATGCCTTTTTTATAATATAATATCATAGTATGGGTAAACGATAGTTAACACTGCAGTATCCAATCATCTAAAACAATCGAGTGAGCAAACTTCCAGTGAAATCAAATTGTCTTCGTCGCACTAATGCTGACGCGTATTAAGTTCGACGTATCCGAGTCAATTAACACTAGTCTAACTGGCTGAGATAGCGACTTGCAGATATGAGAAATGTGCACTCTAGATAAAGTATTGATCGACTGAATTTATTAAGTTTGTTTTAGATAAAATGGTTTTGCTAAGTACGTTACTACTGAAACGTTATGCAATGCCACAAATATGATAAATAATAACGATGTGTGAATTATGTTAGGACGTTTTCGCCGCCTTTTCAAAACATCGTAGAATTGCAGTTCGTTTCATTTCAATGTAAAAAATTTCCTTATTTTTTGGGGAGGATGTTTATGATTTTGGCAATGTTTGCTCCACCGTAGCGTCTAAAATGATCCGACTCATAAAGGGGTGTCAATATTCGTAATAATTGACGGAGATAATATGTGTTATAATTTAAGAACAAACCGACAATGGAATTACGTTATTACGTAACTGACTGCTATGTCTAAATAAGGCAAGCGACACACTGTGCGCTAATGTGTTTCGGACACATTAGTGCACTCAATAAATAGAACTGGAAGGAAATAGGTGCCGGCACGAAATGAGTAATGTCCTCACTAATAATATACACCGCACTAAATTGTCACTAAAATATGTTTGTGTCTTTACAGTGTTAACCATTCATCATTATAGTTCCTTGTTCAATTTTAATATTTATATGCTATTAGTTTATTAGAAAAAAAACAATGTTCGAAGATCCAAGCGCGAGTCGGACACGTAGCGCACGCGAAGGGTTTTGTACGAAACTACCAAGAAGAATACACAATAAAATATTAAGTGGTAATAAAATATTTTGTAATGAACGGGCGTAGGCATTAATCATTGTATATATCATAAACAATAAAATTAACACTATTTCTTTTCATTTAAAACAATACATTGCAAGTTGCGAGTATAAAAATGAAACAACAATGCAACTCTTGAAGTTTGGAAAGTTGCCAAATATACGGAGCAATTAATGGTTTTAGCGTTGATTCAACTATTCAATTCATTACTCTGTCTTGACTCTTGAGTCTTGACGCTAGACATAGTATCTATTTATATATTCTAAGGAACAGCTTAGATTCCAACTAGCTTAAGATTCTAATTTTTATTTTTTCATAAAATGTCCATAAAGTTCTAAAAGAGGTAACTGACTTGGGAATTTTGGGATGAATTCACAAACACGCTAACCATATTGTTCAATATCTTACTTCCATTTATTAATGTAGTATTAGGGCAAACTACCATCAGCAGTCATTTAAGTATATAAATGCACATTAGATTTTTGTTTCAAAATAAATAATAGTAAATTATAATATTATGCTAGTATGAACTCTTCAAGTGCCAATAATTTGGTGTTGTACATAACCTCATCAACAGTGAATAACTAGAAATAGTCGCTGTATTATCCTAGGGATACTAGCTCACTAATACTCCTAATACTACCGTAGAGCACACTTCTCTTCTTCCTCTTTATAATTTTAGGTGTTATTACAAGTGTTAGTAGATAAACACGTCTCATCTCGAAAGCTGCCACCAAACAACTGTCAGACTGACAGCTGACAGATGACTGCTCTCCCCACTACAGACCTTTTAATAATATGAGACAATGTTACATACATGTTATACAGGGTGCAATTAAACCTTCCTGCCAAATATTTTTCAGGGCTTAGGTATTATTAGGAGAGTCCTTTTAACAAAAAAAAAATTGGGTGTTATTTTTTTTTTCAATGACATATTTTATCCCATTTAAAATCGTTGCAGAATGGTCACTCGCGGCGCGGGGTAATGCGAGGGGGTGACGCGGGATGAGGCGCGCGCGCGGGGGCACATCACGCGCGACCGACGCATCGTGTCCATTAATTGTAGTGTTTTTTAGGATAACTTTCGGAAGCTATTTCTCAACATTTTAGTACTGAGTGACTATAAAAGAAAAAACACGTTTATTTTTATTTTTAACAAGGATCAATATATCAAAATTTGGCAGGAAGGTTTAATTGCACCCTGTATAGACACTGCAGTCGCGATCTATATACATATAATAAAACTGTAATGAAAATTCTGTACATTAAAGATATTCAAAAAATAATAAGCGGGGGGTGTCATTACATCGCTATAGAAGCCAAAAATGTGGTTAGTTTTTTTGTCTGTCTGTCTGTCTGTATGTTTGTTCCACTATCACACGAAAACTACTGATCCGATTTAAATGCGATTTTCGCAGATATATTTGTATTCTTCCAACTTAACATCTGGTGTATAAAAATTTTTCCCCCCACCCCTCTAAGGGTACAAATGAGGGGGTCAGATTTTGTATCAAACTTTTTTCTTTAACACGAAAACTACTGGTCCGATTTGCATACGGTTTTCGCAGATATATTTGTCTTCTTAAAATTCTCATTAAAATCCCCCCCCACCCACCCCCCACCCCTTCCTCTAAGGAGTCTAAGGGGACCAAAGAGGGGGTCAGATTTTGTATCAAACTTTTTTCTTTAATGGACTTACTTCATATTATTAACTGTGTTTTCCAACTTAACATCTGGTGTATAAAATTTTTCCCCCCACCCCTCTTAGGGGACAAAAGAGGGGGTAAGATTTTGTATCAACTGATGAAGTAGAAATACTTTAAATGGCAAAACAACGTTTGCCGGGACAGCTAGTGTACTATAAAAAGTTCTGTGCTTGGTGCTTGCATACATTCCGTTATCAGTGTGAAACGGCCCTTACTCGGGATTTATCTCGGTGCCTGCATAAATGCGCAATGCTTCGTTACGTTCGTGTTGCTATCTATTTTCTTGTTGTGTTTTGTTCGACGGTTTAAATTGGGACCGGTTATCGTTGCTTGTTTTATATGCTATTAGACAGCGATTTTATTCCCTGCGTCATATATAGTTCCGTGTTGCTATTTTCGTAACTTCGTAGCAACTCATTTTGAGAATATATTTCTGCATTTTGTGCAGTTTCTAGGTAGGTAATAAAGTTTAAATAACTGGTTCATCGATATTAATAGCCAAGTTATTTCAGAATTTTCGAATTCAATCGCAGCATAATTAACAACTGAATATATTCAAACCGTCTGCTCAAAAATTACTCCTCATTTCGCTCAAATATTCTTCATAAAAACGCAATCGGCACCTGAATGCGTACAAAAATTCCGATTACCCCAAATTACTCTTACATGTTAGGCAAACTGTGAAGCACTTTTCGTCGATTAAAACACTCTAATTGAATATGGAAATAAAATAAATGTTTAAGTTCCCTGCGCTTTATGTACGTATTAGCACGTCGATTTTCGATGTTATTGCTCACGTAAATTTATATTCGTCCAACTAAATTGGTCCGAAATCAATATTCATTGCGTCGTTGCACGCTTCCGATACGACGGCGGTCCTGTTGATTTATAGTTCATTGTGGACTCGCCTTTACATCCCCAACTTTATTGGACGCTAATAGGTTGAAGTTTGATTTTAATAGTTTGCGGTAGACGAGATAGTTTGCATAAAATACTCTCCGCATATTAATACGGTTGCGAGGCACACCACTACTTGCATGCGAGTGCATCTAATTTTCTTTACGCTTGGAAACAGACCACCCAAGCACTGGTATCGCGCTACACTAATCCAGACTGTTTTAGTATACTTGGCTTGTTTCGCCCCGAATCTCTGCATCTCTGGAGGACGCTTCGCAAGTCTTGAGGGGCCACGAACTTTGCTTTATATAAAGGGTTGTTTTCAGCTACATGTATAATATGGCGGATCATACTGTGTTTTGTCATGTATATCGAGTAACAAACCACCATACATGAGATAATTAGTTTCTACAACATAATTATTATACTATCCTGTTATCGACCTATTCAAATTTGAATAATGCGTAGGATCCTTCAATAAACTATGACTACAAAAATACATTATTTTTATTATTCAAATTGTTATTTAATATTTATACTGTTTGATAGATATGACAACCATCATCAAGTATTCGTCCTGCTCGTTGCTAATTAATATTTTCATAATTAAATACGGATTAAAATCATATCATGAATAAATACGTGCTCATTAAAATTTGTTTATTCATAGTTATTATCGAGAAATTCGAGAAATGTCATGGACTGATTTAAAATCAATAAATAAAATCGTCAAAATATTAACGACGTTAATAAAATAGATACAGGAAGAACCATAATCGTAAAATTATAAAACTAAATTACAATCTAAACATTGCAAGAAACCAATTTTCACCTGCTTGTTTGCTGCGGATATAATATTAAAAAGTAAACTACAGATATAACCATATGATACTAACATAACAACCATAAAAAAACGCGTTTTTCCGAGTGTTTTAATTATTTGCGTAAAGTTTGTCGTTGATTATTAAGATATCATTTATAATAATAGGAAACAAATAATGTTCAATAAAAGATGTAAGAATTGAGCATATGAATTTATAATATTATCAAGTAAGATCTTTCTATGATTATAAAAATATTCTCTAAGGTTATTATCTCTATCAATTCCTACCAGAGGGAAATCTCACAGCTAAGAAATTCATGGACAAAGTTAATAATATATTCAAACAGTAGATATTACCTTTCAGAGATTGTTTAATTTTTTAAAATGTACATTCTTATGGAAAGAATGCGAATAAAGACGGAAAGCCAATTTTAAATATTAAATTCTTCAACTTGTTTTAAAACTATGCAGACAATATCTTTTGAAGATTTACCATTTGCTTTTTGTTTCAGCTGTCTAAGCCCCAGATCGGCGTATTTCTACGAATTCCCTCCTAGTGGTAAGTAAAAAACATCTTAAACAATTTCCAACTTGTTTATATTTCGCTCAACTTTTTGTTTATCATAATTTTCCGTTTTAGATGAAGCTAATTTACAAAATTTGATAATAATATAGTAGATATTATTATTTTACAATAGTCCAATTTTCAAAGTCAACAAAAGTCCTACACCAATAATATCATCTATTACCACAAGCCTGTTTTAAAAAGACGGCACTGCTGGTTCATTGAACTCTACTGTCCCCTACAATTATAAAAAATATGAAGTTGAAAAATGTACTTCTGTTTAAAAGCCATTATCTACTCATTTACAATAATCTCAACATTAAAAGCTCTTTTATCTGGAAGTCATCCATTTGTAACCAGAACTTCAGTTGCTGGCTTTTTAATGACTTCATATTTAAATATTTCTTATACATTACTGTGCTACTTCATAGTGATAATAATGAACAACAAAATAATGTTTATTGATTTAAAAAAAAAAAAAAATAATAATATTTAATGGGTCTCGATATCGAAAATGAAGTACCATATCAAGTATCACTGTTACCCATACCGAGTATCAGCTGTTTTAAGCAATTTAATATACACCAAGGTATTGATCTAAAAATATTTTTAGATAACTGCCTCGGCACTGCCAAGAAGAAAGTGACCACGTTTTCAAGACTGCTACGCGGACTGAAGTCGCATAGGAAAGAGAAACATGGATCTTGTTCGCCCAAACACTCTCACAGCCCGAGACAGATCCTTCCACCTCAAAGGGTAAGAATTTTATAATATTTTAAAGAGTATAATAAATATAATAATTATAACAAACGATGCCATTTTTAGCAAAGGAGAAAAGATAAATTTTATGCTATTCAAAAAATAACTATTAAATTTGTTAACAACTTCTTGATTAAGAATATAAAATTGTTAAATAGCAAAGAAATTTCTGCTAAACATTAAAAGGATTATGGAAGTGACTGAATGAAGACAGTACTAGTTTTTGCATGGACCACCGACATAGTGGAACGTTGGCATGCAATAACAAAACCAAAGGGCCAACGAGACGCAGCCTTTGAAACTTTTGACTGACCAAGTGTGTGACCGAGCCTCAATTACCAATCCCTTCTGCTAAAAGGCAATTACGATAATTAGAGGTATAATGATACAACACCTTTTTGAGTTATTAATGCAGAATGGATTAGTGTAATCGAAGCTTTAATGCTTGAAATAGATGTAGCAAATAATAAAAATGACCAAGACGATGTATGTTTACCGTTTAAATTAGGATTAATATATTTGTGTCTTATAAACAGTACTAATGTAAATGTTTATTACTATTTTATAAAGGTTTTCAATTTTATGTGATGATTCTAGGGTAAGGTTTATAGGTTCAATCGATTTATTAATCGGAAAAGTTTCAACTTACATAGGTACGATCAGATAGATAGATACATACATAGGCAGATTGCGGACTTACGAAATTTTGTCGCGTTATGTCAATAATTTTCGGCATAGCCTGACTAAATAATCTAGGTCCGCCATCAGTCTAAGAATCAATTTCTCTTATGGAACACTCTTTTAATCTAGCTATACCTACCCATAACGTCTCGCCAAAACACAACGCGATTTCGTGTAACCAAATCTCAGCGTACATTGAAGAATGCCTCCCATTTTTTCATACACCCTCTTCCCCCATTCGCCATTGTGCTCGGCGCGACGCCGGTCTTTCTTTGACATGCACTTGCTGCAATTAGTATGACGCGTCGTGCAATTCATGTGTTTATGCATAGCGTGAGTTACCATTCTCCGAGATAATATGAGACTAGTCTTTATGTTGCAAAGCCTTAACTCCTATTGAATGAGCATCTCGTGTCGTCATGAGATCTATGACATTAATTTAATTTTTAATGATGCTTTTAATTATTGCTTTTCGTATTGTACTTCTAAAAAAATATTTGCAAAGCATAGCATATTTCACAATACATTATATTATTGATATCTCTTAAAACATTTGCAGGAAAACTACCTGTTACACTCCGGCTGACAAAATGCTAATTCATAACATCATTTATTTTGCTTTAAATATTTAGTAGACTCGCTTCTTATTCGTCATTTGTCAACAGAGCGTTAACAGAAATCAAAATTCAAAATTTCTCATTTGCCTTTTTGGTTTATCTACATTTGGTATGCTCAAAGAACAGGAGGTGGTTTTACTACAAGTCTAATTATTACGCTTATTAGGTATAGCGAATTATATTTTCATCAGATCTATGACATTAATTTAATTTTTACCACTGAAATCATCTTTGAAATATTGTAAATATTTATATTTTCTTCAAGATATTTGATGCGTATTTCGTATCAAATGAAGTGATCATTTGTATTAAAAAGAATATAAATAATCAATTGGAGCACCTACTCTTGAGTAAAAAAGGCAGAGTACCAAATTAGTAATTTCGCTTTGCTCTTCTAGCCTAGGCTAGTTATGTTGTACCAAATAGCATCATATTAAAACCAACAAAAGTTATTGTAATAGATATTAATATATCTACTATAATTCACAATATTATTTAGATCGTAAAATCCATGTATGCTTCGCCAAAGTCAATACTATCAGCGATACAAATACGATGTTATTACCGAGCATATCATACATTAAATCCTTAATATCCCGTGTAAGTAGATTTTATGGTCACCCGAGTATACGTATAACTAAAATTATAGTATCCGCTGTTTGAGTACTCAGTTAATATGTAGTTTACAGTGCATTGTTTATGCTAATACTCACATGACAGGGCTTTATTTTGTCTCCACACACATGTTTTGATAACGGCCAGCTCCACCATTATGCGAGCGTTTGTGGTACAGCAAGTAATATTACACTTTACAACTTACATGAACTCGATTTGTTCACAGTTTTAATAGGGTACACGTTTTACGGTGCCTTTAAAAGCTAAATAGGCTATAATCTGTTAAATACTAAACTTAATCTATCTCAACTTAGTCTATAGTCTATAGGGATCAAGGTATGTAAACTATGTAACTTTGTAAGCCTTGATTTAGTATCAAATCTTAAGCTTCCTAGAATCCTAAATAAAAATGCTTTTATTAAGTGTAAGAGTATAATGAAACCAGCAAGAAGCTAATGTAATTTACAAGCAGACTTCCCGAGCTCGCTTGCTTAGTTTTTTCTGTGTGATAAAATAATAAGTAAGTTACAGAAATTAGAACTCTCAGGGCCTATATCATAACCATTAAAATTAATAAGAAACGGCAAGCTTATTAGGTTTTTTTTTTTTGGTGCTTACTTCATATTGAGTTACAGAAGTAAAACATGCTTAAAAGCCTGAAACTGATTAGAAACTTTTAAAACAATCCTTCAAATACTTAGGTAAAAGTATGTAGGTACGTAGTTTTATAAGTTACAAAACTACCGAGACGACTCAATATCGTAACTAATATGCGTTTTGGCGTCTACAAAATAGTTGTGAATATGCATGCCTCCATTTTTCCTCGTCCACACATTTATTAATCTCGACGGGGTTGAGAAATGATGGCTGCCAAAGCTAAGTCGGTTCAGTCAAGACGGCGCCCTGAGTTATGGCGTTTGTTGAGAGAAGGGATAAAGACCATTAGGGCGCAGCATAATCCTTATCGGGCGACTTGCACTTAGGATTACTTCTGTAGGAACTCGCTTTTTTCGGCTGTCCAGCTGTGATTAGGAGATTAAGAGATTTCGCGCCGGGACGACTCAGGAGCCGACGACGTATTAACGATAATGTATTTTTATGTGAAGGTGGAGGTAGAGAAATAAACTTGTACATATAGAGCGGACGAATAAAACAATATTTTTGCCGACGAACTCACAAAGCCGAAAAAAGTGATGAATACGGAATAATATTATACTAATGTTAAAATGTTAATGATGAATCAAAATGAAAAAGTGATAAATAAAAGTAAATCTTTGAAAGCCGAAATCGAGACAAAGAATATAAATATTTATATCACATAACTGGCGGTCTGTAAAAGTGTGATTGTTGTATCTTGGAACCCGTCTTGGCACCTCGCCGTAATGTCTTGCAGGATATTGTGCTACTATTAAAGCATTATGGCCTTGTAGATCCACGATATCGGCAATAAAACTTTATATTGGCTCAGCGCTGGCTTCGGTGTTTTGTAGGTCATAAATACATATCTATGTTCTATGTTAGACCTGTAAATGTGCTTTAGTTTATCTACTTTAATTTATGCAGATTAATTCAAAAGTATCGCGTAGTAGAGACTTTTACTATATTTCAACATTAATAATGTGTAAATGTGAAATATATTTCTCTTTGATCTTTGAACACGCACACGTACACTATGCAAATTGCAAACCTAGAAATGCTTACAATAATATGTTCTTTGACTTCAAAGCTTTTATTAACTAAAACAATAATGATGATGCAAAAGTTAATAATACAGTTACAGAGCAGTCAGAGAACTGTATGTGTCCTGCCTCAGCGCATCTGGACAGAATTAAATTGCATGCAAGTTTAAATAAAGTTATCTAATATGAAACTCGTATTAAAATACGGCAACTACAAAAGTTATACGCCGCGTATTTATCACGTTTACTGTGGTAATATGTTCAAAGCTATGTTCCTGACATAGATTACTTTCTTTGTGCTACGTGTGAGTCTGGGTTAATGCTTTGAGCGAAATGCTATTTTGTATTTGAATTGCTATTTTTGTGTGATATAAAATGAGAAAATTTATCACATAATTCATCTCTAAATGAAGCTGTTTATTTAATGAACTATTCACTATGCTATAAGTGACATAAAGTACCTAATTTTATTTTGTCTTTTTCAGATAATAACCATATTTTTATTTTCAGTTAATTTCATTATTAATTATTGACCATTTTTAGTTTACCACGATTTGGTATAGTATTTGGTGCGTTTCCCAGATCGAATCGTGTCCGTGTCAGTTTTCGGGCGTTTCAATTATATGCAGCTAAAACGTATCTTCGATCGAGCAATTGGTCGCAATGAATGCAGTTTGAATATCCGATACTGGCGATATTGATATTCAGCTGTCAATCTGCACTCAGCCAGAAATTCAATCACAGACCATGTAATTGTCGGAATAAAATAAATTTGCACACGAGTGATAGGACATGCACCAATTAAGGTGTTTCAAATAATAAAAGTAATACAATTTTCCATACAATTTAAAGCTTTGATTTTGGTAATTCATTGATATCATCATTGAAATAATATTTTGATATTTTCAAAACCAATTAGCTCAATTAAATCTAAGCAGAAAAACTGTTTTTCACAATTAAAATTTGCATCTAAGCCTTAGTCTAGGTTTCTTCAACACATTTCTCGTTAAACATAATATTCTCCAAAACATTTCCCCACTTACTAATAAACGTTGTATAAGCTTTGAATAGTTAGTTATACAGTGTTTTGTTCCTGTCACACAAGTGACATTTTTAATTGGATTGAAGAAGACAAAACACTGTATAACTATTCAAAGCTTATACAACGTTTATTAGTAAGGGGGTTCATGTTTAATTTACACAAACCACTATCAAAACGTAGCACACAAAGGAAAATCACGAATTCCCTATTAATCATAATCAGTAAAAAGAGGATCTACATCACAATGAGTAACAATTTATCATACACACAAAGCTGCCCCATTAACTTCGCACTTGATAAGGACTGAATACCTTGCGACACTCCGGAACTGTATTTGAAATTTATAGTCCAGTAAAGTCCATACATTGTCTATATTCAATACCTTTTTCGACTCCCTCGCTCCACTTTCGTATGCCATTATTCGGTAATCGATGAAAAGAAAATGTATGTCATAGGGACTCGAATACCTCGGGTACCTTTTATTTTCTACTCATGCTGCTTTGTAATCTAATCAGCGAACTTCATCATCGACTAGTAAGACATTGATGTCAATTATTCTGTTTGTATTAGGTTGTGTTTTTTTCGCTTCATTTGATTGTACAAAGAGGCCTAACCAAGGAATAAATCTACTTCATTGACGATTTGAATATCGTTCTAAATGGAACTTGACTACATTCAGCTTTAATACTAGCTAGCTTTGTTAGAATTTAAGTAGATCAAAAAGCTAATTTAGAATGATTTGATACTTAAAGCTTATTATAAAAGCTCTCTTTGTGAACGCTCAATAAGTGGATGCCCGTTCACAAAGAATTAAATGTTAAAAAAATTTTGCAACTTTTTGCATCACAACATTGAATCAGGGTTTGAACCCTGATATTTTGGTATCGAGTCGGCAGAAAAGTTATAACTTCGTACTATTTGTTGATAAAGAAATGTCTGCTCCGTTTGATAAATGATTGAAATTTTTCTTTACAAACTTGGGCGATGATTTACCAAACTTATTCAGAGTTGTGACGTTTATGTAACTTTAAGATCTCTGATCTTGGCTGTGTATATTTTTGCATATTTGCGTTATGCAGGACGAAGCAGTACATAAAACATTAGTTTTGATTAACATGTTTACAATATTCATTCCTACAAGACGTCTCGTACCTAATAGGAAATTGGGTCAAAATATTATTAATTGATGTTTGTGATTGATACTG
The DNA here is from genome assembly GCA_905187585.1 of Cyaniris semiargus. NCBI lineage: Eukaryota > Metazoa > Arthropoda > Insecta > Lepidoptera > Lycaenidae > Cyaniris > Cyaniris semiargus. The sequence continues at coordinate 5,740,945 of LR994551.1, forward strand.
TACGATAATAGAATGTAAACAAAGTTCATTAATTGATGGGAAGTCAATTTGACTGGTGTTAGCCATTAAACATTATCTGTTCAATAGGCGGAGCATGTTTACATTGTACCCTCAATAACCGGCCGAACTGTAAGCAATCATTTTGATAGTCCGATTTTCATTTGTGTATTTTTTAGATTTTTGCTGAGAGATTGGCTCTGTTAGGTTGTGTTATCCAAGGAGCAGCCACTAACCTCTAACCATACTGACATTAGAAATCATCAATCGCTGATCATGGCGACTCCAAAACTTTGTATTAGTTGATATGAAACTGGACATTTTAGTTGTAAGTAATAATAATACTTTCCTTCAGGTGGATACTCCGGACAGCGTACTCCAAAGTGGTTTAGGCCTTGGCCCGGGGCCAGATACGGCTCTGAGGTCCATGGTTGACCCGCGAGACTATGACCGCCTCCGCTTCTTTCAAATGAGTGCCGCCCAACCAAACACCTTCGAAGAGACGATACATAGGGTGAGCCCGCGTTTTCCTGCAACGCAATGTTTTAAGAGACTCATTCAGGGATAAAGGCTTAGGATACGTTGCTTCGTTAACACTTTTAATTTCAAATGTCAATGCTTTGGTTATTTATTATCTGTGTGAGTTAAAGTGTATTTATTATATTTGAATCAGAAGCTTAATACCTTTTTCGTGCTTTTGGTTACACACAAGATTCCTTATCAACTAATATTATTACAAATTTTTATTTTTACTTCCATATCATTAGGATGTAATAAATAGGTGGCATTGATGCTTTTAATTATTGTTCTTCGTATTGTACTTATAAAAAATATTTGGAAAGCATAGCATATTTCATAATACATAATATTATTGATATCTCTTAAAACATTTGCAGGAAAACTACCTGTTACACTCTGGCTGACAAAATGCTAATTCATAACATCATTTATTTCGCTTGAAATATCTTGTAGACTCGCTTCTTATTCATCATTTGTCAACAGAGCAGTAACAGAAATCAAAATTCAAAATTTCTCATTTGCCTTTTTGGTTTATCTACATTTGGTATGCTCAAAGAACAGGAGGTGGTTTCACTACAAGTCTAATTATTACGCTAATTCGGTATAGCGAATTATATTTTCATTCAATAACTGATAAATTAATTTTGATTTTACCATCGCAATAGATTTGTGTTTTGATAAAATCAAAATTTACATTTTTTACGTGCACGATTGATTATCAGGTAATCATCCACATATCTGCATCGTAGTTGTTGAGGATTAATTTATGTAATATTTAAAAGAACACGAAAATCTGTCAAAAGAATACGACGCATGCGATTAGGATATGTGGACTTGCCTAAGGATGGCAAATTGACAGTTCATCATTATAGTTGGGGATCAAATATCGCGTTGTTACTCGCGATGGCGCCCCTGGCCACGCATGGATGCATCCTGTCGCATTTGTTTGCACGAAGCTGCACGTGACGGAAACGCATGTAGCATGACTGTATGACAAATAATTCGTAATTTGACTAATTAATCACTGTTTAAGTGTACCAAACACACCATTTTGAGTCGCAACAAAAATTCTCTTTCATTGTTTACTCGTTTCTTGTTCATAGAAAATAATTATAAATTCTTTATTTCATATTCATTAGTCGCATGGTTTTCGTCCATGCACCGTGTAGCGATTTCGCTTTTAGACGTTTGCTTAGTAAATGTATTTTTGTTGCAGTTAAAAGTTCAAGAAGCGATGAAAAAGAAGGACAAAATAGCGCGAGAGCAAGAGGAGGTAATTTATTCCTTTACTCCAATCTTTTATTTGCGAAAGTTCTTGATTTATTTTACCCGCGATAAATTAATAAAAAAAGTTCTGCAAAGTTTATAAATAATTTAATTACAGTAAAGTACGCTGCGAAGTACGATGAATTATTTAAAAATACATTTTGAATCCGTTGTTAGATTTCGTATCCGACTTAATTGCATTTGCTCGAAAATCTCGTCGATCCGTCTGTCGACTTTACGGCCAACTTTCTCAGAGCTTCAGCGTAGGCTTGCAGGCTAAATTATGAGAAATAGTAGACAATTTAATAGAAATTTGAAAGCATGAATGGGTAAGCCTATTATTATGGTATTATGCTACTGCTATTGTTCTAAGCACAAACATAAAGGATTATAGTTTCTGCGGAGGCCTTTAGGCATGTTAACTATAATAATGGTACTGCTCATATTTTACAAATCATTACATATCTTGTTAAACCTTCTGTTACATTGATTATGTTCTTACATTGTTACACTTGTAGTAACTTCTTTAGTCAGCACTTAATGCTAGGGAAATACATTAGTTTCAAATAATTCACTTACACACAGCAAACGCACGCAAATAAAATAATCTGATACAGTGAGAGTCGAACCCTTAATCTTGCGACTTGGACTTGCAAAGCCGAGCCCCCAGCTAATCGTGCCCTAATCTCGAGCTAAGCCTATTAGAGGCACTTGTATTGCTTCCTTACTAAACTTTGGAAGCCCTTTACAGAGTTAATGAATGCAATATGTGTATGCTTACTTGTATTAGTTGGTAATTATTAATATTATTTTATGTACGGGCAAATTTTAAATCTTTATATCGTATATGATAGTGTAGTTTAAGTTTTAAAATAATGTAAAAACTAACAAAAGAAAATATTCTTAATTGTGTAAAAGAACGTGTCTCATAAAGTACAACTAGTTAATAAATAAAATATGTAAAGAGCTATTGTGAGCTAATGGCTGTGAAATAAAAATGCATAAATTAGTTTAACGTTCAATACTTTTCTACTTAGGGGAAGTGGTCTTTTTATTACAACACCAGAATATTTATCGCCTTTCCGCGACCGAGGCGAGAGATTTTTGCCAAAAAATCCTGTAACGTTTTTTGCTGTTAATGCATTTAAGTTGTGTACGAAGTATTTGGAATACAAAATCGTGTTACGCTGGAATTATTGCGTCGTGTTCAACATAAGTAACTCCATAAAACCTTTTTATTGGGTTCCTATCTTTGCCAAAATCTATTCTTCGTTCATAACCATCAGCCCGAGCATCCTTTTGGACCCACCACGTCGTACCAACATTAAAGCATCTTCTGGATCCACGGCGATTACTACACAAGCTACACTTGCTTAAATTATTTGTTTGTTTCAGATTCTAAGGGATTTACGACATGGAGTCATGAATATGGGAAGAGACGGTGTCCGGGGGCCATTTATCGGTACGTTTTATGATAGAAGTAATCACAACAACGAACTGCTAATTAGTTACAAAATCGATGTTACATAAGATGCTATTTATTGTGTCTAGTGAATTTTGTTGCTAAACGATCTTTACTCGCTTCATTTACTATAATAACAAGTATTTTAACGTCGATAATATCAAATTGGCTCTCGATAATGGAAACATTGATTTCGAGAGTCTTTGTCATAAGTTTTTTTGATGAAAGAATATTTTTTGTTGTAATTGTTTTGTTTGTGGCTAAACAAGCAGACATTTCGACGATTTTGTTTTATGTGATTGAATTGTGTATTTCGTTTCATTTTTTACTTTCGAAATGTCTGAAATTTCATTTGCAAAGGGGAATATTAAGCATGTTGCTTGCTCGATGTTTAAAAACGTTTAATTTATTGGAATACTGTGCGGCATGCTTATTCCAGTACCCGTCGATACACACCGGTCGATAATACGGTCGCTTTCGATGTGCATCATTCATAATCATGTTTTTGTTTTATTTTGAAACTTCATGGACGAGTACAATTTCATTCGCACAGCAGAAGCTGGTCATAAATGAAATCGGTCGTCAGTCCTAGTGGTATTATCGCAAATCACGAAGACATACATTTAATTTGCGTCAAAGTGCTAAAATGCATGTTGTTTTAAGATATTTTGCATAAAACACGCACGGCTTTCCGATGTTCGTACACAGCTTAGCTGCAGTGTTGTCAGTGAAACCGCCAGTGTTTGGGATGGGATTAACGGTAAACTTTTTTTGCAATTACGCTAGCACGTGTATTTTTTATTTGCACATTTCGAACACAACCACACTGGTCTAATCGAGGGCTCGTTTGCAGACGACACGTACATGTACGACGACGACGCGAGAGGCCTATCCGGGCGAGGACACTGGTACGATGAACCTCCGTACGAGAGCGACCCCGAGGACTTCCTAATGGGTGGAGGGACACCGGCGGCGTCGTTTCAGAACGGCCGAGTTTGCTTTACTCTAAATCTAAGAAACGAGACGAGAGGTGAAGGCGTTATATCATTACGGAGCGCCGGCGACATAAGCCTAGCGAGGGCCCCTCGGAGAGGATTAATAATTCCACAGAGTGGGCCGTACCCTACTACTGTGATACCCTTACGAACGCCGAGAGATAGGGAAAGCGGAGATTACGCCGCATCTGACATTCAATCGATAGGATCGAGGTTATCGGGCATATCGTTAGAATCCAGTCGATCCGAACGGGATTCCAGAAGAGGCTATCGACAAATGTCGGGTTATCGGATAGGAATAGATCCGTTATCGCCGGCGTCTTCGGATTACGAAGATCAAGAGAGCGAAACAGACTCGCAGCATATAGCCACAGTGCATAAGGTAATTTTGCTGTACATGCATTTTTTATACGAATAAATTAGCTTCCACAAGATTCATCTAGCTTTTGATTTAATAGCCCTTTTCACACCTTAATTTTTATTTCATTTCAGTCCGCAGAAGAATGTGAGGGCGTATCAAATTTAGCCGGAAAAGTGAGGGGCTTAAGACAAGACGTACAAAGGAAAATTTCAAGATTAAGACAAGAAAGGGGTCCCGACGGTATCGACCGACGTACGAGCGGCGACCAAGCGTTTCCCTGTTCCAATAGTTCTTTTGAAAGTCTTCCCAGCGGCTCAGGCAGTAGTGAGTGGATTTATTAAGTTACTTGTCTGTGTTGATAATATATAAACGTTTGTAAATATGTTTTGTCTTTCTTTTCTGTGTACCATAGCGCCCATAATATAGGTAGATACTCTTGTAATACATTAGTTTTGAACTTCCTACTAATAATTCTCTTCGATGCTTTGTAACTTAACAGCAACTCTTTATATGACGTAACCGCAGGTACTACTCACTTCCTCGTATCGTTGGTCGGACAAGACGCAATCTAATCCTATAAGTCAGCAAATATTTATGTACAGGCACCCAAGCATTGGTACGCGCTGGTAGTAATCACTCATCTCTCTCGGCAGAAGAAAACATAGAATTAAGTCCGGCCGGGCGGAGCTTACTGGTACCGCAAATGCTGTGTCGGGCGCGGGCACTCATCGATTACACGCCTAATATTTACGAGAAAGACGCCTTGAGATACAAGGTACGTTATTTAATCTACTGTTCCGCCGTTTCTCTCCGCCGTGGAGCCACTAATAATATATCATTTGTCGACAGAAAGGAGACATCATCGAAGTTATCAACATGAACGCATCCGGGATCTGGCGCGGCGTTCTAAATAATAAAGTAGGAAATTTCAAATTCGCGAACGTCGAAGTGTTGTCTGAGAGAGACACTATGAGATCTAGAACGTCTAAATGGTGCAAGAGTCGAGAGAGGCTCTGGGAGACGAGACCGAGGACCGTAGAGGAGCTGTTGAGAAGAATAGATCTGCCGGAATACATGGTCGCTTTCTCGAGAAACGGCTACGAGGACATAGAATTGTTCAAAGAAATTGAGCCATCAGATCTAGATTACTTGGGAATCATGACCCCCGACCATCGCACCCGGATATTGGCCGCCGTACAACTGCTGCACCAGCTCGAATGTAAGTTTTTAATAATAATACTACTAAAAAAATAAACGACGGAGCAAAGAGTCATATGAAGCGGAATTAACTGCTCATATTATTCATGGTCCTTAAAATATATGTTTTGATTTCTTTCTCTTGAATTTGATCGCTCATTATACCGCTATAATAAATGCCGCATAAAACTTTATTGTTTTAATTAAAATGTAAATGGTTCATAAAAACTTTACGGTCAAGACAATAATTATATTATTATTTAGTTCATTATGATGGTAATTGCTGCTGTAATACATAGTTTTCCGGTGCAGGTGGCGAAGGAGAAGGAGAAGGCGGGGGCTCCAGTTCGGAGGGCGGCGACTCGCCGTTCGGTCGCCGGCAGTTCCCCCGCGACTCCGGGTGCTACGAAGCCGGCGTGGGCGTCGGCGGGGTCCGGGTGCGGACCTCCCCGCTCGTCCACCGAACCGACGAGCCGTCCCACCGACCGCCGGACCCGGCGCCCACCGCGAAACGCTCCATCCGTCGACGCCAGCCTGACGACGCGGAATGCGACAGAATCGAGAGATACCCTGGCACGGTGGTCGAGAAAAGCGTAATAAGGGGCGGAGGTCTGCCGGGCGGCGCTCGCGACGATACCTGCGAGTCGGATCACAAGCTGAACGTGGTGAAGTTCGTGGCGGGCGGCGAGCCGTGCGCCTCCGAGAAGAGCAGCGACTCGGGGGTCAGCAGTTCCTCGTTGAGCTCGGCGCACCCGCATCGTCCCTGAGCTAGGCCCTCCGCGCCCGCGCTCGCATAGACGCTGGCGCGGGCGCGCGCGCACTCTGCGCACACGCCCGCTCACCTCATTGACTCTGAATCTTCTGAAACTCCCGATCTTTAGAAACTATCAAATACTTTCTAATTAATAAACCTCTATAGTACCTCCATGCTCAATCGAAGAAATAAATTCTTTTTTATATCTAAATTTATGTAGCGTTTAAATGTTTTAACGCATAGTGACTACATTATTACTCGAACTTTATGTCATTAATCATTATACATCATGTGTACAATAACATTTTAATAGCTTCATAAAATTGTTTAGAAATGTAATTTTTATAATTTTTACTTTATCAGTTCTTACGCGAAAAGTGCCGAATATAATATTATAAACTACTTAACTATCTGAATAGAATTTGTTATCACTGGTTTAGGCTATAGCTTCTTTTGATTGTAATAACACGAAGTTTACATAGATCACAGAAGATACAAAAAGACTTTCCATTGTCATGTCTGTCACCGCTTTTAACAGCTTCAAGGGTTATATCGCTCTAATGGTAAAATGTTAGGAATATAATATCATATTGCGTAGTTCTTTTCAACGTTATTATTTGTTATTTGTGTAATGCGTAATGACTCATGATTGATCGTAACATTTTCCAATTTGTTAATGATTTTGGTCCTACTTCGAATAATTTAACAGAAACGTATCATAACAGTGTTCGTTACATGATCGCTTAATTAAGTAATTTCTGAAAAGTTTTACAGATCGTAATCAAGACTGAATTAAAGTAATCATTTCACAACTGACCCTACTGGTGCTTATAAGGCTTTTACGTAAATAAATTTCGATGAATTTATTGTTTATTCCTTTGCAATTGCTTGTGTTCTTCTGTATTCAGTCGAATAATGTTCAATCGATCTGTTCTTTAGACTTAGGGACGAGTTTAAGCAGTTTTTGGACAATATTTACTGTTGTGTTTAGTGCAAAGGTTCTAGATTGTTCTTATATTAGATGTATTTAATTCAGTGTTACTTAAATTTAGCTTTGTATCATTCCGTTCTTTTCTAGCATATCACGGTAAATGACGATTAATACTTTAGTTGCTTTGATAATTTATACTCTGTTCAAGATTTTTATTAATTTATGTAACGATACTTTAATATAGATTGCCGGAGAATCTGCAATTTAAATTATAATAATACGGTAAGTATTAATATATCTTTGCTTGAAATATAATGTCGAACAGAGTATAAATATACTTAGTTATATAAAATGTTATTTTAGGGCAATAAACCAGTAACGTCTGGTGCGTTTAACGCGCGTTTTCGATAGCAATAATTGTATATACTTTAATAGATAGGCTAATTATTGTATGTTAAATTAAATTTGTAATTTTTTAAGAGAGCTTGTATGTAAATAGGTGTGAGATTAAAAATTTCACCTAGATCTTCCTTAAAATTAGGATTGCAGTTTAGCCTCACTCGGTGTATGTCTATTCCGGTTCTCATACGGATCAATAGTAACATACGATGTTTTCAATATCCAACTTATTATCACCGATTAGCGATTATGTTGAACCACAGTTAATATGTTAAAAGCCCACTGTCTTTTTTTGCGACAACACAAAAAATTGTGGGCTTTAAAGCAATAAAACAGATTTTAGACACCATTTCACTGGAACCTCGTGCGTGATGTCGTGTCACGTACGTCGTGTAGGTGGTCCCGGAATGTCTTCACTCCATTGGACCACCTTCATAATGCGGGTTGCCAAAAAGTTGCACATTGCTGTATTGCTCGCTAAGTAGTTGTCCGCACTGCGAATTTTCACCGCGCGGATTTTTTCTCGCATTGAATTTTTTAGAGTATCCGCACTGCCGATGAAAAAATTATATGAATTTATCGCGAGAATAACGCGTGGTGAAAACTCTCATTGCGGACGGGGCCTAAAAGTTTTCTGTTAGACCTATCTATTCTTCTAGATATTCTATTGATGACGTCATATTTACGGCCAAATAATGTGGCCTTAGGGGTTGAGGATTTTCAGGACCAGGAACGCAACACATAACAATATAATATCAGTAACTGATTTTGTGTAGCAGTGTTATCCGCGCTTACCATCCACCTACATACATACCACCAGGTGGTGCATCTGCTTCTTTCCTGGTTCATAAAAATCTTCAGAACTCCAATTAGTAACTTGTGTTCCCTACAAAAGTTTCAGTGTTAGTAGCGTTAAATTCTTATGAACTCGTAATTTTTGATAATCATTAATCAGTGTTTCTTGTACGAACGGTTGTTATGTAGTAGTAGATTCGTATCAACCTTCAGTTCCCTAGCTTTTTTGGCCACAGTCACGGAGTGCCAAGCGAAGTGGACGGACAGGTAGTTCACTCTTGTAAATTTTGTAAAAACACCTTTTGACTAAAATTATGAACTAGTCCGAAATTGTACATAGATAGATGTTTGTTACCTGTATATTGTAGATAGAATATTCTTTTGACAATTATTGTATATTCAATAAAAAAAAAAAACATTTATTAATTATTGTTAAAATTATTTATAAATTACGTTCTAAACGCTCTAGATAATTCGATTTGTGAGTTATTTTATTTGTACATTTTACAATTTTGTTTTTAATTAATTTAACCATAAATGACAGTAACGTACTTTTTGTAGCCATATTTATATTTTTTTAAAACGAATATTACGTGTAAGTTTAAAACTCCACAAATGGATTCTAAATAAATAAATCCGAAAATAAATGTGTGCAAGTGGTTTCATTTCTTACCAAAAACTTCCTTCAATAATAATTGATATTATGAACCTATTAACATTATAACGAGAATAATATAGTAATAATTAATATATTATGGTTATTGAGAAGCTGTTAGTATGAAATAGAAAGTTTCTGGATCGATTATAGACTACTAGATGACGCCCGCAACTTCGTTGCGTCAAAATTCGTTTATCGCGCTGAAACCGTACATTTTTCCGGGATAAAAAGTATCATATGTCCTTTCCCGAGACTCAACGTATCCCCATACCGAATTTCAGCAAAATCGGTTTAGCGGTTTAGGCGTGAAGAGGTAACAGACGGACAGACAGACACACTTTCGCATTTATAACATTAGTATGGACAAATGCCCCATTTGGAGTAATACACGACTTGTACACGGCCAGCTTTACAATAAAACACGAAGGGAAAATGGGAAGTTATAAAATGAATAAGCACATATTTGTATTACAAGTGTATATTTCAATAAGACATTATGATGCACATTTAGTTAAGCACAAAGTATAAAACCTTACTTCATAAAAATTAATGTTTAATAATTGAAGTTTTGCTTACACCTTGTAATTAAGTAATCGGCTTTTCCTGGCTCTCAGTTTATCAGAATTTCGGCATCCCAATTAAGATATGCACAAAAGTAAGCTCAGGGGCCGTTAAACAAGTTTATTTACACTTTTATGGCTAATTTATACTGTACCCTTTGTAAAGGTGTGTTTACACTAATGAAATTTATTCTACGAAACCATTATGGTCCTGTTAAGGGTGGGTAAATAGTATGAGTTTTCTCGTAGGCACAGCTAAAATGTTGCCTTTTTAACCGACTTCAAAAAAAGGAGGTTATCAATTCGGCCCGTATGTATGTTCCAGAACTGCCCAGTTTTCGTATATGTTAGTCTATATCAGCGTCTGAACAAATGTGCCAAATTTCAAAAGTGTATGTATGTACTTATATGTATGTTTTTAGGTTTGTGTTCACATATCTCTGGAATTGCAAGTCCGATTTAAGTAATTCTCTTTTTGTTGTACTAGGTATTGTTCAACTTAGGGAATGCTGCAAGTTTCATCAAAATATGTGCAGTAGTTTTTGAGATAGGGAATTTCAATTCTCAATTACGGACAATTTTGAAGTCGGTTTTATCTTTTTAAAATACTATTTATGTATATCAGTCTAAACTTATTTGTTTGTCGAGTCATTTACCTTGACCGTAATATCAGGCTGTCCAGGAGAATCAATAGTAATTAGTTAATAGAAATAGAAATGTTATGTTTCGTATAAATATACTGCATTTTGCGTGGTGCAGGTATTTAATTATTATAATTATTATGTAAAAAGTGTGGCCAAAAAATTAAAATTTATGTGTCATGTAAACGCGTTTCAATATCCTAAGTTTTAAAAATAATAAATAATTTATATATGTTGGTGTATCGCAAATAGCTGTCTCATAATGTTTTGTAGCAACAATAATGGGAGTTAAGGACCAACATAAAGTCATAGAATTATAACCTTGCCCTTGCTTATAAAGTAAAAAGTAATATTGCTTATAAAGCTTGCCCAAGTAATATTTCACTGCAGGTCAAAAGTCATAAAAAATGAAATAAACGTGTAAGTATTCTAAACAAAAGTAAACATGACTCCCATATGAAACCCCCATAATGAGTCACGCATTTATTTTACACATATTTGCTTCTTACCTTTACATTAAAGCAAAAAGGATACGTAGGAAATCTTCACGCGAAACTCAACCTTCAATCCTAAGCATACAGGACATAAATCCGCCCGTCGCGAAATGATGAGTTGTCTTCGAGTAATTGTGGCTGCGTTCATTTTTCAATATCTCCGTATATAAATCTTAGTAATTGAAATTCACCATGGAACTCTTGTCGTAAATTTTTTATTAGCTCTGCAGTATCATAAATACTGATCAGAATAAAACTGGATTTAGGTCCTAAGGTATCAGAAGGTAGAGTATATTTAGCTCTACGTGTGCACAAACATGAGCTTTATTTTTATGGTTTGAAGGCCTTGTAAAAACAAAGCCTTTAGCCAATAGTTTGCATTCAATAATTTTTGATGGTTATAAATTAAAAATATATATTTAACTTAAGACACCGCATACTTACAAAAACTTAAATAAAGGTCTAGGTATTATAAACATCAACGAGCATTAAATAAAACTATTGAAGTATACACAAATTTTCACATAAGTCCACAAGAACTTTGGCTACTTACTATCCGCAAAATGCGCGGTTCCCGCAGGATTTCCCTAAGTCACATGGTATATAAAAGCTAGAATTTGTAGTAAAGGAAGATTCCGAAGAGCACGTACCGCTCGAAGAAGTCAAACTGCAATTCCCCGTGGCGACGACACTCCAAAGTCCAACTTCCAGAATCTCTGAAACTTATCTCTCAAATTCAGACAGAAAATTATTTCGATCTATGAAATCAATGCTTTAAATATTTTACGATAATTCTTTTGTATGGGAGTTGAGTAGTTCTCCAGAGAAAGAGAGAGTAAAGTGGATTTTTAGTTATTTTTTAAATTTAAAGAAAATATTCAGAAATAAACAAGAGTGATTCTCAAGTAATTTTATTTAAATTGTTCGGTTGATATAAAGGCGCCGAGTTTAAAAAAAATATTATATTAAAATTGTCCTGCTATATTTTTATATTATGCAGTAATTTAAATAATATTAAAAAGATAAAAATAAAAAGCAATGTATGGAGTTAATAGAGCCTACCTAATCTATAATTTGAACGATCTTGTTGGCCTTTGCAATTTTCATCCTATATCATTTATAAGCGTTAAAATACCAGCTCACTGTAAAAGTAATATATTATGTAAATTCATATTATATAAAATACCTCAGCATTTTTACCTTTCATTATTTCACCTCATCAATGGAAAGGCTCCAAAATTCGCCCTCACGAGTGGTGAATAAAATTTCGGCTTTCTAAAATAAATGCTAGGATTTTCCCATATTCATACTCAATCAGAGCGAGCGGTATTTCAGATATAGAATTTTTGATTGTTACCCTACTTCTTTGTATACTCAGCTTTATATTTGCAAAAAACAAACAGCGGGAGTTTCTGGGTCAGGATAATAACGGGTCCTTGCAGCGACTGGGAAAATGTTTGTTGAGGTCGGGACTCATTGCATTTGTAGACTTTATGGCCTACTCGCATTTTACATAAAATTCTGAAGCTAATTATGTCAAGAAGCTCGCTGAGCTTACAATAGATTGTAGACTAATTAGATTGTAGGTATTATAACTAGGTTTTCATTAAGGATTCCTGGTAGGAATCGACGAACATAATAATTAAAGATGTAAGTGGAAGAACCAGATAATTAACATTTTATAACATAAGGACAACTACTTATTTTTCACTTATAATTTAAAAAAACCTTGTAACTTACCTCCTTCATCATCTGGCTAATATATCTGGTAATACATACCTATATTTTTTTATTTCAAAGCAATTTTCCGGCCCTACAGCCTCCATTAATGCAAAATAAGGAAATTTTTAAACTGTTACCTACCTGTTTTTTCCACTCATGTCTCTAATTGTGTTTTACCTATATTCTACACTATCAAAATAAAAAAAGAAGGTATGTTTCTTTTCATCAAATAGGCTTTAAAAATAGTAGACCGATTTTGATGAAACACAAAATATGTAGAGTAGATCATGGAAATAGGTTATTGCGAAAAAATTAACTTTTTTAATAGCGGGATATAGTATTTACAAGACGAAGCTGCTGCGCGCAGCATCTTCTAATTAATTGTGGTAGATATTCGAGTACTGCGTCACTTTAAAAAAAATGAAGTATTTATTTGTTTATTATGCAAGCAAGCCAGTTAAGAGATTTTTTGTGTATTAATAAACAAAAACCTGTCTTAAAACCCAAACTCAGATCGATTTTGTTATCAGTGCAAAATCAGAAACGCAAAGAACGGTCAGGTTTTTATCTTAAAGTAATTTATTTGCTACATGATTATGTTATTATTGACATTAAAACAAAACTGAATTCGCGGAATATGCCTTATTAAGGTATGATTGACAATGTGTATGATGTTGTATTTTATATCTTTGTTAAATGAGTTTATTTACTTTTGGAGCAGTATTTTATGAAGTTGTCAATTAAAATATTGTTGTGTTGTGACGATATAAATTTTTAATCAAAGTTATTTTTTTAAGTTACACCTATATTTACACTTTAACCGATTAAGGGCCACTTACATTGGATTCGGGTTAAAGATAGTTGTTGTTGTGGAAAGAGACAGCATGTTATTTATTTAACCCCGACTTAAGGCCGGCACACACCGGAATGGCAGCGGCCGGCATGCAGCGGTCGGCAGCGGCGCGACGAGGCCGGCAGTCGGCTCGCGTTGCCGCCGGCGACCGCTGATGGCCGCGCGCCACCTCCAGAGCCTACGTGCCTTTCACAGTTTAGGGCCGCGCCACACAGGAATGGCAGCGGCCGACAGCGGCGCGGCGAGCACTTTCAGTGTGAAATAATTTTAAACTTTATTTACATACTTATAACTACTAGTATCGCTGGAAAACTTCAAAAAGGTCGCGCGGCCGCCCGCGGTGACTCGAGCCACCGCTGGCGGCCGCGCGGCGCCGCGCGTCTGTCGGCGGAAAGTGCTTGCGACTGCCTGCGTCCGCGCGCGTCGCCGCGAGGGGCCGCGAGGTGCCGCGAGGTGCCGCGCGCTCCTTGCGTTGGCTCCCCCCGCCGCCGCACGCGCTAGTTTTCTGTGTTCTAGCGACAGGATAGGCCGTTGTGTCGTCAGAAATTATATTAAAAAACGAAAATATCGTATTGCAAACAAAAAATGGATACTGAGGAGAAGCTAATTACTATGGTACAGCAATACCAGTGACCAGTGTAGGCTCTGGAGGTTGCGCGCGGCCGCAAGCGGCCGCCGGCGGCGACGCGAGCCGACTCTGCCGGCCTCGCCGCGCCGCTGCCGACCGATGCCGGCCTCTGCCAATCCGGTGTGGGTCGGCCCATTATCTACTGTTTTGCATGTAGTAATTTTTGGTTTGCACGAGTGTAAAAATGTAAAGCAACAATGATAATATTATGTATCTATTTAATAACGTAGTTTGTATGATTTAGTGCAACATAACCTCAAATTATAAATAATGCACACCGTAAAAAAGGTTAATTACTTTTAACATAATATTAACATTTTAATGGCGACTGGCGAACGCTGCTATTTAAACTCTCACAGGACCTTATTTCCTACGACACAAGGATCATTATTTGATACTCGAAGGTAGAAAAAGTCTGAACGGTTTGTACTGACGACGCGGGCGACCGTTCTGTTTACATGAGGAGACGGCCAAGTAATTAACTTTTATATTTTCATGCGACCACCGACATTGTTTTCCACAGATTTTACTATTAACGACCCTTTAGTATTTACGGAGGTGTAAAATTGATTAAGCGACATCGGCTTGAGCTGATAAAGTGGGATTGGATGGTTCATACCAGCTTCCCGACTATGGCAATAATCACCACAGAATGTGCACCAGAAGACGTAGGACGCCGCCAGCGGCCTCGAAAAAGATGGCGATAAGAGCTAGTTACACACAAGCCAGGTTTGTAGTGCAACTAGGACTTAAGAAATGGAGGCCTTTAGGGAAAATGGAAGCCTTTGCCCAACAGCTCATAAAAATAGACATTAAAGTTTTTAGTTGATGCCCTCCAAAAAAATGGTTCATCTTTGTTAAAAAAAAATCTAATAACTAATTATATTGCTTGCAAGTTACAACAGCTATGCTACGTTATAATGAAAGTAATTAAAAGATAGATCTAATAAGGCCTTAAAAAGGTGCTTATAAACTTTTGAACATTTAAATAATATATAATTACAATTTTTGTAAAGTTAAAAAGACTTTACTTTTCACAAAAGAATCCTTTTATATTCCACAGCGATTAATTGTTCCGATCTTCTGAGTATTTTAAAATTTAATTTAAGGCAAAGTGTTTCAAAGTGACATTGTTTTCTAAACTTTATTGCTTTGAAACAAAGGAACGCCATTATTTGCTACCAATCCGTTTGTTAAACTCCGATAGGATAAGGGACCGTCCATAAATTGCGTGAGACTGTGTGACGATTTTTGATCCCCTTTCCCCCTATTGTAAGGTATAGTAAATTTGTCAAAACGATCTGATCTCCACCCCACCTGATCTCACGTGATATTTAGTATACAAATAAAATAATTATAGTAAAAAAATAAAAATGCATTAAAAATATTATCTTGAAAATTGCTGGAAAATACATTTCCACCACTGTATCTCCTGTGTCGCCAGGATCGACAGCGCGGCGGTTCCTAACCACGAAAACCCTTTAATATGACCTCAGGAAGCCCGAGGGACATGCTTAAGCTGTCTTGGGACCCGCAACAAAATGATACAGAAGAAAATAGGAGTAGGAAGTAATCCAATTTCCCTCCTCGTACAAAGCACAAAGTTGCAGTGACCAAAAGTCAAAGAACTTAAGGGGAGGCACCACGGGAATAAACGTTAATAATAATTGTAACTACTAAGCTATAGCTAGGTTAATATTGGATTTTTTTGTGTTAGACTGTTGCCAATAATTATTGTGCCAAAGTGTGCGCTTCTGTTTTTTTTTTGTTACAGTGAATCATCAATAAAAAAGTAAAAATCTTTAACGACGAAAATAATTTTGTTAAAAAAAATCGGCCAAGTGCGAGTTGGACTCGCCCATGAAGGGTTCCGCAGCAGCAATAAGGTTTATTTTTATGAAATTAAAAGGTTTTTGATTTATTTTTATATTTCAGTTGATTTAATGAAAGTTAAGTATAACATTTATGACGTATAAAAAAAAAACTAGTTGCTAGATTTCGTTCAAACCAATTTTCGTTGGTAGTTTTTATAGTAAAGTACATCATATATATTTTTTTAGACTTATCATGCCCCTACTTTAGAAGTTAGAGGGAGGGAGACACACATTTTACCACTTTTGAAGAGTCTCTCTCGCAAACTGTTCAGGTTAGAAAAAATGATATTAGAAACCTAAAACTATCCATAGATACCCCACACGCATAGGTTAGATGAATTTTTTTTTGTTTCAGTTGTACCTAATGGAAAAATTATAAAAAAATTTAGGGGTCCCCCCCTAATTTTTTTTATAATTTTTCCATTTTTGTATCAAAATCTTAATGCGGTTCATAGACTACATCTACTTACCAAGTTTCAATAGTATAGCTCTTATAGTTTCGGAGAAAAGTGGCTGTGACCTACAGACGGACAGACAGACATGACGAATCTATAAGGTTTCCGTTTTTTGCCATTTGGCTACGGAACCCTAAAAAATATGTAAGCATATTCTGAGACCTAGATATGAGATTTGTCTGGACCCCCCTACCTGGACCCGTTATACTTACCTTAAGTAATTTGTGGACGCCCCCTAAAGTATAAAGTTAAACAGTACTTTTACTAAGATGGTAGTACTTGGGCCTTGGCAGGCAGAAGCGTCTAATATAGCACATTCGAGTTAGTGTACCTAAGTTTTATTAGTACTCAAGAGTTTCTTGTTCTCATAAAAGTTTATACACACTTACATCTACGCCAATTTCATTAATGCGAAATCCAGTTAACTATTTAAGTTTAACCTATGATTATTATTATGATAGATATAATATTTTTTAAAGAAACCTTCTTGAAAATGGAAAAATTATAAAAAAAATTAGGGGGGGACCCCCCCTAATTTTTTTTATAATTTTTCCATTTTTGTATCAAAATCTTAATGCGGTTCATAGACTACATCTACTTACCAAGTTTCAATAGTATAGCTCTTATAGTTTCGGAGAAAAGTGGCTGTGACCTACAGACGGACAGACAGACATGACGAATCTATAAGGTTTCCGTTTTTTGCCATTTGGCTACGGAACCCTAAAAAATATGTAAGCATATTCTGAGACCTAGATATGAGATTTGTCTGGACCCCCCTACCTGGACCCGTTATACTTACCTTACGTAATTTGTGGACGCCCCCTAAAGTATAAAGTTAAACAGTACTTTTACTAAGATGGTAGTACTAGGGCCTTGGCAGGCAGAAGCGTCTAATATAGCACATTCGAGTTAGTGTACCTAAGTTTTATTAGTACTCAAGAGTTTCTTGTTCTCATAAAAGTTTATACACACTTACATCCACGCCAATTTCATTAATGCGAAATCAAGTTAACTATTTAAGTTTAACCTATGATTATTATTATGATAGATATAATATTTTTTAAAAAAACCTTTTTGAAAATGGTTCAGCTGGCTGATTAATGGCGAATAGCCTTTTTGGTGAAAATAAATGACCCCTTAATGCTATTGCATTTAAATTGAATTAAATTCAATTCAAACACTATTCGTTCACAATGTAAAATTTCTAGAAGAAATACTTGAATGAGTTGAATCGTTGATACTTATTTTAACAAATTGTTTCTTTAGCAGTATATAAATGCTAATAGCATAACAATAAACAGAAGGCCCCATTAACGCGTGATGATCTTGCAATGAAGACCTATATAAAGTCAAACCAGTGCAGCACCAGTTACGTTTGGAGTAAACGATCAAACCGGTACCCGATACACACGACAACAAAGTAACGCGAACTACAGATGGTACAGAATTATTATACCTCCAACATAACCTTTGTTCCTTAGCCAAAAGAATCATTTTTGAAGTGTAAACTAAAATGTACAAATGATATTGGTTTCGTTATTCTCAGTTATTATATTTGATACGCAGTCAATAACTGCAATTGGATCCTAAGCCAAATTGCTTTAAAGAATTTCCACTGAAATCGAACAGCCACGATCTATTTACTGGATTATTACTCTATTCTGCTTTAGTTTTTATTATTCGTAGGCTTTATGTTACAATGTTATAAAAATTGGTAAGAATAAAACTCCATTATTGAAATTAAATCCTACAGAATATAGATAGTCTACACTAATCATCTGTCTTTATTAATAAAGAAAAAAGTCAATCAATGAATATTTAATTTATTGATTGCATTGAATAGGTAGTCTTATAGACTTCTAAAGCACTACAGGGACTTATTTCGATAAAAGTCATAAATTATTAAAATCAAAGCGCACGGAAGTGCTTAGGCCGAGTTCCAGCAGGCCGCGCTCATGCCGTGCACTATTTACACGAACCGTTTCGACGCACTTTTGACCCCCCTGTAGCTTAGTGTCTATTGCAAGTGTAAAGATAATATTATACCTACGTAATTATATACTAGTATTTAAGCAGTATACCCAATTTCATAGATATAGGTTTGGTAGATCCTGAAATATGTCCCTGTAAAAATAGCTAATTTTGGCACTGACTCACTCACTGACCGGTAATCAAAACCTCTAGGCCACTTCCAATTGTCCTAGCGTTATCAAATTTGGCACACAGATCGTGTTTTATATGTAGATTAACCAAAAATAAAAAAAATCGGTCAAGCGTGAGTCGGCTCATCTAAGAACTTTAGAGGCTACTTCCAAAGAAATCGGTCAAGCGTGGGTCGGCTCATCTACGAACTTTAGATAAAAATTCTTATGTACCAGTGATACAATGAGAATACGATGAGGAGGGTGGGAGGAGGAAAGGGGGGGTATAAAATATTTTCATTCATAATGCACATTGTACAGCTTATTAAATAAATACTGTTAACTTAAAAATTTGGCTTCCATTGATAGTTTAACAAATACCACTAGCGCCATCTATCGAAAGTATTGTTTATATCGGGCGTGGCACAAAAAGAAAAAAAATAGGTATGATTTCTTGAAAAAAAATATTGAAATCCCACCAAAAACATACCTGTTAAAATGGGGCCTAGTTCCTATCGGCTAATTTTTGGCCTAAAAAAAGAGTTGAAATCCAATCCAATGCCAAGTTCACATGCATTTCATCGATCATAATCATCTTCATCAACAGCCTGATCCATAATACTTCTAAATTTGAACTTGGCAGGTTTTTGTGCTATACGTTAGTGTCTAAATACACTAGGTCGAAGTTCCGCATGATTACGCCTGCAATGTATTTTAAATTACCGATGACACACCATGCCGAAATTACATCGCGTTATATTGTATGCGTTTGACATTGCTGACGTAATCATGCGGAACTTCGCAATATTTCTTCTTGTGCTAATCGGCATCTATATTTCGGACACTAAAATTTATAAAAAACACCATTCAATCGTGATTACCTTTAGAAAATTTTGTTCAACATCTACTCTTTCTTGGCATACTGTAAATATGCTATTCCATTCTGAAAGAGTTTCTTAGTAAATAGCTTAGTTAACACTCTAGCACAGGTTCGGAAGTCTTAAGGACTGTAAGGCGCAAATTAAAGGCATCTAAGGTAATTGCGTAGCTCGCAGGTGGTCTCAAGGAATTTTACTCCGCGGAGTCCCATAATTTCAGCTTAACTCCCAACTCCTGTATCAGCAAATTACTGTACATAATATATAATATAATCTAATAGTTATTAACAATATAATATACGAATGACGTTTTTGTAAGAAATGTATTGCATTACAAGGATACAAAACCGCGATTGACAATATCTGACACTTCATTGTCAATCGCGGTTTATATAGAAAATGACAAGTCTTTGACAGGGAGTCAATGACCGCTATCGCCATGTTTCGCCGAGTACAGTATAGAATTTCTCGCTGAAACCTTTCATCTATGTTCTTCCCCGTAATCAAACTATTTGTTTACGAAATTTCACAATGCGATCAAGTTCCTTCGGATCCTATTCGAACCTTCCCTAAATAAACACTATAATAAACCTTCCCTCTTTATTAATTACAAAAAATGGTTTGTAGGTGAACTAACAAGTTATTGAATGTCGAATTTGATACGAAAAAAGTGTGTAGTAAATATCATTATTTAAATTATCCATTATTCACATTGCGGTTTTGAGCCCCTTGCAAGTTGCAAGTATTGAGTTGCTCTAACGGATGCAAAAAAAAAACGTCGTTTGTGGTTTAGTTCCATCCTTCTTATTTGAAAAGAAATCGAATATTCATGACTTATGTTACATACCTCGCAAAACACATATATACTGGCTGAGCGGTCGGCAAAACTAGAAGAGACAATATCTGATGACTTGTCTGATCACAGATATTACAATCACTTCTCATCAAAGAGAACTTAAAAGAGAATTGTGAAAATTTTAAGGGAAGCTTTACATTTTTACATGCCACCTTAATAATTCACGAGGTCCATACCTAAGTTTTTAAACCCGGAACATTGACTTAATAGAGAAGATAATAATTCCAATTAACGGAAGCAAGCATATATTTTTTTGATGAATTAGTCATCCGTATCTAATGCAGACTAAAATACAAACAGAATACAAAAGATAACGCTAAACCATAAAAAGGAGCAAACAAAAAGAAATTATTACGCACAATTAAAGATTGAAATTAAAAATCAGAAACATCTGTGTCCGACGGAGGAATTACCGCCACAATGTATGGAACGTTAACAATAAACGCTTCTCTTTTTACACCGGAACAGCGCCGAGTTGTGAAAAAACACAAACAATAAAAGAAGGAAGATACGGCCGGACGTTTCGCGCCCTGGCCATAAAATTAAATGGAAAAGGGGCGCAAACGCCCCGCCAACTTTCGGCCGGGTCAGTACGGTAACGCGCGGACTTATGAAAAATCGCGCAAGTTAAAACGCCTTCTCAGATAACTTGTTAGTTATTGCTTTTTAGGGTTCCGTAGCCAAATGGCAAAAAACGGAACCCTTATAGATTCGTCATGTCTATCTGTCTGTCTGTCCGTCCGTATGTCACAGCCACTTTTCTCCGAAACTATAAAAGCTATATTATTGAAATTTGGTAAGTAGATGTAGTCTGTGAACCGCATTAAGATTTTAATACAATAATGGAGAAATTATTAAAAATTTTAGGGGTCCCCATTTTTTTCATCTAACCTATGCGTGTGGGGTATTTATGGATAGGTCTCTAAAAATCATACTGAGGTTTCTAATATAATTTTTTTTCTAACCTGAATAGTTTGCGAGAGAGACTCTTCCAAAGTGCTAAAATGTGTGTGCCCCCCCCCCCCCCCCTCTCTAACTTCTAAAGTATGGGCATGATAAGTCTAAAAAAAATATATGATGTACTTTACTATAAAAACTACCAACGAAAATTGGTTTGAACTAAATCTAGCAAGTAGTTGTTTTTTTATACTTTTATATTTAAATAAAAAAAATTTTTTTTCATCTAACCTATGCGTGGGTATCTATAGATAGGTCTTCAAAAATCATATTGAGGTTTCTGATATCATTTTTTTCTAACCTGAATAGTTTGCGAGAGAGACTCTTCCAAAGTGGTAAAATGTGTGTCCCCCCCTGTAACTTCTAAAGTAGGGGCATGATAAGTCTAAAAAAAAAATATATGATGTACTTTACTATAAAAACTACCAACGAAAATTGGTTTGAACGAAATCTAACAAGTAGTTTTTTTTATACCTCATAAATGGTAAACTTAATTTAACTTTCATTAAATCAACTGAAATATAAAAATGAAATATAAACCTTTTAATTTCATAAAAATAAACCTTATTGCTTCTGCGGAACCCTTCATGGGCGAGTCCACTCGTACTTGGCCGGTTTTTGTAAGGCTACCTGCAGCGAACCTCCTCGGCTCGGAATTAATGTTCGAAGATTTAAACTCGTAATAACTTCAGTGGCAGTTACTTTGTTCGTAATCTCAAACGTTTGTCAATATTCTGTTTGCATAAACTTCGTTTTGTTGGACGTAAATTAATTCTTGGCATGTTTTATTGTGCAGCATTTTTGAACACGTTGCGTCGGTACTTTAAGAAGATAATAAATAATTTTAAAAGAGTATCTTATCCTAAAAATAAAAGTCTGTAGGCAAAACATAACAGAATAATGCCTAAACAAATATCATTTACTTCGCGGTCAATACATATTATTTCGTTATATTCACTGATTTCGCTAGATATATTGGCTAGAGAATAATCCCAGTATACGGTTGGGTGACACAATCAAACATTGAAAGGCCAGATCGGAGATCTCGAGAGGATCGATTAACACTACAGGCTGGAGTGTCCGGAACCCTGTCGAGTGACACGGCCACGGATATTAACCACTCCATAGCTAATTGTTCCCAGTTCAATTATCGAACAACTGTCAATAGGGCATTGGAGCCGACGACACCGACGTGAAACTAACAGTGATTCTATTTAATTTGTCACAATGTCTGTAACGTAATGCACGTCGCAATGTTGGTACTAGATGGACCAAAACGATTACCAACTTGCATATCTATGATTGCATTGCATCGTCTATGATTACTCATGATATACGTCGATTGTTCATGGTAGGCAACACAGCTATGTAAGCCTAAACATCTTTGCAGTCTTTTTAAACTAGTTTTAGATGAATTTTCATTCCTTGATGCTAATAATTTAACAAAAGAGGTAAAAAAGGATGAGGTCAAAAAGCCCATAGCCTAATTAAATTGGTATTGAAAAAGCTAGTGGCAGTTATGGTTATCTAACACCTGAGACCAATTATGTGCAACCTCAAATAAAGTAACAAAGCAGCGAAAACTATGTTATAGGATCAAATTCCAAATACTTTACGGATTTAGGTATTAGATGTACTACTGCGAAAAAAGGGGTGCACAGCCCACAGGTTTGAATGCGAGGGTGCGAACTGTCGGCGCCCTTAAGGCGAAATAGTCCCTAAAATTAGCAGGTTGATGTCTGTCAGTACGAATATCGACGTAAAGGACATTAAAATAACATTCATATCAGCGCACCTTGTACAGTGGCGGTTACGACCCTCGCCGCGTCCTTGATAGGGCGAAATAGGAGAAAAAAACCTTTTGTTTTTAGTATTACACAAATCAAATAAGTATATCTAATTGTTTAGGTTGTGTATAAATGTACTACATTTTTTGTTTTTCTAGAAAGTGTGTAATTTAGCCATAAAATGAGTTAATTATGAAAAACAGCGTTAATAATAGTCATCTTTGAGATTTTTTTCTATCGAGCAGAATTTTCAAATTGTGAACTGATAATATATCTATTCGTATAGTAAATTTTCTCCATTTTAAAACGGTACCTTTTTCATACTTAAATAATGACATTTCCTTTAGAAAAAAACATTATTTAAACAATCCATTTTACGTAGTTGCAACTACCACTGCACCTTAAGGCGAGCACTTACCTCAATTCCAAAACGATAACCTTGCGAACGCGAATGCCAAGCGTGTACGCATCGCAATAAGATTCATGTTAGCTTAGCATAAAATTGTAAGTTACGACGGGCGGATCTTCTCTATTTTACTTTTCGTGTGTTTTGTTTAAATATCTTTCGAAATAAATATTAAGAAAAAAGATTATTCGTTTCAGACCTTGTTAAAATAGATTCATTGACAATTTATTAAAATAAAATGTAAGTTATTCTTGTTAATACTTATATTTCGATGACAAAGAGTTTTGTCGGAGGTGAGTTTGTAAATTAATTACAGCGAAAGTATTATTTTTTACTAAAATGTTTTTGATTTAAACCCTTTTAAATATTGTGCTCTATATCTCATATTTTTTTACATTTCGTTATTATATTGGAACTAGGTAAATCGGGTATCAAGAAATAACAAAATGGGGTTTCAGCCCGCCTTAAGAAAGTTCGTTTGTGAAACTGCAACTGTTTTAATGTTGTTGCGTATGTGCGAACAGCTATGAATTATATTATACTATACACGATACACACTCTTCCTACTACATAAAAATGTATACTAAATACTCAACCCCTTACTAATAACAATATCATTCCAGTGTATAAATACGTTATGGTTAGGTATACATTGTCTATCTGTCTGTCAAGTCATTTTTCTAACGTATCAGACGATAAAACATTCTATACTACGTAGTGATAAGCAAAATCGGTCTTTCAGCCTCAGTCTTGGTCTTGCAAAAAAGCAATGCCAAGACCAAGACTATCCTAAACTAAAAAAACCAAATCCAAGACCGAGATCAGGCAGATTTGACCAAGTCCAAGACCAATATTGTACTAGAAATACCAAAACCAAGACTGTCTGAGTCTTGTTTTGCGCATCACTAATACTACGACGTCTCTATTGTAAATCTTTTCATTTGTAAGAGGGATAAAATATAAGTAGAGTTACCTACAAGGTACTTAGGTATAGGATTTTTTCTTGGTGAAACAAAAACTGAGTCTTAGAATAAGAATTCCGTTTTCCTATAAGTTCCACCATAGGGAGAAGTTTAAATAAAGGAAGTAAACAATGCTAATTTAATCGTTGTTCTTAAACCGAGTTTTGAGATATTAAGTAAAGTCGAGTTAACTGAGGGAGCTAATCCAGAAACACGAAGCGTGGTCGAACGAATTCTCGAATATTTGTCTCTGTTATTTTTAGCGCAATTTTATAATAACACTGAAGTTGAAATAATAATGAAATAAAATTTCAATATGAATTGTACATCAGTTTAACTATGTATCAACATATCTATACAAATTTTATAAGCACCATGAGTTTGATGATCTATTCGTCATTATATTTAGTGCATAAGGTGCTGAACGGATTTAGATGAAATTTAATTTGAGCTAATTTTCTTGCGAAATCGTGTAAATAAACTGAAGCGCAACCAAGTTGTGACTAGTTTCAAGAAATTTTGTGGTTCTAGTTTAGTGATAGCGATACAATAGTCCTTCACTGATGATTTCATCCATACTAATATTATACAGGGTGTAACAAAAATAAGTGATAATACTTTAGGATGTGTACGTGTTCACTTTTGTATGGGCAAGGGCCCGAGCGTCACGAGTTTCCCCATACAAAAGTGAAAAAAAAAATTCGTCTTTCAGCGCTGCTACTATCACAGTGAACTCTCTACAAGGAACACGTACACACCCTAAAGTATTATCACTTATTTTTGTTACACCTGTATATGCGAAAGTTTGTCTGTCTGTTACCTCTTCAAGCCCAAGCCGCTGAACCGGTTATGCTAAAATTTGCTATGGAGATAATATTATGTACTTTGAGTTTCGGGAAAAGACAAAGTATACTTTTTATCCCGAAAAAATGTACGGTTCTCGAGCGATAACCTAATTTTGGCGCAACGGAGTTACAGGCGTCACCTAGTATTTTATAAGTTACTGCTAATTTTCAAATATCGAAAACCCAAAAGTAAGCTATGATTAAAATCGATAACGATCTTCGCCTTTCCGAAATACAAATGTCAGATTTGAACATTCGATACGTTGAATGGCTTTGTTGAATAATTCCGTAGTTCGTCGCTCATATTGAATATTCTATTCTTGTGTTACTCACAGGTGTCTGAACAGCTTTTAACGCCTTGTGCATTAATTATGTATGTGCTTTTATATAAATAAGTATTTCAGCTTCTGCTTTCTTTTGTGCAATTATTGTTATATAGATAAAAATATATTTTTACTAAGTTAATCAATAAAAGATTTTAATCAAACTAACAGTTATATTATTAGGGTTTTCCTACAACGTTGAAGCATACTGTATACGTAAGTCCGGACACTGTATTGAAACTTTATAATTTTTTGATTCAGTTGTACCTATGGGGACCCCTAAAATTTTTAATAATTCTTCCATTATTGTATCAAAATCTTAATGCGGTACACAGACTACATCTACTTACCAAATTTCAATAGTATAACTCTTATAGATTCGGAGAAAAGTGGCTGTGACATACACGGACAGACAGATAGACAGACATGACGAATCTATAAGGGTTCCGTTTTTTGCCATTTGGCTACGGAACCCTAAAAATGAATTTTAAATTTTGTTAGTTTCGCTAAGACTTGACTACGGCTGAGCTGATTTTGTTAATTTTAGTCTTGAAAAGTTCATGGAAGTCCAAGAAACGTTTATATTAGGAAGAAAGTAGTACTAAGTTCATCGGGTCACCTACTGTGGAATATATTTAAGCACATTATCTCTAGCTTGCAGTTAAAGCTGTATGAGCTTTGCTCTGATTTCTGAATTAATTGATATAACGACACGAAAAAAGCCATAGGATGCATTTTTCCTCCTTCCAATAAAACTTTTATTAAAATGTCAGCTAATTCATTGCTGCATAAACAATGAAACATGCTCAAGCATAAATTGTTTTTTTTTTTTTTTGTGAAATGACATACGGCATCAGGTAGGTTATAAAGTAGCGACACCCGTCACATTAGCAGAACGGAGTCACGCGAGAGTATTATGTTGCATGACCTTAATTGAATGCTTTATTGTTTATCGATAGTTCGATAAGGGGGCGTTCACATAGTACGCAAAGTACTTAACACTTACGCAAAGTTAGGGAGGAGGGGGTTTATTGTTAGGTTAGTTTTTAATACAAGATGAAGATTATGACATTCTTTTATATTTCTCAGTCTTCTTTGCACCATAAGGCATGAGCTTTTTAAAGATCCCAAAGAGAAATTGGACGCTTCTAGCATTTTATGCTAGAAGCGTCCAATTTCTATCTATAATATCAATATAAAAATATAGTGTTGCAAAGGTTGCAATAAAATAACAAATATTAGTAATATTATGTACTAGAATTTGATTATATAACAGTGCATTGAACTGACACGTTCATTTTGTCCGTCACGTTACAACGAGTAACACGTGACACGCATCGATTCTATAATTTTAATAATACTCGTCTATTTAACAATGCATGGATTTTAAATTCGGCCTACGTGACGAGTGATTGTTAAAATTAACAATTTATCATACTCAATTAGAAGTTTTGTCATTTTATGTGGATAATTGTGATTGAATAATATACATTTTATTTATGATTGTTAATGTTAAATGTTTACAGTATTAAAGTGATTTTGATAAAGTTGTATGTACTAAATATATCGTAGGCAGATCACCAAACCAACAATTGCGATAAGACAAAATTACCAGCTTTGTGAGGTGTTTCAGTGTGCTTTAACTTTCAGATATTTTATATATATATTTCTTCTTATAAAATCCCTTTCAAAGTATTTCAATATATTACTCCTTTAGAAAGAAGTTTATGCACCAACTTCGAAGCAGTTACACTTAGCGATAAGCGTTTGAATAAGTTTTTTCTTTCAAACTTAGGACTTAATTTAAACGATTTTCTAGCGCTGCAGTCAATCCATTAATTTAGAATTCTTTTAAAATATAAAAAAAGAGAATGTAGATTTACCTTTACATTATAAACATCATTAAGTATATTAGTTTATCCTTTTATAAGTATTAATGAGTTGAGGGGTCAACACAGGGAGCGCACGTGGGGGAAAAAGGTTTTTTTACCCGAATCTTTGCTTAATATTATAAACACGTGTGTCTATCAGTCCGTTACCTCTTCACACTTAAACTCTAGTTTAAACTTAGGTACTAGGAGTTTGATTGTAAATAGGTAATATACTCACAGACTACTTGCGTCTCGGGAAAAACGTAGGATAGAGCAAAGTAGTAGTAGAAACATCTAGAATACCTCCTTACATGATAAAACGTATCATTTTGTCTTGATCAAACAATATGGCGAGAGCATTATTGTATAAGCAAGCAAACAACAAGCTTTCAAACTCTAATGAGGGCGTGAGTGCAATTTCTTGTTCCGAGTATGGAGGATCGCATATGACAGTTTCTTGGGGCCGGACGATGAACCCAAACCCTGGATTAAAATATTTGTACATTTTTGTGTCATTGCCTTAGGAGGTGTTTTATTTGGTTATTTTGAAACGTGAACAAGATGCTCGCTTGTTGTCGTGGGCTTAGGTTTTGAGCTTTACTTTTTTGGAAATAAATGTACATACAAGACGAATATAAGGTATAGTTCTTCTATATTTAATACACTTTTGTAATTTGCATAAAATTTTAGTGCAAAAAACTTAAATAGGTGTAATGAAATGTAGATGTAGATTTTAATGAATCGTAAAGCTTAGCAAGCCAATGACGTATTTTGTCTTGTCCTTGCTGCTAGAGTACTTTTAATATGCTTTTCATTTGCATAAAGTTATTATTGTTCTCTTTTTCTAATTTATTCAGGTCTTATCTATGACTCTCGGCACCCCAGACATTACAATATTATGAAAGGTTTTTCTAGTACATATTATAATTTCCGTTGATCCTGTCTACACAAAATTTGTGGTAATGCGCATTGTGTCAATCCCTACTTCCACACTAATATTTTAAATGCGAAAGTGTGTCTGTCTGCCTATCTGTCTGTCTGTCTGCCTGTTACGTCTTCATGTCCAAACTACTGAATCGAATTTGCTAAAATTTGGTATGGTGATACTTTGAGTCCCCGGAAAGGACATACTTAATATGATACTTTTCATCCCGGAAAGATGTACCATACATCTTTCATGTAGTTGCCTATAAAAACCTGTTTGCTCGGTACCAGCCTTCCATCATACAAAATGTAAACCTTATACTTGTCGTTATTTTATCAACGAGCCTGTGTTACGTGTGTACGCATTTTTGCCGTGTTTTCTCGGAGATAATATGACCGTGTAGGATCTTCCTTAGGCCGATACGTCACGTATAAAAATAATGAACATCGTGCGCGTTCCTTCCACGCAACATCTCGTCCCACGCAGACATATTGCTAAGTCGTAAAAGCTAAGAGGTTTGATGAAAAATCCTCTATGGAATTAATAACAATATTTTAAGTAGAAATATGATAATTAAGTATGAACAAAGTGTTGGTAATCCTGCTACTTACTATCTATGATATTTTGTTATAATTAATTATTATTATTTTATGATATTAGGATTTCACATTAGTTTTTCACAAACTAGATTTTAACTTACCAATTGTATTGAACAAATTCGAAGCGAACGTAACGCAAATGACAAGCCTAATTTATGCTTGTTTGATTGAATTTTATATACAAAAGGAAAAAATGGATTTAAAATAGCCTATTACAAATACCTTAGTAAGGAAGAAAAATATAATTAATGACGACTTAATTATTTCAATGTCCTATTTTTGACCCTTTTTTGGTTTCCCGACAACCAGCTTGGTGGTTAACCGAAAAAGGGAATTTGCCGGCAAAAGTGGTCATTCTGTAACGTATGGGGCGGCTTAGGCCGACCTGACTGATTTATGTCCAGTAGATCCCCAATTTACAGGACACCGAGATCTAGAGATAAGGACTCCTCAATTATACGTGTTACTAATCGATCATTGCTTAATGCTGACAAACACTGCACTGTAATAAACGATCCATACTAATATTATAAGATATGGAAAAGTATTTCTGTATGTTACCTCTTTACGCCCAAATCGCTGAACCGATTTTGCTGAAATTTGTTATGGAGATAATTTATGTCCCCGGAAAGGAGATAGGATACTTTTATCCCGAAAAATGCACGGTTCCTGCGCGATAAACAAATTTTTGCGCGAACTCCGTTGCGCAATAATTCAGGGTGTCATCTAGTTTAATATAAGGTTTGGTCATATCTGTTGATATTTTGGGAATAATCTGATTTTCTGCCAATATTGAGGTTAAAAAACTAATATTTCAATTGGCGACATAGAAATAATGTTTGACGGAGAGCGACTCATTGAAGCGATGATGTTTTACTTTGATTATCGCTATTGTTTTTCCCTTCCTGTTTGAAAGAGCGTCCGTGGCCTAATGGGTAGACCTTTAGTTCGCACTCCTAGAGGGTGCAGGTTCGATCCCGGATGGAAACCCGCACATGGTTGGTCCCAGACGTATTGACTAGTTCTTTCCTCTGGACTAGGCTGACTATGTTGGCTTGTCCCAGGCACTATAGTATTTGAGGAGTGGTTACTTCGTTCTGAAAATACTGTATAAATCATCCACAACGGATGCAAAGGCCTATTTTTTTCCCTTGACTTACACCTTGATTGGATTTTGTGATCATAGTAGTGATTAGAAAGTGACGTTAAAACTTCCTAGTTTGTAATGTTCTTAACAAACAATAAGATCGATTTAATAAGAACGAGATGACATGATTCCTTCAAGTCCGTTGCGCCGAAAATCAATATTCGTTTATCGCGCGGGAACCGTACATTTTTACAGAATAAAAAAAATCTATGTCCTTTCACGAGATTCAAAGTATCCCCATACCAAATTTCAGCAAAATCGGTTTAGAGGTTTATTCGTGAAGAGCTGGTAGACAGACACTTTAAAATATTTGTATGGATACGGATGACTAAAAGTTTGCTATTAGTAGCAAACTTTTTAGTCATTCATACTGGACTGATTTTCCAGTTTCATCGAACGATCTTTAAGCTGTACTGTAACTAAAACACGGCTAATATGTAGATATAACGCGGACAGGGCAGGACTAGGGGCGCATTGTTTATTCAGTTCGAGTCCCGTTAATCCGTATCGACCTGTCTCCGGCGGTGTTAAAAATCAATGGCACTAGACGTCTGCCCACTGGCTAGTTGTAATGATATTCTAGAAGGTAAACAAAGAAATGTGTTAAGGGGTACTTAAGGAATAAAATTGTTATAAAAACTTAGTCTTCTCGGGAATTAGAAGATAAAGTTATATTTTTGGTTGCAGGAACTGGTTCAATTTTCATATATTATAAGCAACTTTGGAAATATTTTTAATATACCAATTTTTATACATGTATGGGATTCTAAGGTCAATAGGCTTTTTGGCGCTTTGTATAGGTTTGGTATAATCTTCTCCAAAAAGTTTTTTTTTTTTTTTTTAATGAAATAAGGGGGCAAACGAGCAAACGGGTCACCTGATGGAAAGCAGCTTCCGTCGCCCATGGACACTCGCAGCATCAGAAGAGCTGCAGGTGCGTTGCCGGCCTTTTAAGAGGGAATAGGGTAATAGGGGAGGGTAGGGATGGGAAGAGGAAGGGAATAGGGGAGGGAAAGGAAGGGAATAGGGTAGGGGATTGGGCCTCCGGTAAACTCACTCACTCGGCGAAACACAGTGCAAGCGCTGTTTCACGCCGGTTTTCTGTGAAAACGTGGTATTTCTCCGGTCGAGCCGCCCCATTCGTGCCGAAGCATGGCTCTCTCTTACGTAATTTATCATTTTCCAAGAAATTTTCCACGTAAACTTAACCACGGAAATGAACAAGTTTATGACTAGTTTTATGATATTATCATCCACTTGATCCAATCAAGTAGCAACCCTTAATAGATAACAGTAATTGTTACGACATAAATTTTATGGCTGGCAGACAGCTCGCTTAATGGTGAGTGTTGTAGGCGCCGGCCCGGAAATCAAAACATGAGAATATCGGTTATATTTTAATCACAGTTAACGTATACGATTAAAATAGTTACTTTTATAAATTTCTTTATTATAATTATAAATTAAGGCTTTTCTACATGTTCTGTGGTTGTTTCTTATATAAGTACAAGCATAGACTAGTCTTTTACTTGTCATCGACGTCTTTTCTGGTAGCAAGTATACGAGACGGAGCCATTTTAACAATTTGAGGTTGTTTGGGACCACTTTGACATTATTTTAAGGACACTGTTAACTAATAAATTGCAGCATAATTCACAAGAACCACTGCTCACCGACTGGTCAGAAGTCTATTGTATATTTTTGTGTTTTCATACAAAAGTTTGAAATATAATAGATATTTTTATTGATACTCGTAGGTAAATAAGTATTTTAGTTATTGGTGATAACTAAAATACTTATTTACCGCAGTATTTTTGGTTCATTTTCATTGGAGTTGTCATCGGGGTCGGTTTATGCAGGACTGACCCATGTTATAATAACTATGCAAATCGCTTCGATAACGTCCCCAATAGGGCCCAGTCTAAATTGAATTTGTATCTCTAATTAAAGCCTTTCGTCGCTTTCGATTATACAGAATCCATGAGGGGTGCTTTTTGTTTTTTTCATCATATTTGTACATGTAAATATTATGCCCATGACCCAAATTAAAAAGATTTGGTGAAATGTGGACCAGCAATTTAGAATCAGCAAATTCTTCGCTTCGATTCTTCTTAGTTGCTTTACGAACCAGTGGAAGTGTAATTTTGTAGGACAACTCTGAAAAAGTCAATGACTCGTCAATTTAGAAATATTATAACATTTAATTTAATTTCATTCATTTATTTCGTTTTTAATTTGTATTACAATTAAAGTATGTTTGCTAATGATGAACTCGTGATCATTATGGTTTTCTTGAATAAAATAATGCTAGCTTTGAAATTAACTCGTAGCGCTGCTACGTGCGTGCTACGAAACTAAAGTTAAAAAAAAAGTAATTGTAGTACCTAAATTTCTTATCCTCTTTTACAAATAATAATTTTAGATTTAATCATTGCGTAATCTTTAAAATCTGCATCAAACAAGTCAACCTTCTTGTAAAATCGCGTTCAAAAAAATACGGACGTTAGGAAAAATTGGTTTTGTAAAAATTGATAACACCGGCCGGGCAACGGCTGAACTTAGCAAAAATCGAGAAAAACCGTTATTGGTCTATTTTTGTTTTCATATTTTCGATTCGAACGCCAATGTTGACTTTTGAATTTTGATTTTAGATTTAAACTATTTCGACCCGCGGCTTTGAGTTCGAAATTTGAAAGTCCAAAGCGGTTTTCCATGGGTATTTCAGTTTTAGATTAGTCAGAATGAAAAAATAAAGTCTTCATATTTTCGTAATTTCATTAAGTATCGTACTATTAGTTTTAGGTGAAATTCAAGTTCATTTTAATTACACACAGCTTATGACACGTTTCATTAATAATTAATTTATAATAAATTCTGTACTTTATAATAACTTATTATTCACGATTGACCAGCTATTTATTATTTTAAAATTGGACTTTTAAACCTATATTATGGCAAGTTACCTACCACTGTAAACTTCCTTTTCGTTTTACCATTTTAGGGTGGGTTGCACCAGAGGCGTGGTTAAAGTTAAAGTTATGGTCAAAGTTATGGTTATAGTTAAGGCTAATTTAACTTTAACCTTAACTTTGACCACAGAATTTGATAGAAGACGTTGCTGGTTCGACAAGGTTTTAAATGAACGTGGGCGGGAGCGCTGCTGGTGAAGGAGAACTGTCAAAAATGGCCGTTTTTGTATGATGACAGCGTTAGTTCCTTTTTTCGCCACGTACATTTAAAGCCTTGTCGAGCTCATGGTTATGATTAAATATGGCGTCCATTTTTGACTTTAAACAAAGATTTGACATTTTGCATTGTAGTTAAAGTTATAGTTAAAGTTACAGTTCTAGTTAAAGTAAGTTGGTGCAACCCACCCTTAGATAATAACTGGATTATTGAGGGAACGAACTGTTTGTGGGCTTACAGTATTTACTTTATTACGTCTGCACAATGGAGATGGATTTTAGTGTTGCTAGCAATACGCATCATGCTTCCCCTATCCCTAACTTTTGATACACACCGCTTTATATGCGCAGTCAAACAAATCAGTACAATTTAATATTTATATTGTGGTAATATCAAGTGATAATTAACTGATTAGCTAAGGATTTCTATAAAACCCTTAAATAACGTCACTAGTAAGTCAAGCCAAGTCAATCGCACAGTGAATTATTTTTTTTGCTGCGATTTAGCAATTTTCATTAATGGGCTCATCAGAGTAATCAATTTATTAGGAACCTGCAAGACAGGCTGTGCCTTGTCCAGGAGCCAATGTAGACACTTCTATAAATTGAATTTTCTATAATATTAATAACTAGATAACGCCCGCAACTCCGTTGTGCAAAAATTCGTTTATCTCGTGAGAACCGTCCATTTTCCCGGGATAAAAAGTGTACTATGTCCTTTCCCGGGACTCAAAGTATTTCCATACCAAATTTCAGTAAAATCAGCTTGCGCGTTAAAAGGTAACATACAGACAAACAGACACACTTTCGAATTTATAATATTAGTATGAATCAGTTCATGTTAATTCGCCACACGAGCGAGCCGTGTGTATCGCCAGCAATACGCACATTCCTATGCGATTATACTAATGCCTCTTTGATTAAAATGCATCGCAGTGCTCTTTTTAATATTGAATTTTACACTCAACTCATTCCAGTCGTCCGCAGTACAAATGGATCCTTTTGTACTAATACAGTGATAACATTTTTTGTTTCTTTTTATTTAAAATAAATAATGTTGGAAACCCTGTATAATATTATGTTGGTTGTGCTAGTCGGTTTTAGAAGTCTACTTTTTATTCACCTGAATAAAATAGTGCCCCCTTTGTAATAAAAATATTGACAGATATAATTATTAATTACACCTACTCTGCAGGTCTTTCATATCACTTGTGACTTTTCCTAGGCGTTAGACTGAGGCAACCAGACCTTAAAATATAGTTATTAAGTGTGTAAATATTTGACTATTTTGGTTAGTGTACAATTGTTTTTGAGGGCTTTCATACCTACTGCGATGGGTCAAACAATCGATCGCAAATGAGTGACCGTACCAACCAAAACCACTTAACCCTCAGAGAGACATAACCCAGCGGTAAAAAAATTGATACCATTTTTAAACGAAAAAAGCTCGCGAGTTGGTTTTCTCAGTAGCTGCAAATGAGACGTTGCTGCTTCAATTCCTGCCAAATATTCAGCCCGATGTCTGTCACCAATTCTGTGACATGTGCTTAAAGTGCGCTGGGGTATCACATACCCCACCCAGTACGGCGCGTAGCTAAAAAGGTAAATGTTCTTTTGTTTTTTAATTATTTACATGTTTAATTTGGTATTCAACTTGATGAAATATTATTTGCTAGTATAAGTTTAACTAAAACATGTCTCGGTTATCGAAAAAATATATTTTACGAGCACTGACCGAAGAAGATAATGATTGTGACGCTGAGTCGGACCGAACCGAACCAATCGGATGGTGATGAAGATCAAATCAGGGATACCGGCTATGCCCTATACTAATAGATAGGAATACTGGGCACATTTGTAAAATATGTGATATGTCTATATTATGTATGTAACATACAAATTTTTGTGTCTAATAACTGTCAATATTACGGAAACTTAAGTGACTAAGATCTGTTTTAAATTGTTTATTTATATTGTTAATAGGTTAAAACTAGATATATAATTTGATTGTAATAGGTGCCATTTGATTTCAGTGCTTACTGAAGAAAAGATTTTATAGTTTACAGTTTGAAGAAAAGGTTTAAGTTTTTGTACTTTTGTTTATAAAATTTATATTTTAATGTAAAATTGAATTTATTTTACTTAAATCAATTCATTATTAGATATTTAAATATATTACTCATTATTTTACAATCATGAGGAACAATCTTAAGGATTTAACTACCTTTTATTGTTGAGGCATACCCCACCTAGTACGGCATGGTGAGATTAGTCACTAAGTACACGGAGGGTTAACAACATTTGCTTACGGTATCTACTGTATTTGCCGTTGATTCCGTAAGTGCACGCGGACGCCGACTTTTATTTTCACAATCTAAACTGATAATATCGGGGTGGACTGTCTGTTCTGTCGATTCTGTCGATACTGTCTGCTGTCGATTACGTACGGGATTGACGTGCCGCTGCGATAGCGTTTCGATATTCGACCGGTACGACGGAGACGAAATTAATGTGACGTCACCTACGAATAATAAAAACTAAGGAAAAGTAACTCCGTCAAAAAACATGCTCCACAATACTTGTCAAAAAAGTGTACCTTAGGTACACATTTCAATACATATTTTGCAATATTTAGGTGGCCTTGAGCGGTACTAGGCTGACGTTACATGACAGATCGAAAGGAACCAAATTTAAAACGGTAATAGTATGGGAGTTACGATTCCTTAGTTTTTATTATTCGTAGGACGTCACTTACATATATGTTTAATTTTGTAAATGGATTTATGAAGTCTTGAAGGCACTTAGTTTAAATTAAAAAGTCACCGTTAAGGTTGATGTAATACGTGATTATCTTTAGATTCTCAAGATCTATCTCCAAGTTGGCCCATAAATTAAATTTAGGAAGCTGTCTGTGAAGCACACACAATTGAAATCATGGGCAATCATACGAACGTGTAGAGGTTTAATAAATTAACGTAAAGGTGCTCCCTCACGGGGAGCTTGTAATGTAACGTTACAGAGTCGAGCATTACAATGCGCACCTTGTAATGATACAAAACCGAGCATTACAATGCGCACCTTGTAATGATACAGTGTGTAATATCTTGATACAACTTGTAACATCAACTAGCTATGTAATGCTCAAAGGCGAATGTTACATTACATGCGAATGCTCGTCAGTCAGGGAGGTAATATTGTAATGTAATGCTCAAAGTCGATTCTTTAATGTTACATTTAATCTTTAATGTTACATTACATTTAACATGTGTAATGCTCAAAAACGAAACTATTATGTTGCTTTACAAGTGTAGAGTACTTTAGAGTTTTTTGAGAATATTGACTTATATTTCTTATTCTATATCCTCTTTACTCTTAGTTCCAAAAAAATATAAAAATGTAAAGTTTATGATGTTGTGAATTCGGTTATTGTACTTGAACTAGCAGCCCTATGCAGCTATGTCATCAGCCTACGTGCACCTAAATACAGCACCTCAACGTAAATCAAAGCCGCGACAATACCTCGATTTGCATCCACCGTGCCAAATGGGTCTTCAAACGGAATTGGAATGAAATTTTGTACTCTTTGTCGCCTACGTCAAGTGTGGCTATGAACTAGGACAGTGGCGGCAGCGACAACGCAAAGTATTTTTAGCGCTTTACTATGAAAGACAATCGAAAGCAGTGACCGTGTACCGACCGTACTGTTTTGTGTAAACTACACAAAAAAGTAATGAATTATATTGCAGTTTGGAAACTTACTTTCGGAAAGAACTACACATATTTTTTTAAATGAGAATAAATCGTTTTTTAAGGGTGAATCCAAACGAGCGTAACTTGTGAGTTGTGAGTCGCAGAATTTCTGCCGCGTAAATATCTTTTCATACAAATCATGACTCATAAAATTACGCTCGTGTGAATCAAACAGGACTATATAGCAGAATTCTGCCGAACCGAAATTCTGCGACTCACAACTCACAAATTACGCTCGTTTGGCTTCGCCCTAAGTGTGAACAAATAATTTTGCCCCGACGAAATATTTCGTTATGGTAGTGTGTATGCAAGCGATGGCTCTATAATTCATGTTATATCTAAATCTGTGTATCATATGGCTCGTTTTATAGCTTAAAAAACTGCTTACAGCAGCCTTAACTTCTTTTAGTACCAAAAAGCTTTACCGCTAAAACGAGTCACAGTTCGTGGCCACAATATAATGCTTATTTACGAACACATATTTAACTTAAAGTGTAGGCTGAAAGTTGCCAGCACAATACAGAGCGGGATAGTAAAAACAATAATTAAGGCTTACTACACTGTTAAATTATATGACGCTTTTATTGGAAATAAACATACGTGCAATTAGAAATAACGTTGCTGCAATTTAGTTTCTGTAGCGTTTATCTATGAGAACAAGTTTGAATCTTACTGTAAAAAAAAAGTAAGTGAAGTATGTTAAGACTTATCAAAAGTGAGACTTTTAAGAATTAAATAAAGATAAATGCATCCCTTAATATTAATTCATTTATGTACTCCATATAAATATAATGCATGAAAAAGGCTGAATATAATAAGGTTCTAACTTCTAAGTATTTAAGCAAAGTATTTAAGTATTGAATAAAAATTAATTATTATTATTAGGTGGAACTCAGTTAATAATGTTTGCAATGTCTATAATTACTCAAAATATAATTATCGGATTACTGAGAACTTCGTAGTTACGAAAGCACAAAAGATAGCTTATGTTGCAGTAGAATTTAAAATTAAATTATAGTATTACGTGGAAATCGAGGCAGGAGCAAAGGTGAAAATAAATCCTCCTGATATATGAGACTCGGATCGCGCGCGTTGACATTTTTGAGGTTACATTTTTAGGTTTTCACCCCGTTTTCCTGTCTCGATTGTACCTAGTACAGCAATATGTACTATCAGAAAAGTTGATTCATAGGCAGATGATGGGCCTATGTCATTTGGTCGGGTCAATTCAATGTTAGCTGTGATCTGTCGGCTGGGTTTGACATACCGCTACCAAATTACGTAGGTCCGCCATCTGCCTATGAATCAACTTCTCTGATAGTACAATGAAGAATAATGTCGCAATGTGCAACGACTAGTAAACTGCCTTCTTACTAATAAAAAGATCACACTGAGCCTCATTCCTACAGAGTTTTGTCCTTGTCTGTTGCGTTAGAAAAGTTACTTGATAAGGACACAAAATTATATAACTATAACGTATGGATAAATTACATGTAAATTATAATAATTTAATGTAAGGAGAGTATCTGAAAACGTTACAAATGTGTAGCTTGTCAAAACCCATGCTTGTGTGGAAAATGTAATATAGTACCATCAAAGAAATTGATTCATAGGCAGTTGTCGGACCTACGTCATATAGTCGGATTACGTCAACTTAAGTCTTAATGTTAGGGTCAATTCAGACCGCAACGCGACGCGTAGATGAATTTCTAAATTTGTACTGAATTGACAGATTTCGTGAGCGTGAGACGTCTTGTAAATCTGTCAAATCCGTACAAATTTAGAAATGCATCTACGCGTCGCGTTGCGGTCTGAATTGAAGTCGGCACCTGTCGGCTGGGTTTGACAAAACGCGACCAAAATACGTAGGTCATCAGCCATCTTGATTTGTATAATCTACTTCTCAGATAGTACCTACGGTTCCAGACGTATTATAATATTCATTTGGCGACATAGGTGCGATTAAATTTGTATCCTAGTAAAATTGGATAGCACGCAGTCAGAAGACATTAAGGGGGTAGTGTGACCGGCGGAAAATTGAACTCACCGCGGTATGCTTTATTCATGACATCGGTGTATGCACGCCGTTGTTCCCACCACGATAAGCCAGATATACGCCGGAATCATACACACCATAATACCCCTTAAAACTAAAGCATACAGCCCAAAGTTCCGCATGCAGTTTGCACCGCAGTGACGGACTTATGTTGACTTTTACAAATTGTTATTTGAATTTCGAGTGTCAGATGTAATGTGTGGAAACATGCATTTTGGCGGCGTATTGTTAATATTTCATTAATGCGTTATCAACAAACAGAGCTTTTATTATTTTGAAATTAACTGACCGGTTAAATTATTATTACAAGAAGTGTTTGCGGAAAAATCGCAGATTCGAATAAAACATTTGCATAAATCATTGCCATGATAGGTTTGGTTTGGCATGACCTTAAACAGTTAAACAGTGTAGTCCATATAAATACTAAGAGCCGAAATACATAACTGCGTTGCGGCTCCGCACCGCCAAAATCGGCGGCAAAATCATTCGAAACTCATAATAAAAACTAAAAAGATGGTATAAATAATACGTAGTAGACCAACTCTCTGTGTTTGCGAGTTTTGTCTAAAGGGTTTTTTAGGAATTTGATGTAGTGACTTAAGTATCATATAGTGGAGTAACTAGGAAGTCAGGCTTGAGATACACTATTTTATTGCTACTATGGCACCAATATGCAGCATTCAAAATAACAGAAGCTTTACTTATTGTAAACTTAAACCATTAAAAGGTTAAGTGAATCCAAATAAATAAATTCGCGTTTACGAGACGCGTACAGAGCGGAGCGGGCGTTTCTACACAATTAATTTTAATTAATTCGAATAGTTCGCGCGTCGTCTGAGCTAATGGCTCGAATGCTCGACGACTATAAATATGTTTATGCGCTTTCAGACGCAGACAGACATACAGAAGATGGATTTCATAAACACAATGTGATATATGGCAGAAATTAGTAAAGTTGGATGGGCTTAAATTTAGCAAAACATACCTTCGCTTCTGATAAAGACGCATCAAAAAAAAATATGATTGAATTATGTATGAAATGTGAAATATATATGTATTTGAGTATGAACATGTCAATAATCACGTCATTACACGTGGCACATAAAACCTCCATGACGAGAAACCCAAAATACACACGATGAAAATATTTAACCACTATAAATAGCGGTTAGTGGTTAGTTATGAAATGCAATTTTAACCCTAAAATATAGCAATGGTTTCGCATAAATAGCCACTTATATAACCCCCAATATGTTCTGAATCACTTTATTGTTTTTACCAAACGTGGTTCCGTTGTTATTAGGGCTGAACATAAAATATTACAAGTTTCTTTACCTTACTGGGTGAAATCGGGTCAAACATTTTTTGCTCTTTGGGTTATTGAAGGATAATGTTATGAATGGGAATAGGGTTGTAAATCTCCGATACATGTTACTTATGCCCAGTATTTGAAGTTTCTTGACGGGTTTTCTTCATTTACGAACGCTTGTCATTGGCTAACGTCGAAAACGTTAAATAAATCAATAATGCTATTGAAGAGATAAATTCGTACCAAAAAACTTTAAAACCAGACATTATTCAAAGGAATAAGCAAAGAAAGCCTTACTCTCGATTAATTTGCTTTTACTCAATTTATACCAAAGTTAGTTTCTTTTACCTACGGTTAGGAAAACAATATTATAATTCACTTTCTTTCCTTCTAAAATTTACCGAGCCCACGTTAAAATCATTCTATAAATCATAACGCAGACATATCACGCCTGTTTTCTCTACCATTTCAGCGAGCCTGTATTGAATTCTTCCGTAAATAGGGGAATAGCGATTTTTCTGTTAAATTAAATGTCAATTGGTTGGGTCGGCCATCGCGCATGCATCCCACGTACCACGGCGGGCGAACTCCTAATACGTTGTTCACTGATGGAGTGCCGTCCAACACTTTGTTGAGAGTGAAATAATTTTGTTGTATAGGGATTAAATGCAACGATACTTTAAAGGAAACCGTAATTTAAAGAAAAGCGATACAAATTGTACGAAACATTTTAAAATATAAGATGTGGTTTCGTCAATGCTACCCGTTAAAGGATGCTGACATGACATGTCGATCCAAAAAAACCGTGTCACCTGAAAGGGGGCACTTTAGGCTTCTATTGGTATTTTTATTTTATTGGATATTTTGCATTTTTGCTTGATGACAAATATACGTCATATCCTCATAAATATTTCGAAAAATAAGTTATTGTTCTATGAACTGTTATTATAGTTTATAATAAAAAAAGTTGTTCAATTCGATTATTATTAGCCAATGACAAACTTAACAAATACAAACAATTAAACGGAACAAAAGAAACCGAGTAAATACCTCTATCAACACGAATTTTTACGAACTAAGCAACGAGTAAAAGTGGGAAAGACCCTAAAACTTTGATTAGATTTCCACGTCCATATTAACGTAATTTGATTTACGTCCTACATTAACTATGTTCCTTTACACATCGGAGGGAAAAGGAAATGAATTGTCAATAAAATTCTAGTCAATCAAGCCATCAAGTAGGCTTAAGGCCTGTTTCACCACTTTCTGATAAGTGCCAGATAGGGTATCCACAACTTAACTTGACAGATAGAGTATGGAGCATAAGTTGTGGATAGCCTATCCGGTACCTTTTCAGGCAGTGGTGAAACAGTCTCTTAGTAAATAATTCGTTAGCGAAATATCCTAACTTAAGTATTACTTGTTACATTTAACCGTGAATCTTCGAATTCTAAGCCGATCTTGTGGTTTAGGCTTAATTAGTAACTTGAACTATACAACTCTACTTACGACTCTACCACCCTGGCTACGCACGTCTAAGGAACCTTTATCAGCATGTTTTTACAATTTAATGCACGTATTATAGTTACATAATATTTTAAACTTTCCTATTAAATCGCTCTATCTATTAACGATCAAAATCCTTTATGAAGACTTAGCTTAAACTTAGCTTAAATACGGTAGCGTCAAATCTAAGCACAATATTTATTATTTACATAATTACAGGAACAGACAATAAGCGACTTTGTTTTATATAGTGAACTTGCTTTGCGTTAAAAATAATTCGAGAGGCGGAAAAATTGTCTCGTTATATTTTAATCGGCCGGTAAATATGATATTCCGCTCACCACCGAACATCGCTCGTGTCATCGCAGACTTATCGCTTTTAAGCGAACGCTGCGCCTGTCACCGCCCGTCCCTCGTAAAGGGCGAGTTTAAAAATGGAATAATCCTTTTTAAATGCTTTTTATTTTGACGTCTGTTAATTGTTTGCTTTTAAAAAAGCGAACCTTTATGACAACTCGGGCAACGTGCTTGTTATTTTTTTTGTATTTTTTTATCTGTGAGCTAAAAAGTACAGATTTAAACAGCCCGAATACTTAAATCCGACTTGTATTACGAAAAAAGCATAGGCTTAGATATATTACTTGCATAATAAATTATGTACTTTAAAAAATAAATGTTAAGAATATACAAAATGTAACTAATATAGGTACAAATAGTTATGCAGGCTGTAATAAATAGCCGGTTTGCGCCAGATTCATAAATTTAAGCAGAGTAACATTAAAAGTAATAGAAAAAACAAAAACAACTGCACCATAAATATTATTTACAGAAGTTTGTGCGAGAGTACGAGTACCAAGATGGTAGGCGGACGTAGTTTTAAATAAAAAACTGTCTAGGCTCAATAAAAACTCTGCTTATGCATTTAAAGTTGTTCAGCTTCAGTTAAAAGTTTATAACAAGGTATGTAACTTCCTGATTTCATGTGCAACCTTTTATTTTCTTTATAATTTAAACTTCACAACATTCTGTTTGGATGTTTGTTTGCTGGTTTTAATATATGGATTTAATTTTAACTACAGTAATACTCAACAAATAGTTTGAATACAGAATGGTAAATTAATAAAAATGATAAATATTTTGTTTGTAGATTTGTTAGGTAATCTTCGGAACTGCTCTACAAGATACCAATTACCAATTACCGTTTCAAGAACTAGGCCCGCGCGCGGCGTGAGGAAATGATACCAGTCACTGTGTAAAGTACCCCGAAGAAAATTTGGATTTGCGTAGCGTTTGACAAACGTGTTTGAACGTGTTCCGCTGTATTTATCAATCAAGATCTCATGATCTCACACCGATTCTAGCTAATTGTTTGATAAACTTGTTTGATGCACGTTTACGTAACGTTTAAAACGTAAATTACATTGTTTGTCAAACAAATTTGATCGTTTGCGGGGTACTATAGGAAGATGGCAGACCTACGTAATTTGATCGCTTTATGTCAAACTCAGCCAAAAGATCACGACTGAATTGACACAACTCTGGTCGAGTTGTGTCAATTCATGACGTAGGTCCGTCAACTGCCTATGAATCAATTCCTTCGATGGTACATTAAATTAATTGATATATTACATAACCACATTCACTTTACGGCTGGCATAAAAGCGTATCTTTTTCAATTTATCACTTACATCCAATGCAATAAGCCAGCCAATTAAAACAATGGAAATATGTCGTCGAGCGTTGTATTTAAAAATAGGCTAATAAATCGGATGGGTTTTCGGAGGATTTGCGTAAAGCCAGTTCATAAATAACGGTTAGTGAAGTCGTCAAAAGGGTGCCAGCGCTCCGGGCGAGTGTCATGTGAACCCACCATCAATCTCCAGGCGCGCCGCACGCGTTTTGAGGGACAGGATATGGCTATAGGAGAAGCGGAAAGCGGAGGAGACAGTGAAAATACCGAAACCAGATCATTCAGAAAGACAGAGAGACAAGAATTTTTTACATTCTAAAATTAAATAAGTGTAATAATTATAATTAAGTAATTTAACTCACTAATATTAGAAAAAAAATTATCCATGTTTTTTTTATTAAAAAATGGTTAAAAAAAGTCATATCTTTTAACTTAAGTGCTATCGTAGTAACGAAAAAACTAACAAACCTGCTTATCATCTTTAAAATAATACAATATAAAAATTCAGCCAACCGATACAAATTTTTAAACGCGTAATTTTTCAGGTTCAACGTAAAAGGATTTACTGCTCACAATTGCATTTACATCGA
The DNA here is from genome assembly GCA_905187585.1 of Cyaniris semiargus. NCBI lineage: Eukaryota > Metazoa > Arthropoda > Insecta > Lepidoptera > Lycaenidae > Cyaniris > Cyaniris semiargus. The sequence continues at coordinate 5,785,289 of LR994551.1, forward strand.
CTGCTCCGATATCTTTTTATTGTTATCACAATACAGAAGTCGTTTCACGCTTCGCTCGTTTCTTTGTTCGGGTCTAAGGGCTGAAACAGCTTTGTCTCTTCTAGACTTGCAATCCATTACTGTTCGTTCTCAGGAAGTGGGGACCACGTGATTCTTCTACACCCAGGACTTAGCATATTTACGCAACTGATAAATGCGCACCCTTTTTCCCCGCTATCGTTGTGACGTGAATGAAACTGTTGCATTTTTCTTTAAAGATAACAAAGATAACATAAAAAGCTTTCAAGTTTAAATTATTATTTGCTTTCATTGTGTGGGATTTTTTTTTTTCTCTTTTGACGTTTAAAAATCTCCGTTGATGGGAACGTTGATACGTAGATAGACGTGAAGATAGGGGTGATATTAATAGGGTAGCGATAAACCTTCGAGATTGAGCTTAAAAATTACAAAATGAAGTGTAGGCGCATTGTATTAATAAAAGTATAGATTCGGTAGAGTAAAAGGAAATTTAATATACAAATAAATATTTGTACCATCTGTCTATTACGCGAAAATTAACTTTTTTGTGATGACAAAATTGTTTTCCTTGCAAGCGCCTATTGTGAAACATTAATCATTTTCTCATTTTTAATAATGAAACATTCTCGAAACCTCATTTTCTTTTCTTATGGTTCGACAAAGCAGTTTAAAGTAATCGTAGGGGTGTCCTTTATGGGGGCCTTTTTCGAATGGATTTTTTAATGTGCCAATAATGTAGGGAGTTGTTTTGCTAAAGCCACCATTAGTTCGCTTAATAACCGCTCGGGGCAGCCCTGGGGGAATCCCTTTGTTACAGAAAATATCGCTAAGTCTCGCTTCCATATAACGCTATAGATTTATAGCTTGAAAAAGTGGCAAAATTATTATTGATTTGGCTTCGAAGTTATTTTATTTTATTGTATTTTTGCTTAAAATAATATATTAATTGCATGACTATTCAAAGACGCTTGAAATAAACTGATAGTATTTATGATATGATATGATGAATAGCGTTTTAGAAAAAAAAATACTAATAATAGTGTCTAAATTTAAAAAAAAAATGAAATAATTCAAATAAAATTATTAAAAATATTCATGCCTTTATACTACTACAATCATATGCATGGTCTACGACTAGGGAATGTTATTAGTCGACAAATCTACTATTCGAATGATTCGAATATTTTACAAAAAATTTCGAATTAAGTATGTAATATTATTTGATTCAAAAATTTTGAAAAATGCTGAAATCTCTGAATAAAAGTAACACGAAGCTTCGTACAACCTTTTTTGTTAATAGTTTGAAGTAAATAATTCTTATTTTTACTTTTACCAACATAACTTAGTAAATGACATAGTTAATGTTCATTGATAAACACTTTAAAAATGTATAATATAAGGCTACAGCTGGGCAATAAAGGAAAGGCTGTAAAGTCTAAACCGTTTTCGATTGTAGCACTTTTTAGCTTTTGCTTAGTCTAAATAGGCAGCAGTTGAGATTAAATAATTGTATTATATTCGACGTTATGATATCTGTTACTTTATACTAAGCCAGCTCATCCGTATTTTTGATATTTTTGAGCCACGTTCACGTAGGTGGCTTCGCCTGTGTCAACGTGGCTCGAGACTTTAAAAAAGGCCCACTAGAAAACAAACACCACAACAAAGAAAAAAATTGCAACGAAGCTCTGGGAAAGGGTGAAGAGCTGGTGACTTTAGTAACTTGAAGTTTGCTAACGCCAATAACATGATATTAAAGAGCCACCGACCAAGACAGGTTTTCCGCTCTCGGCCGAGACCGAGAGCTGACCGAGAACACACAAAGCGTGAAAAAAGTTAAATGCTGTTTCTTTTTATTACTGTACTAACTGTTTCAATTATCAGTCAAGGACTGCTACGGTAAGTCTATTGAATAGCATTTTTATCAACTTATCGAATCATAGATCAACTAACGTATTTAAATTTATAACATTAAAAATTATTTATTTTAAGTAGAAAGGTCTCTACAGCTGAAAATTTACATATTGTGTCTATGAAAGTACTACGTACTACGTAAAATGATCTTTTGTATTTTAACTATTCCATAACTCCCAATATTGCACTTACATCTATTATCTTCTTCAAAAAACGACTCTTTTTATACGCTCTTCTAGCTTAAAGCCCGCGAAACCGCGATATAGCTATCATGGTAGACAAAAAATTAGAGAAAGCTCGAAGGGAGTCAATGGATACAGATCGTGAGCGAACAATAGCACCGAAAGCCATGACTGAAAGTGGTTTATATCTTATTTTGCATGTCTTCTAGCAAAATAACAACTAAAACACGGTCAAAGGCGGCCGTATATTCATTTGTTAGACTAAAAACAGATTTATATACATCAGTGAAGACGTAGAATATTCATAAATAATATTATTTTTCTAAAATAAACTTAATTATCTTCTTAATCCATATTAATTTTATGTGTTAATAGCATTTTAAAGAAAAATAAAAAAAAAATCTAATTATTCGAATTATTCGAAAAATAATTTGGCGAATATTCGAATAATAAAATCGTCGAATATTCAAATAAAACGAATATTCGAATATTCGAATAACATACCCTATCTACGACTTATATTATACATTTTGGGTATTAAATATGACATCAATATTTTTGAACTCCAGTGATTAAAAAGCTCGCTCTTTATGTGACCCCACCCTTATATCAGCCACTTTATTAAATTATCGTAATATATAACTCTACTTATTGTCAACTGAATTGGTTATTAGAACGTAATAAACCCTTATTTAAAAGTATTATAATCGAGATCATATAAGAGATCTAAATTATAGCTTTCGCTAATAAGTCGCATAATCCTATTTATGATAATGGAATTTTTATCACAGGGGATGAAAATCTCTTTAGCAATGAATAAAAATGTTTTTATGATGATTATGTTCTACGTACTTGGTATGTCATATTTAAGAGATATGATTCACTCCAATTTTTTACTTTTTTTTAATAATTTTTAATAAATGTTTAGATCAGCTGCCCGGAAAATTCAAACGATCCATCGTTACAAATGATATGAACTAGTTTCTTAAGGGGGTTCCAGGGTCAGGAAATAATTGTTCGTAAATGAGCATCTTACTTTTATGGACATTAGCATGTTTTTTAATCTAGGACATAGATTAGACGTGATTACAACTTACATGTTTGTCTACGTGTATGCTATTATAGCATACACGTAGACATGCTTTAAGTGTCACGCAGATTTGAAAAGCTATGATAAAAATGAATAATTATAATAAAAATAATATTTAAAAAAAAACTAGAAAAACACGTTTTTTTTTTTCAAAAAAATTAACAAAATTTTTGCATTGTCATTAGCTCTTAATACGTATGCAAAGTTTCTAATTAATGAGGGTTGTTGAAATTCAATTTGCCACATGCTGCCCTAGCATGGCGATGCCCAGTCGATTCTTCGAAAGAAAGTAATGGCAATTTCTTTCCATGTCTAAATATATTTTTCCCGAGCATGGCGCTACCCATCGACACGGGTTTCAAAGTGGACAAACCATAAAGTTAATATACCTAGCGGAATAGAGCAACAATCTCGAGCTGTCAAACGAAACCGAAATTGGTTTACATCTGTGTGTAAAAATAGGTGTACGTATACACTTACACAACCATGATTGAACTATATATATTCTATGAGATTAAATTGTCAACGTGCCGATAAGTGCCGACTGGACGTCAAAAAAAGAGTTCTGCTGTCATGTATCATACGTCTCTTTTTACCATGCAGTGTTACTGATAGTGACATCTCGCTTGCTCAGGCCTTTGTTTCTCTATTCCGCTAGGTATATTAACTTTATGGGACAAACACAAGAAACTCTTTCCATAGCAACGGTAATCGTACAACAGATTCTAATACTTAGACTCTAATGGCTGGTTTTCACGTATTAAGTTGATAAGTAGTCAACTAAATTTTAACTTAATTTTAAGTGACTTTATTTTTAAGTGTATGTCCATACGTATTTAAGTAGTTAAGCAGTAAGCTCTTTAGTTAACTCAAGATGGACGATGAACAACGTACTTGTTACATTCCACAAGCATTCTTTCTTTAAATATTCTTCAAAAAACTTCAGGATAATATCTTCCGTCCACTTCGACGTTTTACAAAAAGCAACACACGACCAAAGAGAAGAATATTTATACCTACTAAAAGGAACACGACGAAAAACTGAACCCGAGTGCGCCACTACACTTATGAATTTAACTAAATTGTGCTTTGATTGTGCCTGTCCAAACGTGTCAAGTGACAAGCCCCGCCCGCCAACTTAACAGAAAAATAGACGAAATTCTAATTATCTTGTTTAGTACTTAACTAAATTTTAACTTGCTTCTTGCTACTAAATTTTGTGTTTACATGCAATTAATAACCCCATCGATAGTGGAAAAACGAGACACAATAGCTTATCTATTGTTATCGCGGCCGCATGTGGCCGCTTGGGGCTTGATGAATTAAATTAAATCAACTTAATATGTGTAAACCAGCCATAATACGCAGAAAGTTTCAAGAATCAAGAAAGTAAATGTCAAAAGCGGATAAAAATGGTCGTCATGCTTGACATATAGATTTTCAAAAGCGGAAGAAATCGAGATACGAAAGAAACTTTCATAATTCTAACGCCATGCCATGCTGGGGACGGTAGAAAATTGACAGTTTTTCCGGTAAAACTGTCAAAATTTAGATTATTTTGTTTGTCTAGTGACGGTATGCTAGCCGCTAGGGCAGCTGATGCCGCGATGTAGTCGTCAGGTCTATCGTGTCAAATAGACATACGTATACATATCGTGAACCATGACAGCTATATCGCGATATATGACTGCAGTTTGACACGATAGACCTGACGGCACCTGGTGGCAAATAGAATTTCAACAACCCCCATTAGATTGGAGATAGGTAAAAATCGTGCTCAAAGATTTCGTTACAATACATACTAATTACTACTAAGCTCTTATTTACTTTTATTTTTACATGCCTATTGTAAACATACCTATATTATTTAGTTTCCGGAAGAGTAACAACAGTACATCAGTAAGCGCGGATTTACTACAGTAATCCGAGAAGACTGGTTTTAATCTCATTACCGTATTAAGGTAGCAATGAGCATTTAGGTTATTCGTAACTGTACTCACCAAATGGAATAATATATTTTACGAAAATAGCACACCACCTGTGCATTTATTATTTTCGTTTGTACGATGCACTTGCATAATTAAGTACTTACGTCCTATCTTAAGAATAGCCGACTAACGGCCGTTCCCAATATTTGATCTATCTCTGGTTTTGCCCTACTAGAGATAGGAATAGCTCTCATTAGACATTAGAGACATATATTTTATGTCAATTCAATGTTAGCTGCGATCGGTCGTATGTCAAACCAGAGATATATTGAATATTGGGAACGGCCGTAAGAGTGTAGGTATAGCACGTTACAATTTGGATACTATAATTACAGCTTTTTTCATTAACGCCTACATTTCTGATGTTATTGATACATAGGAGAGAGCACCTACGTAATACAAAGTATTACTAGATTAGATAGAAGAAATAGATAGAAAGGAAAATAAGTAGCGAATAACTATCCGCAACTCATTTTCCTGAAATTGATATATCACATTTTTCTGCGGTTAAAGTTTTAAGTGTCAAAAAATTAAAATAGGAGGATTACTATGTTGTGTTTTAGGAGTCAAAGTTACTATCATCAAAATTGGTTCAACGCTGAAACCCAGCGTGAAGAGATAACATACAGACAGACACACTTTCGCATATAACATTAGTATGTATATAATAACATCCAAAATGGTTATGAACAAAACAAATAGAGCCCACGTACAACTAATATACGTCTACCCCCGCTACCAAATTGAGGTTCCTACATCGAAGGGGAGCTTTGAGAATTTTCATATTTACAATTGTAATGCTCTTGTGATATCATAAAGAACTGGTTTCTTTTGATGTATAATTCTTATTCTCTTGTATTGCTTATTTTAGAATCCTATATGTGCTGTTCGTAATTTTTTGGGAGAGTTTTTCTTTTTAAAAGTATTCACTTAATGAAAGTACGAATTAATGTAACTGCGATGTGGCTATATAAGTATTTAAATTATATTTAATTCAATTGTAGACTAAAACGGGACGCGTCGGTCTATCAGACAGACGCGTCTCCAGGCTGTATCTCAATAACCACTAGACTTCTGAAATTTTCACAGAGCCCCCAAACAAAAAACACATTTTTTGCCTTTTTTTGCTTTATTATGATACAGAACCCTTCGTGCGCGAGTTCGACTCGCACTTGGCCGATTTTTCTATTAGCGAATCCGCCCACTCCACCCACTGACTGAACTGTTACAAGTTCTAAAATTAGAAAAAACTCTGTTACTTTTGCTACAAGTTACAACCGTTTTCTTTAGACTTTTTGAGGTAGACGTTCTTCGATAAATAATAATAATTTTTAAACTTATATTACTTTTATATCCCTTACCTAGTACGTAGAACGGCGTACTCAAGGTTCGTAGTCTTTGTATACCATACAAGATGACGCCTGCAATTCCGTTGCTCCAAAATTCGTTTATCGCGCGGGAAGCGTACATTTTTCCGGAATAAAAAGACAGACAGACAGACACACTTTCGCATTTATATAATTTATATTATTATTATGGATATAAGTATTTTCATGGGTTCCTTTGGTAAATAATAAATAAGTAACTATAAGATAAGTACCAGTGAAATCTGTCCTTCCATTCCATACCAAAGAACTCTTTCTCTCTCTTTCACAACTCAGCAAATTTAAGTCCTATTCCATACCAATGAAAGCCCTCTTTGACAAATCATCTCTAGAATTCGTCATTACAATAGAAAATTAATTCGACACGACATTCCGGTATATTCGGCGATTGGTATAGTCGGTAGTGCTCACTCATGCTGGGTATAATGATCACTCCATCAGCTATTCTCAAAGTGTGCTCCACGGAGCCTTAGAAACCCGAGACGTTTTCTTTATCCCTTCTTCATATGATCGCCGATCAAAAGACGTATAAAATTCATGTTATGTCAATTCCATACATTTTGATCGGCAATTCTATAAAGAAGCGAGAAAGAAAACGTCTTGGGTAGGAGCTCAGGACCCCGTAAAGTCTTTACAGGGGCTCCGTAAGAACACTAGTAATAGTATACTACTTATTAGATTACTAGAACACTAGTAATCTATACAGGCAGCAACTTTACAAAATAATAAATTTAACACATTTTGGTATGTACATGATCGGTGATGAATATCTAGTTTGTTGAATAATAAGCAAGACTTTTATACAACAAAAGGAAAATTCATGTCACCATTTTTCACACATGTTTTTTTTCTTTTCGTGTGTTCATTAGACAATAAACAGCTAATATTAAAGAATGCACAAACTTTTTCTTTAATTTTGGGGTATCCGCAAAAACTTTGCTTTTTAAAAAGGTTCCGCCACCAAAAAGTTTCAGAGCCGCTGACGTACATCGTCAGTCCGAACACGTCGCGAGGGAAGCCTCACCCTCAAATGCTGCATGACGGTAGGTATTTGTTGACACTTTTGATGAGACCAACTATAATATGAAGTCACATGGAAGTCACTGAATGTTTTTAGTTACTTCGTTTACGGGTTCTAGAAATCATTAGATTTCATAGATCTCTTCGGACTAATATATAAAATTTTAATTTATAATTTTAGACCCTAAGTGTCTAAACACACTAGCCCGAAAATACGCAACCGAACTTCCGAGGCCGATTTTACGTTCCGAAGCATTCGGCTCGTAATATTATTAATTTTTGTCGGTGACGGCGGCGATAGACAAACGGCCTTGGTCTGTAAAGCTCATATAGTGTAATTAGTAACATTGATGGAATAAAATTTTACTTTGCTCTATAACGCCACATTTGCAATTCTTACTTGATTTCGGACTACATTTTTATCCCTAAATTTAATGACCAGCACATAATAACCACGTTATTTAACAGTTTTGTATTGTATTGTATATGTACAAATTTTGTATTGAATAATATAAGGATTGCGCGTTTTGTCTTATTTCGTTATGAACTCTTAAAGTTCCACATCCCGTCACAATTAACTATGAGTATTAATACTGTTTCCCCTAAGCATTTCCGCGCTATTTCTTCTCTTATTGCCTGGGGTCGGACCACGCAATTTTATTGGCACCTATTGTATTCCAACTTGTATACTCCACGACACTTTCCCTTTATGAATGTTACGGTTTAACTCCCCCCAAATGGAATTGTTGTTGAGAAGTTAAAAGAAGGATGATGTTTTTTGTTATTTTGATGAGATATCCCGCTTTACGAGCGCCAAAATGGTGTTATGGTTGTAAAGTCTGTACACAAATAACAAGATAATATAATTGAGGGAAGGGAAATCTCCAAATATCATGTTTAACTGAGTGACAGAAATAGCATTCTCTTGTTGTGTGATTAAGATAATATTATCGTTTCCTGCAAATCGCATACAATATTGAGTAGAGTAATTATATTAATAATGGAATAAGGAAGAGTTAAATGTATCAAAATTATTTTAATTACACAGTAAATTTACTTACCTTATAACTACAATTTATGTGTGCATCTGCGCATCTGCGCATCTGCACAACTGCAAAAAGGAGAAAAAATCATAATATAAATCACTGGAATTGAGTATAAGGAAACAACAAAAAAGGAAATTAAAAGTTAAACAATCACCAAAAAACCTTTCCTAATAAAATATTCAATACCCAATCACACCATAAAGATAAGCTACAAATTCTTTTAATTTTCCGCCACTGTATTCATTACCATATCGAGCGGGGTTTTTAATAAGTTTCATGCAAATCATGCCCTAGACTTAATGCCGGTTTGATCATCTACAGAAATTGAAAAGGCTCCATACGTCAAGTGAGGTTACACTTGACGAAGGTCGTTTCACGAGTACCCTACTTATGGATTTTGATATGGACACTGATAAACCTTTCTGAATAAAGTCATTTCGCCACATGTTATCAAGTCGGCGAAATCTTATATTACTTTATTGACATTTTTTAAATTTGGAACGCTTTTTTGCGTGTGTGTCACAGTAAAAATATTTGTGTGGGTGGTGCGCTTACACCAACCCTTCAACTCCGATAAGGCCCACTTGGGCCGCGAGAGCAATAGATTTACAATAGATTTCCAAGAATCCGCGATCGAAGGATTAATTTATATTATTATTTATTTTCATTAAAGGAATTTAAATACAAGACGACGTCCTGCTTTTTCACACGGATAATCCCGTTTGTCCCCTTATCTATCTCGTAGTTTTAGTGTCTAAACACACTAGGCCGAAAATACGCGGTCGAAGTTCGGCATGATTACGCCTACAATGTATTTTAAATTAACGATGACACATCATGCCGAAATTACGTCGCGTTATATTGTATGCATAGCGCATTGCTGACGTTAGACACAAAGTGTCTAAACATACCATGCCGAAGTTCCGCCGTGGAAGTTCGGCATGATTACTTCAGCAATGTCAAACGCATACAATATAACGCGACATAATTTCGGCATGGTGTGTCATCGGTAATTTAAAATACATTGCAGGCGGAATCATGCCGAACTTCCGCCGCGGAACTTCGGCATGGTGTGTTTAGACACTGAGAGTCTATTTGACGCAAAAAAATAGAAAAATATAAGTTTCAAACATTATATTATATATACGAGTATAACGAGTATTGTACTGTGACTTTGATTCTGTTATACGCCTTTTATTTACTTTCGATTACGTTTGATATCCACAATTTATTTTACACGTGTTTTGCTGAGCAAACATATCCGGCCGAAATTTCTGTAGACTTGATTAATTGGTTATGTAATAATTCCGCAATATAAAATTCGAGTCCACAAAGCTTTGAAATACACTTAACATTAATTTCAAAAATTTAAAGACTGGTAACGCACTTCAAGCTCTTCTAATGTTGCGAGTGTCCATGGGCGGCGGTAGTTGCTTTCCATCAGCTGACCCGTTTGCTAATTTGCCCTCTTATTTTAAAAAAAAAAATGTTTTCCAATTGCCCTTCAACATTTGAATTAAAAATACTCGACTAAAAGACTATTACGGAGCGGATGTCGTCGAGTCGCAGATGCTATCGCGATTCCAATACAGAAGCGGAGTTACGAGCGCGATTGATCTTATTGACAGCGATACGCGATAAAGCGGAGCGATAACATAAAAAATTCAATTAACTGTATCTTATTATGTCATTTTATTAACATTTTTAAAGATCGTACTGTCAGAAAAATTTGCGCAAAGGCAAATAAATGTGAATATATTATTGGAAAAGGTCAGATCGGGTTATAAATTATGATTGATCACGACTAACATTGACTAGATATAAGCCGACCAAATAACGTACACCCTCCTATTAATATTTTTACCAGTTACTAGTAAAAATATTTATAGAGTCCTGTAAATATTTTTACTTTACTATTAACTTTTTTTTCTCGTAATCTATTTTTAACTAGTAGTCAGGGATCCCTAGAACATTCTTTTTTTATTACTATCAAGCTAATTTTTTGTGAGTAGCTTCATTTTGATAAGACGAACAACGATTTTATTTGCGAAAAATCTCGAAAGAGGTAGGTAACAGAGATAGAAAGGATTTCATACTTTGATTTGAGGGTCCCAAAATATGGATTGTACTATAATTTGTAGGACAATGTTACTCTTAAATTATATAACTATCAACCTATCAATATACAAAAAATTAGATGGTTAGGGTTCCATTTTAGGGTTCCGTAGCCAACCAAGTTTTGTTGATTAAAGATTTTGTGACCATCAAAGTATGAAATCCTTTCTATATCTGTTAAGTGTTAGCTACCACTTTCAAAATTTTTCACAAATAAAATTGTTGTTCGTCTTAACAAAATGAAGCTAAACACAAAAAATTAGCTTAATAGTAAAAAAAAAATTGTTCTAGGAATCCCTGACTATAGATGTTTCCCGCAAATATAATTAATTCTTATTTACTCGAATGTCGCTTCCAGCGGACTAGCGCGACCCTTTCGCTTGCAAGCAAATGTGCCGTCCCAAGCGCAAGTGTCATCATAGAGGCATTCGAATAAGGCTGCTTGAAACGTCTACGAATCTGAACGAATTCAAATTGCTCATTGTCAATATAATTAATCAAGCTGTGTCTAGACAAAGTCAACGGTAAAAGCCATCGGTCCAAACAGGACCTAAGTCTTAAAAACTCTAAATTACAGACATTAAATGGAGATGCCCATGTAATGGGAATCATCAACAAAGTAAGCTTTTTAATTCTAATTTGTCTCACTTTGCGCGTACAAAAGGCCTCTAAATGAATTTCAATTATGAGACCTATTCAGAGGTCGTAATTACACTTTATGTTTATTTAATTAAATGGTAAATTAGTGATGGAAAAAAGGAACTTGTTAATTTTGATAAAAGTTGTTAAAACGTTTGTCACTTCTCCGTTACTTTCTGTGTTTTAGGTTTGGTTTCAGGTTATGCAGTACCTACTTAAGGGCCTTCCCCTACGGAGATTCCGTAATTTACTGTACTTAGAGCCTTATAAACTCATAATTTGAAAGCTACAAAGTTCTAATAAAAATACAGCAATAATCTTCAGTATATCAACATTCCTTTTCTCGGTTTAAATTTTCTATTTTTGTTTATTATACTCATGATATTAGCTTCCAAAGTTAATACCAATTTATTAAAATTGAAGCATACTTTCAGCATCTCCCTAGTAGTTACAAATTACGTTTATTTGAAACACACACCAATAGATAGGCCATTTCATAAGCTACATATATCACGGTTTAATTTTTTTTTTGGTCAATTTTGAACTAAGTTATTTAAAAAACTTAAAATTTCGGTGCGAACTCGGTAATTCTAGGGACTGCGGGTCCGTGCGCGGGCGACGGGCGGCAGTGTCGCAAGACTTCTCGGATGGGGAACCCGTGTCTCTCGTACCCGCTGACTCTTGTTAATGCGCCCGCGCCTTCACATTATAATATTTTTATTTTGTTTTGGCGTTTAATTTTGTTATTGTGTTGTTTACTGCGAAAAGACGCTCATATCAAATACCTATTGCGTAAGGACTCTTAGAGAATTCTTGAACCTTGTGATTGTGTTATTATTTGTGTATTACCTAAAAAAAAGAAAAAGGGCTCTTTTATTCATTAACCTTTTTATTAATTAAAATGTTCAAGTGGTGTTACGTTTTATTTGTAAAAATGCCGAAGCAAGACGTATCCGGCAAAGGAAAGAGAATGCGCAGAAAATGAACGAAATTATGTAAGTACCTACCTAATTAATATTATACCTAATTTAATTACTATAAATTACATGATATTATAATATGTAGGTATGGTGAGAGTTGAGACTGCAAAGTTTATAGCCATGTTATTTTACCAGTTTCGAACAGCTGTTCTACAAGAACAGCTGTTCGAAACACAAAAACGCTGTAAGTCAAAAATTTCACTTTTCAGTGATGTCAATTAATTGTATCGATGTATTAATAAAATTATTATTTGTTTTAGACTCAAGAAAAAGACAACTGCTTGTGAAATAGAAGCCTGTAAGTCGTCATTATCAACATTGCAATTTGCAACCGAAAGAAAATGATAACAGGTAAGAAAAATAAGCTCGTAATAAGATCGGTCGAAGGTAAAAGCTTAGATATACAATTTTGGTGAGGGGAGGAGGTTGAAACTTGAAAGGAGTAAACCCCTTTTGAATAAATAACTTTTTTTTTTTTTTAATTTTGAAGTTTCGACTGTACTCGGTCTTTTCGAGGCACACCAAGATTGTGTAAGATGGGGGACGAATATTTCAAATTTTCAAATCATATAATAGTAGGGGAGCCCAGAGTGCTATTCGTGTTACTCGAGCGTCATGGAGACTGCAGTCATTTTAAGTTATGAAAAAGAAAATATATTCAGAAAATTGCTTATTTATGTAAATTTTAACAAGATTTTAGACAACAAGGACAAAAATCATTTAGTTTAGTGCAACATAAAATACCTGTGAAAATCAGGAACATATGAAGCTTTATTTTTTATATGTATTTTAAAATGTCCCTACAGGCTCACCTAATCTTTAAATTGTCAGTGAACATCTCCGATCTTAATCTGACAGATCCGCTGACATTTCAATATTAGAAAATAACTTTTTAACCCACCACGTGAGAAATATGATTTCTATACCATGATAACTAGACACATGTCGCAAGCCTTATACAAGCTAAATCTGACACGCTCGAGCATGTCGCAAAACCCTCTCTTGGGCTCTCCTACTATAATAATCCAAGGGTAGTTGATAAACTTGATATTTCTTTGACATTTTTTATGATAATAATGGCGCTAGTTTGTTTAGATCCATGTAATGATGGCTAGTCTTTTCAAAAAAAAAAAATTACATTAAAAAACTGACGAAAAAAAATGAAAAAATCTATTTTTCAAAAATCGATCTTATTGGCCTCTTTTTTTTTGGATCGATATTCGGTCATGATTCGAATTGATTTAATTTTTTTTTTCTTCAGATAGAACCGCCATCCCTATTATATAAAAAAAGTGGAAGAAATGACGTCAAGTGTCAACATGGTAGATTTCTATGTAATGAATTGTGCAAATTTTAGTTAATTTTTATTAACAAAGTACAGGTTCCCTAGAACATTTTTTTGACTTTATTACTATTAAGCTAATTTTTCGTGAGTAGCTTCATTATGATAAGACGAACAATAATTTTTTGTATATTTTTTGCAGATTTTTTGTATATTGATAGGTTAATAGTTATATCATTTAACAGCAACATTATCCTATACATAGGAAAATCCATATTTTAGGACCATCAAATCGAAATATTAAATCCTTTCTATCTCTGTTAGCTACCACTTTCTAGAATTTTCGCAGAGGAAATTGTTGTTCGTCTCATCAAAATTAAGCTACTCACAAAAAATTTGCTTGATTGTAATCAAGTCAAAAAATATATGTTCTAGGGAACCTGTACTGTATTTGTAAAAACAAGTATTTGCTTATAGTTTTAAAAGATTCTTTTTTATTTTAGAACCCAAGAACATTTGATAGCCGATCAACTGCCCGTGCAATCAATTTTTGAACTTTGTCAAGAAAGTAATAACGAGTAAGTACTAAACTTACATAATCATTAATTATACTAATATTATTATAAATGCGACAGTTTGTGTGTATGTTTGTTACTTTTTATACCCCTAAACGCCTGAAGTGAAATTCATAAAAATTGGTATGAAGCTAGCTCATACCCTGGATTAACACATAGGCTACTTTTTACTGTGAAAAAAAATTTGTCATTCCCACGGGAAAATCTATAGTCCGCGGATTAAACCGCGGGGGAGTTGATTGCAGTTATAACAACATCCATAAATTACTTATTTGAATACATTTTATGCGTAAAATAAATCATAAATCACTTGAAACTTTCGTTTAAAGTTATTTTAATTTCAGGTTAATTGCGATGGATGATCAAACTCAATAAATCGAAGAATTAAAAAAAAAAAAAAGAAACCACTGGCAAAGATGATCAAGAGGTATTATTATTGGTTGAAAGGCTTATAATGAGTTATCAGTTAAGCGTGTGTCAGTCACATAATATTATATATTAAAGGCTTACCTACTTATTTCTTTTTAGTGCAGTTGCATACCACCGAAAAAAAGGACAAAGAATCAAATGGAAAATTTATTGGAAGGAGAGTTATCGCTGTCAGTCACTTTTTTCAAAATTGCAAGAAATTTTTAATCATGGACCACTTGGATGCAGCATAAATGAGAAACACAAAATGGCTTACAGTCGACGATTTTACTACGATACGACGACGATTACGATTACGATACGATTTTTAGATTTTTATGACTTTTTACTTGTAATGTAATTAATGACTGGAGATCGGAAATTCCGACGCTTTTATACCTAAACTTTCATAAAAAGCCATAGAATTATGTGGCCTTTTTACAAACAATTTTGCAAAATATTTTAGTTTTTTATATTTATTTATTAGTTATTACTAGTATAGAAAAATAAGACTTATTTTTGTTAATCGATAAATTACGTTAGTAAAATATGTTTTCACTATTTTGTGTACTTTTACTGTTAGAACGTTGTGAAAATGCTTATGATTTAAGGTAGTAGTTGAAATTTTATAACCAAAACATATAGTGGCATACATAATATTAACTACGTGTACCGAAAGGCATATCCATATTTTTCTTTCGTTATTTGAAGTAAGGTGAAGCCAATTTTTTGCCAGATTCCAGCCAGATTTTTCGATTTTTATTAATGACAGATGCTTACCCCTAGGGCTAGTTCCTTTATTTATTACAAAGAAGCAATAATATAGTTAATCGGTATCAGTTTTTACTTGCTTTTTAATATATGACTAAAATCTCTAAACCATGGGAGAAAAATGTTAACGAGGGTAGAAGATAAAAAAAAAATACAAAAAACATCCTGTATTATGTACATCAATTTATAGTGTTGACGTTAAGGAACCAGAAAGTAATCGTATATGCAAACTAGAAGAAAGTGTTGTATGTTGTTGTTTAATATTTAAAAGAAACTAGCTGGCCCGACAGACGTTGTCCTGTCTTAACGATGATTATTTAATTCGAATTGGTATAATATATAGTATATAATATAATGTGTATATTGGTATAATATATTATATAAATATTTGTTTATTGTATAATATACTAGCGACCCGCCCCGGCTTCGCACGGGTATAAAATATATAGCCTATGTCACTCACTGAAAAAATGATTAAAATCGATTCAGCAGTTTTGAATTATATTCATTACTACCCGTGGCCCGCATTGGTCGGTACCGCCGCAAAAGCTACGTCCCGCAATTTTTAAATCTGTAATATCTTAGAAAATATTCTTAAAATCATATGCTGTAAAGGGCCATATAGATCTATATTATTAAATCAATAATGTATTTAAAGTATTTAATTGAATAAGGATTAAAGCCGTATTGGTTAAAATCGCTTCGAAAATTAGCCATAATTTGAAGTTAAAAGTAAATGACAAAAAATGTTATTGTGGCATATCCATAAGAGATAGACATAATATACCATCGTGAAGTTTTCTGTAGACCTTTTCATAGTGTACAATACTTAGTACATTATTTTGATAAATCTCGTAGGGTTCAGCCTGCGTTTGCAATACATTGCAAACGCAGGCTGAAAAAAAAGTAAGCGGAAAAAAATGTAATTATCTACGACATCACATTAGAAACCCGAACGAAAACGAAACGAAATCCCGAGACTCAAAGTATCTCCATACCAAATTTATAGGCGAAAATCATTAAAGTTTTTTGTGCAGGAACCGTACATTTTCCGGGACAAAAAGTAACCCTTGTCCTTTCCCGAGACTCAAAGTATCTCCAAACCAAAATTCATCAAAATCGATTGAATAGTTTACGCACAAATCATAAAAGTATATTGTGCAGTAAACGTACATTTTTCCGGGACAAAATGTATAGTCCGGGTTCCGTAGACCAATTTTTTTTTTTGATTACTATCAAGCTATTTTTTGCGAAATCTTGAAAGTGGTAGCTAACAGAGATAGAAACCACTTTCAAGATTTATCGCAAATAAAATTGTTGTTCGTCTTATCAAAATGAAGATACTCACAAAAAATTAGCTTGATAGTAATAAAAAAAATTCTTCTACGGAACCCGGACTAGTATCCTATGTCCTTTCCCGAGTCTCAAAGTATCTCTTTACCGAATTTCAGCAAAATCGGTCCAGCCGTTAAATCGCTATCGCTGGTGCAATAATAAAGGATGTTTTTTTTATTCTTATGCAAAATAACACACTTGTATTATTGCACTATTTGCTATAATTATAAACAACTAGTTTATCGTTTGTTTCTAGTCGTTTATCGCGCGAGAACCGTAAATTTTTCCGGGATAAAAACTATCCTATGTCCTTTCTCAGGACTTAAAGTATCTCCATGCCAAATAATAGATAGAGTGATTCAAGAGGAAGGTTTATAAGTATAATAACATTCATTAAATAGTGGAGAAATACTGTTATTGCTGGGGTTTCTAATGTGATGTCGTAAATAATTTCATTTTTTTTTTGCTTGCATCGCAGGCCGAACCCTACGAGATTTATCAAAATGATGTACTAAGTATTGTACACATTAAAAAGGTCTACAGAAAACTCCGCGATGGTATATGTCTATCTCTTATGGATATCCCACAAGAACAGTTTTTTGTCATTTACTTTTTACGACAAATAATGGCTAATTTTCGAAGCAATTTTAATAAATACAGCATTAATTTTTATCCAATTAAATACCTTAAATACATTGTTGATTTAATGTAGATGTATATGGCCCTTTACAGCATATGATTTAATTGAATATTTTCGGAGATATTACAGATTTAAAAATTGCGGGACGTAGCTTTTGCGGCGGTACCGACCAATGCGGGCCACGGGTAGTAATAATGAATATAAATCAAAACTGCTGAATCGATTTTAATCATTTTTTCAGAGCTATGTATTTTATACCCGTGCGAAGCCGGGGCGGGTCGCTAGTATTATACTAAGATACAACACTTTCCTCTATATTGCCATAATTATGCGATTACATTCCGGAAATAATTGTCTATGGTTTTGAGATTTTTTGTCATACAATAATATAATGTCCAACTTTTCAAGCCCTTTAATTTGTTAATATAAAGTGCTCCATTTCTTGGTACGATATGCCTCTCCTTCTTTATTATTATAATGTGAATAGTATGTTTTGTAAATAAAAGTATATTCGTAAATCGTAATAAATATTTTAAATATAATTTCTTTTTTTTTTATTTTACTTAACTCAAAAACACAATTATTTGACTTACACGGTTTCTGAAGAGAGTCGTGTCTGTTGTTAGTATCATAAATAAATACTAGATGGCACCACAACGCCTTCGATTTTATATTGGTACAAGCAGTCTACAATAGATGTCGCTAAATAAAATTACGTAACTTTGTAGAGGTGAGGCGGGGCGGTGAGGTAGTGAAATCCTCAAGGTCGTTTGCTCGGGAAACGGCCTTAAAACAATTTTTAAATCACACATGATTGCACAGCAAATTTTGTCAATATCATCTCAAACATAACTGAAATAACATCAATTAATCAATGTCACAAAACAATGAGTATCAAATCCATTTTTGACTTCAAACTTAGCTCCCGAAAGCATCGAGCGCGACTTAAATATTATGAAATTCGGTTGTATATTATATTTTCATGTCAGCATATATATTTTGGTATTAATTTAATCCTAAAGAACTTAAGAAGAGTAACGTTTTAGCTCACAGTGGTAAATAGAAAAATGGCTGTGACGTGGAATCATTAGCGAGGCGACCCTCCGACCTGGCCCTCGGGACACGTGATAACGTCCCTCACTGTACAGCGATTCGATGGATTTCGTTGGGCCATGAATGAAGCGCGGTTTTACGTTTTTTTTTTTTTTGTTTTGTTTTTTTTTTATGATTAACAGCTATAGTGTTGTGAAGAAAATAAATTCTAAGATAATATTGTATCAACAATAGAAGACGCAAGTAAATTGTAGTAAATATTGCGAAAAGGAAGTTGAGAAATTTAAAGTACAATCATAATGGCAATGAATGCAAATATATTGCAAAGAATATACCGTATAGTTTTCGATGTGATATGGGACAAAGATGAATGGTAAATTCTTAGACCGACCATCTAGGCACACAAAATTTCACCCAAAAATGCCGTTTCTAAGTACTTTGGCATAAATGGCAACATTTCACCCAAAAATGCCGTTTCAAAGTACTTTGGCATAAATGGCAACAAACTCTACGAGACGACAATTCTATATAAATTATTATTATCTTAAACTTTATTTTAAGCATTGCATAATATTAGTAGAGCTGTAGCAAACCGTATGTATTCGGTACTGACTAATGAGTAACGGGTACGCCATCTAGTACCGAGTAACGAAACGTTACTCACGAATGCGTTTCGTTACTCGCATTTTTCGTAGTTGGCATATATTTTTTTTTTTTACTAAAATGTCGCGATGAGCATATCGCATACCAGCTGATCATAATGATGATGATAAGCGTTAACGCTTGCAGTATTCTAGGTTTAATTTAATTTTTTAGAAAAAAGATTTTATAGTCCGGGTTCCCTAGAACAAATTTAAAAATTATTATCAAGCAAATTTTTCGTGAGTAGCTTCATTTTGATAAGACGAACAACAATTTCCTCTGCGAAAATTCTTGAAAGTGGTACTAACAGAGAATTTCAAATCCTTTCTGGATTTAAAATTTCGTTTTGATGGTCCTAAAATATGGATTGTTCTTTTTGTAGGATAATGTAACTCTTAAATTAAATAACTATTAACCTATTAAATATACAAAAAAATTGGCCAAGTGCGAGTCGGACTCGCGCACGAAGGGTTCCGTACTGTGATAGAGTGAAAGTAGGAAAAAATAGTGTTTTTTGTATTGTAATATTATTTATTTTATTTTAATTTTATTATTAAATATTTATAGATTACGAGCAAAAAGGCAAAAAAAAACCTGTTTGTTGTATGGGAGCCCCACTTAAATATTAACTTTTTTTTTAGTATTTGTTGTTATAGCCGCACCAGAAAAACACAATCTGTGAAAATTTCAGAAGTCTAGCTATAGCGGTTCTTAAGATACAGCCTGGAGACAGACAGACATACGAACAGACAGATGGACAGACATCGAAGTCTCAGTAATAAGGTCCCGTTTTTAACCTTTGGGTACGGAACCCAATAATCAACAAAACTTGGTTGTTATGTATGAGGTATCAATTCAAAAGTATCGAGTAACGATACGATAGTAACGAGTACTAACAGTTAAAGTAAGGAATACATACGGGTACGCTTTTTTTCGTTACTTTTACAGCTCTAAATATTAGCCTACAACATTTTGCTAAAGCATAATATGTGGGATATATGCGTGGCGACCACGAAGGAAGATCTTCCGACTGAGCGAGGTGTTTTGCTCGGTCAGGCCGGAGCCCACGTGATACATTTCAGCTGTCGTATATATACCGACGCACTTAGAAAACTTCGATAGCGCGATGCAGAAATGTGGCGCTAATTGTGGGTACTGCCACATCACTCCCCCCCAAAGACCGGAGGTCGAATCTTGAAGTCTTGTCGCTTGAGTCGCCAGTGCCAGAGAGTTCCAGTGAGTCGGAACTGTGTATGCGATGTGGTTGTACTTTATTAATAAATAAATAAATAAATAAACTGTCAACTGTTGCAGTGAGTCCCAGTGAGTTGGAACTGTGATGCTGCTGCACGGAATCCAGTGAGTCGGATAGCTGCCATGCGGGGCCGATGTTACGTGCTGACCAGGAGAGATGTGCTCTGCTTGCTGACCGGTCGGTGTAGTGAGAAAGCTCGATGATGCCGATGCGGAGTCGCCCAGGCCGCGGTACATTGCGGCTAGTGGACGAGGTACCCGATGAGGCGATGCTGGCTGGCGCGGTGCGGAGGGACGGGGAGTGATGATGAAGGAGGCGTGTTCTGTCGAGGGTCACCAATGTGGGATATACGTGGCGACCCGAAGGAAGATCTTCCGACCGAGCGAGCTGTTATGCTCCGTCAGGCCGGAGCCCACGTGATACATTTCAGCTGTCGTATATATACGAGTACTGACACACTTACGGCCGTTCCCAATATTCAATCTATCTCTGGTTTGACATACGACCGATCGCAGCTAACATTGAATTGATATAAAATATATGTCTCTAATGTCTAATGAGAGCTATTCCTATCTCTAGTAGGGCAAAACCAGAGATAGATCAAATATTGGGAACGGCCGTTAGAAAACGTCGATAGCGCGATGCAGGAATGTGGCGCTAATTGTTGGTACCGCCACACAACGATGTCAATACTTGGATATGGCATACGCCATCAAAACTGTAGCAATGTTTTTGCATGCAAAATGTGTATCGAGAAAACATTGTCGTCCTTTTTTGTCTTACAGTAATAGCATATACTACTTTCTCTTTCACTCATTCACGCTTTCAATGCATATTTTACGTAATCAATGCATTAAACACGTCCGACTGTCACCGCGTCCTAAGGCACACTGTTCTCAGATGAGTGAGCTCACTCATTTCGAGGGTGACACATTTTCGCGCTGACGATTGTATGGAATGCCTCTTCTAAAGGTTATAATTCTATGCCGCCACACATACTATTCTTTGGGTACATTTGCCTGTACGAAAGGAAATTAATGAAATGTTCAGTTCGCCCTTTCCATGGCCCACAAAGTCTTTACTTTGAACAAATGACACGAATTATGTTGACTGAGTGTGTAAATAATTCAAATGTATAGTATAAAAAATTAATCCCGAAAAATGTAGCTACAAATTAAAAATTTCGGAAACAACAAATTTCATTCGTATGCCACTATTACTTCGCTACTGTCGTAAAAGAATTAACGTTTTAAATGTTCTCTAAATTCTGTTACCCAAAAACATTAATAGAATATTAAAGAGCGGTAAAACGGTGGAACTAGTCTTATGTGGGAGCTGGAAATCCCCTCGTAAAGGGAATACCACTATAAATATGTTGTCATTTTATAAAGTCTCCCCTGTCCTCATCTGTGATAAATGTTACCTGGACAGAGAATAATAATATATTTGGGGTGGTTCATTCTATTGTATTCTATATATTAATGTCTCTATCTTATCTTCGCAATGGATTGTGTGGTGTTCATTACGATATTATGTTTAGTATAATAGCCCGGCCATTGAACACATCGAATCATCTACAACGTCTATCGACCTGTGCAATGTACTTAGCTAATTATTCATGTGCAGTAATAAAACAAGCAGCAGTAGACAAATGACCGAAATCTCTTATATTCGGTAACCAGTCTGTAGAAAATAAAATTATTTTACCAAATAACAATTGATTTTACTGCCTAAGGCGTATTATAAACGGTTCTCTTGTTAAATATAAATCTTTCAAGTTCAAAAGAAAATTAATGTAAAACATAAAAGCCTCGTTTGGTTTTCAAAAGAAGTAAGATTGATTTTTAAACAATATACTTTTCTAAAGGACTTTTCCAGAGTGAACCTCAGGTGTATCCGTCATTTGGTATTGTCCTCGGGGCTCCTTATCCACAAGTCTAGCTATTCTAGTTTAGTCAGGGTCGACACAATAGGGTTCACTAAAGAAGCACACACAAAACATTCTCCTAGAAAATGTATATAAAGGTGTTTCCGCACTAGCGACCCCAGACGTGACAAATCCGTCCATTTTTTTCGATCGTCTTGTCTGTCTTTTCATCTAGCGTGAAACAAAATTGATTGGTAGATAGTTTATCTGTTGCGGCCATTATATTTATAATGGCCGCAACAGAGACTTAAACGATCACTTAACTTTAATTGAATTAAGAGTTAAACAGAAAATGTGCGGAGTTTGTGTCAAAATCTTCTTTATTTTAAAGTTACGAAGTCATTAATTGTCTCTGAGCGCAGCCGGTAAGCCTATTAGAGGTAAAAATATTGCAGTTCGAGCTTTGACTTTAGAACATGCTTGTTGATAGGTCAATGCTAGCACTAGCTCAATAGCTCCAATGTGTCTTGCTAATCGCACAGTGCGCACGGGGCCTAAGCACACACGATTGTTAACTTCTGGTCACACCTCAACCCTCGGGGGACGAGGGGACGAATTGATGGTGGAATAACTTGCATGAGCCCCCTCCTGCAGCGTAAACACTATTTACGATCTGACAATATTATTTATTCCGCCTAATTCCTCTGGGATGCAAATAAAAAGTTGATGTACTCTGATGACCTTATTATTCGACATTCATAGTGTTGGTAATAAAGAAAAGCCATCGAAATCTATGAACCTTAATAATATATTTTTACAATTGAACGTCACTGACAAAGCCATATTTTAAGGTTATTTTGTCTATAAATAATGAAAAATTTAAAAGTGTAAAGCCGTCTGGTACAGGTTCCCCAGAACAAATTTTTTTTTGATTACTTTCAAGCTAATTTTTTGTGAGTAGCTTCATTTTGATAAGACGAACAACAATTTCCTGATTTTTTGTATATTGATAGGTTAATAGTTATATATAATTTAAGAGTAACATTGTCCTACAAATAGAACAATCGATATTTTAGGACCATCAAATCGAAATATTAAATCCTTTCTACCACTTTAGAGAATTTTCGCAGAGGAAATTGCTGTTTGTCTTATCAAAATGAAGCTACTCACGAAAAATTTGCTTGATAGTAATAAAAAAAATGTTCAAGGGAACCCGGACTAGTCTAAGTAAATTTGAGCTTTTTTTATCCATTTGAATCGCAAACAAAAAAGCATTAAGTCTTATGCCATGTACAAAGAGAGACAGTCAATCGTATAATATAATATATGACATTTACAACCTTTTTACGGGTTTATGATATTTTAGCTTTCCTGTAAAATTAGCATCGTGGTACATAATGTTCCTATAGCTCTAAGGTACAGAACTGTTTTCCTCCTAGTTCGGAAGCATCTACTACGCAATAAAGTGTAAACATGTAAGCCGGAAAAGTTTTCAAAAACAAAATTTGCATAAAATACCATCAACGCATCTACACGGCGGGCTTAAGCTAGTGTAAACCAGGGTGAAATAAAACGTGGAGTAACTATTTAAACACTTTTACTTTAATCACACTTCACAAAGTATTTGGGCAGAGTTTCCGATTAACAATTTGACTTGATACAAAAATCAGCAAAATGAGCGAGTACAGGGTATTTAAGGCTTGCTCCCCACCAGCGAGGCACGGCTGGCTGGCGTTGGCGAGTGGTGGGGGCCTCGGCAAGGCATGGCATTGGCTGGCTCGTCTGGCTCGCTGTGATTGGCTGAGACCCTTGTTTACACTCGGCCATCCTGAAACAATTGCTCCCGCAATGGGGAGAATGCCACAATTAATACCAAATCAACTAACTTTCCAATAGATCAATCAGGTCTTCCGTTTCTAATTGTTCATCAGAGCTGCTGGCAGAGTCAGATACAGGAGCCACGCTTCTATAGGGTCTCAATGAATCCACAGAGACTAATCCAGTGAAACTTTTATATCCCCTAAGCCCTTTTATGCTGCGGATCCTATATCTGTCATTACCAACCACTTTTATAATTTTATAGGGACCAGAATATAAGTCATCTAACTTGGTATTTACTTTAGATGCACTACTGGTGGGAGCTTGCTTCCAGAGCACTAGATCCCCTTTCCTATAAATACGGGCGGGTTTACGCCTCTTGTCGAAGTTACGCTTCATACGCTCTGACGCTTTCTTAATTCGTGCACTTGCGTTTTCCCGCCTAGCTGCCACTGGCTCGACAGGTCTGTCAGGAATTTCAACGTCACACCGTGGTCGACCACTACGAGCAAACATGAGGTCATATGGTTTGTAACCTGTGCTGGAATTTAGGGAGTTGTTGATACCCCAGACTATATCCGGTAAACAATTGACCCAGTTAGGAGATGCTTCGCTCGAATCTGTAACCCGTAATGCGTCGAGTATGGTACGATTCGTTCGCTCTACCTGCCCGTTGGCTCTGGGGCATGCAATGGCATTTAAAATGTGTTTAAATTGTTTATCGGTAGCAAATTTCTTAAAATACCTACTGGTAAATGCTTTTCCATGATCGGTTACGACACGATTTGGATAACCAAACAGGCTAAAAATTCTTTTAAGAACTCTAATTGTTTCGACAGAATTCACCGTTCGTACAGGTTCCGAAATTACAAACTTCGAAAAGGCATCAGTGATGACCAACAAATAAGTGTAACCTTTCTTTGACCTACAGAAAGGACCTAGATGATCAACATGAATCATTCGCATCGGCTCAGAAGGCTTAGGTATGGGATTTAATAAACCTTGTTTTTTTCCATGTTCTCCTTTACCGTATGCACAATGTAAACATGAAGAAACGTATTTGCGAATGAATCGTGTCATTTTAGGGAACCAGTAATCGTTCTTTATAAGTGCCATACACCTATCTAACCCTACATGACCTACATCATCGTGATGCATTTGAACTATTCGCCATCTTGCCAAATCCGGGACTACTAAACGATTTCCATTAGACGTTTTCCTATAGAGCCTATCTGCCACAATAACGTAGTTATTCGTAATGCTTGTATCCGCCGAATTTGCTTTCAGCTGTTCGATAATTTGCTTCAGTCTATCGTCCTGATATTGAACGGTATAAAACCAGTCGCAGACTTCGAGACGATTGACATTCATTACATCACACGGGTTCCTACTTAGTGCATCTACATGTTGCATGCGTTCTCCAGGCCTATATTCGACACTAATATCATAGTCCTGAATGAGCAACCACCATCTAGCGATGCGGGGTAGGATATCACGTTTCGTCATGGTCGCTCTTACAGCAGTACAGTCCGTAACGACTTTCACACGCTTTCCTACCACATAGACCCTAAATCTACGAAGTGATTCGACTACCGCGAGCGTTTCTAACTCGTAACTATGATAATTGCTTTCTTCTTTACTCGTTACGCGACTAAAATACATAACAGGGCGCAGTGTACCATCGCTCTGTTTTTGCAACAATATACCTGCTATACCTAATTTGCATGCGTCCGTGTGAATTTCGGTTGGCAGTACGGGGTCATATAACGCGAGAGTAGGCCTGGTACATAAACATTTTTTTAATTCCTCAAAGCTATTTATTTGTTCGGGGCCCCAAACCCAGGTTGCGTTTTTCTTAGTCATTTCGGTTAATGGTCGAGCAATAAGAGCAAAACTTTTTATAAACTTCCTAAAATAACTGCATAATCCTATAAATTGGCGTATTTCGTGTACACTAGTAGGGACTTTAAATTGTGAAACCGCTGCCAACTTCAACTCACTCGGCTGAATACCGTCCGGGGAGATTTCGTAACCTAAATACGTAATTTTATTTTGTAAAAATGAACATTTCGCCATATTTAACTTTAAATTCTCATCAAGAAATTTTTTTAGAACTACCTCCAAAATTTTTAATCCCGACTCAACGTCAATAGACGGTAGAAGCAAATCGTCTAAGAATGCTAGTATATCGTACACTGATTCGCCGTTTTTCGAATTATGAACATTAATCGAATTGACGATTTTGTTTATAAGTCGCATAAAAACAGATGGTGCATTAGCCAAACCAAAAGGGACACGTACGTACTCGTACTGACCTTCGTTCGTGATAAAAGCAGTTTTATGTGTATCTTCGGCCTGTATTTGAAGCTGATGGTAACCTTGTGCTAAGTCGAGACTTGTAAAAAAATTCTTCCCAGCAAGTTTAGAAATTTGGTCGTCGATATTTGGTAATGGATACCTATCCTTTATGGTGATAGCATTAAGGGCACGATAATCTACACATAGTCTAAAATCACCATTTTTCTTTTTAACTAAAATGACTGGCGATGCATAATTGGAATCTGATTCTTTGATAATTCCAGCGTCAAGTAAATCGGAAACTTTGGACCTGACTACTGCCTGTTCGCTGTGTGATAATCTATACGGATGGCGATAAATAGGCTGATCTGATGTTAATCTTATTTTCATTTTTAGCAAATCTGTACAACCTAAATCACTAGTGCCAGATGCGAAACAATTATTGTAATGGTGTAATAAAGTTAATAACTTATCACGATCTTTTTCATTTATTAGCCCTGACTTAATATCAGAAACATTTACTCTACCAACAGTAGCATCGGTTACAAGACTCGTACTTAATATAGAACTGGCTAATGGCAAAAGTAAGGCAGATATGGCAGATTGACTAACCTGAATGTTTGGCTGTGGCTCGCTATGTGGCTCGTGGTTGTCGGCTCTCGTCAGCACCTCACCCTGACGCCAGGTGATGTTGCTGGTACCCGTGTTGACCACCTTCATGTATCCGTCGGCTCCACGCAGCAGTGTAGCCGGCAGTGAATAGGAAACACCTTGCAACTCGAAGTGACGGGGCGCAGTGACGACGTCGTTCGTGTCTCCATTACCTACTATGTTGACTTTTATAATGGAGGTTCCAGGCTGTAAACATTCATCTTCAGCACAGATCACTGGAAATCGTTCACGCTCTTCAATTGCATTTATGTTTTTGGTAAAATCTATGTCCTCCTCTTGTTTAAGTGTTGCAGTGCCGTTGCTGATAACTAACGACATACCATTTCCATTTATAACAGGCTGGCCAATCAACAAATTAATTCCTTGCATGTCGACATTTGCTAGGTGTGCCGTGCATTTCAGTGGTATGCCATCAACTTCCAGCTCAAAGATCACTTCTCCTCGACTAGTCACAAAACCACCTGAAAATCCCTTCAAAACTGTGCTCGTTGGACTAATTTCCAAATTTAGTAGTCGTGCCATATTTGTAGTCAATACATTTACCTGGCTTCCGGTGTCTAGATAGGCCTTAATGAAAATATTATTGACCTTAACCACCTTTTTGTAAATATCGCTATAATTCTGTATTATCTTGATTTCCTTGACTGGCTGTGATACGCCAGGTGTTACTGGCTTCGCAGCAGAGGCACTGGTACATCGAGTGGCTATGTGACCTTGAGCACCACATTTAAAACATGTACGCTGATCAGGTTGAGGGCAGTTACGAAGAATGTGGCCGGTCTTTTTGCAGCGCGGACAGGGGTCTACATCTGGATTAATAGTGACACTTTTCTTTTCCGACGAATTCTTGTTGTCTCGATTGAAAATTCGTGAATCGGAAAATTGTGGCGATTTATAGTCGTCTAAGGCACATAGAAAGCCCTCATACAATTCATCCGGTCGCTCACACTGATATGCCCGTGCATTAGCTTGAAGAGATGCGGGTAGGCCACGAATAATGCATGAGACGGTTGCACTATCCGATAACTTACACCGAAAACATAATGCAACTTTTTCTTGGTAGTACTTTGTCATAGTTTCTGAGGGTAGTTTTCGTCGTTGCATCATCTCTTCTAACAAATTTCCGTAATCACGATAACGAGGAAAAGCTCTTACCAGCATCAGCTTCCAGTCTTCCCAACTGTAATCGTAATCTTCTAGTCTATTATACCACTTCCTGGCTTGACCTCTTAATTTGTCTTGAAGGTAAAACGCTTTTGTTTTATCATCCCATCCATGTATCTCGCCTAGCTGTTCAATTTTCCTGATCCAGGCTACTACTGTGCAATCCTCGTTGTCGGGATCAAACTCCGGAATCAACGAGGCAGCTCGATGTTCTCTCGTTTTAGCAGATGTGGGTATTTCTGCATTAAGGTCACGAAGAGCCCTCTGCACCTCATGCTCGAGAAGATTTTTGAGCATTTTTCTGGCGGGAGGCGGCGAGTCTTCATGTGGGTCGGGGATATCATCTCGTAGTTGCGATGAATCACTCCACCCTGGCGGCCGAACCAAATGCCGATCTTCCTCTTGAGGTCGATTTCTTTTCATCCCTTCTTCTGATTGTAAACCAGGGTGAAATAAAACGTGGAGTAACTATTTAAACACTTTTACTTTAATCACACTTCACAAAGTATTTGGGCAGAGTTTCCGATTAACAATTTGACTTGATACAAAAATCAGCAAAATGAGCGAGTACAGGGTATTTAAGGCTTGCTCCCCACCAGCGAGGCACGGCTGGCTGGCGTTGGCGAGTGGTGGGGGCCTCGGCAAGGCATGGCATTGGCTGGCTCGTCTGGCTCGCTGTGATTGGCTGAGACCCTTGTTTACACTAGATTGTTTAGAGCAAACTTTGTATAATATACTTTGGTACGAATTTCTCCTCATACTTTTAACCACTAAAATATTGTTTCTGGCAAACACGATACAGGCGAGTCAGCAAAGCCCTAGCACGCGGATATCTAGATACTGGAACTTTCGTCGCGCATAAACTTTTATTATATCATTTTTCACTTGCTATCATCAAGTATGCGACGAAACAATATTTTATGCTTTCAGCAAGGTTGTTGCCAAGACTCATATTTTAGGAAATGTTTAACCTGTAATAAAGATTGCTTTTCTTTACAATAAATTGTGTATAAAGTTCTAAATTATAAGCCTGTCTTAATAATAGTCTCACGGATACGTAAATTATGACACGAACTATAAAGTAAATTAGACAAATTGACTATTTACACTAATTAGCAAGCTTAATTCCTTAAAATCTTAATTCCTTTTTTAAACATCGTCCAAAAATCTCTTACCATCTCTACTAAGTCTGTCCCTATATTTATGGATATATCTTCTATATGTAAAGGAAACTCGTCCCCTACGACAAAACTAATGAGTCTTTCCATTTGCCACATCTCTTCGTGGCGCATGTAGCCGTGTAGTTTCCCACAGTGCGGCGGTATAATCCGTCGCCAGCGCCCTGTATCGAGCCAATATCACGTCGGTGTTAGCGCTCGCTCAACTCGGGTTCTACCTTCTTTCTATGCTTTGTCTATTTAAGGTTATACAGGGTGTAACAAAACAAAGTGATAATACTTTAGGGTTTGTATTTGCCCCTTACATGCAGTTCACTATGGAAGAAGCAGCGCTGAAAGAGTAACTTTTTTAAAAGCTTATATTTAACTTGCTCTGTATGTATGTACCTAAGTATCTATGTTAAGGTGGAACTCAATTTTTTATTTTTGTATGGGGAAATTCATGACGCTGTGGCGCTATGTAATACTAATTGCATTATATAGCGTCCCAGCGTCATGGATTTACCCATACCAAAATTAAAAATCACAAATCACAAAAAAATGTTCGTTCAGCGCTGCTACTTTCACAGTGAACTCTATATAAGGGACACGTACAAAAGTATTATCACTTTGCTTTGCTACACCCTGTATTAATAAAATATACAGATAGTAAACTTGCAGAAGCTGTATATTATATGTAAGCAGTAAGCACACTGTCAAGTTTATAGTAGACACCAGTTCGCAGCACCTTCGTTACGCAATACGCACATTCTCTGTTATAATTAGTAAAAACTAAAAACCTTAGATGAATTAATGTTTATTATTTATGGAATATTGGCTAATTAAAAAATGACATGCCACTCAGATTATAAACCCTAATTTCTCGTGTTGCCAATACTATAATCGATTTACTCGCAACTTGATGAATAAAGCTATAACAGCAAATTACATAATATAGTGAAGACCTTTATTTAATCTTTACGTAATACCAAATATAGATATCGAATCACGAAATTATAGAGAAAATTGCGACGTAATTTTCTAACGATTTGAGATACCGATGACGCAAAACCAATTCGATCTCAATATAAGAACTTCATAATAGAGCTCCAGAGCGGATGAAAGGAACGTCCTACTTGTGAAACTGTAATTAGATGATTGATTACACTTGCCATAAATACTCGTAATTATACTTCCTCTATTATTGGTTATTGAAATACAGAGTGTTTAGATGATACGAAATGTTATTACTTATTTTATTATTTTCTAATATTTGGGGACAATTTTGTTTATTTATAACTAGCTGTCCCGGCAAACGTTGTTTTGCCAGATAAAGTATTTCGCCCATATCAATTACGTTTAGCTTCATGTCAAATTTTTTACCATACTTAACCATAGACAACATAGACAAAATTACGTTTAGCTGTCATTTTTGTTTTGTTATTCTATGTCAGATGCGTTTTTGTTATACCACGTTTTATACTGACTTCACGGAAACGCGGTCGGATAAAATGTATCCTATGTCCGTCTCCTGGTTCTTAGCTACCTCTCCACCAATTTTCAGCCTAATCGGTTCATCCGTTCTTGAGTTATAAGTAGTGTAACTAACACCACTTTCTTTTATATATATAAGATATACTTAATTTGTAATCAAAGAACATTCCTGAACCCGTTACCCGAATTAAACATAAAAAATATCAAAATCAGTCCAGCAGTTTAGGAGAATTTTAATCTCTAACAGAAGATTAATATTATGACGTAAAGAAAAAAAAACTACTACATAATGAACAATTTTTCCTTATTTCTTCCTGACTTTTAACTAGCTAGCTTGTCATAATATCACCTTAATTTTATTATTATTATAATTCCTAAGGCCTTTCTAGGTATTGATGATATTAAACGTTACACTGTACACAAGCCTTATAGGCATAAAACAACAAATGAATCTAATTATATTATTTAATCTAATTATATTGTCTCAATCGAATTGCGGATTGTTATTACCAAAGTCAACGGGGCTCACTAGTGAATAATAACGAAACATAAATTCAAAAGCAAGTCTGATGAATTGATGCATCTCAAGAATTTATCGGCATCCATTCTTCATTTTCAAAGATCTTTTATTTTTGAATCGAGAATGCGGGTCACATTTTACACATTGGTTTTTACGAGGTACTTGAGTTTTTTTTTTTACTTCGAAATTACTACTAATTAAAATATTGTATATGTAATTGATTGTACTGTTGGTTCTTGGTGGAAATTCATGTTGAACACTAATAAAACACAATTTTTCGTGCACTTTTTCCACTATATTAAGAAATTATTATAAATTTTAACAAATTACACGACCGGTTTCGAAATAAATCATCTTCAGGTGTACTTACTAAGTACACCTGAAGATGATTTATTTCGAAACCGGTTGTGTAATTTGTTAAATCATCTTCAGGTGTACTTACTAAGTACACCTGAAGATGATTTATTTCGAAACCGGTCGTGTAATTTGTTAAAATTTATAATAATTTCTTAATATAGTGGAAAAAGTGCACGAAAAATTGTGTTTTATTAGTGTTAAAATATTGTGTAGGTAATAGGTATCAGCGGCACTGATTCATAAGTAGAAGCGGACGTTACTTAGTCAGGTTAATAAATAATTATGTCATTTTGAATAATCCAGTATAATAATTCTCATAATCTTCTGTCAATAATTATTGTAACCGTCTTTCATATCAACAGATTATAGTATAATAAACTAGCAGTCCCGGAAAACGTTGTTTTGCCATATAAAGTATTTCGCCCATATTATTAATTTATTGAAGTGACTAAATAAGTATGTCACCATGGCAACGTCCGTCGCTATCCCGTCGCACAAACAATGGTCGCCGTCAGTCTCGAGTTGTAATAATTTACTATTATTTATTCAACAAATGCACTTATCAATATAAAAAGTAGATACTGTCCGATTCTCAACCCTAGCCGATATGCTCGCTAAGATTCACGAAAATCGGTCGAGCCGTTTCAGAGGAGTTCAATTACGCACACCGTGACACGAGAATTTTATATATTAGACTTTTAACTTAATACAATATTTAATGGCATACGCCTTCACCCCACAAAAACAAATACTGCCGATATACTCGCTTCCTTTTTTAGAAATTGGTTAAATATAATTTTTAGCTCGGTGATTTTTCAATTCGACAGGTGAATTCAACTTGTCAGTTAAAGCTTAATCAGGCTGATATATTTATTTTAAAGCATCAAAGACAAATAAAATACGACGGTCAGGGACCTTCGCCATAAATAACCGATGCGGACCGTCAACTGGATTTATTGTATGAACTTGAATGCAGTTTGGCGTTAAAATGGTGCAGTATACAGGGTGCAACAAAACTTATTGATAATACTTTAAGGTTTGTATCGGTCCCCTATATTAAGTTCACTAAGATAATAGCAGCGTTGAAAGAGCAAATTTTGTTTTATGATTTGTACGTCAAGCGCCCGAGCGTCAGGAATTTCCCCATAGAAAAGTTTAAAAAAAGTTATCTTTCAAGAAATCTCTACAAGAAACACGTACGAATCCTAAAGTATTATCACTTTGTTTTGTTACACCCTGTAGATGCTGGTCTGTTGGCTCCAGGACTATTGAAACCTTAGGTTTCGTTGCACTTATGTTAGGATTCTGTGGGTTTTTGATAAGATTATTTTTTTATTTAACAGCGTAATAAATTGATTAATGTTTTGTCGTTAGCCGATCAAAAGCTTTATGTACCATCAGAGAAGTTGATTCCTAGGCAGTTCTCGGACCTACGTCAACTGGTCGGACTATCTCAATGTTAGCTGTGATTCATCAGATAGGTTTGACATAACGTGACCAAATTACGCAGGTCCACCATCTGCCTATGAATCAACTTCTCTGATAGTACCTAGCCGTTGTGGTCATGAAAAATGTCCATGATGTGGTTTACTTAATAAATAAATGAAAAAGCGCTAGTGAATAAATAAACTCATGTTCTGAAAATGTAATAGAGAATATATGTTAAGATCATTAAATTGTAATTTTGTTGTATATTAAGTACATAATATTATTATTAAAATATGATTTAATTTTAAATCCTCCCTTGAAGATGTAGTATCATCAAGCAAGATAATTAAATTTCATGCCCAAAATTTCATTTATGAATTCTAAATGTAGTCGAATAAGTACTATTAGAAAAATAAGAAATTCATTAAAAGCAGGTCGGATTTTCGTTATATGATCGGATTTTTTTAAATTCATATTCCTTAAATAGTCCGACGACTCACGACGACGACCAACTTACGTAGGAATGAATTTCTCTGGTATTTGATGAATACGTCCGAATATAGGGTCATTAAGTGATAAGTAAAGAAGTAGGTAAGAGTGTTATAAAAACAATGATGTGCAATATTTTTATTATAATGTTTTGTGGGGTATTCGTAGGGTCAACTTACTTATGGCTCCCTGCGGAACTCCAGCTAGTCATAACCGCTGAAGATGATACAAAATGTATAAAGTACAAGTTTTTTCCCAAAACTATCGTAGGAAGGCGAATATGTACTATCAGAGAAGTTGATTCATAGGCAGATGGCGGACCTAAGTAATAATATGGTCGCGTTACGTAAAACTCAGCCGACAGCTCATGAATAATATTGAATTGACATATTCCGATCAAATGACGTAGTTCCGTCACTGCCTATGAATTAATTTCATCGATGGTACATACAATTTCTATTCTATGCAATATAAAATATGTTCAACAAAAAAATAACGGGTTGCACTCTGAAAGTGCCGGTGGAATTGAAAACTAAACAGCAGAAGCAGGAGAGTGACTGACATTACTTTGTTTCTTACGCCCACTGATGATCTACTATTTCTAAAAATCCGTAAGGCAGCTGGAAAGCTACCTTACGAATTTTCAGTTACGTGTCCTTACACGAATTAAATATTTTTAAACTCTCTTAAAAAGCGCACAACCGCTAGAGAAGCTTTTCATTTCTTACAAAATCAAGTTGACGCAAATTAAATCGGACGAAATAAAAACGAACAACGTTATACAAAGTGAAGATTGTTATGTATAATGTGATACAATTGGTTGTAATGTGATACAATGAGAGCCTTCGTCACCTCACCCGAATCTCGCATTCATTGAATTAGGCGGTGAGCGCTGAATGTGTACTGAATACTCGCTGTAATGTGGTTCGTTGTTACGAATACTCTCGTAAAGTTATATGTAACGTAAAAGGTTAAAGTAGGTAAATACTAAGCACTTTATATCATAAATAAAATATTAATATTATCTACACTAAATAATAAAGAGGTAAAGTTTTTTTTTGTTTGTAGGAGATCTCTGAAACTACCAGTCCGATTGCAAAAATTTTAACAGCGATAGAAAGCCGGTGTGTTCCTGAGTGAGATATTTTATGTATAAAAAGTTGTTTATTTCCCTGAAATTACGTCATTCTCAGAATTCCACGCGGGTGAAGCCGCAGGTGAAAGCTCACTTCTTATTTTTCGAATGCTCATTTCTTTTTGAATGCTCATAAATCATAATGCATTTTTCTGATTACCGTTGTGATTCTATAATATTTTGATTCTTTGTAATTCTGTAGTTTCAACCAAGAATGTCGATTATTAATAATTGACAGTTGCTTATGTTAGCGGAGATTTAATTTAATTGCGATTTATCGTTTGCCATCAATCGAAACGATGTATCGTAACGACTATAGTTCTCATACTATAACTACTCTGAAGTTTCCTGATTCAATATCATAGTCACATTTGTAGTCATGGCCCATGGGTAGCGCAAAACTGACCATTGTGCACTTTGTGCTGACTTTTTTTTGCACAAAAAGAACAATAAAAAATTCCCAACAAGTCCTCGGAGTCGAGGTCAAAGTATAGTTACAGTTTCGGTCCTTTTTCTGTGCCATAGGTTGAAATATTTTATGCTCCACTCCGGTTTCAAATAGAAAAGCTAGTGTCCTCGCTAAAAGAATACACGTCCAGTTACAAAGAACCCGTATTTGAAAAAGGGAAACCTAACCAACGTTTAAATTTTTCGTCGCAGTATTGAGTATTGGCCATTTTCCGATATCACAGTACACGGGGTTATAGGGGCTTTATTGAAAATTGACTTAAAAATAGGTTTTTACCTATTTTTAAGTCAATTTTCAATTTTCAAGTGTAAGGTATGAAATAATCTATATACCTACTTTGTACCTAGTTGTTAAAATGAGTAATAACAAAAATAGAAAATATAAATTAGGTAGTGAAATTGTAAACTTATTTATAGTTAACACGATTATTGCGGATCATAAAGTCAAGTTATTCAAATTTATTTATAGTCAACTTGCGTTAAGAAAATATATTATCAAAATATTACAGGCTGCTTTTTTTTCTTTTACATATTATCTATTTCGTATCTCATTACGTTAATTAACTAAAGCTATAATATTATGTAAATGTTAACTCTTTACTCATAGGACCAACCGCATATAAAATGCAGCTATATATAGGGCGAATGGCCCAGTTCGTACTGCAGTAATCAATCAAGCGGCTGTCCAAACTGTGAATACAATTATGAACTTAGGCCGTGTCGTGTGTACCATCATGTTCTGGGCCTAAAGTGATTAATTAGTACACGAGCAATTCAGATAAGCTGGGTCTTAAATAAAATATACAGTAATTATAAGCTTCAATCTTGCATTCGGTTAGCACTAGTGCTCAAATATGGTCTAATTCCGCTATAACTAGATGAATGAATTTGTAAAATAATTTTATTAGTACAAATAATTCCATAGTTTAGGAGACAAAAAGGGCATGACACGCACAATGCCTCAAATGCACATAAAATAGACTGAAGAATCAGGTATAGAAGGCTGCTGGAAAGTAAACGAAATGACGCCAGGACAAAAAAAATCTCCAACATAAGCCAGTCTTATATTCGCATAAATATAAAGATAATATAGAGCTTAAAAATGAATTTTAAATTTTGTTAGTTTTGCTAAAACTGTAGAATGGCTGAACCGATTTGGCTAATTTTAGTCTTGAAATAATTTGTGTAAGCCGGGGAAGGTTTATAATATTAGTAGGAAAGTGATACAATGTTCTCCGGGTTATCTAGTATAATTGAAATAATAATATTATTCCATCAACCTTGTTTTAATTTTTAATTTCAATTATTAAATAGAATTTAAATAACTGTAAATAATATTAATTTCAATAACACATGATTTCCAACCCGAGTGGTGCCTGATATTTCGGGACCAGAAAAACATGGATCAAAAGGGGTCTTATTGTAAACAGAAGCTTGTAAACTGCTCATGCGATACCCTGCCGTGTAAATAATTTACAAATGACATTTACGATGTCATCATCATAACATCAAAGCTACAATTTACAACCCCAGGTATTTATTAAGCGAAACGAACCTATTTACGATTCTTGCGACTTGTAATCCGTTCTAAATTATTTTGCCTCGATGTTCCGGTGAAAATAATCTTTATGCCGTCAGAGTAAGGGTCATGTTGGAGGCAGAATAATCCTGAATTAACTGTTACTCACGCACAAACGCCATCCTATACGATTTCATTACAATAAATCTCTCGAGTCGAGTTATAAAGTTTTGCTTCGATCGAGAATATCGGCCGCTCTACACGCACCGTCCGAGTCCGAGGAGGGCGACGAAGTATTCTGAGATTTTAAACATTCTTATTGCTATTTTGCTTTTTTTATGTGTATTGTTACGTAACTCTTATATTTATTATATCGACTGCAATCAGGTTTTTTATAGAACAAGTAAATCGACTCGACTAATCTAGTGAATAAATAGTAGATTCAAAACTTTTGAAATCCTATTTAATAGGCTTACAAGTATTTTACGTGTCATATTAGATTTGTAATTAGTAATACTACGGTAGACCCTCCTTTACTTCTTCTATCACTTTTGATGTCTCTTTTCTTCAATTTACTTGCAAGACGAATCGTGTATTTAGGGCTTAAGTGAGGAGATAATGTTCCGCGGTCAGGCCATTCTTTACGTTCAATTAACTGACAGACGAATTTAGTCCTTTATTTTGTTTAAATAGAATTTAATTTTGCGGGAATCGTTTTCTTCGTAAGTCGTATTCTGAATATCACTGGTGATATGTAATTGAAACATTACTTAAAATATGATAAGTTTTATCCTGAAATGGCTGTGATGTAGCACCTCCATCGTGGGTATCGCAGACACAATAGATTTTCAATTGTTATGCGGCAGCCGGTTGCCGCTTGGGGATTGATGGGTTAAAAGATTGAGATATTATGAATTAAGGAATATTGTATCAAGAGTATTTGTATTTTTGCTCCTTAGAATCATGTAAAAAATACTATAATGTATTTCAGGACTAATATTATTATAAATGCGAAAATTTCGCATTTATAATATTAGTACGTATTTTTGTAAATCTAACATAAAATTATTAATACAAAGCACATTTTTGGCACCCGTTTTATTTCCAACAAACCTGTACACAGAAGGGGTATTTAGTAACATTTGTTATGCACAAGCTCCATTAGCATACGAAAAATTGAGAGTAAGCAACATATTTATAGTATCGTAAAGTTTTTACGATCTAAACCGTAATCCTAAGCTTAAATTATTGCAATTGCTGGGGCAACTGAAAATCATAAAATTTCACAAAGGTCAACATTTCGAAGCTTAGATCTTACAATTGTTTGAGCAATTACTATAAAATGAATACGACTGTAACATATTTTTGAGTCATTAACTTCCGGCTATTACGACCAATCCGATTTGGTTTGTAAATCGT
The DNA here is from genome assembly GCA_905187585.1 of Cyaniris semiargus. Taxonomy (NCBI): domain Eukaryota; kingdom Metazoa; phylum Arthropoda; class Insecta; order Lepidoptera; family Lycaenidae; genus Cyaniris; species Cyaniris semiargus. Next base: position 5,823,432 of record LR994551.1, read on the forward strand.
TTGTTATTTTAAGGGTTAGCCACGCCGAAAAGAAAAAAACATTATAGCGATGTATAAAGCTATGTAATAAATTATAATTAGCTGCGAAAAAATACCTAAATAAGAGTGTATTGTATCAAACTGCGAAATATTTCTAGCCTGTTTTTTTAAATTCAAACATTAGCAGCACTGATTGCTAAGAGTTAGTAAATAGTATTTGCGGTACGTGTTTCCACTCCAACTGGTGGTATTACCGCACTAAGTACAATTATAGGCGGCCGCTGTATTGTTACTGTCACGGTTTCATACATCACGTTTGACAGGAACACTAGAGCATCTGCCAATACTTGTAATGGCGTCACGCCTGGACGCTGATCCCGAATAAAGCGGTTTATACCGGAATAAACTAGTATGAGCTGGATACGCAATCTCTGTTTCTTTGGTATGGCCATAACCATTAACCATACTAACCATAATATATCAATGGAGATATAAGGTGCTTAGTAATGATGTGATTTAAAAATTTGCAGTCATTCAAACACAATTTACGTGCACATTCTCCACTACCGTACGTGTAGAGAGACGCTCGTACGGTGAAGGAAAACATCGTGAGGAAACCCGCACATAGTTGGTCCCAGACGTATTGACTAGTTCTTTCCTCTGGACTAGGCCGACTATGTTGCGAGAATGTCGTATGTGCTTGGGCAACCATACTGACATTTAAATCTTGTCCCAGGCACTACAGAATTTGAAGAGTGGTTACTTCGATCTGAAAATACTGTATAAATCATCCACAACGGATGCAAAGGCCTAGTTATTTTTCTCCACTACATTCACTATTAATTATTATTATTAATAAAAGACACGATCTTTTTTATTAGCGTTTAACATGAATTTCTTCCAAGAACCTATCAATTACATATTACAGCCATTTATTGTTCAAATAGATGACTTAATTTACAGAAGCTGTATAATGTTTAAAATGTAATAAGCAATACTATAACATTCGTAGATTAAATCTCACAAAATCAAACGAAAGACAAACCTGACTCTGATTGTTTGATATAAAAGCCTACAAACATGGCTAAACGTGACCTTATTGCTAATGGATTCCAAGATTTGGGAAATGATGTGTATGCGAGAAAAATACGAAAATTTATTAGCAAGTCAAATACAACATTTTTCATGGGTATTTTATGTTTTTGTGTATCTACTAGTTGTTGCTCGTAATTTCGATCACGCATAAATTTGACTATCGAGCGGAAATATATTTTCGGTAATCAAAACAATCATATCTAATATATAAAATTCTCGTGTTTGTGCGCGAACTCCTCCAAAACGGCTCAACCGATTTTAATGAAATTTTGTATGTACATTCGTTAGGCCTGAAAATAGGCTTATATCTCATTTTTATATTGATACTAGAAATAATTTATATGACATAACAACGTTTGCCGGGTCAGCTAGTTTCTTTCTAAAAGTCAAAGTATCGAACCATACAGATTTTTTCCAAAATCGGTTTACTGAGAAATCGACACACTTTCGCATTTATCGCTAGTTTAAAAGATTAACTCTTATCAAAAAATCTCAGAAACCATGCTTAGCCCGTCTGACTACGTTTCCGTATATCGGCCTTAAAACGCCGAAAGTCAATACAAATTATTCGACGAGGGCTAAATTTCTTTCAATCTCACGCTACATTCTCTCTCTCTCCTTTAATCTGTTCAAACGACACATCTCTAACATATTTCCATTTGTCGCTTAACACTTTCTTTAATACGCCAACGCGCTGACACATTTGTATTCCCGGCTTCTTTTCATTAAAGAGTCACTGGTTCTGTCGACGAGTTTTTTATTGGTTCCAATAAACTCTTAATGTCCCTAATAGACGAATTCAAAAGGTTGAGTAAATCAACACAAAATAAACGGGAGCTTTGAGTAAATTGTTACGGATTTGAAATGAGATCTAAATAATGAAGGGTTTTTGTGTCGGTTCTTGATACTACAATTTCATGCCCACTAGCAACCAGATTTTGGACAAATTTGGTATGAAGATAGATTGATTATGCTCTGAATACACATAATATATACTTGCTATTCCAAAAAATACAGGATTTCCATAGGATATCGCCTGTTACGTCCAACTACCTTTTTACATTTTACTGAGAGCGAAAGATAATTGTAACTTTGCTTATTTTACGGCAGTGAAAATGAAAATGAAGGGCTGAGAGAGCAAATTTTTTTACGTCATTTATATGGGCAAGCTCTCCAGCATCATGAATTTGCCCATACAAAAGTTAAAAAAAAACCGGCCAAGTGCGAGTCGGACTCGCGCACGAAGGGTTCCGTACCGTTATAGAGCAAAAATAGACCAAATATTGTGTTTTTTATATGGGAGCCACCCTTATTTCTTTATTTTATTTAAATATTATTATTAATTATTAAAGTACACATGTATATAAGGCTTTTGTGAAAATGTCAAGTGCCTACCTGTTGCCATTATTGATATCAAGCAAAAAAGGCCAAAAAATCACGTTTGTTGTATGGGAGCCCCCCTTAAATATTTAATTTATTTTGTTTTTAGTATTTGTTATAGCGGCAACAGAAATGCATAATCTGTGAAAATTTCAACTCTCTAGCTATTACCGTTCTTAAGTTACAGCCTGAAGACATACAGACAGACAAACAGACGGACAGACGGACAGACATCGAAGTCTTAGTAATAGGGTCCCGTTTTTACCCTTTGGGTACGGAACCCTAAAAAAAGATATTTTTTCAGCGCTGCTATACACTGAACTCTATATACAGGTGACTCGCGTACACATCCTAAAGTATTATCACTTTATTTTGTTACACACTGTATAAAGATTTAATCAAGATTATATTATAGATTTTCAACATCTCTCCTAATATCTTAAATGTATTGTCTTTTCTTCAATAATTAAAGTCGGAAGCTTTGAGCCTCTGTTGACTTTCTCACGGCTGTCGGCTGAGTGGTGAGACTAGTGCCACTAATTCGCTGTGACGTCGTAATGAAGCTCTCGTTAGCGCCTCCGCCTATTAAGGCCACCGACCACACATGGCTAATATTGCACAACGCACATCAAAATATTGAAGGAGTTGATATAAACTGTAAGTATACACTATGATTATTTTGCGGATTAGTAGCAAGGCTGCTAATTTTGAAAATGTTGCAGGTTGAATTGTTTAAATATAATGTATTATACCCACAAAGTTCTTCGACATTTTTGACATAATTGAAGACGTGAGTGGAAGAATCGAACAAGTAACATTTCGTAACATACGGACAATAACTCATTTGTTCCCTAATTATTTTAATAATACTTGTAACTTATCTACTTCATAACCTAGCTAATATATCTGGCTACACATATAATCCATAGTTTTTCTAATTCAAATAAATTTTCCGATCCTAAAGCCTCCACTTAAGCAAAAAAACGGGAAGTTTTTTTCATGCTACTTACCTTATTCTTCCACTCAAGTCTTGAATTATGAGTGAGAAACATCAAGAATACAGCTTAGCTCTAAAAGTTAAGGTAAAGGTAATTTATATTATATTTCCACATGATTTGTGCCATTACAAGAATTTATTTTTCTGCGGTCGCTTTCTGAGACCTTCTCGAGTTTTGAGTAATTGCCGGGTAATTTGAGCACTTATATTACTTAAAACTAGAACTTTAATTTGGGCTACCACATTCTGGCAGGGTATTTTAGTGACATGTTAATATTATGTATCACTTACAGGCTCTATGGGATGTAACAATCAGTCATAATCTCTCCGAATTAGTTCATTGTTGCTTCTCATGTCAAACGCCAAAACACAATCAATACATGTAATATGACTTTGAAGGCGCTACTGTCGTGTAATAGGACAGAGGATGGACAAGCCCGTATGTTGTGCTCCAATATTCACACTCCAATAATATTAAACTACCCGCATCTACCAATTGGTATATTCATATTTTGATAGCATAATCAGTAAACAATTAAATGGTCAGTAAATATGCGCGTGAAATAGCAAGGCTCTAGCAAAAATTCTCTATGAGCAATGACCGGACATTAGCATGAATATACTTGTAGTATAGCTTGTCAAAAAAAAGAGTAGACGCCGAACATAATTTTTAAATCACATAAAAAGTACAAACAACTTATTATTTCAAATAAAAAATGTGTCAGAGCGATAATTATTTAAAGTGTACAAACGTTCTCTGGACTCTGAGAAAAGACAAGGCGCAAAAACTACCATTTGATGGTGATTATGTTAAAAAAATAAATTTCAGCGTCTATTCTTTCTTGACAGTCTGCTTATTATAAGATCTAAGTAGCACTCGGATTTACGATCGATACGATCTTTTGGAATATTAATCTATCAACCAATGGTAACGCTGAAGAACGTGAGACGTTCGCGTACGGAAGTCTAAAAAGTCGTATTCTAATATGATAGAATTTCACTACATACAACTTCTTTTTTACTTGAGTGATTGAGTATAACTACATAAGAATATCCACAAAAACTAAAAGAATAATAAAAAAAAGAATAGCTTCTATGAAAATTGCAGTGAAACCTACATAGTTATAACCATAGATATAACCTATAAATCGCATAGAGCAAATTGCGGCCGTGTTCGTATCACATGACACGTATATTGGTCCCCGAGCCGCAATTCACGAAAGTATGAAAATGAACTCTCGATGTCCATCAATCATTTTCAAACAAAATTAAACGTCACGCTCTCCTGTCCGCGCCGCACAGAGTGGACACTCACAGAGATAAATTTTTGTGAGCTTGAGTAGAGGTGCATGAGAGTTATTTCATATCCGATTTATTTGATGAAAGTGGAAAAAATCCTTAGAGTCCAGTGTTCCCCCCCCCCCCCCCCCCCCTTCTACCAGCTAAACGGTTGCTTCTGGAAATGTGAAAAAATTCACGGAGGTAGGAATAGTCGATCAACTAAAAAAAATGTGTTCAGCGAACAATAAAGGAACTTGTCCTTAAAATTCCTTTGAACGTAACTGATATGATGTTGTTAGTAGTGTAAAACACGTTATAAATGTACATTCATTGACCATACAAAAATTATCAAAAACTAGCGGTACTACGGAACTCTATATTGCGCGAGGCCCGACACGCACTTGGCCGGTTTTTATATTTAAGCATTACTTTTACGTACTTCAGCAACGAAAATCAAATAAATCGGATGCATACTTTTGAATGTATATGTAGGAAACTTAAATGTGTAGTTATGCGAAAATATTTTTGTATATCAGCAAAAAGGGACCAGATTAAAAAAAAAACAATTATCTTCATTTAAAGAAAAATCTGGCCAAATTTGGTGCGTGCTTTTGTGCGTCATTTTGTAGACTAGGTAAAGTTTTATTGACAGATATTCCTTGTATCGTAGTTGAGATAAAGGTTCTTTAAAAGAATTTCGCAATTAAAGGAATAAAGTAATTCCAAGATGGCGCATCTTACATTACACTGTGTTGAGCTGGCCAAGCGTTGCACTCATTAATACAACATTTGCCGGAGACGAAATTCTTTCCTTGCCCGACGTTATTATTACTACATCAGTGTAATTATTTTATCCTCCCCACGACAGGATCAAATTACATTCGCGAATTGTTAGCGAAATATCCTTCGAAATGATGAAAATTGTGCCGTTTCTATTGTTGTTTTTGTAAGATGTTTATGAAAAAAAAAATTAAACAAAAAAGGGAATTGCCCAATAAAACGGCTACTTAAAGGAACAAGCCGGAGAAAATACACACCAGTAGAATTTTAATTAACACACTCACTAATAATAAGTATTATTGAGCGAAAAACTTTGGATCCCTTTTGACGAAAAAAGCGGAAACGTAGGTGATTGAAATTTTGCACAGTTATAGTTTATATGGTGAAGCAGTGCATCGAGCTAATATTATTTTGAAATTATGCTTTTATCATACATTTTTTTAACAAATAAAACATTACACACAATACAACACACACTAGGAGATTTTGATTGACAAGCCTATAAACACGAATTGTTTTTTTTTTTATTTATTGTTAAAGTCTGTTGTCAAATTGAATTTAGATTTAGTTTTTTTTTTATTTTTTTATATTGAATCTTAAATACTGTTAGATAATTATTACACGGCCAGTCTGTCATCATTTGACTTTATTAATCTGAGACTCGCAGGAATTATGTCTAAAAAATTATAAAGTTAATATTTTGACAATAGAATATCAATAGAAAAGCGTGGAAAACTTATAATTATTTTTTTATTTTTATTGGGCGATCTCTTGTCACAGTAAATACAAGGTTTCCCTGTCTTTTTTTGGCACATTAGAAAAGTCTCATGACAATGACAGCAGATTTTGAAAACTTATACGCTGTCCTTACCTATTAGTAAGCTTACTCTTCCAAAGATACTTTCTTTAGTTACTAAGGATAAATTAGTAACCAAAGAAAGATACTTTCTAATGTAATAATTTAGTTCTCATTATAATATCAGGATTATTCTCTTTGGGTCTGGGACTGATGTAGGATCGGCTCAGGTCAAGAGGTCTGATTCGACTCAGACATCTCGAAATTCCTTAACGTTTAGTAGCTCAATACAGGGTCATTTAGTTCCATTGATATAATGTCCTGAGCGATAACTGTAGAGACAATATAGTTATCTTAATAAATATATTTACTTAATAAATATAATTATTAAGGTCCTTAGAGATTCTAAGCTCTATCTTCGACCTAAAACTCTATCTAAAAATATTTTTTATAACACTGAGCTTCCACAAGCTTTCATCAAGCTATTATGAACCCAATCAAATAATTTTATGGCTTCTAACTCTCCCACAATAAGTTATTTTACTGTCAACACGAACGAACAAAAGTCGGTAAATATTATTGGTATTATAAAAGGCAATTATGTATTTTACCAATATTTGTAGATAAGATAATAATAGAGGGCGCGGCGATTGAAGTGAAATATTAGCAATATTAAATAGAGGGCATCACAGTTGGACTGATAAGCCGCACGCTCTGTATTTCATCACGACCAAAGATTACGCTGTTTGAATAGAATGTAGAGATGTAACTTCAAACATTAACTGTGGTCTAGGATCAGAAGCCATACAACGAAACCGTTTTGAGACCCAAACGAACGAATCGGAATGCTGCGTCCTACTCTCACAAACGTGAAATGACGTTGTTAGAGTAGGACGTGGCATTCTGATTAGATCGTTTCGATTGTAGGCCTACAGAATTACTATGTATCTGAGGTATACCATTTAACCTAAGTTTTAAGACTAGATAGCGGACAATGGTAAGTTTACTCGACATTACATTCTTGGGGTATGAAAAAGAACATAACATTAATACGGTCGAATTGAGAAATCTCCACCTTTTTGGAAGTCGGTTAAAATAACTAAGTTGTTTCTGGCATGCAAGCCCATGTGTTAGCGCGACCAAGTAGAGGAGGAGTAGTAGTAGCCCAAAAGGGATAATAAATTCTAAAATAGGAGACTTCAAGCTTCAATAATAATTTTTCTACTCCCTTTATCAAATCTAATTCAAATATCACTAGCAACGTCTTCGATGTTGCGGGTAACCATGGACTATGAGAATCGCTTTCCATAAGACATTGTTTACTCATTTGCCTCCTAATAAAAAATGTCTCGAGTCATGCTAACGCGATAGTTAGCTTTATCACCTCTGTACCCCCTGTTTAATCATCATCGCCACGTGTCCACGTGCTGGGGGTGGGAATTGGAACTCGCACGTTTAACTTGTAATAAACAAATGCTATCGACGACATAAGAATCGTTCGCAATCGGTGACAATGTGTGATATATTATACATTCCTCAATGTTAGTAGGTACTTTTTGGTATTTCAATAAAATGTTTGTGTTCATAATAAAAAAAAAAGTGTTAAACATTTATTTACGCATTTATTAAAAAGCGTTACGTTTATACCTAAAGTAAAGTCAGTCACATTCCAATAATATTTTAAAACCCAACTTAGATAAGTAATTCGACGACCTCTGTGGCTCAGTTGGTGGGCTGTTGGTAGCTCAAGCCGGGGTTCGCGGGTTCGAATCCCGCCGACGGAACAAAAAGTTTTCAAAGTTCGTGGGTCATGGATGTGTATTAAATATGTGTATAATATAATAAAAATCTTAAATATATGTATAGTATAAAAAGTATTAAATATATTTTTGTTGTCTGGTACCTGTAACACAAGTCTACCAGATACTTACCACGGGGCCAGACTGACGTGGTGTGAAGCGTCCATAGATATTATATTATATAAGTTAGCATTCTTTAAATTCAAACGCAACTTGGTTTAAGGTAGCAAAGTGAGTCTTAACTAATAATAATACCTATTATCATTGTCGTAAACAAACCGGCAATGTATTAGTGGCCATCGATGACAATATCAATGAATGTATCGACGTGCGCGTGCGCCTGACAAATGGCTTGGCCCCATAAATCTCTGGGGACAATATTAGGGGCAAATGGGGCAAAATTAACTCGGCGGTGAGCAGCTGGCCCCGCTGAATAGACAGTTCGGTTCCGTGAAATCGCCGATGACGTGTTAACGACAATGACTCTCTATTCATTAAATTAATCTTTATTATATTACGTGATTTTTAAGGTATTACTTTGATTAATTGAATTTATCACCAATTGTACCTAAAGAGAAATGATAATCCAAAGACAGATGGCAGATCTGCTTTTGTTGACTATTCTAACTTCTAAGTCAATGTTAGTCGTGATCTGATATCCTAGACTAAATTAATCCGACCAAATTATGAAGGTAGGCCTATGATTAAATTTCTCTGATAACTATAATAGATACAAGTCTATACATCTTTACTATGTTTGGGCTATCAAAGTATTGAAGCCCAGTATTTTTTTTATGAAATAAGGGGGCAAACGAGCAAACGGGTCACCTGATGGAAAGCAACTATCGTCGCCCATGGACACTCGCAACATCAGAAGGGCTGCAGGTGCGTTGCCGGCCTTTTAAGAGGGAATACGCTCTCTTCTTGAAGGTTTGCAGGTCGTATAGGTCCGGAAACACTGCTGGTGACAGTTCGTTCCAGAGTTTTACAGTGTATATTGTAGGTTTAAAATTTCCTCATCAGCGTACGAATCAATTTCTTTGATACAGCTCCAACATTTAAAGCTTAGGCAAAAGCCGACTCTATTTAATATAAGTCCCGGGAATCTAGAGATCGTTTCATCAGCAAACGTACATGTTGACATTGACACATTGAATATTGGATCCGAAAGTTTAGTGCCGCAATGTGATACAAAGGCGTAACGGAATAGAAATTGTTTGATCAGGGAAATGTTTGTTCCACGGTCTTGCAACATTCCGAGACTGTATTGGATTATGAATAATTTTGTTTGTACCCACATGTTTGTTTTGGTATGTAGTTAAATGTCATTAATGGATCTTGATTTTTTAACGATGATGTTTGTTCATAAACTATCATTTATAATTCACATTGTAATTTTTTTCTAAGATAAAAGTAAGTTACTTTGTTTGCCACAGTCCATAAGTCTAATAAGTATTCTCATGCTTTTTATTTAAATCTGCTCAAGAGGTGACATACCGACATAATGTAGTAAAACAGAAATGGACCTTAACATTTATAAAAGAGGTATGGAGTGTTGTAGATAATGATATTACTTAGAAAAATGTATTTTAAGCTTGTAAGATCAAAATATATTATGAAATACCAACAATATTTGGCTTATTATGTGAATTAAACAAAGAAGAATCTAAGGTACCAGCACTACCAATAATTTCGCTGTTTGTTGTTTGGTAACTACCTTATATTTTACCCCAAATTTCAACATTACCTTTATCACCAGTCTCATAGGTCTATAATGAAGGCCTAAGCCTGCCCGTAAGATAAGAAAATGCGGAGACGTTAGGGCCAAATGAGAATCCAGTCATTACCGCCTTATTATCCGTTCTAGTGTTCTCAATACACATTTTTGAAACTTTATTCCTTATACCTGAATATAAAAGCCCCATCATTTCCTACATTATAATAAGGTTATAGTATTTAGTTAATAATTAAGTTAATAATATATTAATAATGTTAGGTAATGATGGTAGGTCAGCAACGTTGTGAAAGTATTTGCTTTAAATTGATTCAGAAATAAATCAATTATTATATTTATTTTATTTTAGGCCTGTTTATAAGACTATCCTCAATATGACAGTACATATTTCAGGCTTTGTGGCTTTCATAAAATAAGAATAATATTATGTTCGATACCCAATGTTATTGTGAAATAGATACCCTCAACTCTAACATTTGTTGAGAAATTCATTTTACTTTCATAAAAATATAGTTATATGAAAGTAGATATTAAAAAACTAATTTCATTCGGTCATTCCACTTTTGCTATCTAATTTCATTCAGATGTTTATTTTTAGTGTTATTCTCAGTCGCCACTGTTTTATTATTTCAATTAAGAAATACGAACAAATTTTAGTGTTATTTTTAATTACAAATAAAAAATAACAGTAACTGCTTTGAAACACTGTATTTTTTAGCTTTAAATAAAATAACAAGGTTTTTTTGTTTAAATCTAAAGTCTGTTAAATACAATGTAATATATTCATTTAATCCTTACATTTCGATGATACTATTGGCAGTATTATATTATGAACCTAGATAGCGTTTGTTATTTGAATAAAACAATAAAAGTAGATTTTGACAGTTTTATTAATTGAAAAGCCGTAATCTGAATATAAAATATTATTGCAATAATACTATCAAAAATATAAACAGAATACATGGAACCTAATAAAGAATAAACGAAGCAGATGCATCCGCGAGTAAAATATTCAAGCGCCTACCAAATATTTAATAGCAACATAGGGCTGCGCGACTGCAGTGTCGAATTAGTGTTCACCAGCACGGCGAGCGCACGGAATTCATGAAATAATACCTATATTCCAGTTTCCAGCATAGCTAAAATAATTTAAATGTCATTAAAGGTGCCCATACACGGGACAATTTGTCGTTTCGATCGATCGTCAAGAAAATCGTCCAATCGATCTCTTGACCATAAAATCGTTTGCGATATTGCCACACACGTACAATCACTCGTTCGATTTTAACATCGAGGCGACAAATCGTCACGATAATTGTCCCGTGTATGGGCACCTTAAGAGTAATGAATGAATATTTTGCACAAACTTAATATTTGTAATAGTAATTTTTCATCCATAAAGTCTATACCTAATAGGTAGTATCCCAAATTTAACATTTCTCTGTATTCACTTATTTTAAAAATTTGTCTGCTTGTATTTAGCTAGCACACTTAAAGGGTCATATAACAGTTAAATACAAGAAATGGATAAGTTAATATCTTTATTATGGTTAGTTGGTAGCGTGAAAATATTATAATGAATTATATTATAAGCGCCTACTAAATATTTAATAGCAACAATGCTGAACTGCGATGTTGAAATGGTCGCGACTCGCGAGCCGCTGGGAGCATATGGAATTCAATATAGCTGAAATAACATTAAATACAACTTTCTATGTTCTGAAGGCTTCGTGGCATCGTCCTTTTTAAATGTTAACGACATCGTTCGAAAATATTTACATTGAAGACGCTCGAGTTGTTTCAAAGTTGTTTTAGTTTCATAAACGTAGTGAAATTGGATAAAACATGAGAGTTCAAGAACCTTGGAATATAGTTTTTAATGGAAAATATCATACGCCAACCTGCAATAAAGTAAATGTAGGTACCTATATGTCGAAGACAGTTTCTGATTGTTGTTCATTATCCATGTTTACAATGTCAATAATAATAATACTATTATTGTTTACTAATTGGTCTTATAGTAGTTAGTTCATTAAGAACGAAACACAAGTGTTTTTGTGAGCTAACCAAACTATATTGTAACTATAAATTCAGTGCAGTTTGCAATAGTAATAAACTATTGAAGATACACAAATTGTTATTAAAAAAAAACACCACGCAATAACGCCGGGCAGATAACATGGATTTTTTTTCTATGTAGCGCATCAGTGATTTCATTTGCCACTATTGCCACATGAAAAATCATTTTATAGCCAATTTGATTATATTGCTGAACGTTTTATCATTTAGCTAAATTGCCTTTGAATATTGTTTGTTATTGCTTATTGAAAATTCGCCATTTTGAAAGCGTACTCAGTATACCTATTACCTGTTCTGTGTAATTTCCGCCAATTACGAAATTTAAACTAAGACCGCTAAACCCTATAGCAGCGATTCTCAAACTTTTTCGGTAGTGGAACCGTTTTAAAAAGTTACATTTTGACAGACCCCCAAAAAGGATGTTTTGTCTTTTAAAGAAGTGTATCCTAGAGGGCTTGTAGGTTCAGGAGATAACTAATAAAACTCTATTAACTCTATTATAAGAGGTAAAGAAATAAAAGGTCACCACAGAGCAAATCTGCAACCTCTTCTCTATCTTATATATTTTGTGTGTTGAAATACGTCGCCGTGGTCACAATTCTGACCAATATCCTACTCTCAATTTTATTGCTATTTACCTGTACTCCCATGTTCTATATTATAAAATCTATTCGTTTTCCGCAACTATGCATAATATGTAGTTAACACAATACATTTACAGAAGAAATGGGTTGAATCTCAGACAAATCTCAGTCACCAGCAACAGAAATAAAACAAATTTATTGCAGCAACACAACAGAAATATAGTAATTGTAGAAATAGAAAACCTCGTACAAACACTTCCCCACGAATCTTCCTCAATTCGAGAGTTAACACATGCATTGAGAACTTCAGTGCCCTCAACGCGCCAGATAAGATTGAATTTCTTGTACGTTTCAGGATAATACGGCATTGTGATATGGAATTGGATTTCATTTGAATTGATGTTCGCTTATACGAGCTAACTAGACGGCGCGAAGTCTAGAAATAACTTCTAGACTAAAACATAAAGTGTAGATATACTTGTAGAATTAATTTGTGCTTTGAGTGTAGCAGTGTGTTAGACTAGAAGTGGGAGGGTATGTATGAGAGTATGCTAACTCTTTACGCTCAAGCCACTAAACAGATTTGGATTCAATTTCGTTAGAAGATAACTTTGAAACTACCCGGAAAACACGTAGAATTATTCTATCTTTTATTTGCAAAAATCATGTCAAATAAAACAGCAAATTGATATTATCAGAAAATGCTAGATTGTACAGAAGTTTGAAAGCCGGTTTCATTTTATTTTCATTATAAAATACCACTTGTATTTTTATTCAATAAGACTAGAAAACTCTGAGGAAAATCACACACAATTCCCTCCATACTCGTATGAAGCTTATGTGACTTTGTATAAAGTACTGCGTCAGCTTAAAGTATATCTTCGAATGCTTACTATGTTACCGTTGCTCCACAAGCTAAGAAGACAATGAAGTTCTTATTTCTGGATTCAATTCAAATTGTTTTAAAATTAATGAAACCTACAGTACGCAATTTTTGAGTTTTTAAACTATCAGACTATAGTAATAGTAAGATAACTGCAAGATGCTTAAAATGTACATGAATTTCTCGCAGAAAGAGTTAATGAAAGAGAACTATAAGTAAAAAAATCGGCCAAGTGCGAGTCAGACTCGCACTCGAAGGGTTCCGTACCGTTATAGAGCGAAAGTATGGAAAAAAATGTGTTTTTTGTATGGGAGCCCCCCTTAATTATTTATTTTATTTTAATTTTATTATTAAATAATAAAGTACACATATAATTGAGAATTTTGTGAAAATTTCAAGTGCCTACATGTTGCCATTATGGATTACGAGCCAAAAAGGCCTATAAAATCACGTTTGTTGTATGGGAGCCCCCCTGAAATATGAATTTTATTTTGTTTTTAGTATTTGTTCTTATAGCGGCACCAGAAATACACAATCTGTGAAAATTTCAGAAGTCTAGCTGTAGCGGTTCTTGAGATACAGCCTGGAGACAGACAGACGGACAGACAGACGGACAGACAGACGGACAGACAGACGGACGGACAGACGGACAGACACACGGACAGACAGACGGACAGACATCGAAGTCTCAGTAATAGGGTCCTGTTTTACCCTTTGGGTACGGAACCCTAACAAGCGTGTATTTCAATCACAATATTTATAATTTTATAATGAACGAGGACTTAACAAATCAGAGACACGTCGGAGTGACATGCTTAAAGGAATTTTCACAATATTTCACGTGGAACAGGCACAAGGATACAAAACGGCGGGCGAGCAATCGAGGCGGCACGTGCATCGCATGTCTAATATTTGAGAGCGGATTGAATGAAAGTATTGTTCGGGGACAGATAAAAAATAACGAGCGCCGAAAGAGGTGAAGGAATACAATGCCGAATGCCTTTCAAACCCAAGAACAGTTGTCTCTTCAGTCAAATTGAATAAGTTTCCTGCAGCGCAATGTTATTGGGCATTCCGGCAAGGATTTCGCAGACTTAAATCTAATATCGAGAGAAATATATTGTCAAATTCTGTTCTTCATTATCTAAACATGATTTTGTTTGTGCGGAGTGACAAGCTAAATTTGTTGTTTTATTGTAACTTAACTTAAATGAGTGGATTTTAATGTAACTAAAATAAAGTGATTTATCGTGATTCGTGACGAAAAGTGCGTAGGTGATAGGTGTTTCATTAAGGTTTCAAATGCTTACAAAAAACAACATAAATCAGCACAAAATGTCTACATTCAACATGCCGAAGAGGCTGCATAAACCGATATTTCCATATAAATTCATGAATTAAATTTAAAATTCATTGCGGCGGAACTTTAGTAAGTGCGGTGAGACCTGTAAATTTGGTGCGTTAATTACAAAAACATGGCTCCGAGGACGTAATCTAGGTGAGAGTGCACGCAGAGTGCCAAGTTTGTTGGTAATGAGAAGGGTGGGCACCCCATATACTATCTCGCCTCATAATTTAGAGTTATTACATTTTATTATACCCCTCTAGCCTTTTGGTTAAACTTTCAGGCTGGTGTAACGATGTTTACTATTTTTACTACTTATTATTTTCACATACAGATAGACGTCAGACACTTAAACAATATAATAATAGCAGCAGCAGCTTAGACGCGTGGCTTAAATTGGATTACTTCCGGAAAATTGTAAGATTGTTATAATATGGCAGACCTACGTTAAAAATTTTTAATAAATATCAAGTAATAACCATAAAGTTAATATACCTAGCGGAATAGAGCAACAATCTCGAGCTGTCAAACGAAACCGAAATTGGTTTGCATCTGTGTGTAAAATATTATGTGTACGTATCCACTTACACAAACATGATTGAACATGAATTTTATGTGATTAAATTGTCAACGTGCCGATAAGTGCCGACTGGACGTCAAAAAAAGAGTTCTGCTGTCATGTATCACACGTCTCTTTTTACCACGCAGTGTTACTGATAGTGACATCTCGATTGCTCAGGCCTCTGTTTCTCTATTCCGCTAGGTATATTAACTTTATGGTAGTAACATTACACTTGTAAATAAACATCAAAAGAGTGATTAATATTCTGAAACTTATAACACAAATATCCTGCAAGTTTTCATAACGTGTATTAGCCATAAATCTCGCTTGGCAAATTGCAGTATCGAAAACAAAAAGAAATCTTAACAAATTGGCAACGGCGTGCGTTCTCTTGGCATTTCACCGGCGTCGTCATAGTATAGAGCGTGTCAAAACATGATGATATATAAACGAACTCCATGGCTCCATGCCAACCTGGTACATTCTCACACAGCGCAATCTAAATTTCCTTAAAAAATGTTGAATAGAATACTAGAGCAAAAAGGATTTTTATTCAAAAGTCATACACTAGTTTTATAAAGTTTTGTCAAAATCGAAAACTTTTTGATATTGTCACAATCTGGATGATACCATTAATTAAAAATCCTTAACGAATCGATTGAATCATAATCTAAATCCTTTTCGAATTCACTTGAACACACGAAAAATCAAAACGGTCTTCAGTCGCCATGTTCCTAACACGCTTCGAAATCACTGAGGGCCGGACGCGCACTAAGTTCAATAAGGAGTCAATTTTGCACCGAAAGGCTTTTATTAGATAATGACACGGTCAGTGGACGTTTCAGGGGCGTATTTATGCCGCCATCCGGTCCACCCGGGCCCACTTCCGTGCGACTGACTCTGCCCCGACTCGCTTCCGTCGCTAAACGACGACAAATGTCCTTTAAATTCTATATGTTAAACATCGGATGTCATGTACATATATCTTGTACATCCTGTGAGAAAATAAATTGTAATTAGATTTGTTTCAGTTTAAATATTTAATTGTAAAATAAGAGAGTTACTATCGTTGTTCGTTAAACCATCACCTTATGCTTTTGAAGGCACCCATTTACGTAGACTGTAGAGGATCTTAGGCTGACCTGATCAGACTCTGCTCTCACGGAAATGCACAAACTGACTCCGATTCGTTTGGCGTGTAATAAGTTTGACCGGATCAATCAAACTCGCCTTATTACAAACTTTAATAAAATTTAATGTTGCGAATTTTTTTTAATATAGTCTTCACTCTTCTGATATTGATGAAGTCGAGGTAAAACCCATTCATTCCATCCCTTTACCTCAAAGTATTCCAATCCAGTTTCAATTAAAACCCAACTTCCCGCAAATAGTTACACTAAAAATTCAATAAATCGATATCCCGCAAAAACCCGAATGTAAATAACGGATCTCGAAAGTTCCATTTCTTCACATAAATGAATAAAACTCTGGCGGCAATTTAAAGTTGGAGACTCCATAGCCGAGTCACCTGGGGAGCCAACTTAAATCGATTCGTTTATCGATGCTTTACGAGCGATTAACCTTATATCGCTGTTTTATTACGTCATTTACACAGCATAGTTCGAACTAGTTCAATTACTGAACTTTGTCATAAAACGACTATGCAAGAATTCATACATTCGATGCGTTAATTTTTTTTTCTCTTTTTAGGCTTCCGTACCCAAAGGGTAAAAACAGGACCCTATTACTAAGACTTCTTTGTCTGTCCGTCTGTCTGTCTGTCTCCAGGCTGTATCTCAAGAACCGCTATAGCTAGACTTCTGAAATTTTCATAGATTATGTATATCTGTTGCCACTATAACAACAAATACTAAAAATTAAATAAAATTAATATTTAAGGGAGGCTCCGATACAACAAACGTGATTTTTATGTCCTTTTTTGCTCAATATCAATAATGGCAACAGGAAGGCACTTGAAATGTTCACAAAGGCCTAAGTTATATATATGTAATTAATTAATTAATAATAATATTTAAATTAAATAAAAATAAAACATCCCATACAAAAAACACAATTTTTGGCCTATTTTTGCTTTATAACGGTACGGAACCCTTCGTGCGCGAGTCCGACTCGCATTTGGCTGATTTTATTTTATTACACACTATAATAATCAATTAACGAGGCCCAAAATTTCATACAAATTTGGATATTTAAAAAAAATGTACAGACATACAAGCATCTTGCAACACTTTGATGTTGTTTGATATTGGGCATGGATATGAAACTACTGTTATTTAAAACAAACATTTCATCGCAGCGATCAGCATACGTGTGACTAAAACTCAGAGTCATAGCTCTAAGTTTCAGCCACACGTCAAAACATACTTGTACAATAGTGTTACCTGATTAGTTCAAGATGTTTTCCAAGTGTATGTATATTGAATAAATGGCGCAATGGAGTTAGAAGAAACACGATACAACGCACACATAGAAATAACCAATAACAGTGTAATACGATACGGCTTTATATCAGAAAGTGAACTTTGGATTGAGGTCAGATGAGATGTGTTCAATTTGTCATAGTTACCCTCCAAGTTATCCGTTATTGATGATCCAACATCCTAATTTGCCAGTCACTAACTCCAGCACAGTTACCCTTTTGAAGATGACGCTCCATACATACATATATTATGTATTCAGTCAACTTGAACAAAAATCGTCAAGAAGAGAGATAAAGAGAAAATAATTATTACATGACACTTATAATAATTTTAAATAAATATTCACAGAGTAGAGTGTAAACATTACATGCAATATGTATATTGATGATTCAGGCTTATTATTTGATTACATTTAGTGGTTACAATTATATTCATCGAGTATAATATTAATTGGACGCTGTTAAGCATCCGTGTACTGACCCACAAAAAATTACGTATTGAGATATGAATGTAGATATTATGTTCTTTGGATGATTTAGAACAAGGCTGCTGGGGTATGAAGATTTTTATATGGAGCCTGGCCGACCTACCGTCCGCCATTTTTTTTTAAATCGCGTTCACGAATAATTCTTTGAAAAATGGATAGCTAACATCAATATAAATAAAAAATAATCTTGGACAAAACCGCGTAAAGTGTCACATTTCGAAGATATGAGCTGCCAAAGTTTTACCATTGGAAATAAATATTTAAGATATTGCAACTCTAAGGCATGGTTATTCCAAGTGGTTTCTCGTCTACGGTGAAGGAAAACATCGTGAGGAAACCCGCATATAGTTGGTCCCAGACGTATTGACTAGTTCTTTCCTCTGGACTAGGCTGACTATGTTGCGAGAATGCCGTATGTGCTTGGGCAACAATACGGACATTTAAAAATCTTGCCCCAGGCACTACAGTATTTGAGGAGTGGTTACTTCGTTCTGAAAATACTGTATAAATCATCCACAATGGATGTAAAGGCCTAATTTTTCTCGTCTGTGAAACAGTAGCCACTCTGTAACACGGAGTCGCGTGATGACAAAGTGCAATCTAGCTCAAACAATATTTTATCAACTACCTAATGAGAAATTACTACTGCAAAATCTCAGTTTTGACGATTCAGTGCTTTTCCGATCCGATATTTTTATAATAAAACAAATCTACGGTACACTTCTCTGTATAAGTTAACATACTTTAGTTGCAATATCTTAAATTATTTATTTCCAATAGTAAGTTTGGCAGCTTATATCTTCGAAATGTGACAGTTTACGCGGTTTTGTCTTAGATTATTTTTTGTTTGTATTGATGTAAACTATCTATTTTTGAAAGAATCAGTCGTGAACGCGATTAAAAAAAAAAAAAAACAAAGTGGCGGACAAGTAGGTCGGCCAAAATCTTCGTACCCCTTTAACAACAAAAAAAATTGTGGGTTAGGAGTCCTAATTGGTCGCTGTTAAGCATTTGTTCTAACTTAGGAAAGTAATGCTTAACAGCGACCAATTATGATAACAGTTGTATTTTTACATTAAATGTTATTATTATTTCCTTTTTCTGCAAATCAAACCTTGAAATACAGATCGTGTTATAATAATATGATGAACCTTAAAATATATTCGTATTATATACTGAACGATAAAATACTCTGCGATATTAGTGGTTTAAGTGAACTCTAAAATACTAGTTGTATACCTAAGATACTGGACATATAATTAAGTGAACCCTAAAATACTGCTCGTGTGATTAAGTGGTTATTTTGTTGTATTTAACCTATGGAGTGGGACAATTAATCAGAGTTAATTCTATTAGCTAGGGGCAGTTGTTTATCAGAGCCCGACGGCGGTCATTTGTCAGGCCGGCTATTACCTTTCATGTCAAATATGGGATTGGCAGTTTCTTATTATAGCCCATTATTTTACCGATGATTTTATATTGTGGCCTTCTGTTGTTGACTTAAAGGTCCGCCAAGGTCCGCACACTAAAGTTAGAATGCGTAAAATTGCACACTTTTTGATGCTGTAGTTTATCCAGTTGCCGGCCAGCAACGCACCTGCAACTCTTCTGATGTTGCAAGTGGGTAACGAACTTACCATCAGGCGACCCGTTAGCTTGTTTGCCTTCTAATTTTATAAAGAAAAGTTGCTTATTGGGACGTTATATTTTGGTTCTAGTTCACCAGTTTGAAACGTATATAGATAGAATATTATGTAAAAAATTGTAACATAATTTTTGTACGAATAGAAGTTTAACGAGTATGAGGTTACACCGTAAGCTAGCCGCGTCTTTTCTTCACTTAAAACTAAAAAAAAAAAAAACAAGTTAACAACGCAATAATACCGTGTAAGTGATATTTCATAATAAACCCGTGCATTCAGAGCGTGTCGCTAAGCGACAGCTGTCCCTACAGCGAATTCAAATTATGAAGCTGAATTCTTTCTCTTGTTTTGATTTATTTTTAATTTTTTTATTTTGGTCACTGTCAGTTTCACTCGGTGTATTTTTTGTCTTGAAAATTCGAGGTTTATTTTTGAAGCTGCTATTTTATCCGACAAATTATAAAAAAGTATTTACCAAGGTGTAAAAATATGTATTATCAGTATGTAAGTTAAGTGATTATATATTTTAAATATTATCATAGTTGAAGGAATATGACATTAGTGGCATATATAAACTACAAAAAAAACTAGAATTATTAAAGTTTAAACTTAGGTTTAGGACGTAGGTTAAGGAAGCTTAGACTAACTTCAGGAATATGAGGTTTATGTTTGATCATAACTTAACCTTATTTAAATTTCCTAAATATATTCTAGCAACCAATTAAGTAAACAACTCAGACTAGACAGACTAAAAACTTTCTAAAACTAGTCTAAAAATCCTTTTCGTTAGATTAATCCAATATCAGAGACCTCCTCTTTACGCAACGATGAAAAACTCTAGTTACCAAAAAGCAACGTGTTGGGGTTTTTACAAAATGACTGTCTGGTTACTTTTTGTATCTAAATGTTCACTTTGAAATACCTAAAGAGAAAATACTTATGTTCGAAAGTAGTAAGGGGGCGTACATTGATTGCGTGAGGCGTTTTTGAGGATTTTCTGACCCCCTTTCCCCCCTTGGTGAGATTTCGTAATATTTTCCTCAACTCCGCGTCCCCCACATATTTTCAAAATCTATGTTTTGGCTAAAACCTAAAACACCTCAAGTAATTAATTGACGCCCCTTAACATATTTCCTTTCTCATAGTAAGTCTATTAAAATTGGGCTAAAGGAGTCTACTCGATCAAACCGATGTTACCTCATCATAAGATTAGAGAAGAACTAAAAAAAATTGGTTGCACTCCAAGATTGCCGGCAGAAGTGTAAACTTAAACAACAGAAAGGGAGGGGGATATTACTTTCTCTATGATGCGCCGGCGGTTTACCCTCCTTCCGTCTTACGAATTTTCGAACGAAAAAGTGCACCGCTTAGAAGTTTTCGTTTTTTTTTTAATTATTAGTTTCAAAACAGAATTTCCTAATAGAGACTAGATAGAACTACAAAAGGTCTAATTCCATACAAAACTACATACACACGTCGAACGAATAGTAACAGTAGAATAAACAATAGGGTTTTTATTTCCGCTAGTTCACCGTAATAATGCTATAGAAGGTATATGTATACTAGATACGAATACGTTGCGCCACACGCCGTCCTTATGACTATGGGAATAAAGTTCAAATGTCATAAGCCGCAGGTGTCTGCGACTGTACACAGGACCTTATAACGAGGTCGTGGCTGTGCATAATTAGCGTGTACGTGCACTAGTCATTTCCCAGTACATATTAGAAATGTTAGGCATAGGACACATAGATATTCCAGGTAAGTTTTGAAAATTTAGATTTTTCATTTGTAACTTACAACTGTCTATTAGACCCAAAACTTTAATATTGTTAATAACTATTGTTATAACACAAATAGCAGTAATTAATAATTATTATCATAGTAACTGGTGATACGTTTTTGACAGACATATTCTAGGTATAAAAATCGGAGTCCAGTATGGACGTAGCACCAGTAACTTAACGTAACTAGCATTCTAATAATGCAGAAAAAAATCAAAATAATTAATCTTCAAGCTTCCTCAATTACTAAATTAATGAGAACACAAGTAGTATGTTTAATGAGACTTAAATTTATTTATTTGAATACTTATTTCTACCATTACTGGTAGATCAATTTCTTTTATATTATTACTTCGACTATTACCTCCACAAAGTTATCAACTTCGATAGAAACGTATACTTTTGTGTGAACCGTGCCTTATACTTAGCGGAGCAATGATGAAAAATGTATTAACTTCTTCAAACCGTATCCCGGCGCACGGGATTATGTCCTGAATAGTATCCCTTTGTCATTCGAAAGGAATCTAACTTTGCAGTTCATTTTATTTACTTTTTTTAATAAACTTTTTATTCGACTGTGGTGGAAAATTGTATTCATTTTGGCAATTTTAAGCAAAACATCTAAACTACAGCGGGGCTAAAATGGTCGCATAGCAATTCCGCTCAATCAATTAACAAAATGAATTCTCAAAACTGTCAAAGTCACGAATGTCAAATTTAGACCAATTCAATTGGTCTAAATTCGTACTAATTTGACATTCGTGAGTTTGACCAATTCAATTGGTCTAAATTCGTACTAGTTTGACATTCGTGACTTTGACAGTTTTGACAATTCATTTTGTGAATTGATTGAGAGGAATTGCTATGTGATCATTTTAGCCCCGCTGATCTGATCTGGATGATAAATTGTTACTATAAAACGATTAGTTACACAATAACTAAAACTCTTGTTATAGTAATTTAAAATTTGCTTTATTAGCCCTGGCTGTGAAATGTTAAAAAATATTTATTTTCCAATGACGTCCGTGTACATGCCAAGGCTATTATCATCTAGCTCAATAAGCTTTTTGATGTGATGTTTAGTGGTTTTTTTTTTTTTGTGTTTTCGCTTAGAAGACTAAATTTAAAATGTAAGATTTTAAACGCTTCAATATTAAAATATCTTAATCATGGTTATAATCATAGTACAATGTCGAAATGTAAAACAATTTGATTGCGTGTTACGACTGCATCAATTATGATATAATTAAAAGATAAAACAGACAGGTAACCCCACAATAACTATGAGCGTTATCGTGTTTTATATTGCTTAATTAACTCAGTATAGTGTTAGTTTATTGACCCCTAGCGCCATGTGCAGTAAGAAAGCTGAAATATTGTTCCTAATGAGGGTAGCACATTAATGTCACTGTTATAGGTGAACGGAGGCCTCTAACAGTATTGTATCCTCCATATTAATTTGTGAAAATGTTATTGGATATTAATTTACGATTATGTTTTGTATGGGAAAGTAGGAAGTAGGGTTAATAGTTTGGTGTAGAAGTAGTGTATCGGAAATTAATATTAAAATTTTAGCTAATTTCTGACACTGAAATAATAAAACTTTCAGTAATTTCTGATTCTAAACAAAAAAAAATTGTTCTTTACAGTGGCTTTCGGATCTTAGCCGCGGGCGACCGCAACCGATAAAAATTTAAATAAAATGCTACTCTATAACATACACTATGGGTATCATTTTCTACTGACATTTGTGTGGCGACCCATGCTGCCGCTGACGGTGGCGTAAAAGCTAGTGGCGTAGTAAAACGAAACCTATAGCCTATGTCATAAAGTGGCATTTTGTTTGAATTTTTTCGATCGCGGCCGCTCGCGGCAAAGATCCGAAAGCTACCTTTACAGTCTGCTTTTGTGTGCACACTGTATGCTTGTGAATTTAGTAAATTATTTGACACTTAACGATGCATATATTGTGTTATGGTAACAATATGTGTACACGTATATTTGTGGTAGAGTAATCTAGGGCTCATAATAACAAAAATGCATAAAGATCATTGTGTAATTACTGTCCACGTACTGATTCTATCGAACTGTTTGCTAGTTCCTAGTACAAGTAGCACTCCAAAAATTGATTGATATGAAGCTAGGTGGTAAAGATACAAAAATAGAGCGTTATCTCAAGTCACCGTTAGTAGAGATATGTCGAATAACATTACTTGATCAAATTACGTATTTCTCCTATATGAATCAATTTCTCTGTATATATTCGCCAAATGATTTATGAATTATGAATCATCGCTTATTCATTATTCAACCGTATATCTTAGTTAATGAATTTCATGAAATCACAGCACACGGCGTTACCTCGAGTCCCCATAAATCTCGCGGGCTCAAAGTAAGTGGCCATAAACGTGATAAAATATCTATTTAGCTTTTTCTCCGCGCCATTTTTCCGCTATTACCGACGGAATGTTCGTTTCCGCGCAAATATGCTTAGCTGTTTACGCCGAGCTGAAAGAACAGAGTTGAATAACGCGGAAAACATTAAACAGGTTTTTTTTTGTCTGTGGTTTAGGGTATCAAGATACCGTAAAAGTATGTTAAAATTAACTCAATCTTTAAAAAAATCCAAGTAATGTTCCAAAGTATTTCCATACCAAACATCTAAATAGGTTTTTAGGGTAAAAAAGCTTATAGGGTGAAAAATTAGCTGTCCCAGGACATAATGTTGATTAACGCTACGTAACATATTTATGTTGCCGCAAGCCGTTTCAGAGGACTTCGAAAACAAACACCAATTAGAAGTTTTAAATGATTATGAAATTAAAATACTATTCTTATAATGCGTAGACTACGCTACGAGATTTCGTAGACAGCGCTACGTCGTAGCAGTGCTCGTAGAAGCAAAGTGCTTACGCTGAAAAAACTCCACCCTATGTAAATACGCCGAGGAAGTTAAATTGACATTGTTTAACAAACTTTAATGGTTGTCATTCTAACTTTTATCATTAATTAACTTTAAATATGTTCGAATTTTCTCAATTAGGTCGAGCTGCGGACTTGTGGCCAATATTGTGCAAATGAGGGTGAATTGTGAATTTTTCGACGTAAATGCTCTCGACTGACAACCACATACGTTTCACGGTTGATTTCGTGTTAAAGGGTTTCATTACATCAGTCATTTCATAAAGTTATTGAACATTTTAATTCTGATAAAAACTAGCCAAGTGAAATCTAATCTACTTTAAGATCTCACATTATTTAAATAACAGCAATTGTTATAGATATTAAATAAAGCAAAGAAATAGACTCTATTATTTGTTCATAATGTTTTTTGGTTCCTATAAATACATATTTAAATTTTCCATAGAACTTGGCACTCATTTAGATCTCAATTCTTTTTACGGCGAAGTCCATAGACAAGCATAATGTTTGTATTGAACTTGGCTCATTTTTACATTTATGTTTTTGGTGGGATATCATTACTTTTTGTAAAGAAAACTTTCCGAGCAAGTGTAGAAGATTATCGCACGGCTACCCCCACAGCCTGCTGCTCCGGCGTCGCGCCGCGCGCCGTGTACCGAAATGCTACGCAATATTTTCATAATAATTAGTCGATCTATACATTAAATAAATATGTATAGACATATTTATATGTGGTCGACTCAAAACCCGGATTTAATGTATAGATCGACTAATTATTATGAAAATATTGAACCGACGAGACGAACATCTAAATATAATTATACTTAACAGGTAAGAACAGTTTGTATCCTTACTAATATTATAAATGTGAAAGTGTGTCTGTCTGTCTGTCTGTCTGTTACGTCTTCACGACTGAACCGCTGGACCGATTTTGCTGAAATTTGGCATGGAGATACTTTAAGTCCCGGGAAAGAACATAGGATACTTTTTATCCCGAAAAAATCTACGATTCCCGCGCGATAAACGAGTTTTGGCGCAACGGAGTTGCGGGCGTCATCTAGTAGGAAAATAAAACTATCGGTTTTAGCATATTGTTACTACCAATTTTCCATATTTTCTTATCTTACAGCCCTACCCTGGGCTTCTTTTTTAATTAAAATTAACCCAGTCCATTAACCCGTTCTCGAATTATTATACCATAAAATAATATAGCCTATAATATTATGACGTTAACCCGGGATATGACTTATGAGCTAACTCCATACGGCATACCATATTTTCAGCCGTTTAGTCGTGAAGAAACATACACACTCACAAACTCAAATCAAATCAAATTCCTTTATTGCCAGAATGTAGTACCTACTCACAAGTAGGATTAGTAAGATGAACTCCCAAGTAACAAAATCTGGTCTTGTAGTGGGCAAGAACTATAACAGGCTAGTAAGCGTTTATAACCACGGAAAAGGGCCCATTTTATACGCGTACTTTTGCTAATAAAACACTCATAGTAGACTTGCCTAGCACTACTTAGACCGATAATACACTTATTGTTGGACTACGTAGAACTATCTGCTCCCACGAAGCCAACTATGAGCATCTAATAGAACCCCAGGCAGGCCTGTTACGTACTCCGCGCTTCTATTACTAGCTACTTCAAACACTTGTGATGTGTGAGGTGGACGAAATAATTAAAGAAAAGGTAAGTTAATCTATATTGATTGAAAAGTAATTACAAATTACAAGTATTAAGTAGCACGTAATATTTTACGTGCATACATACTTGGAAGGTTAATTTCTGATCTGACATTAACAAAAATCTGTTAAAACTATATACATGGCATTCGTGCAAGCGATAGCGTGATTTAGAAGAAACCTCAGCGCCATCTATTGAAAACAACATGAAACCATACTATACGAATAACATTCGTGCAAGCGTTAGCGTTAGCAACATGAAACTATTTTTCGTATACAATTTAAATTGGCACTAACAACGGCAAACGCGTAAGAATTTCCGGTGAAGTATATTGTGTTTTACATCTCAATTTTTGTTCGCCCATGGAACACGACGTATTTACGAAGTTGTGTTTAGAAATAAGTGCATTTCGTTCTATAAATTACTATTACTGGCGTGTGACCTTATAGCGGATTTATAATTACTTCTTGTAGTCTATTACAAATGTAACTTTCTGGAGCAAGTTTTCTCAAGTATATTTACACCTTAGAAACACTCGTATAGGCCATATTAGCCTTTACTGCGCCTATAATCTCGTTCTATACACTACTATAAGTCAACTTAGAACAGTCTACTACAAACCCAAACAAACTCCGTGTAACCTGTTATAAGCATTGGTAGTAAAATAGGAACCACTAAGCGATAGTTACTAGTACTGCAAGCCTATAAACTGTGCACTAGAGGAAAATTTTGTTACTTGAGCTGGGATTAAATAATAATTATTATATTGTATTATATGATAATAAAATACTACGCATTTCAGTACACGGCGCGCGGCGCGACGCCGGAGCAGCAGGCTGTGGCAGGCAGCAGCCGTGCGATAATCTTCTACACATGCTCGGAAAGTTTTCTTTACAAAAAGTAATGATATCCCACCAAAAACATAAATGTAAAAATGAGCCAAGTTCAATACAAACATTATGCTTGTCTATGGACTTCGCCGTAAAAAGAATTGAGATCTAAATGAGTGCCAAGTTCTATGGAAAATTTAAATATAAAGAAATAAATAAATAAACAAATCTTTATTTCCCTCAAAAACAATTTTACACTTATACTAAACAAACACTGCACCCCACACTAGGATTCCCTGTGTCGTGGAGAGCAGTCTCTTCCATCATGCACATAAGCACAAGATACATACAATTAATTTTAACCAGCTAATAACATATTTGTGATAGCTAACATAAAGTATGTTTTAAGTCTTATTAACAGAACCTGTAATGTATTTGTAAGTAAACGGACAATTTTTTTTTTTTTTAAGAGTGGGTGACAAGAAATTGTATACAATATACACATAATAGCATTTCAAGATTATTACAGAGCTACCGAAACCAGCTACAGTACGTGTAAGTTAGTGATGAGGTGAGTTACTTCCACAAAGACCTGACCTCTATTGAAATATAAATATTTATTACATTGTGTAAGTGTGTGATGATAGTGAGTAGTGATCCTGTTTGGGGTATGTCAGAGCATCCTAGCCCTACGACGGCAATACGTCTTGGGTTCAGTGGCAGTGACTGCTAGGATGCTTGTGTGTGTGTGTGTGTGTGTGTGTGTGTGTGTGTGTGTGTGTGTGTGTGTGTGTGTGTGTGATCCTGCACATAGCTGTGTAGTAATTTGTGGTGTGGCTAAGCATCCTAGCCCTACGACGACCATAGCGTCTTGGGTTCAGTGGCAGTAACTGCTAGGATGCTTGTTTGTGTGAGTGTGTGTGTGTGTGTTAGTTTGTGTGTGTGTGTGTGATTGTGTGGTTCGCACTTTTGCACCTTAGCCCTACGACGTCGGTGTCTTGGGTTCAGTAGCAAGGTACTGCTAAGGTGCAATTGTGTACGAGTTAATAATGTTTTCAGTGTCATAATAGTCTTTACTCAGTAACCAGTCGTGAACAACTTTTTTACAAGAGTACTTTGTCTTATAGACTATATTTAGGGATTTGTTTATTTTACAGTAAAGTGATGGTCCCATATATGCAAAGGATTTATTACCAAACTTTAGTTTACAGCTCTTTATGTTCCATTTGAGTGTTCTTCGTGTTCGCTCATTTTCTTCTATCTGATCAATTGACGTTTTGTGGAACTTTAAGATAACCGACAGAATATATAGGTGGCGTACAGATAGCAATTTTGTTTTATCAACATTTAGGGTAAGGAAATTGTGCTGTAGCCAGTTGGATACAATTGACATCCCCGATTCTGCTGCTTTGTATGTTTTTTGCCATGTGTCACCACTATAAATTATAGCTGTATCGTCTGCATAGGCAAACATTCTAGCATTATCTAAGTTAAGAGAGCATAGTCCATTAACGTACAGGAGAAACAGAGTGGGGCCTAGGACACTGCCTTGTGGGACCCCATATGTCACTGCAGCAAAATTGCTTTGATAATCGGCGAGACATATTCGTTGTTCGCGATCAGTGAGATACGAGGTAAACCATTGTAAGGCCGTTCCCTGAATACCAGCTAACTCCATTTTTTTTAGAAGAGTTGGCCTTGAGACAGTGTCGAATGCTTTGGCGAGATCAAGGAAGATGCCTACACATTTTTGACAGATCAAGGAAGATGCCTACGCATTTTTGACCATATGTATTTATAGGAACCAAACAAAAACATTATGAACAAATAATAGAGTCTATTTCTTTGCTTTATTTAATATCTATAACAATTGCTGTTTTTTAAATAATGTGAGATCTTAAAGTAGATTAGATTTCACTTGGCTAGTTTTTATCAGAATTAAAATGTTCAATAACTTTATGAAATGACTGATGTAATGAAACCCTTTAACACGAAATCAACCGTGAAACATATGTGGTTGTCAGTCGAGAGCATTTACGTCGAAAAATTCACAATTCACCCTCATTTGCACAATATTGGCCACAAGTCCGCAGCTCGACCTAATTGAGAAAATTCGAACATATTTAAAGTTAATTAATGATAAAAGTTAGGATGACAACCATTAAAGTTTGTTAAACAATGTCAATTTAACTTCCTCGGCGTATTTACATATAAATATGTATAGACATATTTATATGTGGTCGATTCAAAACCCGGATTTAATGTATAGATCGACAAATTATTATGAAAATATTGAACCGACGGGACGAACATCTACGGGCAATTATAATCATAGAGATATTAATAGTAATATCTCTATGATTATAATTACCCGATTATTGCGTATTTCAATATAAAACATGTAAAACAAAAACACTGTATTAATGCTCATCTTGACAAAATCAATTTGACACAGTTCATAATATATTTTTTTATTAAATACACACACTTTCTAAGGTGTCTGTGATTTTTGACACTCGTGTATTTCGAGAACATGTAAAACCTTTTTGGCTATATCACCTCTTCCTGATAAGTGTCGGATATGCTATCCACAACTTATCTAAAAGATACTGCATACTTCATCTGTCAGATAAGTTGTGGATAGCCTATCCAAAACCTATCAGGAAGTCGAAAAGCAGCCCTTACGGCTTTTTGAGTATCAGTCGAATTAAACAAAGAAAATTCAAGCGAATGGAATATGCAGCTGCCATCATGAGGCATTGGAATAATACGGTGTACCGTGTAACACAAGTGTATTTCCAACTATTAACTCTATCGTATAACTTATTGTGCGAAAGTTAAGTAGCTATTAAAATACAGTAATACTGACAAATACAGAGTACAGACTACAGACAGATGCCAATCGCAACTCTATTGCCCCTAATTCGTCCATCCGGCGGTAACCGTACATTTTTCTGGGATTAAAAGAATTATATTATGTCCTTTCCCGGGGCTCTAACTATATATCCATACCACTTATCAGAACAATCGGTACAAGTAGTTTGGGCGTGAAGGGCTAACAGACAGACAGACACACTTTTGCATTTATAATATTAGTATTTCGTATAAAATTGTAGTGTGAATTAAAGTATGAAATTATTGTGTGTTACTGTGTTGCTCTATGTATTATTAAATTGATATGTTGACTGTTGTTGGCCGTTGACCGGTTGCTTAGGGTGTATTACAAGGTTTTTCGTATGGGGATTGTGGACACAACTTATTTTTGGGCTTTTTTAAAGGATTTTATACCCAAATGATAAAAACGATACCCAATTACTGACACTTCGATGTCTGTCCGTCTCTATGTCCGTCTCTCTGACTGTCTCCAGGCTGTATCTCAAGACTCGCTGTAGCTATAGTTCTAAAATTTTTACAGATTTTGTATTTCTATTGCCGCTATAACAACATATACTGAAAATAAAATGAAATTAATATTTAAGGGAGGCTCCCATACAACAAACGTGATTTTTTTGGTCTTTTTTGGTCATAATCAATAATGGCAGCCGGTAGACACTTGAAATATTCTCAAAATCTTTAATTATATGTTTACTTCCATAATTTATAACAAACTTAAAATCAAATAAATTTTTAAGGGGGGCTCCCATACAAAAAACTCAATTTTCGCTCTGTCCGACTCACACTTGGCCGAGTTTTTTCATTTTTGGATTTTTCCCTGAGCTTTCACACAATTACCGAGGTGGATTCCAAATTTTAGCCTTCTAGGTCATCTGGAAGTGGGTTAGAATTTTGATCTATAGGTCAGTCAGTCAGTGATAAAAATTACTATTTTCGGACGTGATTATCTAAATAACCGTTTGAGATTTGTTTATTAAATTTAGAGCATTTAATTACCTCGCAAGTCTTATTATATGAGCCAAATTTGAAGCGTTTATGTTAAATAGTTTTTGAATTATGAGGGGGTCAAAAGTGGCTCGAAATGGTTCGTGTAATATTACACACAGTGCTGCTCGCCAGTTCTGTTTTACTTGAACTTGGCTTGACACGCTACCGCGTGTCTAGATATATATTTTCATTCCTTTTTTTTTTCATGTTTAATATTTTTAGACCTTTAGCAGGGCGATTTCTCCTAGAAGGAATTGATACCCTAAAACATCTTTGCACACATTTTCTAGCATCTTTCCTAGAAAGCACTATGTAAGCTCGACACAAGCTGTTGGACGCGAACTATGTGCAATTAATAAAACTCGCACAATATCTATACGACCATCGAGAAACTTCTATGCGCTAGAAAATTCCGTATTAAATATTAATAAGCCCCAGATATACTACTAGTCATTTTGGTATTTTCCTTTGCTTGGAAATGATCTTTTATTACGAGTACTATAATAACTAGATTTTTACTAAGCTTTCATTCTGAAATGTGAGCTGACTGTAAAATTGGTAGTGATTGAAATGTAACATAACAATCACTACCGCTTTTACCAATAAAAATATCTTAATATTATACAACTAGCGACCCGACCCGGCTTCCCACGGGTATAAAATATATAGCCACTGAAAAAATGATTAAAATCGATTCAGCAGTTTTGATTTATATTCATTATTTATTATATTATGTATAGATTCTACCCGTGGCCCGCATTGGTCGGTACCGCCGCAAAAGCTACGTCTCACGATTCTTAAATATGTAATATCTTCAAAAATATTCATTTAAATCATATGCTGTACAGGGTCATTCATATATACCTATATTAAATCAACAATGTATAGTACATTGTACATTATAGAATTATATATAATATGTATATATGTATAGTACATTAGTGTTTAATTGAATAAGGATTAATGTTGTATTGGTTAAAATCGCTTCGAAAATTAGCCATTATTTGTCGTTAAAAGTAAATGAAAAAAAACTGTTATTGTGGGATATCCATAAGAGATAGACATATACCATCGCGGAGTTTTCTGTAGACCTTTTCATTGTGTACAATACTTAGTACATTATTTTGATAAATCTCGTAGGGATCAGCCTGCGTTTGCAATGTAAGCGGAATAAATGTAATTATTTACAGTATTTTTCCACTATTTAATTAATGTTATTATACTTATAAACCTTACTCTTGAATCACTCTATCTATTAAAGAAAACCGCATCAAAATCCGTTACGTAGTTTTAAAGATTAAAGGGAACAAAGGGACATGAAGGAAAAAAAGCGACTTTGTTTTATAATAATATGACGTATTGATGTGTCCCAACACCAGTGTCCGATCCCTTAATATTATGAAATATGACATTTATTAAATAGACGGTTATAGAATGTTTTGTTATCTTCTGAGGCTGGATTTATATGCGGCTGCCCAAACGCGCGGTTTAGCGTCTATCTATACCGCGAGATCACAAGCAAATGTAATGTAAATGACAGCAAGATCGCGCCGTTATTTAAGGTGGCGACTAACCCAAAATTGTCGATTTTATAATTCATTTTTATACTTGTAAATAAGCCCCGAATTGTTTCATTTTTTAAACATAGAATCAACATTATATTTCCAAGAATTTGATCTGAGCGAAAACACGATATCTTAAAATTTTCTCGATTTCTAACTTGGCGGATTTTTAAAATGTTGTATATTTATCGAGTTGTTAAGAAAAAACTACATTGGCGATGATTCCGCGTCGTCCTTTTTCACCTGGCATATGAAAGACGTGAGTGTGAAGAGAGAAGGACGATGTTTAATTTTTGCGTAAGTCGCCCTCTTAAATAAATTATTATTGTTGTAATCTCGCGATGTGGCCGCCGAACCGCTCGTTGGGGCAGACGCATAATTATAAATCAAACCCAACATGTTACAAAAGAATATGGTCAATCTGTAGCTACTGTACACAAATTGCAGATCACTTTATTAACCTTATCATTTATGTCTATAATATTCCCAAAATTATACAATACGCTTGTAGCAAAAACGTTCACTAATAAGATACAATTTACAATATTAATATGCATTTCCCAGTAAACAGCGTGGTTTATTTAATTAAAAATCCTTTTGTTTATCTTGACATATTAAAACAGCGTTAAACCCCGAACAGAGGTGTGGAATCATTACAGTACTCCAATTACGAATATCCAATTAAAGCGGTATTGACGGCAAGTGTTTGTCAATTAATTTCGCGGATATAAAATTTGTTTTTAAATATGGAACTTGTTTGAAACGAATAATAAATTGAAGCGAAAATAGTGTAATAAAATGCGGTTTAATTTTGGGTATTTTTTATACAGCAGATGTACAAAAGACGTATTTTTAATAAATAAATTTACTTGTAATTATTCGCTCGTAGTTATTTTTACAGTGCCCTTTTAGTATTCTTAATGCACGAGAGTTCTCACTCTTCTTTTACTCTCGTAAGTTCTTAGTCAGAGTAATAAAATAATAAAGCATCTTAAGTAACCTCTGAATCCCGTTAGTAATTTTGCTACTTACTATCAAAGTATGTAACTTCGAAGAGGATGTGGTTGAAATTCCCGAATGCTTTCTATGGGCTACCTTGGCGAAGTTATGTACAACTATACTATACAGCAGTGTTTCTCAACCTGCGGGTCGCGACCCTCTGGGGCATCCCAGAGCTTCTGTTAGAGACTGAGAGAGATTTATCTGTAGAAAAAAAAAAAATTGATAACTGAAATCGTAGAATTTTATATTTTATAGTTTTATACTTTAAGTTTGTAAGTATATATATTTGTATATTTTAGATTGTATTTTTTAGTGTGTAGAATTTTAACTAAAGGATATTATATTCATAAATAAACATACATGATAAAAGCAAAGGGAGGGGACACACCAAGATCACATAATAAAAAGGTTGAAAAGCACTGCCATACAGCGTAACTTCGGAAATTACGCCTTCGCCATCCATCGGCCCCGGGAGAGCATGTTTCTTGAACATAACTTTCCCAGTTCACGAAGGCCAAGAGCATTTACTAAGAATTGTTACTGTTACTATGAAGTTTGTGTTCCTATTAATGGTACGAGTACATGTATCTGATGTAAAACGTTATGCAGTTGGTTTAGAAAGCTTGTGTTCGGAAAATATAGAGGTAGGTTTATAATTATATTATAGAATTATATTTTTTCTCAGTGATAATAATATTCAGGGTGTAACAAAACAAAGTGATATTACTTTAGGGTATGTACTGTGTATTTTAATTTCACAGTGAACTCTATATCTATACTCATACCCACCCTTAAGTAATATTTATTTGTGTTGTTACACCATGTAGATAGAAGATAATGAGATTATAATTAAAAGTATAAATATTACGCATAATTAAATGACATGACAAGTTCAGGTCCTGTACACGAGCTAACATATTACATTTTCGTGAAAAAACGTAATAATATGTAACTGCAAACGCGCGTAATTAATACCTCGATCGTGGGAATCGCAGACACAATAGATTTTCAATTGTCGCGTGCCGCTTGGGGATTGATGGGTTAAAACGCGCAATGTGTGCTTGTCATCTAAACGGTATATTATTAAGGACTTGGATGGCATTGTCGTGAATGACTACATGACAATTACTTCGATAAAATTGACAGGAGAACCTCCTTAGAACCTTAACTTATGACAGTAAGACAAACGAAACACCTTGTATGCATTTTGTACGAGCAATTTTTTACTAGTAAAAAGATACAATTTGCTTCAATTAACTTATCACGTGCTAGTTGAACAAAAACCGCTTTTTCCAGTTGCCACCGGTTAAAACTGGTTTAAACTGCCACTTCGGGACGAACTCTAATCTATCAGCTTACAATCCACGCGTCCACCGTTCAACGATTTGGTGTAAATCTATTTTTGTGTATTTTGTCTGAGACAATGTCTAAAATGAGTTAAAAAAAAGAAATAAGTAGTCATTTATTAATAAGCGTTACCTCACTTCTAAACAGTCGTCAAGAAAAAATATGTACTTTACTTATGCCCGGTTTCTAAAGTTTTTGACTGTAATTTATTTATTCACTAACGCTTTCGATTGGTTAACGTATATTAACCAATCAACAACGCTATTGAATATAAAAACTTTGGTTTAAAAAAAAACTCAGAAACCGGGCATCAGACTATCTAATATATAAAATTCTCGTGTTACGGTGTGCGTGGTTGAACTCCTCTGAAACGGCTCGACCGATTTTCGTGAATCTTAGCAAGCATATCGGCTAGGGTGGAGAATTGGACAACATCTACTTTTTATATTGATAAGTGCATTTGTTGAATAAATAATAGTAAATTATTACAACTCGAAACTGACGGCGACCATTGTTTGTGCGACGGGATAGCGATGGACGTTGCCATGGTGACATACTTATTAAGTCAAGGCGAAATGCTTTATATGGCAAAACAACGTTTGCCGGGACAGCTAGTATCAATATATTTTTGTGAAACACATAAGCTTACAGTCTCGCTAAAATTCTAGAATGGTTGAAACGATTTGGCTAATTTTAATCTTTAAATGTTCGTATAAGTCTAGAGAAGGTTTATATTGGAAGAGAAGTGACACAAAGTTCACAGGTTTATCTATTATTCTATAAAACGTAAAAATACTATTATATTACTTCTTCGTTCGACTTTCTCAATATATTAAGACAGCTATAAGTTTACACTCATAACCGATAAAAATGAGTGAAATACGCTTAGTAACCCCCCGCACGCCTTCTAACGCAATATCAGTATGAGCACGCCGCAGTCATCCATCTCAATTCCATGGAGCAGCGTGTATCGACGGGGTTAACCAAATATGTATGTGCACCATAAATATTCCCATACGATACCCGACTGGATTAATAAGTTATTGATAACCGGATAACATATTCTTGGGAAATGTTTTTATTCGTCATAAATTGGTATAAATAAACTTTGACGAAAATAAACGTAGCTTCACATGTGTCGAAAAATTTCCGTCCAATTTTATCGGTTTCGTCTTTGTAAGGGTTTTTTCAAAGCAGCTGTAAAGCTTACGTATTTTCCTGGTTTCTGGGACTTTCACTAATGTTTATTTAAATACCAGCGCTAAAAACTAACATATCAATAACGCTGTTAAATTGATAAACTCCTGTCAAAAACCGGACATTAACTAGAGAAATTAAATAATATGTGCTACCAACACTCTACGACGTAGAGCGTCTACTTTAATTTACATTGAGTACGAAAAGAGAAATTATAACCATACTCTCATAAACTTGCGCGTTTTGTTTCTTTTTAAATCGCATAAAAAATTGTAATAGTCGTTATATCATAATATTTTTTAAGGCTTTCTAGACAAAGCAGACAAGTTTTATGTTTTGTTTCACATATTTTTCAGTCGATTGAAATTTAATAAAATTAGGATATATTTAATTAAATATATTTAAAAACAAATAAGCAACACATTTAAGTTAAAATAAAAACAATTAATAAGTTAATCCATACCATAATATTAAATTAAATCCCACCAAAAACATAAATGTAAAAAGGAGAGCCAAGTTCAATACAAACATTATGCTTGTCTATGGACTTCGCCGTAAAAAGAATGGAGATCTAAATGAGTGCCAAGTTCTGTGGAAAATTTAAATAAGTATGTATTAATAGGAACCAAATAACATTATGAACAAACAACAAAGTCTATTTCTTTGCTTTATTGAATATCTATAACAATTGCTGTTGTTTAAATAATGTCAGATCTTAAAGTAGATTAGATTTGACTTGGCCAGTTTTTATCAGAATTAAAATGTTCAATAACTTTATGAAATGACTGTTGTAATAAAAACTGCCCAAGTCAAATCTAATCTACTTTAAGATCTCACATTATTTAAATAACAGCAATTGTTATAGATATTCAATAAAGCAAAGAAATAGACTTTGTTGTTTGTTCATAATGTTATTTGGTTCCTATAAATACATACTTATTTAAATTTTCCATAGAACTTGGCACTCATTTAGATCTCCATTCTTTTTACGGCGAAGTCCATAGACAAGCATAATGTTTGTATTGAACTTGACTCTCCTTTTTACATTTATGTTTTTGGTGGGATATCACTACTTTTTGTAAAGAAATTTTTTCCGAGCAGATGTAGACACCTAAATCTTCCCAGTTCAAACTTTAATATTCGACTATAGTCGCTCACAACCTTAAGGGGTTGTTTCACCACTTCCTGATAAGTGTCGGATATGCTATCCACAACTTACGAGTATATGACAGATACTCCATACTTAATATGTCAGATAAGTTGTGGATAGCCTATCCGAAACATATCAGGAAGTGTAGTAACAACCCCAGGCTTGAGTATCAGTCGAATTAAACAAAGAAAATTCAAGCGAATGGAATATGCAGCTGCCATCATGAGGCATTGGAATAATACGGTATACCGTGTAACACAAGGTGTATTTCCAACTATTAACTCTATCTACAACTTATTGTGCGAAAGTTAAGTACCTATTAAAATACAGTAATACTGACCAATACAAAGTACAGACTACAGACAGATTGCCAATCGCAACTCTATTGCCCCTAATTCGTCCATCCGGCGGTAACCGTACATTTTTCTGGGATTAAAAGAATTATATTATGTCCTTTCCCGGGACTCTAACTATATCTCCATACCACTTATCAGAACAATCGGTACAAGCAGTTTGGGCGTGAAGGGCTAACAGACAGACAGACACACTTTTGCATTTATAACATTAGTATTTAGTATGAAATTGTAGTGTAAATGAAAGTATGAAATTATTGTGTGTTACTGTGTTGCTCTATGTATTATTAAGTTGATATGTTGACTGTTGTTGGCCGTTGACCGGTTGCTTAGGGTGTATTACAAGGTTTTTCGTATGGGGATTGTGGACACACTTAATTTTAGGCTTTTTTAAAGGATTTTATACCCAAACGGTAAATACGATACCCAATTACTGAGACTTCGATGTCTGTCCGTCTCTATGTCCGTCTCTATGTCAGTCTCTCTGACTGTCTCCAGGCTGTATCTCAAGACCCGCTGTAGCTAGAGTTCTAAAATTTTTACAGATTGTGTATTTCTGTTGCCGCTATAACAATATATACTGAAAATAAAATGGAAATAATATTTAAGGGGGGCTCCCATACAACAAACGTGATTTTTTTGGTCTTTTTTGCTCATAATCAATAATGGTAGCCGATAGACACCTGAAATATTCTCGAAATCTTTAATTATATGTTTGCTTCCATAATTTATAACAAAATTAAAATCAAATAAAAATTTTTGGGGGGGGGCTCCCATACAAATAACACAATTTTCGCTCTGTCCGACTCACACTTGGCCGATTTTTTTCATTTTTGGATTTTTCCCTGAGCTTTCACACAATTACCGAGGTGGATTACAAATTTCAGCCTTCTAGGTCATCTGGAAGTGGGTTAGAATTTTGATCTATAGGTCAGTCAGTCAGTGATAAAAATTACGATTTTCGGACGTGATTATCTAAATAACCGTTTGAGATTTGTTTATGAAATTAAGAGCGTATAATTACCTCGCAAGTCTTATTATATGAGCCAAATTTGAAGTGTTTATGTTAAATAGTTTTTGAATTATGAGGGGGTCAAAAGTGGCTCGAAATGATTCGTGTAATATTACACACAGTGCTGCTCGCCAGTTCTGTTTTACTTGAACTTGGCTTGACACGCTACCGCGTGTCTAGATTATGCAAACTGTAAAATTAATAAATTTTAGGCTTTATAGTATGAAAACAGGAGGGGTTGCTTTTCAATTGCATAATATTATTATGCGCACCTACAAAGAAAATAGCTGCCACTAAAAATACTCTAAAACTCAATCTCACAACACCCTAACGACGCGAAGTTATAAGACCAAGACCACGGATACCGAGAGACAAGGAAAACGAGTGCCTCTAATATGAAGTAATTTTAAGTTGAGATTACTGTTTTGATTTAAAAATTCTAACACTTCTTTAAACTTCTGAAACCATAACAGTTTTTTAGCTTACGAAATCATATTTTAACATTGGACTCTGCGAAGCTTATGAATAATAATAATTCTAAAAATTTTATAATGATTAAATTAATCACTTCTAAATGATATTGTTACTGCTTCTTAAATATTATGCCTGTTTTCGTAAGGGGAAGATAACTAAACAGTAAAAAAAACAATATAGAGACAGCTCTTAAATATATTTTGTCAAATGTGTGTACCGTGAACTGAGTTGCCCGCTACCTCATCCGCTCCCGCACCCGCCTCCGCCTGTGTCATGTGAGTAGCAAGATTACAGATACTCAATAAAATACACATCGCGACAGGAGCCGAAACACTGGAATTGAATTGTGCCAGCACAGTGGTGTCTTACGTGAATTTCCTCGTAAACGTCACTCATATTTTGCATTATTTGTGTTATTATCAATTTCTTTCTTAAAGTATCCGCTAGAGACTAGACTGGTTACAGATGGGAAATATTTTATTTTTACTACTTAGATGCTTTTTAGGGTTCCGTACCCAAAGAGTAAAAACGGGACCCTATTACTAACACTTCGTTGTCTGTCCGTCTGTCCGTCCGTCTGTCTGTCTGTCTGTCTCCAGGCTGTAACTCAAGAACGGTAATAGCTAGAGAGTTGAAATTTTCACAGATTATGTATATCTGTTGCCGTTATAATAACAAATACTAAAAATAAAATAAAATAAATATTTAAGGTGGGCTCCCATACAAATAACGTGATTTATTTGGCCTTTTTTTGCTCTATATCAATAATAGCAAAAGGGGGTACTTGAATTTTTCTCAAATTACTTAGTTATATGTGTACTTTAATATTTAATAATAATATTAAAATAAAATAAAAAATTAACGGGGCTCCCATACAAAAACACAATTTTTGGCCTAATTTTGCTCTATAATAGTACGGAACCCTTCGTGCGCGAGTCTTACTCGTACCGATGGCCGATTTTTTAATACTGACGGCGGTATATTTTAGGCTAAGCTACTGAGTGGACTAATGTCATAAATAAAACTTTAAGGGTCTGTTCCTGATAAGTGCCGGATAGGCTATCCACCTCTTAACTTGACAGATAAATTATAGAGAATCTGTCAAATAAGTTGTGGATAGCCTATCCAGCACTTTATCAGGAAGTGTTGAAACAGGCTCTAAATATCATAAAATTTCAGTACGCAAACAAACAATAAAAGAGTATTTTAAAAAACCACTAAAAGCGTTAAAAGCAAATGAAAAGCGATATAATCTAAGTAATATTCATGTGGTATAGAGTAATAAAAAGAGAGAACGCGGAATACAATTCATAAGAGGTTATTAGAGGTATCAGGTTGATAAATGTGTGCTTGGTGTTAACTCCCTGATTTATGTGTTATATATTTTATTCCCATAAAATATCCCTTTACATATGAGTTACGATCTGAGGTTAGAGAAAGGAACTTGATTTTTATAGAATTTATGAATTCATATATATTCGTGCCTTAAACTTTAAAAAGGTTTAATATTATTTAAATTTTAAGCTTAGTTATTGAAGTTATCAAATGAAGGAGTAAAATATGGTATATTTACAATTCTACGAATCTATATAGAGGAAACATTCGCTTTATGCATTATGTTTGTCTGACTAGAATGGGCAAGAGAACGACAAGCTTAATATCGTACTATCTATTTTGATAAAAACATAATTTTAAAGAGTTTATTATGGGAAAGGGTAAATTATCGTTATTATAATTAATGTTGCGGTAGAATTTCCTTTATGTTCGCTGCATGCTCGAGAGCGATGAGGCCTGGCAGGCGGCGGTCTCTTTCTGCGAAATTGTGATGTCGCAGAAAGAGGCCGCGGAGCGGGACAGAGAGGACGATCCCACCTCTCTGCCGCTCCGCCGGCGTAGGAGTGTGGAGGCGACGCTATGCGAACCTCCTAACTCTCGTCTAACGGGGCTCCGGGAGAGGATGGGAACCTCCCCGGCTTAGCCAGTCCCGGCGCCGAGAAGAACGCTTCAGTTTGCCGAAGCGTTCCCTAACTTTGGTGGAAGTCTGGTCCCTCCTGAGGTAGACCGGCTGGTCGTGGAGGGAGTTCTGTGTTTGTTAGATCCAGGACATCCCTCCGTATACGGCTGAAGGCGAACCGCAGGTGGTTTTAGTGGGTAAGCAAGCCCCTTTTGCCGGCAGTCCCACATACTCCCGGGGTGCTTCAGCTTTAACTGAGGCACATCTCCAAACCGGGGCACCCATGAAGAGTTTTTCCTGCGCATAAAAAAATGTTGCGATAGAATTTACGGATTTCAAGCTTTGCGTGAAGTTGCATACACTTGTTTTAATAATAATTGTTAACTAAGAATCTGGGTTCTTATATAAATTTTCCTACTTTGCCGTCGTTTATATTATAAGTAGTTTTTCATTGGTTTATCATGAAAAACTGAAAATATGTGATTCCTTTATTAGATTGGTTAACTTATAACAAATAAATAACATATTTTAATTTTATAAAAGAATTGGCTCATATTGAGGTTAAAAGATAAAGGAATTTAACCCAAATATCATAATATCCAAGATTCATAATCGTAATAATAACAAAAATTCCACATATTCCTTCCACAGTTCCCGGAACCCCATAACTCACTTTCTATTACATTATAATAAACTAGCGGAAAGGGACCAAACTGCGAACCAAAATATTAATATTATAGAGCCTAATTTCATTATTTCGTTCTATAACAAAAATGCTTGAAAATATTTCTTTTCGATATCGAATAGATGTTTTATTTTCATTACAATATCAGACGTTCCAATCAAAAAATATATATATACTTACACAGTGTACAATGTACATCGTACATTATTAGTTTGTATCTTGATACCAAACTAATAATGTGTGTGTTCAATAGTAGCTTAGGTTCAGTACTGACTACTAAAGGTGCTCCCTCACCGGGAGCAGTCGCTTGTAATGTAAAGTCGAGCATTACATCAGTGAGGGAGGAGAGCCGAGCATTACAATGCGTACCTTTTAATGATAAAATGTGTAATATCTTGATACAACTTTTAACATCAATGCTACGTGACAGTGAAGTCAACTTGCTATGTAATCCTCAGTCGAATCTATAATGCTACATTACACGCAAATGCTCGTCAGTCAGGGAGGTAGTATTGTAATGTAATGCTCAAAGTCGAGTCTATAATGTTACATTACACGCGAATGCTTCCGGCGAGAGAGCACCTTACCACATATTAAGCTACTTGACATTTCGAAAAAGAAATGTTTCCGTACAGTAGATCACATTTGCTACTGTAAATCTAATCTACTATAGAGTATTACTACCGTATAATATATTTTTTTAGTAGAATGAGTTTCAATACAGTACATAATATATCAATATTCAGTATGTAGTGTGTGGTCCGGACATTGTGATAATATCGTTCGAGGTATCCCTTATTAGTAACGTGATAGCTTACACCGCTAGGTCGAGTTTATCCCTTCATCCCAATATACCCTTTATGATCAGTATTACATTTATTTATGATCTTAACGGTGTTAAAATTTATTTGATGTTTCGTGTTATTATATATTTTTAGTAACATTTTGTTCCATGAAATTTTGTATTGTACTATTATTATTTATGTTTCGTGAATTATGTAGATCGTATTCTTTTCTTTACACTTTTCTGTACACCAACAATTTGAGGAGGAATGCAAGCACCTTAGTAGATCAAAATATTATGCCGAAGTCCTTAAACAATTTTTACCAAACCTTATAAAAAAAGTTATTTTTCTCATTATACCTGAGATGCACAACGCACTACATTTACATGTATCACTTTTTTGCCAAAAATTGTTTAAAATCATGCCAACACACTCCAACAATAAATCGTGACCGTGATCCGTAGAACAATAAAGCACAAAATGATAATGACGGGACAATTAAAAATAGCCGTCGTTTCGCTCCAACCACAGTTGCGAATAATTTCAAAAGCTTATTTAAACATTTTATATGCACACTCGTTAGTAAATGTGGGATATTAAGGATGATTTTCGAATAAAAATTGTGGCCGA
The DNA here is from genome assembly GCA_905187585.1 of Cyaniris semiargus. Lineage (NCBI taxonomy): Eukaryota > Metazoa > Arthropoda > Insecta > Lepidoptera > Lycaenidae > Cyaniris > Cyaniris semiargus. The sequence continues at coordinate 5,866,560 of LR994551.1, forward strand.
ATCTAGTAAACTGTGCTCGCTGAGTTAATGCGGGCGCGCACGCGATTATGGCCATTATACACGGTCGAGTGTGACGTGTATTTGCATTTTTATTACGGTTTCGACGGCGCTCGTATGCTTCAGTTAATATTATGTACAATATTTTATTTTATTTATTTGAGCGAGGATCAGGCATACGGGTAATTAAAAGAATGGAAGGCACTGATACTGGCTTTATTTATGCTTTTCAACGCAGAACGTTGGAATGAAACGATCAGATTTTTGTGTACTAAGCTCGTAAACGGTTAATTGTGCCAGATAAAAAAGGTTTATACAGCTCGAAATAAACATTTTAACAGTAGGAATACACAGCAACTTTCATAAAAAAGTATCAAAGCATTTTACATTTGTGGTGGCAAAAAAAATTAACATGATAATGTATAAAAATTATTAGAAATCTTTTGTTTTGTCGGCTACGGCAAAGTCGAGAGGATGGATTAATTATGATTTTCATATTTTGTAAATAAGGAATATGTAGTACGTTTTAATAAACGTACTACTTATTATATAAAGGTAGAATTACTTTTGGGTTCACTCATCTTAATTAATAACCAATGTGCTGTCTACCATTTTTTAAGAGAAATTTTCTCTAGCAACGTTGCACGTGCACTTGCTTTAGATTTTAGAAAGACAGGCGAAAATTGTACATTACATGCTATGAAACGAAATTTCGTATAATTTTACATGGCTAATTGCATGTTGCAAGATAAATGATTACGGGTTATAGTTTTTACTAAAATTCAAACAATACTGTCGGTTGTTCCGCCTCAACAAACGGTTGGTACTCACGTACTGGCGGGGTTGCCGGCGACCGGATAAGTGAATTGCACCACTTGTACGTGCTAGTTTCACACTCTACAGGGCGGGGGGGTCAAATGCCGTCATTTTCCGCTTGGCGATAAAATGCGCCAAAATAATCAATAGGTACGTGTAATTTTTTTTTACCAAAAAAGTAAGAAGGCATTGATATTTGACAAGATGAGAGCGAATGCATATAAATAACTAGATGAAGCCCGCAACTCCGTTCCACCAAAATTCATTTATCGCGCGGGAACCGTACATTTTTTCGGGGTAAAAACTATCCTATGTCCTTTCTCGGGACTAAAAATATCACCATGCTAAATTTCAGCAAAATCGGTTCAGCGGTTTGAGCGTGAAGAGGTAACAGCCAGACAGACGGACAGACAGACAGACACACTTTCGCATAATTTATAATATTAGTATGGATTAATAAAGAGCATAACGTTTAACGTCTTTAGTGGTGAAGAATTTAATGGTTTAATGTATCAAACTTTTTAGGTATTCTCTACTTAGCATAATTAACTGTAAAGTAGCGACTCAAATTCATACATAGCCTCTAACACAAAGTTGTACGTCATGATGGACTTTACTTGCTCTAGTATCCGAGCCCAAGCTTAGATTTCATTTAACAAACACATAATTATAAGATAACAATATCTAATATATAAATTATGAACAAAAAACTTTTTGAAAAAAAGCTTTGATTTAAATAGTCTAAAAAGAAAAAATAAATTTCTCCTTAAAATTTTTAACTATTAAGTTATAATCCTCAATATATTTATACAATTTGCATGATAATAAAAGCTTGTCGCGACTAGCGAGACTTAACAATCTATCAGTACTTGATAAATTTATTAAAATAAAAATATAATATCAATTTACTCAGTTAAATTGGTACTTACTAGTTTATTTACAAATCACGCGACGAATCATCTTAGATGGTCGGCCATATTGGATTTAGAGTGATATCACATACCATATTGTGCATTGTCATCCAAACTAAACGCATATGCAAAATTTCAGCTCAAGCGGTTAAATATATCTACTTCAAAATTGAGTTCCAAAATTCCACCGTAACACACATACTTACATACATACAGAGCAAGTTAAATAAAAGCTTTTAATAAAAATAAGTCGGGTATTCCTTCCTGACGCTCTAACTCCAGAACGCACGAACCGATTTCCACGGTTTTGCATTCGTTGGAAAGGTTTCATTTTTATTATGTGGCGAAATTCACAAAATGTATTTTGTCTAAATTGTAAAGTGTCTATTGTGACAGACCACGTGTTGTTAACTTTCTTTGTCTCATCTTAATTTCTAATATTAACTTACAAATTTAGTTCCTTTACCGTGGTCAAATTATTTTTTATGGTTTTCTTTATTGCTATCACAAAATTAGCCTTGACCTAGTTTTAAATGTCAGTGTCAAAAGCTCAATAACCCTTTATTGTAGCTTTTATTCTTTAATTGTATTTTTGATTTTTTCTAAATTCCTTTTTTTTAATTAGTGTTTTTGCTTTTAATGTTTGTGATGGACTCGCAAACACGTGCTCAAGACTCGGGTCTCGGACACGTGCTTGCGGGCCAGCAGTGTACCTTTTTCTAAGGCCTGCCTCGAAATATTTCAGGGGTGCACGGATACGCTCGGAGAATCTGTGCTCTGCTACTGCTCCGCTACGCTCGGAGAATCTTTCTCTGCCCATGCCGTCTGGCTGACGCACCACCTCTCACACACTGAACTTGCTGCCGCCTTCCCTTCAACTTGGCCACCAACACCTGGCAATCGTCACTCCGCCGCTGTCATCGGGATCACGGAGACTTGAGGAGCTGGAGTCCCGCAAGTCGCTGCCTGTCTCCAAGATAAGTGTCGTGTCCCTAAAACCCGTTGAGCTCAAGTGACTAAGAAATAGACTGAGCCTAGGCTTTGTACCCGCGTACCCGCTCTCCGCTGACTAAGTTTTATTTTTATTGTAATAAATTTGTTAAATTGTTAATTTTCTTTTTTTATTTATCTCTCTTCTCTTTATTGTCTCCGTACCCGGGATACGGGACAACGTGAGGTTTATAGAAAAAAATATTCAGAAAAAACTTCAAGAGAAAAGCAGGAAAACAGGGAAAACAGGCAAAACAAGTTTGCCGGGACAGCTAGTCTAATATATAAACTCTCGTGTCACAGTGTTTGTGCGCGAACTCCTCCATAACGGCTCAACCGATTTTAATGAAATTTTGTATGTACATTCGTTAGGCCTGAGAATAGGTTTTTATCTACTTTTTTATATTGATACTAGAAATAATTGATATGGCAAGACAACGTTTGCCGGTTCAGCTAGTATTCACTAAAAACGTCCCAGTAGCTGCACTGCTCTATGCGGGCGTGTCCTACCTGACTTCGCAACTTCAACACTTGTGCGTCATTCTAACTTCTCAGAAGTTGGCCGACATGTCTTTTATTAGTGGAAGGTTCAAGTTGATTCTAATTCACCAGTCTAAATGTCGAACTGTAACGAAGTTTCACGTACAACTTCTATGAACTTTATGCACGTGGGTTGTATGAACGACTGATAAGAATAAAGCTTTGATTAAATAAATTTAAATAAAGCTTTTCAGTCTCGACTCGTAGTGAAATTCTATGACGCTATAAATACATAGGAAAATCGCGCATTTTAATAATAATATTTATGTTATTTCTTTGTCTTATTGGTATGGTAATTAATAACGCAAATCACTTTAGAGTCGACGTGCTCACCACCGTGTGCGCCACAGAGGTCATTGTTGCTCTGGAAACCTTGCACCATATTATGTAATCGTGCATTTTACGTCGCATCATTTTTTATGCAAACAGAGCTTTACATCACGCTTCACTCTTAGATACAAATCACCTACCTACTACAGGTCCTAGGAGCTATTATGAATCAAATTAGCCTAATATTCCTGATATTTCAGAACCAATAATTTCGATTCATAATTCAATCGGTTGACGTCGGAGTGAGAACGTAATAATTTCGCCTTTTTCGAACTTAAAACGTTCGCTAACGACGAATTGGAAGTTTCGGCAATTCCGAAACCCGTTTACCGGCAATCCGAAATCGATTTAATCACAGGAATCATGCGAAGTTCCAACAAAGTTTGTTTAAACTTGGAATTGGGACAAATTGAAGTTACACGCCCTGCGGCCAAATATTAATGGTGGTACCCTTTGGATATTTTGTGTGATATCATATTGGGCGCACGTTCCATCTAATAGTTCTTTGGGGCGGTTTGAATAAACATGTTTGTTTTGGTTTGAAGTGATAGGTATTTTTAGTTTGAGTTTTACAAAGAGATTTCGCAATATTAAGTCATTCCTACTGTTACATGTAATAAATGATTTGATTTGATTTGAAACATCGACAACTCTTCCACGTCTAAATTTTTTCTTTGGAAAATAAGGTAGCAAAAATTCTAGTAAAATATCAATATCCACTACGAAACCTTTACTTACAGATCAAAGATTGATTTGGGCATATTGATAAATTCGGCGTATAGCTTAATTTTGATATAAGTGGTACATTAAAACTGCATCATTAGCTTTACAAAAAATCAATTCTCTCGTCGGGTGTCGAATAAAGCCAAAATTATGATAGTGTAAGCGATCCACAATCAGTATGAAACCCTTAAAATCAATCACATAATATCGGAAAACTTTCTAACTTTAGGTAGCTCTAAAAAAAATAATTTATCGACGTTCAACATCCACTAAATAAAATTTCCACAGCTGTTTAGGCGCTGCGTGGAAACAATCATATTCACATTCAAAGCAAAATCCTCCCTCTGACGCAATCGGTTAATGAACCCCACAACAACAATCTATTCAATAACGTAAATCCACGTCGGTAAGAAGCACAGATTTATGTTGTACCGTGTCAGATATTAAATAGCTTAATCCGTCCGTTGGTCCGGACGCCGGACACGAATTAAAGCGACAGGTGGGATTTATTGTCTAGTTGTTGAATGTGACCAGCGGAATAGTCCGGATCCGGAATCCATTTTAAATCGCCCGTTGGATTTGCGGACCCATGGGACGGTTTAGGAACTTTAGTGTACATTTTTGTTGCTTCGTGTGAATGAGGAAAAGTATCCTATTACATTTTGTATTTATAATTGAAATTAAAATATAATATAGTTGTTTTAGTTGGTCTCTCATACGTCATATTGGCATCTGATGTATTATCTCATTATTTGATAAAAGGCTCTATCAATGAAAAAATCTTTCACGAACAGTACAGAATGAATGTCGGCTTATTACTGATGATGATGACAAATATTGTAAGCAAGGTGAGCGATGGTCTTTCAAACATTTGCATACCAATGATATACCAGGGATGCATAAGATGAACATAAGTTGCGTTACAGAAGTGCGATCGTCCTGAATTTACATTTAATGAAAAAACTCAAGTCGGTGACACCGAACCTCTATATTGGTGCTTGATTTGCATCTTTATGAAAACTTCACCTTCACCCGAATAATGCTAAAGTTTCAAAGTTAATTTCAATTCTTTAAACTGAAACTTTGCGACGATTTTTTAATTTTAAATTAAAGATACGTCGCTAAGCATTTTTATGTATCAGCAAAGTTTGCTTATTAAATAAGAAGTATTATGTGATTAAATTCCAAGTAATTAATTTTATACTTCACTCGCTGAAATCTCAAAGTATAATTCTGACTGATGATCATAGATATAGCACGCTAACTAGACACAGCTAAGACAAACAGAACAATCCAAGAACGCGCATCTTATTAGCCTGTCCTCACCTGCTTCTAATTGGGGGGTCGCAAAACGGATTAAAGTCTAAATCTGGTTAGTCAACATTCAACAAACTCAGCCTCTCTTAGTTAATTTCTCTCTTGCGTGAATAGAAGCTTTATAAGGCCCTTAACAGACGAGCTAATTCGAAATGCAATGAGGAATTTCGGCGCTCCATTGTTTTATTAGGGGCTTATTAACTTACTAACTGCGTGCCGTGGATTCACCAACTAATGATTAAATTTAAAATGCTATAAATAACATTATTGTTACATTGCATTAAAAATTTAAAATTGTGTTTGGTGTGTATTACTTACTTTTTTTTATCTGGCAAATGGGCAAACTCATGACGCTTGGGCGCTTGCCTATACGAATCACAAAAAATGCTCTTTCAGCGCTACTTATACTTTCTCAGTAAACTATACACAGGGGACACATACACACCTAAAGTATTATCAATATGTTAAATTATAAACATTACACCCTGTATTATATTATGCAAATGATGTATTAATGAAAACAAACAGTGTCATGTAATCCGTCTATCCGCCGGTCGCACGCCGTTAGCCACTAATTTGATGGCACTGATGACCTAATGATTCGAGACACTAGCATAATCCCGGCTTAGGATTACGACAGATAGCCTGGACACAGCCTGGACACGAATAGCCTGGAATGAGCACTAAATAGCTGTTTGTGCAGGTAACAATGCTAATAGAGATAATGAACGTGTAGGGTAATGTGAGGGAAAGCAAAACTGAAATACGAACGTTATACAAGAACAAAAATTACTAGGGTCGTTGTCAGATAGCTATGGTCAAAGATCGAAGACTTTCATCATCTTTTTCAAAAGTGATCGGTAATGTACCTGATTATTATTGGCACTCTAACTGCCGCACTCAGAGACGAATATTAATTACTTAATTGTTATTACATAAAGGTTTTGGCGCATGCACCATACAGTTTTTGTCAAATTCTTTATTCAATTGAAGTTTAATTATTATTAAATAATTATTAATTACATAAATGCTACGAATAATAAAAACTAAGGAAACGTAACTCCCATACTATTACCGTTTTAAATTTGGTTCCTTTCGAACTGTCATGTAACGTCAGCCTGATACCGCTGAAGGCCACCTAAATATTGCAAATGTACTGAAATGTGTACCTAAGGTACACAATATTTTTGACAAGTATTGTAGAACATGTTTTTTGACGGAGTTACTTTTCCTTAGTTTTTATTATTCGTAGCATAAATGTAATGAAATGAAAATTTTGACATAAGCCCCATAAATTATCTGCATTAAATTGAAGGTTAATCATAATTAAATGTTTCTGAGTGCGACAGTAAGAGTTCATACTACATGTAAGTCCTAATTAATATAATAATATTGGCATTTGCCCTACATCAGGTCTGTCTTTGGCTGATAACTTTCATGATAATCTAACGCGCAAGTTTAGATAATATTGTTAATGCTGAAATCATATTCACATACAATTACCAACAGACATGCTATTACGTCATTTATTGAAACAAATTAATTAAGTCTAAATCCGTAGGATTAATATTATTGAACGAAGCTACGAAGGCTTAACCGCAAAGTAAACAACACTATGTCGCATTAATCCATTTAATTACTGCCAGTTTACATTGCAATTATAACTTTATTTGATCATAATATGGTCTATAATCGAAACTAAATATTTATCGAATACAATTTAGGTTCTATTACCGTTATTTTCATTCATAATTAATAGTGAAGTTAATATTTGTGTTCGTAATTTATATACCGTGATTAGTGTAATTAATTGAATAGAATGTTCATATTGTACTCACTCTTCATTCGTTAAAAAATCCTTTGATCGCGCAGAATCCTTACAATAAAAGCGAAAATACGTTTTTTTCGGGACCCTACATTACAAATCCTGCTTAAATCGTAGAAAAAAGGTTTATACCAGCACACTAGATTCGGTGAATGACGGTGGCCATGCGATGGTTGACCATACGCAGTACAAAGCGGGACTCTCTATTCCTTTACTGTCATAAGCCAGTTGAGTGGAACGGATGACTGACACGACTGGTAAGAGATCAGGCGCAGTACCGACTTTTTACATAGGTACCGAATGACGCAAGACAATTTATTTAAGAGCCACGCTTTAAACAGTAGAAAAAACCGGCCAAGTGCGAGTTGGACTCGCCCATGAAGGGTTCCGCAGTAGCAATAAGGTTTATTTTTATGAAATTAAAAGGTTTTTGATTTATTTTTATATTTCAGTTGATTTAATGAAAGTTAAATTAAGGTATACCATTTATGACGTATAAAAAAAACTACTTGCTAGATCTCGTTCAAACCAATTTTCGTTCGTAAATTTATAATAATGTACATCATATATTTTTTTTTGACTTATCATGCCCCTACTTTAGAAGTTAGAGGGGGGGACACACATTTTACCACCTTGGAAGAGTCTCTCTCGCAAACTATTTGGGTTAGGAAAAATGATATTAAAAACCTCAATATGATTTTTGAAGACCTATCTACAGATACCCCACACGCATAGGTTAGATGAAATTATTTTTTTTTTCTTTCAGTTGTACCTATGGGGACCCCTAAAAATTTTTAATAATTTTTCCATTTTTATATCAAAATCTTTATGCGGCTTACAGACTACATATTCTACTTACCAAGTTTTAATAGTATAGCTCTTATAGTTTCGGAGAAAAGTGGCTGTGACATACGGACGGACAGACAGACAGACAGACAGACATAACGAATCTATAAGGGTTTCGTTTTTTGTCATTTAGCTACGGAACCCTAAAAAGGTAAAGAAGTAACAGACAGACAAACATCTAGAGTTAGACAGAGAGAAACACAGACAGATACATTTTTACATTTGTAATATTATTATTAAATAAAGTAAGTGTAAAAGTATGGATATTTAGAACTAATCAACAAATGCCTTTCATTCGCAGTACAGTGTATCGGACTTGCAATCAGGTGAAACTGCGGGATGGATTACACGTGGTAATCGGATAATTTCAGCCAAAATCTGCAACGCGAGTGCCGGCGAATAATTACGTCGATTCACTAACGGACCGGCCATGAAGTAGGCGTATTCGACGGCACGTCACGTTAACACACTTCCTTCAAAATAAGTATGGCAATAATTAATAAAAATGATTTATGTTTTTAAAATCAGTATTAGAAACAAACAAATTTTTGCTAAAAGTTGCGAATTTCTTATGCCAGTTCTTCTCACCGGGTTAGCTCCCGAACCGGTGGTAGGTGGTGATCCCGGCCTCATGTAGACGTTATAAAAGTGTTAATTTTTAACCGATTTATAAAATAAAACTTAATTTCATTTCACTGACTATAAATTAATTTATGTAAAGCTCATCGTCCAGAAGTACCTAAAAATGAAATTGACAGGACTAAGCACTTAGTTTACGTTACAATTATGCATGCAGTTACAGTCTATGATATAAAGAGCATTTATAATTTTACAGTTTTAAGTATTATTAAACCAAATCATTATAAACTTGACTTAACATTTTGTAGCAATGTATATTATGATACAACTGGGTACAACTAAAATAAATGTGTGTAGTTCGAAAAAATGAGTACTTGGGTGATAACCAGAATTGTTATCATATTTTTTCATCTAGCGATTGGTCCCAAGTAATTATTTTTATGACTGTCGGGTTTATGTCCGTAGGGCCAGCAAAAAAGGTGTAGATTTGAATAAAAAACAAATTAATTGCCTTGTATGAAAATATTTATTGAGATCGGTCAAGGCTCAAGACAAATTAAAATTTCAAACAAAAATAAGTAAAAATAATAGGAAAATAAATCAATATATGGCCAATAATAAAATAAAGTATTATAAAAACTAATAATATAAGATTCTTAGTACTTCTTTTGTTTGAAAACATTGAAATAAAACTAAAGTACGTTTTTTTTTCTATCAACTAAAATCACAGGTTTTATAATGAAATAACATCTTAGGTGTACCTTGTAATGTAAATGTTTATTATTATTATTATTATTATTATTAAGTATGATAATTGTGAACTTATTGCTAATAATATAATTTACTAAGTTTAAAAATATTAGAATTGCTAGTAGGTACACAAATAAAATTATTACTTATGTAATAATATAATTATTATTGAAGTAAGTATGAGTAATACTTTTCATACATTATTTTTTCTAATTTTCAATATTATTACAATTTTTTTTACAAAAATAATCCTATGTTACATTAAGTAATTTTTGTGGTTATAAATATAAAAATATATAATTTTACTTTTTTTTAATTTTTATATAATAATAAATCAAGTATAAAAAATGCCTGAAATCAGTCTTTAGATTTAGGTAATAATAATAATAATAATATAAGTTAAGTGAGAGTGTTCTAAGTTTTAAATGTTAAAGTTGAGAAAAATAATAATAATATAATAATAATATCTATGGACGCTTCACACCACGTCAGTCTGGCCCCGTGGTAAGTACCTGAAGGACTTGTGTTACGGGTACCAGACAACGGAAATATATTTAATACTTTTATACTATACACATATTTAAGATTTTTATTATATGATACACATATTTAATACACATCCATGACCCAGGAACTTTGAAAACTTTTTTGTTCCGTCGGCGGGATTCGAACCCGCGACCCCCGGCTTGAGCTACCAACAGCCCACCAACTGAGCCACAGAGGTCGTCAAAAATGTTTTAAAGGAAATTGATTCCTAGACAGTTGACAGACCAACGTCATTTGGTCGGATCATGTCAATTCAACGTTAATAATTGTGATCTGTCCTCTGGGTTTGACGTAACGCGACCAAAATCTCTCTCATCTGCCTAGGAATCAACTTCTCTGATAGTACAAAACAATATAATTATAACTGATTATGTTTGTGCCAACCCTACTTCAAAATTTCTTTCCAGAAAACAATGGATCATAAAACTGGGACCAATAGCTAGATGAAAAAATGTTAAAAATTGATATCTGGTAATTGGACCCATTGGGTCCAATTTATTGAGTCCAATCACCCAAGTACTCGAAAAAATGTCCGTTTATCATTTGAAGAGCAAGAGTTTTCTTTTTTTAATATTTAATTCACAAGTAGTTAGTTTTAATTCACAAGTTATTGTAATAGCGATGGTACTTGTGCAAGGCGCTCGCACTAGATGCTATCACAGACCGCTGAGTTCGTGGCCACTCATCCAGTCACCTCCATTAAAATCGGCCATGTTGCCTAATCATTGGGCACATATTGTAATGTACTCGTACAAATTAGAGTCTCTATATTCTTTGGTCAATTTAGGCTAATAGAATCTAGTATTCCTAATAACAGTATTAATTAACAATTAAGAGCTTAGTCTAGTTTGCGTATCTAGAACCGTATTTAGATTACGTTACCCACGAAAGATAGTTGTGTAAGCTTTTGAGCATCCTAAAGCTGAAAGTGAGATGTTTTTAAAGCATATGTTAAAGAAAAAAGCTTTATATAATTCCAAACGAGCACGTTCTCCTCATAAAATATTATTCTTATACATTTTTAAAATACAATTTTAAGAGAGCTGCCAGCGGTTTATTTTAGAAATATTAAGTTGATTTTTCCAAAGAAAATATCCAATCTTTATTCAAACCACAAAGATGCTTCTACTTGAAAGATAGTATTTTTATATATTCATAAGAGGGAAAATACGCATTTAAAAATTTTATCTAAACTGTCATCCGTGGAATATGTAATTTAAGTTTGAACGTAAAACCCCCGGGAAAAATTCATGACTGCTTGATAGCGTTTACTTTGACGATCGCGTACCTTCGTATAATGAACTGGGAGTTATTTATACACTATTATTTTACTTTGTAGAAAAATCCAGTTTATATTTAAAATAATATACATTTCAAGCTGACGAGGGGATACGCTGCGATGAGATGTACTTTTAACTAAGCTCCTCAAAACTGAACTTTATTTACTTAACAAAACTTCAGGGCTGGCTAATCCAATTTAAAATGGGTCACTTAAAAAAGCATCGTCTCGTCACGTTGCGATGTAAACTAAACCTTATTTGTAAAAAATTATGACTTCAAAATTTGCTTTTGCCTGCTCCATCCGTAAATCTAACCATCTATCAAAATTAGCTTCTAGTAGCGAAGCCGGGGCTAAAACCGAGTCACAGCCATGCCACACGACGCGGTGCGGCACCGCACCGGTGTCCGTCTCACCGGACTACCGGCCAGTGGCCACACGGTGAGTGCGGCACCGCAACGTTTTTCAGTACTGTAGCAGCGACGGACTCGAGCTCCCCGCGTCCCCGCCTCGTCTCGATTCCGGTGCGCGTGCGGTGCAGCGCCGGAGCGCACCGGACGGCGCCGTGTGCCATACCATCCATTTTTCTATGTAGGACACTGGAGCGGCACCGGTCAGGCGCTAGGCGCCGTACCGCCGCCGCAGCGCATCGTGTGGCATGGTCCTTACACCCCACCGACACACTGCGCTTTTTCAGAATGGTTCACATAATTTATGTTTTAACCCAGAGCTTACAATGCAAAGAATCAGTTAAGCACTCACTCATACACTTACTACTTTATTAAAATTAGTGTGATGATAATAAACAGGTGTGTGCAAATACCCAACAGTGTGTTGTAAAATATTTTGTACCTATCTTAAATGAGCATGCCCAAGTATTCAACAAACAAGAAAGTACGTAATTAATGAAACTCTAAGCTTATGAAACTAAAACTATTAGTAACAAAGTAAATAGTGTTTGCTGCGAGGAAAACATTAAAAAAGCCAGTTTAGTGAGAAACTTCGCTGATTACGGCTTAATGTTTCGCCTGGAACTTGCTGGCTTATCTCGACACTGTTGCATACAAACTCCTTACCTAATTTCTATTTTATATACGTACATAAGAGGTTTTGTTAGGATTTCCAGCGAGCAAGTTCATGTTCAGCTTTTACGTTCGTTGCATACGTATAGATTTTCCCCTTTTGTAATAATGATACTTTGGCACATAGGAAAAGTCACATAACCACAGACATAGATCAAGATAGATACCGCATGTCCCTCCATTTGTATGAAAACGAGCATGCCACTTTTTCCTACCTACTGTGACGTACCGATGATAAGAAACGTGTCCATTATCTAGGCCAACGTTTTTATTCGAATTTCTACATCTCAATACGGCACAATTAGGCATTTAGGCATTTTTAAATTTCCGATTGACGTCCGATTCCGATAGCAGACTAAAGAACAGACTTTCGAAAGACGAGCATTGCTCGTCGTTTGGGAACGCGATATGGCACGCGAAGTACATACACATGCGGTATCTATCTTGATCTATGTCTGTGCACATAACAGATAAAACCGCTGCTAATGTGTTCTTCAAAACGATGAATGGTTACAAATGCGGAAGTTAAAAGATTTTGTTTTATTATTGTCAATGCAATACTTTAAAAATGTTGTGTTGTTTTAAGATTATATATAATAACAAACATAAAATAATAACATACAGCTTCATTATTTCATGCTCTTTAAGTTTATGACAAATACATTAAGTATAATAATCATTATTATTCAAAGCTTTAAATTGGCTATCACCATTCTAGACAAGAATAGCTGCGGGTAGCAACTAGTGTTAAGCAAATTTAGGTACAATTTAGCTCTAGATTTGATTAAATATTAATAACACGCCTGATGAAGCACCCTCGTCGTACTAAAACTAATTAATTACTTATACTAATATCTACGTAGTACCTTCTAAGTCTTAATGAAACTCCAAGTGATTTAGTGTAGGTATAAATCAGTAGAACAGAGAGGTTTTTTACCTTTAAAATAAGCTGAATAGAATAATATTTTTCTTAAAAACATTAGTATATCACACACTTATCGCAAAAACTTAATAAATAATTATTATAAATAGAATATCGTTACAACCAATTAGTTATATAATATTGTACAAAATTATAAAGTTGTTGTAATAGTTACTATAAATATTACTAAAATATAAAAAAAGGAATCAAGACTATATTATATAAAAAACTAAATCTAAGTCGGAGGCTGCGGGCAATGTACCCAAGAGGCTGGCAGCATTACCTCGCTGTATCGCAAGACTGATACGTTGACCGAGGTAAGCGCCAGCTCTGAGATCGTTGGTCTTCTCAACCAGTTTTTGGGATAACTCTTTGAACAGTAGCTGGCACCAGGGCCCCACGGACCCAGGGTTTCAACGCCGAAAGGTACAAAAATGTAATCATTCCCCAGTGCTTCATATTTTCTTCTTTTGTTTGTTTCTGCTTGTGCCGCCGCAGCTCCCACCTCTCTTGTTGTGGCCATCACGTGCGACGCCGCTAGCGTATCCACGCAGGTGGCGTCCCAAACAAGAGGCCTCCCGCGGCTCCACGGAACGAGCGTCATTCCGTCGGGCCTTTTGCCGTTGTAACGTGCGATACCGTTCGGCTCGAGAGTGGCCGGCACGTTGACGGAGACAAGGGCCCTGCGGATTACGTCGTTCAAGGAAGCATGGCGGGACTGGCGGCCGGCGCTGCGTCGACAAGACAGACCGTGGTGACCCTGGCGGTCTACTGCGGCGCCGCAATAGCAGCGGTGGGGTTCGCTGATATTGGCTCCTAGTCGCAAACTGAGTGACAGATTAAATGTATGATTATCTAAAAGTGTTCCGGTATTGGATGATGGGTTTGCCTGGAGCCAGTAGCCTGATTCCGACTCAGCGGACGCTAGAAGATGCGCGCGATCTGTGGTGGACGAGGAATTTAGTATGTCTGATTGTGCCAAATTGATAAGGGGTTCATCCCAATTCTTTTGGATGTTAGTGTTAACTGGAACGTCACTGGGACAAACACGTTTCCAAGCGTTGATCGCCTCAGCTAGTGAATCAATGCCTATGTTTCCAAAAGAATTGGTGATGATTTTGATGGAAAGAGGATGAATGCTGTGAGCTGAAGAAAGGAAGGCGGGAAGAGACACGCTGGACACACTTCTAAGACCCAAGCCACCGAAACGAATGGGGAGAGTAGCTTGGGCCCAGGAGGTGTCAGAGATTCGGCAGTTGAAAATATTTATTATTGTGTCTTTTAAAATAGTGTCTAAATGGGAAAGAAGGTTGGGATACTCCCATAGAGGGCAGCACCTCAGGACATATGTAAATTGGGGCACAAACAAACAAAACCGGATTATTTGGTAAGCCATATGTGATTTTAATGCAACGAGTTTGCCAGAAGATTCTACGAATTTTTATTTTTGTTCCGAAACATAAGGCTCAAAACCGTCGTTGAATATGGGGGCACCTAGAAGGCGGAGGGATTCTTTACTGAGAATTTTGATACTAGGGGCCAAATTGTTAAAATCAGACATTATTACGTCGTGCGGCTGTGCGATTGGGCCGTTAACAAAAAGCTCACATAGAATAATATAATAAAAAAACAACGGTGGAACAGTAGAGCAGGAATGTTATACCAAATAAATTAATTTTATTTCTTGTTTCTTTCTTCAGATATACACTATCGCCGCGTGACAAGTCTATTTTCCAATCTTACGGATTATTTTATTACTTTTTTTACGCATCCCAAAAAACGTACAACGCAGCTTAAATGGCCAACTTAATCATAATACTATGACAAAAAATAGATTTCATCAAGCCTCACGATCTTAAATCAATTCGAAAGCTTGTGATGAAAAAATTGATCATGATATTTACAACTATTACCTCAAAATATAACGCACCAAAGATTGGTTGGAACTTTTCAGGTTTTATTATTATCGCTTGTATACATTGACGTTAGAGGTCGATATTTTCACTGTTTTTAATTACAAAGTAATGTTTACACCAACCATTACCTCGACCAAGGGTACAAACTTCCTTGACAATTAAACGTGAGAATTAATTAAATTGACCCTACCGCCTTCGATACCCGAGCCCTGTATTAATTCCCGTTTGCTTATTCAGTGGATTACCACCGATGTATGGACCTGGATAGATTTAAATGTACACCAAAATAACTGTAGCGATACTTCCTTATGTGTGTTAATTCTATAATTTAAATTTCACAGCTAATATGACAAAAGAAGATTATAGCAATATTAGATCCAAAACAGACTGACAGAAGGCATTTATAATTTAAGTATAGATCTAAGACAGAACTAAGAAGAACTCTCTAAAGTTTTGATAAAAATCTTAAATACCCTTTCTAGTGTAACATTGTGATCAACACGTACTTTGGGGCTTTACGGTAGATGAGAACTGCAAGATATGTGACAACTTTACTACCATCCCTGGTATAATTATTGTATCACTTTAGACATAAAATACAGTAGGTATAACAACAAATGATTGAGATTGAATCGTTTTAATTATATTTTCTTAATATAGTACTCATTTCAATGAACTTATTTTACGGGCATTGACCCACCACATATTTCCACCACTGCAAAGCCCTACCAGGTTTGAAAGTGGTAATCAACAACAAACACCCTTTGATATGATCTCAGGTAGTATTAACTGTAGTAGAAACGCTAGTTGTTATTTACCTCTATGTAGATTACCACGTCTAGCATTCTCATTCATCATTATCTATCCATCCATACAAAATCGTTATGAATAATATTACTGCCAACTTATGACCGATTCCCATAGCTAAACTAAAAACTAGGTATCCTATCTTCACTCGCGACAGCTTTTTTCCAGAGCATAAGGAGAAAAATTCATCAGTTGTTTCACTGTACTCTAGGATAACGACTACCACTCGAACATTTTTTTAATTAGTGGTTCGTAGACGTGCATCGGTTTATCCACTGAACAAGAGATAATTTATTTATTCCGTACAAAAGTAGATGCATTGGTGATTAGTTCTATTTTTAATAAAGCATGTATCTTAATTCTCTTCCAATAAATAAGTAATAGTAGAAAAATATACAATTGAAATAGTAATATTATAAAAATATAAAAATGAAGTTCAAAATTTTACGTAATTGAGAGTTAAAATTCTCTATCTCAAAAACCACTAAACCGGTCTTGATAAAACTTGAAGTACGGTATTCCCTAAGTTGAACAATACCTAGTACAACAAAAAAAGAATTACTTAAATCGGACTTGCAGTTCCGGAGATATGCGAACACAAACATAAAAACATACATACATTACATACATACACTTTTGAGCTTTACTTCAGCCATTAAAAAGTGTAGAGTTATAACCTAATGATGAGTAAACGAGGTGAGTGAAATAATTCAAAAATAGCTTCGAATCGCATTAAATTTCAAAATTGAATTGAAGGCAATCAATCGCATTTATTCCGTTCGCAGAATCTCACGAATTTCGCTAATCCACTAAAAAATATGAAAAAGGAGCCCGACACCGGAAAAATATCTTTGCTGATTAGATTCGAGAGCTGAAATTATTTCGATTCATTTCGAAATTTAATAACGTCAAGTCGATAAATAAATCTTATCGGTGGAGACTCGAGAATTTTCCGAAGCGTATAAGAGACGCGTAATTTATCAGAATAACGTTAATAATCGTTTTCGAATCTGCTTTGGGTGACAGTGGGTTCATTTATATTTTTTTCTTATCCAATTCGGCTCGATCGTGTGTCGGCATTATTCACGCGTCAGCCTCGACGTTATCGCTGACTTATCTTGACGCGCGAGGAACTGTTTGTCACAGAGGTATTAAGCGTGAATTTTATATGGGATTTTTTTTTTATAGATTGACTCGTGTATGGACGTTTTGGTAGTACTATCAGAGAAGTTGATTCATAGGCAGATGGCGGATGTACGTAGTTTGGTCGCGTTATGTCAAACCCAGCCGACAGATCACGACTAATATTGATTTGACATAATCCGACCAAATGACGCAGATCCGTCAACTGCCTATGAATCAATTTCTTCGATGGAGCATATAGTATGGATCAAAAGTAAAAAAAAATTTTTTTTGAAAATTAAGATGTTTATATATGGACAATATTGTTTTTACTGATAAATTATAAATTATGTACAGTTAAGTGCTTTTTAATCGGTATTTATTGACTGAACAAAAACTGAATCTAGGAATTAATTTATAAAGAAATATATAAATAATTACTACAGGTTTATTGACAAAATATTTCGGGGTATTTCAGAACAAAATTTTATACATAAGATTCTTGTGTCACAATGTTAGTTACCGTACTCCTCCGAAACGGCTTTACTGATTTTTACCAAATTTTATATGCACATTCAGTAGGTCTGAGAATCGGCTACTGGCTACTTTTTATATTGATAAGTGCATTTGTTGAATAAAATTTAATAGTAAATTATTACAACTCGAGACTGACGGCGACCATTGTGCAACGGGATAGCGATGGACGTTGCCATGGTAACATACTTATTTAGTCACTTCAATAAAATAAAATGGGCGAAATACTTTATATGGCAAAACAACTTTTGCCGGTACAGCTAGTATAATATGAAAACGAACCTTAACAAGCTATTCTCGGAAAGTTAACAAAACAAGTACAACTGGCGTAAAAGCTATTTTTAGAGGGCGTAAGAAACTCTCTCTATTCTAAGAGTTTGTCACAAATATTAAAAAAATACACTTATCTTGACTTACCTCACCATTTATCCAGCCAAAATGTCGTAACTCGAAGGAGATTCAGTTCCAATTATTATAATCTTTCAAAAGCCATGAAAATTATTTTATGAATCGGTGAGTGTTCGCACCTAAGCGGCTGATCTTACCTTTCGGATTTAGGATATAATTATCATACCTTTCTGGATCCCTTTTATATTTTTAGATATTACTATTATCAGTAGATTATAGTAATATTACTAGTAAAAAGCTTTTTGGTCACTTTAAAAGCTCTTTAAAGTGACCAAAAAGTTTATACTTTTATTTATTTTATAAGTTTCGATGAAACCTATATTCTAAAATATTTTAAGCTTGTTGAGGAATAAACAAATCCACAGAAAATTAATAAATTGAACAGTGCTAATAGTCTTTGGCCGTAAAAATCGATAAATTTTTAAAAAGTACCAAGTTTACAATATTATTACAGTTTCTCAAAGAACAGCAAATTAGCGTCAATATAAATATAAGGTGTTTTTACTATGTGACTATTTAACATGAATTTATTGTTATTTATAATTATATTTATTGTGATCGGATGATTGCGTTCATATTGAAATTAATATGTTGTGGTCACAGGGAAACTCATTGTTTGTGGTGTTTGTTTGATGCACAATAGCTGTAGTAGCTGTTAATTTATTTATATTAAATATATATAATTATAAAAAAATACTACGCAACCCATTTAACTGCGTATCACTTCCCTAATAAAAACTTTCCCTGGACTTTCACGGATATTTCAAAATTCGTGAAAGTCCAGGGAAGGTTTAATTCTAAAATTATCAAATCGGTTCAGCCGTTTAGAATTTTAGCAAAACAAACATTTAAAAATCGTTTTTATTTCATCTCCTAGTCTATAAATAATATATATTATCTAGACACGCGGTAGCGTGTCAAGCCAAGTTCAAGTAAAACAGAACTGGCGAGCAGCACTGTGTGTAATATTACACGAACCATTTCGAGCCACTTTTGACCCCCTCATAATTGAAAAACTATTTAATATAAACGCTTCAAATTTGGTTCATATAATAAGTTTCATAAACAAATCTCAAATAATTATTTAGATAATCACCTCCGAAAATCGTAATTTTTATCACTGACTGACTGACCTATAGATCAAAATTCTAACCCACTTCCAGATGACCTAGAAGCTGAAATTCGGAACCCACCTCGGTAAGTGTGTTAAAGCTCAGGGAAAAATCCAAAAATGAAAAAATTCGGCCAAGTGTGAGTCGGACAGAGCGAAAATTGTGTTTTTTGTATGGGAGCCCCCCTTAAAAATTTATTTGATTTTAATTTTGTTATAAATTATGGAAGTAAACATATAAATAAAGATTTCGAGAATATTTCAAGTGTCTACCGGCTGCCATTATTGATTATGAGCAAAAAAGACCAGAAAAATCACGTTTGTTGTATGGGAGCCTCCCTTAAATATTAATTTCATTTTATTTTCAGTATATGTTGTTATAGCGGCAACAGAAATACACAATCTATAAAAATTTTAGAACTCTAGCTACAGCGGGTCTTGAGATACAGCCTGGAGACAGTCAGAGAGACGGACATAGAGACGGACAGACATCGAAGTCTCAGTAATTGGGTATCGTTTTTACCGTTTGGATATAAAATCATTTAAAAAGCCCAAAAATAAGTTGTGTCCACAATCCCCATACGAAAAACCTTGTAATACACCCTAAGCAACCGGTCAACGGCCAACAACAGTCAACATATCAACTTAATAATACATAGAGCAACACAGTAACACACAATAATTTCATACTTTAATTTACACTACAATTTCATACTAAATACTAATATTATAAATGCAAAAGTGTGTCTGTCTGTCTGTTAGCCCTTCACGCCCAAACTGCTTGTACCGATTGTTCTGATAAGTGGTATGGAGATATAGTTAGAGTCCCGGGAAAGGACATAATATAATTCTTTTAATCCCAGAAAAATGCACGGTTACCGCCGGATGGACGAATTAGGGACAATAGAGTTGCGATTGGCATCTGTCTGTAGTCTGAACTCTGTATTTGTCAGTATTACTGTATTTTAATAGCTACTGAACTTTCGCACAATAAGTTGTACGATAGAGTTAATAGTTGGAAATACACTTGTGTTACACGGTACACCGTATTATTCCAATGCCTCATGATGGCAGCTGCATATTCCATTCGCTTGAATTTTCTTCGTTTAATTCGACTGATACTCAACAAGCCGTAAGGGCTGCTTTTCTACTTCCTGATAGATTTTGGATAGGCTATCCACAACTTATTATAATTGTGGATAGCATATCCGACACTTATCAGGAAGAGGTGATATAGCCAAAAAGGTTTTACATGTTCTTGAAATACACGAGTGTCAAAAATCACAGACACCTTAGAAAGTGTGTGTATTTAATAAAAAAATATATTATGAACTGTGTCAAATTGATTTTGTCAAGACGAGCATTAGTGATTAATATGGTGTTTTTATTTTACATGTTTTATGTTTTATATTGTAATACGCAATAATCGGGGAATTATAGATCCTACTTCCTACTAATATTATAAAGGCAAAAGTTTGGATGTATGTATGGATGTATGGATGTTTGTTACTCTTTCACGCAAAAACTACTGAACGGATTTTAATGAAACTCTATAATAATATAGCTTATACATCAGAATAACACATAGGCTACAATTTTAACCGACTTTCAAAATGGAGGAGGTGTTATGTCCGTTTTTTATGTTCAAAGATTACTCCGCCGTTTGTGAACCGATTTTCAAACTTTTTCTTTTGGTGTATAGGTTATCATCCCAATTTGGTACCATATTCATAAAAGTGGTGACCTGATGAAGGGATCCATTAGAAATCGAGGGAACTCCTCAAAATTTATATGGAAACATGTGGTGACTTCAGTTTCGTGAGCAGTATTCTAAGCATATGCTACCAACAAGCAAGATTTTGCACCAAGGTATACCATGGTTCGGACGGTGCTGAGAGAACTCCTGACTCTTTATAGATACAAGTTTGGGAATTTCGACGTTGTTTTAAGAACGGAAAGCATATGCTACTATGCAAATTACATTCATCATCATCATTATCATTTATCACTACCATAAACCATTATAGAACCATGTATCGTCCCGTTTTGACCCTATTATTGATACTTTTCATAGTATTTTATTATATATCACTTAAACCGCGGGTAACACCGCGGTTTAGGCACAGCTAGTATATTTATATGTGGTCGATTCAAAACCCGGATTTAATGTATAGATCGACTAATTATTATGAAAATATTGAACCGACGGGACGAACATCTAAATATAATTATACTTAACAGGTAAGAACAGTTTGTATAGGAAAATAAAACTATCAGTTTTAGAATATTGTTACTACCAATTTTCCATATTGTTTTAACTTAGAGCCCTACCCTGGGCTTCTTTTTTAATTAAAATTAGCCCAGTCCGTTAAGCCGTTCCCGAAATATTTTAGCATATAATAATATAGCCTATAATATTATGACGTTAACCCGGGATATGATTATTTTATGAGCTAACTCCATACGGCATACCATATTTTCAGCCGTTTAGACGTGAAGAAACATACACACTCACAAACTCAAATCAAATCAAATTCCTCTATTGCCAATGTACTAATGTAATGTAAAATGCCTAGTATTTTATTATCATTTAATATAATTATATAATATTAAATGATAATAAAATACTAGGCATTTCGGTACACGGCGCGCGGCGCGACGCCGGAGCAGCTGGCTGCGGGGGTATCTGTGCGATAATCTTCTACACTTGCTCGGAAAGTTTTCTTTACAAAAAGTAATGATATCCCACCAAAAACATAAATGTAAAAATGAGCCAAGTTCAATACAAACATTATGCTTGTCTATGGACTTTGCCCTTAAAAAGAATTGAGATCTAAATGAGTGCCAAGTTCTATGGAAAATTTAAATATGTATTTATAGGAACCAAAAAACATTATGAACAAATAATAGAGTCTATTTCTTTGCTTTATTTATTATCTATAACAATTGCTGTTATTTAAATAATGTGAGATCTTAAAGTAGATTAGATTTGACTTGGCTAGTTTTTATCAGAATTAAAATGTTCAATAACTTTATGAAATGACTGATGTAATGAAAACTGGCCAAGTTTTAAAATCTAATCTACTTTAAGATCTCACATTATTTGAATAACAACAATTGTTATAGATATTAAATAAAGCAAAGAAATAGACTCTATTATTTGTTCATAATGTTTTTTGGTTCCTATAAATACATATTTAAATTTTCCATAGAACTTGGCACTCATTTAGATCTCAATTCTTTTTACGGCGAAGTCCATAGACAAGCATAATGTTTGTACTGAACTTGGCTCATTTTTACATTTATGTTTTTGGTGGGATACAATAATACATAATATTATGCAAAAATAATATACATCCTGGCTTTTTTTTCAGTCGAAGTAAAAACAAATATTCCCACCATTATAACGTCTACAACATAAAACCTGAATTTTACAGTACATATCACACCCAATCGTCAGAATAATGGTAATCCAAGAGATATTTTATGCTCTTGATTTCTAAGCAGCATCATAGCAGTGGACCCTTATTTCGAATTAAATAAGGTTGAAATTCGCCCTGAGCTCGGTTAAGTAAGCCATAATTAGGAATTCATGTATGTCTTATACGATTTTCATGAATTTATTGTTATTATATAAAGGCAATTAGAGACGATGCCAGTCGCGGACTATTAAGAACAGACGCTTTCGAGCCCCTTAATTAATTGTTAAGTCTGAACCTCCGTTAAATAACGTTCACGGTACGCAAACGTTTTCTCGCAATGATGTATTAGGTAGTACATCATAAAAATGGCTTATTTTATATGTTTCTCCATCCTTTCCTTCGTCATTTTTCCAGCAGATGGCGAAAATGTTTATATTTAGAGTCATAAAAACGCAGTTACAGATGTTTTGACGCATAGATTTATTTAAAAAAATTAGAATACTGTCGGTGCAAAAACTAATACGAAGGACGACGTTAAAGTCCGCTTTTTGTGTTATTTTAATAAAGTAATAAACAGTGTCAGACACCAGCTGGCCGGAGTCAGCTTGCACGAGTGATGCTTATAAGAAACCCTGTTAACAGAATTCACTATATGAAAATATGATTTATTATTTTCATTTTACATTGCTCTGTTATGATTTTAAAATTTCAGCTCTTTCTCCGCGCTGCACAAATATCGCTTGTATTTTATATTTTGCGACCGCGGACATGTAGATTTGTGCAAGTTACTTGCAAGTTGCAAGTTCCAAAGATTTGTTATTGAATAGGAGTGAGAAGGAATGCAGAGAAATCGGTTTATGAGCAGATGTCGGGTCTACACACTGACCTCCATTATAAAAGTACGCTGGACCTGTGATACCCACTTTTTTTTGTGCCTATTTGAAGCGGAATCAGCGCACCCAGTGAGAGGGAAGAGAAGTAAATTTGACGTAACTTGCAAACGGCCGCTTAATCGTTATTGGTTGTCATCACTAGTATTAGTTCCAAATACTCCCACGACTGTTATCAGCGCCAATATGGCGACTTTCAAACGTCATTTTTACGTCCGTGAGTAATTTGTATTCTGTGTTTTTACGTCAAATTTAGTTCCTATCACATTGGGGGAGCTGATTCCGCTTCAAATAGGCCCAAAAAATAGCTGTCATTTCAAAGGGTATCATTAGTCCAGCGTACTTGTATAATGGAGGTCAGTGGGTCTACATCATATTATGGTCGGGCTATGTCAAATCAACTTCAGTCGTGACCAGTTGTCTGAGCTGGACACATCTCGACAAAATTATGTATGTCGGCTGATGAATAAATTTCTCTGATAGTATATCAAACATCTTCACCAGGTTCGGGCTAACAAAGTTTGAGGCACAGTACTCTCACAGGTTTTAATTTTGCTGCAGGTTTTATTTTCTTAAATAAGCACAACGGCGGCTGTTACTGGAATGAAGGATGCAGGATTTCGTAAAGCAATCTACGCCATAGCTGCGTGCGATGATGTTATTAAAGTAAAAACTTTTCTGTGGCGTCTTTAGCTTTATTTTTTGAGATGAGTAAAATGTTAACTTGCGTCAAAACATGTTATCTGACCAAATATTAATTGTAAGTCATTATACCCATTATCCTTTCTAACATGTTATGCGTTCTCTCCACGTTGGCCTATGGATCCTGACAAGCATTAACGAACGTGGATAGGCGCAAGTATAGCAGCTGGACACTTGCCCAAGCGACTGGCATATGCAAGCAGGTCTTCACAGATATCACCCGTATTTTATATTTTAACCTCTGTTGAGGTAACCTCCTTTCAGACATGACTTATGAAGTTGAATGGTTGACGCTAATGCCGTACGTGTGTTGCGTTTAGTTTTGCGATTTCGTATTAAAGTATTCCTTACCTTTCTTCTAGTGTTATTACATCCGGATAAAAAAAAAGGTTATGTTTTTGCGTTTTAATGAAATGGAAAATATAAGTAGAACGCTCTCTGTACACTTGACACTTACTGTCTTACAAATCTATACTTAATCTATACTAATCTATACTTAATCTTATAAAGCGGAAAAGCGGAAGAGTTTGTTAGTTTTTTTGTTTGTTTGTTTGTTTGTTTGAACGCGCTAATCTCAGGAACTACTGGTCTGATTTGAAAAATTCTTTCAGTGTTAGATAGCCCATTTATCGAGGAAGGCTATAGGCTATATTTTATCATGCTAAAACTAATAGGAGCGAAGAAATAGAAGAAAATGTGGAAAAAAACGGGGGAAATTATTTGAAAGGGCTTATCTCACGAACTACTAGAGCAATTTTTCTGTTATTTGGGCCAGATAAGAAGTAGACCACGTGAAGGATTATAGGCTATTTTTTGTAGACTGATTTATCTGTGAAATATCTCATTTACGCGGGCGAAGCCGCGCGTAACGTCTATTTAATATTATAAAGCGGAAGAGTTTGTTTGTTTCTTTGAACGCGCTAATCTCAGGAACTACTGGTCCGATTTGAAAAATTATTTCAGTGTTATATAGCTCATTTATTGAGGAAGGCTATAGGCTATATATTATCACGCCAAGACTAAAAAGAGTGAAGAAACCGAGGAAAATGTGGAAGTAACGGGGAAAATTATATGAAATATCTAATTATCTTAAGAACTACTGAAGAAATTTTTATGTTTTTTGGCACACATAAAGAATAGATCACCTGAAGGGACATAGGCTATTTTTTGCGGCAAAATGTACGGTTTCTGCGAAATTCCTAAATTATGCGGGCGAAGCCGCGCGGAACATCTAGTAGCTAAATATATACTAATAATAACATTGTTGTTTTCCGACTCGGTTATGAATTATGTTTGTTCTATCAAATCGTTTTGCGAATTAAATTATTATCTATAAACGTGAACTGAACTGAAAAAATAAAATAATCATCAAACAAAGACAAAACGTTTCTTACAGTTGCAAATACTTTCTATGAAAATATAGTACTTTTTATTTCTAGTTGAGTATTTTAAAACAAACGGTAGTGAATTGAATATAAATGAGCAGTTTACTCTTTTGTCGTTCCGGTATTAAACACAGCGAGTTTCATTTCGATCCGATATTGTATTGAATGTTTGGAAAATAATGACGTCATTTGTTCAAGTAAATAGAAAAGGCACCGTATCTATCGGGATCTACAGAACACCTCTTCTATAAACCTAACTTAAAATCGATAACTCGAAAAAGTAACATGTGGCGTTCCACGCAAATCGATTTGGCACTCTATTTCCAAGTCTTAAAGCATAATTTTCGATGCGATTCGGGCTTATATAAGTAAAAATCTAAGGGAAAATGCATGTGTTACGACGAAGCTTTATTACAATTTAAGGGATGTAACAAATTGTTAAACGTGCAAACGTGAATTCCCCACACGTCTGTACTTTGTTTGTTGCTTTCGCCCTCCAGAAACGTCTAATACGGGTTAAATTACAATCACTTATTCAATAGAAAGGAGTTTTTAATTGTACTTGTTTTCGAACTTTTAATTAATTCTGTGATGACTTTTCTGACAGTTTGTTAATTTTTATCAAAAAGTTATTATGTCTGTAAAATATTTTTTTAACCGACTTCAAAAAAAGGAGGTATCAGGTAATCAATTCGACACGTATGTATGTAATATTTCCAGAACTGCCTAATTTTCGAATATGTTAGTCTATATCAGCGTCTGAACAAATGTGCCAAATTTCAAAAGTGTATGTATGTATGTAAGTATGTTTGTATGTATGTATGTTTTTATGTTTGTGTTCGCATATCTCTGGAACTACCATTCCGATGTCAGTAATTCTTTTTTTGTTGTACTAGGTACTGATCAACTTAGGGAATAGTGCACGTTTCATCAAAATTGGTTCAGAGTTTTGGAGATAGGGACTTTTAATTCTCAATTACGTACAATTTTGAAGTCGGTTTTATCTTTTTAATATACTCCATATTTTGACGTAAGAATCAAGCTGGAAAGGCTCGTTGCTTGATATTAAACTAACTATAACATTATGATATACTAAACTTTAATTTTATTTTATTAGCGTACTTTCCCACTGCTGCTTCCAGACTTTACAGTTACGGAATAACAACTGTAACCGAAAAGAGTTTTACTAATAACAGAATTCGATAAAGTTTTTCAATCAGCAGGCCAAGTAGTACACCGAAGGTCGAAGGATAAAAAAGTAAGGGCCTGTCCACATCTCCACGTCACGACGTCGTCAACGTGGAACCGTGCGGTAACGTGGCACGGTACGTTGACGTGACGTGCAAATTTACGTTAACGTAACGTGAAAATGCATGTCACGATATAGCAACATTGTACGTCACCATGCCTTGTAAAACTGCTACATTCTTTACTACTTATCTAGAAGACGGACCGCACAACACGTATTCTGCTTCTGCTATTAATTATTATATATAAGAAGACGGAGAGAGAGATTTAAGTAAAAAAAGACGTAAAATGTTGCTACACCGTGACGTGCATTTAACGTTGCGTTGACGTAAATTTGCCATTCACGTTAAAGTACCGTGCCACGTTACCGCACCGTTCCACGTTGATGACGTTGTGACGTGGAGATGTGGACAGGCCCTAAGTCGTTTAAAAAGTTATCGCTCAAGAGAACCCGTTGATTGATAAACTTTTCTCGTTTGCATCATTTTTTGGATGAATTTTAAAATTAAACAAGTATATTTTCGCGTTAAATTCGATTACAATCGCCAGTTTCAGAATTTCTCAAAATTAAATTGCTTACCTTTTGTTTATTTCACTTTTTGTTTTATATTTTTATTCAATGTAAAAAAATATATCAAAATTATATTTTTAAAAGAGTAACATTTCACGTCAATTAAGCTTTTATTCAGTTTTATTGAAAATGAACAGTAGTTTTTTTTCTTATAAAAATATTAAACCACAGTTTTTATACAAAAATCTAAGCTATAACACGAATCGGTTTACTGTTTATTCATTTTAATTAACCTGATCGTGATTTTTAAACGCAAACAATATAAAAAGGGTTATTCGAAGATTATTTAATCCTCATTTTATGGCGGCTTAACGGCCTTTTTAAGTAATCCCTTTTACCCAAAACCTGTATTAAACGTTTATTATTCCATCGTGAAACTTACTGAACCATCCCAGCCCATAGCAAGATAGAATCCTTTAGGGAAAGTATTAGAAAAATATATATAATATATTATTATAAAGGTGCATACAGAATGGAAAATTTTGACTAAAGTACAAATAAATAAAAATATGTTTGATGTTACAAAAGTATAAATATATATAACTAAATCAATCGCAGTTGAAACTGATTAGGAATCTGTCTTACTAAAAGATATTCTGCTACAATACAAAATTAAAATAATATAACGTAACACGTTACGTCGTGGAATACCTGATTTTTAATTTTGTATAACTTTTATTCAAGGCTCGCCTCGTTTAGTTTCGGTGTCAACTGCGTTAATGCGTGTTTAACTGCAAAGTTTTAATGTGAAAAGGCCTTTAGTCTGATAGAGCTCATCTTTGGAATATAGTATAAATATTATACGCAACGGTAGAGTAACCTACGCCTTGAAATCAAACTAGATTAGCACAGAGACAGGAAAAGTACGTGCGATGGACTGCAGCGTTTTTCCGGTACTTGTGGCTATCCAAAATAACGTTTAGGGTCAGTTTAAATTAAAAATGATGCGTTAGTGGGATGCGATGCTTTTTTAAATGAGGTACTAAAAACTTTTTTTTAATAAATATTATTAAAATACATCGCATCTACAGTCTACACCTCACATTGCATTATGAACTGATACCAAAGTGTGCGTGTGCCCGATTCACATCTAGTACGGAGATAGTCTACTGTATATTGATTATATTGTGGTTTCTCGTCTGAATCTCCTGGGTGTACGACTCTCCGGATATTTTACGGTATTTTAACAATTTTAACGAGCTGTCATATTTACTTCAATGCACTGCTTTAAGAATAGAGACATATTAAAATGTGACTTTCTTTATTAGTTTAACCCAAATGTACGTTAAAAACGTACGAAAAAAAATTGAATTTAAATTCAGATCAGAACTACATGAATATTAATTTCTTCTTACCTTTAACCCGCCAGCACCCGCGCCCCTAGAAATTACACGAGCACGCGCGCATAGAGCATTTTTCTCACGTTTATAAATGTTATTAAATGCGGGTTTTACAAAGTAATATTTTTACTTTTTTAATTTTATTAAATAAAGTACACTTTGCTTATTCTAAAAAACATATATTTGAAACTTTATAAAAATTAATCTCTCTTTA
This sequence comes from Cyaniris semiargus, assembly GCA_905187585.1. Taxonomy (NCBI): domain Eukaryota; kingdom Metazoa; phylum Arthropoda; class Insecta; order Lepidoptera; family Lycaenidae; genus Cyaniris; species Cyaniris semiargus. The sequence goes on from LR994551.1 coordinate 5,895,683, forward strand.
ATTTTCATTCTTATTCATGATGGCAAATTTTTCAGTCTTCTAAGATAGTATGAAGGAAAAAGTTCACAAATAAAAAAAAAATCAAAAAGAAAACTTAAATATGTGGGAAGTATTAATTTTATAATATTTCCGAGCTTTACACATATCACAAGATGTATGACTTTGTTCGGTACATACAATTTTTGGTAGTAAATGCAGCCCTTTTTGGTCTTCCGGCTTTTGCGTCTTAGGCAAACCATTCAGATTCCATTTAGCTTTTCTTGTTCTGGTAACTCAGATTCTAGTATAAAATATTTAATCACATTTAAATACGATGATTCTGTAGAGGATATGCAAGGTTTACAAGGTGCTCTTCTTTAGATATGACCACACCAAAATGAATTTATCTCTTCGATCCCGATCCATCTATAATAGAAATACGTAATAGTTTTCTGTAACAGTAATTTTAAACCATAATATTACATAAAAGTAGCAGTAATACTATCGATAAGATGAAAAATAATATATTTATTCACGGGGAAAAAAAGTAATTACGTCGATACCCGCGCGATGAGCAAAATGCCGCATAATGGTACGCGGCGCAACAAACCTCCTCGTACGAGAGAATAGTGCATCCTAGCGAGAAGTGAGCCGTATCCTGTAAGAGACTTAGGGGACGAAATAAAACTCAGCAACTAAAGAAACGATGGCCATAAACATAATTTTGACGAAATGGCACGTGTTTTAAATTTATTGTGAGCAAAATGCTCATAGCGCGAGTGCTCGCGGGTTAAGTATATTATAAATATTATTTTATCCATTCTTATGTGAGGTTCTCTACACACATTAACATGAAAAAGGAAGGCATTTTTTCTCTTGTATGTATAATTATAAACCTGCAGTATGATATATACTGACTGCTATTACTAAGACTAGAAATAACAAATTAGCGTAATATCTCCTCTTTCACTGTATTCGTATAAATAAATATGTTAATTACCTTTTAAATAGTTTTTCTATTCCCCCATATGTGTAAAATCTAATATTATAGATAGATGCGAAAGAGTGTCTGTCTGTCTGTTACTTCTTCACACCCAAACCGCAGATCTGATTTGGCTGGAATCGAGATACTTTGAGACCCGGGAAAAGACAAAAGGATATTTTTTATCCCGTTAAAATGAACGGTTCCCGCGCGATAAACAAATTATGGTGCTACGGAGTTGCGCGTCATCTAGTTATCAATCAATCAATCAATCAAATATTCTTTATTGTGCACACAATACAGAGAGAATACAAACAAATATAAAGAAAATATTACTAGGTAGCAATCTCAATCCCAGGCGACCACAAGCGAAGGTGAAATTGTAGAAGAGATAAGCGTGCATGTGCAAACAAAAGAATATTGTTATGAATATATGCATAAATATGCATATATACAATAATACTATACATAAATACCAAATATATATATCATAAAATATAGTTATATTATAAAACACATTTATATTAATATCAATCCGCCGTGCGAGGGGCGAAGACGTCCAAAAATTCCCGACGAGATTTCCCCAGCGAAATCATTCACGTTTGGAACCGAAAATATTATAACGTTCGTATATTTTACGTGGTTTTTAATTAAACTCCCTTTATTAAATCCTTTTTACGGCGTATAAAGTTGCTCGTATATTAAAGTAGTAGTGCGGTAGGCTTTACAAAATATAATATAGATTTTTTATACTTGCGAGGTTTTGTTTTCTTTAACAAAAAATATAAGTAAGTGAGAAATCTTGAAATAAATATAGCCATTAGCCACAAAGGAATGTAGTGCGTTAGCCAACAAACTTATGTTCGCCTCGGCAAAGAAATAACACACTTGAGTAATATTTATTTATCTAATATTTCCCCGAGTTGCGTTATAAAGCAAAGGCATTGTTTGGTGAAATGTTTCCAAAGCAATTTATCTGCAAATCACCTGGGGGCATTCCGGGTCATCAATCTTAAGCCCTTGAGGCTAGTTCCTCGGCCCAGTCTTGGTGGACCACGGATATATATTTAATAAGACGTCAAACATTCAGTCTTTACTTATAGTTTGTCAAGATAATAATAATATTTACTACATACAATTATATTGTCATAGGCGTCTGCTACATTCATTTTGGACATATGATGAGTCACATTTGATACTTTGACAAAGAGAACAAAAGTGTGAAACAACTGTCCCTTGATCGACATTTTTTTACAAAATAGCGTTAGTTCTGACTTTGAACAAACCCCAAAAGAGCCGAAAAGAGCTGAAAAACAGTTAATGCTAGCTTTTTACACGGCGCCATCATCACAAAACGTAATCCAGAAATCCTAACCCTATCACTAAATTTACGTGTCATTTTAATTTTTTATTCGTGGTCAAAACATATTATACCCAAATTAAGTAATTAGTTTATCAATTAAACACACCAAGGGCCTGTTTCACCACTTTCTGATAAAGTGCCGAACAGGCTATTCACAACTTTTTTGACAGATTATCCATACTTGATCTGTCAAGTTAATTGGTGGATAGCCTATTCGTCACTTATCAGGAAGTGGTGAAACAGGCCCTAAATCTTGTCTATACATAATGTCATGATAACCTCTATTCACTTCTTGATTTTTACTATCTGCAGACGAATCATCTTCCTAAATGTATATCTGTGTGATCATATCCCACCTTTATTGCCCAGCTGAGTCGGATTCGTTAGCTCAGTAAATAAGTTATTGAGAACACGAACAGTTTTGTGAAAATAAATGGACATAACAAGCATTGGAAATTGATAACGTATTAAAGTATCTATGGGGGATTCATTTTTTGTTACTTTACTTGGCTGTATATCGGATTATCCCGCTATAAAGTTACTTTAAAAAAAAATATGTTTGGTTTCTTGATAATAAATAATGGTTAATATCTGTTTCCACAATGACTTTACTATAATTATTATCGGAGATAAAAAAGTGTTTGCTACATTAGCCGAACCACTCGATTATAGACCGCGTTCAAGAGCCAGTCGGTGTCGTGCACGTAGGGTTCTGTACCATTGGATAGCACTAATAGACAAAAAAATTGCAAATACGGAAAGGGAACCCTAAAAAATAAACTGTTTAGTTTCTATGTATTAAATATTATATTTCGCTTGCATAACAATTAATTTCTTTAAAAGTCTTTGATAATATGCTGCAGCTGTCTGACTTTAACAAGATGATAGAATATTTCTTCCATTTAATATACGCCGATATTTCTAGGAATCGGTAGATAGTAAGCTCTAGGATTTTTATACAAACACATTCAAATCATTTGAAAGGCTTTTTAAAATTTTGAATATCGAAATTCAGCACATGAAAATTTTAAATTTAAATATGCGACAAATTTTAACATTCTATTCCATGTTCGAAAATAAACAAAACCGCTTTTTGGTCCCATAAATCTTTAGAAGACAAACTGCGTTAAAAAACGTTCAAAACCTGACGTCACGAGCGGCGAATAAAGTGCAGGCAATTCGATGTGAAGCGAAATGAAAAAAAAATCTCATGTTTTACATATCACTTTAATGCACTGTGAATGACGGACATGTGAAAATAATATTTGGTTAACTTTCTACCTACGGCCCCCGCGCACATTATATACAGTTTTAGCAATTTTTGTATTGCTTTTATTTTAAAGTCCATACGAATAGTATACCAAAATTTCGGAGAGATATAGGATAGTCATTTTTGTCCCAAAAATGCACGGTACCTGCTCGAGAAAAAAATTCGACGCGACGAAATTGACGTATTTGGCTCAAATTTATTTGAATATCTTAATAAGATTTAGCAGTTGGCACTTACATAGAGTTAGTTATCCATGGTACAGGAAATGGACAGAAGTCCAAGTCAGACGAAAATACAATTAATTTACCAATAGAAAAAGTACCCTCAAAATATACCCTCTGAATTTTTAACGCACTAAGTTGCAAGCAACGCCTAGCATTTATATTATGTTGTGTCGTTTAAATAAATAAATAAATTCTTTATTTCTGAACCATTACATAACTCAATTCTGCTCAAGTCTGGTCAATTAGATTTTATATCTAACTAGAGAACTTCGTATCACTTTCCTGCCAATATAAATCTTCCCTGGACTTTAAAGAATATTTCAAGACTAAAATTAGCAAAATCGCTTCAGCCGTTCTCATTTTCTAGCGATACTAACAAAATTGAAAATTAATTTTTGTTGGTACATAAATAATGTAGCAATTTTTTTACCAAAATTATGAGCTTCAATATCGACTATAGTGTGCACTTGCTCTTATGTTTTGACGTTCTGTCACTAGCACACTCTAACTTTAAACCATGGCTATTGTTTTAATGTTTCACAAAAAAATGCTGCACTCTCTCCCAACGTTTTTATTTAAATTGTCCTTTAAAAGTCTGTTTGATGCACAATTTCAGTATTTAAATAACTACTGTGGGTAATGGGTGACACTTGGTTGTGCTTTTGCCGATTAGTTTTTTTTTATATTACTTCAATTTTGATAGAGTTTGCAGATAATAAAAATCTCATATCACTTATTTAATACTAACTACATGAAGTCATCCGTTTCGCTAAAATTAGTTTATCGCGCGGGAACCGTACATTTTTTCGAAAAAGTATCCTTTTTAATTTTGCGGTACTTAAAGTATCTCCATATCGAATTTCACCATTATAATCTGGTCAGCGGCTTGGATGTGAAAAGGTAATAGACAGACAGACAGATGGACAGACAGAGATGTATTCGCATTTATAATATTAGAATGATATTATGATATGAATTTTACCAATCCTTAGGCAGTGTGTATTTCGTAGGTGTAGTAAACTTTACCTACTCGTACCTACTCCTAGTATGTAGAAGAGGAGTAGGTACAAGTCGAACATTTTCCCGCGATTTAACTGCCTATGGCCTTTTATTTTTATTATTTTTATTTACCTTTTTTATTTTATGTCATTTTAGATTGACTCTACATCTGTAGCGTTTGCTGAATTCTTCCAGTAGTTTCGGAGCCTATTGATGCATATTTCCTGTGCATATATTTTACTATAATGCTATTTCAAGAATAGCAGCTAAAGTTATTTTAAGCACTTCAAGATTTTAACAAGTTTAAGTATTCAAAGCACGAACATAAACAATTTAAGCGCATAATATAAATTCTAATCCGACTTACGGACCTAAAATAATAAATGTTATCCTATAAAACACCGTTTACTGTCCAATAGGTACTATACTCTTTTCATACAATATTTATGCTACGGCCTAGGGGTGGACATTACTAGAAAATCTGCCCAATTTTTATTCTTGATGCCATACTCTTAGGGTTTTAAAAAACCAACAATGTAGCCTACTTATGCAGGCGGTTATTTTTTGCCTATTTGCTACATTATTGATGTTTGGTTAAGACAATTTTCTACTGACACAAAATTAAACAAGAGCGTCGAATACATTCATAGATAAAATAATCTTTTTTTTTTTTTATGAACAATAATATTTTGAGTGAACCATTAGATATCAGCATTACATACCTATCGCCATTCACACACATTATTCATCTTGGTATGGTATGGTAGGTATAGAACTGGTATATTATACTCATCAAACTTTGTCACGTCATTATTTTTCAAATGTTCTTCAGTTAATTCCAAATAGGCATATCTGGTTAGTGACTAAAAAGTTTTAGAAACATTTCTATTTATAGATTCGTTTTATTGCCACCCCTAAAACAAATAAAAGCAATATTCACATCGTTTTTACTGCGCTTAAATTATTTATGTGACTCCCAAAGAATGGTAAAAAGCAGGTATACGGCGAAAACTCAGATTTATTGCCGCTGTCTACACTCTACTGGCCTACTTTGTGTACTGGAATAAAGGTAAATACTGTGTATGTATATGAGTGCAGTTGTACTTTTGTATATTATGAGTCCTAATGATTTTCCTAATAGGATAGGGTTGCCAGCTAACTACCGCAACATTATTTAACCCAGCAAACCCTAAGCGGCACCCGGCTGTCGCATAACAATTGAAAATCTATTGTGTCTGCGATTCCCACGATCGAGGTATTAAATATTTTTATAATAGATTTCTACTAGTCACAGCTACTCGTTATAAAATGTTTTAATTATGGTTATGATTAGATAAAGATTTTAGAAAACTTAGTAAATACGTGCAACAGTCAATAGGACTAAACTTTATGTTTGAACCGTTCGTATCAGCTGAAAAGCAACAAAATAAAACAGGAAACTAATCGTTTAGCTGAGAAAATGCATCGACTAAATATATTTCCCTAAGTGGTTCTGTATTTTCTCTTATAATGAAGGAAATTTACTTCTCAGCTGCCGTCCGAAGATTTATTTGCCTTATCTTACCCCTTATTGTATTTAACTGCGCAACTATGTGCTAACCGTTTTAATAAGAAATCCTTTGAAGAAGAAATTGCACACTATAGATTATATTAGTAACTACTAACTTCATTACATTATTTATTTATGGAGCAATATAATTACTAATGATGGGTGCTACACCATAATTCCATTATTCATAGCATGTAGCAAACATAAAAATTTAAACAAAAAAGCTGGAAATTTTATTAAAAAGTTTAACATCTTAACAAAATCGACCTCATAGACTATTGGCATTCTAAACACAAATTTTTTAAAGGTGCCCAAGAATCTTTGGCCGTAGATTCATTAGGTAGGGTCTCTTAACATCATACAAAATTTTAAAAATAATTATTTTGCAAGAAAACAACCTTCTTTAACTATCAGGTGCTAAATGAGATTCCATTGAAATGGCTTAAAAAGCGTTTTTCTGAGTCGTTGACTCCTAATGTTTCGTAGAAGAGCCACGAACGAGCGTCCGTAATGTCTAAACTTTGTGGAGTGGCCGAGTTTTATTAAACCAGTGCTCGTTGAGACACATAATGTGCATGATATTACTTTACAAAATAATTTTAATGAATAAACAAAATAATGTTTAATGAATAAATACAAAAGTTTCTGATAACAAAAGAGTTTAATGTTTTGTTCAATATATCATGAATAACTTAACCAAAATTGCATCATTAGGGTTAAGGGTTTTCACATATTTTGCCAGATATATAAAAAACAAAAATCATTCTATTGCATATTGGAAGTAACACAAAATAAAAAAACACATTATAATATATAATCAGCAGATGTTTTCTTTTTTTTCCATCTTTTAATTCGATAAATATAGCACTTACATACATATTGCAGAAACAAACTCTACTAAAAATAATATTGGCGATAAACAATATAAGAAACTGAAGACTCTTATAAATACACTCTACAGGTTCAGAAACATCAACTTTTATACATTTCCATATTACAAGTCCATGTATAACACCTACTTAACTGTTAATATAACGTAAAATTCGTTGTAAAATGATACAATTTTAAATGCATTTTATTAAAGTAGGCAAAAACACGACACGTCTAGAGCTAAGCGACGAGGTATATAGTCTGTTTCAAGTTTTTTTACCTTCAGTTCTACGAAAATGATTCTTATGTCGTTAACTTAAGGTTCTTTCTGAGGTTAAATAATTCTGAATACATTATAGGTGGTAGTCGTGAGAATTCTAGCTGCTGCAATAACACTGGGAATGCTTAACTCTCCCTTGTTTTTGCTTTGTCCACCGCTAAATTAGCGATCCCAACTGTGTTTTCGTTTGGAACGGCGATAATAAGGGTTATAGCATATTCTTCGAGGTATTTTTAGGAGAATTTTTTAATGGTTGATGCGGAGACTGTAAATTATCATTCGCCATTCGCTAAGAATTTTAACGTGGTAGTGTTGGTTGGTTGAAACATTGAAGTACCTTCAATATGATTTATAACTTTGCGCATAACTTTATGATCGCTCGTTTAAACTGGAATTTGCGCATATTCACATAAACCCCCTTACTAATAAACGTTGTATAAGCTTTGAATAGTTATACAGTGTTTTGTTCCTGTTACACAAGTGACATTTTTAATTGGATTGAAGAAGACAAAACACTGTATAACTATTCAAAGCTTATACAGCGTTTATTAGTAAGGGGGTATATGTATAAGCTGTCAATAACAAATAACGATAGGTACCACACGTATCTATCGTACCACTCATATCTCCAGTCACTGTTCGTCCTAAGACTCCTAAAGTTTAATAATAAACAGCTCCATTTTTATGAAGCGATCAATAAAAGATGCGCTACCTATACACGCATTCGTATTCCAAATTCCAAGACTTCGAAAAAGTCGAACAATACTCGTAAACACAAAAGAAAGAAGTAATCAAGTCGATAATGAGAATTTAAATGACGTCTAATTACGTCGAACACTAAATTTTTCATTACGTTCGAGACCTACTTAAATCTCTTTGTTGTTAAGTAGATCGAAGTCCCGATGGCCTTTTCAGTAAATTTTAATCAAGATCCGATCCGATATCCGATCGATATTCATAAAATTGGCTTCAGCCTTGAAAATTTAATATCATTGATGTAATATCGTTTTACAACATATTTGGAGCGATTTAAAGGCGCAGTTAAGCGCGACCGTTTGAGTCACCTTTACAACTAATGATTACCTTTTTTTGATTTTTTTTTTTATCACGATAATGGGTCCAAGTTTAAAGAAAAATTGATAACTTTAAATATACTAGGATTGTCCTAGTTGTAAAGCGAGATTTTCATTTTCATTTCCTAGATTGAATTAAATAGTAAATTAATTATATTCGAAACCTAAAAATACTGCTTACTTAAATAAAGAAAGAAAGCAATTCAAATTAACCACGCCAAATAAATAACGCAAGCAATAGAATTAAATGTTTTAACAGAGGAACTTCACCGCAATTGAAACAAATCTTGTGAACTCCGGTGAGATTTGAGCCCTCTCCACCTATCCACTAAACAAACAAGGACGCCCACAAAAAACGTTTCTATGCAAATATGGGCAAATAAACCGCGTACAAGACGCCTGTACGGAGAATAAGAAGAGCTGGAATAGAAAATGGAATAATTATTATCCGTGAAAGCAGAAGAATGTCAACAAATCGTTGTTTAATAAATATAAGATTATCGTGTTACATTATTCAATTGAATATTCTGAAACCTAAGTCATAAAGAAAGGCGTAGGAAGCAAACTGTACTTACCGAGTACTGATCCGTTCGACTGAAATTCTGAAATATATCTAGCGGGATCCGTCACCGTGTCACGATTGTGCGACTAATAACCGCGCAGTAAGTTAACGAATTAAGGCGAAGCCTTGGTAATTTGGCTGTAGCGATATCAATTTTTCTCAGCAATGACTAAAGCTAAGAAATTAAAGTTCATTGTCAGTATTCATCATGTCTTTGTCTTTGAATTACCCATAGCATAACACGATTGGTCAACTTTTATAACACAGAATAATCAATCAAAAAGACCTCTGTAAAAAAAGGGATTCTAATTTTGCCAACAGAGGAGAGTGATTTCAGCTTCCAAAATTTGTACATAGATTGGTTCAAGCATACACTTTAATTTGCACATAGCTTATATGAAATATGTTTATGGTTTTTAAATTACGCGACAAAAACCATTTTGTCGCTTACGCCCTTTCCATTTCTTGCTGTTCCATTGCTTATAGAAGCAATGGAACATATCCAACCCGGTTCTCGGTAAGCAATCTACAACATATCCAACACGGTTTTTTACTTTAACGCGGCGTCACCTTAACTCGGAAACTTACACCATAATTTGGTAATAGGAAATATTACGCTAAGGTCGGAGTCTGCTCCGACTTCTGAGTCGCCACTAATACATACAGTAAATAATCCGACCAAATCTGACGTGTTGCATTCGTCATATCAGAATTTTTACAGAAACGTTGTCAAACGTCGAACAAAACTTGTTTGCTGTCTATGCTGGTGCTGCACTCTAGCGTGAAAACATTACAGCAATATTGGTCCCTAACTTGAATCGACTAAAAACGAACTTGACTTGTTATAAATCTTCAATTTGTCCATGGCTTCATGTCTTCATCCCTGTCGTTTCCAGCAAGCATATACCTCCCAAGTAATACCCACTCAGCCTCCCGCGAGATCGCATTTTCGGCGGCGTTTTATTCGCAACGCACGCTTGATTTCCACTAGCTATACATATTTATAACATCACCGTTTTCCTACCGAAAGGAGTTTTACGGTCTACATGGGTGACCATATTACCCTATGTTTTGTTTATACGGTACTTCCCGAGGAGTGCTCTCTGTAACTTTTACTGTCGGTATAAATTTTTTACTTAGATTTAATGCTCCGTATAATGCTAAGATCTTTTACGCTTTAAATAAATATAAAATGTAATTGTATGGCTCGCATGAAAAATAAAAGACGTTACATAAAAATAAATGTCCATGATAAAGCTAATTTTGTTTTTAAATTCGTCTCATATTTATTTGGAGCTGTATCGTAAGAAAGGAATTTAAGTTTGATTTGTAAAATAACCATATTTTTAATAGTCATTTAGAAATATAAAGATAAGAATACACTAATCTTTATGTATTTATTTTAAAAGAACCAGTGCAGCGGTACATGTATAAGACATTTATTTACAGTTTATGTAACTCTTTTAAATAGTGTTGTAATCTTAACGCTTCGTCTAATCAGTAATCTATATATATATATATATAAAAGAAAGTGGTGTTAGTTACACTACTTATAACTCAAGAACGGATGAACCGATTAGGCTGAAAATTGGTAGAGAGGTAGCTAAGAACCAGGAGACGGACATAGGATACATTTTATCCGACCGCGTTTCCGTGAAGTCAGTATAAAACGTGGTATAACAAAAACGCATCTGACATAGAATAACAAAACAAAAATGACAGCTAAACGTAATTTTGTCTATGTTGTCTATGGTTAAGTATGGTAAAAAATTTGACATGAAGCTAAACGTAATTGATATGGGCGAAATACTTTATCTGGCAAAACAACGTTTGCCGGGACAGCTAGTAGTAATTAAAAGGAACACAACAAGCCATAATTAAATTGGCATCCCAAATGCTGAGTCAGACCGAACTTAGTACTAACTCTATCGCGATCCTCTAACTCCAATTGATTGTGCAAACTTCTACTGACTTCGGTACGTCTTACTGCTGAAGAATATACGTTTTATATAGAAACATATGCAATAGTTGCTACATATGCTACAGATAATGCCCTTAAACGATCCAAGGTAATCACATTACTTTTAGATTGATATTGTGGAACGGATCCTCTGCTTTGGCCTGACGCATGCCTTTCAAAGACCGCGGATAATCGCCCGTAAGCAAAAATGCTTTATACAAACATAAGGCCGGGATGTGACCGAGAAACATTTAAATAAAATGGCACTTTGTGACCTAGGATATAGGGGTCATTTTGCTCTATGTCACTACAAAGCAGCGGCGTCATGGGTCGCTAGACCAATGTCGGTAGAAAATGGAAATGGTCGTGATTTTTTTTTCACTTGCAAATCGTTAATTTTGAAGAACGTTATTTTTTAAACCTAAAATTTTTTGTTGCGGCCCGCTACACCAAGACCAAAACATGTTTGTGGCCCGAATGAAAAAAAGGTTGGGGACCACTGGCCTAGGCCCTAGGTCATAAAATGGCATTATATCTGAATTTTTTTCGGTGACGCCCACGGTAGACAAACGGCCGAAGAATAATAAATATAATATCACCAGTTTCATTGAAACGAAGGAAGGACGAATTGAAACTATTGGGCACTACGAAAAGATTTTGAAAGTGCCCAATAATGTTTCTAGAACTAGAACACCCTCTTTATTTACTCTCATAAGCCCATGTTTAGAACCAATCGAGAAATCTTATTAGTCTTATTTAATACTTCGCAAAAAATTAAATCAATCTTTATTATGAATATATTGTAAAGCAAAGTATTCGAAGAGCAACACAGCAGCAGATTTTATTAAATCTCTCTCATCGCATTTTGGTTTCAAACAAAATATAAAATAACATAATATTATTATCTCTTAAATCAAAAAGTTGAACATGAATTTAGTTGTTTTTCTTATTAGCCATTCCGACTTTATTTGCCTTTCCCCTCCGTAAAAGTTGTTTGTTACAAGAATGCAAGACACGGAAAATAAGGAACATATTATGAGTATGCGAATTCATAAAAATAAATGGGTACGGTAAATATTTTTATACGGTAACATCGGAACTAAGCTTTTGAACGTAACAAACCGATGTTTTTCGTGTTCAGGTAATAATATTATGAGTAAGTAATATTAGTAATACAATATTGACGACCTCAGTAACTCAGTTAGTTGGTGGGCGTGTTGGTAGCTCAAGCCGGGGGTCGCGGGTTCGAATCCCGCCGACGGAACAAAAAGTTTTCAAAAGTTCCTGCGTCATGGATGTGTATTAAATATGTGTATCATATAATAAAAATCTTAAATATATGTATACTATAAAAGTATTAAATATATTTCCGTTGTCTGGTACTGTAACACAAGTCCTTTAGGTACTTAGCACGGGGCCAGACTGACGTGGTGTGAAGCGTCCATAGATAAAAAAAAAATACCTATTCTAAGTAACTCAACGTTGGCATATTAATTGTTTATTGCACAGGAAACGTACTTTTTGGCGGCGGAAATGTCTGTTCCCAAGCCTCTGCGGGTGGAACGTCTGGAGGAAACATACAGATAAACGGAACGACATATTTTTGGTAGGTGTATGTTCAAATAGATGACGCCCGCAACCCCGTAGCGCAAAAATTCGTTTATCGCGCGAGAACCGTACATTTTTCCAGTATAAGAGTATCCTATGTCCTTTCTCGGAACTCAAAGTATCTCAATACCTTTCAGCAAAATCATTCAGCAAAGTATGGATGATCAAGCCTCATTACTGCATACTAATCATTTAATATCTGAGCTTCATTAATTTGAGTATCTGAGACACAACGATGTAATCATTATTTCATAATAATTTTATGAACAACAATTATACGACGCTCAATTCCATTAAGTTCGCTGCAGTGAGCCCTCAATGCTAATTACAAATTATTCATCGACTATTAATTACAACCCGTATTTATTTGTAATTGCATTCGTATTTATACAATTTCATTTGTAAAATTGTATTTTAACGAGCTCCAAATTATACAATTTATGTAATTATACGATAACTATGCGAAAGCTCATTTCGTTATGTAACTAGTATACTCTCCCGGTTCTCTTTCTGTTGGCCTATTCAATTCATATTACAGTATACTCTATAAGCCAAAAACACTGATAATAATATAATTAATTAATGCTATTGAAAATTAGGAAACTTTGTGTTCTGTTGCTATAACAATATAACATGCATTGCTGTTTGGGGCTAAGTCTTATTTTGGTGTAAACTGAACCTTACGGTGTTTATTTTCTGCTCATACTCCCCTCGTTCTACAGCTTGAGAACGAGAGAGAAACACATAAGTCCAGTAAGACGCTTCACGAACATCTCATTACGTAACTCAATTTAAGCCTAGTTTAACTTATAGCCTTTAATTCCAGGTTTACCTTTCTTTATCCCAGTATTTGTACAGGCATGGGATGGGACAAAGGTTGTAATTGATAGATGTGTCGCATGGTACTGACCAATAGACCTGACCAAATACTTGAGTCTATGACTTTTCTAGTTTCTTAGCTATTGCCTCATCAATTATTTTAATACATAAATTGTTAATCTAAAAAAAATCAATTTAACCGGCGACATCTTATCCGGACTTGATTGATGAGACGCAACAAAATTTCAGGAATTGTTTTTAATCAGGATCATCATATTTTATCACCGTCTTCGTATCGCAGTTAAAAGTTAAGTTTCACCTTCGTTCTTTTACATACGAATAATAATCCATTTTCTTCTCGGATTACCAGGTAAGTGGTAACCTTTTTCTAGGTAACCCTCTATGAATAAAAATATTGGCATCTACAAATATTTACATTGCGTATTTCGTCAGTCAATAGCGCTTCCTGACATGTCTACGAATTTAAATCTTCTCTGGGGGTAATCTTCCGAAATTAATTACGAGCAACGCGTTCAGGGAACTACGTATTACACAAATTACTCGACCTCCTCGCCGCCTTAGGACATATTTTACTGGAATTTACAATTGCGCCATACTAGGGGATTCGTATTACGATTAAATGTTACGTAACACTCATTACACTGTATTGTAGTTTATTGAGTTACTGTGTTCACTTTGGGATATGTTTCACTCCGAATATAATACTCCTTTGGAAAACATACTATTATAATACCCTAGTCAAGTCACTAGGGTATTATCACGTTTGCAATGGGTCATTAGAATGCGAAATAAAGGCTAAAATTATTTGCTTACAAAAACGTATCGTAGAGTACATAGAGTACTATAGAGTACATAGAGTACTTACTATACAGTATATAGAGTACTATACCTGCTTTTTACTTATTCGTGGGGATATGCGTAGAGGCCGCAAATGAAGAACTTACGACGTTACGATCGAGCGAGGTGGTATACTCGGTCGGGCCGAAGCCCACGTGATTAATATCAGCAGTCGTATTTATACCGACGCACTTAGAAAACTTCGATAGCGCGATGCAGGATTATGGCACTAATTGTGGCTATCGCCACTTATTAACAGCTGATTATCTACAAAGAATTCGTAGACATATTATCCAAGTAATAACGCACATTACAAAAAAAAAAGTATTACTAACTCATACCTAAAAGTTTATTGCTACAGTAAAAATAATATAAAACGTTACATTCAAATATTGATGAAATGTACCGGAAAGTTCCGAAGCACTGGAACTATTACAGTTAAAGTTTTAATAATTCACTTGATTTAATGTAATTTCACGGAGAAACCGCAAGTGAGCTTACTTGTGAGTGGTGATGCTCGCGGTATGGATGCCACATTTAACGCTGTTTTTAAAATCAAAACTAGTATACTTTCATCTAAGGTTAAATAAATATAAGGCTTTTGATCTCCAAGCTAGACGTAGCCTGTGCTATTGGAAAATTGCTAAGAATACAAAAAATATGTGACCTTTTTAGAACATATTGCATATTACGGAATTATATAAATAAAAATAACAGTTCGAGAAGTGCACTGTTACGTACTAATTACTATTATTTTGACTTATAAAAAGCTTTTTGTTTAAAAAATATATAAGTTTTTCTCGTATATTTAAATTTTACAATTTTACTCTGTGCTTACTATTCAGATTTAAAAAAATCCTACCTACCCAAAGTAAGCTTGACAATATTGATTTAATATAAGAAACCAGAGGTATCCAAATCAATGACATCAACGCAAGCACCGCCCCTTCTAGGCCCCTTCAGAGAGCATGTATAGTTTCTTGGAGGCTTTCGGCAAAAGGGTATGTGGTCAAATATACACAAGAGTACCTGAGGTGTACCTGGAGAGCCAATCGGTTAAATATTTACGTACCGGAGTGGATCGGAGATGCTTTTAATGTGCTTGGCTCGGGTGTACATATTTAATGAAGATGTAATCACTGCTGGATTCCGACGAGACAATTAATAATGCGCGTAATCAGAGCGGTAATGTAAAGCATTATTGGCGGTTGATATATAATTATGTATTAGAATTATTATTTTTACACAGACCAAATATAACGGTGGAATTGTCCGTAGTTTTTCGTTTCCATTTTTTGGAAGCATACAAAGGCATTTGCTATGCTTTTGTATGCTTCCAAAAAAAGCCACCTTGGTGCAATGATGATGATGCTATTTGTAAACGTGATATACATGAAAGAAAAAGTTTTTACATAATTTTATGCATAAACAACGTGAGGTGCATTCATACTCCTGGCTTCTAGGCGTCATGCATAAAAATAAAGCATCATGCATTTCGAATCTCGTAAATAGTAACAGTTGTCACCACAGACATAGATCAAGATAGATACCGCATGTGTATGTACTTCGCGTGCCATATCGCGTTCCCAAACGACGAGCAATGCTCGTCTTTCGAAAGTCTGTTCTTTAGTCTGCTATCGGAATCGCACGTCAATCGGAATTTTAAAAATGCCTAAATTCCTAAAAGTGTCGTATTGAGCTGTAGAGATTCAAATAGAAACGTTGGCCTTGACAATGGACACGTTTCTTATCATCGGTACGTCACAGTGGTAGGAAAAAGTGACACGCTCGTTTTCATACAAAAGGAGCGACATGCAGTATCTATCTTGATGTCTGTGATGTCTGTGGTTGTCACTTATTTTTCCAGTCACCTTCATCACGCGACGAGCCGATGCGATAAATCAAACGTCCAGTCGCTGGGGACCATAAATACCCCGTCTGACGGTCTGCGAGACCCGAGGTAATGAGATGAGGGAGTGGGCCTGCAGTGACAGGTTATGCATATATCATACACGTTACCGAGCAAAAGTTGACTTGGGCGTATTGGGAGTATGTATGTTGAAATATCGGGGTAAGTTTTTTTTTTTTTTTAATTATATAATACTTTATGGTTATAATAATAATTGTGAATTCTTATTTAAGTTAAATATTTTATTCGCTTATAGCTTCATATAATGGAATAATATTACGTATATGCACAGAGATATAGACAGATTGTACAAAACTGTTTGCGTACAGCTGTACTTAGGCATTTTCTCACTTTTTCTGAAAGACCCAAAAGCAGTATTATTCTAGGACAAGAAATAAGAAAAAATTGGCCAAGTGCGAGTCGGACTCGCGCACGAAGGGTTCCGTACCGTTATAAAGCAAAAATAAACCAAAAATTGTGTTTTTTGTATGGGAGCCCCCCTTAAATTTTTATTTTATTAAAATATTATTATAAATTATGCAAGTACACATATATTTAAGGCCTTTGTGAAACTTTTAAGTGCCTACCTGTTGTCATTATTGATTTCGAGCAAAAAAGGGCAAAAAAATCACGTTTGTTGTATGGGAGCCCCCCTTAAATATTAATAATTTTTTTTAGTATTTGTTGTTATAGCGGCAACAGATAAACACAATCTGTGAAAATTTCAGAAGTCTAGATATAGCGGTTCTTGAGATACAGCCTGGCGACAGACGGACAGACGGACAGACAACGAAGTCTTAGTAATAGGGTCCCGTTCTTACCCTTTGGGTACGGAACCCTAAAAAATCAAATTCTAAATAATAATGACGAATGCTATTCGTTACATTATTACTCGAGACTGTGACAAAGCTATCTAAAAAGTTAATTAATTTTGTATGTAAATTGAGTAAAATTTTATAATGGAGCTACGGGCGGAGATAATGAGATTGTAGAGTTCGCGGAACTCGCTAATTCGCCATTCAAATTATTTTCACGAAAAAATGTTACAATGTCACTATCAGTTTAATTAAATATTTGTATTCCACTGTTCTTTTTCGGGATAAAAGGCTGCTTGCCTAAACTGCCGATTAAAATAATTAATTCAATATTTTTTTGTGTGAAAGTATCAAATAATATATTTTGAAACTGTATTATGTTTGTGTAGTAATAATTAGCTGAGTTACTAATAACTTAATGAATGGGGCCTGTCTGTATGCAAATTATAACTATCTACTGATAAAATTCCTAAAAAAATGTCATGGAACATGCTTTAGATACGTAAGCACCTACATAGGAAAAAATTGACGATTCATAACACACATAACATATAACCCGAAATTCATATGCCTGATAAAAATATCAACATGAAATTCCTTTAACCAGTTTACGACGCGGCGGTTTTGACCCCACCATAATTTTTTATATGTATCGTTTCATTTCCGTTATACATACGAATGTGAGGAGAACGCGCTCGTTACACGTCATTAAGCGATACTTTACAGCAGACGGTCCTTGAGACCGCCTCCCCTGCCTGTAGTATCGGCTCACATGCAGCCACTGGAAGGGTTAACCGAAAATCTTACGTGTTTTGCAAAAGTATTGAGGAATAGAGGGTAAACCTTAAGTGTTGATAGTTTGTGAATTTTATAGAGCAAGTTCGTTATAGAATGAAAGTAAGTAAGTTATAAAAATACCGATGGAATTATAATATCTCTAAATACCTACAGCGTTCGGTGATTACAAATTTCACTAAAATGTTTAGCATACTTAGATAGCTTTACAATAAATTCTTGTTAAAATAAAGTACTGATCTAAATGCGTCCTAAATCAATTTTCAGATTTTAAGTGTTATTTAATACCATAGTTTACACCAACATATTTTTATAGATCAACAAGGTTCAGAGTGACTTTTAGGACTAATTCAGCTTTGTAAAGTGTCACTAGCTAGACAGCTTACATACAACATTGAGACACTTTTACAATGTCACCCATGTGCCACAAGATTTAACTCTTCCAGTGCTCTATATCCGCAGTGCAGGTTCACTAACGCAATTTTTGTAACTAAACGTATGGCACATTAAATAAAATTCACTCCGAGCTAATTCATGCAAATGGTATGTCGCCCTTTATTAATTAATCCCAACTCCTAAATTCAGATCCAATTAAGCTTCGGCCACATTTTTAACGTGGATTTTTAATAAATTAGAAGTTTCTAATATATTTTAATCCAAAACATAGAAAATCCGCATATCCTTTAGCTGTAAAAAAAGGAGTTATTTTAGATTTTTTGAAATAATAATAATTGTTTAAAATGCAGCCTGCCGATGGTTAAATGGGCCTTGACGGAACGGCTGTTTAGAATACTTTCCATCGTCATGAAAGAATAATATTAAACATGGCCGGCTTCCAAACGGACGTACGTATGAACGTTTTTATGTAAGTTTTCTGAGTGTTGAATAGAAGCTCTATCAATGCACGCCCTAACCTTTGTTATCAAGTTATGTGTGACAATATCGCATTCAATCAAAATACATACCTACAATGAAACACAAAATACTTATTCAATTTGCTTTCGCATCTGGACAATGAAAGTTGTACAATGTATTTAGTTTGTTCATAACACTGTCATCAAACTTAATATGTTACGTGTTTTACAAGACGTAATAGTAATAAAGCGACATCATGGAAATGTCCAGAATTCAATTTGCTTTCGCATCTGGACAATGAAAGTTGTACAATGTATTGAGTTTGTTCATAACACTGTCATCAAACTTAATATGTTACGTGTTTTACAAGACGTAATAGTAATAAAGCGACATCATGGAAATGTCCAGAATTCAATTTGCTTTCGCATCTGGACAATGAAAGTTGTACAATGTATTGAGTTTGTTCATAACACTGTCATCAAACTTAATATGTTACGTGTTTTACAAGACGTAATAGTAATAAAGCGACATCATGAAAATGTCCAGCATAGAAAATGCACAAAGGAAAGGAAAAGTCATTTGGAATGTAAAAAAGTCTATGACGAATTTTCGTATACGAGATGAATCTGACGACACTTTAAATCTAAAATAAGTAAATATTTAATTTCTGGTGTGGCGATTCATTGCAAGAACCATACATTTCTGCGTGATTAAAACTTTACTAAGTCCTTTCCTGGTGCTCAAAGAATATCTAAATTTAATTAAAATCGGTTTAATGGTTAACATTTACGTGAAGAAGTAACACAGAAACAATTTATACAGTTACAATTTATCATGATATTAATATTACGCTTAAAACATAACCTTTATAATATGTAAAATAGTAACTTAAACCACGGCAATACTGGGCATAAAACACAGTAATCGCAGTTAAAATTTTCACCTTTAAAGGCTTTGTTGTGTATTAAGTACGACGAAATTTGTACTAAAACTAGTGTTTTATGAGCTATACTTTTTTGTAGCACAATTCCGTTTTAGCTTTGATACTGTTTATATTTTATGCCAAGAAATAAAATGGAATTGTTTTGCAAACAACACGATATCGTACTATAAAATGGCGTAAGTAAAAAACACAGTATACATTTTACTCAATTAAAGAAATTACAACGAAATAAGAAAGAGTTTTTAATCCACAGTAATTTTTGTTGGGTTTTTAGTGTAAGTATATATTCTGTGGTGTAAGTAGAAAATAGCGTTTTAGGTGTAAGAATATTAGCTTTATTATTTGTTTGAAGTCCCCTTTGAGTAGACGGATATTTGTAAGAATAAGAATATTAATATTAATAATAATATTTGTTCATACATTTCAACTGTCCCGCTCTAATTTCATGAAAAATATCGCCATCTCACTCACACATTTGAAAAGGAGGAAAGCGTGGCCTACTAGATGTCTTGACGTCATCTGGAGCCAACTCGAACAAAAGAACCTTCTAGAAGGAGAACAAATAAACGCGTGGAACACGAATCAAAACCTAGGTCAAGAAGCTTCGGAAGAAAATTATTCGGCATCAATATTAGAACTAGACGACACGTTTTTGTTTCACAAATTGTAAAATTGAAGAAGAAACGTTATATTGCTGTGATCTGTAGCATTTTTTATTCGAAGACAACAATTAACACCTATTATTTCTTTAATATTTTTTAAATATCTTTAAAAAGCAAAAAAATGTGCAAATTTACATAAATACATAAATACATTAAATAGCGGCATTACTGGCTAAGGATCAGCACTGTTACTGTGACTAGCATCAAGAAGAATCCAGACCCACCCAAAAGTACTTGGAGCTACTGCGGTAATGTATTCTGCACTTACGACTTACGGTTGCACCGAGAATTAACATTTAACCAGTAAAGTATTTAATTAAACCTATACGTTTATTAAATGTCAAAAACTTCACCAAGCTATTCTGAAGTAATTATTTTTATCTAAGTACCGTTAACACGTTAAATTGAAGACACCGAAGAGTATTTTTGCATGTGACAAAAGGCCACGCAAATGTTCGGGAAACTTCGCTGTCTTGTCAGAGCGGGCCTTAAATTAATATGAATCTCTAATTTGAGCGTCACACGTGTTGCGAACTTGCAACTTTCCAGACTATGCCAAATTGGATAAACATGTACGCTGTTAGGCTCCCGACTGCGAAATACGTGGCCGAACTCGCCAAACAATCGGCAGCGGTCGCGGCAAAAAATTTAGTCAACAACTCGCTTGATTTAATTTTATTTGATTTCTAACTAAGTTTGTCTTTTTATATTATTTTGTTAGTTTTTAGACGAACTGCGACTGTTTTTATGAACTCCTAAATTTAATAAAACATTTTATCTGAATAAATTTAAATATAATACGACATAATGATACTGTACCAATCACGCACTTATCGACGTTGAAAAAAAAGCTAAATCCATGCTAGCTAAAGTATGCACATTACAAATTACTAGAAATGTTGCATTTAAATAATTGGATAGTTTCTAGAAAGTAAACAGATTTTTTATTCGTGCGATTAAAAATGCAATAGTAATCCGTGTAGTGCGTTGCAGCACAGCGCGTTTGCAAATGAACGCGACTATAATACTAATAAAGATTGCATTGTTGCTGCAATGCTGAGAAACGTTAAAGAAACAGATTTTATCCGATATTATTATCATTATTATTGTAAGCTTATTTCTATTCTAGTAGAATTCATTTCCATGCAAAAAGAATTCACATTTTACAAATCGTTTTGGCGTACTCCACTGATATTATTTTCGTTATTATTAGAGAACTAGCTGTTGCCCGCAACTTCGTCCGCGTGAATGTGTGTTATTATAATCAAGATTAAGAAAATTAAATACTCTTAATCAACAACTTATTTATTTGGATGAGGATTAATATTATATTATACACATATTTACATATTTAATACACATCAAAGACCCAGGAACATCGAAGGCTGTTAAGTAGCTTCGGACGGCGGGATTCAAACCACAGATATCCTTAAAAAAATATCCTTTCTTAGTAAATGACTTGGCGTGGACAGGGTATGGTGGGCACAGGACAGGAGACAGGGGATACAGTATTATTTCATCAAGCCCGATACGGTCACCGGTGACCGAGACACAATAGAATATCTATTGTGTCTCATTTTCCCACGATCGACGGGTTAAAAAAAGTCATACTATGTCTTATGTCTTAAAAGCCATACACTAACCTAAATATGCATTACAGACCTACTATGATATGTTATTTATTACATGTAGAGAGTATATAATATTGTTGTTGAATTATGATGAACATAATTTGCACAGTAACAATATGCTTTCCGTTTTTAAAACAACGCCGAGACCCCCAAACTTGTATCTATAAGGAGTCAGGAGTTCTCTCAGCATCTTTGGGACCATGGTATACCTGGTGCAAAATCTTACTTTTTGATAGCATATGCTTAGAATACTTCTAATAAAGATTACTCATGGATCCCATCATCAGGTCACCACTTTTGTGAACATGGTACCAAATTCGAGTCAGACCCTATACAACAAAAAAACAATTATGACAATCGGACCACAAACAGCAAAGTCAACATAAAGTCCTCCTTTTTTGGAAGTCGGCTAATTTTTTTATCTAAGATGTTGACCAGGGATGTAAGGTATCACCATGCCAAATTTCATTAAAATCGGTCCAGCGGATTCAGAGATTAGCCTGTACAAACAGACAAACCGACAAACAGACAAACAGACATAGAAACAAAAATTTTAAAAACAGTTAAGATGTGTTCTATTACTCTTCTAAAATACCCCTGACTTGTTTTTTTAAATTTTTATTCAATGTACAAAAATTTTACCTCTACGTTTTTATTATATGTATAGATAGATATGGAAAAAATACCAAGTTCTATCAGAGAAGTTGATTCATAGGCAGTTGACGGACCTACGTCATTTGGTCCGACGTCAATTCCATGTTAATCGTGATCTGTCGGCTGGGTTTGACATAACACAACCAAATTACGTTGGTCTGCCGTCTGCCTATGAATCAACTTCTCCGATAGTACATAACTAGACAAGTTGATTTTACAACTTTAAGCAGTGCCGTAGCAGCAGCAGCTCGTAGCGCGTGCTACGAGCTGTACTACGATGATATTTTTTGACTGCCAATTTGCAATCTATTTATTGGCAAATTTAATTAACCTTAAAATACTTTTCTTCAAATGTCCAGCTCGATGAAGGTTGACCAATGGCGGGATTTCTTGCTACGAGTATACAGGTTATCACAAAACTAAGTGATAATACTTTAGGGTGTGTATGTGTCCCTTATAGTTAAGAGTTCACTGTGAAAGTAGCAGCGCTAAAAGAGCATTTTTTTGTGATTTGTATGGGCAAGCGCCCGAGCGTCATGAATTTCCCCATACAAAAGTAAAGTTATTCTTTCAGCGCTGCTACTTTCACAGTAAACTCTATACTTGGGACTCATACACACCCAAAAGTATTTTTACTTTCTTTTGTAACATCCTGTATACCCGGCCGGACCTGACCTAACTTATTTTCTGGAAACTAAAAAACAAAACTAAACTTGTTTTCTACATGCGATCATAATGTAACCAAGCGCATCTAATCTTCAGACGTGTTTTAATTTTCTTTTAGATGTAACATTTTAGAGGGATTTAAATAAAATTAGCGGGTAATTAAAAGCATCGCCGTGGAAAGTCAAGCTGCAGCTTAAATCAATTAGATCCAGGCCAGGTCAGGCCACGTTGCATCATCGCGTCGCGATATCGCAATGGAATACGCAATATAAATACGTTGTCTCATTTGCGTTGCGTTGACGTGCCATAAACTAGACGGCGACAGTGCAGAGCGCCTTTGTAGTTTTAACCCTTTCTAGTTTCTACTTCTTTATTTCACGTCCGTAGTTCCGTTAAAACATTACAGACCACAACACAATCGTATCGTTGAGGCATACCTATCACAAAATATATTAATATATTGTGTAAAACGTCGATGCTGATGATAACCTCATGCCGCAACGCAATGGAGTAACGTGGCCTCGCTCTCAGACTTGCAATAAATCTGTTTTAGAGCCAAGACGAATCGCGTTAAGATCGCACTGAAAAATTTACTAATTCTAAAGTAATGTTGGTTCGCGAGCTGCAATTTATTCTCATTAGCTAGCGAGGATTGCTCAAAACAATCATAATAATATTATGATAGCACACTGCTACTACATATTAATGTAAGTGGAAAGTATACCTCTAGATTACTACTACGTTTATAGTTCGGAAAATTCTTGGCTTTAGTATAATTAGCCACAGAATACGAAGAATCTATTTAGTATTTAGTAATAGCCTCAGGTTCGGCAGAAGTTGTATATAGTTTTGTTTTTTAGGGTTCCGTACCCAAAGGATAAAAACGGGACCCTATTACTATGACTTCGTTGTCTGTCCGTCCGCGACTGTCTGTCTGTCCATCCGTCTGTCTGTCTGTCTGTTTCCAGGCTGTAACTAAAGAACGGTAATAGCTAGAAAGTTGGAATTTTCACAGATTATGTATATCTGTTGCCGCTATAACAACAAATACTAAGAATAAAATAAAATTAATATTTAAGGGGGGCTCCCATACAAATAACGTGATTTTTTGGCTTTTTTTGCTCTATATCAATAATGGCAACAGGTAGGTACTTGAATTTTTCTCAAAGTACTTAGTTATATGTGTACTTTAATATTAATAATAATATTAAAATAAAACAAAAAATTAAGGGGGGCTCCCGACACAATTTTTGGCCTAATTTTGCTCTATAATGGTACGAAACCCTTCGTGCGCGAGTTCTACTCGTACTTGGCCGATTTTCATTTAGATGTATCGATTGATTTTTTGGTTTCGCATTAATAAAACAATATGAAAGAAGTACTAACGTTGAATTAAAATGATAGCAAAAATATAATTCCACAAATCGTACTCGGTCTGTCTCACAGACACTGACAAACGCTTAGATGAATTTGCCTGCATTGTGCAATTGTCACGATTGTGATATTTTACTCGTTACGATCTTATTCATTGTGCTCGAAAAGATAACCCTTTTACTGGATGTACTGTTCGGCTTTGTTTAAAATTACCTCTAAAATGTGAATTACTTTATAGTGACAAAGCCCGATTAGAATTAACTTTATCATCCATACTAATATTATAAATGCTAAAGTATGTCTGCCTGTCTGTCTATCTGTTACCTCTTCACGCCTAAGCCGCTGAACCGATATTGCTGGAATTTGGTATGGAGATACTTTGAGTCTCGGCATTTTGTAGTTGTAAATTGTATTAACGACTAATTTCTTAAGGGGGTGACAGACGTGCGAGTAAGTACGCGGACTTATGGCTCGACGATCTTAATCGCCTGTGTGTCAGCAAAGAGCCGCGAGCCGCGAGCCTGGGGGCATGGTAATCCAGTGTGAGCGATTCTCGTGTGTCACCGACGCGAGCCGAGTAAGTTAGCGAACTTAAAACCCGCGTGCTTTAAGTTCACGTCTATCAGGCCTTTTATTGTCAATAACTAGATGTTATCAGTTACTTCATTTACCGGTACATCGGTTTGAATATATCAAACATATCTTATAGGTACTATATATTATCTAGTTTTTTCCGTAAGTGATAAGTTTGATTTTTTTATATAATTACTAGATGACCGGGTGAACTAAGTATCATTTCCCTCCTAAATCCTATATAAGTATGAAACTTTCTCGGACTTCCATGAATTAAAAGTAACTAAATTTAAAATTCATTTTATTTATATAGATAGATGAAGTTTATGATATTAATTATATACGAATAATTTTTAAGGGATTAAACAGCTGTAAGGTTATCTTGTGCTTCCAAATCAAGGAATTTTTCGCATTAAACTTTTTTAGCAGTAAAATTTTCCAAATGAGAATGGCCGTAAGAAAGTGAAATACAGTAAGAAGGCTGAGTTATGTTACGCAGGTGCAGCGAGGCTCCACTAATTAAGACAATCTCTTAATTGGATACTTGTCCCCTTCAATTAAAGGCTATGTATTGTTTCCCATAAGCGACATGTATTTTGCATAATATCTTATGCTAAAAAATATTATATTTCAATCTTTATGTAATAAAAATCTAGTATTCTTAACTTTGCTACTACCTCCACTTTAAAATTGAAATATGGAAATAATTAATAATAATTTATACAATAAAATAAATGCTGACAAGTATGTAACTATTAAGCTCTGTGAATTGCAACTGATAACAAAAGATTTAAATGTATAGTTGCGAAGTTAATTGAATTATTATGCAATTTTTTAAAATAAGCAACTTTCCGATATGAGGGAAAACATATAACATAGTAATTGCAGATTTACAACAAACATTCGCACTTTACATCGCCATTATTCATTTTCCTTGACATTAACAAGTACAAGTAGCAATTATAAACGAAACAAAAGAAATTCACAGAAAAATAACGTAACATTTTTGACAAGATTCCGTGATCAAATCATAATTTTATTCCAACGAGGAAAAGTGAAAAACACGTGTTAATTACCAACAATTTTCTTGCCACGAATAATAGTGGAGTTCCCATGAAAACTTTTCTATATGCTTTTACTTGTACCTTTTGTGCAGAGAATTCCGAAAAAGGTCCCTTTTGTCGAGATTGAATATTTGAAAGCTACACAAAGATGAAAGCGATATCTGTTGTTTGTTTTTAAAAGCTGACAAATTCCTAACAATCGTATATCAATACAGACTTGGTCCATTGTCACCTTCTATTTGGAATCGATTTATACGACGCTTTGACATGTAAAAGGAAACATAACAGGGCATTTGTCGCCGGCACCCGGCGCCCGCCACCAATAGCCTCTATGTAGAGGGGTTACACACTGAGTGATCGCTGTGAAAAATATTTCCACTGTTTTCTATACGGCCGCACTCGGAGAGATTTTATGATTACTTGGGTGGGTTGCACCAGAGGCGTGGTTAAAGTTAAAGTTATGGTCAAAGCTATGGTTATAGTTAAGGGTAATTTAACTTTAACCTTAACTTTGACTACAGAATTTGACAAAAGAAGTTGCTGGTCCGACAAGGCTTTAAATGAACGTGGGCGGGAGTGCTGCTGGTAAAGGAGAACTGTAAAAAATGGCGTTTTTGTATGATGACAGCGTTAGTTCCTTTTTCGCCACGTGCATTTAAAGCCTTGTCGAGCTCTATGGTTATGGTTAAATATGGCGTCCATTTTTGACTTTAACCAAAGATTTGACATTTTGCATTGTTGTTAAAGATAAGTTATAGTTAAAGTTACAGTTATAGTTAAAGTAAGTTGGTGCAACCCACCCTAAACTTAACCGTTGTAAAGATTTTAATATAAGCTCTATACATTTTCTATCAACTCTTTATTTAATCTCGGCACATCTTGCAACACTTTATTAAATATAATTAAGTTGTCTTACAGCCAAAAGGCTACTCTGTTTTTTTGGTTTAGGAAACCACAATATATTTTGTTAAGTTGTCGTGGTTTGGATCGTAGCATAGCTGAGACTTAGGTTTATTTATTGGCGAACGTAGATTTTTTTACGAGAGACCTTGCCAGCGTGATTTTGCAAAGAGCCCCTGAAGAACAGTAACAATTATACTGTACTGAAAAGTGCAGTGTAATTGAAGGGTACAGGGAATATCACATTTAAAAAAAAAATCTGAACTCTATTGAAGGCAAATCTTTGCCTTTATTTAGTTCCCAATCACATAATTAAAAAAAACAGTAAGCAAATGGCGCCAAAAAGACGTTTTTGCCGATGGCCGAAGCCTGGAAATGTTTATTCCCTGTTCTTTGCCTGTACCCTTCAATTGTTACAGTCTTTCAGGGTTCTATCACTACAGGAATGAACAAGGTCCTTTAAATGTATATGAATATTGTATGAACTGGCCCGTGGGAGACGCTTCGCGGATAAACGCCTGTTTTAGAACGTAAATGTTAGAATTTTTCAGTGCACATCGAGACACCTTACTGCGCACTATATTCTATTTGATGTCAGGTAAAAATTTTAACCTCCTTTTACTTACCTTATTTAAAAAACAAAGCTCAAAAGCTGTTTTGCGCTCGGTAGCCTTTTGTGTTACAAACATTTTCATACTAAAAATAACACGTATGTTATTTGAGCATACATTTTTATAATCTTGAAAAGATAGGTGAAAGGGAAAATTACTGCAGATGTTTTCCAGTCAGTTTTATCTGTAATATGAAGGTATACTATATATTTCTTTTTTTTTTAATTCATTTTTCCCCCGTACAGTATACAGGTAAATTATTACATTTATTTACCTTTTTACATAGGGTGTGTCATTTTTTCCAGTTTTGATTTTTTACATGTAATAGTTTCCAAAAGTTGTATTTTTCCATAAAAATAATAACTGCATTTGTTTTTTCCAAGTAAGTTTACGTTTTTGGCTCGCTCAAAGGCCTTGAAATTTCGAAAAAAGCACAAAATCAGACATTCAATTAAGAATTTTTTTTACTATTTGCAATTATAAAAATAAAAACAACGGACTGTTTTAATATTATTAACAATGTAAACAATATCTAAAAAATATTTGAGACGTTATAGGACTGTTTCTTTATATTTTATACTTACGTACCCGCGCCCTGTTTTTATTTGACTACATTCGATTCCTACAGTTTCAACTAAGCGGTATTTTTCAGTTATTTGAGTGGTTCAATTGTAATTTGTGAGCTAAATTATAAATAGGAATTAGTAATTCGTTTCGTTTAATTTGATAAAACGATTAAAATCACTTCAAAACTTAAGATAGAAACAAGAGGGCGAACTAAATTACTGAAGAGTAATGAAAAGATATACCGTCGCATACGAGTAGAAAAGCATATAACAATGGTACAGGAACCAGGTTTAATTTATCTGTGGCATGCAACTCATTCATCAGAATCTCCGAAGGCAGTTTTGGAAGGTATTATTTTCTATTTGGCGAAAATCGACTAAATTTGATTTGTTGAACGTAGCCGGCTGTGATATTGCCTTATGTTTTAACTAGTTTTCTATAAGTTAATGGATTAATTATTTTTTTTACTTTTAATGTATAAACATATATTTATAACTGATAAAAATTAATATTTATCACTTAAACCGACTTAAAAAAAATAGGACGAAAATTCATTTTTTTGATATTTCAAGACACTTGAGCGAGCCAAAAATAAAAAATAAATATATATATATAACTTTTATAACATATACATAATCATATAAGTCCAAGGCAACTTTTAATTCCTATTACGTAAAGAAATTTAAGAAAAAAAAAATCGCCCATACAACGTGACACACCCTACTATACTATATAAACAGGTAAATATTTTTTACAAAAATTACTATAATTTTCATTTTATCTCATCAGTGGCTCAATTGGCCAATATTTGTGAGTCTTTCCTTATTAGAAAACTTCAAGACAGAAAAAGACATTCGAACAGACAGAGTGGTCAATTTCTTGGGGATATTGCCTGGTCCATTTCTCTCAAGCCTTAGCTAAAGCCTTTTCTTTATTGCTTCGTTATAGAATCGGCGATTAAAATGTATGGAGTTGACATAAGCGTTCGTTATATAATGTTGACGTTCGACTCGTGCAATGTCAATTCCATACATTTTGATCGGCGATTTTATAAGGAAGTGATAAAGAAAATGTCTTGGCTGCAGGCTCTGGCGATCATGGACCAACGTAGAAAAGCTACATAAGTATTTATACTCTACGTGACATAACGTGTGATAATTTAATGCTATTTTTGTTTCGAACTTTACTATCGTATCGACTAAGGCATAAGGACCCTGCGGATATTGAGACATTAAAAATTAATAACGATGTTATTCGACACAAAGTGAAAACAAGAGGGCAAAGTAATCAGAGTTACTTTGTTTTGATACAAAATATTTTTCAACACTTCAATCATTTCTCGTGGAATTAATTGATCGCGATGTTGTGGTTATTTCAAACGAACTTTTGTAATTAATTTCTTTGGGAGTTCGCATTTTAACGAATCGTTATTTAGGTTATTGAGACGTATACGAGATGTAGGTGTAGTATTTTAAGTAGGCACTTAAAATATTTTGTAAACATTTTGTTTGACTTCAATTAAGGTTTTACTTAAGGAAGAATAATTTTATGTTATTCTTTTCAAGGACCACAATTGATTTAATCCACAGACATAGATCAAGATAGATACCGCATGCATAAGTACTTCGCGTGCCATGTCGCGTTCCCAAACGACGAGCAATGCTCGTCTTTCGAAAGTATGTTCTTTATTCTGCATTTTTAAAATTCCGATTGGCGATAACGGTGGAGCCGTTATCGCCAATCGGAATTTTAAAAATGCCTAAATGCCTAATTGTGCCGTATTGAGCTGTAAAAACGAGAGCGAAATATAAACGTTGGCCTAGATAATGGACATGTTTCTTATCATCGGTACGTCACAGTAGGTAGGAAAAAAGTGGCACGTTAGTTTTCATACAAATGGAGGGACATGCGGTATCTATCTTGATCTATGTCTTTATTATTATGGTATTATCATAGTATTTAATCTATGTGATATTTATACTTCGGTAACTCTTTGGTAACTGGGTACTAAGTAGATTATATTTTCTAGTTTCTATAATAAATAATATTATATAGTATGTATGACTGTGTGTATATGAATAAATAATAATATGGTAACATAGTATTTGGCACAAGGCATCGACTCATATCACAGACGATGCTTTATGTAAAATTTTATACATTTTCAATATCTAACTTCGCTATCAAAATTAATGAATAAAATATCGTCGAAGTATCCTGAGCCCCTAGTGTTTTCTTTGTCGTTTCTTTATAAAATCGCCTATGAAAAATGTATGGAATTGACATAAGCGTTCGATAATATGAAGTCGACATTGTCGAATGTCATGTCATCTCCATTCTATACATTTTGATCAGCGATTCTATAAAGAAGCGATAAAGAAAACTTATTGGCTAATAGGGGCTTTGTTTTGTGGCATAGTAAACCAACAAACCAACTACCAAATCCAAAATGGCCGTATCTCATGTAGAATGATCTCGAAGTTGCATGTTTGACATCGAGTTGGTCTTCCAACTTGGAGAACTCAACTCCATCCACATTTACGACTGCAACACTCCGCTGACTTCCCACTCCGTCTTCATTAATTTTATAACTGAATAAACACGATGGTTTCGTTGTTAACGCGCATTTATAATTTTCTTTCGTATTATTAAATATGCGTTTGTTGTGATGATATCTTGATTTTATTAAGTTTCATATCATTTGAATTGAGTCGAGGTTTTACACATTCAAAGATATTTTTAAGGACGGTCTAGAATCATGAAGATTATTACATAACGTTAAATTAAGAAATTTAAAAACAGCCCTTAAAAAAATTAAGTAGATCAAACTCCAATTTTGCAGAACTGAGCGGGCTGATGATGATGAACTATTACTAAGAACATGCTCGACAATGTCAGGTTTCAAACAAAACCTGACATAAACTAGATCAAAATCGGTCCACCCGTTTGGATGCTACGAATTACGATGCCACGGACAGAGACACACAGAGAGACAGACAGACACGTCAAACTTAAAACACCCCCCTTTTTTGTCGGGGGTTAATAAATTTGACAGATCTTTCTACAAGAGCTAGTTACGGAAGAAATGTGGGGCAGTATCTAATTAACGGTAGCCTCCAACCAAGATTTAGGAGATTTTATCTCGACTATAATAATTACACTATAAATTAAAATAGTAATTTAAACATGTTGCGTGGCGTCTGCGACATTGTTTATGCATGCCCGTGCTGGCTGGGGGCTTCAGACACCCTTTTAATCTCAAAAGTATATTGTTACGGAGCAATTTAGATCCCATCTGAGGGGAACCGAGATCACAGCGAGGTGAAAGGGTTATAAGTGTCGGAATGTGAAAAAAAATCATAAATACTAAAAGATAGCATCTTCAATTTTTACATCAAGGTTTTTATTATCATAGCGTGTAAGTCATCAGTTTTTTGTGGGTTAAAACCTTCCAAAATGCTTATTATAATTCTCGCTTAAACTGCTTTCATATTCCTGAGCAGGTTGTAAGATTTGATAAAATGATTCCAGAAGATATAATTATTATTGTTTGTCGCTGGTCGATACATAAATTGAAATTGAATTCGAATTTGATATTATATTTGCTATGAAAATATTAAAGGATTTATTATTAAATTTAAAAGTACAAACATCGTCGCAATTGCAACTTGTTTTTAAATGGATTTTAAAATTTTACATTTTTTCGATAATTGCTTTACACACAGAGCATGTTCGTTTTGTAAATAATAATGGTGGGTTAGCTGTGACGCAATGAAAAATTCAACCAAAAAGAATTGGAATCCAATAAAAATACATTTAAAAGGGAATGGATAGGAATACAGTTACAAACTCAATTTGTGTCGCAATCATAAAAATTGATAGCGACCAAAAAAAAAATACTCCCGTTTTTTTCTACACGTTATCAAAAAACAAAGGCAGTCATCAGCAGAGCCGAGTGAGATCAAATTCAATTTGAGAGGTGCGGATTGAGGAGGGTCCGATGATGGGACGACATGCGTCAGTCCTAAATCCTAATACTTAGCGCGTCATCGTTCAATTTCAAGTTTTAATACGGACAAAATTAGTCTGAAATAAAGTTTTATTTTGTTAATCCATGATTTTAAGTAACACAATTTTAATTGTTCTTTGAAATATTTTCTATCAGAGAAATTGATTTCATAGGCGGGACCGCCTCCCGTCTAAAGTAAAAGTCTACATTAAAAGTAAAATAGTCTACATTAATTGGTCGAGTTATGCCGACAGATATGTAAATAATTATTTAACATACAGCATATTATAATAATTTAAAAAATGTTGTCTCTTAATAAGACCATACGACCGTAAGTTAAAAAAAGTCTTTTAGGCTTTTTTATAAATTACTATTTAATTTCATTGAGGCGACAAAACATTAACAAAGTATACAAGATCGTCTCGTATGAAGTATAAGAATGATTACAAGATCTAATAGGTCTACTATTAGATCTTCCAACAGAATGTATGTAATCCGTCCGCACCTTAACTCATAAACATAGTGTTTTTATAACCAGATGAAAAAACCATCAGAAATCACGTCATGCTCTACTAACCTCTGTAATTGCAGTTATTCATTTCTGCGTTTATTATATTCATGAATGAATATTCAAATTGAATGGACTCCATAGTTTGTTTAGCTGTCTATAAGTTTTTATTTTATTTATAATATTTTAATTATGTTCCTATAATAATATTTTGTGTACTAAAGTAATATTAAAATGGATATCTTAAGTATTTATTTCACATTTTGCGAATAATATTTGTCCTACTCAGACCTTAAAATAATTTTACAACACAAACTTTTGTATGAATAAGTCATCGACATGGGATAACTACTAAATTACCAAAACATTATTGTAATCGTTTTTCTTCAACCACTTGGTTAATAGAGAAAAAAAATAATTACATCGATAAATGATATTCTTTGTCCTGCTATGATCTCAAAATATAACCTACTAGATGACTCGTGAACTTTGATAAATTTTCTGTCGTATAAAACTTTCCCGAAATTCCACGAATATTTAAAGACTAAAAATTAGCAAAATCGGTTCAGCCGTTCTCGAGTTTTAGTGAGACTAACAAAATATATATATATATATATATATATATATATATATATATATATATATATATATATATATATATATATATATATATATATATATATATATATATATATATATATATTTTTTTTTTTTTTTTTTTTTTTTTTATTAATATAGATTTATCTGAAATCCTAGTTTGGAGCGTGAAGTGATAACAGACAGACATATACCTGTTATCAATTATAATAATTAAAGGAAGTATTTCACGTACAAGCGTAGAGCGTCCGTGGCCTAATGGGAAGAGCTTTGGTTCGCACTCCTAGAGGGTGCAGGTTCGATCCCGGGTGAAGACGTGTACCAATGAGACATCTGATTTCAAGTACATAATACGAACACTCATACGGTGAAGGACAACATCGTGACAGTATTTGAGGAGTGGTTAATTCGCTCTGAAAATACTGTATAAATATCATCTACAACGGATGCAAAGGCCTAGTTATTCACGTACAAGGTACACAACAATATCGGTTGAAACACTGTCATATTAAATATTAAACGAGAACTTTAAATTATGAACTTGATAAAAATTCTAGATTAAAAATTCTTTTCACTCGGAATGTACCTCACGTCTACTGAATTTATAATGAACTTAGACTGCTAGATAATGTATATTGCACTGCACATTATTAACTTTCATAAACGTAAAAAAATTTATTAATCATAAAAATAAATTGTGTGCGGAAAACTCTGGATCATATTATTTAAACCAGACAAAGAAGCTAAAGTTTAGTTTATTACTATAAAATTATACTTAATTGACACAGAATTTACCGAGGTACTTTTGCTTGCTAGATTAACCTATAATATTATTTTAGAAAATTGGTTACAAATACTTTCTAAATTGTCTTAGATGATCGCTATCACCAATTCAGGAATAAGCCTAAGGAGAATAATCTCATCCGCGGCTTTTAAAAATGGGGTGAACCAAAAATGTGTAACAAATATTTTTTAGACTTAATAAATGAGGTATTTATTGTATGAGAATAAAAGTAAAGACTTTTATTCTCATTTACGAGAACCTCACATGGTAACGACGTATGAACTTAAAACCTAACTCTGAAATGAAAGTATTTATTTGTTTATAAACACAAACAAAATATAAACTTAACAGTTAGCTGTTGTAAGAGTAGGTAATTTAACCGTTTTAATAGTTAAGAACATTTGCACCATTCGGGCACAGACTAAGAGGAAATTCTAATTAAGTTAACTAAGTTGAACGTGGACGAACTTAAGCTGGGACAGTGATGTTATATCACTTTTAGTCTTTATAACACAAAATAAACTTACAGGATTTCATTTTGCTTTTGCACGACCGGAATAGTAACTTTGAAAGTTGAGGATTTTTTGGGCAACCTAAAAATACTGTTTTTCCAAATTACTCTCAGATGTTTTGAGATATCTCAGATCACTATGCAGTTCCACTACGGGAGTTCCTACAACAATTCTTTGACTAAATATTGTACAATAAACACAAAAGAAAAGACGCGATCCTTTATGCTCAGTTATGGTGAAAGCCTTTATAAAGAATACCACTAAAGTGTTAGTTACCATCAACTCACCCATAATAACGAGTAGCAATAAAACATGCCTACACGGTGCGGTGTAATTTCTTTATCTCCCAACGCCAGCCAGCATTTGTCGCTCTCATCATAAAGGGGGATATGAATTATTATTGCCGAGTAAGCGCTGAAAAGTTTCTGTACTGAGCGACTTGAGTTAAGATCGTCATTTGTTTTATTTATATTAAAGCGAATGGAATGTTTTACCTTTTCAAGGAGTGATAGCGTGAAATCGTCATGTTGATTTTATGATATGGATTCTGGTTCCTAAGAGTAGCAAAGGACCTACTCTTACTGTCAATATGGCATTGCAATTTTGTGTACTCAGAAGTAGCAGTGAGTAAAATGTTTGAAAACATTTTAAAAACCATAAGAAAACTAACTGAAATATAAGTGCGGCCCACATACATTCAGGCACAAAAAATTACAACTTCAAGAAAGGCTTACAGCTCTCAGACGGCTGAGGTATGCCCGAAAAAAATTAATGATTGCAAAGAGAAAAAACTTAGAAGGAACGGGCTTCGTCTTTCCGAGTTATAAAAGGTAAGAAAGAGCTGCATTTAGTGAATGCCCATTCACAGGCGGGCTTCAGCGACCGCGCTTTCTGAGTGCTTTACGAATGCAACTCTCTTTGAAGGGTTTTCTACTTTTTTCGACAATCAGACTTTTTAAAATATACCAAACGTTTGAAGGAAATTTTATATATTTGAATTTGTTAGCCGATCGCTCGCTCATCGGTCTGAGCTGAAATCTGGATGAAAAATATAGCTCGCCTTGCGATTCTTGTTTCATTTAAGTGTCTAGTTTTAGATGTGAAGGATTGCTTATCGACCTCTGTGGCTCAATTGGTAGAGTGTGTGGCAGCTCAAGCCGGGGGTCGCGGGTTCGAATCCCGGCGACGGAACAAAAAGTTTCAATGTTCCCGGGTCTATATTATGTATAGTATAAAAGTATTAAATATATTTCCATTGTCTGGTACCTGTAACACAAGTCCTTCAGGTACTATTAGCACGAGGCCAGACTGACTTGGTGTGAAGCGTCCATAGATATTATTATTATTATTATTATTACTTAAACACAGCTTTCGTATATAATTATTTTTAAGTAAGATAATATTTTTCGATATCTGCGATACACGTAAACACATACCCTACTTTATCTTACTATCCTGATCTAAAGAAACTTTTGGTATGATACTGGCAATCGCTACTAATAGACAACATTACCTAAATTGGCGACATTTTAAAACGAAAGTATTTTTAAGTACTTTAGTAATTTTTTTATAACTATTTTATATCCAAATTAAGACGGTGGTAGCAACTAAGTCTTAACTGCATCCGACTGCGTCTTAAGAACCTTCACTCGAGGTTTTAGTAAAATTCACATCAAAGCCTTTCCGAGCCGTTGCTCGAATTTTCCATTATACTTGTTCAAAGGTGAATTTACATTAGCTAGTTGCTGTTTGATTCAAAGACCCGAAACCACTAAAGACTAGTAACCTTTATAAATTTTACGAAGCCTAAGTAATAAAACTGTTTCACTGAAAAAAAGGTTTTATGGAACATTCTTAAAATTATTTCTTTCATCCTAAATTCTTGGAGCAACGGCCTTATTACATTATCGTTACTCAAAATATTATGGGCATTCAATATTGATTATACTTTGAGTGATTTGATTTCTTCTACGTAGCACCAACTATTTTTCCTAATTGACTTGAAAGAAAATGTAGTCTTTTGGAAACCTTCGATCTTCATATATTGTTCCATACCATAGAAAAAAGTAACATACATACGGTCGAATCGAGAAACGTCCTCCTTTTTATAAGTCGGTTAAAAACGAGGTTATAAAAAAAGGAATTGAGTAAGCTTAACAAAGATATTATGTATTTGAATAAGTACCAACTA
The DNA here is from genome assembly GCA_905187585.1 of Cyaniris semiargus. NCBI lineage: Eukaryota > Metazoa > Arthropoda > Insecta > Lepidoptera > Lycaenidae > Cyaniris > Cyaniris semiargus. The sequence goes on from LR994551.1 coordinate 5,932,699, forward strand.
CCACGGTACGCTGCATAACAATGTTTATTTGCAAGTGAATATTTTCGAGTTTTTCTAGACTTCATCCAATATTTTCTTTCACTTTATTATGTCTATCAAGCCAAGCCAAGTTCTAGGCAAAGCTGGAATAATACCTTCAAAACGCGCGGTCTCAGACAATCCGCTAATAATTTCCGTTTTGACGGATTAAATGGCGGAATTAAGTCGCATCCTGCAAAAAGATTCTCAAGGTGTTGAATTTCTTTTGAATATTACGTCTTCTTAGATTTTAATTTGATGGTAATGAAATAATTACTTGCTTGTTTTACTTAGACTTGCTTGTCTTGCAGACTTGATTGTCCTGCAATAAACACAAATTTTGATTGCGATGGTGGGCAATCATAGACAATAAATGCCTTTCTACTGCAGGTCTCATAATCTGTATTCCCCATCATTGGCCACATAAAATAAAGACTTGAACATAAAACAAAACGTATCGGTGAAAGGATGAGCGAGTCATGAATTTTTGCGTGTGCATAGTTAAATACATTTGAACAAAAAGTTTTAAATGAAAAGAAGTATCCGGATTGGCGATACCGGTTCGGACCGGATTCCGATAGTTTTCAAAAAGAAATTCTCGGATGGTGGAATTACATTTGCGAAACTGAGACGTGCCTTCACTAAGAACGAATGAGGATACTTCCGTATCCATGTTAAATATACCGTCACATGTTTCAAAGTTGAGCTAAGTTTAAGTTTTTTTTTTCAGAAATTTACTATGCAATGTAGGTAAGGGCTACAATGTAATGGGTAGGTAGGGTATGCTTTATTTTCGATGGATGTGTATATTTTGATTGACACAACAAAGAGTTAACACAATAATAATAGTGTGTAACATATTAAAATGTGTGTCATCTAAATTTGCATAAGTTTCGAATTGTATAAAAAGTTAAGTTTCCATGCCTTAAATAATAACAAGTAGGTTTCTCGGCCTATTCAAGCATACTCATCTACACGTCTCAAGTAGTGCAGCTTACAACAGTAAATCGAAACTGCAGCTTAAACTTAACAACTCAAAGGAGTATCATACACCTTGTTCTATTGGGGTTCCGTACCCCAAGGGTAAAAACGGGACCCTATTACTAAAACTTCGATGTATGTCCGTCCGTCCGTCTGTCTGTCTCCAGGTTGTATCTCAAGAACCGCTATAGCTAGATTTCTGAAATTTTCACAGATTGTGTATATTTGTTGCCGCTTTAGCAAAAAATATTAAAAACAAAATAAATTCAATACATTAGGGGGGCTCGACCCATATAACAAACGTGATTTTTTTGCTATTGTTTACTCGACATCAATAATGGCAGCAGGCACTTGAAATGTTCACAAAATACTCAGTTGTATTTATAATTTAATAATATAATGACACGGAACCCTTCGTGCGCGAGTCTAACTCGCACTTGGCCAAGATTTTTAACAGGCATCCATTACACGGTAGGTTTTGCTGTCAGTTTTACCACAGTCATGACTGTGACTGATGCATAACCTGTCGTGTAATGCAGTGACTGATGGTTGCATGAAATTGATTGACCGTTATCTGGATATTTTGGTTTTTTGTCATGCAACCATCAATCATGACATTTGAGTGAGTTTTGTCACATCTGACAAAATTGGAAAAAAAATTAAAAACGTATACCTTTGAAAATTTTGGCTTTGACTGACATAAAACTGAAGAGAATTGAGTGGCCGTCTAATACCATTCATTAGTCCATCAGTCACCATCAGTCAAACATAATTCATGACTGACGGAATTGACTTGAGTTTTGTCAAAGCATGTTACGATTCAAAGACGTATTTAAATCGACTATACGAGAAATATGAAATAGAAAAATATTACTGTATTTTGGATACGCTGTGTTTAACAAGTAAAGAATGTTATTGTGTCTTATTATATATTAATAATTTGATATGGTAACAATACATTTAAAATTGGGGGCGACTCACCCAAAATTATCGATTTTATAATTCATTTTTATACTTGAAAATAAGCACATTTTCTAAAATTAGATACTACATTATATTTTCAAGAATTCGATCTGAGCAAAAACACTTAAAATTTTCTCGATAGACAAAAATCACAAAGATGCATCTAATTTTTCAATATATTGCCATAACCGTGCATACACAAAGTTCATATTTTAACACATTGTATAAAATTCTATCATTGAGAATATGACCTAGCAGATTTTTAAAATGTTGTATATTTATCGAGCTATTAAAAAAAAACTAAATTGGCGATGATTCCACGTCGTCCTTTTTCACCTGG